>OY365794.1:8792133-13792133 GCA_959347355.1 Napeogenes inachia
TCGCACACCTTTAACGTGTAGCTTAAAAGGATGAGGAACTCATTTAAAATATGCAAATATGGATTCATAGTGTATGAAGAAAATATTTACAAAATTGTATTATGGGGTTAAAATTTGCAGAAAGTGTCAGTCAAACACTTTGTTCAGGCTAACACAATAATCTTTTACTGTAATAATAGGTTTTGCAATGGAAACAATTTGTCACTTACATGTGCAGCGAAACGGATTTAAGTTTCTATTATTTATTCGACTAGTTTTTGCATATTGCTTTATCCGCGTTATGAGTTTATGATAAAAAATAGTTTTATATTACGAATGTCCGTGTCAATATCTATTTTGTTGCTCGACAACAGTTCTTTTATTCCAGTCGAAAGCTTATTTGGATAATAGTATCGGGAAATTCAGTTTTATTTGAATCCTGACTTTTGAAAGCCTGTCTTTTTGTATTACAGGAGATATACAATGCTACATTCGAGGAACTTAATTAAAAAATATAATATATTGACTAGTCTGGGTCGATTAAATTCTCCGTTAAACATAAGATAGGTAAATAGAATTATTCAGTATAATCAAAATCTTTAAACCGAATTATTCAGTATAATCAAAATCTTTTTATTTTATCTTGAAAACATACAATTATATCCTATCCTCTTTAAAAGTTTTTTTATAGAACCTTTTTTAAAAAAATAAATAAGCCTTTCACATCTTTTCCTCAAAAAGTTTGAGAACTTAATCCCTTGCCCTAATTCTTCGCATCCCTCATATATTTTATCGATGGATAAATTTATAAAATGGTATTAAAATAAATCTTTGGTGGATGTATATTGAAACGAAGGTTTTTTTTAAATGACTTATTTATTAGAAACTAAAAGTTTTGTTTTGTTATAGTAAACAATAAGCTTACGAAATATCGCATTATCGAAATTCTTGATTTTTGTTACACACTGATCACAGTTTTTTTTTATTTATTTTTTATATAAAACTAGGTTGATGCTTGACTGTGCACACACGATAGCCTTAAAGTTATAATTTCGTGCTAATAGTAAATAGTGAATTTTTTTTTTATTAATTTCTACATTTATCCACGGACACGTCGCCCGTGCACTTTTCGCATTTGGTTTGTATTTTGCATATTAATTGTTGAAATTTTGAGATAACATACTCAAAAAGGAGTCTATTACTACAGGTACCTTAAAAACTATATTAGTAAGGTAAGTCCTTTGCACAGCAATTACCTACAACTTAGTTATAATCACTTTTTTTCTCTCAGAGCTCGATACTGGTGGCGCTAAGTATATGTTTTTAGTCGCAATTGTGTCTTAAGACCAATATCATTACATTTTGATTTAGATACACCAATAGCAGTTTAATATTATAATTATTATAAAAATATTATTTCTTAGCTAAGCGCCTAATTCATAAGGTTATTCATCATCTTGTTAGACGTTTCATTACAGAAGGTTTGATGCTTTTCTATTTTAAATTAGGGTAATAAAGGAGAATGAATTTCCTTTTCTTCAAATATAATTTATCAGTTAGGGTAGTGTTTGTTTCATTATGTGGTTATTATTAAGTGTATTTGTCAATATGATGATTTTCAAAAAGTTATGTCACTCTTAAATAATTAACAGAGTTTATAAAGCTGCAACTTCACACAATAAAATTTTTACAATTGTTACATTTTATTTCATTATTTAAAATTTACGGCCTAAACAACATATCTATATTATAATGAATATACATAATATATCTCCTTTATTTTTTTTGTTTAAGTGTCTGTATGGAAGAGAGAAGGCCTGTTAGGCAGTTTTGATATTTCTTAAGTCTTCAATCGTGTATGACACAAGGCACTTCTTTCGGAGCTGTCTTTCCTTGAGTCTAACGAGAGCTTGTACAATGATTTTCCACCTTCTTTAAGCGGAGTATGAAAGTTGACGGTTTTTGCTAGGATCCCTAGCTCATTGATACTAGTGTTTACCAAGACTGCGTGCTATCATCAGCACTATGTCACACACAACATTTTTTGTTATGCGGATGGAAGCATTCGGGAGAGCTCGGATAAAAACTGAGATTTAATATGTTAAAATGCCAAATAAGAACATTTATAAGTTAAATTGAAGAAAATATCTGATTTTATTTTATATTAAAATTTAAAGCAATAATACATAAAGAAAATCGTTTTCTAGACATCCTTGAAATTGTAATACAACCTTTTTAAGTAGTTATATTATATGATATTTATGTGTAGTCAGATTTAAGATAAAGTATGTAATGAGAAATAATGAAATGTAAGGAACATTCGTTTTATAAATATCATTACGGAAGAGGACATTATTTATCTTCCATGCTTATATTTTAACTAGACACCTGAGAAACGTTGTCCAATAATGAGACACCATCAAACTTTGACTGATGTTTCATTCGCATTTTTAGCTTCGTTACTAATTTCTTCCAATTTAAAAAATATTCACTTTTTCATATTTATATATCTCAATTGATAGGAATACTTTGAGTTTATCTTAATGCGAATTTCAGTTATAAGATCGGGTATAATCTCTTAAATATCACTGAATCTATCAGTGATATTTAACAATGCAGTCTAAAATTATTTTCAGTAGGTCTTCCAAGAACAAATAAATGCATTCTTTTTAACAGGTATTACAAATATTATAATTGTATTTATTTTAGCATAAAATAATCAGCCAGCCAGTTTTATACATATGTATAAACATATATAAAACTGGCTGGCATAAACAGTATAAACAGTACATATGTACTGTATTGTACTTAAATTACATTAAATTAAATAAAAATAAAAATAAAAAGTTTATTTTGTCTGTTTTAATTATTTTGCTACCCTAGGACATTTCGTAAGTTTAATTTATTACCGACTTTGAATATTATAAATTATAAACTTATATATTATAATATTAATAGAGAGTAACATGAAATGTTTCACAATTTTTTTTAATATATAAGAAAATGGATTGTGATTTGACATCGAGACGACTTTAAAAATTTAGTCGGAATGTTAAGACATTCGTTTTTGAACTACTGTCGAGAGTGCTTGTAAATATAAAAAAAGTCAATTATACTTGAAAGTGTTCTTATTTCTCTTTAGTAATTATTCAATATAATTATCTACAAAGGAAAATATGTAAAGATATAAGTAAAGTATTGGCGAGGACTATAGGGATTGAGTGAAATGAATTGTTCTGTTCAATCGTCTTAAAGAACTGTCCAACAAATTATATATATGCGATAGGACGTTTGCAATTACATAGATGCTGCGAAATCTGATTCAGGAACCGATTACCTCGGTAATCGAAGGATATCCTCACATTGAAATAGGTGTTCAACTGACACTTTATTTACAATCTCGTTGCCAAAATTGAATTCAATTTGTTACCTATAATCCTTGAGTTAGATACTTCAAAAGCTTTCAGAAATTGCAGTAATAGCAACTTGTATTAAAATATGTATTTAAACGTTTGTGGTATCTTTCCCTTATCAAATACAGTTCATATTTTTTTACTAACATAAGGTAATTTAAAAAGATTTTTTTTTTAATTTATTTTTACCGTAGCACACAATTTTCGCTCATAAATCCTATGTAAAATTGAGACTAACTTTCATGACTGCAACGTATAAAGCTTACGTAAGTTCATAAAATGCGATATTCGATATTATATAGCATCAAGTAAGGAATAAAATGAGGATGATAGATTTTTTTTTCATTTTAAACATTTAAATAAATAAAAAATAAAAGCTATGTGTTAGTAGAGTACGATAAATGTAAAGTAGGTAATACATGGTAATATCCTTATTGAAGCAAACGTGTACGACCTACTTCCGGTACGCGCAGTTTATTAATGTTTCATTCAGTATTCTGATATTACTATTTCTGACAAAGGTGCACTAAAATCAACTACAATTTTATTTTATATAGATCTGTTTACGATAATATTCTGGATGTCAAAAAACAATCTGTACCTTTGAGCTACCAAATCGCTTTTTATGTATGGAATATTATAAAAAATATTTTGAATGCCTTAGTTCAAAAGCAAAAATAGCAAATAAGATTAAAAATACGTTCATTGATTTGAGTTGAACGTAGCTTTATCTTATTTTAGTTAAATGATAATAATGAGTCACATTTTATCTCACTTTGATATGAATGAAATAATATTGTACTTACATTAACTTCTGAAAATTTTAAAATGCCTTTACGTATAAAGTTTTTTCATAAAAATATGTTTCCAGATCTGGAATTCGAAGCAGTGCAAATGGCTTTATTCATACTCAGTCGTGAATTTATTACAAATCATTCAGAGTACTTTTGACTATCGTTATTTTATTGAAATTTTTATTTTTAAAAAGAATTGCTAAAATTTAAATAACTAAATTTGTACTTTTTTCATATATCCTTAAAAATAATGTTTAACGTAATTTGTACATTATGTTTTATTTTAGGCTACCCCAAATAAAATATTTTTATAGTATTGATTTGTCTAAATTACATAGTGCATTCAAACAAGCTCTTCTTATATATTCTATAAGAATAGTTTGCTGATCGTATGCGGTAACATATCTGTCACAATTTCATATTTAGTTGAGGATGCAGCTTGTTTGCAGTCTACAAGATTTTGTTGTGTATAAACTTACCTTAATTTTCAACATTTTTATATAATGTAGACATAGATCTTCAAAAATACTGAATAATTTATATACAACGATAAATTACCCAGACGTTAATAATATACTAGAACTGACAATAATAAAATACAACTGAAGTCTTGAGCATACTTGCTGTAGGAGATCGATACTAATAATATTTGTTACAGTAATAGAAAACCACCGTCTGCTTTAACTCTTTAAGGTTCTATCGTTCCAGCATTCACTTATGCTGAAAGCGAACTTTTACTACAAAGTCACTACAAAGTGCAACGCGATAAGAACTTATAAGATTTATAAAGCTACTTGCTACTTATGACGAATATTCGATATTGGCTCAGCTCCAGCAACTAATAAGAACGATTGAGAGAATAATTCATTGCTTTCTATATTGACGCCCTTGTTTGTTGCCATTGGTCAATGATTAAAGGTAATTATTGTTGCTGGAACTAAGATAAGATTCAAGTAAGATTTAGATGTCCTTTTACAAATATGAAATACTTTGTATTTTTTTTTAAGTGTATTTTAAAATATAATTTTGTTGTCTTGAAAGGTAATGTATTCATTAAATGAATGAACACTATCATGGACTTTAAATTAATTGATTTTAAGTTCAATTTGTTTAATAAAATATAAGGAAAACCATTGTCTATAAATCTCAGAAGTAATAAGTGTACCTACCGCATTATTTATTTACATAACAGTCATCATCTCCCTGCCCTTTTCCCACCCTATGTGGGGTCGGCACAACATGTTCTCCTCTTCCATTCTTGCCTGTCAGCCGTCACTTCAATAGTCACTCCTCTTTTACTCATGTCATCTTTCACACAATCCATCCATCTTTTCTTTGGTCTACCTCGACCCACATGTCCTTCCACATCCATATCTAGCATTCTTCTTGTTACATGACATTCGTCCCTTCTTATAACATGCCCATACCACGCAAGCCTTTTACTCCTTATTTTGTCTGTCAGTGGCGCCACTTTCAAACTTCCTCTGATATAAGTATTGCGTATCCTATCAACTTTTGTTAACCCACACATCCATCTCAACATTTGCATTTCCGCGGCATGCAATCTCCTCTCATCCATCCCTTTCGTTGCCCAACACTCAGAACCATACATCACGACAGGTCTTATGACTGTTTTGTATATTTTTCCCTTAATTTTAAGGGGCATTCGTGGATCGCAAGTTGTTCCGGTGACCTGTCGCCATTTCATCCATCCCGCATTTATTCTATTTTGCACGTCTCGGTCTATATTGCCATCGTTTTGAATCAGTGATCCAAGGTACCGGAAGTCGGAGCAGACTGGAAGGGATACACCATCTAAAGCTATGGAGGAAAAACCAGATGTGCCACCGAAGTCGCAGAACAGGTGCTTCGTTTTAGTTCTGCAGACCTTTAGTCCGACACTCTCCAGTCTTACCTGCCACTTTTCCAGCCTTCTCTGGACCTCAGACACATCCTCTCCAACAAGGACAATGTCGTCGGCGAACAGCATGCACCAGGGTGCCTCCTCCTGTATGTCCGATGTCAATGCATCCATTACCAGGAGGAACAAATAAGGGCTTAAAGCCGATCCCTGGTGTAAGCCTACAGCCACATTGAACTTGTCGGTTACACCGGCAACAGACCGGACATGCGTATTTGCTCTTTCATACATGGCACGTACAAGTTTTACGTACTTCTCGGGCACTTTCTTCTCTTTCATGGCCCACCACAGAACCTCACGGGGCACCCTATCGTAAGCCTTTTCCAGGTCAACGAACACCATGTGCAGATTTTTGTGCGCTCGCCTGTATTTTTCACACATTTGGCGCAGTGCGAATATGGCGTCCGTTGTTCCACGCCCGGGCATAAATCCGAATTGGTTCTGTGATACTTCACTTTCTTCTCTCATTCGTCTTTCTATTACTTTCTCCCAAATTTTCATACTATGTGACATGAGCTTTATTCCTCTATAGTTGTTACAGTTCTGTACATCACCCTTGTTTTTAAAAATGGGCACCAGTAAACTGCTGCACCATTCTTCTGGGATTGTCTCCTCTTGTAACAACTTGTTAAAGAATAAGGTCAGCCACTTAAAACCATCTACATTCAGAATCTTCCACACTTCAGCTGGTATGCCATCTGACCCAGTTGCCTTAGCATTCTTCATACCTTGTACCACAATTTTAACCTCATCCATACTAATCTCTTTCACTAATGCCATGTTTACTGGCGCTTCAGGTAGAGCACCATGCCAATTATTCTCCTCATTCATTAACTTTTCAAAATATACCTTCCAACGTCCTTTTATTCCCTCATCGTTTGTCAAAACCTTTCCTTCTTCATCTTTTATACATTTAATATGAACTACGTCTCTTGCATTCATCTCTCTCGTTTTCGTCATTCTATAAAGATCTTTCTGACCATGTGGGCTTTCGAGTGCCTGGTACAAGTTATCTTGTACTTTAGCCTTTGCCACAGCGACAACTCTTTTAGCATTTTTCTTGCATTTTACATACATCCTCTTTTTATTTTCTTTCACATCATCATTTACATCGTCGGCATTCTTCCATTCCTTGAAAGCATTCTTCTTTTCTTTCAAAATCTTTTGCACTTCTTCATTCCACCACCATGTCTCTTTATCTATCTTTCCCTTACCTTTTGTTTCGCCTAAAACATCCTTCGCTTCACATCTTAAACAGGTGGCTATTTCATTCCAACATTCATTCACTGATTTACAATGCATACTCTCTTTCATTTTTGTTATTTTATCTATCATTCTCTCTTGAAACTTTTTCGCAAACTCATTCTTTCTTAACAGATACCATTTAGTTTTGGGTGGGGGTCTTGCTTTATTTTGGGTGACTTGAACCAATAGCTTGATATCCATTAAAAGGAGGCGGTGTTGGGAGACTAGGGCCTCACCGGGTATTACTTTAGCGTTCTTAACTAAATTAAGCCTATTGCGCTTGATAAGTAAGTAATCTATTTGGCTTTTATGGATGCCACTTTGGTATGTTATTAAACTTTGATCTTTTTTTTCAAAAAAAGTATTTGTTATTGCAAGATCGAATGCCAAGGCTGCTTGCAATAAATTCTCGCCCTCCTGGTTACGCTTTCCAAAACCCCACCCACCATGCACTCTTTCATATCCTCCATTCATTTTGCCCACATGTCCATTAAAATCCCCACCTATAAAAATTTCTTCTATAGATGGTATGCCTATTATAACTGCATCAAAATCTTCCCAAAACTTATTTTTTAGTAAATCATCACACCCAGTCTGCGGTGAATATACACTTATAACATTCATGATAACATTTCTAAATAACAACTTGACAACTATCAGTCGATCATTTATTCTTTTCACGTCTATTACACATTTTTTCATCTCACTATCAAGCACTACTCCCACTCCATTCTTCTTGCCATCACTCCCGCAATAATAAAACTTATATCCCGCTCCAATTTCTCTTGCTTTCATACCCTTCCACTTTGTTTCTTGCAAACAAGCCACATTTATTTTTCTTCTTTCTAAAACATCAACTAACTCACGAGCTCTTCCAGTCATCGTCCCTACGTTCCAACTCGCTATCCTCAGTCTTACTTCTCGGACTCGCTTCTTACATTGCACCCGTCCCTGATGCAACAACCCTCGTCCATTTCCCACAGATGCCGGGTGCTGCGTCTGCGCGTCGCCTGGGGGGTACGCCCTAACATTATCGCTTTCTGATATTCGTAAGTCCATGTTGTAAAAGTTTTGGCTATTTCGTTTTTTATGACCGGCCGCCTGCCTGACGTCAACCCTCCTTGGGAAACCTATTTAAAGTTATAAATATGGGAATTTAGGAAAGGAAAGGAGGGAAATAGTGGGACTGGGAAAGAAGGGAAGGGTGGGGGTTAGGGCTGCCGGCAATCTCACTCATCGAACGAAAGGCAGCTATAATAGCCACCCCACGTAGATCCTCCGTGAGAGGGTGGTACCGCCCCGGACGAGCCAGCCCATATGAAAGCTGCAGTCAACTGCCTACAGCTAGGATATATTTATTTACATAACAGTATTATGGATAATAATAATAATAATAATTAGCTTGAGTCCTTTGTGGTTTTGCCTGGCTTTGAACCCCTTAAGCACGTTGCTTAGGGATTCAAAACTGGGATTTCGCTTTCGCAGAGGGGGTGAGATCATTTCACATCTTTTGTACATGGACGATCTCAAATTATTTGCACCAAATAAAGCAGATCTGGTATCATTACTAAGCGTTACGCAAACGTTTAGTAATGACATTAGGATGGAGTTTGGTGTAGATAAATGCGCGGTTGCACATGTGCAGAATGGCCGAGTTGTAAATAGCAAATATTTACAACTCTCGGAGACAATGTCCCTCAGATCCCTCTCTGAAACCGAATCCTACAAATACCTTGGTATGTCGGAATGCTTAGGCATACTAAGTGGGGACATTAAACAGCTAGTGAAGGAACGCTTCTTTAACCGCTTGACAAAAGTCCTAAAAAGTCTTTTGTCAGGAGGTAACAAAGTGCGTGCATTCAACAGTTGGGTAATGCCCCTGCTGATGTATACTTTCGGCATATTAAGGTGGACTCAGACCGAATTAGATGCCCTGGACCGAAAGGCCCGAAAACTATTGACAATGTATCGCATGCATCATCCGCGCTCATCAGTGATGAGATTGTATATTCCACGGAAGTGTGGGGGTCGCGGCTTCCTTAATGCCAAAAACTTACACAACCGTGAGGTATGCAATCTTAGAGAATATTTCCTTCATGCTGAGTGTGGAATGCATCGGGACATTGTTGCAGTAGATAAAGGCCTCACACCGCTCTCCTTAGCCAAAGACAACTGGCATAAACCGGTAGTACTTAGCACTGACGACCGTATAAATATATGGAAGAGTAAGGAGCTTCATGGACGGTTCCACCAGGCACTCTATGGGCCTGATGTAGACCTTCTGGCGTCCGTGGCTTGGCTACGATTCGGTGATCTCTTTGGAGAAACCGAAGGTTTTGCTTGTGCAATTGCTGACGAAGTTGTCAAGACGAACAACTATCGGAAATACATAATAAAGGATGGCACTGTTGACATATGTCGTGCGTGCCACCAACCAGGTGAATCCATCAGACATGTTATTTCCGGTTGTTGTCGTCTTGCCAATGGAGAGTATTTGCACAGGCACAACCAAGTAGCCAAGATTATCCACCAAGAACTTGCTCTTCAATACGGTCTGGTACCTTTTGAAGTGCCATATTATAAGTACTCACCGGAGCCAGTTTTGGAAAATGGTCATGCTAAGCTCTATTGGGACCGATCTATCATAACGGACAGGACTATTGTAGCCAATAAGCCTGATATCGTGCTGGTAGATCGGTTAGAGCGCCGGGCATTTCTTGTTGATATCAGTGTCCCGTGTGACGCTAATCTTGTGAAAGCTGAGAAGGACAAACTGTCAAAATACTTGGACTTAGCTCACGAGATTACCGACATGTGGGATGTTGACTCAACAATAATTGTCCCGATGGTAGTTTCCGTCAATGGTCTTATAGCGAAGAGTCTCGATCATCATCTCAAGAGGCTCTCACTAAAAAACTGGATCATGGGTCGGATGCAAAGAGCAGCAGTTTTGGGTACGGCACGCATTGTGAGGAAGTTTCTTTCGCTGTCGCCCTAACCACCGACGGACTGGTCGTAAGGCCCACGTCGGCGGGATACTGTTTTTTATATTTATATTTATAATGTTGTTTTTTTTTTTAATGTTATATGTATAAATGTAAATAATAAGATTAATATGAAATAAATGATAATAATAATTATTATTATTTATTCACATCTCACAAGGTTTACATAATACTGTTTGCTATGGTAATATTCTTACATATGATCTATTGATCCTATTGTGAGTGTCTGGAGTCTGAACTAGGTTGGGACCTGTATTACAGAACTCCAGGCTCTCTTAGATATTGTAATACAAGTTCACGTTACATAGCTCTTAATTAATAGAAAAATATTAGTACCTGTGTGTGTGTGTGTGGTGCGTGTGTGTTTGTGTGTGTGTGTGTGTGTGTGTGTGTGTGTGTGGTGCGTGTGTGTTTGTGTGTGTGTGTGTGTGTTGCGTGTGTAGCGTGTGGGGGTGTGGGTGTATGCGTGCGAAAAATGTGTCTAAAAGTTAATATTAATAATATACCTAAACTCTAAGTTATGATATTCTATTGTAGCAACTATTTAATTTCGTCTATCAATTAGGATAATAGTGTTAATTAGTTTCATTATGTAACATAATAAAACATGTTGTACAATCTATAAATGTAATACCACTGTATGTAATTATTTTGTAAATTAATATAACGATATTATATAGGATCCAGTAAGGAATAAAATGAGGATGATAGATTTTTTTTCATTTTAAACAGTTAAATAAATAAAAGTAAAAGCTGTGTTAGCACAGTACGATAAATGTAAGGTAGGTAATGCATGGTAATATCCTTATTGAAGCAAACGTGTACGACCTACTTCCGGTACGCGCAGTTTATTAATGTTTCATTCAGTATTCTGATATTACTATTTCTGATAAATGTGCACTAAAATCAACTAAAGTTTTATTTTATATAGATCTGTTTACGATCATATTCTGGTTGTCAAATATTAATTGTACCTTTGAGTTACCAAATCGCATAATATAAATGGAATATTATATAAAATTTTTTGAATAACTTAATTCAAAAGCACAAATATCAAAGAAGATTAAAAATACTTCCATTAATATGAGCTGAACACAGCTTTATATTATGTTAGTTGAAAAATGTTATTACTAAAACAGCACTATATAATAAAAATCGTAAGTTATATTTTAATTCACTTTGTAATGTATGAAATAAAATTTTACATTTACAGTTCTGAACAGTTTTAAATGCCTTTACGTTGAAGTTTTTTTAATAAAAATATGTTCTCAGATCTGAATTTCGAAGCAATGCAAATGGCTATATTGGTACTCAGTCGTGAATTTATAACAAATTATTCAGAATATTATTGACAATCGTTATTTTATTGAAATTTTATTCTCAACAAATAGCTTACATTTCAATAACTCACTTTAAAAGAAATTAAAAATAATGTTAAACTTTTAACATTATGTTTCATTCTAAAATCGCACCTTTTAAATGCTTGCATTACCTTTTCTAGATATGACAATCAAATAAAGGTGCATTCAAACAATCAAATTCTTCTGCTATATTTTATAAGAATAGTTTACTTATCGTATGCGGTTAAATATCTCTCACAATTCCATATTTGGTTGAGGAGGTAGCTCATTTGCATTCTAAAAGATTTTTTTGCTGGATTAACTTTTCACATTATTATAGAAATAGAAACATATTTTGCCCCTCCTTTTTCCCTTTTCATTTGAATTCTGTTCCTCAAAGTTGGTAACTTTTGGAAAATGATCATTATAGGAGCCGTAAATGAATCTTATTGTTGTTTACTGTAACTAAAATGTTCGCTAATTTTTCTATCTATCTGTGATATAAATCCATTCTTATAAATACCCTATATTCCCTTATAAATATCAATTGGAGATATATTGCATAGATTATATTGCACTTATTGGTTACCCTATTAAGATGCCATCAAATTGCATTCACTTGTGCTGAAAGCGAACTTAGCTTTTGTTACTACGAGGTCACTTCAAAGTGCAACGATAAGACTTTACAAGATTTATAAAGCCACTTGCTACTTGTGACAAATATTTGATATTGGCTTGGCTCCAACCACCAATAAGAACGAGTGAGCGAATAATTAATTGCTTTCAATACCAACGCCATTGTTTTCTGTCATTGGTCAAAGATTTAAGGTAATTATGGGTTGGACCATGTGTTAAGTTGGGATAAGTCTCATATAATTGATAATATATTTGTAACGTAACGTAATGTATATATAGTTTAGCAAGATATGTTTTGTTAATAATTTTATTCGTAAGTTAAATATTATTTCTTTGTAATTTGAAAAGTGGCATTTTTTATATTATATTTAATGTAAAATATTCCTTCGTTGGCACTGTCTATTCATTGGGTTTGAATTGAGAATTTCTGCTACGTTACATGTTCCCCATCGAGTACTCTAAAATATTTGGACTTTAGTTTATTTCGTTGCTTAATTTTATGAGCTTTTTAAGATTATTTGTGCTAATTAGCCATAACCCTATGTGCAAGGATTAACATAGTTTATAAGTTTTGCGTGTTTTTCTGGAAAAGGTATTTCAACAGTGGTAAAATAACTAAAATTATTATAAATAATTTTACATAGGCATCTATAAATACAACAACAATTTAGTAACAAATGGAGTAGAAGTAACTAAAATAATACGAAATACTAATTTACTTTTACAAAAGTATAATATGACTACATAGTGTGGGATTTTTGAAGTGAAACTTCTTTATCGGGGTTGGAAAAAAATTTAGTGTAACATTTTTTCGTTACGCGTCACATTTTTCCGTTACGCACCATCTTTTTTGAAGTGAAACTTCTTTATCGACAGATGGGATAAAATTTTATAGCAATGTCAAAAAACTATGACGTTTTTCTGTTACGCGCCATCTTTATTTCTAAGTCACATTTTTTCGTTACACGCCATATTTGAAGTGAAACTTTTTTATCGACGGATGGGAGAAATTTTATAGCAATGTCAAAAAATTGTAACGTTTTTCTGTTACGCGCCATCTTTATTTTTGCTTAAACTTTATCTAATTTAGCTTAAATAGCCATTCCTGTAAAGTTGTAATAAGTGAATCATTTTTCAAAAAATTATGTCATAAAGAAGTTTCACTTCTTACATGTGTACACTAATACACACACACACATATTTTTTTATTTTTTTTATTGTGCTCTCAATCACACACTTGTATCGTATGTTACTTCGCACTGTTTATTGATTTTCAATTATTTTAACTTGCTTAACTTACTTACGTAACTGATATACTACTTATTACACGGTAATTTTTAATTTGGTTATTAATATAAACCAGTTCTCTCCTATTTTAGTGGTCCAGGCAAACCAGATTTTTAACAAATATAGATTCGTTATCATAAAGTTTTTATAAGGCCTTTCAGTTTTCTTTTTGTTTCATTTTAAATATACACATTAATGTCAAACAATGCCTCATTTTATATATAGATAATAAATTTGTATTGAAACTTTATTTATCCATAATTACTATCATAAATATATTTACCCGGCTGTACTCAGATTAATAATATTGGTATTTTGCCCCAGCTTTTTTTGAATTGTTAACGCCGCGATGACGCCATGCTCTTAGTGGGATTGAGTCTAATCGGACAAAATTCCAATATGCTTAGCGTGGATACAACCATTGAAATATATTTAAAGGTAACAAACTAGTATTCTGTTTAGGAATTTGAATCTTAGATCGACATGAATTTGAATCTTAAATCAACATTCTCCTCTGTTTCAAATGCTAAAAACATAGGTGAAAGCAGAATTAAGATAAAAATATAAGTGTTACTTGAGAGTATTTGCAAATCGTTGAAATTCGTTTCTATACATGTCTTAGACGCTTAAGTCCAACAACGGTTATTCTAAGGCCCTTCTCTAATTCAGAAAAAAAGTCGTTTATTTAGGTGTTATCGAGCCCACTGTTCCCAAAGACATTAAAAGTTAAATTTTAAAGATGTTGTTATATGATAATAGCCGTACACCATCCCAGCGGCAGCAGCAGTCTTTACTTTGCAATTGCAGCCATTCCTGTTTTATTCTCGTGTTAACAAATGTAGCTTTTGGCTTTGAATCAACATCTTTCAAATTTTATGTGTGTATATTTTTAAAACATATTACATAATTCTCTTATAGATTTAAAACGAAAAAATTAAAAAAAATATCAAAACTCAGAATCAGTCAAAAAAAATATTACAAAAATATGTAGATATACTTTGTTTTTGAGCTATAACTAACACAAATGGGTTTTTATCTGTAAATTCAAGCGTAGCAAGATAAAATTCATGATATGTTAAACGTAAATTATGACAGACAATAAAATGCAAAAAATAATAAAGAAATAGACACATTTTTTGTATTCATGCCATAAATATTAACGTTTACGGGAGAGAAAAAAAAATCGGTGTAATGTATTGTCCCGGGTAAATGTACAGGACTGTTACTATGAGTAATATATATCAGTAGGTAGTAAACCCACAACCCTTGAACTTTGGTTTTAATAAATTATATATTATAATAAAGGAACCGATAAGGCTAATAAACAGACTAACAGCTTTTTTAGATATAAAAGTAATAAAGTTTGGTTAGTTGCCATCAGATATAACAATTACAAAACCAATCAAGGAATAAGCTTTAAAAGAAATACGTCGTGTAGAGTTATATACAATTATAAATAGTGACAGAGTCGCTCGAAAAGGAGGTTTTAAAATAAAAAATTAAACTATATAATTCTAATGTTCAAGTATCTAAGTAACAGTAATTCATGAGTACGTTTAAAAAAATAAAAATCACTCATCGTTCCTGATTCGTTTGTTTTTTTAATTTTAAAAATTTTGTTTAATTAATTTGGATGACTGAAAGAGAATAAAAGTAAGACGGTGCCTGAAAAGTTATTTAATGATTTTGCTAACATATAACATAGAAAATAAGGTAATCAAATTTTGTCCAAAACAGAATATTCTGGAATGGAAAATAAATCTAAAACATGGATCATATCATATTTGATAATATCATAAAACGTTTATTAATCTTAATAAAATAAATATTCCAAAGTTATCATTCTATTTATTTTTAAAAAAATATTGATAACTAGCTTTTGCCCGCGGCTTCGCACGCCTTAAATTCGTAGTAAGACAATTCCCACTTCCTTTTTTTTGTATTGGCTTCTATGTGACTTATTTTAAGTGATATAGTCAAAATTACGATATCGGCAGACATCGTTCACTGTCAAAAGCATATTTAAAGTTTTTAATAAGGATACAATATTAGGTACTGTAATTATTTTTATACCTCTCTTGTTTTTCTTAAACGTCCATTTAAAGACTTCTTAAATAGAGTACATTCTAACCATATATCACACTTACAGATTTTCATTGAACATAATCAAAATATTACCATGTAAATTTGAGAAATTCTGAGCTACACACTCGACGTTATATTCACCATCAACATGCAGGTCTAGTTTTATTAAAAAGACATCTATTTTAAATGATAAACATTCAGTTAGCTTTATGCATTAACAAGATTTTCAATACTAAACATTCACAAAGCCATTTTTTAGACGGTTTGCACCACTATGAGTTACCAGAGTGCGCCAGTAGACCGTACCGCCGCAAGCGCGAAGACCCTATATTTTAAATCTGTAATATCTTCGAAAATATTTATTTAAATTACATGCTGTAAAGGGCTATATTGTTCCATATTAAATGCAAAATGTATTTAAGTTACTTAATAAGATAAGGATTAAAGTTGTATTTATTAAAATCGCTTCGTAAATAACCTATTATTTTTCGTAAAAAGTATAAATAAAAGGATAAAAATTTGCTATTGTGGGTTATCCCTAAGAGATAAACATATACCATCGCGGATTTTCTTGTAGAACTTTTTAAGGTATACAATACTTATTACATTATTTTGATCTATCTCAAACATTATTTTGATCTGTCTTAAACTATCAGTCGCAAACAAAAGTGTTTGTTTACGACTTCGCATTAGAAATCTTGAAATTATCAGTGGTTCTCTGATATACTAAGCATTTTATAATACATATAAGCCTTCCTCTTGCATCAGTAAATGTACTTACTAATGTAAAAACTATAAACCTTCAAACCGGTAAAACGCAATAGTACGACAATAAGAGATTATTAACTTCCTTAATTGTTAACCGATTGTTAAGAAAAAACAAAATATAATAAATAATATGAATCCCATGACTATATATTCCCGAAAACTGCATCCAAATCGACTAATCTGTTTCTGAAATTAGCGTGCACAAACATACCGACATTCAGACGAACAGACAATATGAAAAAAACATTGTTTTGGGTTTTCTTGCCCCTGTATGAATTTTTGAAAATATTTTTTTTTCGTGTTGTGTGCACAACTAAAAGACAAAAAGATAAACAAACATAGATTTTAAAAATGCTAAAAATGGATTCTGTTAGTTCTTATTTTACATCCTGGTATATTTTTTTAAATATTTTTAATGTGCAAAGACTACTCCTCTACAGATTTATTACATGTATAGAAGAATAAGATTTTCATGGTACCTATAACGTGATTGACATAAATTGTCATTACTTTTTTATTTCTTAACCGATTTAGATGAAATAAACACTAAATGTTAAGTGAAGACTATTATAATAAATAACGGAAAACCGAATTCAAATAGGTTAAGCCGTTTCTGAGATTAGCGTGCACAAACATACAGACATACAGACATACAGACATACAGATAAACAGACAAACTGAAAAACCATTGTTTTGGGTTCTCTTGCTCTTATAAAGCCCCTCTATGATGTTCTTTTTTTTGCTTCCATGTACAGGAATGGCTCAGTGACGATTTTATTATATGTATAGATATATTGAAAAGTAAATGTTAATTTTAATAAAATACCTGGAGTCACACAAAAATATTCATAATAAATAAAAACGACTGAGCGCGTATATAAAGATTGGCTTTGCACTGAATTGCAGATCAGAGAACATATCTCTTATATGAAAAACGAAATAATTGTACTTAAAAATATACGAGTATAATAAAGTCTAACTTATGTTATTTATTAATTATTGTATGTTTATGTATTGAACTTTAAATACAATATGCTTTTTAATCTTCTTCAACTGAAAAAGATTAAAAAACACATTGTTCTAAAACTACTGAACTCACTTGTTTTTGAACTCAATGTACCTAAAATTTATTTTTGTATTTTGAACACAAACTAAAACGATGCATAATATAGAAGTAAAATGAAACTATTAAATTTGCCTAAACATGACTAGAAGAGTGATATTATCTCTGGAATCAGGCAAATGAATTATCTGTGGATGCTATGCAACATAAACCAAAATAACGAGAGCTTTAAAATGAATTGACTCCATATAACTCAAATGAAATAAAGAAGATTATTTAAAATCTTCATACGTATTGTAGTAGTGGCATAGATAGAATAAGTACAAAAATAGTAAAAAGTTTGGGAAGTCAAATTACGGAGATCTTAGCGAGTTACTTTAATAAAATTATGTTAGACGGCGGATTTCCGGTAAATTTAAAGATTACAAAGGTAACATTAATGTATAAATCTGGGCCCACAAAATCTAGGAAACTACCTCCTGATTTCTATATTACCAATTTTATCCAAAGTGTTAGAAAAGGTAATTCATATCGGATTACCTTAACTCTTTTAATTTTCTATCATATCTGTATGGTATCTGTAGTTAAGGTCATCAGTATGGCTTTTGATCGAAAAGTAATACTACTGCATCAATAATTGATCTAACCTCAAAAAGTAAAGAAAATTTAGATAAAAAGAAAACATTCTTAGGCGTTTTTATTGATTTAAAAAACTTTCCGTCAGTGACCATATGATACTAAATAAATTAAAATGTATTGATATCGAAGGAGTTAAACCCTTAAAATGTTAAAATTATATTTAACATACGTAGAACAAATATTCAAAAGGACTCAGGGCTCCATACAAGGACCGCTACTATTTCTTATTTACATATATGATATAGCAGAATTAAATCTTATCGGCCATTTGACCTTGAACGCAGACGATACTTATCTGTTTTACTTTGGTAATAGCATTAATGAAATCATTTCACAAGTTTAACAAGATCTTAACTTATTATAAGAATAGTTTCAGTATAATTTGGTAACTATTGAAATTTCTGAAACATCATACATTGTCTTTAAGTCCAAAAATAAAATAAGTCCCCCACAAATAAGTGCCACCCCACTGGAACAAAAAACCTGCGAAAAATACCTTGGGTTGAGACTAGATATTTTCTGTATATACTTAAATGCGTTTATATAATATTTAAATGCGGTGACTGTATCTTTAGTTTAACCTCTATGATAATGATTATGGTCTCATGTAAGTAGTTTTCTGTACTCTTTTTATGAGAATAAATTGTCTTTAAACCTTGAATATCCTATTTTGCCAATAAGGTAGCTCAAGGTTATATATTATTCTTCACGTGCACATTATTGTTTCTGATAGTAAAGTACAATATAAGTATATAGAATATACTTATAGTTTATTTAAAGCACAGTTGTTAAAATGCAATACTCAATCAAACACCAATAAACTGCTCGTACTGAAAGTAGGTCATGAATGTTCGTTGCAAGAAGGATCTTACTATGCATATTTTTCATTTATTGAACTATACTTACATAAATTCAAAAAAGAAAATCTGTGTTCATTATTTTTCTGGATTTAATGCAATATCGAAAGTTTATTCATTTAGAGCTAGTTTTCAGTGAATAAATATTATTAGAAAAGATAGAAATATATAAGTATATATAGTTCATTAAATAAAGTTAATTATATGTAATCTTGTAATGGCTTGGCAAGAAATATAAACAACAGTGTAAAATACTTTTCTGCAATAAACCATCATTTAAACATTAATGTTTAATCCGAAGTTTGATGCTACTAAATGAAGCGTTTTCAAACATGGACTATGTGTAGTTTTTTAAAATAAAAAAAATCTTTCGTTTTTAGGAAGATTTATGGAAAATTAGATTAGGCTCCACTTACTTCCTCTGATGGTCTACGACTATAGGTATTCCTTTAGTTCAAATTTGAATGGAAATGAATAACACAGTATGTCGTAAAAAATGTGAACAGCAGCCAAACTATCATATCCTATATAACTATCCGCCCGAGATACATACGTTCTATGTGCTCTCAAAAACTGCCCTTGATAACTTTTGTCAGTCTTCCATACCGTCGTTAAATGTGGGGAATGACGCTTTGACTATCTCCAATCAGGGGACGATCTTCTGGTGTATCTATCATTAATAACCTGCAGTCATCGATATAAAGGAGAATACTTGATAGTTAGTTTGGGTATTATCTCCTCTTTCCACGAACTCATGGAAGCAAATCAACAGTTTTATTACTAAACGAAGCACACATGCATGCAGAATATGCTTGTTTTGCTAATTTAAAATTCAAAATATATTCGTTTGTCTGTTTACTAATAATTTGCGATATTTTCTTGAATTACCTTTTATATTTGATATATCTAAATTGATCTAATTTTCACCAAACACAAACTAAATAGACTTAAACAACTTCAAAATCTAACTTCGGGTTAAAATTTGGCTTGTGGATGTGTTATAGCCTATTCATACATAATACTTACAATAAAAAAGTAACTGTAAAGGTGAGTTAATTGAACCTGTGCATATATTACTACAGCATGTAACGCAATTAGCCGTAGAAATTTCAAACCTGAAGAAACTGGGTAGGAAAAGAGTATGTTGAAACAAATTTAAAGATAGATATGTCATTATTAGTCTCGGAAATTTGTGGTTACTGTATTATACCAGCTCGAGCTCGAAAATAAAAGGCTTGTAGAGAAATGATGATTAGTTAAATTACATAATTATTTTACAAATATTTTTATATTTTTGTCATTATGAATGCTTTTTAATTTTTAACAAAATATGTATGAAATTAAATCTTGGTCCCTGTTTCAGATCCTTAAAAAAAACTAACGTTGTTATTTGTAAATTATAGATATTTTTAAGTTGATTATTTTTGGTATTCGTCTCTAGCCTCGACTATTCTACCACTATTAAAATATTAAAATAGTTATCTTCGTTGATTGTGTTTTCTAGCTAAGTTACATTTCATATTTTGTGTGTGGCAACACAACGAGCTTATTTGCATATTTATAATTTAATTTTCCCTACTGAGTGGCCGACAAAAAGTAATTTTCATCAGTATATTACAATTGTAACCTCATAATAAAAATAATAATAATATTATTACAAATAACACACATTGATCTAACCCCTAAATAAGAAATTAGATATTGATGGAAGATATTTGCTTGTGTTAAGGGTGTTAGACAACGATACAAATACATAGAAATACACATTATAAATACTGCGAATATATTTAATAAATGACCAAACCCATAACCACAATCTCAGCTCATCACATAAATGCCTGTCTCTGCCCGGAATCGAACCCGAGCCCCATTGCGCCGTGACACGTTAGGCGTCTGCGCTAACCACTCGACCAAAGGGGCGGTTAAGAATATCAAATTATATTATCTAATCTATAAATTTTATCAGATTATATAATCTATAAATTTTATCAGATTTACAATAGAGATATGGATAAAAAATAACAAAATTTACGAAATATTCTTTATACAATTTATAAATACAATTGCAAAAGAGAATAATGACGGAAAAAAACACTGATGAACGTTTAAATAGTAAATGTTCTTGAAGTGTGTTAATGAAATAGAGTGACAATTTTACCGGCCTCAGCTTTAAATACTAATATCAAAACCAATATACTTTGTTGGAAAGTTGACCAAATTCTTCTCGATTATTCATGTTGTCATATATCAGATGGAAAAGTTCCTCTTGCCCATCCATGCTGTGATATTTCGTTATTAATTTTTAAGGTATTATAAGGTGATACCTGACACGGTAAAAATAGTTTAAATCCAATTATTGTGAGCACATAATATTGTGCATGTATCGAAGCACCTATCCTCAATCAAATCACAATGAATAGCCGTTGGAAAATGTAGCGCCCACGAAGTTGTGAGTTCAATAAAAAAAAAATTATATTGGCTATGCTGTGCTACTTTTCATATTAAGACAAAATATTATTTAACATCAATCTTAAAAACAAATTATTAACTAATCATATTAATTTATAAGCATTTATATATTTTAGTAGTTGTATGAGAGTTATCCCAACATAACTTAATCCGTGGTTCCAATAATAATTACCTTTAATCAATGACCAATGGCAGCAAATAACGGCATTGATATTGAAATCGATAAATTATTCGCTCACTCGTTCTTATTGGTGCTTGGAGCCGAGCCAATATTGAATATTTGTCACAAGTAGCAAGTGGCTTTATAAATCTTGTAAAGTCTTATCGTTGCACTTTGGAGTGACCTCGTAGTAACAAAAGCTGAGTTCACTTACAATATAAGTGAATGCAATTCAATAGAATCTTAAATTGTTAAGGGAAAGGTAGTTTTATATTACAGCAAGAAATATTATTACTATTAGGAGTCGTTCGTTGTTTTCTGTTTTATTATTACAAATTTATTTTTTAATTGGAAATAGTTCATTAATTTTAATTTACTATATTGAAGTTTGAAAATATCTTTAAACATGTATAGCCCATTTAAATAAATAAATGAAAAATAAACCGACACGGGCAAGGATTAGATCCCGTGATTTCTGAAAAACCTACCTACCAATAGAGCTATCGTATCGCTATCCGTCACCGTGAATTAAGCATTCTATGTACGATCGTCTTTATCAGAACGTCATTTTATTTACATCCCATAAATATAGTAAAAGTTGAGGGAGCGATCTTATTTGAAATAATGAAGTGAAAAGACTGCTGATGTCTCTCATACTATCTTTCGTAAAAAAAATATATTTTATTACATTTGTTAAACATGTCAGTTACCAGATAAAATACAAAAAGGAATAAACTCATCAGAAAATAATAAGGTTTAAATGTAAACTTGCATTTTTGTAAGAAAATAAACTCTAGTAGCGAAAGTTAAATTACAAACTCATCGATTATTTTAATATTTAAATTAGCATACCAAAAAAAATAAAACAAACATCCACTTAACGGTTAAATTATGTTTGAAGAAAAGAAGATAACATTTTTCGTTATGACCATAATTTAAAACAAAAAACAAGAAACCTTCAAATATATATCAAAAAGATGGAGGACTGCACTATTAAAGCTAGAAGCTAATAAATAATCTTCTTAATATTTATTGTATTAAACTGATCTTCGAAAACAAATCAATCAATTTTAATTTAAATTAAATAAGATGACATACTGAATGGATATCTTTTATAATAATAAGAATATTGAAAGTATAGTTTTAGTGCAGTCTTACTTCGTCGGAACAATTTAAGCTTATTTCTAAGCAAATTATAGTTAAAGGAGCCTCTATAGGCTGTAGAAGAGAGAGAGGAAGTGGATGCAGGCTAATTTATTTCATTTTCTTTAAGAGTTCCTAAAATGTAATAAAATACTTCATCTTAGAAATCTACTATAATATACAGACATATATTGAATAATCTAATCGAAATAACAATTTAGATTACATAAAATGTTGAAATTGAGGCTGATTTGTACTTAATTTGTATATATACCAGCTAAATCCTGCGGTTCTAGTGTATTTTAAAACTGATATTGTAGATATAAGTTTCTTAGTTCTCCTAAAATAGTTTGTTAAATTAATTATACAAATACGACAGCTCGTTTCCATTGCATAGGTGTTGCAAAATCTGATTCAGGAACCGATTACGTCGGTAATCGAAGAATATCCTCGCATGGAAATAGGTGTTCAACTGACACTTTATCCCCAAGCTCGTTTCTAGAATTGAATTCAATTTGTTACCTATAATCCTTGCATTCCTTTGATTTCAAGGCACGTTGGAATAACGGCAATCTGTTTTAATGTATTTGTTTAAACTTTTGTACCAGTTTGATATTCTTAGTGAGAATCTATTTAAATTTCATTTAAATTTGCATCATTATTATAATATTTGATATTAAATGTATAACTTTTAATATTTAATATTCGAGTAGACGCAAAAGAGATTTCATAGAGATATCCGAAAATGTGACAATGCGTGCACTGGCATCGAAGAAAGAAGGAATGAAAGTGTTTTAAATACTATATAGTTTATTTACTTACTTGTGGATATACCATTTACTACACAGGTTAGACTAGAGTTACGGATATTATTTTACAATTTTTGGATCATTGTACGTCGTTTGGCGTTGAATAAAGTTATATTAAGTCTTATATATCTCTGTAATATCCGTTAAAGTTGTTGCACACTGCAGATCCGATTTCAATTTGCTTTTAATATACAATAGTATAGTGCGAAGAAAATCCTTATATCCTGTTGAGATACCCCTACATTGCCTCAGTATTTTATCAACTTAGAATAAACCAAATATGATAATAATTAATAAATAAGGTAAATATCGAAACAAGTAGTAACAAATTCTATTATAAGTTAGCATTTCCTTTTTTAATATCCGTGAAATAGATTTTGTCTTGTTACTATTTATTGTATTTTAATGTAACATTTTTATTAATAAATAAGTATAATATTATTTTACAGCACCAAGAGATTATAATTAAGCCACTACAGTCTAGAGTGTGTCCTTAATGTATACATGATGCAATTTCGGTTCATACCTACGTATTTCTGAGTTATAACTAATATGTCAAACCTACATCTAACACAGCTACAGCCATATGGTTACTAAGCAAATATTAAATAGAACTTTTATTTAACATCAATGAAAATCATTAATTTATTAAGAATAATTGAAAGTATTTTGATGTTATATAATTATCTATACCTTGATATATTTACTTAGACATTCAAGAAATATAAAATAAATGTTTTGCCAATACAAGCCGCACTCTGGGATGCCACTAACTTATTTTATAATATTTGTGTATTGGAAAAATAGCTCTAGATGGATTAACTCGAAATTGCATAATATCCAGAATTATTTAAAATGAACATGAATTAGGGTTTTTTGATTTTGATTATAAAATATTTAAGTAAATTTCTATAAATAAAAATTATTTAATCTTCCTTGCCACGAACATGTACGACATACTTTTAGAACGAGGAGATTATTGATGCTTGATTGAGTATTGCTATATTTAACAAATGATCTTTAAACTATAAGTATATTCTTTAAAGTTTTACATACTTATATTATTTAAAGTTATAAATCACTTTGCGTATATAGCAGAAAAAGATAATATATAAATTACTAGCTGTTGCCCGTGACTCCATCCACGTGGATTGTAATAATATTATTTATATAGCTTATATAACTACCTGTGGCTGCAACTTCTTTGCAAGCGTTTTCGAAGTCAAATTTTGAATTATATGAATAAAAATTGTTGACTTATCAGAATGTGGGTGATGCTGACTATAAAATGTGGCAAAAGTTCATACCAAAATTAAATGCCAGAAAAAACTGGCACGTTATGGCGCTATAGAGTAAGTATATTATTAAAAGGTTTTGGGGAAAATGTTAATCATCTTTCCTAGTTTCTAAAGATAAACAAAGCATTTTAGTTTGTGGCCAAAGTTGTCAACGTTCTTTATTTTTTTATTGTTTGTTAAATATTTATCTTTTTCTGCAAATACATGCGAATTTAAGGAACTTGAAACGCTTGAACAACTGCGAAATATACCATGTGAAAATCAAGAGGCGTACAAATGAATGCTTGCCACTCTTAAACTTTAACTGAAGTTTTAAGGGAAACTGTAATCTCTTGAATTAAAATGACAAGTTATTCGAAATAATGGGTATGCGGAGGCTTAAAATGCTTTAGCAGTTTCGGGAAGAATGTTGGTTTTTATGAAGTTACTGCCCAGCTCTGTGATACAAAGTCTGGTACCGTTGCACAGTCTGGGTTCATCAAGGTTTATCGTGTTTGCCATCATGCTCGTCAACTCAAGAGAATAGAGGAATAGCAGGCAGCGTGCAGATCACAGCTCGAAATATTGCTCTACGGTCTACGCTCTCTTTCTATATCTATTGCTCTACGATCTACGCTCTATTGCTATATCTATTGCTCTACGATCTACGCTCTATTGCTATATCTATTGCTCTACGATCTACGCTCTATTGCTATATCTATTGCTCTACGATCTACGCTCTATTGCTATATCTATTGCTCTACGCTCTTGTATTGCGGACTTTATGTATTTATTTAAATAAATTAGATTAAAACAGATAACGAGGAATAATTTAGCCAGGTAAGCTTATCAACATTAATAAAATTGCTTTTTTTAATCCGAATAAGACCGCCAAAGACGTCTGTCCTCACGAGTTTGCGCGTTCGATCAGTTACTCGAATACTAAGCCCACTGGCCCGGCACTCAAAGTGTCATCCACTTTTACTACGCCTATTTTTATTTTATCAAGATTAGAATTTTTGTTTATTTCTTTTCTCACGGTATAACTCAAACTATTCCACCGACTTAAAACATTACTTTTCCGAGGTATGAAAATCTTGTCTATAAAAGTCATAACTTTGCATGCGTTAATGCAGTTGTTATGAAATGTTGTAGAATACAAATTTCATTTTATGAAATCGCTATTTAACGCCCTTCATTTTGGTAGGTTATTCGATGGGTTTAATTAAAAAAAAAAAATTTAGGACTTACAATATGGCGTCCAAAATCCGTTGTTTTTATTTTGTTAATGTTCCCAATGTCACTTGCGCTATTGCGCTTTAAGCCGTTTAGGCTTTATTTATATTTTTATATAGGTATATATATGTAAGAGCGTCAAGAGAAGCCTCATAGCGGTCTTGGCTGTTATTGTTCATAATGGGCGTTGTAACGATAGGAATTTAAAAAATAGAAGTACACTGTATTGTCCAAAACGTTATTATTCAATTTGTAACTGTTTAACAAAATATCACAAACAATCAATAAGATTAAATTGGATTTAGAGCCAATAGGTTAGCATATGTGCACTTCTAGCAACAGTTGTTATCTCCATGACAACCGCCATTACCATTGGCGACACCTACTACCCTATTCGGGATTACCCGCTCATATTTTAATATTTTTTTATAACAATGTATTACAGAATCAAACAATATAATTGCGGAACTTATAATTTAAAATAAAACTCAATCAACGCGCCGTCATTCAAAACATAGCGCTCACTGTAAGGTAGCCGGGAAGTAAAATTTAGTGAACCAAAAGATTTTAAACAGGAGTTCTAGTAGCAATGATGTTATCGCGCTACAACCTTTGTTGTGTTGTTGTGTCACAGAAAAAACCACGTGCTAAAGTTATTATTTCTATAGCTTATGTATTATTTTGGTTCATGAGCTATAACTTGACCAAGTTTTATTGAAATTAGTTCAGTGGTTTGTGCGTGATTGAGTAACGAACATCCATCCATTCAAAAATCCAAATTTTCGCATACATAATACAAATATTAGTATAGATTTTGAGTACTTTATATCGAAAGCAGGGGAACTGAATGCCATATTGTTATAATATACTCCATATTATAATTCATAAAACTGCCAGATTAATTAATAACATAAGTTACATTTTAATGCGCTTGAATATCTTTTATGTGTTTAGTTTTTTCGCATAAAATTTTCTTTGATCTGGAATTCTATACAAAGTAAATGGTTATATTTGAGCTCTGTCGAGAATTTATTATAAATCATTTTGAGTGCCTCTAGTTATTTAATTGAAATTAACATATCCTTGTATAAAATAGTGTACATTTGAATAAATGGATTCGTCTCTTATTTTAGATATAAAATTAATACTCTATTAAAAAACGAAAACACTCTATATTTTACTTAATTTTACATTGCAGGATCTTCTGTTTTGAAGACGACGTTATTACCTTGATTTGTGTGTATTAATTTTAAAAAATCTTTTAGGTAAACTTCTAAGCATCCAAATCTATGGAATATTGTGGAAAAAAATCAGAAAGGATAAGGATTTTTTTTTTATAAAACATATGTCGTTATTCATTTCTAGTTGCCAATTTGCATTTTTCAGCCGATTACCAATGGAAAACACAGTTGTTCTATCACTACCACAGCACATGGATTGGTATACCCATCTAAACCTTTCTTTCCGTGATACTGTCATAGACAGCAGCGGTATACTACCACATTCTATAAAGTATCATGACACAAACAATTTCGTTTTGACAGATCTCGCATTAGTCACGTGTCAAGTTTAATTAATGATAGGCCTTATGTTGTCCTTAAATAACTTCTTAGTGATAGCTGATGACAAATTATACTTCTCCTCGTTGCGTCTTAAGATACACTTTATATTTAGTTTATATAATCTCTTGATTGATTTACATTGAGTTACAAATATATAATATTAATTTATTTTAATCTTCGAGTAAAATTAAATTTATTTCACCCAGGAACTTTCACTAGAGATTAGAATTAATATCACATACATCCAATTATCAAAATTATGAAATTATATGTTAAATTTAATTTATAACATATATTTAGCGCTTGTTTTTCTATTTAATATTAACATTAAAACAAAGCAAAGTAATCAAATAAAGGAAATTAAAGTTGATGTGGTCTCTTCATTCGGAAACTTTGAGGTAACTGAGTAAATTGTTGAGGAATGATGAAGAGACTTTTGACTTCTGACGATCTTTGTGCTTCAGACCATATTAACTTGACCTATATTTATAACCACGGAACAAAAAAATCTGTAAATTGTTTACTTTGAAAATAAAGGTATATTTTGGCTGTGCTACACATTTTGGAGGAAAATGTTTTTAAAATTGAATAGTGTTTTCCTTTTATAATATTATTTATTGTAATATAATATTATTATGTATATGTATGTAGTATAAAAGAGTATTTTTTGCAATGAAACCTTATAAATCATTCATGATGCTTAATTGTTTAAAGTAATGAAATTATCCACAATAAATTAAAGCAAACACTTCACTAATTATCATTTAATATCGCTTAATAAATAATAAATTAATATTAACAATCCACTTTCATTAGTCTACGACTTTTCCACAATAAATGACCAAAAATATGTTATTACTTAATTTAAAATACAAGAGAAATGCTCCGCCCGAGGTTCTCGGATTGAGAGTTCCACGACAGCGACATACTGTACTGTACTGTCACTACCGTACAGTATATAATGTATAGTACAATATAGTATAGTACTATAAAATACCACTGTATTTTATAGTAGAGTTCAGAGTGGGGCTATGATTCATTTGTTTACGCTACAAGGAACACATGCTGTGCATCTGGGTTGCTTTTGTTATGTTTTAATGAACCTATTAAATATATAGCTATAAATTGAATAGGCTATTCTAATAATATATTATCTATTATCATATTACAAGAAACTAGATTTTAAACTATATTCCTGGAACATTTCAAAATATATAAATACTTTTTACAGTAATATATATGATAACATTAATATAATCGATAACATTTGTTAGAACAAAACAATGAAAAATGTATAATATTTTCTATTTAGTAAAAAAATGCATGCGTATTTTATTTTAGGAACTGCAAACGAAAAAGTAGTTTAAAGAGTCAACAAATCTTAAGAAGAAAAATTGTACTAAATTCATTAGTCTCAAACCAAATCAAGTACATTAAGTTTCCAGTTTTCATTTTTTAATGTTTGGTTATGTTTTTATTAAAATTTAATATTTTATTAATATAAGACTTAAAAACTTCTATTTAAGTTAGTAGTTCATAGTTCTTGGTAACTGTAATTTTTTAGATATTTGACATACTGAATAAATGATAATATTGACCTAAGGAATGTAATAGATTTTACATATTTTTTTTTTTGTATGTCTATACTGTTAGCCCTGTTGGCCCGAGGGAGTCGACTGCGGATCGGAGACGTTGGTATATCTCCCAGTGATCCTAAGAGGACGTGTAAAGCGCGGTATCGTCCGCGTACATGGCAAGGTGCACTTTAGATCGCGGTCTAGGAATATCGCTAGCGTAGATGGAGTAGAGGATGGGCGAGAGAACTGATCCCTGGGGGACACCCGCCCTGATGGGGCGGGGGGTTGACAACACGCCTTCCACTCTGTAGCGAAAGGAGCGATTCGACAGGTAGTCCCGTATGATGAGTACGAGTCTGTCGGACACCATGAACTGGTATAATTTGTACACCAGTCCATTGTCAGACCCTGTCGAACGCCTTAACTACATCGAGGAAGATCGCTCCTGTCCTATGCTTCTTGGTTCTCACAGTGTCCCCTATCAGTATGTGCTCCGTGAGGCGTTGCACCTGATGGGAACATGAATGGTTGGCTCTAAAGCCGAACTGCTCATTTGGGATGATTTTGAGTCTCTCGACTTCCGATCTAAGTCTACAGAGGATGATTCTCTCATATACTTTCCCTAAGGAACTAAGAAGACTAATGGGATGGCGTTACAAGTAGGATGCCTCGCAGCGGCACTTAAAAATTGTTCTCCGTTCCTTTGCATCGCACAAATCTAGGACATAGTAAAAATGACTCGAAACAATGTTTATATAGAAAATTCATAAGAGGCATAATAACTTTTATATCAAATATCATTAAAAATATAATATAAAGATATTTTTAAAACTTTATATTTAATATTTTCATTTTATTAATCTGTTTTTTCCCTAAGTAATAAGATTTTAGATGTAAATTGCACTTGTTGTTGTTGTTGGCTTTTCTTAAATAAAAAATAAAGTGAAAGAGAAATTTTCGATGCATTTTTATTATTTCTAGATAAATAAGTCACCATTATTTTATATTAAAAATGTTCATAGTGCAACTTATAATTTGATAATCTATGCTACTTATTATAAGGAGGTAAAGTTTGTGACAATGAAAATTAACATGTACGAGGTAATCTTGGAAACAAGGTGTATAGTTGTATCTGACAATACAAGTGTTCAAAAAATAATTGACTTCTGTCTTCAATATGTTTTGTGAATAATTAAATATTTGAATCCAATATCCACTGTTGTTCATAAGTACAATTAACAATACCAAAAATGGTAAAAAATTATGACTGATAAGTTTTGGATTTTTTAAAAAATCAGAATGTATATCAATGTAAACTTTTAAAAATAATGTTACGCAGAAATAAATTTGTCTTATAAATGCATATCTCGTAATTATCGTGATCAATACCGCCACCATGAGTCATCTTTTTCTTGAAATCATACAGTGCACTTTTGACTTCTCTGTAACTTCCAGAATAATAAAGCTTGGTGTCAGACACTATTATAGTGTTCTTTAGATCCAATAAGAGTCTCTTGTGGTAACCTCTTCACACTGTTTTAGTAAAAGAGAATGTGCTAAATACCCTTGCAAATATATTCTTGTTTAGGTTAACTTTGTAGCACTGGTTTTAAATCTCTTTGGCAAGTTCTAAAAGGTAACCTCATTGTAAAACCAAAATTTCTAGCGTAATTTACGCAGGGTATAGTTAGTCTTATATTTATTGATATTTATATGTACCATGTACTATTAATTACCTCTTGCAGTGGCAGTTAGTTCTTGAATATGTTTTTCAAGAAGTTGTAAGATTTAACTATAATTTACTAAAGGATAAAACACTAACAAAAATAGCATCACATGGCAAACAGCTTCTGTTGTTTAAATAAACAGAGATGATTAAATTTTTAAATAAAATACTACCATTTTGCAATCTATGGTCATTGCAGTTTAGACAATGAACATCAGGATAAAAGATCACATTCAATGAAACCGTATTTTTAATTAATATTAATATTTGTTAGATATCATGATTAAATAATAAAAAAAGCGTATGACACTTACAGAAACATGAAAACATAATCCAGCCGTTACAATAAAAAAAAATACGTTGATCCAATAAAAAAACAGAGTCTCAAATTAAAATTAAACAAAATCATTAGTTCTGTCATATGCAAAATCACAAGAATTAAAGGGGTTACCGAAAACACCGAGGTACACTACATTCTATCGTCAGCCAGCTGAATATACCCACATATACATAACCTAAGCAGATTGTTAAGCTAACTCTGATGTAAATTCACTTTTTACTATTCGATAATTGCTTTGAAATTATCATAAAAAACCGAAGGATAATAATGTGTCTTTTGAATATACAGAATAGCAATTCTTAGGAAAGCGTTGCCGACAATGTTTTTATTTACGTGAGTGATGAATTCTATCATATTATAATTAAGTATTTTATTATTAAGTATTCATATTTTAGTTAAGGGAGTGTTAAGGGTTTAGCTTGAATTCGATACACGCAATCCCAGAAACTGCTGTATATAGATGACATGACTAAACGACTAACATACTGATAGAGACTTTCACCTCCTCGCCCATTAAAGAGAGCTGTCGCATAAAATTTTATATAAAAATGTATTAAATCAAAATCCAGATTAATCCATTAAAAATAGTTTTATTTAAATGTCTTTTCACAAGTACGAGTATTTTAATTTGTTTATTAATATGTGCAATAATTTATAATACGACGAAGTTTGTGTTCTGTTGTATTGTTATTAGACGACGTTCCTTTAAATATCACCCTAGATGTAAAAAAAAAATCTAACTATTATAAAAATGAAGCAGTAACTCGAACTGAACGTTGAAAATAAAGCATTACAAAATCGTTTTAAAAGTAAAAGCCGTTAAAAACACTGATTTTTTTTAAATATTGGAACAACAATAATGTATATTAGCATATGTACAATAAAGTATTATTTCTCTTGATTTGAAATAAATATACTTTATTATTTATCTTTAAGGAACACTAACTTAAAAGAAATTCGTTATACCTACATAATATGGACAACAGACTAAAAATGTAATGTACTTCATTCATTAGAATTAGGAAAATAATTATATAACTAATACTAAGAGAAATCAAAAACCTCAAAAAGTATATAAATGTCATCTAACTAATTAAAAAAGTATAACTCTGAAAAGAATCATTACAATGCTCTAACTAAGAAGTCGCATTAATTTAAACTTTCTGTAGCGGTTCACTTGTAATTTAGGGGAACAAAGGATCTCGTGTTTTTTGATTCAGATTTATATAAGGATTACAACATAAACAATTGAAACCAAAAAAAATTAAGAACTACAGATATTTTCTTATTTTTCGTGATGTATTAAATATTCTACAGAGACACATCAATATTCCCAATAATGTTTCATGCAGTATCGACTTTGTTTTATATGAATCAGTAAATATTAATAGTGTTGTCAGTCAAATATCGGGTATGTAAATAACATACCCGATATTTGATATTACTACAAACAATAAAAAAAGTGAAAGTTTAGGAACCAAATATTTGAAGGTCTTCCTCCTATCCGCCAGGAACACGAAAATGCGGAGCATTATTTCGTGGTGTGAAACTGTAATACTAGACATTCAGGAAATCGACTATACACCTAAGTCTGCTTTCTTTAGACATTCATAAGTTGGTTGGCCGAATGGGATTCTCTAGTTGTGACCACATTTGCCCAGAAGTTTTTTTCCGATTCCAAGTCATTACTTCTGCATAAAAGGTTTAGCATACTTGATCATATGGCATACTTCATACTTCTGCATAAATGGTTTAGGTCCCTGGATGCAAAGAAATAAGATACACAATCTGTTCCTTGGAAAAGGCGATGAAAATAAATTGTCCCGCAAACTACAAAGTACGGCAAAATGTCTTTCGCCATGGTCTCCCAACTGATGATCCCTTCGTATACTTTCCACACTTTTGGATTGTAGTCAGCAAATTATGGGAGCGTTCCTGGAAGTTTCGGCATTAAGAAGGCCCTCGGTCGTGTAAGGAATTAGACGATTTTTTGACGCTACCTTGTTATGGTCATTTCGAGAATATACAACCGCATTAGTGGCTTTCTAATTGGGCAAATGAATACGTTATAACTTTCCCAATATTTATTCACGCCGATACTTTGGATGCTGATTATTCCAGCAGCCAAAGAATCTCTCGCGATAATACGAGCCCAGAAAAATATCGTGTGTTCAGTCTCACAAAATATCGTGTTCTAAATATTGGTCAGCCTTATTCCCAGAAGACACAAGTTGGAGCGTTTATTTGTTAAAAAAAAAACCAAATCACAAGTGAACCACGATAGGAAGTTTGTAATTAATGTGACTTTTTAGTTAAAGCATTTTACAGATCTTTTTCAGAGTTACACTACTTTAATTAGTTAAAGAACATTTATATGACTTAGACGTCAATTTACCACTGGTTGTCATTAGTATTTTAAAATATCTTAAATTCATAATTTATCTATAATCCGGAAACGATTATTAGGATTACGCATTTAGATATTAACCTCAGGTGGCTTTTTATAAACTAAATCGGCAGGCTAATTATTTTTACTGATAACTTTGTTAATAATAAATGTCAAATTAACAACGATTGAATTTGGATCTGTTTAGAGGTTTCACTTGTCTAATTTCTTAGGATGCTGTGGCTACTTTGTAAGAAAGAGGAATAATTATATAAACAGATTATAATATTAGTAGTTTATATTTAATAATATAAAAAAAATTTGGTGCCCTAAATTATGTTATGTACTTAACATGACATAATTAAAAGTAGAGATATTGTACCTCTCCAACAACGCAAGTAAGAGATCGTGATCAACAGTGCCAAATGCGTTACTATAGTCAACCAGTACAAGAGTGATTACACATTTATTCACCATACCTTGACGAATCTGTTCGGTAACCCTTAATAGAGCTGTACTCTTTGTTGATGTTTCCATTGCGGAAACCTGATGGCAACAGATGTAGCAAGTTAAATTTTGAAAGGAATGGGGAAAGTTGGCAGTGAACGACGGATTCAATTATCTTGGATAAAAACGGTAATATTTATATAGTATGGTAATATCACTTGGCGATCTTTGGAAGTGAAGAATATGAGCTGAAGAAGGAATAGAAATAAGAATATGAGCGGAAAAGAAGAATATGAGCTTTGCTCCATAAAAGTGGATAACTGCCAGAGGAAAAGGAAATGTTAAGTATTTTAGATCAGGGAGCAGTGAGAGATTCGATAATGAATGTTAACATAGTACGATTAATAATGTCACAACCAGTAGCTTTTGATGTTATGGCTAAAAGATGCTTAGCCTTTTATTGGATAATATTCTTTTAAATATTCTCGTAAACTCAAAAAAATATCCCACTATGGATTTTGTAAGGCAGGACCTATACTTTCAATCCTTGTGGATAATAAAATAATAAAGCACTCTGTAGTAAATGTACTGGTACACTTTAATACTTATCAACCATAGACTTAGCAGAAAATTCCTAATTCAACCTTATTTATAAACAACGTGCAAAATAATAAATGAATAAGAAAACAGAGACTACAAAAGTCGTGTAAATGTAGTCTTACTAATTAAAGAAGTGTAACACTGCAAGGATCATTACAATGCGCTAACTAAGAAGTCCCATTCATTATAAACTTAATGTCGCGGTTGACTTGTTCACTTACATATTCAAGATTCAGATTTATGTAACTTTTTAAAACCCAACTAACTAGAATCTATAAGATCAAAGATAGGTTTTGTTTGAGAATGTCTATAAATACACGGTAAGGTTATTTACATTAAAAATAAATCTACAATATAATCTTTAATAACTAAAACAAACACTACACTAAATTGTTAGTGATTCAAAACCGCTACCTCCAGAAAATGGAAGAAAACGGAAAGCTAATTAATACAAAAAAAGTATTGTATACAATTTCAGTATTCCTTCGAAGTGTTTTAGGTTATATTAATTAATACTGCATTTAATAATACGCTTGATAGTTTTTATTATTCTTGCCTTCTACAACTTTTTATTGCACATGGTATCTTCTTTTAAGAATACTATATAACATTATTATATATTTTTTTATTACAAACACGGATCTATTCTGTTATTGCCTTTTTTCTCAGGAGCATTGACGAGTTATTCTCGTGATTGATTTTAAATTTGAGGACCATATGTGAGTTAACAGACATGTTAGCTTGAAACTCAGAATAATTAGTTTAAGTAATTACTCTAACGCTAAAGGTAATAAATAAGTAAACTCGGATATAAGCAGAAAGATTTTTACTATGTATGATGAGGGTCAATATATGGTAGATATTAATATTGTTGTATTTTTATTTGTTCTTTAAATTATTTTAAATTTACAAGTCAAACAGTTAAAGAGATAGGTACTTGGTAGTAGAAGTATACACTTTCTGTAGAATGTAGTTTCAAAAACAAAAGACAAGAAATCTGCTTTAAATATGTATTTTCTTGTTTTTTTTTTACTTTTTAAGATATAATTGTGGTAGTCAACCCCATTGTTGTAAATTGCCTGAATCAAATACTGTAATTCATATAATACATTTTGTAAATTTGAAGTTTAAATATATTAATACATAAAACTAAATTTAAATTATAACTACAAGCAGATTTATTAGTCAAAAGTAATATTCATATTAAAACAACACAACGGAGCCTAGAGTCATTCTAAAGTCTAAGCACTATCTATTCATTGACGTTAGATGAAGAGCTTTTTCTTACGTGGCCTCTGTTCTATTATAGACTCTAACCTTATTAGATGAGAGTCTATGGAGAGCATATGGCTAAATTCACATTATAATGTTTTAGCTAAGTTAACGTCAAGCATAAACTACTAATTTGGAAATAAGATTATACCAGTATAATATAAATTAGTTTGATGCAAGATCGATAGATCTGAGAGACTAGTACAGTTGCCCTACATAAAGTTGTTAAGTATAAATAGATTATATTGATTGTTATTTTTTCCATATTTGTATTGCTCGATACTACGAAAGCGATATGACTTGAAACTCGAAAGTTTAAATGATAAGTTGAAAAGTATTTTCCACTTTAAAACTTTCGCTCCGTTATTCCATATTGTCAATATATTATTGGTGTATTTTTTATCATTATTTATTATAATGTTCATTGTAATCAAACATTTAGTATCATTATTTATTATAAACAAAACCTTTTATAAAATTTAATGTTGAAATTTTTTATAGTCACTTGTTTTACAAAATCGAATTGTTATGTTCTGACACAATTCAATTTATAATAATATATTTGGAAAATCTAACATCAATGTTATTTATTGAAGAAAAATATTGTAAAACTAAATTTAATCTACGTATATTCGATTCAAATTCAAAGCCTCTAAGCCTTGACTGCAGTTGCATAGTTAATGTACAAGCTGTTTCTATTGAAAACCTATAACCTCAGTAATCGACTCTTGTATTGGACTGGAAATAGGTGTTCGATTGACACATTATCCTTTGGTTTGGTTGAGGTAATTCAATTTTTAATCTATCATCACCACACTCTGGAAATACTCATTTGCATATTTAAATGAGTTCGTCATCCTTGGTAGGAGCTACACAATAAAGACGTGCAGTATATAAATTTTAAATAAGGATTTAAAACAGATTTTTATTTTTTCTTTGTATAAAATACTGGTAGATTATACACTTTATCTATATTTTTTTTATCAAATAGTATGTATGAAACTTTATTAGCCTTCTGATAAGGTTTTTAAGGAAAATGCCATTCTTTGCTGCATTTTAGGTAAATTGTAAAATAATTCTGTTTTAAATTTATATAAATATAGAAAGAAAAATAATCCGATTCGGGCAGAAATACGAACCCGTGACTACTGGGAAACCGTCCCGTGATACGGTAGTTCATTTGGTAGAGCCACATTTTATATTTATATAAATTTAAATAAGCTTAACATGGCTATACATGTTTATAGATATTTTCAAAAATTCTGTTTCAAGTTCTTGAAAATAAAGATTTCTTCTTATCTAATATTTAAGTTGACATGCATATAATATCTATTATTTCTTAAAGTAATAGTTATTATATTTCATTTATTATATATACTATATTTTTATTCAGTAAATTATTTTTCGCATCTTTTTTAAATTTAAATTAACAACACCCAATATGAAGTTTATAAGACAATTCATTTTTGAAGAAGATTGGTTTCATTTCCATATAACGAAATAGGTGCCGAGAAATGATGGAATCCTTAAAAGCGAGGCGAAACGCTTTATTCGGACAGGTGTCCACGATTCGGGTGTCAACGATGTAAGGGATGTAAGATACTCGCTGTGTGTCAAAATATGACGTGCTGATTATGGACATGGTAAGAAACTCATTCGTGCAATTCCTCCGTACCCTCACCAAAGTTTATTCTATAGAACACTAAGAGGCGATTCTACACCTGTGTTCAAAGCTGTGGAGCTTAGAATTCGCAAATTCAGGTTCACCGTTTAGCCTCTTAGTTCGCCTCTCAATTGAGCCGAAAGCTTCTAAGTGCCATTTTGCCCCACTGGCCGCTAGCAGTGTAGCAGCGAATAGTGAGAGCAGTACTCCACACAAAGCAAATCTGTGTACATTATATGTAAAATATTAGCATAACAAATCGTTAATTTTATTTGTCAGCATTGAATGTAAATCCGGCAATTTTCAAGGCAAGAATTTTTGAGACAAATTGCGATATGTATCTATCAAGTCAGAGGGATACATGACGCAATTTTTATCTTAGTATAAATCTTTGCTTTTAGAATTCGCTGAAGGATAAAGACTTAAATTACTTAACATGCTGAAGACTTAAAGAATTATCATACTGAAAACTTAGAAAATAAAATTATAAAAACAATTTTGGTATCGAGTTACTATAGAGTCATCCGTGGTGTCACCAAAGAAAGATCTATCTGTCAGTATGACCTAAGTTAAGGTTCCTGTTTATTGGTAATAAAGAGAAATAAATAGCTTTAATTCGACATTTATAAGAAATAAATGTACGATATGAGTGTACCAATGTACCAAAATCATACTGGTTTTAATCTGGATGCGAAGACGGCCGCACGTCTTAAAGGCGTGACTCTTCAGACTCTTTATATATATTGCCGTGAAGTAGACGAGATTATTTACAGTACAAATAAGTACTTTTATATATATTATAATGATTTAATTAAGAATACTAGCAGCCCCATCTTTATGGACAGTCTTGTCAGTCACGCGATGGGTGCACTAATTTGCAGCCGGATCTTAGGCTATAAAATAATATGCTTGACAACAAGGAAATTTAAATGAGCTATTTTCATTAATCAATGATAGGATCGTAAAAGAGAAACATCAACTTTTATTAATATCCAGAGACGTAAAAGTCATCGTAATATATCAATAAATAAATGTGTAATAAGTATATACGTAAGCAAAGACTTTCGTTACAAAATGGTAGAGCAACAAAACTCCATTTAACATAGCACTATCACGAAATCATCACCAGTATATAAACTTTTCATTATTTTTACTCAATATTATATTTTAACATGCAGTTAATTAAATCCTACTATAAGAATACTGCTCATAAATGTTATTTTAAATATTTGATAAGCTTTATATGTAAGCATAATTTATAAACATGTAAAATTAGCAATAACTAGGAAATTATTTTCAAACATCATAATGCGAACCATAATTTAAACACGAGACGTGGCTAACAACGAGAATCAAATAAATTAGATTTGTTTTTTTCCCTTTTGTTATTAAAAAATATTGTAGGTATGCTGAAGATACTTAAAACAATTATTTCCTTGACTTGGAAACTTTTAATTATTAGATTTAATATCAATCACAGATTGAGTTAAGAATTATAAATGATGGTAATATTGACATTCTTTTTAGATTAATTATTATAATATTTTATGATTATGAAGAGAGTGAGGTTTACTTCTGAGATACTAATATTATTATATTGATACCAGAGTATATATTATAGTATGTAGGAAAAGTAAAAAAAGAAATAAATGTTAATTATTTATACACGTTTTTAATATGTACTTTAACTATAGAATGCCAACCAAATTTAAAGTATAGCACGAAGTAGCAATTAATATAAATTTAGACATAATATTGCAACAAATGTGGACCTTTATGATAGTTGCGATAATACACAAACAATGTTTTTGTTTCAAATCTATACTGTAGCTTTTGTATCTCCAAGGTATTTAACGACCATGATAACATAAATTATATTAAATAGAAAAATATCGTTAATGTCAACCTAAGCTTTTTAATGGTTTGATTTAGTTGTGTTATTAAACTTAAAATCTGACTTATTGGCAAAAGTATTTCAATAATTCTTTTCAGAGCTAACAAAGAAAAATTTTAGTTTTTTTATGATACATATAAGAACATAATTAATAATAAAAATGATTAAAGAACAGGAAACATTATTCTGGAACCTTGATAAATAAAATGATGTAACTTGAAACTCAAAACTTAAAATGATAAGTGAAAAAGAAATTTCTGCTTTATGACTTGCCTCCATAATTAGAGTATATTTTTTTAATTCACTACAAGAAAACCATTTCTAAATATAATATTTTTGAATTTTTTTAAATATATCTACAGATGTAAAACAAAACCGAGTTCTACCATTTTGACCTAATCTAAATTAAATTAGGTCAATAAAAATAATAATAGAAAATTAAATATATACATAATTAATAAACTTAATGATAACATAAGACGAAGCTTCTCAGCATTCCATGGATTCACCGTGCGGGTGCCGGGCCCATCGCGTTGCAAGGAGAGGAGTTCAAGCAGTGCCTGGGACTTGCGACCCAGGAGTAGGTTTAACCCTTATTATACGCAAAAATAAAATACAAAATAAATCGTAAAATAAATAATAGTTTGTTTGGAATAATAAAATCAATGTTAGCTATTTATGGGAAAAATATTATAAAACTAAATTCAATCCGCGTAGCTACATTCAATACAAATTCAAAGTCTGTACTTCGACTGCACTTGTATAGTTGATGCGCAAGCTGTTTCTTTGTAAACCTTAGTAATCGACTCTTGTATTGGCCTAGAAATATGTGTACGATTGATACATTACTATTTAGTTTGGTTGACGTCATAAAATTTGAACCTTTCATCCCCACAATCTGGAAGTACTAATTTACATATTTAAACAATTTCTCATCCCACTGGGCAACACCACTAGTTCATATTAATGTACTTTTTCTCATAATAATAATGGTTTTGATAACGCAATTCGATATTGAATCATAAACCTAACATACATAATATTTTATAGTACCTAGAAAGTTCGAACAATCGACAATTTATTATGTTTTGAATCACTTTTTTTCACCGGTTAAAGTTAAATCATATTTCTAAAAATCATTAAAACATAAATTTACAGGGAAAAATATATAAAAATTGCTATTTATTCAATAGAACCCTTGACATGAATAACTGAAAATAACACAAGGGCACCTCTCCAATTGTGAAACCAATATTGACAAATTGTTGTGGGAATCGCTAACATTTTTTCATGTCAATTACTGCTGCTGTAACGTTACAATATAGATTTAAATATAAAATTGTCTTTTAAATTGACAATGTCTTTCGTGGGTCAGACTGTGAAATATATAATGAGCCTCTAATTATAAAAACATAAGGATTTGTTTGTAGGTTACATTATTTAGATTTAATATTAATTACTGGCAATGAATTGTGGTATATTTAAAAAGACATACTCGTAAAATATAAATAGTATCAATTTATATAAACGTAATATATTTAAATAAACCATCTTTTAGTTAATGTTACTTAAACAACGCTTTTGAGGAAACATCTCTAACTTTAATTTTAAGTCACAGTGTATGTTTTTATTTAAAATAAATTATAAATTTACGGTAAATACTGCTACAACTGTTACAACTATACTACTACCACTGCTACTCTACAGCATATTTTACACAATATTTATTACTTAATTATGTGTAATTTGGTATTCGAAATCATTCAATTAGAATTTAATGACGAAACTTAATTTTATTGCTTCGTCATGTATTAAAAAAATGATGTATAAAAATATTTTAATATAATATTTTTATTTCGGTGTTCACTGACTCACTTTTTACTGTTATTATTATTATTACATTTTCTTCACCTGGAATCATTAGGCTTCAAATCTCACCTCAATAATAAAACATTCATCTTTACACAGTAAATATAAGATAGTAAAGTAAGGTACTAAAAATAAAAACTCATTACTGTATCTATGTACAGCAATGAGTTCTTATTTTTAGTATCTAGCAGATGCATAGTTTGTAAAAATAAAACATATTATTATAAGAATGTCAAATTCAATAATGTACGTATGGTATTTTTTCTCAATTACATATCAACTATTAGTTATTTTAGAAAAAATAACGTATCTAGTTTAACGTAACCTTGACAAGCTTGAAAGGGTATATTCATCGTAAATACGATATTTCTAATGATATATATGTCCGCTAAGTTTAGTTATTTATTTATCAATTATATACAACATTTATATTGTTTGTAAAAAAGCATAAAATGATTTTATTTTTCATTAAAATATTTTAATTTCTTATCAAAAAATATTGGTTTAGGATTTCTAAAAAAACACCATTTAATCCCAAAAATCTGTAAAAATTTACTAGGATAAATAAAATAATAATTAAAATATATGAATAATTTTAATTCTGAAATTATTACGCAATATATTTTATCAATTATAATTTTACTGACTATATTTTTTACTGAAGAAACGGCAATCATTTTTCAACCTATAGTATTTTGTGTTTGTAACATTTTCGGAGAAATATACAAAGTTTTAAAAGGTCGTCTGTAACTTTCTGCTATATATATAAAATACCGCAACAAGGCAGTATCCAAATAGCTACGGTCAATGTTGTTAAGAATGTTTGTTGAAGGAAATGGAGGCAAAGTTAATGAATTATCGAATTCCATGAAGTAAGGAATTCTAAAAGTACATTAGTTACTTTTATTCCGACGGAACGTTTCCAAAATAATGTCAATTATACTCTATACTCTTCTTTATTTTGGTTTTAACATAATAATAAAAAATGCTATTTTTCTACTTCATTATCTCTACATGTAATTTTGAAAAGATTCATTAAAATACTTTAATTAAGATGTTTGAGAAGATGTCTGTTGGTTGAGAGAAAACAATCATCTTCAGTTTTGAGATTCAACTTAAATAAGCTAAATAACACAACTAATTCTAACCATTAAAAAGTTTAAATTGAAACTAATCTTTCCATATTCCATATAATTTTAATAGTCATGGTGTGTAAGTACCCTGGAGACCCAAAAAGGTCTATCGCAGTATATGTTTGAAACAAAAACTAAATTTGTGTATGAATTCGATCATCATAAGGGTTTTTATATGTTGGATATGTTTTTAAACCCCAACTCAAAAAGAGTTTAAAAGTTTGACCTGTGTGTCTGTGTATCCCTGTATCTGTATATCCTTGTATCTGTATATCTTTGTATCTGTGAATCTGTATATCTCTGTTTCTGTGTGTGTGACTGTGGCATTCTAGTAGGCAAATAAGTGGACGGATTTGATTGCGGCTTTTTTAAATCAAAAGTTTGGTTTGATAGTTCGAGTTCAAGCTCGGGTTCGAGATAGTTCTTAGCTATGTTTGGTCAAAATAGAAGCTGTCGTCTCTACGATATAGGTTTTTTGGTGCTGGTGAGAGGTTCTTATACAATATTGATAAAAATACTTAAACAAGTGAAAAATAATGGGTTCGTAGATTTACTTTAATACAATAAAGAAACCAGTAACATGACTTTAAAAAAGCAAAAAAATAAATAAAAACCCTCGATACAAAAACCTTTATTATGCGTTGGGGAACCACTTAATAAAGGAAAAAATCTAAATGAAAGTAACTTACCCAAGGCAAATAAAGAAATAACAATATCGAATCGTAAGGTCTAAGTCCTCATTTATAAGCTCCTAAAACTTCGTAAAATAGAAACCATCGTCAACGTAAGTACAACGGTCTCCGACGCAACGAATTTAATAAGTTTCATAATAATAATATTTTTATCCTTTTTAGAGCTTTTTAACGGGGGTTTTTTAAAGTTTTAATTGAATTTTTTCTTTATGTTAATTGCTACAGTGTGCAGTAAGATGTTTGGTAGTTTTTAGTTTCGGTTTTTTTATAGTTTTTTTAAGTACGTATTCAGATCTTCTAAAAATACTGCACTAAAGAAAATAAATAACATTTCTAATTTTCTCTTTGTATTATTACAACTGCGGATCTAGTGTACTATTTACGTTTTCGTGTTTCAAAACCACGGTCGCTTCATTAATTTGTAAACCATAAAAGAGTATAATAATCTAAAAAGAGTGTAAATTTACAGTAAATACTACTATTTACATTTATTAATTTTATAACAAAAGAGGAAAATTCAAAATAAAATAAAAAAAGATTGCTAATTTTGATACTCAAAGATAACATTGTAAAATTAAACTCCATCGTTATACTCCGGGAAGCAAAAACTGAATTGTTATAGTTAATATAATATATTATATTTGTGAATTAAAAATGTATAATATAATTTTGTCTAAACATAAAAAATACAACCTTTGCATGAGCATAACACAATAGTCATCATAAAACAGAAACCATGAATTACAAATACAAGTCGATTTATTATTCAAAAGTAATATCGACATTGAATGCAGCGCAGAGCCAGGCATCTCCAGCACTAGCAATTCATTGGTGTTTGATTAAGAACTGCTTCTTATGTTCCCTCTGTTCTGTTATTAACTCTAATCCTACACCATAAAGCTCAATTTATATTGTTATACGTGGATGCTAACGACAACCTCAAGCTTAAACTACTAATTTGGATGTAGAAATGGGATTATACAAGTAAATGTGGATTAATGATATGCAAAATCGATAGATCTGAGAGATTAGTGCGAATGCCAAATATAAAGTTGTTACATACGTGAGAATATATTATTTATTATAACTCACTGCTCACGTAATAAAAAATCGTACATTATTATTTTATGTTTGGTAAAAACCTATGTCATGAAGATGATAGACAAAATGTACTGAGAAATAAAGAAGTGGTTACTGATTATTTAATAAATGAAAACTATAATTGAGTTTTTTTTTTATTTTATACCAGTTTCGATCTTCGTTTAATAAAACTAAAAAAACTTGAAGTGATAAGTCAAAAAAAAAATAATACAAAACGAAAAACAGTTACTTGTAGGAACTGCAATTGAAACGTGTGTACATCAGAACAGAACGGTCTCGCTGGTACTAAATGTGCTCTGTGCTCAATTTTAAAGTTAGAGTCAAATTTAAAGTCTTAACAGTCCAACTTCACTTTCATAGTTGATGTACCAGGAGATTTAGAAACATATGAAAGCACTAATCGTGTCATGAATTGTGCTGGAAAAAGTGATTCTATCGATACCTGTTTATTTGGTTTCGTTGACGTATATTTATTTTTATAAAAATCGTCTCCAAGCACTAAGAAGCCGAATTTGTATATTTGAATGACTTTCTCATCTTTAATACGAGCTACTTGTTAATTACATGTGATATCTAATGTTAAAATATTAAACCGCCAATTGTTCCTCTTGTATAATATGTTGCACTTACAATCTTGGGAACAAGAGAGTTCTGCTTTGTCTATAGTTTATTTGAATGGTCAGAGAGTAGTTCGATAGGTTTCGAAGTGACTACATAATATTCGTTTTGTTGAATATCGTTGATAACTACATATTACTTAAAATATACCTCGTACATACCTTGTTTAGGAAATTGATCATCTTTTAGGATCAACAGCGAGTTCAACAGCTTGCCTGCGTCCGTGTTCCATCTGATTAGAACTTGGATGTCTTCAAAACTATAGTGAATAGGGTAGTACTAAGTTAGCGCGCTTTGAATCTACGGCTACATTTTCACTAACCATCAGGTGGTATGTAGCCACGTATAGATTATAACTTAAAAAAAAAATCGTGTTGTATATTAATTATATCTTATCGTATAAACAAATTTAGAATGTTTACAAAAGATATATAAATATTATGATTTCGAGATACTGCCTTTTTGAGATACTTTTCAAACAAACTCAGTTACATCAGCAATATTTTTTCAATAATATTTTTCAAATAGTGAAAATAGACACTTAGACTTAAAAGTAAGGCGCAATTATGAATAATTAACACAGACACTAATTAGACAATAATAAAATGGTACGATAATAAGACGATAATAATAAAATACATTTCAGAGAACTCTGGACATGAATAACTGAAAATATCACAGGGCTTAACCTCTCAAATTGTGAAACAAATATTGACAATTTTTTGTGGGAATCGTTCATATTTTTTGCCTATTACTTTTGCTATAACGGTTCTATATAGATTAGGTCAATATAAAATTGGCTTTTAAAATAACAAAATGTATTCCATGAGTCAGACGATTAAAACTATAATAAAAAGTTAATAATAAAAGTATAAGTGTGGGATTTTTTTCTAATAAGTCTTAAGTTCTAAATATAATCTTAAATTTTGAATATGCAGCTTAAATGATAGACTACAAACAGTAACTTTATTTGAAGTCAATTATGAATTTACTGTGAATCTTGACATAGGTTTTTTTTATATATAATGTTTTACTCTCTGTTATTTGATTTAGGGTATAAAAGTCTTCATTAAGACGTTAATGTTTGGAAGAATTTAATGTCATTATAACGTTGTGATAAAACAATTACACATTTACTAGCGGACCCGACAGACGTTGTCTTGTACACGCGTCTTTAATTTAAAAAATCAAACTTTAAAAAATATATATATTAAAAAGTTATCACAATGTCTAACGTCATTACATGTAAATTTATCATAATTCGACCAATCGATACCACCACCTACTTAAAAATTACCACATTAAAAATTAATCAAAAAACCATTTTCCAGTGGACCAAATTGTGAATCTAAACAATTCTCAAGTCCCCTTGAACACACACAAAGAATTTCATAAAAATCGGTCCAGTCGCTAAGGACGAGTTCAGTGACATACACACGCACACAAGAAATATATATATAAAGATATTAATTTTGAGTATTTTTTGTGATATATTATTATGTAGTAATAAAAGTCAATAACTTAATTAAATTGCCATGCTCCGAAATAAAGACTTATACACAATAAATCTCTATTCTCTTATCAAATGAAAAATATTAATGCTTGGAAATAAGATTTTCTTTACACATCATTCCCAGATTTCAATAATAAAACTCTCATCCTTACTAGCAATTCGTATCGGGTTCTTATTTTGGTACCTATCAAACTTATATGTTATAAGAATGTCCTTAATGTATAAAGATTTGATTTGATTTGTCTGATTTTCGTCCCATATCTGTACTCCCTTTCCTCCCTAAAGTCCTTGAACGCCCAGTGCATCACCAACTCAGCCCTTTTCTTTCTATCTATAAAAATTAAATCCTCTAAAATCCGGATTTCGTACCGGACATAGTACGACTACTGCTTTGGTAAAAATAACTGATGATATAAGATAATATGGTATGGAAAGCCAAAAGCTGACGGTTATGACTTTGCTGGATTTTAGCAATGCATTTAACATGGTGGGTTTTGACATTCTACTTGCCGTTCTGAATTCTATTAACCTATCTCCTGCGGTACTTGAATGGTTTCATTGTTACTTACATGGTCGCCGCCAACGCGTACTACTTCGTGACTCCTTATCAAATTGGTCTAACATTAAAGCGAGCGTACCACAAGGTGGCGTGTTGTCTCCTCTTTTATTTTCAATATTTATAAACCCTATCACTGAACATATTTTTTCTCTCTACCACCTTTACGCCGATGATCTTCAAATCTATGCGCAGTCAAGTTTAGCTGATTTACCCAAAACAATTATTTATATAAATAAAAACCTCGCTCAGATATCTCAATGGAGCAATTCCTTAGGATTTACTGTAAATCCAGGTAAAACGCAAGCAATTATAATCGGCAGTCCTAAACTTAACGCGCGTATTAACTGGAAAAAAAACCACCTGTGACTTTTGATGGAATTCATATACCGTATTGTAAAAAGGTCAAAGATCTTGGTATAATTTTAGATTGTCATCTTTCTTGGACACCACAGATAAGCGAAGTGAGCCGAAAAATGATTTTTTTTGTAGGATCTTTACGAAGATTGCGTAATTTTCTTCCAATTTCAACTAAAATTGCGTTAGTACAAGCTATCCTCTTTCCTATTTTTGACTACGCTGATGTTTGTTATTTAGACTTGAAAGAGGAGCAACTTAATAAACTTGAGCGCCTCCAAAATCTATGTATACGGTTTATATTTGGACTACGCAAATATGACCACATATCTAAATTTCGTAAAAAACTCAAGTGGCTCCCGATTCGCCTTCGCAGGAATACTCATATCTTAAATCTCTTATACTGCATTTTGTTCAATCCTTCCCTTCCTCCCTATCTAAAAAATCGATTTAAGCTCCTAGGCGAGTGTCACGACTGCAACCTTTGCTCTGAAAACAACCTTTTACTAGAAACTCCGGCGCACTCCACTTCTTTCTACTCTAATTCCTTTACTGTCCGAGCTATTCAACTTTGGAATAGTCTTTCTTTACAAGCTTGCATAATATCTAGCTCTTTGAAGTTCTTTGAAGTTCTAATTTTTATTTATTTCTTTATTTATTTATTTATCATTATTATTATTTACTTATTTATTGTTTTTTTTTTTTTATTCTATATAGATCTTGGTATACAGTATATATATTTGTTTATTTATTTTTATGATTATTATTTATTTATTTTATTTTTATCTTTTTATTATTCTTTTTGTTAATTTGTTTCATAACATATCCTTAACCTTAAGGTTGCCTGGCAGAAATAGCTTTTCAGCGATAAGGCCGCTTTTTTTCTTTTTTATTATCTTATCATTGTTTATATTGTTTTGGTATGCAATAAAGAATATTTATTATAATTATTATTAGGCACACATACATATTAACATTAAGATAAAAAAATAATAGTACAATAGTGCATAAAAACAAGTGACCATAAAATTATACACTTTTGTAAAAATAATATAGAATTTTAAAGTTCTAACTCAATATTTGTTGGTAATTCTGAATTTGGGCCCAAGGACTAGTCTTGTGAATAAATAGAATTACGGCTCTTTACCATTTATTGTACAAACTAACAAACGTATATAGTAATTGATTAAAGATTATGGAAATATATCTTAAGATATGTAACTTTTGACTTTTTATCACCTTATATAATAGGTATACCCTTGATAAGCTTTACACGATAAATTCTTCGTACATACGATGGTTCTACGGCAATTTTAATTTACATCGGTTGTACTCAGTCTTTTTTCATAAATTGTATGCATCATTATTATTTTTTATAGAAAAGTTTAAAATGATTTTATTTTTCATTGAAATATCCCATTATTTTTTAAATTAAATGTGAGCTGAAGATTTAAAAAACCATTTTTTTTCCAGAATAATAATAAATTTATTTAAGAAAAATATAATCATAATTAAAACAAATAAACAATTTTAGAAGTAGTTTTGAGTATGATAGATTACGTAACTTATTTAGTCCTTATGCCTTGTAAATTAAGAGGTTATATATTTTAACGGAGAATAAGACATAATTTTTTAGGCAACAGTACCTTAAAATCATTTTCTGTAGTCTGTTACTTTCTGCTATATGTTTAAAATACCGCGTGCTTTAGAGCAGTATCGGTATTCCAAATAGCTACGTTCAATGTTGTTAAGAATGTTTGTTATAGGAAATGGAGGCAAAGTTAATGAGTCATCGAATTCCATGAAGTAAGGAATTCAAAAAGTGAATGACTTCCATTCCGTTGGCAGAGTAATGTTCTCACATATAACAAAACACTGCTAATTTGTCACTTTATTATCTATACATATAACTCTGAAAGGAATCATTAAAATACTTTGCCTAAGAAGTCAGATTTGTTAAAACTATTAACTAAAAAATTGGATTAAAAAGTAATATAGTTAATTTTTATGACTCGACATTTCGTCTTCAAAATTTGCCCTAAATCCTTCATGGACTTGCGTGCACTCATATATAATAAATAAAGTTCCACAAAATATCTTACTTCTTCTAAAAGATCTAAGTCTTCCTTTTTTTCGTTTTAAATCTAAAATAAAAGTATATTATTAAATAAGTCTTATTAAACATTCAAGAGTTTTTGGTAGTTCAGAATGCGTAGGCTTGGGTTGACTCATTTGCGGGATCGCTATATATCTAAGTCAAACATTCTTAATTTTCATTTAGAAAATCTATGGAAACTCGACTGGCGGCGTGAAATCTTTTAACTTATTTATAAAATTATATTTATCATCTTATTGACCATTGCAGTGGCAGTCATAACTAATATGTGGGAATTGAAAGGAAGTCAGGTAAAGCGTGTACCGAAGAAAAAACAAAACAATAAGAAAAAATCAACTACGTTCTTCCCTACTAGTTTCTTGAAATTTAAAAAGGCTTAAAGTATTCTGACTTTTACCCTTAATTATCGAATTAATAGTAATTACATAATGCCTTATCTTCGAACCAATTACGCCAATAGACTAGACCCTGGAAGTAATTACAGTAGAGGAACACGAGGAGAATTGTCAACAAGTTAGTAATTGTCAAACCTCCCTATATTCAGCATACCCCAAAATATTATAATAAGTTTTGGATATAAATAAGCAAATTTAAAAATAAGCTTAAAATTTTTTATCATGGTCACAAAATTGGCCAATACATATATTGAAAAAACGCATGCAAATTCGGAAAAATGTTTTTTTTTGTTTTAACGAGTCTAATTTTATGATTATATCTAGCATTTATAATAAACTGTTTGTTATTTTTTTTGTTTTTAAATGGTTATATTTTATGTTTTTTTGAAAGCTTAAAACTTACAAATGTTATCCAGCATTCATAAAAAATATTACAACTTTCGTTTAAGACCTTGGTAATAAAAGAAACTTTACATATCTTCATGCTATATCTTAAGTTTAAATTAATTCCGATACCATTATATTATAATTGAATAAAATAAATGGTTCATGACATAAAAATATAATTTAGCTTTAGGTACTCTAACTTTAAATTTTAATTAATAAAACAATATTTGAAGTATCGTGATATATTAATGATTTTAAATTTATAAATTACCCATTTGATGTTTGTACAGTGGAAACGGCTACTACCTAATAAACTTTACTTTCGAAATATTTGTCATATTTTAATGTTTTTGTTGTTATATCATACTAAGTAATAAACAAATGGATACTGGAATTTAAGGTGTATTTTAAAACACAACAAAAAAAAGTCATAAACAATAACCAAGAAATTATTTAATTATTATTGACTTTCATGTCAACAGTCATTTCAACACATGATTTAACAAACAATACTTGACTTATGACGAGAATCTTCAAAACGAAAATATGCATATCACATTAAATATTTTTTTACATTTCATTAAGCAACTCTCTGATAATTAGCATATATTGTAGGTAGAAAGAAAAATATATTTCTACGTACTGAAACAGAAACATATAATGGCAATTTCCATTTCCAGCAAAGTATGGCATTTTCCTTAAAAACCTTATCAGAAGGCTAATAAGGTTTCATACATACTATTTGATAAAAAAATATAGGTAAAGTGTATAATCTACCAGTATTTTATACAAAGAAAAATAAAAATCTGTTTTAAATCCTTATTTAAAATTTATATATTGCACGTCTTTATCGTGTAGCTCCTACCAAGGATGAGGAACTGATTTAAATATGCAAATGAGTATTTCCAGAGTGTGGGGATGATAGGTTAAAAATTGAATTACGTCAACTAAACCAAAGGATAATGTGTCAATCGAATACCTATTTCCAGTTCAATACACGAGTCGATTACTGAGTTAATAGGTTTTCAATAGACACAGCTTGTGCATCAACTATGCAAGTGCAGTCGAAGTATAGAGACTTGGAATTTGAATTGGATGTAGCTACGCGGATTGAATTTATTTTTTTAATATATTTTCCATAGATAACTTACCAACATTGATGTTAGTTTTTCATAACATTCTATTATAAATTAAATTAAGTTTAAAACAATAGTACCTACTCGATTTTGTATTACATGTGAAAAAAAAAGTAATTTCAGAAATATTTTTCCTGTTACGAAATAAAAATAAAATAATAATACTCCAAATATATATTCTAAATATAGAATAGCGTAGGAAAAGTAGCAAAGTTGAAAATTCTTTTCGACGTATCATTTAAAGTTTTGAGTTTCTTGTTCCATCGCTTTCGTACTACTTGTTATACAAAAATAGTAAAACAAGAAAAAAGTATTACAATATGTTCCATCTCTTGTTGTTAAAGTCAGTTAGTACATTTCTATCTAACTACTTTTGTGTTTTTACTGTGTTCAGGTCATAGTTTACAAACAAATTAAAATGAAAAGTTCTAATATAATATTTTATTCTAAGCATTGAGTTTCAATCAATATAATATATTTACACTTAGCAATTTTATGTTGCAAATACTGGAATTTAATATTATTATATCTTTTTTTATTTAAATAGCTCTACGTTTCTTTACGTTTCCTAGAGATCGCGGCTTTCAATCCCGACCAGTTTAGTGTAGTGTTTGTGTTTTTTGTGTATTTTTTTTTATTTAAAATTAACTTATCATGTGCTTAAATATATTTTCAAACAAAACCGGTTTTGTCATTAGTTTAAATAAGTTGTATTTTTAAAAGTTACATAACTCTAAATCTCAAATAGGTAAGTCAACAAGTCAACCGCGACAGAAAGTTTCAAATGACCTTTTTATGAATGAATTAGTAAGACTACATTTACACGGCTTTTGTAGTCTCTGTTTTCTTTTTCGTTTATTTTTGTGCAGGTTGTTTATAATAAGGTTGATTTAGGAATTTTCTGCTTAATCTGTGGTTGCTTTGTAAGAATGTGTACATTTACTATGGAGTGTTTTTACTTACATTAGTTATTTAATTAATTAGTTGATTACCTACAAAGGTTAAAAATGAGTTGATGATTATGAAAATTGATTTTTATCCTCAACATTTAAACATGCTTTTAACCTACAGCTCCAGTGCTTACAAAATACATAATAGGATATTTTTTAGGTTTATGACGAAATTTAAAATAATATTATACAATAAATATTTATCGTTTCATACAATGTTTATCAAAAAACGAATTTGTACATCAAATATCAAAAATATCAGATGCGATGATCATTCTACAACAAGCATATTTAAGGACATAACACGCAGAGTGAATAAATTGCCAGGTTAAAATAAGAAATAGACAAATGAAAATATAACAACTGTGTTCTGAAAAAGTTATCAGAGAACGGAAGTAAATTCATAACTTTCATGGAACTCAATAACTCATTGGCTGTTCTTCCATTTCCCTCAACAAACATTCTTACTTACATTGAACGTAGCTACTTGGAATACTGATACTACTTTGAAAGAGATTTGGAACATGTAGTAGAAAGTTATCGACGAACAATTAAATCATTTCGTTTTGGATATGGTTGTAAATTATTATTGACTCAAATAATACAATTTTGTTCGTTTCTCGAGGTCATTACTAAAACATATTTATTTACCAGGTTGTCAGAAGTTTTCCAAATTTTCAGTAGTCAACTAAATTTTTCCTTGAATACTTATTATTTTTTATTTTTCGGCGATATATATTGGCGCATATAATTAGCAAATTACTGACAGTGTAACAAACCTAAATTATTACGTACAACAAATTACCGTTAAAGAGCTTGTCAAAGTAACCTTAAACAAGATGCTATAAGTCAAAGTTTACAGGAATATATTTTCAAATATTAGACACTCATTTTCTCTTTTATTAAAACATTCCGAAGCAGAATTTACCATAATAGTTCTAGTTAATATTTTATCACTATAATCACGATACTTGCCAATTTATAAAACATAGTTAACTTACTGGATCATCGGTTTTTGATTGTATTTACAAATATTATGTGCACACATAGAACGATTCAGATTTTCTACAAACTTATTCCTAAAGATATTGTGTACTGAACTACCCACAAATATTAATAAAATAGTCATATTAACTTCAGTGCCTGTATTATATTTATAATTATTAAACACTTAAATTTTTTTAAATTTATATTTATGTCTGACTCAATGATTGATATATCACATTTAATATGATTTAGTTAAAACATAATCACAAATCATTAAATAACGATACTTGACAAATCACTATTGAATCCAACTAAATCAAGTCTGTTTGGTCTCTAAAATAATCAATCATATTATTACAATCATACACTTACTTTCTATCTACTACTAATGAATGGCGTATTTGCCATAATAGTACCATTGTGTGGCTGTGTATGGTGCGGATGCGTATGTTTGTGTGTGTGCGGATGTGAATGCGTGTGTGTGTGTGTGTGTGTATGCGACTGTGTGTTTGTGAGTGCATATTAAATTTTAAAGTTATTTATTTTTGAAAGTTTTTCTCAACCATCTTGGAATGATTGTGAGACTAATAACAGTAATTATATAATAAGTAGAATAGTCACATAATATGTTGTATGAATAAAATGCCAGGTTAAAATACAAAAATAGAAAATAAAGAAAACTCATGTATTCTGAAAAAGTTATCAGCGAATGCACTTTTCGAATTCAGAACTTTCACGAAATTCAATAACTAATTAGTTTTCTTCTATTTCCTTCAACAAACATTCTTACTCATATTGAACGTAGCTATTCGGAATATTGATACTGCTTTGAAGCGTATTTTAAACATAAAGGAATCAGAGTGTTACAGAATATCTTGTAGAAGTTGTTATTTTTAAAACTATCCTGCTACAAGTTTGCTTGAACAAAAATATATGGCTAAGCGTTCCATGTTTATACCAAAACGTTTTAATCATATATATATTAAATAATCATCATGGTTCACGACGTTTAAATACAAAAATTTATTGAATCATTGATATTTATTTATTATTAAATATAAAGATTCTAAGTTGTGAAGTTTCTAAGTTCGTTCTGGGATACGAGCAAAAATACTCTACATAATATAGGGTGGATTCCCTGATCCGCCCGCTAGTAAGTAGTAATGACGCTGTAATAGCCGACAGGGCTTACAACATAGACATGAACAAAAAAATATACGTAATATAATATATATATTTTAAAATAATATTATTTTTGCATTATTCATAATTATGATAAATCTCCGACTTAGTAATGAAAAGCGAGTTGCCCATTTACATTATTATTTTATGCAAGATACAAGAATTTATATAAAATATTTTAACTGAATAAATATTTTGATAATTAAAGAACAAAAACTAGACCGATACGAAGTCGAACACGTGACCTCTGGAAAACCGTTTTTATTAAGAAATTTAACTCTTGATTTTTTATATCAAAGAAGGCAAATCTATATATAAAGCATTAATTTTATGATTTTTTGATTTTCTAAAAAAAATATTAAATTAGACGCTTGTTTTAAAGTTGAGATTTTATTGTCTAATTTTGTAACTGATTTTTAATATATAATTTTGTTAGTTTTTTTAATTGTAGTAATGACGACTAAGTAAATATAAGAATATTAATTTTATATAATTTTAATTTGTTAATTATAAAAATGATGGTACTGATTATTTTATTGTGCGAATTAAAATCATTATTACTACTTTTCTGATGTTTTTACAAATATTTTTTTCTTATCTGTAAACTTGGTATCAAGAATAGACGCATGCTCGCTTTACCCTTTAACTCCCGACTTCAAAAGAGGGGTGTTGTAAGTTTGACTTGTGTATCTGTGTATCGAAACGCGTGAACAGATTTGAATGAGGTTCTTATATAATATTTATAGTAAAAACCTACATAAATGAAATTATTGTATTCGTAGGTTAATTTACTACATCATAGAAAAAAATAAAATAATTTAAAAAACCAGAAAAAAATAATTAAAAATTTAAAAAACCTCCAATACAAAAAGACTTGTAAAGGAATAAAAATAATACTACTATGTACTTATTGAAGTCGTTGCGTCTGGGGACCGCTAAACAAACGAAGAATTCAAAATCCAAGTAAGCCACCAAAGCAAATAACGAAATAACAATATCAAATCGTGTAGTCTTAAGTCCTCATTCATTAGCTCTGAAAATTTTGTAAAATATACACCATCGTCAATGTACTTACAACGGTCCCCCGACGCAACGACCTCAATAAGTAAACAATAATTTTATTTTTATCCTTTTCAGACTTCTTTTTGTATCTGGGTTTTTAATTTTTTTTTTGTGCCAGTGCTCATGCCCGCTTTAAACTGGTACCTACTACCCCTACCTAGCAATGGATATCAATAACGCTTGTCAAACAATAACAAACGGCAAATAAATAACAATCCTATTTTTTTAATATATATTCTCAGTATTTAAAATGTTTATTTCTATCTCTAACACCCTTAAATACAAGCAAATAATTTGCTTATTTAGGGGTTAGACCACCGTGAGTAATTTGTCTTGTGATATTATTATTATATTACTTCAGTACTAGTAATGTGAATGAAGAAATTAATGTATGAGCTCTTAGTGTGTCGAGAAAAACGATAATATTTTTTTTTCATAAATGTGAAAATTCAATATTCGTCAACACGGGTGTGACTTGTACCTGCGACAAACATACGTATATGAAATACTTTCATAATGAATATTACAATTATTATAATGAATGTATTATAATAATTGATAATGAACAATAATTCGAAAAAATCCGTTTATTTATTAATCATTTATGCCCCTGAAATTCAAAAACCTTTTAAAAGTTATTTGAATAAAATCTCGTAAGCCCCAATAATTATATTGGTCTATTATTTACGACTAACCTGAAAGGTTCTATTATATTTTGGCGAATTTATAGGAAAAGTACATTTTTAAATATCCTACTATTATTTGTATATTTATTTATGTAAAAATTAATAAGAACCTTGCTTTTAAATTCTTGAAATGGAAATTCCATTAAAAGTCCAGATATTTTTATATGACATTTTACATAATATGCTTGACCTATATTTAATGTAACAATAATGTAACAAGCAGGTTTTATTAAGAATACTTAATAAGGTGACGTCCTCAATTAGCGCAGGGTTCAAATTAATTTATTCTAACCAAATTGCCCTTCACCAAAGTGTGTTAAACCCTTAGATGTTACCTTGTTCGGTTTCATCCATTGCCTTAACAAAGAATAAATAAAAAGGGTATATAACATGTAAAAGATATTATTTATTAAAAAAAATACTTTATTTTGATTTAAAAAATATATAGAATGGAACGGTTTTGAAAGTTTGTATGGGTTCTATTTATAAGAACCTTTCTTATAATGAAACAAGAAGGATCTAGCTAGGTAATTTTGTAAATTTTATAATAATGTATTGCAAAAATCTAAGTACAGTATATACCTAAGTATTATTAATCTACATTTCAATGTAAAATACAAAATGGTTCCTTTCAGTTTGGTAACTTTCAAAGATCACTTTTTCAAGTTTGTGCAAGAATTGCTTTCAAGATTCAAGTAATAATATGTGTAATGCAACGATAAGGTAGTAACAAACACAATAAGATATTTTTATAATTATGTAATTATAACATAAGAAGCTGAATAAGTCTTTAAGAAACTATAAAAGAAACATTAATCATAAAAAATGTATAACCATTATAGCCTAGTGGTAAATATAATCGTGATTGGAAAGACAAAGGATTTTTTCCTACATGACATAGTTGTAAATGTGATTTATAGATAGTTTTGATAGTCAGTGTACTTTTGTATGTTATGTCTATGTTTGTAAAACCTGGGGGCCTATGCTGAATATACGTAGATACGAAATTCGGCCGAAACACGGTACGAACGAAACAAAGATGTCAAAGCTATTCTGAATCTACTTCGAGTTCACACACGTCTTTCGAAATAAGAAGATGCGTTTATATGGCCATGTTATAAAAGGATCGTTTATAAGAGCATGCTTTATAGACTAAAAAACAATTAAAATACAAAATAGTACATTTGAAGGTTCCAAAAAAATATAATTATTGGTTATTTATATCTTTACTGATATCCTATCAAATAATATAATATATGTATTCATTATTTTAGATACGAATATTTTATTCCGGCTGTATAAAATGTATTTTAGTTTTTTTTTGACGTTTCAAAAATGACAAACTTATAAAAATAACAACTTGATTTGGCGCGACTATAAAACAGTAGAAAATGAATGCAAAGAAAAAAAAAGCTCAAAATTTTATTATTTAATATAACTAATAAAAGACCTTTTATTTGTAAAATATACTTACTAAACTATAACCTTCCTTTTAAAGAATTGTTCTGTACGTAATTGCAACATGTGTGAAATTGATGCAGCTCCAAAAATATTGTTCTTATTTAAAAATCCAAAACATTCAAACTTTATTAAAAACTCATAAATAGATATTTCAAAATAAGTATTAAAACATTTTTTTTTGTATGAAAATTCAAAAGCCACACTTGGTTGCAAATAAGACAATAGTTGATTATTTGATTTTTAATGTTTGTCTTTCTGGTCGGGTTTGTGAGAATCTAATATATTTTAATAATACAAGTGGAGAGTTTTAAGCATACGAAACTTTATTGATGCATACTAAAGATGGATGAATGTATAGCGCCACATCACCCAGGTTTTAGCCGCAATCAGGCAGTTTTCAAGCGATTAAAACCTACATAAAAATAAATGATGAGTAAGGAAAGTAGAAAATAAGAATGAATTACCTTTGTTATCGTATGTAAAGTTCGTCAACTTTTTGTTGTTCCAAGCAATAATACTACTAAATTTTCGAATGTCTGTCGGTTGAGTCTATTTAAAGAAATAAACTCAACGTCGGGTATACTATCAATATTAAAAGTATTTTTTAACCAATACACTCACTATTGCCATTCATTAGTTTTCTCTTTAAAGGTATCTCAATTGTTGAGAGTTCCGCCATAATTCTAAGTAAATTGAATGATATACATTCTTACATATTTGATAAAATCCTAAAAACAAATAAAATCAATAGCTATAATGTAAAAAATACTACTTACGAAACTCAAACGGCAACTCTTTTTCTAACGTTCATATTCGCTATAAATTACGCACAAGAGTTTGACAAAAGTGACAATTTCTTCTTCGTTTCGTGTTTTGGGAATAGCAAATTACGAAAAACGTTGCCACAGCATCGAACGACGTCTCGATTTTGATCGCGAAGTAAGTTCAGAATAGGAATAGGACGAAACGAAAGACGAAGTAGCTTTCGGAATAGACGTCCTGTTGTGATTGTCGTGACACAGAGATTATTCTCCAATGCGGTTTTTTTTAGGGGTGTATTCAAGGACGAGGGTGTATAAAAATAGTCTATTTAAATACACAGTCTTTTAAACAGAGAAATAAAATATTGAACCGTACATTTTATCATCGATAAACAGATACAGGTAGGCATTTTTTTTTTATTTCGGATTATTACAAAAATACATTAGCTAGTATTTCTATGTAGGTATTTTTATTAAAACAGGGGGCCTATGCTGAATATACGTAGATACGAAATTCGGCCGAAACACGGTACGAACGAAACAAAGATGTCAAAGCTATTCTGAACCTATTTCGAGTTCACACACGTCTTTCGAAATAAGAAGATGCGTTTATATGGCCATGTTATAAAAGGATCGTTTATAAGAACATACTTTATAGACCAAAAAAACAATTAAAATACAAAATAGTACATTTGAAGGTTCCAAAAAAATATAATTATTGGTTATTTATATCTTTACCGATGTCCTATCAAATAATATAATAAATGTATTCATTATTTTAGATACGAATAGTTTATTCCGGCTGTATAAAATGTATTTTAGTTTTTTTTGACGTTTCAAAAATGACAAACTTATAAAAATAACAACTTGATTTGGCGCAACTGTAAAACATTAGAAAATGAATGCAAAGAAGAAAAAGCCTCAAAATTTGATTATTTAATATAATTAAAAAAAGACCTATTATTTGTAAAATATACCTACTAAACTATAATCTTCCTTTTAAAGAATTGTTCTGTACGTAATTGAAAAATGTGTGAAATTGATGCAGCTCCAAGAATATTGTTCTTATTTAAAAATCCAAAACATTCAAACTTTTATTAAATACTCATAAATAAAGTACCTACTTCAAAATAAGTATTAAAACATTATTTTTTTATGAAAATGTAAAAGCCACTCTTGTTTGCAAATAAGACAATAGTTGATTATTTGATTTTTAATGTTTGTCTTTCTCGTCGGGTTTGTGAGAATTTAATATATTTTAATAATACAAGTGGAGAGTTTTAAGCATACGAAACTTTATTGGTGCATACTAGAGATGGATGAATGTATAGCGCCACATCACCCAGTTCGGAGCCGCAAACATGCAGCTTTAAAGCGATTAAAACCTACATAAAAATAAATGATGAGTAAGGAAAGTAGAAAATAGGAAAATAAGAAATGAATTACCTTTGTTATCGTATGTAAAGTTCGTCAACTTTTTGGTGTACGAAGTAATAATACTACTAAATTCTCGAATGTCTGTCGGTTGAGTCTATTTAAAGAAATAAACTCAACGTCGGGTATACTATCAATATTAAAAGTATTTTTTAACCAATACACTCACTGTTGCCATTCATTAGTTTTCTCTTTAAAAGTATCTCACTTGTTGAGAGCTCCGCCATAATTCTAAGTAAATTGAATAATATACATTCTTACATATTTGATAAATCCTAAAAACGAATAAAATCAATGGCTATAATGTAAAAAACACTACTTACGAAACTCAAACGGCAACTCTTTTTCTAACGTTCATATTTGCTTTAAATTAAGCACGAGAGTTTGACAAAAGTGACAATTTCTTCTTCGTTTCGTGTTTTGGGAATAGCAAATTACAAAAAACGTTGCCACAGCATCGAACGACGTCTCGATTTTGATCGCGAAGTAAGTTCGGAATAGGAATAAGACGAAACGAAAGACGAAGTAACGTTCAGAATAGACGTCCAGAACACAAAAAGTTGCATAAAAAACTAATATATTTTCACTACACACTATTATTGTTACAATACAAAAACGTTCAAATTCTAAGCAACAATGACCCATGTAGTAATACCCATCCACAGGAAGTTAGTTTGTTAGTTGAAGCAATAAATGCCGTATATGCTCGTACGTCCCTGGACGTCTATTCCGAAAGTTACTTCGTCTTTCGTTTCGTCCTATTCCTATTCCGAACTTACTTCGCGATCAAAATCGAGACGTCGTTCGATGTTGTGGCAACGTTTTTCGTAATTTGCTATTCTCAAAACACGAAACGAAGAAGAAATTGTCACTTTTGTCAAACTCTCGTGCGTAATTTAAAGCGAATATGAACGTTAGAAAAAGAGTTGCCGTTTGAGTTTCGTAAGTAGTATTTTTTACATTACAGCCATTGATTTTATTCGTTTAGGATTTTATCAAATATGTAAGAATGTATATTATTCAATTTACTTAGAACTATGGCGGAACTCCCAACAATTGAGATACCTTTAAAGAGAAAACTAATGAATGGCAACAGTGAGTGTATTGGTTAAAAAATACTTTTTATATTGATAGTATACCCTACGTTGAGTTTATTTCTTTAAATAGACAACCGACAGACATTCGAGAATTTAGTAGTATTATTGCTTGGAACAACAAAAAGTTGACGAACTTTACATACGATAACAAAGGTAATTCATTCCTTATTTACCTATTTTCTACTTTCCTTATTCATCATTTATTTTTATGTAGTTTTTAATCGCTTTAAACTGCATGATTGCGGCTAAAAACTGGGTGATGTGGCGCTATACATTCATCCATCTCTAGTATGTATCAATAAAGTTTCGTATGCTTAAAACTCTCCACTTGTATTATTAAAATATATTAGATTCTCACAAACCCGACCAGAAAGACAAACATTAAAAATCAAATAATCAACTTTTGTCTTATTTGCAACCAAGTGTGGCTCCATTTTCATACAAAAAAAAAATGTTTGAATACTTATTTTGAAATATCTAATTTATTTATGAGTATTTAATAAAGTTTGAATGTTTTGGATTTTTAAATAAGAACAATATTTTTGGAGCTGCATCAATTTCACACATGTTGCAATTACGTACAGAACAATTTTTTAAAAGGAAGATTATAGTTTAGTAAGTATATTTTACAAATAAAAGGTCTTTTTTTAGTTATATTAAATAATCCAATTTGGTGCCTTTTTTTCTTTGCATTCATTTTCTAATGTTTTATAGTCGCGCCAAATCAAGTTGTTATTTTTATAAGTTTGTCATTTTTGAAACGTCAAAAAAAAACTAAAATACATTTTATACAGCCGGAATTCAATATTCGTATCTAAAATAATGAATACATATATTATAATATTTGATAGGATATCAGTAAAGATATAAATAACCAATAATTATATTTTTTTGGAACCTTCAAATGTACTATTTTGTATTTTAATTGTTTTTTTGGTCTATAAAACATGCTCTTATAAACGATCCTTTTATAACATGGCCATATAAACGCATCTTCTTATTTCGAAAGACGTGCGTGAACTCGAAGTAGGTTCAGAATAGCTTTGACATCTTTGTTTCGTTCGTACGGTGTTTCGGCCGAATTTCGTATCTACGTATATTCAGCATAGGCCCCCTGAAACTGACAAAATATCTATAGATTAGCTTAGCATTTATCCTGTAAATAAATAATGTTTTTTTATTTCTGTCTCTTTTTTAAACATTTTTTGTAAAAGTTCTGTAAAAATATAAATTGACGTAAAGTTTATGAGAAAACCCAAGTTAAAGCTGCACTGAATTTACAAGAAAACTAGAAATAAAACTGGATTTAAAGACAAATTCGATTTTTTTAGTATTTGAGACAATGTTCATCTAAAAGAACTAACAACAAAACGGATGAGTTTTATATACGTAAATCTTAGTGATAAAGACACCACTTTCAACGGTCTTCCGACGCAAAGACTTTATTAATAAGTACATGCTAATATTATTTTTATTCTTTTTAGAATGGGGTGTTTTTCAAACTATTAATTAATTATTTTTTTTCTACTTTTCAAAGTTATATTACAGATTTTTATATTATACTAAATGAAGGAACGATCTTACGTACTTTTCTTTATCAATTTTTATATCAGTCTATATCTACGACCTTTTATATCAATTGGAGGGGAAGGATATTCTATCGTTTCTGTACGAGTTATTAAATGTCGAGGTTAATTTTTACCAATGCCACTAAAGTAGTCATTACCTATGTTAAAAGATAGTTCAGGATTTGCGCCTAGCTGTAAAATTGGATTTTCAGTGGTTAATTCGTTGCTTAATGAGGGAACATTTTTAATGACTTTCCATGTGGCTTTGGGGTTATTTGTTGCTCTTTGAAATTCCTCCCTTTAGTAAGCTACTTTAACAGATTATTTATTTTTTACCAAGGTAAATACTTAACAGATTTTTTGCTCCGTGTTCCAAAATATAGGTCATGGTAAGATGGTCTCTGTGTTACTTACAAAGAGCGGTGACACTCTTTGTAAGTAACAAAAGTGTTTTGATCATTGCTCGATAATTCGATTTTGGATCCTGATGTCATTGTCAACGTAAGTTGGTAATTGTCAAACTTTCCTATCGTTAGCATACGCCATAGTATTATAATAAGTTTAAAATATAAGTGAGCTTTTAATGTAAACATTATATGTGTGACAAATATGGTAAAAGTGGATTGTACTGACTAACAATTTTTTTTAACAATCTAATCTTAATAATTACTATTTTATGATTTTATGTAATATATATGTATATTATTTTAAATTTAATAGGATAGATTCACAATGATTGTCAAATTTTGACCATTTCTCAACAATATAGACAATTATAAGCTTCTGATTTTCTTACCGTAATTAATTTGCATTTGCTTTGCTGACTTGACTTGTTTTAATTTTTTAATTTAATAATATACGGCAAACCCAAAACTATATGTTTGTGACAATATTATTACTATTTCAACTTATTAAAGTTATATTAATATAAAAAACATTAAATTGATGGAAAAGGTAAATACATCACAAGTAAAATAGAGTAATTAACTCATTATTGGATAAATGTAATTGAAATGTATTATTCTTGTAAAATACTTGTATTCTGAAAAAGTTAAATGAGAATGGAAGTAATGCATTTTCCTAATTCATAACTTTCATGGAATTTTTCTTCCATTTCCTTTAACAAACATTCTTAATAAACATTTTTCTTAAACGTAGCTATTATTGATTAATAATATTGATAATGCTTTAACGTATAGATAGCGACATTAACGAAAAGCTCTGAGTAAAATTTAGAGAGGATAACTGCGCATCTGTACTGTCACGCACACAATACTTTTGTAACAAAAATATTTTTTTTTATAGGTAATGTAATAATTACCTGTGTCGTATTGTGTTGATTAAAATTTGTTGATAATTATTGCCTACCTATAGTTCATATTGTATCTATGATATGATTTATTAAAGTTTATGAGAATTACGTACAGTAATAAAAACACAATCAAAATTCATTTTTGTTCAAAAACAAACTTAACAAAAATAAATAAAAATATAAAAAGAACAACAATCAAATATTAATAGCGATAACGGTTGAGTACTCGACTGTACACAGGGAGTGAGCGGGATGTGGTATCGGTGTGGACGTAACGCGACTGAAGAGCCAATCAGCGCTACGTTCGTCCGTCTTTTATCCCTCGCAGTCCTCTCAGATACCTTAAATTAGACTTTTGCGTACTCTAGTCTATGAACGCTGTTTCACGCCGATAGTTATAAAAAGTTACCAAAGAACTTTAAAAAAATATTTTTTTCTGAAAATGGTTCTAAGAATGGAATTGTGTCCATTTCTCCCGTTTATTACACATCACAACACATATATACATATAAATATATTTAATAAATTACCACATTATTAATTATGATTTTTTTTGCTATTTCATGTCCATTTAGTAAGTTAAAATTTTCACATTCTTTTAAACTATTTACATTATAGTATAAAATCATCAAAACTGTATTTGTTTTACAATTTTCTACAGTATATATCGGCGCATATAATTAGTAAACTGACAAAGTGTAACCAACCTGAAACACTCAAGCGCCATTGTATTTACAACGAATTTACATTTAAAAGCTTGTCAAAGAGACGTTAAACAAGATGCAACAAAATCAAAGTAAACAAGAATATATCTGATTTTCCTTTTATTAGAATACTACGAAGCAACAGAGTTTTTTACTATAATAGACTATCTAGTGAATACTTCAACACTGTGATCACGATACTTGCCGATTTATACGACATAGTTTATTTACTGGACCATTGTTTTTTGACCATACTTCTAAATATTACGCACATGTGACACGTTTGAGAAATCCTATAAATTTGTACCTAAATGTGTTGTGTACTGATTTACCTACATATATTAATATTAATTTTAGTGACTGTATAATATATAAATATTAACTATAATAAGCTTAGAGTTTTTTGGAATTGTTTATTTTCTATGATTATTTTGATCATTGCTTTATAATTGAAAATATTATAGGTAATTTTTAAAAGTACGAGACTTTCAATTTGAATTTGCTTTTTTATGACCTGTTATTTGTTTTTGATTTAAATAAGAAACTTAATAATTTACTTGGAAATAATAATCATATTTCAACAACAAAATATATATTTTCTTGCGAGGAAAATCTTAATTCCACAGAAATAAAATGAAATTATAAGCTCATTCTTGAATAAAGTCAATTGAAATTTATTATTATAACAAGATTATGAATAATAGAAACAAAAGCAAAATATTTTTTTTTATAAAAGATGTGATAAAAAGGATACTTGCAAGTTTTAATATGTTAATACGAAATGTCCAAAGTAACATGTTTGAAATACCTTGTGATTTTTTTAGACATTCTTAAAAAAAATGAGATGAGGATTGAATTGTCTTATAAATAAATATAAAATATAAGAAGCTTTTCAATATCGGTAAACATTTAACAAATCTTTAACGTTTTTTTTAATTACGTACCAAAATATCTGACTCATCATAACACATCAATTGTTAAACTGTAATAATTATTTACGAATACAAGCACTTCAATTGACCAATGACAATGGACAATTATAATACCTCGTTCATTATAACAACCACAAAATGAACACCTTTACATGTGTGTAATATGTAACACTGTTATTAATTTAGTGTGTTTTGTAAAGTCAGATAAAGATTCAACATAAGGATTAAATTATCGCATAATAAAGTTGTGTATATTTTTAAGTAGATGTAAAAATCCACTAAACAAAATTTTAATATTCGTAATCAATTTATAATAGTATAATAATTTAATACACAGAGTACATACTCAGTAAAAATGGGACCATTCTGTTAAAGCGGGTAATGTTCTTATAACTGTTTGTCAATTGATTACTTAGTAGTAGAGTACAAACAAAGTGATTTGTAGAGGCGGCACGTGGACGATGTTCTTTTTTGGAGAATTGTCCAACAGTCACTTTTTCTACAGGCGCGGACCTGGTCACTTCTCCAATTTAAAACTGTCCGTTTGCCTAATGTAATTAGTGAGTGTATGTCATAAAATTGAGGTATATCTTAACTTTGAAATATTCTCACTAACCCCAATTTACTAATTCTCATATCCTTTCTATACCCTATAAGGTTTTTAGTGTACCTACACAAAGTGTCTAACATTATATCTTTTAGTCACAATAGCTTTTAAATGGACTCTTGCCTATCAACACGTAGTAACCGCTTTTTGACCTGATTTTGACTAACTAAGTCCATGTTGTAGGAATCTGATATCATCAGTATATACATTGAACTAATGGATAGACCTCAGAACAATATCTTGTTACTATAGATTTAGTTCAGTCTTCGCAATATTCATAAATGAATGAAGTTATATGATTGTGAAAACATCTATTTATAGACCATTTACGCTGTCGACATGGCAAAGATTCGATGCAGTAATAATAATAATAATAATATCAGGACAAATTACACACATTGATCTAACCCCTACTTACTATACCTCTACTCTACCTCTACCCCTAAGTAAGCAAATTATTTGCTTGTGTTAAGGGTGTTAGACAACGATACAAATACATAGAAATACACATATAAATACTGAGAATATATTTAATAAACGACCAAACCCAGAAACACAGACATATATGCTCATCACATAAATGCCTGTCTCCGCCGGGAATCGAACCCGAGCCCCATTGCGTCGTGACACGTTAGGCGTCTGCGCTAACCACTCGACCAACGGGGCGGTTAAAGCAGTAAATATAAAACATCCAAAAGATACTTCTGTAGACCGGAAAATTACTATCTAGAAATCGATAATTGGTAACACACAATTGTGTGCTTTATGTAGTAACTAAAAACTTGTCTTGGTGGTAGACCATAACATCGGGTCGCCGGCAAATTTACCACCCATCGGGCAAAGTCGTGCCGCAAAGCGACCTAGTCGTGTTCCGGCACGTTGCTCGATGAAGCCGTTAATGGGAAATGGGTCTGAACAGTTGCGGTGCGTTGGCGAACCGGTTTGACGTCGAGTTGGTCTCTGTTTTGTCGGGTGTCTAGTCGAGGAGGGTAGCGGGATCCGAAGCAACGGCTTTCCGCTGGCCGCCCGCAGATAGTTGGGGGCCCAATGAGTGGGTTAGCCACCCACGAAAGGCTGCCCCGCCAGCTGCGAAAAATCCCAGGGTGGCTCCATCGTGCTGGTTGGCGACCAGACGAGGATTCCCGATGGCAATCCCTGGTGGGGTTCGGGCGTCCCCGCAGTCTCCAGACTAGCCTCCCAGTGGCAGGACATCACCAATTTCGACGTCTGGTTCGATACGTACCGCCTCGTTCAACTGCCATTTCCCATCCCTATTCACTTTTATTTTATTTTTTTTTATGAGGAAAGTTAAAAAGAAGAAAATGTTTTTACAGCGGTTGCACTCCTCCTCATTTAAAGTGCACCTCACTAATATCAGGGGTTTGCACTCTAATACCCTAGCTGTCCATCACCACCTGGAGACAGAGCAGCCGCATCTCTTCTTTTTGACGGAGACGCAGATACAATGTCCTTTGAGCGCTGTGCACCTGCATTATCCCGGATACACGTTAAAGCACAACTTTCGCTCACGTGCCGGAGTCTGCATGTACGCGCGGAACGACCTCTGTATCCAGCGTCTCCGTCACCTTGAAGACCCCACTTTTTCTTCTATATGGGTTTTAGTAGACACAGGACACGAAAAAATCCTGTATTCCTGTGTCTACCGTTCGCACAGCGGTGACCAGGAGACAACTAGATTATTCGAGTATCTCGGTGAGGCTGCTGATATGGCTTTGCATCAGTACCCTTCAGTGCAGCTTGTTTTTCTGGGGGACTTTAATGCTTGTCATCAAGACTGGCTGTTCCCGTACCAGAAAACCGACCATGCTGGAAGAGAAGCGCGGAACTTTGCGTTGTCCTTGGACATCTTTCAGCTGGTGAGGCAAGCGACAAGGGTACCAGGTGTGGTAGGCCATACAGCCAATTGCCTGGACCTTCTGCTGACAACTGATCCGGACAGGTATCGTGTTGAGGTCACCTCCCCCTTGGGAACCTCCGATCACTGTCTGGTGAAATCTGTGTTTACATATTCCCCACCAGCTCTCGAACCACATGGTGTTAGGCGAGTATGGAAATACAAGTCAGCAGATTGGGATGAGATGCGGCACTTCTTTGCATCTTATCCTTGGCGGCAGGTCTGCTTCTCTTCTTTGGATCCGTCGAGTTGCGCGGATGCTATAACCGATGTGGTGCATCAGGCAATGGGGTATTTTATTCCTTTTGCTGACGTACCCATCGGTGGCAAAGCTCGCCCATGGTTTAATGCCGAATGTGGTCATGCTCAAGACCGAAAACATTCGGCATATCTCATTTGGGCTGATGCTCGAACCCGCAAAACTGCGGATGTAAGTTTGAAGAAGAGAGCCTTTAACCAAGCTGCCAAGTCCTACAAAAAGGCATTGCGGAAGGCTCGTCTCGATCGAATCGCTAAGAATGGCGAAAAGCTCTCTGTCAGACCAACTGGCAGTCGAGCTTTCTGGTCTCTTGCGAAAGCGATCGAGTCGAATTTCTGCCAACCCTCACTGCCTGCTCTGCTGAAGCCGGATGGATCCCTGGCCCACACAGCAACAGAGAAAGCGAACGTATTTGTTTTTCTGTTTGCTGATAATTCGCATCTAGACACTGGCAATGCTTCTCCAGCACATCTTCCTCACTGCGGTGTTTCGATGCCTGAAATCCGCATCACTAACAAAGAGGTATGGAGAACATTGTGTCGTTTAGATGTGAATAAAGCCAGTGGTCCTGATGATATACCAGCCATTCTGCTCAAGACATGCGCAGCTGAGTTGTCTCCTGTACTGACACGTCTGTATCGCCTCTCTTTCATGACTGGAATAGTGCCGAAATCCTGGAAGCTTGCTAATGTGCAACCCGTGCCCAAAAAAGGCAGCCGTGCCGACCCTGTCAATTACAGACCGATTTCAATCACCTCCATACTCTGCAAGATTATGGAGCGTGTATTGAACTCGCACCTACTAGCATACCTAGAAGGAAACGATCTCCTCAGTGACCGACAGTATGGGTTTCGCCGTAATAGGTCTACTGGGGACCTCCTAGTGTATGCTACTCACATTTTAGGCGAGGCCATCGAGAGGAACGGAGAAGCGGTCGCCGTCTCTCTGGACGTCTCGAGGGCATTTGACAGGGTCTGGCATGCGAGCCTTATATGCAAGCTTTCAGCGTACGGTATATCTCCTGGTCTGATCGGCTGGGTAACGGACTTTCTGAGCCACAGATCTCTCCGAGTAGTTGTCGACGGGTGTTCCTCGGAACCCTTGACAATAAATGCCGGAGTGCCTCAGGGGTCCGTTCTTTCTGCAACTCTGTTTCTGCTGCACATTAATGATCTGTTGAAGCCCGGTATCTATGGGTATGCAGACAACAGCACAGTTGTAGAAAGATATCTGCCGAGTACTCGGGCTAGTCGAGATCAAGTACAGTCTGAAAGAGAAGCCATGGTTCAACGTCTGAATGACAAACTTCAGGCAGTCTCCGCATGGAGCAATGCCAATCTTGTCAAGTTCAACGCCACCAAAACACAGACGTGTCTATTCACCGCCAAAAGGAGCCCTTTCACCTTGGCTCCTACTTTCCAGAATGTATCCTTGGAATACAGTGACCGGCTTCAGTTGTTAGGCTTAGAGATTTCCTCGAACCTCAACTTTGGTCTGTTCATTGAGTCCAGAGCAAGAGCAGCAGCAGCAAAGCTTGCCGTTCTTGCGAAGGTTCGGTAGTACTTTACACCGGGACAGCTTCTTGTTTTATACAAATCACAGATCCGGTCGTGTGTAGAGTACTGTGGCCACATATTTGCTGGTGCCGCAAAGTCTCATCTTGCGGTTCTGGACTCAATTGAGAGGCAAGCAAAGAGGCTCATAGGCGATCCCGAATTGGTCGAAGCCGACCTCCAAAGCCTTGAACACAGAATAGATTTTGGTAATATAGAATACATTTTGGTGAGTGTGCGCAGGAATTACACGATATAATTCCCCAGGCCCCCTTCCATCATCGGACTTTCCGACGCACGGCAGGTATCCATCCTTTTGTTGTGGACATTCCACCTGTCCGAACGAAGCGCTTTGCTTCGTCTTTTTTACTGCGTACAGCAAAGGATTGGAACAGCTTGCCTGCGTCGGTATTTCCGAAAGAATAAAAGTTTTAAAAGGTACAATGTATCTGCCTGTATATTATAAAAAACAGATTGCTACTTTAGTAGCATTTAATTTAAAAAACTTCGTTATAAGAGATATAACGAAAAATGATTGTAATTTAAATAGTGTAGTACTGACAAAACATAATCGTTCCACTTTAAACTAAATTTTAAGACAAAGCCTAAGCTGTTTACTATTGTCCATCAAAATATACAAGGCTTAGGTGGCAAGGAATCGGAAGTGGAACTGTTTGTTCAAAAATATAACATTAGTTTATTATGCATTACAGAGCACTGGTTGTTAAAGAATAACAATATTATAAATGTACAAAATTATAAATTGTCAAGTTCGTTCTGTAGAGAGAAAGCTATTCGCGGTGGCTCACTTATCTTAGCTCGTAACGATGTAGTGTTTAAGTCTCGATCAGACATAGTGGCGCTCTCTGTCGAGCGAATTATTGAACTATCCTGCATTGAGCTCAATGAACATATTATTTTATGCGTGTACCGACCTCCCTCTGGTGATTTTGATGAATTTGAAAACAAAATGGAGGATATTTTAACTAAACTTTGTCATAAAAACAAGTCCGTGATTGTGTGCTGTGACTTTAATGTATATAAATATTGTTGCGCAAAAACTGCATAAAGTAGACATGAGCGATGGCAATCCCAATAATTTATATAATAAAGTTTTCGATTTTTTGTTACAAGAATTCAATAATATTTTTAAACCAAAAACTATAACTAAATACCTAAAACTTAAATTTAGTGATTGGGCTACCCCGGGAATATACAAAAGTAGAGAAAAATTATATGATTTGTATGGTGAGAGGCAATGGAATCATGATCCCGTGTTCTTTAATAAAGTTAGAAATTTCTCTAAAATATTTAAAAACGTTTGCGTACATGCCAAGTCGATTTATATTAGAAATAAAATTTTAAACTCTGATGATAAGATAAAAGCAACGTGGGATGTTATATCTAGTGTTTCTGGGAAAACTAGAGCTGTTCATGGACCTATTAAGCTAAAAATTGATAATATTGAAATAAATACAGATTCAAATGTTGCGGCTACTTTTGAGACTTTTTTTAAAGAAATTCCTGTAACAGTCACGCGGAATCTAAATTCTTCACCATTTGATGCAATTGCGGAACTGACGAATAACGTAAGAGTCACTTGACAAATGTTTTGTTTTTAAACCTGTTTCATCAAATGAAATTGTTAAAACGTTTAGAAACCTAAATATGAAAAAAACAGGGGATCTCTGGGGTATGTCAGTTAAATTACTTACCACTGTTATAAATGACATTGCTCCCCAATTATCCTTAATTTTTAACAAATGTATTAAAACCGGTACATTCCCAGATTTAATGAAAAATAGTAAAATAGTTCCTTTGTTTAAAAGCGGCGATAGACTTGAACCGGGAAATTATAGGCCACTATCTATTTTGCCTACCTTAAGTAAAATCTTCGAAAAAATTATTCTAAACCAAATGACAGAATTCGTTTACAGCAATAAAATCATGCATAGTAAACAATTTGGTTTCACCAAAGGCAAGTCAACAACTGATGCGGGTGCCACACTTCTTAAGCACATTTACGACGCATGGGAGAAGTCACAGAATGCAATCGGGGTATTTTGTGATTTATCTAAAGCCTTTGATTGCGTAGACCATCAAACATTACTATGCAAACTTAACCACTATGGTGTGCGTAGTGCTGCGCTTGATCTTATTGCCTCTTACCTAAATCAAAGAGTTCAGACGGTTGATGTAAATAATTGTAAATCGGCTGGTTCTCACCTAAAGATGGGTGTTCCACAAGGATCTATTCTTGGCCCCTTTTTATTTTTACTATATATTAATGATTTGCCCTTTTATGTAAAAGGACTATGTGACATTGTACTTTTTACTGATGATACCTCGCTTATTTTCAATGTTGATCGTAATAAAGCTAATTATGACGAAGTAAACAGTGCTCTGTCACGTATTCTTCATTGGTTCGAAATTAATAATTTGGTCTTAAATACTAAAAAAACTAAATGCATGGAATTTGCACTTCCTAATGTCAAAAGTCAAAATTGTAGTTTACGCCTTAACAATGAAGTGTTAGAACTGACTGACTCGACAACTTTCTTAGGTATAACTTTAGATAAAAAGCTCCAGTGGAACCCCCATCTCTCGACACTCGCAAGCAAACTTAGCTCAGCCGTCTTTGCAATTAAAAAAGTAAGACAATTAACAGACGCTAATACGGCTCGACTCGTTTATTTTAGTTATTTTCACAGTATATTGTCTTACGGTATCTTACTATGGGGCAGCGCTGCCGAAATTAATTCTATATTTATTTTACAAAAACGAGCTATACGGGCTATTTGTAACTTAAAAGCTAGAGACTCCCTAAGAGAAGTTTTTAAAGAAATCGGTATTCTTACGGTCGCTTCTCAATACATTTTTAATAACTTACTATATATACGCCAAAATTTAAATGACCATAAAAAAAACAGCGACAGACATACTATCAATACAAGAAATAAAAATAGGCTTGTAACGCCTAAATTTAGACTTCAAAAAGTTAAGAAATCCTTCATGGGCTTGAGTATACGCATATATAATAAGGTTCCACAAGATATCTTAGATCTTCCTTTTCTTGGTTTCAAATCTAAAATTAAAGGTATATTATTAAATAAATCTTACTATAACATTCAAGAGTTTTTGGTTGATCGAAATGTGTGGAACTTGGGTCATTGTATCATAAATCTTGGGTCATAAATCTGTATTGTATTGCGAATAGCTAGTAATCTCCGCAATTTGTTTTTTGTTGTAAATTAATTTTGCTTTATCGACCTTCTGCATCACACCGATTCCTTAGAAGTCACTACTTGCGGTAGCATCGGGAGTCGGGTTGCCTCCCTCCCTCAAATATGTGCGAAGGGGGTGATGGCTGGCTCTTGTGTTATGCTCGTGAACGGGTGCTACTTGCGGTGACTGGTTGTGTGGCAGGCCGAAGATTTGTATATATATATATATATATATATATATATATATATATATATATATATATATATATATATATATATATATATGTATATATATCTATATATATATATATATATATGTATATTTACTGTTATTATTATTTAATTTTCGTTGACTGAAATCATTGGGCTTCATTTCCGATTGATTGCGACGGTTCTAGTTGTTCCAAAATTGCATTTAAGATTATAAAATAAATAAAATTGACTCATTTGCAGGGTTGATGTTATAATTTATAAGTCAAACATTGTTAAATTTTATATAAAAAGAGCAACTGTTGAGTTTGAGACTGACTATACTGACCAATTTAATGTAATTGACGATTCAAAAGTGCGTGTAAATGCCTACTTGAATAAAGATATTTTGAATTTGAATTTGAATTTGAATACAATGTGGATACATTCAAGAGAAGAGTGAATAGGCTGCTAGGGTAATGCGCCTTACCACCTTAGACTACATTCCACTTACCATCAGGTGGAATGTAGTCAAGCATTGCCCTAGATTATATAAAAAAAAAAAAAAAAAAAAAAACAAGTAAACTGCATTAACTGAAGCTTAAACTCTGTTACGTAAGTATTAATATATTTGTTCCTGGGCAGTAGACGGTGCACGCAGTTAGGCCAGTCCTTCGGCAATGGGTGAAGCGGCGACACGGGCCGCTAACCTTTCGTTTGGTGCAGATGCTATCCGGACACTGATGTTTCGGACATTTTAGGCCTTTGAGGAAGAAACAAATACTTTCTTTAACGTCCATATCGTCTCGATCTGGAAAATAACAGACGACATTTATATCCATATTATAGATAATAGAATTATAATGCGTAAATATAAGTTTTGCGTAAACCGCATTGTAGAAAAAATACTTATATTGTGATAATGGAAATAAGCAAATCCGATTAAAAGGTTTTTGGTATTCTCTTCATGATAAATTTGGTAGAGGATGCATAAAAATTCAAAATCTCTCCTCAACGACAAAGGATCAACAGAAGTCTTTTTGTTGCTCATCATTCACGCATTCAAATGGCATAAGCTAATGCCTGGACCGTTCGGAGATATGAAAATCTCTATATGTGTGGTGGGTTATATGTAAGTATTATCTTTATAATAAATTAGTTTGTAATTATAATTTTGATTCAGATGTCTATTTCATTAACCTACCCAAAGTATCCTTTTTAGTGGTCTGTAATTTATTTGTGTTTATTTTTTGCATTGGTCATGTATGATCTCAAAATGTATTTAATTATTCATTTTTCAAGCGTCAGTATACTTTGTAAAATAAGTGATTATTTTGCAGTTCGAGCTAACATGTCTGTTAACTGACATTTGACATCACTTACGTGAATGAAGTGTCAATGCTCCTGAGACACGAAAATACAAATATAATAATAGATCAATAGATCAATGCTTATAATAAAAGAAATATTAGAATTAATATTTAAGTTAAACTTTTTAATAAGTTAACGTCACTTGTGTGGATTTTGTATTCTTTAATTTTTTTATACATTACTTTTACTTTTTATGACGCGCAGTTGTTTGAAAAAAAAAGTTTGTCAAGTTTTAATGTATTGTGCCTACTCACTTATTTAATTTACAACATTTTTTTCTAAAATATTGAATTATTTAAATGTGTAATCCGTAAAGGTAATATTTTTTTAAAGGACTATATATTTTAACTTTATTTTATTAACACTTTCAAACCATACTAATCATGTCGCTTTAGTTTGGTATAATAGAGTACTTCACTTTTTTATTAGTTAGACATATTTCATATATTTAATAATGTTATTTTTTAAAAGACGGCTCTTATTTTCGTATCAAATTCTACAACTATAATGTTTTTTCTTTTAAATGAAAAGACATTCATAAACTTTATAAATTAACAAAATAAACGTTAATTTTACATCCACTCACTTTATATTAAAAAAAAAATTCATAAATAAAATTAAAAACAAATCAATTTGGTTGGCCCTAATAACTAATTGTTAATAAAAAAACTGCTATAATAAGAGAAAGAACACAAAAAAATATAAGCAAACAAATAAATACTTGTTACGATACTAGAAACTTTTCACGTTACAAAAGCATGGATGTATTGCACTTTTAGAATTCCTTAGTTTCATGGAATTCGATAACTCATTAGCTTTTCCTCCATTTCCTTCAACAAACATTCTTACTAACATTGAACGTAGCTGTTGGAATACTGATACTGCGTTGGAACGAGATTTTAAACATATAGGAACTAGAAAGTTGCAGACTACCTTGTAGAACTGGAAATTTTTAAAATGGTTGTAAGTTAGTTATGCTTGAAATAAGTGAAATTTCTAAGCGTTCCGTGTTCATATTAAAAAAATATTTTTTGATATTTATTTATTATTGATTAAATATATATTAAAAAAACTATGAAAAGGATTCACACCTGTCACGTATTTCACGTATTCGTATTCTACATAATATAGTATATTTTTTCATAGCTTATTTATTAAAAAAATATTTTTTTAGCTTCTCAAATGCAATAATCATAGTTATGATAAATCTATCAAATTCGTTATATAAAGCAATTTAAGAAAATAAATATTAAAACAAAATTCTTTGAAATATGTATAACGATCAAAATATATTATTTGTCAAAGTAAATACTTTAGAGATTTTCTATTCCGTGATCCAAAATATAGGTCACGATAAGATTTTCTCTGTGTTACTTACAAAGAGTGTCAGTAGTCAAGTCTTTTGATCATTGCTCAACAATTCGTACAATTAACTCAAAGCAGTTGACTTACGAGACTAACAATTTAAATCAGCTTTGTTTGATGGTTGATTTTATTTTTAATTTATTAATAAAAAAATGGAAAGATTATTTATTTTAATAAATTTATTTTCCAGGTCGATTACAAGAACTTAATTAAGTAAGTGGAAATTAAAATGAAAATTTTCACAAATAAATCTAATTATAAGCATATTTTTGGCTGTTATTAATATAAATTGCAACAAAATGCGGCAAATAAGTAACGCAAGAAAAAATAATATAGGACATAAATGAATAGCATAAAATTTTCTTAATCTTATTTATCAATAATTTAATTTCAAAACAAAGTTGCATTAAAAAACGTCTTATTTTTGTTCTTCCATAAGTTCGAGCGTTTCTGGCGGATTGCTTCGGGTAAATTGCTCATAACCTGACGGTAAAGAATATTTCTTTATTGACCATACCAAGAACTCATGTTGCACCGAACCTCAACAATTAAAAAAAATGTGAGCAAACCTTCACGTTTGACCAAACTTGGCCCGCTTTTTTCGGTCTTGGATCATGCAGCAGCTTCGATTGGGACCATCGAGCTTTGGATTCTATGGCATAAATAATAATAAAACCATGATTCATCGTCAATCATGACACTCTGGAGCACATTTGGGTTGTCAAGGATCCAGTTCAACATCTACTAAGCAATGTACCTAGTTTTGCCATAAATATTGTAACAAAGAAAAAAATATTTTTTATTTGCAAATAACATTTATTACTTTTACAGTGTGTTAGTTTAATACACAATATAAAACAATAAAAAATATAAAAAGGTTACTCGATGTGATGTAAACTGGCTGCAATACAGTCTTTTAAACTTTGAGGCCAGTTATATAGAAGCACGAGCTCTTTCCATAAGGAAATTCTTCACTGCCAATCGTATGGATTGTTTTAGGGACTCCAAATTATCATGGCCTTTAGACCAAGCTGTACTCTTTAAAATTGACCACTGATTTATGACCCGGCGCCGAGTCTTTCTCGAAGGACCATACTTGGTTATTGAACATGGTGTTATTAAAGGGCTTCACAACTTTCTCAAGAATGGTATCTTGAGACCCTTCTGCCGATGTTTTGATATCTTTTTCACAAAAATATGGCTAAGTCACTCTTTCATAGCTAATAGCTTCCTTAGAGCTTTTAGCATTAATACAGTAATTTTGTTTGTAAAAATGTTGCTCAATTGTAATGTTTTCTCATCCGTAAACATTTTTTTTCTGTGACCTCCCTTTGCGTACCGCTTTAGTAGTTGTTTCGATTTCACCACCCTATTCACCTTTAATTTATCAGTTAAGAAATTACCAGTGCGTCTTTCATAGGCTGCAAGTCCTAAGTCTTCTCTTAAAATACGCGACCTGGTTCTAGATGCTATCTTCATTTCCCGAGATAAAATATTTTGCTTTCGGACAAGATTTCTTCGAACTCTTTCCCTTACTGCTTTGACCACCTTTTTGCATGAACACTACGTGGGACGGTCAAATTGTTCTGTTTCACAAATAGAGAAAGCCTTATTGTACCTATAATTGTCATAGCCCCGTACACAAACAATTGACTGATACCAAGTGTATGGAGAGTTTTAAAAATTGCATTTGGCTCCATACCTTGTGTAATGCAATCACAGCGATTCTGTTCTCTTTATTATCCTACTCCATTTTAATATCGTAAAATATTGTACAATGTATTGGCGCCAAAATGAGAAAACACATTGAAGAATTTCATAAAATTACAGATTCCAAAACCAAATGTATTTTTTTTTATTGTAACAGTTTTTATGACCAGACTAAGTATATAAGACATTTGTTGCACTTATGAAACGTCACTCTAGTTGCAAGTTTCCATGGGCCATGGAGAAAAACTTCATAGATAAGTAACTTTTATTTATCTATATATCTATTTTACCTTAGTAATAAAATAGACACATAACTATGTACTTAACAAAAATAAGTAAATATAATTATTTTAGTATTGGCTTGACTTGAAAAAAAAATGTTGAATGTCTCTTGAGATATCTAATAAAAATAATAAATATAAAAAGCTCTTATTACTAATTATGTGAATTTAAAAAAATATTTTTGTAATTAAGCTTTCGTGAACCATGATTAAATATAAATTATAACCCGGATGTTAATCGGAAGTTGGCACGGCTCGTTTCGAACCCGTACGAAGTTCCTGTTCATAGGCTAGAAGCATGGCGGACTCGCGGCGTGAAATAATTAGAAGGACTACGTTCACGCCGCAAGTCTGCCATGCTACGACCTGAACTCTGAATTCTTTTTACGTTTTTGTATGTCAAGAAACAATAACATTTTTTCAATAAATGTGGGTATTCAAAATTCAGGGGCATAACTCGTATCTGCGACACTGAAATAATTACTTATATCAAATAATTTCCTACAAAAGTAGCTGTAACGAATATTAAAATTATTTTAATACATTAACAATAACTTGAAAAAAAACATTTATTTGTTATGCTCCTGAAGTTCAGAAACCTTTCAAAAGTTATTGGGATAAAATCTCCTAAGCCCCAATAATTGTATTGTTATATTTTCTGACTAAACTCAACGGTTCTATTATATTTTGCCCAATTTACACGAAAAGTACATTTATAAATACTAGACTGTATTTAAAAATTAAGTAATACCCCCGATAATAAACCCCCGATCCAAATAGATCTTTAAAAAGGATAAAAATAATATTCTTATGGACTTATTTAAGTCGTTGCGTGGGGTTGCCGCGTAATAAAAGAAGAAATCAAAATGCGAGTAAATAACCAAGTCAAACAAAGAAATAATAATATCAAATCGTGTAGTCTAAGTCCATATTCATTAGCACCGAAACTTCGTAAAATAGACAACATCGCGACGCGACGCAACGACTTCAATAAGTACATAATAATATTATTTTTAGATATCTTTTTGTATCTTAATTTTTTGGGGGATTTCTTATATTTAAAATTATTATTATTTTATGGTTTTTGAAGTCATGTCAGTCATGTTACTGGTTTCTTTACTGTACTAAATGAACCTACAAACACTAATTTTCACTGGGTTTCGTATTTCCATCAATATTGTATAAGATCCTCTCACCAGCACTAAAAAAACCTCAATTTCTTAGAGACGACTGCTTCTTTTTTGACCGAATACAGCTAAGAACTTTCTCGACCAACCATGCTTTCAATTAAAAATCCGTACACTTGTTTGGCTGCAAGAATGCCATGGACGTCTGTCCATACATAGATACACAGGTCAAACTTATAACACCCCTCTTTTTGAGTAGGGGGTTAAAAATAACTAAAGCTGCTTAGTACTTATCCTGTGAATAAACAATTTGTCTTTTATTTCTGTCTCTTATTTAAACATTTTTATTGTAAAAGTTATATAAAAATATAAATTGACTCAAAGTTTATGAGAAAACTCAAGTTAGAGCTAAACGTTTCGAAACAATAAAAATGTCAATGAAGTGTATCTACAAGGAAACTAGAAACAAAGTGGATTTAAACACAAAAGCGTTAAAACGCTTCTCTTAGTATTTGAGAAAATGTTCAGCTAGAATATCTAACAACAATAGCAAAATACATAGCATTATATTTTCGTTTGAGCTGAAAGTTTTAAGTTTTATATTTTTATTTCATTATTATTGATATGAAATTTAAAAGAGATAAATGTGTAATATTATTTAAATCCAACTTGTGTGAAAAGTTATTTTTAGTTATATGTTCAAATATATTATATAACTTCGTAATTAATATACTATTCTAATATATATAACATTAAAAGTTAGTAAGATCTATTATTGGAAGCAAAAGAAATGAAACGAACGAAAGTCATAAATAAAGACCTAATCTCAATCTTTGTTCAAACATTTAGAGTAAAAACTAGAGTGAAAATGTTAATTTAAAGTTATATTGAAAGAGTAGAGCATCAAAACTTAAAATATTATATAGAAACTTAATACAATGTAAATAATCATTATCGAAAATGTTTCAAAAATATATATTTTTAAAAATAAATTTAAAATAATTTAAGCATCACTTCACAAACTAAAAAAGGATGAAAATATTTTAAAAAATCTAAGTTCTCTCCGTTATCAGATATGACAAGGGAATTGGACAAGGCACATTATTCCGAGAGTGAAGTTACCACCCTCTTGAGATATACGAGATACAAACACATACTGACCACAGCCAATACAAAGCATATCAATCTTGATATCGAATACTATATTGCAGTATTGAATATATGTTAGCAATTTTTGTGATTGACAAATAATGTCTTAACACATTGCTTTAGCATTTTGTTTTAGATACTTGCGAAATTCTAAATGATAATTTGTCACCATTAATGTTTATATTAATGTAATTATTTTTTCAGGCAAAAATATATACAGGCTTTTACTAAGGAAAAAAAATGTTTGTGCAGTATTTTTATTATTTTCAATAAATTTATTTCTAACAATGCCTATAGATACTGAAAGGGCAAAAATTTAATCTACTGTCGACTTTAAATATTTGAACAAAGAGATTAATTTGTAGCCTTACCGTAAAATTTATCGCTGCTAATTAATGCTTGCTTCAGTTTAAACTAAGCTCGGATTTAAATATAACAGTGAGATTATATAAATATAATAATTTGATGAAATTAGATTTGTGGGATCAGTAACGTTCCTGAATGAAATACTGATTGGTAATGATTTACTAAATTATTTAATTTAGACATCACATATCAATTTTAAATATAATGATATTAAATATATTATATTAGTATAGTGTTGCAGAAATTAACTCCCGATTAGTTTATAAAATACATATTATTATAACAACAGTATTTTTTATATAAAGGATATTTTATTTGACTAGGATAATAATAAACATTGCAAGTCTTTAAATTTTTGAAAACAAATCTTTAGAGGTTACTTTTCTTTTTTCCTAATCCCCTGCTACAATTAAAAATAAGGTTTCTTTGTTCGAAACCTATTTCTTTAGCCAGAAATAAATGCCTAAGTTAGATATCCCCTAAACAAATACTTCGTTGGGCACTATATTGTTTTCTGTACATTAATTACATGCAATTGTCGTATTTATCATTGAAAAGTTCGTAATTTGTTTTCGTGCTTAGACAAAGAAACTTAGCAAGTATGAAATGAATATATTTAAGTACTTCACGTAAATCTTCTTTGAGAAGGTTATATTACCCTTGTAGGCAACCAGCTGGCGGTATGTAGTAAAGACACTTTTAAATCATTTAAAGAAAAATTAGAACGATTTTTAAAAAATCCTAAGGGCTTAGATGTGCTTGAGTAAGAGTGCACTTTTAAAATAAACTGAAAGTATTATGTAAATAATATTTATTAAAATATTTCGACATTTTTAGTAAACCTTAGCTTTAGAAAAAAAAGTTGTTATAATCATTCCGTTAACAAACACTATTCTATACTAATCAACTCTTACTTATTTTATAAACCAATTTGTCCGAATATAATTGAATGTGCTCATAGTTTGCATAAAATTATTAGTTATATATGCATAACATAAGCACCTTACTAAAAACATTATATTATGACTTAAATATATTATTTTAATAATATGTTAGAATCAAAACCAACAAACACATTTTCAAGTATTTAACAGTTGTGTAACGAGGATTTTGGTGAAAATAATTGAAATATAATACGCGTTTAACTTGAAACTAAGAGCTTGTACTTTATACATGTTTAATGTCTCAATGTATTTTGTTTGCACTCAAAGGTAACCTTACATATATCCAAATCCGAGTCATATATGTGTAAAAGATACAATATTTCAGTTCGAAATTTAAAAAAGGGTTAACATTTAATTCACTTTTTTATTGTTATTTTTGAATGAAATTAGCTAACAATCTACTTCAAATCACACATTTTTATAGTAATATAATATTAAATTCAGCAACCAATAGATATAGAAAACAAAGTCCTTGAAAATTAACAATGTTATAAACACGACTCAACTCCTATAACATGCTGAACCGGAAACTATCTAAAAATATATTCCTGTGAGCTTTTGTCCTATTTTGCTCACGCTTACTATTAATGTAGTATATGAGATGCGTAATAACTCTTTTCAAAGTTCTTAAATCTATAATTCTATATTTGAAGACAAATTCTATTATATTAAAGAAAGAGCACAGACATACATAACTCCAAATGTAACATAATTAACACTTCAACCTCACAACGCGACTCAGGAACAATTAGCCAAAAGCTTTATGACAATAAAATAGAAATATTAAAATCCCTTTCAACGGAACACAACAAATAAAAACAAATATTGTTATTATAACAGTTTTAAATTTCAATCATACACTTTTATTGGGTTTATGACCTTTCATAGAAATAGGCACTTGTATTTATTTGCGAGCATGTTACATTTTATATTTTTCATTTCCATTTTAAATAAATATAGAATTTAAAATAAAATACGTACATAAAAATACTCATGTGGCCATTTACTAACCTCAACCACAGTTCGGTTCCTGTTACTCTTTTTTATATTTTATTGGAAAGAAAGGGTAGCATATAAAATAATATAATTATGATTAGTAATTTATAAATTTACGAAAAATATAGAGTTTTTCACTACTATATTTTTATATAGTAGTAAAAAAAATATTTTTTTATATAGGCATAGTACATTTTTTTAATACAACTTTTTTAATTATATTGTTGTAAACTATACTATATACTATATAGTATAAACATATACATAGTTCTTAATTACTATATTGTTATAGTATTGAAAAATTTTATAGTCAGTAATAATACTGGTGTAAATTTATATATTGTGTATTTGACATTGTATTTATTAAGAATGCCAGATATCTAAACACCTCTTATCCCCTTGAGGTATTCTACAAAGATACAAAACTCACGTTTATAAAACCAAAAAAAAATTATATAAAAAAAAAAAAAATAATGCACGCTAATATTATCATATCATTTATGATATGATAATATTATTATATTCATGACAAAAAAAATCCAAATATGAAACGCAACAAGGATACACCACTAAATAATACAACACCCTACTAAGGAGCCCAAAACTGATGAATAAGTATTAGGGAACGAAACACTTTTCTTCTACCTTCTTGTACCTCGTGTAAGGTACTTATCGCGTGTCAGGAAATAGGTTATTTTTATTTGTCTTTAAAAAAAAATATTAAGATGTTTGATAACATTAACTTAAAACTAAATTAAGATAAAAAGAACAAATTACTTAAAATTTACAAATTAAAAAAAAAATGAAATCATAAAAATCTTAATTAACTATATGAAATGTATTTACCTTAAACAAGTGCTTTAAAAAAAAACACTGCTTTGAGTGTTTAAGATAATCTCTTTCAAAAATTATCATCAGCAATATATATTTATAATATTATACTATTCTCTAACACTTTCCATCGAATTGCTTGAGATGGTTTTAATTGTTCTTAAATTGCTCAATAAATATTGACGTTTGTAAAACAGTCATCAAAATATAAAAAAATGAACTGCTGATTTTTTTTGTTGTGTTTTTTTTCGGACCGTGCGGATGGAACTATTGTAAATTTGATTTTAAGTTTATATAGCGATTTTATTATTGATTTTAAGTTTTGGAATGTCTTTATGGGCTTAGTTGGATAAGTATCGAATTAAAATAGCTGAACCAAATAAAGTATATCGAATGATAACAAAAGATATAAAGAAATACGATAGGTAAATTTACCTACTAAATGGTACCTGTTTATTCATATACATACATACATTAGAATACGCAAAAACAGTGGCATGCCAGTGGTCACGTCAGTCAGGTCAGTCAGGTCAGTTCAAATACCACTTCACTTCTTCCATGCGCGATCACTCTTACCTCTTACCTATTCTATATTTGGCCGATCCTCAGCAAAGCGCTTATTCGTTCTATGTTCGCTTAGGTTGAACTCAAGATATTTCCACTGTTCTTTTATTTTATTATAAGATTCTCTCGTTTAAAATATTATGTCAACCTCATTTTACAAATTTTACTCCAAATGTTATTTTTAGAGGTCTCCTTACTATTAAATTAATGCCTGAATAAATTGAAAGCCCGAACCAAGCAAAAAGTCCAAGTCAGTATTTAGATTCTTAAATAAGAATCTATTATACGAAAATTTAATAGAGTTCTAAATTGCAATTCTGTAATTAACGTTTAACATTTTGTGTGATAACTGTGAATGTCTTAGTTACAAATAATTATCAAACTCTCTTTTGCTAAAATAGCATTTTATACTAAAATAGCAGTACATACTCCTATTGGATTGTACAGTGCAATACTGAAAATGCACGTGAATTAGTATTTGTTATTATCTTATTTTACTTTTAGCTTATTAATCAAAATATATGGTATACATACAGAAGCTGATTACAAATATACTAATAATAAAAAATGCTAACGAATTGTATGTTAGTATTATGTTACATATAACTATTATTTATCATTCTTATGTGTCCAACTTCAGGATATAAAGAAATTAGTCGGGTAAAATCTTATGAAGGACACAAATTACCTAATTGATGTCATTACACCACAACTAACTTAATATCTCTTAAATTATCACGCAGTGATAACTAACATAAATCCAAACTTTATTCTATACTATAAGTCAATCGAACGAAATTAAAAACTCAATTATAATCTTTCTTATCTTATCTTTATTTAAAATAAGTTTCGCTTTTAAAAAAATACAAATATAAATAGTTTCAATATATTTCGTTGTATTACATGGTTATGGTATAAGTTTAATATGTAGAATTAATTATATTTAGATAGGTGGTACGGTCGAGCATTTTCGAAAATATGTAAAATAAAATTTGTTCTGAAAACAGAAATTTGCATAGATATAAGAAGAAAATACCTTTATGTGTTATAAAATATAAAGTTATTTTTAATAAAGATGAGGTGTCGTGTTTGTGGTATTATTAATTCGTCAAAGTTGTTTTTAAAAATAAATTTGTAATTAACTAAAGGTAAAAAGATTTAGATTTTTTAAATATGCTATTTAGTTTTATGTATTACTTATAATTTCATAGTATATATATGTACCTCACTATTATTATAATACTATTGTGTGGTCACTTATAGGGCGATCTTTGATCTTGCCGAGTGTGCTAAGTAAGAGCCGGCTAAGGATTAAAATAAGAGTGGACAAAAATCCTACATACAGATGTTTACAACCTACAAACATATCTACAGTTTAACATACATGTCTACAATTTAACATACATGTCTACAATTTAACATACATGTCTACAATTTAACTAAACCTATCGTCGTGACAACTGATAAAATGCATATTTTTTTTTTATTTCAATGCAATTTATCAGATATTCAAACTCTAATCAAAGCTACACTGTTATCATATAAGAGAAGAGAATTTGATAGACACATCATTCCGAGAGTGAAGCTGCAACCCTCTAGAGACTTAAGAGATACTCGTATTTACTGACCAGAGCTAAAAAAGTTATAACTAATACTTTTATTGCAGATTTATATTTTTTTTTACAATTTTGTTGTTTGTTGAAACATTTCTTTTGTACTTTTTTTTCAAGTGTTACTTACTGTTAAATTATGAGGAGTTAAAAGAATATAATAAATTACATTTATAACAATTTTATACAATTTTGTATTTAGAAATAATAACACTCTTGTGTTGAGTATTATTTTTACCATTTTAAACTTATTAACAAAAAAAATCTAGATACCTTATGGTCCTAAATATAATCTTAACATTGACGGTAGAGCAATTCCTAGTCTATTGATAATATAATTTATGTTTGTATGATGATCAATGTCTTCTAAAACATTATTTATGGTACGTATTAAGCATTTCAATTACAATAAATCAGATTCTAGAATTGGACATTTATGCAGTTTTTAACCCCTGACTCAAAAAGAAGGGTGTTATAAATTTGACCTGTCGATCTGTGTATCTGTGTATCTTTGTATTTGCAACGACTAACGACTTTTTATTCTTTTTTGAGGTCTTTTTATATAGGAGTTTTTTAAATTTTTAATTATTTTTTTTATTATATACTAGCTGTGCCTGTTATTTCGTAAGCGTAGTTTTAGATTTTAATAAAACGTACCTTTTGTACTTACCAATGTATGTAAAAACTATAAACCTTCAAAGTTTCATTAAACTCAATCATCAAGTAGTTTTTGCGTGTAGGAGTATTTCTAGTTCGTTTATGAACATTTTTTATGTTTAATCACTGGTAAGGTAGCAATAGTAAGGAAATAAGAAATTATTTAACTTATTCATTTGTTAACTGATTGTTAAAAGAAAAACAAAATGTTAAGTGAATTCCATAACTATATATTAACGAAAACTGCATCCAAATCTATTAACTATACTACAAACTATACAATTGTAGCATTTTATGAAATATACAAGAACAGATAGAAAAGCGACGTGCGGATACTATTCTATGAAAAATGGTTATTCTAGATCAAAAGCATATACTTCGTTAAAGATTTGACGATGTTTCCAAGCGCCAGTTATACATAATATATCCTAAATATTAATTAAAGTTGGCAATATCCGATGTGGCATTAATTATTACCAAGAAACGTGATATTTATAATGAGCAATAGAATATTTATTACAATTTGGAATAGGAATATTTCTGTTTTCAACCGAGACTGAACTATCATCTATTTTAAGAAATTATTAATAGACAAAGCCAGACTTCTCAAAGTCCGGAACTTCGACTTTCTTGTGACAAAATAGATAACAGTCAACTCAGCGGTACTAGTTTGGAAGATAGCTTGCATCACAAAATTAGCTAGCGTTAGGCTTCCAAGTCTTCCACTACAGTTTTTTTTATAAAACTAAATCTGTTTAATATTACCTTCATTGAAGAAAAATCCAATTTAATCCAAGGAACAGGAGTTTTAGATTTTCTACTTCTAGAGAAGAGTTGGTTAAAATATTTGGATAAGGTCTGCAAATACTATGCCCAGGCAGCTGAATACATTTTAAATGTAACAATAAAAAAATAAATCATTTTTATTATTTAACAAAACAAATCGGATTCTTGTCACTTTATCTTATTTTACTTATTTGTGTGCGAAATATATATATATATATATATATGTATTTTAAGATTTTTTTTCTCTTAGATCGATTACATTTATTATTATTATGGTTATTTTTAAATCAGTAAAAAATAATATTGAAAATATATCTAAGTAAAACAATGGTATTGCGGAAGCAATGACGCCTCATTTATTAGAATGATCACCAGGATAATACCTTTATGGGTAACAATAAAGGAAATCGAACTTATTCGGTTGTGTTTGTATTTATTTTGGGAGAAAAACATCGGTTTTTCCGGTTTCCTCTTAAGTACTGTTGCTGGATTTTATTTGGTTTTTCATAACAAATATAAACACACTTAAGTAAAAACAAGAACATTATGTATTGTATTAACATATTGTATTGTAATTTGGTTTGTGTTCATTTAATACAACTCTACATAAATTTGCGTTATAGATAAATAATATTATTAAATACGAAATATACTAATTGTAATATTCCCATATTATGTATAATCGCTAATTAGATATTTATTATATTCTGCTTAGATGATGCAAAATATCAAGAATATTATATCAGCATGCTAGTACGTGACGATAGCATATCAGAAACCTTTGTTTGTTTAATTTGTTTTTTAAAAGTACTCTCATTTAGATAACTGTGAATGTAAAATAAATAAACTACTATGGTTATTTTATACAAGAATTCTAATATAATATATCACAGGACAAATTACACACATTGATATAACCCCGATTAGACAATGAAACGGCCAAACCCAGTAACATAGACTTATATGCTCTTCACATACATGCCTGGTCCTGTCGGGAATCGAACCCGAGCCTCATTGCACCGCGATGCGTTAGGCGTCTGCGCTAACCACTCGACCAAATATATCTTATAATTTTAATTTGAAATAGTTTAAAATATAAACTGTATATTTATATTATTACTAGCGAACCCAGCCCGCTTCGCTGGGCTAACCCTAACTTTACCTGGTGGCGAGTTACATCAATGGGCATAGCATATTCGTTTTCTTCGAGGAAACATACATGGTCATACCAACTTTTATGACAATCGGTTGAACGGGGCGGAAGTCGATATTTGACAGCGCCGCCTGGTGGCGAGTTACATTAATGGACATAGCATATTCGTTTTCTTCGAGGAAACATACATGGTCATACCAACTTTTATGACAATCGGTTGAATGGGGCGGAAGTCGATATTTGACAGCGCCTCCTGGTGGCGAGTTACATCAATGGGCATGCCATATAAACCTTCTCCGTGAAAGAATACATATACATACCATTTTTCATAATCATCGGTCCAATAGTTTCTGAGTTCATCGATTTCATATATACAAACATCCTTCTTTATATATATAGATTAACTAATGTTATTGATCCATCGATTCTATATATCTTTATACAAGTAAAGATAGTAACGAACAAAATCTGAAAAGGAGACCAACTTACGTGATTTTATAAAGTTGTAGCGAATATATTAAAATCTTTCTTAATAAAACATTTTGAAAAGGAGTCGTAAGCTTCATATTACCGCAATGTTATTTTGAGTATTAATTGTAGAAGATAGATTTTTTTAAACAAAAAAGATAATATTAAGCAATTATATTTTTATCCAAAGTTATAGTTCTACAGCAATATATAAAATATATACAATACATTTTACTGCAATACATCATACATATTTATAGTGTTATTATTATTGTATTAAACTAATTAAAAAGTACGTAAATGTTTTCAAAAATACCTCGGATGAAAATAGAATTTGTTAAATGAAATTTGCAAGCGGAAAAAATCTTTAAATGTTACAAAATATAACGCTATTTTTAATAAAAATATGTCGTGTTGGTTTAATTTGAGAACATTGTTTATAAAATAAAATTGTTATACACAGAATGTATACAATTTTTCGTTGATTAGATTTTTTTAAATTATGTAATGAAATTATATAAACAATATAAAAAAGTACTATTAGAAAGAAGCACTAAACAAATGGATGACTTATAAAAGACTATGTCACTACATAGTGAGTACGAGTGAGTATGAGTGAGTGAGTATGAGTACTGATTCTTTTTCAACAGACGAAGTCCAGATCCAATTATCATTACAATAACTATGCTAGTTACTAAACTGCATTGCTACACATTTAGTAAAGTTTTAAGACACATTTTCTTACTATTTTTTTGATCAAACCTAAAGATGTAGAAATTTGATACTACTTGTACTCTAGAATATTATTTGGGAGAAAAATTTAAATAAATTACTTTTTAAGAAACATATAATATGCAGAAAAAAATCATTTTGAAGGTTATTACAGCGAAACCATTGCTTTGTTTGATGACAAAAGGGCGGGCAATCCGGGCGCTTAAATATCCTTCAACCGTTCGGTCCTTGTATGTTTAAATGTGTGGTAAATTAGTCTTTTTACTTGAAAAACAAATATTCTTCAATAAATATACTTACTGTTTTAGGTTCATATAAATTTATTTAGTATATTATATATACTAAAAGACGTCTAAAAAGGTATCTATTTTACAAAATTTTCGAAGATAATGAATGAAGACTTTGGCTATACGATAATATCAAAACATTGTTATATAGTTATTTGCCTTGATAAATTTACTTGAATTTTGAATTCTTCCTTTATTTAGCGATCGGGAGTTGATTTTCAACTTATTAACAAAAAAAAATTGAATCATTATGGTCCTAAATATAATCTTAACATGGACGATAGAGCAATTCATAGGCTATTGATAAAATGATTTATATGTTTGTATGATGATTAATGTCTATTAGAACATTGTTTATGGTACATATTAAGCATTTCAATTACAATAAATCAGATTCTATAATTGGACATTTATGCTGTTTTTAACCCCTGACTCAAAAAGAAGGGTGTTATAAGTTTGAAATGTCGATCTTCGTATCGGTGTATCTTTGTATTTGCAACGACTAACGACTTTTTATTCTTTTTAGAGGTCTTTTTATATCGGAGTTTTTTAAATTTTAAATTATTTTTTTTATTATATACTAGCTGAGCCTATCAAGTAGTTTAGCGTGTAGGAGTATTTCTAGTTCGCTTATGTATATTTTTTAATGTTTAATCCCTGGTAAGGTAGCTGGTAATGGTAAGGAAATAAGAGATTATTTAACTTTTTCATTTGTTAACTGATTGTTAAAAGAAAAACAAAATGTTAAGTGAATTCCATAACTATATATTAACGAAAACTGCATCCAAATCGATTAACTATACTACAAACTATACAATTGTAGCATTTTATGAAATATACAAGAACAGATAGAGAAGCGACGTGCGGATACTATTCTATGAAAAATGGTTATTCTAGATCAAAAGCATATACTTCGTTAAAGACTTGACGATGTTTCCGAGCGCCAGCTATATATAATATATCCTAAATATTAATTAAAGTTGGCAATATCCAATGTGGAATTAATTATTACCAAGAAACGTGATATTTATAATGAGCAATAGAATATTTATTACAATTTGGAATGGGAATATTTCTGTTCTTAACCGAGACTGAACTATTATCTATTTTAAGGAATAATTAATGGACAAAGCCAGACTTCTCAAAGTCCGGAACTTCGACTTTCTTGTGACAAAATAGATAACAGTCAACTCAGCGGTACTAGTTTGGAAGATAGCATCACAAAATTAGCTAGCGTTAGGCTTCCAAGTCTTCAACTACAGTTTTTTTTATAAAACTAAATCTGTTTAATATTACCTTCATTGAAGAAAAATCCAATTTAATCCAAGGAACAAGAGTTTTAGATTTTCTACTTCTAGAGAAGAGTTGGTTAAAATATTTGGATAAGGTCTGCAAATACTATGCCCAGGCAGCTGAATTCATTTTAAATGTAACAATAAAAAATAAATCATTTTTATTATTTAACAAAACAAATCGGTTTTTTGTTACTTTATCTTGTTTTACTTATTTGTGTGCGAAAAATATGTATTTTATGTATTTTAAGATTTTTTTTTTCTTAGATCGATTACATTAGTTATTATTACTATGGTTAATTTAAAAGTAGTAAAAAATTATATTGAAAATATATCTATGTAAAACAATGGTATTGCGGAAGCAATGACGCCTCATTTATTAGAATGATCACCAGGATAATACCTTTATGGGTAGCAATAAAGGAAATCGAACTTATTCGGTTGTGTTTGTATTTATTTTGGGAGAAAAACATCGTTTTTTCCGGTTTCCTCTTAAGTACTGTAGCTGGATTTTATTTGGTTTTTCATAACAAATATAAACACACTCAAGTAAAAACAAGAACATTATGTATTGTATTAACATATTGTATTGTAATTTGGTTTGTGTTCATTTAATACAACTCTATATAAATTTGCGTTATAGATAAATAATATTATTAAATACAAAATATACTAATTGTTATATTCCCATATTCTGTAGAATCGCTAATTAGATATTTATTATATTCTGCTTAGATGATGCAAAATATCAAGCATCAGCATCCTAGAATGTAACGATCGGATGTCAGAAACCTTTGTTTGCTTAATATTGTTTTTTAAAAGTAATAAACCACTATGCTTATTTTATACAAGCATTCTAAAATAGAGGAATAACTATTTTACTGTAAAGTACCGCAGTAAAAGTTCTTTTTAATTAGTTTATAAGTGGTATATAGATATTTTATTTATGTACTTTAAAGATTCATCTTATAAAGTATACATACAATTGTAATATGATAATATAATATAATATATCACAGGAAAAATTACACACATTGATCTAACTCCAATTAGACGATGATACAAATACTTAGAAATACACATTATAAATATTGCGAATTTATTTAATAAACGGCCAAACCCAGTAATACAGACTTATATGCTCTTCACAAACATGGCTGGTCCTGTTGGAAATCGAACCCGAGCCCCATTGCACCGCGATACGTTAGCCGTCTGCGCTAACCACTCGCCCAAATATACCTAATTATAATTCTAATTTGAAGTAGTTTAGAATGTAAACTGCATATTTATATTATTATTAAATAATCTAATAGATCCATCGATTCTATATATCTTTATACAAGTAAAGATAGTAACGAACAAAATATGAAAAGGAGACCAACTTACGTGATTTTATAAAATTGTAGGGAATATATTAAAATCTATCTTAATATAACATTTTGAACGGGAGTTGTAAGCTTCATATTACCGCAATGTTATTTTGAGTATTAATTGTAGGAGATAGATTTTTTTAAACAAAAAAAAATAATATTAAGCAATTATATTTTTATCCAAAGTTATAGTTCTACAGCAATATATAAAATATATACAATACATTTTACTGCATTACATCATACATATTTATAGTGTTATTATTATTGTATTAAACTAATTAAAAAGAACGTAAATGTTTTCAAAAATACCTTGGATGAAAATAGAATTTGTTAAATGAAATTTGCAAGCGGGAAAAATCTTTAAATGTTACAAAATATAACGCTATTTTTAATAAAATTATGTCGTGTTGGTTTAATTTGAGAACATTGTTTATAAAATAAAATTGTTATACACAGAATGTATACAATTTTTGGTTGATTAGATTTTTTTAAATTATGTAATGAAATTATATAAACAATGTAAAAAGTACTATTGGAAGCACTAAACGAATGGATGACTTATAAAAAACTATGGCTTAAAAATGTTTTTTGCAAAAGTTTAGAACGAGTACTGATTCTTTTTCAACAGACGGAGTCCAGATCCAATTATCATTACGATGACTATGCTATTTACTAAATTGCATTTGCTACACATTTAGTAAAGTTTTAAGCCACTTACATTTTTTTACTATTTTTTGGATCAAACCTATAGAAATGGAAAGTTGATGCTACTTCTACTCTAGAATATTATTTGGAAGCAAAATTTAAATAAATTACTTTTTAAGAAACATATATGCAGAAAAAAATAATTCTGAAGGTTATTACAGCGAAACCATTGCTTTGTTTGATGACAAAAGGGCGGGCAATCCGGGCGCTTAAATATCCTTCAACCGTTCGGTCCTTGTATGTTTAAATGTGTGGTAAATTGGTCTTTTTACTTGAACAACAAATACTTCAATTAATATACTTACTGTTTTAGGTTTATATAAATTTATATAATGAAAACAATAAGTAACAAAATAATAATAACAAAATGAGTATATTGCTAGTTGGGTACATATACATAGCCAGTGATATGTTACACTTACAAACACTAAGATCTTTTATCATTTATATATAATTCGAGTGTCACGATCTTTGTCCGCGACGGACTCTTAAACTTCTTCACCGATTTTAATCAAATTTGCACATCTTGTGCAGTTTGATCCAACTTGAAAGACAGGATAACTTGCATCTCAGTTTTAAGTCGCAATTTTATTTTATTGTAAATTATTTGTTATAATTATCTGTTAGATTAAACAAGTCTAACAGATGGCGTTGTACCTGTTGACTGGATTGAGTTAGTGTTCAACAGATGGCGTAATGTTAAAAGTACAAACTTTTCATGTACAATTTAACATCTTAACCGACACGCGATGCTGAGACTAAATTATAAGTTAATTTTTAGTGTTAGTATTGAAGGCCACGTGTTACTTAGACTGAAGTATATATAAATTCACATTATAATGAAAATAATACAGTCAAATAAAACCTGCTTCTTCGTCGAATCTTTTTGTGTGAGACGGGTCAACCAAAAATATTGTGCACCGATAAGTGCAAAAATAAATTAAAAAATTAATACACTTAATATGATCATGTATCACGTGATACACTTTAATGAGTTGAGAGATATTTCGTATAACTAAAAAAAAATATAATCTATGTAAAGTATTAACAATATGTATTCCTGTTTCAAACTTGGTTTGTTCATTTGCAATATATTTAATATTGCTATATCCTAAATCAGTGCCATGTAAGACCCTTAGATTTGTTTCATTTTCCATTTTATTATTTTTATAATAATTTAATAACTTATATTACATATATATTTTTTTAAATATTTAATCCAAAATGAATTCTGCATATTTATTTTGTGTGTGATATTTTGTGTCTATGAAAGGCAGTACTTTCGTTATTAGGTAATATTGTGAAAGTGTTATCACATCAAAAATATCGTACATCAAAAGTAGTTATTTTGCCACCCTTTGTTAATTTAAGCTGCTTGATGAATTTGTAATATGGGTATTTAAATGTCCTTTTAGCGGTGAGGAAGATCACAAAGTAACTTAATAACTAACTAATACCTACATCTCGTGTACGGGATTACACAACTGGTTCTAAGCATTTAAAACGTCCGGTTAATATTAAAATGCAACAGCGAGTCAAGTCCGTAATATAATTTAGCTAAAAACTGAACAACTCGTGAAACAATTTGAGAACATTATCAAATAGTTTCTTTACTTTTACATCGTTATTATGAATATATAAAATATTAAAATAAATTTTATAAAATTTGTAATAAATTTTATCAAATTATTCTGTAATATATGTTAACAGTTTGAAATAAATGGTTCATGTCATATCATTTCAAAATATTATATGCTTCATATATTTTTTTTATTTAAACCCGCGTAGGAACCTAATCTGATACTTCTATGGCATGGGACGATGTTCTATAATATCAAAATATTATACGCAATTGATAACTTAATTTTCTAAGATTTGATTAAATTCACTCAATTCAATTCATTAAATTTTAACCAACATTATCAAGTGTTATTAACCAATAATTTACTTACAGAACAAAAAAAATATTTAGATAACGAAGCGTAATGTTTTTATTATTATTACATACTACCCAGACATTCTATGGATACTGTTTTAACCTAGTTATAAAATTACAATTATTTATAGTATCGGCTATTTGAGTCACAGTCATAATTAATATGTGGGCACAAATTAGATTTCAAGTAAAATTTGGTACCAAAAAAAAAAGAATTAAATTACTAACCACGCCTGTTTTAGTTACTGCTATGACGCTTTTTATTAGAACTATGAAAGCTTATTCATAATATTAAGGTGTTACAGTGAAGCAACATGTAACAACGAACTGTCAACAAGTTAGTTATTACAAGACCTTCGCTATCAACATAGTCTCACAGAGACAAATTTGCTACGTATATTGCTCTCTATGTTTAACACACAGTGCTACAGCTCAATGCTTTATGTATTATGCTTAATGATTAATAGTTATGATTAATAGGTACCTATAAAATGCTTATTATGCTTAAATAATGATTAAGTAGCTTTAGTTTTATCATTTAGGCTTAAATCATTTCGCTTTAATGCTTAATGCCTAATGCTTTATGATTTATGCTTTTTGATTAAAGCTTAATGCTTAATACTTACCCGTTGATTCTTAGCTGTTAAACTTGGCTGTTGACTTTTGCCTATTGTCTGTTGGTGGTTGGCTGACTTTTGACTTTTTAATTATTCAATGTTATGTTATAAAACATCGATATCTAAACTAAGTAATCTTTGAGTTTTTGAATTATTGATCACATATGTAAATATTTATTTACAATACATTATTATAATAGCTAATGCTCTTTATTAGTTTCGATGGGTTTGTGATAGGGATATTTCTAATAAGGACGAACTTATTGCACTATTTTGTAGTAGATTTCTGTCAGGCTTATTACAATTACAGATTACTTGCGTATATTCGTGCCAGAATGCCAGAATACAGGGAAAATCTAAAACATAACAGTGTTCTTATCTATAATGTCTAGAATATACGCATGCTTAGCAAAGGACGTGTCAAACGAAGATAAATTAGAAATTATTCTACACAACATTAAGCCTAACTATGTTAGTACCTTAACTTTAATTTCAGAGATTATATACATACTTTAATAAACGCTTGCCGTTTCTATCTTATTTGAAATAATCTTTTAGAAATACCGTAGATACCATAACACCGGAATCGACATCAGTGACATACATCAGTACATTCATGTAACAATGCTATTATAAAAAAGACTCATCAGAGTTTCAGGAACAAATTTCACGTAATTACAGCTTTTGTGCCGGATATTAATAACGACCTTATAAGCATGTATATAGTTTTAATATGTTTAGAAATTGAAGATTAATTGAAGAATTACATATTACTAATATAATTATTCAGACTAATATGTCTACTTTATGACACAAAAGAATTATTACCCTAAAATCTTAAAAACTTAATAATTAATGACCTAATTGATTTAATTCAAATCCTATTAAGTCTCATTATATTATTGGTCATAAAACATTATCTATCCAAACTTTCTAATTAATTTTACAGAATACAAGCTTTTGATTTTTCTTTGACAACCGATACAATTTTTTTATGTTTAATTAATTTGAGTTTACTAGCAATATATGTAATAGTTTTAACCACTTTTCGTAATTTTATTGTTATAGCATTTTATATATTATGTGGGACTAATAAAAGAAACGTAATTGTACGCCGAAGAATTTTCGACAATACGTTGAATGGAAATAGAATTCCACAAAGGAAATTTGCATATAAAAGGGTAAAGTACTATATATGTTTCAAATTATAATTTTATTTTTGTAATGATAAAGTGATGTGTTTTTAATATCATAAATGTGCCAAATTTAAAATAAAATTGCTAAAATATATAAACTATAATAACAATAATATAGTAATCAGTACTACATTTGGCAACGTTTCAAAGCACTCCAATCTATCGCGTTAGATCAAAGCTATCTATATCCTATTTGTATAATCTCACTTCTCCATCCAAATCCGCGGCTTGAATTATGTTCTAAGTTACCGTCCGTATTTATTAGCATACATTTACATTTATGTTAGATTTTTTTTTGTAAATAATAGAATGAGGTTATTGCACGTAATTAAACTTAATGTAGTATGTAGTTAATTTCTTCTAACTATCAATCTATTTATAAAATAATAATTTTATAGTAAGCATACAATCAAAATAAAATTTTATTATGATATTGGACAAACATAAAGTTACTATATCTCAACTTCTAAGTAAAGCGAATCTATATGTCTGTAATAGAAATAATATAAAAAAAATATTACGTATATTAAAAATAACAAAATCATATCGTTATAGTATCGATATTTTTAAATTAAAAGTTAGTAAGAATGTTTGTCAGAGCAAATAATGCAAAAAAAAACCTAAAGAAATACTACAATTAATGTTTTGTTTAATAAAATCGTATTTTGCTTTCAAACAAACCTTTACATATTTCTTCCATTGGCATATTCAGGGACAGTAAAAAACAAGTATCTACCACCCTCTAAATATCCTAATTTTGTTGTTCTATATTGCATTTGTGTTTGTGTCTTACCCACACTTTATTTGGACCTTAATCAGATTTTTCCACTTATCCTCGACCGATATTTTTTTAGCCAAACTTTCCATATGGTCCGTCTAAAGTTCTATTATTTTCTATCAATCACATCAATCAACATCTCTCTGCTGTTATATAATTTTACTTTTTATTTAAGCGAGAACTGAGAAACAAATAACAAATTCAGTAAGTTATTCTTGAGTTCCAATTTAGAAATCTATTTTTTTTATATGATCTTAAGTGTTGTAATTATGAATTGTAAGGTTACTTTATTGTTAAACGACTATTTTATAATAATCCGTAATGTTTTGATTCGTTTCAATGTTTTGATGGTCCCTGTATTGATCCATATAAATTAATGAATTACTAATTTAATTGTAATGAGAAGAACCAATAAGGTGTAATTATTTAAATCGTTGTTTTATTGACTTAAATAGTAACATTTAGAATTGTTATATCAAGTAATGGTTATTTTCGTATGCTTAAAGTAGTTTAGTTGACTAAGATTATTATTTATTTGAGGAGGGACATTTGCTTTATTAGTAAATACTTGAATAAGCTAGAAAAGTGGGAACCATTAAGACTTCATAATTAAATCCAGTATTTAATACCGTGTTTACCGTTACTTACAATTGTTCATTTACGAGTAGTTGTTATCTTTGTACGTTTAAAGTAGATGATTTGACTATGATTATTATTTATGTGAAGAGGGAGTTAATAAAGAAGGGTATATAAACTGCGGTTAGGACGATATTCGGGACAGACACTGCTGGATAGTACCAAGGAAGGATTAAATACAAGTATATAAAAGTGAAGAGTGAGAAGTAAAACCTGTGAAACAATATAATTGGACGTGGCCCTTATAATTCAGAAGTGGGATACCCAGAAAAAACTGTCTTTTTCTGACCTCGCGCCCATTATTGGGAATAATGTAAGTGTTACTGGCTTATTTATTATATTATATTTTATATTTTTGTTTTATTTGAAGTGAAATTTGCATAAAATTTTGTGAGGGTAGTAAATATACCAATATATTTTTTTTTTTTAGAGTATTTACAGGAGGTTATTGCGCCATATCCTATATTGCGATATATTACGTGACGAACTATAGATGTGACTTATCTTGGTGAGGGTAGACATGGTGCAAATAAATGTAAAACTTTTTTTTCAGACGAGAATAGTTTCCTCTCAAATCTTTTGTAGTGTTATCATTATTTATAGCAAATTTGATCTGAACGTAAGTTCCCGGCTAACATACTATGTACTATATACATATAGGTAGGCGGATGACTAATAGAAAGGGTTTATATTGTTTATGATTTTGTTATACCTAACTTAATTTTACAATAGTTTTTTGTAGATATTTTACGTTAAGTTTTTATTCGAATTACTTATTGAATATAATGTTATTATTTGTGCTACTGTTGTTGGAGTGCTGTTATACTGTTGAGGAGCTAACGATTGCTGATGACTGGTGGTTTCATTTATTGGGACCTGTCGTAAAATAGCATTGTAATATCCACTACTTATAGCTTAATTTGTGGTTAATTTTCAGTTTATAAAGATATTGGTGATAGCAAATGGCAGTACTAAATACAGCGTGCAATCCCGATGGCGACGAAACTTTGTTGGACTGGTGCGACTATATCGGTGTGCAGAAGGACGACTCATTTTACAATTTATATATATATATATATATAGCAGAACCGAATACAAAGGCTTTGAATATTGGTGGCAGAAAGATAAACGGCAGAAAGGGTACTGTTGGTTGAGCTTGATTTTAGTTTGATTGTTCTTCGAACTGACATCAGAAATATCTGTGGCCTACCGCGCTGCAGATGCCTGCAGTTCCAGGCGTGGATGGCCGGGATACGCCCGTGGTGTAGGGAGATATCTTACTTGAAGCTAAGGTATCTTAAGGGATCCTGAAAATGTAAGTTGCTCTTCCGTAATTTCTTTATCTTATGTTTTGAGATGACTTGTCCCATAAATTTGTTCCTCTTAAAAACGAGTTCATATGACGAGACAGAGTTAATTAGTCCCACTAATGTTAATTTTTGAGGGCGCGGTGTAGTGGACCTCGGTGTGAATTATGGACTAAGTCGATTCGATTTATCTAGTTTTTTGTTACAATCGAAACGTATAAATAAAACAAGAAGGTAATTTACATACACTTTAAACTTCCGTAAACTATTATTTGAGTACCTACATTTTTAAAATAAAAATATTAATGGCCACATTTAATTTGTGAAGTTTTTCGTTTTATTGTATATAGAATTTTATATTGCTTAAGTAAATATTTCAAAATACCCACACAAAATGTTGTCAAGCAAGGTCGGATTAGACCGTGCAAATTGTAATGTAGACATGAAAAACGATAATCATATAGTGAACTATATTAAATTAAAAGGTACGGTTACGTTATGTTCATACTTGGCGATGTTCAGATTAGTTGCGTTCTTATAATTTAATAAATGTTTTATAAAATTAGAGGTGCATTACCTGACAAACATTCGATGATCATGTTACTTTAAAGGTTGAATGCCATAATTTTCATGTTGACTTGTCTATTATTTAACTTCTGTCATTCGTTACTCTTTGCTCTGTTATTTTAGATCCATCTCGTTAATGATCTTAATGAAAACTGAGACATGCAAATGCGAAATAAAGTGACAGTAGAATCATTTATATTGACTCGCTAACTTAACAGGTACATCATGAATTGATTCATCATAGCGAACGAGAAATACTACGATTCTAAAGAGGCAACTGTGTTTATTAAAAGAAATCCCCGCAACCTAGATTGACCTCAATTTCAGCAAGTCATATATATGCGTATTGGTAGCGTGCATTGTGAAAGAACTTGAGAGGGACCTCGTATAATGCGAAGGAATAAAACAATTATGATTGGAGGAAGAGCAAAGATGAATGTCGTGAGTACTTCCTAGTAATTGAAACATACATTTTAAATACTGATGAGACAGGATCGCTAAATATAGAGAACGACTTGCACAAATATCTAGAAGGTCTTCGCTCGCGTATAGGTAACTATTTAAGCTTTGAACGATATTGAGAGATATACGAACATTTTTACGAAGACCGAAATAAAACGAATGCAACTGTTGAAAAGACGATGCCGTTTACTTATGTTGCATTCGGAGATGTTAGAGCAACATACATCAGCATATACAATGGGCGAGAGATAGATAGAAGGATAGATAGATAGATAGAGGGATAGATAGATAGACAGACAGATAGATAGAGGAATAGATAGAGGGATAGATAGATAGATAGACAGATAGATAGAGGGAGAGATAGATAGATAGATAGAGGGAGAGATAGATAGATAGATAGATAGATAGAGGGAGAGACAGAGAGACAGATAAATGTAGAGATAGATAGATGTAGAGCGTGATAGATGTAGAGCGTGATAGATGTAGAGCGTGATAGATGTAGAGCGTGATAGATGTAGAGCGTGATAGATGTAGAGCGTGATAGATGTAGAGCGTGATAGATGTAGAGCCTGATAGATGTAGAGCGAGATAGATGTAGAGCCTGATAGATGTAGAGCGAGATAGATGTAGAGCGAGATAGATGTAGAGCGAGATAGATGTAGAGCGAGATAGATGTAGAGCGAGATAGATGTAGAGCGAGATAGATGTAGAGCGAGATAGATGTAGAGCGAGATAGATGTAGAGCGAGATAGATGTAGAGCGAGATAGATAAAAGGAGGGGAAGATAAGTGATTGCACTAACAAAGTCTTGGTTCAAATCGGTAATACGTTTTATGTCTATATAATGCACTTAGTGAGCCTGTTACTAGACGGCTTAACTACATAACATGAGCATTCAGCTTAATGAGCTGTGTAGGTCAAGATTTTTGTCAAGGGGAATGGGTACACTATTAAATCAAGAATTGAGAGATCGACTGATGCCAATGTGTACAGCTGTCGTTGACTGCCTAGAATTATCTGACATATTAAAGGATTGATCTTTATGCTAAACTGGAGGCACCAATCATATGTGTTGCAGGTCCTTAATAATATTATACAGATGATAAGAAGATTGGGAGTTATTGACGAGCGAGAGGGATCTTATTTTGCGAAGGTCGTCCTTTGAGCCATATTTAGTGATGAAGTAAGAGGTTATAACTTTCTTTACATTTAAAACTAAAGTTTTACGAGACAATGTTAGGAATCATCGGCAAATATATGGAGTTATTTGGTATTTATGAAAGGGACGTTATGAGTTATTAGCATTGATATAGCAGATGAGATACGATATAGGTGAACAATACATAAAGACTATGACTTTGTAGCGATTTTGTAACTATCAAATGTTGTACTTTATTATGTGAACAGATAGTGTGTATGCGAGTGGAAACATGTGCTTATAGAAGTTTTGACTTATCGCATATTAAGATTATCTTAGAACATAAAATTTTATTCATGGCGTATGGTTAATTTTACGAAAGCAAAAATATGACTTTGACATAATGGCTAAGAAAGAGTACCGAGTCAATTTGTTATTTTGTTGGAAACTTACTTGGAATATAATTTGGATGTTTTATTCATTTGGAGTTATACACTTATAATTTAGATTTCATTGCTTGTAACATCATCACTAATATATAACTTGAATTACAGATCATACTACAGTAAATGGTGAGACAAACGCCACCATCACATTACACTTAATGTAACGGTGAAAACCCAATGCAAAGTTTTAAGGAAAAACCCAGGGGAAGTTAAGGGAAACCCAAGAGTAAGTGTTAAGGGAAACCCAAGAGTAAAGGTTAAGGGAAACCCAAGGGTAAGGGTTAAGGGAAACCCAAGGGTAAGGGTTAAGGGAAACCCAAGGATAAGGGTTAAGGGAAACTCACGAATAAGGGTTAAGGAAGCCCAAGGATAAGGGTTAAGGAAGCCCAAGGATAAGGGTTAAGGAAGCCCAAGGATAAGGGTTAAGGAAGCCCAAGGATAAGGGTTAAGGAAGCCCAAGGATAAGGGTTAAGGAAGCCCAAGGATAAGGGTTAAGGAAGCCCAAGGATAAGGGTTAAGGAAGCCCAAGGATAAGGGTTAAGGAAGCCCAAGGATAAAGGTTAATGTAAACCCAAGAATAAGGGTCTGGATAACCAAAGGACTAACTGAACTGACTGAACCGAAAACGGAGGCTTTTAGCTATAGTTGTATCAGTTGAGGGAAAGGACTGTTACTCAATGTGAACACCTGGGATCGCAGGTGTTTATTATAGTTTAATCAGCCGAAAAGTAAGACTAATTCCAATTACGGACGAGAGTAAGCCTAGCACGCTATGTAGTTTGGGTAGCTATATGGATGGAATCCCAAAAAGAAGCCTCGTCATACGGTGTCAAAATGGAAAATGAGGAGAGAAAGGACCTACAAACCTTTAAGGCAGGGAAAAGATAGCCTGTCCTAGAAACTTCAGAATTAAGTGATGTTTCTCAACCGCTTTAGAAAATACGAATAATTATCGATTGTTTTCGTTATTTACATTTTATAAGCAAAGGGACTTGCTTAGAGCAGGACGGCCGAGCTGTAAGGTTACTTTATTGTTAAACGACTATTTTATAATAATCCGTAATGTTTTGATTCGTTTCAATGTTTTGATGGTCCCTGTATTGATCCATATAAATTAATGAATTACTAATTTAATTGTAATGAGAAGAACCAATAAGGTGTAATTATTTAAATCGTTGTTTTATTGACTTAAATAGTAACATTTAGAATTGTTATATCAAGTAATGGTTATTTTCGTATGCTTAAAGTAGTTTAGTTGACTAAGATTATTATTTATTTGAGGAGGGACATTTGCTTTATTAGTAAATACTTGAATAAGCTAGAAAAGTGGGAACCATTAAGACTTCATAATTAAATCCAGTATTTAATACCGTGTTTACCGTTACTTACAATTGTTCATTTACGAGTAGTTGTTATCTTTGTACGTTTAAAGTAGATGATTTGACTATGATTATTATTTATGTGAAGAGGGAGTTAATAAAGAAGGGTATATAAACTGCGGTTAGGACGATATTCGGGACAGACACTGCTGGATAGTACCAAGGAAGGATTAAATACAAGTATATAAAAGTGAAGAGTGAGAAGTAAAACCTGTGAAACAATATAATTGGACGTGGCCCTTATAGAATGTAATTTAAAACTCTTTTTATGTTTATTTTACACTAACATTATAGCATCAAGGTGTTATTTCCTGACTACAAATAGTGCTGTACTAAAGTACTATAAAATTAGTTTATTAGTTTCATAACTGAGATTACATAACATTTATTCTTAAAACAAGTATAATATACGGTATATACACAATTTAATCTTTCTTAAATTGTTTATATGCTTTTATCCATACTAATATTATAAATTCGAAAGTAACTCTGTCTGTCTGTTACGCTTTCACACTTAAACCATTGCAATGATTTTAATAAAATTTCGAATGAATATAGACAAGACATTGAGAAATGATATAGGCTATTATGCAAGTACCTACTAGACGTAAAAAATTACTGCTGTCCAAAGAAAATAATGCAGACAAAGTCACGGGTAAAAGGTAGAAAATTAAAAAAATAAAATTTATTTTTAAGTATATGTAATTTATTGGTCTTATAAAAATATAATAATTTGAGATTTCTTTTAAAAATTTAAACTTGAATTAGAACTTTATTTTGGACTTCAAATATTAAATTTTAAGTTTATCTATGAAAAAAAATTGATCAACAAGGCTTGAACGTGCAGCTTCTGGATATGGATTTTTATATATGTTAGGCGCCACAATATGTTAGGCGTCTGCGCTAACCACTCGACCAAGAGGGCGTTTAATGCTTTGTATTATTCAATATATGTTTGTAAGAACGTCTATGGCTCTTTGTAGAAAATCAAAACACCCTCGTATTATAAAAGCAATAAAATTGTGAAGGAATAAACAATTGAGGCTAATTAAGTTCTGACTCCTGTCCAGATTCGTGTTTACAGGAACTAGAACCTGTTTTGGTAAAATAATATTTAAGGAGAATTAAAATAATCAAAATATTGTAGTAAAAATGTATATAAGGTGCTAACTGCTAACTATGGGAATGAAGGAATTCATGTTTGGAGGTTGGAATAACGATGACACATTGTATCAGAGACATTACTTGTAAATCAACAAATATTTATTTTTTTTTTAAAGTAAATATGTAGCTTAGTTACGGACAGGACTGGAATCTGAACATTCTCACCCATATCAAATACTTTCACAAAAACATAGTGTAAAAATAAACAAGCAATAAATTTATTAAAAATGTAATATCTTTTAAATAATTTGAGAAAAATAATTATCTTGGCGTGGTTTTCTTGAAATCAAAATTAAACTTTTAAAAATTTGATTGATTATAATCTATAATATCAAATAGTTAATATCAAATAGTATAAGTATATTTTTTTCGCCTTGACAAATTGTAAAAAATTTAAATATATGGCCCATTTTCAAAAATTAGTTTTTCAACTATTTATGGAAAGCTTGACATCTAAATTCTCTGAATTTCTAATATTTTTATATATGAATGTTTACATTTTCTACAGACCTAAATTTACTCTTATTATAATTGGTAAGAACTTCTTCATATTCAGAATAAATAATAAGGTAGCTTCGAAATAATTTTATCAAATCCATTTTAGGGACTTTGGTGGGAAACAAAGTATTAAAATATTCTTAAAATATTATAGTTTCATTGGAAATATATAGTACCTAAATAAAAAGCTCATGTTATATTAGTTTTCGGTGTTATTTTAATAATTGAATATCAAATTAAATGATGTAATATTAGAGATACTATTATTTGATTATAATTTATGCGACCTACAATCTGTAACAATACAATTAACGCTTGATAGGTATCAGGTAGCCTAAAATAATAGTTTATCATTAACAAATTTGCATATTTCATTAAGCGCATTCAGAGAATGAGGTGAATATCAATTTGGCTTTATGTATTTCTTTTTTTCGATAAAGCTTATTTTTTTTAAGGTTGATTTAACTATAATTTTAGTATATTTCATTATGAATTACTATTTGTCCAAACAATCAAACAAACAGTACATGCTTTAGTTAAGCAAAATTATTAAAGTATCAATCGATACTGATAAAACTTTATGGTAAAAGTATAAATAAAGTAAACCGTTCATGTTCTAATATGTTTTTGATTAAAACGGTCTATAAATAGGTTTACCACTGTTATGCTTATTTAAATTTTCTTAATAAATATACGAACATGAGACTATCATCTACTGTAGGACTTGTACCAGGGTCCTCTGTGAACGTTATACATATTTCTATATCACATACTTATAAGCAAACGTCCATAGCTGCATAAAATAAATTAAACACAACATACAAAAGAATACTAAAATAATAATTATATATTTACAATAATTCGCGACAAATGTTTGTCTTTTTATCGGGCCCTTGAAAAGAACAATGAAATCAAAAAGTCTTTAAAAAGTTGTTTTAAAAAAATATATATGTTTCAGTATTTGCATTTGTCTATTTTTTTTAATTACTTAACTCGTATTGTCATATCGTAGCCAGTTTACATAAAAAGTATTTTTATAAGTATACGTGTGTTCATTTATTTATGAATTAATAAAGTCAAAATTCTTTTCACTCTTTTTCACTACGTTAAGTAGTGAGCCATTAGCAACTCTTTCTTTTAGAAGAAAAAAGGAGTTGCTAATGGTTGACCAACTACTTGAGTGTGATCAAGCCTCTTTAATAAACATAAAAGATTATCTAAATGTTATAGAGATTATTTACAATGAAAATATAACGTTTTAATTAAACTGAGTAAAACCTTTTAACGCTTTATAAAAGAGTTTAAAAGGATGGCTTATAACCTAACCTTCGTCTAAAAAATAATAAAACAATCCGTTAACAAACAACGCATTATTAATTTCGAAGTTGTTGAATATGGGTAGAATAATTAATTAATTTGCCTTTGTTTATTTGACAGACAATAAAAATGTATTTTAGAGGTACTTCAAAGGCTCTATTATGTCATATATTTTGTAATTAAGGTTGCCACAAGATGGCGAAAATATTTGTACACTTTTTTTTCTAAGTAGTTTAGGTCCTTGTCATTAGGCCGGAAGTAAATGCGACTGTTAAAAATGTACCAACTTCAAATGCTTTTAGTTATTTGCAGATATTGGGGTGAAAAATTATTATGACTTAGAACAATCTCGAATATGTTAACTGTTGGAGCCAAGCCAAGTTCAGGAAAAAAATGCAAATTTTGCATATATAAAATATGATTGTAAATAGTTGAAATATTGTTACTGTGTTTTACCCAATTTTTCAAATACTGGAAAACTTTAAATCACAATCTTTTAAAAAAATCTATCTAAGAAACGATCAGGTTTAAAATTATGATTATCTTTCATTATAGCTCTTGTAGTTTTTAATAATCTTCAGTAAAATTTTAATAAAACGTTTTCGGGAAAAAGTTTATGTTCAGGCTTCATATAAAAAAAATACAATTGTGTGTATGAAAAAATTCATTGAGCATAAATGACAGTGTTCCGATAAAATAAATGTGTAAAAACAGGAAAAATTGGCACAGAAATAAAAAGGAAAATGCTTTTATGTGTTACAAAATGCCATGCTTAAATATGATAGGGTGTTGTATTTTACTTTAGATATTGAATTGTTTTATATGAAACTAATTTATTTTGCAGTTAATTATATACTTTTATTTTATAAATAGTATGTGTATTGGTAGAAACTTGCATGACTTACCATAATTATGATATTTTATTGAAGTGAAATTTCTTTCGTTACGCGTCACATTTTTCCGTTACGCGCCATCTTTTTGAAGTGAAACTTCTTTATCGACAGATGGGATAATATTTTATAGCAATGTCAAAAAATTATGACGTTTTTCTGTTACGCGCATCTTTATTTCTAAGTCACATTTTTCCGTTACGCGCCATATTTGAAGTGAAACTTTTTTATCGACGGATGAGAGAAATTTTATAGCAATGTCAAAAAATTGTAACGTTTTTCTGTTACGCGCCATCTTTATTTTTGCTTAAATTTTATCTAATTTAGCTTAATTAGCCATTCGTGTGAAGTTGTAATTAGTGAATCATTTTTGAAAAAAATATGTCATAAAGAAGTTTCACTTCTTACATGTACACTAATACACACACACATATTTTTTTTTACAAAAGTAAGTTTTTTTAATACTTCAAAGATGTTACGTAACTGTTTTCAAAGCCTTTAAATTTATAATTATATTTTAAATACTTAATTTATTATCCTCAAAAAGTGCCCATTTATTACTTAACTCTAAATTTTACCTAATTAAAACTTCAACCTCACAACGCCGCAACTCATGATAATTTAATCTAAAGCCGAGTTTTATAGATGAGTGAATCAGAAACTGAAATGCTCCGAAACATCCGGTATTTAGACGTAGCCATATCACAACGAAACTTATCAATTAAAAAAGATTTTATCATAAAAAAATAAAACATATAATATATTAACGTAACAATATATTAGAACTCTCTTACTGGAAAGAATCACCAATGACAATCATCATATTCTTTAAAACACTTTATGGCACTTCACACAAACAGACTAAACAGTTTACTATCACTGTTACAATTTAATAAACTAATACTGTTACACAACTTAGTCTTTCAATCACACACTGTCTTCTCTTAGCTAGGAGGCGATTTATATATTCATTACTCTTAATCAAAACAGTATCCAACATTACAATTATTTATTTAGTCAATTAAATTTCTATACAAACATTATATTAGTTTTAGTCTAATTAACAAATTATATCTTTTTTTTTATTTAAGCCCACCCTCTAATTAAACAAAAGCTAACAACTATAAATAATGTTTAAAAATATCGATAAACATGTATAGCCATGTTAAGCTTATTTAAATTTATATACATATAGAATGAGAAATAAACCGATACGGGCAGGGATTAGAACCCGCGACTACTGGAAAATCTTCCCGTCACTCTACCAAGTGAGCTACCGTATCGCTGTCTGCCTCGGTGAATTAAGCATTATATATGTGATGGTCTTTTTCGAGACGGTGGTGACATCTATTAGGTTTCTTTCGAAAATTCTAACCAATGTTTCTAACTTTGCAGTATAGATATAGACGATCACATATATATTGCTTAATTCACCGAGGCGGACAGCGATATGGTAGCTCAGTTGGTAGAGCGACGGGACGGTTTCCTAGTAGTCGCGGGTCGAATCCCTGCCCATATCGGTTTATTTTTCTTTGTATATTTATACAAACTATAAATAAAAAAATATGTACGACCCCGTTATACCTAAGTTAATAATATATTATGCAACTTTTTACAAACTTGTTAGCCTTTTTGTATTGATAATTTGTACACTTTTTGCAAGGTATTTAAGCCTTAAACATGATAGTCCCTACGTATGCCAGAAGTATGTTAATTACGACAAACGACAGCTCTCACATTTTCATAGACATATAATAACTTTAAATAGGAACATGTGTATAACATGAAATAAATACCTAACCGTATTCCAATGCTTAAAATTATTATCTGATATTTGTGTGAGAATTGCTCTTAGTTGAACAATATCGAATATTTGAACTGTTGGAGCCAACCCAAGCTCATGAAACTGACTCAGTTTTACATATAATACTTGGATTTCAGTATAGCTCCTTTTTTGGAAATTGAAAGGCGTTTTGCTATGAAATAAAATAAGTCTTATAAATGGTTGACATCAACTTACTCTTTTTTAACTTTTGATAATATTGAATATAATATTGATCATATGACCCTTCTCCACATAGGAAATATTATAGTGAAGGATAAGTATTATAGTAGTATTTCAGTATTATAGTAAAACATGTGAATTGAGTATAATATGTAGCTCAGTATAATAGTAATTATATTTATAACGGTGTGATAGTAGCGTAACTGTTAATTGCTAGCTACATTCGTCCATTTCATTTGTTGTCAACTCCCCCAGGGTGGCTTTGTAGATTCCCCAGCGACAGTCCTCAGGTAGCGCTATTAAACGTATACCATTGTTAGTACTCTCCATAATTGCAAGGGATTGCTATTGCTATGTTGTATGTGTAAGTCAATTATTTGTATACAATCACGTGTCCGCCCCCACCTGGATTTGATGGTTGACTCGTGAGAAAGACATTTCTTTGGGGGGCTTTTTATAATTTTTTTTATTGTTTACATTTATATTTTGTAGAACACAAGGTAAAAATGTATAAATAGTAAATAATATTAGCGTAAATACAGACTCGATATATTATCATCTTTATCGTAACTTGAATAAATTAATTATATAATTAAGTATCTTATTTAAATCCAGGGTTATTTTTAATTAGTTGATGTAAAAAATATAAGTAGGATTTTCATTTTCATCCTGAAAAATGGATTTGTTTGACAGCATGTTTCATCTAGCAGCAAATTGCGCGAACAAATTTGTATAAATCTATTTTTATAATTATACAATAATACAGGGTTATTTGTAATTAATTGGCCACCTATTGCAGGCAGCCTCTCTACATCAATCCCAAAAACATTTGTTCTACGTCTTTTTAGCTGTCTTAAATCAAGTGTTATTTGCAGTGTACATACAAAAGATGAATCATTTAAATAGTTAGACTACTATTAAGAACAAAAAAATTAAAATATTTACAAATTTTATTATGCTGTAACTAACCCATGCCTCTAATGCAACTTTATAACATAATGAAATTAATAATCATCATCGGAACAAATGGCCTAAAATAATTTAAAATGATTGCAATTATCTTATGGTACGTAATTAATATTTAAACCTATTGATATTGTTGAATTTAAATTAATATTATTTATAATGCAAAAGGAGGTTTTTTCCAACGATTTGATATTGATAAAATGTATGGTAAGTTTTAGTTTACAAAATATAAAATAGGTTTAATAGATTTTATTGTATTATATTTTTGTAATATTATTAATATTATGTAGAACTAAATACAGACACATAATTACAAGCTGAAGTATTTTCGATAATACGTTGATCGAAAATATGCACCGATAAAGAAAATTTGCATAGATAAAATTGGAAAATACCTCTGTATAACGCTATTTTTAATAAGAACGATAAGTTGATTTTCTGATTTAATAAATTCGCCAAACTTTTTTTTATATAATTTCATTATACACTGAAGGTATAAAAATGTTGTTTTCACTACCTTTCTTAAATGTTTTAGTTAGTTCTATATAATATATATTTTCATGATATAATATATACTCATAAAAAAATGTGTAGACTTTTTGGTTGGTTTGAAGATAATATGATTCCCGCTCTTGAAGCTAGTTTTACCTATAAGTTTATAACCATTATAAGCAGTGTCACAATAACCTGCCAAAAATTGCTTTGTGTAAAAATATACCAGAAGCCGATTAATCTTAACGAATGTTCCGAATATGTAATGGTGTTCTATAATCAAAGCGCTTGGAGTCACGGGCTCAAATAGTACTGTTTTAATATTTTCATCCAGATCCCATCACTATGGTAATTGTTCATGAAAGTAATCAGCATTACATTTGGCAAAGTTTCAAAGGACTCTCATTTATTATTTCTGATCAAAGTTACATATATTAGCTATTTTTATTATTGTTATTAACTCACTTCTCCATTAAAGTCAACAACTTAGTTTAATTTTGAAGTTTATGTTTAATATTTTTTATATAAATTAACATTTATAGTTAAACGATTATAACACATAAGTTATAGATTAAATTTATTGAAGCGGAACTTAATATAAGTAAGTGCTAAATTTATGTATATAATGTTATTTCATATCTAAGATAGTATATAAATTAACTATAATTTAAACAAATCACTCATCTCGGTCGCTGAAAAGTTATTATAAGTGATAAATCTCATTACATTTATAAATGAAAATACTAAATACAAATTTATTTTTACCCAGTTTTGTCTTAAAATCTAAACTCTATCCGTTATCAATCTGACACGGGAATTTGAAAGACAGATCATTCCGAGAGTGAAACTGCAACCCTCTCGAGATATCCGATATACACACACATACTGACCAATCCGAAAACAAAGCATTTCAATCTTGATAACGAATAATATTTTTGTATTTTTGTATTTGTATATTAAAAATGTGTTTTTTAAATTAAATATTATTTTCATGATGTCTAAAACACTGTTTTAGTGTTTTTTTTTTCAAATACTCTAAAATTATATAAATGACATTTTTTTTAAAGATTATGTTTATTTTTTAGAAAAAAAAATATTTGTTTCATTCACACATATATTATTTTGAGGTGGGATGTTAAAAATGAATTCACTGTTAACATCGTTATAAAAAAAAAAAATTGCCAACAATTACAATGGCTGATTTTGAAAGAAAAAGTAAAGATATATAAATTGAATGCAACGGCTAATTGCACCTTAAAAATGTACATAAATCTTAGCAAATATACCTTATTGATGTCACTTTAATATTTAACTTCCAAGAGGAACGGATGCATTATAAAATCGATAGCAGGTATTTTAAATCTATTTATTTAACGTTATAAAATAATTAACCGTTTAATAGTTTATTTAAACAAGATTAAACATACAAGACCGGACTCAGCATAACATTCAGCAAAAGTCTCAAACCTCTCAAATCTATTGCTTTTGTTCAAACAATAGGGAACATGCAAAAAAATTTAAATGGTCTCAAATATTTTTTTTTCGATTACTTTTTATCATCTTATTATAATAGAATCAATTTTTTTAAATTTACTAATCATTTAAGGCCATAAAATAATTTATGAAAAGTGTAACTTTAGGGAGCGAAATTCAAAATTCCAAAACGCGCCACCATTGGTCGAAAGGAAATGTGACGTCATTTGACACACCATTCAATATATCGGCGTTTAAGTTCATACTGTGGTATCAGTGTGACTGAGAAAAATAAATAATTTAAACCTCTATTTTCGTGCTTAAAGATTTTATTAAATGATACAATTGTTTAGGTAATCTTAAAAACATTTTCTAAATACTCAAACAACTCTAACAAAACAAATACCTACAAACTCTTTTTGAATAGCAGTTAGCATGCTACTACACAATACATTTTTAAAATGTTTCTACCTCTGAATCATTTTTCACTTCACTTGACTCAGATAAATAACTTGGTTGATAATCAGCAGATATAGAAGATATAAGATGCTATAGAAGTATTATCAGCTGTGTTTTCAGTAAACAATTTTCTTTTTAAAACAGATAGTTTTACTTTTAAAACTGTTGTGTAACAATGTTGTGTGTTAAATGAGGAAATGGTGACAATGCTACATTTTGTTTTTCAGCAGGTATATTTACATTGACACCTTCCATACTTCGGTTTAATATTAACTTGCACAGCTTAGTCACTTGGTAATTTATCTTTAATATGCGAAAAGCAAGTCTCTGCCTTATGATCATCACATTCAATAGGAGAAGTACTGAGTCTTGGCTGATTAATATCACAGACATTTGTACGGGCAGTACTAGGACTTACTACCTATATCACTTCTTCGTAAAGGTCACCAATTTTTTTAAACACTACTTTTGATAGCTAACTCTTAAAAGGCTTCATTAACCGATGTCAATCTTTGCCTTTTGACTATGCACATTCTCATTCTATCAGCTGGTGTTTTTGCCACAAAAATATATAAGGAACAACTCCTTTCTTCAAACTTAGATTACATCTTTCTCCTTGTTGTTTCGTTACACATATTATATTCAATACAATTTGCTGTATCTTCATTAACCTGATATAAATCGACAAACATAAAAATTTCGTAAAATCAAAAAAATAATACGGTTTTTGTAGAAAGTTATACTAAACTTTTGTAGGCTAGTTTAGGTTAATTTTAAACTCAAATTTTCTAATGTTCAATTCGTAAGTATAAATTTAAACTATTAGATTAAACTCATTATAAATAAAATATACTTACGTTAAATTGATCTTCACAACAATATAAACACGATTTAGGACATATATTATCCCTTTTAATTACCATACACCATTGTTATTGTATTTTCGCATCTCTTGGAATACAAAAAACACTTGGCGGGTGTTTTTCTAATACTATTTTTGCACTCCGGTACCTACTATACAATATTTGTAAGATGACTTTTATCTTCTTCCATGACTTGTAAAGCAATTAAAACTTAAAATATGTATGAAGTAACTAAAAAGTGCATAGTAAACATTCACTGGATGTGTCATTTGACGTCACGCAAAGCGCGCGCAAAATGACGGCGTTTGAACGGCTCAAATTTATTACAAGTTTTAATTTTTAATTTGAAGAAAAACTAGAATCTTTTCAAACCTATTTATATTTTTTTCTACGATATATAGAGGTAAATGATTAATTTACGTCAAAAAAAAATTACATGAATGTTCCCTATTATATTTGTAATCGCACTGCTACATCCAAATCTGAGCTTTGTTGAATCTGATGTAAGCATTAACTTAAAATAAATTAAATTAAGTTTTGTGCTTTATGTATGTTTAAATATTTAGAGGCCATAACTGATCCAGTTTTTTTCTTTTCGTATCTGTGTATAGGTTGTAAATACTTTTTATTAATTTATACATATAATCAAATTGTCACTGATCGAAAACTGTACATGGAAAATATAAAAAAAACAAAAACAACTTATATTTTTCCCGGCTATAATCATGTAGTATTAATCGGAATTTGCCCGACTAGTTTCGAACTAATTCGGGGTTCCTATACATGAGCTCGAAGCATGACGAGCTCGCGGGTTCGAAACTAGTCGGGCAAATTCCGATTAATACTACATGATTATAGCCGGGTAAATATATATATTTACTAATCATCGTGGTTCACGAAAGTTTAAAGGTTAATACTGTAAAGATATAAAGAATTGTTATAAAACCAGAATATATATATTTATATGTTTATTACTTATTCATACACGTATACACACTGTATATTTATTTGTTTTATAGTGTTATTGAGCAAATGAACATATATTCAGTTGCAATAAGATATGCATATCTGCAAAAGAGAACAAATAAAAAAATAAAAAATGTAAATAAGAAATAAATAAGACAGAGATTATGACATACGAGGGATATGAAGAACCCGCTCCTTCGCTCCTTCAATGTCGTACAACACATAGATGCAACAGCTACGGCTACGATCTGTGTCTGCATCACGTAATGTTTTAAACATTATCACGATTTTATAATAATAAGTCTGTTCAACTTTCTAGCAAGGACAAGATACTCAATACGATGTGAGTAGATTCAACCCTTTATCGCAAGTCAAGTTAATTTTGAATCAATTATACTAATTCATAAAATTCTAAAAAAAAACACTATCCAGAATACAAAATAATTTTATTTATAAAGAATTCAGACTAATCATTATTTTACTGTTAAATATTTAGTGTTAAATATTTTCTAACATTTAGAGGTATTTGCCTCTTTACTCTGCAAATTTCCTCTAACACATTTAATAAAGATATTTTTCACTTACGTTTTTTTTTCGTTTTATTATTATTATTTAATAAAAATATTTTAAAATCAATACTATTTATGGTTAAATATACAGGGTTATTCGTAATTAATCTTCCACCTCTTGCAGGTGGCCTCTCTACATCAATCCCAACAACATTTGTTCTACGACTTTTTACAAATCTTGAAAAACAAACCAAAAAAAAGAAACAAAAATGTGTGTGCCCTCCGTTACTTATTACACTGTATTTTGTAAGAAGTAGCTAAAAGGTCAACGTCCGGGCGCCATACCTAGGCTCAGAGTTAACGCTAGTTCAGAGGCAACAAACATATTTTGTGTGGGAACACAAAAATTTTTAAAACTTTTAATTTTAAAAATAACAAGAGTTTATTGGAATTGATGTAGAGAGGATACTTGCAAGAGCTGTCCAGTTATCCACAAATAATTATGTATATAGTAGTAGTATATTATAGCTGATGACACAGTAATACCCTTAATACCCACTATTACTACTACTAATGTTACACCTTGCACTTTAAGTTGACGGCAAAAAGGATCTAGCAGTCAAGACTAAATACCTAAATATGAAAATGCATATCAGAGTGCATATTTATAATTTAAAGATTTTTAAGTCAAAAATAAATAAATTAAAATTTATTTCTAAAGTTAATTAATTTTTTGAAAAAAAAATTTTGGATCGGTATTCATATCATATTAATTATTATTCATATCAAATAAACATACTTGGTATTTATGAACCGTCAGAATCTAGTTTCACGGTTCCAAGGTTCTATTACTAAATTTACGGAGAAAAACCGGTAATACTTATTTCGAAATCTCTCAACGTACACCCCGTACATCATTTCATTGTTAGAATTTCTGAGTTGTGCTACTTTTTTTAACTCAGTCAGAGTTTTGACCATTGTTAAGAAAACAACATTTACTTCAGATTAAGACTTTTCTGCAATAAATTTAAAAGTATTTTCTAAGGTTTTCACGAGTACTACACATTGAAATAAAACTATTTTTACGGATTTAATTCGCGTATATTGAATTAAATTTTAAATTTACATTTTAAATCTAACCCGACGTTTCGAATGCTTTGCAGCAATCGTGTTCACGGAAAGACGAGATGGAGGTGTCTGTCAGTAAGTCAGTTAATTAGTCATCTACCTCCAACGGTTTCTAAGCTTCCGGGCATACAGTTCAGGATTCACACAAAACGCACTAACAGTATCTTGAGGTCTTACAGTGCGGTCACAGACATGGGATTTTATATTTTTCAAAAGTGGGTCCCAGGTGTTAGATAATCCCCAACCATCTTCTCTATTAAAATTAGGATGTTTTTTAATTTCAATAGCCTCACGAACCATTCTTGGAATATAACGTTGTTCTTTAGCGAGGATTTTAGGTTTATCAAATCTTATATAATGATTGGGCTTGTCTATGGTATGTTCACACACTGCAGACTTCGATGTACGCCTATGCTTGATATCCGATATATGTTCCTTAACTCTTTTACCGATGCTCCTCTTTGTTTGACCTATGTATGACAAGCCACAATCACAGTCAAGTTTATATACTCCAGCACATTGTAAAGGAATATTACTTTTGATAGGTCTCAAGAATTGGCTCACTTTCCTTTGAGGTTTGTAGATAGTTTTAATAGAAACCTTTTTTAAGATGTTGCCGATTCTGTCAGTAACTCCTTTCACATATGGTAGTAGGGCCGGTTGACGCTCAACTGTGGGTGGCTTGATGTGGTTTCTGCGACGCTGGCGAGGTACGGGCAGGTGGTTGTTGAACAAGGCATGCTTGACATGCTGCAGCTCGTCCTCTAGGTGTTCAGCGTCACAGATGTGTTGTGCTCTCTGAAACAAAGATTTGCCAACGGTAGCTAACTGGCTAGGGTGGTGGTGTGATTTACCATTGAGGTACCTATCTGTATGTGTGGGTTTCCTATAAACAGTGTGTCCCAATGTATGTCAAGCATGCCTTGTTCAACAACCACCTGCCCGTACCTCGCCAGCGTCGCAGAAACCACATCAAGCCACCCACAGTTGAGCGTCAACCGGCCCTACTACCATATGTGAAAGGAGTTACTGACAGAATCGGCAACATCTTAAAAAAGGTTTCTATTAAAACTATCTACAAACCTCAAAGGAAAGTGAGCCAATTCTTGAGACCTATCAAAAGTAATATTCCTTTACAATGTGCTGGAGTATATAAACTTGACTGTGATTATGGCTTGTCATACATAGGTCAAACAAAGAGGAGCATCGGTAAAAGAGTTAAGGAACATATATCGGATATCAAGCATAGGCGTACATCGAAGTCTGCAGTGTGTGAACATACCATAGACAAGCCCAATCATTATATAAGATTTGATAAACCTAAAATCCTCGCTAAAGAACAACGTTATATTCCAAGAATGGTTCGTGAGGCTATTGAAATTAAAAAACATCCTAATTTTAATAGAGAAGATGGTTGGGGATTATCTAACACCTGGGACCCACTTTTGAAAAATATAAAATCCCATGTCTGTGACCGCACTGTAAGACCTCAAGATACTGTTAGTGCGTTTTGTGTGAATCCTGAACTGTATGCCCGGAAGCTTAGAAACCGTTGGAGGTAGATGACTAATTAACTGACTTACTGACAGACACCTCCATCTCGTCTTTCCGTGAACACGATTGCTGCAAAGCATTCGAAACGTCGGGTTAGATTTAAAATGTAAATTTAAAATTTAATTCAATATACGCGAGTTAAATCCGTAAAAATAGTTTTATTTCAATTTAAAAGTACTTTAAAAATTCCATGTAGCCAAAAAAATATGGGGGACAATTATATTTATTATAAATATTTAACAAAACAAATTGAAAAATGCTTTCTTAATTTTGTATAAAGACATGTGATCTTGTTCGGCTTATAAATTATGAAGATTAACCAGCAATCGGACATTCAAATTACCTCTAAATTTGTAAAACGCTATTTAAATGTCACTCTTATCTTTGGTCGTATAAATCTTTCCGGCAGATTCTTTGTGAAGGGTCTGATAGAACTGTAACTAATTATAGTAGGTATAAATAATGTTTGAATACTGGGGAGTCAACAGTAAAATATGGGAAATTGTTGTCCTAGAAAATAACGCAGATATTTTTTGAGACATTAGTCAATGTTCTATAGAGACTGTCGTACATAGACATTTTACATAGATAGATATTAATGTTCAAAACATTCTAACATATCAAAGAATCAGAGTTAGATTTATATTAAGTGATAAAATATTATCTTACACTTACTCTATGTACAAATATTTCTACAATAAACCTAATATCTTTTTACGCTACTTCTGTGTGAAAAATAAAATAATGTCGACTTAGCTTTTATCATTGTAGGTTCGGCCATTCACAAAACGTTTTCAGACGCACGGATGTCTGTCCTTTGGAATAATATATTTAATTGTTATATTGATTACCTAGAAATAATTGCACGGCATATCTTTTCACCTTGGAAAAATATTAAGTCAGCTATCGTTTTCTCACTACCTCCGATATATTAAAAAAATAACAACCAAGTTTTTAATATTACAAGGTAAAGAACTGATGACATTTACTTTCACGTGTTAGTGCATAAATATTGTACTAAGATATCTCTAGTTTTATATTTGATTTTAATCGGTTAAAAATGGTGTCAATATCTAGGGTACAAAAAATGTTGACCCTAGATATATTTTACATGTTAAGCAAAAGAAAATTTATAAGATAAACAGTTTATTTATAAATAAAATTATATTTGTATTTAATATATTTGTATAAATATGGTTTTATTTACTTGGTATTTACGTATATTATATTATTGTTAATAGGATTTATATACATACAGTTTTATAAATATTTGTTTTTGTAATGTAATTACAGGTATTAACGTAATTTTGTTCAATATAAATAAATGTATTCCAAATGTTTAAATAACATTCGGAATCATTTATGAACAAAGACTTAATTAGTTTTTGGACAACACCATTCTATTTCCAGATAGGTCCGTGTCTACATCACGAGGAATTCTACCCGTTTTAATTAATTATTATCAGCTTTTCAAATCAATTCAATTCACATGTATTTAGAATAAATAAATCATGAAAATACATCAAATTTATTTGTTATATTTGCTTCAACCGAAATTTTAATTAATTTTACTTGCATATTATTTAGATATATTATTTGCTCTACTGTTAATATAAATTTATATATTTAATTCTATTAATTTTTTTTTATCACAACATATTGAGGAAAGCAGTTTTTATTTATAGTTTAGTGTTTTTTAAAAACTACTTATTCTACCAAAGTCAGCACTAGGAAAAAAATCTGGTTTTTAAAATATTTACAAAACTGTATGTACACAAATTCCAGTCATAATAACGTAATATACGTTAGTACCAAGTAAACAAAAGAACATTTAGTACATACTACTAAATAAAAGTACTGTACACATGTATTATAAACACCTTTTTTTAGGCTGAGGGTTTTCAATCTCTTACAACAATCTTTATCATAAAGAAATTTTTTAAAGGTACGCTTTATCTAAAAATGTTACCTAAATTCGCAAGTTATTCAATAAAGAAAATGTATTTTATAAATAAACAAACCAGAAAAAACACACACACACACATTCATTTCATTTAATATGTAGTTTAAAAGTACAATTCAAATACTTTTTAATTATTTATTAATTTTGATAAATTTAAAATGAATTTTATTATGTCAATAAATCAGTTTATAGTAACTGCATTGAAACTGCTAAATAATAAGAGTTTGACTTTTAAAAATACGTCAACGTTGTCTAGTGATTAACCTAAATGACTTATTAGATTTGATTAAAAAAAAGATATTTATAACAAGCACACGATTGCTTACATTAAAACCGGTATCTAACTAAACTAAACAAGATTTATAATATTGTAATATAATATAGATAGTCAATAAAAAATCTTAAAGATATGTAACGGAACAAATATATATACAATCAAAGTAAATACAAAACATAATTTCTGTTTCGTGATTATAAATTAAGGTATAAGATAAGATGATCTCTAGAAGTCAAAACTCTCTTGATCATTGCTCAACAATTTGGACAATTACATCAAAGCTTCTGATTTACGAGACTATTAATTTGAATCTGCTTTGTTTGACGACTTGTCTTTGTTTTGACTTTATAAGCCGCAAATCATAAGTTATATTTATTTAAAATAATTTTATAGCAAGTAAGAGGAATAATAATAATATCTAATAATAATAATATATTTGCTTTTCGAAAACAAATAACGGTTAAGTGACTACATTCAATAAATAAAATAAATAATAATAAAGATCTGAAGTAATATTTTTTCGCACGCGTCAGTTTATCATTCAATATGTTCATTTATGACAATTAAGGATCTACAATGAGCATTGTTCATGAACAGGAATGTTATCGCTATAGCTAGTAATTAATATTCTTTATACAATATCACAAAAACTAGCTAGCTTGATAAAACTTATTATTCTATAACCTCGGATTGGAAAAGGACTTGATTTGCGACCGAGTGAGCAATCATTACATAATATAAAGAAAAGTCGCTTTCCGCGTCTGTCCGTATGTCTGTATACATATAGCATACATGCTTAGATCTTTAAAACTACACAACGGACTGGATGCAGTTTTTTAAATAGATAGAGTGATTCAAGAGGAAGGTTTATATGTATAATAACATGCTTAATATATCAGAGAACCACTGATATTTTCAAGATTTCTAATGCGAAGTCATAAAAAAAACACGTTGTTTTTCGCTTACACTGCCTGAACTTTACGAGATAGATCAAATGTACAAAGTATTGCATACCTTAATAAGTTCTACAAGAAAGTCCGCGATGGTATATGTTTATCTCTTAGGGATAGCCCACAATAGCCAACTTTTATCCTTTATTTTTTACGCGAAATAATGGCTTATTTACAAAAATATAATAATTATAATATGAAAATGATTATATTACATAACCAATAAATCGAGTAAAATTATTATCTATTGAAATTTTGCAGTAAAAAAACCTTTCAAAAGTTGTTTAAATAAAACTCCATAATATTTTTTCTTCTAATTCTTCAAACTTTATAGGTATCGTTGTATTTTAGCCAATGAACACAAAAACTGTCTTAAAAAATAGTAGTGTGTGTTTTGATTAATATTATTATTAAAAAGATTGGTAATTTTCTGCTCTGATTTGGGGACTTATTTTCAATATATGTATTTTAATAATATGCAAGACATTTATTTACACCAACAACTAATAGTAAAGAGGTAATAGTAGAAAAATGGAAAAGTTTTCGTCCTTAATTATCCCGTATGGTTTAAATTATCCAAATTTATTATTAGCAAGTGTAGACTTTTCTTACACCACGTCTAGTCTGTAGACGTCCATATGAGGCCTGACATATGAGGCCTGAAGAGGAGGGCAAACGAGCTGGCGGGTCACAGATGACTTGTGATCACCACCGCCCGTGAACTCTTGCAACATCCGAGGATTTACAAGAGTGTTGCCGGCCATGTAAAAACTTTTTAATGTGATAACATAAATAAAAACAAATATTGTACTTCATGGCGCCAACGTGTCTTCGTGTAAACAACACGTGCAACGGGCAAATCCTTACCATTAAGCCCTTTAAGTTCGCAAGCGTTGAGGCTGGGCTAGATTAGTTTTGACAGGGCTTTCCCGGTGCACATTTGTAGTTTGATAATATTAAAGTGTCTTGTTGAACAATTTTTTTATAACAATAAAAGATAAAAATTACAAATAAAATGAAGATCTCCAGAAGTTTACGATTTAGCTTTAAAAAAAGTTTTTGGAACCTGTTTCGTTATACCATATATATACATCCGAAATCTATACCTCCCTATTTTTTTTTTTCCAAAGATAATAACCTCTTTAAGTCAAATTTTAAAAAATATCGCTTTGACCAAGTAGACCAGACACAGCTCAAAGTTGAAAAATTACAAATATAATACATTACTCGTGACTTGAAAACTCCTGGATTGTTTTTTCCCCGAAAGATAATCTCAAGCAAGGAATTTCATTTCTTGTGTGTACGTAAAATTAAAATAGTTGCGAACCGCTTCGTAAGGATAATTGGACTGTTTTGGAGGCCAACAGGCATTTTGATTCAATGTATGATCCAAAGATGAGTGCTGAATTAAGCGATACAAATGTCTTGAAATCCGTTTTGTCCTTCGTAAGAAAGTTCGTATTCTGTAAGAAAGTTGTTTGCTTCGAAATACTTTAGAAGTCTTTGGTTCAGTACACTTTCTATTGTCTTACGGAAAATGGCAGGGCCAGAACGACTGCCCTTCTTGAGTTCACAAAGTACTACCATATATATAACCTTATATTTAATAATGCATAAATATTTTCAGATTTAATGTTACTGAATTTAACTTATTATCTATTCATCCGTACAGTGACTATTTTAACGTTTACTATTGACGTTTGAACGAAATAGTGTATGTAGTTTGTAACTAAGTGATAAAAGAAATTAAATTTCGATCACAAATTTATAAGGAAATCATATCATTCCTAACAAGTGAATAATAAAAGTAAAACGATTGCCTAGTTGTTTTATATGGAAGATTATTATAAAGATTTGGTCAGTGATTAGTGAGGGTCGCTAACCACTAATGAATGACACTAACTGCAAAGACAAAAGGGGTTTGTTTTCCTCACGAAATAGTTGTTAGTGTGTTGTGGTTTCGAGTTTGTGTGTATTGTGCGTTATTTATATGTTTGTGAAACCTCCCGTGACACAAGATTGTACTTTAATGTGAAAGGTGCTTTTTTAGGATAAATAAAAATAACTACATTACAAAACAATCATTCCTGTTTTTATTTTATAAATAAAATATTTTGTACAAATATACAAAACTAGAGGTAGTTTATGGATTTAATTACAGAACAAATCTACAAGAAATCAACACATTCGGCTATTTAAATCCACAGGCTTTTAAAAAGCGAGTTTAAAATAATAAACCATAATTAAATAAGTACCGCACTGTTTCTTGGAAATGTTAAGATAAAGAAAGCTACATCTACCAAGGTTGAAAGTTCATTATTTATTTGTGAATTTCACTGTTGATCGTTATAACAGAAATACAGTTGCAAGGAAAAATTAATACCAGGATTTTTTAATATAAAATGTTTTCTCTCCCATCTACGAAAATTAGTTGAAAGTATATTCCCTAATTTTTAATAAAGATCTAGACCATAAAGGTGTTAATCTGGTAATCCTCAAATTTTTATATGTTAAATGTTTATGTATATATATAATCATATCATTATTTTTTTGTGCTTTCTTCTCTATTAGTCCACCTTTTATCGACGAGCGTTATGGCCAGTCTCTTTCCATTTTTGTTTTTTTTTTGTTATACTGAAAATATACCCATATAAATAATATTAACAGTAATAGATTTTGTCAATTATGTGTAAAGATTCTAATCAATGTATTTTATGAAACACGATAAAGTACTCAAAGATATCAAAATAAAAGTAATAAGTGATATTAAAGTATACAGTAACGAATAAAGTTGAATAACGTTAACAAACTTATGCCAATAATATCTCGACTTCGATGAAATATGACATTAAGATGTAAAGAATGTATATGTAATGTTTGTATAAAAATCATTTTATTTAAAAGTTTTTCTTAATATAAGAAATTTAGTGTCTTTGTTTTTTGTTAAATGTAAAAATAAAATATTTTTAGTAATATTTGTTTTAGTTTAGTAGGTAATATTTGTTATTGTATTTGTAAATGTATAGATATCGAATCCGAAATATATTGTGGTTACTGGGATCACTAGATTGTAGATGGGTTCGAAGATATTGTGGCGGATAAATGTTACATGTTATTGGAATTGAATTATTGGATTTTGTATAGTTCTATTTGTCTATAAGCATATAATTATTTCATGAAATGTATTTAAAATTTGCTTTGAATACTAAAAAATTAACCTGTTTGGTTTAAATATATTTAATATAATAAAAATAACCTGCTCTACTGCTTTCTTATAAATATATAGTATATTATGCTGTATTACAAAAATATATTGTGACTATGATATTTAAATAATCATAATATTACTATAGTTACTATTTTTCATCGACATGTAATAACACCAATAAGTTTAATTATATATTCATATATATATATATATATATATATTCTATAGTTAACGCTAAAAACTACTTCCAATATGTAAAGTTCTTTGCTGGTAGTGGCGTGAGAAATGACTAGAACTAAGAACATTTTCGAATATTTGAACTTTTGGAGCCGAGCCAAGTTCATGAAGAAAAACTGTCAGTTTTACATATATTACTTGGATTTGAGGCAATTGAAAGCAGTTGCTGGTTCTGTGTTTTAGTAATTGAATGGCACTCTGCTGTGTAATAAAATAATTCTTATTAATAGTTAAGACATTTTTATTTTTGAGCTCCTCGATTATTTTACGTAAAACTATTATGTGTAAAACACTGATATGTAGTTAAATCTCCAATTGTTGTTTTTTATGTCAGACGGTTCCTAATAAAAAAAATATATATTCGAGTCGAGCTCACTTGTGGGAGTATTGATGTTTTTACAATCACATTCAATTTATAAAGTTGTTTAAGACATTAACTGGGAATTAATAGAGATCCAAAAATTATTACATGAAACATACAACAGTTAAAGTGTACTTTATCTTATACCACACAGTATGAAATTTCAAAAATCGTATATCTATACTTAATCGTGTATCTAAATTATATCTATATCTATACGTAATCTATACGTAATCGTGTATCGAAATTATAAAAGAACAGCTAGTTAAATATTGAAGTCTCTGGTTGCAGCGGTTTAAACTGCGCTGATATATGAGTCAGTTAGTCTTCCATTATATAGATTACTTACTTCTTCTGACGTTATAGTATAATTTATGCCTTTTAAAGGAAATATATTCGTTTAATAAAAATGTTTACTTAGATAGTAAATGTTTCTAGCCCACATTAAATTAAAATTAATAATATATTTGTGCCACCGTATTGAAACATTATTTTTGAAGGTAGTCTTTTATTTTAATATTGTGTTAAAACATAAAAATATTTGTAATTTCACAAAAAAATGTTATCATAAATCTGCAAAGCTAGAGTCTGTCTGTATTACAAATATGAATATGTTTTATACCTTTTGTTCCGAACTAGATTGGTCAAAATATACTTTTAAATTATTTAATAACTTTTGAGTATATAGGTATACACAAAACTATTATTGGTATAAAAAATCTAAAAATAGCTTACTAATTTTTACCTTGAAATATATATTTCAGTACAGAATTATATGAATAAAATGACAAAATACGATTAAAATTCAAAAGAAACTTATATACTCAAAATAATAGGAGAAAATCCATACCTTGGTTACATATTTGACGAAATAATAAATGTTTATTTTATATCATCTACGAAGGCTTAAGAAGAGACTATTCTATATACTTAATTTAAGAATTAGTTATTTAGTTAAATATGCTGATAAGATGTTGTTTTTGGAATTTATGGATAAAATTCATTGTACTTAAATATTTATTTGTGTAAAGAAATAACCCATATATGTCCAATGCGAAGGATGCTTAACAAATATTGACACTACAAATACATTTAACACGTAAGTAATATTTAAGAAACAATATTTTTGGTGTAGATTGTAAACGAATAAGTGTTTAAATTGCAATTGAGGGTATTATTTGCAGTTTATAAATATTTATTTTATTTATCAATTTTGATCATAATCATAGACAACTTAAATATTTGATATTAAAAAAATAAAAGCTGAATATAATCAAAACAGAGCAAGAAACATAAAAAAATAGTATCACATTCGCAATTTAATTTCTTGGTTGTTGAATAAAAATAATCAATTAATTTTTATTACAATCGGGCCATAGAAACTTGTAAAAGAAAGAAACTTGTAAAAGAAAGAAACTTGTAAAAGAAATAAATGTAATACAACCGACCAATTGTCGCATTATTGTGATAGTATTCCACCTGTGGCTCGGGACGGTAAATGGTTGAAAAATTGTTTATGTTAGCTTTTTCCACGATTACTTGCGTATTGAGCGACTGGATACGACTAGGAGACTTAGGTTGACCGACGAAACTGCATGTAATGACTTTCTTACTTGTACTTATATTTATTATGTACAACATTTAGCATTTCACATTTAACTTCATTACTTTTGAGGGACTTCATTAAAATAAAAATAACAATTATAATAATCTCGACTTTATCGAGAGAACACATGTTTAATAACTAAAATGAATTATTTACGTGGTCAAATTTGCAACAGACACTATTTGAGAGTGTATCTGAATCAAATAGTATTTGAAAGTCTATCTAACAAAACAGCTCAAGACATGTTTAATAATTTTCTGTAATATTGGAATAAATCGAATTTTCAAGCAGGTGTTTATAAAAATTATTGTAAATCTGAACGAAACCTTTGCGCAAAAATGACAGGGTTCCCATAAAATGAAAAAGAAATTTCCATAGAAATAAGCGCAAAATGCCTTTATATTGCAAAATGTTATTCCTTAATATGAAAGTGTATTTTACTTCACTTTAGATTTTGAAATACTTTTATGTAAAAAAGGACTACCAGTTCAGTCTTTCTTAAAATACATAACAAATTAAATATAGAAAACACAATCTTTATTACTCATAATAATGTTGTTTTTTGTAAGACTATTTCAGTGAAATTAGTCAATCTTATTGCTATACACTAATCTACTACAACATATAGAGTAATTTAAGACATAGATCATTAAAAATGTCTGATATATACGTTTGTAAAAAAAATTGTATGACTTACAATAACTATTTTTTTAGAAAGAAGAAAACACTTAAAACTTATTAAACTCTTTGTAAAGGTATTAAATTTATTTTATTTTAAATATTTTTTTATTATTCATAAAGTGCATAACTATTTAATTAATAATTACTGTCTAAAAATAAATAACGCCATAGCTCAGGAATAATTAACCGTTTCTAATAAGTGCGAGGTTGACCCTGTAAACTCTCCGAAAGATACACTTCCGACATCACAACAAATCATATCAATCTTAATAAGAAACAGGGTCCTACGTTATGAGAATAAAACAGCGATATTGAAAATGAACATTTATAAAAAAGAAGAAATATTGTTATTGACTATTAAAATATTTTACTTTCTTCCAAGCATTATTATTATTATTATTATCTATATTACCATATTATATGTATTCTGTTTATAACATGGAGATTTTTATAAATACATAATTTACAGATCAATAGTGAACTCTTTGGTGAAGAGTGAAAGAAAGAAAAAAAGTCAAGTGATAATGAAAACTACTTTATTACAACATATTATATGTGGCTTTGTTCATAAACAGGCTTATTACGTTTTGGTAACAGAAAAAAAGAGAGTTTATTTAATAATGAAATATGTAAAAGATACAATAAATAAAAAATAACATATGTTTTGCTTTTACTACTTTTAAACTTTTTCTTTGATAATATATTTTTACTTTAAAAATGGGAAATAAGTATGACATACTTTTTAATAGTCTGAAGTTTTCACAAATAATATTTTTAAGTAAGTACGTATCTACGTACGTATAATAATAATAATAATAATATCAGGACAAATTACACACATTGATCTAACCCCTAAGTAAGCAAATCATTTGCTTGTGTTAAGGGTGTTAGACAACGATACAAATACATAGAAATACACATATAAATACACATATAAATACTGAGAATATATTTAATAAACGACCAAACCCAGAAACACAGACATCTATGCTCATCACATAAATGCCTGTCTCCGCCGGGAATCGAACCCGAGCCCCATTGCGCCGTGACACGTTAGGCGTCTGCGCTAACCACTCGACCAACGGGGCGGTGTTAGTGGCGGCGGTGTTAGTTAACTTAACTTAAACTAACAAATGACAATCAGTTATTTATATGTTTGATAAAATATTAATATAATTTAAAAACGACAATCTATCGTACTGCAAATGCTTTACTTCGATGAGTGTGATCAAAAATAAAGTTTCATTGAAGCTGCTATTTGAACATAATTATATTTTTAACAAGTTTTTTGAACATTCAACCCAGGATAAGCCATGCAATATATTAGAACTCAGTTCATTCAAGTCAATACCCTTATACCCTTCTTATGTAATAAGTTGACTTCATTCCAACTCACGACGTTCTTAAACATCAAACTATACTTATATTTAATAATGGTATTTAAAAAGAGTTGAAGAATTAATAATACTTTAAAAACGTTCTTTGTTAAATTTTATGTTATATTTCGTAGCATAAACGTATTTTCCCCTTATTTCTATGCAAATTGCCTTTATCAGAACGCCGTAATTTCTGCGTAAAGGTATATTTCCGCCATTTTCTCAAAATAATTTTTGTTGTTATGTTATTATGACATAAAAATGCTTTCAATCCAAAATTATAATGATATTTGTGTGGTTAAAAGTGACGTAAGGTTAAACGAAATATATATTAATGATAAATAAATAAATTTATTACCGATAATACCTTTATTTTATATCTAATTTTTCAGATAAAATTTTAAGTTACTAACATTAAATTTATTTACTAATTATGAATTTTTCATTATAAAACTTACTACAAAGTACTTTAATTTTATATTTTTTATTGTGGCAAGTTACGTAAATGTTATATTTTTAAATATTTCTGGGATTTTCATAATTCATCTGATGAAAATGTAAATAATAGATATAAAAAGCTTGTCACGACAAAACGATGTTTGGATTACGATTACGATTCAAGGTAAAAATTCTATATAACATATTTTTATGTAAACAATATTGAAAAAATATATCGTTAGAAAAGGTTGACTTCATATTAAAATTGAATGTTGGATTTTACGTTCATATTTTATATTCCATTTCATGCAAGAACTACAATTATTTATAAGAAAAGTATATTCTAATGCCGTTCTTCAAGTGTGCGACTGTTAAAATACCAAAATAAAAATATGTTATATTTTTCCTTTTAAATTATGAAATATCAAACTGTGGTAGTACTGTTCTTAATGGTAAGGTAAGAACCGGTATTCCTTGGTTTTATTATGAAATTACTGAGTGTATACGGTTTAAAAAATTTACCAAGCACATAGAAAATTATATTAATAGATACAAATATTACTATATTACATATAAAAGTACTTGAACCAATATGTATAATAAGCTGTCTTTTATTTCCAGAAACTAATTTTATGTTGTTTAACTTACGCATTTTGAAATATAAACCTGATTTTTAAAATAATTCTTGATTTTTGGTCTTCTAAATTCTGTGCTCCATATGATTGTAGTAAATAAAAGTCGATTTTTTTTTATTTGGACGGACGTGTGTTTATACGAAGGGAAATTGTTGCCCTAGAAAGAAAGCAAATATCAGTAGGCTATCTACTTGTTGATGTTTTTACGAGAAGGCCGTACGTTTGGTAACAGACAGCAGCAAAAAAATCCTACATAGGAAATAATATTGCAAATATACAACTTCCCATTAATTATGTTACAGAAACGGGGTGTGATATTTATGTTAAACGATTGTTAGCTTGTGAAAAAAATAGTATCTTGATCTGTAATTAATATTGAGTATTTTATAGATTCTTATAAAAATAAGTAGTAAATTTGATTAAACGTAACGGTTATTTTGTGAAATTTTATAAAGTTTATATCAATTATTATTTTATGTATTTATAATATGTTAGTTATGTTGAAGTATTAGAAAATGTTTTAGTTTATTTAGTAGTTCACTTTTGACTTCCGATTAAAGTGTCAAATTGTCATATTGTTAGTCAATTGAAGACTTGTAAATAAAATTTAATGAAGTTCTAAGATTTGTATAAAAGGACATCGGTCTTCATTGGGCGTTTAAGCAAATTAGTGTTCAGATCCATATGTATTGATAAGTGATAGTTATATAAACCAAGTGTTATTTATAAAAGTATAACAGAATCAATTGATGAAGAAACCCTCTTCTATATAAAAGTGTAAAATTTTAACAATTCAGAAGTGGGATACCACCAAGGAGTTTAAAAGTATTGCTACCGCCTTGGTGTAATCATACGCTCCTAATAAGGTACGTTTATATTTAATCACTTATTTGTTTTTAAATTATGAGATAATGTTATATTTAAGATGTTCTTATATTGTGATCAGCCATGTATATCTTATATTATCTTGTGGTCAGCCACATGTATATCCCTTAAAAAAGGTCCTTTTAAAAACTAAGTAGTAGATTCAATTTTTTTTTCGAGTTTGTTTTAGGGTAGTTAAAAAAATACTTACATGAATATTATAACAATAAAATAACGATATGAGCTTGTGTATGGTTATATCTTATTATTGAAGATATAACTTGAGTTAATGAATTAATTTAGAAGTAAATGGTCCCACGTATTCCGTGATTTCTTTGGTTGTAATTAATTGCATGTTACATAACTATTATGTATTTTCGAAATAGATACTTGTTGTCGCATTTATTTCAGGGAATTATACAAGATAATAACAAAGAAGTTCCAGAATCAATACAATCAATCAATAGTTGATAATCAATGGTTGTAAATCAATCAATCAATCAAAATAAATTTATGTTATCTCGAAACTTAAAAATTGAGATCTACCCACATATCAAGAAAATCGAGTGAAATTACCTATTTAATCGCTTATGCAAGTCGTTTATTAGATTAAATGACAAAGCGTTCGAAGTATTCTACGAAAGAAGGAATCGTTGCTAATGAAGAAAGAAAAGAAATGAGAAATTATGGCGGTGACTACGCGGCGCGGATGGCGGTAATGGCGCGGCGCGGATGGCGGTGATGGTGCGGGGCGATGGCGGTGACGGCGCGGCTGGCGGTGACGGCGCGGCGCGGCTGGCGGTGACGGCGCGGCGCGGCTGGCGGTGACAGCGCGGCGCGGCTTGCGCTGACGGTGCGGCGCGTTTGGCGGTGACGGTGCTGCTGGCTGACGGTGCTGCTGGCTGACGGTGCTGCTGGCTGACGGTGCTGCTGGCTGACGGTGCTGCTGGCTGACGGTGCTGCTGGCTGGCGGTGCTGCTGGCTGACGGTGCTGCTGGCTGACGGTGCTGCTGGCTGACGGTGCTGCTGGCTGACTGTGCTGCTGGCTGACGGTGCTGCTGGCTGACGACGCTGCCGGCTGACGGCGCTGCTGGCTGAAGCCGCTGCTGGCTTACGGAGCTGCTTGCTAAATGCATCGTTTGAAGTGGTTGCTGCTGGCTGTTGAAGTTGCTGCTGGTCGGAGCTGGCGCTGCTGGTCGGAGCTGGCGCTGCTGGTCGGAGCTGGCACTGCTGGTCGGAGCTCGCGCTGCTGGTCGGAGCTGGCGCTGCTGGTCGGAGCTGGCGCTGCTGGTCGGAGCTGGCGCTGCTGTCTGAGCCTGCTGTCTGAGCCTGCTGTCTGAGCCTGCTGTCGGAGCCTGCTGTCTGAGCCTGCTGTCGGAGCCTGCTGACGGAGCCTGCTGTCGGAGCCTGCTGTCGGAGCCTGCTGTTAGAGTGTGCTGCTAGCGCAACTGCCACTGGCTGGTTACTGCGTTTGGGACATACTGCGGTCACTGTCCATTGTGCATACTGCGGTCACTGTCCATTGTACATACTGCGGTCACTGCACATATCTGCTATGAGCGAAGTTTACAATGAAAGGGCTATTTTACACTGCTATGAGCGGAGAGTGTAAATAGCTAAAGTGCAATGTGCACCTATCTGCTATGAGCGAAACTTGAAATAACGCAAGGGCTGATCTACACTGCTATGAGCGTGGGTGTAGGTCTAGCTATAGTGCAAAGTGCACGTATCTGCTATGAGCGAAGTTTACAATGAAAGGGCTATTTTACACTGCTATGAGCGGAGAGTGTAAATAGCTAAAGTGCAATGTGCACCTATCTGCTATGAGCGAAACTTGAAATAACGCAAGGGCTGATCTACACTGCTATGAGCGTGGGTGTAGGTCTAGCTATAGTGCAAAGTGCACGTATCTGCTATGAGCGAAGTTTACAATGAAAGGGCTATTTTACACTGCTATGAGCGGAGACTGTAAATAGCTAAAGTGCAATGTGCACCTATCTGCTATGAGCGAAACTTGAAATAACGCAAGGGCTGATCTACACTGCTATGAGCGTGGGTGTAGGTCTAGCTATAGTGCAAAGTGCACGTATCTGCTATGAGTGAAGTTTACAATGAAAGGGCTATTTTACACTGCTATGAGCGGAGAGTGTAAATAGCTAAAGTGCAATGTGCACCTATCTACTATGAGCGAAACTTGAAATAACGCAAGGGCTGATCTACACTGCTATGAGCGTGGGTGTAGGTCTAGCTATAGTGCAAAGTGCACGTATCTGCTATGAGCGAAGTTTACAATGAAAGGGCTATTTTACACTGCTATGAGCGGAGAGTGTAAATAGCTAAAGTGCAATGTGCACCTATCTGCTATGAGCGAAATTTACAAATAATGAAAGGGCTATTTTACACTGCTATGAGCGCGAGTGTAAATAGCTATAGTGCAATGTGCACGTATCCGCTACGAGTGAAATTTACAAATAATTATAGGGTTATTTTACACTGCTATGAGCGTTAGTGTAAATAAATAGCTAAAGTGCAATGTGTACAATAAGTATGAACTTCTAAATTGTGATAAACTGTTCTGTATTCGTAGTTTGAATATGAAAGTGCACAATAACTGCAATGTAATTTTGTAACTTTATGTAAATGTATTATAGTTAAAATATACTTGTAAAAAAATTATGTGTAACATTGTGATTGAATTTTTAGAGCTGGTCGGAATGAATAATGTATTTAACTGTTGCCATTCGCGGGGACGCGATATTTATCAGGATGGACGAATTGTTAGCTTGTGAAAAAAATAGTATCTTGATCTGTAATTAATATTGAGTATTTTATAGATTCTTATAAAAATAAGTAGTAAATTTGATTAAACGTAACGGTTATTTTGTGAAATTTTATAAAGTTTATATCAATTATTATTTTATGTATTTATAATATGTTAGTTATGTTGAAGTATTAGAAAATGTTTTAGTTTATTTAGTAGTTCACTTTTGACTTCCGATTAAAGTGTCAAATTGTCATATTGTTAGTCAATTGAAGACTTGTAAATAAAATTTAATGAAGTTCTAAGATTTGTATAAAAGGACATCGGTCTTCATTGGGCGTTTAAGCAAATTAGTGTTCAGATCCATATGTATTGATAAGTGATAGTTATATAAACCAAGTGTTATTTATAAAAGTATAACAGAATCAATTGATGAAGAAACCCTCTTCTATATAAAAGTGTAAAATTTTAACACGATAGAACATTTGTTGGATTATGTCATAGCATTTTGCATTTAGTCAAGATCACCTTTATATTATATAAAAGTGATTCTGTATAACATATAAGTGATCACCTATAAATTCTAAAGAATTATTAATACACAAAGGCGGTCTTTTCCAAGTTCGCCTTTCAATACTAATTCTCCAATAAAACAAAGTAGCTATAAATTCTGTGATAATAAACAGAATTGTAATGACTGACCCTTTTTTATAAATGAGTTGTAATGACTACAAAAAGTTTGAACATTTTTTTTTTTAATTATTACTTACTGAACTAGAGCTAGCGGGATGCCTTACTAAGTGTACAAGTGTGAACATTCACCAAACTGTACAGACGCATGGGAATTTTTCCTCTGGAATATTTCATTTACGGGTACTTAAAGAATGTATTATTGCTTTGAAGGTGTCATGTATTCGGTAGTCGAGAGAGATTTTATATATAAAGTTATTTTATTTGTAGCTTACTTAATTAATTTGAAAGAATATACAAAATTTGTTTGTTATTTGATAATGTTCGAAACATTATAATAAAATTAATATAATAAAATTAATAATGATTCATAGAAAACTGAAGGTTACATATATTATGAGTGATTTTAATAAAATATCGCCTATTTAAAAAAAGTCTACAACTTTCAGTAGACTAATCAAATTTCATAAATAAAAACTAAAAAAAATATCCGATACGTGCAGGGATTTATTATTAATAAAACCTGTAACGATTAATTCTTAATTCTATATTTATTAAAAATTAATGAGCTGAAGATGGCTCTACGTGTTAAAAAAATTATCATCGTATAAATCTTCATCATTAAAAATAACATATTTATTCAACCAAATCAAAAAGCATTTTTTCTAAATAATAAAAAAAAAACAACTTTAGCTTTACTACTAGATAAGAGTTCGTAAAATATTGAAACAAGGTTGAAATAATACAATCGTACTTTTAAAAGTTTGAACAAAATTATTTAAGATTTATTTGTTATATTTATGATTAATAATTTATAAAATATATCCTATTTAATTTTGGAACATATATTATATATCAATGGTGTGGCGGAAGCCACGATGCCCCGCTTATTGCAATAATCACCTTTATGAAATAAATTATTGCTCTCGTATCGATTATTTATTGCATACCAAAATAAAATTTTATGATGAAAATAAGGTTTATTTCAAATAAAATGTGAAATAATATATATTTTTTTAACATAAATAATCATTAACAGTTAAGTACACCGAACAAGAAAATATTATGGGAGAATCATAAGTTATGTTTTATATTAGTTTAAATTTTAGGAATCTAAATTATGCATTTCCACAAAATCCTGTAACAACAAATAAATTTAATATATTTGCTTTTATTTATTTATACCCATTTATAAAACATGAGATTTGAGCTGATAATAAAGCTGTTTCACTAATTACACGGATTAAGTTACTGATAATTATCAACACGAACCTGTCTGAAAATATAATTATAATAATAGTGTTGCCAAAAATGTATTCAGTTATTATTTATACATTTTATTGAGTAACACATTGAAATATGATACGTTATTTTGGTGCAATGAATATTTGAGCATTATGTTTGTTAAAGTGTAAATAATAACAATTAGTGCATATAAAATGAAATGGAAGTTAACAATGAAGTACCGATTTACAATAACGCCTGTGTTTGAAATTATGAAATTAGTTTTTTAGTAAAGTTTAAATTACCATTAATAAAATCAACAACGCCATAATAATGTTATTTCAATTACCGCCTCGTTGATCGAGTGGTTAGCGCAGACGCCTAACGTATAGCGACACAATGAGGCTCGGGTTCGATTCCCGACAGGGACAGGCATGTGTGTGATGATCATAGATATCTGTATTTCTGGATTTGGTCGTTTATTAAATATATTCTCAGTATCTATAATGTGTATTTCTATGTATTTGTATCGTTGCTTTGCTTGTTGCTTTGCATTTGCTTACTTAGGGGTAAGAAGAATGTGTGTAATTTGTCCTTGAATGAAATACCTTTAAATTAATACCCGCATAAAAAAATATTTATATTTTAATTTTATAATTAGTAAATTTGGGTTTCGGTTAATGAACCTAAAGAGAACATTTTGTAAAAAGAACATACAACAAAATCTTGTTTTTGATATCAATATTATGATCAGTGTTTCTATAATTCACAAATTCATATAAAATACATGAAATTTAATCTTAATAATATTCAAAACTAAATAAATACAAATTGGTTAATCACTATTTTAATCAATATGAAATAAATATTTCAAATATGAAACAAATATTTTTTTCTTTATTTATAAGAACCTATTAAAAATATAATTATGTATAAATAAATTATTTAAGTAAATAACGAGTTATATTTAATACGTACTTTAAATAAAGCTTATCTGACGGTTCGAATGTTTTTCAGTAAATATGATAAGGGGAAGACGAAGTATTGGCGTTGCTGGGATTGATGTAGAGAGGTTGCCTACAAGAGGTAGTCAACTAATTACAAAATAACTTTTTACATAGATAAAAACATACATACATTTGTATACCTACTAATGATGCTGAATAAAAATCCTTTAAATTGTACTGATTTTTTAGTTTATTTTGAACATGAAAGATTATTCAAGATGAAAGGTGAATGAATTCAAACCATGAATGATTCTGAATGGAATTCAAACCATGTTCATATTATAATAAACATTTTAAATCCAAATCTAGTTTTTCTAAATACGTTAACACTAATTTATTTAGTATTACCATTGCCTATATCATATAGTGAGTCTTATACACCATTTAATTTCTTTCATCTTCTTCACAGTATTAATAAAAAAATAGTTGCTTCTATATTAAATATTTAAGTAGTAGATTTTTTATTTATTATCATTGAAAAAAAGTTTTGGTTTAAGAGTAAAAACTTCGAAGCGGTAAATAAAACATACAGCGATGTTTTTTTACTAAAAATTAAATAAAAATTAAAACTTAAATTGTCGATAAATTGCTTAACTCTTTATTTTCTAAGTAAAAATTCTCTAATTTTCAAAATTAAATGGACAGGTAAAACCCCGAAATGTGCGGGTAAAATAGTTCACAATAAACATCAAGGTGAGAATTTGTATTTAAGGATCCTTTATTTTTTTTTATTTTTTTTTTTTTTTTTAACGTCAGGAATCCTCATGGATACACACCTCCATCAAGGGGATGATGGAGGTGGTTATGTGAGACTCCTACTCACTAAACCTGACGGTTGCCGCCGCCGTCATAATGGGACACCACGGGATCGCTTTCGCACTCACCGCGATGCCCCGACGTGATCCACGGAGAGGGTACCCCGCAACGAGGAGCACCCATCCCTTTTTCGCAGGCTTGATAGATCGTGGAGGGATCCACTTCCCCCCACCCAAGCCTGCTGCCTCTGAAGGGGGCCGAGACCCCCTTCTAGCTGGACTCAGTCTCAGAATCGAGCCAGTTGGACAGACCGACTCGACCATTGACCGTGTCCAGCTCCGCCGCCGGTTATCTCCCCGAGAGGAGACCACCGGTCAGACCCCCTGGAAGAGCACACTCCCATAAGACCCAGTGATGCGCAGACAGCCTCACTGCAACACACTGGAGTCGAACGTGAGTCCGCTCACGTAGGGGGCCCAACGTCGAACCCGACAGGCCTTTACCGCCGGCCACGGTGATCAGCCGAGACCAGCAAGAAAAAGGCATAAGTCGGGAACCCACCACGCCCAGACCAACCATCACCAAGCGCAACCGTGGCGTCACGCTCGGCAACGATTAATCCAGGCAACGTCTCGGACCGTCTCCCAACCAAGCACCCTCTCTAAAGTGCTTGGTGGAAAGAGGTCCAGACCCTAATCGCGAACCCGCCCACACAGCCGCGGAACCACTCCACAGTCCACTCTGCTATCAGAGAAGTACCAGGAGTAATTCCGCAGCCGACCCCGGCAAAGAGGGCCTGCGCCCTCCCACCCTCAACGCCCAGGCCAACTTTCCAACGTGATCAAACGATGGAAAGAGGCCCGAGCCCCCCCGCAGACAGACCACCCCGAAAGGCAGCCTGCCCGCCAGCCAGCCATGAACCGGGCACAAACCCCCATGGCCGACCTCCACCGCGCCGAGTATTAGCCAACGGCTAATGCAAACCCGAAGGATCACATTAACCGTTGTTGCCCAGGGAGCACCGGCCCGTACCGCTTCCGATGCCACCGGACGAATCCGAGCAACAAGGGAAACAGACGGGCACACGAGGAGGTTCCCGGCGACGGCCCCCCGTATTTAAGGATCCTCAATTACCCTCAGATTTAGATAAATTTATTTTTGTAAGACTTAGCACCATTAAAAGTGTTATTTTTTTGTTATATTATGACTACATATTAAAAAAATATATATTGTAAAAAAAATATTAAGTATCCCAACCATCTATGAAAATGTAATCTATCTTTATGTACGTTTACACTGCATTTGCAACTTTTGCAACTTTTTAGGCATTTATGCTTTGTATGCCGGTAATAAATTTTAGTTAAAAAACACTCATATAATAAATTTAATTGATTGTCTATCAATTTATATGTAACAAAATCTAGTAACTCTAATAGATTTTATTCGGAAAAGGACACAGCTAAATATTAGGGATTCTAAATAACAAAGGGTTAATAATAGAGTCCCTTAAGTAAATAGCAAAGGTACATTAAGGTTCGGTACGATATTGACCTAAAATGTCTTGGGATGTGATAAATTTTCTCAACCTACCTAGTTAATAATATTGTTTAGAATTAAGTATTTCGGGAAACATTGGTCTTACTGGTTTATGATAAAATATCACATCAACAGGATAGTTGAAAAATATTAAGTTTAAACGTCTCTTTAAAACTAAATAAAAGAACAAATAAGTATATCAAATTTTATAATGTATGGGATGTTTTTTTACTATATTCAAGATAGTAAAAAAAAATATTTCTTAAATTTGTTGTAATCGTATATTGTGATCATATTTTATATAAAAACCACCCGACAACAAAATCATTCTCTATTGCTAGAGCTTATTTAATAAAGAAAATTATAATAAAAAAACTATAGCATATTATATACATTTATTCTCTTTTATGAAAAATATTTAGTGAAAAAATACTGCTTTTTATCTAAATGCTAAATGCTTTTTATGTAAAAATAAAAACTATTTTTAATATTCGTATAGATTTTTCGTAAATATCATCACTGTATCACTTACTAAATATTTGTGAATCTTAATTGCAACAACCTAACTATTATATTATATGTCATTTACCAAAAAAGTCATTTCACATTACCAATGTCATTCATCAACCAAGGGGTTTACAGGACTTTACTACCACACACTACTTCGTACGGTGTTCCCGGATCGTTACATTATGGGTTTCTTCTAAAACACCACACACTTCGAATTCCGGCAACTCCCTTACGCAAAATCCAAAGTTAACACACCATATCTCATACACAGAGAGTCCGCGAGTAGGTACGAACAATAACTTCCATTAATAACATTGTCAAGTCGTTCTAGTCTGACCATGTTACAGATGGAGATATTAAAAGATTCAAAGAGGGATTGTTGTTTTAATAGACTTGATTTATACATTTTTAAGTTTTTTATTCATAATATCATTTTATAGATATTCAGACATAATATTAGAGTACGTATTATTTAGATATCAAATTTCTTTATTAATAGATTTCAGAGATTTTCATCTTACAAAAAGGAGAGATTTGCTTTTGCTTTTCCCTTTTTTCTATTTAACATTTATTATTAAAATAAATTATATAATACCAAAAATACAATCCAGAAGAAATTATTTTTAGTCTCACCAAAAAAACTTATTTATTGTTATGTACCTTTGCATTCTGTTACCTTATAGTTTAATAGTTACCTACATGTGCAGTCTGTATGCACTGCTAACATTTGTAAAGCACGCTCTCTACCAGAATTATATGGGCTTATTGTGTTCACAACAAGTGTTTGCTTAAATACAATGAGCTTTATTCATCATACCTTTAAAAGAACTTACTTTATTATGATTTTCAACCATATATTATCAAGTAAAGATACTTACTATTATTCACCGGCTTAGTCGTCGTTATAGAAAGACACCTATGTTTTTTACAATTTTAACTTGTCTGGCTGTCTAGGTTCTAGGGCTGTCGAGAGGCTTGAGGATCTTGAGACGTGCTTATAAGATGTTGAGGGTAACCGATAATATTTGTGGGTGGTTTTAAATGCAGTTCAATACTACTCCGCCTAATAGTATCATATTACCGCCCCGAGCTTTACCTTCTCAAGGAAGAAGTACCCACAAAACAATATTGTATGGCTACCAAAAATAAAAAGCGTACTAATGGTACGAAGTTGTATATAAAATCCCACAATATATAAAAATCAACAAAAACAGTTGTCAGAAGAGGAAGAATGTTTCTAAAAGTTTTTTTTTACTTAGGTAGGTACATCACCATTTTAATAATTAATTTAAAAGTTGTATATTTCTTTTTGTAACTAAAAAATTGTTATTTAAATTCAGGTATTTTTATACTATAAAATCAGTAGTGAGTCATAAAACAATATTTCTGTTCCATTTGAAACATTTCTACATTTCTATTCAAATATATGCGCACATTCGGTACATTTTATTCCGACAAATAGTATAGGTAATAGTGTACCTACCTACTGCAGACTGAAGAGATCTACATAATTTTTTCTCAAATGCTTAAACTCCGTTGGTAATTCAAATGAACACTAATTATAATGCAAAAAAGAGCAATTTAAAAACATTTAACAAAAAACAATTTCAACTGTTTCTGCAAAATGCAAAAAAAAACAATTCAAATATTTTAAATATGTTTTTAAATACTTATAAAACAATTATTTTTGTCTGAAATGTCCTTTAATCTAAATAAATGTACATATTATTCTATTTCACATCTAAAAAGGAAAGACTGTATCAGATAGCATCTTCCCATTTTATTAAAATTGTTCCTATGTCTTGGCGTTTGTAGCAAATTGCAGATGGGTTTCGAGATATGATATAAATAAACTATATATGATATTAATTCAGGTTTCTATAGTTGATTTTATTTTCGTTCTTATTAGATACACTTATAAATATTATTTTTATATAACTATTTAATTTTCACCTGCAGACTTTTTAATTTTCACCTACATATTAGAATTAAAAACACTATCTAAACTAAGAGTTTGGAATTTTTGACAACATGCTACCATAAAATTATAAACCTAAAATAATAAATACTATTTATTTTTTTCCATTAAAAAAAAAATAATAAAACATTTTGTATTGTAGTTAAGATTAAATTGTGTACTCTTTTCGAAAGTTATTTTCATTATTCTAATCAATATCTACTAACAAAACCGGAAATAAAAGCAAAACAATGGGCAACTGGATCCGGAACTAGCTTACATAAATTATAAAGCCATTGGTCCAGAGTGCATAAACAAACAATGCTTAGAGTTCCTACCTCAAACCCGTTCAGCAGGGCTATTCGCTAACTTTGACTTTTCTAATGACCATCAGCTGTGACGTCATGGCAGTTTGTTACTATAGTTACATAATACAAAATTAGTTGTTTGACAACCATTATGTCCGCACTTAGTGATAGTGATTTTCATTTTAGCTGTCAAAAAAGATACGCAATAACCCTGCAGGTTTGAAGTTATAAATAAGGAAAAGTATTTTGTAAAATTATGACGTTTATAATTTACACATATAATATTATAAATCAAAAACCGCACAAGGTACTCACTTATGATGTTTATTTTGGATTTAATGTAAGGTATAACTAAGGTATACAATTTGCTTTATTTTAAATTATGTTTATTTCTGTTATATATTATGTCTTTTAACATTTTGAAAGCCTTATTTTATTATATTTGATTTCTTCAAATTAGAATATGTATAAAATGAAAAATTACGTGTGTTTCTCTATATCAGTTGGCTAAAAAAAACAATTCATATATCAAAATGTTCATAGTTATAGCCATTTCTCAAGCCAATATCATTAAGTAAAGAACCAATAAGTATTGGAAATATATTCAACGCTTACTCAATTACATATCGATGAAAAATAAATAGCCATGCAGGTGAGTTAAGAAGAAAGTTGAGCACAATTGTATCCAATTAGACATTTTGATCTTGATGGGGGAATTCCCGAAGTCAGAATATCTTCATACATATAATAAAATTGTTACTGATCGATTTCTGTACATGGAAAATAATAAAAAAAACATAATGGGGGGCTTTTATTAGAGCAAGAGAACACAAAACAATCATTTTTCATTTTATCTGTTTGTATGTCTGTATGTTTGTGCACGCTTATCTCAAAAACGGCTTAACCAATTTGAATGTGGTTTTCAGGAATATATTATCACAGTCTTGACTTAAGATTTAAGGTTTATTTTATCTAAATCGGTGAAGAAATAAAACAGTTATGTCAATTTGTGTCAATCGCGTAATAGGTAGCATGCAAATCGTATTTTATACAATATAAACCAGGATCTGAAGAGATAAACAGAATCCATTTTCAGCATTTTTAAAACTTTGTGTGTCTATCGGTTTGTCTTTTAGTTGTGCACGCAACACGAAATATATGGCTAATATAAATAACATTTATACGTAGAAATTGAGCGTAGTAGCACTCTGAGTGACATTTAGTTTTTAATTTTAATTGAACCCTCTTCACTTTATCAAAATATGTATCTTTATACATGTAAATAAACTATGACTAGTTGCTGTCTGTACATGAAAAATATTTTCTAAACTTCACAATAGCAAAAGAAACCAAAACAGTGTTTATTCATTTTGTCTGTTCGTCTGTATGTTTGTATGTCTGTATATTCGTGCACGCTAATCTCAGAAATGAACTAACCGGTTTGGATAAACTTTTTGGGAATATATTGTCACCAGCTTCATTTTACATTTTGTTTTTTTATTTAAGTCGGTTAACAAATAAAAATAATAATCTATTATTACGATACCATAGCGGTAAGACATTTCTTCAAAACTATTTTTTTTTTTATATTTCAGGTAAGAACAGGTTTCACACTTAGTAGTTTTATACTTCATGATAGTTTTATATTTTATAATATATTTTAGATATTTTAGATAGCTTCCTAATAAGTAGACTATTTAAAATTTTTTTAATATAATATATGGATTGATAGTACATGATAGTGGTACATATTGATAGTACTTATTGATGGTACATGTTGGTAGTACATATTGATATTATATATTGATAGTACATATTGATAGTAAATATTGATAGTACATATTGATAGTATATATTGGTTATATATATTGATAGTATATATTGATAGTACATATTTGACTATCAATTTATACTATCAATATTTACTGTCAATTTAAACTAGTAATTTATACTATCAATATGTACTATTAATAAATACTATGATAGTACATGTACTATTGATAGTACATGTTGATAGTAGATGTTGATAGTATATATTGATAGTACATATTGATAGTAAATATTGATAGTAAATATTGATAGTAAATATTGATAGTTAATATTGATAGTTAACATTGATTGTAAATATTGATAGTAAATATTGATAGTAAACATTGATAGTACATACTGATAGTAAATATTGATAGTATATATTGAAAGTATCTTCCGATAGTAAATATTGATAGTATATATTGATAGTAAATATTGATAGTAAACATTGATAGTACATACTGATAGTAAATATTGATAGTATATATTGAAAGTATCTTCCGATAGTAAATATTGATAGTAAATATTGATAGTAAATATTGATAGTACATATTGATAGTAAATATTGATAGTATACAGGGTCATTTTTCATTAGTTGAGCACCTTTTGCAGGCAGCCTCTCTACATCAATCCCAACAACATTTGTTCTACGACTTTTAAAAAATCTTGATAAATAACTCAGAATAAACGAAACAAAAAAATTTTTGCTCCCTCGATTATTTATTACTCTGTATTTTGTAAGCAGTCTAAAGTATAGGTTGCGGCAGTCTAGCGCTGTACGAAATTTGTAAGGTACCACGCACGTAATACTATTATAACTTATTATTATTTTTTGTTTTATTTCAAACAGTATGTAATAATTACCCAATCGTCGTATTGTGTATTAAAATTGTTAACAATTAATCAAGGTAGAATCAGATTATTTACAATAATACAATGTGTTATTTACAAAAGGATTCAATATTTACAAATTACCTCTTAAATTTATATCTCGTCGATACCGGTGCAAAATAGTCCCCTTCATATCCAACACAAAGACCACACCTAAAAATCAACTGTTCACCGACTCCTCTTTTCTCTTGGTGTACTCGATATTTGTGTTACGGCATCACAATACTGTTTTCACTAATCGAAATTAGGTTACCGAGTAACGGGAGCTAGCGGGTCACGCGGCACACGCTTATCTAATTGACCGTGACAAACGACTCGATCAAGTTCAAACGTGCATCGCCGCCGCTGCATCACCCCGCCACCCGCCACCCCGCGCCCCGCTGCTCGTGTCCTTGGCACGTATTTTGCCTACGCAAGGTGCGTGGCCTCTCTTTGCTCAAGGTTGCGAGGTTGTTAAATGCTCGTTCAGAGGCAGTAAATAAATTTTGTATGGGAAAAACTAAATTTTTAAAACTATTAATTTTAAAAAGTCGTAGAACAAATGTTGTTAGGATTGATGTAGAGGGGCTGCCTGCAAAAGGTGCTCAACTAATTACAAATAACCCTGTATATCGATAGTAAATATTGATAGTACATATTGATAGTAAACATTGATAGTTAATATTGATAGTTAACATTGATTGTAAAGATTGATAGTAAATATTGAGAGTAAACATTGATAGTACATACTGATAGTAAATATTGATAGTATATATTGAAAGTATCTTCCGATAGTAAATATTGATAGTAAATATTGATAGTACATATTGATAGTAAATATTGATAGTACATATTGATAGTACATATTGATAGTAAATATTGATAGTAAACATTGATAGTAAACATTGATAGTAAACATTGATAGTTAGCATTGATAGTAAATATTGATAGTACATATTGATAGTATATGTTGGTAGTACATGTTGATAGTACATATTGATAGTACGTATTGATAGTATAAATTGATAGTAAATATTTGTATTATATATTGATAGCCCTCCCGTTAAGGAATACTAATAAACTTTCCAATCAAAAAAATAAATCATGTGTCTACCTAGTCTTTAAAAAAATATATGTAATTAAAAATAAAAATATATTAAAATAAACTAGAAATACTTCTACATGCAAAAACTACTTGCCAGAGTTTGATAAAACTTTGAACGTTCGTTTTATAGAAATTGGAATATATGCATAAAAATCGCAGGTGCAGCTAGTTTGTTGTTATTATTCCTTGAGGATCCAAAAAGCGGAAGTTAGATCACACAAATTGATTGAATGTTATTAAGTAAATAAATTGATTTTGCATAACTATGGGAAAAATTTGTTAATGATATCCTTTTACCTACCAATCTCATAAACATAAAAAGATTTTCAATTAACAGAGTAATCGTTACACTGAAATTGCCATTTACTATTTGTGAATATTAGGTTGAACCTTATCGAATACACAAAGTTATCCTCAAAATGGTCTCATATTGTATTATGTCGTATATTTTACCAATTCTTTAGTTTAAAAAGGCAACCATAATATTTTATGAAAGTAAACAAATTATTAACAAAACTTCAAGGCAATAATATAACACTTGAAATCTGAAATGTATGATAAATGGCAACCATTTATATCTAAAACAATGAACGTTATGACGATTGTTGCAAAGTTGTTAGAAGAAGATAAATCAAGGTATCAGTTACTGCAAAGTTTAGATTCAAAAGACATTCATTCATTTATCAAGAACTGAGGTTTTCTTAAGATTTTGTTATTGTAAAGAGGTTTTACAATATTGATAATGATCAATATTGTTAAAACTTTACTTTTATGAATATTATTATACTCTTTACTTTTGTAAATAATGTTTTTACTTTTATTAATAATGATACATTTTGAAGTTTTTATTACAAAAGGTGAATTAAAAAAGTAACAATTTGATTTTAAAAATAATAATAAATAATATTTTGTTCATTAAATATTGTCACTTTTAATACTGTTTAATTAAATGAAGAGTCTTCTAACTTCAAACAAATTTACAATATTAATTTTAACAAAAATAATAATAAAGATAATACATTTTTTTTTGCATGTCTGAAACATCAAACAATCAATTTAAATTTAACAAAATTGGGTAATTTATTATATTTGGACATGTAGAACACAACACCAATTATAGGGTTAATAAACTACAAATGGTTAAAAAAATAACTTCAAAAAATATATAAAAAAGGCACATTAAGGATCGATTTGATGTTGCCCTAAATTTCTTAAATTGTGATAAATATTTCCTACTAATCCATATTTATAATATTGTATAGATTTAAATACTATTTATAATATATGATATATTCAAATAGTACTATCAACATTCCAAGTCATGGGTTGAAAAGGAGTTTAAACAATATTTTATTAGTAATCTCTTTAATAAAAAAAATCATTAGAAATGAGTAGGTAATAATAATAATACAGGACAAGTTACACACATTGATCTAACCCCTAAGTAAGCAAATTATTTGCTTGTGTTGAGGGTGTTAGACAACGATACAAATATATAGAAATACACATATAAATACTGAGAATATATTTTATAAACGACCAAACCCAGAAATATAGACATCTATGCTTATCACTTACATACCTGTCCCTATCGGGGATCGAGCCCGAACCTCATTACGTCGCTATAAGTTAGGCGTCTGCGCTAACCACTTCACCAACGGGGCGTATAATATTTTAAAATAGTTATTATCATACGAATGTACAGAAGATATTTATACATACAGTAACTAGGTTGTAATATATTTTATTGTTAAATCAAATAAATTTGGACACAGAGATTATTCTCTAATGACAGAGTTGATTTTTTTTAGTAAAGAATATGAAGAATTTTACGAGTACACCAAAAAAATATTCCATTCCATTAATGAGAAGACTACTTCAAAGAACATTTCATTTTAATTTTATAAATATTAATTTCAATAACTAAATTAACTCCACAAAACAATAAATACTAGGACGATCTGTTGCCATCTATTACATCTGATTCCTATAACCCGAAACAATAAGTAATTTCTCATCGCATAAACTTTTTACATTTCTAGTTTTATTGTTTCTCGTTGCAGCAATAAGCAAGATTTTTCAACATAAATCAAATTTTATTTCATGGTGTTTTTTACTAAATAAATTTGACAAATACACAAAATAAAAATGTTTATGGACGTGTGATTACCACATAAAGATTAGTTTTTACAAAATATTTACAGTTCTGTTTTAGTTTACTATTATCATATTAAATATCTGGAAATATACAAAATATGCAGACATATTCCATATATCATTTTGGTCTCTTGACGTCATTTAGAGGATAGCAATATAGTTATTATATTTTAATTATTTTAGTAACTCATTGATTAAAACTCTCAACAATTATATGATTGTTTTGGAGATTGATATGTTGTGTGTGACGTTGGTACGTGAATATATTGAATTACTCGCGAGTAATTCAGCCTCACTGGCAGTTTGATACGAATTGAACCTGTCATAAGACTGAAAGGAAAAATAATAGTCATTAAATAGTTTTAGTATTTTTTTTATCATTTCGATACTATTTTAAATACTTTAAAGCTATGACTTATCATCAAGAAGTTTAATTAACATATAAAATTAATACTCCTTTATGCTTACGCCTATTTCAAGTTATACTATAAAAAAAAATAATAGAATAAAGCTTTACCCAAAGTACAAGTTTGCAGAAATCAGATCCTCGAAAAAATGTAGTCAAATTTATAAATATAGAATGAAAAATAAACGGACATGGGCAGGGATTCGAACCTGTGACTACTGGGAAACCGTCTCGTTACTCTGCCAACTGAGCTACCGTATCGGAACGGGACGGTTTCCCAGTAGTCGCGGGTTTAAATCCCTGCCCGTGTCGGTTTATTTTTCATTCTAAATTTATAAATTTAAATAAGCTTAACATGGCTATAGATGTTTATAGATATTTTCAAAGAATGTAGTCAAATATTGCTGGTCCTGTATTGTATTGTACTGTAACTGTAGTGATGATTTGAATGAATTAACAAATTATTTATAAAGATACATGTACCTACATAACTTTTCATATTGAGATGTATTTTCGCTTTAATATTAAGATCGTTAGGTCTTAATAAAAAATTGTCCAATAATTTTTAACATTAATTTTTTTTACAAAAGTAAAAAAAAACAACAATAATTTTAGTGTCGTAGTAATCGTACAGCCTTGGAGTCTTGTAGTAGGCGTGAACACAAAACTACAGAAATTTAAATTTCAGATGGCTAAATAAATACACAGATTTTAATTTTCTTTGATATGTTTTTCATTTTTTCTCACTTAATATTGTTTTTAAACAAATATAAAATGATAAAAAAACTGATAAGGACAGGGATTCCAACCAACATCTGGAAAACCAATTAAACTAAATATATATTTATTTAAAATAAAAGAAGGTTATATAATAACAAAACATGATGCATATATTTTTCAAACAAGACTTAATATATTTGGTATATTTCAATTTTATAATTCCGTTTATATTTAATAATCAATGTCATATCATTACTCCTTAAAGAAATTGAGTTTACAAAAAGAAGAAGAAAATTTGATGAGTTTTTGGTTGTTTATTATAAGTTTGTTTTTAAGCCCCCGACTCAAAAAGAGGTGTGTTATTAGTTTGGCCTTTGTATCTGTGGCATCGTAACAGCCAATCGAGTAGACTGATTTGATTACGGTTTTTTTAATCGAAATTTCAATTCGTCGAGATGGTTCTTAGCTATGTTTGGTCGAAATAGAGGCAGTGGTCTCTAAGATATTGATATTTGATTGGTGGGGGAAAATCTTCTTATGCAATATTGATGGTAAATACTTAAACTACTGAAAATTTCTGTATTTGTGAGTACATTTAGATATAGAAAGCAGAAAATTTAAATGACATTTAAAAAGGATAAATATGGTATTATTGGTTTAATCTTAATTACATCTATATTTTAGGGTTAACAAGAAACTGATAGACGGCACCTTTGATTGCAGCAGCGGTCTTAAAACATTCCTTCCTGATAATTAAACACAAAAGAAAACATTTTTTTAATGTCCCAAATTAAATGCTTTGCTTAAAAATAAATATTTCTTTATGCATTTGTTTTATTTTTTTTTTTTGTAAGATATAGAAGTAAATGTAATCAATATAGCAGAATATGGCCTTAAGACCTTTTTTGAGCCAATGGAAAGGAATTTTTAGAATCCTGTGCAAATATGTTATGGAAATAATAATAAAAATAATTTATTTATATATCAGATTTACATCGATGTGTTAGTGTGTGTGACACATCAGTGGCGGGTCCCACTGGTCAACAAACACATTCAGCATTCCGTTGGAGGAGCCGCGAAGGTGGGCTAACATAGAGGCGCTCCGTTTTCTCAAAACGGCATAAAAGTCATCCGTGCGCGTTTCTGCGAACATGCCTGAGGCACTTCACTGCCTCAGATGGGGCTGCCGCCATCAGAACCCTGAATGCGTTGTTATACAGGACCCGTATAAATCGCTCGCCATATGCCTGCCGCGAATAGTCAGCCCAAAGCCCAAATATTATATACATTTTATTACGTTATTAGTGTTTCTTAACTTTTGAAATTACACATTTTATGTCAATGCGCCATTTATTTTTATAAATAAGGAAACAGCAACTGCTACCAAACGCTTCAAATCGGAGTATAATAAGTAAAACTGACAGTTTTTCTTTATAAAGTTGGCTTTACTCCAACAACTCACGTTCCAGAATGTTCATAGTTCTAGCCATTTCTCACGCCAATACCAGTAAAGCTTAAAAGTATTGGTAATTCATTTAACACTTATTGTTTTGGTAAATGTTTTATCTGAATTTAAAAGTAAGAGAGTCATTTTGCGAAAGCGTATCCGATTAGGTATCGAGGAAGTAATAAAACAATTACATAATACGAGTATAAATATTTATTGTAACTTTCAATGAATTTTGAAAAATGGTCAAATTTGACTTAAATAATTCTACAAAACATGTAATGGATTGAAATAAAATTAAGCAGAAAGCTTTTAAAGACCAGAAATTTAATTTAGTTGAAAATAGTATGAACTAAGGAACTAATTAAGGAAGATAATAAGATGAATCTACCGTAAACTAAAATTAAAATTCGCTAGTTGTATATAAACAAATTTCCTCCTAAATTTCTTATTAGTAAGAATTAGACATATCATGCCCAATCAGCGATTGAATACGTTATAAGGCATTTTCTAAAATTTTGTAAAAGAATGCAAATAACTGATAAAAGCCACAATGGAATGAATGATATAGCAATAGAAATCTGATCTCTAATAAATGAGAAATGGCAACAGTTTAAATCTAAAACAATCGACGCTATAACGACTGTTGAAAAGTTGTCAGAAGAAGATAAATGACGCTATCGGATACTGCAAGGTTTGGATCGATATTATTATACAGAATATTTCATGATACATTTGGTATAGCAAGACGTTGCATGTATGTTTTGTATCTTACTCACACTTGATAGCAAGTTTGTTTGTAAAATAGGATAAAAGATATATCCCTAATAAGTATGAACTTAAATGAAAAGCATGTTATAACTTTTATAAGAATATTTATTTCTTATCTTATCTTTTAGTTGCCGGTGTTACAACCAAGTTGCACTAGCCGTTGAAATAGACTGTCTGTCATAACGTTGTTTGCCCTTCGTCATCGAATTCGCGAGGTCAAAATTTCCTCATCCACCCACATATCTTCGATATAATGAATATTCTCTTAAAGAGATTTTCTTGCACATACAGTGCATTTATTTTATAAGCTCGCTGACGTGACCCTATTCAGCTACCTAACCGACTGCATAAAAAAAGAAATAAAATGATTTTTTTGACTTAATTCCCTGTTGCTCATAAATTAATCCCATTTTTCTGATTGAATTTTTTTAAATTTTTTATGTCGTAAACATATACATAACGTACAACGGACGTAAAAACATATAGATAATCAAATAGATTGCTCTTCAATTAAAATCCAACAAAATGTTGTATTTGTAAACAAATTATATTCGGAATAAATAGAAGCTTATGGATAAGAATAAGGGATAACAAATAACAGTAAATAGAAATGGGTAAATTATGAGTCATGTTTAAATTATGGGTCCGTGCTACGATATTCACTTAAAATACCTTTTATTCATGAAATGCTGCTATAGTGCATCAAAATATAGTTTTCCGATAAAGTTTAATCTAAACAGTTCTATTTATTATAGTTATATCAAAGTTACATTATTTATAATTTTATTTTATTACACTTGCTAATTTCTCTAAGCTCCTTAATCTATATATTGCTTGTACAATACTCCTTGATAATCCAAACTAAGCTGTAGTTTAACTTGAGGTTATCGTAATATCATAATTATTCAGATTATGTTTCGTTGTGTTTTCAATAATCATTTTCAGAGATGAAGGTGTGTAATAGAACGGGAGGGAAAGGAAGATGGTTAGAGTATCTGGAGAAATGACTTACAATTAAGACTATATATCATTAAGAATGTATAAGAAGGATTATTTCAAGTGATGATATATTTTTTAAATGGTCTATGTTACCACAGATATGTTGAGCTTTGTAATTTTTTTTAATTCTTAAGCGGGCAGCCAAACAGAGATCGCCTCAGTTCCGAAATAAATAATTACGTATATGAAGTTTTAAATTCATCAAGGCAACTAGCAATATTTCAATTGGAATTTTCACATTATACCTTTTAACATTCTCATCTCTTCTACATGATGTCATTTCATTTCACCTATGTTACTTATTAATATAACCAATCAAAATATGCCTGTCACCTTTTTTTAGAAATTGTTTGCTTGAGAGCGACGAATAATAATAAAAATGTATAATTCATGAGAATGAGCGTTTAATTCAAGATTTATTGTTATTATTTTCATGTATTCATGGACAATACTGATGTGATTTAAAAGTTAATTTTTTTCTTGTCTATATTATGATTTTCTTGGGATAATGTATAAAATAAGCTGTTTCATCAACATACTTTGCTAAATTGGTCTACACGAAATTACTCCTATTTAAAACGGCATAACATATGTCTACCCTGAAGGCCCATTCTTAATAGCAGTAAATATATTGTCGGGTTATGACGACTCGGAAGAGATGAGAGGTTTCGAAGATTATTTCTTGTATACAAATTGTAAAATTTAACATTATGTAATATTAGTATAGATAAAATATTTCATAATAAAATATGTTAGTTTTGCTTTAACATTATAATGCTAGTATTTTTAATTATTTTTTTATATATAATCTAGGGCAATGCTGGACGAATTTAAACTAGTACCAACGCAATAATATCTTGACCGTGGTATCTTCCTATATACCGGTATGTATACCGTATACTAACACTTCCCTTAATCTGTAAAATATTTAACATTTCTTATTTTCAAAATTAAATATAATATTAGAATATTTTTGATTTTTATTTCAATTTTCGTTTTCAAAACAGTCAATTGGGATACATTTGAACTATATTCAACTTAAAATTCGACTAATACACATTATCAAAGACAATATTCTTTTTTTTTCTTTCAAGGTCAATGCATGACTACATTCCACCTGATGGAAAGTTTAAATGTAGTCATAGGTGGTAAAGCGCATTAACGTAGCAACCTATTCACTCTTCTCTTGAAGACACCCACATTATCTTCGGACAGAAATACCGACGCAGGCAAGCTGTTCCAGTCCTTCACTGTACGAAGTAAAAATGGAATGTCCACAACAACAGGATGGATACCTTCCGTACTTCATAACGTGGGATGATGGAAGGGGAGCCGGGGGAAATAGGTCTTGTTATTTTTGTGCACAGTCACCAAAATGTATCCTATAGAATACTGAGAGGCTAGGGAAAGGGGCGTAGAAACGCCTGTGTTCAAAGCTGAAGAAGTCGGCTTCAACCAATTCGGGATCATCAATAAGCCACTTTGCTGTCCAGAACCGCAAGACGAGACTTCGCGGCACCAGCAAAAATGTGACCACAGTAAACAACATTACGACATTATTTATATGTTCTTTTTTAGACATTTTAATACTAAAAATATATTTGTTTGATTCCGGAATAGCCTGTAACATTTTTCTATTATACCCTTCTCAAAGAAGCTGCCACGAAGATTAATAGAATCAAAGATAATAACATTAATTTTTAAATAACGTTATACAGATCTCCGTCAAATTTTAATTGTCCATTTTCATAGTTAAGATCACTCTTATGTCTTAATAATTTAATATTTTTCATTTGATTTGTATTTTGGATAAAAAAATAAAATATTATTCCGATCGGATTAATTCGTGTATCATAAATGATAACTTGAATGTCATTTAAAAAGTTCTTACGACAGAGAATCTTTTAACTTTCGAATCATTTCCTTCTGGGCGTTTATTTTAGTACATTTGAATTATTTAATATCCATTTATTAAGAAAAATACATATAAAAAAAACCGGGCTTACCACCTACTTAATCTTTGTAAGCCCGATCTTTGTCTGGCTTTTCTACGAGGTTGATCTTAAAGTTGTGTCAAATATTTTGAAAATATTTGTTTTGTATTTAACGAGGTTTTATAGCATAAAAAAAACTATTTAGTGAAGCAAAATGAGTATATGGTGATATCACTCACGAGGATCTGCAAATCGCTGCACTGCAAAAACAGAAAAGTGACATAATTAATGGGTGTAGAAAATAACAGAATACCTCGCAAGGGCCAAACTAACTTATTAAATGCTTACTTGACCAAGACAAGTACCGATGCGATAACTCCGTGATCAAAGCCACTACGACGGTAAGCTGTGAGATCCACAGGTCACATTTTTATATTGATGATTTTTCTCCATTTTTATATTGAAGTATCTTTATAATTTTAAATTACAAATATTCCTTATAAAAAAATAAAATTTTATATGCAATATAAATATGTTATTTTAAGTTCAAAATTAATATTTGAATATTCCTTTACTTGAAGCTTTTTGAACGAAATGCCCAACCATGTGTCTCTAATTAAAGAGATGTGGACATGGTATATTGTAACGTAACTAATACTTTATGGTATCTAAATTGTAATACGTGTACAACTTGTTTGGGTATGCCTAATGTAATCTAATTACTAAATAAGTTTGTTATTAATACGTAATAAATGTTTTATATTATAATTATTGTTTAATATAGTTTAATATATTATATCTTTGATAATTAGTATAACTAGAAACAAAATATTATTATTCATCATTAACCACAAATAACATTATATACTTTTCATATTATGTCATATTATTTTGTAAAATTAATGTAACAGTTTTCTTTTATACGGAGCTATGTATAAAAGAAAACTGTTTTATGTAACTACACATTCGTATGTCTGTCCTTTCCCTCGTAGTTAACAGTTTTAGTAGCCTGGCTGTAATATTTAAAATTGTCTACAAACATGTTAGCAATGTTGTGCTAAAATAAAAATTGAGACCTTTAATTATTATTTGGTTTCTCTCCCTTATGGTTAAAGTCCATGTTCCTGACTTTTTCTGAATATAGAAGGGCTAAAGAAAAAGTGTTTCGTTCTAAACTATTTCATTTTAAAATGGGTAAACGATTTTTTAACAGAAAAAACAGCGTGCCGATATAGGAAATTTGCAAAATAATCAGTCGAAACTGACTCTATGTGGTACAAAATGTTATGATTTTATTATTATAGACAGTTCAAAGGATCAGTAATTCCTAAACATTCGTATAGATGTTACTTTAAGACATGACTTTAATTTCACGAGTTTCTTTTTATAAAAATAAATTTAAAACTGTTAATAGAAACATCACATTCTTCTTGATCAAATCCTACCGATAACAAGGAAAGAGGGACTAGTGGCTTTCAAACCATAAACTTCAGCTTTGATACAGTCATATAGATTGTAATTGATATTAATATATATTAAGCTACTAATCGTTTTGTATACTGGTAACAGAGAACAGTAATAACATTGTTGTAATTATTTGTGACAATGTTCTATGTAAACGAGATAAATGAAATAATTTGTTAAAGTATATCAAGCTCAATATGGCCATTTACTCTTAGATATCATATAAGAAATCTCATGTTGAATCAAAATTAGAATCCACATACATCACTGGTACATTTGGCAACTTCTCTAAGCTTCTAGATTTATATACAGCTTGTATAATCCCACTTGAGTATCCAAATCGGAGGCTTAGTTTAACTTGAATCTATCGTAATATCATAATACTACGTTCGTAACACATATTACGTTATCATCAAGATCTATCTAAAACACAGTGTAAAATTAACTTTTGGGTTTTGAAAATGGATGCCAATCTCAGCTATGTTTCTTTATCAATAAAAGTACTTGATATAAGTAGGTTTTACGTAAGATGCTTTTTGAAAGAAATCTTTATATTTATAAACTGTTATACATAAAAAAATATTTTTATTTTATTATATTTTTTTAAGTTATATCTATCTTTCTTTTTTAAGGTAGCAAAACAAGCAGACAGCCTCTAGTAATATCAACAGATAGACAGACAGACAGACAGACAGACAGACAGACAGACAGACAGACAGGCTCTAGTAAAATCAACAAAATTTTCATACGTATTCTTACAAGGACCCTGCTTAGAATAAATTCATTTGAACTCTACGTTAATTGGGGACACAGTCGCTCGAGGAACTTCTTTATTAATTCTTAAAAACCCTTCTTTAACCTATTTTTGCGGTGAAAAATAAGTTATGATCTAAGCCAAAATTACCCATAAACGAAACCATATCAACTTCAATAACAGCGCGTTTTGATTAACCAAAAACAATATTTACAACCCGCCAATCCTTCCAAGTCGCAACCTAGTCCATGTCCTAGTTAAAACCAAGGCTCACATAGAAATGAAGTAAAGTCCATCACAACCTCCCCAAAGATTAGTAAGTCCACAGTAGTAGTAGTAGTCCAAAGTATACCAAAGGCATCCAGACCCCAGAACTTCATGAAGATGAAAACCAAAACAAGTTCAGTACTCAAAATCAAACCTCAGACAATTTAATTAACAATTCAATTCGTCCGTTCAATTCGTTATATGTAAGCTTGGACCTTCAAAGGAAACTCTTCCATATTCTTTATAATCTGGCACTATTTATAATCTGGCCAGTATAGTGTTGTCCCAGAGAGGACAGCACTATCCGACGGCTGAAGCAGGAATGCCATATTTGAAAAATGCAGACGTAGTTATATTTGAATAGCACGTGTTCAACAGTTCAACAAATTGATTAGCCAAATTATTTTGTATTATAAATTAGTTGGGCCCATATATATTAATAGTAATAAGACAAAAGTTGTTAAATTATATTTTTTAAAGTGAAAATGTTTGCGGATTTAGATAGACCATTTTATTGTGAAAAAAAACAACTACATTTGTTGGTAAAACATCAACAGTTTGGCTTGGTTGAGAAAACCTTTTGGATTACAATTTACACCTGAATTCGTTGTTAAAATGACAAACTAAATAAGTTGAATTAAAATTAAAATATTATTATTAATTAAAGCTAAAATTTCAGACAGTTGGCTATTCTCCTGATATGGTATTAATAATAATAAATAACATACTTTCGCAACACATTTTGAGTGCCTGTTAAGTTTTGAACTTTTCGTATAACTGGTTTTATGTCAAAAATAAAAAAAAAATGTATAAAAATATTGTTAAATGTTGACAAAAAAATCATGAATATATTTTAATCATAATATGCCACTACTACAAGATGACAAAATCAAATAAGTTTCGAAAAACAATGATATGGTAATACATTACGAAAACTCAGGAATCTAAATAATTCATACAGTATTAACGTTCCCAAACCTGACGAATATGTAAAGGGTAGGACCCAAAAAATCAACTGACACACACCCACACCCACACACAGACGTAAAAACATTACCACACCGACACACACATAACTCGACACAGTACTATTTCTACATAGTAATTATATTAAATCAAGTCGTTTTTCTGAGGAAAATAAGGTACGTTTCCAATATATTGTACATTTAGCCTATGTAAGAGTACTCAAAGTAATGGATTCTGTATTACGCTTTGAATGCCCATCCAAGTTATGAGGTCTAAAATTATAACAATGCAAATTGAATCTTTAGACCTATAGTTAATTTAAATAAGATTTAATAATATAAATCTACTTCACATTACCTAAAATGTATTTCTTAAGCTCATTCAGTTGAAAACTTTACAAATCTCGAAGTGAAACTTTATTGTGTTATGAACTTTATTCTCTTTTTATAAGAATAAAATTCGATGATTATTTTTTCCATCTGCACTGTTAAATACTTTGAACTTTATTGTAAGGTCATTGTAGAATATCGGGTTAGTCTGGATTGCCGGGAATGAAACACAACGTATCGGAATTAGGTGTAATCGCAGACTGGCTTTGCATAAGATGGCGAAGGCAAACTTAAATCTAAATACCCCCTATTTACACATATATTACACCTCCACCCCAATACAACATGATCTTAAACTAAACAATAACTTACATGCTAAATACTTATAACTAGGTACAATACTTAAATTTATGAAATATTAAATCTATCAACTGGTTTTCGCGTTCTTTGGGAATAACGATTCATCGGCTTAGGTGGTGATGACCGAAGTGCATGTTCAGATGGAACATGACTACGTGGTGATACCGTTTCTGATGTAATATCGCTTTTAATGCCTTTATTAACATCACCAGTTATTTCCCCTACACTCATTGTAGAAGTTGTAGGTGATGCCAACTGTTTTATTGGCTCCTCTAACTGCTCGACCACATTCTCTCTACCGTGCCCTACTTCACTACTACCATCGGAACAAGGAACATCAGAAAGTCGCGATCTGCGACGTATTTGATCAATATGTCTTTTAAGTAATTGACCGTTATCCTTTACCACTGAATACCTGCGTTGACTATCTGCTCCCTGCACAGTACCCTTTACCCATCTATCCTGGGTACCATACTCTCGCGCCCAAACTAAATCACCCTCTCGAAGGTTACGCTGAGTACCGCCTGCATATTCGATTTGTCGCCTTTGAACTTCACGTACCCTATCTTCAATAACACGATCACTACGCAGCAAGTCTAATCTCGAACGTAATGTCCGCTTCTGTAAGAGCATGGCAGGAGACTCGCCAGTCGTGCCATGCACTGAATTTCTATATGCCAGTAGAAATGTTTGCAGCGCTGTGTCAATGTCCACCTGATCCCTATATGCCTTCTTAAGGGCCCGCTTACATAATTTAACAGCGTTCTCCGCTGCTCCGTTTGAAGACGGATGATAAACCGGTGAAAAAAATTGTTTTATGCCGTTATTACTCAAAAATGTTTTAAATTCTGAACTAGTAAATGGTGGGCCTTGATCGGAAACTACTTCTTCTGGTAAACCGAACCTTGCAAACGTTGCTCTTAATTTTTTTATGACGTTCGAAGCGTTGGTACGCGTCATTTCAAAAACTTCTAACCATTTTGACGTGGCGTCAATTACAACTAAATACGTTAGCCCCTTATAAGGGCCTAAAAAATCGATGTGAAGCCTGCTCCAGGGACGAGCGTGATACGGCCAGGGCTGTATCGGAGCTCGTGGCGGCGAGTCCGCCTCTGCCGCGCACGTCTCACATTGCTTACATACCGCTTCTACTGATGCGTCAATATTAGGCCACCAGACATAACTTCGTGCTAAACTTTTTGTCTTCACTATCCCCATGTGACTACTATGAAGTTGTTTTAACACTTTGTTCTGTAACGAAGATGGTATAACCATACGGTAACCCCACATTATGCAACCGCCTTCCGTATACAACTCATGGCGCCGCATGAAATAGGGTTTAATTTGATCATCAAGACATGTCAGCGGCCAACCTGATCTTATATAAGACAAAATTCTACTTAAAACGCTATCACCGGCCGTATCTTTCTGTACGTTCTTACTAGTAATTGGCAAAAAATTCTCAACAAAATTAACGTACGTACTTTCATTTATCTTCCTATTAACGTTGCTGTCTTTATGCGGCAAGCGCGATAATGCATCTGCACAATTTTTAGTCGACGTAACATATTCGATATCATAGGTATATCCTGTTAATAATACTGCCCATCTTTGCAACCTGGAAGCGGCCATTACTGGGATGCCTACCTTGTCCCCAAATATATAAGTTAATGGCTTATGATCGGTCCTTAATATAAACTTACGTCCATACAGGTACTGGTGAAACTTACGAACACCGTAAATAATGGCTAGCGCTTCCCGGTCTATCTGTGAGTACGCGCGCTCGGCCGGACTGAGCGAGCGAGACGCGTAAGCCACCGGCCGCTCCCCGTCCGCGGTCGAATGCGATATCACCGCACCTATACCTACGCCGCTTGCATCCGTTGTCAATATGATGGGTAACTCCGGTGCGTAATGAATCAAAACCTCGCTACTGGTTAACAAATATTTAATTTTACTAAACGCCTTTTGGCATTCCTTACCCCAACAATACTGAACACCTATCTTGAGCAAATTATATAAAGGAGATAGGACGGTGCTAACATTTCTTATAAATTTCCCATAATACATCACCATACCGATAAATGCCCGTAATTCGGAAACATTCGTGGGGGCCGGTGTGTTAACTATGGCCTCCACTTTTTCAGGACACGTGTGAACTCCCTGTTGACTTATAGTATACCCCAAATAATTTACTGATGCGGCGAAAAAAACACACTTTTCTTTTTTTACCTTCAGACCGTAATTTTTTAACCGATCGAATACTTTACATAAATTTAGCATATGAGCCTCATTTGTGGCCCCAGTAATTATAATATCATCCAAAAATACTCCTACTGACGGTAAATCTGCAAATAGCTGCTCGAGGCGTCTTTGAAAAATACCTGGGCTTGATGACAGTCCGTAAACCAACCTATTGTACATAAATAGCCCTTTATGGGTGTTTATCACCGTGTACTTCTTAGTGTTATCGAGCTCAAACTGTGCGTAAGCTTGCGACAGATCAATTTTACTAAAACGCTTACCACCCTTCAATCGCAGTAGCAGTTCCTCGATCCTAGGTAACGGATAGCGGTCAATTTCAATAACTTTATTTAATGTTAATTTGTAATCTGCACAAATTCTGATGTTACCGTCCTTTTTGACGACCGGCACGATGGGGGTCGCCCAGTCGGAGCGCTCCACGGGTGAGAGAATGCCGTCGCGCTGTAGCTGAGCCAGCGCGCGCTCCACCGGCGCGCGCAGCGCGTAGGCGAGCGGCCGCGCGCGCATGAACACGGGCCGAGCCCCTTCCCGCACGTGTACGCCCACCGTCCCGCCTTTGTCTAAAATTCTAAAGTCTAAAATTCTTCTTTGGCTGTAGTTAGAATTAAGTCATTTGCGGCCACCCCCTAAGTAGGTAAGTAGTGAGCTCGAATCGAAGTTCAACGCAGAATTTAATTGTATTCCTAATTACAAAAGCCTTAGTAATTGAACTGTTTATTTTTTTGGGGATATAAAAGTTCAAAGAATTCAGAAACAAAGTGTATTGGAAAATAAAGTTATAATATTTTAATTCTTATTTGATAGCACATTGATATAAAGTATACACTAATTAAATTAACATAAACGAGCAATTCTTGAAGTTATATACATATGAAATTGTGTATGGTTTCGGGAGATAAATCGTTTAATTTTCAGAAAACCTTTTTTTTATCATTGTTTTCATTCAACGTAAAATTGCTACAATATCATAAGAATGTTAAGATAAATTTCGCAACCACCTAAAAGGTTATAATAGCTCAGGTGGGAAATCGGACGATTTCGAAACCAATAGACCCTGGATCAAGTCGAGTTGTTTCTAGTCTGAATAGTTCTTTTTTTAAATTTTGTTCTCTTGTGATAAAAAATGTTACTCTCATTGTCATCACATCTATTAAATTTGTATCTAAGTAGAACTAAGAACTTAAAATTATAACAACTTTAAAAGCCATAACAAGGAATGATAATTCATTATTTATACACATTACTTTAAATCGGTTTTTGGAATAATGGCTAAAGTAATTATAATTTTAGAATAGTGTAAGAGTTGTTGTTATTGATCGGAAATTTAACATACATACACTAGATACTTAGCAAAAATTTTAAAGTTTTATAATAATCAGCTTCCTGTGATTAAACAAGAAATTCTTAATTAGTTTGTTTCAAAACTATTAAACTATGATAACAATATTTCTAACTACACATAATGTTTTATAACATCCCGGGTGGTTTCCTAAGATATTTTACAAGACGACATTTCAAAATGTCGGTATTTCACACAACTAATAGCTATATTAATTAAAATTTTAAAACATTCATTGTAATAATATTGAGATTATAAATAATTTTACATGGCTTATAACCAATTTAGCTAGGTTATAGTTTCGAAAGAAGCCTAATAGATTTCACCACCGACCAGATAAAGAAGATCATATATAGAATGCTCAATTTACCGAGACGGGTACGGATACAGTAGCTCAATTGGTAGAGCGATGGGTGGACGTTTTCCCAGAGGTCGCAGATTCGTATTCCTGCCCGTATCCGTTTACTTGAGTCGTTATATTGAGTAAAAAATGTATATAGAACTCTTTGTTTATCTATCTAATAGTACTCCTTAAACGGACTTTTGAGTGGGGGTGGTTTATTGGATTTTTTTCAGCATAATGCTTAAATCAGGCCCTTCTTATAATTACTGCATAAGGTTTGTTAAATATTTTTATACGCGGGTTAAGGGAAATATATAGGTCAGTTAATTAAGTAATATGAAGGAGATTATTATATAATAAAGTCCAAATTTTTTCGAGGATTATTAAAAATAATAAAATATAGTGATTTAACCGCAGAAAAATTAAACAAGTCTGAAAAACTGTAAAACATTGTCATACGGTTCATATTTAACCTAAGCAAAAATGACCGCACTTCCCATTTTAGTCAAAAACTTCAATAGCTTTCCATACGTTAATGTTCAGGATTTACACATACTTTGTATTGTATATCATTTCACCCGAAAACACCTTCAAATGTATTTTTTTTTGAATACCCAGGTAGTCTACCGAATTCGAACGAACGAATGACCGAACATCACAAAAACTTATCATAAAAAATCCTAATCGTAGTTCCACTTACAAAAAACGTTTCGCCATAATTCATGTTACCAAACTATGGTATGGGTTTCCTCGTAAATATTGTAACAAAGAAAAAAAATATTTTTTAAATTGCAAATAACATTTATTACTTTTATCGTGTTAGTTTATTAGACGAATATAAAATAATTAAAAATATAAAAAGCTTATTCGAAGTGGTGTCCATTGGTTGCAAACACTACGTGAGCGGCCAGATTTTTCTCTGTCACAAACAGAGGTCTTATTGTACATATTAATAGCTCGGTTCACAAATATTTGACTAATACCAAGTTTATGGAGGGTTTTAAAAATTGATTTTTGTGCCATAATAATAATATTAGAAGCGTTATTCAAATAGCTCGCAAGGGGGAATGTATTTTCCAATGAGTAGTTATTACAGTTATTTAAAACGCTACGGAAAGTGACATGATCTCATCTGCCACAGCAAACAAACACAATGCACAAAGAAGAGAGAACCAAAAACAAAACACAAATAAAAAAAAATGACACTTCTAAATATTTTGAATCAAGTCGTTTTTATGCCTAGCTTTGACACATGACCAGTCACAATGCATATTAAGTATATATGTATACATAAGATTGCACTAAAAATTAAAAAAAAGAAATCAAAGTATAAAATAATAAATAAACTATTACCTCATAGCATACATTTTTCCTTATTATGAGTCTGGAAGTGATCGCCTTAAAACGATAAGACCGCCTTTTGCACTTTGCAGTGTTTTTCTGGACTTGTTACTTTTTTTAATATATTCTGGTGTACAATAAAGTATAATTAAATAAAAGTATGTAAGTAAGAATACTTTGAAATATTTTTAGGTATTCCCAGTGTATTACTATTCTAATGTTTATTACACTTATTTATATAGTATTAAATAATATTTGTAATATTTTATATTGCATATCAATTCAATGAAGCTTTTAAACGTTTTTTCATGAAAACACATCGCAATCATGTCAGTGGTGGATGTTTCACCTCTAAAATCCTTTTGTCAGTGATGTCACGGTATTGAGTCTGAGCTCTCAGCAATGTGTCGACGGATAAAAGTTTAATATTGTTCTTTTAAGGGCACCTGTAACAACAATAATACTCGGTTTGTTCCATTTATGTTCGTTTATTTATGTTTTAACCACTGTGCACAGTGTTCCATATATCATAAATGCCAAGGAAATGCCTATAAATATGAAACGCACTTACAAAGTGAGCGTGTTCAGGTACCTATTTAGAGAATACAAGTTGGCTAAAAAAATCCCGGACCTCCTTTTTTTTTAAAGATTTTTTTGTAAATTTTTCGTTTTTTACCGAAAATGTATCTAATCACTTAAATAACATTTATAAAATCCGTTTTAGACCGGATTTTTTCATGTAATTTTAGTCTCAAATGCATGCTTATGCCACGAAAAGGAAACGATTAGACACAATTTGAACTACCTAAGTGATGTAGAACTCATAAAGTGAAGAAATAAATTTAAGCTTGACATCTAAGTTCAACTTTCACTACGATTAAAAAAAACTTCCTTCCTTTCTTTCTTTTCTCGACTAAATATTTATGTTACATAATTTCACAATCCAACTTTACCTCAGTACCAATTAGTAATGTGGTGATTATAGTAGTAACTTAAAATCATTGTAATTTATCACTTAGATATTCGTTCTCATATGCATTTTTTACAGTCTACACAATCATATTTTTATTATCATGAAACAATAATCAATAATAATAAGGCAAACAACAATCGAAATTTTTAGATATTTCATCATTCAGGATTTTCATCACACTGGTTACAGATTCAGGAAACGTTTTAAAACAAAATTTTAAAACCAACTTCGCGGAACACATGAACTAAGTGCTCAACAGCTTACAACTGACTTAACTTAGTAATACTTTTAACAAATATAAAAGTAGCATTTTCAAATTTAATTCATAATAATAAAATGTATTGCAACAAAGTTATGTATATTTTATAATAATCAAAACTATAATTATTAAGTATAAAAGAATATATAAAAGAATATTAAATTTTCTTATTACGACACTGATAGACGCTGGACTAATTTATAAAGTTCATATAAAATAGAAATATTAAAAGATAATAATTTTATTTTTGTAATGAGTGTATGATGAATTGAAATATAATATTAAACTATCTTGATTCTTATATAATAAATACGAAACAATAAACCACATTGGTAGTAACTGTATTAGTATGACGGTCGAAGCAGACTCGAACTACAAACTTTCACAAACATTGGTTTAGTTGGAGCTAAGCCAGACATGTAGAAAACGCTTGTACAAAACCCTATAAAAAGTTTAAAACCGTTTCTACTTTGTTATTCTTTTCATTAATTTGTTTAAACTGTGAATCAAAAAAACTCAGGCGTCGCTCACCTAAATCCACTTTCCCTAATTATATTTATTTTTTAGGTTTAAAAAACTAAATTTTAATAAATTTAAGTCTTTCCTTAGTCTTACTAGAATTGGACAATAATTAGAACAGATTTAAAATTTTACAACATCATCCGCCTCTCTATCTAATTTTCTTTGCCAAGAAATAACAATGAGGTAGTTAATATAAAAATAATAAAAAAACATTAAGGAGAATGAGAAACGAAGCCATCAATTGTTATAAGAATAAATAATGTACTAAATCTAATAAAGTGATACAAATGATTACAGATGAAACCAGAGGTTTTACTAAAAAAAACAAAAAAAAAAATTGTCCAAAATAATTGACAAATATTTTTTTTTTCTTATATTTAGTTTCTAATGATTTTTATTCTCTTCAATATAATACAATCAGTAGATTACGGCCATAACACCAAACAACATTTTCGCACCAATATTATAAAATATTTTTATAATTCTGGGAAAAAAAAGATATGCCCATATTACTTTATTTGATTACAAATATATAACAGTGTGCTGCAGATTGTTATACTCTGTCTATTGCACAAAATGTACTTAATTTATCTTTAAGTTAAAGAGAGCGCAAAGGGCGCTCATATTCTGTTCTAAAACGCTAAAAAATCTACAACATTACACAGATTAACGGATAAAATATTATCACGATGAGGGCTCATTTCCACAAATAATTTAGTTCACATTGTTTTACAACACACTTATTTAATTAAAGTATATTTACTTTAATTTGGCAATTTTTTTTATTTAGCGACTTATTAGCGACTCCATTATAAAAAAGGTATTGTAAAAGGTATATAAAAAAAGGTATTTATAGTCATAATGTTTTATGGCATAATATTGAAGACTAATTACAACTACAATGTAATGATGTAACAATAGAAAAACGGGACTAAAACGCAATATTTTAAATCTCAAACTATCTACGTTGTGGCAATGGTTGCATTTGATAGAAGAAGATAAATAAAGCTATCGGTTATTTTAAAGTTTTGATTCAGATTGTATTTAGTATTTCATACACTATACACCTTGTATTGTTATGGAACATTTTTTCTGTTATGGAACAGGAGTTTTGAGTAGAGTAAATAAAATAAATTTCAATTTTATAAGTTAATTACATATAGTATAAGTTAATTTCAGATTAATATATTTTTCTATAATATGCATCACATTTTACCATTGTGTTAAAGATAACCAGGTTTTTTTTTATATATACTGTAAATTATTTCTTAAGACAATATTAAAATTAATATAAAGAAACCTCGAAAGAAGCCTAATAGACGTCACCAGCGACCCGATAAAGACGATCACATATAGAATGCTTAATTCACCGAGACGGACAACGATACGGTGCAGTGGCTCAGTTGGTAGAGCGACGGGACAGTTCACCAGAAGTCGCGGGTTCGAATTCCTGCCCGTATCGGTTTATTTTTCATTCTATATTTATATCATTTAAATAACCTTAACATGGCCTTATATGTTTATAGATATTTTCAAAATTATTTACAATATTTTTTATACAATTCAATACATTTAAGTCAATTTCTTTCTACGGAAATAAGAAAACAATAATTATTTTTAAAATGAATAATATTTCCAGGCTACAGGTATTTTATAATCCCGTGCAAATAAATTGGTAGTACGTTTTTTTCCAACAAATGGAATAATAGTGTGGTTAACACTAATGTTCCTGTATGATGCGTTTGTTCTCAAATTTTTAAGGTGATAATTTCTTGCTGTTAAAAACTAATACTAGTTGTCTGTGATCAAAAATAAAAAATAAATAAATATTTAAACATAGTTTTTCTTCCAATCTTTGAATTTACACGAAATAACACTTATTTTATGTTACTGTTAGTTCAATAAAATAAGTAAGGTTCAGCTGTGATGAATATTGTGTACTTAGTGTATTCGTCAAATTGTATAATAATTTGAATTATTCTGTCTATAATGTATATCTTTAGACGTATTATAAGACAAAAACTACTTATTTTCTACTTTTATTTTTGTATTTACTTTGCATCCAAACAGGTAAAAAATACAAAAAACGGTATTAGATAGCATCTCGCTCAATTTGTTAAAATTATTCCGGTATCTTGTCGTTGTTTGTAGCAAATTGCAGATGGGTTTTAAGATATAATATTTATGAAAGGTTTCCGTTAAGTGGGTTCTGATTCTTACTTCATTTATACTTTACCATTTTTACGTTGCTGTTTGAAAGAATCTTAAAAACTAACACTGCTTGATCTTTTGATGCATTAAAATAATTCTTTAAAAACAAAAACATACGACACTCGGGGACTGCTGCGGTAAAGCTATTACATAGCATTTTTTAGCTTATTTGACGTATTAGTTCTGAAGCGATAGCAACCTAATTTACCTTCGCATACGCTTGTTACTTTGTTTTTTTTAGATTATAGTTCAGTTTATATTAAACTCATTTGTGTTTTGTGCTTATTATTATTATCGGCAACTGTAATACCTTGATTAATGTTTTTTTTTTGTTGTAGTATTATTACAAAACTGATGGTTGAATAAGAATTGGAGGGGGCAATTAGTGGCTACCCTCTGGGTATACCTATAACCATACATGTACACGTTTACATATATGTATACACCTACACATACATATAAACTTACGGGGTGCACATGCGGTGAGTGTAGCACTTCGATCAACTATACACTAAATATCGAGTCACTAACAAAAACACCTCTCAAAAGTGACTACGATTGCACACACTCAAACTTTCATACCATTGCTATGTAATACAATAAAAAGGTTAATAATATCAACAGCTATAAAATATTTTCAACCTTAAAACTCATGAATAAAGTTCAATTACGATTGTTAAGTACTTGTGCTTAGGGTCTTTTGTAATAGAAAGTCATTAAAATTTTAAGGCTTATTGAAAAAAAAACCTTTGTATAAGTAAAAAATTTATTCTAAACTAAACCTAAACAAGTAAACAATAAAGTTCATAATATTCACGAGTAGGGGGTGTTAGGTTCTATTTTCATTACGGAATTTCTTGATTTGGTCGCCGCGTTCAAAGCCCGCGATAAAAGTTGTGCAATATCTTAAAAATAAGTCCATATGACAAAAAATAGATATTTTCATTAAATTTTTAGAAGTCAGTCGCTTGACAGTTAACTTTACTATATTCTTTCCAATCCTTAAACTACTTTCAACACATTAGCATATAGTTTAAATAATTGAATTTTTAGATACATATTTTTAAAAGAAAATCTCATTAAAATGTAATGTTGTTATAATTATCTGTTTAAAAATCAAATAAAAAAAAAAAGAAAATTATAAAATATATAGGTCTATAATTTTTTTTTTTTTTATCTATACTGTTAACCCTGTTGGCTATTACAGCGTCACCGGGGGAGAGGTCTATTATCTCTTTTATTTACACTTCGATTTTGCGGTATGGTAGGTATTTATTTATTTATTTTTTATTAGGAAAAAAAGTTACAATCGTGGACTTACGCTTAAAACAATCTCTTTCAGTGAACCCCGAAAACAGTAAAAGAAATCCATATAAAGCGCTGAAATTCTATAACTAAATAAAACTTAATAACTTAAACAATTACAATGCTTTAAACAAAAAAATATATATTAGTTAGGAAGGTAAGTAAGTGCACTAACAGAGTCTTAGCTAAAATCGGTAATACATTCATGGGAATAATGGGTCTAATAGTTGACAAGTGAGAGGTCAACTGACACCAATTTGCACAGTTGTCTTTGACTGCCTAAAGCTATTTCACGACATTTTAATGGATTAACTTGAATGTCAAACTGGAGGATATCAGAATTAACAGTGTTAGCCTTAGTGTAAAGTTGTTTAAGTTTATCTGGTAACTCTTCAGATATATCTAAGTTGCAAACTTCGACGAAGTCGAAAAGTAGAAGGAGAAGAATTTGTGATACCATAAGAGAGTAAAGATAATAATGAACTCTTTTATTGACTTTGATTATTTTATAATTTGTGGCGCCCAAAAAAATATCAGTTCATTATAATGCTTAGATTTTTTGATTTCTCAGTCAGTGGTTAGGATGTAAAATTGTAAATTATTGTTAGTATAAAAGAAGTGTCACTTTTGTTACGCAATTGCCGATTGCCTATTATCAAGGTTTGGAATTTTAATGGAATGAAACAAGAAGGCCATACCTACTCTTTGGGCCACTACTTAATTCTATTGAGGTCACAATTAAGCCTTTGAATAACAGCAACAAGGTCCTTTAAGCATTTATGATGGTAAAACTTCAAATCATCTATTCGCAGATGGTAGTGACAAGAAATAACTTTAGTGATTTCGTTAATAAATATACAAAAAGAAGAGAAGTTAATAACCACCTTGCAGAGCAACTGCGTAGATTTCTGCACATTCTGAATATTTCCCGTCTATACAGACTCTCACCGGTCGTCCACAAAGGTAGGAGTCAACCAATTGATTACTGGAAGTGTGACATTTATATTCTTGTTTTATTGTAACTAAGCCTAACCATTAATTACAGATAAATATGGTTATGTGTTTCATATATTAACTGTGTGTTATACGTTTCAATACGAAAATATGTGTTTAAATATTATGTATTGTTAAAGAGAGTTTTACGCTGAAAATCTGGTTGTTTCTTATCTCTGTGTGTTTTTCTTTTTAAATTAATTGTTTCTGATATAAAATAATAATTTGTAATAGTATCAACCACCAATTTTTTTAATTTACTATTATGATTCAAGTTTTAATTTTGATTAATTATTTTAACAGAATTAAAAATTAAATACAATATAACAATTATAAATTGTTCGTATATTTTTTTTCATATTTTATTACCATTCAATACAGGATGACAATGGATGCAGAAACGTATTGTAAATTATAGCTTAAGATAATAATAAAATGAAAAACTCAATAAAAATGGCTTTAACATTCGTAACATATGGCAAAAGGATACTGCTTTATTAAGATAATGATGATTTATGAGGTTCGGGAAATTAAAGTGGCAAAAAATCGTAAACGAGGTACAGGGTTTATTCGATATTAAACAATATATTTTGCAATAATACTGTAATTTACATGAATGTTTTCAACTACTTTTAATAATTTATTACAACGTTAACGTGACGTAATTTTTTTTACATTTTTATGCAAAATGAGACCAAAAAAATATAAATAAAAATCCGAAACTATAGAAACGATGAAGTCTGTAACAGTTTCTGTTCCTTATAAAGCTAACATTTTATATTGTATACTATTTTTTATAATAACCATGCTGTCTATGCTTACTAATAATATACTAATAATTTAATTTACACTATCATATTTTTAATATAACTCGAGACGGACGGACGACATAACTGGACGTATTCTTATAAGTGAAGCAGGCCTGCCGCCAAGGATAAGACGCAAAAAAGTGCCGAATCTCATCCCAAACTTTTGACTTTTATTTCCATACTCGCCTACCACTATGTGGATCGAAATCTGATGGCAAATAAGTCAACACAGATTTCACCAGACACTTGTTTTTTATTATTTTTTTTTCCTACCCACACACATTGTACCGGCAACTGATTTTTTTTCACTCATCTTTGGCACGGCTTCCACTAAGAACAAGTTTATGTTTTTAATGGCCTTCTTAGTCTTATACTCTTTAATGTCGTAACGTGTTTTTCATCGTCATATCACATCAGCATCTCTTTATCGCACATCTGATTACTCTGTCTGTCCCCAGACTTCGGTCAGCTAAGCACAGTATGACATGACACTGCTACGACTATATGGGATTGCTGTCGTGCAGTTGTATTGTAATCCTGGTGTTAATTATGAAAATGTTTCAAATATTTTTAAATTACATAGGGTTCTTATTTTAAAGAATTAAATATTTATTTATCTCTATTTAAAATGTGACATAGTTATTAATTTTAATAAAAATATACCTTTATAAAAAAAAATGCTACGAATGATACTATTTTTATAAAATTAATTGTTTACTTTACATTTTCCTCAGTGAAGTCAAGAGCGAAAATAAGTACATTTATGATTGATAATTATCTTAAGTTTATTTTAAGAATCGAGTATTATTTTTTTGTATTAAAATGTATTTTTTAATAATTTTACCAAAAAAATTACACCTTTAAAAGAATTCAATTTTCAAAAAAGAATGCTACGAATGATACTATTTTAATAAAATCAATTGTTTACGTTATATTATAAAAATATTTTCAGTATGTAAGTGATATTACGGGACTCGGTAGAAGCGCGACAAGCCTTTACAAATGTATGCGCATATATTATATTTTATTTAGATAGGGTAGTGGGCCGCTACAATGTTGCTTCTTATATTTATTTTCTGGTTATATTTTTTGTAGTTTAAGTTCAAAATAATAATCTAACTACTCTTAAAAAAATAAATATATAAAATTATTTATTTCTAAAATATTTTTATGATAATATTTTTTTTATTATTTTACAAATACTAACCGTTTAAGCAAAATAAATAATAGATATTATCAAATTATAAACATATTTAAAAAGCAGCATTTTCTACATCCCTGTATGTAGGCTCTTCGTACATGAAATACACCCCGACGTTGAACATAAAAGGAATTCCTTATTATAGTGAAAATTATTATACAATGCCAAGGATATATTAATTTCAGTGAACATTTTGAACTGATAATTGTTTATAATTGCTGATGCATTAACGAATAACTTAATTTAAATTTACCGTAATTTTCTTGATTTTTTAATTAGCATCCGGAAACATTAACACGAGCCCTAAAATTCTCTCGTTTAAATTAAACCACTGTAACAGAATTTGATTCGTATATTATTTTACGTTTTGTTTAACTCATTCTTTGTATATTTTGTATCAATACTATACTAATACTAATACAGTACTAATAATGTTTTGTCTTTACGGTTATGTAAACATCAGTATAGAGAAAAAAAAAGCTTTCCCAATCTAAAAAAGTAAAACTTAATTCTACCTACAGTTTTTTTATAACATTAAAAAAACTTAAGCAACAACAACTTACAATAGGAAAATTGTATGAATGAAATAACATAACACGCTATTGTGTGTTTCTGACGTTCTGTTTGAATAGTTCCGGTATCTTGTCCTTTGGCAAATTGCAGATGGGTTCTAAGATAATTTATGAAATGATTTGGTGTTAGTAACTATTATTTTAAGTTATTTTTTATGTCCGTGAAATGATGTTCGTAACTGATATTTATTAATGTACGTCATATTTTATCTTGTTTTTTGAGAAAATATTGATTGACTTTGTCTCTTTGCGTCTCTGATCTTAGAGCGATAGTATTTTATTCTTTACAGTTGTAGAATTTATAACTGCTCCTACCCTATGTTTTTTTTCTTTTTCCTTTGGAGAAATCCGTTACGGATATTCATCGGCCAGAAAGGTGATGGCCGGGAGTTATGTAACCCGGTATCATAGAAGACGCTGCTATTTTTAAAACTACCCACTTAAAAACCAACGGTTGACCTACTCGCCTTCTTGGGAGGCCACGGGATCACTTTCGCACTCACCATGACGCCCCGGCGGAACCTCCCATATGAGGGTGCCTCGATCAATTGCTACCCTTACCCAAGGATAAAATATCCACCATTTTTAATTACTGCAAACGTCCATAACGGAACATTTTCAAGAACCCCTCACGTTGGTTTAACTAGACACAATTATCTATTTTATTTAAAAACTTACAAAATTAAAAAAAATACCTTTTATTCTTGGAAAGAAAAAGCTTAAAAAAAATAAAAGAATAAAATTCAATGCAATGTATCAAAAATGCAAAGCAAATAGGCATGCGGTACTGCTTCTCAAGTGTGTCTTCAAAGTAACAAAACGTCTGGAGGTTGAGAGTATTGAATGACCACGGAATTCGCTCCGAGACAGGCTTTCACCCATATTACGTTTAACTGACGCCATTCATAAATATACAAAATTATAAGCATTATTTATGGTGCTAAGTCACCATTTTGATTCTTTAAATAAATCAATTCTAATAAAAAAAAAAGATTACTTCAAATAATGTTTTGATATCTATATTATATATTAAAACATACAACAATTTACATTAAATCTAAATGTAACATTAAAATAAATAAAAATTGTAAAAACCTATACAAAAAGACCTCTAAAAAGAATAAAAATAATATTATTATGTACTTATTAAAGTCGTTGCGTCGGGGGTTCTACGTACGTTAACGATGGTATCTATTTTATGAAGTTAATCATTGAGGATTTAAAATATACGATTCGATATCGTTATTTCTTTATTTGCCTTGGTAACTTACTTGCATTTTAATTTCTTCCTTTATTAAACATATATATATTAGCTTTCACCGGGATAGAGACAAAATCTATTAACCTTATTATACATATTATTATTATTTATTTTAACTTTATGTATATCATAATTATTATAAAATATTTTTTATTTGTACCAAAAATTCTACTAGACAAACTTTTTTTTTATAATTTCTACTTATTATATAAGTCTACATGTAAAATTTGTTTTATTCCAAGAAAGTTTCTTATTTCCATAAGAAAAATCTACAAAATATAAATAGTAGTAATATATAAATAGTATATAAATAGTAGTAGTATAATAGTAATAGTAATAAATAGTAAAATAAAGATGTGTGGAATTATACACTTTTAAAGTAATTACATGATATATATTTTTAATAGAAACAGGGGCTAAAGCTAATTTGTCTGCAAAAAAATATTGTTAGAATACAAGAAGACAACCCATTTTGCTGCAAAATGGCAGAGTGAAATATTTACGGTATTCTGATAAAACTAAATTTGCATACTAATAAGTGGAAAACACCTTTCTATGTAACAAAATGTGACGCTATGATAACAATGATAATGTGTCGTGTTTCACATATTATTAATCCGTTAACGCTCATGTAAACACAACTTTATAACTTGGTTATAAAGGTTTGTTTGTGTTTTGAAATGCTGATGGTGTCACTATATAAATAATTTAATTTAAAATGAACAATGTAATAAAATTCTTAAATCATATTCGATTCTTATATTTTTTTTCTTATACCATTATACAATATAGACTAAGAATCTCAGTATGTATCCATTTTTAAATGTTATATTTTGAATGACAATTTTGTTAACTTTTATGTGAACATTTGATACTTGACATTTTCAAAAAAAGTCATAAGAAAATGTAGTGCAATAGTCACTTTTATAGAAACTATAAAGACCCTATATATAATATACAGTTAATTTTAATTTAATTTAAAACCATACTGAAAAATGCCGTGCTGATATTTATCAAGTAAAGACTCGATTTGGCAACATTTCTAAACTCTCGCATCTAGCGTTAGATCAAAGCTATCTATTTCCTATTTGTATAATCTCACTTCTCTATCCAAATCGGCAGCTTAGTTTTGAAGGTATCGTTAGCATTAATTAGCACAGATTAAATTAAGGTTGAAATTGTACAAGTTAAGCTTTAATGCATTAAGCTTAGAGTCGATAATCGTGTACAGGTATTAGAAGTATCGATACTAACCTAATTTCAGCACTATCCTGAGTTGTGGTTCGTTGTCTATCACACCATTAACCAATCAAAAGATTAACACGGGAATTGACAGCTAGTTAGTATTTTCTGATCAGCTTTTGATAACCCGAGTTAATCACACGTGAGTAATGTTTGTAAAAACTATATTATAAATCTCATTTTAATTCTTTTTATAGCTATATATAAAACTATAATTTCTATACATTTACATTATATACAGTTACTTTCCAACGGTTACATATATTACGTATACTACATATATTACCGTTTTTATACAGTTGTTTACTATCCATAAATATTTACACAAAATACTATACTAAGAGCTTGTTTGCTCTACGAATGACCTGGTATTTGAAAATTATTCTTATTTTGTCAGAGACCAGTAAATGAAATGAATAGCGTACGTTACATGTTACAAGCCACGTGCAACTTAAAATTATAGCGATAAAAAGGAAACGTCACTTCATTCAAATAGAACTTTAGACAAATTAAAACTGGCTTCTCGAATTTACAAAGTACTCTCCTTTAACATTCAAATAACGTATTATTAACTTAGGGACCACAAACCCCTTTGCTATTTTACTTACTAATTACTTTATGGATAATATGTTATATTTAACAATAAAATTTAATAGTTGATGAGCAGAACCTTAGTTAATTTAAAAGTATTCTAGGTCAATTGCTTACCGACCTTTAATATATTCTTTAATGGATGGAAACAACTGTAGGTGCGCCTACAGTTGTTAAACAAGATAAGTAAGGTAATCATTGTTGCTTTGGCAACGCTTGCATTGGTCTTCGGTCGCCACGGCAACCTTCAGTAATCTCGTCAGGGGCACCATTGAATAAAACGATTATTGAAGTCACAGATGACAATAATTAATCAGTAGCAAATTGAAATTATTAATGAATGTTTGTGCTAAAGAAAAATAATTATTTATTAAATAAATAGTAATCATTTCTGCAAAAAGGACGAGTGTATAAAAAATCAGGGAAGTCAGAATCAGGGAATCGCTTTTCGGTAGTGTTCTTTGAAAACACTCCTTATAGTGGAGGCTCAGATACACAGATTTTGGACGGTGATTAGTTTGACAGAACGGACGGAATTAGTATCTATAAAAAAAATAAACATGGAATGCTTCCGCAGCTGAAAAGTGCCATTGCCCAGGAAAGTGTCGTCGAAAGCATGCATCGAAGAGTGCAAGCTGTGGTTTTGTTATTGTTTATGTCTATGATGTATTTTTTAACACGAGACCGTCATTACTTGTGCAATTTTAGAATGAAAAACTTTTAAATGGAGACTCAAGGGAAAACATAAACGAACAGTACTTTCAAGGTTTGTAAAATAAATATTCTAAATATTTTGTATAAATATATTTTTATTAAGGTATATCCACAAGCTTGCTAAATATCAATAAAAACTATAAAAGTTTTTAGGTTTTCCAGATCTAATACAATCAAGTGCGTCATCAATTCTATGCTTCATAGAAAAAAAAAATATTCAAATTGTGCGGATAGTATTTGTGAAAATAAAATAGGTACTTAAAAAAAACACCCTGATTGTATAAATATGGAGCCAAAGTCATTAAAGTTTATTAATTGAAACATGAGTGGTCACAGTTACACAGGCTGTTTTGCTAATTTGTCAATGTTTTTAAAACTGTAATTATTTTAAATGTTTATCATAACGAAATATATTTAGTTAATCGTCTGGTTTTATATATTTATTGTGAACTTGTAAATTTGATAAATGTCCATCAATAATTCTGACGCCATTAAAATAATAAATTAAGGTTAGGTTCGAGAACTGTATATTAAAAATAAATATTTAGGATAAGGTAAAATATTTACAAACAATATCACGAATTGACTTTTTACATAGATTAAAAATATGACTAATTATTAATTCTCAACAGTAAGTTTAAAATCTTCGGTTATTATCTTTAATCAAACAGTGGTTGAATAGTCCCCCGACGCAACGAATTCAATAAGTACATAATAATATTATTTTTATTCTTTTTAGAGGTATATTTGTATCAGGAGTTTTTAAATTTTAATTTTTTTTTTCTGTTTTTTAAAGTAAAGTAGATAGATAGGTTTCATATATACGAATATTAATAAATATAAACATTTAGAGTTAAAATGATTTACAATCATTAATACCACAACACAACACTATGATGAAGGGATTTATATTATCACTAGCTGTTGCCCGTAATTCTTTATGATTACGATCATAAGCCATATAAATATATTTTTACAGTCACGGGCAACAGTTATCCCTAATAAAGTACTTTACCTGAAGGCCAAAAGATTTTTATACGTAAGTATAAAAATCTTTTGGCCTTCATATAACAATGCTTTTTATCCTATATTGCGTGGGCGAAGCCGCTGGGAACAGCTAATTATTTAATTATTGCATAAGAACCTCTCCCCCGCACGAATAAAACGTCAATATCTTGGAGACAACTGTTTTTATTTCGACCAATTATAGCTAATAGAAGAAATAAGAACCATCTCGACAAATCCGTCCACGCGTTTAGCCGCTGCATTGCCAAAGACAGACACAGATACACAGATCGACAGGTCAAACTTATAACGCCCCTCTTTTTAGTCGGTGGTTAAAAGGTAACATTGCGCCTTGGTTATCTGATTTTGTTCTTGGTTTATTATGTAGGAATAAAATATACCTACTTACAATTTTGGGAATCAACTTGTTATTTTAAATGTAGGATGCATATATAATTTATTATTTTTATGTATTATTCTCATGAGTTAAAAAAATATCATAATTAATGGACGAATAAACAGGGGCCCGTAAATCACTTGCGCTGCCCATTTTTCCCCATTTTGGTTTTTGTAATACGTTACAGTTGGTCTTAGTGATTGATTATTGGACAAAAAATCAGTTTAGTAATTATCAAACAACATTTTTATAAACATTTTCTTGAAGTTTTTTTTTATGAAATAATTGTATCAAATGAAATTATATAGTTATTATTAATAAATAATAAGCACCGTGATTATATAATTTTAAACTTTACAAACACGTTTTAATAATAAATACTTTAATTTATTTCATATTTTATTGCTATAATCTTTTGGAATCAAGATCCAGTATTTTTATAAAGTTAGGATTTTTTCTAAAATATTTAAGAACCTTTGCGTACAAGCTAAGTCGATTTATATAAGAAATAAAATCTTAAACTCAGAAAATAAAATAAAGACAACTTGGGATATTTTATTTAGTGTTTCTGGGAAAACTAGGGCTGCTAATGGATCTATTAAGTTAAAAAGTGATAATATTGAAATAAATTCAGATTCAACTGTGGCGGCTATTTTTGAGACTTTTTTAACGAAATTCCTTTAACAGTCACGAGTAATTTAAATTCTTGACCATGTGATACAATCGTCGAATTGACGAATAACGTAAGAGTCAGTAATAAATGTTTTGTTTTTAAACCTGTTACATCATATGAAATTGTTAAAACTTTTAGAAATCTAAATATGAAAAAAACCGGTGATCTTTGGAGTATGTCAGTAAAATTATTAATAAGTATTATAAATGATATTGCTCCACAATTATCCTTAATTTTTAACAAATGTATTGAAACCGGTACATTCCCAGATTTAATGAAAAATAGTAAAGTTCCATTCCACATAGTGCATTAGTTAACCGTGAAGGCATTTCTCGCTTAATTCTGAAAAAACAAACTTTTTAACCCGTGTGGGTAAGAGCCTGCTATTTAAGATAATTTCTTGTCCAGTCAATACACCTAAGAGATGAGTGGTTCAAATTGGTAAGTTTAGTTATTGCAAATATTGAGTTGAACTAGAGGGAATCGCCGCATAATTATGTTTTATGCAACGTTTTAGAAATTACACGGGCCGACTGTAGGAGTAGGCCTGTCTCTTAGCCGACGACTGGTTGGTGTATAGTTGGTGGCAAGAAGCGCTGCAAAAAAATATATAAATGGTTGTAAGTAAATATTATACCGATAATGAAATATTTCAAATACACTATATCTATAGAATGTGTTAATTTCTCTGCGTTTAAATTTATACAACCAAAAGCGTATCAAAAAGCACATTCAACTTAAACCTACACGTGTCAAACACACCATAAGTCTTTTAATTACAGTACAAGGGTTGCTTCACAAATGTTGACAGTACAAACTCACTTCGCATGTATGTAACTTTTGGAGACCGCCAAATTCGAATCATATATATTCAGTTAAATTTTTAGGGTAAAGTTTTTTGAATTTGATGAATATTATACAACAAATTTTTTTATAATAAGAATCATATTAAAAAAGTTTAAACAGCTTGTCCATTTGTTTCTAGTCGATGTAAGATACGCATTCACATGTTGTAATAAAAGTAAAGACTCGTAATATTATTTATTTATTTATTTCTACAATAATATATGAACAAATTTTAATTAAATTAAAATTATTTTTAATACTCCAGGCAATCAAAATTAGGCTACTTCTACACTATAACATTTTTGCTTTGAATCTATAAAAACTGAAAACAAGGGTTGTCTTACTATTAAAGATTTTCATTGTCAGTGTTTAGAAATTTTATATAATGTGAAAAACGACATGATAAAAAAGATTTGTTTTGGTTTATATTTGTTTAATTTGTTTAAGTTACTTGTAAAAACGTCACAGTCGCTAACTCTAATGATTGTGTTTAGATTTATCTGCGAGATAAAATAATAAAATGAAACTGTTTACAAAATCTGGCTACGTTTTACAAGATTGTAAAATAAATATGGCGTAACGCGTGTAGTACGAGCTTAACAGTTTGATGCTGACTTGAATGTTTAATGTTTTATTTATAAAATACAAAAATAAGAAACAAGAAATATATTTACCATTTTAAATATTATCCACTTAGAAAAACTTTACAAAATCATATTAAATATTGATTGTTCTTGGTTTAGTAATATTTCATTAACCCTATGGTTATTTTTATAGAAGTTAAGCAGCAGTTTTATGGCATTTTAGATAAGTTGTAATTAGAACGATTTATAGGGCTACTAACTACCAAAGAGCAGTAAATTTATAACATCTATGTTAGGCCTGGTAGGTATTAATATATTATTTAATACCTAGCTGTGGAACACAATAGACTTGTAATGTTGTAGGGAAAAAACCTGTGAATGTGAATAATATTTGCTTAGAAGCTATAAAAACATATGACAACAGAACTGCAAAAGCGGGTATCAGACTATTATTTTAAAATTTAAATAGATAATATAATTTAATTATTTTATTATATAATCTAAGACACCAGTAATTGTGGTACAATTAAAGCGATTTCCAATGCCTTGATGAGTAAACTTCTTTAAGCTACTGTATTTAGATGGAAACTTTTATTTAGAACTTTTAAAAAGACGGGAATTAACATACTTTACAAGGGGGTGAGGAATTGGTAATAAAATGATACGAATAGCTAAATGTCGTTATATTCATTATAATTTAGGTAATTCTTCCTTCACTAAAATAAAGAATATTCTTAGATCGAGTATATTAGTATACCTATATATTAAATCATATCTATCTTTTATCGTTGGATCAGCTAAATAATCATTTTGTCTCTATCTCTTAGTTGAACCACACAATCCAGACTCAAACTCTCGCTTTTATTTCATCGATGCAGATTCCTAATATTTCATCTTTTAATTTCACACCTGTTCAACAGGATTAAATGAAGATGTCTGGTCTGATCAAATCTGGTCTTGTATATTTCTTTTAAACTACTTAGTAGGTACCAGTCCGGGCTTGGTCCAGGTCACAGCACCAATATTTTTTTTGTAAAAGTGAACACATGACATTCGACTTCAAATGGACGACAAGGAGTTAACAGTACACTGTTAACTACAGTTAAAATTCTCCAATGCAATTTAACACAGTTGATTACAAAACCCTTATGTTCATCCTATCTCTTATTAAGTTCAGCCCATTGGTCGTAAAGGTTTAATACTTATCTTTATGGCTAGCAGCGGTCAGTTCGCTCGAGAGTTTCATCCTTAGTGTGGTTCAATACACTCACTAATGTGTCACAAGTAGTAATGCTCTCGCCCATTATGTTTTCTATGTCTATTAATACATAACTTTAGAACTCTGAATGTCCTTACTACTTAGAAACCAATTACATTCAACTTCAGCTGTATGTGGAAACCAGAATGGATAGTCTTTCAAAAGCTCTTGTTATTATTAATTGTCCTATATCAATTAAGTCAATGGTTATCGAGATATGTTATTTCCGTTAATACCGATAAACGTGACGCTATAAACATGGAAAGCCAGAAAATGCTGCTCAAAACCGTTTGACGGAGTGTGCCAACAATTACATATAATGGTATCCACCACTTGAGTCGCCTTAACCTTAGTCCTTAACCGCCCCGTTGGTCGAGTGGTTAGCGTAGACGCCTAACGTGTCACGGCGCAATGGGACTCGGGTTCGATTCCCAGCTGAGACAGGCATTTATGTGATGAGCATAGATGTCTGTGTTTCTGGGTTTGGTCGTTTATTAATTATATTCTCAGTATTTATATGTGTATTTCTACGTATTTGTATCGTTTTCTAACACCCTTAACACAAGCAAATAATTTGCTTACTTAGGGGTTAGATGTGTGTAGTTTGTCCTGATATTATTATTATTATTATTGAGTTGTACAATAAAATGATATGATATCAAAAGATTATAAAATTATGTCATAAAGTCGCTACTACATTGCAGTGCAATATAAGGGCACTTGACATTTCCTCTCACTTAACACGGAAATAATTTTTGCTTACCGTCCTTGTTGTACTGCTCAATGATAACTCAGATAATTGCTACCCTTGGACTTGAATACTTAATAAGTTAAAGCACCTCCTTAATAAATGTATCCGTTATATTTTTGGTCTGCGTAAATTTCACACTCAACTTAAATGGCTCATTATTCAGTTGAGGCGTAGTTCTACAATACTTTATCTCCTTTTTACAAATTTAAATGATCTAAAATCACCTCAAATTATGGAAAACTTTCAGTATCTCCATGTAACACGCAACAGATTGCTGCGTTCATCTTTTAAAATAATCATTCTACCGCCATAATAGTGATTTCTTCCACAAATCATCCACAATGCGAGCTTCACTACTCTGGAAAAACTACTTGAAAAAAATGATAAAAACAAAGATCTCATTTTTTTTTAGTTTTCGTATATATTTTTTATATAGTACTATTGCAATTTTATCCTTTATATAAGTTAAATTGTTGAGAATTTTACATTAAGTACTGCCTTCTATATCATTCAATAAAGGGTGAATAAATAAAAAAATACAAACATTGTACAAAACTGCCTGACGGGCTTTTGTAAAATATAAAATATAGACTTACTACCCAATTTTACATATGGAACAGTTTTAATTCAAGAAAACTTTTTTATTTACACTTGAAACTCAACAAAGTATTTAGGGTATAAAAACTATAAAAGTAATGATGTCTTGGATGCAATTTTATATTTTTAAGTGGTTGTATATGGGTATAAATATGAAAGGAAAGAGGGGAGAAGGCTCAGGAGGCGCCACATATAGTCGCTGACTACGAAACATGTGCTACAAGATAATAACACAACAGCATTCATTTTATTGCAAAATGGCGGAACGATACGATAACTCATAAAAATACGGTGTTCAGATAATAGAAATTTGCATACTAATAAGAGGAATATACTTTTCTATATAATAAAATATGATAATAACAAAGATTGTGTGCCGTGTTTCACATATTATAAATTTGTTAACGCTCATGTTAATACAAATTTCTAACCTGGTTATAAAGGTTTGTTTGTATTTAGAAAATTGTACTGTTTCGTTCTGATTGAGTTAACGTTAAAATAACTCAATTTAAAAAACAAAGTAATGCAATTTATTAAATATAACTAAAAACATCATTCAAATAGAGTTATTTTTAATAATATTTATATAAGAAAAATCCAGTATCTAAGCGTGTGATAGATTATCTAGGAAGAAGGGGTATTATTATTCGAAGTCTTGCTATATAGATTATATAGTCATTTTCATATTTTATACATTTTTCATACTTGATATCTTGGAACTATATCAATCAGATTTAGTAGTGGCCAATTTTATTTTAATTATAAAGAGACATGAAATAAAACAAAAGCTATTTTAATTTATACCTTTCCTTGATAATCTTATCAGCTCTGCATAAGGCAATGTTTCTTAGCTCCCGCATCTTGCATTAAATCAAATCTATGTATATCTTACCTGTAGATATAACAACACTTCTCCATCCGAATCGGCAGCTTAATGTAAGCTTGAAGTTGTTGTTAGCATTAATTAACACAAATTAAGTTCAGGTTCTCATTTTGTTATATAATATTTTATTAGTACCCGTATTGTACTATCAGTACTAACTGCGAATTTTGGCACTATACACCACTATTATCTTATTAGAAGGGTTAACATAGAAATTGACAGCAAGTAAGTATTTTTTTCAGTTTTTGATAACCCGCGTTAAACACAAATAAGTGCAATTTGTATAAGCTATATTATTAAGTTGATTAAATTTATATACGTCAATATTTTTTATAACTTACTATATCTACGCCAAAATATTGATATTTGTATTAAAAACAGCGACAGATATATGACAAATACAAGAAATAAAAATAAACTTGTAACGCCTAACTTTAGCTTACTAAAGTTAACAAATGCTTCATGTCCTTGAGTGTACGATAAATAAAGTTAAATGTATAATAAAGTTCCACAAGATATCTTAGATCTCTTCTTAGTTTTATCTTAAAGTATATTATTAAGTAAATTTAATAACAACATTCAAGAGTTTTTGGTTGTTCGAAATGTGAGGAACTTTGGTCATTGACCTCTTTGCAGGGTTGAATTTATAATGTATGAGTCAAACATTGTTAAATTTCATTTAAAAAACGAAGCATACTGATTTGGTGGTAGCTTACTCTAAACTGACTATACTGACCAATTTAATTTAATTTAATTTAATTTAATTTAATTTAATTTAATTTAATTTAATTTAATTTAATTTAATTTAATTTAATTTAATTTAATTTAATTTAATTTAATTTAATTTAATTTAATTTAATTTAATTTAATTTAATTTAATTTAATTTAATTTAATTTAATTTAATTTAATTTAATTTAATTTAATTTAATTTAATTTAATTTAATTTAATTTAATTTAATTTAATTTAATTTAATTTAATTTAATTTAATTTAATTTAATTTAATTTAATTTAATTTAATTTAATTTAATTTAATTTAATTTAATTTAATTTAATTTAATTTAATTTAATTTAATTTAATTTAATTTAATTTAATTTAATTTAATTTAATTTAATTTAATTTAATTTAATTTAATTTAATTTAATTTAATTTAATTTAATTTAATTTAATTTAATTTAATTTAATTTAATTTAATTTAATTTAATTTAATTTAATTTAATTTAATTTAATTTAATTTAATTTAATTTAATTTAATTTAATTTAATTTAATTTAATTTAATTTAATTTAATTTAATTTAATTTAATTTAATTTAATTTAATTTAATTTAATTTAATTTAATTTAATTTAATTTAATTTAATTTAATTTAATTTAATTTAATTTAATTTAATTTAATTTAATTTAATTTAATTTAATTTAATTTAATTTAATTTAATTTAATTTAATTTAATTTAATTTAATTTAATTTAATTTAATTTAATTTAATTTAATTTAATTTAATTTAATTTAATTTAATTTAATTTAATTTAATTTAATTTAAACTTTTGAATATTCAATTGTTTAAATTAAATTGTGCGTGTAAATGCCTACTTGAATATAAATATTCTTATATTTTGTTAATTTTGAATTTTTATGATGTTTTGTTGTTTTTTACCAGTTTACTGCTCAAATAAATGTCATACTAAGAGCTTGTCAAAATAACCTTATTTTAAACATTGCAGTAAGGTAAGGATTACAGTAAGAGATGCTTCACCTTAGTTTCTTTGTAAGATAGTTAAAATTTAAATATTATTTTATTTTTGTCTTAAGTTTAAGCACCAGTTAAGAACTCAAAAGCATATGACATGTTAGATGTCATTTTAAATTTAAAGGAAAAATACAGGAACTGAAACTTCCTTCACTCATTTACCTAATTGGAACAGAACTATAGAAAATATAAAGGTGACTTTATTATTTTACAAAGAACTATTCTTCAACATTCAAATATCATATCATAGGACTATTCACGATACGATATATTATATGATTTTTGAAAAAAATAAAGAAGCAAACAAACAAGCTAAACTTTTCAATACACGCTGTGAACACAATTAAAAGAGAAACAAAATAAACTATAAAAAAAGGAACCAAAAACAATAAACAAAAAAAATCTGAAGGTTACTAAAAACATGACATTAATAAAAAAAAATCGACAATTACTAATCTAAATTTCTTTAATTATATATGCATAATTCGGGTCTACTATCTTTTTGTCCCATATGCAATACGAGCGCATCGTCAGTACACAAAAACTAGTTTCAGAGAATGAAGCGAAGAAGACGTGTAATGTTTTACAGCGCGTTAGCATTATTTAAAATGACATAATGACATAAGGAAGGAAAAACAAATCCATTTCACGTTGATAGTAATTTTACATTATCCCAGGAATTGGCTCTTGGTAGCCACATATTTAAAACTGCTATGGAACGAAGTAGTGCTAAAGCGTTGTCATTTTAGTTTGTAGTTTTTCTTAGTTAGTTTTTATTGTTGCATAATATGAAGATTAATGTAAAAATAGGGAGGTATTTTAAACTTTATAATTCCGGACACCATAGTATCAAAATGTAACTGTCTTTGGTGGTGAAGCTGTAAATGCTAGCCCAGAGGACTTCTTGGCAATAATGGCAATAGGTTTCTCGAACTTATATTTTTTCCAAAAATCTGGAAAGAGGCAGCAATCACACCAAGGAAGCCAGAAAAGACTTCCTATTCATATATAAAGTCCTACAGGCCTTTCAGACTATTGTAAATATTTAGTAAAATCTTGGAAAAACGAATGATGAGAAGAGTGCTTCGGCACTTGTTAACGCATACAACCCCTCGGCAGTATGGACTTTTTCCCGCATCAGGACACTGAAACCTCTCTTTACCTGACGCACCATATCTGCGGGCACTTAATTAAGAAGCTTATTAGCGTGATGGTGTCGATAGACCTAGAGAGTGCATTCGATAGTGCCTGGTGGCCCGCGATGTGCAGGCTGGCGAAAGAAAAATTAATGATCTCCGTAAACTTGTATAGAATTATTTTAGAGACCAACAGGTGAGAGTAAGGTATGCAGCATATCAAAGGCTGTGTGCAAGGCTCCATAGGAAGCTCCGTCTTTTGGAATTTGTTCACCGACCTGCTGCTTAAGGCAATCAAGAATTGCAACATTTAGTGTCAGGATTTTTCAGATGATGTGGTTATAATCTTTTCTAGCCACACTGAAAATAGAAACGGTCAAGTTTATGAGTGGGGCGTGATGAACAGATTTGATTTCATTTGATTTGATTTGACAAGATTGCCACTATTATAATAAAGAAGTTTGGTGGAGTTCTGTTAATTAGATTATTAATTCGTTAATCTTTATGTTTAAACGACTTTATAACTTAGTTATGAAGGTTTATTTATCTTTAGAAAATTGTTATGTTTTCATACTGATTGATCAACATTTATATTATCGAATTTTAAAAACATTCTACAATTTCTAAATCAGTCTCAAAACTTGACGGGCTAAAATCGATGGGTTACAACTAAAATCTAATTGTATGGGTTATAGTTTTTTTTTAAAGACTCATTATCACAATTATAACACAGATTATCTTAATTCAAATCTAACCGGAATAAACATCAGCACTGCATTTGGCAATATTTCGAAACTCTCGCATCTCGAGTTAGATCAAAGCTATCTATATCCTATTTGTATAATCTCACTTGATCCAAATGAGCAGCTTAGTTTTGAAGGTATTGTTAGCATTAATTAGCACAGATTAAGTTAAGGTAGAAATTCTACAAGTAAAGCTTTAAGACGTTCCGATTAGAATTGAAAATCGAGGGAATCGATAACTTTAGCACATCTTAAAGTATTTTAGGTCAATTCAATATAGTACCGACCTTTTATATACCCTTACGTAATATTAACTCAAGGAATTCTATTATATATTAATTGTGATTTATTATCAGCTATTTATTGAATTGGAAGTCTCTCACTTTGAAACTATGGAAATAACACTTAGTCCTGGATGATAATCTTCGTTAATTGTAATAAGGACAAATGAGCTTCAGAGATTATCTAATGAAAAGTGACCTCGCCCATGAAATCTTGCACTCGTACATTGCCGGTCCTTGAGGAGGGAAAAGGTGCCTCTTTGTAGGTATATCGAATCCGAGTCCGAGACATATCTGGGATGAACCACCCAGATATGAAATTATATTAAGAATAAGAGAGAAATTTTATTAAGAAGTCAATAAGCAAAGACAAATAAAAACTTATTATAACCTTGTGTGTGTGTGTGTGTTGTGGGTGCTTTGTAAAATATTTTGTAGTATTTTTAGCAGGTTGAAACAATAAAAAGGGTAACGTTATTATTATACCTAACTATTCTATTGCTTATTATAAAAAAAAATCACACACAATTTTATTACAATCCATTTTTCTGAGAATTTAAATCACTACTACACTTGTACTTAGTAAAAATATTATTATTCATTCGAGTCAGTATTAAACTGTTGAGCTTAGTTCATGTGTTCCGCTATGTTGGTTTTACAATCCTATTTTAAAACGTTTCCTGAATCTGTAAACAGTATCGTGTAAATCCGTTTATAATTTTAAAATGTGCAGATAAAATATTGTGACGGCTGTTTGTATTAAATTTTAGTTCCATGTTGATAAAAACATTATTATGTAGTAAATATTTACTAAGCGTGAGACTAAATATCAAAATTAATCAATTATAAATTCAAAGTAGCTCTACCGTCATCACCACATCACAAATTTTTAAGTAAGTCAGTAGTAATAGTAATATTAACTAAGAGAAAAGTACTGAAATTCAGATACGTTATAAACTTATATAAAATAAATATTAAGTTGATAAAATAATAAATAACGGAAATAATTTGATAAACTTGCACTTATAGTGTCTATGGAAGGTTTTGACAAATTTTTTTTTAAATATTAATAGGTTATGTTCTTAATTATAGAAGTTCAGCTTATTATCGTATCATCATCATAATATATCGACGCTACTCTTCACCCACCACCAAGAAACTCTGCAACATTTGTTAATATTATTAATGATTATTCGTTATTGTTCATAAAAAATATTTATATAATAAATATATATTTACTTTATTAAAGATATGTCAAGAATTCAAGGTTTAAGATTAATTTTATAGCAATGTTGGTTCCTTAAAAAGCCACGTGGCATACATTTATGGTAATATAAAGTAGATGTTCTCTCAGAATTTGTCAAGCATCCTTTATCCAGTAATTAAATGACTTATTGCGACACGTGAAAGTTTGAGTTTAAATAATTTTACAAAGACTATTTAGCACATGGTCTCATTTAAGTAAATACGTTGAAATAAATTATTGTAGCAGCTTATTTCATGAAATTACAATATATAAAGTAGTGTGCTTTTATTATTGTTTCATAAGTAAACAACAGTTTAAAGCTTATCTTCTATTCATGCTTATTCCAATTGCAATTTTCAATTGCATAATAATTTCATTTAACATATTTTAGCCATCCCATCTGTAGCTTACAGTACAAGAATAAAACAATATGTATTATATTCTGTAATTTTTGTTATTAATATAAGTTCTTTAAATCTAATTACCCCTTAAATTTATTTTGAGCGTGGGTCATAAACCACTGTAAACATTCATTAATTATAAAACAAGTTTATAAACATTTTGTGGTAAGTTAACTAAACTAACGTATATTTTTGATAAGTAATTTAGTGGTTATAATCAATTTAGGTAAAGATGTATACCTACATATATAGCCTAAATACTTTTAAAATAAACATTAAGGAACCCTTCGTACATAAGTCCGACTCGCACTTAACAGGTTTTTTTATATTTTGTTGTTAGCCTACACTTATAACAGCTACACTTCAGTACTTATATACATATCTTTCACATATTCTCGATCACATAAATTTACAACTACGTATGTAATATCATTTTGCTTTGTATTGTTACACGTATAATACATACAAAATATTGTAATATTATCTCAATAGTATATTATTGTTACGAATTGTAAAATAAATTGATATTTTATTACAATAGTAATGTTGAGATGACATCCGGCCTGCTCAACTCATGAACGTGAGAAATTAGAACTCGTCATATAGATTTTAGTCAAAAGACAATGTCCGACATTGAACTCAGACACCTTGAAATGGTAGGCGATATCTTTCCGTGGTCGTCCATAGCCAAGTTTGAGGCAAAAAGAGTGTCCAGAAAATCGGCTTTATTTTTTGCAGAAGCCATCCAGCATACAAAAGCTTGAGAGTTTGGATCCTTGCTAGCTAGCGCCTCAGCCAAGGAAAGATACGCCTGTCATTTGCAATAAGCAGTTTCTCTAACACTCATATTGAATCAATTCTCAAAGCTCATAAAGAGTACTGACCCTATGGTTAGGATGCAAATAAAATCCTCGTAACATTTCAATCGGCTGACTCCTAGTGCTAGTCCCGTCTTGTCGTGGATTTTGTACGATTTTCTACGTTTTTAGTTTGTTGCCATTGTCACAATTACGGAAGTTTAAAGATTTTCTGGTTGAGGGAAATTAAAATCGACTCAATCACCAAATCCCATAATTTATTTTTAATAAGAATCTTTAACATAATTTCGAGATTAATAATTATATCGCTGGGCGCATAATCTTAAATGATATACATTTGAATGGTGACTGAGAACTGAACGGTTATTCAAAATACTGCATTATTTATTTCATAAAATATGTCATTCCTAGTCCAAAAATTCACGATACAAATTAACAGAAATTAATCAGAATTGGTATAAATTTTCGACACGATAGTGATTGTTACAAAGTTGTTGGAAGAAGATAAATGACGCAATCAGTTACTTGTAAAGTTTGAATTGAGATGGCATTTATCACTCAATCGCTGAGGTTGTCGATAAGGCTTAGTTATAGGGAAAGGACTTTCTATATACCTATTTTTATTCTCAGAATGGTGTGTAAGCAAAACCTATATCTAGTGTTTAAAATTAAAATTTAAAAAAATGTCTTTATAATTTAGACAAGTTTTATGGATATGATAAAAATCATAATTTCTTGCTGTGGTTTTATAAATATCTGAAATATATGAACAAATAAGACATTACTGTAAACATTGTATTCTTATTACATTATGATAATAAAAAATGAGAAAATATATATTTATTTATTAATGACATTAACATTTTCTTTCATTTATTTGAAAAATTTACTGTTAAAATAATTTACATTTTTGGTGTTTTCTTTAGAATAGAAATGAAATAAGGGAAAATAATCTGGGACTATTCGTATTATTTAAATTTTATATTTAGGTAAGATTACCGGTTCTTGTCTTAATTATTTGTTGTCGTCGCAATATGCTGCGCTAGTATATTGCGAAAGGGTAATAAAAAATAGGCAATAATATTATCGAATTATAAAAATAAATGTAATGTTAATTTTAGTAGATGTCAAGAAAAGTCAAAAATCAAAATTGCTTACTAAAGCAATAGCTCTATAGTTTACAAAACTTTAATTGCTACATAAATTAATTTGAAGATATGTTGTCCAGTTTTCATGAGCCTAATTAATTGTTTAAGTCTGTTAAGCCAAAAATGATACTAGAGAACATTGAGTTATTTTCTTTAATTTAGAGCTCCTCAAAAATATTGCATTTATTATTAGTATATATAAATATTATTTATAATTTCTTTCGCCTTTCTAAGTGAAATGAAATATACTCTAGATGTGATATTATTTCTAGAACAATAAAAAAAATCGTAACCCAATGTAAACATTCAATATTAGCCTACAGTTTGGAAACAAAAATACATGATACGTTATTTCTCTTTATACCCATTACACCATTTGTTTGTGAATCATTGTATTCATAAATTTACTTCGGTACCTGCCGTTACTCGTTATTACACAACGTAATTTTTATTCAATTAAGAATATATGGAATACTGTGAAACACTATTGCTTTAAAACGTATATTAACGATCATAAGTAAAATAAAACGAGTACTATTGTTGTGATATGCGACTTTAAAAAAATTATGTAACAAATTTTTCCGTCGACACATTGCTGACAGCTCAAATTTGATACCAGAACGACGATGACAAAGGAATTTGAGAGGTGAAAAAACCGCCGCTAACGTGATTGCGGTGTGTTTGCATGAAAAACGTTGTAAGGCCGCTTTTGACATGCAATTGATATGTGGTATTTCTATGTTTTACTTTGGTCAGACTGACGTTAAAAAGATCATAACAACAATAATATAGTTCTGAGTATAATAAGTGTTATTTGACAGCATTCAACAAAATTTCTGTTCTTATCTAACAGATCATATTCTCGACGAATATTGGACTTTATTATTAAATAATTCTTCTTCATATAAACTAAATTACTGGCTTCCATTTTCTACTTAATCTGCATAAAATAAAATTTACAGAATATTCCTTAAATATTTCAAAATCAATGTAGAATGAAAAATAAACAAATATGGCATTTGAACTCTCTTGGAAGCCGCTCAATACCTCAGATAAACTGAAATGCCCATTTTTTATACATATTTTTAAAATTTCAATGTTTCTATTTCGGGTCTGACACAAACATAATGGTAAATAAGGCCCTCAAAATCATTAACCTCTCAAAAGCCATTTATGCTGTCAGAAAGATATACAAAGAACTGTAAATTGTTGTTTTATTTTCCAATTTACGATTCAAAAATAAAAGACATACAAAATTAATTTTTACATTTAACAGGCCATTTTATTCAAGGATTTAAATAACTCTTCATAATTTGCCAACATTTGTTTTAATTTCTTCTTATTTTATCTTTTCTTTTATTTTCTTCTCTTTCCTTTTCTTTTATAATATTTCCTTTTCTTTCACAGTGTACATTATTAGTATTTAGAAATGTTATTATGATATCCTAATTAATGCTATACAATTAGATAAATTTTAAAAACAAAATGAGTTTTATCCTAGTTGTAAGTATATCATAGCTGTAAAATTTATAGATTAATAGATTGTATTTATTCAACATTTTCAATGCTATTCTGAAATAATGTTCTTTTCCGTCGGCCGTCGGTCAAGATAATGATGACCGGGGTTTATGTGGGACTACCGGACAGTATAGCAGACGCTACCATTATTAAGGCTACCCACTAAAAATGCTTCACGGTATCGCTTTCGCACTCACCGTGACACCACTTTTATAGCCTAACCTAACCTAACATACGATTATTTCTCTCTTCAGTCGATAAAAACAAAAAAAAAATAACTTCTCTTTTTTTTGTTCTTATTTTATTATTAGGACCTTTAGTATCCTAACTATTGACTATGACTACTATTATAATATATTAGCATTACAAGTATGATATGATATGATTATATAAAAATATATTTGCCTGTAAAGTCGGTTTTACGGGCGAAGATTTACGTGACCACGTCTTTTTCTCGGTAGAATATTTATTGATATGAATATTATTAAATTGCACAATATTTTAATAATTTGAGTGATTTTGTTGAGGATAGGACGATGAAGACGTTGTCACGTAAAATCATTTTATATATTATTTATTTTATATTATATTATTGATGTTATTATTTTTTACAAAATTTATTTACAGACTTTTTCGATACATCAATTAGTTGCGGAGATATCGATCATTGAAGTTATTGTTTGCTACCAGTATTTTATATATTTATTTTTTTCAGTTATAAAAAAATACTATTTCCAATTGTGTCTACCAAGTATGGTCACATGTACTGGCCTACATATTAAATAATAATAAGTACAGATAATGTTCTGTGACGTCACTTCTGATTTTATATATTTTAATATTTTTAATTTTAAAGAATTAATTTGAAAATCAAAACACTTATTCAGATCGAAGGTTCAAATTTTTGCTAAATAAATTTGAAATTAATTAAAATTTGTAATTGTAAATAATGAAGTTGAAAATTAAAACATTTACTTAAATTAGATGTTAAAATTCTTGCTCAACACATTTTAAATCAAGTTTTCTTATATCTGCCACTTTTTCTTAATATTTGTAATTTTAAAGAATCAATTTGAAAATCAAAACATTGCTCGGCGGACCGATCATGTTTGAGTGGGAGAGAGACGCAAGGCATTCTATGTGTGTGTGACTCATCGTTACGTTACCGGGCGTTACACTTTTTCATAAGTGACTCCCAGCTTAACCTAATTTAAGACGTTGTCACGTCAAAATGATGATAGAAAGTTTAATTACGAAAAAGATTTACCGAACAGAAATTATAAAATTTGCCAATTGAAAATCTAATTTCAACATTTCTATCAGTTAGTAATAGTTGATGACGTCGTGTATAACCAATCACAACTGTTATAGTGTTCTGAAACTAAGTATTATAACGTCAACTATCCTTTCAGAAAATTACATCAAGTCTTGGTATCCTCAATAAACATATGAAGAAAATTTTAATTAATTATAGAGGTTTTCATATTATGAAGTAAAATAAAAAATCATTTTTATATAATTATAATTTTATATAACAACGCAAAGTTTCAAACACATCTTCCATATACGGCTTCATCGTACAATGCGCCGGAACACGACAATTAACATCTGAGATATTTGATAAGTAAATTATAAATTTAGGTCTGTCTAAATGTACTTTTATAAAAATAAAATTAAATTGCTTTAAAAAGCTACATGGTAAAAATATTTTTAACACGCCAACCTTAGGATATAAAATAAAATAAATAAATAGGCTTATAATATTAGGAACACAAATAATCAGGATGAATAAAATAAAAATTCATATACATACTATGTGATAATATTTTGCACAAACTATATATGCATGCTAATAGGTACGTACCTATTATTATTACTTAACTATATATATTATACATACTAATAGGTGCTTACCTATCAGCATGTGTAATATGTATAGTTTGTAGATGTACTTATTTTGTGTTAGATAACTTTTGTTAGTAGATGAAATAAAACTAAAGATGCACTTGCACCTTTAGATTTATTCACTTTTATTACCTTTGTTCGCTTGTTTGTTTTTCCTCAATTTGCTTCAACCATCTTTCTTACCTCACTGAATATAAATATTCTGCGATAATATATAAAGTGGTGATAATTCAAAACTATGATCGAAAATTTGATATATAATAAGTAATTAAGTAATTCATAATAAACTAGATCTTCGCTGTCAACTACGTCCTCGTGGAACATAAAAAGGTGTTGAACTTTCGGTATAATACCTAAGTATAATTAACCATAATATATTTAGACCAATTGACAGGGTCGTAGTGCTATTTACTCGTAAATTCATTTATATCCTTAACCTTACCCTTAACCTAATCCTTAGGCTTTCAAATGAAAACAAATAAATAAAATCTTACTGCACAAGAAGGGTTTACATTATTTACTCTCGTGACTTTATACAAAAACAAACATTCAACTTTATAAAATGAGTCTAAATATAATATAACATTTAGATTTAAAGCAAGAATATAATGCTTTTCTTATACTTTGTTTCAAAATTTCTTGAACTTCTATTTTCATTTCCCCTAGAAAATAAACAGCTCAATTACTAAGCTGGGTTTTGTAATTAGAAATACAATTAAACTCCGTTGAACTTCGATTCGAGTTCACTACTTACCTACTTAAGGGGAGCCACAAATGACTTGTTTCTTACAAAATCCACTGTAGAATTTGAACTTTATTCCCTTATAATAAAATTGAAACTACTCTTAGGAATGATACTGAAAAGTAGAACATGAAAATTAAATCTCTATAACTAAATAATGAAGTTCATCATAGAATAATGTTTAACTTTGTGGGTTTTCAAATTTTTAACTTAATGAGCATAATAAATATTACGTAATATACATTTGAAAATCGATCTTTTATCTAGTATCTTTAACCTGAAAATCAATAGCTTTCGGATTTTCTATTTATGGAAGGGCAGCCGAACAACAAATTAATTTAACGGCTATAAAATATTTTTACCGAGCATAATTATGATGCAAAAAACTCTTATAATGAAAACAACGTTGCAAGTTGCATATGTGTGTGTATGTCTAGTGATTTTTAGGACCCAACATTGACGTATCTTTGGGACCGTTAAAACAACATGAATTATTTAGATTCCAGAGAATTCGTGATGTATTACCATCTCATGGTTTTTCGGTATTCAATTGTTTTTGTCATCTTGTACTAGTGGCGTGTGATAAAATTATTCATGATTTTCTTGTTAACATTTATAAGTTCTTTTTCCTTTTTCTGATCTTAATGTTTATTTTATTCAGTATTTGAATCCGTGACAATTTTCCTGTTATTTTTTTTGTATTAATATTTTTTGTTTTCAAAACCTTGAAATTAAATTTTAGTTTAAATATATAATGTTGTAAGTAACCTTGACATGATAATTTTCAATATCTTACCTGTTGGTCTGGTTAAATATATTCTCAGTATTTATGATATGTATTTCTATGTATTTGTATCGTTGTTAGATCAATGTGTGTTTTATGTCCTGTGATATTAAACTGGTACTTATTAATTTTCATTTAAAACTGGTACTTAAATTGTAAGTAAATATTAAAAAAAACAGTCAATACGAGTAGGACTAGGTTATGAAATAGGAAATAGCCATTTTAGTGTATCTTTTTGAGATACAGTTCGTTGCCAAAATTTCTAATTATTGAAGGGTAACCAAAATAACGTACATTGACATATAACTTTATTTAAGTCATCATCATCTCCACACAGCGATAAAATTTTATTGATCTCTTATTAATGATCCCAATGACCTCAAAAGAGTGAGAAAATGTATTGCCTATAGTACTATGAACCAGAACTGCAGTTATATTGTATGTTGCATATTATTAGTTTTTAGACCTAAGACATTTCCTACCCTATGTGAAGATTCAATTCAATGTATAAATGGACGGTTTCCCAAAGGACGCGGGTTCGAAACCTTGCCCCTATCGGTCTATTTTTCCGTCGGTTAAATTATTATTAAATTATATTAAATAAACGAGCTTAACCCATGTTATAGCCATCTAAACATATTTATAGATATTTTCGAACATTAATTTCGGTACGTGGAATCTTTTCAATATTTATCTATACTGCAAAGTTAAAAACATTGGTTAGGATTTTCGAAAGAAGCCTAATAGATATTACTAATAGATATTACGTCTCGAAAAAGATGATCACATATAGAATGCTTAATTTACTGAGACGGACAATACTTGTAATAGAATAAATAAATTTAATAATAATAAATCTAATTCAGAGGTTGACTCAGAAAGAGATGTTTAATGTAATAAAAAATAAAGACGAAACAAATTATTAAAACTATTCTAAAAGTAAAGGACACAACTAGGTTTGTTGCAATAGAAATTGAAAAAGAAAGATTTATTCAACATCTTTGGATATCGATGAAAATGAAACTTATAACGTCACAGTAAATGGCTGAATATACCTTCCACGAGTTTTCGACGCAAGATGTGAATTAACCCTAAGGATAGGTTAGAGAGGTAAATTTAAGATTAAATAATGAGGTTTCCTTAGAGATACTGCCCTAAATTAACGTTGTGTTTTAATTAATTTATTCCAACCAGGGTTACTAACGGATTGTCCGAAAAATAATTTGATTTTCGCAATTATGACAATTACATTAATTCTACATTGTGAAAAAAAGTTTAAAAAACTTTAGATGTTCCAAAAGTAACGCAAAAAATATATATTTTACAAGGATAATAATTTTATAGATAAGATGGTTGGAGAGTATTTAACCCACTCAAGAATTATGTAAGTCTGTAACCGCAAATAATGCATTGCACAGATTGTTTGTTCTATAGTAATAAATAATTTTGTTTGGGAATTGGAAGTTTTCTTTGTTCTGTGAGTTTTTTCGGGAACCAACTTATTCAACCCATCAAGTTTGTTGCAATAAGCAGATTGGAGAACATCAAGCATGCTCCTGACAAAAGCCAAAAAGTTATTTTATGGAGGCATTTTCTCAGCGGTGCAAATGTTGGTTACCTAAGAAAGTTTTTAACCCGTGTATTGCTATCTAACTTTTTTACCAAAATATATATGATAACAGTATCCCAATGGTCAATTGGTGGTTTAACGTAATGATTGCATTTTCCTAGTGATAAGGTCTATAAGAAGTCATATTTTATCAAAAGTCTTGGAAACCATAACGCTGTAGTAGATCCTAGTCAATGTTGACTGGGAAAATCTGCAAAATGTAAGCGATTGGGACTTATGTAGAAATAAGGGTAGGCTAGTGCTCTAGTTTTTTTACTGCCAAGGCAATGCTATTTTGTTGTAGTTGAAGGTATAAATGTTAATAATGAAAACAAAAAAATTACATAGTTTTAGTGTTAATTAACTTTGCTTGAATAAAATTTTATATGCGCATACATTTTTGACGACTTACTAGTAAAATTGTACAACAAAATTATTTCTAATACCATAAATATTTTGAATATTTATTGTCATGAAATTAACTTAAATAGGAAGTAAATAGCATTATTTTCTGAATGATATTAATATAACTGTTTAAGTATATTAAATTACGTATGTTGAAACATCACCGGAACGAAGTGTCTTGCTTCATCTTTTTTAATTTGTACAGCGAAGGACTGGAACAGCTTGCCTGCGTCGGTATTCCCGGCCAAATACAATGTGGCTGTCTTCAAGAGAATAGTGAATAGGTTTGCTAGGTTAATGCGCCTTACCACCTATGAGTATATCTCCTCTTTACATCAGGTGGAATGTAGTCAAGCATTGATCTAGAGAGTATAAAAAAAAAAAAAAGCTATGGTAATATAAACTTTATCAATGCAATTAGTAAAGATTTCAAAATTAAGAAACAACGTTGTCATATTAATATTTGTGACTAATTATGATGTTTTCTAATCAAAATATATTAATTCACATATAAAAAGAATAAAGGTAGAAAGAAAAAATTTAACCAACCAACATAGAATTTTAAATTATCATGAGACCTTTTGAGAACATTGCCGTAAATTATAAAAACATAATTACACCCCGAATAAAGTGATCTGCTGGGGAGGATTTTTATTGTTGAATTATGTATTGGTAAATGGAACCATAATTTACAGTTCTTTGTTTATTCAGTAAAAATGCTATTGAGAGGGGGATGATTTATAATGTATTGTTCAGCATTATGCTTATACTACACTTGTCACAGAATTATTGTTTAAGGTTCCGTATATATTGCCGGTTAACTGGAATAAATTGGTCATTTATTTAAGTTTATATGAATGTGAAGATTTTTATATTTAACTCCATTATTTGTCAAGGAATTACTGATATCAAAAATGCATTAAATGAAAACGGCATAATCTTTTACAATCTTATGAAAATATTCCCATATGAAGACAATGTATTTTCCTTATATTTTCCTTTCTGACAAACTACGATTGGTGTTATTAAATATAGCTTCTAATTCCTAAAAATCAATAAATTTTTATAAAAAAAAATATAACAACTTATAAGCAAATAATTTGTTTTCTTTGGGGTTAGATATCGGTGTGTTATTTGTTCTGTGATATTATGATTATAAAACTTGACTTATCTAAACAAGTTTGTGACAAAAATGTGTCTTCGTTAAACGAAACTTTTAATATGGCGGGGTCTAAAGAGGCCAAACTCAATTTATTTGCCAATTTCTTAATTAATGCATTATTTTTAAAAGTAGATAGAAATTTGTTCTACTGTCAAAACAATATGGTGAAAATCTATTCAAAATATGTAAGCCATATCGTAAACCTCGGTATTTCAGTGACAAATGCCATCTCAATTCAAACTTTACAAGTAACTGATTGCGTAATTTATCTTCTTCCAACAACTTTGCAACAATCACTATAGTGTGAATTGGTTTATATGTAAATTGATGCCATTTCTCATTCATTTCAAATCAGATTTCTATTGATATAATTTATCGACTATCGGATTTCTCAAAATCCTAGTAGTAATACCTAATATTAAACGATTTTAAACATACCTTTTAATTGCATCTGTATCTTCTTCATCCTTCCATTATAGTAATATTTTACGAGGATGGTAAAAACCCTTCTTAACATATCTGATTGCGGTCTTTAAAAAAAATAATGAAAGAGCTCTCTACAAATGATAAAAGTAATATTGTTATGTACTTATTGAAGTCGTTACGTCGGGGTGTCACCAAATAAAAGAAAAAAATGAAATGTATGTAACCAAGGCACATAAAAATATCAAATCGTATAGTCTAAGTTCTCATTAATTAATTTCAAAAACTTCGTAAAATAGATACCATCTTCAACGTATGTTTAATAGTTCCCCGATGTAATGACTTCAATATAATATATTAATATTATTTTGATCATTTTTAGAGGGGTTTTTGATAAAAGTCTTTTTTTTAAAGACCCCAAACAAATATGTTCCTTTGGCTGCATTGATGCCACAGACAGACACACAAATACACACGTTAAACTTATAACGCCTCTCGTTTTTTGATCGAGGTTTAAAATAAAGCCCTCCTAACTAATTTTCATTTTACAATTGATTTCTTGTTCCTTAATGGTGCTGTTAGTTATTTTCGAAAAATTTGATCATCACTCTATCATCCTTAATATTATCGAATCAAAACAAAGTAGTCTCATAATAATTATTTATGGAATTATTCTAGGATGATTAAAGAATAAACGAGATCATTTTCGTTTGACTCTTTTTCGCCACTTGCAACAAACAGTAGGTTCAGTAGTCAAAGAAAACAGTGTATCATTATTTCCAAAATTCCACTTAATATTGATTAATTGACTTTTTCTTATTAACACGAATACATTCAATTTAGAAAACAAGGTGGTTTTGCTTCTGGAGTATAATCAAAACTGATCTAAGATAAATGTTATATTTGTGACCATTGTACCTATCCAAGTAATCCCTTGTAAAACATAAATAATAATACTTGTAACTTCACATATATATATTGCTATCATAAGCATGAAAAACAAAAGCTAAATCGAAAATATAAACTAACAAAAACTTTTTACTACAAACCAAAAAAAAGGAATTGTCAAAAAGTACCTGTATTTTTTGGCGGCAATGCGGGTTTTGGATTTTTTGAATTATATATTTTTTTACAAAAACAAATATAAAATGAATTATTTTGTAAGGAACAAGGAGAATATCAAATCAAGATTTTTATTACTTAATCCATGCGAGTAAAATGGGCGACAATAGTTAAGGGTATTAAAAACAACCATCCATTCTTCCTACACGTTTTTATTCTGGTATTTTCTTTATGTCATGAACGCTACGCTCTCTAGCTAGACTAAGCAAAGAATATACAATGAGGACTAATAATAGTATGCATCAGCTTATAACCATCAACCCGCCTCAAGTATTACCGCATCTATTACGGATATATACGAACATGTTTTGTTAGAATAGAATAGAATAGTGTTTTTATTTTCCAACACACAAAAGTAAGAAGTATATACATAGTACAAAACAGAGAAAAGTAGGAAGTTAAAATATAACATAATGCTATCACATTAGTTTTAATAACACCTATATGTATGAGGAACTGGTGGCTAAAAAAGAGATGAAACACCTGTACTAGGTCACCAGGGCCCAAACCCGGGAAAGTCAGTTGGATAGAGGCAAAAGGAGTAAGGAGATCATAATTTGATTCAATTATATACAATAGTTGAGGCAATAATTATAGAATAAAAATATAATAATACATTTAAAACAATTTGAGAGGTTTGAAGAAATAAATTAGGTTTAAAAAATTAGTCACCAAAGGGTCAATGTGTGCTTTGAAGTTTAGACATTAATCTACAAGCACTCCAAGGTATTTGATGCTTTTAGCTCTCTCTAATATTTGGCAGGAAGAACTACTGTTATATCTCTAAGATGCATTACAATAGTGGGCTCGGATCGTTAGATCCGTGGGTAGATCTAGTTTAGAAGAAGCAAAGACTATGATTTTGGTTTTGGAGACATGCAGCGTGAGTATGTTCTTTTGCAACCAGAAACAAACCACGTTAAAGCCAGTCTGTGCACAGCTGAAAGTCTCATTCCATGATTTAAGAACCGTATCGCCTGCAAAACGTTATAATTTCTCCTTGCGGTATCGACATTTGACAATTTGTGTAAATTAGAAACAGAGCAGGACCAATAATACTTCTTTGCTTTACTAGGTCCAGGAAGATCATAGCACACTTCTTTCCTTTATCAAGTTAACAAGAGAATGAATCATTTTTGATCAGCCTTTTATTAATTATTTTTTCGAAAACCTTTTAAATCCTTAAGAGCTTTAGGGAAGGAACCAGTGCTGAAAACTAGGTTATATATGTATGTTATGTGAGGGATGAGAATATAGTTATTTTTCTGTAGTAAAGATTGTGGGATATTATCCTCACCAGGGGAACAGTCTTCTTTTAAAGATTTTTATAGTTTTTCTATCTCTGCAGTGTCCATAGGCAAGAAATAAAATATATTTAGATATTTAACCGAGGTTTGACTAATTGAGATGTGGCCCATACAGGAAGACTGTTTCGCTAGTATTTCTCTGACTAAGTTGTTTCTAATGTTAGTAAAATACTCATTTACGGAATCAGCACTCAGTTTATGTTCGTCTCCAACAATAAGACACTGAGATGTATCCTGTTTCTTTTTATGTATGTACGCAATATCCTTCACAACTTTTCACAGCTTTTTATTATCAGCTTGCTTAATTGGTGATCTATCATATTCCACTGTAAGTTTTTTAAGTAATGCAGAGCAGAAATTACAATATTTTCAATAGGTAAGTCGTAAAGCATAAATAGAAGGAGATTGCCCAATTTTTTTAAGGTTATCACGGTTTTTGACAGCGCAACAAACCTGGAGTAACCCAAGGCTTATTGGTCTTTGGGACTGTTACATGTTGGTTTGGATTGACTCCTGCAACACCCCTTTAAAAACCTCATTTGCTAAATCTAAATTCCTCAAGAAATAGAGAGGAGAAAAATCGAAGGCAGCCCGATATTCCGATATCCCGATGTAGTCACCTTTATTTCGAGGGGCATGTGTGCATGCATCATCATACAGTGACTGTAGGTTTATGTGGGCCTCTACGATAAGACAGCTAGATTGATTTATATTGCACGGTCTAGGCATGTGCGAATTGCAATTAATGCTACAAATATTTTGTGATATAATACTTAAGTTGTTTTTATTTGAAGGTAAATATTTCTCAACATAATCGATGTAACAACTCATGGGATTTGAGATCTCTAAGGCTTCCAGATCATCGTTTACTAAGATATAATTGTAATAATGTTACAAAATGTTATATAACGTATAAACAATACGTTGATATTCTTTACCGATCTTGATATGAAAAAGGGTAGAACTTTTGAATATTTAGAATTGTTGGAGTAAGGCCAACCACGTAAAAAAACAGTATTTTACCAACTACGAATTTAGAGGAGATTTTAAATAAGCGTTAGTTCTCTATCAGTTATTGATAAGATCTATATTTGACTGTCGTATTATATTATGTAGCAGAAGAAAATAGAGTACTTAGAAAACCCAGACTAATTTTGAATTTTAAAAATAAACTGCTACTATGACTATTTATAAAATATTCCATTAAACATTAAATTAAACAGTCTTTATAGTATTGTATAAGCTCAATCATTACCTTCATCAAGCACGTGTCGGCAGCATATCCACTTTATAAACATTGTGCCAAATATTTTGGTGATTGTGAATTAGTATAAGTGAGTGTGAATTAGTATAAGAAGACAATTTATTTGTTATGATAATATTTAGTGTTTTTATTACAAGTTTTTTTTATATATTTTATAATTACTTTAAGTTATTGGTTTCCATTAGTTTATTAGAGGTTTTTTATGTAAAATTGTCAATAAATATTGTCGTTTTTAATTACTTTAATTTAAATGACACAACATGAGTTTCTTTAACAACTTCCATCTATTGTTTCCTTACTTTTTTGTAATAGCAGACTTCTTGTCTTTTTTTACAGAGGAATTTCACCTGTGTTTTGACTGGAGTGGAGATTACTTAAAAAATACATTTTCTGCAACTTTTGTTCACATCCAAACATAGACTCTATTACTTTTAACAAAGAGATATTAATTCTCATAATGATAAAAAAATAAAATAATATTTTTAAAAAGCAATTTTGAATTGTGGCGCCATGACCAAAAACAGTTCACATCGAAGGAATTTGAATATTAAAAAGGGTTTCTGGAGTACATATGTGTGCGTATTTCGTAACTAAATATTTAAAAAAATATATGAATTAAATTATTATGAAATCTTTAGCTTTTATTGTTTAACAACAAAACCACATTTAATACTAATTATACATATTAATAATTCTACTGTATCTCTGTGCAATATATAACAATAATAATAAATTGTGCCTGTATACAATATTAAATAGTGAAGTCACTATAAAATAATAAATAACAAATTGTTAAATATTTTCACCAGACAGTTTAAAATTAGAAAAAGGTTTAAACCAAACTGTTAACATACCAGGAAACATTTTAAAACAAGATTGTAAAATAAACAAGGCGGAACACATGAACTAAGAGCTTCAAAGCTTAATACTGACTTGAATAAATAATACTGTCACTAAGTATAAAAGTAAAAGCGCTTTAAATTTAAATTCAAAAAAGTTGTATTTTGCGAACATTGTCTGGGGCTTATACCGATTAGTACCTAATAGATTAATATTTCCATTAACCATTTTTATTTTAAACTTATAAAAATCTATACATACAATAAAATTGTCACTGATCGAATTTGTACATGGAAAATATTAAAAAAAAAATCTCAGAAATGGCTTAACCAATTTGAATGCGGTTTTCAGGAATATATTATGTCTTCACTTAACATTTAGTGTCTAATTCGGTTTTCGGGAATATATTGTCATGGGATTCATTACAAATACATATATAATAACAAATACATACAAAAAAATATTTATATATATATGTCGGACATAGTGGCGTGTTAGTGGTTTACTCGTTCTTGATGGAGTCTTTAGGTACAAGATCCGAAGCGTAGGTCTCAGGCAGTTAAACCACACAGACACAATATGACAATACTTGTATTAAATGTAGGTAATCAGATATTACAAATTACTTTGTTGGTATGCAATTATCAGAGTTGCGTGAACCACCGGTCCCGTTTGGGGGATCCGGACTGTAAGACTCACACTAATCAAAATCCATCTCAACTCGATGCTCTAGGTTATTTAAAATGTCTCCGGTGCCCCTCCAAACGATTCAATACGTCACGGCGTTCACACCCCACTGTTACAATGATATCAATTGAGTTACTAATTATCGTTAAATTATCGTGATCTGCGACATATATATAAATATATATATTTTTTGTAACAATCGGTTAACAAATAAAGAAGTTTATAATCTCTTATTGTCGTACCATTGCTGCTTACCAGTTTGAAGGTTTACAGTTTTTACATACATTGGTAAGTACAAAGATGGTGTCTATTTTACGAAGTTAATCATTTAGGACTTAGACTATACGATTTGATATCGTAATTTCTTTATTAGTCGTGGTCTTAATTTCTTCCTTTATTAAGCGGTCCCCCGACGCAACGACTTCAATAAGTACATAATAATAATATTTTTATTCTTTTTAGGCGTCTTTTTGTGTCAGGGGTTATTAATTTTATTATTGTTTCTACTTTTTAAAATTATGTTACTGATTTCCTACTATAAACTAAAAATAATATAAACTAAAAAATTATGTTACCTACGGAGACACAAATTTTCACTTGCTTAAGTATTTTTCTCAATATTGCGTTAGAACCTTTTACCCGCACCAATAAAACCTTAATATTTTGGAGACCACTGTTTCTATTTCGACCACACATAGCTAAGAACTATCGTAATGAACCAGGCTTTCGATTAAAAAGAAAAGCAATCAAATCCATTAACATGTTTGGCTGCTATATTGCCACAGACAGACACAGATACACGATCAAACTGTTATACCCCTCTTTTTAAGTCGGGGGTTAATAAACTAGAAATACTTCTACAGGCCAAGACTACTTGATGGCGTTTGATATAAATTTTGAAGGTTTATAGTTTATGCAAGGGTATGTACAAAGGGTACGTTTTACAGAAAACAGCTAGTATATAAAATATATTTTACCAACAACAACACAAACATTAGAGGAAGAAGGCGGTCATTAGGATAATTTCTAAATCTTATACTGATAATAAAAATATTGGTCTACTCACTTAATGTATAATAGTTTAATGATTTAAAAATAATATCTTCAAATATCTTGTTATTTATGAAACATTAAAAATGAGCAGAATAAAAATGTATGCATGAAAGGGCTGAAGTAGAGTGGAACTATACAGTTCTATAAACATTGGTGTAGTAAGAGCCAAGCCAGGCGGACTGTGGAGTAAAAGCTCTTCTTTCTTAACTTTTGTTTGTGAGCTTTTTATACATGGATATAAAATAGTCTTCTTAGGTTTTTATATATTCTATTATATATTCTTCTTAGGCTTCCATTCTATTCTTCTTCATTCCAATTAAATATTTAAAAGTAGTATCAAATCCTACAATAAAGTTTAATCTTTTAGATCTATGTTCAAGTATTATGGTATAGATTTAAAATATTGAATTATAATTAAAAATAACTATAAGTTAATACGTATTACATCTGAATACAGAGACTTTGTCTAGTTAAGACCTTAGAGCTAACCGCCTGTTACACTATATTAATTTTTACAACATTATGTATAAAATATCCACGGGATTACAAGGATAAGTGCATTTCTTATCCCGCCAACCTTAGGATGTACGAGAAGTATGTTTATAAAAATATTTCAATTAAATATATATATGTATATTTTATATGATCAAGGGCAATGCTTGACTACATTCCACCTGATAGTAAGTGGAATGTAGTCTTAGGTGGTAAGACGTATTGCCCTAGAAACCTATTCACTCTTCTCTTGAAGACACCCACATTATATTTGGCCGGAAATACCGACGCAGGCAAATTGTTCCAGTCCTTCGGTGTACGCACTAAAAATGAGGAAGCAAAAGCGCTTCGTTCGGACAGGTGTCCACAACAAAAGGATGAAAACCTGCCTTGGGTCGGGACGTTTGGTGATGAAAGGGGGACGGGGTAATTATATCGTGTAATTCCTGCGCACACTCACCAAAATGTATCCTATTTGAAAGTTAAGTGTAAATCAAACAGTTATTCTTAATATACTAACTGTTGGGTCTTGACTCCATCCTCTTAGATTACAGTAAGGAGGTTTACACATTCGGAACATACGTTCAAAAACACGGACCGAAACTAGGAAAGAAATAGCATAGTGGATAATGCTATTTCTTATCATCCATAATTATCTTATACTAATTTGGAGTAGCATAATGCTATTATAAATAATACTTTATACGCTAAGTCAATAGTTCATCGAATAGAAAGAAATATATTCAAATCCTACTAGTAACTACCTTCCAAAAAATTGGTAACGTTCCAAAAAATACCTCTAACCCTAGAGCTTATTATATTAGTCTAGTTGTCATATAAAAGTTAAATTAATCGTAGAAATATTTATTTATATTTCTACGATTATTCTATCAATTAATAAGATATTATTAATATATAATTAAAAGAATATTTATTTATATTTATATTTCTTTCTATAAATTAATAAGATATTATTAATATATATAACATAGGATTCTTTGAAATTCTTTTTCTATATTCCTTATAAAATAATTCCTAAGCTATGTTTCGTAATTAGAAATACAATTGAATTGAATTGAACTTTGATTAGAGCTCACTACTTACCTACTTAAGCTACAAATGACATGTTTTTTATAAGAGAAACTGTAAAGTTTTGACTTTATTCCCTTAGAATAAGGTTCAATCTATCTAAAAGATACATTCAGGTGAAAAAGCGTAATATGAAATTAAAAAATTTATAACTAGTGAATGAAGTTTTTAATAAAATTAAGTTTAACTTTGAGAGTAATAACTCAATGAACTTAAGAAGCATTAGGTCATGTCAAGTTTGGGTTGTAAAGTAAGGTAAGGTTATTACCTTTCAAGCTTATGCTAACTTTCGACCGGTTCTTATATAACCTTGATTCGATATGTACTTTATTTACCTAAGGTACCGGAAATATAAAGCTGAATATAAAGACATATTAAAACTATTGAAATTGATACAAAACGGTTGCTCCTAACTTGCAGCAATACTTCCGAGCTCTTGATTTACGAAACCTTAATAGTTTTGAGCTGTTTTGAAATTATCATAACCATAATGATAATGTTATAGAAATATATAGATGACAGAATAAAACAATTACTTAATATATTTTATTTTATTTTATTTTTATTTTATTTAATTCTTTGGGTAGCAATAAAATAATTTAATCCACTTAGAGGTATGAATTTTCGGTTAACTATTTTAATTGCAAAAAAAACATTTTTCTTTTAGTGTTACGTCAGCGTTGACGTTTACGTATAAATTGAAAATAATATTTAGAAATAGAATCGGCTCTATATAAACATTAAATCATATACTATAGAACATCGATAACCTTATATCTTCGGTAATAAAAAAAAATATCTGAACACCTCTATATATTATAATAAACCCCTTCTATATTTAAATAAATTAATAACTTCAGTATTGTTCGTCCATAACTAATAAAAATGTTTCGAAGCACTTTATAACTGCACAATCTGCTGATTTCAGTTATTTCGAATGGAAAAAACCTCAGGAAGAGGAATGTTACTGTAGAAATATAAAATAATTTATGTATAGATTTTTTTTATGAATAAAAAGAAGAAGAAGTATATGAATACTGAATTATTAACATAAATAACATGTACATAATGTAACAGGCTTTTCATGGTTTTATTTATAAAGATTTGTCAAAAGGTGCTCTAATTCGTAAAGCTTAATTAAATTAAACATTCATAGAATAACTTGGACTTGTAGGTACAAAGTTGTCATTCTTTTGTATTTTAATTTGGAAAAAAAAAAGTAATATTTTATAAGTATAATTTTGTTTATCTGGTAATTCGTCTATAAACCTACACGTTTCAAATACAACAAATAATTATGATGCTATGTCGTCTCAAGAAAAATAAAAACAGATTAAACTAAAATACCTAATAATTGTTTAATATAACTGAATTATTAAATCAAACCTTTAATTTACTGACCGCTCACGCGTGTGCCAAGTTTTATAATTGTTGTAAGTTTTATAAAACATGAAAGAGAAACAAACACACATGTATAATGTATGAAAATAAATTCTAATGTCACAATATCGTAATCAAAAATCTGTATTTATAAGAATCAAAAGAATTGATATAGCTCCGAAAAATAAAAATTTACTTATAATCCCAGAATTCTTGTATCACATATTTTTATGTTATAACTGTTATAAACAGACTTTCTAAAATGTTAAATATTTTTTAAGATAACTTATAATAAAATTTTAAATGCAAAGAAAAACTTCCTAAAAACAATTCATGCAATCATATAAATGTAAGACCTGTTATTTTTACTTACATTTTTAATAAACGTAAAGACAAACCGAAACCAAGAATAGATCTGAAACTTATGCCTGTCCAGAGACTGTATAGAGCGTTTAATCAACCAAATTAAGTACCAATGCCATAGCTTAGTAGGCTGCCCGACGGGACATACCACTCTGAGGTCGCAAGTACGAATTAATTCAAATGTTTAGATTGTAACATGTATATATAAAGACAATATAACTTCATTTGTGTAATTTAATCCGGCATCCTAAATCATGCACTGCTATGTTAGGTACGTTGATTTGAATCATCTATCTTGGGTGTATTGTTACAGATTGTAGTTTGCGCACGCTTTAATCAAAATGATAGTTATTGTGAAATTGTGGCCTTAATGCAATAACATCCAATTTATAGCCATTTGGAAAAGCACAGTAGTAACCTCAACAAATAAGATTGAAACTATAAAAAGAACATATGTTGTATTAGGAAAATTAAATTATTAAGTTATCTTTACAGTCAACATCTCAAGAGATTTAAAATTTTACAGAAATTTTATTACCTACGTTAATTAACTTAATAGAACAAACAGTAGCAAATCACAAGAGTTGACGTCATTTCTAACAATGTAAGTCGTTATGTATTTAATAAGCCTTATTGTTTCTTTTAAAAGAGCAAAACCGTTTCAATCTGAATTTTGTATGGTATTTATGGATTACTTCAGCATTAAAGCGGGAGAGGAGTTTATTTTGAAATTTGTTTCTTTCTTCTTATAACAATTACAAGTTGCTTATCAAATTGTATTCTATTATTAATAATAAAAGAAATATATTTAAAGTTAAGTATCTAATTCATAGGTTGACTTCTATACATCTTTTAATTAAACTAAAGGTAAAAATTAAATATTAAAAGAGCTTGAAAAGTAAAGAAAGTAATAAGGCCTGCGGCAAGGAAATTTAAAAAGGGGTAGATTTACCATTTCACAATAAGCGACTTAATTTTTCAAACGTAACATGTCCAGGTCAGTTGTAATTTGAACTCAAGAAAAAGTTAAAGAATAAATAATGAGATTTCTTAGAGACACTGTCCTCAAATAACGTAAAGTTATACATAATTCCATCCAAGGTAAGAAACCGACCGTCAAAAATATATGTAGATTTTTATGATCAATAGTTCTGTCAAGTACTGAACACAATTGAACGTACCTTGTTACCATTTTACTATTAGTCTATAAATGTGATAGGTATGCTTACATTAAAATTCTATGAGGTATGTCTTACTTCATTTTGTCATTACTCGTGTGACAAATGTATTGTTTAGCCGCCCCGTTGGTCGAGTGGTTAGCGTAGACGCCTAACGTGTCACGGCGCAATGGGGCTCGGTTTCGATTCCCGGCGGAGACATACATTTATGTGATGAACATAGATGTCTGTGTTTCTGGGTTTGGTCGTTTATTAAATATATTCTCAGTATTTATAATGTGTATTTCTATGTATTTGTATCGTTGTCTAACACTCCTAACACAAGCAAATAATTTGCTTACTTAGGGGTTAGATCAATGTGTGTAATTTGTCCTGGTATTATTATTATTCTTATTGTTTTTGTTTTCAATAACAATTACTATTGCATTCTGGGATTGTCATAAATGTTTGTAAACCAAATATAAAGTTTACTATCAAAACGTTTTGATGAACACGTAATCTGTTTTATTATGATATTAAGTTAGTTCATATTAAACTAAGCTTCAACAAATAAAACCCCTTTTTCAGTTCAGGAATTAGTAACAGAGGTAATTTCCCATATATAAATTAAATAATTTCTATTTAATATAATTTTGTATATACACCTTGTTTATAATAATATATTTTATATTTTCCAAACACATTTCGTAAATTTTTCCGCAACGCCAAAAGATCAAGCGTTTCCGTGAGCACTAGATCTTCGACCGCTCGTCAAATGATATTAGCTGATACTAAGGTGGCCCCGACCAGATAGGATAACAGTAGTCTATGGGAAGTCGGACCTACGCTTTATAAAGTGCGTTTTATTTCCCAGTGTAGTAATGCCTTGCTCGTTAATCATTCTCTTTATTTTTATTTTGCGTTTTAGCCGTCGATATATGTAATCACAGTACTTCTACACTTTATAATACGTTGGGAGTAGTTTTCTCAAATAATTGTTAAACGAATAAGTTGTATATTCTCATAATTAAACAACACTCCATTCCAAAATCAAATTGCCATATTTAATTAACTAGCTGTTATCAAAGTAAATAATGAGCTTCAATACTGTAATACCCTTTTACGATATTTAAGGTAACCAGGGGAATCGTATTCTTACCCGACAGAACATTAATTAGTATTTAGAAAATTAAGTAATTAAACATTAATTTATATAAAATAATGTAATAGTGATCTGAACTATAAATAATATACGATTAAAATTGGCCGAAGATTTGTAAAACGGTATTTAAAGACCAAATAATGTTATCTGTGGTCATATTAATCTTCGTGTCAGCTTCTTTGAGAAGGGTTTGATAGAACGATACTACTCGCTGCTCTGGGAATTAAACAAATATACTTTGGGTATTAAAACGTCACAACTATATTATAAGAGATTACAAAATAAATACCTGTGTTGAACAATGTCAATTCAGCTGTTTTATTGACATTGATCTAAAGTGTTATCTTAAAATGATTACAATACCAATATTTTCCAATTCGCTATACCTATTGAATTTAAAACCAAAGGAAAATCTTTAATAAGAAAATATATACTTTTATTATATGACAAGAAGCTCTTTGAATTTCTCATATTGCTTTACGAGCGGTACACAAAAAAGAAAAATAAAGCTTCTTGAATACCAAAACTAAATAACTTTAATTTGTGACCTAAATATTGTCCATTTCTCTGAAAATTTAAATTTCTAGAGATCTAACAATTTGTATGCGTAGAATAAAAATTACGAATGAATATTAGAACAAATGAAATCCCAAATTGGTAGTTATGATCCAGTAGTTTAAACACTATGTCATAATTATCTTTCGTAAAATTAATCAGATGGCATAGCTTAGATATTATTTCTGTAGACTATCACAGTTAGGTCAAAGACCTTCGATAAATACATGATTCCACTAAAGGACTATACACATTGAATTTATTAAACAAGGTAAGATAATAAAATTCTCTGATAGATCATGCTTGTGTTGTATGCAGGCATACGTAAAAATATTTAACAATTGATACTTACAAATGTACGTCGAAGTAATGATCCACTTATGAAAGTTTATATAGTGTTAAATCTGATAATGGATCAATTATTTAGAACAAGTAATCTTCTTCTGCTAACCCTTAGCATGACCTTGGAGAACAAAAGTCTTTCATTTTCCGATGACAATTAAAGCATATTAATACTGAACACTAAATCATGAGAGTAAAAAACTTGTCTTGATAATCATTATTTAAAAATGAAAAGACAGTCAAATTCTTGCGCAATCATCTCTAAAGAAACCTGAAAAAAAGTTTGTGATGTAATATGATATGTTATTAATATTATAATTAATATTAAGGGATTAAAGATAATGATAGACTATCAAGGTATTATTTTATTATCCATATAGCGATAGATAGGAATAAAGAAATTCTTCACTTCTTGTGCTAGTTGCAATAGTAATAGGGCAAGCTAATACTTGCTCAGAAAACTGATTTGAAATCTATTATTATAACGACACATCTGTACGTGTATGAACACTTACGAATATGGCGATGCACAATAGTTGTAGATAACAAACGAGGAATTAAATGTAAATATGTTTTATAAAGTTAACAGGAAATGCAGGTTGTTATTCTGTAGAATATTTTCACTTATAAATTAATTTGCATAATCACATTCGCATTAGGAAAAAAAAACAATCACAATCGCAATACATAGTAAAAAGTCAAAACAGTTATTTATTTTAATAATTACATAGTAAACATTACCGAATTTACAAAGAAATCATAAAATCATTTTAAATAAAAAAAAAAACATGAATTGATTATCAGAATGTTCGTCTTTACGGCGATATATAGTTATTGTTTATATTTCATTATAATGTCACATTGTTTCTACAAAACGAATCATTATACGCCGTCTAGAATAGTTCAGATTTAATTTTCGACAACCTTTTACAATTAAAGGACATTTTCTGAGATGACTTTTTAGATATAGGAGTGTCACAAATAGTTGCAGCGAGGCTCTCTTCCCCAAAACTTTTAATTTTGGTAATATTTTCTCTTTAAAATGTTTACATTCTGAGTGTTTTCAGTGAAGGGGATGAATTATATTTAACATAAAAAAATAAACTTTTATTATAAAGTAACCAATAGGAAGCCTTAATTTCTTAACACAACAAAAAATATTCCGAAAACTTAATTTCGTTCAGAAAACCACATTGCACAATAGCTTATTAAACAGACAAATTTACCCGAAAAACGGCTAAAGCAAAGCTAATTTCATTAGTAATTAGTGAATGGGCCTACGATTGTATCTATCAATTTAATGGATTAAAATTGGTCCTTAAAATTATAATGTTCTAAAAGAATTACAAAAGTAGATTAAACTAAAAGCAAATAAAGTAAATTTTATAATAATTAAAATGTCAATATTATGTTTTTTCAAATTGAAATTGTATTCTCATGAAAACAAATTTGCTATTAATTTGAAAAAAATTGCGCAACTTTTATATTTTAGTAGTTCTATAATTTTTACGTTCATTTATCTTTTGGAAAATGGAAGAATTAATTTAAAGTTCTTTGTTTATCTGACTGTAAGAATGGGTTTGAGAGTGTTTATGATTTATAGACCTTTGTCTAACATTATGTTTGTACCAAACCCGTCATAGAATATGCAGATTAAGTGTATAAATGAGGCAGTTATTTACGTTTACAGATAAGAGGGATAATTCCAATATACTTAGTTAGAATTGGTTTCGTAGATAAATTGCAGTTAATATTCAGAATATTATACTACAAACTTCTACATATTAAAGTAGAAGGCTGTTACTCCTCTAGTATTTACTAGATGTACCTACTGAATTATATGAATGGTTTGTTGTATTGCATTTATCTTACTACAAAGCTATTGAACACTAAAAATGGTAAGTAAATATTAATAATTACTGTCTAGTAAATTTAACCTTAACCTTTTGGATTGGTGATGACTATGAGGAGACAGCTCACTCACTGTTGTTGATCTCGCTTCAAGTCCCGGGCTTATTGATACAGAACTAACGAACACTTACAAAATAGTTTTATTTGTATTATATTTATCGTATCTGGCCAGAACAATACATGTAACACTCAACTTTTAATATGACATAGCAATTGATTTTTAAAAGCAGCCGTTCCAGATTTTTTCATGCAAACCGAAGCAATTATGTCAGCGGCGGTTGTTTCACCTCTCAAACTCTTTTGTCAAATTTGAACTGAATCACTGCATCACTGTCGGCAACAAATCTGAACTGCCAGCGATGTGTCAACGGAAAATGGTTTTATATGCATCTCTTAACAATACAATAAGAACTTGGTATGTTTTATTCGTAACCGTTTAACTTTGTTTCTTAACATTAAAATGTTAAATTATTATTTCCGTAGGGTAAGGTTTTATAATAATTAAATACCGATAACAACTATTTCTTCACAAGTAAAGTTTTATCATCAACATCTTGTGAGACACTATATATGAAAGGAAATGTATTAATATATAACCCAAGAAATATACCGCAGAGCAAGAAATATTTATGTAGTTTTATATCTGACTTACATCTTAACCAATAAATTAGGGTAAAGGAACTTAAGAAATATATCTTAAAACTTATTTGTTCTAAGAATAAAGTTTTGTACGGGATGGACATGTTGGTCTAAGAATGGTTTACTCTTCTATACAAATCTGTATAAATAATAGATGTCGTTTATTAATAATAATAATAATATCAGTACAAATTACACACATTGATCTAACCCCTAAGTAAGCAAATTATTTGCTTGTGTTAAGGGTGTTAGACAACGATACAAATACATAGATATACACATATATATACTGAAAATATATTTAATAAACGACCAAACCCAGAAACACAGACATCTATGCTCGTCACATAAATGCCTGTCTCCGCCGGGGATCGAACCCGAGCCCCATTGCGCCGTGACACGTTAGGCGTCTGCGCTAACCACTCGACCAACGGGGCGGTATTAAATTTTATTAAAGATAAAATTAACTGTTTCAAAACCTATTTTTCTTTTAAAATATAAAATAAATATATAAAAATACTTATATTATTGCTTACGTGATCGCAGCTAAACGGTCCAGATTGTTATTTTGGTACATGTTCTCTTCGTTGTAGTTAGATGCCAAGTTCTAAAAATTTCCAAAACGACTTACCCTTATATTGTATTAAATTATATATTTTTATAATTGATTTATTTTTAAAACGCTTTTATTAGCTTCGGTTGTTTTTATCTTTGTAACGGAAACCTTGAACGTGATTTTGGCCAACTTTGAATTGTTGGATTAATTTGAGATGTTGCATACTTATTAAGGACCAACGACAATGCCACACTATGAAAAATTATTGAAAATGAACTGAATGAAATGAGATTAAACATTCCAGCGGCAATGAAGCACGTTAAGACATATTTTATTTAATTTCTTGTACTATTTCAAAGCTATATCTACAAATTGTAGGCACATATAATTATTAAGTTATCAGTAAACGGTTAAATGTACAAAAAAAAGCTATCTAATTTAAACGATGTCTGACACATCTTTTAATTAAAGTAAAAGCCAAAATAAATATTAAAACGATCCTAAAAGTAAAGGGTATAAGGGCTGAGGCAATGAAAATTAAAAAGGGAAGAGATATCCAAAGTCTCTGGAGATCTTTGAAAATGAGACTTATCATTTCACAGTAAACGGCTTAATTTTCCAAGCACGAGTTCTCGATGCAAGACGTGAATTAACTCCAAGGATAGGTTAAAGAGGTAATTTTAAAAGGGAGGGAATAAATAATGAGGTGCCCTTAGAGACACTGTCCTCAATTAACGTGGAGTTAAATTTAATTTATTCTAACCATGGTAAGGGTTCGTCCGAAAAATGTGTTGATTTGCCTAATCATATCAATTGTTTTGGTTCAGTAAACAAAAAATTTGAAAATGTATTTCTATTTGTTATATATTTATTTGTTGAATCGTATAATATAGGTCTATTGTTGAATGTTTATACTTCGCATGTTGTAGTTCTTCGGAAATGCGATAAAAAAAGGTGAAAGTTGTTATCAAAAAATGATCTTATGTTAAACTTTAATGTTCGAACAGTTATAGATCGTGATACAGAATGACTTATAATTATATTTATTTATCCTCAAGAAATATTAACGAAGAGTTCCAAAATATGCCCTAAGCTCTTGACACTATGTGAGACAAAAAACTTAGGACGTAATGGAAACTTCGCGACGTAATGGTAATCTTAAAACGGTTCCTCTTATGATATTCTTTTAATAAAATTAATTTAAAATACTGTTTTTTATTTCTCTTACTTGTAAGTTTTCTTCAGGAATTACCACTGAAAAAATTATTGTTTTAGAGGACATGCAAGTCGTATTTATAGTGTGAAATTATTGATTACATCCTTAAGATTTTTAAAGTTTTCAGATCTCTTATATGTATGTTGTCAAAAAAATAACTTTTACGTATTTAGGTATTTTCTTCCTATAATAAAATGGTGTCCTTAAATAATTATCTTAATTATTGGTCTCAGTACTGATATAATCGGGTAACTAGAAACATATTTTTCCCGGTAACAGGGTATTTAATGTAAATTCCTATTGAAACTAGGTACACTATCAAATGATTGCTGGATATTTTTGCTACTGCAAGTAAAAACGGCAATGGACTTTAAAGATTTGTAGGTCGATGACATGGCACCATGATACTTCTTGTCTCTTTAAATTAAAAATAAGATTAAAGTAATACAGTTTTCACCGTCAAAAGATGCGCTCACTGGTTTCGAGATTGAAGTTTGAAAAACTGAACATTGCTTCAGGCACATGAATCTTAGAATAAACATCTGTGAAGACCGCATTTAAAATATTTATATACAAAAATATAAACTATAAAACATTTCTTTAAGCTTTCAGAATGTTCTAGTATAGTACGCGTATTACATCGCCTGGTTTATTAATTATTCGCTGATTTTGCTAATAACGATTCATCTTTGAAGACTAAAAGCCTATTCATTATTAAAGCAATCTACTTGAATAAAACCAATATCGGTTCATTAATTATTGCTTTCCCGAGAGTGCCTTCAAAATAATGCCCGTAGGTATTATTCAACTGTCTTCATTATAAGTATTTATTTTTTATGCGTAGCAACGCATCACAATCACATAATCGCAATTTTATTAGCGATTGTTGTGTTGCATAAGGATTTCTATCGGATTATGTAAGTTAAGTATAGTTTACATATTAATAAAAAAAATAATTAAATACTTAAATATTTTATTACCTTATTACCCTCAGGTTTATTTTTACTTTGAAGGCATTACATTTTTTCTATTTTAAATAATATTAAATTTAAATTCAGATAATAAATATTCAGATAATCCAATGTTGTACATTTTATGTATATTAGTAGTAGATATTTAAATAGGGAGTGACATCTTAAAAAATAACATATAACCTAATTAAACTCAACTTCATTTCTAGCTTTTTAATAAAGCCTTTGTAAAATAAAGTAAAATTAACTTTCTCAAACAAAGGAGGTGTCAATAAAGCAACTAAAATTCTTTAGAAATCTTTGAAATATAGACTTGTTTCTTAACCTTAATAAGTAATAGGCGAAGGATATCTTAATCTATTTCGTTTTCAATTACAAGGAACCGGTAATTTTCAAACTACTAATTCTGATAAATTGAAGCCCTGAATTATCCCCAAAAATATGTTGTTAAAGATTTGTCTTGGAGGATTTACAATAAAGAGACCGTAGAGATGCTTTTTTCAATGAACGAGGAGATAACATTAGGTGAAAATGGGTACCAACAACGGTAAAGGTTCGGCCCACATTTTTTTTGTAAAATTAATGTATTAGCCATTACACGCACTTCATCAATGTTTTAGTTTTTATTGTCAATTTCAAGTAAAAATTTGTTTGGGGCCAAATTCATTAGAGCAACTACTACGTTGTTAATATCTACGTTTATTTGCCGTTTATATTCATACAAAAAAAAGTAGTAAACTGAAATCACTATTCATGTCAATTGTAAACATGGTAGATAAAAATACTTTATTTTTTTTTTGTAATATCTTTTTAATGCAATTATAATATTTTACTAATTATTGAAGATAGAAACATTTTGTAACATAAAACGGTTGTTCCTCCAATTTCTATGCAAATTTTCTTCATCGGAAAACCGTGATTTTCTGCGTTAAGGATTACGGCCATTTAAACTTAATGGATTCTGTTATTTTGAATTGAAATATATTTTATCTGAACTTATTTACGTATGCTTAAAAATAATTCTTTACTTCCGTTAAAAACTTAATGAAAAAAACGTGCTTTATTTTAGAAAATCAATTTATAAAGATTATTAGAATGCTTAGATAGAATTGACAAGAAAAAACAATGTTAGTTGCATATTATTTATAGTTTTAAATACTAATACATGCTTGTAAAAATGAACGTATTCCTTAGAAACAGATAATTTATTTTCACTATATATAATTATAATTTATTGGCATGAAGACAAGTGGTTCTCTCGAATTTAGTTGCAGCTTACATACAACTATTTGAACAAATTTTCTATTACAAGCTTATACTTAAATGTCCACATCATGTCGTCACATTGAAAAGACTGGATAGTCAGTAGACGAACATACAAAAGCTAAGTAGCTAAGCTATAATGAGCTAGAAGAGGATTTTAAAGATTTTGAGCAGTATTTATACCACACTAGTTGCAAGTGAAATCAAGAAGAAGACGAAGTTGAAGACAGTTTCTTTTACATATTTAAATATAATTGAATTGGGTAATTATATAAAAAACCAATAAAAGTATGTTTTAATTTTATTATTATCATCTTAGTTTAAATTTAATTAAAAATTCGAGTAGGTGCTTGTTATTTGTTAGAAATAAAAATGTGTAATTATAAATTGAAACTCGGAAGTGTATCCGATTCCAAAGACTCGGAAAATCGTGATATAGAGTTTAAATTTAAAAATAAGGAAATAAGGAATCTAATTTGCTACGCACATAGAATGTGAAATAAATTTATGGAAAATTGGAAAAAAATACCTACAGCAATAGGAGACATAGGTATTAATTCGAAAGTTGTAACAGGAGACACTGCTCGTCTTTTAGAAAAACAAATGTAATAAATTAATTTCATATTAGTATATTATTGAATATAACAATAAAACAACGTAAGTTGCATATATAATTTAAAAAAGAATGACAGCAAATCTTAGATTAATCGGTAGAGCGCTACTGTAATTATTAATAAACATAATTTTTTTTTTAAATTTCGAAAAACATTGAGTTGTTTTAACTATATTAAACAGTAGACATATGTTGTTCAAGTAGATAAAACTATACCCTTCTAAGTAACACATGTAGTGTTAAACATAATAGGTTATAAACAACAGAAAAAATAAACTGTAGTAATTAAAGGAAAAATCTAAGCACATATATCTAAAGTTCTTATATAAAATAGCGGGAAGTAATATCCTGAATCTAAGAACGAACTTACAAAGTAAATAACACTGGCAATATTTCTATGCATGATAAAATCGCTGATTAAACGATTATTAAATTCTCTTGCATAGCAAAATGTTTGACTAGACTATGATGTACTCGAAATCCGAGAATCTAATAATGAGATATCTAGGGTATAAGCCTTTATTTGTATAAGTTACTTGTTACCTCTTATAGGTAACAATTAGTTATTTTCCGGTTCTTATTATCTTAATTGACACAGTCGGTAAAATAGCTAAAAATCATAAATATTAGTAAATCGATTAAGTACGCCGGATATAACATAAATATTTTGAGCTGATTTATAAAAACTTATGATCAGTTAATCACTTATTATTAATGAACAGGTTAACAACTTTAAGTCCGAAGAAAGCGGGAGAGAGACATCTTACAACGACTTGGTTAAGTTAATTTAAGTGTCTGCAATATCTCAAGATACTACGAAAATTTTTCATACACATCTATATGAGTCGTATCGTAATAATATTAAAAACAAATAAGATGGTTTATTTGTTTTTATGAAAACTTTAACCTTATCTAGTTAGTTTTGAGTACACTTTCTTAACGAAGATTCAGTGATGGCATAGATTAAAGTAATTTAGTAAAGTGCGTTAAAGCAACTGAAAAGTCTTGCAATTTCTGTAGGGCAGCAGTAGGAATAGCAAAATACTTGTTAGTAGGAAAGGTACTTCTAGATAGAATATAAGTTAGTCTTTCAATAGCAAGAGTATAGAAGTTTGTAACAACTAACTAACAATCTTAAAAGTTTGTAAAAGAAAGCTGCATCCTCCACCTGCATACCGTACCATGAACCTAGTAATTTGCTTTTAAAAATAATAATAATAACTATAGTAATAATAAATTTAAAAAAAAACTGTTGCTCAATTTAATTACGTTACCTACAGACGGAGAGTTAAAAAAACAAAAACTAATTGAAACTAATTTTAATTAAAAGAATTACAATTATGTACTTATTAATTAATACAAGAATCTGACCTACTCGATGTAAGTATAAACAATAATGACAAAATTATATTAATATTTAACACTTATATTATAATTAAACTGCAACTATGCATTCAGTCGCGATGACACAATACACATTTTATTCACACGGAGGGAATGAGAATCCTCTTGGAAAACTATTTTATAAATATTTATTTTGTGCCCACCAGTAACTTAAAACTTTCCTACAGTTCTTATTAATGAACTCTTTTCGCAAAAAAAAAATGTAATTTCTAAGCGTTACGTAAGCATATCATAAACACTTTGAAATAAAAACCTAGTTCGAAATTAAAAGGAAAAATGTATATAAAATAATTTATTACAAAGGTTAAGTATCTAAGTAATTTGCAAAAAGAATATACTGTATATATATCAAAACTTGATGTTAACCATCTTATTATCTCATTATTCGTTGTGGTAAGATAATCCTAATAAAATAGAAATAAAACTTTTTTATTTAGGAAAAGAAGGGCGGGCTTAGGGTCCATCGACTCATGGGGTATATCTACAGAAATGGTGAAGACAATAAAATGAGCTAAGATACAAAAACATTTTCATATAAATAATACCAACCATATATCAAAATCGTAAACGGACCAAAAAGCTAACTTTTAATATTATTATACCAGTTCTTGGACGGTTAATACAAATATTTATTTTGTGACCTTGAAAATCAATTCGATTTCTTTATTTATTGCTTTTCCATGTTCATTTCTAGTGTTTTATCTTAATTCAACATTATTATATTTACGACTTTTGATTTTTGATTTAAAATATTTTTTTTTGTATATTATTTTATATCAAATCGAAAAATAATGCTATGGTAATCAATAATATGGATTTCTCAAATTTCGAACAAATAAAATAACTAGTATTAAATATATTTTTTTATAGTATTCTTTTTGTTTTTTTTTTATATTGATATTAAAAATATATATTTTGCCATGTATTATTAGATGAAAACGATTTAAAATATTTACAAATATCAATACTAACTAATTAATAATATGTACCTATTTCCTTAAGACATCCGGAAACCATCTTGAGTCAGGCAACCTTCTTCTTTTCAGTGTTTCGTGTTTAGAATATCCCTGCCTTTTATTTGTATTTTTATATGTATTTCGTAGCTTCTTTTAATTTTGGTTATTCGTTCAAGCTACGTAAACTATTGCGACGAGCTCTTGATAAATTTAGCTAACGTTGAATCCAGTAAACTTAATTTAGTAATATATTAAGTTTTTGCATTAGTTCTGAACTAGATTATCTGTAATTTATACTATCAATCTTGAATTCGAAATTTGAAAAAAAATCCTGTTGTCTATAAAATGAAGGTATTTTTTTACAGCAATTTGGTTCCGACAAGAACTTCGTGTTACATTTTAGGCGCTGAGTCGGATCTTACACAGATTTGGCAAAATTGATCGTCCCCCCCAAGCGATGAAATAAATTGAAATGCCACTTAATCATTTAGAGTTCAAGCACACTGGTTTTAAAAATCGTTTTAGTATCATTTTTATGAGAGTAGCAAAAAAAGACGTGCTATTGATGGGCTAAAAAGTAGACAAGTTATCTACAGCATTTCATCGTTATAACTTGGTCTCAGAAAGCTTCGAAGCTCAACCCACATATTCAAATTAAAATATGCGTATAAGTCCAGTTTTAATAATCAGACCGAAGGCAAAACAATAACGTCCTTTTTTAATCCGAACACTTGAATATTATGAAGCATCCGAAAGGCTTTTACACTAATGAACTGATTTAGTCGCTTCAGATTGTATGTAGACGATGAATCTCATCGGCTTTTGGAACCAGAAGAAAGGACTGAGTGTCAAATCTGCTCTCTCCAATATGTTATGTTCAGTATATTCTGTATTTGCTGTTACATTTGTAGGCTATTCTTTGCCTGAAATTACTATATTACAAAATTGCTACTATGGCTACTATGGCTACAAATGTCTTTATTTGAGGTAATTTTTAAAATAAAATTCTTAAGCATTAGCATACGCCGGTTCCCTAATATTAGTAGATAATTCACTTGGTTGTAACTGTCTCCTACATCTTTATCACCGTAAAAAACAGTCAAAACCAGAAAAGTAAAGACATATTCTCATTATTTTTATTTTGAGTAATAAGGGTAGATAGATATAAAAGACACTTGTTAAGCATGATATTGAAATTGCATGCATATTATTATGAATGCTTGGATACTTTACGGTATATTTCCTGACTATATTCTCGTGCTGAATTTTATCTTCGTTCTCCTCGGAACTCGGACCACCGTTTTCTTGCTTGCGTTGTTTCACGTTGTTTTTTTTTTACAATCCATAGTGTAAGTTAGGAAACTTTCGAAGGGAGGACCTGTATCATGACTTCACTTTTTGTAATATTCTAACAATTAATATAATTTCAGAATAAACGAATGCTAGTTTGGAGTAATTATTAGTTATTTAACAAATTTAACTTTACAAACTTAACCCAAAATTTCTAGGTCTTGTCGTAATCAGATCTTTCAGGTTGTTGACATATAAAATCTGTATTTAATAGTTTAAATAATCTTAAACAAATAATTATTATATAATACATATCTATGCTTATTTTAAAACCGTTAGTGCAGTTTGATGAAATATAGTTATTATTATTAAAATTTTCCGGGCTGATATGCCGTGGTCTAACAGTTAGACCACGGCATATCAGCCCGGAAAATTTTAATAATATTAACTCCGGCCGTGAAAGCCTCAGCATTTATTTATAGTTATTATAATTAAAAATATATGATGTAATTATTTAATTACAAAAGTTAACAATAAACTGCTGTAATGTTCCTATTATTTGTATTAAGACATTAATTCTCAAAATCACATAACAATAATACCATAATAACTTAATAAATTATGCAAAATAATCCGACTGAACCAACGATACAAACCAAATTTCACAAGTTATTATTGAACTGGCTATAAAACTTATTGTTTAAATTTATAATCTTCGGAGATTATTTCAAAGTAGATTAAATTGAAAGTAAATAAGATAAATAATATAACAATTTTATTATCAATGTCTTATTGCTAATTAATTTTGTACAGGCCGAGTCGGTCAGTTCTCCTCCGGGTATCACGAGCTCTCAAAGAAGAGTGACATGAAGATGCTGCTATACTTGAGTTTTGTACAGTGTACAAAAAATATTTGTTGTGACTATTTTATTATTATTATATGTTAGACTGATTCCAATTGATAAAAAACAGCATTAAAGAGCAGTGAATAAAATCTGTAAAAAATCTAGAGTAAGGGCTGTAAAACTAAAGTTTTTAAAAGTGGTTATTAATTATTTATTTTTATTAATGAAACAATTTCTTTAATGTATACGATTTTAATGTCGCACTTTTAATTTTCAGAATTTTATTAATATGGGAATCTCAAAAAAACCAATGCATTAATTAACCAAATATTTATTTTCGTTATTGATTTATATATTGGAAATGAAAAATTTATTTACAGGCCTTTATTTAATCATCGGACTGTAAAAATGGTTTTGGAGAGGCTGAATGATTTGTAGGCCTTTATTCAGCATTATGTTTATACCAGACCTGTTACAGATTTATTGCTTGTGGTTTCTAATGTATTATCGTATGCGGATTAAGAGAAAAATTTGAGCGAATTATTGAAGTAGATGTTAAGGAGTTAGATATTACAATGAAGTCTAATATTCGATATATGAAAAAAACCTACTACTATTACTGATTGTAATAAATAAATTAAATGTTTTAGTTTTAAAGTTTCTTAGGTACTCTTCTCACAACCTTTTTCCTCTAGATTATTATTAGATGTATATAAATGTTATCTTGAATATATGAATGTTAGGTTTGTTGTTGTTTACCTTGTTGTAATGCTATTTGAAACCAGGATTCTTCAAAATTAAGAATCTTTTAAAGAAATATTATTTATTTGCAAATTTCTTATTGATAGTAAACATTCGAAATATTTAATGGCGTGACAGTCAAGCACAATTGACAATTTAAAATAAAACTAGGTATATCTAAATAATTCTAATTATTTTTTTTTATAAAATAAATATGTATTTGTATTTTGTTTGCCTCTTTTTGATATCTCTCTGAATGCAACAGTACTCGAAGTACAATAACACTAATCGAATCTATTCATCTTTGCGACAATTTAAATATTATTATTAACTTAAATTTTTCATTAAACAACATGTAATTTTTCTTCGATTATTATTAAAATATTTCTTGTATCGTGTACAAAACATTTAAGTAAATTAGAAAGTCCTTTAAAAAAGAAATTGTCAATACTTTTCTCGTACTTTAAAAATGAACATTATATACATACGTATATAATGTTTTATTGTTCAGATAAACGATAGTAGCGATATTTTTAAAATCACCTTATAATAACTAATCCTTATCGACAACGACACTTCAGTGATAAATGCCATCTTAATTTCAAGTTTGCAAGCAACTGATTGCGTCGTTTATCTTCTTTCAATATGTTTTTAAAAATCAGCATCAGGTCGATTAGATTCGGTGTAAATTAATACCATTTTTCATTTATTTTAAATAAGATTTATATTGACAAACACTCATTTTAGTTACGGTTTTACACCTTGTAATCATTTAATATTGCACAAATTACGGTTCTTAAGTTTAACAAGAAAAATATTAACACAGTACCAGACACTTGTAACTCTATCCACTTTTATTAAATAATATGTCATTATTATGATTATTTTTTTATACAATCTAGGGCAATGCTTGACTACATTCCACCTTATGGTAAGTGGGATGTAGTCTTAGGTGGTGAGGTGCATTACCCTAGGAACTTATTCACTCTTCTCTTAAAGACACCCACATTGTATTCGACCGGAAATACCGACGCAGGCAAGCTGTTCTAATCCTTCGCTGTACGAAGTAAAAAAGACGAAACAAAGAGCTTCTCTCGGACAGGTGGACTGTCCACAACAAAAGGATGGATACCTGCCGTGCGTCGGGACGGGATGGAAGGGGGACGGGGGAATTAGGTCGTGTAATTCCTGCGCACACCCACCAAAATGTATCCTATGGAATACTGAGATGCTAGCAATTCTACGCCTGTGTTCAAGGCTTTGGAGGTCGGCTTCGACTAATTCGGGATCGCCTATAAGCCTCTTTGCTCGCCTTTCAATTGAGTCCAGAATCGCAAGATGAGACTTTGCGGCACCAGCAAATATGTGACCACAGTACTCTACACACGACCGGATCTGTGCTTTGTTTAAAACAAAAAGCTGTCCCGGTGTAAAGAACTGCCGAACCTTCTCAAGAATGGCAAGCTTTGCTGCTGCTGTTCTTGTTCTGGACTAAAGTTGAGGTTCGAGGAAATCTCTAAGCCCAACAACTGAAGCCGGTCACTGTATTCCAAGGATACATTCTGGAAAGTAGGAGCCAAGGTAAATGGGCTCCTTTCGGCGGTGAACAGTTTATTTGAATCATTGAGAGTCAGCTAGTTGGCTGTATTTAAAATTTTGAAATTTTTATTATGCTAAAGTTTATTCAAGAAATCGCTATCCATTTGCTCTATTCTTTTAAGTTCTACTTAGTCATTAAAAATTTCTTAAACTTTCCGATATAGCAATTTGTAAGGTTTCATTTAAATTATATAGCCTTACCTATAGATTCTTATCACCTCGGGTACTCATAACCATATATGTTAAAATAATTACAGCGTAAAACGAATTAGTGAACATTAATTTTATATAATAAGCTTGTATATTACCTCAGAAACAGTATATTAACTAATGTTTCTTAAGCTCATTGAGTTAAAACTTTATTTCTTTCAGAGTTCTGTTTTATTCTATTATGAACTTCATTCACTTGATATAAAGATTTAATTTCCATGTCCTAATTTTCTACCTGCATCTTTACTAAAAGTACTTTAAGCTTTATTCTGACGGAATAAGGGTAAAATTCGACTTGGGCTGTTGTAAGAATAAAGTCATTTGCGGCTACCCCTTAAGTAGATAAGTAGTGAGCTCGAATCGAAGTTAAACGTAGAGTTTAATTGTATTCCTTATTACAAAACCCTGCTTAATGAGTAATCTGTTTATTTTATAAATAAAATTTAAAATTCAAATTTTCAAATATATGTGTATTTAAAAAAAACATAGTATTCTTGCTTTTCAAAAGGACGAGTAAGTGATCATAGAAACATTTTGTAAACCATTAAATTTAAAATAGGTAGCAATTTTCATTGGATATCAAGACTATTAAAAATGTACCTTAATTCAATCCAAAAAACTCTATTTTGGGTATTTCTATATAATTTGCATAGCTACAATATAGTATTAGAAATTAAACGGGTATATAGTGGTATACCACTATATACCCGTTTAATTTCTAATACTATATTGTAGCTATGCAAATTATGCTATACTTACAGCATAAAAAATTTTAATACCGCTTTTGCATGTCGAAAAAGTAAACTTTACTATTCTAATTGATTTTCTTATTGGTTAAACCTAACTTTAGTATTGATAATCGAAAATGGTAGTAGTAATAGTAGATTTTCGTAAAGATGTTAAAAAAAAGTTAGTTAAGACTCCTTATTTTTGGAAGTCCCTGGTCATAATTGAATGTTGTCACGAAGGTTTTCACTTTTGAAAATGAATTCAATTTTTTGTAAAACATATTATTATTTAACTTTGTTTAAGGTTTATTGTAACGCATAACATTGTAAAAGCAGCGATCAGCTTTGATAATCAACAACCATGAATATTTTTTACTAAAACTATTTTAATTCTGTTACCATTTTTATGGTTATATACCTCGAAATTAATATAAATAAACAATTGTTAACTTGCAGAATAAAATTCATAATGTTTGCATTTTCTAGGAAGCTTATATACAATGATAGAATTATTACTATGATAAAATTACTCAGTAGGGTATTACTAATTTAAACCATATATATTAGACCGATAAAAGATAGCTTTAAATTAACAATATATAGAACTAAGATGGAAATCGTTATAAAGGAAGAAAGTGTCATTTTCACTAATTTTATATTCATATAAAGTTTTTTTGTTATAGACAGATACTATTTTTTTATGAAGAGTAGAGTAACTTTGACGGATCGCTGCAAAGTTTTTATATACACCAAGACGGCCAGCGATACGGTACCTCAATTGGTAGAGCGACGAGACGGTTTCCCAGAGGTCGCGGGTTCGAATTCCTGCCCGTATCGGTTAACTTTTCATTCTATATTTCTATAAAATTAGATTGTATATATTATTATTCTCTGCCATCAGAATTTAAGCAAAAAAAGTCCATTTTTAGTAATTCTATATTTGTCTTACAACAACGAAACAATTTCGTTAACAAATGTTTCGTTAAAAAAAATTATAAATTTGTTGTTTTTTTTACCTTTCCATCCTTTGTGGGAATAGGGATCCTAAGAAAAGAAATATATTAATTGACCATCGTTCAATATTTGTTAAGAAAATGGAAAATTTATAGGTTATATAACAGGTCTTTCATTGTTAAATTATATATTGAAAAAGGGAACAATTAATTTACAGTTCGTTGTTTATCTTTTTGGCAGTAAAAATGGCTTTTGAGAGGGTGGATGATTTATAGGCCTTTATTCAGCATTGTGTTTTTACCAGAACCGTCATAGAATTATTGCTTGAGGTTTCCATAGTAATATCGCATGCGGAATAAATAAAATATATGAGGCCGTTACTGAAGAGGATATGAATTGTGTTTTTTTTAAGATATAATTTTACCTTGCTGTATTACTATTTTAAATCATAATACTTTTTGCGTACAAAAATATTGTGACTTCTAAATTTATATAAAAAAAATATTACACTAAACACTCAATAGTCCATATCTTTTTGTCAGTTACGACATCAAACTATCAAATCTGAGCTGTCAGCGAACTGTCGACGTAAGAATGGTTTAAACCTCAGAATAATAACTAAAGCATAGAAGGAGCTTCATATTTTTAGAGCGTACACTGCCGTAGACAACCGATTTTTTTCTTATGATTTGACATTGTGTAAACTTATCCGCGATATGGATAGTGATCTTGATACCGATACACAGATACACATATACACAGATCGACAGGTCAAACTTATATCACCCCTCTTTTTAGTCGGGGGTTAATAATAATCAAAAATGATAATAAAAGTCACGTTATTTCAAATTGAAATACTTACAGATACTATACATGAGACTTAAATTTAGACAATAATATAAATCCTATACACATATTACTGAAATTCAACAAGACCCGAATTTAATAAAATTTTTCGTTGATGTATCCTTATCAATCTTTTTTAAAGTTATTTTCAAAACACCTAAGTGATTAATAATTAAGCATATTATGTTTGTCTTTCCTTTATTTGTACTAAAATATACAAACAATTATTTAAAAGCGATGATAATAAGTCAGTAAAAAAACTTTTCAAGCCTTCCTTGTATTTTTATAAAATCAATTTAAACAAGGTTTATATTTCACTACTCATAATAACTATAACAATATGTTTAAAATAGTCCCGTTTTAACAATTAATCCTCATCGACAAACTTAGCACTTCACTGATAAATGCATTCTCAATTCAAACTTTACAAGCAACTGATTGCCTCATTTATCTTCTTCCAATAACTTTGCTACAATCAAGACGATGGTGTCGATTGGTTTTGATGTAAATTTCTCATTTATTTCCAATCCAATCCCTATCTTCATCCCCAACTAGTTTTTGATCGTGGTATCACACCCTAGATAAACGTCATTTGTTTGAAAATGTTCTATTTCCACATTTATCTTATAAATTATTTTATTTTATTTATACTTAAATTAAAACGATTAAACTTAAAACGAGTATTTGTAAGAATGGAGATTCAAATGGATATAGAATGAAAAATTAATCCACACGGGCAAGAATTAGAATCCCCTAACTCTGGGAAACCGTCCTATGAAAAACTAATTGAACTATCGTACCCATCCCGTTGAGTTTAGATATGATCATTTTTATCAGGATCTTCTCAACATACATAAGTTAGGCTGCTTTTTAATTCTAAACAATGTTTATAACTTTGCAGTAAACATTAACATCAAAAAGGTGGCAAAACATATATTATAGCTTAACAATATCTGAAAATAAGAATATACAATATATGAAAACTATAAATTAAATAAAGATAATATCGATATTATTATGACGAAAAAATCCTAATATTACTAAGTCTAAATACATTGCTCTCAATACAATTTTGTAGACTTAAATGCTAGAATACAAAGCCCATTAAGCTCGACATGCACGTGTCGCTTTGAGTCGTATAATAATGGTAGAACGGATGCTTGACAAATGTTAGCAGTACATCCACTTTATATTAGTGTTTCTTGGTGCCACATATTTCGGTAAATTATAATTGCATTAAAATGAGAGTCCCATATTAAATTGTTAAACTTTCGTTTTTGTTTTATGTGTCTATGTATTACTGATAATCTTAATAAGTGTAATGTAATTTTATACTATAATAAAAGAGTGCGATGTATATAATGACTGTCTTTCACTATATGTTTTGTATAACTACCGACTGAACTGAAATGCTGAATAACGTCATTGATTCTATATTATCAAGAGATAAATTATATTTTATATAAAACAAAAATGATCTTTTCAGCATTATTAGTTGTTCCCGAAGTTATAAATAAACTTGTACTGGGTCGTAAAGCAAGTAAATTAGTTATGTTATAAACCACTTCGGTACAACCTAACAGACATTTATACATAAAAATCCACACCACACCACAAAGTACTTGTACCTTCACATTTTCGAAATGTACACAATATTTATCACGTTTTTCTATTTTCACTGTGTTGTGTAAAGATTTAGAGCTAAACCGGGATAGAGGGTTACCTGCGTTCTACGTACTGGTTTCCTGCGCTGATAACATGCCGCCGGTGAACAAGATGTAGGTGGCCACCTAATTGCAACTGTTTAGGCTGCTTATTGTTGTCAATGTACATTAATGGATTTGATAATTCGCCGATGATTGTCGATAATCGCTGATGCTTAACGGTTGCCGCTATAGATACACTTACTATATATACAATAACCTACCAAACTCGAACGTGGCGGAACGATAAAGAGACAGAATCCTTTCTTCGTGACTCTTACTTTTCAATATTTTTTTTAGCTACCCGCATTTTAGGATGTTAAGGAAAAAATTTAAAAAAGATGTGTTTTTTGTGATTGTGAACCTTATTTATTTATGAATCTTCATTGTACAATCTCAGATGCAGTAGTAGTTGGTAAATGTAATTTGTTTATATTACAAACGCTTGGACTGTTAAAAAACCAATATCACTTACCGATATAAAAACCATCACTCAAAAGACCCTTCTAACCATAGTCCTAAATTCCTAAGGAAAAATACATGAAAGGAGCGTTATCACGACATTTTCCTTAAAGTAATACAAAAACACAAATTTCTACAAAAATGTATGTTTTAGAAGCATTATTCTAAAAATAAACTTAAAACTTCTTAATTTATCCATAATTAGAACTCTAAGCCATATACGATGATATAAAACAAATAATTTGTTTTGATGTACATCACTATATATAATATGGGTAATTACTTTCACTTTAGAAATACTAAGAAATGATGAAGTAGATTATAAATACAAAAAAATAGATAATATGTTACTGTTGCGAAGTAAATAGCAACTGACTTAATTTAAATGAGTGGGAAAAGATTGCTAACTTAAAAAAGTGGTTTTAGAGTAGATTTAATTATATATATTTTACAAGATTTTTGTGAACTGTGTACCTTAGAAAGTGCCACCCTCTAAACTCAAGACTGGCATGAAGAAACTGCAAATGAAATTCGGAAGTCCCCTTGCGATATTGTGTGATATTCTCCCCTATTATTTCTAGTTTTACGAAAATGGTGAGGTTCTCATCCAGGACTACTTTACATAATAAATAAGAAGGTCAACAAAGTAGGTGATTATGTAGATTGGAGCTCTAATTTAATGTATGAACCTAGTTGTAAGTTTATTTTTTTTATTTCATACACACTGAGAAAACTGCTCTTGATTTATTTGTACGTTATTTTGTTCATTTGTATATTATTTCGGCTATAGTAATAGGTTTTGACATACAATATTAATGAACATCAGAGTGAATAACTTGTTATCTTTGTTGATAAATAAAAAAATAAACCCTTTTATAATTATGTAATAATCGTTAATATATAATTTATTGGTGAATTTTTTTGATAATTTAGACTATTCTGACAGGAAAGTAGTCGTCAGCTAGTTTATTACTTCCTGATTCTTTTTCTCTGAGAGTAGACCCATTTTCATTTTATTATGGTAACTGTTACCTGTGGCAAGACTGGAACGGAGATTACTTAAAAATTCCATTTTCTGTGGCTTTTGTTCGCTTCTACTCACTAACTTTCTGATTATAAAATAGTAAGAACATTTCTCAAGAATAAAGAAGATAAAATATAAATGTACATGACGTAGAATTTAAAACGATAGATTTTTGTATTATATTATTTATCTTGGGATCGTGAAGCCATTTGATGGAATTTAGCATGATTAGGGGCTATTGCCCCAGTCAATAGTTTTCAACGAATAAAAAAAAATTGTCAACTGACAATAAAGTTCTAAAGGTTTTTTTTATTATTCGTATAATTATTTTTTATGCGCTCTTATTATTGCCATAAAATTGCGTATAAAAAGTAATTATATATTCTTAACATTATATAATTATTATATTATGAAATAAAATAATTACCGGGAAGAACAAAACTATATTAGTTTGTTGCTTGAGTAGGCTAGAACTACAAACTTTTACAAACCTTGCAATAGTTGGAGCCTAGCCAGACATGTGTAGAAAAACTGATATTTGAAAGAATACAATAAACTACAAGGTTTGTTGGAAATAGTTACTAACTTTTTACTATGCACCATTGCATTATCTACTGAATGATTCCACGATGTATGGAATATGACAAATAGTATTTACCTATTCCTTAATTTATGAGAATATGACAAGACTGCATGACTGTTAATTTTAAAATTGGAACATTAGGAAAAAATATTAATATGCCTTTCCTTTAAAAACTAAACGCTATTTTCAATGATAGAAAGTATTTTTGAGAATGTTTTCATATTTCGTTCAAATGGTACCTCACCATTGTATGTTCAAAATTTTATTTAATGCGTATACAAATTTCTTTATGTTATTTTCAACTCTCTGACTTTGATGTTTTACTCATTAATGAGTGTAGTTTTCTCTTGAATCGGAATAGGACGAAAATTTCTTTTGAATTCCTATTCGAGAGAGTATTTTGAGTGTATTAATATAATGATTTTTTTTGTCAGTTTGAACATAAACGATATAATGTGTGAAAAATAAATAATGTATTCATTGAGAAATGTATTTAATGTATGCATTTTTTTATTGTTTGATGTTTTCAAAATGCAAAATTATATTTTTTTAAGGTTTTCGTAGTTATTCATGCCTAGCTTAAACATTTTTTAAATTAGGGAGTATTTATACAGAACGACTTATTACGATACATATGGCAAATATCAAAATAGGCGCTTCTGTGACGTCCATTGACGTTCATAAGCTATTTCTGGTATGGATTTAAACACAAAAACAACTTTCATTTACTCATGTACTAAATAAAACTTTTGCTCGGAAAATATAAATCTTTTAAAAACGGAAAATAACGCGTACGTGATAGATCATACCTTTAAATTGCTTAAAGTTTCGACCAGGTTATACCGGCCGATTTCACAGACTGACTATCTTAGCGGCGCACGCTCTTCGATGTCAAATCTGTGAGGCCCATTTTTTTATACAATCGCACATCTTGGATATTAGTACGATTATCTTTTTGCCACGTAACATCACATTCGTTTACGTCCGAATATTTGAAACAAGATTATCTAAATTAAACTAATTAATATAACACAATCTACTTATCCCGGTTGAAGAATGACAAAGATAGATGTACATATATAAGACTGCTCTTCTCCCTTTCTTGCTAAGCCACTTACCAATCCTGGGATTATAGTTAGTTTAGCGTAATATCACAAAACTATGTGTAAAATTTCAAAACTATTATTTTACGTGTGATTATAGTGAGCTCAAAGCACGGCGGGCTCACGGTTCGTAGTCATTATGATTCACGAAAGCTTAAACACGTTTGAAACAGTATTAGATGTTTAAAGAACGATATATTAATATCTTACCATTTTAAGAAGTACACTACAACTTAAAAAGGCAAGATATTAATATATATTAAAGAATGAAATTCAAAATATTAAGATAATAACTGAAAATTCTGGAACACATAAAAACTCAAAGCTTTTTTATTCAAGAAATAGGGAGTGTGTAATAAAATCAATCCAGTATACCCGAAATCGACTCGACGCGTCTTAATCTCTTGGACCAAATATTGGAACTCGAAGGACGATCAACAAAACATAATATCGTAATAACGGGTATATCTGAAATTAATAGTCAAGACTTTGTTACTCGACGCTAATATGATATCAAGAAAATAACTAAGATACTTATATAATGATATAATGATAAAGGAGTTTCGATTGATATTTCGAGTGGGAAAACATCTAAGTAAAAAAATAAGTAAAAAAGATTTCATAATATTGCAGGATTGTAAATATTTATAATAAATAAATTAAAAGATCAATAAAATGAGTGAATGAATATTAGAAAATTTCACAAACTAAACCATAATTTTTTAAGGCTTCAAAATATAAAAATATTTTGAAGCCTTAAAAAAATAAATGTTAATTTAATCCATAATGATTACAAAATAGAATTACTTTTCTATTGAAATCTTATAAACTCTTTACAAAGAATTAAAAAGAATTAAAAAGAATTAAAAAGGCTCCTTCAATTTATTAAACGGTAAAAGCAGTCGATTAAAAATAAACGATCGTATTAATTTTGTAAGTCACAAAATTGTTTGAGTTATTTATAGATTTTATATTGTTAGTCATATTTATTTATAATAATTTAAATGGTAAATACATTGGAATTTACATGTTTTAGTTCATAAGTTTCAACAGTAGCGCCACCTACACAATTATTATGGAATATTATTTAGTATTTACTGTTACATGTTTTAAGAATTAGAAGCATAGAAAATTTTAACATAATGTTTAATTTTTTATTAATTATTAGAACTTATTATAAGGTATAAATAACATCATCTGTAAGTTGGTTATCAAATTTTAAATTACCCTCGCCTAAATATTATAGTGTTAAAATATTATAAAACGAGTTGTAAGGGCTGCTCTCGCCCATTCTATTACAAATGGTTGGATATTAAACATTGAAGTGCAAGTACTGTGTATTACTAAAACAAGTCTTAACAATATACAATAAATTATTATAAAAAAATAATAATAATATGATTCGGTTTATTTCCTTACTATACATTGATAAATAATTAAGAAAAGCAAAATTTAAAAAAAAAATGATTATTTCCTCATTTCATAAAATATTACAGCTTTTATTGTTTCGTACATATTTAAAAGTAGTGTAGGTTCTTGTATGAAATTAAAACTAAATTGTTTAAATGATTTCTTAAATATTTTTACATTCAAACCTATTTGTGTCAAAAAGTTCAAAGTTTTTTAATGGTACGAATACAATATACAATTTTATTAAAAAAATTTTTAGGCTCCTATGAAAATTACTAAATAATTATTGTCTAAGCCGCAAAATAATACCAAATATTTTATACTCTCGTTTTGGTTGATATATTTTACAATGATAATACACAAACGCAGCTTCACTGAATTATGTTTTTTATGATAAAAACATTTGGGATTTTTACAGTATTATAAAGAATTAAGTTATTTCTTAGAAAATATTACTAACTTTATAGTAATATAAATAAATATAAGTAGAAAAATTATGTGTGATTATGTGATGTTAAAATAATTATAATATAGCATATATAAAATACTCTGCCTTCGAATTGAAATATATATTTTTATTTTATTTTTAAATAAATATTATGGCACTTTCACGTTATTTGGAAATATATATTTCAAACCGCAAAACATTTTCAATATAAATACTTTCAAATCAAAAAACATTTTCAAGAACAATATATAAAAATTAAAGATAATATTTTTTTTTTATAAATGAAATGTGTAGAAGAGTCATAAAGTGAAAATCTGTCATCTAATTATATAGGTGACCAATAATATGGATTTTATTATAACGCACATAACTGTCATTAGTAAAATGTGATTATTTAACCTTATATATATTATATTAATTAATATTATTCCAATAAGAAGTTTATCATCTATTAAAACTCTTACTTTTCTTCTATCTCTCCCTCTCTCCCTCTCTCCCTCTCTCTCTCTCTCTCTCTCTCTCTCTCTCTATCTCTTACTCTTACTCTCAAGAATCTTTTTCTTTGACATTTGTATTCGCATTACATTAAATAAAATTTTCAAATGCATTATTATCAAAACTTTACATTTTTATATCCATGATTTGCACGCTTAAAGTACAAATAAAATTATATTAATACTTTTGCGATAAGAGATTTTACTTACTTTACTGTAGTGGCCGTAGTAGCAGAACTATGTTATAAATGATAAGTTCATATAGAAATAAAACTATTCTTTACGGATTTCACGTGTATAATGAATTAAATTTTAAATTTACATTTTAAACCTAATCGGGCATTTCGAATGCTTTGCAGCAATCGTGTTCATGGTAAGACGAGGTGTCTGTCAGTAAGTTAATTAATTAGTCATCTACCTCCAACGGTTTTTAAGTTTCAGAACATACAGTTCTGGATTCACACAAAACGGACTAACAGTATCTTGATGTCTTACAGTGTGGTCATAGACATGAGATTTTATATTTTTCAAGAGTGCGTCCCTGGTGTTAGATAATCCCTAACCATCATCTCTGTTAAATTGGGATGTTTTTTTTAATTTCAATAGCTTCATGAACCAGTCTTGGAATGTAACATTGTTCTTTCGCGAGTTAAATCCGTAAAAAAATAGTTTTATTTCAATGTATAGTACTCGTGAATATCTTAGAAAATACGATCAGTTCATATGTTAAGTTGCTTGAACCATGAGGACTAGTTTATATATATTTAACAGGGTATATTTAAGATTTTTTTTTGTCCGGATAATTTCGAATACGTTCTGGGTTCTTATTTATGTGCACCAAGCATGTTCAGACTAGATGTTGATGTTGTTATCTAAGTTTTAACTTCTTAACGGTGTTCATGAAATAGTCAAATTCAGATGGAAAAAGAATCTGATGGTAATTTCCATTCTTAGTAGTAATGGTAATACAGAGCACTTAATGCTCTTTAACAACCAAAGTGTATATAAAGCCTACACACCAATTATTGTAAATATCAGTCGCATCATCATCTTACTAACATAGAAGCGTTGCTACGTACTTTATTAAATAGAGTTATACAACTTTGTGACCCAAAATACGTGTATGACGAACATGAACTTATTTAACTTCTACCTATTTAGGTAGGAAGGGTAGATAGATAGCAGCAGATATCATTAGTGTCAACTAGTAAATGGGAAAACTTACAATCCTTCATTAGAGGTCACCGATCACCTTTATACTTACCACTTACCCATAAATCAAAGTAGTCAGTGATATGATAGCGTACTTAATATGTCGTTAATATAATTCAGATTAATGCACACTGTTATGACTAACTATTGTACCTACTTGTAGAGATTTCCTCCTATATATACAGACAAACTTACAAATATACTTTAAGCCGTGGTTTTACCCCTTTTAGACCTTTAAAAAAAATACGAATAAATCAAAACTTATTTTAAATTTCAATCTGTCGACTAAATTTTTTCTCTTAAATAATTTCAAAATTAGTAAAGCGTATTGACCAGACTGTTTGCAGATTGAGGGAGCGTCATGCTTGTTTTACAAGATTGTAAAACAAACATGAGGAAGCACATTAACTAAGAGCTCACCAGTTTAAAACTAACTTACATTAATAATATTTTTAATGGGTACAAAAATATTTAAGTTATGAAATTGAAATTCTGTGACATCGGACTTGAAACGATAGTTTTTGGAATTGTAATGTTTATTTATTTACTGGATAAGCATGGTTAATCTCATTTATTTTGAGTGTTAACAGGAGGTCAAAGGAGCCTGCGAGTCTGCAGAAGATAAAAGATTTTCGCCGTGTAGGTACTTCTTTTATATCATCTTCGTCTTATTTTATCTTCTTAGCGTCTTAAATGACTTGATTGTTAAGATATAAGGTTAGCATAAAACTTAATTTATAGTTCCGAGGAATGCCTTGAATTTGGACTTTTTTTATTTTATATATTTTTTTTCTATGTTGGTTTATTTTTTAAAAATATGTTTAAACATATATAGCCTACTAGTTTTAACCCTTTTGAGGCTTAAGACGGCAACACGCGAGTCGCATCCACCCTGAAGATGGCCTTTTAATAAGGCTAAACCTACTTGTCATTTCCGACTGATGGGAGTCACTCTGTTCTTAAATAAAAAAAAATATAAAGTTGTATTTATAGTCGTACATTTTTTTCAAGGGTGATATTAACTTAATAAAATATTTAATAACTGTGTGCTTCATTCGCGAAGTTAATACTGTCATGTTAATAAACGTGATTACTTTTCCATACTACATATTATGTATTTGCAATTCATACTTTTAACTAAAATTACAACTTTCTTATACTAAATTAAATATTTGTTAACAAATATTATATAATTTTTTACCCTTTTCATCCTTAAGCAGTAATTGGGATCCTACAAAACAAATATATTAATTGACCATTGTTCAATATTTGTTAGAGAAATTAAATTTTGTAGGTCTTTTCATTGTTGAATTATATATTGAAAAAGGGAAAAATTAATTTACAGTTCGTTGTTTATCTTTCTGGCAGTAAAAATTGGCTTTAGAGAGGGTGGATGATTTAAAGGCCTTTATTCAGTATTATGTTTTTACCAGACCCGTCATAGAATTATTGCTGGAGGTTTCCATAGTAATATTGCATGCGTAATAAGTAAAATACATGAGGCTCTAAACAGGATATGAAAGGAAAACCTTTTTCAAAATGATCTAATATTTGTATAGAAAAAAACTAAAGTGAATAAGTAAATTAAATGAATTAGGCATAGTTGTATATTTTCCGGGATTCTTTGTTTATCACTGCTCTAATGTGTTTTACAATATGATATGTATATGCATTATGTTTAAAGATATTATCTTACCTTGCTGTATTAGTATCTTAAATCATAATACTTTAAGCGTATAATAAAAAATATTATGAATACTATGTATAAAATATAATTTATGAAGTGATTTTATCACTTCGTATTGGATAAAAAAAAAACATAAAATAGCGCTAAGGACAAATAATAAAAAAAGAATTAAAAAAATTAAAACCCCCGATGCAAAAGACAACTTAAAGTATAAAAATAATATTATTATGCACTTATTGAAGTCGTTTCGTCGGGAAGTCGATGAAGATGGTGTCTATTTTTCAATATTTTCGGAGCTAATGATTGAGGACTTACACTATACGATTTGATGTTGTAATTTCGTTATTTGCCTTGGTAACTTACTTATGAATTGAATTCTTCCTTTATTTAGCGGTCCCCCGACGCAACGACTTGAAAAGTTCACCTTTCAAATACTTGGATAACTTTATTTACATGTTTTACGAATTAGTACAATATAGAGAAGTATTCATTATTCTCGTATTTGCAAACAAAGAAAATCTTAATATCTAACCGCAGAAATGTAGCGCATACATTCTCTTTTAATTTTGGTTCATCTATTGAATAAACCAGTATATGAAAGTTTTAAAAAAAATGAAAAATATATCTTAAAACTCTTTTGTTTGTGAAAAAAAGTTGTGTAGAAAAGGCATAGAAAGGTTGCTTTAGTAAGGGTTTACATTGACTGGATAATTACAAACTTATAAAATTTTCTAACGCCACTTTTTCAATGACATTTATTTTGAAATTAACAAACTAACTTAGAATAAATAATAACAACTAGATCATATATGTAAACAAATATGATAACAAAACCCATGTTATTTCAATATTTTATATCACTTACTAGGGGTCGTCCGCGACTTCGTCCGCGTGGTTGCCGCCGAGTTCTATTAGATTTGCAGCATTTTTATTGCTGCTTAACTTCTATTAGGCACAGCGAGATGATATATACCCTATAGCCTTCCTCAATAAACGGACTATTCAACACAAAAAAAAAAATCAATTCGGGCCAGTAGTCCCAGAGATTAGTGCGTTCAAACAAACAAACTCTTCAGCTTTATAATATTAGTATAGATTTAGACAATAATATAAATCCTATACACATATTACTGAAATTTAACAATACCGGTAGAATTTAGTGAGGTACCTACGAAGTAATGCATACAATAATAATAAAAAATAGTCAAATAAAACAAATTATCTATTTCTTTGTTGATGTATTCTAATCAATATTTTTTAAAAGTTTATTTCTTTTATTATTACTAAAACATACAAATAAATAATAAAAAAAAACTATGATAAAATATAAAAATATAAAAAAAAATTAAAGAAGATTTATGTTTCACTATTTAGAACAACTGTTGTAACAATACGTTGAAAATAATTCCGTTTTAACAATTAATCCTTATCGACAAACTTAGCACTTGACTGATAAATGCATTCTCAATTCAAACTTTACAAGCAACTGATTGCCTCATTTATCTTCTTCCAATAACTTTGAAACAATCACAATGGTGTCGATTGGTTTTGATGTAAATTAATGTAATTTCTTATTTATTTCCAATCCAATCCATATTTACATCCCCAACTAGTTTTTGATCGTGGTATCACACCTTAGACAAACGTCGTTTACTTGTAGATGATCTATTTCTAGAATTATCTTTCATTTAAATCTCTTTAGGATAGCATTTTATTGTTAGTCTTAATTGGGCTACGTTAGGATAAGAAGGTGCAGTAAAAATCATGATTTTAATAAGAGCGTTTCACTTTTGTCGTGAAGATTTAAATGAATATAGAATAAGAAATAAATCCAAACGGGCAAGAATTAGAATCCGCTTACTCTGGAAAACCGTCCTATGAAAAACTAATTGAGCTACCGTACCGGCTCCGTTAAATTTCATCATTTTTATCGGGATCGTGGCAAGTTATCTATGTAAAGCTACTCTTGAAAATCCTAAATATTGACATATTGACATTAAAAAGTTATCAAAACAAATATTATCTAAAAAGAAGAATAGGCTTATAAACAAAAAAAGCCATGTTAAACTTATTTAATATTAAAGAAATAAAGATAATATCAATTTTATTATTAAGAGAAAATCATATTATTAAGTTTAAAAACATTCTTCTCCGTACAATTTTGTAGATTTAAATGCTAGAATACAAAGCACATTAAACTAAGCATGCACGTGTCGCTTTGAGTCGTATAATAATGGTAGAACGGATGCTTGACAAATGTTAGCAGTACATCCACTTTATATTAGTGTTTCTTGGTGCCACATATTTTGATAAACTTTAATTGCATTAAAATGAGACTCACATATTAAATTGTTGAATTTTCGTTTTAGTTTTATCTATCTATATATTTCTGATGATATTAGTTAGTGTAATTTAGTTTTGTACTATAATAAAAGAGGATGCTGTACACAATGATTGCCTATCACCAAGTATATTGTGTAAGTACTGACTGAACTGAAATTCTGAATGATGAATGATGAAAGTAATGTAATACTGAATGATTGATTCTATATTATCATGAGAAGGTGAATTATATTTTATATGAGACAAAATTGATCTTTCCAACTTTATTACTTTACTTGTGATTTGTTATTGTAGAGTCTTGGATTGAGTAATAGTCGGTAAAAGTAGTTTCTTTATAATACGTTTGTATAATATAGAACGGGGCCGGTTAAAAACATATATATCACTTACCGATATAAAACCAACCATATCCTAAAGGAACATACATGAAAGCGTTATCACGACTTAAATGTAAGTTTCAAAAACATTTTTCTTAACCAGATAAAAAATTCTCAAAATAGTTCTTAATCATGGATTAGTTAAGAAGTTTATGACTACGTATCGTTTAACTTTAAATAAATGTTTCTGCATATTAAGTCATATACGATGAGATAAAAAAGATAATTTGTATTGATGTATATCATAATATATATGGTAATTAGGTTCAATATTTTTGTCAAAAGCTTGAGAATAATGTAATTAGAATCTACACAAGTTATTAATATTTTACAAGATTTTAAGAACTGTGTCAAACCAGGAAGTTCCACCCTTTAAACTAAAGATTGGCATTGAGAAACTGCTAATGATATTGAGGTCCCCTTTCGACATTGTATGATATTCTCCCTCTTTAAGATGATGAGGTTCCGATCCAGAACTATTTTACATATTAGTTTATTGCGTAGATTGGAGTTCTTTTCTATTAATATAATTAATAAAAATTGTAAACCCCTCTTTAAATTTCTATTTCATTTTTATTAAATTTAAATACATCGAGGAAACTAAACTTATTTTATATATCTAATTTTGTTTGTACATTATTTCGATTATAGTATCAGGTTCTGACATACAGTAGTAATGAACATCAGAGTAAATAATTGTGTATTACCTTTAGTATGTACACTGCTTCATGATGCAGTTACGCAAACATCAAGAACCACACGCTTAACAGTTAGGCAATTTAAGCTATTCGGTAAGTATAATATGTCTACGAATATCATTACTGTTTAGCAAATGCCGATTTTATTATTCCAGTCATTCAAATAACTTTTAAGATAATTAATTTAAAATTACAGTGATAAGCTATGTTATAGAGTAATATTCAAAAAAAATCTATCTGACATAAATGCTATAAATGAGTTTCAAATTTTGAGCTTCACAAAATTAATGCAATTACTTATCTGTTTTGTTTGTTGATTAATAAAATTTCAAACCTTTTTTTAAATTATTTATTAATCGTAAACATATAATTTATTGGCATAATTCATTTTGACCATGGTATTTTAAACTTTTTTTTTATCGAAGGGACTATTTTGACGGGAAAGTAGACGTCAGCCATCTTATTACTTCCTGTCTCTTTTTCTATAACAGTAAACCCAGTTTCATTTTATTACGGTAGAATTTCACCTGTGGCTAGACTGAAACGGAGATTACTTAAAAATTCCATTTCCTGAAGCTTTTGTTCGCTTCTACTCGCTGACTGACTGATTATAAGATAGTAAGAATGTTTCTCAAGAATAAAGAAAACAATTTTTTTAATGCAACAAGTAAAATATAAATTTACAAAATTCTATAGATTAAGTACAATTTATATGTACTAGACATTACTCGTTATTTTAGTCGCTCTATTGGTTTAATATGTATGTATGTAAGTATAATGTAATAAACATGACATGATGACAAGTTTAGTACAGATTTAGTAATTATAAAATCACACTTAAAATAACAGTTTGTTATTTAAATGCAAAATTGGAATCAATGTGACATTTAAACTTTTTAATAATGAAAAACGTATTATCAAGTGATTGTTTTAAGTTCCAGGATAAACGCACTGCTGAGTTGAAACACGATGAATCGGGAAAGTAGAGTTGGTATTGCGTGCAGTGTAATACTGGAAATCTGTGTTAGGTATCAGATCTAATAACTCGTAAATAGAACAATCCTCATGATAGTAGCGGTTTAAGAAGCATAGAAATGCAACATAACTACTTAAATCTAAATACCCTGTATATAGACAATGTCTTTGTTATACGGAACATTCAAAGGATAGTAGCTGATACTCATGTGTTGAGGTCAAAATAAGAGAGCAATAGTCTATTTGTATTCGGCCCCGAGTGTAAAACTGAATCTGCTATTGCTGAAAGAGCTAATTCGCTCTATTGATCTTTCTTAATTTTATAAAGCCTATGAGCTTTGGTTGTGCATTGCAGATAAAACTGATCATTGCGCGAAATATAGATACCTAGTACTTGACTCTTGGTACACTTTAGCAACCGCTATCAAAGATTAGTGATAAGACTAATTGAGTATGTTTTGTTGTATAGTGTTTCTTCAGGAAATTAAATTGAACAAGATTTATTTTAGTTCATTCGGTAACTTTTCCTACAGGGGTTTCAACTGAAGACACAAGTATTTTACAACATACAACATCATTTTCAGGAGAGAGTTCTGTACGTTTGATATAATTATACACTGCATCCTCAGTGTTTTGTAACCTGCATAACAATTAATTCTTAGTTTACTTAGTTTAATAAAATATATCATTGACATTCAAAAAGACAGTGTTTGGGATAATACGCTTTACTAAGCTTACGAGCTGGGGTCCGAACAAAAAATGTCTATGTTGAGTTTCATTCAAATACCAATAAAAGAACTTATAAACTGTACTTATATACACTTTACCGATGCTCTCTACTGCGACAACAATATTATCCGTTAATATTTAACAAAAAATCTGTTCTTATTTTTAAATACTTATTTTCTACCTGACAAATTTATATGTTGTTTATAAATAAGAAACAGATGCAGCAAACAATAAACAAATAGCGATGGAACTAATATTACCGCACATTTTAAAATTAGCAAAGTATGCACCAAACTGCTTGCAGATTCAGATAGCGTTTTAAAACAATAAAGATAGCAAACAGATGAACTTAGAGCTCAACAGCTTAATACTGACTTGAATAAAAGGTACAGTGTAACGTGAGATAGGTCAAGGATGAATGTGAAAATTCTGTACATTAATTATTTTATTGTTAAAATTAATTGATGTGTTTAGTATATGGAACAGAATTTATAATAATCGTTTTTTAAAATTGTACTGTTCATTTGTTTGTCTGCAAAACTCATTTTTTGCAATGTCATAGAATACACAAGAGGGATACCGGTTTTTAAATATTTATATGCTTATGCTAATTTTATTATAATAAGAAATAATTATCTAGATAAAAACACTGTAACCGGAGGCCAAAGTGAGAAAAAACTACAAACTTCTTTAAACTTTGCAATAGTTGGAGCCAAGCCAGACAAGTGTAGAAAATAGAAAAACTGATAGTTGAGTAAAACTATATACAAGGAGGTTGAAAATATTTACTATCTTTTTACATTATTATTAAAAAAACATGATGTCCCTTCTAATGTTCATGGTAAAGTAAAATAAACCCGTTACTTTGTTTTATCCCATGTTTTTATCGAACGTTATTTATAGTTCTTAGTATATCTCAAGTAATTATATGAGTAATATTATATAACACATCACACACACACACACACGTAATATTATAATCGTATACTACTAAAAGTATACTACTACATCTAATAACGAATATCAAATTTAGAGTAGAAATTATTACTTGAGATCTAGATTCATATTTTGATTTCCTTAGCACTCCCCGATTGTTCCTAAATATTCTTATAAAGACTAACTTTACCATTTTCAGATAAATTGAAAAATATATATATCATGGTACAATCAATCATAATCCTACGAATATCATCATAGGCAGGTGGCATTATTTAAAATTATTTATAGAAGCTCAATTTGTAAATTCCTATGCTCACTCTATCTTATCATACGTCATTCGTCATCGCAGATCATCTTTGACGTCTTTGACAAATTATTTTTTACGTGCTCTGTTCATACATAAAACAATATATTTACTTATTACCTGTTTGTTAATACATCTCGAATTTATTATCATATAGTTAAAAATATTTCATTATAGATTGTTATTAAAAAAACGTATAAATGTGCTTTTAATTTTTTATGTATATTTTTTTGAATGTGCTTAATTACTACAAAAGTAATTAAATTTTTACTTTAAAACTATTACGTCACTTTGAGGGTTAACGATGGGTCAGGAGTAAAATATACCTACGACTATAAACTTTCTAGAATATATGAACTGTTGGAGTCAAGCCAATTTTGAGACTAAAAACTGATAGTAACATACGACCAATTTTGAGAAGTAGTTTCTGACGGGCTATTTTAGTAATTGAATTACTTCCATGATTTAAGGCTCTCTTGAGAACAATGTCATGTAAAAGATAAATGTTTTTTTACATTTTCTTTAATTGTAGGAGAAAGTAAAAAGATATTATAATGTTGATAGGAGAATGTTTTTAAAAATGTAAGTCGTACCGGTCAAACCATCTTTATTAAGAAATTTTATGTTAAATAATTAATATAAGAAAAAAATATTTCCTGAACTCAACACCTTTTCAATAATTAACTTTTATAGCAGTTTCAGTTTATTTTGTTTACATGTTTTCATTTACTACACAGAAAGACTGACAAATACGTCTTTTTATGTACTGATCTTATACGTTGAGCGTTTTAGTGATAATAACACAAAACTGTATACATATAGGATGATGTACGTCAGCTGAGATGAGAATGTGGGAGTTTTTAATATTTTAGTAACTTTTTCTTATATTTGTATTGTTTACCTGGATGTCCATAACTCAATTTCATTATTATTTTTTTGTTATTTTGTAATAAGCAATATTAGATCTATACGCCATGAAAAAATATATTCAAACGGTTTTCTTTTTTGTTTTTATGTAAGTGAACTAAATACAAAATTTAAACGTTCTCTCCTTGTCAATAATGTTCTCCTATAACCTGGGATTAAATATGTATGTTAGAAGACATAATAGGATTATTGAAGGTGTTTGGGTTCAGACGTTGTGTATGTATAAAAATTATTCAATTTAAATATTATCCTCTGAGAGCATTTTATTATTTATTTCATATAAATGAATAAATTTAAGTTTAGTAAGTTTTAAAGCAAGTTAAAAGTAAGTTTTAAGGTAAAAAAAAATATTACGGTAAACTTATTAGGGTAAAAAGGTTTTGAATAAAAAAAAAACTTATATATAATATAATAATTTTAAATTAAATGACAAAAAAAATGGTTTGCTAAAATTTCTGTTTTATATTCGTTTGAGTAAATATTAATAGCAAAAACCGGGACTTTCAATGATTGAAAAAAGCCGCATTTCAATCAAATTAAACAAAAGTACTTTTTCAATCAAATTAAATAGTACGTATTAAAATTAAAAATATATATATTTTTTGGTTTATAGTATACCTAATACAATTGATAGTTTTGATATTTTTTATTACTCAAAAATATTCCTTAAAAAAATATATAAAAATTTAATTAGAATTTTAATAAACCACAACATTCGCAAAAGAACAAATATAAAGGTTAGGTTAAGATAAACAAAATAATAAAAACCTGATATGGATTCATACAAACCAAATTGTTCGTTGCAAAGAAAGGGACAAATTCAATCTAAATTGTTCTTTAACTTTGAAAAGGCGAAATATTTTTTTTTAAATGAAATTTTTATTTATATTTGTCAATAGTAAATTTGTTTTTATTACCTAAAGGTAAATTGTTTTATTATTATTATTTATTATTTGAATTTAAGGGTAGATTTTAGTATAAGAGTACAGCCGTTATTTATATTCCATTTACAATTTTTTCCAAAGATTGCATGCTTCGAAAGCTTCAAACTTTAAACCTAAGGTTCGAACCTTAAATGGATTCTTTGAACCTCATATCATAGTTCAATTATTTGGATTACTTACTCAAAAAAATTCAATAATCAGTATGTTAAATTATTGTCGTAAACACTTTAAGAGAATAATCTAAGATGACGCATTAAAAATAAAATTGAAAAAAGTCTTTAGTTAAAATCAATATTTTAAGTGTGAGCATTACATCTTAAGCCTGCATACTTTTTTATGCTACTTACATATTAGGGTAATTACAAGCGTTAATTTAATATTTGGTTAATTTGGACTCCATCATTTACGATAAATGAACATATTGGAATTTCTTAAATTCAAATTATCTTAATTCAAGTAGGCACTCGCACTTTTGAATCGTCAATTATTACATTAAATTGGTCAGTATCAGTCAGTTCATAAGTAAGCTACCACCAGCTCGGAATGTTACTCTTTTAGATTGAAATTTGACATTGTTTGACTTATACATTACAACATCAACCCTACAAATGAGTCAATAACTCAAGCACATTTCAATGAACCAAAAATTCTTGAATGTTAAATATACATGACTAATTTTTAAACTTGAAATTACCGCATTTCATAGATGATGGTATTTTCAGAATAATGAATCTTTTATTTTTAATATCAAGTCAGTTTTCCTCCAAACACTCTTAGTTATACCTTCTTCAAACAAGATAATTTGAAACGTAATTTATTACCGTAGTTTACGATGTCATGATTAAAACTTGTTGTACGTAGAAACTATTTATAAATTGTGATAATTGTCACTACACCATTTAGAACTTTTAACAAAATGTGGGCTAACTGTGGAGGTACTTTAGTTGAATTAGCGGTTTTACTAACTCCTACAAACAGAGTGAGGGTGAGGGTTGGAGGATATGTTCAGTTTTAAATAACTGACTACAATTAATTTTTATGCCTGCTTTTATAATAATTATAAATAATAATAATAATAATAACATCAGAACAACACACACATTGATCTAACCCCTAAGTAAGCAAATTATTTGCCTGTGTGAAGGGTGTTAGACAACGATACAAATACATACAACATTACAAATATTGAGAATTCATTTAATAAACGACCAAACCCAGAAATACAGATATCTATGCTCATCATATACATGCCTGTCCCTGTCGGGAATCGAACCCGAACCTCGTTGCGCTGCTATACGTTAGGCATCTGGGCTAACCACTCGACCAACGGGGCGGTAATAAATAAATATAGAACATATTTAAAGACAAACCTTTTTTGTAGATTGTTATTGCATTTATAGCAAACCAGAAGAAAAAATATAGATACATTTCCAATAAAACCAGTAGCTAATATAATTAAATTTAACTCTTGTTTTTAAATTCGTGAAAATGGAGTTTAATTTCTCGTTACGAAAGCAAATCATGTTTATATTAAATTCTAATAATTTCTTTACAAATAAATTAAAATGGGCTTCCCTTTTTATCAAACGATAAAGAAGCTGATTAAAAATAAGTGATCGTATTAATTTTGTAATATAAAAATCGTTTGAGTTATTTGTCGCTTTTAAATAGAATATTTTTTTATAAAAGATTATATTACAATATCTATTCATTTTAGTATTTAATTATTACGAGTATATATTAATCTAAAGTTTAAAAAGTTTTGGAAATTTAAAGTCAGGTCAAAAGTCGAAAGTATATTTAAGGGAGTTTGGATGTCTTTAGTGTTTCAATTATAAAAAGGTAAATAAATATAGTTTTTTTTTCATATTCCAGAGAAATAAGGAACTAAAGGGCTTTTCGAATGTATAGTTTTATTTATGAAACTGGTTTGACAAAAAGTAGTTTTACATAGGAAGGATATAGAAATCTCAAACTGCTTTATAATGTATATCTTCTATACATATAATAAAATTGTACATGGGAAAATATAATATAAAAATATAATCCCTTTATAAGAGCAAGAGAACCCAAAACAATTGTTTTTTATTTTTGTCTGTTTGTCTGTATGTCATTTGTTTGTATGTTTGTGCACGCTAATCTCAGAAACGGCTAAACCAATTTGAATGCAGTTTTCATGAATATATTGTAACAGTCTTCACTTAACATTTAGTGTTTTTTTTTTCATTTTAATAAGTTACGAAATAAAAAAGTAATGTTAACTTCTGTTAATCACGCAATAGGTAAGTACCATTGAAATCTTCTTCTTTATCTATACAAGTAATAAATCTGTAGAAGAGTAGTCACTTTACATTGAAGATATTATATATATACCCAGAATGTAAAGGGATAACAACTAGAATACATTCAAATCATTATTGAAATTTTTGTCTGTTTATCTCTTTGTCTTTTACATCCTTTGGTACAACAGTCAGATTCATTAACCATTACACCAATGGGCTATTTAATGTGGGTTCATATTTAACCCTCATTTCAAACAGTTCAACAGTTTTGTAATTTTGTAACTGTGTACACCATCATTATATATTGTATACATTCATTTACTAAGTAATTCACCTAAATCACCTAAATGGTTATCAAAGTACATTGATAGATTCTTCCGTTTAGAAATTTTTCCCAATGATAAAGTAAAAGTTCAATTTTAATCAATAATCACTAGCTGTGGCTGCGACTACGTACACGTGATTTTAATTTCGATAAAACGTACCCTTTGTACATACGAATGTATAAACTATAAAACTTCGAAATTTTATAAAATACTGTCAAGTTATGTTTGCGTATAGGAGTATTTCTAGTTTATTGTTACAATTTTTCTTTATTTTTAATCACAGAGTAGGTAGTCCGATTTAGTATTTTTTTATTGAAAAAGAAAGTAATATTATTCCCTGAGGGGCCACTATTTCAATTTTTTTTAATGTTTTACGCAATATTACGAATTAAGAGATTATTAAAATCTTTATTTGTTAACCGATTTAAGTAAAAACAACACTAAGTTAATCTAAAGTGCATCCCATCCCTAAATAATATATAGAATAATTACAGTTTTTATTACCTATTAATAAGGGAGACATTGAATATTTATAGATATAATTAATAAGCAGTGATATAATCCGTATTTCAGTTTTCAATATTGAATAACTCTATTCAATTTTGTAAATGTACTTTATTCTGTAAATACTTTTTAGTAAGTAACAAATTCCTAAATAACAAATACATACATACAATACATTTTTTTTCCTTGTTCAAATATAATTACAATAATAATCATTGATCTAAAAAAAAGCCTAATATGCAATCCGTTGCATACAGTCAATAGAAACTCGATTAATCACTGTAAACGTTCCTATCGGCATGTATCGTCATGTACATTACTCATTAATTCAATTAAGGCCTTTCACTAATAAGCCCGGTTAGCTAAATAATTAGGAATATCACATCGGTTGCATTAACGTTTTTGGGCTTGAGATATTTATTTGGATTGTTTTGGAATTTATTTTCTTTAAGCAACTTGAGCTACGACTTAACATAATATGATTCTTGAGAAAATGGTTACACCTCTTAACCACACCATGTTTTCAATCTACACAAGCTTGGTTAAAAACGAACATTTGAGACTTCAATTTAATCCATTTTAGCAGTCTATCATAATTTAATTTAAGGCCAAGATAATTTAGATCCACTACTAATCCAAATGATAAGTAGTAGTGAAGAATTTCGAAATGATGAGAGTGGCTGTTTCTATTTATTACTATCGGACCTCGAAGCTTGAAGGAACACAGTTAAACCAAATGGAGATCAATTTGAACAGACCATATGTGGCTGCGTTTTATCAGTACACACCTTTGGTTTGGGGTGAAGCACTGCCTCGCTGAGCTAATTGCTACCAGTTTCATAGAGGCCAACTTAGCCTTGTTCTCTAGGTGACCGCGAAAATGATAATCACTCCATATGGAGTGGACTGGACCTGGACTTGGACATATGTCCAGGTCCAGTATTTGATAACCGATATACGACAATACTTTGTTTGTTCCGTCCATTAAAAAAGCTGATAATTCACTTACATAAATCCGCAAGAAAGAAAGCTTTGAAAGAAGCGTTTTGTGTCCTACACGATCAAAGGCATTCGAAATATGCAAAGCAACTCCCAGGCCTTTTACTTTTAATGACACCTATCGGTTTATTTGGTAAACATGAAGATCGTGAGCTCATCAACCATGGCAAAAGCCATTTTGCCGGTCATTGATTAATAACTGGCGTTTCCCAAGTAAGCTAAAAATATAATTTCGCTAATCAGTGTAATGCAGCAGTCATTGAATCTTGGGAATAAATACAGTTATCAACTCTTATTAAAACTGAAACCTTGCAGATTAAAAAAATATATATATTAAACAATCTGGTTATTTTCCTTTTATGGTAATCATATAAAATATAAATATTTTATTAGATCTAAACACAATTTTTGAAAATGTAATAGGATTAATAACAAGAAAAAAGAATAATAATTTAAGAAAATGTGATTTTATTTCGTTGATGTAAGGTTAAATTAAGTATTTTATAATATTGCAGAATAAGACATAATATTATGTCGCATATAATAAATTGGCCAGCATTATTGTCAGGTATCTTGTAGGCTAGATAGAGTGATCGTGCAGAAGAGATACAGCCATATAATATATTCACAATTACTAGGCAACAACTTACCACACAAAATATAATTACATTTTTATTATAATCTTATGAATTCTTTCCAAACAAATAAAAAAGGGTTCTTCATTTTATTGAACGATAAAAGAAGCCGATAAAATATAAGTGATCGTTTAAATTTTATAAATCAGAAAACTGATTGAGTTATCTATCAATTTTATATAGAAGCAATTATTTAAAAAATCTTATAATAAAATGGATCAGTCTATTTATTTCTTTAATTAACATTGCTAACTGTGTTATAGAAATTTACAGATTACATAAATTATTAGTTACAACTTTTCTTTATTATTTTTTTAAATTTATAGTATTATTGTTTCTTTTATTGTAATTTAAATTTTCTCTTGTATTTCATATATAATATATATGAAATTTATATTGTATTTCATATGTTCTCTCATGAAAAAAAAATATTTAGTTAAATTTTAAGATAGTTTTACACTTGAACCCCTTTTTGTTCAAAAGTTCAACGTTTTCAATCAACGTTCAATCTTTGGACACGATTTTTATCTAGTTCCCAGTCAACAAAAAGTTACTACATCATTAATACCTTACTACTACTACATAAAAAATTGTCTTTTGTTAAAATCCTTCTTAGAAAAGTTTCAGAATTAAGTAAAATGAATATTTTTCAGTTTCATTTAAAGCAGACACACTTTACCACTAAAACTACAATTTGTCTCTTCGACAGCGTTTGCTAAAGTACCTTACCAATTATCAAGTAATAGGCCTCAATAATTTGAGCGATGTTTAGTTATTTTCACGGTTTTAGTTATTTACAAGTTATTTACACAGTTTTTACTGCAACTATAAAGGAGATTATTCTAAAGACCAATTTATTATGATACCTAACACGGATTTCAGTGTAGGACTGCACGCCACCGCATGTAATACCTTCTTCTACCTTCTACCTTATTCTTACTTATACCTTCTCGATTCATGTGATTCCTAAATTTCAATCCTCAACGATCTATCACAAATTACGTAAATGAGAAATGAATATTCACTAGCTAAAAATGTTTCTATAAATATTTATATTAATAGAAAGGGCAATATATACTTATAATAGTAATTCAATTGTAGCATAATTACCAATATTGAAAATACGTTCATTATAATTAAATTGTTTAATTTTCATCATTTTCATATTACATTACGTGTGGTTTTTGATTACTTTATTTATATTTTCTAATATAATAACATAACGTATCATATTGTCTGACTAAGTTACAAAGATCGGATTTATAATAAATAAACAATATTAATTATAAAATCACTGTATCAAATCTTGTATTTTAAAAAAATACTAAATTTGCCAATACGCCGATTATTATGCTAGGCCCTAATATTTTAAGGATCAAATACGATAGTCTCAATTATTTGGCAAATAGGACTAACTAATTGAAACTTATTTATAAGGAATGGCTTTTGTATATTATTTTAATTGTTTCTTAATAATCTATACTTTAATTTTTCTTTCAACAAAGAAATAATAAAATAATATATTATTATAAAGATAATCATCTTCTGCCTGCCCTTATCCCAATTATGGGGTCGGCGCAATATGTTTTTCCCTTCCATTCTTTCCTGTCTGTTTTGTAGACCCTCCCTTCTGCTCCATATCGCCTTACTCGTGTAAGAACAATGATACTACTACTACTACTAGAGATGTCGTACGTATAAAACGCATAAATCATGATAATGAAAAGCTTGTATGTATGCTTGTATGATTCTATTACCTACACTCTTCACCACAGTCACACACTCTTTCAATTTCTCATCGAGCACAGTGTGTCGCCTAAAGTTAACTCCTTTGGAATGATCTTGTTGGTACTACTACTTACTCAGCGGTTAAGGATATATATGGATTGAGTTAGAACTTGGGTAAAAGCATACTATTGAATCGGAAAAACATGATCAGCAGTACCTCAAGAATCAAGAAGGCAGGATCGCATACCCGTATACCACACCGTATACACGTATTACCGGACAGGTAATATGACTATTATTCCGCTGCTATATTCAAAAATATAAAAATATATATTTTTATTCATATATTTTTAAATTAAAAATATAATGATACTATAAACACTTTCATATTGTTTGGGAATAAATAGTCATCATTATCATACACATTCAAACCACAAAACATTTTCTATAAACAAGATGAAATAGGAAGATATATTAAACTTTTCTGGTTGTTTTATAAATGGTGTGTAGTATGTAAAGTGACAAAGTGAAAAATCTGACATTGATTACACAGGGGTCAAATAGGATAAATCTATTTATAACGTTCACTAATAAAAGGCGGAACATTAATTACTTAAACTTACTTGATCGATGATATTGCAAAAAAAACTATCACATAATATCGTAATGCCCATTCACAAAATTCACCAGGACATTCATAAAAATCAATCTCACTTACCAACATAAAAATAATTTTACTCAAATTCACCATCCATCACTCAATTTTTAAACACAATCGTAGTATTGTAATGTTATTGTGTATTTCATATGGTTTTAAGTGTTTGGGCAGATATTATTTATATATTTTATTAATGCTTAGATATAATGTTGTACCTTTCAATCGGATTTCCATTTTTAATATGTTCAGAACGTCTGTCCCACATATTTTACCGAAATCAGCTTTCGCAATGCCTTGTCTATAATTTTGAATATTACAAAAACAAACCTAATTTGAATTTTATTAGATCAATGTGTATTATCCATAAATTAAAAACAAAGTGTTATTATTTTTTGTTTTTGTTTTATGTATCTATGTTTGTTGAAAGGATTTTAATAAGTTTAAAATGGGGATTAATTACAATACAACAATTCAATTGAATGCATTTTGATAATATTTAGTTGGTGTTGGCTTCTTATTTAAGTTAATATGTCGAATGCTTTTTGCTTCGTAATTTAATAAATAGAGTTATACAACTATGTGACCCGAATATGTGTATGACGGAGGCGAACTAAGACAGTTCAATGGGGTTATATATAGAAACGGATTCAATTCGCATTAAAACTTAAGACTAGTAAATGGAAAAACTTACAACATCAAATGAATTAGTGGTAAGATAGGGTACTTATTTCGTCGTGAACATGCTGGTAATATAAGGATTATTGTTTTTCGTGCGCACTGTTAGTTACGCTCAATATCACAGTCACCTAAAAACAAAAGCAACCTAGACCTCACGGGTATGTACAAGATTACTTGTGGTTACTGTATAATGTAGAAAAAACCTGAATAGCAATGGTTTGGTGAAAACGAGACTTGGACTCGGGAACGATTCTTTATCTATTCGGGAAAATCCCAATACAATTAACGTAAATACAACCAAGCTAGTATAGAAGTATAAATGTATATATTTAGTTCATAGTTTCAGATATGTTTTTTCAACGTAACTAAAAAAATATATATACATGAAACAGAAGCATAAACAAAAACAAAAAGCAGTCGAAATATTTTCACCGCATATTTTAAAATTAGTAAAACGTATACACCAGACTGTTTTCAGATTGAGGAAGCGTTATAAAACAAGATTGTAAAATAAACATGGCGAGGCACATGAATTAAGAGCTTAACAGCTTAATAATGACTAACATTAATAAATAAGATTTTTAATAGGTAAAAAGTTATAAAATTGAAATTCTATATATTTTTTTAAACTAATTGTTACGTGTTAGGTACATGTCATAGTACTTAAAACAAAAGTTTTTGAAATTGTAATGTTTTTATTTGCTGGCTAAACATACTCAAACTTATTTGTTTTTGTTTTTAATCTTAACAGATGGGCAAAGGACCCCACGAGTCTCCAGATAATAAAAGATCACCACCTTGCTCGTACCTAGATATATCATCTCGATGAACAAGAGTTGCCGGCAAATAAATAATTGTATGTTTTTAATTATATTAGTTTTGTGGTCGGAATGAGATAGACCCACAAACCTACACAAACATTGTAATAGTTGGAGCCAAGCCAGACATGTGTAGAAAAACTGATAGTAGTAGAGGTTGGAATTAGTAACTAATTTTTCATTTTATTCATTGAATTATATATTTATTGAAATATAACATATTAAAATCTTATACATTTAAGTTTACATGAGAATATGTATATATACAACTCTTACATGATTAACAATTACAGGATATCTCAAATTAACATTAAATGTTATCAAACCTTAAATAAATTCCAAAAATCTTAATCCACAAATATTTTTTGCACTTAAATTTAAAAAATAAATTGACGAATTTTTGCAACTAACTTAAAAAATAAATTTTGAGATAGACTTTTAAGATTTATTTTCTTTTAGTTTAGAAAATATAAACAATAATCTCTAAACTTAAAACAAAACAACATCATCAACACTGTTAGTTGCAAGTTAAGTGTGGTCACTCTACATCTTAAGCCTGTGTCTGGAAAGTGGCTTCACACTTAAAGTACCCTGACAGTATTTTGATTTTACAAGGCAGAGAGAATTTTATTTTTTCTCGTGAAACCAGCTTACATGAATGTAGAATAGTTAATAACTTTTAAAATAATTGATATATTTTTTATATTGAAAATATACTTAATAAGTTACTATTAGTTATACTTATTATTACAAGTGAATAATAAAAAGTTGTAGTTAAGTTAGATCAAAATAATTACAATTCACAGTAAACAAACATTTGTATATGTATCTTATAATTTACATTACCAATTAATTAAAATACCTTTTTTAAATTATTACCATGAGCTTCAAAATAATAGAAAACATGTATTGAAATAAATATAGAATGAAAAATAAATCGATGCGGTCAGGGATTCGAACCCCCGACCTCTGGTAAACCTTTTTCTGTATCGGCTTATTTTTCATTCTATATTTATTAAAATTTAAATATGCTTAACGTTTAACTGTGGACGCGCCGTCTTACATACCGCTTGCTTGTAAGCTTGTAAGTTTCTAATTTTTGTGTCCTTGCTTCTCGCGTTTAATGCGCTCAGTAGCTATAGCTTTAGTGCCGAAACGTGTGTTGAGATGAGAGGTTGTGTCGGCGGCCACAAATAGGTGAGTTATTTTACTTTTTACTCTAACCGCGGTCTGTCGGACCGGACGTTCACGTTTCCTGCGTAATTAATACAAACGATGATTTTGTTTAATTTGATTGTTTTAGGTTATTTTCATTCAAAATATCAATGAATATTGACCAACCTGCAACCACATCAAAACAAACGTCAACATCACAGCTCGAACGAACAGCGTGCGAGTAAAACATGGCGAGTTGATAACCCTTCTTTTGAAAAAGAAGTGTATGATTTACTTTTAGAGTCGGATAAGTCTGATATCGAAGAAACTATTGAGGATTGCTTGATATCTGAAAATGATTTTATCCAGAATCGTATAAGTGAACTTGAAGACTTCCAAGAAAATACCTATGTCCGTAGTATAGACAGTAACATTGTAAGAAGTATTAGTCCCGATAGTGATAGCTCAGATAATATCGTGGCCCTTTTAGAACTTCATGGACGGTGACTTAATTATTACTACGGAAAAAACCGTTACGAGTGGGCTAATAATCCACCTTCAAGCAGTGTCAGAACTCCTTAGCACAATATAGTTACCATCAGACGTGTTTTACGCTTATCTGAAGAAGAAAGGAATGATCCACTGATCATTTGGAATAAAATATTTGACGAAGAAATGCTACAGACTATTTTGACTTGGACAAATCTTAAAATTGTTGTTTAAAAAGCAAAGTTTGAACTGAATGCCTTTTTAGGATTATTTAACTATTTGTCCGTCTTAAAATGTAACTATGAATGTAGCAGTTACATTTTTGCAACAGATGGTACAGGCTGTGAAATTTTCAGATGCTGCATGTGAGAAACTAGAATCTTGGTTCTTTTGCATTGTTTATGGTTTGACAATCCAGCTGATCATACATAAAGAAAACAGAATGACAAACTGGCAGCAATTTCTTCAATATTTGAGAAGTTTGCTTCTAATTCGCAAAAATATTACCAACTTAGCGAATACGTTACTGTTGATGAGAATATAGAGAAGTTTCGTGTGAGAAGCCTTCTCGTATATGCCTAAAAAACCTGGAAAGTATGGACTGATTATACGGGCCTTATGTGATGCTAATACTTACTATTTTTATAATCGTTACATATATTCAGAATCCAGGTAGCATTGGGTTGTCAGAAGAAGGACAAAAATTACTCGTCCCCACTCAGTGTGTTCTCCGTTTGACAAAAACAATTCATGAGTCAAATCGCAATGTGACAGCAGACAATTGGTTTTCATCAATAAAGTATAACTAACTCAACTACTAGGTTGAGTTGTATAAGAGAAAACTTACATATGTTGGATCCTTTAAAAAAATTAAGAGGGAGATTCCACTACAATTTCAGCCGCACAAGTCTCGAGAAATTGGTTCAACTTTATTTGGTTTTACGAAAGACAAAACTTTATGTTCACACGTCCCAAAGTCGAATAAAGCTGTACTTTTGATTTCCTCGATGCATCATGATAACAATATAGATAGCAATACAAATAAACCCGAGAGTATACAATTCTACAATTCCACTAAAGGAAGAGTAGACGAAACTGACAAGAAGTATTCCACTTACTCAAGTAGTCGACGAAAGAGAAGATGGCCTATGGTCATTATACATCGCATTCTTGACTTGTGTGGTATAAATGCTCAGAGCAAAAAATAGAAAGAGGAGTATTCTTAAAAAAAATATAACGATCTTTAATCGTACCGCATATGGAAAGACGATCAATAAAACTAAATATAACAAACGAAATTAAAATACCAATGAGGCGAGTTTTAGGGGCAGATATGCTTCTAGATGAACCCCTTAGCCAGGAGAGTGATTCATTAAAGCGAAAAACATGTCGTCTTTGTTCTCCAAAACTAAAGAGAACGTCCAATTACTCTTGTATACGTTGTAGGCAGGTCATATGTTTACAGTGTTCCAAACCCTTGTGCAAGTACTGCCAATAATTTTGAACAATTGGACCAATGTCAAAATTTTTGTATTTTAATTTAAGAAAACTTTAATTTATTTTTATATTATGTTAAAGTTTAGATTTAGAGTTTTTATTGTTATTTTTTCTAAAAAGTTTAATTCACTCAAGTTTGTCGTCCTAAAATGTATCTCTAGTAAATGTATGCCAAAAATTGTCTTTAATTATTAGTATGATTTATTTTATTTACAAATAAAGAAAGATTGATTAAAAGCCTCGAAATTATTTATTTTTAATATACCTAAAAAACAATAAATACAAAAGTGTACAAATAAATTAATATTTACGTAATATTTGGAATTTAGAACATGGCGGTCCGAGAGACCGCACGTCCATGGTAGTGTGACAAAAAAAAGACGTCCATAGTTAAAGATTAACATGGCTATACATGTTTATAGATATTTTCAAACAACATGTACTTTATACACTCTATTATTAAATTTTACCAAAGCTGTCTCCTCTGATATAGCTGCACTCTCGCATCTGCAAGTGAAACTGAGCCTAACCAAACTATGATCATGACGTTTTATATCGGCTTAAGATATCATGATTAAGGTTATGGTTTAAATTACTGTTACTATGAGAATTTGTTAGAAGGTATTTTATCCCCGCGAATTACTAAGAATAAAATTCGTATAAGATTGAGCTCTCGCTTTCTTACACATCAGCTAGTTGACGCTAATCCTGTGATTAGAGTGAAACTATCCTCTCGGAGTATATAGTAAAAATAATGGTAAACTAAAATTAATTGTATTCACTGTAACTAAATGGTTTCCAACTTTTTGATACAAAGCGAGATGACTCTAAAACTACTTTAGTTGAATTAGCGGCTTTTACGAACTCAGTTGAATGCAGTGAATTGCTTCGCTAATGGCTTTGCAACATTTATTGAGAAATGTATTAAAAAGACTTTATTTTTATCATTTAATCTATTAATGGTTTATAATGCTGAAAAATTTTCTAATTAATCTTTCGTGAACCAAGATGACTATTAATATAAGTAATAAAATAAATATATATTTACCTGGGTGTATATATATATATATATACGTAAAATAATCATTGAACTTAGATTGAAATTGGACATAATGCAGAATTTTTTGCAAAGCAAATATTTCATAATAGGATTTTGTATAAACCCAAACCGGTTTTAGTTGATCTCACTTTTAACACGTATTCGTTTTACGATGGCTTATACATATCTATATTGTCATACTGTAAGACATGGTGTTTATTCTTCGCTAGTGGCAGCAGATCTGTACATAACTTTTACTTTAAAAATTTTTAACTAGTTTACTATTGCATTATGCGTGTAGGATTGCCAAATTTTACAATAATTTATTGAAGAATAAAGTCAACCACTCATATCCATCCTCTCCAAGTAGATTTTTACTGCTGTTGGTATATTTTATTAATTTATTTATTTATTTAACTAATTCTTCTCTCACATATGGAATAATTTTAAAAATGTACAGCAAAACAATAGTAACGAGCTTATTTATGTACGTAAACAATTAAAGGTAGCAGTTTATATATTTTTTTATAATATTTATTATAAATGCACAGTGATCTTGTATCGAAACTAGTAAATTAATATTGATAATCACTGCTGCAAGTAAACTTGTAGTTAATATAGATCCAATTAATCACGGTAAACGAACATTTCAGTTTGTCATACTATGTACATCACTAATTCAATTACCACATTTCGTTAATGACCGTTATCTACATTATAATTAGACCTATCTTACTGGACACCTATGTAATCAGATATCAGATTGCGAACCGAAAGCTCGTAAAGCATAATTCAAATATGTTCCATCTTAGAATCTTACAAATTCATTCTTTCAGAACTTTGCATATTTACAGTGTGGATCAAATAACCTCAAAATTACGAGTAAAACTATAGTTTTGGTTTCATCTTGTGAGTGTGAAAAAAAATTGTGTTTATATAACATATTGTTTCTTCCAATTTAAAGTTTCGTTAATATAAAAGATATATATTAATTAATATATAAATTAATTAGCAACTTAATGTTCATATAAACTAGTTATGAATTGTGTACTTTGTCATTATAACTTGTAAAGCTTTTTAATACAATGCAGGTTACATGTAAAACTATTTCAGAGTTTGTAGTTTCCTCAGCTAAATAGAATGACTTCTGTTAATGCTATTTATGATTTTATTATTGTAAGTTTTAATCATTTTTAATTTTATATTATATACACTATACCTTCTAGAACACATAAAAGCTGACAACGCTTTTATAGGTTCCTATGGTGAAACAAGAATCCTTAGGGGGCGGTTATCATTTATCATATGACATCTATGCTCACAGATAATAAATTTAACATTTAATAAAAAAGTAGCGATTGTATATCTCTGTAATAATTATGTATTATTGTATTTGTATTTATTTTATGAACCAGGCATCAAAACAATAGTCCTTTAACGTGATATTTTTTTTATATTTACAGATAAATATAAATACTGGTTTTTTACTTTAGTTATAATTTATGCTCTCTACACAGATTGCAAAATGAGGATTAGGTTTAAGTGCGGATTCAGATCAGGCGAAGTCTGAAAACTGACACAATGATTGATCATATTATTCTATGATCATATTGTTATCTTAGAGTGATTGTGAAATAATGATGATCACATATACTTAAAATTTTTGATATGATAATCATTTTTTAAGATTTCCTAATTCTGCAGTTTATTATTGTCGTTTATAAACTCCCTAAACATTTATGTTTTTTATTGCAATAAATGAATTCAATTATGTGCATATTAGGTATATAAATAAGGTACTTTTGTAAAGCATGTAGAAATTTAATTAGAAGAAGGAATTCATAGTAATTTCAACATTTACATATTTCACATAATTTAATAACAATAAATCTTATACTAAGGTTACAGTGTTAAAACTAATTTAGTAACAAAATTAAGACACAAAACGAACAATCAAGCACAGTTATAAGGCTACACAACCTACTTAAAGTTTACTCAGAGATACCATCGACAATCACTATTCACACTTACACAGCTTCCGCTCTCAAATATTGTATGACACAATAAGTCCTAATTATAACACTTATTTACAAATGTATACGAATAGACCCCTACCAATTACTTAGAAATACCCTCGACATGTAACAATACAATACTTTTTTTTACATATTTTTCACAGAAATAGCTAAAAATATTGTTTTTTACGGAGTAAGGCTTGACAATTATGAATTCATGTGACGACACTTAAAAAAAAGTACTTAGGAAATTACAAATTGCTTCACTATATGAAATTAAACATTTTGATATGTCGAGGAAACTCTAAAACTATTAAACTAGGAGGTATTAGAAGCTTATAGCAACTTTGTTGAATAAAGAGCTTGGTTTTGCTGACGGCGAAACGCGAAAATGCATTTAGTTTATTTTATAAATCAAATTATTAATTAAGTAGATTTATTTCATGAAGATATATGTTTATGAAGATTATTTATCTGTGTGTATTTTAAATTTCATAAGTATATTTTCCTAAATATGAAAGACTGTACAGCATTTTCTTTATTAAAAATCTTCTAAATATAAACAATATTTAAAAATGTATTTGTAGAATTACATTTTTATAGTATTTATTAGTTGTTTTGACTTTAATTAAATATTTTTTTCTTAGTAATGCCTTATAAAAAACAAGTGAATATATTATTTCTAGATACTATGAGTTGCTCTATAGTTTTAAGCCACGATCCATTCTCATCAATAATGTAAAATAAAAAAAAATTAATAACATAACTCTGAAACCCATTTACCATTGTCCATTTTTTAACTCATAAAAAACAAGGAAAAGGAAACAAAGAAATTGTTTTGAGAATAAATTCTGTTGCAAATATTGGGCAATTATGAAATTTGTTTTTCATAATTGTTTCAATTAGAACAAGCGCAGATGAATAAAAAAATGTTTATTATGAAAGTTATATAAGCAATAGCGACCCGAATTGCTTTGTTTTTTTTCGGTAAAAATAAAAATTGTTGCGGTAATTAATTATTTATCGCTTTTAAAAGTTTTATTAAGTAATATCTATGGAGTTTTAAAGGACGATAAAAATATATGGTTTTAAGATTTTTAGGTTAAGTAGGTTTGTTTAAATATTATATGGTAAGCTTAGAAATACTTTATGTTACCTACTTTAAAAGATTTTTTATTTTAATGTTTACATCTACTTTTTTTTACAAAATGGATAATAATATATATAATATTAAATAAACTTAAGAATAATTATGTGTCAAATGTTACAAAAGAAAAGTTGAAACTTTTTTTTTAATATTTATAATTTTCATGTAACTGAAAATTAAATAAAAGTACATAATAATTTTATTTTTATTCTTTTTAGAGGTCTTGTAAGGCTAGAGGTTTTGAAAATGTTTATTTTTTTTTTAGTTTTTTAAAGTTATGTTACTGGTTTCTGAATTGTACTAAATAAACCTACAGACACACAAAATTTTCAATTGTTTAAGTATTTATATTAATCTATTCTAATATTATAAAGAGGAAAGATTTGTTTGTTTGTTTGAATTGAATAAGCTCCGAAACTACGGGACCCATTTTTAAAAAAAGTCTTTTAGCATAAGAATCCTACATAATGATATAAAAAGTTATATTTAATTCGAGAAATATATATATATATTATATTGATTAAAATTTGGATCCACGTGAAAGTTTCGACAATGCAATAAATTATAAATGTAATAAGTAACATGATTCAAGACTTTTTAAAATAGGTATATACGAATATTAATAAATATAAACATTTAGAGTTAAAATGATTTATAAACACTATGATGAAGGGATTTATATTATAACTAGCCCATGAGTCTTTATAACTGCGATCATAAGCCATATAAATATATTTTTACAGTCTACGTGGACGCAGTCACGGGCAACAGCTATCTCTAATAAAGTACTTTACCTCAGTAAGTAAGTGTAAAAACTTTTTGGCCTTCGTAACAAGGCTTTTTTTCCTATATAGCGCGGACGAATCCGCTGAGAACAGCTAATTATTGCATAAGAACCTCTCCCCCGCACGAAGAAAACGTCAATATCTTGGAGACGACTATGTCTATTTCAATCAAACATGGATAAAAACCATCACGACGAGCAAAGCTTTCGATTAAAAAACCGCATCCAAATCCGTCTACGCGTTTTGCCGCAAATTTGTCACAGACAGATACACAGAATCACATATCGACAAGTCAAACTTATAACACCCCTCTTTTTAGTCGGGGGTTAAAAAAAATAATTTTTGCATGTGGATTGTAGGAAACCCACTAAGATAAATAGAGGATATAAAAAAATACTGAATAGTTTTCTTTCGGCAAAAAAAAAGTTTTCTATTAATTGCACATTTTTTATAAGGCAATCAAGTCTATTTAGCAGCAATTTTTTTGCTTTTATAGAGTAAAATAAATCATTATTTACAAATCAAAGTTTACATTTATGGCTATGGTTTAAGCATGCTCAGAGTCTGACTAAAAGTGAACTTCAGAATTATCAGATAAATGTATATGATAAAAATTCTAGTAAGTTAGTAGACATCTTAAAATATTATATACCGTGGAATACACATTATAAAATCGATTGCAATGTATGATATGGTTGAAGGTATGATAAGGTCATATACCTAGCAATGATTTGTAAAACAAAAGATTCAAAAGCATACATTTAGAATGTTCAAAGGTCATTATAATTATCAATAAGTCAAATAAAATGCAAGGAACTCTTGGAAAATCTTGCACCCACCATTTTTCACAAAGTAACGTAAGAATGCTTCTACGGTCTGTTGCGTTACGTGTTAGTTATGTTATTTTATGTTTTAAAACAATCTTGTTAGCGCTATTCTTCTTCTTAGTTAAAGCTGTAAATAATTAAAAAATATATGTATCACTAACACAACACAATAAAAAAAACCACATACCTAATACCAACAAAAGTACAGTTTACGCTCATATTTCATAATTGATAGGTTAAATTATTTCCCAGATAAGGGTCATTAATTAATTGCAGTGAGAATTAATGAGTAATATACAAGATGATACATACTGATATATGCGTTAGCAATGATTAATTGCATCTGTATTGACTATAAGTCCATTTGCATCAAAGATTAGATATAATGAATTACTGAAATAAACAATAAGTGATTTTAAACTCCTTTGGTGTTAAAGCAATATTTAACGAATAATATTGTAACGAGATGTATGTGTGTATTTTAAATGATGAATGGAAAAGCGTGTTTAATTTTTTTTAAATTGTTGTCATCAAGTTAAAAATATAAAAAAATAATATTCTTTCAATAAATAATATTACATAACACTTTGGTAATAACTATTTAATTAAACATAATATTCCTTACATGCAACTTTGTTTTATAACATGAAATAATTTTATCTCAGTGTTGTTGAGACAAAAGACGGCACTTGAAGCCACTTTGCGGATGCGGGCATTAGAAGTAGAGTGTCCACATTAAGATATTTAACAAAATTTTGTGTGAAAATTATTTAAAATATAGTTTTAACTGTAACAATTGTTAGTACTTGTAACATGTTTTAATATAGTGAATCGTATTTTTCATTTTATATGTTTTAATTAGAAGTTTAATAACTCTCTTCTATCTTCTCTTTAAAAAAAAAAAAAAACAAAAAATTCTAAATTATTTTAAAATGTCTTCATTTTAACCAGCATTTACAAGCCAACGTACAGGTGGATAACTAAGCTGATTAGAAGATGAAACAATTAATAAGAAAATAAATTTTAATTTCTTTAGTTGAAAAATGTTTTACAAAAGATTAATTTTTGTTTGTTAATTAAAACTAAGGTAAAAGTCTGTCCTACAAAAATTACAGCATGGAGAATCTCTCAACCATATACTGAAGTATACTTATTTACGACATATTGTTCAGATTAGCTTTCAAGAAGCTTTTCAAAAGACGAGTATAAAGTGTTTAATACAATTGCAAACAGTATAAAGTTTATATATATTATATTGTAATTAGAATCATTGTTATAATTTTCAATTAAAAACTTTGTCTTAACTTAATTTTCAATTAAAAAATTGTTTCAGCCATTCAGATAGTATTAATGAAATTAAATATCACATTGAATTTATATGTAAATTTAATATCACACTTTAGTTACATTTAGAATTAAAGGTCGATCTAGTTCTTTCGATCAGCGTGCCAATGCTCGGTGCAACTGCTTAAATATATGCATTGAGGGGTCTCAGGGGCCACAGTTCGTACAGGCATGTTTTATGATAAAACTGGGAATCATGCATATTGTAAAAGTAGTTCTATGATATGTAACCTACTAGCAAGCAGAACCCGCTGCACTTAATAATTGAAAAAAGAGAGTTATGCCCAAAAGTTAGATATTTAATAAAAGCTCATAGTTTATTGATTGCTTTTAACCCAATTAGCTACCCCGACTAAACTCAATATTTATAAGAGAGGCTTTCTGGAATAAAGAGTAATTAAGTTTCTTCAACAATCACCATGATCAAAAAAATTGGCTAGACATAAAAAAAAATATAGCGTCTATTATTGAACTAGTTTAAAAAGTTAAGCATTTGGTAAGAGGAGTATGTAAGGGTATTTTTTTTTTTTTTTTGCTTTTATTATGACATCTATTTTAATAAATAATAACAACACTCGTAAAAAATAACTTATGGAAAATATTTAAAGGAATTGTTATAATAAATTGCATTGTTAAAGAATTTTTATATAATTGTATTATTTTTTTTCTGCTTTCTAAAGTTATGTTACTGGTTTTGTTTATTATATTAAATGAACCTACGAACACACAAAATTTCACTCTTTTAAGTATTTAATGTCAACATTGCATGAGAACCTTTCACCGATAAAAGCTCAATATCTTGGAGACGACTGCTTTTATTTCGATTAAACATATCTAAGAACAATCCCAACTAATCAGGCTTTCAATTAAAAACACCGCAAGCAAATTCGTCCATGCTTTTGGCTGCTATTATGTCACAGACGTACAGATATACTGATACACAGGTCAAAATTATAACGACTCTCTTTCTGGGTAGGGGGTTAAAAATTAATTCATTCAATTAATTCAAATTGATCCCAAAATAGTAACGACTAACGAGACCCACTTCTGAATCAATAAAAAATTACAAATTAATAATGCTGTTAAAAATATTTAATCTTCGTTTTATAATATTAAAATGACACACTTCATTTAACAAAACCATTAGTAATGTTTACTATAATTACACTCAAAGTAATAGTCGTGTTAAAGTAAGCTAAATTCAGCTATTCAAGGCGCTGAAATATTCTCGCCCCCTTCACTTCCATTTCCAGACTTTGCGAGGTCTAAATCCACGCTTAAACCTTTTCTGCCAACTTGACCCACTTCGTAGTGGTCTAAGTCATGAACTGAAAACTCGACTACATAAAAAAACTTGTTATGAGTTTTATTTATGTAGATACAATTATATTTGGAGTTCTTAATGGTTAACAAAATTATATTTAATAGATATATTTTTTTAAAGTCCCAACATTAGAACTCTGAACTCTGAGCCTATTGTAAATTTGACATATACATTTAAAAAAACTGAACTAAGATTTGTTTATTTTTACAATGCATGTAATAATTATGTGAAACGTTTAAATTACTGTTTTGTCCAAGTAATTTCTGACGTTTTGTATTACAATTAATTATAAAGCCAGTTACAAAAAACTTAGGATTATTCAAACAAATTGTTATAAATGTGTATTGTTACATAATAAAAATATAATTATTATTTGTAAGCATATCGCAAAAGAATAGTAGTGACTATTATAAATATACGTTATGGTACACTGAAGAAGTACAAGATAAATAAGTACAACAAAGATGATAAAAATCATCATCATCATTCATAGATAAAAAGCGATCAATGTCACACAACTATAAGGTTAGTGACATAATAAACAATAAATGTGTTATTTAAAAATAATTAAATTAATCGGGGATTTTATTGATAGTTCACAATCCTGACAAACATTTTCTTTGTTGAACTATATCCTTAAGTTTTTTCTACGCAAAAAAGTTTAAAAACGCTATCGCTTGTAATTTAATCCCTTAAAGTGCCCACTTCCAAAACTTTTCTAACGTTGACTCTATATAACTTTGCTTTTAGTTTCAATTCAGTGGTAGGCTGTACCGCATATAAATAACAAAACAATGTTAAACTCATTTATTTGTTAACGATTATTGAAATGTTTTAAAACTATTGTTTAAATTAAATTATAAATGTTTGTTATCACGTAAGTACTTATTGATTTTACGTGTAAGAGTAATAGTCTGTTTAGAGTAAATGTATCTGTAATAAATGTATATGTGGAATTTTTTTTAAGAAACTTTTTATATAACATTGCTACACAAACCCTCTTTTTTAATTGACAATAAATCTCGTCATAGAAAATTGTTGTCATTGAAATATTTTCCGTTAGAAAATTAAACATATGTTGAAGCTTAAAATATATTTATAACGAACAATAGGACATAATCCGTTGCAGCTATCGTGACAGGACACTAAACGTATACTAATAAATGTGTTTTATTTTTTTATTGTTACAGTTATATTCGACAATATTTATGAACATGGTCATGTTAAGCTTATTTTAATAAATATAGAAAGAAATACAATACGACTGATATAGGCAGGGATTTGAATCCGCAACTTCTAGGGAATTATTATGTAGGAAGTTGCTCTAAATAACTTTTTAAATATAGGTATGTATATAAAAAGTTAGGTTATTTATTTTTATTTAAGCTTGTCACAAGCAAACGCAAGTCAATGTGTATTGGAGCAGAGGAATGTCATACGATCGAAAGACGCGTCTACATAAAGTAAAATATTTTTTAATGATCTCTTAAAATATTTTTCAATTAAATCTAACATGATACAAAGATGCTGTATTTAAAAGAATTAACAACCCTATAATGCTTCAAAAATTAAAAAAATATATAAAAAGTAAATTTAAAAGTAAACTTGAAAGACAGACAAACATACACAATATGTAGCTCATTTTTTTATAGAAAGTTTATATCGTAAATTTCAGAATATCAGTTTGTGCTATTAAAATACTTTTATTATGTTGTTCTCATACAACTAGACTATCTATATACACATTATTAACGTTTCAATATGTATATGACTTTAGGTTAAACTCCGCTCCAACTCTAAGATAAATTGACAAGAGACTAGGATTTTAAGGATTTGGCTTCTCTTCACAGATTACATTCTAGACTGCGTTTATTGTATTTGAAAATAATTCTAGAGAAGAAATAAAGAAGATTTATTTATGTCACAGAAAAGCAAATGTATTTCTACATTAGTAAAACAAACTAAAGACGTAATGATTGTAATTTTCTGATTGTGTATATGGTAGACAATGTTAAAAACCATCATCTGGTTTAATTTTTTATAACAAAATTTTAAATAAATCTTTAGAGTCTTTTAAGGCGAGATATCATTTCGTTTTAAAGATTCTGGATATGCAAATTAAGTTGACGCAAAAACCGTCATTTAAATGTTATTCTTACGGAACATTTGGTGACTATTTTTAAGGGTTCCCCGGCAAAAGATATTAAGTAATATTTTTAAAGCATTGTGCAACATCAATAATTAAGTAAGTGCTACAATTTTAAATGTTATCTGAAAGTGATATCTGAAGTACGCATTGAATGAATAACCACATTCGAGTATATAACTAATGTAATTTCTAAGAAAGCAATACAATAACAAAGTAAGGCATTGTCTTTAAAGCAAAATAACTTTAGATGAAGCCACGAAAACTAAGTTAGTCTACAAAGTGAACACAATAAATATTCATTTAATTTATAAGTTTCATGTATGAAGCTAATGTAACAATGTTGAAACATGTTATGTTCGAAGCAATAAATCATTATACACTATGCAGTACTAACCATACATTACAACCTTTAAGTTAATTTCAGCTTTAATATTATGTGAGAATAAGGTTTACACTTAACTAACATCTATATATTTTTTAAATTAATTGCATCAATTTGCAAATTATATCATAGTTGAAAAATAAATGTATGCTTTCGTGATATTGCAAATTTATTAATGTTTGTTTTATTAAAGAATATTGCCACATTACGTTATTAAAAATAGATTTATAGGGATATTATTTAAAAATAAAACGTAAGTCTTAAGTACTTAAGTTGCAAGTTTTATAAACCTACATAATAAATGCTAAAAATTATAAAAAGTCTAAAAACAAACGGATCATCTCAGTAACCCGTAGGGAGGAAACTTCGCGACATCCAAGGTTTCGAAACACTGACAATATTGAAGGTACTCTTGGGTTTTGTCTTGTAAGTGTATTCTCGTTGTGAATATTTTGATTGAACCCCAAATAAACTATATATTAAATATCATGAATTTAATTTTTATACCAAACATTTCATTATTAACATGGAAAATAATTATAAATAAAATTTTTACAGCAAACATCCAGTTTGCCATAAGTTAAAAAATATAAGATATGCCATAAGTTAATTATTTATATTATTTGATTTTTCATTACAAATATACCTATATATTAGATGTTATCCATTTAATAATATTTAATCTCACAACATTACCGTAAATAGGCTAAGTTACATACGATATTGACACATGACGACAAATGTATGAGCATTTGTCAGAGGTGACTTTTACAAGTTATTGTGAGGGGAAAAAGATTTCAACATATTATTCTATAATATTTTGAACATTTTTTCCTGTTATAACTTTTTTTGTTGATGATAAATATTTAGTATTTCCAGCTTATTTTATATTTTTTATGTTATTAACTTTTTTGATCTAACTTTATTTTTTATGTTTGTTATTGGAATTGTTTCCATAGGTACTAACATAAACATAGTTTAATCGTTTTGAAAATAAATGAACGTATTTTTTTTTGTATCTTTTAAAAAGCACTGCAATTATTTAAGTTAATCATTCACCATTTTTTTTATTTTTATTTCTAGAAGAACATAGGTTTTATAACAGCACTGAAAATTAGTATTATATAATGACTTATTTAAGAATACGTGACGGGTTACACTGTTTTTTAGGTAGTTCTAAACTTGTAACACACTTTAGTAGTCTACACTGGAAGTAAAGGGCAATGCTATACTAAAAAATATAATAACATAACGTAAAAACTTATTTACAGAATATCATAAAATTGGCTGTATACATTTTCGGTCATCTTTATTCATAAGGCAAGTTTGATGGGGAAGTTTAAAAATCTCTGCTAACGTAACGACCTGATTTTTTTTTTTTTTTAATACTGTCGCGAACAACGATTCTGTCTGTGTCAAGGGATTAATTACGGTTTTTGCTGTATACCGAGCAGTTGTAGACCAAAGTCAATTATCTTGAGTTTCAACTTTTCTTTAAAACTTGGTGCTATTATTTAATTCAGGATTAATTGTGTAAGTGGGTTTGAACTTTTTAATTTTGAAAAAATCTAAAATAAGTGGATTTATTAATAAATGGATTTTCTTTATGCAATATTGTAGGCATTTTTTTAGACTGTTAAATACTAACAAATCCAGATTAAACTTAACGTTGTTTTTAATGTTTTAACAAATATATAATATAATTCTGTATTTTCCAATTATTTAGTCATTTTCTGTAATATGTATAGTTATCGGGTATATTATAGATTATATTAAATATATAGATACTTATTTACAGATTTCCATACAAAAAGTTTTAGATAATGTTAAGGCTTAGGATAAACTTGTATAAATTTTGTATGTTTGTTTAGGACTGTGTTAGTTGTAGTGCTTTTAGATTAGTATATTGACAATAGTTGTGTTGGTGTTGGGGTGTTTAGTTTGTATGTGTGAATGTTTGTTTTATTGTAGATAAGTAGATATTTATTTTTTAAAGCATTGATCAATTTTTATTAGATTATATTTATTATAAGCATATTATATTATTATAAACTTAAAAAATAAACGTGGTCTAAAAGTTCATTTTTTTAATCTCATAATTGTCTAACTTAAAAACATTGTCCTGACTAACCATCATTTTTAAGGCCGGAAAATTTTAAATATGGATTATACATTGCTTCTATGACATACACATTCAGTATATGATTATGAACATTTTAAAGTAAATATTTTATTTCCTTTACAAAAGAAACAAGACTTTCTTAATAATTTGTTATAAAAATGTTTACCAATAAATAATATACAAAGAATAAGACCAATAAATAATATACAAAAAAAACAGACAGTCGTTGGACACTGGATAGTTATTGGACAGTCGCTATTGATTTTCAAAAAATAAGAAAACAACAAGCAAAGAGTGACATCTATAATTATTGATAAAATCTATGAATACTTAGCATTGTATTAGTTCAAACCTCTTATAGCAGATGGCAGTAACAAAGTGTCAAAATAATTATTCCCTAGCGGCTATCACGGAAACGGACAATTGTCTTGAAAAATTATTTTTTTCATAAGGTTGAGTCAAGTGTTTTGTTACGATATTTTTTTAGTGGAGAATGTTATTGTTTTGGCTGTTTGGAGATTGGTAGGATATGATATAATTTACATGATAAAATGATTTTTAACTTATAAATATTATATTTTGAAGGTATTTTAACCCGTCCAGTGATTGTACACCACAATTTAAAAAAAAACTATTATTGGACAATGTCCAATAACTATATTTTTTTTAAAATTAGAATTTCTATTCTATTGGACAGCGTTCAATAACTGTCACTTATTGTGTCCAATAATTGTTTGGTTACAATTTTGAGTCTCAAAAATAGAAAGAAGAAAAATTATGACCCAAAAAAATATGAATTTAGCACTTAAATAAATACCAGAAACTAAAAACCCGAAGATAACAGAAATTGCTAGAAAACATGATATTCGAAAAAACGATTCTGCATTTTAAATTAAAAAATTCTGATCATAGGACTTCCTTCACACCCCAACCAGTTTTAATAACAGATGAAGAATATATCTTGAAACTTTGGATTAAAAAGTTAATGATGATGGACTTTCCCTTAAAAAATGAAAATTTGCAATGTAGTTTATCCAAATTTAATGAGGAAAATCCGCGGCCAAATCGTGTGCCACCTTCGTTACAGTGCATGAGCAATAATGATGATGATGATTTATGCTTGGAAGAAAGTGCTAACGATCCAGCTAATAAAACCATCGACTAAGAGACTAAGATGCTATGTGATATGTACCAAAAAAGAGAATTCTAAAAATTTTAATGTGTTTCTAGCTATTTTCCTATTTACTTTAATTTCTTTGATGACCAAAAAGTTCAAAATAATAACTTCAAGTTGTTATGTTTCTAAAGTTTTACTTTAACTATATTTTTTTCCTTAAATTTTATTTCCTTAAATTTTCATGATATCCAATAATTAAGACTGATTAAAGTTTAGTGTTGAATCATTTGCATACTATTTAGTATTAGGTGTTAATGAATATTTTATGATTTAGGAAAAAAAACTAAAAAAAGTAAACTATTAATAGTACACAAAATGTTCTTATGATGTTTTATTACATGTTTATCTATTATTTCGCTATATTCAAAGACTGTCCAATAATTGTTACCAACTGTCCAATAATTATAAATTTTGTCCAATGACTGTGTTTTTTGTTCATATTTTTTAATTTACTAATATTTTACAATTATTCACAAGTGTTAAGATTTTTTAAAAATTTTTATGGTAGCTCATTTAATCTAGTTTCAAAATATCTATACAGTTTCTAAGATAGTGAAATAGTCGAAGGAAAAAAAATCTTCAAAGTATATTCTTTGCTTAACTGTCCAATGACTGTCTGTTTACCCTATTACTAAAGTTACTATTTTTACACATATATTTAGCCAAGTTTCCCTAAAAATATAATAAAATCTTAACAAATTCAATCCACGCAAACCCTAAATGTAAATCACCCACATTTGTCACCTGGATGATTCCTGGTTGGACGGTTTGATAACCGGCCCATCCAAGGGATACGGTTTTTCTTTTCTCTTTAATCTAAGTGCCGCATAATATATGCTGATTCCGAATTATTGTTTTTCATAACTTTTGTAGTATTATAAAATGTATTTATGAAATATTGCCATATATCATATTTTGTCCTCATTTTTTGGAACACTATTATTTTAATTAAAACCTTTTTAGAGAAACAGCGCATAAAAATTATAAAACTCATTACGCAAACGTCATTACGCAACGATCTATCAAAAACAAATCAAGTTGAAAAATGTAAAACTAAAAATATTTTATACACACAATGAAACAAAAAAATATAGTAAAATATCAATAAATGTTATTGTAATGAGGGAAAATTAATAAACACAAATGGGTCTTGGAAGTAGTAAGGAGATGAGGCGTCGAAAAATTGATGAAGCTACAAGCAATTCTAGGTATCGGATAATTTTATATGTGATGTAGTTTTTGTGAAATTTTATTATAATAATTTTATATATATAATAGAATATTTATAATTTATTTATTACAAGTATTGGTGGTGTTACCAGTTAAACTTCAATCACAAATTATGTAACATCATTTAAAAACAAACAGATTTTTGGCTATATTTAATTTTATTAATATAATTGTATATCTAATAATGAGTTTATAAGTAATAATAATAATAATAATAATTATTTTTTTTTAAATAATAAATTATTAATAAGTATTAAGATAAAAATATATTTACAGAAATGTTTTTATTCCAGTTTATCCAACCTGCGTTACGTAATAAATACAGATAAATCAAAATGGAATGTCTTCAAAAAGAGAGAGTATGTGATGTTTTTACAAAAAAATCTTTAATATTAATTTTTTACTTCTGAAACACGATTACAAGTCTACATGCTTTTTGCCAAATAAGCACATAACACTTAGAATAATGCAGCTAATTAGCACTTTTTCCCTTAAAAAAATTTCAAAGATTCAATGTATAAATGTGTAATTTCAGCGTTTATATATAACAAACAAGTAAAAAAAATTTCATTTATTTCATATAATATTTTATACTAAATGCTAATGGATATTTAATTATAATGATAACAAAAACAATTTTAGTAACATTATAATTTTTTCTATTGTCCGTTATAGAGTAGCTGCTATCCCAGCCTATCCTGCTACATTCAGGCCAGTGAAAGGATGTCCTTGCGGGAACAATGGACTTTGTAAACAAAAAATTACACCCCGAGGAGTCACCATACACTATCCACAGAAGTGAGTTACACTTTATATGAAAATGGCCACATTTACTATTTTAAATTATTAAAGGTCTTTTTTTTAATAAATAACAGAACTAATGTATATTATATTTGCTTGATTTGGTTAGCAAGAATATATAACTAGTTAATGAACTAAGTATGTAGTTATGATAAAGATAGAGTTTCCTCTACCTTGAGCCTGATGACTAATAAAAGAGTATAAACGCATTCGGAACATCATTTTACTTTTCATCAAAACCCTTGTTTACATTTATTATATTTTTCCATATTATTTTAGAATATAATTTCAAGCATTAAATCCTGGAATATTCTATCATTAAACACATTTTTTTTTTTGATAAACATATGTCTATGAAATACAAAAAGAAATGTTTTAAATATATGAGCATATATTACAACTAAATGCATGCATATACTTTATGTTTAAATAAAAATCACTTAAAAACTAACGCAAAAATAAGCGTTATACAGCGATCTAAGAACAAAAATGAAGTGTATTAATAGTTGTCAGTTTATTGTACTAATCATTTTACAATGAGCTATGTGAAAAATAGTAATATTATATTTTCTTAAAGAAGTTTTGAGGATTAGTTCTTTTTCAGTGGAGAATGAAGGATCATCCATGAATTAAATAGATTTCAATAAAAGTAGTAATATTAACATCATCTGTTTTTGTTTTAAATTGAAAACAAAATTGTAAAACGCCATTCATTAATAAAATTCATGTTTTGTTAACAGAAAGAAAAAATTTGGCAAATTCGCCGGTAGCAGAAGTTACATACCATCAAAAGCAAGAAATGTTATTAATAATAAGTAAGTTGATTATTTCTAATAGTATTATAATGCAGCTATGATTATTCACACGTGTTTTTTGTTCGCAAAAGATTCAATAGTGTTCGGGACTTAAGGAAAAAAATCAAAAAGACAGTGAAAAAGGAAGTGTCTTTGCCATTCCCTTTCTTTTTTTCTTAAGGTAAGCTACAAAAGCCCCTTTTTAAAAGTTCATTAAAATTCAAAGAAAGGTTATCAGTTTTACTTGCCATCATGATGGTTTCATAGTATTATTGCGGATATTATTATATGGTATTTTCATTTTGTAATGTGTTCAAAATCTTGAGATGTGTGTTATGTTAGAATATGTAAATACACCTGTTAGTTTGGAAGACAAATAAAATTTCTGTGATTAATTATTGTGTATATACAAAAGCTATATTATTAATCTTACTTTGAATACTGATGCTTATACTAAAATATTGAAGGTTAACAATTATATATGTTAAACTTTGTTTGTAAGCGTTTATATCATTTTTGTGTGGTGCCATATCAATGTAGAGGGGAGAGGAATAGGATTTAATAAGAGAGGAAAGATTAAAGATATGGCATCTAATTATCTAACTTATGAAGGTATAATGTGTACTTTTAAGAAGCCCCTCCATTCTTACTGTATTATAAATAACAATCTTTTGAAACTATTTTTCTTGTTTCAGTCCACGACCTATTCCTAAAGTAAAGGTGATCAGACAGAGGAAGTTTCCTACTTGGCGAAAGGACAAGATTTACTATAGGTAGTCAATGTTATATATGTTACATGTTGCACCTTATATTACCTATTTTAAAGTTGATTATATAAAGTTTGATTTTGTTTTGTTTATTTTTATTCGTATCAATGAAATATAATACATAATTATACTTTTTAAAATAAATAAATAAAAAACCCTACCTAGTTTGTAATACACCAGAACTTTTGACCTTATATGCATCGTGCAGGCAAACTGATATAATATGTTTCAGTCAAACTGAAATTTAAGAGGTGAAACTGAACTATCATGTCGCTATATGCAAAATATGCAAAGTTAAGTATAAAAAACCTAGTTTCATATAAACTAGGATCCGCCACAATGCGCTGCGGGAGTTGAGCTGAGCGCCCTCCCCATTTTTTATGCCACTAAAGTCGGTCCATACCGCGCCCAAGGACTTCCAATGAAGTTGCTGGCACTGGAAAGGTTAAGAGTAACTATTGGCGATCTATGGGAGATGCAGTTTTTTGACCATATCTTTAAAACGAAACAATATTTTATTATTCTGTTTGGAGTGTTGTTTTGGAGTAGAAGCCCAATCACGTCTTGATATTCGTGCCAATTTTAGTTAAAATTGGTCAAGTGGTTTTCCTGTGATGTTGCCTCAAAAAACTTTATTCCTAAGCTTACGCTCAGCTCAATTAATTCGAAACAATTATGTATTATAAACTGTAAATATTAATAAAACGACCAAATAAACATGAACAAAATGGCGTCAGCTGATTTTAATATCGATTTCAGAATTCAGGGCAGAACTGTGCTAAAAATTTGGAAGATATTTTTATAACAAGCCAATTTACTATGAAAACAATATTTTTGTATGTGACACCGCCATTCAGAAATACGATGGACATGCACGTCTGTTGAGATATAGAAACTGTTAGCTTAAGTCTATGGGAGATTCAGTTTTTTGACCATATCTTTAAAACGAAGCACTATTTTTTATATTGTTTTTTGGAAAATAAGCCCAGCTACGTCCTTGACATGCATGCTAATTTTGGTTAAAATTGGTCAAGTGGTTTTCCTCTGATGTTGCCTCAAAAAATGTATTCCCAAACGGTTAAGAGCTTCGCTTACGCTCTGCTCAAAAAACAAAATGGGAGGTATCAAGGGACACCCCCCGGATGGAACGAAGTTCCTTTCGTTTAATTTTTGAAGGAATGTGGAATATGCATAAAATTTAAAATGGTCTCAAATACTTTTCTTTCGAGATACTTATTATCATCTTATTATAATAAAAACATTTTTTTTCATTTACTAATCATTTAAGGCCATAAAATAATTTGTGAAAAGTGTAAATTAAGGGAGCGAAATTCAAACTTCCAAAACGCGCCACTATTGCATTGGTCGAAAGGAAATGTGACGACATTTGACACGCCATTCAAATTATCGGCGTCGAAATTCATACTGTGGTATCAGTGTTACTGAGAAAAATAAATAATTTAAATCTATATTTTCGTGCTTAAAGGTTTTATTAAATGATACGATTGTTTAGGTAATCATTTTCCACTTCACTTGACTCAGATAAATAACTTTGTTGATAATCAGCAGATATAGAAGATATAAGATCCTATAGAAGTATTATCAGCTGTGTGTTCAGTAAACAATTTGCTGTATCTTCCTTAACCTGAAATAAATCGACAACCATAAAAATTTCGTAAAACCTAAAAAAGAATACGGTTTTTATAGAAAGTTATATTGAACTTTTGTAAACTAGGTTAGAATAATTTTAAACTCAATTTTTTTAATGTTCAGTAGCTAATGTAATTTACTATAAATTTAAACTATTAAATTAAACTTATTATAAATAAAGTATACTTACGTTAAATTGATCTTCACAACAATATACATACAATTTAAGACATATATTATCCCTTTTAATTACCTTAGACCCATTGTTTTTGTATTTTCGCATCTCTTGGAATATAAAAACACTTCGTCGGGTGTATTGTCCACGACTTGTAAAGCACTTAAAACTTAAAATATGTATGAAGTAAATAAAAAGTTCATAGTAAACATTGACTAGACGTGTCATTTGACGTCACGCAAGGCGCACGCAAAATGACGGCGTTTGAACGGCTCAAATTTACTCAATGTTTTAATAAAAAAAAACTAGAATCTTTTCAAGTCTATTTATATTTTTTCTACGATAAGAGAGGTAAATAATTAATTTACGTAAAAAAAAGTGAATACTACCTATTGTAATAAAAAAATATTAAATTATTAAAATAATCTAATATGCTAATGAATAATATTTGTATATTTTTTTTGTATGATATTTCGCCGATAATTTATAATAAATGAAAATAAAATGAATAACTAAATTAAAAAATGTTAATCAATAAACCCATAAATTATTGTCCCGCCACCTAGCGGTTTCACTTTGTACAGATATGTTTATATAACAGATGTAGTTATATTTCCCTAAGGTATAAATAGATGGCGTTGTTACAAAACATTACGAGTATTTGATCACAAATTTGTATTATTATTTTCATTTAAACTGTCTTATTTGCAAACTGATTCTAAAAGAACAAACTCCAATATCAAATAAATAATAAAGAACTACTAAGTAATTGAATATAATACAAAAAATAATATTGATAGAAATGAAAATATCTCGCTTGCTTTCTATAAGAGAGAGAGATAGCAAAACATGTCGTGCCAACTTTTGGTAAGAATTTTTACGGTCTCGCTCGCTTTCACAACGCGCGATAAGGAACTACGTTCCAATAAAAAATTTACTGTGATGTAAATGTGTTTCAAAAAGTAGTAAATAGATTGATTTTTTATTTTACATAATTACAAATTTCTTTAAAAGCTATTTAAAATATACATTTCATTTCAAAATTCTGAAGAAACTAACTTTCAATACTAATTAAAGGGTGATAGATATCATTTCTATTATAAACATATTCAAATCTTTCCAATTCAAAACAATGGCTATGAAGCTACTCTTCAATCCCAATTTCGACCGTAATTGTCGCCTTTAATACATGCGCATTCATTTTCGAATCATGACATCGAACAATGCAATATGGAGTTTGTTAACTGCATAAATATTAACACGCTTGTTTTCAAAATGTCCACTTGATACCTGAAGTGGTATTTATAATTGTATGTGTAATTAAAGTGACGTTGTACAAAGTCTATATAAAAATATTAAAATAATAATTTAACTTAATTAACTACATTACGTAATGTTTGTATAAAATATGTTTTAATTGTCGCTAAATGTTTTATATAAATATTATTGCGATAATTTCTTTTGGATTTGTAGATCTATTTGTATTAAAGTTAATTACTAAATTTGTCCGCATCTAAGCATCCTGGTATTTTTTTTTACTACTTAGTTTGCTTCCATTTTGTCTAAAGTATACGAATGTGCAGTATAAAGAAATATGAAGGTCAGTTTTAAATTTATTTTCAAGATTTTGGAAAGTGATCTGAGTTTTCTTTGAAAAAAGTATTTCTTTCCAAACATTATATATATATTTTTATTCATAACACAGTTAGGAAATGCCTTTATGGCAATTCTTGCTTGTCTCAAAAATATAATGCACTCCCTTAGCACTCCACATTTTCACCCACATCTTTAATCTCCAAGAAAAAGGCACACAAACAATCTAAAAATCACTTATGTATAGTATAGGAAGTATCATCCAATATCTTTTTTATGCCTAATTTTTTGTGTCGTTATAATACTTGAAAAATTGCTATTTAATGTCTGCAGATGAAACGGTGTTTAACGAAAAGTATTGCCCGTACTGCATTTGAAGTATTACTATACAGGCACTTTGCCACATAATCTGGAACAAAAGATAAAAGTCGCATATTGACTCATATTGACAAGGGTTTGGGAATAATAGAATATGATTTATAGTGACAGACTCTTGTCTCGCGCCATATATGTTTTTGTCGTTTTTTTTGTAGAGCCTTTTGATGGACAATATTTGTTACATGGACAGATTTATTGAGAGCTAGCAAGTTTGAAAATTGCTGCTTTTTTACTTCTTATAACTTGACTCATTGTGGATAGAACAAGACGTATAGACAATAAACCATTTTGTTTGTGTCAGTGCCTCAAAGATTATCAGTCTCCAATATGCAAGCCGCAGAGAATCTTATTACTCAGACAAAACAAAAAATAAATATGACTTATCACGTGACTTTTTTACCTACTTTAATGAATGCAAACCGACTAACCATCTGATAAATAATAGAAATCGACATCCTAATAAACCTCTGCGACATAAAGAGAGCATCAGACGGATTGCTACCCTTGAGAATGTGGGAGAGAAGGGTGTGTGGGTTTCCGGTTTTTTAAACTCGCCATATAAAGCGCCACTGTAATTGCGACAGTTAAATGCTTACAACTAGGTTTACATCATAACTAAGATCAGCTGTACCTGTATAAATAAATAAAATCTGACGTATAAAACTGTATAAGGTTAAATATAATTATTTTATAAGTATATTTTTTAAAAGAATACATTTATGCGTCATATTAGTAAACAAAAGGAAACGGTGAAAGTGAACGAAATCCGATACAGTCTATTTGTAAAGTAATTAAAAGTTCCTCATTAGAAGTGTGGAATGTACAAACTTATTTGTTTTCGATCAACCCAAAGTGTTTCAAGTTAAATTACTTTCAAGCTAAAGTTAACTTCTTGTTTTAAAGATATATATTTGCCTCATTAAATTGATAATTAAAAATACAAATAATAAAAAAAAAACAAATTCAACACAATAACAAAATGTACTATTCTATTGTACTATTCCGAGCACAATTAGAAAAAATCATCGATCCCGTAGCTTAGCAATTATATAATTATAACAAATTATTTTTAATGAGATAAAAATAAGCAAACCTCAAATTGTGTAAAAGTTTTTGAAATTCTATAAACATGTAGGTTTAGGCATAAGCTTATTTATGGAAAACCGTCCCAGAGGTCGAAGGTTCGAATCGCTGCCCGTATCGGTTTATCTTTTATTCTATATTTATTAAATTTTTCTGTAAAAGTTTATTTTGCACACGTGGATAATATTTTTTTAGGCTACTGCTGTAAGGAAGTGCATCAACTAAGCACATCTTTAATGTGTTTCATCTACCATTGCACTTAGTAAAACAAACGCAATATATATGGTAAACAAAAAAAAACTCATGTAAGTTTTAAGATCTTTACCAAAAAAAATTCTGCAAATGAAAAAATTCCAACTTAATTTTTACTATTCGTTCATATTCACAAAACGTATTTTTATTATGATTGGCTAAAAAATAAACAAAAGTCACAGCTTAGAAAAATAGAAGCAATAAGAATGCCGTTTTGTTTTTGTCCGAAATTAATTAGTAAGGATAAATAATATCATATTGACCAATTAAAACGCCGGTATAAAGGTAACAGAATATTCGCATCTCTAAGCACCATGATATTTGTAACTAGAAGCTAAAAGTTACATAACGTGCTCTCTGAGGTACGTAGAGGATGAATATGCCAATATTTTAGGCCCAGCCATCGATCATTCCTGATACAGTATCCATGTTTAGGCAGTAACATAATACTATGGCTAAAATAGTCATAGCCATCAAGCACCATTAGTTCTCACCACAGTACAACTGATAAAACTTTATGTCTTCTATCAGATATAAAATAACATATCATCAATAGAAAAGTAACATCATCCTATAAATATTAAATATGATTTAATTACGTTATTAATATTATAATTCCTAAAATAAATAAATGATACAAGATGATTCCCATGTCTCCACTTTCCAGTTTTGGAGATCTGGTCTAATACCAATCAAATCAATAAAGGAAATATTAGTATTATACAAAACACTCACACACACACACAGTTCCTAAATAAAAACGGTATCAAATGCAAAAAAGATACATCCAAATTAGACTGGTATTTCTAAAAAAGATTCACGGTAAAAATATAGATTTTTTTCTATTTAATGAGAAGCAATAACTTATAATTTAAAAATATGAAACTGTATTATTTTTCCTAAAACTTCTCAATAAGCAAAGGCAGCGAAAAATTCATAATAATGCTCGTTTATCAAACCAAAAAGTAATAACCAAACATAATTGATTATAAGAAACGTTATGAAAATGACAATGTACCACAATTGACAATTCCGCGACGCCTGTGTGGGTTACGTCTTCGTTATTGTCACCTGCACGATGATTGATACGCCGCCTACGAGATATGATGGGGTGTAAGTTATAAGACATTAGTAGTAGTATTAATTTTTCTTTTAATATAAAAAGTTTTAAATAAAACCCGAAACATACATTTATATATTCTCTTAATCTCTCCATCTCAATAGAATCTTGCACTGTATATCAAACCTTCTTATACTATAAATTACACAAATATCCTTTGGATGAAAATTAAACTTTCAGAGATTTAGTGTCCTAGTACCACAACTCTACAGTAATTAGTATACGTTGTATTAATTCTGGTTTTTAAGTAAAGTAGTTGTCTAAAAGAGAAACTTGATCTTGTTAACAATCAAAAAACTGTTTCGCGACAGTCTGACATTTTTTTTGTAAATGACAAAATCGCTACTCGCTTTTCACAATTTACTTTTATAATTCCACTCATATTTTTCATGAAGACTAACAAGAAGATGAAAATTTACATACGTTATTATAATATAATGTATATTAAAACCTCAAGATACTTCGCTTTTTATCGTCTTTACCGTGTATATAATCCAAATATAATTAATACTATACTTTCTACTTTCTACTTTCTACTAGGCTATTGATACCTTTTGTATTTTCATTAAGTGGAACCAAATAATGAAATCTTTTAAATATAGAAGAAAAAGAAAGGTAATTATTACTGTAATAAAAAATATTCTGATTGTACCTACATCCAGAAAAACAATTGCACAAAGAAAAACAGAAAAATAAAATTACAAATTTGACGGCCCTATCGCTAAAAAGCAGTCTTTTCCAGGCAATATATATAACTACATTCCACTTACCATCAGGTAGAATGTAGTCAAGCATTGCCCTAGATCTTATAAAAAAAAAACTGATAAGTATCCACATAGACAATAACTGATGTTGTTTCATTAAATATACTTACATCATATAATACAATTATTTACTTATATTTTACAGTAATTGGTAATAACTTAGTAAACTATTAGCATTATTGAAATAAAAGATATTAATAACATTACCGCAGATTAGCCAATAACAAATAAACAGATCTTTACAGTAACAACAAATTAAAGCAGGCAAAGTCATGGGCGTACAGCATGTGCTATACAAATATTGTGACATCAAATTATTTTGTATGTATTTATTTACTGCCATTATTAAAAGAATGTAATATAATTATTTGACATTCTGCTTATCTGTCGTTATATTTTATTAAACCATTTCCCAGAATTTTTAATATACATGAATAAGTAGGATTGCCTACTTATTTTGCTTTATCTTTTCCCCACAATAATTGAAAATAATTTCGTATCAGAAAGATCTTCGTAAAAAAATATGTTATTTCTTGAAAACAAATTAAATGTTTGAAAATATTTATAAACATGTATAGCCATGTGTTTAGCTTACTTAAATTCATATAAATATAGAATGAAAAATAAACCGATACGGGCAGGGATTCGAACCCGCGACTACTGGGGCGACTAACGGGACGGTTTCCCAGTAGTCTCAGGTTCGAATCCCTGCCCGTATCGGTTTATTTTTTCATTATATTTTTATATAAAAAAATAAATATAATATTGACTTGCCGTATTTATTAATATTGCTATAACTTAAGTTTAGGTACTCTTCGACTATATTTTATTATAATGTTCTATATTATATTCCGAGATTGTAATCTGAGAGCTATTGTCGTTTATATCCTTATAAAGTTACTATAGATATCGAGATAATATTGAAAGACCATTAGTCGTCATCGATATACCGATTAATTCACATTCAATATAAACTTGATTTAATAAAATAAAGTGCTTTTGATAAAAATCTCGCTGACATTTATTTTGACGATTCTTTTTTTGTTGATTAATCGTTGAGATTTGTAAGCTTAAGGTATAAAAATGTGAAATAAACATGTATGTATGTTTCGTTTCTTAATATTCGTTAATAAAACTGACTAAATCGGATTCCAATCCAAAAACAATAAAGGTAATTCCTACACAAATTCCTTTAGTATTTATTCTTAAATATTTTTTAACTCATTGAATTATAGCAGTCATATTAAATGATGATAATAATTCGTATTCCATTTATAGTATCTACCAAAATTTAATATATGTCATAAAACGACGAATATGAACCTTAATATTTTATACATCCTAAGATGCTTAACATAAAACTTTTAAAAAAGAATAATAATATGGTATCCCTATTATTCATATTAAAAAACGAAATCATAATCACAAAAGTCGAAGGTTCAAATCCTGTTCATGTTTCAGTAAATATTTTTTAATAATTAAAAAAAATAAACATCTCATTGCTAACAAGTTCCTAAAAAAATTCAAAAATAGCATTTGTAAAATAACAAAATCATTAATTCGTTAAACACTTAGCCACTAATCATTATGTCAGGAGGGAATTGAATTCATCGACAAAAATATTTTTATTAAGCCCAACACCCACGTTTCTTTGCTAATCCTTAAAATATTTTTGCGTAGGATTTTAAGTGCTAAAATTTAAAATTGTTAAAATAATATATAGTGTATATAAATGTGAACAGTCTCAGAAACGGAAGCGATAAATTAAAAAGCTTTATTACCTTATTTCCTTATCAATATATGAATTATAATATTCAGAAGGTAAATATTATTCTCTTTTCCTTAAAAAATTTCAAAATGTTTATTTAAGTTAATGTTTAAACTTGCCAAAGTATCTTTAATATGATAATAATAAAAACCAAATTGTATTAGAAATTAGAGATATAATGAATATCTTTTTAACATATAATACAGGCTTCTATTTTTATTTTAATCATAAATTATATGACATAAACCAACTATCAAAATTGCTTATTAAAAACTATTGCATATACTAACTGTAAAGCTCTCTTATTTCAAAGAGTAGTACGTTGGAGCTTATATTCAGGAAACAGAATGTTTAAAATATTTCTTTTTCATCACTTCTATAAGGATAAGGTGTTCGTTGAATATCTAAAAAGGCGGAGAAGAGTTGAATATGCAATATAACACAGAGGCATTTTTATCTAATTTTAAGACCGAAGAGTGTGTGTGTGTGTTTTTTGCCACATTTACAAATGTGGCAATAATTGTCAAAGCCAGTCAAACCACATGCAATATGGTCTAATAGACATCAAACCTTGTGTGCCTACAACAAACTATAACTTCAATATCACCAGGCTATAAATTCGACACGCATGGAAGACAAACTTAATAGCAAGAAATTATCAAAAACGAACCCGTTTTCGATTCTACTTAGAAAAATCATATAATGATAAACTGATAAATAAATATGATGTGTGACATTAAAGTTTAGTTGCGTTGCACTAATCCTGAATTTGCACGTTAAAATCTGATCATTTGTTATACAGATTTATCTGCCCATTAAAAACACTGGATTCAATGGCAAACCTTCAAGCCATAATATATTTGGGCTTAGTTAGTTTAACCGGAAGCATTAGGGTCGAAGATATATGGATGATGCGATTCAATTTATTTTTGAGCATTTTCCCATCAAATTGATGTATGAGCCAAAGTGGTTATCGATTGGACTATGGATATCCCTTGTCCATTTAGGTTGAGTTATGTAAGCCTTTCGTTTCTGCTAAATTACTGGGTCATAAACCTGTACCTTTATTATCCATAATTATCTATCTTACACGACTTCAAATTATGTATTTTAGTATAAGGTTTATAAACTACTTATAAATACAACAAATGGAGAATTCTTATTTAACGTATATACAAAATAAAACATATTTTAATTGTTTACAAAGATAATATAACGAGTTTCACGTATAATGTAATCGTTTTAAATGATAACTTATCAAAATGCCTAAGCAAGCTATCTTAGCTATAATACGTCCTTAAAACGACGATAATCCACATTGTCTCAAATAACAAGATGTAAGATTGCTGGATTCGGGAATTGTTCAAATCATAACGGAGATACCATGACAGTGACAAACGCGCTGACTCTACAGGGAAATGTGGGATGTAATGTAAGGATTACGGATGTATCTAAGAGTAGAGGTTTATAGTATAGTTCAGTTTAATAGACTTGATAGAGTTTTTTTATTAAATGTATTAGTATAGTGTATATTTTTCTAAATATTTTTTTTTAGCGGGAAGTTAAAAAATTTAGAAAAATAAAAACATTGTTTGTCAATAAACACGTGGATTGAGTCGCTTGCAACTGCTGGTATAAAAAAGAAGTAGGTACATATAATACATTTTTGAGAATATTGAAAGAATAATTTGTTATGCATCATAACCAATACCGTAAGACAGATTTGTCGGTGTTTTAATATTTACTCCCTAATTTGCAACATCAGCATCAGCAGCGTCAGCATTTTAGGAATCATATATTCTAGTTGCAGCTAAAATGCAGCGCTGACTGGGATGGACAAGAATATTACGTATTTGAAATTTAGGCTTAATATTTTATTAAGTGTAAAACTTAGTGTTTATTTAATAATTATACGAGCTTGGAACTCATTAGCTATCATAGTACTATGTTAGCTTTTTTTTCAGCATAATATATTTGGTATATTAATATGAAGTTATAATTTATAAAAAAATATTATGAATTATTATAAAGCATTATTGAGAGAGGCCAATACGTACGCAGTTACCTCAGCTTTTAAGAAAATATAATTTTCAAACTATAGTATAAAACACTTTGTTACTTGGTGAAGAATTGAAGAAGTCAAATTATATATCGGAATATTCCTGAACATGATTTACAAATATCAATGCCCTGGACTAGATAGTTTAAATTACAACAAATTATATTGATCTCAGATAATGTGATAATGATAATATAATCAGTTAACTGTGTTTTATATCAGTATACAGAAAAGGAAATAGTTTAAAATAAATATGAAATTTTAAATTTTGGAGGTAGAGTAATTAAAACAAATGTTCATGGACACTTAAAAAATATATATTTTTAAATATTTAGAAATCAATTAAGAAAAATAAGTCTTATTTCCATTTGAACAAAGTCAGGACGGTTTAGATAGTTAAATAATATTACCTAAATAAAAACTTAAAAGCTATAACCCGTAACTTCCATTAAGCATATTACTGAGGGTTTTGAGAGTCTCACTAGGGTATTACCAGCCCTAACCCTCAATGTTACGCACATCCCTATGGAGTCGTATGATACTTTGACAGGAACCTTTTATAAGTTTGGTTGAGGAATTGTATTTGAATGTTATTATTACTAGCTGTCGGCCAGCGGTTTTTAGCCATTTATAACAAAAAAATAATAATACGATATATATAGTGATATGACTAAATTCTTATTAAAAATCTCAATACTAAATTGGAATCAAATTTATTGTCTCCTATTATACACTTTGAATACTATACACGCGGAATGCTATATTTGATTGCTTATATCCTAAACCAATCTTACGCAAACTTTCTAACTGGTAGCATTTCTATTTTCTGAGATTTCATAATAAGTTAACTATTACGCTCTTAAAATAAATACATTGATTTTTAATGTTTTTTTTATTTATACAGCATTGGATATTTCATTATTGGATAAAATGAACTTTGAATATTTTTAACCTATAAATGTAACAACTATATCTACCATTAGACAGTGCATTAATTAGATTTTAAGTACTTTTGATGATTATACCACATAACTCTAGACAGACACGTATCCAATTATAAACATATTAAATTACTTAAACAAAATTAATAATGACTTAACAATTCACAATTAAGGAGCCAGAATTCCTTAATACATATCGCTGATACAACATATCAGAACAGAATTCTAATCAAATGAGTTAGAGACGTGAGATCCTAGCGGTAATGAGTCCAATTCCGTTGAAATCACGAGCACTGAGTTTCGAATTGAATTGGTGACGCTGCGAAATGTCTAACCAACTGATTTACCATCCGAATTCAAGCAGTTATTTTAATACGGAACTACTGTCTATGAGTGAGAGTGATATTTTATGTTTTTGATTTAAATTTCCATACTCGAAAATGTGTACAGTTTTATAAAATAATTATATATAATCATTGACTGATCTTTATACCAAGGTATGTTTATAGATAACCATTTTATATACTCTACGCATACTAGGAGCAATTTATTTATTAAAGAAAGTCGTTTTTCCGAAACACAATTTTACGAGTCGTTCTAATGAAGTAGGGCCTATTATGTAAATTGTTGAAGGGTGTTATCGAATACGACAATTTTGATGTCGTATTTTCCAATTCTCATCCAATCCAATTGGACGGATTGTTGATTTGGGAGATTAGATAAGCGCTTTTTGTTGACTGTAGTTGATGGAATGTTTTTGAATTAAGATATTAAAGAACGATTTGTTATGAGAATTTGTTATTGGTAATATTATATCTGTTTATTTGCATTAGCAAATCCATTAGGATGTATTTCAGTTTGTGCCATTAAAATGTCATTTTTATCATTACTTATATAATTGTTGAGTTTATATTATAGTTTTATGAACAAAATAATAAGATAAATGTTGGGTCATTGTGTACAAACAAGACATTTTGAAAAACCACATTCTTTTTTTACTACAAAATATTATCAAGAATACAAATGACCATCCACTTTATTCACAACATAAACTTCAGTTATTTATCACGCGGGTGAACTGGAAACCAAACAATTCAATGATTCTAAAAGATCCAACGTACCTAAACCCATATGGAACAAGCGTTGCTTTTATCCCGTGAATGGGAGCGGCGAATTTGTGAGAGTTTGTCCGGTGGTAATCCAGGTATGTAGTATAAGAGCTGGTATGTATGTATTGTCCTCAATAGGTAGGTAACAATCGTAATGCTTCATTACAAATTATGTAAATGTTATACTAATTAACTTCGAGTTTCTAAATACTCTATTTATATATTATTATTAAATTATTCAACAATAGGACCTCGTCTAGACATTGTGTTCTGAATCGATATGTATAAAAGATTTTTTTATTTTTTTTTGTACGTAATTAATAAGAAACAAATTTCTATGTTAACTTTAATGTAGGTACTAAAAAATTCGTTAATAATATTCGCATTTTACTTATAATGATATTTCTTTTATATTTCAACATCTGTCTCTCAGACAATGTTCGCAAGGTTTTCCGAGGCTATTCTACAGGTGGTTCTTGAAGTTATGATGCCGGCTTTGCCCGGACGAGTGAATTTCTAAAAAATATTTATAAGGATAAAAATAAAGTAAAAGAATTTATATGTTCGTTTTTGCTCTGATAACTTTTATCTATTATATAACTAAAATATTTTTGTATTCTGGTATAGTAATCTTCATGCTCTGCGTTTTGTTTAATAGTTTTAAACTTTGACGAAACCAAAATAATAAAATAACTAAATTACAATTATTTGAAATATCACAACGTTTTCCATTCTCTTTTTCGTATAAGTACCTGTGTCCTGTTTTACCAATTACTATGTATATAATTTTCGTGTACCTGTATCCTGTGTTACTATGAATATAATTAAATTAAATTAATTAATTAAGTACAACTTCAACCTGGATGTGTACAAAAAAATAAAAAGCGAATGTTAAAAATATCAACATATAAAAAGAAGATTATTACTGTGTCATAATGACATTTGTGATGTAAGAAAATAAAAAGATAAGATACGTTACTAGCTAAAGTTTTAAGTTGCAAAGTATTTGTAATTATGGGAAAAATATTTAAAACTTATATTCTGAAACTTTTATATTGTTACATACGATATCATCGTCAAACATCAATTGAATTCACAAGGGAGCGTAAACTATCCGAGTATAATATTTTCCACCGCTTTCCACTAAATTAGAACCTCCAACACTTTTGCACCTCATCACAAGGGCTTTTCAAGTATCAGCGTTACATCCTTTGAAAATTTCGGATTACATCAAGCATTTAAAATTGAATCTTATTGCAAGCTGATAAAGTTGGTTATTCTTTGAGCTTTGGTAAAATAAATTGTAGTCTTCCCTTCTTGTGACACGTGCAAGAAATTGATTTATATCTTATATTTTCTGTTCTGGATGTTAGTTTCTTGTAGAACGAATACTGATGCTATATTTCTTTGATATAATTTGGTAGCAGTTATTGTCGTGAAATCTTGATATATATTTATAAGTTATGTAGTTCATAACGGAAAAAGGTTAATACAACCATGTGAATTTATCTAATATTAAATACTTTTTAATTGTATATATTTAAAAATACAAATTACATACTTAGTATTAATTGAAATTTATTTAATAAATAGTATTTTTTTGTTACCGCGGCACGAATTTTACTGTTTCTTTCGAGTAACTATTGTTCGTTTAGATTTTTAACCTTTATTGTTTTTTTAGATAATAACAGTAAAGGTTAGAAATATTTTAAGCAAGTAAAACATTTGTCAGTGTCAGACTCGTAGTTCTGATTCTATTAATATAAGTGAATAGAAATGTAATAAAAATTAATATGTATCGACATATGGTTCTATTATATTTAAAACATCTCTAAATTAAAATACCCGTTTCTATAATATTACAATAAATTTAGACATTAAACTAAAACAAAAAAAAAACATAAACGATACTGAAATAAATAATACGCATTTTCCTCGCAATTTGTCCTCAAATGGACGAAAAACAAATTCCAATTTAAATGTAAATGTTTCGGTACGTGAAAACCGTTTTCCAAAAATTTTCAATTAGCGGCTTTGTATAAAACCATTTTTTTGTATTGTAATAGATGAAACTTATAGAACTTAACAAAGCACAATATTTCTTGTTCGTTAATGCTTACGATTTATTATCCCATAACCGGAGTTATTATTTCTTCTCGTAATTTTTATTCTTATTTATTTATTTTGATTAAACAATAATTGCCATTCTAAAATTATTTTGTATTATTATAAATTCAAAAAAACCACGTTTCATAAATATAGGTTGAAAAATTGTATATGTACTGTTAAATATCTGTTTTCTTTCATTATGAATCCATAATATAAAACAAGCTCATTCGCTTTTTTACATTTAATAGAACTAAAAATAATTTGTTGCAATAGGAATTATGTAAATACAAAACAATTAGATCAAATACATGGCCGACTACTTCTCGTTCAACGACCATAATTATCTTAAAACCATGTCTTAAACCAAATAACAATAAATTTCGTCTAATAAGAGTCCCCATTTACTTAAATACATTTAACAAAGTAATTTAAAAACGCCAGTCAATGCCCATTACGATAAAGTAATTTACGTTGAATTTTTCTTACGATTGTAAGTCGCGAGTTAATCGCAAAACAAGCTCGTTTTCCAAAGGAATTCCTTTTTTGGTAACGTCTTGGGAGATAAAGGGAATTTATTGCCGAGATTAAAGCGGGCTCCGATTGTTTGGAACAGTGTCAATCTGGACGAGGAAATGCGGGAAATGTCGCAGCGAGGTTGTATTAATGTGGAAAATAGGCAGATATATTTATGTAATAACTGTTGCGACCTATAATTTGTTTTAGGATTTTAGTAAAACAGCTCGAATTTCATTAATATTATATATAAAATAGGAACTTATTAAAGTTAAACTACGTTATTTAAAACAATCACTGTAATAATACTATTGGGAATACATTTTATGAGGGGTAATATATTTTATTTTTTCAGCGAGGAGCAAAAAGGTTTGACATACGTTTCATTTAAATAAAACGCAGCTTTTTAAGACACAAGGAAGTCTCGTATGTTTTCTAAATGGGGTTGTGTCTTACCGCTTTGAAATAGCACGGCGGTTCTTGTTTTTATTTCGTCTTTTGCGCTTTTTTTCTTCCTTTATTTTAATTTGTTATAGTAAATTGAGCTATCGAATCCAGATCGATGTTATTGACTCTTATTCTGTTGGCTTATAAATGTTATAAATGTATACATTTATTTTATAATTTCGGTTATATTATCAATTTGTTCATATAATTTATGTTCTACAATAAACCAATGATTACCATTTTACGAACACTGACTAGATAAAAAATAAACAGAAAGACTGTAAATTCTATTACTACAGATTTTGACTTCCGAATAAAAACCGTAACAAAAGTAACAACAATTAACAACAGACAAAGTATTTTGAAATCTTAATAAGAAGGCTGAAATTACTAAACAGTCAATTTGCTAGAATTGTCTCGCATACTCTATAAAATAGAGGTAATGGTAAAACGATCTAATTAACAAAATAACAGCAACTAGTACATAACGATTCAATTACATTATGTCGCTTTACGGTGTCGAAGGAAATTGCTCGAAATACTTGATTTACTCCTTGGATTATTATGTAACTTAAAGTGTTTTGCTCTGAAATCAAAATTTTAACAGGTTCAGTAGCTTTTAAGTAAAACGCTAACAAACACACTTTCAGATAAATAAAAAAAAATACATTGTTTTAGCTTATTTTATATTTATGTAAGATTTACAGATTATTTAACAAAAAATATAATTTTGTATAAGTAATGATTATTAACCGATAACGTAAAATGTTTCTAAATAAATATCAAACGATATTTTCAATAATTCAAGTCAATGTGCAGTGTAAGACTACATCGCAGTTTCAGTCCTTTGGCGTTGTCTCAACGTGAATAGAATATATTTAAAACTTCATATTTCTCGAATACTTGAAAAATATTCATACAGGAAAATATACTTTCTGCAACATAGACATGTATTTTAACAAGTGTCTTATTTTTTAGTGAAACTTCTTTAACGACGGATGGAAGAAATTTTATAGCAATGTAAAAAAAATATACGTTTTTCTGTTACGCGCCATCCTTATTTCTAAGTCACACCTTTCCGTTACGCGCCATGTTTTTTGTATGCATGTCTATGATAGTAAGAAAGCGTTAATTTAATACTATTTTTTTTTTGCTTAAACTTTATCTAATTTTGCTTTATTTAACCAATTCCTGTGAAATTTTAAATAATGGATCATTTATCTAAAAATGTCATAAACAAGGTTCACTTCTTACGTGTGTACACTTACACACACACAAATTTTAATTGAAATTTAACCATGTATAAGTAATAATCTTAACATGGTTAAACATGTGTTTAATTTTATAAAATATAAAAATGTCATAGACATAGACAGGCCAAGGCTGGTTTTAGAGGTCTCCGGTTTATCGTCTGCCAGTGACGGTAAGTATTAATTAAATATTTATTAAATACATATATATATACCATATACCATAACGAGTATGTAGTCTAGATTTAACAATCTATTCAGTCGAGTCATAGACCAGAATATTGTGTTGCTGCTATAATTAATACACAGTTTATACGCTCAGTATGCTAACGTATATGATACATACATGTTAGCAGGGTTCGAGCTTCGATGATTGACCAATAAATCGTTGTCTCAAATTGTAGTTGCAAATTTCACGCGACAAGTGATGATATCGGGCATCTATAGTCATTAGTTAGTATCAAAACAAAATTGGTCATAGAGTAAATAAATTAGTATGATAATTTTTAATAAGTTATATGTTTTTTTTATTTTTAACTTTAATTAAATTCTGTTTTCTGTATAAATGATATAAATATTTAATACATTAAAAAAGAACTTGTTAAATTTTAACTATGTTTTTACTACACCCATAAATCGTTTGGAATCATCCTTTGTTTATTTCTATGCAAATTCAACCTTTGTTATCTGAAGTGGACAATGATTTTGGATAAACATTTAATTATGAACTCTAAATCCATGACGTAGGGTATGTTTTCAAAGTATTAAAATCTGTAATACAAATTGCTGTTTATTCATAGTTTTTTTTTTATATTAAAGCGAAGCCAGACATGAATTTACTTTTACATGCATATATAAATGAAACATGCATAATATTTTAAATTAAGTAAAATTATTTTTACAAGCGAAAAAGATTTTAAAACAAAATATAAAATATGCTTGAAATTATATGATATTGACTTTACAGATTCTTAATAACAGAAAAAACTGTTACTAAATCGAATTTTATAAAAGAAATTTATTTATAAAATAAGTAATTATCTACATACCATAATATAACCCTAATACAAAATAAAAAAACTAAAATAATATTTTCCCTTATAAAATAACATTATTTACAATTAATACATACAATTGTTTTAAATTGTTATACTTGTAATGTTCAACAGTAAACTAAATAATTATTTGTATATTTTTTCTTTGATGTTTAAAAAAAATAACCTCTTGATATATTTTATAAGTTAATAGAATCTAATTTAAATAACACTATTAGAAAGAATTAACTAACCTATATTTTACATTTTAATATAAAATAATTAGAGTTAAATCTTATAAATTTCCTAAATTAACTAATAAAACGTAGTACTAGAATTATGTACAGAAACGGGATTATTGCCACGGTCAGTTATATTATTATTATTACTTCGATATTTCGAAGCGGTTACACGCTCCATGGTCACGAGTAGACACTATGAGTCAAGAGAAGATGAGTCTACTCGTGACCATGGAGCGTGTAACCGCTTCGAAATATCGAGGTAATAATAATAATATAACTGACCGTGGCAATAATCCCGTTTCTGTACATAATTCTAGTGAAAATAACCACGTTAATCTCAAAACTTAAAACGTAGTACTACTATAATTAACTAATAAAACATAGTATAAGGGTTTTGATGTATGTACATAACAAGAAAACCTGATATAAAAATATTTTCATGACTCAGACATTAAAAAGACCTATCATTATTAAATCTCATTAATTAACGTTAATGGTTATTCAATACCATTGAAGCCTAAGAACTGAAAGGAAAAACACTTTTTGTTAAAAGCTTCAGATCAAAGAGCGTTCCATCATTTAATTAAAAAGATTTTTTTCATTTTTGAATACAATAATGACGAGGGCGCATAAAGATCATTAATTTGTAATGATATTTACAAAAAACACCCACACAGGGTAAGATATTTATAAAATAATATATAAACGTTACAATTTTGTTTTAATGAATACCTCGTTATTATTAACCAGAGTAGCATTTTTTTATTGGAATTGGGAAGAATAGAGTAAAATAAAATAAAAGTGAAACATGCCTGAAAATCCTGTTCTAGAACCATTGCTATATTTTGTTACTATAAATGTTCATTTTATAAAATATAAAAAATTATGTACTATAAAATAGTAAAGCAATAGTTATAATTCGAGTATAATGCGGCAAAGATGAGAATTTTTCATAAGAGTATTCTGAATGTTTAGAGTGACATATCCTGCATACTAAGTGATAACTGCCAGGCTTGTTTCACTATTCAATGCGTTGATTTGTATGTGTAAATTAATTTAATCTACTATAATAAATAACTTAGATTAACCCTACTAGCATTCCCTTTTGCGATTTTTCTTTTGTAGTGGCAATTTTACACCGATTATAAGTTCTAACACTGAAAAAAAATATTTCGTAAAAATATTTTATGATTTTTTTTAAAACAAATATAATTATGATATTAATTAACAAGGTAGATCTCATCGGAAATAAAAATCAGAAGTTCTTGATTCACGACATCCCTAATTAAGAGGAATTTGCAACCCTTCCGACCTTTGAACAAAAATTAATTGCAAAGCCTCAAAGAGTCGATCTAGTAAGCCACTTGGGGTTATTAATTTTGTTTTTGTTCGTTATTTCACATGTAAAAAGTTTTATTCATTTGTGCGTGATTGGAATATATTAATTAAGAAGAACCCTTCTTTCATACGAAATCATGTATGTTTTAATCAAACATGCAGTCCTGACTTTTTATTTAACAACCATAAACAACAAAATGTTTTATGCAAATTTTGCAAAAGTCACTCATTCATATCAATAAAAGTGCTATAAAATGATGTTTAAGTTTTTGTATAAAATGTTATTTCATTTTTGTTGTTGTAAGAAATATTATCGTTCAAAATTGCACTACACAAAGAACAAAAACCAACTTGCTAGAGTGTCTAAAACAGCTTAATATTCTCGCCGCTAAGAAAGCATGTACAAAATATTTTATGCTCTATTTTGCATAAACATAAAAAGTTTTAATATAAGCCATGGTGGAAAATGACAAGTTTTCATCGAACTCTTATCTGTACATAGTTAGGTTAGTATATACAATCAATATCACATCTGTAATGGATAATATATGAATTCTTCTACAAATATCTGTGAAGAAAATAATAAATCACAAATATCATAAAATGTTACAATTAGTAGTATTAAATAAGACGTCTTCTAATTAATTAATTAGCGCTCTTATAAATCTGAAGAGTAAATAGAATTCTCTGCTTTTTCTTTACCGTGATACTTTGATCTTTTTGGTTTATTCTTATATTTGTAGGTTATAATTTTATATAAAATCTTAAAAACTAGTAAACTTAATTCATTTTGTCAAGAAGGCTGGATATTAGCTTTTCGATGTTCTCAAAGTAGCTATCTCACCGTAACGTAAATTTACGACTAACTTTCAGAGCCGGGAGAATTCTGCCTTTATGTGGACTTTCGTAATGTGATTTAGCATACCCTGCCAGCGAAGTAAGGGACCAGTTATACTATGAACAATGTGCATATTAAAGACAAAATGTTCATAGAATATTATGTGTATTAAAAATATCTTTTTTTTTTAAAGTAGGTATAATACAATACCAAGTATTTTATTTCACTGTTTTTTTTTTTAGTTTTATTTAGTTGAGTATAAAAAGGTAAAATATTTTAATTAATAATGTCTCCTATATATCCCTTATAAATTAGACTGTAACTCTATAAAAAATATATAGAATATAAATCAAGCTGGAGTCTATTCTTCTCCATCTTCGCTAAAAACCTCAAACCAACTTAATTAAGTAGGAATAACTAAATAATTTTGCAGCGAGTGAAACAATTTAGTGGCAAACAAAGATTTTAAGATTATGGAAGTGTCATTTTATTTTTAATAGATTTGGTACTAAGTTTATAGTAAACTTGCCTATTAACATTTTTAGTTATATATTAACGTTCTCTTATTTAAATGTTTTTAGGTTCATATAAAGAAGAAAGATAAAACCAATAGATGATTTAGAGATGACAAGGAATAAGATAAGGTCTCTTTTTATAGGACAATAATCAAAAACGTAAACTTACTACCACTTCAAAGAACTATGATAACAGTAGAAGTAAAAACTGATTGCTTAATAGCTATCCAAAGTTATACCATACCTGGTCATATTAAAACATGAACAATAATATTTTTTTAGTTGAATCATTACATTTGTATTATCAATGTGATTATACTAACTCTGACATTAACACTTACACTGGCCGGTTTATCCTGATACTTCTTATTAAATATTCTTAATATATTTGTCAATGAAGAAAACATAAAAATATAGTCTCTTCTAGTCTATATCGCTCTACTACTCAGATACTTTGTTAGTGACATCGTCGGCCGTGGGTTAATTCCATTAAAAGATTAACAGACGCCGTAAGAATGGTCCAAGTTATAGGTTAAACCCTTGTTTTAGTATACATACATATATACATACATACTTGTGCTATGTACAACTTTGTATGTATAATATAATAATATATAACATTAATAAATAAACATTTTTTTTTTCTCTTTAACTATTTACAAAAAAATATTTATATATAATATATAGGTAATATTAATTCATTACAATATTAATTCAAAGTGTATGTTATACAAAATATATTGACACAATATTATTAATAGGTTTATGTTAATGTTTTTTTAATTTAAAATAAAAAAAATAACTTATATTATAGGTTTATATTTACTTCGTTTTCGCAGAATATGAATATAACACCTATTTAATTATATTTGATGTAACAAATATAAAATATTATTGAATTGATTATAAAGAACGTTATGGAAATAATATTGGTATTTCATAAAAATATAACTGGCAACAAATGTGATTTTTTAATGATTTTATATCATGAAACATATTTAACAACGCTACAACCCTAATGTATTTCAGATGTATTTGAGGCGATACAAATACTGAACTCAGAAGAGTTAAATAGAATAACCAATATATTTTAAACATCCAAATATAACAATGTAATTTAAATGCCATCTTATAAGGAAATTATTTCCGGGAAAACTAACTAACATTAGATCATTTGTCAATGTCAAACGGTATTATTAGCGAGGACAAATGGTAAGATAGCTATCGATTTTTATACTTATTGGTAGTGACGGTTTTTGGGCTTATCAAGTCTTTAGAGGGGCGAAAAAAAACTTTCAACCAGAATAGAATACATTTTTTAAATGATGATAAGTTGCAGTAATCGTGTATGTTTATATACTAACACAACTTTTAGTATTATATAAATTTTCTCTATCAACTTATGGAAAGAAAGAAAAAAAACATATTTAGAACATCAAACTTGGAAGCCCTTAGAAGTCCTCTTAAAACGTCATCGTCTTGTAATTAATACTGATAAAACTTTTGAAACCATGCACACCTGTAATAGTTTTATGATTTATTAATAAACTGAATGGACGGACTTTCGTTCAGGATATTTAGATTATTTAACGTAGTGATGGTTATATGAAATATTTTTGAAAAACAAACAACTTCTTTTTAAGGACTCATTCTTAACTTAACTGCCTCGTTGGACGAGTGGTTAGCGCAGACGCCTAACGTATAGCGACTTAATGGGGTTCGGGTTCGATTCCCGACAGGGACATGCGTAGGCACAGGTGATGCACATGGATGTTTGTATTTCTGGGTTTGGTCGTTTATTAAATATATTATCAGTATTTCCAACGTGTATTTCTATGTATATGTATCGTTGTCTAATACCCTTAACACAAGCAAATAACTTGCTTACTTAAGGGTTAGACCAATATGTGTAATTGGTCCTGTATTATTATTATTATTATTAATTCCGAGACGACTTAAAGTTAATTTAACAAAATCAATTTTATAACAGTCAAACTTATATTTCAATTAAATATAGAATTATAAAACCATTGCTCTATCAATTAAGACATTCTCCTGTTACTGGCTCTTATTAATTTAATAATTTATATAAACTTATAGATATTAAGATGGCTTAACCTTTATCAAAGTTGTTTATTATTAGTGGTTGAAACCGGGTCATTTTAAAATAAAAGTTTTTTTTAAAGCGTCTATTTTATATAAGTTAAGTATTTTCTGTAAGCATCGATTCGAATCTTAGGAAATAGAAACGGTCTCCGTTTTATTTTTTTATGGACAGTATTTACCCTCTGTTATATCAAAATAAGAGAAAGTGAATATTTTATTTTCGAATTATATCAGAATAATACCATGTCTGCTGTAGCATTATACTTATTCCGCATAACATAAAAGTAAAAAACACTATATCTACTTATTTTCTATTGATTATTCCTTAGATTTTTTTATTTTGGAGTTTATATTTGGTGCGAAGTCCAAATTATTAGGAAATTTTTTTGTCTCGACTAAATAACAAGGAAAAGCTAGTTTTATCATATTTTTTTATAAAAAATATCAAAGCAGGAAAACAGAACCACTCAAAGGACTCGGAGGTTTTTTTTTGTGTAAGCTAGCCTTAATTGAGATACGAATAAAGAGGCTTATACATTATAACAAATATTATTAATTATATTTTATATAGTATTCAGTCTCATGAGGAATGCTTAGTGGAAAGTTTTTATAACTATATTGAAATCTACATAAAATTGAAGTAATTTTTTTTCAACCAATTGATCTAGTTCAATTCCGTTAGTAATCTGTAAAAAAAAATTATTTCGATTATATTGTCTATACTATAATATCGGAGTATTCCCCTCTCACTTTTTCTCTTACTCACTTTTCTTTAAGGATGGCAAAGCTATCAATATCAATAACTAACTAACTTAATACAGTTGTCTTTACTTCGTTTACTTACATACTTATTATATAATTATATTTATTTTACTACAAATTCACTAAAGTATTTCTATTGAAATTGCGAATATGAATAATCCGACCATAACAATATACAGAGCCTGAAAATATATGAAGAAAGCATACCTTTCCTTTCTACAATAAAAAGCACGCGTGACTCGGTTACCTAAGATTTTAATCTCATTCCCACCCTATTACTACCGAAAACGGCAATTCGCTAAAAGATTACTGAGGGTATGTTAGGGTGCAATTGTTGTGCATAGGGTAATATGAATTCATTCCCTAGGGTCTCAGTTTATAGTACTGTAAAATGTTAGTATCGAGTAGGGAAATGTTGTGATTAAAGTATACAATATAATTTTAATATAAAAATATAGCTGATATACATTTATTTACAGTAAATCAAATATTAATAAGCGTTCTAAAAGCAATAACGGAAATGTTTTACTGCAAATTTATTCATTGCATACGTCGAAACTTTATTTATATTCTAAACATTTATTATTGTAATAATAACATAATAAGTTTTTAAGTTACTTAAATATTGTGTGGTTTGTCCCTTGATTTGCGTATTATTTATTTTTATATATGCATCCTAAATTGACTGCAATGCATAATGAATCATAAATACAATAGGATATTATGCCAATAATGTATTTTCAATTACTATGAAATTACTTAATAATTTAAGAATAGACTTTAGGTCTGACAGATAGGTGACTATTTTTCTGGGATAAACTTTGCATGTGATTCTACCTCTAGATGTAAATTCGCTGTTCATATCTGACTTCAGTTATGTGGTCATGAACAAAAAACTCGTTGAATCCATGGATTATCAGGACATTAAATTGTGCCGGCACGATTAACAAGATTTTGTTAAATAATTAAAAACACAAAACGCAGATCTTTATGATGTAACATTAAAAACAGGCTTAGTACGTCCCTCGGTGTTTGTACACACATAGCCATTATTCGGATAACAATATCTATTATTCAGGCATATATCTAAAGTTTATTAAGGAATATACTGTTCCCCTGAAAGCTAAGCTGATAGCTAGCTATATTTATATCGAATGTGAATATTTTTAATGCGAATGCAATATTATTTATATATAAATTGGCTGTTCTTTTGTGCATAGTAAATAAGGTTTGTAATATCGTAAAAAAAAATAACCTAAGGGGCTTAATTCGATTCCCTTAATATTATTGAAATAAAAAAAAGTATTCTTATAGAAAAATCATTTCCTAACTGTGTACACACAAAAGATCCTGTAAAATAATAGCAAGCAATGACTTCACAGGCGTCACAGCGGACGTAATTAGGAGGGTAGGATGAGGGGACAGGATAAAAATTTTTCGCCTTTTAAAAAATTTTCGCCGAGTTTTTATTATAGTGCCCAGAGGACTTTTACCGGAATGAGTCTTTTGGCATGTGAATATTTGCTGAACATAATATAAGGAACCCTATATTCGTTAAATAGAGTGCATTTCACATTGTGCCTATTAATAACACGTTTCATTCATTATATTTCCGTAATCGTTTTGCTTTAATACGTTTTGTTTTCATTTGTACACCTGAAGTGTTTGGATTGAGCATTTTATTAATTATTCGTTTATTAAGAACATTATTTATTATTTAATGGAAAAATGTGTATATTTTAACGTGGAAAATGTGTTTACACGAAGACAAAAGTGTAAAATAAGACTTTTTATTCCGTTAAAGATAAACTGAGCGAGCGAAGACGCCCGGCGTTACGAGCGTGTCGTGATTTAAAAAACATTGTAATCATTTAACTTTTTTAATTATTGATATAGACGTGCAAAGATGTATAAAAACCAAAAAATATTAATAAAAAAATATAACTTTGACATTTAATAAACTTTTATATCGTAACTACAATTCTCAGACCCATGTCAACTTATGGTATGAGGCAATTCCAACAAAGCCCAGCAGTGCAAAGTTTTCTTTACGCAATAATAATTTATTATATCAACTTTTATATTTATGTCTGTTTGTGGCTATTTGTCTCAATTTTTTATATAATACATATTGTGAAAAGATTTTTTTACAATATCTACTTTATTTTTTCAAAGGTAGACATTAAATCCAGTGGAGTGCGAATCGGAATAGCGAAAAGGGATCCGTACAATTATCATTACTTTATTTTCCTTATTGCTTAGTTAAAGTGTTATTTTCTTTTCTTGTGATACAATAACTTTTTATTGCTTCATGATTACAGTTTTTGGTTATAGAATATTATTGTTTCAATATTTTAGAGTTTTATAACTTGGCACTATATCCGAGATTCATTTTGTCCCAGACAAAAGTATTGAGAAATTTGTAATGAATCAATAAAATATTTCAAATATAGCATGTTCATTTGAAAGTTCTATCAAAATCTAAATAACCGCTCAAATTAATCAACAACTCTAAACTCTTAAAAATATTTAAGCATTGTATAATAAAACATTAGTGACAACTATTTTATGTAATTGAATATAATTTGAGAAAGTAACAAATCTCAAAAACTAAAGACAGATACACATTCTAAAGACAAAAATCGACTATAAAATACGACACCGGAATCGTTATATTATGTAAATTTCAACATTTGTGTAACCAGACTAATTTCTTTCGAGATAAACATCATTACCCGATCCAGCACATTTTAGTAAATGTTTCTGTAGGTGTTAACACACATACGCCACGGCGTATCACAATGCATTTATAATAAAATTAGAGTATGTTTGTTTTGAACTGGTTCAAATATGTTCTACTTATTATCTTATCAATTTTGTATATAGCTTATAGTGAAAGAATGAGACAACCAACATTAAATTACTTATAAATAACATGTTGTTCTCCTCTTGCCAAATCGCCTCCACGGCTGTGATGGGTCAAAATGATATATCATACAATTCATTATATATATATATATATTGTAAAACATAAAAAAACTGTTTAAAATTGTAGTTGAAAAGGTTGTTACAGACCATAGAAAATAATTATATTAATTTAATTACTGAAAAAACGTTATCACAACAAACGCCACAGAATAAGCTAGCATACATCATCTATCGCCTTTGATGTATTTATGTCCGTCTAATGAACAGCTTGCCACTACCTGAGATAAACTAAGGATATGTTTACATTGGTTGTATTAACTTAAAAAATGTGTTCATATTATATATCATAATTTTATGTACACATAATAACTTTTTTTTAAGAAGTAAATAATTATATATACAGTATAAATTTGTCAATGTTTAAACATTTATAATTTATTTTCTTATCAGATTTGGTTTTAAATTATTGTAGGTAATAATTATAAAATAATAAAAAAAAATTATGAAAAAAACTTTTGATTTCATGTGAACAAAGGTAAACTATGCCTTATTTATAATATAGAAGCGTAAGCCGGCCTAACTCTATCATTCTGATCATATTAATTTAAATTATTTTAAATACTGACTTATGTTAAAAATAAGTAAACGCGGTAAACTTTGTTTACGGTTAGATCAATTAATGGCTTCATTGGAACGAATTAAATTTATTTCGATCTCATATTAATGTGCTTTTATCTAAAGCTTTGAGATTAATTAGCTTTCTACATTAAAGTGCTTCTGGTCGGATTTGCTTTGACACCATTGTCAAGTATTTTTAAACTAGAATAAGTATATTATTAATTTAAAAATTCAATAATACGATTAGGAGTAAAGTCAATGACCTCTGGCGACTCCCAAACGTTACCGGTTTAAGTTCTGCTCGTGTTTGATGACATTTATATTCGATATACTTTTAAAGGCGTAACATGGGTCAAAATCGTAACATGGGTCAATTTTTTTTATAATTAAAATATTTCAAAATGATATTTCCTCGGATTATCACTTGAAGCTATATTTGTAATAATACTTTGTGTACAGTAAAATATTATTACAAATATACAGTACAGTAGTACAGTGTAATTTATTTTATGTATAGATCTATACTAATATTATAAAGCTGAGTTTGTTTGTTTGTTTGAACGCACTAATCTCTGGAACTACTGGCCCGAATTGAAAAATTCTTTTTGTGTTGAATGGTCCGTGTATTGAGGAAGGCTATAGGGTATATGTCATCTCGCTGTGACTAATACATGACATTACGTCTTTGTACGTAGTGGTGTACTAGGAAAGGATTTTTAAATTCCACCCTTAAGGGTTTTAAATAGATAGATAGATGGATTTTGCAATTTTGTATGAAACTCGGTGGCAACACTAAAAACCGCGCGGACGAAGTCGCAGGCGACCTCTAGTTTATAATAATTTTTTAAATAAAAAAATAAGGAAAATAAAATTTTCTTACAATTAATTTAACTACATAAATTACCGCGATACGATAAATCTGCACCAACCACTCGACCAACGGGCGGTTAACAGAACTGAACTCAAAAATCTTTCTGAATGATAATCCGGGATACAAATCTGGCAAATTCCTTAAAAGCGTAAAGTAAATATTGAGACGTTTTCGCTGCTATAAACAAATGTCGGTATTGGTATAAAAATATCGATATCGATATAATCGATATAATCGATATTCGATAAACAAATTTTGCAAATGGTATAACTTATAGATAGATTATGAATTAATCAAGTTAAAAGTAAAAAAATATATAATAGAAACATTAAGCAATCTTTTTATATTCATAAAGAGTATTAAAAAGAGAAAAAGATAAAACGTAATAAAGTTTAATAAGCACAAACGAATTTAGATTTGAAATACTAAATAATATTTAGTGTTAACTTTATATCATTTACCTTAGTCTTGCAATAAATAAACCTTATCCAAGCTTAGTATGAAAATAATCCTGCCTCGTCTTCTCGCAATTATATTAAGCACGGAATTAAGAATCAAGCATCGCTTGTGAATTGTAATGGTTTTAATTAAAAGATCTAGAATATCATTATCTTATTCCTACTTCCGTATCATTTTTAGGTCATTACATAGACATAATAACAATAAGTTCATAAAAGTATGTACAATTAAATGTGACATTTTTTATTCTTCTCATGTTATTGCTTTGTTTTTCATATAATATACTTTATTTTATGGGCGAAAAAAAAATATGAAAATAACCGTACCAAGAACGCTGAAAGAAACGTAGGTAGGGTTGTCCATTATTATTAATTATTATGGTTTAGATGTTTATTTTATTCTAGATTTATTTTATGGTTTAATTTAGTGCACTATAACTGTACATCCATATTTTTGTATTTTTTGGAACATTCGTTTTCCCTTTAGCAAGCTTTTAGCAAGAAGATCTTTTTTTGAGATCAAGCTACATGCAATCAGTATAAAAAAATAATTGGAATTCATAAAAAAAAAGTAAAAATAAAAAGAAGACCAAACAAAATATCGTTACATTATTATCCCCTTAATGCAAGATCAGTATCGTGCTAATGAAATGCTAATATTACTTGCTTCTTCTTCATAAAATTAATTTGCTTCTATTTTTCTCTTTTCTGTTATAATCTGATTCCGACTTGTGTTACTCTTTTTAGTGGAGCGTATATTGAAAGTTTTATATGAAGAGATGGTCAAACTGTTTACAACATTTGTCGTTCGGTATTTTCCGACTAGGAGAGTTTTAACTAATCCAGACATTAAAAAAAGATATTAATTAGTACATAAATTAAAGTATCCGTTAGTAAAAGCTACCTTACAATTATATATGACAAAAGGATAATGAAACTTCCTTATCATTAAGATAAGCAAAATAAATTTATCCGAGTAAACTCAAAACAAAATTCTTAATGAAGGAGTACAATGATTTAATTTCGTTATTTCATCCCCGCCATCTGCTAAATGCACTTCATTAAAACGTACTAACAGTTGCAGAGCTGTCGACGACTAACTCTTTTCGAAATCCTAATTTATTTTCAAGTGATTTTTACGAATGGATGCAACTGCTGTTCCAAACTGATTAAAACTAGATTCGATTATGAATTCACGAAAAAAATTTTGTTAATTATTTTAAAACTTGCTGTTTATCAAGTTGGTTTGTTAAATGCTATTTTCTTTTACTGTCATTTTATTTTACGAATTTTGTTCCCGTTTGTCTATCATTATGATATGTAAGTTATACATTTGAGTGCAAATATATGAGTGGTGCAAAGTTAGAACGAGTAAATACAAAATAAATCGCTTGAATGAATTTTTTAGATAAATATTTATTCATAATGTTATTGAGATGTAATACATATGACTAAATGATTAAGAAATATTTGCTTAATGTTCACTCATTATCAAATAGCAGTCATATTTTTTTTGCTATAATTTAGGATAAAATATTATATTTTATTTATCGGAGAAATAGCAGTCTTATGTTAGTGCATGTAGATACAAATCATCGCATTTAGAACAAAATTTACGTTTACCATTGGAACAAGCACAAAGAACAATTGAAAATAAATGAATAAAGGGATTTTTATGAAAAAACTGATTAACAAAAATACTACAATTAGTACGTTTGTTAAACAGTTATATAAAGTTGTCCTTTACAATCATCAAAACAGTGTAATAGGCCATAAACTTCGTTTCAAGATTCACTTATGAAACAAAGGTTTTATGGTCAATTATCTATTAGTATTGTAATTAGTTACTTACTTAATTTTATAACAAAATATTAGTTTAAATTATAATAATTTGTAGATAAAAAAGTTTAGAGTCGATTCGAAGCTCGTCTATAAAAAATATTACACAAAATTTTACTATACTTTGACCAAAAGTGAAATATTATGAATAAAAAAAAAGGATACTAATGTAACGTTTACGTTACAAATGTTTAACTGAATATCATTTATATGTTCCCACGTCATATTATGTATTTTAAAATGATATGATTTCATATTATTACCAAGATTTTTTTTCATTGAGCTAATTTTTTTTATATTAATTGTAAACGCTCTCCCTTCCTCTCCGAATGTCCTTGTGTTCTCTATTCTTTCCTATTCGTAATGGGTGACAGGGCATTTGCATTTTTCAGATATTCATGATTAACGGATTAACGACACCACTTACTATCCGGTGGACCATTTGTCATTTTACAATTGCATAAAAAAGTATTATGTAAACAAAATTGAAAATTACTACATTTTTATCCAGGTCTAACAAATCAACTAAATTAGATGAGGAAAAATGGTTAAAAAAATATTATTGTAATTGTGAATAATAAAAGTATAAACATAAAAATTGAGACCATCAATCTTTTAGGATAAATGGAATAAAAAGCTGATTAGAACAACATAACATTTATTATTATAAGGCTTGAACGAGCGTAAGTGAATTTAAGTTTTGCACTAACTCAGATAGTTGTATATTCGTGTGTGACACTTATGAGCAAACTTGAACGATATAAGTTTGTAATTGAATCGATTGTGTGTTGAGTGTGAATTACTTAGTACATGTTAACTATTATCATCTACTTTTGTTAATGTTAATATTAATGTGTTAATTAATTAAACGTATTAGGTACATTTTAATATTATAAGAACTCTAGCCTAGCCAGAAACATAAAACCATGAACAGAAACATCGAACACTCGTATAATATTTTAGGTTACTCGTTATTTGCAATTCTATAAGCCAGATTTTCGATGAGCAATACCATCATCAGCACCAAAAGGCATAATTAAAATATATATACTTAGTCTGGCTATAAATACTATTACATTTTTATACGAGTGTTCATTGTGTTTTCTTATTTTGGCGTCAATAACATTGTACAAAAAATTTGCGATATTAAATTGGAGTGGGGTGATAAAGAGAACAGAATCGCTTTGATTGCATTACACAAAGTAGGTAAGGAGCCAAATGTAATTTTTAAAATACTTGGTATTAGTCACATTTTTGTGCACCAGGTTCTCAAAAAGTACAATGAGACTCCTCTGTTTGTAACTAAGAAAGATCTGGCCGTCCATTTAGTGTTCGTACGAAAAAGGTATTCAAAGCAGCAAGGGAAGAAATTCGAAGAGATCCTGTCCGAAAGCAAAAGATTTTATCTCGGGAAATGAAGATAGCACCTAGAACCATGTCGCGTATTTTAAGATTTGACTTAGGACTTGCAGCCTATAAAAGACGCACTGGTCATTTCTTAACTGATAAATTAAAGATGAATAGGGTGGTAAAATCGCAACAACTACTGAATTGGTACGCAAAGGGAAGTCACAGAAAAATTATGTTTACGGATGAGAAAAAATTTACAATTGAGCAACATTTTAACAAACAAAATGACCATATTCATGCTCAAAGCTCGAAAGCAGCTTCGCAATTAGTCGATAGAGTGCAACGTGGGCATTATCCCATTTTTCTGATGGTTTGGTGGGATGTTAGCTATGAAGTTATGACTGAGTCATAATTTTGTGAAAAAGGTATCAAATTATTGGCATAAGTGTATCAAGATACCATTCTTGAGAAGGTAGTTAAGCCCATTATTAACACCATGTTCAATAAATTATGATTTATATCAGTTTTAGAGATTACAGCTTGCTCTAAGCACCATGACAATTTGGAGTCCCTAAAACAATCCATACGATTAGTAGTGAGAATTTCCCTATAGAAGGAGCGCGTGCTTCTATTGATAACTCAAAGTTTAAAATACTGTATTGCAGCCGATGGACACCACTTCAAATACGCTTTATACATTTTTAATTGTTTTATATTTGTGTATTAAACTAACACACTGTAAAAGTTACAAATGTTATTTGCAATAAAATAAATATTTTTTTTATTGTTACAATATTTATGGCAAGACTAGGTATATATATTTTTACCTAGATTTTGAACCATATTACGCAACAAGTTTTCCTTTCCTTCCATCATAAGACGCGATAACTCAATTAGGTTAATAAAATTATCCTTTTTACTAATCTATTATACTTTAAGTAACAATTTTATGGTAAGTACCCACCAACACATTTTGTACTTAGTATCGAAAATTTCTCTATTGATCATTGTATTTATATTAACAATTACTAATCTATGTTTTATATTTTTATAAATGGGCAATAAAGATACTTATTACTTATTATTAATATTATTATTATTACAAAGAGCTTAAATATCGATTCAGTTATTACTTCCAAAAATAAATATACTATACTAATAAACCTTATCCATAATTGCTACATCATGAACAAATTTAAATCCTTGTTTTTTTTTAAATATAGAATGAAAGAAGTCGCTAATGTTCAGCATTACCCAAAAGAGATAGTAATATATATTGGATTTGCGCAAGAAGACATCAGACTTACATGGTCACACTTCGCCCGCTAGATACATCATTCTAAACGAACTGGCGCTTCGCCAAGGACCAACTTTTTACATCAGTTAATCTTACAAAGAGACTGTTGGCGGAAATTCAAGCCTTTTTAATTTTGGCAAGTGCCACAAAATAAAAGCAAGCATCTTAATTGCTCTGACCTGGGTCGGAGGTTATTTTGCATTTAACTAAATCAATTTACTTTTATTAGCTTATACAATATTGCGTTATTTTTCTTCTATATTCTAACATTTTAAAAGTCATAAGCACATTTAAAAAAAATAAGGCTTAATATATAAAATCTTTATATCTACCTTTACGATATCAAATTAAACCAAAACATTAAATATATAAGTTATTAAATTTAATCAAATAACCAGGACTAAAATATGTTTCTGGAAGACTTAAAATGTAGCTAGAAACTCTTTTTTAATAAATATATTATTTTTGTGTTTTTTCTTTACTTTTTAATTTAAATACACGAAATATATTATATATACCACATTTTAAATACATAAAGATAAAAAATACAAAAAATAAATATTTAAACAGCTCCTGTGTAACTTAGATTTGAAAACATTGGATTTACTTTTAATGCACCGTTTAAAATATTAATATGTTAGTCCCAAATTTATTTTTTATTATTTTTTTGCATACAATTTTACTGTACTGACTCTACAAACTTCAATGAGTATATAATAATATTACTTTTATCCTTTTTAGAGATCTTTTTGTATCGGTTTTTGATTTTTTTTATTTATTTGTTTTTTTTTTTATTATTAGCTAAAACAACACTTAGGTAATACGATTTTATAAATAATTTATAAAATCATCTTATATACTAAGAGATAGTTTAGATACCACAAGTTTAAAATTAGGAGCAACAAAAAGCTCTTTGGAACAACCTACTATTAATCCTTACCCAATTAAAAACTTCAGGCTATTAATTTGCCTTAAAGTTGAGATAATGAATGTTTTTAATATTATGTTGTATGAAAGAGAATGCAAGAAGATATTTTGAGTAGATTTAAATGTAATACACAACTAAACGAAATGGTTTTTTTAGCTATGTAATTATAAATAAAGTAATCATATGTGTAAAACTTTCATGGCATTTAATACGACTATTAAAGTACTAACAAATATTCGCATTACTTGAAGTGCTTTAATGTTTTTTAAACGTTAATTATGATACATTATAAAATAGCTTCTTTGAAATAATGGCGGGTTCGCTAAAGATTATTTTCTTAAAAGTATAAAAAGATCTTTTAAAAATAACCTAAAAAGAAAATATTGTCTAAAGTCAAGCATGATATTATATATATATATTATTGCTACATAGAAACTGTTTCAACTCAAAGAGCAGAATTCAACGAACTATTGAACCTGAACAAACGTCATATACGATATTGCCTTAGATATATTATTATTAAAATCATTGCCTTTGACAGTTTTCAATAAGTTAAAATATATAAAGTGTAAGAGATGGATTATTATACCTATAAAAATGGTAATGGTGATAAAATGATTTTTTCTTTTTATATTTTAATCAACTAACTGAATAAAATACAACGATTACTTACTCGTAAATAACCTCCTGTGTATTATCAAGTTATTGCATTGTCCCTATTTATTTTTAGGAACTGTTCAGGAATTTTGGAGGGTAGTTGTGTAAATGTTTTGTTTGAATTGTTACTAATAACCTGTTATGTGCTACTAGCTCTTATTTTAATATGGTAATCGTACGATATTAAATTCAACAATTGCTTTGCGTTCAACAATGTAACTAATACATTTGGTTTTATAAAGATAAAAGTCACTGCACCTAAGTTCGTTTCTTTTAATTTGCTAAAAGCTTTTCTTTATTTTTCATCACATGATATTTTATACTCATGTCGTGTCAGTATTACGGCACCAACATCAACATCATCGAATAAATATAATGAGTGCTGATGTTGAGAAATTATATTTTGTTGTCTCTTTTCTTTCTGTCCTAAATCTTGTAGCTTGAATTTATAAAACCTTATATTTAGATTGCGTTAAAAATAACTTTGATTAAACAAATAGTATATCTTTTATCGTCAAATACATCATTATAAGAAACTACCATTTCGGCAGATGATAATATCAGTAATAAAACAATGAGATCTTTAACGGGAATAAACATTTTTATTTCTAAATCAACTCCGGTTCTAGCCTAGCAATGACCAAAATGAAACTATATTGTTTCTGTTTAATACCAAACTCATTTTTTTACTTATTAAATAGGATATGTCTCTAGGCAATGATCTAGCAACCCATTTAAAAATTATCTTAAGTATTATAAAAACAATTCAGCCATCTTAAAAATTGGTTGTTTTTATTTCATATGATTTTTGAATTAAACATTATGACCAAGATTAAGTACTATAACAAAATTGCGTAGCACGTGTTTTTAAATTAAAAACAAAAAAAAAGAAACTAAAAAAATATTATATTTTCTTTCCTAACGCACGCTCCATATTCCACAGTAAAGTCAACCCGTCTTTTATTAAGAAATGTGACCTCGTCGAATCAATTATTTACGACGTAACTGTTGAATGTTTTACAATCGCAGGCTCCCGGATGAGGGATGATTTCTCTGGGGATACAAACATTCTTAGATTGTAGATTTACTTGGCTAGTTTTATAAATCGAATGAGTTGTGTGCAAATATAAATGAACTTGTTTAAAGATTTAATATAAGCAACCCGGCTCTGTATGGGATCAATTGAACAACTAGGCATTTGAGGTAGTAAATGCTTGCTACTGCGTAAACAGTTAATTTTATTATCAATATGAAGCATTAGTAATTCGCATTATACTGTCTAATTTATTTACATTGATATTGATGAAGAAATATTTTACATACTATATAATGTTAAATAATATTTGTAGCCAACTTTGTCTTTAATATCTTATTTATCAAATATGTATTTTTTTTAAATAGGGTTGATTTATCGATCAATTCATGTACCAAAAATTAAACCCGCCTATTATGGTTGATGTAATGTACAATTTTGGAGATTTTTTGGGTCGCTGGAGACCGACACATGTATTAACAATAAGATTTATGTGCTGGAATCAAATTCAATTTTGAATTGTTTTTTTTTTATATGTATTGCATAGCAAACGAGCAGAACGTCCATCTACTGGTAAGTGGTATCGTCGCACGTGAATATTTGGAAATATAGCTGTAAATGCAATAACAGCCTCGAAAATGGAGAGAAATTATAGTAAAATAAGTTTGAGCTTCTTTCTGTTCTTCTCACTATAGGAAACGTATCTTTAATACAAAAATTTCGATTTTCTGATTGAAAATGATATTACACAGAGACAGTATATTGTAATTACTCCGATTAAATCTCGCTGAGTCATAAACAATTTTGTTTGTTCACTTTACATTTTATGCATTTAAAAGCACATTAGGGTCAGCGCAGGTCAAATTATATTTAGTCTAATAAGCTCAGTATTACTGACAGTAGTCTAATTATCATACTACATTACAGTGTGCATGGTAAAATTCAAAATCGAATTATAATGCTCGCGCCACAAAATCTGTAAAGGGGTTGACTCGCGGTAATACTGTTACTTGCATGGTATAAAATAATACCTAGATATTACTAATACTTTTTAAAGTTGAACTGCAACATCAATTTTTAAATTCCGATAAATGACTCAGCATTAACCAAAAAAATAAACCGGTACTAGGAAATGATCTGTAAGCAGACGGAATTTCAAAAATACAAAATGACGATTCCAAATTGAACTGGGATTTATAATAATTATCAGTGGATTAGAAAAATAATTATGTCACGTGGAATACATACCTTCAGCTCAGTAATTAGTAACTAGTATACAAACAGATTTATTATCAAATTTAAGGATTATTGTTATTATTTTTCTGGTAAGGAAGATATTATGACATTTTGCTACGTTGCAAACTGAGATAATACATTACTAAAAAACTTTAAACTTATTCTCTCTTTGTGAAAAACGAAAGTAAAATAATACTATTATTTGTATAGAATGTACAAATAATTTTAACATTCTATTTTTTTATTAAATCTGACTTTCTGTACACTAATGGATGTATTTCAAATAAATTCTCCTGAACTATCTATTTATACTTGTATAATATTGATTTATTTTTTAAACTAAATAAAATAAATTTCATTGCCAGATGGTTAAGCACTATATAATTGGAAAATCTTATCCTAGAATTCTTTTCATTCTATAACGCATATATGATATAATATATATGCTATAAAGCCAATTTCTATAATGTATTACTATCTCCAGAATCCATATCATGTATCATAACAAATCATAGATTACACATAGAATAACATTGCATTCCTAATGTAATCATACCCTATATGAGCTAAATATACAAGTTACTATAACATAACCGTGGACACATTTTGATCTATTAATACAAAATATAAAGCTTAATTGTTGCAATAAACTTAACGGAAAATTTAGGTTAACTATTTACTACACTTTTTAAAGCTTAGTCATTAGCAGGGCCTTATTATTTCGAAGTATCCATTGTGTAATCATTTCGAGAACTGATGGTTAAGAAAGAATTTTTAGTATTTGCAATTTCCCTATGTATCCCAACAATTTTTTTGTAATTTAATGATACTCATATAATAATTTGAATCTGATTCTAAAGTTACATTTATAGTACCGCTTTATTTGAATTATTTACGTATTGAAGTCTTTGTCTAGGTCGAAAACTAAATACTAGTTTCAGGCTTGAGGACACTTATACCTTTATTTTATATTATATAAAGTAAATTTAATATATGCTTATATAGTTTCTATGATAGTTTTTGCTGCTTCCTGGTTCTTCTGCATTACCGGTAGGTTCTAAACTCGTGCAAATAGAATCCGAAGTTTTTATGGTTTACGAAACCATAAAAACTTTAGACTCGAAGTTCAGAATAAAGAATTATAAAAAAGACATTTTTAAAAAAGTGATAAATTCGTAGGTGTCCGACAATTTGGAGAAATACAAGATATACATTTAAAAATTAAGTTAGTTTGTAAATCTAGCAACAAATCAGAAGTACAAAAAAAATTATAAAAAAATACGGATCTTGCAAAAAAAAACAAAAAATCACTACTTTTGTAAGATAAAATTATAATTTAAACAAAAAAAAATATTTCGTTATTTTTGTATTTATTTGTTTGTATAATGTATAATTAGAAATACTAGAGTAAAATATACAAATCATTGTAAGTGCAAATATTTCATAATTAGCTTTTTAATATGTGTGATTAGACAAAGTAAGTATAGGAGTTTCATCTTCCCTCTTGTATTAGTTATAACATTCTACAAGAATTCCAAATAAATTTTACATATTTTTTTGAAAAAGATAAGAAATAAAATTGAGAGAATTAAACGATAATCTTTAAAAATATCTATAATGTTAAGATTATTTAAATTTAAATAAATAGTGTATGTTTTTTGTCTTTCTACATTTATTTCAATAATTTGACACGATAATGAAGGTATTTAAATTTAATCCTTAAGAAAATTTGCAGACATAATAAACGGTAAGATACATTTTTCTTTCATAATCTTTTCATAAGTCACACTAACTATTATTTTTAATCTACAAAATCTAAATAAATGCCAATTTGAAACAAATTTTAATCTGCAACAAACATAAAATAACGTTAAATATTTTTAAAATACCGTCACAATAACTAAATGGAATTTAAAAAGTTAGTCGACCACAGCTTTGCAACTGTTGGCAGGATTTAATGAAGTGCATTTAGCAAATGTCATTCTATAATTAAATCGTTCTTTTTTATAATGGTATCTAGAATTTGTTATAATTTTATTATATTATGCTTTTAAGGAGCCTTCTATAAATCAAGTCTTTCTTTTCAAATAACTGATGCAGAAAGTCTAAACAATAAAATAATAAGATTAAATTCATTAAAGTATTAAAAAAATAACAACATTAACCGTCTAATTTGAGATTTTAAATACATAGGTATGGCATGGTATAGCAAACCATATTGTTAAACTAACTGTCAATAAAAAAAATACAATATTCAAAGCCATATCAACCAGTAACCCGAAAAAAAAACCAAAATAATACAGATTTTGTACGAAACGACATTTGTGACAATTTATTACGTTTAACGATTAATAATCCATACTGCTACATAAATTTTCAGTCTGCAGTATTTTCTGTGATCCAAATTTTAAATTTGGTCTATCTTTCTGTCTGTCTGGATCCGCAATAAAAAAATTAAATAGGTATAAAACCAATAAAGATATTATATAATATTTAGCCCAGAGGATTGAAAGAGAATATCAAAATCTTCAAATAATTATATAATATTTTCTCTCTAATTGCTTTTCTTGCTTATTTTATGCTATTGTCAAAGCATTTGTAATTTTCATGGTCGAAATGTTGTCGAACAATGGCACCACTTACCATCAGATGAACTGTCAGCTCATTGGTTTATACTTACATTATAACGGTTGCAAAATCATTTCTTTAAAATTATTATATTATTAAACGGAAGTAATTATAGGTATCACAATATTTGACTACTTGATACGAGCTAAAGTTTCAACGAACTCAAATAAAAGTGCTTTAAATTAGGCTCTATTCAGCTACAGATAATATAAATAAAACAAGAAAATCGTAAATTTGTAATGCTTTTTAAAACAACAATGAGACCTTCTTACTAATGAAATTGGCCATAGAAGTACATGGCATTGGCATGGTATTCATTCACCAAAGTTATTATTTGAAATGCGAATATAAAGACAATGTATGTATAAAACTTATCTCTCATATAAACAAAACAATAAAATAAATAATGCATTTATTTCTTTCCGCAAACTCATTTCACTTAGGTTTAAGATGTACCAAAATAAGTACTTAATACTCGTAAGATCCCAACATAGGAAAGGTGGAATAGAGTCGTATACACGGTTCAGCGAACATTAGACGAAACCAATTACGGCGATATATCTCGACATGAAAATATAACAAGGAAATAATATATTTTCGTATAATCTATACGAAACTATACGAATATTTGTGATATGAATTATATGGTTTATTAGTTAAATAATTTTATACAAGCCACTACTACTAGTACTAGGGCAATAAATAATTTTTATTTGTAAGTTATAACAATAATAATTTTTTATGTAATAACTTTGTTTACTAACATATTTAAGGAATGCAGTTTTTCATAATATTTATATACGTATATGAAAAAGGTTTATGTAGTTTTAACTTAATCTGATTTTAAATAGTAATTAAATGGAATTTAAAAATATATATTGTATCCATAGGACAGTGGATTTTTGTTTAAAACAAAGAGACGTACGTGAGTGGGAACTCATGTAGCCTGAAGTAAATAAACAGCTGCGGGAGAAAATGTTTTACTACTGTTCCGAAGGCAAGAACAATTAACACATCAAAGGCTACCACTGACGCACACTCAATATTCTTTGGTCACTATAGCCCAATTTAACATTTTTTTTTAAATGGACAAATTTTAGATAGAGGCGAACATTTATATTATGTAGTGATTAGATTCAAGTATAATAAATATTTCTAAAGGAAGATGTAAAAGGTACAAATATACTCAATCGATCTAGTTACAAGGTAAAGAACTCCGCTCGGATTCACTTAGCCGTTTTTACTTAGTTTAAAATAAGGATGTGTTTTAAATATATTTTTTAAGTTAGTAAATTTATTCTCTATTGTTTTGACTAATCTTGAGATTTAATAGTAAAAGTATTTTTTTTTTAAGTTTTATAAACTCTAATATTTGAAAAAAAAAATTAAAGTCAAACATAACACGTACTTGGATCAGAGATTTTGTTGGTCTGTGCATCCTAAGGATCTAACCAAGAAAACATTCGTAATGAATTCATTTTTGTAGCGATACGAAATCTAAGCTGTGAAACGAACGGGATGGTGTCTCAGAAGCTTAAAGTGGCTATAAATGTTTATAAACATTTATAGCCAAGCCTTAATATTATTACATCATTTCTCATATTTGGTGTAAAAGCCTTTTATTTGGTTTCCTTTCTCCAAGTTGGTCGAGTGGTTAGCGCAGACGCTTACAGTATAGCGGCTCAATGGGGCTCGGGTTCTAATCCAGACAGGGACAGGCATGTATGTGATGAGCATAGATGTCTGTATTTCCGGGTTTGGTCGTTTTAAAATATATTCTCGGTATTTATAATCTGTATTTTTATGTATTTGTATCGTTCTCTAATACCCTAAACAAAGCAATAATCTGCTTACTTAGAGGTTAGATCAGTGTGTGTAATTTGTCCTGTGTTATTGTTATTATTGAGTACTCAGTACCAAGCAAATAACTATTGTGGATAGTCGGGTGTTGTGATATTTATTTATATTTAATATTTACCAAAAAAAAGTAAAGTAAGCAAAATAAATCTTGTTATAAATCATATCTATCAGTTATAAAAAAAAAACAATTAAAATGATACTGAATTTGTACGCAATGATATTTTTCAGACTACTACTTATGAAGTTCAACAATTAATAATCTATACCACTAAATATATATGTAGGTTAAGTCTCTTTTATTTTATGTTACCCATTTTTTATATCTTTAAGTCGGTCTGTATGCGCTTAAGTCTAAAAAACTGGCAAAAAGATTTTTATAAATTATTTATGGTTGACCTTTTTCTGTGATTTTATTTAGATTAAAATATAAAAAAATAAAACATTATAAACAGGCAACAAAGGTACTGTGGGTTATAAATAATAAAAAATAAAGAAGTAAATTATTTTTATTATGTGGTGAAAAGACTGTTCCGAAAATAATAGTCATTGTAAAAATGCAATTTCCCAATAATACTATTTTTATTTTATTCAGTAGATCTTAAAAAAAGTTAGTAAGGTAATCCAAATTTTAGCTATTTAATTTTTGACATTTTAAAAAATAAACAAAAACAACGTCATAACAACCAAAAATTTAATAATCAAAGTTTATTTTATTCCATTTAAACTTAGTCAGTTAGTACCCTTTCTCTTGCATTATTTTTTTTTCGCAATGGTACATCGAAATTAACAATTCATTTACTACAGAGTTTTTTCACTTCGATTTCAATTTGCATTTCTAGGTAATTTATAAATTACTAAAAAAAAGCTAAAACTTCCATTTCCCATACATTGTCTTTACTTTTTTCTCTCTGATCATCTTTCTTCCTATTTCATGCTATGGACAAAGCATTTGCATCTTTTCGTAATAGAAATGTCATCGAATGATGGTACCAGTTACCATCATATGGACCGCCAGCTCATTGGCCTTTACTTGCATTACAGCGACTGTTAAATCCTTTCATAAAATTTATAATACTATTAAAACGGAAGTAATTATAGGCATCACAATCTTACTAATAAATGTGAGCTAAAGTTTAAACACAACTCAAATAAAAGCGCTTTCAGTACGGCTCTATTCAGCTTCAGATAATATAAATAAAACAAGAAGCTCGTAAAGTTGTAATAGTCTATAAAACAACAGTAAAACCATCTGAATAAAAACTTAAATAATATACAAAATTGGTGGTAGCGATACTTGGTATTAGCATGAAATTAGTTCACTTAAGTCACCAAATCAAAACAATAAAATAGGTTATCTAAATATTTTTCCCGTAATCTAATATATTTTATAAGATATACCAAAATAAGCACTTAATACTTATAAGATCGAAATACAACATAGGAAAGGTGGAATAAAGTTGTATAAACGGGCCAGCGAACTTTAGACGAAACCAATTACTGCGATATATCTCTAGGGTTCCATGAAAATATGACAAGAAAATAATCTATTTTCGTATAGATTTTATTTGTTATATGAATTGAATGGCTTATTAGTTGAATAATTTCATATGAGCTTCTAGTACTACAAACTTATTTTCTATATTAATATAAAAAAATATATATATTTTTTTATTATTATTTATATATTGTTAAGACTTGTTTTAGTAATACACAGTACTTGCACTTCAATGTTTAATATTCAACCATTTGTAATAGAATGGGCGAGAGCAGCCCTTGCAACTCGTTTTATAATATTTTAACACTATAATATTTAGGTGAGGGTAATTTACAATTTCATAACCAACTTACAGATGATATTATTTATACCTTACAATAAGTTCTAATAATTAATAAAAGATTAAAAATTATGTTAAAATATTCTATGCTTCTAATTCTTAAAACATTTAACAGTAAATACTAAATAATATTCCATATTTTTAATTATGTAGGTGGCGCTACTGTTGAAACTTATGAACTAAAACATGTAAATTCCAATGTATTTACCATTTAAATTATTATAAATAAATATGACTAACAATATGTTTTATCTTAATACAGAAAACTTATTTTACAAAATCTTAATATAGAAAACTTTTTTTTAAAACATTTTCGTTTTCATTACCTACAAAAGTTTGAGGTTTTTGCTTTGCTGACTACCTGATTTATGGAATGCAGTTTTGCGTAATATTTATATACGTATATAATTTTTTACGTTATTTTAACTTAATCTGATTTAAGATAGTAATTTACAGAAATACTCTTTTAAAAATGTATTGGATCCAGAGTATTATCTTTGTTTTCAACAAACAAACGTGGAACGTGGGAACTCGTGTAGCCTGAAGTAAATAAACAGATGGAGAAGAAAATGTTTTAATATTTTTCTGAACGCAGGAATAATTAACACATCAAAGGCCATTACCGATGCACTTTAATATTCTTTGGTCACTACCAAATATTTTTTTTTAAATAGACAACAGTTTGAATACGCACACGGACATTTTATGAAAATATAACGTTTCATATTACCTATATTATGTTTAAAAAAATGTTTTGAAGAAGAGTGTGATTTAACTAATTGTAATTAGAGAATTTATTACGTTTTGTTCAAACAGATCAAGATATTTAATATATTTAATAGTTTTAATTATCTTTTCATAAATATTGTTATATTCCGTTTAGTTAATTTTTTTGAATTTGCAGAGAACAATAACACAATGTAATAACAAAACAATAATGGGACCATGTGTTAGTTTAAAAATGTTAGAAAACTATAACTTTTACAGTTAGTTTTTCATTTTCTCATCATTCCAATAACTCCTCAAAGTGTTAAAAGTCGAGTTACCAGGGTATGTGTTAAAAGAATAAAAAGAAAAATATACATACTTACATCGTATATTTCATTTAAAATTACTCATTTGTTACTTTGTAAATATTGGTTTAATAATAATAAGAATGGGTAATTTTTATAAAAAAAGAAAAATTATTTACGACCATTGCATTTTAACTTATAAGAAGTTGCTTGTTATCGCCTCACAATTAATCATTTAAATACTTCTTCGTCTTTTAAGAGAATAGAAATAATTAGATCAAGCTTTTCGTCTTAAAAAATGATCACGACAAATAAAAGAGATCTTACATGTTTCATGGTCCCTTTTTGTAACAATATAATAAAAAAACGGAACAGTTTATATTCAAAACATTTCATATACCCACTTTGAAACACACAATAAAGTCATATCCAGAAAAGTTGAAATCAGCACTCGCGTGACAAATACTCTTACGCTATAAAGGCGCCGAAATTTTCCTAAAAGTAAAAAGCTCTCGGTCTGTGTACAAGAGGCAGGTAATAGCGCTTACAAGGGCGAGGCAACCTAACCCTAGCATTATGCTAATTACTGCGACTTTTATTCGCGTTGAATAATTGCATGCAAATTTTTTTGCCAATTACAAAGGTGTTTTGTGTTTCTTTAGTTAGGTTATATTTATTTACTATAAATATTTTATTAAACTATGTTTTAATCGATGTAAAATTCTACTTCCTTATATACAGTATTGTTATATAAGTAATTCATTTTTGTAATTAAGATATTGGTAATGAATTCTGACCATTTTAATTTATTCCAGTAGTTGTCCATGACTGAACTTTTGTCATTACAAACAGATTGGGGTTTTTATCACTATTAGTAATATATTGCCATATTCACTTAAGGTATAAAAAAGTATTCAGTTAAAATTACTTAGATAATAATTTCAACTCAAAAATAAATTGTTAACATATTTTTTTTAATGTTAACAATTTACTTTTGAATTTTAACAACAAAAATTATAACAATTAAAAAAACTATAAATACTAAAGAAAATTTTGAAAACTAATCGGCGCTTAAACTATTGGTGAAATATGGAACGTTTCTACTACTTGTGAAAAAATATATTTACGTATACCTTGGGCCGAACATGGCATAAGTCATTTTATCGATTATTTACTTACATTACTTATTTATTTTAAATTCTACAATTACTTGGCATTCAATTATATAACGAGTACATATGGTTTATAAAGATGAAAGTCACTGCACCTAAGTTCGTTTCTTTTAATTTGCTAAAAGCTTTTCTTTATTTGTCATCATATAATATTTTAAATTCACATCGTGTCAGTATTACGGCACCAACATCATCGAATATATATAATGAGTACTGATGTTAGAAATTATGTTTTGTCATTCCTTTCTCTAAATATTGTAGCTTGAATTTATAAAACCTTATTTTAAAATCAAGAACAAGAAATTTAAAAAATATTATATTTTCTTTCCTAACGCACGATCCATAGTAAAGTCAACCCGTCTTTTATTAAGAAATGTGACCTCGTCGAATCAATTATTTACGATGTAACTGTTGAATGTTTTACAATCGCAGGCTCCCGGATGAGGGATGATTTCTCTGGGGATACAAACATTCTTAGATTGTAGATTTACTTGGCTAGTTTTATAAATCGAATGAGTTGTGTGGAAATATAAATGAAGATGTTTAAAGATTTAATATGAGCGACCCATCTTTGTGTGGCTTCAATTGATCAACTAGGGATTTAAGATAGTAAATCCTTGCTACTGCGTATATACACATATACTGCGTATATATGATGATAAAATAAACTATATAGTTTATTTTATCATCAGATATATATCATTAGTAATTTGCATTATCCTATCCAATTTTTAGCATACTAGCATTGAAATTAATGAATTACATTTTATAAAATACATAATATATTGTTAAATATTATTGGGTTATTTTGTGCTAAATATTTTATTTGTCTGAAAATAAGCCTCCAGCTCAGTAAACATAGCCACTGACTGCTATACCTACAAATCTTTTATCAAATTGAAGAATAGAAGAGGGGATACTGTTAATCAGGTGTGATAAAAAAGATGTATGACAATTTGTTATGTTGTCTATCGCATAACTAAAAAAAATCTTAACACTAATTTTTTCTTAAGTATATTTGTGAAAAAAATATGATTTTATGCTTTAAGTTATAGGTTGGGCAAAAGACAATAGTAAAGATATAAGTATATTTTCATTTTTACTATATAAATAAATAGATTTAGATGCAATAACTACAATGCTACAATTAGTGTGTACATTTTAATTTTTAATTATTTCTGACTTTCTTTAAACTAATATAAAAAAAAATTGCTGGAATAAAAAGTATAATTTTTTGTTGTCATAAACTCTCCTGGCCTTTTTAATAATAATCGTCTTACAAGTTAGTTCATTATTGAAGTCAGTTAAACTGAAAATAAATATTATATAATTTCCTATCATTCTTCTCTCAGTATAACATATACATTCTTGATGATATAATATGTGCTATATAGGCCTTTTCTATAATGTAATCTATCTTCAGAAACCGTTGCATGTATCAGAGCTAATCATAGATTACACTTAGAATAACATTGCATTCCTAATTTAATCATAACCGATATGAGCTAAGTATATTAGGTATTTACATAATTTTGAGAACTTGCTACTTTTTGAGAACTATGTTGTTACGTTTTGTTTGATGAATAGTAGATATGATAGATAAAATCTTTCTTCTCTTAACCCCCCTCCATTTTCAATAATTCAATTTATAGTTTAATACTTTTTGTATTGTATTTCACAATTTTCAGTATAACTTTTTGTATTGCAAATGATCTTGTTAGACAGTCGTCATTTATAACAGTTGTCTTTCTACCTTATTTACAATTTGCATATTTGGTAAATAAAAATAAAATGTAAAAAAAAATACACAAAGCAATGTATAATTTTTTTTGTATGTTTAAATAATTACTGTTTAATATATATTATATTTTTATATTCTAATATTAGGTACTCTATATTGAGAAAAATAAATGAGTGCTATATGCTGCATTTTCTAAAACCTGATCAATTTAAAAACGACTGGCAATTTTATTTCTAAATTAGCACAGATGCAACGGAACCTCAAATCGAGGTCAGAGCAATTAAGGTGCATGTTTTTATTTTGTGTAATTGCTACAAAATTATATATACTTGAATGGTCGCCAACAGCTCGTTTTTAATTCATAGTAACGAATGTAGATTCATTTATTTATTAAGAATTACTCATGATACCTATGACTGGGTAAAACTAGTACATATGTTAGTAGCAGATCTTAAAACAACTGTTAGCGGATCGGCACTTCCCTTAATTTTGGTTACTAATATGTGTATGTAGAAGGTGTTAAATTAATATATAAAACAATAATAACTAACGTTACTATAAGTTATTCTTTTGATAAAAGAAGGTTTAACATTTTGCTGTATATAGATAATTAATCGGTCTGTAAAGACAATATGTTTTATAAAAATTAAGTAATAGTTACCTAAGAAGAATAATTATCCTTTATTCTTAATTATCTTTTTTTTTACAAGCCATAAGTTAGAGAATATAAAAAAAAAACTGAGACTTAAAATATGTTTATTTCCTTTGTGAGATTTAAACAAAATCAATTACACTCTTGATATATAGATATATATAAATATCGACATTATTTTGCTGAAAAATATTTTTTTGTGTATTTAGTGAATAAATATGTATGTAACCTTTAATAGTAATAAATAAAAAAATATAAATTAAGGTATGGTATACAGTTTTAACTTATAATAAGCTCATAATATTTTTACTGAATTGGCTTTGATTGATTATTTAAAAAAATATTATAAATGTTTTTACAAAAATTAGTAATCTCAAATATGTTCGTACGTGTGTGAGGGAAAGAAAGAAAGAGGGGGAAATTAATTTATCCTGCAAATGACTATTGTTTAGGTGTGTGTACATAAAAATAATAATAATATCAATAGAAAAAATTACACATATTGATCTAACCCCAAATTAATTTATTGTTACGGGCGTTAGACAACGATACAGATACATAGAATTACAGTTTATAAATACTTGATATATATTTAATAACGATCAAACACACAAAAACGGTTATCTATGCTCATCAGATACGTGCCTTTCCCTGTCCGGAATCTAACACTAACCTATATGAGCTAATCACTCCACTAACTGGGCGGTTGGCATACGTTACAGTTTAGGTGTTAAAACTTCTTGTATTATATTTTAATTAGTAATGGTCTAATTAGAGTTAACATGGGTCTGTATTAAACAACACGCAGACAGCTACAAAAGTAAATGTAACATACAAACAAACCATTAAATTACAAAGTAATCATTGCTTGAACAGTTTTCTTATAAAGTTTCAACAATATGGCACAACAGTTAGGACAGTCGCATAAGTGTTTACACTAATACCAGTGGATGCGAGATACAATTTGTGACTAACAAAATACTCACCTCTTAGCCGTTTTAAATTATGACTACTCAAATTGTAAGCATAATATTATATTCATAATAATATTTTTCTGGGTGCTAACAATGTTGTTACATATTTGTTAATACTACAAAATAATATACGTTTCTTTTTGTTTAAGAAGTTTTTTAGTGTGTTTCGTTGTGTTATAATTGCTAATACTTCTTATTGTGTAGAACAAATTTTAGTTGGCTATCTTAAATGTTTTTACTTTTTAATTTTAAAAGTGTTAGGGAATTTATTATATTTAACATTGAACAAATGTTTATAAAATTAAAAATATTATTTTTACGGAACCGTTACCTAGTTTTAATGAGTTTAACAAAAACAAACATAGTAAAATAAACCTAGGTTAGACCCCACTTGCTTATATTTTCTAAGATATCTTATTATTCGTTTCTATCTTAGACACCCTTAACAAACAGTTAATTAAGATTTTCTATCGAAGTAAGTTTTTTGCTAAACTTTTTTAAAGATCAAAACGTAAAAAAGACGGTACTCCCAATATCTTTAGATAGACGATGAGGTCAATTTGCATTCTAATCCTATTTAAGATGAAGTGTATTTATACAGACGTTATAATCTAGCTCGCACTCCTTGGCTCATAAACGCTCAGGTAAAAGCCGTTACTTAGATTCGGGCTCTTGAGTTTTTCATTATAGTCTAAATACTGTAGGACTAGTTTTTTCAAGATTGCATTCCTTAAAAGGGTAAATAGTGGTTGCAAGGTTTATATTAAAAACGGTCCTTTTTAGGCAAATAAAATTAAAGATGCTATTTGGATTTCAATTACAAAAAAAATACTCAATTACTATAATAATTAAGGTATTATTAACAGTATTATAATATTTTATTCAATTTAAAACAAATATATACAACACAAGATCCTAGTACTAAACATTAGAAAATGTGTTCAAATTTGAAAATTCAAACGTGAGATATTACAAAAGTGAGACTCGTAAAACTGTAGTCACTTTTAAAACTGCAGTAAATTAAAGAGTCTTTACAAAAAAAAAATGATTAAATCATTATATTCAGAAATCTTCTTATTTATATTGCTACTTTTAAAAAAATTAATATACAAACATTCATCCGTAGAAATATCATGAATTCTTTCTCATATTATGTAGGGTTTTAAAGAATTCAATTTTAAGTGTTTATTTACTTAAGTTTGTAATTGTGAAAGAATCATGTGAAAGATATGTATGTGACTATAAAGCCGATAAGTATTTTTTTGCTAGTTCTTCTAAATGAACTATGTTCTGAATTTGTCCAAATAGAGTTGGAAGTTTTTATGGTTTCGTACCCAAAATTTAAAAAAGGAACTTTTTAACGGAACGAAATTACTTCAGAAAATAAAAATATAAAAACATATTTAAAAAAAGTCATAGATTCGTAGATGTCCGAAAATTTTAAGTCTTACAAAATAAACATAATGTACTTATATGTTGTAATTTGTCTTTCTTTATATCTAGCAAGAAATCATTAAAACAAAAAAAAATAAACATATCAAAAATACGGATCTTGCAAGAGAAAAATTAAAATATCCTTTTATAATAAAATAAAAATTTAATATGCTCTGTATAAACATTTCCTATTTGATATTGATTTATTTATATGTTGTATAATTTTATATACTAGAGTAATAAATGCAAGCCATTGTGTGTGTAAATAATTCATCATTTGCTTTTTACCATGTGTGATAAGATTAAGATAAGCACATTTACTCAGATTATAAACTTTAACAATTAGGCTTGCCTATATTTCCCCCACTCTACGTACTGTAATAACTCTATCCATCACAATTGTCATAGGACTAATCAAAAACCGACTTATTTCGAATCTTTCTCCATTGGATACAGAAAGGTGTTACACGTTCGAAACTTTCGTTTAAAACTATTGATTAAACTAGATTAATAAATAGTGTTGTCGGGGTGTTCTCAATATGATTTTCAAATCACACTGTAATACTGAGTAATAATAATAACTGTGAAATATTAAATAAATCAATAAATGAGTTATCGATTATTATAATAATCTTTCAAATCCCACTGGTAGTTTCAGAAATTGGAGTTCAAACTGTATCCTCCGGATATATAAAGATAGAACTTGTAAACGTTATATTCAGAAAACAGAAGAAATTGTCTATATTTTACAACAATCACAGACATCAGTCTGTGTTTTACCAAAGTTCATGTATGAAAATTCATGAAACTTGCTCAGTTGCGAAAGAAAAACGTGTTTTGTTAACACATCAAAGTTATACACATTACTCTGCTTTCATTGTCAACTATTTCTAAATATACTATTAATAATAAAATTTCAATATTTTCATTATAATATCGAGTCGATAAAGTATTGATTTTATATACATTTGATGAAATGATTGAATTATTCATATTGGCTTTATTGGTTTCTCTGAACGAGAAAAATGTGAATTTCCAGAATATGTTTTGGGTAAACATATCAAGATATATATATAGTTTTAGGGACATATATAGGTGAAGTGCTTAATTGAAAATTACTTAGCCGTCTCCACTGAATTTTATAATTAAATTAGTTAAATGTTTAACTAATTTGTTATAATTCTATTATGCTCTTAAGGAGTCTCGAATATATCAACTTTGGTTTTTCCAATGGATAAATATTAGAGAAAGTTTAAACAAAAACGAAATTTAGCACAACGTAATGATTAAACAAATAACTTCATTCACGGCTTAATCTGAGATTTTAACTAATTTGACCTATATTTTTGAAAACAATATGACAAAAAATACTTAAAATAAAAAGAATGATATAAAACTCTTAATTTTCAATAAAGCGTATGCTACTCGAACTAAAAGGCTGGATCCACTTGCAAAGTTTTTTTTATTGCTGTAATAAATTTTCATATTAAAAAAAAATAGTCTGACGTAAGCAATAAAATTATAATTGTAAACATATTATTGTTACTAGTAAACTACTTATTATTATAAGCAATTGTTAACTTATACTCTCTAGGTCCTTAGCAAAATTCGAGTTTTTTAATCTCAAGTATCCAGTAGACAACGTACTATGACTTAATGCTGTTTGTCTGTAAAACGAATAGGTTTATACTTTTTTACGAAAATCTCTAAAAAATGATTTATAAAATAATTAAAAATTTCTTTATATACTTTTGGGCATATAAAGTTTCTACTACAATACATCACTCTATACAATACTGAATATCATTTTGTAGTTTTAAATGATACTATCAATTAAATGTAAGAATTATTGTTTATAAATAAAATGCAATTTTATTTGCTTGAATTAACCAGGAGAAAGAATACAGGTCTTCTTTTAAAACGATGATTTTAGTAATAATATTGTCGTCTTTAGCCCCTTCGGTTCCTTGTTGGCTGAAATTATATTTTTTATCGCTTGAGAATACTCTGATGGATTTATAAGGTTCAATAGATCTAAACGGTTCGACGATTCACTAAAGATTGATTAGATCACCGCCGACCGCTTGTATTTGTACCAAAACTTACTCAAACATGGGATTACCCACTTTATAAGTATTTTTGTTTTCGTACCATCCATGATTGTTAATTTGAACCATCGACATGTAAATGGACAATAAAATGTTTTATTATCGGATATAAATATTTGTAGGTACTATTTAAGTAAATAAATAATATCTAACTTTTGCAAAGGCTCGATCAACTTAGTTATATATGTAACTAAGCTATACTATACTATATTATACTATACTATACCAAAATAAAAACTTAATACTTATAAGATAATATAATAGGAAAGGTAAAATAAAGTTGTATACACGGGCCAGCGAACTTTAGACGACACCAATTATAACGATATATCTCGACATAAGAATATGACAAGGAAATAATCTATTTTTAACCAACTAAAAAGAGGGGTGTTATAAGTTTGACCTGTGGTTCAAGGTTCAATCTGTAGGATGTAGCGGCCAAAACCGTGGTCGGATTTGAATACGTTTTTTTTTAATCGAAAGCTATGTTTGGTCGAAATAGAAACAGTCGTCTCCAAGATAATGAGGTTTTATTAGTACGGGTGAAAGGTTCTTATTCAATATCGATAGAAATACTTAAGCAAATGAAAATTTGTGTGTCTGTAGGATTATTTAGTAAAATAAAGAAACCAGTATCATAACTTTAAAATGCAGAAAAAAATAATAAAAAAAACCCTTGATACAAAAAGATTTCTAAAAAGAATAAAATATTATTATTATGTAGAGGAACTGCAGCAAATTTGGAATACTGGTTTGTTTTTTGAGAATAAGTAGAGAAAAAAATGGCTTAGTCTAATAAAAAATACATGAAATGGTTGGAAAATTATTAAACTTTAATAATAGAAAATATAAAACAAAACGAAAACTAAGAACATTATTAAAATTTTAATCAACCTAAAAAAATCCAAAAGCTTCATTTGACTTATGGTGCAGATAATTTGGAATATAGTATTCCAAATAATGATCACCTTTTTATTTTTGCTTTTGCTTACACTTTTCTTTACTATCTAATAAATTTCTTATTTTGTAACAGTCTTATTGATTTCACTTATCTTGGTAATAATTTTTATAACGAAATAGCTTACACTAATATAATTATTAAGTATCTAATAATCAGTCACAATAATCACAGATCAGTGTTAAATATGAATTTAAATTACTGTTTTTAGTAGTCATTAATTCTTACAGTAATCACATATATAAATACCAGATTCATAGCCACCACAATCTCCGTGAACCCACATTTCGCAAATTAAGCATTTTACCCATTCTTCACCCCTTTTATCCTCACTATATTTTCCATTACAAAACATACACTCTGCATCCTCATCAGTTGGGACTGTAGACTCATTTGTCATTGCTATGTCGTCAGATAAGTCTGTGTAATTTCCATAGACATCAGGATTTGAGTGTGATGACTCACTTTCTGTAATATTTGTGTTTTTGGTTACGTTCTTCTTGCCTTTTCTCTTAACACATTTCTTTTGTACTGTCTTCGCCTTTCCCGACTTTTTCATTTGCGCATTCTCAAGGTCTTTTTTATAAGGGGAACTTGAAATTATTGCGGATCTTGCTGGCTTACGGCCTCTATTGCTCGTTCTCTTTTTTACTATTGGCACGGGAGAAATTTGAGAGGGAGTAACTAATGATTGGATTCCTGATGGCCCCGGTTGAGCTTCATCAAAATGCTCTAATCGCCGAAAAGCGGACACGGGTGAGGCGAGCGGGTTTGGACTCGTTTGAGGGTTTTGATCCTCTGAAACATCAACAGCAGCGGCTATGTAATCGGCTTCTGTAAATATATTTCTATTAAATGGATATATTCCACCAATTTTAAAACCATTTGCAGCAATTTCGGCGGTTTGGCACTTGATGTAGGCTCTCCCAAATAGCTCAACAACATCATATGGTGTTACAGATCTGTTATGTTCCCGGAGAAACACCCTAACTTCTTCACTGTAGTAACATTTTAAAGGACCCATGAAAGTACGATCAAGGGGTTGCATTTTGTGCGTGCAATGAGGGGGCAAAGATAGAATTGTCACATAATTCTGTTTCGCTAGATCTATTAATTCTATATTCTTGGTGTGACTATAATGCCCATCAAGAATCAAAAGCACTGGTGATGCTTCTGTTGGCTTTACATAATCGACGAAATGTTGAAACCATTGGGTAAATAAATTAGTTTGAATCCATCCAGATGGATGAGCTTTTCCTATGGAACCAACTGGAGCTCCTCTCATCAAAGCCTCGGACATATTTTTTCGAGGAAAAATTAACATAGGAGGGACAAATATTCCAGTGGGATTCATGCAGATGATAATAGTTAATAAAGACCCTCTTTCTGCTGATGTCATTGCTCCAATTTGTTTTTTCCCTTTGCGCGCAATGATCTTTGGAATTTTACTTTGAACTATAGAGAGACCACTCTCATCAACGTTAAATATGCGCGCAGCAGGGAAAGGCTTATCAGCCTGGATTTTGTCAAGATTGTTGTAGAACTCATCAACTCTTTCTTTAGTGAATCCATTGGCTCTTGCTTGAGAAGTTCCAGTTGGCTGCCTTATGGATAAAATTTCTTTATGTCGTTTTAAAAATCCCTTCAGCCAGTATCTTCCAGCAAATCCATCCTTAAACGTATTTAGAATATTATTTTTTACAGCTAATTGATATGCCAACCGACGCAAATCCATTCTGGTGAGCCCATAAAATTTATTCTCCATTGTTAATATATACTCAACCAGCATGTTTTCAATATCTGTACCCAAAACTGGCCTTCGACCAATAACTTTATTCATTACAGATTCAGTTGAGGAGTCATTATCGTTAACAAATCGGAATAGGGTAGACCTGGGAACGCTAAACTGCTTAGCTGCCTTTAAGTATCCCATTCTCTTTTCTCGAATAGCGATAATCGCAGCGGACATATCTTCCATCTCCCACTTCTTTCTTTTTCTGTATTTATGAGATGCAGACATTTCTAAAAAAAAACAAGAATTGATATCTTCTTACAAAAATGTGCATAAAATTTGGAATATCCCAAATTATATTCACTTTCGGTATTCCAAATTAACAACATGACATGCTAACCTGAAATTTCATATCACATTTTTAATTTCAGAAATATTAACAAAATAAAAGTAAAACCTTTAACTAAAAAGGTTGCTTATCAGTTTAAATAATTACAATAAAGATTTTATGTATCAGAGTAAATGATTATCAATGATTGCTTACTTACCGAAAAAAGTTTGAAATTTCACGTTTCGCTTCTACGAGGCTAGCAGCCGGAATGACAAAATGGCGGTCAGTTTTTAGAGCTCATTAGCTCCGTATGGAGTGTCACGATAAGTTTACAAAAAGAAAACACAGATGGTACTTATAATAATTTGGTATCCAAGGTATTCCAACTTACCTGCAGTATTCCAAATTTGATGCAGTTCCTCTACTTATTGAAGTCGTTGTGTCAGGGGACCGCTTAGTAAAGGAAGAAATTAAAATTCAAGTAAGTTACCAAGGCAAATAAAGAAATTACTATTATAATAATTAAAATATCAAATCGTATAGTCTATGTCCTCAATGATTAACTTCATAAAATAGACACCATCGTCAACCTACGTACAACGGTCTCCCGACGCAACGACTTCAATAAGTACATAATAATATTATTTTTATCCTTTTTAGGGATCTTTTTGTATCGGGGTTTTTAAATTATCAATTTATTTTTTTTTAGATGTTTTATTACTTATATGAATAATATGGTTTATTACTTAAATAATTTTATATAAGCTTATATAGCAATTCGTTTTACAGTATATATATTTTATAACATTTCCGTTTTTATTACTCTTTAAAAGTTGGAGAATCACCTTTATTTACTAATATATTAATGGAATGCAGTTTTCATATGTAACATATGTGAAATAGGTAGATATTATGTAATATTAACTTATCTGATATTTGATAGTAATTTAATTGAAAATTAATTTAAAAATAGAATTAAAAAATACGAATATAGTGAAATAAAATTGTATTGTATCCAGAGGACAGTGTATTTTCTTTGTTTTAAACAAACAAACGTACGTGAGTGGGAACTCATGTAGCCTGAAGTAAATAAACAGCTGCGGGAGAAAATGTTTTACTACTGTTCCGAAGGCAAGAACAATTAACACATCAAAGGCTACCACTGACGCACACTCAATATTCTTTGGTCACTACGAACCAATTTAAAACTAGTTTTTAAAATAGACTATATTTTATATACGGCGACGAGCATTTACTAGAATATAACATGTTTCATATAATTGATGTTGATGGTTAAGCACTCATCTTGAACTAAGCCGTTTCTTCTTAGCTTTGAAGAAGGATGTGATTCAAATCTAATTGTACTTAGAGAATTTATTACATATTGTTCCAACTGATTATGAAGTTTAATATATTTAACAGTAAGAGACATATCTTTTACTAAACATACTGAATCATACTGAATGGTTTTAATTTTTTGGCTAAACATATTTTTAAAATTCCGTGAAGTTTAATTTTTAAATTTGTGAAGAACAATTACGCAATGTTATAATAGAACAATATGGGTCATGTGTTAGTTCAAAAATGTTAGAAAGTTAAAACCATTTAAAGGATTTTTTTCTTTTTCTCATCATTTCAATAACTCAATGTTTTAAAAATGGAGTTAGTAATCTATAGGTAAGTGTGCCGTGAGAATAAACAAAAGAAGTATATAGGTATTTATTTTTTTACTTAAAATACAACAAACAAAATTAACAAAGTAACAAGATTTAAAGTGTTGGCGTACTATGTGATAGCACTATATGGAGTACATATTATTACCAGTCACAATGATGGCAATTAAAAAAATGTAGTTTCAATCACAAACGTAAATATATCACATACGTAAGTAAAAGATTTCAATTTGCTCATCTTGAAACTATACAGTAATTCCGACTCAATTTCACAATGAAAAATATAGATTTGGTTTTTTTTTTAGCATTGTGTATTAATACAGTTTCATACAATTAAAATTAAACAAATATTTCTTGGATGTGATTGTTTCTTCAAAATTACTGATAAAAATAAAGTTTTTTATCGTTTACTTTAGTAATTTAAAATAACCTATTTTTTAAATAAAAGACGTAAAATGTTAGTGATCGAAAACAAGAAGAAGTCTTAATCAATTTCAAAAGCAACAAAAGTAACTTCAAGAGTTTTCGAATTTCAAAAAGAGAGGTACATTTAAAATTGGAATACGAACAGAGTTAACCAGAGAGATCTGCAACAGTTTGCAAGCTGTATGAACGAAATGAATTTATAAGATGGCTTTCGATAAAGTAATAGATTAAAGTAGGTACTTTTAATTCTGTATACAAAATTTATTTTATTTAGCCTATTTTTAATATAAATTTTATTTAAACATGAATTTTATTTTATTATTAATAAGAAGGATAGAATACTATACTTGTAACAGTTATTAACACATAAAACGTAAATTTAAAATAACAACTATTCGTTAAAACCTTTTGATCTTATAAAATTAAAAATTTTGAAATATAAAGTTAGTAGTAGAATTAGACAAATAAGGAACGTTTATGTCTCAAGAGAATTCATCCTTTTACTTGCGATTATGAAGTATGACTTAATGATGTGGCATCATTACTAGAAAAAATCAGTTATATATAAATTAAATGTATAAGAAAGCACTCCAGTTACCGGACAATCATTATTATTATTTATGGCATTCGTTCTATAAATATCAAATTGAACATCAATTTATTTTTAAGACTCTGATTGTTTGTATCTTTATACACTAAGATTCTTATATTTACTAAGAAATAAAAATAACATTGAAAAATCACAAAAACACTATAGTTTTCATTAATAAATCACTGGCTACTTTCCACATCTAAAATACATTGTTAACGAAAAAAAAAATACTGTGAACATAATAAAAAACGTTTTAAAACTAATCAGTGCTAAAACTTTTACTGAAATGTATTTAGTACACTTTGCTAATAGATTTAGCTAATTTAAATTACTTTGTATCTTGTTCATTACGAGTTTCGTCTCTAAGTTGGAGATTCAGACAAATATTAGTTTATCTAAGAGATGAAAACGTTCCATTATCTTTTTGTATCTATTAACGTTCATTATAATGTTAATAAGAGAGAAGTTTTTACACTAACTTTCATTTATTGAAATTTTACTGTTATGTAATGTATTGTTTGCACTAAATTATGATTTGGATTTTAGTTGAAAAAGTGTTTTAATGCTAGCACACAACTACAATTGCTGGTGAGTTAAAAATGAAGTTCACCAAAAAAATGGCGTCACATGGTACAGATTGAGTTTTTTTTTTCTTTATTATTTTAGTTCTTCTTATCTTGTCTTAAATTTAAAATGTTTATATAAATGGTTATAGTAATAAATGTTCACTCTGAAATAAAATATTATTGCACTAAATTTTATTAAAATCGTTAGAAATTTTTGGGTGATACGTGAACAAACACACGTACATATAAACAGAGACACATAAGGGTTTCTCTTGCTTATTGGTTACTTAGTGGTTATGTATTTTATTGTATTTACAAAGTAATTTATTTCTACTTCATCTTTCTTTAAGTAATTTATTTCTTTTTGTACTTCAAATTATTATTTAAACGTAGGTATAGCTCGGAATTTTATCAAATAATAATTATATACAGGTAGTTAATATTTATATATATCTATAAATAACGATTATTTTTTATATTATATATAACCAAGTGGAATTATATGTACTATTCTGCATTAAATAATAAGTTATGATAGCATTTGTTAAATGTAAAAAAAATGTAAATTTCGACAAATTGATATTTAACTAAAAGTATATTTTTATGAAATAATATTTCTATATTATTAAATGGTTCAAAAAAAACTATATTTTTATTTTTTTATCGTTTATATATAATATATTGTGCAGTATATTTTTATAACTTCTAAAAATTTAACAGGTAAATGTACAACATGGTACGTTTGAATCCCAGGAGAAATCATTCCACATCCTAGAGGCTGCAGTTGTTAAACATTCAACAGTTATATTGTAAATAATTTATTTGCAATGGTCACATTTCTTAATAAAATACTAGTTGCCTATAGCATGGAATACATTCATGCTTATTTGAAAAAAAAATGTTAAATAATAAGTTATTATTAAATAATAAGTTTTATGTACAAGTTATTCAATTCGATGATCTTGGTTTAATCAAAAGAGCTTTACGTGTAGATCGATTTGATAAAATAAGTTACAAAATAATGATAAAGCGATAAAGGTGGATTTTTGAAATACTAATCCTCAATAAATATTATATTAATCCCCTATCTAAGCTAAATATTGAGGTTTGTGTATACTTTCTTCGATATCTATCTATATACTAGTTTTAATATTTTGTAAATTCCATTGTAAGTTAGCTTAACACATACTACACACGCTTGACATTTCACTTCACTCAGCAAGATCCTCAAAGATTTATTGTCAAAAATAACACTAGCTCTCCTTACAAGCCGCATTTGAAGAGAAATAATTACTTTAAAGCATTAGAGGCAGCGTTATATATGTTTTAATAGTTAATATAAATGACAAATAAATTACTTTCTATTAAAACCGTATTTTTTGTTTGTTTCTATTTTAAGGTTCATGACGTCAAGAAAAATAATGCAAAACAGCAAACACGATCGATGAATAAATATAATACTGAAAAGGGCAGACTTGAATGAAAAAAACTTAGAAATACTTACATAAAGGGACCAGCCCCAAAAAAGGTCGCGTTAAAGCTCATGTGACAAAAACACTTATAATATAAGAGGCCCGAAAATTTTCAAAGCTGAAAAGGCCTCAACGTAAGTATGGGAGCAGGTAATAGCTTTTACAGGAGCGAGACAATATAACCATAGCATTATGCTAATCATCTACATGATTATTCGCTACATAATGAAACAATAAAACTTATATTTTTATAAATGTGTTTAATAAAAATATACGTTTTATTGTTACATTATGTACTGCTGCTGAATATTTTTTTTAATAAGTTCAGAATGACAAATTTATAAGCACAGGTAGGACTTGAACCTGCTGAATCCCTTCACTGGATCAACTTAAAAAAACAAATTGTTACCCACTTTATTGAATTTAGCATTCTACATGTAATCGTTTTAGGCCACGGAAAAAATAATATACGTGTATAAAAATATCTATAAACCTGTAGTCATGTTAAGCTTATTTAAATTTTAAATAAATATAGAATGAAAAATAAACCGATACGAACATTGATTCGAACCCGAGACCTCTGGGAACCGTCTCGTTGCGCTAACGCATCGCTACCAGTCTCGGTGAATTAAGCCTTCTATATATAAACGTCTTTATCAGGACGGTGGTGACATCTAATAGGATTCTTTCAAAAGTTCTAACCAATGCTTCTAACATTACAGCGACATTTATTTAGAGCGACTGGACAGTTTCCAAGATGTCGCGGATTCGAATCCCTCCCAGTTAATTTTTCATTCTATATTTACTTGAAATTTAAATAATTTGAACTTTACATGGCTTACATATTTACAAACCATCCTAATCATTAAGTATTATTTAATATTTTTTATAACTATTATTTTATAAATTTAATCATATTTACTATTCATATAAAATAACAAACAATATTTCGTCTTATAGTTTCATAATTTAATTGATATACAGATTTATTATTGTTATTTGTTAATATCAATTTCGGTAATAAAACGAATGGCGCCAACAATTAACTTTTGTTACACGATCCCCGGATAAATGGTTGCTTTTGTAAATAAATTAGTTTTTGCCGCAACCTGACCTGTTTGTAAGGCTATGCTTCCAGTGGACAGAATTAAAATTACATTAATATATTTTAATGTGTTTATGTACTTATTATAATACTTATAAAACTAATCCATCCTTTTTTACATATTTTTATAAAAAAAGATATAGTATGTATTTAAAATCACAAAAAACATTAAAAATTTGAGATTGCCCGTCTTGCTGTATATTTATGTATATTAAAATATATATATACATAATATTATATATTTCTACTTTACTACAACATTAAAAATATTATATCTATCAACAAAATATACGCTTTAGCAGAATACCAGCCTTAGAATGAAATTATATGAGCGCCTAAATAAATATCGGAGTGTGTAAATAAATCCTCGTTTTGTTATGAATGAGATCATTAATATATAGCACAGGGAAATAATTATTGTGATTATTAATAATAAAACACATTTATAAGCACGACAAGGAAGCTTTTTGTATTCATATTTATTTCTAAGTATCATTGCGGGGTAATCACACCTAAAAAAACATAGATAGCAAAATTAACCGATACGTATAGAATTAGAACCTCGCTATCAGCTTTAATGATAGCATTATACATATATATAATTAATTTGATTTGGACGGAGTTAGTATCTATAAGCATAATAAAAGTCCTAAATCGAAATTAATGTTATAAATAAATATTGTTATATTTATTGATTAGTTTACCGCCTCTTTGCTTGCAATAGGGAAAATGAAAATATGAACATTATTTATGGAACGTTTAGTTCTAAAAAAAATGGAAGTAAATTTGATCCGTTCTTTAAAGTGCTTCATGTTTTACTTTTGGTATTAAATTGCTTGTTGAACTTTGAAAGAACTTGTTTGCTACGGACATTCGGAAACAACACATTCGTAGAAAGTTTACTGTTAGAATTCCGTACCTCAAAAGAAAATAATCTTCAAAGGTGACCGCTTTGTAAGTCTTTGAAACCTTATTTTACAATAATATGTCTACGTAGTTGATTCATTTGTTAAAATTATCATGTTTTAAATTTGACACTATTAAAATAATTTACCTTTATTCCTGAAGTTTGGTAAGAGGTAAGTAAATCTCACAACATAAGGACATTACATATACAAAAATATATTTTTTTTATTTGTTATTCTTGGAATAACAAAATCTGGTATGCCAATTAAAAAAGTTAATAAGTTACTACTTCGTGACGTGTGATCATTGGGTGTAGAATATTTTTCTACCATATCGATTTAGAAATTAATTTTAATTCGATACTCATAACGGAAGAAATGTTTTATACGGTACCTTCAAAATAGTTCGTGTTTTCTTAATAACATTAATCGATTATGATAAAATGTTAATATTCTGGTTATTTTTGGAAGGATTACGAGGCTTAGGGAAATAATCTTTAAAATATGTATGGAAAATTAATTTTGCAAAAAAAACTACTTATTTTTTGTCAGGTTGTGCTATATGGCTGGTTAAATTCAGTAGTTTTTTAATATGTTAAAAGTTAAACTAATACAACAAAAGGTATCATTTTATTTATTTCTATTAGAAAAAAGTGGTTAGAAGAGTCATAAAAAACGTGTACTCTAGAAATCATATATATTGTGTATTTCTAGCGCTTGTAAATTTAGCGCCAAAATTCATAATTCGGTTTATAACTTATAAAAATACTTCTGATTCAATGTGGGGTGAGTCTAGGAACAAAATAAGCCTAGCCTAGCTTAGCCTAACACTGACAGTATACCACAGAATAAATGAAATCGATTTAAATAGTAAGAGTTGAAATAATCTTCGCTAAATTAATATTTGGAAATATGTATATACATGTATAGCTATATTAAGCTTACTTAAATTTTAAATAAATATAGAATGAAAATGAACTGATACGGACAGGGATTCGATCCCGCTACCTGGGAAACAGTCCCTTCGCTACTGTATCGCTACCCATCTCGATGAATTGAGCTTTCTATATAAATTGTCTAAATAAGCAAGTTCTGCAATTAAGCTATTACCGCACTTAAGCTATTACAGCACTTGGTATACATTAGCACTCACTCAAGGAGGATAATAACCAATTCTAGATTCAATTTACGTTTTACTTTTTTGTATATAAAAACATGAAATGATTTCTGGTCTTACTAAAACAATAACCAATTAGGTAACTATAAATACATTAGTATAAAAAATGACAAAATGTTTTATTATTAAATACCTTTTTAATAATAAAACGTGCTACTTATTAAAATTCCTATTTCCAATATTAAAGGAGTTAGTATTCCAATATTCGGTTAGTTTTTACTTAATTACGTTTAGCAACTGCATCAAAGGATATGACAAAATATTAATAACTTCATGTCAACCTCTTTGAGTTTTGAGTTTTAATTAAAATACAATCTCACTTTATTTATTTTATCTAAAAGATACAGACTTTTCTAATCCTTTTTATCCGATTGACGTTCATCTCACTGTTAATTAAAGAGCTATTGTTTTATCCGCCGTTTTGTTTCCTGAATTATTGTCAATTCTTGTGAACTCTGGCCCATTTATAAAGTAACATAGATTTCATCATCCTTTAATATGCTTTTATACTTATATTCACTTGCTCTTGTACTTCGCAAAATACGTTACAAAAACTATCAATCATCTGAAATGACGTTTGTTTTAATTCGACGATAAGAAATGATGAAAGTTGGTTCAATACCATCATAATTTTATCAATAAAACTTATAATTGTTAATATATATCAATAAAACTTATAATTGTTAATAAATAAGTCTAATAATTATGCATAAAAAATAATTTAACACCATATCGACAATCATTTCTATTTGCAATACTTAGGTGCTTAAGCTTTCAAAGTTTAAATATGTTACACCGAAACGAAACCAACAAACGTCTGCTAAAAGGAAACGAAACGAAACGTAGACGAATAAAAAAAAATACTGTCTTTAAATACAAATTAAATATCATAGATACAATAAAATATAAAAGATGTTTGGGTAATACAAAAATACTATACATAATATATGAAAAACGTAATTGGCTTGCTAATTTTCTGAATATATGTTGTAAAAAACATCACGTCCTGACTTTATGAGAACCGAGTTGGAACATAAAATGAAGTTAACCAAAACAGACGGCGCATTATAACCTATATGCACATCAGTTTATGGTTACACGAGATCATTATCTAGTTTAAGATAAGAAAACTCAATGTATTTCAATATTATCCTACTAAAATTATAGGGACGATTCTATTCAAGTTACTTGTAAGTTTATATAGTATCTAAGAATTTATATTTAAATTCAAAAAAATGTTACATATTGTTAAGATGTTTATATTTATTAACATAATACCTACTCTAAAAAGGTGAAATTACTGAAAGTTATATCAAATTTTAATTAATGTATTACATTATTTTTTTTAAGCATTTTACAGACAATTTTGTAGACCTACATATCTTCTTACTTTTAAAGGTCAATTAAATATGAAAGTTCAATCGCGTTTTGTAATGTCGAGGCAAAATTACTTTATTTCATAATAAAGAGGTGGTCTTTTGAGATCTCTTTGGAATATTGGAAGATTTTTATTGAAGGTCAAATTTATATATGAGTATTGAAGTTTGAAAAAATTTGATTTGTAAAAATTGAACTGTACATTTTTTATTTTACTTTAATTCCTTATTTAAAAATTATATTTGTAGCAATTTTAGTATTAACTCTTAAAGAAAAGTCGAATTACAATTTCAGATAAGAGAATGAGTCAGCGTTAACTGTAACTTCAGTTAGAATATCTTAGGGAATAGCACCAAAAGCACACTGCGTCAAAAGACGCATTGAATTTTAAACACTTTGTGCCATCTTCCTTAAGAGATCATTTTTAAGTCAGAGATCTATATATATTTTAGATAAAAATGTTTCATCATGCTCTCCTTTTATCATTGGATGTTGTTCATTACATCAATTATAAAATAATTTCAAACCAATGTTTCGTTTCTTGGTAACAATGCAATCATTTTTATTGTCAAACTTAGATTTTATAATGCTTGATTTAGAAATAAAAATAAGAACTTTTCTTAAGTATTAAGAAAATATTTCTTTAATTAAAAAAAAATACGTTCTACATATTTTGTTGTTATATATCGTCATCGTATTTATTCAAATATATTATATGGTATAGCAATAGGGTAATAGTAATAATGACAATTCATTATCCTTCTTTATATTAATACATTATCTGGTTAACCCGGCGTCAGCACAGTTAAAATATGTTACAACGATAGTAGGGTTGGGTCCAGGAGACCCGTGAAGAAAATCGTCATAATTTCAATAATTACAAGACATTTACTAATATATGGCTGTAATTGGATAAAACGACTATAGTTTAAGTGGTCATGTATGAGTAAAAAGAACTTGAAGTAAAACTTTCTTTTTAATATTTTTTTTATGATAGTGGAGCAAAATATTAACAAAAATAACAACCTTTGTTTTAAAGTCACAAAACTTGAACCAAATATAAACTTTTTTTCTAAAATATTAATAATTAGGATACATGTAAATCACCTTTAGTAGGACTACAAATAAAATTACAAATTAGTTTTAGGAATCAGTCATATCATTGCTTACATATGCGCAGTCTCTACAGTACAATATTGCAAACTCAGTGCAGATATATTTATTTCAGTTCCGTCAAGTTCAATTACTTTTTCAGTCTTTTTTGGCAGGACAGTCTTGCAACCTTTTTCTGACCTTCAGTATCTTTGCAGACGGGTCCCTAACAGGGTTTCCTAAAAAAATTGCGTATTGTTTGGCACATTAGTCTTAGCAACTGCAGGATGCCTTTACGGTCGCGCAAATGCTCACGAACAAGAGTAATGCGTAAATTGAGAATTTGCAACACTTTGTAACAATGTTATTATTTATCTTAAGAAATATATGTGCATTTATTGAAGCCATATTTTTATATATATTATAAAATTTTCAACCCTAAATCGAATGTTTAGGCCTAAAAGCATCTAGGCCACTTTATTGTATCTCTTCCAATAAAATTAATAGATTGTACCTGGCTGTCGTAAGTGCTGACAAAATTCTACTGTGATTCTGTTCTGTAATTCAATCAGGGGCTCATTATCACTATTCATTTCACATGCGTTTTCGTCGGTATTACTAGTTTGGCTGCAATGCTCAAATGGACTTCTACATCTTCAGTTTCTGAATTTTCATGATCGGAGTCTGATTTCTCCAAGATACTCAATATTCGCTGTCGTTCGCGTTCTTCGAGAACCGTTATTTCAAAAGTCATGCGAATAAAATAAATAAATATACTTTTTTATAATGGCGCGAAATTACTACACGAAGTGTATGGTTGGGTCAAATTTACCCTTTGTCATGTTTAGAAGCGTTTATACACTGCTGCGATTGCAATACGACTAAATGTGGAAAGATACGACCCTTAGCTCCAGCTATTGAGAATTATGGCAATGTGGCACCAAAAACATTAGAAATACGCGCATTTGAAGCACAGCCCGGGTCAAATAGACCCAACTGTGCGAACGCCGGGTTAATCACATTTTTGTTTCGTGTAGATAAAAAAATATAGTGTACATACAAAATTTCGTTCAGGTGTGTTCAGTACTAACAATATTTTATGATATAATTTTAATTTCGATTACGCACCGTGTAATGATAATTTAAAAAAGGCTATTTAAATAACAAAACACATGTTACATATTCCCTTAGAAAACTTTTTTCCTATAAGACAAAAGGAATATGTTTTATTATATTCCGGCAACATCGCGTGATATCCTTTGATGTGTTAATTTTCTCGACTTTCAAAATAACAACCAAATATTTTCTTTTTACTAACTACGCGAGGTTTGAAGATCACGAGATATCGGTTTAGAAATCGGTTTTAGAAATATTTATCGTCCAAAACAACATTTATTAATTCATCGTCATTATAAATTATGTACAATAATTAATATTAAAATGGAGAAAAATTTATAATATAGTATTTTGTTAGATTTTCAAGAGTACTAAAAAAAATGTTTTTTACGGATTTAACTCGCGTATAATTATATTTTAAATTTAACCCAACGTTTTGAATGCTTTGCAGCGTTGTATTCAAGGTAAGTAAGTCAGTTGATTAGTCATCTTTCTCCAATGGTTTCTAAGATTCACGGTGCGGTCACAGATATGGGATTTTATCCAAACATCTACTCTATTGAAATTAGGGTGACACGTTGTTCTTTAGAGAGGATTTTGGATTTATAAAATCTTATATAATGATTAGGCTTATCTACTGTATAATCACACACTGCTGACTTTGATGTACGGGTATATACTTGATATCCGAGATGTATTCCGATGCTCCTATTTGTTTATAATAAATCAATTATATGTATAATAAATCACAATCGCAGTCAAGTTTATTTATTTCAGCACATTTTAAAAGAATATTACTTTTATTGGCCTCAAAAATTGGCCCAATTTTCTTTGATGTTTGTTGATAGTTCTTATAGAAACCTTTTTTTTAAGATATTGCCAATTCTGTCAGTAACCTATTTTACTTATGGTAGTAGGGCTGGTTGACGCTCAACTTTGGGTAGAATGATGTCGTTTCTACGACGTTAAAGAGGTACGGGTAATTGGCTTTCGGAGCTCACCCTCCAGGTGTTCAGCGTCACAAATGTGTTGTGCTCTCTAAAACAAATATTTGCCAATGGTAGCTAACTGGCTAGGGTGGTGGTATGATTTACCATTGAGGTACCTATCTATGTGTATGGGTTTCCTATAAACAATGTGTCTTAATGTGTTGTTAGCATTCTTAATGAAAAGAATATCAAGGAAAGCTAAAGTATTACTTGACTGTAATTCCATTGTAAATTTTATTTTATTATTAATGGAATTAAGGAGTCCTACAAATGCAGATGTGTGTTTTTTTGTTAGTATTCCTTTTTTTTAATATCTCATCGGTTGGTTTAGTGATTGAACTAAGGTAGGTATTGCAAGGCTATTATTAGTTACTATAATTATATTTATTTATCTTAATAAGTTTATCGAATTTAATTATTTGTCTCGTTTGTATTATTATAATAAGATTAATATGTTTTGAAATGATAATGATAAGTGCTTTTTAATATAAAATGTGTTATTTATTGCGTATGCGCATAAGCAGTACTTTGAATTATTTGATAACGTGCCTGCTGATTTGCACATCCAGGAGTCCCTGATTCGAATGTTTGTTGTTGTGACAGCAATAACTTCTGGCAAGCATTAAGCAGTAAGCACCCGTATTATGGAAAAAATGGTTTAAAGATTCTTTAGTATTAAGATACCAACTTACGAGTAAATAGTTTTTAATTAGTGACATTAATGCATAATAGCAATGTTTATATATGGACTGGAATGCTTATGCCACTTTATAATTATTATTGTTCTAACCAATAGCCTATTAGGGTCATTATCAACATTATGAAAGTTTTTACAAACTATTTAACTTCATCTCGGTATAAAATAAGCTTTTTCTACTAATTGGTTAAAAAACATACAATACCTTTTTTATAAATGTTTTTTATAAATCCTTTTTAAAACAGCCAACTAAAGCCTACAAAAGGGTTGTTTTTGTTCGGAATTCAATAGCAAACAGCCTTTGTAATCAATGGCAATAGAAAAATTAAATGCTTATAAGGCATGGAAAGCTATTATTAAGTATAATTTATGAGCTGTAGTTTTTATTTTTAATATTTTTATTTTTTACTCGAAATAATAAAATGCGTTAACATCGCTAAAAATATTCCAAATTTCGTATATGTAGTTGTACTTTCATATCATTTATCTATCGATGACTCTTACAAAATCAGCAAAAATAAAGTAACAATCCTCACTAGCGTGTGGTCATTTGATTAGAACATATATTGCCTGCCTCTGAGTTCCGCCGGTACATTGTATGAAATCCTTCGTATGAAATTAAGATTTTGACCTACCAAGGTTTATTACTCTTTCGGTGTTATGGACTTTTTCATTGTTGACGCCAGAGGCTGAGAAAGAGGATTGCGATTTAGCCAATATTTAATCGAGACAGACCGAGGGTTAAGTGATGAGCCTATCGTCCTCAAACACCACCCGCAAGTTGTCTGAGGGATCGCTATTCCGCAATAATCCGGTGTTTTACATTTTGATCCATGTCATTGACCGAGTATAAAAAGGTACAACAACAGTCTGAATAAAGTGGTAAAAAAGCACAGTAAAACACTATTTGCTCAAAACTTGAGAGACCGCCGAATCATATGTGTTCTCCAAGTAGCTTCCATATTTCTAATGGTATACTAGGTTGGTCTACTGCTTGTTTTTTATGCATTGCGACCCCATTGTCTATTTAAGCATACTCAATATAATGTTAATATTTGGTTACCAGGTTAAGTTAAGTTACCAGGTTTGGCAACTGCTACCTCTCTTCTAACACCATTCTTATATTTTTTCCTCCAGTCATCGTTCGTATATTCCAAATGGCACACCTCATTCCAATCTTTTTTTTTCTGCCCTTGAAAGTCGCTTACAATGATGCGACAACCCTTGTAAAATTTTTCACGAGTGCCAAGTACTGCCTAGCACCATTATCATACTCTTTATTTATCTACCATTCTATAATATATAGGACCCACCTCTGACTTCCCTCCTGGGCATTGAGTATTGTTCGAATTTCTAGGTATTTTACATAGTATATACTAATTTTATCTGTTTTGACACTGATTCGCCAATGAACGGAACGCAAGCTATATATTATAAGTCAGTTCAAAAATGAAGGCTAAATTCGATTGGTCTAAAAGTTCACATATCATCAAAACAAAAAGTTAATAAGAACTACTCATCTATTAAAGGACCAATTGTAATCTTTGATCTAGGATGTTGTCATTGTCCAAAAATATTAGGAATAACAATAATTATTATTAATAATTTCTCTACATACTAAATATTGACAATTTCATTCACTCTTCTTTATTTCCTTAACATAACTAATTAACGTTATTATATAATAATAAACGAGTCTTTTAATACCTTTAATAAAAGGAAATTATAATAAGGATACATACCCACTAATAAAATACCTACTGCGGTTTTACAAGCACAACTTTAAATCCCATGAAAGTCAGGACAAAAAGTAGTTGATGTAGATGTTGAACTAGATGAAAATGTAGCTTTCATGAAAATGTTTTTTTTTTAAATTAGATTAGTATTTATTTAAAAATAAACAGAAGTTTCTTCTTAATAAAATTAGCATAAACAAGTTCTATATAAAATTTAAGTTTCTTTAATATAAACATTAAAAAGAACCTTCTTTACTACGACTTGTAAATTTTATAATTTAATACTTTACTATAGCTCTGTCTATTTAAAAATCAGTTTATTAAATATTGAGCCTGTTCGTTACAAGCAGATAATAGTTACAAATAAACATAACTTCTTTATAATATTTCTATACATAAATTCTGTATTATAATTAAGTGCCTGTAATGTTTATATTACCCTCTTTACTATGTATGTAAACTTTATAACCTAATAACCTCTAAGGTTTACTTATCTTTATATTTTTCTTCCCTCTACATGTCGACACATCAACGTTTTGGGCGTCCTAATATTAAGTGGGTTGGGCTAAAATGTGTTTTTGTCCATTTGAATTTCATCATTTGCCTTCTCTTACAATAATCACGCACTTCTCCGTAACCTTACTGCTTCAAATATTAGCATACCTTAATTTTTAGGATATGTTTATTTATTTATCCTGTAGGTATTTGTCAAAGCTACTTAAAATATTATGTAAACAAAGCTTATATAACAAAAAATAATACTCTTAAGACTATTATTTAAAGTAAAAATATTTTTTTAATGTAAATTTTTTTCAACTTATGTTCACCAACTTATATTTTGTTAAAATTCGTTTTTAGTTCGAACGAGATTACTTCCCTTGATAATTGTAGTCGTTTATATGATTTTATTTAGTGTTTCGTAGATAACATATACTTTACAGTCTGCTTTAATTATGTCTTTGTGAGATTTATACCCTATTCTATTTGTTGGCGTTGTATTTGAGGTGAGTCGAACATAAATATAGATCATCTTAATTAAATTTCAGACTCCATCCACTGTTGTGGATTTTTTATTCATACTGATTAATGATCTAAGAAGTTGCTATAGCAACTTTTATTTGTTACATGATATTCTGTCTACCTCAAGACTTTTTCTTGAAGTGAATGTGAACATTAGGTGTAGCATATTAGGTTTTATGAATTCGATTTAATTTCTTTATTCTGATTGGTATTTGTTAAAGTTTTCGACATAACTTGAACGTCGTTGTTTTCATCACAACGAATTAAAATAAAAACTAGTACATATAGTTCTGTTATAAATTTCATCGCAGTACGTATAATTATTATAATTGAGGGGTGAAATTAACATATTTTGTTACACTAAAAATTAAAATCATGGAAATGATACATTATGTATTAAATAAACCGTGTGTACAGTAAATCATGTGTTTGTTATTTTCATAGCTAATATTTTGTATAATTTGCAATTTGTAATTGTGCAAATTCGATATATTCAAATAGGTTTCAAAATTTAAGTACACTTACGGTAAAACAAAATATTTCTATAACGGCTCTTTATCTTACCTTGCTTTTTATATGTTAATAATTGACTTATAGTTGCAATAAAATATCTACCTAAAATAAATAAATAATGTCTATAACCAAATCAACTTCTTTAAAAGTTTATCGTGAATTACGTACGCCGCTCCATTGCAGATTGGCGAGGTACTTTATTTATAATATTAACAAGTTTCTCGCTATTTATTTAAGTGTTTAGACTAGGTTTTCATAGAAATATATTGGAAATCTAGAAATTTCTACCTGAAATTAATACACGGGAACCTGCCACGGATAATTTTTAAACCTTATTTTACTTAACCATAATTAAAATTATACTTCACTTAATTTAAACGAAATATACTTCATAGTTGTATTTTTTTTTCAGCAAAGTTTGAATCGGCAAGATTTTACAAAGGATGGCTAATAAGTGTTTGCTATCTCGTAAATCTCATGACTATCTGAAAAGGATGGCACTAATTCCAATAAAGGAAACGTTCTCCCCGAATGATCCAACAAGAGCTCTTAATTAACAGTGAGATGAACGTCAATCAAATAAAAAGGTGAAAGGATAATGAAAAGTCTTTATCTCTAAGATAAGCTGAAATGTGCCTGAACTCTAAATAAAGACAAAACTCTTAATTAAGAAGGCACAAAGTGATTCAATTCCAACGTCTTTTGACTCATTTCGTAATTCATTGAAATGTGTCACCCAGACAAAGCTTGGAGCCATTTTTTGGTCTGATTTTTTTCAATTGTTTGAAATTTTGAAAAAAAAATCTGTTAATTCATAACTTAAAATTATAATAAACATCCTCTATCCCAATATATTTTTTAACTCGTACTTTATTATGCAAATGGATAAAAGCTTCTTTTCTTGAGTGTAACGAAACGTAAATTGAATTTTCTACCCTATATTGACCTTCCAGAATGAGTGCGAATATCTTAGTCTACGAAATCGGACGGAAAAATTGCTTTGATAAAATCTGATATTTAAAATTGTGGCCAATTCTTAAGGGGATTTCAGTATTCAATTATACTAATAATATTTTGTGCTGAAATGTGACTTTTAATACGGACAATCTTAAATTCAATCAAGTGGGAGAGAAAAGGAGTTATTGTGATCAAAAGCAAAGTGGCTATTTTTAATATTTAAAAATCTCTATATTTAAAATGATATCTGAATAAAAAAATTGTGTGTGTCAGCTCCGACGCACGACTGGAGTTTACTCCTTAAGTATAATTGTCTAAACAGACGGAAAAAAAATAAAAAAAGATTGATACCTTATAAAATATTATCTACACCCCTTTCTGCCATAGTTTATTTCGAAATACTTGCATTTCACTTTAGCCAAATATAATGATAAAGATTATAACTTCACAATAACAATGTTAATTATTGATAAATATAACAAAAACAGCAACATAAGTAAATTGATACTGATATAAATAAACAAGCTCAATAACATATAGATATAGTCGCTTTGCAGCATATACATTACTCTATACACACATTTAATGTTTTCATTGATTTTATCAACATTCATGAGCATATTCGCTTTTATTAATACGATGAATATGTATGGTTCTGACTATGTTGTTAAGGCATCTTTTAATATTGATATTTTTTTATCAGTAATCATTAGCATATTAGCTTATATTAAAAATTTAATAACATAAAAATTAAAAATGTATCGTTCCTTACATGGAAATATAAGTCTTTACTTACATTACAAATAATAAATATTTTAGGTTTTAATTAATTATTTTCATTATTATTTTTTGTATTATGTTAAATTGCTTAGTAGTTCTTTATTATTTATTTCATATTGGAGTTTGTTCCCTTAGAATCAATTTACAAATAAGACAGTTTAATTGAAAAAAAAACGTGCGACACTTGTTGTCTGCCGCGGTAAAGCTATTGCATAGCATTTTTATCAACTATTGCAATTATAATTATTTATGTGGTATTTTTTTTTATTGATGTTAATTCAAGTTTTTAAGCTATTGCATAGCTTCTATCGCGGGCCTTGAGTATGGAGACCGAATCCAGAAATTCCATAACGAAAATAACCTAACACACCAGTATTGTGTACTTATAATTTAAAAATAGCATAAGCGCCAAGTTGATAATATGTATTATGATCCTTATTGAATAATAATTAATGTTTATTTTAAAATAAATGTTTTACTGGTACAAATGAACTTCTTTCAAAAAGCCTTTTCATTTTAATGACTTTCTGTTATGGTTTTACAAAAGTCCAGAGTACAAGAATTTAACAATCGTAATTGAACTTTATTTAACTTATTTAACTGATTAAATTTTAAATAGGAATAGAATAATTTCATAATATATAATCATGTCATAATAGGAATAGGTCTATAAAATATCGATGTATCGATATATCAATATTATTACTTAGAAATATCGATATTTATTACAAATACATTATCATCATCATTTCTCTTATCGTAGCGGTAAAAGCTAATTCATTCACACTAAATCATTCAATTCAAAATTCAAAATTCAAAATATCTTTATTCAAGTAGGCATTTACACGCACTTTTGAATCGTCAATTACATTAAATTGGTCAGTATAGTCAGTCTGTGAGTAAGCTACCACCAGCTCGGAATGCTGTTCTGCTGAGAAGAGCTGGCCAGAAACTCAACAGTTGCTCTTTTTAAATAAAATTTAACAATGTTTGACTTATAAATTATAACATGAACCCTGCAAATGAGTCAATTTTATTTATTTTATAAACTTAAATGCAATTTTGGAACAACTAGAACCGTCGCAATCAATCGGAAAAGAAGCCCAATGATTTCAGGCAACGAAAATTAAATAATAATAACAGTAAATATATATATAAATCTTCGGCCTGCCACACAACCAGTCACCGCAAGCAGCACCCGTTCACGAGCATAACACAAGAGCCAGCCATCACCCCCTTCGCACATATTTGAGGGAGGGAGGCAACCCGACTCCCGATGCTACCGCAAGTAGTGACTTCTAAGGAATCGGTGTGATGCAGAAGGTCGATAAAGCAAAATTAATTTACAACAAAAAACAAATTGCGGAGATTACTAGCTATTCGCAATACAATACAGATTTATGACCCAAGATTTATGATACAATGACCCAAGTTCCACACATTTCGATCAACCAAAAACTCTTGAATGTTATAGTAAGATTTATTTAATAATATACTTTTAATTTTAGATTTGAAACCAAGAAAAGGAAGATCTAAGATATCTTGTGGAACCTTATTATATATGCGTATACTCAAGCCCATGAAGGATTTCTTAACTTTTTGAAGTCTAAATTTAGGCGTTACGAGCCTATTTTTATTTCTTGTATTGATAGTATGTCTGTCGCTGTTTTTTTTATAGTCATTTAAATTTTGGCGTATATATAGTAAGTTATTAAAAATGTATTGAGAAGCGACCGTAAGAATACCGATTTCTTTAAAAACTTCTCTTAGGGAGTCTCTAGCTTTTAAGTTACAAATAGCCCGTATAGCTCGTTTTTGTAAAATAAATATAGAATTAATTTCGGCAGCGCTGCCCCATAGTAAGATACCGTAAGACAATATACTGTGAAAATAACTAAAATAAACGAGTCGAGCCGTATTAACGTCTGTTAATTGTCTTACTTTTTTAATTGCAAAGACAGCTGAGCTAAGTTTGCTTGCGAGTGTCGAGAGATGGGGGTTCCACTGGAGCTTTTTATCTAAAGTTATACCTAAGAAAGTTGTCGAGTCAGTCAGTTCTAGCACTTCATTGTTAAGGAATAAACTACAATCTTGACTTTTTACATTAGGAAGTGTAAATTCCATGCATTTAGTTTTCTTAGTATTTAATACCAAATTATTAATTTCAAACCAATGAAGAACACGTGACAGAGCACAGTTAACTTTGTCAAAATTAGGTTTATTACGATCAACTTTAAAAATAAGTGAGGTATCATCAGCAAAAAGTACAATGTCACATAGTCCTTTTACGTAAAAGGGCAAATCATTAATATAGAGTAAAAATAAGAAAGGGCCTAGAATAGATCCTTGTGGAACACCCATTTTTAGGTGAGATCCAACCGATTTACAATTATTTACATCAACCGTCTGAACTCTTTGATTCAAGTAAGAGGCAATAAGATCAAGCGCAGCACTACGCACACCATAGTGATTAAGTTTGCAAAGTAATGTTTGGTGGTCCACGCAATCAAAGGCTTTAGATAAATCACAAAACACTCCGATTGCATTCTGTGACTTTTCCCATGCGTCGTAAATGTGCTTAAGAAGCGCGGCACCCGCATCAGTTGTTGATTTGCCTTTGGTGAAACCATATTGTTCACTATGCATGATTTCATTGCTATAAACAAATTCTGACATTTGGTTTAGTATCATTTTTTCGAAAATTTTACTTAAAGTGGGTAAAATAGAGATAGGTCTATAATTTCCGGGTATTAGTCTATCGCCACTTTTGAACAAAGGAACTACTTTACTATTTTTCATTAAGTCTGGGAAAGTACCGGTTTCAATACATTTGTTAAAAATTAAGGATAATTGTGGAGCAATATCATTTATAATACTTATTAGTAATTTTACTGACATACCCCAAAGATCACCGGTTTTTTTCATATTTAGATTTCTAAAAGTTTTAACAATTTCATATGATGTAACAGGTTTAAAAACAAAACATTTATTACTGACTCTTACGTTATTCGTCAATTCGACGATTGCATCACATGGTGAAGAATTTAAATTACCCGTGACTGTTAAAGGAATTTCGTTAAAAAAAGTCTCAAAAATAGCCGCCACAGTTGAATTTGAATTTATTTCAATATTATCAATTTTTAACTTAATAGGTCCATTAGCAGCCCTATTTTTCCCAGAAACACTAGATAAAACATCCCAAGTTGCCTTTATTTTATTTTCTGAGTTTAAGATTTTATTTCTTATGTAAATCGACTTAGCTTGTATGCAAACGGTCTTAAATATTTTAGAAAAAATCCTAACTTTATTCAAGAATACCGGATCTTGATTCCATTGCCTCTCACTATATAATATCTAGTTTTATAGAAATAGTACATTGCCAAAATATATATTCTTTAATCATTTTTACCATTTTATGGTATGTATTTTAAAAAAGTTGATACAAGAAGTGTTTCATCGAATTTATGCGGGAAAAATATAAAAGCAGCGGTAATACAACTAATTTAGCAACTCACTTAAAAAATAAATACCATCTTGCATGTCTAACATGACTTGCAATAATTATTTTAAATAAAGCCAATATGTCGAAATAATGATAATATTTTGAAATTCCAAACCCCAATATTGATGTATTTGAAAATGTCGATATATCAAGCTTTACTGCGGCAATCTCCGAGTGCCACACTTATTTTTTTTGCGTTTATATTAATTGAAGTTAGATGTTGTGATAAGAAAACAATTTTTTCTGTTATTAAAAAAAATACTATTTGAAGTTGTCATTCCTATGTACTGTCATAAAAAGGTTAAGATTATCATTAGCTAAAAATATTTTCAACCTTAAATCTCACGAATAAGTTTAATTACGTTTGTTAAACTATTAAGCTATAAAGTATATAATACAAGTATCAACAAGGCGCTTAAGCTATTTTTAAATGATATGTACGCAATACTGGGCCGAGCTACATAGTAGGCGGAGTGGGGGTTTTAGGTTTTTTTGTTACGAAATTTCTTGATTCGGTCGCTGCACTCCAATCCCACGATATAAGCTATGCAATAACTTAAAAATATTTGAAATAAATATCGACCACGATATCTGAATTTCAATATCAAAGTATCGATATATCGTACAAAAATGTATTAGTAATAAATATCGATATTTCTTAGTAATAATATCGATATTTCCATACATATTTTATCAACAGTCCTATTTAAAATGAGAAGTTTAACTGCTTTGTAATATCATAAAAAGGTTCATAATATCGGCTAAAACTATTTTCAATCTTATTTCTGTGAATAAAGAACAATTACGATTGTTAAGTACTTGTACTTAGGGTCTTTTGTAACACAATAACAGCAAGTTATTAAAATTAAAGGCCTTGATGAAAAAAGTATATTTGTACAAGTATTATGCAGGATTACGCATGCGCAGTAACGCTGATACAACCTATGCCCCCTAGAGGCGAGTTGGTGAACTAAAGAGACAAGCGTGATATTTAAAATCATTAAAAGTTCTGATATTCATCGATAGATGGCAAAACTAGTTGCGCACGATAGGTTGCGCACCAAAAACGTAACGAGGTCATCGTTCAGTGGATTTTACTCCTTATATTTTTCTCATACCGGGCGCCTTATATACAAAATCGATTCTTAAGGAGTAAACTCCAAAAAAAAGGTTTTATTGATTATAACAACAATTATATAGTTATTATATTTATACAACATTAAAGTGTATTCGACAAATGTTGTTAATAATATGTTAACCTAAACGCTCATTAAGAAATTTAAGTGTTCTTCAGGAAAAAAAAATAGTTATAGTACCTAGTGAATTTATATTAAATGACACAATAATGAAAACCATATTTACAAACACGATAAAGATGGCTAAGTGACTAACATTATGTAATACTAAAAAACCCCCGATACAAAAAGACCTATAAAAATAATAAAACTAATATTATTATGTACTTATTGAAGTCGTTGCGTCGGGGGACCGTTGTACGTACGTTGACGATGGTGTCTGTTTTACGAAGTTAAACATTGAAGACTTAGACTATACGGGTCGATATCCTAATTTCTTTATTTGCCTTGGTAAATTACTTGCATTTATTAAACTAATTAAATTAAAAATAATTTCTTCCTTTATTAAACGGTTTTTCTGAAACTACTTGACCGATATAAAAAAATATTTTACCTTTAAAATCCTACATCATCCCTCTGATGAACATAGGTTCATAAATCATATGTAATACGACAAAAACATGATTCAAGACTTTTTCATATAGGTATATACAAATATTAATAAATATAAACATTAAGAATTAAAATGATTTACAATCACTAATAACACCATGATGAAGGGATTTATATTATCACTAGCTGTTGCCCGTAATTCTTTATAACTACGATCATAAGCCATATAAATATATTTTTTACAGTTTACGTGGTGCAGTCACCGTACTTTACCTGAGTAAATAAGTGTAAAAACCTTTTGTACTACATACCAAGGCTTTTTTTCTTATACAGCACGGGTGAAGCCACTGGGAACAGCTAATTATTGCATAAGAACCTTTCACCAATAAAACGTCAAAATCTTGAAGACGACTGTTTCTATTTGGACCAAACATAACTAGGAACCATCTCGACAAACATGAATTTCGATTGAAAAAAACCGCATTCAATTTCGTCCACGCGTTTAGCTGCTGCATTGCCACAGACAGACACACAGATACACAGATCGACAGGTCAAACTTATAACACCCCTCTTTTTAGGCGGGGGTTAAAAATAACAAATCTTAATAAAATAATAATATTAATAAGTAAGAGATGAGTAAAATAAGGTAAAAATAACAATTTTACACTTTAAAAAAAAATTACAGGTACAATATATTATCTGTTCTGTTGTTTAATCTTAACTAAAGTTTAAGCAGCATTGACATATTGTGAAAAAAAGCTAAAACAAAAACTTTAGTAGTTTAACTGCTGTAATATCTAAAAAAATGTTGTAAAGTAACAAACGTTGTTTTTAAATTTTAAATTGATAAGATAATGTAATTAAAAACATCATCAGACATAATTTTAATTACTTAAATAACTAAAGGATTTTAGGATTTTATTTTGGATACTTGGATGCTGATACTCTTACAAATTAATATAGCAATAATTTGTTTTCCATTCCTTTTGATTTTTTATGTAATAATCAAATATAATGTTGTGTTTACTATTCGTGTTTTATTTACAACGTAGCAATAATTTCTTTAGTAGTTGAGTTAAGCAGATGATTGCAACCTAAGATTAAAGAATGTCGTAACATGGAATGTTAAATGTTATTTTTTCATATTTTACTTGCGAAATAAACTTCCAAATTTTACAAATACCTCTACGAGTGTATTAAGAATTTTTAATATAAATCTAGCTCTCAAGCTTGTTATTAAGATGTATGTTAAATATTTAATTATAAAATGCCAGAGTAATTTATAAAAATGGCTTCCAGGTCTAAATATTTGTAATAATAAGTACATTTACAAATAGATTTGGTTTTAATAAAACACAGATAGAAACCTATTAGTAAAAGAGTACTTTAAATCAATCATCTTTTTCATCTATTAGGCAACCATAAATATTATGGGATATTTTTATAAGAAAAGGTAACAGAATATCAATCTGTGAAATCTCTAGGATATTTCAATAAAGATTATTATTCAAGCAATACTTAATGGATCGTTTTTATATTTTGAGAAGTTTTGCCACGAAAGTATTTAAAGGTGGAGAGTAGAATCTACTTTCTGTCCCTACAATAAAGAATATTTTCCTATAACTGTAAATTTAGATGCACCAATAATGCGGCGCTACGTATGGCGGTTTCGTGTAACTTCTTTTTATGTTCAAACGCGGCTCTCGTAAAGACGGTACGTGATATTTTTGACAACACATTTGGGAATGTTGCTGGGTGAAATGAAATGTTAAACATTTGTCGGTTATGTTTTGTTGTGTATTAACATTTTGTTTTTAAAATATAACCAACCGAAAGTTAGGTAATGTTAATTAATTTATCTAAGACAAAGCATAGCTTCGTATGATATTGAAATAAAACTAATTCACGATAAAAAAAATTTAACAAAATATGGTTCCTAATACTGAGCAACTATCAAATAATATTTTCATAAAATCATTTAAAACCTTATTATACAAAATCTAAATACATTATACCTGTACAAGGTTTAGGACATTACAAATCATTAGATCAGAAGACATTACTTAGAGACAGCACAAAAATCGAAATTCCTTATTGAAAGTTTTTCTACAAAACATTTTTCAGTGACAAAATCGTCATCGATGTGTATCTGTATTTTATACAAAAAATTAAAGAAAAAAGATCATCTTGCCTTATATTTCATATATAAAATGTATAATTTCGTGTATGTATGTGTATTTATATGTTTATATATGTGTGTGTGTGTGTGTGTGTGTGTGTATGTTGTGTATTTAAGTATTTATTGGACTGTATGTTTTGATATAATGAATATTATAACTACAATAGTAATGTAAATTAAGTATAAATTCGATTATTCTTTTTTACCGCCTTATTGTTCATGTTATTTATAAGGTTTTTTTTTTCCGGGTTGACTGGTAGAGAATGTCTTGTTGCATTAACTTTAAAAAATCAAAATAAAAAATATACGATTCATATATATAATCAGAACTAAATTTAGTAAAACATGAATAGTTTATTATTTAATCGATGAACTGGAAAATTTGCAGCTGATTAATACTTACGCTTTGTTATAAATATTATTAATGTCGTATAGTGTTTTTTTTATTATAAAACATTATTTTATAACTAAAACACGGATATGTTAACTTGATCACAAATATGACGTCATAAAATGGAAACTCGATTTTCTAATGAGTAATGATTGCTTTCTCTAGACAACTAGCTTGCTTTACTTACCTTAGCTTACTCTTTGAACAAATTTTCTGAAATGAAAATAAGATAACTTCATTTTTTTCAATTATGACCACTCCACTGCAATAATATAAACCAAAACAAAACATTTTAAACATGGGCAAACTGAAGCAATAGTGAATTTTAACTTTCTTTTTTACACTACATTATATGAAAACGTGTTAATATATTTATTATGTCTAAAAAATAATAAACCTTAGCATTTAAAGTAATTCAAATGTTAATTTTAAAAACCCTTATAATAGAAGGCGTAAAGTGATTTCCATTAACTACCGCTTCTGACATAGTTTTCTAAATGCAGTTGAACAAAACGTGCTGAACGAAACAGTTTGGCGCTGGCTGATTCTTTTAAAAATAAGAATTTAATTGTGAAAAGTTTTTTTAAATTTCGAACGTCACGTAATGTACTTTTGATTACGAAAATTGTTTTGATAAATTGGCGTGATTTGGTGCTGAAAACTTAATCATTGCTTATTATAAAGTGATTTGTTGACTTGAAGAAATGAAAAGAGGGATGTTATAAGCAATCCGAACTATTGTGTTTATTTTCGTGGTGATATTTCTATAATGACTGTTTTTTAACATCTTAAACTCTTATTTTTAATGTATTATGAAAGAATTAAAAATATTTTTTAATCAACAACTCTCTCGATATGGAGCAAAAGGAAGTGTCTATAAAAATGACGAGTGACAGGGAAGAACGGAAGGATATACGGAAAAACATACTGCGCTAACCCCGAAATTAAGATAAGGACAGAGAGATGATTCTTGACTTCTAAAATATTGATTGCTATTATTAAAAAAAAAAAAACATTTTTTATTAAAAATTTATATATTTTATTGATAACCTCAGGTATCTTAATTTTGTTCTACGTCAAACATAAAAACACAATGTTTTCTTATTTACGAAACTCTTTTAATGACCGAAGTACGGAAAATTCGACGAAAATGCGATATTTGTTTTTGGACATAAAAACTAACAATAATAAGTGCATTTTTATTGTAAACTGCAAACGAGGATTTATTATTCAAGATCATGAATCCAGTATACAAAGTAAGCTAGTAAATTGTAGCAACTGTATTGAAATATGTAAAAAAACAAACAAAATGCTATTATATCACCTCAAATACTGAATAATATAGAAATTGTTTTAACTACAATAACAATTATTATCTAGTATGGTAAGCTTTACAATATATATTTTTTTGATAATATATTGAGAAGTTCAGATAAATTTGGGGATGAATTAGCATCAAAAATATGATTTGACTTATATAGACATTGAAGTTTTTTTTTTAATTTCGAAGAACTTGAATCTTCAATCTTTGATTTATGTTATGTTCATACGATTTATTTTATTAAAAAAAATGATAATTAAAAAAAAAATTGAAAATAAATAAATATATTTCAATTCACAAAACATTTTTATACGTTGAGTTTTGTGAATAATTATTGATTTTAAATGCTTAAATTTAATTATGAATTTTATGATAATTAAATCAATAAAATTTATTTACACTAAATTAGAATGAAATTATTATCAATTATATAAAGGTATAAATTATATACAGTTACATATGCATAGTATACGTAACAATCTTTAATACATTTATGTATAATAGCAGCAATATTTGATTTATTAAAAAACTATTTACCAGGGCCTCGACTCATATTAAAATGACAATATAACATGTAATGTAAATGTTTTCAGTTTAAATAATGAATAATAAAACGAAGATAATGTTACAAAAATACAATATTAAGTGGAGCCCGGGAAATATTTCACAAAACCATATATTAGAAAGCTTAAATTAAAATCACCTGAATATAATAAATAGTTAAATACTTTTAGAAAATTGCATTTGAATGAAGTTTGACATTTTGAGGTAAATTTAAATTCACTTTTAAAAAACTTATTACGCACAGTGTAAATAACATAAAATAGAAATTCTATTTAGCACAAAATATTTCAGGATATTAAAATGAGATTCAAAAATAAATTTAAGCTCGAAGGATTCCAGATAACTCTAGTACTTTATAGTTTCCCAACATGTCTTAAGAAACAGGGCCCACAAATTTGTCTCAAGTGCGCCTCGTGCAAGATATAAATATTTAAGTAGAAGTCTGCAGCACGTACATATTTAAACTTTCACTATTTACACAGACTCAGAGTTAACTATTTCGTTAGTTTAAGTTGCAGAGAGCATAGCGTTTACTCGTGTCTTGTTGGCATAGTGGCAAATATAATAATGTAGTATGGGCCCGAAAATTTTAAGACAATCAAAAATTTGTTAGCAAAATTTAGGAACAAAAACATTATGATAAACCATTTCAAATGTATGAACACGCTTACGACCTATGTATAAATTGTAGTCTGTTGTAGTCACTAGTGATCCTGCTCGAATGATCGATGAACCAAAGGTCGTCTTTTTGATACTAACAAGGTACTTCGAGTATTTGCTTTAATATTGCTCAAAATCAAAATGTATCTTCCTGTTACTTATGTTATTTTTTTACATGGGAAATAATTTCCAGAAAAATATATATCCCATATGCAGTATATTATTTTCTCTAACGGTTATTCACTCGTAAATAAACTTATCATATATTTTTAATTGTTAATTAATAAATATTGGTCATGGTCTGCGGGTAGGTATATATGCATTGTTTACTGTCCGAGGATTACATAAGATAACACGAAGATAAAAAGTCTAATACAATATTAGTTTTGCAAATTTTTACACTGAATTTATATGATGTGTCAATAGTGAAATAGAGTTTCTGACCGGCCTAAATTTATAGTACAAAACACTTTTTGTAAATTAATCGGAGCAGCATTAAACTCTTTTATACAAGTCATTGAGGTTAAAAAAGTGCATAAAATTTTCAATAGGCGTAAATTTGTGGAATACATTATTCGTTCATCAATGTACTCTTTAATTAAGCACAAATGGTCCCCGGAAACCCTAATTCAAGTCTAGACCAATTTCGTTGCTCGATTCAGCTGTAACCTGACCTGGTTTCCAAGTTTATAACTTATCTTGTAAGGCCATAAAAACCTGTTCATGTCTATAACAAAAAAATATTATTTTAATTATTCTGAATATTTTGTACTTTCTATTTGTTAGAATTTTTCAAACAATGTATCCGAAGATAATAGAAACGAACTGTAAATTCAGTTATAAATTCCAATACAACTCGAGAACTAGGTTGGACTGAACAAAACGTTGAAATAAAGCAGAAATAACCAATAACTGGAGCGAGACGTATTTTTATTTGAGTCATACATTCTGATATCATTTCTGTGGCCATCATTATTGCGGGTGAGTTCGTTGAGGGTATGTAAGAACGCTTATTGTATGTAAGTCTCCCTCTGAATCTGACTTTTACATTTATTTCAATATTTGTTTTCTTGAAATACGCATTTTTCTTGTTTAAATTTTGTTTTTTTAAACATTTTTTTTAACCGGTCCATAAGTAAGAATATATTTTTATTTTTTTTTATATTTTCCAAAATCAGCTGAGAAAGGTATATTATACCTAGATATAACTTTATACACACATTAAATTCTAATATTTTAATAATTTTAAGTTCCAAGAACACAAAAATCCTGCTATTGTTCTTATCGATTCTTTAAGCTCGAAGCAAACCTTTTGAATTATTATTGTAATTTTCATATTTGTTCATTACCATATTCATAAAATTATCTTTTCTAATTACGTGTTACATAGGTAAGAGAAAAATATTTCCACATTAACTAAAGAAACAATTTTATTCGGAACAATCCATGGTAAAATTATAAATTCGAAAGTAACTCTGTCTGTCTGTTTGTTACGATTTCACGCTTAAACCACTCCACCTATTTTAATGAAATTTGGAATAAATATAGATAAGACATTGAGAAAAGTTTTTTTTTTTATGTCTATACTGTTGACCCTGTTGGCTATTACAGCGTCACCGGTGGATAAGATATTTGCAACTTTTTACAGTGGGACAATATCTCATTTCTTTTTCTCATTCTCATTATTAAAAAAGTGGTTTTTCTTTAGTAGATCTAAAAAATCCCTTGATACCATATATTTATTTTTGGTAGGTAAGCCAAAATAAGTAATTTTAGTTAAAAATGATAATAATAGTATTTATTTTCAAACATTATAATTTAGCAAGGTATATTGACCCTTATGAAATATAGTGACTTTATCATCAAGGCCATTTTACGAAAATAAATTTTGCTATTTAAAGTCTCTTCTTTGGATGGACAGTTTGAGAAGTACGGGAAATTTAATATGATATTATTATTTATGAAATATCAAATTTTAAATTGATGATTTATTGACCAATAAAAATGGCACTTATCCCTTTACCATAAGAAACGAGCTGGTCATCTTTAAACAGGAGAGCTAAGAACTGTTTTAACATCCAGTTAAATTTTCACACACAAAGAAAAATACTATGCAAGTACTTGACGTAAAGAATGAAACTGCTTGCCAAAGAAACTATTTCATGCAGACGAAGTCATGGGTCAGCAGTAAGTTATTATAAAAAAGTCAGTTCTGTATTTTCTTGGTTTTGATGCTTACTCAATTCATAACGTTCGTTTTCATATATATATATACCAATAATTATAAAGTACAAAGTGGTTTTTATGCCCTAATAATAATAGTAATATTGCATACTAATTGAATTTATGTAACACATAACGCTGGCTAGACTGTAAGAGATATATCAATGTAATAAAGAATTGTAGGCCTTGGAAATGCCTACAGAAGTCTCAAATGGGCAATGATATGTGATCTATGGCTTTCGACCTTAAGTTGACTACCATTACGTGAAGTGTCTATTCATATTTTTTTTTGACGGAGTATTAGAAAGTAAAGGTTATTTTTCATGTTATTTTGATTTTTTTTTTTAATTTTAACAGAAAAACACAATAACAAGTTTGATTATTAACTCAGTTAAATATATAAGTTACATTTTGAGCCAAGATTCACTTAGTTAAACATACAAATTACATTTTGATAAGTGGACGTAATGTAATATGAGCAAAATAAATAATAATATTAAAATATATAGTGACTTCATAAAAGTAGGTACCTTTTCTAACAAAAGCTTATCAAAGCTGAGAATAATACAAAATAATATTATTATGTATCGAAATGAAATTACCTAATTTTTTCATAAATATCTAGTTTTTATCGCGGCTTCACTCGTAGGCAAAGGATAACGAAAGTTAAATATAGTACAAGAACCCTCATGTCTCGTGGTGACAAATGGCTGCTGCGAGTTTTTCCCACGGGAATCTTGAATTTTTTCGGGATAAAAATGACTCTATATCCTTTGCCAGGTTGTGGGTTATATGTTTGTACTATTCCAAATTAATCAATCAAATGTTTCTTTTTTCATCAACGTACATATTAAAAACATGCAAACATATTTTTTTTCGTCATGTATATATAATATTACTAAGAATTAACTTTTTTACTTACTGTAAAGATTTTACTTTTTTTTATTAAAAAAGATTTTTTAACTTATAGGAATTTTGAGGGTAATGAAACTGCAAGTAACATACATAGGCCAAAGTTTCGTTTTATTTAGAAAAGTAATTTGTACAATTTACTAACTTACATGTTTCATTTGATTCATAACATTTGCTCGTACTATCTAGAATCTCACTCCACAAAAAACGCATTATTCTATATTCTATTTTCCAAAATTGAAAGCTTTACAATATTTTATACATGTTATTATATAGCAGAATATTTACAAAAACAAAATCACACATTTTATACTATGTATCACAGAAAAAATAATTATACGTAGCACAAAATTATCATTTACAACCATTATAAGTATAAACAAGAATATATTACTTGCAATTAAAATATATATTTTGCATATTATACAATATAAATGCTGTAAATGAAAATTTTGTACTCAGTAGTACTAGATTAGGAGTGTAGTAGTAGTAGTTAGTAATACATGAATTGAAGATAACTTTTACATGATCCAAAAGTTATCTTCAGTTATTATATGCATACAGTTCCAGAGTTTTTAAAAGGAATATGTTTCATTCTCATTCTATTCACAAACATTTTAACATTTTCTAGTAAATTTTATCGCAAGTATATAAGCAACTTCTCTATTTACAAATTTTTTAGCTATTAAAAAACTCAACTTTGTGATTTCTTAATATTTTTGAATAATTGACAGATTGACGTGATTACATTTATACTACGTATATTTTTACTGTATAATTTGTATAATAAGTTTACAGTGTATTGTTATTGATTGAATGATATGACAAATAATTATAATGATTATAATTTATTTTTACATAAAATGCGATTTTATAAGAAATCACAAATATATTCAGTTTTATATTTACTTATTAGATAGTTAAGAGACGGATGAAATGATTCTAAGCATAACTCACAAATATATTTTTATCTAAATTTCTAGGCCATTTTGAAATTGAGTTCGTTTCTATTTTACATGATTTCATGTAAATATTTCAACTAAGTAGTCATGTAATTTTTCACCTATTAACAAGAGTTAGTTAAAAGTAGATAACGACTTAAGTGTATGAATTATCACGTCAATGCTCAAAAAAGTATTTTTATACAAAAATGTTATTAAAGAAAAAAAGTCTTTTCGAAATAAAATAAATACAGGATTAAATCAAAAGTCCTTTAAATCACTTTTGCGATAAGCATGGACAATAGAAGAAGTGTTTAAACTTTTTTTTTTGTTAATACTAAAACGATATATAATGGAGTAATTAAGGTTTAATAGCTGGTCTAATAGAAGTTCAATTATCCAGTATCGAACCTAACATCCATTTTAACGACTATGAGCGACGGTTAATCGATATTTTGAAGGTTAATTTCCGTAACATTCTACGATATATTTTTTTTAATATCAACCTAAGTTTCTTTAATTCTTCTTTGCAATACTTATCTCGATCAAGTTTATAAATATACGAGTTAGGTTTTAACAGAATTATTTGTTAAATGTTAATTTTATTAAAAAGTCTTATCATTGTTCGTAATAGGATGTGTTTTTTAGCTATGTTAACGTCTTTATTGTAAAATCGATCGTAATTGTAGACAATAAAGTTTAAAATTGGAGGTGTACTTTTTCGTCAATCCCATTAATCTTAACTAGCACAAGTTATAAAGCCAGTGACGTCATAGTTCATATACGCTTTACAGCCAATATAATTTTTTGATAATGAAATAGAAGCAGTTATATAATCATCAAATATTATTAGTTGAAGGAAAAACTTTAAGTAAATAACAAACAATTAATTGACATTGACAAAACTTAACATAGTATATTAATTTCTTTCTAGACATATTTTGGATATTATATAAATATTCTAAACATTATGTTAAATACAAACTATGAATTGATCTGTAAACAAAAAAGTTAATTAATCAGGACTTTTGATCTCAATAAGTAATCCGAAATTTATTAAGTTTTTTGATTTAATAAATGTTTGATGACATGTCTGTAGGATGTTAGTCTAATCAGTCTTAGATCGAAAGTTTGATATAATGTAATCTACAGTTATTGAGCATTCGAGAAGCTACTGTTTACTATATTGATATAACATTCTAATATATAATATGTTATTTTTGTATATAAATGATAGTGGAAGATCTGAAAATCATCATTAAATTCAGATACGATATGGACAATAATGTAAGTAACGTTTTATTTTATGATTTTTTTCTTTTTTTTTAATTTATTGATATTAATATTTGATATGTAAAACTAATGGCACGAAATTAATTAAGATTTAAAGCTATTTATAACTTAAAATGAACTTGATTATTTTAGTGTTTAATATTTAGTTTCCGTTTTTATTATTAAAATAAATAAATAATATATGTATAGATATATGATCTAGAGTTTCTTTTATATTAATGAAATCATTGATTTCAAAATTGCCGATTTAAAGTTTTCTGAGTTACTATTTTTTATGCACAGGAATTTATTGTTAATCAAAGGCCTAGGAACAGTCACACGGGACTGTTAATGAATAAATATCACGCAGAATGACGACAATCACAATTCCGGCCGAAGTGACATACGCTTAACATTTTTTAAAATGCAAACGTATATAAGAACCTCAAATTACACTAAAAGTTTTATAATACATAGCAAAGACCAGTCTTAATGGGGTGATTTTAAATTGACAATAATTAATACGTAGCGAAAAGTGATATGATGAATATAATATTAATTAAAAACAATAAAAAACAACTATTTTAAATATAAATTATCCGATATTTATTTAAACATTAACCTAATATAACAATAAATGTTTTTATTAATAAAATAATAGACTTTAATACAAGTATGTTACACAAAATAAAGTTCTTAAATCAACTGTATAATTAAGTTTTTAATAAAGTCCCATAAATTTTTAGGAATATTTTTTACGTCACACAAAAATATTATAATAAATTTAAAATTTTTAAATAGTAATAGGACACTTATAAAACATAATATTAAAATAATGTTGAACATATTGTTATAGTAAAATCTATCTTCCTCTATAAGAAAATCGCACAGTCACGTACAAAAGTGTTCACACGTAAATTGTTTAGTAAAAGGTTTTTTCACTAAATAACACTTGTCACTAAGAATATATTATAGTATATCTTTTAAGTACGTCTATACATGTGTAGCTAAAGGCTGTTGATTTGCGTTACCTGTAAAAAAATATAATAGTTATATTTTAAGGTATATAAGCAGTTTTTATTCAATATCGTTTCATAAATATAATTATAGCAAAACATATTGAAACAAATAGACAATCTGTATGTATAGCCTTACCTTTCTTAGTAACGGTAGTATTGGCCAGGGTTCGATTCGAAGGCGCGAGTATGTAATGCGAGCTGGGCGACTGAGGAGTGGCGGATGACGTCACACCCTGGATAAATATGAAAATTCTTTACTTATCCTATGGTATGATTCATTTAAAATAAAGGATAAAAAATAGTATTACAATTCTATGGGACTTCAGGTCGTGAAAAGGTCCTAATGACTAATTATATGGACCTGTACTTCTTGACAAGAAAAGAAAAGCTGTTATATGATTTTAAAAAACTTGGGATCTTATTTTAGTCTATGACTGTATTCATATAAAATGATACTAAATGATTACCTAATCTTCACATATTAACTTGATGTAAAAAGGCAGAAATCCATAAATATAAAAAACGGATATAGGTGTAAGGTATTACGTCTAAATCTTCAAACTAAATGAAAAAGTATAAACTAGGACACCGAAATACGTTTCTGTTTCTCTATGTTTGTCACCGAACCTATAAAACTGCGGTTAAATCAGTCAAATCCAGCAAAGAACTAAAACGCTTAGGCGTAACTAACTTTGGATAATCCGGGGGTGACGGATATTGCGAAAAGTTCAGACGATCTTTGCAAGACATTGCGTTTTTATTACACTTACAGAAAAAAGTGATTTATATATTTTTATGTAATGCAATTTCTAATGAATGTTTTGACACCTCACACAATGTTATTATCATAATTGTGTTACTCTTGTTAATGCAGATTAAAAATATAAATAAAAGAAATACATTACGTTTAGTAATATTGCTATGAAATGAAATATTTCTTCAATAAGTTTATAGTAATACTCGATATTCACGTAGGAAAATTTTAAATCATATTCTAAATTTGAAATTAAAGCAAATCTATCCTATGCAAAACCACATAGAGATTGGATGCTTATGAGATTACTATAGGCTTTGGAGTAATCAGTCAGAACCATGACACAGCATACATGGACTAATCTGGGCTATGTAATCTTAGGTAGACTATACTGATAAAAGAGACTTTATAGTACTGATAGATGCTTAATTTTTTAGAAATATATATTGTATTTTATTTAAATTTATTTGTTTAGATTCAGATAATTTTTAAGTTCTATTTATGTTTTAAAGTATCTAGACAGTTTGTATTTAGGTGCTCCGTTTAGTGTCGATTCCACGATCAGATTCCACTACTTTTAGTAATTTTTTTAGGAAACAGGAAAAAACCTGAAAGGCCTTTTCGTATAAAAAGTACACATAAAGACATTAAATGATAATTTAATCAAAGTTAAAACAATTATAAATAAAGCAAAATAATTGGTGAATTGTAGTTTGAAAAAAGTCTTACCGTTGGCTGCGCACTGTCTGTTGACATCGTAGAATTCGTTATAGGACTTGTGGCACATTGAGGAGATGTTAAACTCGTAGGTGATGTTATTGAATGCGATGATGTACCTGTGATAAGAATATAAATATATATAAGAACACAAAATAACACCTCTTTATTTATTATTCATTAATAAAGCCGGAGTTCAAGGTTCGAGTCCATAGGGTTCGATTATCAGGATGCGTCCTCATTCTGTCAATTTTTTTGGGAACTCGTAAACTTTCTATGTTTTTAACATTTTGAGGATTGTTTATTTTATTCCAATGGTATAGATTTAAGCGACTACAAAATAAACACAAATTCAAAGTATATTTTAGTCAAAATATTATAATCTTAACAAGGAAGTAAAAACAAAATAATTCCATCTTTAATATATTAATACTACATATATTTTTTATAAACATACCCGATGGTAATATCACGGAGTTTCTAACAGATGAGTATGGCGGAGGTGCTGGCGTTGATGCTGGCTTCGCCGTGTGCACTGTGAGTCCAGTGCGGAGGTGGGGGTTACCATATGTGGCTGCGTATCTCACGTCAACTCCTTGGATAATACCATTTGGCATTCGACCTGGGTGATTGGTTTGTTTATTTTGATGATATTGTGGTTTGGCCGTTGCGTCTATAAATGTATTTTTCAGGATATTACATCATTTAAAGAATTATAGGTTGTCAGATGTTTTAATAAATTTCCTGTATTAAGTAAATAATTAAGCTTAACATGGCTATACATGTTGAAAGATATTTTCAAAAAAAGTAAATAATTTTCAAGTTGTATTGATAATATTTAGAATAACTTCCAAAAAACATAAAATGTCTAGAATATTATGCGTGCAAATGTTTTGATATATTTTGGTCGCATAAATGTAAAGTTTTGAAAGATTATTTTATTGAGAAATAACTTTCATAATACACAAAATTCAAAGTATAAGGTCATGAATATTCAGATTATTTGCATCTTGATGATATTTCTCTGAAGAACGCTCGTAAGTGCCAAAGTTCATTATAATTTTCAATTTGATGCTTAGAAAGCAAATGAATTGACAGTGATACATTATAAACAAATATCAAATTACCATATTATTATTAAAATCAACTCGGTATTGTATTGTATTTTTAGGAACATTTATAAAATGCTCTTACCTTCACTACCTAAATTGTTTAAGGCTGTACTACTTTCATTTCTTTTTGTTGAGCGTTGTAATGAATTGCTCTGAGATCCATTGCTAGTATTGTATTGTACCGAGGATGGCGTATCTACGCTTCTTGGTAGACTGCCGTTAATGGATCTATAAATGTTAATAACAACATTAAATATTAACGATATTATTAGGATATATTGTACACAATGCGATTCAAATATCTAAAATATTAGTAGAATACCTATAATTATGTAATGTAAGTTAAATTAAGTTGTTTATTTACCATTAAAAAGTTAAATATTTAAATGACTTTATTGTTGTATATTTAACATTAAAATATAAAATATTCAAATCACTTTCGACGTAATGGCTTTTATCATAGCTAGTAATTATACTTTTCTTTTGAATAATATATCTTTGTTACTATTTCTATGAAAACGAACAACATGTCAAGGCCTTTTTCATTTGTCTTCTTTTTCTTTGAAAATATTTGCAATTTAACTGAAAAAGTGTTATTGTACTAACTTTTATAATGAATTATGAATATCTTATCTTCAAAGCATATTAATGTAAAATATCTATTATTATAAATTTTAAAATACGTTTATATATTTTGGTAACATTATAAAATAATTACCTGTTTGGAGTTAGTTTATCACTGCCTAGTGTCGGCGATTGTACCCGCAATGAACCAGGGGTATAATCATGTCCATAGTGGACGTAAGTTTGATAGCCGTTTGTAAAACCGTTGACCTACAAACATAAATATAATAATTACTTTTAAATTACATTATAAATTAACAATAAATTTACTGCAAATATGAAGAAATTACCTTATAACAGTCCGCGTATGCGGGATCTGTGTAATCGTTGCTATATCTATAGGGCTGGTATGTATTTTGATTGATTGTCGTCAACGGCACCGAACCCACTAACGGTATACCACTACCTAATTTTGCGTTTGAACATAATGTACTATCTGATCCTGTGTTCGAATAATCCTGAAATTTACTATTTTATTACATTTCAATATAATTATCATCGGTTAAGAATTGCAATAAACTACATAAAAATGTATTGTATGTGTGTGAAATGTGTATTGTATTTAATTATAAATACAAAACAAAACATATAATGCTTTGATTAAACTCTATAAATACATTGGAGAGAGTGTTAACTTAAATGAGAAGAGTAACTTCACCATACAAATGAACACATTGTAATAATGTTAACAACCTAGATGTAACTAAGTAATAAAAACTTTAGCGAGTGCAGTCTTCATTTGGTCTACTAAAGTGATTACTTTTATCACAGCTAAGTTTATTTGTCTGTTAATTAGATTGTTCATTCTTGTTTCAATGATCTTAAATTTGTAAATTAAGAGAAAAAACATAATAAAAAACGGTTTAAACATGTTGTTTATAATGAACCGACTCGTTGCCTTGCTAAGTAAGCTCCGAGAACTCTAGATTTATCTTTGTGTAATGGTTACATATTTAGTTTAGTTATTTATTGGATGTACATTATAGAAATCATGTCAAAAATGCATTAATAATGATTCTCGACCTTAATTCAACAAAGTCTTAAATGTTCAGCAAATAAAAAGAACAAAAGCAATACTCACAATTTCACAACTGCCGTTAGCTTGTCTCAGTTCCAATTTTAGATCACTAATGTTCGAATTCCTATCGTTTTCTTTAAAAAGTTCCTCAGCTGTGACAGTAACGTCTGGCTTCTCTGTTACTTGCGTCTGTTTGTTCTTTCTTTGCTTTCTTTGACATAGAATCACTAACATTACCACCGTAGCGACCATTATTGTTCCAGATGTCACGCCAAAGAGAATTAACAGCAAGGGGAATGTTTCTAAAAATAATTGTGGGTATAGTTTGGTTCATTGATTGGTTTATATTTTTTTGTTCAAACAATAATTTATAGGAAAGGATATATGCTAGTGTAAGACTCAGTCTTTGGAAGCTTGTTAAGTTAAAAAACTTTGACAAACACAGTTACCAAGGCAATGAAAGTTTTGGATCATGATTTACCTATAAATATCAAGAAATCCCTTGTTGCCATACAATTTTTAAACTTCCCGGAAGTTTTTACCGAAAATGTGTCGGAAAATATTTTCGAGGCTGATAGATGGCATCTTTATGTGGCGGGCGTAAAGTTAAAACGGCGATACATTTACGATAATGCGTGGTCGTTGGGACGGTAATGGCTTCGTCAATGTCTATTATAGATGTCCCTAAATGTACCCCAATGTCCCTTCATGTCCCTCATGTTTGTTCTCAAAGATACGTTTTATGAGACGGGACTGATTAGAAATCGTAGAGATAACTTTGTGATGACTGGAAATTTCTGATCCCTTAAAATATTGTTAAAGGAATATTACTGTAAAAAATACGCCTATAAAGGCTTTGTGGAAAATTAAGACCTTATATTCTTATACAATCTTTACAGAAGCTACGATTTTTTTTTTATCTGTGCGCAATAAAACTTATACAATGGAAGAATAAGGACGCCTTGGTTATTCCCTGGGGTAATACAAACGGCATAAAGTTTAGATTTTAAAACTAAAAATACATTCTGATTTCAAACGTTCAACTTAAAGCTTTGTGGCCGAATTGAAAAAGTTCTTAAGGATAAATATTTCAAAAGGGATTTTAAAAAGAAATAGGTACGCACTTATATTGTGTTTAAGATTATTGTAGACATTTTAAATCTAGCATTAATTATTAATTATCTATTTTAATCCAACATTTAACTGGAAGTGAACTCTATGGATAAATTTAGAAATATTTATTCTACAAATCAATAATTCCGAGAATCGGGAAGGAGAAAACTCTCTGCAGTTGTATTTCTGATAATTTTAGCTATTAATATTTCCAAACGCTAATTACCGTCCAATCTACACTGTCATGATCTGCGCTTGAAAGTTAAAGCTTTACTCTATTATTAAAGTAAGAAATAATATTATTTACGTAAAAACAGGTTACACAGAATATGGAAAATATAATATCAGCCAAGTAAATTTTTTTATCGAATTATCGATGAACAAATCACGACATCAATATTGTAATTTATTCGCATACATATTTCCTTGATGTTCAAGGGCTATATAGTTTATCGATCCGAATATCATTAAAGATGTTATGATTAGATGAGTACAAAAAACATGTGGAATAAATTACTTTTACTTTATACATTAAAGTGACCCAAAACATCATAAAACAGCTATTACATATTTAGTTACGGCAAATATAATGTTAATTTAACACAAGTACTGGGAATGTAACAGAAATAAATTAATTAATTATAAAAGCAATTACTCCAGCTATATATTATTCAATGAGTAGTTATTATTACATAATACACCAAAATCTTACTCACTATTAGGTCTCAAAACTATTTCCAATATGTCGCTGCCGAAGTCGTTTGAAACATTGCATTTGTATACTCCGAAGTGCTTCGACTTACTTTCACGTATTATTAGAGTTGAGTTTACTACACCACCGTCTTGTAGGTCCTCGAAAAACGCGTAATCCTATAAAAAAATAAATGTTTAATATTTTTTCACAGATCAATTATTTTTTTAATATTTTTATATACCAAAATACCAGTTCATATAGATTATATACTGTACAGATATGATAAAAATAACATTTCTATAAATATAACTATCGTAGCTAAAATCTTAACATTCTGCTTAAATGTATTTTAATTTTCATTGCATTGAATAAACTCATTATACAATAAATATAACTTACGTGATCGTGAAGTGAATCAATCTCTTTTCCATCAAAAGTCCATATGATGGTATCAATTCTAGGAACAGAAAATGCCGCGCATTCAATATTCACTGTGTCACCCTGAGAACCGAACTGTGTGTGGTTGGAGATTATTTTTGGAGGACCTACAACAAATGCTTAATTAAATACTAGCTTGTGACCTCGTATACGATGCGTATACAAAGTGACTCTTAATTTTGTCTTTCCTTTCAGAATAATATTTATATTCAATATTGTATTATAAATAATTATAATTGTGATATTATTGTAATAATACAATAATATCACAATTATATAAAAAAAAATGATATTTTGCTTATATATAACTTTCAATTCTTTTAATCCATCATCTATAGAATTAGAATTTTAACTATCTAATAATAAAATATAGGTACTTCAAAATATATTTTAAACATTTTAGTCGTAAAAGTATCAAAACATAAAAAAATATAATATTGAAAATCCCTAAATAAGATATTATTACAAAAAAAAATCAAATTGTTCAGGTATATGAACGATGTATATTCTGTTGCAAATCATTCTTATTTATATAATTTTACCCTAATCAAAAATAGAAATAATTTGACTAAAATAAAACGAATAAATAGACAGCGACACTAGCTTGTCCATTTAAAATATTAGCATACAATATGAATTATGAAAACAAAGATAGCTGGGTATAAAGCTTTTATATTAATTAATTTTATAAAAGCATATTAACTGAGCGAAGCTTCAAATATGATAAACAATAAGCTAAAAACAAAATTGACAACTAATACGTTTGCATGTGATGTCAGATATCAGATAAATTCAGGAACAAAGGATGTGTATGGAAAATCAATAAGCTGTTCAAAACGGTTGTTTTAAAATATATTGTCTTAATGGAAAATGTTCATTCTAGATTCTACCGAAAAGTAGTGTTCGTGCGTTGTTATATTTATTCTTGGGATAATTCTTTTAAAAGGATAGCTTTATTACGCTTTTTTAAATCTGTACTGGATATTGGATATGTAATAAGTTTTTTTAAAACAAATGGGCTTAATTGAAATTATAACCAGAACTTTTTCTTTAATAATTATTTGTCTGTTTTAATTAATTATTTTCTATTGAGTAACTAGGCCTACACAACTCTGTAATTTATGTATCGACATGTGCTAACATTAAAACTGACGATAGAGACTAAATTACATGTTATTTATAATTTTACATAAGAAATTTCGGATTAAATAGACCACTAGCTAGTAAAGTTTGATATCTTTCTTTGATTTTAAGTTATTGAAAAGGAAAAATAAAAAAAAAACATTATACTTAATGCGAACAAAGTCACTGAAAGACAACAATAGAATCGGGCCTAAGTTCACTTAAAGTTCTTCAGTAGATACATAAATGAGGAAATTCTTCGGAATCGGATAGCGACTCCTGGTGAATTATAGGTCTCGTACGGCAATTAAAAACACTCGTCACACTAGTTGGACCCGGAAGGGGAAATTAAACCATGTTACAAATGTAAATCTTGTTAAAAGAAGAATGGTACCAATTTTTTTTTTTTAAACAGAAATAGGTTAATGCTTGACTACATTCCACCTGATGGAGAGTGGAGATTATTATTCATTACAGCTGTCTGTGAGCATGCATAATAGTCTTTCATTGTGACAAATTGACGATTGATAAATTCGATGTCTAACCTTGCATTTTCGAAGTACCAGTGCAAAATGCTGAAAAAAGTATTTTTCTGCTATACACATTCATTTTAAGATGGTGTTGACGCACAACTGATGGTCTTGATATATGAGATAGGAGTTCTCATTGAAATCTCTGCGTCACCAACAGTGCTCACAGCCCCGTGGTTGATCAAATTATTATGTTTTGGATATTTAGAAAACTTTTTAGAGTAAAAATTTCAACTTCGTTATCGCAATGTAAAGTGTTTAAAGCCGGATTGATTTCCATAACCTTAATCTACATGTCTTAATTCTAAAACTTTGAAATCTTGGATTAACATTATCTACAATGATCAAGACTTTAGTTTTTGCGACTTGAGAATAATGAATCGGTGGCTTTTACTGACTTAATTTACTAAGTTAAATTTTTTTTAAGCTAATGAATCTTTACATATGTTTTGATATTTTTTGTATATTCTTTGCTTATATTCTTAAATGAATAAAATATATATTTTTAACGTTTGATCTTCATTAATAAATACTAAAGGATTATGAATAAAATTATCATTACACTTAAAATACGCTTTTTCTTAAAATAAACTACTGCTATAAATCATTTGAAACCAATTGAATAAATCGATTCGTCTTCTAGTTTGATTGGGTTTTAACATTTGAAAGGAATATTAATTTGATTAAATTTTAATTTAATTAGTAATTATAGGGGATTAAAATAACTATGGCTTTAATAATTATTGGAACTCGATTAGTAATCTTTAATCACAGAGCTTGAAATTACGATTAACACTCAATTTAAAATAGATAATATGAACTCATTTCATGAAGAACATGAGAAAATATTAAGCCAAATGTTTTAGGAAAATTTAACATGTTAACAATAAGTATGTCTTAGTGATTTTTTCTTTCATCTTTTAGCGAACTAAGTTATGCTTAAGGGAAGCCAAAAAATATTTTTAAGAAATATATAATAAAATAAAGTTATAACAATAATTTTAGAAAAAAATAACTTTTTTACAATAGAGAAACCATATACAAAGTTCAAAGAAATAAGCCAACAAAATTCTTTTTTTTTGTGAGAAATTATTTTTAATGCTTTATAAACATTTTCTTTATTTACCATGTTGAGAAAATTAGCTTAATATATATATATATATATATATTTCTAATCGATATCAATCCTTTGAAATTATATTGTAGCATAACGCTTCATAACATTTCTTTTAAATGAAAATCCATTCCATAATTGGTTCATATTGTTTTTAACTGTATCATGCACTTGGTAGTCTTTACTTTATCACAATATCGTAATATGTACAACATCATTTACCTAAGGGTAATATTAATCAAGGATGTAAATAAACCTTCAACACCAACATATCTTCATTCATAATTCAAATTTACCAAAACCTTACCTTATGCAAATTCAAATTTACCTTTGATAAATATTGACGCTTCAGCCTCAATTTCCGGATACCCGTCAACGATAGCTTTACACATATACCGACCGGATGTATGCGTGTCCACTGTTAGCGTTAGATTTGCTGTTTTGCCCACGCGCTAAAAGAAAACAATAACTTTTACATATATAATTTTAATACTTAGTTTGAAGCTAAGTTTTAAGAGCGTTCATGGAATTTTTTGATGATTCGTTTCATTAGACCTATCCTTGAATACCATGACATTACTCTGTAGTTTCGTATGTGCAACATATATCTATTTGTTTTAAGTCTATAAGTTTGATTGATATTTATTTTCATTATATATTTTTTTATACTTATTTTTAAGGTATTTTCACTATTATTGTATAAGATATTTAATATACATTATAAAAATCCGGTAAAAAGTAATAGCGTGACGTAGAATCTTGATAAGTACGTCTAAGTGAATGTTAGTAATCGTATAAATTTAGCGAGTCATGTTGTGTTTTAGGCACCCGGTTATTTTGTTTGAGGTCGGCAAATTATAAACAACTATGTCGGTTATCACATCCTTATCACGCTATTGTTTTTGTTAAACGCGATTTGAAAAAATAAATAGAAATCGAACACAAAAATAAGATAAACTCACAATATTGGTGTCCTCCTCAAGATGAAACCATTTTATCTCCGGTGCTGGATATCCATCCACATCACAAGTCAAAGTTGCTTTCTTGCCAACTTCAGCGTCTACGTCTAGTGGACGATTGCGGAATGTTGGGGGATCTAAATAGAGTAAGTTGTTAAGTAACTCACTATAAATAATTTATTCAAAGGCATCTTTACTTATGAGAAAGTTCTTAAATATGAATATTCTCAGGGTCGCTGAAATATGAGCTTTAAGAGCACTCAGATAATTTATTCACTACCGGAAATCGAACCCGCCATTTTTTTATTTAAACCAAGCATTCTAAACATGTTATTCGAAAAGTATTTATTTATTTAAAGCCCCAATAATTAGATTTATTATAAATTGAACAAATTTATATGGTTTACTGTAATTGGTATTTAAATTTAACTTAACGATAATGAAATAAAACATTGTTACGTTAAACAAAGGAGAAATAGATTTCACCACAAATAAAACTGTCTAATCAGAGGAACCGCAAGTCACTTTTAAAACACAAAGTCATGGTTTAAAATTGCGAAGCTGGATACAAGTCATGATATCTTTAAAATTGCATTTGATAGTATTGCAAGTAATTTCAACTTACAAGTGATCTCTAGAGCGAGGCTATCTTCGTTTTTCCCGACTTCGTTATACACCGTGCATTTTAATACACCACCATTGTATGATCTTGTTACGTTGGTAAGTTTCTAGAATAAGGTTAATACTTAAGAGGATGCAGATTGGATGGTATGGTATCATAAATAATCAAAGTTATTATAAAAATAATAAATATTATAAAAAAAAATATTATCCTATCTAAAATTATAATGTTATTCTAGCTAGAATATTTATATATTGGTATTATAAAATAAATTCCAATATCAAATATTTATAAAGCAATAATGACCAATTATAGCTTGAACGAATTTTGTTATTGTGTTTGCACTGAACTGACAACTCGATAATTTTAATTTGCGTAATTCCGTAGAAAACAGTGGCTTTATTTTAATTGGTTGATTTATTTATAAATGTATAAATTAACAATAATTTTCAGAGTTTGATAGATTATTTTAATTCGACTTGAGTTATAAAGGAGTCTAATTACTTATGATTGATTTCTTAATTACAAATTCTATTCAAAACAGTTTTAAAAACATGTAATATTTACCAATTCTGAAGTGTTTCCAACAGTGGAGTTGTTCAAAGACCATTTGTATGTTAAGTTGTTGGGGTTCGCATGAGCCTGACAAGCTGTAAAACAAAACACCGATAAAAAAGTGACCATAAAGCCATTAATACAATCATTTAAATCATAATCTGTTTTAAATCTAAACAAAATTCCGTAAGCCCGATTCTAATAAGTAAAAATTATATGCATAATAAAACTTTAATAAACAAAGTAATTCCACAAAATCATAAAATGTAGATGATTTTAATGCATAACTTACTGAAAACAGCGTCATGTCCCTCCGGTACCCGCTTGCCCGCGCGTATATTAATCTTCACTTTAGGGGTGTATTTCACCTGCGAACAATAAACAATCATTTGTTTAATTAATTCTGTCACCGAGCAGAAAGATCAAAAGATATTAAATTAAAAAGAGTTTTGAAAAAGGCAGGTTTCAGACATTTATATTAACACGTAGTATTTATTATAAATTGCTTTTATTTTATATTATGTATTTTTAAATGTTTTACTGAATCAGAGTATAAATTTTAAATTACTAAAGAGTTTAGATAATTATCTTGTATCAAACGATAGTCTAGACAATTGTTAATTAAACCTAACCTTTGAAATTCAGCTTAGGTTACACAAATAGACAGTCTATTTTAGCAGCGTAATTAATGATACAGACACCCTTACCGTAATTTGTATTATTAGGCAGTCTAATTAATTTTAATACAAGTAATCCTAGACAATAATAAGAGGTAGTATTATGTAAAGTTATTTCAAATTGTTTGTAAGCTGAGTTATTTCAGATTGTTCTAAATTTGAAAAAAAATACACTGACATCTTTTATCGAACAGAAACTCTTTTTCTTTTTAATGTAGCGCCAACTCCTGGGAAATTAATATATTTTTCCGTTATTTATTATACTAATTTTATAGTGCCAGTTAAAATAGCGTAGTATTCAATCTCCCATCTACCTATCGTAACATCAGGTTGGATAAAATAAATATTTCACGCTCATTTATAACAGTTTAAGCGAAGGAAAAACGCCAATAGATTAGCCTGCACTGCGAACTATTAAAAATGCACTCCAAAATATATTATTCCACCGCTATAAACCCAGACCGTTTGTTCGCGCTTTATTTATGGAGTTTTTTCCCTACGTAATGAATTTTGTTTATTGTTCGAATGTTCTAACGTTTTTATTGAGTATGAATGAATTTAGCAGCGGAAAATTTAATAATATTTTAGACAAATGAAACTTTCATACGGTCGATTTTATTTCGTTTGATTGAGAATAAAGTAATTGCCTTTTTGTTATTTCGATTTAAAATATATGTGAGGTGTTGCGTGAAAATCGAATCATTCATACGATTTGGTTGATGTTTTTTTTAATCTGTTCTTTATTGAGTTAAAGCTGACTGTCACCGTCGAAATACGTAGGTTTTTTGTGAATTCATTGGAAATTAAATCAAGCTCCAAGTTTTATTATCTTAAACATTTTAATTAAATGGATAAAAAATAATTAATTATTTTATTTTTAATAATAATTTTAAAACATTTAAAATATATTTTTTATTAGTGTGTCTATGAATGATAAAAGCATTGAAATATAATTATCTAGTCTTGATTTATTTATAAAAATTGTGCAAAAAATATTTCACAAAACAGATTAAATTAAGTAAAATATAATTGTGTGTTTAACTGGAAAATGTTAAAATTGAATATTAATAAAAATATTTTTTTTATAATTAATATTTTTTTTTTATAAATCAAATTATATAAACCAGTACTTTTTAAATGGTTCATATACAAGTATATGAATTGTGAATTATAAAATATGGTCGCATTGCCAAAGCTATCTCAATATAAAAATGGTATCGTCCATCGTACTATAAAAAGTAATTGGGTACCTCATAAAAAGGGTTCTTATTTTATGACCAACGAAAATATACGATAAACAAACCTTCCTTTTTCCGCCATAACATCGTTTTTATGGACTAGAAGTGACAGTTTTAATAGTTTAGTTTTAATAGTTTTTGATATTTCCAAAATTTGATCTTCTTTATCTAGTAAATATAATATAATTTTGTACTGCTATGACCAGTATTAAAGTACTTATTTTAAATTGTATTACTTAGATACAGTTTACTAGGTTACAGTTTATTTATGAATACATTGCAAAGTATTTTATCAACAATGCCCTGTACACTGATGTGTACAGTTTTACGAGACATTTCCAGGGTTTTATAATCTTGGATCTGTCCTTTAAACGACTATGAAAGACAATAATTTTTATTACACTACGTGGCATTCGTTGATAGTCGTTATGTTGACTTTATATTGTTGGTTGTGTGGTTTGTTATCTATAAATTTTAATAGTATTCTAAACGGTTTAGAGAGTAAACTATGCGTAGGAATATTATCATAGAGTTTGATATCATTATACAGAAATAAGGCAAATGTTATTGTATGAAATTAAGTGTGCTATTTATGATGAACTCTTTTGTTGAGATTAATGAGCCCAAGTGCTTAACCAAATGGTTGTGGGTTCGATTCCCATACGAAAGATTAATAATTAAATACTATTATGGGTGTAAAATGCATCCGTTATATATGTTTAATAATCTGTCCGCAACACAGGTATTAAAAAATCCTAAAATGCGGATTTTGATTAAACAAAAAAATGTTGAAACTTTCATCTTATAGATTGATTATCGGCAAAAAGTGTTGAAGCTATTAAATTTCAATATAAAAATATATTTTATTATAAAAATTGATATTTTTATTTCCCTAAGTAATGCACTTAAATTCATAGGGTTATTCATAAATAAAGGAAGACATTTCCGTAAAATTTATAAAATAATTCACCATCATTAATCAAGTAATGGGTCTATCTCTTGCTATAATTCAATTTTAAAAAAAGGTCAAAACAACAAACCTTCGTTATTGACACAACCTTTTCACTGCAAAACGTAGAAGTCAAGATACACATCGGCACTGAACGACCCGTTTCAGTAAACTGACCTCCCAACCTAATTACCCCATTTTGTACACGGGTAATGTAGAATAGAGAATATTGTGGCGTAAAACGGCGAGTGTATTTTAAAATGAAATACCTAGAGTTTAGCTCACAATAGAAATAGGTTTTTCCGGACGTCTTGAAGGTCTTGAAGGTGGACAAAAAATATAAAAGGTTGAATACCTTTTTCACTAAATGTAAATTGTGGAACGACATATAAGATATTTATAATAATATTAAATAGCTTAATTTTAATTCATTGTCAAATCCAGCTGTATGTGGTACTTACATTATTATGAAAATTATATATAGATAACCGAAACTCATCTAGTGAGCTGATATACAAAACGAGAACTATTCATGATAATCCCTCAGATTTAGCCACATTTATCGTCCCTCTATATAAATAAACCGTCAAAGTTCAACCTTTCGTTCACGTCTCCCCTATTCTATATAAATAATGTAGAAACATACCCACTCACCCTTTTTGTATACACACAGAATTTCTAAGCTACACCTTCAACGAAAAAGGCTTCAGAAAGAAAAAAATACGAGAGCGGAATAAATAAGAAGGCACAAAACAATACATTATGCTAGAAATACGTGGGTTTTCCTTATGCCAATTAGAGAAATACTTTATTTATGTGTTGGTAAAAATAATAAATTTTGTAGAATAAGGGCTTGTACCACGAAACAAGGGTAATAATATAACGTGTGAATTATACATGTCTATTTGTACAGACATAAATGTAAAACACCATTTTTTTATATTTTTAATGAAATACAAAATTTAGTTACGAAAAAACACACAATACAAATAGGAACTCTTCAACTCAACAAGTCGAAAAACGAAATATTTCCAAAAATTTGCTGTTAATTTCGAGATTCAATCAATATCCCTTGGCAAGTGAATTGTAAAATGGGACAATTTGCAGACACAATTCACTAACGATGTCATAAGGCCCCGCTCGCCTCATGACAGTAATGAGGGCCGTCGCTAAGGCTTTTTGCACAGTGAGTTTAATATCTCCATGAATCAGCATTTTTGCATCCCTTTGAGTATTGTTTTGATTTAATTTAAATCTGGCGTCATTTTACGTCTGCTTTCTGTCTGCTATTGTGCTGATTTGTGTAGATTATTCTGTTATTAAATAAGGTTTAGTCTATCACTGATGGTGATTATAAAGCTAGCTGTATTGACAAGGAATTATCGCAACTTACTTAACGAGTTGAATATTTTACTCTTTTGTGTTAAATTATACAAACAAAATATTTGTAATGACGTAAATATTAATAAATAGTATATATTAATAAAAATATACCATTTCTTTTATGAAATTCATGTATATTTATTTCACATGTAAACACTTCTAAAAAAATATCAATAGTAAATCTAAATCTATATACAACTATCCTAATTTGGAATTCACCCGTCGGTCCAATTTCATAACACTGTCAGTGCAAAATATGCAGTACTACGTAAACATCGATTTTTATATTCATCTCTCTCTCTATCGTACTTTCCTATCATGTAGATTGAGATCTATGAAATGTATGTATGGAATACCTCGAGGGGAATTCTAATGTTGGCATGATTCTTTTCCATACATTTTCTGATCCTATCCTATCAGATCAGTTACTGCTGACTTTCTATGTTTTTGTTATTGGGCAAATATAAATGGAATAGGAAATCTGATTTCATAAAGATTTCAGAATTATACATTTAATACATTTTTAATATTGCGATTTTTTTATTATATTATTTATTGTACAATGTTATTCAAAAGTTTACCAAACAAGGAATATATAATCCTATTTTATTTGTTATTGAATATATAATCCTATTTTATTTGTTTATATAATTTAAAATATATTTTTAATAAACTCTTGATAAATTATCAAGTTCGACAAAATTTATCAAATATATCCGTCTAAAATTATTGAACGACAAACCTAACAGTATTAATTAGAAGCAGTTCATTAATATTAAGCCGATAATATAATAGATACCGTAACTAAGTTTAAATTGGGTAACGATAAATAACAACGAAAAACATAATTGGTCAAATTATTTTACGTAGAATTCCAGGCAATATATTGTTGACAAATTTTGCAGAAATGGACCATGTTTTGATAAATTATTCATAGTATCTCTTTGAATATGTGATGAACTAATGGAAAAAAATATATTATAAAACATTATAGTCTCACCTCCAAAAGGATGCTGGCGGCCCTGTAAGCTCTATCCGCTGTATTTTGGGCTTGACAAGTGAATGTCTTGTTATCATGCTCTTTACTTGGCACAATCTTAATGACGGACCTAAATAAAATAAATTAATAAATTACCAAACTGCGTTAAGAAAGACAGTAGAATAAATAAATTAATTACGAAACTGTTTAAGGTTAGCAAAAACAGTAAAATAAATACAGAAATAGAAATCCTAACTAATAATTTCAGAAAATTAAAACAAAAAGATTAAGACCGTAATAAAATATTATAGAATCAAAACTAATAACACAATCATAATAACGGACAGCTACAATCCGTTCTTACCAACTGTAGTACTCTAATTATAACAATGATAGATAAAAAGAAGTGGATCTTAAGCAAACAAATAATTCTGAATGGTATGATGACAGGTAAATTACCGACCTGGCTGTAAATCTCTGTCCGTCAGATAAAGGCTCCACAGTATAACTAACACCCTGAGTTAAGACTCCAGCGTTGCTGTCCACCCACGTGATCTAAAATAGGATATTATTAATGATAGGGTGACGTTAGGTTTCAAGATTACTTTCAAAAGGTTTGGGCAGATATTCTGAAAAACAGGAATACGTAGCGATATTTGCGTCATTTCAAATAAAAACTTTTTGAAGAATAGGTTTACGTAAAATAAAATTACCATTAACAGCGCACATATAAAAATACTTTTAACACGCAAACGGTATTTAATAAAGCTATAAGCTTTAATAGTTTAGTATCAAACAATTCTCCATGACCAATGTAATGATTTTTATTTGACAAATTTGAAAAACTTCATGTATCAATTTAGCTCCAAAAGCCTTTATTTACTTTCGCTGCTTGCACATGGTCGTTAGTACATATAATAAAGAAAACCGCAACCGGACAGTTTGCGCTGTAAATATTTCAACTCTAAAAGCTGTATTCTCTCTGGTACTCTCTTGTTTCGTCGTGACATCATATTCAATTTAACTCCTAATTGTGTTCGTCCCCACGAGGAACATACCTATTCATTCAATTTGAATAAATTATATGAAACATTGAGCTTAATATAAATAATAGCGGACAACAAAGAATTAAATAAGATAATCTCAAAGAATAATCTAGAATTTGGAAATAAATTACTCAGATCAACAACTTATATTTAACTTTTAATAATCTAATATTCTAATACACTGTAAGTTAAGATAGGAAAATATTAACCGCTAATTTATATTTATTTTTATGTTTATACAAGTTATCAAACAAAACCGCAGGACAAAATGACTCTAGTTTATGGTTAATATATTAAAGGTTCCAGTCGTAACCATCATAACAAAGCCTATTATAATTACAGATACATCAGTTCTTCTGGGTGATCAGTCATCTAGCATAAATGTATAAATACATTATAATACATTTTAAGCAAATAAGCTTATGCTTAAAATGTATATTAATTAAAGCTTAATTAATATACATTTTAAGCTTAAGCTTATTTGCTTATACACTTGTGCTTATTCTAATCTCATGATTTAATTCTAATAGGTTTACGGTGAATAAATGAAAACAAAATTTTGTAATCAAAAAGATAAGTTGAATGTAGGATACGAACAAAAGTAAAATAATTAATAAATCTTAAGAAAAGTTTAAAAGGGCCAAAGTTCGCCCATTTGTATTTAAACTCTTGCTAATTTCAGCAACAAAAATGTTTAGCAAGTCATTATTCGGCGCTCCTAAAATTTTGCTGCATTAATTACTTGTAAACACACTCTTTGAATGAAGATGTTCTAAAAAGATACAAGCACTATGTTTAATTAAGCTTATAGTTTTAACCCAATTCATTTATTAAGCGGTTTATCCTTTAAATATTTATTATTCCTACCAGCATGGAACACAATAAATAAATTTACACAGAACCTTCGGAGTAGAAAAGAATGTTAACAGGCCAATTTCCTCAAACATCCAAAGAATGTCATCAGCATCTATAGAAGAATCCAGAAGCGCGATACGTTTGAAGTATCACATTCTCAAAATATGTAATTTTATTCTTAATTCTATTTTAATAAAGATTAATTTCGATTGTTACGCCACGGGCGGTTAGAACATTACTTACCTCAGCGGGTGGTTTTCCGCCAACAGATATGCACTCAAATTTGACCATTTTGTCTTGTGCGGTAGAGTAGAAATCTCCTTGGAGTATTTTTGGCGGTTCTGGCGGTACTAGTACTGTAAGGCGGGCGTACCGTGACCTAATTGCAGGTTCACCTGTACAAAGAGTTTTAATTTATTTCAGCGGTATACATGGCACATAGTTGTTGAGAATTGATACTTTTTACTACTAGAGCTATTTTACAATGCGTTATTTTTAACACTTTTTAAAAATATTCACTTTTTAAAATATAAAACTAAGCTTGCAATAGAAAGTTTGATTTAAATATGAAATATTTTCAGCAACGCAATATTTATAAACTACACAAATACCATTCTGTGTATGTTGATTTTTACATTTATGTTTTAAAAAGTAACTGATAAATAATTTATATATATTGTTATTTTCCTTAACAATCAAAAATCTTAGTTAATTATAATAGTTATTTAAGCATCTCTCTGGTTCATAATATATGAAAACATGAAATTTGTTATGAGTTTTGTTAATATTATCGGCGACTATTTCGTATAAAATATTAAAAGACCTATCGTTTCCAACGTCTGCAATGCATATATTCAAAAATAAGGTAAAATATTTTTTAAGTGCCTCCAGCTTTGGTCATTAAAAAGGTACATATATTTTGGTATGGTTATTACGTTACCTGACTGTAAATATTTTTTAAGCTCTAATGCTAGCTTTGCTTTAACACTTGAGTTAAAAATTGCGACTTTTAAATTTATAACGAGCACTGCAGATTTTTGAGCCAACTTTATACTGGTTGACTTTTGAGAAGAAATTCTCAGAAGCTTCGCTTGCCAAAATTTTGAGGTTCATCGCTCTTGCAGACTTGAGCAACTTTATCTATCATTACTGAAGTTTTATCGTGTCTCAAATGTGTAATTGAGCGAGTATAATCAAAGCTTCACCAACTTTTCCTAAACATGAGTTGTGTGAGTGAGATACCAAAGTTCGAACGGTAGTTTCGTAGCCAAGGTTGAGAAGAAAATTTGGCTTGAACAGAACGATAATAATTAATGATAGAATTTATCATTATAAATAAAACATAAAAACTTACATTAAATATATATTGTTTTATAAACCTATCTCACTTAATAAATAAGTATATTTTTTTTGACGTATATACATTAAGTAAATACTATCTAGATAAGTGTAATGATATATATCAAGATCGAGAATGACACCGATTTAAATTGAACCTTCCGTAATCAGTGTTCTATATTTAACAATTAATCCTTTTCTTTTACAAGAATACCTATTTATATGTAAGGTGAAAAGACAATAAGGACTCAAGTTGCCTCTAGACAGTTTTCTATAGAGAAAACTTTCCGTTTCTAACTAAGTTTCGAAGTTAAATAGTGCAAAGTTGTACAATTTAGCCGCAAGCTAGTTGTTCATTGTCCTTCTTTGATATAAAAAAACATTGTTCTGCTTCCATTACATTAATGCAAATTTTAAGATCAGTTACAATTGGTCTTATTTTGAGAAACGAATGAATTTATCTGTTTTAAGAATCTGAACGGTATCTTAATCTAATTATAAAAAATAAACTATACCTAATTGAAGACGTTTGAAAAAATACCAACTCTTATACTAAAATTAAACGTTCTGCCCTGTTAAAATACACTATATAATTACATATTTTTATGTATGAATAGTATTAAAAAAGATCATACAGAATGTAAACAAAAAAATAAATTAAAAAGAGAAAAGGATGAAAATAACTCGGAATGAAAGCTACGAAACTGTAGATGGTTTGAAATTTTGTGAAGTTTACACCAAGGAAGTTTCCAATTAGCTCTAAGCCGGTTAGGCAGAAGTCTTGTCATTAAGTTCTGATTGAGTTTTGATACTAGTTGAGTTTTCTGGATTAAATTTTGCCAAGAAATTCTAGTGAGAAAATATTTCCTTTTATACGCTTATTCAATCTTCGCTAGATAATATGGACTTTATATTAAACCGTTACGGGGATGACCCGTTATGGTTTACTAACAATAAAATCAATATTATCGAACTTTAATTTTTTCTCTTACATATGAATGTAAGAGAAATAATTAAAGTTGAGATTTAATTAGTACATTAAAAATTACTTCAACCTTAGAATAAGCAAATGGTTTGTATTTATATATAAGAGTTTTAGAAAAAAAAAACTATATTTTAAAGTATCTGCTTGATAATTTACTTACCTAAAACGAAAATAATAAATTAGAACAGTTAAACAAAACATTCTGAGGTACCTCTATTTCCCCAATTGAGATCAAATTTAATTAATGCCTCAAAGGAAATAAGAGCAACGATAACTTAAATACTGAGATTAACTTAAATCTTCAAACAAAGCCAAGGGCCTATGAGAGACTCCCGAGATAAGAATATTCCTACAGACTTACGAACGAGAATTTATCAAAAGACGCACAAAAGCTTATGTAAATTAATTTCTGAACCTTTCCCATTCTGAATTTACCCACTTTACGCTTAATGGATCGAGATACCGACAATTTCTAAGATGGCTTATTATAAATTCACATAATTGTCATCACAGTTCCACACAATACCACACCATATTTATGATATTATAGAAGCAACGATATATTATGTCCTTTGTTTGCGAAGTTCATTCTAATGTTAATAGAGGTCAGTGCAACTTTATCAAAATGCCAAACATTAATAATATAATGAATGTTATTTTTACTTAACGAATCATCCACTTCATGTTTTTCTCTCTATTAAGTAATTATTAACGTTGGTCCAAACTTATCAACTATATTTTCTCGTACAAAATTATTTTTAGTTAAACTCTGATATTCTGTAACACATTTTTAATTTAATGCACTCAACACAAATAGTAGTGCAAATATAATCTGACCTAGATGCAATGGTACAACAGCACTAAAATATGTAAATGTTATAGAACTACGTTTTATAATATTTGATTTATATGAAAATGGTAAGTTAATTATTGATAATGGTCATAAAATATCATTGCAACGAATCTATAATATTAATCTTGAAGTTAAATTGTTGTATAAAATTAATCTTTTAAAACTCGAAACGAAATTAAAACATTTTAAAGCAAGATACGGTTACAATTAAATCGTTCAATTAATGTGATCAATTACAATTCAGGAAATGAATTATATTGAATGTCTTGATAATATTCGCATTCGATACAGATTCAGTGACCTAAAAAATTTAAAAATGCGATTTTTTCATATATGAAGTATTCTATTATTGTGTGAAATACATTGCAGGTAATTTTATTTTTATGTGTTAATTGTGTTTACTTAATCAATAATTTATAGATAACTTTTATATTTTATAAATATCCTTATTAAATTTTTTAATATATTTAAGGGCATGGTAGCATTTTATTTCAACCATTCCTACTTACTATAAGATGCATTTATGCCATTGAGCTACGAACCAATCATTAATTAGCTTAAAAACAGCAATATTGAGGTGACATAATAATTAACAAAGTAAAGTCTATATTAATTATATTAATTGTAAGTACATAATAATTAAAAAAAAAACAAAAACAGTATTTTTGGATACAAAATTTTGATTGCTTCAAAGGGTTAAAATAGATTTTGTTTTGAAAACCAATAACTATGTTTAAGTTACTTTCCGTAAACAAAAAGTGTTTGTATAGTTATGAATACATTTGTGATCAAAATTCTTTACAAATATCTCCACTAGAAACTTCTAACATCTAAATATATAAACATTCACAATTATATTATTAATGATACTAATAGGATAATTGTTTAATTAACTTAAACAAAAATGTTATACTTCTAGAAAACAAATATAAAAGATAACACGAACTATATTTAACAAAACGCAAAACGAATTAAGGATGCCAGCACAATAAATATCGATAAAATGAATTGAGTACGTTATATAACGAAATATAGTTTTCTAGTCTATAAAGTCGGATGATACGAGGACATATTATAAGAATTGAGTTTAATATTTTATATTTCAAATCAAGACGCTACAAGAATTGAATATTCTATATTTCATGTTTTAAATGGGAATATTTTTAATATTTTTAACAAACGTTCGAACACATTTTATACATAATTTTATAAGTTATAGAAACAAACTAATAATATTAATCTTAATCTAAACAAAAACAACCTAGCTACACAACCCTAACTTTCTTTGGCTACCTTAACAAGATTGTAAACATTATAATTATCCTTACATCCAAAATTACAACCATATCGTGGGATCATGTCTTGTTGTGAGTGTTTATGTAATTTTGATGTTCAAATAATCATAACAGAGGTTCGTGGTTTATTTGTGTACTTAAAAGTTCTTGTAATTTTAGGTTGGATGCGTTAATGTTTATACGTGTGTTTTATGTGTTCGTATTTGTCTATTTTTTGTAATTTGAAAAAAATTACAAACATAGAAATAGAGGAATTGATAAATATATATAAAATATAAATTAAAATATAAATTTCTTACCTCTTAAACCAGAACTGACTTGGCACTGATATTTAGCGTCATCTTCTAAAGTTACGTCTCGAATGTCTAAGGAATAATCTCCTGCAAAAAATCTATATTTAGTAGTATTCGAATAAAGGTTAAGTTTGCAGTAAATAATAGCGAATATAAAAGAGTTGTAACAATACTATAATAATAATATATCAAGACAAATTACACAAATTGATCTAAACGTTAAGTAAGGAAATTATTTGCTTGTGTTAAGGTTGTTAGACAATGATACAAATACATTGAAATACACATTATAAATACTTAGAATATCTTAGAAATATCAAAAATAAAAGTTGTTTGTTACACTTTAACGCAGAAACCGATCATTATGAAATGTTGTACACTTACTTTTGGAGGTATTAGAAGAAACATAGGATACTTTATACTAAAAAGTTTCTACTATTTTTTTTGCGGGTATTTAAAAAATAATAAAATAAAAACATTGTTTGTCAATAAACACATGGACGGAAATGCGGGCAACTGCTAATTATTAACCTTATATATATCTGACCCTGTTGGGAATCGAACCCGAGCCTCGTTGCGCCGTTATACGTTAGGCGTTTGCGCTAACTAGACCAATGGGGTGGTAAATATGGAATAATGGCGAGCTAATAATTATATAGAAATCATAAACGCATATCTCTTAACTGTTAACTCCATCACATGCAAAGAAAGTTCGGACTTTAGACATCATAACGAGCTTTGAACAAAGCTTATGTTCTGGACATTTGGGTTAGAAGCGTAATGACACCCGTAACAAAACTTATGTCAATCCAACGATAAGAACAGAGTACTTATAATTGTGATGTAATTCATATTTATTATCATACATTATTAAATTTTACAATACTCTATAATAATATTACTAATAGTTTAAGTTTCTTGTTAATTGGTTCAATTTTTATTCCATGTTCCAAGGAATAGCTGCTTAACCTTGTTTCTTAGAAACATTTAAAAACAACTTACTTCTAGTAGGTACGTTTAGAAGTGTACTATTATACATTATTATTAAACGTAGTTCTAAACTACATTTTATCTAGTATTTATTTCTGGACAGAATTTTCTTAAAATTAAACTCCAGTACTCAAAACCTTTACTAATGAGATTCTATGTAAGTACATATAATAAAGAAAACAAATTTACCTTCCTCGTCACTCCCGATCATTTTATACCGGTCGTAGCCACTGAGTTCTCTATGTAATCCAAGACCGAAGTCATCCTTCGTCCACTGTAATTGACCTGCCTTATTTTCCACTCTACACGGCAACGTAACTCTCGAACCAACCACTGCGGTCTACAAACAGAAATATAAATTTAAAATACTATTAAATATATTTGTAAAAAATATATCAAAACCGCAATCTATTTTTAATAGTTTTCTACACTATTACTTTCATTTACAACCCAAATGAAATACTTATACTATAATCATAAATAAAGTATGTGTTATAAGTAACATAACAAGAATAAAACTAACATGTCTACCACACAGTGATAACATATGAACATAGATTAATTTTACATTATCTCAAGATTTATCTTAGCATTAAAATATCGGGTATTCAGTTTACATCCGGACACCGTTTAATCTGACCGACGTATCTCAGGGATGTATTTATCAAAGAAAACGGTCTATTTATTATGACAACGGATTAATTATTTGTTTTAGATCTGTTTGATAATATGTTCTAAAAAAAGCTACAATCGATGGATGTCCAACTGCTAAGTAAGACTCTTATCCAATGAAGAATTAACAATAATATGAATACGCTCTTAGATTTTTTTTTGATTCTTTTCACGTTTTTTCACCAACCTCGCTCCTTTGAAGGTTCTTAACTTCACTTTTTATGTCTGCATCAAATTTGTATTTTCTAGAACGTAGTTTTACAAACCACCATTTTAAACTTTTGGCAAAGTATTCACACAGCTTAGTATCAGTATTGAAAAGAGCAAAGTGAAAACTTATCTCTCGTTTACATAACCTTATTTCACTGCTGATCATAAAAATATAGTTAAGTATATATAAACATGTATTTATAAGATTTTTATTTTCTCTGAATCATATTACAATAACTGCTTTTAGATTAAAAATAATTAATTATAGATTGCAATTTACATATATATATAAAGCTCCATAAAAATTAATATAAATAAAGGAAAGTAATTTCAATAAGTAATTCTCTCTTTCCAAGATCTTCACTAATACTATTACTCAGCACTTTGATTCAATATATATACACTATAAGGTTTGATAAAAATACATATCAAAGCGGTTTTATTTTCCTCTGACCACTGAGAAAACTTACACCTGTATTTCCTTTACTCTATTGTGTAAATATTCTAGAATGTTCATGTTTGTGAGTACATTCTATTTATTTCTTAATCATAGTAATGTTCTTTTTGATTACACATTACATTCAAAGTCAAGTCAGTGTGTGTAGTAAACATTTTTAATGATTACCACACACACATACATACATACACATTATATTATTGGTCGTTTTATAAATTATTAACACTGGGTTAGTGATAAAATAAATAAATAAATATTTATTAATAATAAATAAATATCTTGTGATAAAATGTACAAATTAAAATCACTTACCTGATCTTGGGGTTCCATCGCAAATTTCTGCTCCACGAACCCACAACACGTTTCAATAATCCCCAACACAACACACACACATAACCAAGTCCGTAGCAACAGAAATAATGGTTTCACACACCTACTAGTAACTTTCAGTCTATTGTAAAACATTTTGTTGGATTATTTTGAAACAATCAATCCTTTATCACATTTTGAAAGGAGGTAATTTCTAAGTGTTCGCGTGATTGTGTCTGTGCACGTGAAGTGAAGGCGTCATGACTATTTTTAGTTGATTAAGGGTGACCTGAAACAAAAACATAGGGTTAATTCTTCACATAATATATTTCTCTACGTAACTCTTATTTTACCATAACTTAATCTTTAGTGATATTACTGTCGCTCATCCCAAATTTGACGGACTGTTGGTATAATGGTTTGTGACCCTGACTACTGAGCCATAGGTCGTGGGTTCGATCTATACACGTGACAATTCTTTGTGTGATCATTAAATTGTTTTTTTCGAGTCTGGGTGTACTTTGTGACCGTTATTTAAATGTTTGTGAAACTCCTTACGACTGGGATTTCTGTCAAACGGGAATTGTTAAAAAAAACTAATTTAATAATTCAGAAGATATTTGGTTTTTTGTTCTAATGTCATAGTCGCTAAAAATATCTAAAATGTTATAAGAATAAGATATTACTTTTACCCATTGTTTGGTGAGTAATTCTGAGCTAATGTAGGTAAAGTGCAACAGCTGATACATTCCTATTTTTAAATTAAAAAGTATGTTAAGAAAAATGAAATCCAATTTATAAAATTAAAATAATGTCACTAGGTAGCAAAACTCTATTAGCTTTCTAGATTCATTTGCAACTTAAATCTAGAATTCCTAAGATAGTTGTAAAGTTATTCACAAGAAAATGTAAAGAGAATAACGTAGCGAAATACGTGCTGCCCCTGACGTTGCGATGATATACATTGCTAATTCAAAGTATAAAAAATATTTTTAGTATCTTTACACGTATACATATTCTGTAAGGAATAATAAGATAGAAGAATATGAGGCGTTTTTTGTTAAATTTATTGACTTATATTTTTGAGCAATAAAAACTAATACTATGCGTAATGGCAACATATAATAGTTTTTTGCTATTAATAATATCGTTAATCATATCTATTCACAATTAGAAGTCTTAGCATTTCATTCGCTCTCAGTGCTGTACAAGTCTAACATTGGGTTAATCAAATAAATAAGTTGGCCGGAACTTGCCCGGGGTTGGAATAATTCTCAAGTTTCCTGTATTGCTGTCTTTTTAGTTTCGCAATTGTTTGGTTCGCTCAACTTTCAAAATGTCTTCGGTTTTACGTTATTTGCGAAGAATAACTCATTTTAATCATGAAACTATTAAAACTTAATCTGAAATATTAGTTTTAAACTGTATCTTTTACGGATTAATTAATAAAACAAAGAACTTATTGTGACATAAATTCTAAAGCTTTAATGAGAACTTTATAAAGTCAATAAACAACCTCAAAGAGTAGGTACTCGAAAACATTTATCTACTTGCATGACACAGATCTTTTAAAAAGTATCGATATGTAAAAGGTTTAACTTAAAGTTAATAGTATATTTATCAGGTTCTAACCATTTATTACTAGATATTATCCCGGAAACTGTAACCAGTAGTGGTTTCCCATAGACTGATGCTCTCATTAAATATGGTTGATCTGTTCACATATAAATTACGGAATCATACCGGTTTGAGGACTGGTTATAGAAATGTGATTTAAATACAGTGATTTAAACAGCTCTTGTAAAAACTTACATGTCTCTCAAATGTGGTATAACGTGTTAGAACCGACCATGTTACATATGTACAAGTTACTTTTAAAAAGGTAATTAATATTCAATTTAAATAATTTAAGAACTTAAAGTGTTCTTTATTTAACTTACTAAATATGATATATCAAGTATTTTTTTTATTGCAATATATATAAATTTTTAAACAATTATAAATTATTATAAGTATAATACTTCAAATTATACTACATACAAACATAAATACGAACCTTAAAAATTCACATAACAGTAAGTAGAAACCGCTTCATACAATTTTAAAGCTTTAAAGTTGAACTTACTTAACACCAATATTAATTTTAAAAATGTTAACACTCAACTCTCCACTTGGTCTTCCAAACCCTCACTGAACAAATAAGACGATTTTGTACTTGGATATTTATATCCAACCCCTTGTAAGCCGTGACTCAGATTTACATCGGATGTTAAATGGAATTATTTTTAAAATCACTTTCATCACGTTCTTTATTTAGATTTCCTAATTATTTTAGGAAGCGCCAGAAGATTTTTTTTATTTTACCATTTTACAGTATTTTATTGTTAGCGGAAGCGATATTCTTTTGTGTTTACCCAGACGCTAGTATTTGAATTTTTATTACGCTAATACCTGCAATCCTAAAGAACGTCTAGTTCTTTAGGATTGCAGGTGACTTGAATTATTTTTGAAGAATTCTTAATAAGATGAAATTTTCATAATAATATATATGATGACAAAACAAATCAGCAGTCACTTGTAGACTGGGGAAAAATTTGGGATTATCTAGGTAAGAAGGTTTTAGTGTCCTAGCCAATAAAATATACCTATATTTAAAATAAATCTTTTAAAATCTATATCGGGTTCACAAAAATGGAAATAAATATGGATAATAAATCTTCACGTGACTATAAAAAAATCTGCTTTCTCATTTATATTTAAACATAAATGACCTGAACTTGATCCTGTCAGTCAGTCAAAGACATTAGCATCAATAAAACATGTAGAATGTACACGTTTCCGGACACGTCAGTATTTAAATTTAGAACGGAAGCCATTTTGGATCCGTCTCGTTGAAATCCTCGGACCAGAGAACGTTTTGAATCTTAAATGCAGTTCAAATGCGAATTGTTCAAATGTATCGATTGAATGTTTGTGGTTCGACAACAGACAGATGTCGTTCTAAACGTAGTTACTAGTTTTTCTTTATAAGTAGCGGCGTATTTTAAGATGGTAGATAAATCTAAGCTGAACTTAAATGCGTTTTATTTTTAATTCTTTTCTTTAGCGTAGTGATCTGAAGTAATATATTTTTTATAATAATTACATTAAATTTTACCAACAAACCATTTTTCTAATTTGACTTTATTTATTAAAATAATAATAGTAATATTATTTTTTTAATAATTGTTATACAATATTAAAATTTAATATTGTATAACAATTTAATACTACATTTTAAAGCGACTGTAGTTTGTTATTGTTCGACACGATTACGAAGAAAATAATCAAATAATAATATTAAGGACGTTTAGAAATCCTACGCACAACAACCACACATATACTCACACCATCCAGTCCACATAGTTTCGTTGCCTATTGCTTTACAACTATGTGACCCGTAATACGTGAATGCGGAACGAAAACACTTCAGAAAGATATCCGAAAACAACTAATAGAACTGGTGTTGTCCTTAGATTATAATAATAAGATTTTAAATATAGAACACGAATAACTACCACTATACTATTTATTACAACAGAGATATCATTTCAAAAATTTTTCGTCCGTACTGCAAGTTAAGTTCAATGTTAGGGTCACCTAAAAACTCCTAGACGTCCAGGGAGTATACAAGAATTTTAGCGATTGCGATAAATGTTATTTAGGGGAACCTCGACAAAAAGTCAGTACCAGGATTCTAAAAGGAGGTCTAAAAATCTTAATAGCCGCGGGTTTTTGGAAAAAAACACATCATGAATTTGGAAGCGGCTCATCACTAGCGTTTAGACAAAACGTCTGTTTTAACTAGGGAATATTTATAATTACCGCGTAAAAATATGTGAAGCTATTGAAATAAGCTGTTTGCCAAATTTATTCAAAAAGTGGATAACATAATATATTTCAAAAATAACTGCTTAGTAAGCTAATTTATGGAAATATTGTATACAGTTAGATCTAATCCAAACTCAGTGTTATATAACGTCCTTCATATCAACCCTGAAATACCAACTCGTGTCAATATTGGCCCTTTACATAAATATTCTCACGAACTCAACACATCCCAATAACTGAATGAACCAAAATAAATTAATTATTACTGCTTTGGTATTATTTGGTTAATTAATATGGAATTGGATAGAAAGGAGGACAAATACGTTCGTTGCGTAATACGCGTACCAATATTGAATTACTATATACGTTTCTGTTTTGCCTTGAAGGCAGAATTTATTTATTATTCTGTGTATACAAATATGTTTAATTTACCGCGTTGAATAGTACTTTTAATATTAATATTGTTTTAATAAAATGAGCTCTTTGATTCCAACGGCTACGCAATAGAGACACATCGTAAACTGTTATTTATTTTTTCATTTACCGGGCTTACTGATACTTAAATGAAGTCCTCAAACACGAAATAGGGCTGGAATTGCCTTGTCATCAGATTGTGTTAATGATAATTAACTGGCATCCAATTAATTAGTCGACAAGCGATTATAGTGGTTGATAAACTAATCTGTCTGTAAGCAATTTGGGACAAATAAGCTTATGGAATATAATGGCTGCTGCGGTTTTCAGCAGTTAAGTCAAATTTCAGTTAAAATAACGCCTACGGATAAAATGTCATAAGCAGAATGTCCAAAATGTTTATTTAAAGAACTCGGTTGGAATATTCTGTGCTTAGTAATAATTATAAGATAGAGAACGTTTCTAATAGACGTTAGAGAATGGGGCTACGAATAGAGATACGTTTTTAATAATTTTGAATATTTAAATAAACTGGCTTGACATACCTAGCATATTAAGAAAAAAAAGAACACAATATGTACTTTTATTTTTTTTTATTTCTAAAGTTTAAAGTAAACTAAATGTTTTTAGTAGTTTGTTTAAGATAAATAAATGTTTGTTAAGATTAATAATTATATGGTAGGTATTATTTTCTAAATATAAAGTATCAATATGTAGGTACTTTATAGAATATATTAATTTGTTCTTAGACTTCTCTACAACGATAAAAATTGCCTTAAGCATTTTAAAAACTTTTCGGTAAACTTGCTTAATATTTCTTTTATGCTAATTATGTTTCTAGCGTTTATTATTAAGGTTTATATTTCAAGGTGAATGAACCGTGAAATTCTTAACATCCTTATAATTTTCTAAGCACTAAGGTTTTGAAAATGTACCCTTATAAGGTATGTTTAAATAGTTTTCTAATAAGCACGCCAGTTAGTTTAAATATATATTCTGAGATATCAAAATATATTAAATATCCTACTATAAAAATTAAGTAATCAAAATATTAAAACAAGATATATATCCAAAGTTTTTATTGAAAGTATAAAAAGACGATATCACATCGACAGGTTGCTGGTAAGTTTTTTCCTTTTATCTTAGTTCTGGGAACGGATGTAGCCAGCCTCCGTGACGTAGACGTTGACAACTCGTTTACGCATGCAGCCTTAATAAAGTGAAACTGTGCCTTGGTTAGGAAAAAAAGTAGAAAGTTTTAGCTTTATCCATTTATTTATAAATGTGTATAGGGTAGTGACACGGTATCTCAATTGCTAAAGCGACGGGACGTTTTCAAAAGGTCTCGGGTTCGACTCCCTGCCCGTAGCAGGTTATTTTTCATTCCATATTTATTAACATTTAGAAAAATTAAAAAAAAATTACATGACAAAACATATTTTTAGATAATTTCAAACATTTATTATTTTAAATAATATTAGTAGGTATTACATACTACGATAACATATCATCCATATAAAAAGAAAATAAACATTGAATACAATAAATAAAATATTCTTATAATAAAAAAGTTATCTGTATCAAGAATATAATTTTAATAAAATTCGATTGCAAATTGCATTGTAAAACTCAATGTATTCTATACGCTTATAAATTTCCGTCCAAAAACCAGTTTCCGTCACAGATACAGTTATAAAGTAAAATATATTAAAGTTTAAAGCTGTTAAAACAGTTTATAGACATGTAAATTGTATTCACTATATATTTTTCGTGCCCCAGAATTTGCTGTTTTATTTAATTGGATCAACAAGATATTTTTAATCGGTTGTGTCATCATGGTAAAAAAAAAAGTTTTCGATACTCAATATTCTTATATTTCATAACAAATGTACTAATAATAATATTTTAATTTATTAATTGCCTGTAACTTGTTGGCTTGTACATAGCTGACTAATTTTAATTTTATTTAAATTGTAATAGAAAATGTAGATATAATATGTGATGCAAAAAATTCCATATTTATTGCTGAATGAAGTAATTTGGAACATACCCGGTTAAAAGTGCTCATTATTTTGTTACATAAAACTAAATACTCACAAGGTAAAGAATAAACAAATAATATTGTCCTTTATATACCGCTAAAAGATATATCTGCTTAAATAATTCATAACCTACATTATTAGTTATGTTAGTAATTACCACATAAAACAAACAGAGTTCTCGAACAAGTTTGGTATTGATTACCCCAAATGAAGCCTATCCGGAGGCTAATTAATTTATTCAGGGTTGATCCTTTTGACCGCCACCTTATTCCCATTGGAACAACTGATCGTGATTCAAACAATGGAGGATATAGTAAATTTCATTAGAAAGGGTCAGTTCAAACGCCCATCGCCAGTTTAAGGTTGACGTCAATATATTTTCTTATTACGAAGACATTTTCACTAAATATTGTATGATACTTTTATTGTCAAAATGCAAGTGAATACATGTTCCGAAAATAGCTGATGTGGATTTACTTTGATTAATACATTTATATAAATGATATGTTTAGAAACATTTAAAAAAAATTACAATTCCAATATTATTTTTAAATATACGTAATTATATATTTTTATGTAAGTCTTTCAAAAGATATTTTAAATAATTTTAATATAGTAAGTACTAACTAGAAAGTTATTGGTTTTTCAAATAACTTATCTAAATAATATCAAATTTTAATATTTTAGACAAATGGTCATTAACCTAAAACAATTTAGTTGATGGAATTTCAGCTTTTTACAGTAAATGACGAAGTGTATATTGTGTTTTCTATCCATTCGGCCTTTATTCAATGTAGCGTGAAACGGTGACCCATTGTTCATGGGACACCACGCTATCTATTGATTGTTACAAAAAGAACACAGTCTTCTCTGAATGGAAAAGAGATAAATGAATGTCCAAGTCACATATATTGTGAAGAGATACTATGATTTTCTTCAAAAACGGAGCTGTTTGTTCAAGCTGTTATGTGGATATTTTTTCAATGAATACTATCGTTTTATGTTTTAGTTCAGATTCTTCTCTCAAGTGAGTCACAAGTATATTTATGTCGCTAATAAATGTATGCTTACTAAAGAAAAGTGTTTTTATTTTAATTAAATTTATTGAAGTTATTTGCATTATCTAGTCCTTTATCTGGTACGTTATTTCAAATCTACTTGAAAAAGTGATATATAAAGCTCTCTATACTGTATTATGTAATTCGCGGTAGAACGCCACGCCGTTCTGTCTTGATAGAAAAAGTTTAGAGAACGCCATTAACAACCAGTCTTTCTAACACTACAAATATTATTATTTATTTTAACTTGATACTTGTGTAAAGAAAAAAAAATGGTATGCTTATAAATGCTATATTTATTCATTTTTTTCATATTAATATCTATTAATTTTAATACATGTTTTATTTAACCCCATAAATATGTGATTAAATATGACTCGTTAAATGTATTTAAATATGTAATGGGTTGGTCTTCTAATATAATATTTGATGTATTTCAAATGACTACCAGCAGTTCTCATTATTTATATTATATAAGTGATTGCTTGCGTCCAGATGAAACTTATTTTGGAATTAATCATTCTTACCTGGATATATTTATGATGGATAAGTACTTCACTATTTTCATATTAATATTTTTTTATTTACACAAAATTTGTTCTTAAGAATATTAGTGAAGAAAAAAAATATGTGAACAGTAAATTTATTTCTAAATTTAAGTTGCTGAAATTAAATTAATAAAATATATAATCCGTTACAAGAAGTATGAATACAAAGAGAATATCACTGCTTTAAACTATTAGAAGATTAATTTAATACTACAAATTTCCAAAGTATAACGAGCATTAGTAACGACGTTCCTTTCTAATACAATAAGTACAGCCAAATGAATTGTAAACTATCAACGATTGATTTGTTTTGATACTGAGCCAGCGGGCGGTGTGCCACTGTTTCAATCAATATGGTAATGTACCAAGTATCTGGACAATCAACGTTAGCTGTTATTTGTGAAAACAGTGTAATGTATTGGTATTTGTTTTGTATAAGAAAATATTAGTCTATTCAGTTTATGTTAACGGAATTTGTCTCAATCGATGAAACAAAATACGACGGTTGAAAAGTTATGCCTAGATCTTATAGTTAACAAAAACTAACCGGAAACCGTATTTTATATTTAAAATTCTAAATTTAAAATTCAAATATCTGCTGATCTATACAAAGTTTTATAAAACTTCTCACAGATAAAAGGAAATGATTAAATAGCACTGTCAAGATGGCGCCGGTGACGATTAGAAACACGTTTGGAACCTGTTGATAGTACCTACATTTCGAGTTCGGAAACCTCAAGATTTGATTTAATGATTGGTTCATTGATACACAAAATATAAATGCAAACAAAGATTTTATTAAAAGAGCTTTTAAATATTTAAATTGTTTATTTGAAAAATAGAGAATGAATGTTTAAATTGTTACTCGAAAATTATAAAGAAAGCTTGTTCAAATCAACGATTTGAAAATAATGTGAATAAAGAAGCTTCATGTTATTAAAAGGATAATTATTCATTTCTAGAAAAATAACAAATGGAAGAGAAAAATAAGTTTAGAAATTAATTAAACTTACATCTAGCGCAAGGAAAAAATATCTATTTCTTTTTAGCAATTCACAAAGGCCTGGACTGTTTTGTTGTTTTTTATTTGCATTCCAATCTGGAAAGACCTCTGATGGAAAATGCGGTCAAGTACAAAATGTAACTTCTTTGCAGGTTCCGTTTGTTTATAAAAATATTATTAAATTCATTAGTTTTTTTTATTAAAATATACATTTATGGGTAAAGTATATTCTAATAAATTATAAATAATCTAGAAGTCTTAAAGAATTCTTATTCTTATGATTACGATGAAGGAGTGGCGTGTCCTTCCTATCAGATGTATGAGTGTGTAAATATATAAAAAGTGCCTGTGTGCACTTAAGAAAATAAAAATATAATAAAAAAGTAGTTGACAAGGAATTTCTTGTCTACTATTTTTAAGAAAAGCTTTGTCATAAGTTTATGACAAAGGTTTTCTTCATTCAAAGCGGATTTCTAAATGTGGGCGTTTGTTAGTTTGTATCAAGATGTTACTCTCTAGAGTATTATATTAAATTGAGTGCGAAAGGAATGGAAATATCTTATGATAGCTTCTACAATTTCATTTCCTTTTTTTAATTCAAAACATTGAATCAATAATATAATGTATTTAAATAATATTACAAAGTAGAAAAACCTAATTGATATGAGATTACTGAAGATATTCAATTATAATGTCATTAAATAAAAGATTTTATCTTTTAATAAATAAAGTAGACCACATCTCAGCCGCCATCTTAAAACCTCAGAGTATATTATATAGAAATATATTATTCTAGGCACTTAACTTCCCGACCAGTCAAAGCCGGTTATATGTCCGTTGCACCTGCCGTTCCGCTATTTTTGTTACCAATTGCACCGTTAACAGAAAAATATTTATTTAGAAATTTAAACATATTATTTTAAAAATATCTTTTCACTAAGATTATTTTAATAATTTATATCATAAAATAAGTGTTTAAATGTTAAAGTAAGTGTACAAAAATATTTAGTATAATTAATTTAAAATATGATAATTATCTAAATAAAATGATCTTTTTACTTTCACATCTGGTAATATCTCTAAATACTCGTAATAAAATTATAATTAAAAAAAATATTTATTGAATTATATGTTGTGATTCCTGCTGACGGTACTGCATAGAATCTCAAGAGTATTGATTCTTTATTATAACTATGCTGTATTATGTCGATGCACGCCTTCTTATTCTAGAATTTATACTAAAATTAATGAGAAGCTTATAATCATATTATATTTTATAACACCAACGTTATTTAAATATATTTTTAATATACCTCTAGTAATAATAATATATATTAATGGTTTCCGATAATATGAATCTTATTTTGTGTTTATTATTTTATGTTTAGGTCTTACTAATAGAATTAGCTCTCGTAGAGGTCACGTAGCAATTTCACGTAGCATTTGCTCTGTTCAGGAAATTTCATAACTTTATTAAGCTTTTTAAGTATAATTGACAAACAAACATTAAACCTTTGGTTATTATAAAATTAGTTACACGTGTTACATACTTTTTTTAATTATCAATTATCAAAACTCGTATAAACGAATCGAAGAGTCAGTAGATAAAAAAATATTTCTAATGACTTAGTATAAAACATCATTTAGTTGTTGAATATAAGTCAACTAGTTAAAGAGTGACAGTTTATGATTTTTAATAAATTATTAAAAATTACTAGTTTTATTTTAACCTGCGCCTACAGTATACGACTTCAATTAAATGACCATATAACTTTTACTACTAATAATTGAAAATAACATTTTGCTTATATGTATACATATCCCTTATCTTACATATTTGTAATCAAAAGTCTTAATATACAATTACCTAGAATCCTACAAAATACCAATCCTGTATATGAACGCAACACTTCAGACTCATAGCTGGTGTGCTTTTTAAGATTTGAAAATTAATCATTAAATGGAATTTCACCTTCGTTTCGTTTATGAACTAATCTTTTAATAAAAGGTTATCTGAACAAAACTAAAGTGTAGCATATAATGCAATTTAACTAAAGGTTTATTCGAAATATTTTCGGCAGCCTGGAAACAAGAATGCTACCGGATTTTACAATTTGTCTGCGTTCAGGAATTTTTGCCTTTTACTACTTTATTAGGAATTAGCTCGTTTTTCCAAATAAAGTAACTATATAATTTTGGTTATAATTTACAATATATATTTTTTAATTACTGAAACAAATATTGCGACTCTATATTACAATATGCATATGCATTAATATAAATTGATTATGACTGCTTAGAAATTATAATAGTAAAATTTAATTAATTTTCTTGTATGTTTGTACTCGTTAATTGTTTTTAGGTTTGATATATGAATCTATTTCAATGATTCTAAATATCTGTCGCTATTATAAAGTATATACGTTACAAGTGATTAGTACGGCATATTTAAATTTTCCAATTTGAGATTTGCAAACATGTAAATTGGAGTTAAGTTCTCATTGAGAACCTTAATTCCATGTACGCTGTAATTTTTGTCAAAAAATATTATTTTTACAATTTCCAAAAACATGACCCAAACGTATACGTGTCAACTTACTTCTGATAATTATTTGTCTGCAGACAAATATGCAAGAAAAATCTAGTAGAATCTTAAAGATTCTTTCGTAAAGTATATATGAGTGTGATAAACAACTTTCTGTGGAATTCCTATTAAAGATAAAGAATAAGAATTACAATACTAAACAAAAATAGATGTAACAAAAAAAAGTTGAATAGAATATTTTTAGCTGGTATTGCTTATGACATGCTATGATTAACTTTTTGAAACTTTATTGCAAATGAAGTTAGACAATTTACTAAACCTGTAACTCCGGGTCAGACAATGGCGTGTTTGTAGGAAATTAAAACTGCAAAGCCGATGTAAAAGTGCATAATTTAAATCCTGTTTCACGTGAAATACTAATATGCCAAAAGCATTGCAGTGGTGATAATGAAATAATAATTAATGTGTCGTGTTGTTGAAATAATTATTTTTTTATAATAATGACACAATACATATCGATTGTTTTAACAATTACATTTACTGTAATTTGATGTTATCTTGGAGTCATTTGGATGTCAAAAATGGTTATCATCGATTTATAAAAGCACTTTATGCATTTAATGTGACATGGCTTAGGTCCTTATTATTTTATGTATTTTATTTTCTGTGAATTTTGTTTTTAATTTTTGAAAGAAAGGGTGGTATCTGTTTCTTTAATCAGACATCTCGTCTCGCAAGCTAATATTTCTGTTAGTTTATTCATGCTCACATATCAAATAAATAAACGCACTCAGCAATTCCAAGTAGCGCTGACTCATTCATTGAAAAAAAAATCTTATTCTGCTCAAGTCACATCGGCAAAAAGTCGGAACATCTGGGAAAAGGTAGAAATTGCAAACCTGTTATAGCCAAGTACGTTGCATTTCGCGAAATACCGTCACAAAAGTAACGTTTGTGTTAAACAAATTTGCAACCTAACATTATGACATGGGGTTCAATTTTCTTTGAGGTTTGTCGTTCGCGTGGCTGTCTACAATTCAGCTCAACTGAAAAAGGTCGTAAAACACGAGCTTTCATACGACTTTACGTCGTAGCACCTTAAAAATATAGCGTATTTTAGAATAGATGTGTTTTTGTATTGTAAATTACGTACTGTTTTGCGACGTTTTAACCCATCACTTGTTACCAGTTCTGCTTAGGGTGCGTTAAACTTTATGTGAATGAAAAACATGTCTAGTTTTATTTAAATTTACTTTCAGTAATGTAGACAGGCATTACCATTAAAATAAAAGCAAGCGCGATCTTACAAACGAAGCAAAACTGTTTTTTTAAAGGGTTGAATACATTATATATCATTCAAATTAATTGAAGTGAGGAAAATTTAAAGTAAATATTATTTATTTGACAACTCGTTTTTTTCTTTTACGTTATTCTATATTTCACATTCCCGTGTGTAGAACTAATTATTTAAAAAACAATTATATATTTAGATCCTGTGATAATTATAATAGAAAATATCACCATATCGACTTGTTTAATAATAATTTAGACAAATTTGTATCATTGCTCAAGAGTTTGTAGATTAGTTTTAGTTTTAAGATTTTATTTTTTTATTCTTAACCACTTTTTTATTTTTGTTTTGTTTTTTCGACAAGAGTAGCTTTAGAAGCTTTAATTTTTACTTCCATTGTGTTAATTTCTTAAGTGGATACTTTACTGGCATGTCCGTAATATTTTGTTTTTGTTGTTATATTTTTGTAAATTGATGCTGTTTGTTGTCCCAATAAAATAAAATAAAAAAAAAATAAAAATGTTATCCAAATCTGATTATACATATTTCCAAAAGATGGTCACTCATCTATTGAAGAACAGCTTTGATAGTGTTATGAGTGAACGTTGCCAGCGGTTTCACTCGCGGAGAGCTACAACTACAACTGTATAGAAGTAACAACATTTCCGGGATAAAAAGTAGCCTTTCTATTTCCTGCCTTCGAACCAATAGAGTATAAAATATGTCGTTGTAACTTGAGTGTGAGGTGAGCATAAGCTTTCACATTTTTAGATATACTAGATAGAGATGGCAATGATGTTCGCATGATTTTAAATCAATGCCATCATACTATACTTACTACTCATTTGTAGGTTACAAATTGTTGGATACGTTCCCCACTTTATTCAAATGATTCTATTAATTATACCCGAGCAAGCTTAGGTTTCTGAATTCAAATTTGTGAATTAGTTCATCTAAATTGTAATGGTTTAACGGAAATGAAACAATCAAAAAATATACTTTTTAAGTTTTAGATTTATCTTTTCATTAATAAATTCGTATACATTTAATAATAATCTTATAAATAATGAAAGGTATTCACAACATGCATTTTGCATTAGCTTTGATTTATTACACGCAATAAAATAACCTCGTGATAAATTTATAGTAATTTTATTTTGGGAATTGAATTTATGTGACACTAATGTTTTTGGTATTCACTTTTGTAAAAACAAATCTTTATTGTGAATTTATTTTTTGTAGCGTCATTTACAACTTGAATAATAAAATATATGGAAATATATTTTATATTCAAATTGTTATTTAGAATTTTATACATTTTTAAATTTTGAATGTACCTATATTGAATTCGTGTTTGAGTTTTGATGAAAGTCTTTTATTTCGTCATGAAATTTATTGATTTTTAAACTAGTAAATATATAGTTAGGTACTAGTTGTTCCTTGCGACTATACTTGATAAGAATACGGACATTACACATTCAGAAGTATAAGAAAGCATTATCTGCAAATTTGATATAGTTTTCCTACGGTGACTAACATTGGTATTATATTACTAATATTATTTTATTTATAATAAATAATTGGATAAACAAGATAATGTCCTCTCACTAATGAGGACAGCAAGAAGCAATTTTCTATTATCCCCGTATCAAAATACTTTATAAAGAAATAAATGTTGCAGATTTTCTTAATTGGAATATATAAAATGTAAATTCTATTTAGTTCTTTTAATAAAGTAAGGCCTGCGGCTTTTCTTCCTTTTTCTTTGGACTGACCATAATAGTTTTACGAATAAGGTATTAAAAGAAATGGTGACATTTTTTAAACTACTAAAGCACTAAAGAATGAAAAAATCTTGTGTTGCGTGATGTTTACAAACATATAAGTTTAAGGTTTCACAAACATAAGTGCATTTTTAATCATTGATAAAGTCTTAAGACTGCTGTCGTATAGTTTAAACTTGAATCACCCTTCGAAATAATATCGTAGGAGATTTAATTCTGTTAAAATAAATAATAAAAAAAAATCTAAATAAAAACTAATCGAAAAAAAGTGGTTTCAATAAAACGACAATTTGTAGAAATACAGAGCGTTTGTTTTTACTGCAATAACGTAAAAACGAAATCAGTTTTTCATACTACTTTCATTAAAATATGTTTTTACTGCAATAGACGCGTGCGGTTGTTTTAATTATTGTTTTTTGTTACTCAATTAAAGTATAATAGCCGTTTGATTGTGTTAACTTGCTTTGTTAACCCGAAAATCTTATTTTTAATCAAAGAAAAATCTTTGTTAGTCAATCGTTAACGATAAAGATAAATTTATATAACACAATTCTGTATATTATATTATAAAATAATTTAGAATTGTTTGTAATTTAAGCTGTTCCATTTCTAAACTGTCTGCCGGCAGTCGTAACGGAATCTAGATTGTTACATATAAAAAGTTACTTTGCATGAATTACAACATTTCGTTTAAATCGTAGGTAGAATAATAAAATGTTTATTACACAAACGAGGGCCGCCAAATAAATCCGTCATTTTTATTAGAAACTTTAAGTTACCTACTTTGATTTAAGATATCTCTTTTTTAATTACCTACCTTACTTGTCGATTTTGTAAATGATTGTACATTTAAATAAGGTTACATCATAGAAACTACAAATGTTAATAAAGTTAAGTAAGAAGAAAAATTAATATTTTTCTGACATCATTTTTAAACCAACAAAAAATCAAAGTATACGCTCTACGATATATATCTCTAAATATACAACACAAAATAAAATTGATTTTGCCGCAAAAACTGCGCTATAAATTATGTTTTATATTTTATCTACTTTACACCGAAATGGGAGGTAAACCCATAATTCTTTTATACTGGCTATAAACGTCTAAATTTTCCTTCGAACTATCTATAGCTATAAAAAAATAAAACAACGGTCCTCCGTAAAAAAGCACAATGATTAATTATAGTTCTTTATTTATGGTATCGGTTTTCGATAAATATGACGTACTTATAATTACCTAATTGGTAACCAAAACAATTATTAAAGATGCCTAAAAGTAAAAGTGGACTTGATTACGAAATAATACAGAATCGATTGGTCATTTATTTGGAGGGGGGAGAGGTGGATAAGGGTGGGAAATAGGGTGTGTGATGGTAATGTGTAGTTAATTTAAATTAAAATCGGCCATCCATATAGCTCTAAATATCTATAAGCCGATTTATTTGATAGTTTGTGTGCCAATGAAACATTTATCTAATTAACTAATTATAGGGAGGGAATTGATGTAAATTAACTTATATAAATGCATTACTTTTATTTTTAGTGTAAAAAATCAAATTCATAATATTAACGAACAAACCATAAATGTGAATTTGTTTTCAATAAATGTATTTATGTAATTAAAAATAAATTGAAAGCGTAAATGAAAAATAATAACTTCCAAATCATTTATTTTCTATTTCAAATGTTTGTTTTTAAATAAATATTTTGCATATTTAACTAAATAAACAAATAAAAAAAGCAACATAAAATAGATTGAAAAATGTTTTTATACAAATCAATTGTATTTGTGAATTAGTTTTTATATATGTTAAAATAATATGAAAAGCTGGAAGCTTAAATAAATAATTGAGATAGAAAATATATTTTATTGGATTGATTCGGTTAATACTTAATAACTTTGTGGATTTAAACTCAACGCGTGGCGTTATGATATTTGTATTTAATTTTATGATCAGATCAAAATAATAATTAAATTATATATATATTGGTTTTATTACAATACTTAAGAAAACTAACTAACTTTTCAATAAATGTGTTTATGTTATTAAAACCGAACTAGACGTCTTTTATTGTATTGCCTCTCGAATAAGAATAGTAGATGTCCTAACATCATTGCAACATATTGGATAATTATAATATGTTAACACACGTTGACGCAAACGCAATCATACAAATTAATAACATGAATTAATTTAATGATGAAACCATGTTACTTTGGTATAACATAACAATGACATTAAGTGAAAGCGTTTACTAAGCAATTGTTACTTTCTTTTATTACCTAGTTATGACCAAAAAATTCGTCAATTAATAGCTATTTCGACCGCAAACAGTCTCAATTACCTTTATCACGTTGCGGTCTGGTTTTAATATATTTTACGTGAATTTTTATGGTAGTTGAAAGTTTATGACTAGAAGTATGCATTCACTTATTGTATTTTTATGATCAATTACAATTTTTAATAGACAATGGATCTTAAGTAGTTTATTTTATAATACTCTTCCATATTAAAATCTGTCTCTCAAGGCCGAACTTCAATTTAAATCTTCACTAAGACACTGTAAAACCGCTTCTCTAAAATGGATACGCCCGCGTTAGGTATTCACGTGGGCGGACTAGACAAAGAGATGACCGACTTTCATTTTTAAATCTTTTTATTTAGCTCTTAACTATTGTTGAAGAAATTGTATGTGGTTTTGCTTACACCCATTTTGACTAACACATTCAGTATTATAAAAGTTAGATTTAAAAAGTAATAATAAATCAGAGTTAATCACATCAGATAATTGAGTGTATATTTAAAAACGTGTCTTTTATTCTAAAATAAGTTACTTAAAATTATGTATGTTTAAAAGTCGCAAGTGCTATTCATGTTTTTTTTCGAAAATTATTTTTTTAAAATTCGTTATAAAGATTCCGTGTATAAAGAAACATTTCTGAAATTAATATTACATTTTTATTTTATTGTATATGAAATACGCAGCAATTGTCTTACAATTTATTAATGAAATTAAATATTTTTTTAATTTAACATAAATATAAAATAATGACAAAATCGAATATTCAGAAACAATAATTCCATAAAAACAATTATATAAAATATACTGAACATTTCAAACATATTAATATCTTGTTTGAAGTGTTCAGTCTTGTAGAAAATGCTTTGAGTTTATGAGTCAGTGATATAAGCAAAGCAATACGTCACAACACACATTGAACGTATAAAATAATCTTAGCTATATGACTTCATATAACTGTATTTCTACATTATTCCTGATAACGTTAGTAGCACGTTAATGTTTGTTAGAGTATTTTATTTCCAATTGCGATAACCATAAGGTGCAAAATCACTAGCAATCAATATCATTGCATTTTAAGACTCAATTTATGTTCCGATAAGAATTAAGCGACTTCGCTCCACTGAAAACAATAGTAAATAAGAAAATTGTTAACAGCTTTGATTTATGGTTCTTTGCCTTTTATAACTTCCCAGTTCGTTTATAGAAACTTAACTTTATTAAATTGTAATGTTTAAAACGAAACAAATATTTTAAAATTACTTCGCTGTTATCAATATTCTATAAATTTGAAAATATCTATTAACATCAATGTTAAGCTTAACTAAATTTTTAATAAATATAAAATGAAAAATAATCTGATACGGGCAGCGATTCGAAGTCGTGATCTCCCCTAAGCGGGACGGTTTCCCTAAGGTTCGAATCCCTGCCAGTATTAGTTTGTTTTTCATCCTATATTTATTTTTAACCCTCGACTCAAAAACAGGGGTGTCATACCTAAGTGTGACCTTTGCATCTGTGTATCTGTGTAACTGTGTGTATGTCTGTGGAATTTTAGCAGTTAAACGAGTGGACGGATTTGATTGCGGTTTTTGTTAAATCGAAAGCCTGGTTCGTCGAGATAGTTCTTAGCTATGTTTGGTTGAAATAACATCAGTTGTCTCCAAGATATTTCTTATCTGACATTTAATATTTATATATGTTACTCCCTAACAGTAAACAAAAACAATAATATCATAACACATAGTTAGGCAGAATTCAAAACGTTACACGATTTTAAACCAAGACTATTATCATGATACCCGACTCCCTGTGAATGAAGCCACCATTGTAACTTGAGATTTTTACAGTAAAAATAACGAACGCTCGGTGATGTCGAGTCAACAAAAAAGTTACCGTTTATGGTGACTACTTCTGGTACTCGATTCTATAAATATTATTAAAAATAATAGTTAATTTGCGATTACCGAATAAACGATAGTTGTAGAATGATTTCAATGTATATTTTTTATATTTGTTATAAGTATATGATAATAATAACATGACTTTGTTAGCCAGTTTTTCTCGGATCTCTGGCAGATATATAGATATATATTACGTGTCTTGATTTTTTTTTAGTAATGTTTATTTTTAGCATTGAATACCGAATTTTACATTATTTACCTTTCTTATTGATGCTTTAATTTGTAACTTAATAAGTCTTTTAATTTTAAAGCGTAACACAATTATTTTGATAATTAAGTTAAATTTGTCGTTTCTTGACCATAAATGTAGTGAAATCTTCATAATTTAGTATGGAATAAATATGTCACAATATATTATGGTTAAAATATGGTTACAATTTGCTTTTAATGGTAAAAATACGCCGCCCAAATTTTTTTATACATTTAACTCAGGTGTTCCGGCATTATATTATGATTGAGAAAAAATATCCGAATATTATCAAATGTCCTGTTTAAAACATAAAATATAGAAATTAATACATATTCAAAGCGTTTGTAAGTTTGTTAAGTGTATAGCATCACTACAAAATATGTCAAATACTTTTGTTTTAAGCTAACGTGGAGAACTGTTTTTAAAACACACAACTTATACTATAATCAACGATCACAATTTTTCTTCTTTACAATTTAAATATAGCAAAATTATCACTAAGATTACAAAAAGTAACTGTTTAAATAGGAATATATCATAATTGAAAACTAGGAAGTCATTTAAGTGACTCCGCTAAAGCGATATCGAATCGAGAAACCTTAGTAGCGGTGGATATTAAAAAGTTGAAACGAGTTCTAGGGATCTCTTGGGATAATTGACCAACAGGTGCGGGGCTACTGATGTTTATTTTGTCCAAGGGCACCCACAGCTTCGCGACTTTGTAACTAATATTATACTCAGAGTTTGTGTGTCATTTGTGTGTTTTATTTTGTTACATTCTCATTAATGTATTCTTTTTGACTTATGTTTAAAGTTAATTAGTGTTATTCCATTATATTGTTTATTATAATATTTTTATTAAAGAAAACGATGATCTTTCACATACATACACATATTATTATTACCAACACAAATAAAAAGAACATTGCTTTATCATAACACCGAATGCAATCATAGAATCCGATATGGAAGTTATAAATTACTTTGCAATAAAAAAAAGACAATCTCACTTATGCTACGTCTCAGAAATTATGATTTGAGAAAAAAGTGATTGGGAAATCATATTTATCATCATCAATAACGATATTTTATTATATTTGAGTTAAAAATGGTCTGTAATAAACCAATATATCCTGGTTTCCGATACTACGGTTTTGGCACGACTATTTGCAGTGCATTGCTTACATAGCAAGAGGCTTCACACGCAACACGAATTTGTAATTCATGTACATAAATGAAGCTATATAAATGTATGTACTCACTCAGACCTCAGCACAGTTGATTCTATCTGCACTGAGTAATGGTTTTTTCTAATTTATATTTAAATTATTATAGAAAACCATTTTTAAGAGACCTCCATTTTTTATAATACTAACATGTTATAACTTCATAAATAAAATACACATGGTTGTTAATTAATTATTTTTTGACCTATCATACTACGAAATGAAATGTTTTTTATAATAACTTTCCATACACATATCAAATAATATTCATTATAAAAAAGATTCGAATCTTTTATCACGTATCAGTCGCTCGTCTGTGGACGGCTCTATTTACAATAATGACCAAAATATCGATATTAAAGCTGTTCGGATATTCGATCCATTTTATTATAGCTTAATGTTCAACATGTTATTAAAGATTAGAGAAATAGTGTCGGCTGTCCAAATTATAGCCTTCCGTGATCAAAGTTTTAAATTAACGGGTACTTAGTAACTTAAATTTATTATGCATTAGATATTTCTATTTTCCATATATATTTTAAATATATTTGTGTTATATTTTGATTTAACGAATCTATTATAATATTTTCGTTAAATAGCACCTAAGATTGCTATTATTACCGCCATTTTAAATTCGTGTTACGGTTTATTCTTATTGCAATAGAGATGCAGTCGTGTGAGAATTATTTGAAATACAACTCTATCTCGTGTTACGAAACCTCAGCTAAAAATGTCAAAGTTGAGAAATTATAAGCCATAGAAATTATAATCCATAAATGTCAGCATAATTGAATTATTTTTTACTCTTTTGGCGTAGGTGTTACATTATAAGTGTTGACGTGAAGTTTTATATTTACAAATACAAACTTTTTCAATAAAATGTTTACATGTGGGCGTTATCTGGAAAAGTTATTTCAGGTAAGGAAATTCGTTAAAAATAATGATATGAAAATTGAAATAAGTAGAAATATTCACCGATAAATAAAAACAATATTTATTTTATGTCATCAAAATAAGAGTTATGGATTAAGTTTATTTAAAATAAATATATTAACAGCGCACAAATATGTTACATGTTTGGGTTAACTTAACCTCACGTCGGCGTAATGAGGACACGAACAAACTATACCTTTTTAAGTTTGAAATATTGCTTGAAATATTGTTTGTTAATTTTCATAAGTACCTACTAGGTTAGTGATTAATAATAACATCGTTTTTATTATAATATTCTCGGACAAATAATTTAAAAATGTATATCAGTCAAAAATAGTGATTTGTTAAATCTCACAGAGAAAAATACACTAAAAAATAAAAGTTTTTTTACTATTTATTTAATTTTATTTATTATATATTACTAAAGTTCCAAACTTATTATTAAAAATAAATTATCTTTAAAATATCTTAATAACTAAAACCTTTGTCAGGACAAAAACCCAAAGATTTATAATGAGGCTACTTAATAGAAATATAATCTATTTTTTATAATTATAACGTTGACTACATTTTTTTGTCGATCTAAATCTAAAAACATTATTAAAATTTCCTTTAAGATATTTTTAAACTATTATTTTATTTTACGTAAATCTGTATACAAGCAGACAAATCTACCTCCAGTAACAAAGAGTTTTATACGCCGTAGTCTACGTGATGCGATTACGTTCGCTTTATTATTGTATGTTTAGTGCACGAAAGACGATGTGAGACATGCTACAATATTTTGTACGTAATATATTTGTATGGTAGAAATATTTTTAGGATAAAAATAAGAAATAATGAACTATTTCAATAAATCGTTGTAATAAACCAAAATAAAAAATACCAATGTTAATTCATTCAAAAATAAAACCAAAGAAATTTTTTGGAGTGTTAAAAGAATATTATTACCGTAGCTTTAGTTGTTTTAGAACAATGTGGTTTCCTTGATTAAAGCTTAAAAAACATTTTTATTATTAATTTTAATTTATAAGATAGTTTTTAATAAACTTATAAAGTTTGAAATGTGTTTAATATCAAATAGCAAGAAAATATAAAAAAAACCTAAAACTATACGTAAGGACAACATTATTATGATTTTTTTATACATAAAATAGATAACATTTTTTCCTACTTAAAATATATAATGTAATGTGATACATGTTGTCAGAGTTTTATTTAGAAAATAAAAGGTAAAGACAAATTATTAGGTAAAATATACAATTTTGTAATATCTCTGACATTTAAAATTAAACTGTTTACGCGTGAATAATTTATACATTCATTATTTTAATTAGATTCATAACAGTTGTTACGATACTGGTTTAACTTTAAGAAACCTTCAACTATATGTATTATTAATATTAAATATAATGGAAGTATTTAAATAATTAAATTTATTGAATAGTTTTTTATATCGAGTTATTTTTTTAATGATTGCTTCTATTCATTGGCAACAAATTTAAAACCACCCTGAATTAAAATAAAAATAAATAAGCTCCTGATGAAATTACGACATTAAAAATGTATAGCTCACCTCCACCCTCACAGTTCGTTCAAAAATCCATAAACAGAACGCACAATTTCCCAAAACAATGTGCCAAATCCAAAACCTCAATGTCACAAGTTTTTAAATTTCACTGTACTGTATTTATGTGTCACCAAAAAAGTTTTTATATTCACAACACTGGCAGAACATAGATCGTTCGAAATTCAAAATGTAGGATGCCGCGTAAATATCAGCTTCGAACATGAGAGCAATAACACAACGTTACCAATGGCGTCTAGCCGGTGACTGAGGGTGTTTAGGCTCCGCTCGCCCCGGCCAGGCTGAATAAACATAGAATATAGAGACACAGATACTCCAATTAGTTAGTGTCATAGGTTTTTACAGTCAACAATTAGTATTAACACTTCTAAAAACTTCATGAACGATATATGTTTATTGAGTAATAGTTGGGATTTTTCATAGCTGTACGTACATTCACTTGATTTAACATGATTTATTAAAAACAAAACCATGTAAAATATATTTTTAAAATCTTTTCAAATTATAATTTTTATACTTAATTTGTAATAATAATGTATTTCTCTTATATTATACGACATATTATATGTATATGTTATATGATGTATATATTTCAAACATATACAAACAGTAAAAGTCAAAGAATAACTAAATACCATTTCTGACGACGTTCATAATTCAATATGATTTGTAAAGAAAGCATATCAAGTGACAAAATCGTATTGTTTTCATTAATTCCTTAGCTAAACAAATTAATGTAATCACTATCTACCCATCTATAATTTACACGGTTTTAATCTATGACTCGACAACGACCTTAATCTGAAATCCCTTTTCAACTCCTCGGGCCTCTCATTATTGATCTCTTTCACTCCTTACCACCGGTGCAATAATGTACACTTCCCGCTCTAACGCTAGAAAGCTGACTATGTTTATCTCTTTCACACTTCACTGCAGAGCTTCCAAAACAAGGTAGAGGCGCTCGTACTATCAATGCGTGTGTATTACAATTTTTCCTATAAACTCGTATTAGCCACAGATTAGCAAAATGTTGTATTAACTTATTAGCAAAGTTACAGTGTTGAAGTTTTGTGTTGAATTTATTTACCTGCTTATTTTATACTAAGCTGCAGAATGTAGAGTTGTGGAAACTTTCGATTCATAAATGTTTGTGTTGTTTATTTTCTAACTCTTTAAGCTTGTATTTAAAACTACGTTTCCGATTGTTTTACAATGTGTAAAACAAAATTGTATTTCATATTATTTTTATTATTTAATAGATAAAATAACAATCATGATTTTTTTGGAGTAATTTATATTTACAAACAAGGATTTTTGTGTAATAATTATTTTGTTATCTGATGATATCTTTATCATCAGATAATGAAATAATTATAGATATCAGCGAAATATTTTTAAGCTGAAAAAATAGATAAACTATTACCAATACAAAACTGTCATCAAAAAAACAGCCGTCCGATATAACAGGTAATATGTCCGATATAATAAGCAACCTGTCCGATAAAACAAGTAACCCGTCCGATATAACAAGTAAGGTTACTTTCATAAATCAAAGCTTTGAAACATAATCGCGATCTCACAACCATAACCCTTAAATGAATATTAAAAGCTATTTTTGGGGACAATTAATTATTACTGTTACGTTAATTACCTTACTCAATGTTTTGAACATAAACTCCACTGAAACAATATTTGTCTTTAAGTTTCGATATTTATTATTATTAAAAGAATAATGATATTTTGAGGAACTGTGAGATATAATAAGGAATTCAAACAATTGAGTTTTCTATGATAGGTGATATTTATCACCGGCTTTCGGATTCCCCAGTCGATGGCATTGACCTTTGAGGGGTGGATAGGTGTCGAAATATTTGGCATTGTATCGAGATCGTTAGACAGCAATAAGATAGAGCTTAGTTCATCAATAAACAAGGTATTCATGTATAGATATATCTAAATAAAGGAAGAAATATTTATATAGTTATTTTTTATATTGAATACTATTTTCAAAAAGGTATCCTGGTTTGATATTTCATGTAATATTAAATTGTAAAATATATTTTCTAAAAGAAATAGCAAGACTTCTGTCACACAGGAAATGTAATAAGTAGAGAAGCGCTGCGAATATCAAATAATATATTTGCTGATTTAGACGTCATGGCATCGACATGAATTTGACAAATGAAACTGTCTAGCGACTTCAGGAAGCCTTACATAATATTTACTTTTACTATACACAAAATGACATACTATATATACAATAAATATATTTTAATATAATACCATCACAAACAGCAACTTTTGAGATAAGAATATTTTGCTTGTCTTCGATTTTTTCGGTCTAATATAGCATTATATAATTAATAAATCAAAATATTTTTTTTTCTTTTTAGTATTTGGACTCTACATTCTAATTCTATAGCTCATCCCATTTCTAAGAAAATATTAAAAAAAGAACGAAGTTCTTGCCCTTTTTGCCTTCAACATATCAAAGTCATTAAAAGGATATGTTTTGAATTGAGACTAAAAGATATTCATGTGTCAAATACCTTACAAAATTTTATACACTTATATTATATTTTTTCTAAACGATGAAGTCGTTAATTTGTTTAAAATATTTAAATACATTTGCTAATAAATCATAAATTTAAAGTTTTGTCGTCTTTTCTTTATAATATTAACAAATTGGACAACAGTGCATGTGTTTACTATCGCAAATTACCATTTGCTTAATTTGCTAGACTGGTCAGTAAAAGCAGTCAACGTGAACCAGACATTGTTAATGAATTGCTCTCGGTCGATCGATGAATTAAGTATTACTAATCTATACATACCTAATTTAGATAACTGAGGTTTTTTAGTAATTTAGTTAAGTTTTTAGTTAATTTTCAAGTTGATTGGGAGAGTTAATTAAACGGATGCCATAAAATCCCTTGAACTTAAATATCTTGAAAGTATGTCCATGGAAAAAGTTGTCGTTCTGCAAATTGCAATTTATCCTTTAGAATTCTCTGGCGACCACGCGACATCACTTCTCTCTTTCTGTCTTACATATTTTGTGTATTTTGGTCTCTATCACTCGCCACGCGTATTTATCTCTTATAGCTGGATCTAGCCGGTTAGATGCTTGGATAAAAATAAACATTATCTTAAGCTTTTTATAAAGATTTCATTAAAACACAGCAAAGTGTAGGGAATCTTGAGAACACCAACCATTATTTTATATAATAATCTTTTTATACGCCTGGCTAATGATAAAAAGTTTTAATAAATCTATATACGTTTTTAATACTATATTATTTTCTGTATTCAGCCATGCAAGAAATAAAATTCTTTTGGTGTGTTTTAAGAGTAGTGATGCGAAAACCGCAAAACCAAAACATTACTAAAACTGATTGTGTTATTTTATGAAAACACTGCAGGAACAATGGGTTTGTCGATTTTTCTGTTTTTTTTTAATATTTAGTTATTAGGTTATGTATATATGATAAAATTGGTTATTTAAAAATACATTTCTTTATTTCTTCGACACTAATTAAAAAAAAATACTATTTTATACCACATCGGCGTATGTTTTCAACAGCTTCATTGTATGAGTGTGAAATTTACTCAAGTAGCGAATTTCACACACGTTAGTTATTTATATTTAATTATTTTATTAAAATAGGTTTAATATTATTCTAGTACATTTTTTTTTTACTTTCTATTCTATGATATGGATATGACACATGATGTGGCCATGTTATGGCCATTCTTAACCGGTTAAGTGTCTGTTATTTATACCTATATATATATATGTGTATAAATAACAGAAACGACATCAGGTTATGTATTCCTACTATAAATGTAATAAAATAATGTCGTGCTTTCTCTATTACAAACATTGGTGAATGATGGTGAAAACTTTCAACCCTCTACTTTAGTTTAGTTTAGTTAAATTAAATCCTTTACTTTAGTTTAGTACCCCTATACAAGAACTAAGCTAAAAGTTGCTAGAGACTGACAATTTTATCTTTTCGCTAAATCTCTTAGATTTTCTCAGTATACCTGCTATCTATAGATAATATCTAGCTTGTGTTGAATACATGTGAGGACCAGATATTGATAAAGTACAAGTACAATAAATTATATAATTTTGTTTATTAAAATGTAAATGTGGTTCCACAATAGCTAATTATCGAAATGTTTTAATTACCGTTTATATAAAATATAATACAAAGAGTTAAAAACAAATTATAAGAACTAACATTTATCCAACGACCTTTAATTAAATATTTATCAACATACCCACACCATATATGTCTTTAAAATTAGAAAACCAACTGTTACATTTCTTAACCTTTAAAAGAAAAGAATTTCTATTTTTAAATTATAACCGTTTTAACCTTTCACAAACCATTATTTTGTCCTTAAGTGCAGATATACAAATAATATAAAGGAGGGCCTAGGTGTGGTGTTTAAGAATTTACCCTTCACTTAGAAGGGATTTCAACTTTAGCGATACATTGTCCTGATGCAAATGAGGCCCCCTTTATGTAAATGAACCCGGTGACCTTGATTAGATCCTTCACAAAAAAGTATTAAAAAATATAAATTAAGGCAAAATATACATAATATATGGTTAATAGTCAAAGGATTTTTGTTTTATGTATTTTTTATCTTGTCCTGTCTCCTCAGTTTAAATAATTTATATTCTTTAAATACTTAAATATTTTATTTAAACATAGAAGTTATTATTTATTTTGTACCATGTATTTCACAGATTAAAAAAAATATATATATAAAAATATCATTTTGTAACCAGGTGTCTTCTAAAATATGCCTAAATGAAACATTGAAATCAAACTACTTTTAACGGTTTACACTATACATAATGATTATGTTATTTTAATATAAGACACTATAATTTTATCACGAGAAGATGAGTTGTGAGTTCCGTTATTCGCTGTCATAACAAACTCTTATAAAGAGACATCCCTTGGCAATCCCACTCTGATGACATGATACTGTTAAAGCATTTAGAATTTTTTAAATACCAATACTATGTGGGAATAAAACGCTCAAAATCAATATTATGGACAAAATAATAGGCATTGAAAAATTGTAAGCAAATTATAATTTTGAAAATGAAATGAAACTCCAATTTTTAAACGAATACCCCGTTAATATCATTAGAGGGTACAGACAAGTGACATTGACACTATTCAAATATAATGATAAATGTATGGATTTGACAATTTGACATAACCTTAACCTTATGTCGCTTACGTCTTTATTTATAAGAACGAATCTTACAACATTCAAGATCACGTTTATGAATATAAGAAGAGCTCAATTTCGAAACGTTTATAAAGTCTTCACGCAATGCGCAACTAAGAAACTATTGGAGGTGATAAATTACAATCAATCATCTGATACAAAATACATATTCTTGTTGGATTAATTTATTGGTAATAAATCGTATTTAATGTAATATTTCATGACTTAAAACTGTATACATGTAAATATTAATAAAACCTCTCATACAGCCTCGGGTAGCTACAATGTATGAGCTCTTAGTAAAGCTGTCTCATGTATGCACTCGGCACTAGGAATGAGTGTACAGCTTCTTTAAACAATGACTTAAGTCGTTCTATAGCGTCTGTTTTATGTTTATATCTTTTATGATTAGAACTTGAGGATTACTTTGTTTTTTTTTATTTTATTTCGTAAGATAATAATAAACTGATGTTTTTTTCTATTCTACTTATTATTTAATTGAAAATATTTTACCTATAACAAAAAAAATGTTTTAACAAAGTTAATCTATTATATCTATATAATATAGAAAAAATATACCGAAATTACGTAATTAGTATCTCAGATCACGTACCCAGTATATCGTAACTTGTGTAAGAGGCAACGATGCAATTTGACGTTTATTGTCGCATTAAGGCAACACAGGTACGGCGGCCATTTTGTGCGTATTTTTAGATAATACCAACATAACACAATCATAGAAAATACTTCCAGTTTTAAAAGCTATTTCGTGCATTTCAACAAAATGTTCCATATTGCGGATTCATTACTTTTAATTTCAACTAAAATGCATTTTGTGTTGGCATCAAGTTTTCAAAACTTTATTTGGAGTTATATTGTCATGTATTTTGGTGCAAAATTTTCCTCTTATAGTGGCGGTAAGCACGTTCTGAAAATATTTTTTCATTTTAACAACAATCATGGTTAAAATATTATAATTAAAAGAATTATAAGGATTAAGAATAATAATATATTTTTTTTTTGTTTCATCGTCTCAGTTCTGATATTGTCGAGAACATAGTTTATTGCTAGTTTAGGGTCCGTTAAGTGGTCCAATAGCACAATTACTTATATGTTATATTTACGAAGAAAAATTATTTATGTTCACAGTATTTTTGTGACAAACAAAATCAACTGGACATCAGCAATGCGTAGAACTATTAAATTATTTGCTATTGATCTTGGAAGAAAAACAAACATTCATAATAAAAAAAAATATTTATAGAATTAATAAGTTATTTAAAAAAAAATATAGCAATTTAAATAATCGACAACATACCAAAAAAAATATTTAAAAGTGAATATACTTATAAAGAAACGAAAAGGCAAAACATTATTTTGACATATTTTTATTACAAAATTAAGCCAGGTACATATAATATCTTAAACTAGTAATCGTTAGGAGATAGTGCAAATATCAATTACACTGAAACTTGATATGAATTTGTAATAGATACGTGAATTCTATATCTAATGTCTAGAACTTTTCAAATATAATCTGATACCAGTTAGAATTACTTAAGTATTTTATTCATTATGAATATATAGTTATCGTGATATTTAAAAAAAGGTTTACGAATTTTGTTTATATAATGAAATTTTAAATATATTAAAAATACTTAAATATTGTGACTTTAAATGGAACTATGAATAGTCTAAATTTAAACGTTTTTAGCAGCTATCAACCCAAAAATTAAGATACTAAAGACATTGTAAGTAATACATAACAGATACATATATTCTAAATATATTTAATCTAACAGTATAATTATTATTATTAAAAGTTTAAACATCTCAAAATATATGATATAATAAAAAGTATTAATAAATAAAGTAATAAAATCAAGACGTCACTTAAATAATATTAATAGAAAATATAATGTCTTATTTCTACCGCTGTACTTATAACGGAAATCATAAATAATACTTGTACCATAAGTGTTATCAAAAATAATTGCTCCGATCCAACGAGATTTACTACCGAGATTATAATATTACCAAACGGATGCTGTTTTATTTCTCTTACTCAAATTATGGATATAAGAAACCTTGTTTAAATACTTGACTCCGAGAGGCTTGTGTTATAAATATTAATATATTGTAGCACAGAGGTCAAGCTTTTGTATTATTTTTTAAATAATGTTTTTTTTTCTCAATATATTTTATTATTTGTATTTGATATGTATTTTGAAGTAAATCAGTAGTCATCGAACGGGTTAGTAAGTACACAAAAGAATGTCACAAGCGAGTTGTATCGAGATGTAACTGTTACGCTTACGTTTTATACTATGAGAAAAATCTCGAATACTTTTCTTACTTTGGTCCTAGTCTCCTGCATTCATAAGTTTTTTATTTTTTTATGGATCAGCATTGCTTACCATCCGATATAACGTCTGCTTGTTTGCCACTATCCCATTATAAAGTCCTTAGTATGAAAATATCTATAAACATGTATAGCCATGTTAAGCTTATTCAAATTTATGTAAATATAGAATGAAAAATATATGCGGGCAGGGATTCGAACCCGCGACTACTGGGAAACCGTCCCGTCGCTCTACCAACTGAGCTACAGTATCATATGTCCTTAGTATGTTGTGGTAGCAATCAACTGATACCCTATTTTATAGGCGCTCATAACTTTTCCTTTTAGTCTACATCTCTAACAAACATTCAAAGAAATCATAGCTGCTTTACTCTATATATATATATATATATATAATCTTGAATAAGCTTTCAGTATTTGACATTGGCTATAACTTGAAGATGCTTAATTCAACTCGGCTTCAAAGGATTTCCATAAACTTATTTGATATCAAATATATTAATATCCCAGAACTGGACAGTATTGAATACATTTCTACAACAAGAGGTAATATAATGAAACAATACATTTATTATCGTGAAGTTAGCAACTTTGTAACAAGTTCCATGTAATTTCAGAAATGGCGTGTACAAATGACGCTGTTGGTAAAGTTTTATTGATATGAATCAATTTATATTTTTATTCTTTTATTTTAGCATTAAGCCCTTTTTACAAAGTTTTTAAACCCATCACATAGCTTCTAACACTACAATAATCTATATGTTATCTGTATAAAAAAAATACAATTAAAACATAGTTTACATTTACATTAGACCAACAGGGAATCGCTGTTTTTTATGTTTTTAGTATTATAGATAGTAAGCTAATGTGCCTGCAAACTCAGTCCACAGTTCGGTTGTGGGTACTATTGATTTAGGTTTGTAATTTCAATTTTAATAGCCACAATTTGAACAGGTTCGATTCCTTTAAAGATAATCTTTATTTTATTAGCCAAAATAAAATTTAAAACTTTAAAAGGTAGACAATTTATGTTCTTTTACAAAAACAATATTTTTTTACTCGCATAATGCTATTACTACTATAACATGCAGATATTTATGAAGACGAATGTGGATGAATGCACCTAGAAAAAGTCTAGAAAATAAATGGATGGAAGACGACGCAAGGGTGAAAGGAGTTTAGGCTCTGCTGATGTACAACAGAAGAGAGTGGAAGAAATTAACATATTCTACCGACCCCACTAGAGTGAGATACGAGCAAGAGAATGATGATGATAATGATAACAATTGTATTTATCTATATTTAGTTATCTTAAACTGAATTTTTGATTCACTTGTTATTTCTTACTTAAGAAATCCGTAAATGAATTCATTATGTGAAATACAACCCAACCAGCTCTTTCTTGGAATCCTTTTTAATCTTGGTTTCGTATTTTCCTTTTATCCGATTCTTGGTTATTTGATATATAAATACTTTGTTTTTAAAAGATTATCCTTTGACAATTTGGTATTGTATTTTTTTCTGGTATTACAGTTTTATAACTTAAATAAAAGCGGCTTGGTAAAGACTTTCTTAGAGATAAAACATATTACATTGTTTAAAAATGAACCAAGAAACTCGATTAAATATTTATCAATTTAAAACGTTTAAGAATGATTTATCAAAGATTGTTATGAGCTTTTATAACCTTTTAATAATGTTATATTTATATAAAATAATTTTGAAAATTAACGAATATATCATTCTAATCATAATTATATTATTAGTAGGAAGTTACGTAAAAAGTTTGATAAGGATTCCTATAATATTTCATCTTTCGGTAAACATATCGTGTGGACAAATATTAAAAAGGATCGCACTGTTGGTCGAGTGGTTAGCGCAGACGCCTAACGTGTTACTGCGCAATATGGCTCGGGTTCGTTTCCCGGCAGAGACAGGCATTTATGTGATGAACATAGATGTCTGTGTTTCTGGGTTTGGCCATTTATTAAATATATTCTCAGTATTTATATATGTATTTCTATATATTTGTATCGTTGTCTAACACCCTTAACACAAGCAAATAATTTGTTTACTTAGGGGTTAGATCAATGTGTGTAATTTGTCCCGATATTATTAAAAAAAATATTCAAAAATATACATATTTAATATTTGAATTTAAAAAAATATATATTTCATTCATCTAAAATTGGTTTTTAAAAATGCAGTAGACTAGGTTAATTTTATTCAACTTTATTGTACGAATAATTTAATATTTCATTAGTCGGCATTTAACAGTAATAGTTAACCGACCGATATATAAACCACAAATATTCCAGCATTGATTCGTGCCGAGTAATTCGATATTGTTGCTAGTCGATATGAATTGAATCGGAAAGAATATCGACATTCCGTTTTATAGTAAGTAATGTAACGCAAGCGCCGCACTTGCGGTCTTTGTAGTGATGTTCTTGAATCGATAATTGTAAAAACCAGTATTATGTTTTTTTGTTTAAATAGTGACACCATAGTTACTAATTTTAGTGAATGAAACTTGCGTTTACAATTTATTTTATATCTTTACCTACGACACTCTTTCTTAATAATGTTATAAAACTCTTCGTCGTAATAAACTATGTTAAAAATCCAATGCCCTTTATTGCTATTTATACTACATTTTTAAAATTTCGTCTAAAATGTAAAAGAGTATTTTAATTTTATATTTTTTTTAAAACAAATTTATAATATTTAAATCAATACTAAATAATTTACCACACAAAACAATATGTATATCTATGTTCCAACTTTAGTCTTTCAACGTAAAATGAAGCTTGCAAACTAACACAAGACCATAAATTATAAAATCGATAAAGTGATATTTCATCGAACATATTGCCTTCACTAGTGAATAATGTCGCATGAAACAGATAATATATTCCAATCAAACTATTGATAACAATCTATTGCCGCCTCTAGTTTTAAAATTAGCATATATGACAATCTATACTGGGGATAATAAACTAATATGCATACAATAATTGTTATTATTGGAATAAATCCGACAATCTAAATAAAGAATACATCATCAATTTCTATTGAAAATCACTCAAATGTATGTATTTAATTGAAAGGCATCTTTTTGTCACAGTCAATAAAAAAAAAATATTCCAATAATGTTATTATTTTAATAAACACAAATTTCACTACTTAAATGTTTATACAAGTTAGATAAATTATTTTGATTAATGAAATATTTTAATTATTACATTTAATTGTTAAATAAAAACGTTATTTATTAAAAGTAATATTTCGTCATATCAACATTAATATTAAAAATAATGACTATTTATTCATAATGTTAACACTTTCATAAGATAAGTAGGTGAAATGTATTTTAAGTTTCAAAGTCAATGAACCTGTAATCTCCATGCTAAGTGCTCCAAAATCCAATGTGTGCATTGAAGTAAAGAAACCAGTTACGGAGATCGAATTTAATTATAAGTAATAATATATAATAATTTTTATCCTAACTTAAGCGCGTTATAAACCTTTCAAGCCATTTGGTCTGCATGTGGTAGTGTGGTGAAATTGGGTTCTAAATTTAAGTCAAAATAACGAATCAATAAAAGAGTTATTTCTAACAGAACATACTTTGAGGACCAAGATTTTAAGTTGAATTCTTACTTTTCTAAAAATAATACATACATTTGCTGGAAACATAAGAACACAACTTTGACTTAATACATATCATATCATCTTACACTTAAATTCATAAACAATACATTTTATTACAAACTATGACAATTTTTTTAAATATAAGAGTTCTCAACCGTGGTTAACAATGACCAGATATTTTAACGGAATTATATAATAATGTATTTTTAAATTATACACCAACCTATTACTCACGCACCCATTGGCTCTAACGGACTCAACTAACATCGGAAATTGCATTCGACGAATTTCCGTCCACTGAATCCGTATACGGACATTCTATTACAGATACACTTGTCCAAATACATCAATTACTAGCACAATATCTTCATACCAAATTAACCCTTAACTTGTAGAGCTACAGTGGATAATCGGTCACACGTTTTGGTTATACGGTGGGGTTGTATCGGGCTATTATTATTGGATCGCGTATCTATTTCCGATTGGATGTATTGCTTCAATAAAGCGTTTAAAAGTAGCTATGCATGCAAAAATATATGAAGTTTTAATTTAACTAAACTGATTTCTATTCGGTGCATGGCAGCTCGCATGCGGAGATTGTCGCTCCGCATGGTTTGAATCATTATTTTGCAATTTTCTTTCTTCAAGTGCAACTGTTGATATTTTTAATATAAATGAAATTAGCACTATTCCAAAGAATACTTAAGAATTAATTATGAATATAGTTTGGTTAGCACATAAGTAATTGATACAGACTAATTAAAAACTGATAACTGAAAACAATAGACAATGCACACTTTAAAAATATTATATTTTAAATTAAAAAGGTTATATTAGTCATAGCTTACCTACTCTAAATGACATCAAATTTTCAATAAAACAAAAATATCAAAAAGTTTTTTTTTTAGTTTCGGATAATCTCTTAACTTAATACCATCTCAATTTAACTGAAAATAAAAGCAATTTATATAAAGCTATGAAACTCCTGTAAAAATACAGTTAAGTTTTAATTTCATCCAAAGGCTGTACCGTAAAAAAGTCATAAAAGCCCTCCGTTGAGCTCAAATATAGAGCGGAATGCTTCTATACAAGTACACGCATACGTTGATCTGTTTTGTCTTCTTTTAAATTACAAACATTTTTGTCATTACCAATAATTGATTCGGAAGATAATTTGTTAAACATCTATGTATATTTATGTTTTGGCTCAAGTTGGAAAACGCTCGGTGTTTTTACTTAACTGTATAAGTGTTTATGCCCTAACGAAGAAAACAATTACATTCGTCTCAGAATATATTCTAATTTCAAATATATTATTCTATTCGAATTACGTTACTGCCACTGGTCTAAAAAAAGTGACGAGAGAAACTCTATAAATAAAAATTTTAATGGCCATACTCGTAACTATTATAGTAAATAGTAAAACTTTATATCGTTGTGTGCTTTATATTATCGGTTGAACTCATGGTAATATTAGTGCAATAATACTTGTACTAATACTTATGCTAGCAGGTACAGTTACCAGAACAAATTTTAATTAATGTTTAGTTTATTTTTTTTACCCTAGCAAAAATCTATAGTATTCTATTACTTATTATATCTACAATTTCAGTTATTTAATAGATACAAAAAGAGAAAGTAACATAAATAAAAATTACTTGTTAAAAAAATTTGCTTTTTATCATGAATATTTTTAGCGATCACAAATTCGTAAAAATTATAAAAATAAACCGGAAATATAAGTTTTCCACCGAAACCAAACATCGATAGCGGTTTTCCGTATATATCGGTCCACCGTTGAAAATGTTTTTGTTTTTATACGCGGCGAGCCAGTTTGCAACCTTCCATTTTCCACAGCCATCAATTTATGGAATCGTCCAAATTGCTTTCGAGAGCTGTACAACTGTCATAGAACTAAGTTAATAAAATATTATTACCATATTAATAACATTTTATTTGGAATATTGAATCATAAAATTTATTTATAATTAATTATAACATTCTTAATCAACCGTGTCAACATTTAACAGGGCAGCCAACAAAGGAGGTTTCATTTTTCCGGAGTTAAAATATAAAAAGTTTGTAGTAAAATAATAAACGATAGTTTTCTATAAAAGTACAATGTAAAATAATACTACAATGCTATATAGTATTGTATGTTATATTTATAACTGTAAGTTTCATAGCACTTTGTAGTCAATGTTTCTTTTTTTATAAAATGTTATATTATAAAAGAGTAAAAGTTGAGCGCAATAAGGCTTTCCTTACAGGAAACAAAGTAATATTTTTCACTTACGACCTTAATGTTTTTACACTTTTATTTGCAAGAAACATCACTAAACAAAAATCTTTATTTATTCATGAAGTTATCAATTCTTAAAAAACTTAGACTCTTTTAATTATGCTTAAATATAATTAAAATATTTTAAAGTCTTTAATAAAAAAAATATAATATCAATTTCCGATTAATTTAAGACTATCGCAAATTATACTTATTTTTCTAATTACTATACAAGTTCCGTACATTGTGACACAAAAACAAATACATACAATACTTTGTTATTTTTATGACAAAACTCTGACTTGAAATATAAAAGCAATTCGTGTAGATATTTGAATTTTTGCATGTGTTATATTATTGTAGTATTGCTACATATAAGATTGTTATTATATAGTAATTTGGTTTGTAGGTAATATAAATATGTAATTATTTATTTACCTACATAATAACATTAACAATAAATATTGTTGTTACAATTAGATTTACGAATTAAGATCTATATATCATTGTTATTACTGGTATGTTATAAAAGTAGTAAAAGATATTGATTTGACGAGCTATCGGAAGTAGCCTTAAGATATTAAATGTTGTATTTACATATCTTATTAGGTAAGCCATGTGTGTGAAAGATATAAGATTGTTATAAATATGCCTAGGCATTTAAAATGATTATGTACTATCATATTGTTATTAAGAAATATTTAATGATGTTTGAAGTTGTGAATATGACTAATCTCCAGAAGCTGCCGTTGGCGCTTCTGTCGATGTTATTATGTTATAAATAAGGCTGTAAGACTCTATTAAAGACAATCTGTGTTGGACAACTGGCAAGATAAGTGATTCTTATACTTTAATTGTTTATAATATGTGTAATAACTATGGTGGGTATTTCACCGTATTGAGTTATTGGTAAATGTGTCTAAATAATTAAAGTATAAGAATCACTTATCTTGCCAGTTGTCCAACACAGATTGTCTTTAATAGAGTCTTACAGCCTTATTTATAACATAATAACATCGACAGAAGCGCCAACGGCAGCTTCTGGAGATTAGTCATATTCACAACTTCAAACATCATTAAATATTTCTTAATAACAATATGATAGTACATAATCATTTTAAATGCCTAGGCATATTTATAACAATCTTATATCTTTCACACACATGGCTTACCTAATAAGATATGTAAATACAACATTTAATATCTTAAGGCTACTTCCGATAGCTCGTCAAATCAATATCTTTTACTACTTTTATAACATACCAGTAATAACAATGATATATAGATCTTAATTCGTAAATCTAATTGTAACAACAATATTTATTGTTAATGTTATTATGTAGGTAAATAAATAATTACATATTTATATTACCTACAAACCAAATTACTATATAATAACAATCTTATATGTAGCAATACTACAATAATATAACACATGCATTAACCAGCTTACTGATAAATATAATAGTATTTTTTATATATCTATTTTAATAGTAAAATAAATTGGATTTAGTGTATCTACCAAAGAATCCTAAATATTTAATGATCAAGCTCTGCGGCTTTGAAATGATCTTATTGAATAATAAAATAAATTTTGATAGTAATCTTAAATTTGGATCAAGTCGTAATTTGCTTCTCCGATTAGGGATCTGTCACACTATGCTTATTATTTACTAGATTTTGCATGCGGTTTTGCTCGTTAAGTTTGATGCCAAATATTACAAAATAATAAATAAAAATATATGTTAATATCTAAATCTGAATAGCACTTCATAAAGCGTTAAAACTGATTGTAGCTTAACTAATAACTGGTGAGTAATTAAAAAATGTATTAAAATTATACAACTATTTTCACATAATGTATTTCAATTATGTTTCACAGCGAGGTTTATGTTTTAAAAGAACTCTTATAATTAATAAGTGCTATGAAAACAATATACATTATTAAAATCTTATCAAAGAAAACTTCAAGGCATTGTTAGTGTAATTAATCTAATACTAAAACTGGTATAAAAAGAAACGTATTGGGCAGCGCAAACTTGAGACAACAGTATCTGTCTTTTAATAATATTATTTTTTTTACTGTAAAACATATATAGTTATATATCCTTTGTGAATGCTTTATAATTTGAATAGAAATATATATAAAATTTGTATTTTTTTAATTTAATACTAAATAAAAAAAAATATATACTACATGTAATGATATATCAGGACAAATTACATAAATTGATGTAACCCCTAAGTAAACAAATTATTTGCTTGTGTTAAGGGTGTTAGACAATGATAAAAATACATGGAAATATGTACACATTATAAATACTGAGAATATATTTAATAAACGACCGAACCCAGAAATACAGACATCTATTCTATTCACATACATGCCAGTCGCTGTCGGGAATCGAACCCAAGCCTCATTGCGCCGCTACACGTTAGGCGTTAGGCGTTAATATATATATATATATATTGAACTAATCAAGCCACTATAGCTTAAATGTCGGCGTGTCTTAAGTTTGTGCATATACTCAAAAGGTTCCAGAGTCCCTTTCACGTACACAATAACTTAATGTATTTAGCACGGACAGCTTTCTTTAATTTATCACTATTCAATATGAAATGAGTATTTAAACGAATTTAAACGGTTATACGGCGAGCGTCTGGCTTAGTGAAATCAAGGTTTGAATTGACGAATCCCAGGTTCAATCCCCGGCCGTGATAACTGATGTTTACCCGGAACGGGCTATTGAAAGAACATCATGAAGTAGCATGTATTCTTTACCATAAATGTTATGTTATATAATCTGATAACAGTAATAACTGTATGGTCATTGGTGTTAATCTCCGAACCGTTTTTTTAATTTCGTAATGAGGACTGACTCAATTTAGGGATTTCATTGAACACTTTCAGACTAACATTTTTACATATAATATCTAATCGTATAAACCCCAAACTTATAAAATTATTATTTTTTTGCTTTGTTGACAAAATAATTTTTCGTTGATGAGAATGCAAACGTTGAGAATTCTTTAGTCCATAGCTTAACCAGATATTAGCTATATTGAATTTATCTGTAAGAAAGTGTAAATATACAACCCGAATAAGCTGATACATAAACTTGAGATTGGAACATGTCCTTCTAGTAAAATTAGCATGTACTAAGAATTGAAAGAAACTTTTTCTCCTTATTGTAAATTTAAAATAATTATTTTATAGCAAAACCGCTCAACCAGCAGCTGATGCCAAATTGATATTTAAGCTAATTACGAAAAAATAAAATTGGTCAATCAGTGAATATACCAGAAAAAATCTCGCAAACGAAGACAAGTTTTTAAAACTGGTATACGAAATAAAACTTTTTCGTTCAGTATATAATTATTTCGTATTTATAATAAGTGGTATATAATTAATGATCAACTATAGTTTAATTTGTTAACAGAAATCCAAATAACATTGTAACTTATTCGAGAAATAAGGTTACAATGTTTTAAAGACTGATTAATTCAATTATAAGTTGGACTGTTGAGTTAAATATAGTGAAAATAAACTAGCTTTTAACCTCAGGCTAGATATAATGAAGTTAAAAAGGACGCTACGTCCGTTTAGCTACACAAGAAAACATTATGCTATGCAATTATGAAATTGTCTTGCAAAAGCTATTCGTTTTATAACAGATTCGTAGATTTTTAATTTATTTTTTCGGAAGCTATTCAAAAGAAAATTTAATTTAAGGATAGACTGTAGAAACAATTTTGTCACTTTAACTTTTAGGCTTTTGCTCAGTGGATTTTTAAACACATATAAAATTTAGTATACTAATATAATTGGTTATATCTATACTAACACACACACAAATACTCAAACATTTCTGTATATGTAAGTGAGTCGCGTGATTACAGGTTGCACCGAAATCAGAGCTTCCGTTCTCTTTAGTTATAAGTCAGTATGGAATAAAATTAAGTAATTATTATAATTATATTATAAGTAAAAACATTTTAATTGCAAATACACAAATTTAAAGAAGAGTGTTGAGATTATTGATTTCAATAAAATATAAATATTGCCTTTTTATTTGCAGATATTTTCTTATTTCTTAAACATTATATAATGTAGAATAATTAGTTATATTATAATAGCAAAATGGTGTTGTTTCATAAATATATTTTTTTTTGTTAAGTTGTCTTGAGTATTATTTCATTTAATATTAGTCCATCTCCATGCTAATTTAGCTAAATATTGGTTGCATGAGTCAGAAAAAAGTAAGCGGTACAAAATGAAAGGCTGTGTAGGTTCACCACGAATTTTAATAAATATACTCTTATAATATATTCCTGAGAATAATTTGTAATGTTGTCCGTTGTACTATATCTAAGATTAAAAAGTAATTCTATAATGATAATACTAGTTTTATAAAATAAAAATAACCTTAAAAAAAGAGTAGAGTAGGGAAGCCAGCCTAAAATGGTCCATCGAATACGAAAGAGAAATCAAATTAAGCTACCTATCTGTCTCTCTTTCGGTAATGTGTGATTGAACAAAGATAAGTACCGATTGCCTTATCCTATGTACAATAATACTATGACAAAAAGAGCTTAAAAAAATGTAATTGATACTGATTTGCATATTAAGATCGAAGTTTATTGTTTGGTAGCTACAAGTTGTCTTAAAGGCGCTTGGCTTCTCGTTTTATGACAGTACTATGCTTTTATGACTGTTTGCTTTACGGACTTATGAATAGGCAAAGTACGAAACATGTTTATAATATAGCAATGCTAATATTGTTGTCAGTTTGTATTCGTATTTATTTTCAATGCATGCTAGGCAAGAGTGTGTCATAAGTAGCTATGACATATATGTGCACACATAGCCATCTTATGATAATAAAAGCTGTATATATTTTTATTTTTGTCTTGGCGTCATTTAGTACCTTGTATTGACCTTGAATTTTGTTCACGATTATTGTAACGATTTTGATGAAACTTTATAATTAAAATATGAAAGCTAAGATATAAAATATAAACCCTAAAGTTAAATTAAATATTACTAAAATGAACCAACCGAGTCATAGAAAGAATATGTTAATAAAAAATTACTATGATACAAAGTGTGTATTCTTTCAACAGGATTTTTTTAATACTCTGACGTATGTTGTTTTGCGAAACAAAGGAATAAAAGCGCCACAAAATAAATTACATTATTCGAGACATTTTGCTGAGAATATAAGGGCGTGACAAAATTAAAATGGGAACTGCGTCTTGTTCTATTAAGCAAGGTTATAATTCTGACGATGACATTATTATAAAATATCGCTCACGATCACTCCAAATTAATTATTACAATGAATTAATTTCATTACACTAATAGATAGTAATTTAATTTTATTATTTATTAGAAGATCTCATCTTAACGTGCAATTGTCTAAAACTGGTATTAAATGTTCCTATCAGCCGTGGGCGTCTGACCAGACTTAACTGCTATGGAATGACAACTGGCTTTGGGCTTATCGGCAGCTTGATATTCGTATAGTCGCCTTCCATTTCGAACTTCAACTGACTCTTTGAGTTGCAAAATGTAGGCCAAAATACAGAAATGTTTCCATACATTTCCTTAATACTGAATTAAGTCTATAAAGAAGTTTTTGTATACAAAACAGCATAATCTGTTTATAATATGTTTATTACAATCCGTTATGTTATTTGCCAAATGAAATCATTACAAAGTGACACGTAATAGAGACATCAAAGCTAATGGCGGACCTGTTGATTGTACAATATATTTCAAAATTTATTTTTGTTTATGGCGATAACAATGTTTTTGTTATGGAATGCTAAGAGATTATTGTTGAGAGTGACGAAAATCATTTGTTAGTTTATTAATAGCAAATTTCTCATTTTTTCATTCTATATTTATATTGAATGTACGTAGGTACAGTAAAATTATACCTATTTGTTTTTCAAAAATGTAATAAAATGTATGAGGGGTATGGACAAAATAATGTGTAACATTATATTTTACTTCCAAAATAATACTTAAACTAATAAGTAATTTAGTATTAGTTGTTTCTCCTTTGCTATTAGGTTGCGCCGACATAACTCTTTTTTTATGAAGTCAGTAGTATATTAATATTCAAAGTTAAGACCATCCCGGATATCCGTGAGAAAGTATCATACACACGAAAATACATTTTGTATAGATTAGTAAAATGCTCTCGTTAAACGTTACACATTAGTGTGTTAATTTGTTATGAAGCTTTAAATATTGTTAAGGTGTTTTCTGTGATAGGCGGTAGCGATAGCGATTTGACGGGAAACAATTCTCTTTAAATATACTTTGCGGTTTCTAAAAGGAGTATTAAATACACGGTCAAGTTTATAGAATTATTCTAACGGCTCTTTTTGACGCCATCAACGAACCCAAGGGACAGATTTTTTTCACTTGGAATCGAGAAAGTACCTGAAAGTTGAGTAGAAATAACAAGAAACTTGCATTGAATAATAGTTATTTATTTTGAGTCTCACATAAACACATCTTAATATATTATGAAAGCTCTCGTGTGTGAACTACATTTATCATTAGTTAATTCTTTACCTTTCTATCATTTATTTTTTTATCCTTCTAATGATGTTTCAAGTATATTCAATAATGTTTTGTACTGCATGCATATAAGCTGGATATTATATATCACTCAATCGTAATAAATAAATAAGTTATTGGCAATTTTATTAGATTGAAATATTATTTTTTTGATCTCAAGAAGTCAACTGCAACTCGCAACTACCCGCTTCTATGGTTCTAGCACTTATATATAGTTGTCTTTAAGGCGATGTGACTGACAGCTAATAGATTTATTTCTAAAACCAATATTTCTTGTTCTATCTATGCTCTAGCTCTGAAATGAGACAAAATCTCTAAGATCCTTATTTGAAGTCCTACACGTGTTGTTATCTTTGTTATATTTAGTTACAATTATTATATTATTTTATTTTTAAATATATTATTATTATTATATATGTCTACAAAAATAATCTTATTATGGCTAATGTTCATAGTCAATTTCAAACATTTTATGTCCATTGCCATTATTCTTTAAAATGTACCTATATACTTAAATCCTTTATTTTACATGCATTGTAAATTTATAGGAAAATCTATAACAATATTTTAGTTGGTCCCCGAAGGGTACATTAAAATAAGTAACGAGGGTCGCTAGGTTAGTTATTGGCTATTCTCGTGTCTTTTATACATAGGATTTTATATGTTGCATTTGGATGGGAAAATTATTTAAATAATATAATATGTACCTATAATATATACCTTTTTAATAGCTTAAAAAAAATACGTGTGTTTTATTTCATCTAATAAGGAATTCATAATCAGTACTGTATGAACCTATGAAATTACTAATAAGAAAACTATGTAACTTTTCACAAAAAGACCTCAAATATCCCGTCTGCAACGGGTAATCACAAAGTTTTGATATATTGTATGTAATAGGCCTAACAAACGGTACACCCTCCAGCGCTTCTAAATATCTTTTAATTAGAGAGTATAGATCATACAGAGAATTGAAATATTGTATACCATTAGACAAAGTTCAAAATTTATTTGTGTTTTATATCCAGTTACGGAACTTAATATTTTATACATTGGTAAAAGTCGTACACTAAATTAATTGCAAAATTGCAATTGAATATACAATGTTATTTGATATGTACTTTATGTGTTCATTGTTAAATTTAAAGTGAAATTTTGTAAATCAAGTGCAAAGTGTTTGTTTCACGTAGGATGCATTCCATTTAGTGAAACATGAGAATTTAGTCTCAAGTGATGTAGAGTTTGAGAGAAACAGCATCCATTGATATTTTAAAAATAAATAGTCTTAATGCAATTTGAATATATAGAGTATAGTGATCACCTTTATATAAATGAGAGTAAATTAGATTCAACCATAACAAAAATACAATTCATATAAAAGATATAACTAGCTATACCAATATCAAACAATACTATAATAATCTCACACTTGCAAAACATTATATAGTTATAATTAATGTTAACATGTATAAACATGGAATATATACGATAATAAAAAAATAAAGAGGCTTGTTAAATATGATAAACAAAGGTTAATTTTTTTGAAGCTTAGAATTTTCAACGTCACATTATTGTAAAGAAAACTTTGTATTGTAATATATAGAGTATATAAAAATGCTGTAAATGTTGATCTTGACTCTTGATAGCTGTCAATCAGCCAGGACATGTTCTCATATCAGTTAATTAACTCTTAGTAAAACAAATTGTATACAGTTTTTATGTTCCTACAGCGTGTGTCTTATCACACCATCTTATTTTGTATGGTTTAGTGAACAGTTTATTATGGACGTGTTTTATATTTATTTTCTCTAACATATTAAAATTAATGTGGACGTTATCTTTGATTAATATTTTTTCTAATTTATAAACACGTTATACTATGAAAATATCGCTTTTTTATATTTTTTGATTGAAATTAGAAATATGAAATAACATGTATTTATTTAAAATTTTCCAATCCAATGAGGACCCATAATTGTATTTATTTCAAATTAGGTTCAACTAAACATCAGATAAATACACAGACTTTCACATTAATAAAATGGGTAGGATTCAATTAACAAATTGCCGCAAATATCCAGTAACAAAATAAGAGTATCATTAATTCGGTTAATTTAGTTTATTCTGGAACCGGTCGGTTAACACGGAACCTGTTATACACTATATCGATCAAGTGTGTAATACGCGTTAACGAACTATGAAGTGATAGCATCGTTCACAAGGATTACGAATATTTGGATGTGGCATACATTTCGTTGTTATAAAAAAAAAATAGTAATATCTTCTTGAAGCTGTTCGCTCTATTTAAATAGTATTTTGTATGAAATATAAAATATATAGAATTATAACATAATACGTTATTTTAATGCTGTTCGCTTTGCGTTTTATAAAAATAGTATGTTGTATTCAATTTATAATATAATCATACGTGATAATTTTTAATGTTACATAGAATAAATATGTTTGATAACGTATTGACCAAAATGGTAATATAATGTTTTATCCATTCGTAAATCCTGTACCGCTATAGACAGGCGAAGGCGGCAAAGTTTGACAAATTACTTGTTTTTTTCTCTATGATTCCAGCGGTCAGGTTCGTGTCAAACGAGTTCAGGGCAAGTTTTGTTTCGAGTAACACTTATACTGAATGAAATATTACTTTTTGAACTTATGCGAACTATTTATAGGTTTATTCCTGTGTTTTAGACAATCCTTTGATTAAAATGGTTATAATTAACGCCATGTCCAAGATATTTATATAGGTATTATATCGTTATTATTGTCATTACTCTGAACCTAAGAGGTTCATAAACTAACAAACATAAACCCTCAACGCTAGTGTTGTAAAAGTGCTCTTTATGTGTCAATATCGATTTTGATTGCAAGAACTTTGACATTTTATCAACCAATTTCTTTTAATTGATGTTCAATAATAAATGAAATAATTTCTATTTAGTACAATAGTTATGAACTAGACAATACGCTGGGAGTTTTCAATGAAGTTGCAGCTGATATCTTTCGATTGAACTTTTGTATTGACACATTGAAACCAATATTATATCTAGAATTCTCAATAACTTAAGCACTTATTAATTATTGTCAATATTAATTATCGTTAGTTCATAACGAATCATTAGATACAAAAAATCCAAGCTCTGATAATTTCGTTATAATGATTACATTTGGTGATATGGCACTTTCATAGTTCTAACCAAATGTTTCGTAACTTCTTTCACCTTTCTTTTTCGTGAGTTGACAATTTTGAGACTAAGAGGTTAAATAAAGTGTTTGTTTGAACTCTTAACTTAAAATTCTGGTTTTGACATTAACGTTGGTTCTTTATAAATTCATTATTCTTGCAGTGGAAATAGTTGTTTAAACATTCGTAATGAAATGTATAATTTTTGAATAAATTAATGTATAAATTAAATATTTTGTTAAAAACAAAAATAATATGTTATGAAAAACCTAACCTACAACGTCTACTACATTTATACTTTTGTGGTAATAAACATTTTAATATTTTTAAGTATACTTGGTAATTATAAAGTCGTGTTGATAAATATCCCGTTATGAGAGCGAAGTTATTTTGTTTAAAGAAATGAATTGTTTTCAAAAAAGATAACTAATAATAATAATAAATTTATTTCAAAACAGATTACTACCAGCACATGTGGTTTATTGTATATGAGGTTGACAGGGGTGTTATTCACAAATGGTCTTCCGTTTTATGTGATAGGGGTATATCCCTATCCCGATTATAAGAACAATTTCTATCCCGGACAAAATATTTTCCAATAATCAGTTAACCAAAAACGTTTAAGTCATCACTGTATACTAAACTTATTTATTTGGATTTTATACTTTTTTTAATATTCTAAACTTTTTATAACGTTGAAACAATATTTGTAATCTGGACAATAGATAAAAAAAATATTAAACAGTACCGGTCACATCCGGTGATATCACATCTAACAAACATACGTTCTCAATAAATGATAATAAAAATAACTTAGATACGTATCAAGTCACGATATTAGTAGTACTTGAAGTCAGTATGTTGAAGTTGAAGTGAATATATGTACTAGATTTGATAGGCTTATAAAAATGCTACGGACACTATCTGATCATCTATTCTGATTTATCAAGACACATACGTACATATGTATACATAAACACACAATGGCAATATATTTATTTATCTTCATAATAGAGAACTATTTCTATGCCTTAGTAGTAGACTCAATAAAACCAACGCGCAAATCATACAACCATATACACACACTAACATAACGACTTTCACACACACAAAACCAATAAAGCCTTCATAGCGTGTCATTATTCCGTCAACAAAACCTTCACAGCCGGCGGTTGTTATTGATAACATTATTGATGAACTGATAAAATATTGACTTAATTTACATTGATGGCTACTATGCTTATTACAGGTTTGAGGACTGACTTGCTTTTATTCTTTTGGGGGTTTCAAATGATACATAACGTTTATTAGTTCGTTATATTACTTTTTGTGACTCATATAAAATTCATGATGTAAGTGTATTGATTTTAAAAATATTAGAACACTTAATGATTTTACTCTAGCTGTTTGGATTGTTTAAATCAATATTAGTTAATACTCTGTATATTATATAAATTATCTGTTCGTACGAATTTGTTTATTGCTATATTATATCTTTTGACACTTCATGCTCGAAGTTTGCGATTGCGGCTTTTGTTATTCACCGTCTGTTTCACCGTTGCCACAGCTTAAATTAATAAAATATTTAGAACGTTATATTTTAGTCATTTGGGGTAATTTATGTTATAAATTAATTGTTATAATTATAATTATGTTTTGTTAATTATAGATATATATTTTTTAAGTTTTAAGAGTTTTTTTATATTATATATAAATGACAAGAGACAAATCTAGCTCTTCAAAATACCTAAATAATTGGAAACATTTACTTACAGGTTTTTCCGTTTTATTGAACATATCTTTGTTTAAGAGTGATATTAAGGTACATAGTAATTACCATCCAATGTATATTAGAAATGTCATAGTATTTCGTAATTTACTAACGAAGTTGAAAATAAATACTATTTTACATATACCAATATCATAATAACCGTATGTTATAACATCTAAAAATAAATTAAAATGTTTAAATATTGAATATTAATAATAATACAGGACAAATTACACATATTGATCTAAACCCGAAGTAAGCAAATTAATTTTGATTGTGTTAAGAGTGTAAGACAACGATACAAATACAAAGAAATAAACATTATAAATACTGAAAATATATTTAATAAACGACCAAACCCATACAGACATCTATACTCATCCCATAGATCCCTGTCCCTGTTGGGAATCGAACCTGAGCCCCAATGTTTCGCTCTTTGTAAGGTGTTAGCGCTAACCACTCGACCAACGGGGCGGTTACTTGTTTAATATTATATTTTAAAACATAAACGACCTGTGTATTAACATCCAGAACTAGCTAAACTATTTGTAAGAAACAAAAACTTCCTACCTCGTTTGTAAATTTACACAATTTATTCACAAGCTATTACAGTGAAAGGCTTTATTTACCATCATGTTCTGTACGTTACAGCGATCTTAGTTTTACGGGTAGTAAATTAAGTACGTTTTTTATTACAAACGGTAGGTTTCTCCGCAATTTCCTGGCATCCTTTTTATGTTCACCCAATTGCTTTAAATAATTGAAATTTTATCCATCTGGAAAAGCCAATTTCTTTGTCGCAATATATTTTTTTGTAAATTTAACATTTGATTGTGTTTATAACTAATATTTTTATTATTATTAGGATTACAAATTTTAATTCAATCCCAAAATATTATCTAAAAGTCTTAAGATCTATAAATAATATAAAAGTTAATTATATAAAACAATAACAAATACCTAGTTTAAATGAGGTTAGTAAGCAAACTAATTAAATAAATAGAGTTGTTAAAAAATAAAATAAATATGTACATTTGAACTATAATTCTTGTAAAAGAAGATGATTAAATTAATTACATAAATACAATTCATAACACGTTAGAAAATGGTTCACGTGTTTGCTTAAGGCGAATAGTGCATTTGTCGTACATTTAATAATTAATACTGTGCTATACTATGCTATAAAACGATGTAAGAATAGATTGTTTTTTTGTCCAATATCCATTGTCAGTTTGAAACTTTGAGGTTTTTATTGCATGCGATTTACTGCCCATAACGTTTAAACTGTCATAAAATATTATGTGCATTGGACTAACGTCATTAAAAAATTAACAAGATATAAAAATATTTAAGGAATGAAAAAAAAAAGGACCCAGTTGAATTCAAACCGCCATGAATAAAATGAGTAATGTATAATGTTAATTTATATATCTTGTAGCATAATATAGCGCGGTATTTATTTGGAACTGGAGGTTTATTTGAAGTAATTTATAAGAAAAAGTATGTTATATTTTTTTGTGATAACATGTGTTTGTGTTGTTAGTAATAGAGTAACAATGATTTTTTTATTATTATAACGGAATGCAAAGATATTTGGCTGAATCTTCCGGTTCCATTTGCGATCGTAGGTAAGCGTCAATACTCGGGCGAGGAGAATAAATTATTGCGCTTCAGTACAAAATTGAATCAGGATTATATTACAATAATGAGGCTCTTTAAACCAATAACGTTCCACCTAACACGCAGCACTTATTAGCGATGCGAAACGATTGGTGTCCTAAATCTTAATGGCCCCTTTCAGTTCCTTCACCGCACTAGCGCTCGGTGTTAAGTCGAATGACATTTGACAGTTGACGTTTCATAATCAGTCTATGGTAGCTAACATTCAATTATGGTTTAGGTGCTGGTCAACAATATAAATAAGGAATTAAAATTTACTCAAATTTCAATGATTTCCAATCTCCTTCATGTTTTCTTCTAGCACTTTGTAGCACTAGTATTGAAAAATTAAAAGCTTTTTCAAACTGAATGTAACTTGAAATTAGCAGAATATCCCATACATACAAGGAATTACAAAAAAAAAACAAATATACTTAATAAGTACAACTTTTTACATACCAAAGTAGACGAGTATATGACGACATAAGACGAAGCTTCTTAGCAATCCATGGATTCACCGTGCGGGTGCCGGGCCCATCGCGTTGCAAGGAGAGGAGTGCAAGCAGTGCCTGGGACTTGCGACCCAGGAGTAGGTTTAAGGGGCCCCTTTATTATGCGCAAAAACGCTCACCTTCACCCTCCACACTCCTCTCCCTACCTAACCAAATTTGGAAAGAACCTACTAATGCCGCCTTTGAAGTACGTTCTAGAAATGAACCGATGCTTGTTCTAGAAAGGCCAAGATCTTTAAGTAGGCTATAGAGAGATTTTGCTGTTATACCTCTCGCTCCCACTTCTACCGCGTACAAACTAACTATAAATTTATTCCCGATCAGCTCGTTGGTCAGTTCGTAATACTTATTGAGCTTTAATGTGTGATCCCTTGGGATGTTTGTTTCCCAAGGAACAGTAAGCTCCACAAGTATCACGCGCCTCAGATGTTTCGAATACAGGAATAAGTCCGGTCTGGATGACGAAACATGCATTTTGTGAAATTAAACTAAAGCATGAGATCAAAAAGTATCAAAAAAATTTTATACATATATTTAAATATTATTATTCATTACTTGAATGTATCCATACTAATTTTATAAATAGACAAATTTTATAGTCTTGTGAGTGTGTATGCAGGAGGTGATCTCCGAAACTATCAACCCAATTTCAAAAAGTAACTAACAAATGTTATATATTAAACAAAAAAATATATATTATCCAGTTTAAATCAAAAGTCTTTTTATGAAAACCACATTTGAAGAAAAGTCGATGTTCGTTTTAGTGAATTACAAATATTATGAACGCTGATTTCTGTAGTAAACACAGAACGGAATTACAGGGAGGTTGAAATAAAAGTAAAAACTCAAAGGAAAACTAAAAGAGGTCAAATAGAACAAATATGTATCAATCAATCTGTTCAAACCAATGAAGTGACTATAATTTAAACATACATCCATAACTCGTAGCAATTACAATCGTTATCATTTCATAAAAAACTCCATCAGAAGTCCTTAATTACACTGTTATGCTAATGTTTGGTTGCACGCGACGCCAACTGTACATAATCAGTGTTAGACGCAGACATGAGACAAGAAAGGTTTTTTTAAGGGATTAGATTGTAATGGATTCATCTGATGTGTTGCCGTTGGCTATGTATATTTTGCAAATGCATCATCACCCTCAAGATGTGAAGAGCAATGCTACTTTCGTATCCTCCTTAGAGATACAGAGAAAAATTGAGGCTTTGAGAACTCCAATTTCTCAAGTAACTTTATGTCGACTTTTGTGAAAATATACTAGTAATTCAAAATTATTCATTAAGAATGTAACTAAATGTAAATGTAAAAGTTTAACTCAAAAACCATTTAACAATAAATAACGTAAAACCCAGTCAATTTACATAAACGACCATATTTATTAACAAATAATGAAAGAATAATTTTATATTTATCCAGCGCCTTAACACATTACTATCGTTTATACAATACTAGTAAAATGTAGGTATAATGGCACTTTCGTTTCAAACTCCAGTCAATTATCATTACATTATGCAAAATAAACGGTAAAGTGTAATCGGTTAATTCTTAACAAAGAAACAAAAAGTAACAACGCTATGATTAATATTGTATTGTTTTACTAACTGTGCATATTTTGATGTTCCCACGTTTGTAAATGGAGCAAGCTCACCCTATTTTAAAAGAATGTTACGTGATCATATTATTATTGGATATGTCAATTTAATAAAGTTCAAGGATTTTTTTCTCTTAACAAGTTTTAGTTGAGATCTTACATTGATAACTAAATAATTGATCAACCAATAATGTGACCAACCAACCAACAATATTAAGTCTATAGTTTTTGTTGTTTACTTAATGCAATAAAGTGATTATCAAATATTGCAAATAATACCTCCTCCACTAACAGTGCATCTATGGTAATAGAAAGACAATAGTTATATGATGCAGTTAGTGACCTTGAATTGTGCTCAGTAATGGCAATGTATGCCATTCTACTTCTCAAGTAGAAAGAGACAGTTTTCTATAACTGTATTCTTTTTAATAGCGTTAGAAGATTTTCTTCTTTTTAGAACCCACTACAACAGCAAACTCCGAAAAATTTTCAGCAAAAACTTTTACAAATGTTGTATTTTAATAAAAATACCACAAAAACTAAATCAACACTCGAAACACTCGAAATTTTCACCGTCGCTTTGTCGACTGAGCAACCGTTTCGTCAATATTTTAGAGGGATTACGAGGACTAACATATTGTTAGACCGCTTAAACGGTATTACTGGATAAATCAAGTTTACCTCCCCATTATACGCCGTACAGATTATAAAATCTAAAACATTTATCAAAAGCTATAGCATTTGTTACTAAGAAAACATAACTAAATCACTGAAAGTGAACCAACTCATTATACGATATAATTAATTGGAGTTCAGTAGAAAACTTCTCAGTACCCCTGTTGAGAAATTTGATGTTACGGATATAGAGTTCTTGCTGGATGATATATTTTACTTTATCTTTTATATATAAATAACGAACTTTCATAATATGCAATATTGCTATTACACACATCTACACTTTATCGGTTTATAATTTTGTCTAATATTTTTGTAGTATTTTATAATATGAGAGTAGATAATTAATGAAAAAGGAGGTAAATGTAAACTTTTTGAAATGTTTGACGACCATCCAGTTATACAAAAAGCAGATTGATTTATTTAGTATTTTTATATCAAAATTGTTTTTATATATTCTTTGTTTTCATCAATAAAGTGGCTGTTAATTCTACTTTTGATTTTTGTTTAGTTAATTTTTTAGACTGTTCAATTTATTAAACATCTTGGTAAACTTTGGTATTGGCTTGTGCTAGGTTTGTGACTTGAATCGATAACGAAAGTTGTGTTGAAACTTTTTTGCCCCATTCAAGAAGGTTAAATGATAAAATGTCTTATTTTCTTATGAATTCCTTTCCATGTTCATGGAAAAATATTACATTAGTATTTGTAAAATTTCATTTATTGTTTCATTTGATACAGACATCTTATTAAAATAATATTTTGTAGCATATTTGAAAAAAATAATGGGTTGAAAAGAAATTTACAAGTGCTTAAAACTTTTACAAGTGCTTAGAAATTTTATATATTATTTAATAAGTTCTGTATATTGGGTATATAAACGATTACTGTAATTAACACTTGATCTTTACAAGAAAGAATGCAAAAACCTTGTATTTTTATACTTGGAATGGGAAACGAGATAATTTCTTATGAAACGCTATTAGATTGTGATTCGAGATAAGATTCTCAACATCATGTACTTCGGTATAATTAATTGGAGATATAAATAGTATAAGATACTCACAAGAGTGTTTACTACTCTATGGTATTTGTTACGCACTTTTGATCAGAAGCTGTGTGTTTGTTTTTATCATTATATCACACTAATTAATTTTAATATAAATATACGATATCGTACAATAGACTGTATTCAAAATGTGGCCCACAGTCATCGTGAGCTATTTTTTGTGGCTAAGAAGTGATAACTTTAAAATATGTTATATGTAATTAAGACCGTTACAAACAAAAAGTTACTTCTAAGTATTCCAGAAAAACTAAATAGGCAAAAATGTGGAATTAATTTATTATACATTTTAGAATGATTAAGAATATAGCATTATATATAATTATTTAATTATGTCTTCTACTGTTCTTCTTTGCATTCCATTTACTGGGTAAGAGGAATGTAGTACATAGAAATAAAGTGTCTCAAATACAAATAAAGGTACCAAAACATTTAAGTTTCTTTTAAAAGTAGCTAAACATTCAATAATATACAGTGCACGTAAAAGCTTAACTTTAGTTGTACCCATCAGTTTTTATAAGTAAGAAATATATATTTTTTAATTATTGATAGACTTTAATGATAATTAGGTTTAGTATGGCTTTCATTTCGTGCTATTCGAAGTTAATTTTTGTAAACCCTATTGAAGGTTTGACTTTTTATTGTAAGAGAAAACAATGAGTAGAAAACGTAAAACTATAATATATAGCTTATAATTTTTAAATGAAATGAACATCTTTAAAATTTAATTCTTAAATGATTTAACTATAATTCTTATTTTTAGTACGTTTGTAATTTCAACTTTACATTTAACATATTTTGTATATATTATGTATATCTTATCAAAATTGTATAAGTGATGCTATATATGTGATATTAATATTCCTAAATTCATATTACAATGATAACTGCATAGCGCTCAAAATACTCAAATATGAGTGTTACTTCTATATTTAAATGCCATGACATTTAATATTCAGTTTACTACTCGTTTGTAACAGAACGATTGTCCGTACGCTTTTAACCCATATTTGAATATAATAAGTTGCCGTACTTATCAAATTTAAATAAATATATGGTAAAAACAGCAATTTTTTTTCGCCTCGCAGAAAAACGAATTTACTTATTAGAACCAACTATTAAATTTTAATTTTATGGTAAACATTGTCCGTAGTCCTTAGTCATTTTAATAAATGAATGTAAAATTTCAAGGTTGCATATTTTGGTATAATCAGCTTTTTAACATTTTCTTTGGAATTATATTAATACGAAGAATTTATGTTTCCTTGTTTATTATACAATGCAATTTTTTTTGCAATTTCCTTACCAAAAATGATACATTTGTAATATATTTTTGTAATAAATATGTAATTAAAATTTTAAATTAATTTATTTGAAAAGGCATAAACTATGCTTTTTAAATATAAAGATAGATAAATAATGCCAGTAGGTATCTCGCTGTCGGTTTTCCGGGATGTATGAAATTCAATACAATAGTCAGACCACTTAGTCCAGATATCTTATTATCTACTTACGAACACTGATTGAGATAACTTGTAATGACTTAACAGATTACGATAGATAACTTTAAAAAGAAAAGGTGATGCATTCGATACAGGAGAGCAATTCAATCATAAAAAGTGGTAAGTGTCAATTCACTATCCCCTCTTCCTTTTCAACCTTATCCAAGTGTATGCTGGATGTTTCTCAAAAGAACGGCATAATTGAACGTACGGCGTAGTGAACGGCGTAATTCATAAAAATCATATCATCCTTATCATCCCATCCTATTGCAATGAGCATCCCATAGGTACCATCTATTTTATATATATAAAGAAGGATGTTTGTATATATGAAATCGATGAACTCAGAAACTATTGGACCGATGATTATGAAAATTGGTATGTATATGTATTTTTCCAAGGAGAAGGTTTATATGGTATGCCTATTGATGTAACTCGCCACCAGGCGGCGGTGTCAAATATAGACTTCCGCCCCGTTCAACCGATTGTCATAAAAGTTGGTATGACCATGTATGTTTCCTCGAAGAAAACGAATATGCTATGTCCATTGATGTAACTCGCCACCAGGCGGCGCTGTCAAATATCGACTTCCGCCCCGTTCAACCGATTGTCATAAAAATTGGTATGACCATGTATTTTTCCTCGAAGAAAACGAATATGCTATGCCCGTTGATGTAACTCGCCACCAGGTAAAGTAAGGGTTAGCCCAGCGAAGCGGGCTGGGTTCGCTAGTATATTCTAAATAGGCAGGTTGGTATGTTTCTTCAGTAGATTACATTAATCGTAATTTTAAAATTAAATCAACTTTCTTAAAATTTAAATGTTTTTAAGTATTTCAAACTAAAAAATAAAAACTTACGTAATAAGACAAATTTTTAAAACACTATTTTATAGTGAAGACGCAGTTATGTAATCTTTAACCTAAATCTAGACACCTACGCAGTTTTAGAAGGTTTGCTGATTCTGTAATAGAATAACGTAGACTAAATACATAGTCTTTTGTTGGTATAATATCGTAACAAGGTATAGTAAATATGTACTTTAGTTAACTAAATATTATATTAATATATTTGATACAACTGAAGAATGATTATGAACTGTTCAACTTGACTTCTAATAAAATATTTATGTTCTCATAAAGTAGTGATGTTTTAATTTTGTGCCTTACAAACAATATACATTGTACCGTTTAAAATAAAAATAAACATGTGTATCTTTTTCATCATTTTTTAAATATTAAATTGATTTGGAAGACAAAAAAACGTGTTAATTATAATTTTCAAATAAACTAATAATTATTAATATGTAAAAAAATATGAATATTCCTTTTTAATTGGACGTTGGCTTATCCATGCTAATAAGACGCATGATGTCTATCCCATGGCGCCAACTCTTGCGCAGTATTGCCTTATATGAATTATTGAATAATATTAATATCAGTTAGGTTATTATGAATATTTATTCCATTGTTTAGAATGTTCCTCGTTAAATGTCATATTAATATTCTGTTACATACTTCTAGTACCATTTATAAAATTACAATATGAAAGAAAATATTTTATTAATCATAAAACTGTTTTAACGAATTATATAATAATATTAATTTAACGATAATGTTTCCTAGAAATATGGAATAAGAGTTGGCTTTGTAGGCCAACCCTAGCAATATTTTGTGTCTCTGGCTTCATGATGCACAACCTAAGTTACTTTTTGTGGTTATGTTACAAATACATATTAAACCAAGTCAAACCCAATAAAGGTTTAATGGTATTATTGTAATAAAAATGTAAGTGACATGTAATTGTTATATCTTAAATAAATAAATAAATAATAAATAAATAAATAAAGTGAATATTGTAAATAAAATTGTAATTATAATCATTTATATTTTTCGAGTGGAGATTAAATGAATTGGCAATCAGTCGATTACCCAATCGAAATACGTAAAAACTCTTTAATAATAATCTATTTAAATTCTAAAACAAAACGTGTTAATGTAATTCAAAACTCATCCAAATCCAATCACGAGATTTATTATTATTTTATTATCAAAAGCGTAAAATTCAAATACACAAAGACCAACTGTTCTGACACAATATTCAGCTGTGACTCTAACCTCAATGTTCATGAATTCGAGTCAGCTTTAATTTTTTTTTTATTTTTGGCCTTTTGGCTTCTTTAGTAATCTTTCAAGCACAGATAGAAGATTATAGGATTATATAGACAGTTAGCGTGGAGCATTTAAGGTACACATAGAGTTATTATACATAGAGTAAAAGTCACCATAAAATGTCTGTCGAAAAAAGACTAAGCAAATAGGGTTATCTATCTGTCTCTCTTTTTTTGCGCGTGATAAACCAGTTAAAATAAGTTTGGGGTCTTTCCTCTTTCATTATTTGTTAGACACTCTAAATCAAAGGCCTACATATGGCTCCCCTATGCTATTTATAATAACTCTATGGAAACAATGATTTTACAAAAAAATAAATGTATATAATAACCAAATTATTTTCCAAAAAATATTTTCTATATTGGATTTTTTTTCATACAGCCCTTTTAACAGACAAGTGGGATTGATGCTAGTGGAATAGAATGATAAATGTATGGGTCTGAAATAGGACAACGTTATACTATTGCGTTGGTCCATTTACATAGAATCAACAACAAACGCTAGCCATTTGTCTATATGCTCTGCATATATATGCCGATCCGATTTTGTTCCTGTTTTATACATTGCTAGCAACGGGAAAGTAATATTGATGAATCTTCATTAATAGATACAATTATCCGTCTACATTATTTTATTGGTTTATAATTGTTGAAATAGATATATATCATTACTTTAGTCGGATAATAAAATATAAAATTATTAATTAAAGCTATATAAATCATTTAATTTACAAAAGAATATAATATTTAATCCTTTCGGCTTAGTGAGAAGTGAAATGGCTTTGCATCCAGCTCTCTTACTTACAGTCATAAGCGCATCCAGTTATAATTAGGGATAATAATTTAATGCTGTAACTTTGTGGGTATTAAAAACTTTTATGCGTTGTATTTAGTAGTTTAAAAACACTTCTTCTTAGATCACTATAGTTTTTACAATCCATTATACTAGGCGTCAAACTATTTTTGATCCTATGATATTCATCAATATGTATGTATAAAAAGTTAAGTATTTCTATTATCAAATAAATATTTATTTATTTTTTATCATAAATGACTATATTTTAGGATGGACTATCAAATAATTTTCCACATAGTCGTGGGATACAAAATAAAAAACCAACTATGGATTATTTTTTTTTATAATAAGTCATGTCGGCTTAAGCATATATTTACCCCATTTATGTGTAAAAGCAAATAGCATTCTTAAACTTAGTCTATGGTTTCAAGTGTGTTTCAGAGCAATAACATTATATCTTTTATTTTTTTGGCAACCAACTTAAAAGCAAAGAAGACAGGACAGGTGTTTAAATTAATTTTCAAATGAATAATGTTTAAAGTAATAAAATAAAAATGCATAGCTAGTATGTTTACAACTATGGCTTTTAGAATTGTCTGCATACAAGATGAGATTTCTCTAAGATAAATACAACAAGTATTCTTCAGTCTCGCGCGCGACTGAAAAACAAATGACTGAATATGTTCAAAAATAAACTTAAGGGCGCATTAAAACTGAACAAAAGTGGCGACTAGAATACAATGTTTGAATGAACCAGGAATTATGGTCCGAGATTATTGTAGTAAAGATATAAAGAGAGAAGGATAATGACGAACATCATACAATAAAGTACACTAAATAAATAAGACCAAACAAGATTTTATAATCAATTTATATGATATACCAATGTTTATTTCCATTGTTACATCTATACAACGTCATTATTAGATCATCTTTAGAGACATTGGACACCTAAGCTACGTCCTAAAATGACGTTAATAGATAGACAGTTAAATCTAATAAGGGGACTGCCAGAGTTGCTTTACAGCAACTTGGCAATGCGGATAGACTTCCCGAAGTTGCATTTCTGCGTCATGCTAGTGCTAATATTGTTTTTTATTTATTGGAAATTGTGGCACATCGTGAAAAATAAGCAAAACATAATTTATATGACTATAAAGCGTTTAATATATCAATGTATAATATTGAAAATGTTAATCATTTCTACAATTTTGTTAATACACAATTTTACAAACTTCTAAATAACCATTTTTCAATAACTACAAATACAGTATTATAGTTACATCATTTTTTATAAATAAAAATTTAAAGATCAAAAAGGTTCTAAATACCCATAACTGCTTTAAGAAATAGGGTTCTTAAGAAACACGTCAAACGTTTATTATTGTTCATGTAAATTCAACCCTGTAACTACCATGTATCATTAAACTGAAGTTCCGCAATGGTCCATTCGGCCCCACGACAAAACTTCAAATTACTTGGAAGCCTAACTCTTCTCTGTGAAGTTAAATTAACCTTTTATCGCTCCCGTCAGCATGACCCCCCAATTACAGTCTGACCAATGAACATTGTATATGAAACAGGTATGTTCCCTTTTAATTTGCTTAATTTCGGTTTGGGTTGGCTTTCAATTTAAAATTTTATTTGTACTTTTCTAATTGCTTAATCGTTGAATATACAGGTAACAGTTTAACGTTATATAAATTATACGACCCAAAAGTATTAAATGGTATGAAAAGAGCGTACACATTGTTTTAATTATAAAAATAGGGAGTAGGAACAATAGATAATAATTTATTATACAATATATTTCTACATAAATGTATTGTATAATTAACATTTTATTATTATGGTTATAAAATAATTGTGATACTTAAATATTAACATGAAATTTGTGTTAATTATCTATATTGTTCGTCAAAATAGTTGCTGCGGTCAATGCTTTTAAAGTTGAGCCGCAAATTTAATTAAAATCATGAATATAAAATATATAAGAATACTATCTATGCCTGCGACTTCGTACGCGTAGATTTCGATTTTGATAAAACGTACCCTTTGTACCTACCAATGTATGTAAAAACTATAAACCTTTAAACGGGTAAGCAGCAATGATACGACCATAAGACATTATTAACTTCTTTATTTGTTAACCGATTGTTAAAAAAAAAAAAAACAAAATGTAAAGTCAATATTTTTAAATCCCATGACAATATATTCCCGAAAACTGCATCCAAATCGATTAATGTGTTTCTGAGATTAGCGTGCACAAACATACAGACATACAGAAGAACAGACAAAATGCAAAAACATTGTTTTGGGTTCTCTTGCTTATATAAAGGTCACCCTGTATAAATTTTTGAAAATATTTTTTTTTGTGTTGTGTGCACAACTAAAAGACAAACAGATAAACAGATAAAGATTTTAAAAATGCTGAAAATGGATTCTCTCAGTTATCTCACTTCATTTCCTGGTATATTTTTAATTTTTAATGTACCTTTTAATGTACAAAGACTACTCCACTACAGATTCATTACATCTATAGAATAAGATTCGCGTGGTACCTATTACGTCATTGACATAAATTTACATTACTTTTTATTTTTTAACCGATTTAGATGAAATAAACACTAAATGTTAAGTGAATGCTGTGATAATAAAATCCTCAAATCCGCATTCAAACCAATTGGTTAAGCCGTTTCTGAGATTATCGTGCACAAACATACAGACATACAGACAAACAGACAAACTGAAAAACCTTTGTTTTGGGTTCTCTTGCTCTTATAAAGCCCCCTATGAAGTTTTTTTTTTTATATTTTCCATGTACAGAAATGGATCAGTGACAATTTTATTATATGTATAGATTTAATCGTATAAGAATATTTAATCGCTTTAAATACTTTATATGGAATTTTATTTATTTAAAAAAAATTACAAATATTATTACTGGTATACATGAAACTCATTAACCTCGACCATCCCTTTAAAACCTACCCCCAAATTTAAGAAATAAAAACAATATTTCATACTGAATAATGTTTATTAAATTCGTTTTTGTCATTGTATTATAATTATGTTTAATATTTTTCTAAAATATATTTTTAAATAAAAATAACTCTTTACATTATTTGTATTGTGAATTAAACAATTACGCAAGCAACTGTTCTTACATTAGTATTATTATAATTTTCTGGTCAGGACAGGTAAGCCTTACTACGGGATTATGTCTATCATGACGAATCCTTTGTCGGCTTCAACCTCGATCAGTGACCATAGAACGTCAACCGAGACAAGAGCTTCGGACTGTACGTTTCTGACGTCAAAGTCCTAAAGGCGATCGTTTACAACACTATTCTTATATAATATCATAATCAAGTTGTTAAAATAAATATTATTAGTCTACTAAAACATAATTTATATTTATTGCAGCTTAAAAATTCATACAACCAAATCCAAATCCTCAAATTCATATTAAAATATTTATGTGGGATATTATATCTTTGTTGAAATTCTACGTGGAACAAGTATGCAATATCGAGTATCGATTTGGTTGAACCAGGACAAAATTGGATTTCTAGAAATCCGGTTCTAGTACATCTTTAACTTATATGACTGGTAAACCTATGTAAAATAATTTATGATTAATATTTATAACAAAAATATATATCTTTAATGTACAATATTTTTTATTTACGGTTAAATAGCACAAAATTTAAGAAAAACGGAACAATAAGTCAATTTTTAACATAATAAATATTTTTTAAAGATTTTATTAATATTCATAAGTTACTTTACCTTATTTTAATGGTCTTAATCATTTTTCCGAGATTCAATTCGTCAAAAATATACAATTTGCCTGAAATGCAACATTCAAATTGATACCGCATTTCTTTCCACCGAATAACATAAAAGCGTTGTGATAACAGCTACCCTATAAATTCTGCTCTCAGCTAAATTAGCTCACGTACTGTACCGTCAGCAGATAAACACGTAAAGCATTATTGTTAATGACCAAAATAAAATAAAGAACGTATTGTTTTCACTTTTATATGACACTGCTTTAAGGGTTTATTGTATGTATGTATGTATGTACATGTTAAAGCGGTTTCGTTTTCGACATCACAGTATCTTTTATATTAAAAGTAACATTTTGAAGTAAAATTTACAAAAAAAAAATTTAGTTGAAATATATATTACTAATTATTACTATGAGATTTACTATCACTACTGTACTGTATTTTTTTTTACATTTCATATAAGGTTATTTTTGGCATAAAAATCTCAATAAAAATCTAACGTTATTTATTGTATGAAGTTATACGTTATACACTCTATAATAACTCAAACTATAGACCTGACGTATTTGCTGACTATACATACGCACTCAACAATAGATTTTATTGCATTTCAGTCTTTACTCCTTAGACAATAAGATTCACGAGTTAATGTCCCGTGGCAACGTGTCTGTCAAAGTCACCATTAGCATATTAAAAATGAAAGAAAGACAGTCCTAAGTACAAACGGTGCATGGATAAAATTAGATTTCAGTTGTTTAAATATAGAATGAGGCTTTTCTTTGAACATCTGAATTTCGTCGGATTATTTTCGGTACATCTTTAAAATGTTCTTTAAGGGAATATCACAAATTTGTTCTGTTTATTCTCCGTTCTTGTTTATAACACTTAAAGCGCTTTTTCTCTTAATGTGCTGATAATAATATAATTCGCAAAAAAATACAGGAACCATTCGTTTCTATAAATTATTTTTTCTGTTGAGACCAGCAGGGCTATTGCGTATCTTTTTTGACAGTTAAAATGAATATCACTATCAGTAAGTGCGGATACCTATAATGGTTGTCAAATAACTAATTTTGTATTAGGTAACTATAGTAACAAACTGTCATGACGTCACAGTTGATGGTCATTAGAAAAGTCAAAGTTAGCGAATAGCCCTGCAGCATTATATTGTAATAATATTAACGTCGTCAAAAAAAAAAAGTAATACATGATTTTAATCTCATAGGATTTTTTTTCGTAACTTTGTAATCTGGTATTTTTATAAACGCTTTATTGAGTGTCAGAACTTCAGGTATTAAGAGAACTCCTTTAAGAGTTCCTAACTCAATTACGGTTAATCACAGAACTTATGAAAATTTCCTGGCATTCCAGTTCCTAGTTATTTCATCTTCATGAAAGTATGAGTAAAAACTATGTCAGGAAACGCTTGTAAAAAATTAGATAGTGTTTGTATGTGTTTGTGTTTGTTTTCATACAAGGATTGTTATATTGTGTGCAGAGCATTTAGGTAGTACTTGTCTATAAGCATATCAGTCATTTTAAATTTAACTGTGTTTATTTTTTTTTTTATTTTAATTGGCAACCCACAACGTTATATTAATTTATTCATATATAACATCGATAATATCTCTACGATATGCAAAAGTAACTTCATGCTGTCTGCAAAAGATTTAGCTTTAATCAACCTTATATTTTCACTGAAGTTTCAATAATAAATACGTAATATATTGTGGTTATTTATTAGCGTCCTCCAAATTGTTTTAGAAGTTTTTATTGTAAGAAACATTAAATGTTGGAACATATATAAAAATATTAGGATATTTTTTTTTCCTAATAAAAAAAAACTAAACTTAAAATTATTATATCTTTTTAAACGAATTAGAAAAGAATTGTGGAATTTAGGTGTAAAAGATTTCAATTCTATTAAATTACAAATTTTTTACAAAAAACAGTTTTTGTTAAACGGTTAAATATTTATTGTCTTGAAGAAGGTTAAGTTATGAAGTATTTTGCAAATAAAGACGAGGAAGTGTATAATGCGTTCTTATCGCCATTACGTAACGATATAAAATGTTCCTCGTATGACTATTTGCCATATGCCGGAATGTTATAACTCATGACGTCAAGCAAGCTGGCCTTTAAAAAGGCTTCTGTAACAATAAACTGAATTTTAGTATATTTTATAATATTACTACTAGAAAATAAATAATGAACGTTGTTATAACCACATAATGGAAAATATTTTAAATACAAGAAATTCCTGCAAGGTAATACAGGAAATTTGTGCTTATGATAACCAAAATATCCAATTTAACTTTTCATAAACTATCCAAACAAATGAAAAAACTTGAAACATCTCAAACCACAGCTCACGATTTGACTAAAAACAATAAAAATAAAAAGAAGAACGTAAATTTTCAGAAATAAGGTAAAAAGTAAAGATACCCCTTGTATTCCCGCGTGAAATCACTGGTTTCGCGCGTCCTTACCAAGTCTGTGGCAGTCATTTGTCATTATAACAACTAGATGTCGCTACTTAGATAGGCCCCGATTTACAATAGCACCCAACTTAAACCATGGTTGTTCGAACTTAAACTCTAACTACCTATAAATAAAGCTACAAGTCACTTGTCAACTATGTAAATGATTGCGTGTCTACCCAACATTTTTGCTACAACGAAATTAGCATTTCTTGTAGATATTTTAGTTTCACTCTCAGTTTTATTTCCATCGCTGTATATCACTCAGTAACGGTTAAGCTGATGTAAACAAAGCGTGGAATGTAAACGATGGTTCCACATTTAAAAGCGGCTATTGTTTTACAATGTTTCCTGTTGTCACCATTAGGGAGGTATTTTTATGGTCCTGTCTACAGCATTATCTCTTTAAGTAATTGATATGGATTAAAAGTTAATTTTCTTAGAATCAGATTGATTGCCACAATTCTTTGTAGGTAAATTAAATAATGGGGTCACGTATACAGGAAAAGATATTTTGTTAAAATTTTAAATAGGAAATTTTTCTTCGGTGCGATCAGGAAGTTTTTGACATTTGTTCGAAAAAAAAACATAATTTTGTAAAAATGCGAAATATAAATAAAACGATAGAAAAAAACTTCTCAAGGAAATACCCTTATTAAGGTTTTCCAAGCGAACATAAACTAAACGAAAATAAAGTAATAATGCACTGTATATGCAAATTATCATATTAAACTACCCATGCAAGTTAATTTCCTTTAATGCCCGAGGGTACTATTATATGATCTTTAAATAATAATTATCGGTTGGAATGTTCGTACTTATAGTTAGTGCTGAAACTATACTGAAAATCCGTTCTGGGATGCAAATAGCTGTTTCCGACTTGAAATAAATAGGTATTGTTGTAGAGTTGAAACCTGACGCCATTGAAATTATTCAGTGCAAAATTTTGCTTGCAAATTTTCTGCAATTGAATTATTTTAGAGATTTTCGGATCTACTTGTTTATTATTGTACTTGGACTTATTTTCTTCTTTTAATTTGTTTGTCTAAGTTTTTGACATAAGTTTTAGCTGGTGCAAACAATATTATCATATCCACTTGACGGGTTAATTACTACAGCTATTGCCGGTTTTGACAGATTTAATTATAAGTACTTAACAAGCTGTACCCGACTCGCCTCCAAGTAATTTACTGCATCCGGCATTTTGTTATTAGTTCAGTTCTATAACAATTACAAGCAAAAATAGATCTATACATATAATAAGAAAATCTATATCATTTTGAGATTTTCCTTTTCCAGACATGTTCCAAAATGTTTATAAATAAAAGACAGCTCTTAATTGTCTTCATTAAACTCACAGAAGTCTCCAATACGACTAATACATTTTACGACTAAAAATACTTACATGTTTAACGTTATATATTGCAATAAACTTAAAAAACGTTGAATTTAGGAAATATGTTTAAATTAGGGCAATCAATCAAAAATTTTACATAAAAACAAAATAATAGGTAGAACGTACTGTATTACTATACACATTAAGAAGTATTATTATAATATATTATATGATTATTTAATACACTCGGTACTAAATAAATGCAATCACATTTTGTGTATGGTACTTAAGTAACAATTTCACCAAGTCATTAAAAATTTACCGCCAATTTTACCTGGACGGTATTCTGCAGTATTTTTATTACTTTGGCGTCCCCAGCGTGCTACTATAATAAAATTTTAAGCTTTTATGTCCTAGCCAGGACATTTGAGGCATTAACGCAGGGAATTTGGCAAGAAAATAAGGCTGAGCTAAACACAGTTTTTCCATCTCACTAGGTGTGGTTTTCAGTTCTTTTATTATTCGGTGCTAATTGAGCTGATGAAGTTTTAATTTTGGAGTTGAAAAGATTCATCATACTACTACTATTTGTTCAGAATATTATCTGGATAAGAAAAATAATTTTCCAGTTATAATTTTGATAAAATTTTCTAGTAGGAAGTAGTTTCAATTATGAAGTCAGACGTATTACTTACGTATGACTCTCACAATTGTACGACAACAATAGAAGTTGTTCTACTCTTTTGTGGCATGGAAAATTGGTGTCATCACATACCAGTGTAATTTTGAATTGTTTTTTATTGTAAAACACAATGTTATATTCAATGTTTTAATTGTTCGTGCTATTGTTTCACCTGCTTGTATTGATACAATACTATTTAAATTAAAAAATAAATATTATGGTATTTAGAATATTTTATAAAAAACAAATTTAATAAATCGCTTATTGACATTTTGTACATATTTTCTAAACATACAATGTTTTCTCGTGTATCAAATGCCCAAAGAATATTTTTTTGACATTTCTTACCCAAGCCATGATACAAATAAAATCAAATTTGTAAGGCGGCCTCATTGGAATATAAAAACTTATCTACAAAATTTTTGAGAAACCATTACTGGTTATTTAATGAGTAGAAATTATAAAAGTTCAAGTTTACCGATATGACGTTACAATTTTGGTGTTTCTTTGCATATTTATAATTAGAAATAAACTCAAATGGTTAAGGAAATGGTATCAAGTTGTTAGTAATAGTAAATTAATTGATTCACGTTTATTTTTGTTTCATGATTTTAAGTATAATCCAAATTAATATTATTTTCGTAATATTATTCTCTCTGCAATATTTATATGTACAATGCAAAAACTAGATATAAAAAATGTTTAACATATAACTGGAACTTCTCTGAAGATTTATGTGAATCCCGAAATCATTGGGAACCGCATCGCTATTTGTTATGTGACATCTGGCGTGAAGCTGTTCACACCGGTTCATACTAGTTTAAAGTGAGACGAAGTAGTAAGGTAAAGCGAAGAAAAAGTTGTTACCGTATTTTACATTTCCAATAATCATTTTAAGCTAAAAGAGAAATACATAAATTGTAATATTTTTCTGTGACACATAAGCATAAATACGTATATAACATTATAATTTTATAGCTCCTTTACTATATAACAAATTAAATAAAGAATTAAAAATATATAAAGAACCTGTGTATAAATGTAAGATTATTATAAGTGACTGGCTGCTAAGCCTTGATAACGATAGTATGGAAGCTGTTATGAAATTATGTTAACATCTTAACATACTAATAACAAAGACAAAACAGTTAACTTTCTTTTGTTTAGTTTGAGTACCTACCTATCACTTTTTCCTGAAACGCTTGTCCGATTGTGAAGTGGGCGCAAACATTTCTGACACAGACTACTGCAAGTATAAACGCTAACCATAGTTTGTAAATTAAAGTGTAAATATATTTGCGGTTTTAATAAAGATTATTATATTATTATTATATTATTATTATATCACTTATACGGTTTGTCATAATTGTTTTAAAAAATATACTGATAGTGCGAGCAATTGTCTTTTGCGTCAGCCCTTTCATTTTAGAGTTCAGACTTCCAGGTAGATAAATTACCACTGATTAAGGCAACAGATTCACACAAAGCCTAGATTGCTAATGTGGCATCATGTGCAATCGAAATGTTGGTTTGTTTGCAACCTGCTTTTGTGCTATTTGTAATAGTCAATTCAGCTGAAATTATCTCAAACTGGTAAGACTGTACAAACGAAATACACACTCTGTAAATAATCAGAGACTACAAAGAATATCCGACAAATTTATATCTTGCAATAGTAGTTTTTTTTAATACTTACCTAATATTACCAATAATTTGTTGTAGTAGATTTAAGCGTCTAACTCAAACAAGGTCACGATGGAAGTTTCAGACATCATTTACTAACCGATAAAGGGTTTTTTGATTGACTATTGATTACAATACTAGGATGAATTATTGGAACACCAGAAGGTCATTACAAGATTTTTTCTGTAATCATCATTGGATCACCATAATGAAAATATATTAACACGATATATTTAGAATATATATCACTGAAAGCTAAAGATGACTGCGTTTATGTATATTTTCATTTGTTATTGTTACGAGCATAACTTTGTCTTCGTTCTTATTATAAAACGAAATGTTAGAATAAAGTCTTGTGATAAAATTCTATTGTATTCTATGTATTTTTAGTAGCTAGACATTGTATGGAACACAGTCTCCGTTAAAAAGCAAAATTTTAAATTACGTTTGTAGCGAGAATATTGTTCCCTCGACTCGAGTTATTCCCGAGAATTTATATCCAATGCAAGTTTTGTAGTTCAAGTTCTGTATTGGGGTTAATAATGAGACAATTCTTATAATATATCTGTGCTATTGTCTGTATATTATTTAAATATATAAAAAAAAACTGAATTTAAAAAATAATCAGGTATTGCGATTGAAACATTCAAAATCAGAATATCATTAGCGACCTAGAAAACATTTAATACATAATATATTTTTAAAACTAACTCAATATTTTCAGTAGTAACTCAATTATTTATTATTTGTTTATACTGAATATTGTTGTTGCATATTAAAATAAGGCTTATAAATACTGCACAGTACCCATGCATGCATGAGTCCTTCATAAGTCATAACAGATTCAGGATTATACGAAGCGTAGTAACAATTAACTAAACATATGCAGATGAGAGCATCACGAGTCGTCATGACAATGCTGAGTGAGCAAAACAGTTAATGGCGAAGTCGGAGTGATGCTGAACATAATATATGTTGCCGAATTGCGTCTCTAACAACGTTTATCTTTATTAATCATAATCAGAGAAAGTATTTAATCCTGCAGTACATTTTTTTTCAAGTTATTGTCGCCATTGCCAGACTTTTTTTTTTAAATCGGTAACATGGCCGTGAGTTAAAATATATGTCTATCATAAACTGATGCTTTGTAGCGCCCAGTAAATAAAAAGTATATGTAAATTTATCAGCTAGGTAGTTAAAATATAACAGATATTAGAATTAGACTGTAAAATTGAATAATGGTATATTTTTAATAAAGAATGAAATCCAAATAAAATCCATAACTTCTAACTTAAACAAGTATATATTTTGAATGATTAGAATACATGTAATAAAAATGTACAATACTTTTTTATTAATCATTGACAAAATATTTATATCGATATATTAAATCAAGCAATCTATATATTTTGCAGAATGCTTATAAAAATACATTTATCTTTTAGTCTATTACTGAAGACAACAAGTTCAATAATACTTTTCCTCAAACTGTACAAGGTTTTAATATGCTTCCATTAATTTCTAGCCTCGATCTGGTAACAGGGTATTTGAAATTTCAATCGCCCCTTGGGCGGAATCGCTCGCAATGATTTCTCAAATCTCTTGCAACAAACCATTTCTGACTTTAGTCTAGGCTTCGTTAAGTTTCAAATCAACTGTACCATTATTCTGACAGGCAATTGAGTAGCGACTTATTATTTCAGAAACACAATGTTACCTTCGATTTTCTATCATTGGTAACATGAAAGTTAATATTTTTTTTAGGTAGTTTGAATAAAGGTCCTTGTGTTATTTTGTTAATTTATTTCTTTTTGCTGCTTATTTTAAATGTAAATTAAGTGACATCTGAAATTTTCAATCAAGGAGAACAATTCTTGCTCTATTTTAAGTTCATATTCTCAATTTACTAGAACAAAGATTGATAAGATTGTAAGCAATTCTTAGTTTACTTAATTGATATTATTAAGGCAAAGAAAATAACAAAATATCATTTTCTACAAATAAGATTCAGATGTATCGTTTTTTTTTTTCATTGTATAATTTTCCTAAATATTTTAAAATATACAATATAATATAACTATTATTTACGTTAATTCTATTACAGCACAGCTTTTGATCCGCTCATTACATAAATAAACAATCACCGTGATTTCATATAGAGTTGCTATTATATGTTGTATATACACACACAATAGATTGATGTTCGATAATCAATAATGTGGTTTGGATAAAAAATGTATCAAAAAAGAGGCTATGAGTATAATTGTAGTTAAAATAATTTTAATAATAGTTTTAGGATCTTACTAATTTGTATAAAAAATTCATACTCCTGTTAAAGATGGAATAACTTATTAAATATATTTTATAATGTTCTAACCATGTGGAGATATGTTACTAATACTAACTAGTGTAACAAATAGTCTGAATTTTATAGTACCCATTTAAGAGAGACGAAGCTTCTTAGCAATCCATGGATTCACCGTGCGGGTGCCGGGCCCATCGCGTTGCAAGGAGAGGAGTGCAAGCAGTGCCTGGGACTTGCGACCCAGGAGTAGGTTTAAGGGGCCCCTTTATTATGCGCAAAAACGCTCACCTTCACCCTCCACACACCTCTCCCTACCAAACCAAATTTGGAAAGAACCTACTAATGCCTACTAATGCCTACTGGATATTATACTATAATTTAGTATAATATCCGGTAATATATTTCATATATTAATTACTTCAAATACGTCAAACCACAAAGAAATTAAAAAAAATATTACTTACTTACTAAGCATTACTTTAGTATATACACCTAATATATATGGAGTATATGCACCTAATTTAAACTGTCTGGTGGTCTGGCTAGAAATGATAAAACCATTGACCTGCAAGGCTCTAGGGGCTGTATATTTGAGTGGTAGTAATTACTTACCCCCAAATGGACAGCATCCTCAGATACCTTCTTTTTTATATATTTCAAAGTTATTCTGAATAGAAGGCCAATTGAGCTATCTACCCTCCCCTAAAGAAACACCAAAAAGAGAGAATATAACCTACCTTAAGTATTATAATTATAGTTTAGGTCCATAATTATCAATTCATCAATTAATTTTTTTTATCTGTATCACCCCTTCTTTAGCTTATCCTAAGCTTTTACGTGTTTGACATTGAACAAGTTAAAACCGGTGTAAACAGCTATACGCCAAATGTCACATAACAAATAACGATGCGATCTCCAAAGATTTCGGGATTCACATAAATTTTAAGAGCAAAATGTATTATGTGAAAGAAACTCTAATCTTAAAAAATATTTTCCCAAATACCATGCATAGGAATAATATAAGCACATTGTATAAAAATTACAGAAGCTGAGATATTTATTATATTTACAATAGAATATAATTCCTTAAAACTATTTGCATACGTTATTTGTAGCTTAATCTCATAATACTATTGTATTATCAATAAAACTTGTGGGTATCTATAAAAAATCTCCATATACTGTGGCTTTGTTTTTGTTTTAAAAGAGGCAGTTTTATTCAGTTGCCAAAAATTTTGACGTCCGAAAGATATTTGATGCTTGTATTTTCTTTGCAGGTATTTTTTTATATGGATTTTATTTGTTGGTAAAATGCTAAAACTGTAAAGGGTATATGGAAATAGAAACTGAGCTTAATACTTTATACACCAGTGGCAAATTTATCATTTTGTTTATTAAAAAAAATATAAGGGCGAGTGACTAAGACTGCTAACAGCAAAAACTGTGCGTAGCACATCACACATGTATATTCGTTTTTTAATAATAAACCAAGTAATAACTTACTTAAAGTGTAAGTACTTTTTAGATAAAAGTATTTTTTACTGTACTGTACAAGTAGGTAGTTTTGTTTTCAGTTAGCAATAAATAAATAATAAGATTAAGAAATGGATTTTAATTCTACATAAAAGAACAAGACTTAGTTTTTGACTAGCCGTACAATATATAACATATTGAACTGATTTTTTTCAATACTAACTAATATTATCCTAAAACAATAGAGTGCTAAAAGGTTTGTATCCGTGTCAGATTTTTATTCTAAGACATTATCATTGTTTTTTTATTCACATTTATAGAATTATTAACTTTCTTATTTTATACTTGAAAACTTATAGATATGTATGTTGTAGTTAAATAAACAAATTAAGGCTTAAGCGCCGCCAGCTTACATGAAGGAAGGTTTGGAGACCAATAATTACTTAAGAACTTTACAGGATTATCAGATATTATTACGTAGTCAGTTTATCCTGTCTATTATAATCTTTCTAGTCTTTCTTGGACATGATATGGAAAATGGATCAATTATTTTTATCGAGTTTTATTTATTAACGTAATAAAATACCTTAAATTATTTTTTTAAATTTATTATTTGAACTATGCATTTATAAAAAAAAATCTTTAAAAAAGAATAAAAGTATTGAAATTAACACAGAAAATCAGTAATCCACACATTTTATTATGTTTCCATAAAATACAAATGTTAAGATAACACCGCACTTGGGAAATAATAAGTCGCTATTCAATTGCCTGTCAGATTAAGGGTGCAATTAATATGTACCTTAATGGACTACTGTTTAGAGTCGATAATATATTGACGCGTTGTGATTCCAGAAATCATTGCGAACGATTCAACTGAAGGGGTGATTTAAATTTCAAATAGGTACCCTGTTACGAGATCGAGGTTAGCAGCGAATGGAAACACATTAAGAGTTCCTCCCTTTAACAGCTTAAGGTATAGTGTTTCTGAACTTCTCATCATTAACTTATATAAAAGGATTTATCGAATAATATATAACGTTATTCTATTACGTAACCCATCTTGATGTCTTCATTACATTCTTAAAATTTGATTTAACTTTATTTATAAATATGTGTGGGTGAATTCTAGAAAGTTATATATATTTTTTATTATGCAATTTCGAAAAACCCTCCACTAGTTTCTAAAGATTCTAAATAAGGGTTTCATATATTTGAATCAATTTTAAAAGCACATTTCCAATCTGCAAATGCTAGATCCTCAATCATTTTTAGTGAACACATTTAGTGAACACATCTTTTGAGAATATAAACTTTACCTATCTGTCTGTGGCAAATTTGCGGCCAAACGTGTTGACGGATTTTTATGTGTTTTTTTTTAATCGAAAGCTATGCTCGTCGAGATGGTTCTTATCTATGTTTGATTAAAATAGAAATAGTCGTCTCCATGATATTCACGTTTTATTCGTGCGGGGGAGAGGTTCTTTAGCAATAATTAGCTGTTTGCGGCCGAACGCGTAAACAGAGTTTATTTTTAATCGAAAGATATGCTCGTCGAGATGTTTATTATCCATGTTTGATTGAAATAGAATAGTCGTCTCCAAGATATTGACGTTTTATTCGTGCGGTGGAGAGGTTCTTATGCAATAATTAGCTGTTTGCGGCCAAATGTGTGGATGGATTTGAATGCGGTTTTTTTTAATCGAAAGCTATGCTCGTTGAGATGGGTCTTATCCATGTTTGGTTGAAATAGAAATAGTCGTCTCCAAGATATTGACGTTTTATTCGTGCGGGGGAGAGGTTCTTATGCAATAATTAGCTGTTTTATTTTAAAATAAATGTTTATTGTTTTATTTTTTATCTAGTTTTACTTTACAACTATACTTATCTATAATACCTAAATTAAATATGTTATATTTATAAAAATAACAGTTTTATTTCAATATAAATTATATAATAAATACTAAGATGTAATTTCATCCATTTCATGACTTCAAATGAATTATATACTATTTATGTTATTACTCAATCAATTTAATCTGATTATTAATGGCATGCAATAAAAAGGCTTTTTTTTATTTTGTTTAATATGAACCCAACCTTGCTAGTGGTGGCAAAAGTACTGTTAACGGAAAGATTAGATGTAGATGTCTACCAAGTTAAAATATATCACGATCACGATATACAAGTACAAGTAAACTAATTCCAATTACTCCATTTTCAAATAATCCAGTTTGAGTAGTTTAAATAATTATTTATTTAAAATGACGTAAGTACAAGTATAATTCATGTATTAAAATCTATTTTGGCTAGTTATTTTTATTTAGTAATGTAATGTATATTGATTATGTATTAAAATACTTTAACTAAACATATTAATTTAAAATCCAAAAAAGTTTAGCATACCTTATAATTCATTATTTTGAATATACTTCTATTCCACATTAATTTTTTTTGTGTAGTTAATTGTTAATGTATAATGATAAAGCAACAATAATTCCTATATTCTTATCCATATTTTACCTGAATATGCTAGGTAGTCAATTCATAACGGCATTCATTACATTCACTGAGATTAGTTATTTAATAAAAAACAAGTGGTTTTATAACAAAAAATCCAAAAATTTAATTCAAAGAATAACAATTTCAATACTATTTAGAACTCGTAGTTAATTGAACTGTTTCGAAATTAACCTATTTTACGATAGCATAACATGAATTTAGTTGTGCATTTCATTTGTCTATAGTAAAATATTCAGGCTATAGCATTATCAATATTTGTATCGACGGTATTCACTCACAAATTTAGATATTACATTCACTTAACAGTGAAATATGTGTTTACTATATAACCCTCTTTTTAATTTGAAGTATACTTATTGTATACATTTCGTACGTAGGCACTTATATAATAGTTGTATCCCAAATCACAATCAGTTTATTAAAGATAATTAAATATTTAGTACCTACAAGTACAACAGTGTCATTTATTTCCTATTTGATTACATATATTATAATTTTGTGTTCTAAGAGATTGAAATTCAAAAGGAGTGTAATAATATTACAAAGTAACTAAGTTCTAAATCCAAATAAATTCGAATTTATTACCTATACTGTCAGATACGTAAATACTTGTCAATATACTAACCGATTCGAATCCGAACAAAATCCAATTCCATCTCCGATTTCTAGTGGAACACAAACTTCGGTTGCTCTCGACTCAATCCACTACGAGTATATTCCCATGAAACATAAGAAACGTTAACACAATTATTTTATTGCAATAACGATAGACTTGAATAGAAAATGAAAGATAGATAGATAAACTAATAAAATAGATTTTTGAGAGTTATTGATGCCAATGTAAAAAATAATATTCCCTTAAAGTACTACGACATTGTACCTATTTAGTAATAATAAAATAATTAAATAGTAATAATAAAAGATTTTTTATTTCATATTATATGAAGTATATAATACCTAGTCCAGCCATAAGTACTGTTACAAAGAAAATATCAGATAATTTCTAAAAACATAACTTTATTTTAAAGTTTTATTTGTGATTATGTAGAGTGAAAAAGATATGTTAACGTACTGAACTAATAATTCAAAGTGCAGTTTGAGACACGGTTTTAAATGGTCGTGCCATTCGTCAATGGATTTACGAATGATTTCCATTAGAAACTTGGTCATTTCTGCCTCCAACAATTTCTTGAGCGACTCAATATTTGGGTGACGCTTAGGTGACACTATGTCCTCTGGCACAGACTACAATTCATCATCCAAAGGGTTTAATTCCGGACTAGCCGAAGGCCATCATCAAGCTTTATGAGGTCTGGAACTTTTGCTCAAATTTGGGTAGTGCCCACCTTTTGAACCGAGGCAGAAATTGTTGGCATATACACTCTTCATCTATACTAATATTATAAAGAGGAAAGGTTTGATTATTTTTTTGTATGTTTGAAATGAATAGGCTCCGAAACTACTGGACCGATTTCAAAAATTCCTTCACCGTTGGCAAGCTACACTATTCCCGAGTGACATAGGCTATGTTTCATTTTCAAAAAATTAGGGATGATTACTAAAACTTGAATATTTTAACGCAAGGTGTAAAAAAATAATTGTAGTTTCTACAGATTACGCGAAAAGCGACCTACACGCGGGCGGAGCCGCGAGCAACAGCCAGTTATTGAATAAACTGGGTTTGAGATGTTTAACTACCGCTTTGAAGACCGTGTCTTCATACTTTGGCTGAAGTTTTCACTCCTTTTTCGCAAAAGTGGAGTTTCGTAACCCCTTGGTAAGAGACACCAAACCATGACGTATGCTGGATGATAGCTTCCCTGAACTTTGGCCACTATCTCAGAAGTTTTTTTTAGGGCAGTGTGGTACACTCGATCATTTTGTTTGTTGTAGACTCCTCGATTTTAATTTTTTTTATCTTCGGTAAAGAGGATTTTTCTGTATTTTTCGTTTTTTTATTGTAGAAGTTAATGTTTGAAATACAACAAACAAACACCAAATACAACATACAACCGACATTTTGTATTCGAAATTGTCTATAAACATGTTGGCAGGCCGACAGGATGGTATCCCGACGGTCGCAGGTTTACCTTTTGAATTGACATTTAATTTTTTTATAATTGAGCTTGTTTTTTTATTCCGTTTATTGAAAAGAAAAAAGAACATTTAAAAAAATGTATTTTGTGACTTGTATATAAGTGTGTTTTGTGATATTTATGTAGTTTTTATCGATTTTTAACCCCCGACTAAAAAGAGGGGTGTTATAAGTTTGACCTGTCGATCTGTGTATCTGTGTATCTGTGTATCTGTGTATCTGTGTATCTGTCTGTGACAAATTTCCGGCCAAACGCGTGGACGGATTTGAATGCGGTTTTTTTTAATCGAAAGCTATACTCGTCGAGATGGTTTTTATACATGTTTGATTTAAATAGTAATAGTCGTCTCCAAGATATTGACGTTTTATTCGTGCGGGGGAGAGGTTCTTATGCAATAATTAGCTGTTTGCGGCCAAAAGCGTGGACGGATTTAAATGTGGTTTTGTTTAATCGAATGCTATGCTTGTCGAGATGTTTTCTATCTATGTTTGATTGAAATAAAAATAGTCCTCTTCAAGATATTGACGTTTTATTCGTGCGGGGAAGAGGTTCTTATGCAATAATTAGCTTTTCCTAGCGGTGTCGCCAAAAGGATGAAGGCCAAAAGGTTTTTACACTTTTGTACTGAGGTAAAGTACTTTATTAGGGATAGTTGTTGCCCGTGACTACGTCCACGGAGACTGTAAAAATATATTTATATGGCTTATGATCGTAGTCATAAAGAATCACGGGCAACAGCTAGTGATAATAAAAATCCCTTCATTATAGTGTTATTAGTGATTGTAAATCATTTTAATTATAAATGTTTATATTTATTAATATTCGTATATATGAAACCTACCTATCTACCCATATGAAAAAGTCTTGAATCATGTTACTTAATACATTTTTTAATTTATTACATTGTCGAAACTTTCACGTGGATCCTTATTTTATTATATTAAATATAATATATATTTCTCTTAATAAATATAGCCTATGTACCTACATCATAATATAGGATTCTAATGCTAAAAGATTTTGTTTTTAAATCTGTCCCGTACTTTCGGAGCCTATTCAATTTAAAGAAACAAACAATTCTTTCCTACTTAAACAATTGATTTTTTTTTTCAGGTTCATTTAGTACAATTCAGAAAATAGTAACATAAGTTTAAAAAGCAGAAAAAAAAATTAAATTAAAAATTAAAAAAACCCCCGATACAAAAAGACCTCTAAAAAGAGTAAAAATAATATTCTTATGTACTTATTGAACTCGTTGCGTCGGGGGACGCAAACTAATAAATTATTGATATTTTTTGGAAAGAAGTAAAAAAAATAGATATTAAATATTATGTTGTAGGCTTAAATACCGCTCCGTTGGTCGAGTGGTTAGCGCAGACGCCTAAAGTGTCACGGCGCAATGGGGCTCGGGTACGATTCCCGGTGGAGACAGGCATTTATGTGATGAGCATAGATGTCTGTTTTTCGGGGTTTAGTCGTTTATTAAATATATTCTCAGTATTTATATGTGTATTTCTATGTATTTGTATCGTTGTCTAACACCCTTAACACAAGCAAATAATTTGCTTAGTTAGGGGTTAGATCAATGTGTGTAATTTGTCCTGATATTATTATTATTATTATTAAATAAAACAAAAAAGAAACATATATGCTTGTTAAGAGAATCGTCAGAAAGCTTTATGAGCATATATGGCACCATTTTTATTATTTTAACATTTCTTGTTTATATGGGAATTTTTAAAATGTTTCACAAAAGCTATTTAAAATAAAGTTAACATAAAGCTTTAATAGGTAATTTAATTTCATATGTTTTTCAAATGACTTGTCATGGGATAAAACTAACCAGTGTAAATGGAATATATTTTTTTAATATCTTATAACTATAGTCTACTTATATTTAACATTGTAACAATTAACTAAATTTATGGAGATGCAAACTTCTGAGCGAAACGAGTACTTACGCTAATGCAAACAGAATAAAACAGCGTTATTGTAACTTTTATGATTTTCTACAAAGAATTATGTTTTAATGCAACATATAAAATATTTAGGCTACAATATTTGTACATACGCAAGAAACAACAATGTTCTCAAAAGAAAGAGTATTTATTCGAACCGGAAGTATGTAGTTTAAATTTACTAGCTATATTTTATGACATGTTTAGTGTAACGTGTTTTAGTAATAACAGAAAGGATTATCAACGTACCCTCTGTAAACTTACTAAGTACAAATACAGCTTCAAACGTAAACTGACTAGTAATTACGCCAGAACTTTTCAGCTCAGTTTAGTTTGAGTTAGCAAACGTTGTCACTTCTATATATTAGTTTTGTAACATCCATCTTTATTTATAAGTATTAGTATTCCTGCTAGGCTATTGGTATTCGGGCTTTAGTTAAATTAATAAAATGGATACAACAAACAATTCTTTCTATTACAGAATGTGTTATATGGAAACATATTACCAATACAAGAATAATAATGTATGACAAGTTCCACCAGTATTATAAGGAGCTGTTTCTTTCCTGGAATCAATTATTTTGTTTGAGCTGTTCTTCTAATCCTAAAAAGCCGTTGTTCTACTACGCAGCTAGACTACACTAGAAAAAAAGCTCAGTTCAAGTTCGCGGGTTACAGCTGGTAACTAAATAAACGATATCTATAACAAAATCTTCACAATTATAACATTACATAAACCTAGATATTCAGTAGTTGTCAGATAACAGAAATGTGTTAAAGCAACAATGTTCATGGCTACCACAATTATTGACTATTTGAATAATAATTAGGCTGAGAGTAAATAGCCTATGTGAATGTGCATTTTAGTAAATTATGTTTATTGTTTGAGAAAATGAGTAATTGATATTATTTAACTTCAATAAAATATTAAATTTATTAAACGTCAATTACTTTTTCTGTTAAATATATAAAAATAGGTATATATTATACATATACATATATAATACTTATACATAATAACTATTATGTATGTATACATGGAAAAACCGGTTCTCAATTAAATTCATATATATATTCCTTCGTATTTAAATTCTGAAGCTAGCGGTTGAATAATTTTGTGTCCTACTCAATCTCTTTAATCTCTGCTTTTGCATATAATACCAGTTCCATGATGACAGTTGAATGTGATGTGATGTGATGATCTCAATCTACGCGTAGAATTAATTCTCCTCATTTAAGATTTGAAGTATTCCATGAAATTTGCAAGATTTGAGAGACATTGACATGGACATTATATATTGACCAGTCGTAGAATCCTTTCCCGATTATTTATGGGTCTTTTCGATGTGTATTTTTCTTTATGGCATACGTGTATATATACTTTTTTTAGTATAGTATCAACATAAAATAGTTGTAGATTAGAAAATTACCAATAATTATGTTATATTGTTATTTTCGTAATGTTTTGTGAATCCTAATACTGTCGTTATTATTCTAAAATTAAAATATATATTTATATATCTTTACTTTTTAGGTATTTAAGTTAGGCACTTTGTGCTTTCTCTGAAAACTTTATTTAATTAACTAAAAAAAATGATTTATCAAATAAGAAGCATCAACATTTTAATCAAATATTTTATTCTATAATTTTGTTCTTTCAGTGGGAGGAAGTCAAAATGTCTTCATATAATTGAATGTCAAAAATAAATATTTGTATTATATATTGGAATTGACTTCGTTACCTTTTAAAAACTTAAATAAGTAATCACAAGCTAAGAGTTGTGTAAATATGCAAACACAATAAAAATATTAATAAACATAAATATTTCTTGGTTTTCTTATTTTCTTTCTTATTTATTATAAGTCCATAGAATTGCATATTAATATAACAAAAAAAAAAAATTACCAGGGTTTGCATAAATATTATTAACTGATAATTATAATAAATATTGATAAATCATACACAGAGTGAAATTAGAAATATATTTTTTTTACATTCGTGTTATAATAAGACAACTAATTGTAACATTAATTACGTAAAATTGTTCTTATTATATTGCCAATAAATACAAATAAAATGAGCTTTCAAATTTTATATTATATTAATATGTTCCATTAAATACTTTAATTAATTTCTAAGATTTAATTTCAAATCCAATATCATTTAGAATACCTAAGGTGGTTTATATTGCAACAATTTTCACAGATTCTTATTTTCCTCATAAAAATAGTTCAAAGTCTATTTATACAAATTCTTATTTAATTTATAAAAGTTTATACACATTTTAAGAAAATTCAAGTACGAAAGGTAATTTTAGTTGAACATATAAATTAAGACATTTATTTATATTGCTTAGAGTTACACACAGACTTGTAATTATTTTATTATATACATACACACATGTAACTATTCAATTTTAACGATATAGTTGTTAAAAGAAATTACAGAAGCATTTACGTTATCACTATCACGGAATGGAAATAATTGTGTTAGCAAAATACCCTAGTATCTAGAACAATAATAGTTTTGTATATTTTAACGATAGTGTTTGTTTCGAATCAGCGGGATTTAATTTTAATACTGGTATTTTTGTCGATGGTTTTGTTGATTTATTTTTGCGTTCCATGATTTGAATCTTCTTTTTACTTTTTGTTAATAAATAGTAAACTGTTATATGTAGTTATATTATTTGATCAAATTCACGGTTTCTTACTAATAAAAAACGAATAATAAAATTCTTAGACTAATCTCTAGACTTCATAGACCAATCTATCGTATAATTTGAAATGTAAATAAAAAGGACTGCTAAATTAAAAAACCTTTTCTTTGAAAACCTTATTAAAAAAATGGCATTGGTTTAATGACTATTGAAATAGTTAGGGTAATAAAGATTTATGAACTTATTAAGTTTCGATATTTAAAATTCTTTAAATACTTCAACTTTAAGCCCATTACTTTATTATGCTACTGGTATACATCACCCACCATGTGTCAAATTACGAGTGGCGTGACGCAGTTACAATTAACTAACCCTAGACAAATGAGTGCAGTAGTTATGCACTAGTCGTCATAATAATGCAGACTGACAAATCAGACTGACTGAACAAAACAGAGAATAAATGTGGTGATGTGTTCTATATTAGTTGGGAAATATTTATCCAATTAGCAACACAATGCAGTATCACTTTAGAAATGGTTCTGTTATTGATTAGTGACATATTGAGGTTTTAATAAGGGTTGATTGAGAAATGATAGAGGGGCGCCAATGGGAACCTCCTCTGGCAATAAACTTAATTAACTAAAATGCACAAAAGCTTAGAAATTTTTACTCAAATTGTCACTAATTGTGATGTTAAAACTTGACAAATAATGTTCATGTAGTAAGATAGTATATATATTGTATGTAGACCTGAAAGATTCCATCTGAACCGCTTCAACACGAAAACATTTTCAAACATCCATCAAAATTCACACGGTGCAGAATGATGCACATATATTATTACAGAGGAGAGTTGATTTGACAACGAGAGCATCTCAAACAGATAGTGTAGACGAACTGTGATTAAAATCGTGAGTACTCAAAACACCAAGCAGATTACAAATCAATTAACCAATCTCAATCAGAATAGAATCCAATTTCGACGGTATTCTGTAGTGTAACACAAACTAGACGTTTTCCAATACAGACGTCTTGAAAAGCAATTATATTAATATATTTTATTGTGAAATGAAAGAAAATTCAAGGCGACAATTACTTTATCAAGACGGCTAAAGTTTGTTATAATCACATAGATGGTAGTAAGTAATAAAAATTATTATTATTACTGTTTATATATATTTATAATAAGATAGGTAAGGTAATTACTAGAAACTCTAAAATATTCCTTCATTATTTATTAAACAATTAATGAAATTAATGAAAGTTTAACATTGTATTTTAATAAAATAAAAAAATCTGAATATCGTTTCGTACACATAAATTGAAGTCATCATTTATTAACAGAGTATGGCTCTTTTGAATCTTTCACTTTACAATTTGCTAAGTTACTGTGTTGACTACTGAATAACTTTTACATAATATTAATATAAATTATATACTACCAATGGCACAAGAAAATAACACAACAGAATAATAAATATTAACTGTGTTAGTTAGTAATAAATAAATCTATAATGCTCTCACATTTACAATCGTACTTAAAGCTATATTTTTTTATGGCGGCCAGTAAGGATTGACTTGTAGCTTCGTTGCGCACGTTGATTGACATAGCCGCAAACTCAAGTATCTAACTCTGTCCTTCCGTTTCCAGCTTACTTCAGCAAAAATAAAAATATTTTTATTTTATTATTTTTTGCAGAAGTAAGAACAGGTGTTTTTTTTACAATGAAGTGAAGGTTATACATATTATATAAGATATACTTCACCTTTTAAATATTGTTATGAGGAATTGATTGATTGGTTTCGGTGATAAAGGAATCCAAAATTTGTAAAACTACAATCAAAGTTTTAGTAACAGCTATTGCGATATAGCAGATAGGATTTCTATTTATTTATTTACGATATAACTATATATTGTTTATTTACTACATAACACAATAACATGACCTTTTCAGAATAAATCCAGTTTTATTGTAATATAGAAACTTAAATATTCTAGGCTCATATTATTCTCATTTTTATATTTTCACAACATCCTCTTGAAGGAAATGTCAGGAAGCGAATGGGAAATGAGGGGGAAGTTGCTGTAGCGAATGGAAATGAACGCGTTTGTTTGTCATTAGCAATAGAAAATATATGTACGGCCATTGTTAAATAATTAACTCAATGATATTTAGTAAAATGGTATACTATTTGGTTGCACACGTTATGATAATATTAGGAGCTTAATTTTTGCAATATGTCTCACATAAAATGCATTCTACTTTATAAATTGTTGTTTGTTTTAATTATAATATAATATACATTATAACTAATATTCTCTACATTTTACACTTTATATTATGAACTAAAATTCTCGAGAGTCTAATTTAGAACTCATATTTGATAGCCCTCCTTTTCTCAAGTGCATCCTGTAAAAGGAAATTTTAGAAAGCGGGAAGTCATCTCGCCTTGTTGAGGAATATAGCTTATTGCAATTGTTTTCTACGTTACATAATTTGAAATTTACATTATGATTGCGACTACTGTATAAATAATCGATTTAAAATTATAAACTACGGATAACATTAACGTATTATATAATGAAAATATTGTAATCAACAATTAGTTTTCCATAACAAGGTTTTTTTTGTTGAATAACTTAGTTAACAGAATGCATAAATATAAGAGTAGGTAATTAGATTTTGCAATCATTAGAATACTTTGACGAATGGTTTTGGGAATTATTATTTTAATTAAAAAATCCGGAACTAAATTATAAAATTATGTTAAAATTAATTAGCTAAAACATTACCATCTAATCATATTTAACTAACCATATAATATTATATATCCTCATAGTTATGTTCTGAAAGCATAATACGAATTTATTACTCGAGAAAGGCGCTGCTGAACAGGGATGTCAATCCTTAGTTTTAAAATCTGACTTACATTTCTTTTGCTTAAAAAAAACAGTATCGTTTATTTATTTAGTTATGTATTATTATTATATGTCAAAAAGTACAATTTATGATAATCAACAACCATTTGTTTAATAACAAATATAAACACTAAGTAATAAAGTTAACAACGGATATTGAATTTCAAAAACATAAATTAATATGTAATATAAATAATTATATAAGTACTTAATAATAAATAACAAAATTGACTATTTGAGTTTAGTAAATTAACTTCTTCCTAAAAACTTGCTCTCGACTTCTTTCTGAGCTCTATGAATAAAAAATAATCTTTAACCTAAACAATTCATACATCTTAGGATTTTTCTTAACTTTTTTTTATTATATACCATTTAATCAGTGTCAGAAAGAATTATATGACAGTAAAAGCATAAAAGTATAAAAGTGGAGGAAAAATTGTAGTGAAAAGAATCTAAGAAGAGAGCGAAAATTGCTATAGACATCGCTAGAGCTGAGGCGCAAGACAAGTTGCACAGGTCGCTAGAGTTTCCGGAAGGTCTATTGAAGGGAAATTAATGCTAAAGATGTAAAATATAAAATTTATTATGAAATGAATGAAAAATGAAAACGCAATGTTGGGAGATTTTGGATGTAAATGAGAGATAGAAGGTGTAGTTTAAAAAGTTGATAAATGTAGGCAATGATATGAGTGGAGTGTTAGTTATACAGGGTTATTTGTAATTAGTTGAGCACCTTTCGCAGGCAGCCCCTCTACATCAATCCTTACAACATTTGTTCTACGACTTTTTAAAATTAATAGTTTTAAAAATTTTGTTTTTCCCATACAAAATTTATTTGTTGCCTCTAAACGTGCATTAAACTTGAGCAAAGAGAGGCCACGCAACTTGTCAAAATATGTGCCAAGGCCACGTGCATCGGGGCGCGGGGTGGCGGGGTGACGCAGCAGCGGCTATGCACGTTAGAACTTGATCATTTTCTAAGGTGTAATAAAAAATAGCATCGTTTTCCACTTTTATTTATTAAAATATTTTCTACAATAGTCGAAACACATATTGTCTAACTGTTTAAGAATCTAATGAAAAAACAAAATCTCCCATAGAAGTTGTCCACAAGTTGAATGTCTCAATATTTTTATTTGGTTTATGAAATAAGGGCACCGTAACGAAACCAAATAAATATTATTTTTACAAAACAATAACTTCTCTTTAACTTACTTTATACATATCATATTATCTCGTTTGTTAATATTTATATCAAGACAATAAAACAATAAGTTACTTACAAATTTCTTTAAGATGGCGCGTAACAGAAAAACGTCATAATTTTCATTAATATTAATTAATTGAAAAGTAAGAAGTGAATCGACTGTTTCTGACGTATAATATTCTCATAGAAGAAACACATAAGTACCATAAAAACAGACAAATGTACACAATCCACTTTAAAAATAATAACTTTAGGCTTCTTAACATGTTGGATCGTCACTATATCACAAATAAAATTATTCTTCATCATGGTTTCTGCTGTTTCGAGTTGTTGTTCGTTCTAGGTATAGCAAAACAGACCTTGTAAAGATCAGGACCCCAATGCTCCATTTCTCAGCCAAAACTCGTATTTCTTTTCATTCTTACTTCTTCTATTTCAGACAATCAATGTATTTTAAAAATATTATAAATTACATTTTATAATTTCTTCTTCATATTATAATCTTGAATTTATTTATTAGTTTCAATAGCAAGTCCATAAAATCGTATTGTCCAGTATGTAATTACAATTCATTATTTAATTATAAAACTCTAATCCGATAATTTTATTTTTGGTTAATGTAAATTGTGTTTTGTAATCCACATACTTGTCATTTTGATTATTTAGTATTTCCATAGCAACATGGTGTAAAAGAGATGAAGCTATACGAAAAAAGCTGGCGCGCGCGTTTAACAGTTTCTGACTTTCGCTAGCCTGCCGTGACCTATACTTTATACACAAAATACAGAGTAATAAATAATCGAGGGAGCAAAAATTTTTTTTGTTCGTTTATTCTGAGTTATTTATCAAGATTTTTTAAAAGTCGTAGAACAAATGTTGGATTGATGTAGAGAGGCTGCCTGCAAAAGGTGCTCAACTAATTAAAAATAACCATGTATAAATATGCGTGTATATGTATATGTATATGTATATGTATATGTATATGTATATGTATATGTATATGTATATGTATATGTATATGTATATGTATATGTATATGTATATGTATATGTATATGTATATGTATATGTATATGTATATGTATATGTATATGTATATGTATATGTATATGTATATGTATATGTATATGTATATGTATATGTATATGTATATGTATATGTATATGTATATGTATATGTATATGTATATGTATATGTATATGTATATGTATATGTATATGTATATGTATATGTATATGTATATGTATATGTATATGTATATGTATATGTTTATGTACGTACATATATATTTGATCTATATATATATCATGTTCGTTGCTAATATTTTTAATTAACTTAACGTTAACGTTAATTAATTAACTTAACGTTAACGTTAGTTTATGAAATTTATGATACAATATTTGTGAATCCACATTTGATGACTTAAATTATATATCCTGCAAAAAGCTCCTTTGAATGGAAAAGTAGCATAAATTCAAATTCAAAATATCTTTTTTCAAGTAGGCCTTTACACGCACTTTTGAATCGTCAATTACAATAAATTGGTTAGTATAGTCAGTCTGTGGGTAAGCTACCACCAGCTCGGAATGCTGTTCTGCTGAGAAGAGCTGGCCAGAAACTCAAAAGTTGAGTCAAGGACCCAAGTTCCACGATTTCGATCAACCAAAAACTCTTAAATGTTATAGTAAGTTTATTTAATAATATACCCATTCCTTATCTTACCTTTTCTTATTATGCCACACACCTCCTTTGACTTGTTTGTATACATTCTTCTTTCTTCAGTCTTTTTAAGACCCTAAAATCGGATGTTACATTTATATATCAATACGCCAAATTGAAATACAATGATGGATGTAGTAGTAGTTGTTTTATAAGAGTTTTTATATAAAATTTTAATTCTAAAAAAGAATAAGAATAAAAGAAAAGATAAACTAAAATGTTTATAAAAAATGATACCTACGTCAAATTTATCATCTATGAGATAGCACCTTGACAGAGTAGTAACATACGGTTTTCTTATAACACATAAAATTACTTATGTCACTAAAATTTAAGATTACACAAAAAGGGACAAAAAAAATTAACAATATAAAATTTTACATACAAAATATTAAAAAAAAATCAGAGGTAGCAGCCCTAAAATTTTCAGTTCATGCATACAGGGTGTCCGTTGCAGTAAGCCTTTGTAGCTTGCTCTTTTACGTCCCGTTTAGTTAAATCTTCTTTGGATAAACCTGTAAAAAATATTCAACATAAAGCTCTTACTTTGTCATAGCGGATATTGAATTCGTATTATGTCCGGTACTTGCATATAAAATATTCTTAAATTGTAAAGATTATACTTATTCCCACTATTTTTCGAATTATTTTACTAACGATCTTAAGATTAAAAAACTGTAAGTCATAACTTATAAGTCATAATCAAAAATGAGAAAAATTATATCACTGCAATTTAAAGTTATTGGATTGGAAAGTCTTTGAAGAGATCAAAGACTTTCCATCAAAAAATACACCTCATATAGTGTAATACATTTAAGTTTTTATTAATTAATCTCCAGATTATAAAAGTATTATGAAAGTATTATTTACTATGCTTCTATTTTTGCTAGAAATCTATGTAACTCTTAGGACCAACTCAAAACTTTAAATTTTATAATAACTTGAAATAAAACTGTTTTTACGAATTTAACTCGCGTATAATTAATTAAATTTTAAAATTTACCGACGTTTCGATGCTTGATACCTTTTTAGTTTACTGCAAGTTTAAAAATTTTCATTATTCATTAGACATTAGGATGTTTATATATAATTAATACGCTGTGTACAGAAATTTATTTAGTATTTCTATACCCTCTGTTACAATTAATAAATTATCTTGTGGAACTTAATTTTAAATTAACTTCGATACCCTTATCAGTGTCACTTACACGTTTTGTATTCCGATAGAGGCACCTGGATTAGTCGTTTGTGACTTTGAACGCAAATAATACATAAATATATTTATCTTTGAAACTTTAAAGGGTACTGTTATATCAGATAAAGTATTATAATAAAATAGGTAACCTTAAACCAATGTGGAAATAAAATTATTTACTTTAAAGTTACCTAACAATAGCAATTGAATAATAAAAATCACTTATATAATAAATGTTTGTTCTTCAAAACCGTTGATTAGTTCTAATAATAAAGCTACATTAATGTTAATACATCAATTGAAGTTTTAAAATACTTATTTAAATAAAGCAGTATATTATATTAGTAACATACTGCTTTATTTAATTACCGCTTCTACTAAGATTATTAACATACTACTTCTACGATTAATATTAATATACTACTTCTTCTAATATTACTAATATACTACTTCTACTAATATTACTAATATACCACTTCTACTACTATTACTAATATACTACTTCTACTAAGATTACTAATATACTACTTCTACTAAGATTACTTATATACTACTTCTTCAAATATTATTAATGTACTACTTCTACTAATATTACTAATATACCACTTCTACTACTATTACTAATATACTACTTCTACGACTGTTACTAATATACAACTTCTACGACTGTTACTAATTTAATACTTCTACTACTATTACTACTATAATATATTACTACTATAATAATAGTATCTTAAACATAAAATTAGAATTACTTTTGCCATAAAAGCAATAAAACAAAATTACAACAGCCGTTATAGACTTCGGAACTCCAAATAAAATGTAACCCTTATATAACGGAATATTTGAAACGGTCAATAGTTTGATACATCCACTGGTTCATTGCAATTCGACAGTCACCATCAAAAGTTGGTTCTGAATCGCTCCTTCGTACGTATTGCGCACACGTACTGGATGACATAATTCGGAATGTCACGTAGGTCATTCCTCAAATACAAATTGCGGGCCTTTTTATCGTAGGCCATTATACTGATTTTTGTATCAGTATGTTATATAAACGAGGTGTTTATAAAATATGTAGTATTCTTTTTCTTTTTAAATTATAATATCTCATTTGAGATATCTCAATATTATTTAAAATCTTATTGCGTCATATCCAATAATTTGCTGTGTGGACTTATGCAATTATAGAAGTTTCAAAATATTTTTAGGATTATCATAATATGACTCGACGTAAGTTATATTTCTTATTTCCATTGTGCATTTTCACATTATTTTAAGTCTTACAAACAGATTAATATATTTTAATGTCCAAATAAAAGTTTACGCCACATCATAAATATATGCTAGTTTAATAGTATTATTTTGACAATTTTTTCCCTGTTGCATAATGCAATCCTAAGTATATTTTTCTGACGATTGGCAAATTAGAATCCATCTGTAGATCTAGTCCGAAAGCCGAGGCGTACGTTACTTCTTTATTCATGCCAAACTTGTGAGAGGGTTAAACTTTTTATCAGAACCCTGTTATCGTCAAAGGAAGTTTGACTTGGAATTGGGATAATGAAAACTAGTTTACTTAAGTTTGGCTTTTAGCATTTTGATGTATTTACTAAACCAACGATTCTGGGTATTTCAGGGTGATGAATAATAATGACATATATAATTTTATATATTCAATATTTTTATCATATATAACATTAATGACTTATTAACTCATCTACTATACACTTAATCAGATATTAATAATATTACTGATTTTAAGCTCATTCCTTCAAGGAACAGAAGGTAAAGTAAGGTACCATCTTTTCAAAGCACTCATATTTGATACAAACAGACCCTTAATGACACAAATGCTTTTTAATAAAATAAATACATTTTTAATATATATACACATGAATTTATCGTTTAGCTTCCTTTTCTAAGACATAAAACCTTTTTGTAGGGCATCTCAAAAGTTGCTTATGTTACTCAAGTGCTCTTACCGCACTTTACCTTTGTCTGAAACAGTATTGTTCTGGTCGCGGCAATTTTTTTTAAGAACAAAGACCGTATAGAATTCATCTAGTGCCTCCTCAGTTAAAGAAAGCGGTCAGCCTTTTCAAAATAACTTTAAACCAAGTAGCTGCTCAAATTGACCTACATATAATTTTACCTAGCTACTTTTCACAACCACGTTATCAAGTATTTGCTTTTTGGGTATGATATTTATACATAAATTTATTGTTAATTTTGGGTATTGATAATTTATTGTTAATTTTGGTGAATTATATAATATAACTAATGATAGCAAACTTGAACTCTTGTTCATTGGCCTCCGCATTTATTCGCCAAGTGTAATAAGAAATAAGAATATTTTTATTTTTGTACAAAACAATTTTATTATTCAACAAACAATTGTGTAATTCTAATACAAGATACCACAAAAGACTCGTTGGTTCTTAATTAAAAACAAAGAGAAATTACAAAGGAAAAGCAAGAACTAAACATTATTATAAGCCATTTTGAAACTGATGTAAATTTTCCATTGCCTCAGGGCAACGTATAAACGGTTGGTATAAAGGGACAAATTATACACAGCGGATTGGCCGCTGCTACTAATCCGTCAGATCCGACCATAGCTTATATAAAAGCCTGTCATATAATATGATTTACTTATCTACCAACTATTTACATTTTAATAAGGAACTTTGGTAAATTTTAAAATTTAAATCTGAATTTTATATGAAAAACGCATATTTTTTTAAAACAATGATAAAAACGCCTATTTAATGGGAATATAAATTATATATAAAAAAATGAAGATATATTTTTAACACCTCCTTAGTTACTAAGAAAAACAATCATAATAGTATAAGCGTGCTTACATTTCAAGATTAATTTAAAGGTTAATTTTGAGTGTTACAAGATGAAAGGTCAAATATTGTTAGTCTTTAATATTCTTTCGAATTTCATAATCAGTTGTAAATTAAAACTTAAAAGTATATTTATAATATTTTAAGGATTCGTAGGTAACTTTGTTTAAATTATTCTTTAATGTTTCGTTATATTTCTTTGACACATGTTTATTGTGGTATAAATTAATCACATGAACAGAACTTGACTTTTATTTGTTTATCAGATTTATTATGGTACCACAATATTGTTATTGAATTTCATAAGAAACATTGCTAAAATAGTCTAGTTAGTCTGAATCTTGTGTTAAAGACTTAGACCTATTTAAGTAGTCAGCAGCGCAAAGAAAACTATTCAGACAAGGAAACTTCAATATTCTATGAATCCCTTATTTATTCAGCATCTAACTAATTAAATTCTACTTTACCTACATTTAAACGCCCGACTCAGTACGAACAAACAGACAGCAGAAGTATGCTTGCTCTACAAATATTATAATTGCGTTGTATATTATTATTGTATTTTATAATAAACTCGTTGGTTTTCAAATATACAGACAACAACAACAACAACAGAGAAATAGTATGTTTTAAGATTAGTTTACTAAGTCTATGATAGAATAAGTCTATAATATATACTTACTTGTACCTATAATATACATAAAAGATAATTCACAGGAGAATTAGAAAAAAGCAGTAGAACTCTTTGATAGATTTATTATATTTCGGTCTATATGTTCTTATAACATGTAAACATCATTAAATAGAATAAAATGTTTTATTCACTGTTGACAGACTTGAAATAAACCTCCATTTATGGTGAAATGATAAATATTGCATATAAATAACTAAAAAATTGATGTTGAAAAATTAACTATACACAGTATTGCAACTCGCCTTTTGAAAAAGCACAACGCACACTGAATTATTGACGGCATTTGAGCACAATGAAAACAAACGCAGCCTTTACGGATGCAGTTGTATTATAGTTACCTAGATATCTTTAGCTGCTAAAATAGGTCATGCTATCTTTGTTAAGTGCTATTTTCTTATGTATTCGAGAGACCAATCTAGTAATTTTACCTAATTAGTAAATTCTCTAAGTGTTTTATAGTATCTCGGTCTTCAAAAGTCTTTGGCGTTTTAAAAATAACAAAAATCTTTTCTTACACACACAATAAATCCACTTACAACAAAATAATATCGTACATATTATGTATGTAAATTAATTAAATGTTGAATAAAATTACAAAAATGATGATATCTAAAAACTAAAACAGTACATATTTTTTTAAATATCATAGAATATTTAAATTCATTTTTCGAGTTTAAATAATTAACTCGAAGCCAGAAGTGCAAATCTCACGATAGAATTTGCATATAAATTCTCGAATAGCCTGAGTCAGGGGAACAATACGCTTTCTACAAACGATATTTTAAATTAAACTTTTAATAGGAAATGCTCTTATTTATGGACTGCGTTCAATACAATAGTACTGTAGCTATAAATCCTCATCAGGATAGCTTGTGTCAATTATCTCACATTTTCCTGCTATAGATTCAAGTATAAAAAGCGTAATTTGATTTAGTTTTTATACTTCATTGTAAATCACAATAATTATTGCTGTTATTTGAGATCTCGGCTACCTGTGTAAATCTAGGTAATTTAGATTTGAAAATGTAATATAAAGACTTTGTGAAACATTTTTTTCTTTGTTAATCACATTAATAGCTTTTTCTCTGGAAATGTGTATCTTATATTATTCTAGTTTGTTTGGAGAGCCACGAGTAAAGTAAAATAGTTTTTAAATAGATAAATCAGTATTGAAACCAATCTTTACTAAATTAAAATACAAATTTTATATTAATTATACTGATTATTGAATATATCGATTAAAGATATTTTAAGGTTTACCAAGTAATGTAAATAAGGGTAATAATAAATTACTTATTTATAGATAATAGTATCATATATTAAAATAATATAATTGTATTTATAGATAATAGTATAATTTTCAAAATATTTTTTACCGCCTACAGGCACACGAAATAATCTGATTCTCTTGTTTGGACCACATAATCTAAACAGACCAGATGTAATAGAATTATTTATAACTGTTTATTGTCAATTGAACTATTACTAGTTCAATATAAACAACATTTTATTAAATCGATCTGTAGATAAGCTCTTTCATATGTAAAAAAATATTGTTTGAAATTCCACTACAACGAAATCCGAGCCAGATAGTTAAATATTAATTTATCTTTTAATAAAATGATGTATTCGATGAGATTGATATTTATATTTTTAAGTGAATTTTGGTCAAGAGATAAAATAACTGAAGGTATAATTTAAATATAAAACGAAAATTATAGACTAACGTAATGAAAGACATTTGTTTGTTTTTATAATTGATTTGAAATATAAACTTTTATTTACTTAATGATTTTTTTTATTAACTTGATAAACCAACCTGTTGTGGGTTTTTTTTAAATATTGAAATAACATACACAATGTATACTTCGAAGTAACAATTTGTGGTTCAAACAAAGAATTGTCCCTTGAGGGAATCGAACCCACTAACTACTAGAAGGGCTGCCATAACAATTTAGATTTTAGTCAATAAAATATTATATTAACAATAACTTGGTATAAATTTTATCAAAACACCAAAGGATCACTATGATAAAATTCATTGGATCCGATTGGATTAGTTATATATTCATAAAAAATACATATAGTTAACCAACTGCCAAACCAACTAGATCAACTACACGTAGCTAGACTAGATTGGCTAGATGTAGATGTATCTGAATATATTGGACGTGATAAGGCTTGCCTTATATAATGACAGCATCTAGAATAGCTTTTTAGCCCCAGTCATTTTCAATTTCAAATTATTAAAACTTTGAATTAAAATAGTTCTACGCTAAAAATATCTAGAGCTAGGACAACAATTATCTAGTTTCTTGTAGATAATGACCTCCGTTGTCACCTACATTCCGTTTTTTCAGTACTTACAGGATAGTCTGTATAAAGAAATGACCTAAGTGACAGATTTATTAAATCCTAACCCTAAATTACTCGAGTAAGACACTTTTTTTTTAAAGATTTTAACCTGTTCGCTTTCTACGTCAGGATTTTGATATTTCATCCCTAAGAATCTAAAATAGAAAATTAATGATTATATTTATAAGTTCGTCTATATTAAAGTTAAAAATATTGCATATTGCTTACTACGCACTCGGCTTACACGTCTCAAGGTTAGTATAACAAAAAAAATAATAATAATATAAGTTCATCGGTAGAGTAAATAGTATTTCTTAGTTTATCTAATATATATTTTTTTTCTAATTTTAAATACGTAGCATTCGATCTGACTTTTAAAGGTATAGAGATAACATTATATTTTTTTATATTATAATTTAAAGAAATATCTATAATGTAGACTATATTTTTTCATCATACGCTTATTTTAATATACAAATATATTCATGATCGTATATTACAAATTCTGTTATTAAAAAATTTCATAAATATAACGGATATATGCTTCAAAAGAAAAACTATTAAAAAATAACATTGAAAAGCATTTGAAGTGTTATGTAAAAAATATATATTCAACAAAACATATTCAGCCAAAACAAAGAAAATATTTTTATTTGAACTAACGAAATTTTTGTTATAATACAATTCAAATGTCCACTGGCGCTTAGTTTTTTCATTTGTTGTTAGAAATGGAACTATTATTTATTATTTTTTTTCCAATTTTCCAGTGGCACCCGTTTATGTAAAGAAAATAAACAGATAATATATTTATATCTTATAATTTGTATATTAAAAAAAAAGACTTAATAATGTTGTCATAAAAATAAAGAGAATTAGAATTGTAAGTACTTTTGATTAAAATAAGTAAGTAGGTATGTACCATATTCAGTACTGCTAGTATAAAGTACTAACGTTACAATATGATATGTCATATCAGTTTTCCAAATATGTTAGTATCTTTATTACTTAATTTTATTGTTGGTTCCACTAAAAATGATATAATAGTATTATTTCATAGTAAATACAAGAAAAAAAACAATAGTCGGAAACAACGAGAACAAGGGTAATTTATTTATTCCAGAACATTACACTGCTATGGGTAAAAATATATATTCAAAGAGAAGCATCTATAACTAAACAAATGTATGTAATAGGTAATAACTGTTCCTTTTGAGATTTCTGTCAAAACATTAATAGCCACACTTTTAAGACCTGATTCTTTGTCGCTAAGATTAATTGTTTTTTATCCATTAAAAGTAAAGTCATTAATTTAAATACAGTATCGGTTTATTTTTCATTCTATATTTATATAAATTTAAATAAGCTTAACATGGCTATACATGTTTATTGTTCACAGATATTTTAAAACATTAATTTCGGTAGTGGCATCTTTTCAATGTTTATCTATACTGCAAAGTTAGAAACATTGGTTAAGATTTTCGAAAGAAGCCTAATAGATGTCACCACAGTTCCGATAAAGACGATCACATATAGAATTGATAATTCACCGAGACGGACAACGATACAGTAGCTCAATTGGTAGAGTGACGGGGCGGTTTCCCAGAGGTCACGGTTTCGAATCCCTGCCCGTATCGGTTTCATTCTATATTTACACAAATCAAAAATATCAGAAATACTCGAAAATTATTTATCAAAAAAATTGTTTGACGGTTGTTTCTGATTCTCATTTATTTATTTAAGTGACTAGAATTTTCAGAAAAAATATTCTAAATATTCAAAACTATTCTTATAATAAGACCAAAATAAAACTGATACTTTCAATAATAAAAACATAAAATGACCTTAAATTGATGTTATGTATGACTGTATTTATGTTCATTTTGAATTCATCAAACCTTACAGCTACGCTTAATATGAGTAGTAATGTATGCAAGCTCGTATTATCCGGAGTTAAAAAGTTCAAAGTGATAGTTGATCAAAGCCTTTCGAATGTAGCTGCAAAAGTTTGTATAAATATATTTTCCATTATGAAAAAAAATGCTTTCAAAATATTTTCTGAATCACCAGTGTCATTACATTACATTAATTACTTTTTCTTTTATTTTTTTTTTATTTTATTAAGTATTCTGAGTATAGTCACAAACTGTTGTAAATTTTTCAGTATAAATTATATTCCTTAGCATAAATAATGAATATGAAAACTGATGAAATACAAATAAAATTACATCACAATAGGACGCTTATAACCAGTACTATAAAGTGCCTTTCGAAAATTATTACAAAGTATCGAAATGGAATTCTTCAATATGGCACTTGCGGATAATGCTGTTTCTTTTCCGGGTTTGATTACTGGTTATCAGAAAGTGTCACTTCTTTTTATAGTATAGGGAGATAAAATAAAGGGCACTACAAAAGCAGGAGCTAGTAAAACTCATTTTCTAGCTCAATGAATTAGCATTTACTTATTTGTGTAAGGGTACATTATAATTTAATCTTAATTTATAGAAGTTTCGACAGATAACGAACTACTTTGATGGTCATTGTATTGATTAACGTAAAATAACATGTTGATAAATTACCTTGAATACAAAATGAGCAATTACATTTAATTATTTAAACCATCGTTTTAATTACTCTCTTAGCAATATTTGGGACTGTTTATTATCGTTTTCGCATATTTAAAGTTGTTCATTTGAGTAAGGCAAGTATTTATGTCAGTGGCGGCATAAACTGAATTAGTGATAAAACTAAATTATTAAGAACCAATAGGTTTTAGAATCTAAACCATTATTTTAAACTTATACAGTAATAGTTACAACTGTCTATTTACAAGAACTTCATATTTTGTATCTAAGTAAGTAGTTCTTTTGACAAACATTATTATTCATATGAGCCCCCTCATGTGAGTCATTAGCTAAAAGAAGAATTGTTGAGATTCAATATACTTCGTAATCTAAACTTTCATTTTAATAACTTTATTAATGATACTTTGATTTATTTGATTTCAAGTAGTTAATATCTTTTTAACTTAAAATAAGTTGGTTTGACTATTATTTGAACTCATGTGAAGAGAGGGATCTCATAAGAAAGGGTATATAAACCGCTGTTAGGGCCATAATCAGCAGAGGAGCAGCAGTGGAGTACCTATGGAGGAATAAATACTAGTCATTGGAAGTGAAGGATCAGGAAAAATACGCCTATTGTGATTAAATCCGACGTTGTACCCTTCAATTCAGAAGTGGGATACGAAGAAAATAATCTTATTTTCTTGTCACGCCTACAAATTGGAAATAATGTAAGTACGAATCGTTATAATATTTATTGTGAAACTTTTCGTTTTGTTTAAATTTATGATCAAATTTATATTTGGGTTTCGTATGAAGTGTAATTTGTATGAAATTTTGATGGGATAGTAAATACTTATCAATTATTCTTATATATTTTTTTTTTGTGTATATAAATTATTTATTAAAATAATTTACTTTGTTTTTAAGCTCAGCAATATCATAATAAATGTTGCAAATTAAATCAGTACTTGCCGTAAAAATAAATAAAATGTGGGTAATATGAAATAGAATGGTTAATTACCATGATGACCTATATTACCGTTTATGACTAATATGTATTACCGTCTATAAATATGCATTATGTTATTACTAAATATTTATTACCTTTTGACTAATATCTAATGAAATTACAGATCATAATATGATGAGTGACGAGTCTCGAGAAGGACAGTATCATATAATGGAAACCCAGGATAAAAGATTAAGGCATTATGGAGCTAGTGTGACCAGTCGAGGGGAAGGGCCGGCACACGGACCGGAACTGGAACCCGAGGTTATGGCTGAAAGTCGTATTAGTTCGCATCAAAGAGAACCTGGCGCACCAGGTCGTATTTCTGATATGGATAGAACCCCGGTTATGAGCCCTATTTTACAGTTTCAAAAGGAAAAGGAGGAAGGATATTATAAAAGGACCTTTAGACCTTCAATAAGACGGACTGCCTTCGAGATTTCGGATTCGAGCGACGATTTATCACCGCCAAAAAAAAGAAGTAAAAAACCCAAACGAAAGGAAGCAAACAAAGGTTTAATGGGCAAGTTCGCAACTATGTTAGAAAAGGCTAGAAGTACTGAAAAGTCTTTAATTAATTTTAACACAAATGTAGTACCGGAATTTGATCCGCTGTTGAAAGATCAAACGATTATAACATGGATTAAAAAAGTTGAAGAGTGTGCGGAGATCTATGGCTGGGCAGAAAAAGAGATTATACACTACTGCCTACCTAAGCTTACTGGTGTTGCTAAAGTTTGGTACCAGGGTTTGACTTCGGTACTGTTTACGTGGTCAGAATGGAAGAAAAAACTTGTTGAGTCCTTTCCTTGTAGAGAAGATTATGCGGAGCTCTTAAGCGAGATGTTATCTAAGAAAGTAAAATATGGTGAATCATTAGAACAATACTATTATACAAAGATAAACTTATTAAACAGATGTAAGATTTCGGGTGGGCACGCTGTTGACTGCCTTTTGTATGGAGTAGAAGATCGGGCAGTAAAGTTGGGTGCTCAGGCAGCTCAATTTAAAGAACCAGAATTGGTATTAAAATATTTCAAGTCAATTAAAATTGGACCGAACCGGGACGTTCATGACACTTCGAGAAAGCAAGAAAAAAAATATAATACTATGACAAATCAACCGGGAACATATAGATCAGGTGTCAATGTAATTAACGCCAATATTAAATGTTTTAATTGTAATGAGATTGGTCATCCAAGTTTTAGATGCGACAAACCACTTATCAAATGTACGGTTTGTGATAGACTGGGACATATATCTTCAAAATGTTTTAAAAATTTGAATACGTTTAAGGAACAGGCACACAAGCCCTTAATTAGCAATCAGCAGCAAAGACAAGTCTCAGAAATAACGACTGAAGAATCGGGATTAAGTAAATATGTCTTAGACATACTACTGAATGGAACAACCATTAAGTGTCATATTGATTTAGGGAGTCAATGCTCACTGATCAGGGAAAGCAATGCCAAGAATCTTAACCTAGATATAAACTTACGAGAAAATTTACCGGCACTGAGAGGTATAGGAGCCAACTTGACGTTTCCCCTTGGAATTTGCCGTGTTTCAGTAGAAGTACAAGGCCTCGAAGAAGATGTGGACTTGTATGTGGTAGAAGATTATGTCTTGTTGTACCCAGTTTTATTGGGACATTCTTTTACTGAAAAACCTGACGTACTCATTATAAAAACTCCGAATGAAATTAAATTTCAAAGAATTTCATCGGCTAAAATAAACTTGATAGCTACAGAGGATTCAGAAATTCCAAGCAACACTTTACAAACATTACAAATCTCTACAGATACAATGATAAGTTGTGAAGTATATGTAAACGGTACTTTAAGAGGACAAGTGGGCAGAGAGTATTATTTACTCCCCGGACAATATCAAGTAAGAAACGGTCGTGGTGCACTCTTGGTCTACAATGTTTCATGTTCACCTCTATTTATTACCAAGGATACTCTTCTAACCCGATCTATAAGGCTTAACAACGGTGTAAATACACTACATACGTTTACAGTCACTTTTACTGACGCGGAAATGAGAACATCTGTGGAGTGCAACCCTAATCTGTTTTACATATCAACGTAATGAACTACAAACACTGTTGTCAAAATTTAACAGTTGTTTTTCGGAGGGATTTCATGATTTAGGATATACATCGGTTACAGAAATGAAAATCGAGCTTCTTAATACCGAACCGGTTGTATACCGCCCTTATCGGATGTCACATACTGAAAAGTCAGTAGTAAGATGTATGATTAAAGAAATGTTAGACAATGACATAATTAGGGAATCATCATCCCCATATGCTAGTCCAATCATCATGGTTCAGAAAAAAACAGGAGAAAAACGCTTATGTATAGATTACCGAGCTCTGAACAGGAAAACCAAAAAGGACCACTACCCAATACCACGTGTGGATGACCAGTTAGACCTACTGGCGGGTAATACGTTGTTTACTTCGCTGGACTTGGCGTCTGGGTACTATCAAATCGCCATATCTGAGGAGTCACGCCCTAAAACTGCATTTGTGACTCCGGAAGGACAATATGAATTTAACCGTATGCAATTTGGTCTAGTTAATGCACCATCTGTTTTTCAACGAACTATGAATACAATTCTTATGGAAGCTAAGATTAAATACGCTATCGTATACATGGATGACGTCCTTATTCCAGCTAAAGATTTCGAAGAGGGTATGAGAAGATTAGAAGAAGTACTAGAACTATTACAAAAAGGGGGATTAACATTAAAACTTAGTAAGTGCCATTTCTTTCTTGACAATTTGGAATTTCTAGGCTTTGATGTAAGTGCCAAGGGAATCCGGCCAGGAACAAGAAAGTCTGAAGCAGTCTCTAAGTTTCCAACTCCAAGAAATCAACATGAAGTACGACAATTTCTTGGACTTTCAGGATTCTTTAGACGTTTTATAAAAGGTTATGCAGTGATAACGGCACCTTTAACTGATTTGCTTAGGAAAAACGCAGAATGGGTATGGAACAAGGAACAAGAACATGCTTTTATGAAGGTAAAGGAATTGCTTATAAATCGACCGATACTCGCTTTATATGATCCTAACTTGAAGACCGAATTACATACGGACGCTTGCAAAGACGGCCTGGCAGGAATATTACTTCAACTGAACTCGGATGGATATCTACAACCTGTATCTTACTTTAGCCGTAAAACTAATAATGATGAAAAAAAACTACACTCTTACGAGCTTGAAACTTTAGCCGTCATTGCTTCATTGAATCGTTTCAGGGTTTACCTTATTGGTATACCATTTAAAATATCAACCGATTGCAATGCGCTTAGATCAACGTTAGTGAAACGGGACCTTATACCTCGCGTCGCACGATGGTGGATTCAATTACAAGAGTACGATTGTACAATAGAATACCGTCCTGGGACACGAATGTCACACGCAGACGCACTTAGCAGAAATGCAGTGGATATTGCAGATAATGAACTGCATATTTTAGATGTTTTACCTATAAAAGAAACTAATAGCACTTGGATTTCTACGGTACAATCTTGTGATGACGAGGTTAAGAGAATTAAGGAAATTCTAAAAGACCCCTCAACCTTGGAAAGCATTGATATACATAAAAACTATCAACTTAAGAATAACAAAGTTTATCGAATTGTTGGAGAACAAATGAAATGGTTTGTACCACGGGGTATAAGATGGCAAATCTTGAAAATGAATCACGATGATGTTGGTCATTGTGGATTTGAAAAAACCTTAAACCGTATAAAAGAACATTACTGGTTCAAAAAAATGCGCAGATTTGTGAAGAAATATGTTTCATCGTGCTTAGAATGTGGTCATCATAAAGCACCTGGCGGAAAAAGAGAAGGTGATTTACACCCCATAGAGAAAATATCTATACCTTTTCACACTATACATGTAGATCATTTAGGACCTTTTGTGAAGAGCAAGTCTGGGAATTGTTACTTATTAGTAATTGTTGACGGTTTTACTAAATATGTAAGCCTACACCCAGTTAGGAATACAAAATCTTCTTCAACGATACAGATGATAAAACACCATGTAAGTTATTTCGGAACACCAACACGTCTGATAACGGACAGGGGTACTAGTTTTACTAGTAAAATGTTCCAGGAATTTGTACAATCATATGGCATGAAACATGTGAAAACTGCTGTTTCTACTCCTAGGGCCAACGGTCAAGTAGAGAGATTCAATAGAACTATTTTAGATGCACTCTCTACATCGAATCACGAACAAGACGACAGGGATTGGGATAAACACGTTTATGATATTCAGATCGGTATTAATACTACCAAACACAAGACTACCATGAAGAGCCCATCAGAATTATTATTTGGGTTTAATATTACCAGCAGGACAGAAAACAAATTAAACGAAGTAATTAATGCGACACTTAATAGAACTCACATTGATGACTTAGAAAATCTTAGAAAAAGCGCAGGAGAATTAATTCAAAAGCAACAATTAAAAGATTCAATTAGATACAATAAGAGCAGAAAGACATCAACGCAATACAAGGAAGGGGAATTAGTACGAGTGGAAAGACAAGTACCACATGATGGGAAATCACAAAAACTTGTTACTAAATATCAAGGACCATATCGCATAACTAAAATCCTCCCAAATGACAGATTTTTAATTGAAGACACTCCTTTGACTCAAAAAAATGCTAGAAAATATGAAGCTGTCGTTGCTATTGATAAAATACAACCTTGGATAAATTTTTCAAGAGACTTTGAATCTGATTCGTCGGAACACGAATGCACTAGTGGTAATGATTAATATGATTTTACAATTAATAAAAGTAAACTTTTATTTTTGTTGTGTAAGCAAAGGGTCTTGCTTAGAGCAGGAAGGCCGAGCTGTAAGGGTACATTATAATTTAATCTTAATTTATAGAAGTTTCGACAGATAACGAACTACTTTGATGGTCATTGTATTGATTAACGTAAAATAACATGTTGATAAATTACCTTGAATACAAAATGAGCAATTACATTTAATTATTTAAACCATCGTTTTAATTACTCTCTTAGCAATATTTGGGACTGTTTATTATCGTTTTCGCATATTTAAAGTTGTTCATTTGAGTAAGGCAAGTATTTATGTCAGTGGCGGCATAAACTGAATTAGTGATAAAACTAAATTATTAAGAACCAATAGGTTTTAGAATCTAAACCATTATTTTAAACTTATACAGTAATAGTTACAACTGTCTATTTACAAGAACTTCATATTTTGTATCTAAGTAAGTAGTTCTTTTGACAAACATTATTATTCATATGAGCCCCCTCATGTGAGTCATTAGCTAAAAGAAGAATTGTTGAGATTCAATATACTTCGTAATCTAAACTTTCATTTTAATAACTTTATTAATGATACTTTGATTTATTTGATTTCAAGTAGTTAATATCTTTTTAACTTAAAATAAGTTGGTTTGACTATTATTTGAACTCATGTGAAGAGAGGGATCTCATAAGAAAGGGTATATAAACCGCTGTTAGGGCCATAATCAGCAGAGGAGCAGCAGTGGAGTACCTATGGAGGAATAAATACTAGTCATTGGAAGTGAAGGATCAGGAAAAATACGCCTATTGTGATTAAATCCGACGTTGTACCCTTCATTTGATTTTTAAATATATTTTAAAGATTTTTTATAACAAATAAAAACAATAATTTAATTTAATATTTTCTGTAAAACAAGTTTCTGTATTAAAATGTCAACAATTCGCTGAATTTTCGCTTCATGATAGAATGTCAAAATGTCATTCCATCAACGAAAACTCGCTGACGAATTCATTATACGTTATTCGTCATAAAAAATGGATACTATACATTATGAATAAATAATATTTCAGCAAACTTTCATATTAATTTATTTTACGATAAACATTTACATTCGAAATTCCTTTACAGTATTTTTATGTTAAAATATATGATGAGACTTCATTAAATAATTTAAATATGTATCAAGAGATGACAAATATAAATAAATTCTTTTTCGCATATTGATATTAAAGTCATACGATTTTAATTGTATTTATATAATTGACACAAAATATACCTTAACAAAAATGAAGAACAAAATTTTAGTGTTTTTCTATTTGCTTGTAATTTAACTCTCGAGTTACTCTAAAATACAAAATATTATGTTGCTATTTTCTAGGAAATTAAATATCCTATAAAATAGCAACACAATATTGAGATGAAATCTCTGGTACTAAAAGAAATAGAATATAAATAGAATAGAAATTTCTTTTATGAAATATTATTTTGAATATTATTTTTTACTGTCATAATTAAAAGGATATGACAATGTAAGAGAAAAATATAATTTTATGTAAAGTAAGGAAGAGATGTAGAATATTTAGTAATTATGTGATGTCAAAAAAAAATTATGAAAAACTACCATCATAGCTTATAAATAATAATATGTTGTGTTCTTAGATTATTATTTAGCAGTAACTTGTCTGTATACCAAATACAATTTGTTTAAAATTTGTACACACTTTTAATTATAGTAATTTAGCACTAATTTGTTTACCATCTACAATCTACATTGTCTCTATTAATACCTAACATTTATAAAAGTATCATGGCTAAGAGCTAAATGGCTAAAGGCACGTCCTTATTCGATATATGTTTTCATACCTCATTTATTAACAAAATTTCCTAGAAATGTCTGTACTATTGGTTTGTTCATAAATAGTTAGAAATACGTTTTGATAAATTTATGGAAACCAGGATATTAAAAAAATAAATGACTATACTGTAACCGACTTTCTTAAGTCAGCAAGAGTTAAATTAACTTTATTTTGTTACTGCTGTTATCTTCACGTACTAAAAATATATAAACGTAGTATATATATATATATATATATATATATATATATATATATATATATATATATATATATATATATATGTAATTATTAATGACTTGTATGTAGACAAAGTTAATATTATTCTTCTAGACCGGTGTACTCCAACCAAGTGTCCCTCCAACATCAAGTCTTAAACACGAAGCTTTTGCTAGGATGTGACGTCATATTCGCTCAAAGTTTATTATTTCACACGCCGCTGCCAACACTAACTGTCAACAAATAGTGTTGCCAACACTGGTTGCGATATGTTAAATTATGTGACATGATATCTAAAGAAATATTTTTATTTATCTATAAGGCCTCTGCCTCAAAGAGCCACTCTCCCATTAACAAAAAATCTCGTTAACAAAAAACCCACCCTTGTTTTAATTAATATGTCGATGATACACAGATACATAGATACACAGATCGACAAGTCAAACTTATAACACCCCTCTTTTTATTCGGGGGTTATAAACGATGTTAAATGATGATTATATTTCATCGCTTCATTCTTCAGATATAATTTACCATGTAGTCCCCATTCCCCGCGCCAGCAACTACCGCACGTCTTTAGAGTTTTTTTTTTTTTTTTTCATACCCTCCATAGTCTATACCGTATTTGTCATATCTTGATTCATCATTCCATTTTGCGCGCTTGCAACAATCGGACGTCTCCAAAAATAACGTTACAATGCCCAAACGAAATGCTGAAGAAAAAATTGAGCATTATAAGAAGAAAATTAGGAAGTTAGAAGAAAACAGCAGGAAGAAAACTCGACGTAATAAATTCACTATAATGTCTTCAGATTCCGAAGATAATGCAAGTAAGTAATATTTAAGTGATTATTATAAATATTTTGTCGGTAGGCAAATAATAATTTTAACCTGGAGATTGTCCGCGATGACAATACGAAGGTAAAACTGAAGTAGTACCTAATTGCTACGAACATACGTGCCGGGAGGTTATCCGAGATGGTAACACGACGGTCTTGTTTATCAAAACTACCTACATTTTGAGTCAAATGTATATTAATGATTTTAAACCTGGAGGTTATCCGAGATGGTAACACGACGGTATTATTTGACCAAACTACCTACATTTTGAGTAAAATGTATATATAAAATTTTAAACCTGGAGGTTATCCTCGATGGTAACACGACGGTATTATTTAACCAAACTCCCTACATTCTAATAAATGTATGTTTATAATTTCATACACACGAGGCTATAAATAATTTAACAATATTATACCTAACAATATAAATGTTACAAGGGAAAGAATATTTTATTACAATGTAATAATTTATTTCACTATACGTTCCAGAATCGGAAAACAATGAAAACGTGTCAAATCAACTGGACATGCCGGTATCATCGTCGCCGCCATTGATCGAAGACACATTAGTTGCGGATATCTTACCCGATTCAATGCCAATGGATTCGGATTTGGATCCAAACATACTAGCTGCTTTAGGAGAAGCCCACAACGATAGCCTCGAATACGGTGAAAAGATTCACGATAATCTGGCTAAACTATGGTTACCGATACTGAAAAAAGGTATACCGACTGATAATAAAGATAATTTATTAAAGAATTATCTTATACCCGAAAATTGCGTTTTACTTCAAGCGCCGTTATTAAATCCAGAGATTACCGCTGCATTGTCAGAATCTAGTAAATTTAGAGATAAAAAGATGTTAAAAACACAGCAACAGCTAGGCGCTGGGATGACGGCAGTCAACAGAGGCTTACAATTATTAGTAAATAATGGCAGTAATGTTGACGCCATTAAAGCGATAAGTGATGGTTGTCGCATTTTATCAGATCTTCACCATCAAAATACATTGACGAGAATAAAGTTTATAACCTCCTGTTTAGACAAATCGTTCCTTCAAATAATAGAAAATTCGGAACGTGACACCACGCTATTCGGCAATAATCTATCCGAAAAGATTAACGCGTCCAAAATTATAACAAAACAAGGCCAACAGCTGAAGAAAACATTACCGACCTTGAAGCCTTCTTTCAGTGGCCCACCAACTAATTCAAAGTCCAACCAGGGAAACTGGGTAGGACCTTCTCGCTTCCAATCGAACAGGGGAGGGCGAGGAGGTTACAAACGAATAAACACGACCAGCCGAGCTCCTCCAGCTGCTGCCCAGCCGGCAACGAGCTACAAACCTCGAGCTCCAACGCGACGGCGTTAAGACATGCAGGCAGAGTACGATATTTTTATAATTGTTGGCGCAAAATTACATCTAATCTAACAATTTTAAAATGGATTAGTGATGGTATAGATATTCCACTTACGGGAGAGATAAATCAATCTGTGGTTCCTCCTTCAACTTGGTCTGTACAAGAGAAGTTAGAGATATCTATAGCCATTAAGCAGTTATTAAGATTAGGCGCCATTAACGTTTGCAATACAATAGATAACCAATTTATATCTAGAATATTTCTAGCACCTAAACCAAATGGCAATAAAAGATTCATTTTGAATCTTAAACCTTTCAATAAATTTGTAGATAAGTCTCACTTCAAAATGGAAGACCATAGAACGGTATCTAAATTAATATCACATAACAATTATATGGCCACTATAGACTTAAAGGAGGCTTATTTTTTAATTTCAGTCAACCCAGCCTTCCGCAAATTTTTACGCTTTCAGTTTGAAGACAAATTAGGCAATCCAATATTATTTGAATTTAATGCTATGCCTTATGGTCTTTCTATTGCACCAAGAGTGTTTACTAAAATAATGAAAGAAGTGATGACTCATCTACGCACCCAAGGTTATAAGTCAGTCATATATCTCGACGATATATTGTGTATTGGAAAAACCTATCTAGATTGCCTTAACAACGTAAATGAAACATTAAAATGTTAATCTTGCTTAGGCTTTGTCATTAATTATAAAAAGAGTTCATTAATACCAAAGCTAAAATGTAAATATTTAGGTTTTATTTTTAATACACAAAGTATGTCGATATCTTTACCTACTGAAAAACGGAACCATATTGCACAGTTAACTTCAAAGTTTCTTAATTTACCGCCTTGCTCCTTAAGAGAGTTTGCTCATCTCATTGGTACGTTGACTGCTGCTTGTCCCGCTATCAAATATGGTTGGTTATACACTAAAGCTTTAGAAAGAGAAAAATATTTATTATTGAAACAGGGTATTAACTATGACTCCAAAATTGTACTATCAGAACGTATCGTTGACGATTTAACTTGGTGGAACCAAAATATACCTACTAGTTCTAATTTTACCCAAATCCAAGACTTTAGGTTGGAATTGTTCTCAGACGCATCCAAGACGGGCTGGGGCGCTTATTGCAGTCAAGGTCGCACCCATGGATCTTGGAGCTATTATGAAAAAGACTTCCATATTAATTATTTGGAATTACTTGCTGTATTTTTAGCTTTAAAAACGTTTGCTAAACTATTAAAAAACTGTGCAATATTGTTACGTATAGATAATAATACTGCTTTAAGCTATGTTAATAGAATGGGTGGAATACAATATCCTCACCTAAATGATCTTGCTAAACAAATTTGGCAATGGTGTGAGGAGCGAAACATTTGGATTTTTGCGTCATATATTAATTCTAAAGATAACATAGAAGCTGATATAGAATCAAGAAGAGTCAATCCTGATATTGATTTGAATTTGTCTAATAAAACATTTAACAGAATTGCAATTAAATTAGGCCAACCTGAAATTGATTTGTTCGCTTCTCGCACCAATGCCAAATGTAAGACATTCGCTTCATGGTTTCCTGATCCGGATGCATCTTTTGTAGATGCTTTTACAATAAACTGGCAATCTTATTTCTTTTATGCATTTCCTCCCTTTCCATTAATATTAAAATGTATACACAAAATAAGAAACGATGGAGCGTGTGGTATACTTGTGTTTCCATGGTGGCCTTCTCAACCATGGTTTCCGCTTATAAAAGATTTATTATCTTCAGAAATAATAAACATAGATCCTAATAAAGATCTTATTCAACATCCTTTCAGGAAATTCAATCACCCACTACGCAACCTTACACTGGCTGCAGCGATACTCTCCGGGAAGCGTTTATTCGAAGAAATATCCCATCAGAGTCAGTAAATCTTATGCTCGCATCACTTTCTGATAATACTAAAAAACAGTATGGCGTGTCTTATAAACTGTGGTGGCAATTTTGTGCACATCAAAATTTAAACAAATTTGAAAGTACAGTAGCAAATGTCATTTCGTTCTTAACAGAGGAATTCAATAAGGGGGCTTCTTATGGATCTCTAAATTCTCATAGATCTGCCCTATCTCTTCTGTTAGGAAATAATATAGGATCTGATGAATGCGTCAAACGTTTGTTAAAAGGAGCCTTTAAGTTAAAACCTTTGAAGCCCAAGTACAACTATACATGGGACCCGCAGTTAGTTTTAAACTACATCGGTGCGTGGTACCCAAATACAGATATTGATTTTTCTAAATTAACCATGAAATTAGTAACTTTACTAGCACTTTGCACAGCTCAAAGAGTTCAAACGCTTTCTTTAATAAGGCTTAATAATATTAATTTTTCTTCTAATGGAATAAGAATCATAATTTCAAATTTAATTAAAACTACAGCTCCAGGAAGAGAACAGCCAGTTCTTTATCTTCCATACTTTTTGTTAAACAAATCTATTTGCCCTGCTACTATTCTTTCAGATTACATTACTATTACAAAAAAATTAAGATCCGAATCTGAAACGAAACTTATATTAACCATTAAAAAACCACATAAGGCAGCTACTGCACAAACTATAAGCCGCTGGATTAAGATAGTTTTATCAAAGAGCGGTGTCAATACATCAGTATACACAGCTCACAGTACGCGGCACGCTTCAACGTCCACAGCCAGTGCTGCGGGTGTTAGTGTAGATACAATACGTAGAACTGCTGGTTGGTCCAATAGTTCTCAAACGTTCGCTAAATTTTATAAACTCAATATTGTCAATGAAGGTGAATTTGCACAATCAGTATGTTTGTAATTGTTGATTATTCAGTATGATTTAAAAATAAATATAAGGATAATAATATTATCTTAATTAAAGTTTTTTATGATTTATGATTTTTTCTTCTCTTTTATTATTCCACATGTTGTAAAACTAAGTCTCTGAACATCTACATGGTAAATTATATCTGAAGAATGAAGCGATGAAATATAATATATGATTAAACAAACTCCAGAGTGAAGTTCGATCATTATTATATGAGTCGCTTCATTCGAAGATATATACTCCCTTCCCTCCCAAAACCCAACTAGTTCTACAACATTAATAATCGTCTCTAAAAATAATGATGAATCAAGATATGACAAATACGGTATAGACTATGGAGAGTATGAAAAAAAAAAAAAAAACTCTAAAGACGTGCGGTAGTTGCTGGCGCGGGGAATGGGGACTACATGGTAAATTATATCTTCGAATGAAGCGACTCATATAATAATGATCGAACTTCACTCTGGAGTTCGTTTAATCATATATTAGTCTTAATTTACTTTTAAAGTACTCGTCGAAACTATCAGAACTGAATTAAATCCATAGTCATATCAGAAATATTATATGTATGTTTAAATAATCCTGAGCTAAAAAGCTAATTAGCTTTTTCAATACTTACCATTTATTTGTTAGAAATATCTTATGTAATAAATGTATTTTACCGAATGTAATGTTTTGATAATATAATACATGACATACAAATTTAATTTACACTTATTAATATTTAGTACTGAATTAAAAAAAAGTGTGTCTAAAACTTTATTTAAATTGTTTTGTTTTTGGGATTAAAAGGATGATAATTGAATGAATTGCTTGTAATTAAAAAACTTTTGCAGTGCCATTTTACGGAAATCAGCTTACTCTCAAATCTCTTATGCTTGTATTATAAATAAGTAACTAATGTTGCGGATTAACATCTGAAAACCCTAGATATAATCTTTTGTAGTGCCAAAACCTGAAAACCTGAACAACAACCATATGATTAATGAAGACAAAAAGTCAATTTAAAAGCAAGTTTCGGTATGTTTACCAGACGATTTGTATTTAACAATGAACTACAGCTACCATTCCTTCATAAGTATTTGTATTTACAAGTTAACAATATCTCATTATTAAATACAGGGGTGAGAATAAATAATGTATGTCTATAATTGTTATACCTAATTATAGTATATTTATTTTCATTAATATGTATTATGTATTAATATATATTTTACCAATATATTTTCTTTTACTATTTATGGAAAGTGTCATTTTTTTAATAAGAACTATTTAAACACATACCTGACACTATCTTTAGTATTATTTCAATACCAATTATTAGTTGCATTTTTTTTTTGAGGAAATGACAATATTTCATTCCAAAACCATAACTTGCAAATAAATTACATGTTATTCACTTTAAAAATGTTATATCTAAAAATATAATATTTAAATTTAAATATTCAATAAATTTATTTTATTTTAAATATCTCATGCTCGTGAATGGTTGCTATTTGCAGTGACTGGCCGTCTTATAGGCGACGCTTTTTGGAAGTTCAATTATAATTAACTAAAATCATTAGGCCATCCTACCGAATATATTGTTATGGTTCTCGTTGTTACTAAATTTCTCACCTAATATTAACGTTTGTGAAAGATTAAGATTTAGAAGCTTTTAGATTTATGTGAATTGTGATAGATATTTACATGAATAAAGTGTACAAAAAGAACGACGTGATAATGATAAAAAGTACCCTCGTTATACTTTAAATAATTAATTGAGAAAGCCAGATTTACGCTTTTTCTCTTTTAATTTCTAAAATTAATCACTCTTCAGAACGTGTTCTTCAAAGATAGAAGATAAGTTACAGATATGAGTATTTTAACAGCAAATTATCATATTAAGTCCTTACATGTGCAATTGGCGTTTGGTATGTAAGGAACAAAAAGTCGAATATTTGTCAATATTTAATTAAGCAAAGTATTAACCATTATTTTCTATGCACTTTTGCCATCTTATAGGTTTTTCATTGATCCCTTTAATAAAAGAACTAGTCAGGCGGGTATCAATAAAATTTATGAAGCCGATTTGGACTGCCCCATCGGAGTTGAATTTTTTCACTTGCAAGAAGTTATCCAAATTTCGAAAAAAAATGTTATCTGTTGGAGCAAGGTCCGGGGAGTACGGTGGATGTCTTAGACATTCTAATAAAGGCTCTTCTATTTTAGTAGCCGTCTGTTGTGCAGTGTGTGGTTTAGCATTGTCGTGAAGCAGCAGTGGTGTGGAGCAATTGACCAGCCTAGGTTGTTTAACAGCTTTTCCATCATGGTTTGCAATTACTGACAATAGAAATCTGCCGTAATGGTCTGGACAGATTTGAGAAAACTGTAATTAACAATACCGTCAATAGGTCACCAAAAGCTTAGAGATATTTTTTTTGGGTCAATTTTCGCTTAGGGCGGGATTTTGCCTGCCCACCAGGATCCAACCATTATAATAAGCGCTTCTGATTATTAAAGAGAATCATCACAGGTAGTGATTTGATTTAAAATCTCTTCCTTATTATGCCAATTGTTGGTTGGTTGGTTTGTTTCAGTCAATTCACGAGGTACCCACTGTTTAAGGTTTTAATCTTCTCAATTTATTTCAAGTGGATTAAAACAGTTTTATAACTAACACCGCAGCCTGTAGCTTACTCGGGCGTGGTTTAGGATGGATCCGATTTCTCAATAGCCTTCATTCCTTCATTATCATCTTGGGTCTCTGACCGTCCACGGGGCTTGTTCTGTAGGTCGAAATTTCCAGAATGAAAACGTTGGAAACTAAAACGAATTGTGTTTTCTTTTGCAATACGACCGCCATACACAACATTAACCCTTCGAGTCGTTTCTGCAGTACTAGTACCACGGTAGAACCGTATCCGTAAATAATGCGATATTTTAAATTTTCCATTTTGTAAACTGAGTAATGCAAACAGAAGAAAAAAAAACAAATAAATGACGGTCAACGAAACAAAAATACATGTGAAAATAGCTATAAATATTTGAATTTGGACTTCGTTACTAAAGAGGCGAAATTTCTGATTAAAGTGGCCAGTACCAAAAACGTCAATTTTAGATGTTATATTTATGTATATAATCTTTTGCTCAATTAATGCTTTTTTAAATAATAAAAAAGTATGGCATAGTGGTAGGACATTTTATGAGAGATAGGGCATAGTGGTTTACTCCATTCAAATTTGGTGTAGCCTAACTGGAGAATGACCTCCGTTTTACAGAAGACCGCAGCCACATAACACTGTTTTTTTTGACAGTGCTGGGTTCCTGCGGTGAATAGGTATCCACCGCACCGGAAGATTTGTTGTTTATAACGGGGTCCCCGGTGATGCAAATTACACTATCACTGGTCAGTACAGCCGGGGTATGTGAGTCTGCGGTCAGTGAGACTCAGTGAAACTGTTCTGTGAACCCCAGGGATCATTTAATCTCCCCATTGGGAGGTTGAACTGCTAATCTGCTAATCGGAGAAAGAGACCTGAATGAACCCAGCGTTGCAGTGAGGGGGAGGGTGAGGGAGGAGAAAATTAAGACCCTTTCGCACACTGCACCTTCAAACCGCACTACAACCACTCGGCTCGTCCGACTACTGTCTCATCCGGGCACAAGCGCAGCAAACGAGTAGACCTCGATTGACTCGGTAGTATAAGTCAGCCGACTAGGATGGATTGCTAGAGTAAAATATGCATCGTAATCGTAGATATTGCTTTGCTTCACATCACAAGATCCCTAACAGTATTGAAATCCTTATAGACAGCAACACATTACAGCAGTCTTTGTTACTTTTATTTCTATATTTGAATTTTGACTATAATACAGTTAAATGTGTGGAGAAACAAACATCAAATTAATACTTAATGGCTTCCGTTTTCGTAGTATGATCCTGCTTCCGAGTGACCGCTGCACATACAAAATAATATATAAAGTTAAACACAATGCAATGCAATACAACACAGTGAGAGTTGAATGTTTAAAATACCACCCGTTTCAATGAGTTTAAATACGAAACATTATTTCTACCGTGTTGAATACAAAACATTTTAAATGAGTACCATAATAATCGTAGCAATATAATATAACAGCATTATTAGTGTTCAAAAATATGTTTAACACAGACGTTTAAAAAGAGAGGAAAATGTTTGAAAACTGATTTAAGCCTAAAAAAATACAATAATATAAAAAACGCTTTACATATGTGTGTATGTATTTTATGCTAATCTTCATCACGGTCAGAATTTAATATTTTATTCTAGTGCCTGGATGACTTTAGAATAATAACGGAAACATAACTGCGGGTTATAAAAATTAGGCCGGATTGGTGTTGAATAGCTTTTCTATTATTTAATTGGAATAGTATTTTATAATATATATATATATAATGTTTTGCAGTAATAAATATGTTATGTTATAATAAATATATACATACAAGGAAACTTCCAGGGGCTTCCTCGGCGACCGATAACAATTTTTACGACCGCTAACACGTTTCTTGACCCTGCACACAAATAAAATACTTAAGTAAAATCCGTAATATTTATCAATATGAAATTCTCTACGTATGCATGCTAAAATGCTTTTACTTATTCAGAGTTTTTAATTTATTCATTAAAATATCAACAAAGAGTCTAAGGTCACAAAATATGTCTTAACTTTGAGTCCGTGAGCTACACATTCGAATGGTAACTAACACACTTGTATACCTCGAATATTATGTTCAGGCATTTTACAGATCTTAAGTCTTTATACTATAGTAAAGATTATACAATAAAGTAAGGATAGGGATATATTTATTATTGAAAAATATTATTAATAGACAGCTTTATTACCTATATAGTGAATCTTAATAACTCTACCTTCAATTAAAAAGGTTTGGTGTTCAAATTGTTCGAACTAAGATAAGATAAGATAAGATATATATAGCGATAAGATATCGCTAAGAAACTAGAAGTTCCTGCAAAAATTCGTTTATTATGAATGTTAGCATGTTAATCTTCAGAGTGGTGAGTATAAATGAACAAGTTATATACATTGCTTATCGTATTTACACGTTGGGCTTGGCTTAGATTAGTCTAAATATATAATAATTAAATAGTACGAAGCAAAATCTGTACAACAAAAACATGTTTGTAAAATTAAATGCTATGTAGTATTTTCTTAAATTTTAACAAATGTTACTAGCGAATAATTGTGTTTATTTTTTTATTATAAACATTTTTTTTTTATAAAACTAGCCTTATCAATTAAACTCGCTTATAATTAAATTGACATTTTGAACTTTAAATTTAAACCAAAGTGACGTTTTAATTACTTTGCAGCAATCGTGTTCACGGAAAGACGTAATTGTCAGTTTTTTAAATTTCGGGCATAGAACTCTGACGCAAAGAATTCATGAATTCAGAATTCTTGCATAACGCACTAATAGTATCTTGAGGTCTCACAGTGCGGTCGGAGACAGAATTTTAGATTACTCATGAGTGGGTTCCAGGTGTTAGATAGACCGCAACCATCTACTATATTAAAAAAACTTTTTTTTATTTTAATAGTTTCAATATAATGGCTAGGCTTATTCGTAGTCTGATCATACCCTGCTGATATTGATTTACGACTATTCTTGATATTCGATATGTGTTCCCTAACTCTTGCTCCGGACGGACTTATGTATAACAATCACAGTGAAGTTTATGTACTCCGGATATAAGTCTATATACTTTGTAAAGGAACATTACTTTCCATTTGCCTCAAGAATCTGCTCACTTTTTATGAGGCGTATATATAATAGTTATCAAACCCTTTTATATTATATTTCCAATTGTATTAGTAACACCTTTCTGGTAGTAGGACCGGTTGCCTTTCAAGTAGTTTGGAATTAATTCTGCGACTGATGAGGTACGGGGATGTGGTTTTTGATCAATGCATGCTTGACATGAAGATGAAGATTTGCCAACGGTTGCAAACCGGTTAGGTTTGTGATAGCATTTACCATCGAGTTTTCTATAAGTAATGTAATCTTAATGTATTATCAGGATACTTGATGTTAAGAATGCTAAAGAATTATTTAAATCATAGACTTAGATTTAAATAATTCTCATTCATTCATGAACTGCATTTTATTACTTATAGAATTAAGGTAGTATAGAGTGCTAGATGATTTAATGTAGTAGTATGTCATCTATATACCAATAAAGATCTACGACAGAGTGCAGAGGAAAGGTCCTCGAAGTAATTCATATAAATGTCAACAACTTATAAAACATTGAAATCCATAACGTATTGTCATCATCATGAACAAAATTAGCATATTAAAATCAAGTGAATACCACACGCCTAATACAAAGCTAACATGCCTAATATTAAGCCTTGTTGATTAATCTATTATGCGTGTCATTTGTCTTTGTCGCACTATAGGTGTCACTATATTTACTATCCTTTTCGATGCACCTTGGGTTAAATTGGAATGTTTTTAAATGGGAAATTAAATATTGACATTAAAACCATTATTAATATAATTATTATTAATAATAAACCGCAATTTGTGGAAAACCGTCTGGTCGCTCTACCAATTGAGCTACCGTATCTACGGTATGATGTATCATACTGTAGGTCAATTGGTAGAGCGAAGGGACGGTTTCTCAGAAGTCGCGGGTTCGAATCCCTGCCCATATTGGTTTATTTATCATTCTATTTTTATATGAATTTAAATAAGCTTAATATGGCTATTCATGTTTATAGATATTTTCAAATATTGACTCAACAAACACTGCCTCAACGTTTTCAGAGGATGTCAATGTATTGCATAAAAATTATTCCCGAAACAAATTCTCTTTCGACCTATATATAGTGTGAAAATTATTTTTATAATTTAAAAAACTTAAGAATAATCAATGAGAACGTTCAATAATAAATATTTTGTTACTGGTACCTCTGAGCTAACCATGTCTTACGTATCCTTAAAAAAACCGAATTGGGACACCTTGTGAAACCGTGAATATCTTTGTACACACCAGAGACATAAACACAATACACACATGATGTGTGGTTCACTCTGAACTTACTGTGGAACAGTTAGAAGTAGATAACAAAATGATGTGAGTCCAAAGTAACACAATATCTTCTCGTGTATATGATACAATTATCTGTTCATGTACAATTATATGGCGTGGATTGATATGTCCGCCATAATAAAATTAAAATACTTTCAAGTTCAATCCTATTACCTATATTAAATATAAGTTTATTTTCATCTATTTTACACATAGGTCGCCGAGTACACAAATTGGTCTTATTCATGAGGATTAATATACAGGGAGTTACTTACAGCAAGATTTTTCTACGAGTTTACTTTATATCAGTTACGATAACAGAAAAACTTACTCTATACTTCCGTAAAAGTTTTTTTTTCATATTAAGATTGAATTATTTAACATTGGTTACTTGCTCGTCAATCACAGATGAATGTAACAGGTAAGGAACACAAGTTTAGATAAAGCAGATAATACACGAGAACTTTCTCATTACCTTGATCTTTATTTTGTTAAAAGTTTTTTTCTATAATTATATGTCATTTTTGTATTATAATTATATATAGCCTACAAACGTCGTAATAAAAGCTATAAAATTTTTGAATTAATTAAATTTTTAATTTTTAATTAATTAAGTTTAAAAATTAATGTTCACTAGAATTTACTTATTTTGTTTTCTATAATAACAATTATTATTTCATTATGAGGCAGCAATTGTTTTTAATGTACTTTTAGAATGTCATAGACATATGAGCTTTAGTCGAGAAGACGACGAAGCTTCTTAGCAATCCATGGATTCACCGTGCGGGTGCCGGGCCCATCGCGTTGCAAGGAGAGGAGTGCAAGCAGTGCCTGGGACTTGCGACCCAGGAGTAGGTTTAAGAGGCCCCTTTATTATGCGCAAAAACGCTCACCTTCACCCTCCACACTCCTCTCCCTACCTAACCAAATTTGGAAAGAACCTACTAATGCCGCCTTTGAAATACGTTCTAGAAATGAACCGATGCTTGTTCTAGAAAGGCCAAGGTCTTTAAGTAGGCTATAGAGAAATTTTGCTGTTATACCTCTCGCTCCCACTTCTACCGCGTACAAACTAACTATAAATTTATTCCTGATCAGTTCGTTGGTTAGTTCGTAATACTTATTGAGCTTGAATGTGTGATCCCTTGGGATGTTTGTTTCCCAAGGAACAGTAAGCTCCACAAGTATCACGCGCTTCAGATGTTTCGAATACAGGAATAAGTCCGGTCTGGATGACGAAACACCAACATCCCCAGGGATTTTGTAATGCTTTTCATACGTGTCCATCATGAGAATCAAATCAGGAGCCGCGCCTAATATTGAATAAGGCTTCGCTTTTGATTTTTTGGAGGAGCCTTCTTTTACGAATTCTATAGATCGTTTGGTGGTTGTTATACCCTTCCGCGCTCTTGCTACTGAAAGACTAACCGCTTCCCGTATAATTTCTAATACCTTGTCGTGGCGACGCAAGTATTGACCCTTATCTAGAAGTACCCTACACCCCACTAATAGGTGTTTCGCGGTTCCTATTGCCTCCCCACAGATGTTGCAAGACTTTTCGGTGGCTTTGCCCCATCTTACTAAATTACTTTGATCTGGGAGAGTCATTTGGAATGCATTAAGATAGAATTTTAATAATGCTGGGGACCAATCATAAATTAAGGTGCGCCACTTCAAAGCTAGTGGAATACAAAAATCTCCTATGGTCACCCATTCATTTTGAATCTCTAGGCTCATCGCGTGGAGTCGGTAATTATCGTTTTCGTCTTGTCGAATAAAAGATTTTGTTATGTCTATGTCTTGAACTTTCCTATTTGATCCTAGCCCTACTTTGTTTGTTTGAGCACCTATCATAATTTTTTTATGGAATTGAAGTCGTGACTCGAGCTCTGAGGCAGCTTTGTCTTTTGGGAGAGAAGTTACAGTATCATCTTTAGATTTTCCGATGATATGTCTTTTGGTAACTCTTAGATGTTTGTAGAGCTCCGATGGTTTCTTTAATTTTAATCCAAAGTTGTTTCGGTCTCTAAATAAGGTTGAAGAGTCCGCTGAGTGCGCTAACCCGAGCCATAACTTCAATGTCTTTATGACGCTTGCATCTAACTTTGACAAAAGGGTTTTATTAATATCATAAACGAGGAAAGGCCAATTTAGACGTGATGTTAAAAAATTATCGTAAATCCAAGCTTTTTTGACGTTACTTATTGGTTGGTCGTCTACCTTTTTGAGATCATTTAAAAAGCTATCGACTATTACATCCAACGATGGAGTACGGCCTTGGTAATCGATTTTTTTACCTAAAAATTTAAACGGAGCTGCTTCCGTAACCGTACTAACGCACTGACCGCCTATTATAAGACCCGGATCGTAAGAGGTATATTTGGTATTCCGTCTACCCAGACACAGACTAAAACATTTACTTGGTTTTGTCCCCAATCCGCCCGTCCACGTACAGAAATCCTCAACTACATTTAAAAGTACCTGACATTGTTTCGGATTACGTGTCAGTATCGCGAGATCATCTGCAAAAGCTAGTATGGATTCTGTGTATTTGTTGTTGAACTTAAACCGATAGCCCCACTTTTTTTTTCAACATGAAACTGACATAAAATTATTTTATGTGATTATTAATATATTTATGTAATTCAATATTTGGGTAAAATTGGTATTTATTCAATGTTTAGGTTATTTGGATACTATTTAAGTTTCGGAAATGATCTAATTAGTATAACAAATCGGGTGAAATAATTTTATATATAAGATCTTTTATTATTTAAACACAAGTATTTCTTTATATGTACACAATGTTGATTTTTAACCTAATACAGTAATTATCAGTTTATTTTATAAGACCCAGATAGTCTTATCTTAGTTATAAAAAAATAAACAGTAGCAGTCGTGGGACTGCCGATAGAAGTGAAAACGGAACTATTAAGGGGTTATACGCAGTTGCGAGGCTCAAAAATAAGGTTTTTTTACGATTTTTTTGTGGACACAGCTTTTATTTACTAAGTACAAATAATAGTAATTCTGAAAGAGCACACTTTGAAGAATATAATTTTGTGTTACTCGTGTCAAAATATTGATGTGCACCGCCTCTGCAGATGATGTCCTGAACGACCTCCAAAAAAAGGCGCTCGGCGGTGAGCACGATTTTGTCGGTTTGGATTAACTGAAATAAAAAAAAAAAGGTGAATTCTTTTAAAAGATAGATAAATGCAGGTATTGAACGAAGGAATAAACAAAATTTTCATTTTTAACAAAATGGCGGCTATTTGAAAAAAATTTTTAGTTTTCTATGAAAATTTTCGCTTTAAATTGTCCAAAAAAAATAGTAAAAAATTTTGAACATCTTATTCCTTCGTTCAATACCTGAAGAATGTATCTAAAAAGATTGTGTCAAAATTTCAGCCCGATTAGTTGAGCCATCTCTGAGAAATCTTGCTCATCGACTCTGAAATGACAGTTTTGAGATAAACGCGTTTAAAGTTTCAGAAGTAGTTTACACATAGGTAATTTTTTTTTTTTTAAACTTACATGGTATCATCGATTCCAGGGCCATAAGAGGGACCTTGTGCAGGATCCCTAGCTTCCAGTAAGTCCAGCTGGTGTTGTCGTCGAGCCATTCTTTCTTCGCGCGTGCTCCCTAGCGCTCTCGCGTTGGAGATCATCACACGCTCTGCGTCCTCTTTCTCAGCATAATTATGAGCTGAGGTGCCTAATGAAAGCCCTAATGCACTCATCATGTGTAACAATGATGTTGTACCTTCATTATATGTTGCAGCTGCAATGTAAGCCGCTATTTCAACAACTTTAGAGCCACATGGAACAATTTTCGGACTTATTTTCCAGATTAACTGATTGTAACTTTCATTGTAATTTTGTGTGAATCCACCTACACACCTTTCCAATAAATTTTCGTTGCTAAGGTTTTCATAAATTGGATATATAGCTTTGGCAACATCAGCTGGTAAAGCTGGATAATCATGGGTCTAAGAAGATAATGTATCTGTTGCTAGCGCTTGCTGCCAAGTACACCATGAACCTTCTCCACCTGGGCACATTTCGTGTTGAGGATTCTCATCGGTCGAACAATAGTGATAATAAGTTCCCCAAATTGCATTATACATACTGTTCACAGAATCACAATTTCTTCTTATTGCCAAACCGTAATAAACTGTCAGCTTATCTATTAGCTTAGCTGTGAGCTTACCTTTCCCAGAAAGTACTTTTTTATTAATTGTTTTTCCGTCTTTTTCTATTGATTCAGTCTTGTTTTTTACTAGGTCGCGGAGTCGTGAGCCCATCCTCTTTCGAACATGCCCGATACATTCTTTTTTAACAATTTCATAGTCATAATAAGGAGCAGCTTTCAGTAACCCAGAATATGTTTTTGAATCGCCATCACCTATATAGTTTTTATAACGAACTTGGAATTTTTCGATTGAACGCTTGAACATTTCAATAACAGAATCGACTTCCATTTTACCTGAAGAGCCATTGTGAATCGCAGCACAAGTTTTTTCATGTTCATCGTGCCACTCAGTATACTCTTCAGTACCTTTTTTAGGTTTCCAAACCTCACACTGCTTACAGTAAGAACTTTTCACTACTATATCAATGATTTTTCCAGTGTAATATCCAATCAATGATGTCACTCCATATAAAGAAGAATACCCTCGCTTCTTCCAGGTTCCGTCACCCGAAACTGTTAGTTCTCCATCACTTTGGTCACCTTGGTCATTTTGGTCACCTTGGTTTCCAGCAGTCGCTTCTTTTTCCTCAGTACAGGCTTTTTCAAACAGTTTTTCAGCTGCTATTTTCACACAAGAATGAATATTCTCAATAATCAAGTCATAAGTGTTTTGTGTTAAAAAAGCAGGCATATCCATCAAGCCACAAAATTTAGCTGCGCCTTTTAATCCTAGTCCCAGAATTCTCATCACAAATATAAATCTTCTGTTTATTTCGTAAGAATGCTTGACAAAAGGGCTGGAGTTTATCACACGATTCTCACAGTTATCACACAGTACAACGATTTTAAAACCAAGTCCACGGGTAGAAGCAGTTTCAAATTTTATGTTTCCCTTACAAGACTTACATTGCACATATTCACTTATCGCAGCAAATACTGTAATGAAGTTTAGAATTCTATATTCAATCGAAGGATCACGTGAAACTAAAATCTCTTTCTGCATTTTAAATTTTTTCGCAGACGCACTAAAACTACTTTCATCCGTTTCAGTAGTCTTTGGATTAAAAGTCTGTGTTCTCTTTTTTCTTCTAGATAATTGAACATTTTCGGTACTTCTGCGAGATCTCGAACATTTACTAGGCATTTTTTTAATGTTTAAATAAAATTCACTAGTAAGTTTAAACTGAACGCACGACTTTACCACTTAGCAGTACAATTTAGACTGACGAAACACTTTTTTTTTTGTTTTTTTTTTTTAGGTAGCGCGCCTCATGCATGCAGCTGCTCGTCCAGTTCTTACTGACCCTACTTTCTAACGTGTCTCAATCTGAGACGCCCTCGGGACGTCGTTCCCCATGGGGGCCCAACTGGCCCCCCATTTTAAGGGCGGGTCTCCTGACCCACTCGCTCCCCCGGTGACGCTGTAATAGCCAACAGGGCTAACAGCAAAGACATACAAAAAAAAAATAAAAAATAAAAAAATAAAAAAAAAATAAAAAAAAATAAAAAAAAATAAAAAAATACTTTCTAACGCTCTGACGTGGCCTTACAAATTCAGGTAAATCTCCGAAAATATTTATCGGATTGACTTCAAATTTTCAGAGAATATACTCAAATATATGTACATTCCGAAAATGCAAAAAAAAAAACGATTTTTTGAAAATTCTAACTGCGTATAACCCCTTAAGTTGAGAGTCATTAAAACTATATGCAAAAATTATATAATTTTTTTATGTTTTATTTATTAGTTACATATGATGGGTTAAACAAATCTTGAACAAAATATAAATACAAAGTGGTTGAAAAAATAATTAATATACAATTATCTTAATTATACATAGTATTTATATTTACACGAATTTCAATGAATTCAAGTTTGAACATTATTTTCATTATTTACATCATTGTCATCGACAATACAATTTTAATAATTTTTAATTTTTAATTAATTAAAAATATTTATTTTTTTCCTCCTCTTCTAACGATATTGTTTGATGCTTAAAAATTTTTAAATCAACGTTAAACGTCAAATTAGTGTATACGTGTACACAGGCTACTACGCGTGCGCTAGTCTGGCTCTCCGCGCTATTATCATTAGCATGTCGGTGACGCGAACCGAGGATTTTACCCTCTACCAAAACGCTCAACGCGCCTAAAGAAGTTTTCACTTCAAAAATGGTTTTAAAATTTAATTTCTTTCGATAGTCTTATCAAAAGCAATTAAATGATAAAACCACTTTTTATTTGTTCTTAGTAAAACTGGAAATTAATCATATCAAAATACCTCTAATTTCGTTAAGAATTAAAACTATTCATAAACTTATAATTGTGCAAAATTTACTTATATTTATCGTACAATGGAAGGATTTACATAATCCTATCTTGTTTTTGTGGTTATGTAAACTATTAAATATATAAATGTATTTAATATATTTGTAGAATACATATGAGTATATGAACAATTAAATAATTAATCTGTCATAATGTACTCGTATTCAGCCCCCCGGCATTATTTAGATTTATGCAATTTCTGAAATACATATAAACTGTTATAATAGAATACATAATAAATTAATCATCTTTAATTGTTATTTATTGAAGACCGTTTCATAAAAGAGAGGTATTATTTGAAAAGTTAATTTAATGTTTTTAGGAGATTCTTAAAAAAGTTGAGTAACGGTGGTTGAGTTTTTGTAATTACAAAAGTTTTTGGTGGCAGTGATCCTTTGAGTTAAATTATGACTTTCTCAGTTTTTACAGTTTGTAAAAACGTGGAATATATAACTTTATGATTTGAAAGATTATTCTTAAATAAATTGAATTAAATATAGAATGAAAAATAGACCGATACGGCAGGGATTCGAAACCGTGACCTCTGGGAAATCGTCCCGTCGCTCTACCAATTGAGCTACCGTATCGCTGAATGAGTAGCACAAATTATATAAATTTAAATAAGCTTGACATGGCTATACATGTTCATAAATATATTCAAAAAAATTTCTTAAATATTTTTACTGAAATTATCGTCGTGGCGTTGGATGCAAAAAAAAGACATATTAGACTTAAAACTAATTAATTTTAAAGTTAAATTACATTCTAGTTGATTCTTAAATTGCGCCAATGCTAGGTCGCAATCCAAATGAATTAAATTTTTCCTATAAAGTTCCCATGCTTTGGTAGCATCAGCACTTTGCTCTGGTAACATTCCATGAACTTGAGTCTCATAAACAATAAATCGTTGCAAGCTGGAGCGCGCATGTAACACTGGTATATCATATGTTAATAAAACACTATTTACATAATAAAATAAAATTAGTTTTAAACCTTAAATTATACAAAAAAATATTGTCGATAACAGAGTTTGTTTGAAATTGTCCAGACATATTTTTCCATTTAAACATTCTAGAGCCATGTTGATTATTAAATATGTATATTTTTAGATGTGATAAATTGAACATTTGTTTTTGTATTAATGTTCTTATTTTTTGTATCAATGTTTTTATGTTCACAGCACCTCACCTTATACTTGCTACTATATTTTCGGGTTGACTGGTAGAGAATACTTTAAGCGTTGTACTATTTTTAGCAATGAAGAGGAAATCAATAAATAAAAAAAAATTGTCATTGGATTAACTAGTTTTGGAAATTAAAATAATTAACCGTACCGAGAAGCGATACAGTGCAATAATCACGGCAGCGGAATGTTTGCTCAGAGCTCGCAGGTTCAATTCCATACCTTATTTATAAATTTCTTTATTTATTTAAAATAGATTTAAACATATTTATTATTAAAACATATTACTAAAAATTACTAAAAATAATATTAATTCAAATTCCAATTACTATAACTGGTATTGTAAGGACTCTTTTCAGTAATACACAGTACTTGCACTTCAATGTTTAATATCCAACCATTTGTAATAGAATGAGCAGCCCTTACAACTCGTTTTATAATACTTTAACACTATAGTATTTAGATGAGGGTAATTTACAATTTCATAACCAACTTACAGTTGCTATTATATCTTACAATAAATTCTAATAATTAATGAAAGATTAAACATTATTTTAATATATCCTATGCTTCTAATTCTTAAAACATTTAACAGTAAATACTAAATAACATTCCATAATTAATTACATTAGTGGCGCTACTATAGTATACTATTTCGAAACTTATGAACTAATAACATGTAAATTCCAATCTATTTAACAATTAAATTATTTATTTATAATAATTTAATTGTTAAATAGATTTACTTTTATTACTGTTTACTAACTGTTTACTAATAGATTTACTTTTATTAGTGTTTAGATACTGTTGTATCTAAACACTATATGTAATTAACAAATAAATACCATTTATTGTTTTTTATAAAATTTTATTAAAGTAAAAATAAAAATATAAAAATATAAATACTATTAGAAAGCTCAAGCTTGATTTCACCTTCGCAATAAGTTTTATACTTAATTAAAAACTAACTGAAGATTAGAATTATACAATATTAAACACAATATTAAAATAATTTCCTTTAATGTTAATTTTTCTTCGCCGCGGGGAAGGAAACCATTTATATTGAACACCATGACAATAGCTAGTAAATAAAAGATAAGTAAACAAACCGTTTTTAATGTTCTTAATTGGTCATAGATATTATTATTTAGTGAATATTTTATGTAAGTTATAATCGACAGTTTTGAATATGAATATAAAAATTAAAAAATTAATCGATTGTTTAAATAAAAAATATATCTTATCTTCAATAATGTAGTTTATGTAGATAAAAATATATATATAATATAATATGTCAGTATGTTTTGCGTTCATTTTTCAGAGAACGTAATAAATATAAGTCATACTTGATATTCCCTGTTTTGTTTAGTCAGTATTACGAGTATTAACATGACAACTCGTGTGTCACTGATTCTTTGTGAGCTTTTAGCGTTTCCAAGTAAGAGGTGTTTTTTAGAATGTGACACTTTTAACACTAAACGGATAATTAAATACATTATAATTATAACTTTATTTATTGATGCAGAATTATTTAGATTTAATGCCGAACTCAGACTTAAACATATTTATTAGATTAGAGAAAAAGGAAAGAACATACTTTTCGTGTTTGAATCTTGGCATATTTATTAAAATATAAGTCGTCTATTAGTTTTTTTAAATGAATTATATAATTATTACTTTATTAAACTGGTTTTTATTAAAAAAATATGTTCATGGATCTGCAACAATTTCTAAGGCAGCAATATGAGTGAAACACAAAATAAATGTAACTTTAAAAAGCAGTTAAGAATAATCAATAATTTATTTTGCTTTATTTCAAAACGAAAAATGATACAACTATAAAATTGTATTGTGCAGTTTTTAGTGTTGTTGAAAAAAAATCTTATTTAAATGTAGGTAATTTAATATAATTATATTATTTACTATTCTGTTACACATACGACAATATTCCAGGGTAACTATTTTTGTGATCGCAAAATGAGTATGCCGAACCGAACCACCGAACTAGAGATGAACTTGCAACTCGTAACTTGCACCGTGGATCTCCACAGGAGTTGTGGCCGAGTGCACTAAAAAGGGATTTTAAACTATGGCCATAGTCTTTTTTTATTGGATGTCCTTCCTGTCGTAGGTAATTCCTACGTTATCGGCACCGGCACAGTGTGACCATGCAAAAAACATTTTGTGGGCCAAAAAAATGTTATATTGTAGTTTATAGAAATAAAAAATAACTTCATTTTGAAATTGGTAGGGATGAGTTCATCTTCCAGAATTATCTCTAAACAAATTTACTTGAGCCATTTTTTGAACTAATATCAATTATCTATTGTTATTATAATTAGGTATATTGTTTTAGTATACTGCGAGAAGCGTTCATAAACGAAGAATGATTTCATAATTAGATTATTTTAAACGAATAAATATGCAACGTTTCATTCTATTTCGGTTAAAAACAGCATTCCCAAAAAATTTAAATTAACCAACATGATCCTAAAACTTATTTTAGTTACACATTATTCTAGGGTCTGTTGAGTCTCTGTAGTTGTCCCTTGATTAGCAAAACTTTAAAAGTATCATAGAAAATATGGTTGCCTGTAAAGTCGGTTTTACGGGCGAAGATTTACGTGACCACGTCTTTTTCTCGGTAGAATATTTATTGATATGAATATTATTCAATTGCACAATATTTTAATAATTTGAGTGATTTTGTTGAGGATAGGACGATGAAGACGTTGTCACGTAAAATCATTTTATATATTATTTATTTTATATTATATTATTGATGTTATTATTTTTTACAAAATTTATTTACAGACTTTTTCGATACATCAATTAGTTGCGGAGATATCGATCATTGAAGTTATTGTTTGCTACCAGTATTTTATATATTTATTTTTTTCAGTTATAAAAAAATACTATTTCCAATTGTGTCTACCAAGTATGGTCACATGTACTGGCCTACATATTAAATAATAATAAGTACAGATAATGTTATTTGACGTCACTTCTGATTTTATATATTTTAATATTTTTAATTTTAAAGAATTAATTTGAAAATCAAAACACTTATTCAGATCGAAGGTTCAAATTTTTGCTAAATAAATTTGACATTAATTAAAATTTGTAATTGTAAATAATGAAGTTGAAAATTAAAACATTTACTTAAATTAGATGTTAAAATTCTTGCTCAACACATTTTAAATCAAGTTTTCTTATATCTGCCACTTTTTCTTAATATTTGTAATTTTAAAGAATCAATTTGAAAATCAAAACATTGCTCGGCGGACCGATCATGTTTGAGTGGGAGAGAGACGCAAGGCATTCTATGTGTGTGTGACTCATCGTTACGTTACCGGGCGTTACACTTTTTATAAGTGACTCCCAGCTTAACCTAATTTAAGACGTTGTCACGTCAAAAAAATACACAAGTAGTGAAAGAATTAGAAAAAAACTATTTCCCTCTTTTGTTAAGTATTTTTTTTTCTTGCACTGATTATCAAAATTACGTCAATAAATGAACACTATAATACCCTTGAATTAGCACATTTTTTATAACCCCACTAGTTGGTTTGTGAAGAGTGATGCAGGTTATAAAACAATATTTACTTATTTTCACAAAAAGTTTTCCATAATAACTTAAATTAAATTGAAATTAAATTAACTGCAATAAATTATATAAGTAGATTTGTCAGCATTTATTGATTATTTTAAATTAGATATAACAGAACCGTTGGATTAAAAACATTGATTTAATTAAATTCTATTCCGGTTGGAATTGGTTGATTGATTTTTAATCGGTTTGATATTTTGTGTACTTATGATTTTTATCATATTCTGTCATAGTCACCTGGCTTATTTTGTTGGAAATGTTGCCATTTTTTAATCAACCACTAAACAATATGCAAATTTAGTTCTTCTTTAGTAATTAATATGTCAGTTATGTGTGGATTTGAATAGATTACATAATTAAGAAGGTTTAAAGTATAAAAAATAATAAGGTCTACTATATGTATTAGAACTAGCTTACTGCAAAGAATCACCAATGATTATCGTTCTGTTCTTTAAAACAATTAATGGCACTGCTTACAAACTCACTAAACTGTTTATTATCACTGTTACAGTTTATTATACTAGTTCTGTTACACAACTTAGTCTCTCAATCACACACTCTGAGCTTTCTTAGCTGGGAGACGATTTATGTATTCACTACTTTTAATCAAATCAGTCTCCAATATTACAATAATTTATTTAGTCAATAAAACTCTATATAAACAATACATGTTTTAATCATACCATCAACTGATATCTTTATTTTTTATCAAAACCTACCCTCCTATTATAGGAAATGTAACATATGAAATAAAACTCTAATAAAACTCTTTTTGTAATTTAACTGAAGGCGGATTCATAGTTCGATAAAAGTTAGAATAATTTGAGAGTACTAACTAATATTATTCTTTCACACTATGCTAAATTAACAGGTAGCTTAGCTTATGCTCAGTAATGGTAAGGTTGATCTCTGTTATGCACATCTGTAAAATACGAAAAATTACAATGGTTCCAACCCTAGAACAACAGACAAGGTTGAAGGGGGTTAGATCGAAAGTGGAGAAAGCGTGGGTTATATGTTTTTTCACTTGCATATATAACGAAGCATAAGAAGGTAGTCCATACGTGTATACTAAACTATATACGAGTAAAAGTAGTGTCTAAATTGAAGCTCTATCACCATTTTTTTTTATTCTCTATTAATGTATATTTAATGTGAATGTTACTTCTTGCAACCAGATTCCAGATGTAAGAAGTAACATATATGCGTATTAAAAGAAAATAACTTCACAAGTTTAATAGTTAACATATTGACAGCCATTGGTCACGCATTACCCACCTAGATATTTCTAAAAAAAAAAATAAAAAAATTACATTATTAAGCAAAATATTAAATAAAAATGGAATTTAATGACATACATTATTTACATAGAATTATTCAAAAAACTGTCTCGAACTTTTTTTACTAAATGTTTGAAATTTGAGAATTTAATTATTCAATTAAATTTAACTGAAATCGGCTTACCCTTAGATTTCTAAAGATAGTAACACTATAAATAAGCAGCTAATTACGCTCTGTTTGCGCATTAGCATCTGTTAATCCTAAATAAAACCTTGTACCTGTATCATTTACTGGGGCAAGGTACTGGTACAGGTACATCTACAGGTACACCAAGTGATCTGGTGATCAGTATGGCTTATAAAAGCCAAAAAATAATTTAAATGCAAGCTTCGGTACGTTTACGAAATATTCGGTACACCTGTTTCTAACAAAGTTACAAAGGTAAATAATTTATTTATCATATCATTTATAATGATATTTTAAATTATACTACGTCACGCTTTATACCTTGAAAAAAAGTATTTAATATTAATATTTTATTCTATCAAAACATTTTTTTCACAGGTACAATAAAAAATTAAATAAGTTTTATTTAAACAGGGCTGTGCGTATTCTACTTTATAAAAAACATAATTTTAATAATTTAATATGTATAATAATATAATATGATTATTTTAATCTCTCTCCAAAAGCGTCAGTACAGAAATTTAACAATTAAAACTAAGAGTGTTACGGCCTAATATTTATTTAAAATTGTCTCGGATACCAAATTTTGTATTATTAAATCACCAATAACTTGCTTAATTTTAGTTTTATATTGAAATGTCAAAATGTCATTTCATGACGGTAACTTGCATGAATTGCTTACGTTTAAAATAAAATTATTAATTATAAAAAATAACATGAATTCCTTAATATGTATAAAAACATTATAAAAATATTATATATTTTGAATTGTACGTCATTTTTATACAGCCTTGGTATATTTTTTTACCATTTACGGGATAAAATTGCTGTAACTAAAATAAACTTATGCAAATATCTTTGATAAATATCATATTATATTCTTGAATGTATAAATAGATATATGTATAATTGTTATTTTATTCAGGTTTCGTGGACTAACTAACTATAAATGTAAATTTAATTAGGATTAATTAGGACCTATTATTTTTAGTGTTCATTAGTGTCCACAAATTAGAATGGGATTACGGGATATAATTCTAGTAAAGATATACATTTTAATTAATACATATACAAAAATATTAATTCTACTTTGTCAAAAACTTATAACGAGATGAGTGTGGATGCTTCTTTACTTTCTCTCTCTATTTAATAAGCACTTGTTGCGTAACATAATCTGATACAAATTTTATAAGAAGATATTTTATCTGCATTTCTTTGAATACAAGCAACAGTACAAAACTACGGTTTTGATATAAATTAATGCAGCTTAAGAATCTTCATAATTAAATTTTTATTTACTTTTTGAAGTTATGAATAAAAATGTTCTTCATTTAACTACGTTTGTAACTGCTATTAAGAAAAGATTCTGGTTCCATTACTGAAATTTTAAATTAGATAACAATGTTTTTTATGAATTCCCAATGTTGAAATTGGAAATATATGAAATGATATGAAGGTAGGCATCATGAAAAACGTGAGAATAATAATAATATATCTAACAAAAATATAAAGTATAAATAAATTTTTAGCATCAAAAACGCATTAAAACATATAAAAACGTTTTCATCCTCGGATATAACAATCCCAAATATACCCCATGTACACTTTACTAGTCACAGAATGCAATCGGAGTGTTTTGTGATTTATCTAAAGCCTTTGATTGCGTGGACTATCAAACATTACTATGCAAATATAATCACTATGGTGTGCGTACCGCTTGATCTTATTGCCTCTTACTTGCATCAAAGAGTTCAGACAGTTGATGTAAAAAATTTTAAATCGTTTGGATCTCACCTAAAAATGGGTGTTCTATAAGGATCTATTCTAGGCCCTTTCTTATTTTTACTCTATATTAGTGATTTACCCTTTCATGTAAAAGAGCTATGTGACATTGTACTTTTTGCTGATACCTCGCTTATTTTTAAAGTTGATCGTAATAAAGCTAATTTTGACAAAGTTAACTGTGCTCTGTCACGTGTTCTTCATTGGTTCGAAATTAATAATTCGGTATTAAAAACTAAGAAAAATAAATGTATGGAATTTACATTTCCGAATGTAAAAAGTCAAAATTGCAGTTTATTCCTTAACAATGAAGTGTTAGAACTGACTGACGCAACAACTTTCTTAGGTATAACTTTAGATAAAAAGCTCCAGTGGAACACCCATCTCTCGACACTCGCAAGCAAACTTAGCTCAGCCGCCTTTGAATGATTATAAAGTAACATTAAGAAACATGATTTCTGCCATTTATGCAAAAACAATTTAATTTAGGTTTTTTTATAATCAAAATTAAAAATGGTCAAAATATTACGTTGTTATTAATATTGCTGTGACCGTTTTACATTAATATTGAAGTCAGCCTCTGAATTTATAATCCTTGGATATCATTAATGTATACTGTATTTTATATTTACTTTTTCGATTAAGGTAAACAATATCAACAAATCTTCATTAGAAGAAATTCAGTATAAATAGTCATGTTTTGATGGACGTAATTGATTACGTCCGTTACGTTGAGTCTTTTTTTTACACAGTCGAATTAAATTTTAGTGCATTACCTTACCCTTAATTTTTTTATTTTTAGGTCAATTACAAACAAGACCTATTTTTAGATGGAAGACTTAAAAATAAGATCTCTTAATTTAATTATAAATTAAAAATATAAACAGAAAGGATAAATGGTACATGATACATGATTATTTAAAGTTTTTCGTTAATTTTGTTAACATGTACATAAATGAATAAAGTGTAGTTAGTGTCACTAATCAATAAACTTCTGACAGTTTGGAAGGAATAAAACACTGAAAAAACAAAGTCGTCTTAATTTAGATAATATTAATAACAAATGTACTCACTGCCTCATCAAAGAATCACAATGTTTATTCTATACATATTTCCAATTTATTAGTTACAGGTCAGTTTTTCTTAATTAATTCAAGCCCGTTAATATCTTTTATTCATTGTGATTTCAATGTATTCCATATTTAAAAATCTGAATACTAGTAAACGATCTACAACTAACAAACGGCTGATTACTTTATTTTCATTTCTAAATTCTAAAAAAAACAAATCCGATCCCAATAATAATTGAAGTTCTCGGAATTGTATTTGAATTATAGAATTGAATTCTAACAAATAATATATATTTTCTACAACTGCCTAAAAATTTTAATACCTACACCTATTCAGACTTCCGACCTATTTCTATCTTCAGTTTTCTATCCCAGGTCTTAAAAAATTATAATTGATTAAGTCACATAGTACAACTACGGCTCTTGTAAAAGTTATGGATGACATTCGATTAGGCATGGATAAGTAACAACTCTCATTTTAACGTTGCGGCATTTCAGCTATGATTTCATCGCAGGCGATTATGACATATTATTATTTATACTCTACTTCCATATATCCATAAGTAATTAACTGGTTTCAAAATTATCTTCATTAATGGGTAACGCCCAGATGAATTGTATGTCGGGGTATCGCAAGAAAATGAACGGTCTAAAAATAATATAGAAGAACTGGTGTTCTGGTGTCAAGAGTTTAGATCACCTGTCGATCACGACAACAACCAATCAGAAAATTTAACTTATTTATCTCTGTACAGTTAATGAACAACTTAGTTAATACTGTATCAATCATGTTTTAAATAATATAATATTTAAACTGCAACATTTATATTGAAACACATTTATTTAAATAAATAAATAAATAATTAATTAAAAATCAACCACTCCGGGCAAGATTCGATGCGACGTTGCCATATAGAATGACTTAAAAAAAATTGCATATATGCTCAATTAGTTCCTCGGCTGTGAATCGGCAGAGCGATGAGAGGGTTTTTAACAGCTCGCAGGTCTGATTTTGGACCTTATCCTGTAATTTTCATTCTATATCTTTTAAAATGTAACATTTTTTTTTTGGGAACTTTAAAACAATTCGTTACCTTATATTTTTTTTTAGAACATTAATTCTGTTCGTTTATTTAATTGGCAGCGAGTGACGTCTACATTTAATTCACGCTTAGATTTCCCCCACGTCACAAAGGTAAACATCTTTATTATCTATGAACACCATTTACTTGTGCTTGTCTGTGAATTATTCAAAAAACAATAAAATTATACCGTTCTTTAAAGAATCAATTCCATTTCTTGTAACTAAAATTAGTAAATATTAAGAATATTTAGCCCTGACATGAAAGGTAATAGTTTTTTATTAAAAATATTTAATCACAATTAACGTAAAAAAAGAACTATTAAAAGGCTTGTTCTTGATTCAACCATCGTAATAAGCTCTTTTATACTTATTAATATTTTTTAAGTATTAATTATTTTCTTAATTTCTTTGACTTATATACTCTGTGGGGCGAAACCGTTTATACTAAATGCCATCACAATAACTATTAAATAAAAGATCAATAAACAAACCAATGTAAATATTCCAGATTGTATTTGTTGACTTCACTATAGTAAAATAAAACGCATCGTTTACCTAAGCAACAAAATATATAACCAATCTATTGATTGAAAGATAAATAATTATATTTTTAATCTAAAAGCAATATATATTTTATATAATTATATTCTGCGTTCACAAATCAGAGAAGATAATAAATATCATTCATGTTTGATATTCCCTCTTTTGTTCTCTCAGCAGTAACATGACAACTCATGTGGCGCTGATGCTCTCTGAATAAGTTTAATCGTTGTCAAGTACGAAGTGTTATTCCGAATGACGACTTTTAATAAAACAGATTTTGGAATACAATATAGTTGTAACTGCTTATATAAATAAGTAGGCAATAATTTCTGTTTATTATTTATTCACGATGTTTGATTTATATTAATTTAACAGTTTTGAGACAAAGAAAAGAGCATACTTTTCGTGTTTAAATCAGGGCATATCCAGCTTTGAGACTTGAGCTATTTAATATAAGTAGTCCAATAGTTTGTTTATTTCAATTGGCCCTTGTGCTGGTGTTAATGGAAAAAAACATTATATAGTTTATAAAATAATATCTATTTTAGCTGTCAACATAACGTTTCCCAAATCTTCCTTACGTTAAGTATTTTGTTATCATTTAATTATTATTATTTTTACGATCTGTATGTTATAAAAACTATAAAATGTTTCACTATGACCACATGCAAGAAAAACGTCTCTTTGGAGAAAACTTTTCATAAATAAAACGTGTATGCACAATTTATATAGTGGTTTGGTTTTGCATTTTCAAAAGGAGCTTTTTAGCTAGTGACAAACCTTTGAAGTCCGAAATACTGTTGATGTAAATTCTTTTTTACTACAATTTCATTTTAGAATTCAGGTACAAAAAATTAAAGAAAATAAATCATTCCTTTTTGAAAGCGAATTCTGTCCACAATATATTTTTTTAACAATTAATTTCTGAAATTTATTTTATACACACAATACAATTTTTTAATGTATTACCACGAATAGTTGAAACATGTCATTTTGAATGTAAGATAAGATGGTTCCAAAATTTAAATTCGGAGAAATATATTGTTTTGTTTTAATATTGTTATCGTATTCCTTTATTAAAATTGTTTAAGTGTCTGCTTGTTTGTTTATTCTTGCAGACCAGTTTTAAGTTATTGTTCGGGTGAGCATGTAGGATACTTTCTACTCCAGAAAATGTCTGATTGTGAAAGGAAGGCAAAAATTTATTTAAAATCATATAAAACAAAACTGTTCGAAAGATTTATAAGAAATTTGGTGTGATGTTTGTTTTATGATTTAAATCTACTAACATAACCCTTTCTATTCCGAAATATTATTTTCTTTTTGACGGAAACACAAAAGCTGATTTCATATTCACAATATGTGTTATGTTGAGATGCACAATGACGTGATGTTCACAAGAAAACGGTGTCACTAGAAGATTTGTTCGCTAAATTCTTCTTATATAAAACTTCAATGGCTTCAGTTGACAATGAGCAATTCAATCCATTTTTTCCCCAAACTCATTTCATTCCAATGATAAACTATGCCACTTTAAATTAATAGCCGTAACTCTCACTTTTCGTCCGTTTACTTTTAGTGAACTCACAGTATGTGATTTTAAGAAGAGCAGTTTGCCCATCTCAACTGGAACCGTTGGTAATCATAACATCAGATGAAATATGAACATTTCTCTCAAGGGATTGTTTTTACAATTCTTACCCGTATCCTCAAATTATAATTCTATTAGTATTTCTCCAGAAGTCTGAAAAGTTTCTCGTATTATTCCGGTACCTAAAAGTTATCCCTATTAAATTATATTAAATTATCGCTATATGTATTCAGATTTTAATACTATTTCTTTCGAAGTCATGTTTTGAGTTTGCTTTACTTCATTAACATATTGGTTTTAATTAGTTACAAAATTGTCTCCAATATCGTCGACAACTAATTCAGCTTAATAAAATTGTATGTCATCATGGCATGACATTCATCTTGATGTACCAAGATAGCGCATTATCACATTCTTTCTTATGTATGTATCTTCCTATATAATAAAATTTCTCAATTACTTCTCTCTATCGTATATACATGACACAATTGTTATGTGATATTGGTTAGCTTAGAATTTGAGTTTTCAAACGATGATTATAAAAGCTAGTAAAAACTAAATTGAATATTAATCATATTTGATAAAGGGAGTTAATAAATTAATTGTCGTGCTTCCCTTACACTAATCCAACGATAATTTTACAATATAGGTAAAAGTTGTCGTTATTGGGTGCAATAGTTATCTATGGTATAAAAAAATATCAAGTACTCTATGTAGTCTTAGTTGAAAAGGTATTTAATTAAGATTTACAATTTCTTCAATTAGATATTTAGTCATAATATTAAGCAGCCAATAATTCATTAACTTTTGCGGAAATACCGAAATATGTCCTACACATAGTGACAAAATGTCATTCCACCATGCGCCGGTATACTGATTAAATTATCTATTTATATATATATATATTCTTGTTTTACAACAAAATTATTGTTGTTAATTACGTAGTTATATCAAAATATAATATTAATATATAAAAACAAAACTAAAAAAAAGTTCAACATTAAAAAAAAACTGTTTTGATATTTTCCTCATAAAAAAACAGTATTAATCTTAACAAGAAATCTAAATTTAATTTTTGTTCAGTTATTTTAAATTACTGTTTTAACTGTCATGGGTTGTGTGTGTATTTTTAACAAAATATTTTACTAATCAAGGTATGTGCAATTCAATTTATGGGACATAATAATCTCTTTATATTCAATTCCTTATCGAGTTCATATTTTTGTCTTGTAAAAATATTAAAAATGCCGAAATAATGGAAATGTTTAGGATATATTTCGTTCAGATTAATGGAGCGAACTATTCCTATAACTACCAACATTATAATAAATTTCAAATAAAAACCACTAAAAATCACAATGGAGTTTCAGGGTCAGAATTGCTTTATTTGTGTGATTTTTAACAAAATTTAGTTCAAGCTACTTATACTATTAAGTAGTCCTAAAATCAGTTAATATTCTTCAAGCTTTTGTAAATTATGTAATTATCTTATCTACTATTGTAAGAAATGTAATAGTAAAAACTCTTATAGTTTATTACTGTCTAGAAATTGAATTATATATATTTTTTTTTATATGATCTAGGGCAATGCTTGACTACATTCCACCTGATGGTAAGTGGAATGTAGTCTTAGGTGGTAAGACGCATTATCCTAGCAACCTATTCACTCTTATCTTGAATGTGACCACATTGTATTCGGTCGGAAATACCGACGCAGGCAAGCTGTTCCAATCCTTTGCTGTACGCAGTAAAAATGAGGAAGCAAAGCGCTTCGTTCGGACAGGTGGAATGTCCACAACAAAAGGATGAAAACCTGCCGTGCGTCGGGACGTCCGGTGGTGGAAGGGGGACGGGGGAATTAAATTGTGTAATTCCTGCGCACACTCACCAAAATGTATCCTATCGAATACTGAGAGGCTAGCAATTCTACGCCTGTGCTCAAGGCTTTTGAGGTCGGCTCCAACCAATTCGGGATCGCCTATAAGCCTCTTTGCTCGCCTCTCAATTGAGTCCAGAACCGCAAGATGAGACTTTGCGGCACCAGCAAATATGTGACCACAGTACTCTACACACGACCGGATCTGTGCTTTGTATAAAACAAGAAGCTGTCCCGGTGTAAAGTACTGCCGAACCTTCGCCAGAACGGCAAGCTTTGCTGCTGCTGCTCTTGCTCTGGACTCAATGAACCGATCAAAGTTGAGGTTCGAGGAAATCTCTAAGCCTAATAACTGAAGCCAGTCACTGTATTCCAAGGATACATTCTGGAAATAATTCATTTAATATCTACTTTGAATAGAATTTAAGATTAATGATCAATCTAATCTAAAGCTTGTCTTTAAATTACTCAAACTGATTATTTCGATTAAGAATTTTAACTATTCTAGAATTTTAACTAAGAATTTTAATTATTTATTAATTTAACGGACATTGTAATCACTAATTTAAATAGTCTAGAATCTAGAATTTGCGATTATATCCACTGCTTAATCAACAAAATATATCAAATATATTTGCCGTCGAATTGTATGCATGAGATGTATTAGGTTGTCTGTCGTAATGTACCTACTTTTGAATATCGAATAATATGAGCCCGAGTATCCCAAGACGTTATTTATATATAGGAAATCTATATCATATATAATTATAAGTTTAAATCAGTACGGTAAATTTAGCCTCTGCAGTAATAATTTATTTTAGACATATTTACAAAAGAAAGGTTGGTACTATTTGAAAAACTTTTTAATATTCTTTTAAGATTTTCAAAAGAGTAAGGATACCGTGTTTGAATTTTTGTAATTACAAAAGTTTTTGGTGGCATTGATTCTTTGATATAAATTATGACTTTCTTTAACTTTATTATGACTTTTTCTGGGAAAAAATAAAATATCTAACTCTACGATTTTAAACCTAATCTTAAGTTTTTATTGATATAAGAAACATTAAAACTGAAATTATTTTGTAACAACAAACTTTGAAGAATTTAATGAAATTATCTGTATATATATATATATGTTTTGCAATGTTTTTTAATTACCTTTTTTAAATTTAAATAAATAATTTATGACAGTCAATAAAAATTGGCGGAATGCAACCTTCAAGCTCTGGGAGACTTGTTATATTGGTGTGTTAATTAAGCTACCATATCGCTACGTTTTTATGTACCTAATCCTACTTCTGAAAACTCCTGTCCATGTCTATTAGTTTTTCATTATATAATGATAATACTCTTTATTGCACACCACATACAGAAACGTTACATATAAATTCTTAATAAGAGGTATTGGTAATACAACAAGGCGGTCTTATCGCTAAATAGCGATCTCTTCCAGACAAACTTATACTGGTGGGAATGAAGAAAGAGAGTACAGAGTGGTGCATAAAATATATATCAAATTTAAATACATATAAGATTTATTATACTTACAATATAATTATATATACATATTTATATGTAGTGGTACTTAGAAATAAATATACAAAAATACCTATATTTATTTCAAATATTACTAAATTTAATTAAAATTACAAAAAATAGTTATACTCTTAATAATATTATCTTATAGTTTATTCTACTATTATTTATAGCATCCATTTCGTTAGTTCTCGTAAGTGGTACCGAGTCACGTCCGCATTTTATGCACACTTAGATTCCTCCCACGTTACTGCTTATCTATATCAGCTATGAGACTTATTTATGCTCATCTGTGACTTATTAAAAAAGAAAATTAAAAATAAAACATTAAATTACTATTTTTAAGCTAAAGTCTTGTAAAGTTGCCATTTTTGGACCCTATTAATCCATATTATAGATAATAATAACTTTCATAAATCATTGATTCTTTATAAAATGTAACTTAAGTATACTAAAACAGAAAATGCAGATATTTTTATATGTATTAGATTATCACGCTTGCATTAACATGGTAATAGGCTATTTTATACTTAATTGAAAACTAACTGAAGACTAGAATTACACAATATTAAATACAAAGCCTTTTAAAATAATTTCCTTGAATGTTCATTTTCCATCGCCGCGGGGGAAGTATGAACCATTTATATTGAATGCCATGACAATAACTGGTAGGTAAAAATAAATTAATTAAACCTTTTAAATATTTTTATATATTTAGGATATTTATAGAAATCGATTTTAAACTGTGGAAAAGTGAAACATTCAAAAATACATTTAAGGTTCATTTAAAAAAAAACAAAACCAATTGAATATTGGAATGTTAAATATTTATTCCCCTTATCTTAGAGCATTAAATTAACTAATATGAGAAAAACATTTCATTATACGGATATCTTATCGGATATTATCTATAAGATATAAGTACATTTTACGGTTGTAATTTAGGGAATATAATAAATATTCCTTATTCTTGATATTCCCTGTTTTGTTCTCTCAGCAGTAACATGACAACTCGTGTGGCGCTGATGCTCTCTGAATAAGTTTAATCGTTTCCAGGTATGAAAGAGCACGTGTTTTTCTAATTGAAATGAATTTTATAAGGAACTGATAAATGAATAAAATATAATTATACATAACTGCTAATGTAGACTTACAAAACATATTTTCTGGTATTTTTTTAAACTCGGTTTAAAGAGAAAAGAGTGTTTGTTATACACTTTTTGTTTTTAAATGTGGACATACCCAATTTTGGACCAGTGTCAGTAGTCTAAAAGATGAATTAAAAAAATACTTTATTTCGTTATGAGTTTATTTAGCTGGTGTTTATTTTCAAATATTTCTAATATATTCGTGGAGTTTACCTGGCATAGCAGTTTATGAATTCTAAAGTGAAAAATATATTTATTTCATAAAATAATTTCAATTAGTAAAAGTATACAATGTATATTATTGTGTTTCAAATAAAAACTGAGACAAATACACAATTTTCAAAAAGTTTTTCTATTGTCATAAATTGTGAAATGTGAGACGGTTAATATTCCCATACATTGCGGAATAGCTGATTTTGTGTAATATATCAAGCATATTGCATCGGTATAATAAAATATAAAGATACAATTTTTTAGAGCTTTGTTTGTTCCGCTTTTTCATAATAATTCAATTTATGTAATTCACTTATTATGTATAAAATTTGTATTCTTTTAAAACCTCTGGTTGCAGCTGTCGTAATCAAGCTTTTATAATAAACAAACTACTAATTATTTAATTATTCGTCTGCGTGTTTTATTGGTACACACATCTCTTTCGAAAATATCTCACCGTAGGAGACATTCAACCTGAAAGTTTGGAGGAGACATCTAAAAATATACTACTATTAAAAAGCTATAATCAAATTATTAAGGTTATTTTATTCTCATTTGATTAAAACACTCTAATGAATAATCAATAATCAAATTGTAGACCATATGCGATAATTTTTTTTTATTCCATTATGCAATAGTCAGGGAGTCAGTTAACCTAGTTAGTCAGTCTTTATCGAGTTTTCTAACTCTTCTTTCCAACTCTCTTTTTACAACCTAATGTTTTTTTTTGGAACTAATCTTTTGGAATTAGTCTTTGACCTATCCTTGTGGTCATCACCGGTGTCACATACGATAATACCATATCAGAATAATGGGAGCTAAGTGTTTGGCTTTCACATGGTGATATACTATCTCATCTTATATTCTCTGACTTCTAAATTTACAAACATGCAAAGCCTGACAAAATCATCAATGCCATTTCTTTTTTCAACACTATGTAGAAACATTTTGACTACAAGTGCCAAAAATTTGGTATTAATGATTATATATATATTTTTATTCATTTATATTTTTATTAACTTCAAAGGTCTTTGAAATGTCAGGCAAAAATGTGATGTAATCAGCGACGACGTCTTAAATCGGAATCAATTGATTTATGAAAACATAAATATTTCTTCTTTATCAGCTGTTTATAATTAAAACCTCAGCACTGTCCCTATGTTGGAAAGTCCATGTAAATCTTGTTTTTGAATTTAGTATATAGATAATTACTAATCTTTCATCTCTTTGAAGATGCTGAAGTCGGCCGTTTTAACATCTTCCAAAGAAATTATATAAAGTGGCCTTCGTCTTCTCAAATGATCCAATCTTAATCATATATCTTTTTCGTTAACCCGGCGTCAGCACAGTTAAAATATGTTACAACGATAGAAGGGTTGGGTCCAGGAGACCCGTGAAGAAAATCGTCATAATTTCGATAATTACAAGACATTTACTAATATATGGCTGTAATTGGATAAAACGACTATAGTTTAAGTGGTCATGTATGAGTAAAAAGAACTTGAAGTAAAACTTTCTTTTTAATATTTTTTTTATGATAGTGGAGCAAAATATTAACAAAAATAACAACCTTTGTTTTAAAGTCACAAAACTTGAACCAAATATAAACTTTTGTTCTTAAATATTAATAATTAGGATATATTATGTAAATCAAATTTAATAAGACTACAAATAAAATTACAAATTAGTTTTATGAATCAGTCATATCATTGCTTACATATGCGCAGTCTCTACAGTACAATATTGCAAACTCAGCGCAGATATATTTGTTTCAGTTCCGTCAAGTTCAATTACTTTTTTAGTCTTTTTTGGCAGGACAGTCTTGCAACCTTTTTCTGACCTTCAGTATCTTTGCAGACGGGTCCCTAACAGGGTTTCCTAAAAAAATCGCGTATTGTTTGGCACATTAGTCTTAGCAACTGCAAGATGCCTTTACGGTCGCGCAAATGCTCACGAACAAGATTAATGCGTAAATTGAGAATTTGCAACACGTTGTAACAATGTTGTTATTTACCGTAAGAAATATATGTGCATTTATTGAAGCCATATTTATATATATTATAAAATTTTCAACCCTAAATCGAATGTTTAGGCCTAAAGGCATCTATGGCCACTTTATTGTATCTCTTCCAATAAAATTAGAAGATGTACCTGGCTGTTGTAAGTGCTGACAAAATTCTACTGTGATTCTGTTCTGTAATTCAATCAGGGGCTCATTATCACTATTCATTTCACATGCGTTTTCGTCGATATTACTGGTTTGGCTGCAATGCTCAAATGGACTTCTACATCTGCAGTTTCTGAATTTTCATGATCGGAGTCTGATTTCTCCAAGATACTCAATATTCGCTGTCGTTCGCGTTCTTCGAGAACCGTTATTTCAAAAGTCATGCGAATAAAATAAATAAATATACTTTTTTATAATGGCGCGAAATTACTACACGAAGTGTATGGTTGGGTCAAATTTACCCTTTGTCATGTTTAGAAGCGTTTATACACCGCTGCGATTGCAATACGACTAAATATCGATATTCCGTGGAAAGATACGACCCTTAGCTCCAGCTATTGAGAATTATGGCAGTGTGGCACCAAAAACATTAGAAATACGCGCATTTGAAAATAGCCCGGGTCAAATAGACCCAACTGTGCGAACGCCGGGTTAAAAGCAAAAATGTCTTATTACTCACGGGAGCCAGGATATTTTTTATATTTGTGTCAACTATTCACTACCCTTAACTTTATTTCTGCATATTATATAAATTATTTAAATATGTATAATCAAAGTTCATTTACATAGATGTATTATATAGATGTAATTTGTCGGTTTTTATTACAAATAAGTATCTATGATTTCAAAGTATATTGAGCGTTTGTAAGCAAAATAAATATTTGCCTAATTTATTTTAATGTTGTTTTTTCAATAATTTTCTTTGCTTATTAATGTTTCATGTCTTAAGTGCCTCACTCTATATGAAACATGTTACTATTACTGTATCAATATTGTACTGTTTTTCGGGTAGAATGGAATAGCTTCTTAGCAATTCCGAGTGCTGATCAGTAAAATACCTAAATAACAGAGATTAATAGATTCTTTCTTGTGCTAATTATTTATTGTGATATATTAACAATCAATTTTATTTTTGTTTATATGTAATAAACGCTACAATAAAAGTGTATTTTAACCTTTAGATACTATTTTTGTTGATTTGTAAAACAATTTAATAATTAAATTCATAAAAAATTATTGAAATGTCATTCGATTATAATAATGAGTTTGATCTCAAATCTTTTACATAATAGCATGTGTATACTTACTGATAAATATATATAAACAATAATTATTTTTTTCTAAACCGGTGGACATATTTAGCGGAACGCAAAAAACAGACTGCAAGATCATATGAAAACACATTTTTGTTGTACAATACATTTGATTATTATTCTGAATTAATTAAATTAACATTTTTGAACATAAAAAATCACAAAATTAAAGCGAAAGAAACGAAATTAAAGACAATAAGGTCAGTGACTTAATTCTGAAGAATTTTGACCTAACACAATGAAAACTAAAGAAAAGTTAATATATAATAATAAAATAATAAAAACCAGTCATTTGGACAAAATGACTGGTTTTTTCGCGATGGGTGATACAATCAGTATTTAGTGTTGCCACCTCTTGCTGTTAAAACTGCCTGCATGCGTCTGGGCAAGCTCTCTATTAAATTGTCAATAAAACTTTGCGGCATTGAATTCCATTCTTCAACCAATGCGGTTTTGAGGTCTCTTACGTTGACAGGTGATGGATTTCTATGTTTAATTTGTCTTCCCAGTTTGTCCCAAACGTGTTCTAATGGATTTAGGTCTGGCGAGCGTGCCGGCCACCCCAAAACCTGGATTCCGACCTCATTAAGATATTCCGAAACTAATGCCGCAATGTGAGGTCGAGCGTTGTCATGCATTAGAAGAAAATTGTCTCCAATGAAAGGGGCAAAAGGCATCACAATCTGCTCTAAAATGTCGGTTACGTATCTTGCCTCAGGGAGCCGTTTTCTACGATGTGTAGCTCCGTGCGTGCTCCTAAGCAAATACCGCCCCATACCATTACTGACCGTCCACCATACGGCTCTCTCCCAATAATGTTACACTGAGCGTATCTTTCTCCGGGTCGTCGCCATACTTTGGTCCTTCCATCATCTGGTTTGAGACAAAATCTGGACTCATCACTAAAAAGAACTTTTCCCCAAGTGTCATTATTCCAATTTAGGTGGAAACGAGCAAAGATGGCCCGAGCCACTCGATGACCTGCGGTGAGCTGTGGACCTCTGGCAGGCAAGTATGCCCCTATACCAGCTGCCTTCAGTCTTCTTCTGACGGTTTTGGTACTAATTATCACTTGTCTAACTTCCTGCAGCAGGTTTCGTACCTCAGAAGAAGTCAAGGTACGGTTTCTGAGAACACTGCTGACAATAAATCTATCGTCTCTCTCTCCTGTTACTCTTTTGTGACCTTGTCCTTTACGCCTGGTATACTCTCCAGTCTGCCGGTATCGTTTAACATTGCGGAAAATCACAGACTTGGAAACATGTAATGTTTGAGCCACTTCATTGTAAGTGTAACCATTTTCAATTAAAGTTACAGCTTTAGAAACCAGAGCAACGCTGAGATCCGGCATTATCGCCTAAATTTATCGAATTAAGTTCACTTCACTTAATAATGACAATTTTTCGTCAAAAAAACAACAGAAATAAAGTTTTTGTTAAAAACAACAAAAGCCGACGAAAATTCCATACATTTCTTGTCTCAGAAATTAGCAGATAAACAAAAAAAAACAAATGAAATTTAAAATAAAATTATTTTTAAAATCATCTTTTTTTTTAATACATAATATTGGTATAGTGGCCAGTACGAAAATATGAAAATATTTTCCGTTATTCGACCTTTTTTTTGCGTTCCCCATATATGTCCATGAGTGTAGTTTCCTACATATACAGGTAGTTTTGAAATTTAAGAATTAGAACTATCCAACATAACTTAATAACTATTTCATAATTAAAACCCTCTTTAATCGCTGAATATTTATTTTATGATGATTTCAAAATATTCAAAACATCAGAACGATAATTTGCTATTGAATTGATTCGCGTTGGGGAATTTACTCAATAAATATAGAAACATCATAAACACACATAATGATAAGTTTAACTGAAAACAAATATAATAACGTACCCATAATTGAGATCTTAATAACATAACACGATCTGAAATCCGTTGGTTTATTTGATTATAATTTTACTCACCAATTACTCTCAAATACGCACTAGCTACCGCTAATTGAAGGGAAATTGGTATGAAATTGCAGTAATTAAAATTAATTTATACAAATATCTTTCAATAAATATTATTGTACATGCTATATTCTGCAATTTAATAAACATCATATACACGATGCTTAAATGTAATAACTATTTGTATAAGAATAATTTTAGTATTAAATATTTATTTTACTGCCATTTTTGGTAAAAATTAACAAAGCTTTTGAATTTTCTCAATCACTTTTTAACACAATTTGGTATTTTAATATGTGCATTTTTTGATTAAAAGAAAATAAAAATTGTGATCAATTCGTGTAAAATTATGCTACATATTACTGTAGTTGTAAAATGCTTGCTTTTTTATTGAAAACTTTTAGTTTTAATATTCATACTTATATTTGATAATTCTGTTTGTTAGGTATTTCCGATATAAAAAAGGTTTTAATTGTTCTGTTTCTTTTGTCTCCCTGGTAGGTAGGTAGGTACTCGTTCGAGAAGTCGTAAAAATATTTATAATAAACCTCTGTTTTAATAAGTTTTGAAATCCGTTGTAATAAAATTAAATTAGTTATTATAATGTTTGAAAATATCTATAAACATGTATAGGCATGTTCAGCTAATTTAAATTTATATAAATATAGAATGAAAAATAAACCGATACGGGCAGGGATTCGAACCCGTGACTTCTGGGAAACTGTTTTCTGAAATATTCACCTATAACTTTACGAAATAATTAAAACATCTTAGATATAGAGGTGTCTTAGATATAAACGTAAAAAAATCAACAACTATTTGAGTCCGTTTTCAAAATCGGATGAAATTAGATTAAATAATATATTTTGAAACAAATGCAATATTCGTTGAGAAACCGATTTTGTACATCGAAAGCCATGAAGTCTTAGTTTAATATTGGTTTCTACACAAATATTGCATTTAATTCAAAATATATACATAAATACATATGACTGCTACCGCAAGCTACCGAGTGACTTACAATACAATATATATAGTTGAATACAATACAATACATAAAGTTGAATACAATACAGAGGGACTTGAATGCTTAGAATGTTTCGTATTTCAATGCGCTTAATTCAAAAACAACTGAATGATTTTTGAAATTCATTCAACTATAATTTATTATTTATTTATTTAATACTTTACTGCACAAGATAAAGTACAATTGGCGGACTTAATGCCGAAGCATTTTCTACCAGTCTACCAAAACGGCAAACAGAAAAATAAAAAAATTTTTCTTTCTAAAATAATATTCTTTAATTTTTCTTTTTAAGTTTATTTAAAATACAACCTAATTTATTTGCAGGTAACTTTGAAACAATTAGTTTTTACTCTTAATAATATTATCTTATAGTTTATTCTACTATTATTTATAGCATCCATTTCGTTAGTTCTCGTAAGTGGTACCGAGTCACGTCCACATTTTATGCACACTTAGATTCCTCCCACGTTACTGCTTATCTATATCAGCTATGAGACTTATTTATGCTCATCTGTGAATTATTAAAAAGAAAAAAGGAGTTATAAACTATGTGTAAATTATATTTTCAAGAATGAATGCCTAATTGTTATAGATCAATCATCAATTAAATATTATTTTTTGATAAAATTTTAGTTAAATGTACTATAATATGAAAAAACTACTATTATAAAGTTCTCGCTTGATTTAAGAATCGTTATAAGTTTTATATTTACTTAAAAACTAACTGGAGACTAGGATTACTCGACGCCTCTTAAAATAATTGAGTGTTAATTTTCCATGGCCGCGGGGAAGTATAAACAGTTTAAATTGAACGCCATGACAATAACTGTAGGTAAAAGATAGCTGAACGAACCCTTTCTAATATTCTTGATTGTTCTTAGATATTATTATCAAAATAAAACTATAGTTAAGTAAAACCTTTGACGGACAGATTTTTTAAGATTCATTTATACAAAAAATATAAATAAATTTAGTAAGAAGGTTAGTGCTTGGACGATAAATAGTTAATTAGTTATATAAAAATAAAAAAATATTTTATCTAAATATAAGAGAAAATAGGTATATGATATAAAATATAAGTTTATTCAGCGTTCATAATTCAGAGAATATAATAAATATCACTCATACTTGATATTCCCTGTTTTGTTCAGTCAGCATTATTAACATGACAACTCGTTCGCTGATGCTCTCTGAATTATATTTGTCGTTTCCAGGTACATGTACGTGTTATTCCTGATGTTTTGAATTTTATGACGATCTGACGAATGAATACAATATAATCGTACATATTTTCTTATATAGATTAAGAGAAAATTATTTATGTTTATTATTAAATCCCAAATGTAAACTAAAACGTTTTTATAAAATAAGATCACAAGCCAACCACAGTTGAACGACGTCTACCAGTGCAGCCCTATTATCATATGTGAAAGGATTTACTGACTGAACCAGCCACATCTTAAAAAAAGTTTCTATAAGAACTATCCACAAACCTCAAAGGAAAGTGAGGTAATTCTTTCTTCTCTAATTAAAAGGATTATTCCTTTATAATGTGCTGGAGTATATAAACTTGATTGCGATTGTGGCTTGTCATACATAGATCAGACAAAGAGGAGCATCGGTAAAAGATTTAGGGAAAACCTCTTGGATATCAAACATGGGCTTACATCGAAGTCAGCAGTGTGTGAACATACCATAGACAAGCCAAATCATTATATAAGATTTGATAAAGCTGAAATCCCCGCTAAGGAACAACGTTAAATTCCAAAAATGGTTCGTGATGCTATTGGAATTAAAAAACATCCTAATTTTAAAAGAGAAGATGATTGTGGATTACCTAACTCCTGGGACCGACTCTTGAAAAATTAAGATCCCACGTCTATGACCACACTGTAAGACCTCAAGATAGTGCAAGTGCATTTTGTGTGAATCCTGAAGTGTACGTCCGGAAACTTAGAAACCGTTGGAGGTAGATGACTAATTAACTGACTTACTGACAGACACCTCCATCTCGTCTTACCTTGAACACAATTGCTGCACAGCATTCGAAATGTCAGATTAAATTTAAAATGTAAATGAAAAATTTAATTAATTATACGCGAGATAAATCCGTAAAAAATATTTAATTTGTTTAAAAACATAATAGATTTATTAAATTATACAATTTTATTATGAAAATTTATTAACAGTATGCTATGTCAAAATATTGAAACCGGAGTGCTGATGATCAACGATGCAAATACTAATCATCTATGTGTAATAAAAACTACAGTAAAAATGCACTCTCATCATAAGCACTTAAACTTAATCTATGGTCAAATGCAAAATCAAAATCTCAAAAAACAAACAACAAAAATAAAAAAAAAAGGAGTATTAGAGTATCAGAGAAAAAACCGTAAATATAAAACGTTTCTAGGGTGACCCTGCCAGTAGTTGATATCCCTCCAGTAGTTGATCAAAGTTCTGAAATTAGGCGCCTAACTACTATAAAAATGAGTTTTTGTAGTGACACTATACAAATTATATTTGTTTTAATGTTGGTACGGCTGTATTTATACTAATCTATGGTCTCTCTTCTCCAATAATTTTATGCTGAATATTTTTCTATTCGAAAGTGTTGGTTCTGAGTATTCTATTAGTAGCTGTTAAATAAGTAAGTCGTTTTTTTTCTATTTTAATCATTTGTTTTTTAACTGTTATTTTTGTCGCAATAACTATTTTACATTGTTCAAGGATGGTAATTTAAGGAACCGCAAGTAGTTTTTGCATTTGTTTACTTTTTAGGGGCTATTTATGGGTGATCAAGTACTGGTCTTATTAAAGAAGCAAATTCCAAAAGTTGATCAATTATCAATTATCAGTGATCAACTATTGGTTTCCACAAATCCAGTAATTGATAGAGGTAACAACAACTGGCTGTCCACATTAGTAGCCAATATTTGATCATAATGCTATGGCCAACTTCAACGCTGCAGGGGATGTTGTTCCTGGTATGATAGTTTACCCATTGCAGAAGATTTCGCGGGAAATCACCCTAAATGAAACTCCGCTGACAGGTCTCCTACCGCCACGAGCAGATTCCCATCCTTCACTGTGTGATCTACAACACCACTGGCAGATCCCCATCCTCGACTGGGTGATCCTCCAACACCGCTGGTAGATCTCGATGAAACACATGTTAGTCCTGCCTTTGCTGACCATCTTCTTTGGCCCCACGATTCCTTTGAGAAGAAAAGGACAGCAAAGAGACGGCCGCCATACGCCACCACTTCAAAAGAGTGGATGAAATCTTTTGAAGAAAAGGAAAATGAAAAGAAAAAAGATAATAGGAAAAAAAATCTGATTCTTAAAAGACATGAGAAAAAACAACAGAGACTGACGAAAGAGAACACCAAGACGAACAAAAACGAAAAAAGCGCCAGCGGACCCCATCCTTAAGCTCAGATTCGAGTGTTGAAGTTTCCTTTGGTGATAGTGTATGGGAGGAGTCCAATGAGGTCATCCTCATGTGGGACTCATGTCCCACAACTGGAAGCCTGTGGAAAAGTTGGCGGGCGAGTACGTCGTGACCAAATACGACGGGAAGTTCTTTCCTGGAGTAATCATAGATGTCGGTGAAGATGGGGCGACGGTTTCGTCAATGATGCCATATGGACGCGTTTGGAAGTGGCCTCAAAAGCAGGACGTACTCTTCTATAAGTGGGAAAATGTTGTCTCCCAAATTTCTGAGCCAAAAAAGACTAGTAAAACCAGGGACGTTTTCTCAGTTACTGAATTAGAATTCTTGTAAACGTAGGTATTTTTTTTTAATATATGGTATTTTTTTGTTAATGTGGGTATTGTATGTATATTTTTGTATTGAAAAAACTAATTACTTTGTAAAATGTTTAAATTATTGCTCTGAAAAACTATTTTTCTCGGAGTGATCAACAACTGGAATGAATTTTATCAATCACTGGCTTGACCATATCAACCACCGGGAAAACCCAAATTTCAAAAATATATATTAAAAATTTTCTTGATCATGTATTATTTAGCTGATTTTCTTGCTGCTTATGATAAGATAAGTATTAAGCATTGCGACGAATAATGTTAATTTATATAAAAAAGGTAAATGATAGGATACATAAAAGTGGTTAAGCTGCCCTGACTTTATTTGATCAACTACTGGTAGGGTCACCCTATACAGATTACATAGAGGCTTCGTTTTTATTTCTAAAGACAGATTTTTGGTCAGTGAAAAAGCTTTGACGCCCGAAATACTATTGATCTCAATTTTTGCTTTGCATTACAATTTTATTTAGGCTTTTTAATGTAACAACAAATAAATAGTATCTTATTGAAAGGGAATAGTATATACGATTTATTTTGTTAAGAAGCTAGCTCATTAATAATTTTCTTATTAATTTAGCTAGGTTTAAACCGATACAAACTTACGAATAAACTTTCTGATAAAAAATTACTGAAAAAACGCTTTTAAAGTTTCTCATTACAGTATTGCATAACCACAACATAGACTTTTAGATAAAAATTAAGGTTTTTTTTGTTAAATAAATTACAATAATTAAATATTTTTGGAAATTAATGTTAATGTTTATTGAACTTTAAGCATTCAATTTATTTGATAATCTTTGGCTCTTAACTCAACCAACAAGTTGATTGAATGGTGAACGAAAAGTTATCCGACGAAAAGATAATAATGTATCAAAATTTATACTAAGCTAATAATTTGGAAAGAACCTACCAATGCCGCCTTTGAAATACGTTCTAGAAATGAACCGGTGCTTGTTCTAAAGGCCAAGGTTTTTAAGTAGGCTATAGAGAGATTTTGCTGTTAAACCTCTCGCTCCCATTTCTACCGCGTACAAACTAACTATAAATTTATTCCTGATCAGTTCGTAATACTTATTGAGCTTGAATGTGTGATCCCTGGGGATGTTTGTTTCCCAAGGAACAGTAAGCTCCACAAGTATCACGTGCCTCAGATGTTTAGAATACAGAAATAAGTCCAGTCTGGATGACGAAACACCAACATCCCCAGGGATTTTGTAATTTTTATTTATTACAGATAAAAAATATCGTAAATTGGCTAGAAACTCTATAAACACATTACAAAATAAACAAGGTCTATTTATACTATAATTGCTTAGTAAAGTATTAGAAGTATTTATTGCAAGACGTAAAAATTTACATTGCTGTTTTTTTTTTCTACAGAATAAGTGATGAAAAATTCAAATTGGGATACACAAAATGTATGTTACTTAACATCAAACTAAAATAACCGATGGTTAGCCAGAGGTCACATTGCAAATAGCGACGCGGTCCGCAATGATTTCGGGGTTCCCATAAATCTTTAGAGCTGTCAAGTTCGTGTCAGATAATAGGAAATTCAACAGGAACTAATATCAATTATTCGTTGTTATCGTAATTTTGTTCTGATAATATACTGCAATGGTTATGCATGAGCGATTGCATGGCTATGTAATGCGATTTTTAAAATAAGTATTCAAGATGTAAAATTAAATGTTGCATTCTCCAGCATTATTAGCACAGAAAAAGTGAAATGTGCTAAATTAAATAAAATAAAATTAATAATTTTAAATTAATGTGTTATATAGCGCTTCTTATTAAAAGCATGTAATTTAAAACACTTGAAGTATTTAGGCAGCACTGACAATATTAATTTCACTTGCATGTTTTTTCTTGGATTCCTTTCCTTTGGCTTGTGAAGAATGCGATAGCGGAAAACCCATCCCTTGCGCGATGTTTTGTGCCCTCTTCATTTTCATCGTATTCTGTTACTGTCTTTCAACTTACCTTTGCAGGAGATCCTACCATAGTTCAAACAAGCCCTAAGTATTCTGCAAATCTATTATTCAATTAAATGTTATCAAGAATTCACAAACATCTAAATATGAATTTTCGTATTATAGCAGTATTACTTATTACTAATTCAGTACAATTTATAGACCGTTATTTAAAAACATTTTGCTAAACAACGCATTTATCAGTTGCGTAGGTTATCAGACTTGATGAAATATTGCTTGCATTGCTTGAAACCTAATACTGTCATTCTCTGGAGCAGCGAGCGTTAAATTAATCTTTTATGACTCCCGCGACCCCTCAATTACCCTGACTATTGTATATGTGTCAGTTTAATATACAGAATGTACCTCGTGTTATGACACAATGTGTTATGAAAAACCACATTTTTCAATATCGTAGCCATGTTTTTGGTGCAATATCTTTTAATGTGCTACCAACGTGTTTCACGAGTGGCAATATGATGATTACAATATATTCACATTTATTTATAAAACAGTTTTCCACTTCAATTTTAACTTATGAATAAATCTTACTAACTTACGGTTGGCTCTTTTAATTATAATATTTAGTTCATGGTCAGGTCCATGTTTTATGCATTACCTTTTATGCATTATCTTTTATGTAATATTGTCAGAGAGTAACGATATCATATTACTTATTTTGTACAAAATTTTACTATCAAATATTTTTTGAATGAATCTCTGTTATTTTCAAGTAAAAAGAAATTTAAAGCGCCCCTTTAACTGAATCGCAATGATTTCTTTAACATCTCGTAAATCTGTTACGAACTTTAATTTAAAACCAGTAAAGTTCAATATCAATGGCAATATTATTATTATATAATTTGACAGGCAAATGAGAAGCGATTTATAATTTTTTGAGCATGGATTATCTCAACATTGTTTTTTTATATGAAACCTAATAGGTATAATTAAATATGTTATATATAAAAATGAGGATTTCCTTTTTTTATTCTTAATAAAATAATATATATCTGGTTGTTAATGGTTCGAACTTATAATAAAACATGTGTTTGAATAATATATTATTGAGAATAGAAAAATTCAAGATGTTCATACTACTTCATGGACTTTAAATATTTAGTATTGTATTGAATTGTAAACTGTAATTATATGTATAAGTGTCATATATGTATAAGTATCACTTATTTGTTTTGTCTACATGTAACACGTTTGTCTGTAAGTACGTATTTAACAGTTCATATTTTATTTTACCCTCATCGCGTGCTCTCAAAACCTCTTTACCTATAAGTCTTCGGTAGGAAAAGTATGATAGGTAGGTATTATATAACCATCGCAAATATTAAAAAGTTTTGGTAGCAAACAGAAACATATAACCTAAATATCTTATTTCATTCTTCTAAAAGGACTTTTTGTGCCACGAGGCATGTAGGATGCTTAATATTACATCTGAAAAAGACGTAGTCAGAAGCTAGTCTAATAATATCCATCTCATCTTAAACATTTCTGAAATTATCCGAGAAAATCCTACAAGCGATAAAAATAAACGATCTTACTAACCGCTTTCTGTTATAACAAGTTGCAAAGTATCCCCCATTTTGTACTATTACCTTTTAGTCTAGGAGATTGCGTCAATATTTAAAACAGAATCTCTGAAAATTATAATTTCAGTTATCATAATAACACATACTTATTAGGTACCTATAATTTTTATTTGTTGTAATTTATTTTACACTGCTAATTGACTTTTCTTCAATGCTTTATTAAAAAAAAAAGAGAATTAACCATTTTTAATAAAAAAAAAAATGTACAAATATTTTAATCAAATTATTGAACGTAAGATAGGCAGATATCTAATAATCTAGTTCGATCGAATACAATGAAACCTAAATCTTAAATAAATTTGATATATTTTTTTAAGAGTTTTACAAAAAATGCAACTTTTATTTCCAGTCAGTTGTTCTTCAGTAGTTAGTACCACTATAAACACAGTTATGTTTGAAGATATGTTTTTTAAAATGAAAAATTTAAACAAGCATAGGTAGGTGTGTATGTAGTGTGTAAAAAAGTACCTTTATTTGACGAAATATTATATTATTTCAACATTGAGTTAAAAGTAGGCCAGTTTACTTTAATAAACCTTAAGGCCTTCTAGTCAAATAACATATTCTCCAAGAAGAGCTCCTGTACTACTTTTCCTCACGTCTAACTAGTATGAACCGGTGTGAACAGCTTCACGCCAGATGTCACATAACAAATAGCGATGCGGTTCCCAATGATTTCGGGATTCACATAAATCTTTAATGCTACGAAGTTCGTGTTAGATGATGTGAATTTCAAAATGAATGTGATAGTAACTAAATAGTAATTGATATCATATTTCTAACGTTATTATTATATCATTGTAACATTACAATGTTTTGATTTAATTTTAATATTGTTACAACATTATTTGTGTCAATAACTGATTCATTACATTCGTTTTTGACTTGATGAAAAAGTTAAAAAGTTATGACTATGATTGATTAATGTTCCTAGAAATAAATATTCCATAAGATCTATATAGAAGGATGTTTGTATATATGAAATCGATGAACTCAGAAACTATTGGACCGATGATTATGAAAATTGGTATGTATATGTATTTTTCCACGGAGAAGGTTTATATGGTATGCCCATTGATGTAACTCGCCACCAGGCGGCGCTGTCAAATATAGACTTCCGCCCCGTTCAACCGATTGTCATAAAAGTTGGTATGACCATGTATGTTTTCTCGAAGAAAACGAATATGCTATGTCCATTGATGTAACTCGCCACCAGGCGGCGCTGTCAAATATCGACTTCCGCCCCGTTCAACCGATTGTCATAAAAATTGGTATGACCATGTATTTTTCCTCGAAGAAAACGAATATGCTATGCCCATTGATGTAACTCGTTACCAGGTAAAGTAAGGGTTAGCCCAGCGAAGCGAGCTGGGTTCGCTAGTATTATAAAAAGTAGAATGAAATCACTTTACTAGTAATATCAATGGTATAGTATACTTCAGTTATTTTTGTGAATGATAAAAACAGAATACAGGTTTTTCAAGATACATAGTATATCAGTCATTCATATTTGCCTATTTACTCATTCGCTTCATGTTTATTAGTCTTGATATTTGTATACTATTACTTATCACTTTGATTTCAAGTTAGAGCAAATATTACAAACGTTTGTTTACTTAAGATTAATTAATGAATTTATTTAATTATTTTAACTTTACTCTGCTTGAATGATTTTATTACAAACAAAATGATTTCTGAAATCAATGAATAAGTATCATTTGGAGTTTCTGATATTATTGACAGCCAGCTGATATCTTAACATAATAGAACATGACATAAAATTGAATAGATGAAAAATGTAAATATGAATAGGAATATGCCAAATAAAAATTACTAATAAACTACAACTAAAATAAACATACCGAAAGACACATATCTTCCCATCTTTTTTCCTTTTTTTTTCAGTTTAACTGAACACTGAATATCGGGTTAAATTAAAAATTATAATGTAAAATATCATCTGTACTGTTTAAGATAATATTTCCCTAAAATGTTCTTAAAATTGCTATAAAAATAGATCAAAGTATTTATTCTAAAATGTTTTTAGTAATAAAACATCATCACTGTGCAAATAAAATCGCATATTTTATATGCAGAACCGTAAATCTAGGTATATTATATCATAAAAAACTACACCTCATTATATCATAGTTCACTGAATCTCAAATAAATAAACCTACACAATTAATGAAGATATTACTCTAATATAATGCAAAATATTTTACATTTAGTTATAATTAAATATAAAAGAAACTTTAAATGACCTCAGAAATATTAGGAAGTTAAATTAAAAAGTCTGCAGATATGAAACGCATTCTCGCAAAGTTTATACAGTGGTTTTTTAATTTCCAAAGAGACAGTTTTTTGCTCGTGAACAACCTTTGATGTCTGAATTACAGTTCATATCACTATTTTCTTTATGCGACAATTTTGTTAGGGTTGTTACTTTCTACTTTTATATTTCATATTATAAAAAATGCTAAAAGGTTATGTAATGGATCCTTTTTTTAAATTCATTAAATATAATCTCCATTAACCTCTTTTTTTTTCAAGTAGTCTTGGAAGTGTCTTATTTAATTGTTTATTAAATATCAAGACCAATAGTACTCAATTTTAGTCCATCGTTAATTCATCTATTGTAGTCAAATATCGATCAGTAAGTTTTGGTAAGTATCTTAAGACTGTGGAATACGTAAATCTGTACAATCGAAGACTGGCTTAAAAATGAAATATTACCAAAAACAAACTTATAGCTATTTTTTTATAAACATAAAAATACATTTATTTACAAATATATTTAATTATAAGCAACTTCTTACTCCTCATTGAATATCTCATTCAAAACCAAGGACGTTATTCAGATAAATTGTATGAATACATAAAGAAGAATAAATTTCGGACTTGAATAACCGACCCCAATTTTCACCTTCAACTAATCAGTCATCAAAGGTGGCTTAGACTGAATTGCGAATAATATCTGCATATATATACGCATTTTGGTGTGAGGTATGGTCCAAGTTAAACATGTAATCAGAAAACATTTTTTTTTGTTTTTTTTTTAAGTTACGATCTTTAGCCAGTGTCTTTGTCAATCATAGTATTTTAATCAAGGTAATAGTAACCTATACAAATTTTTATAATATCCGTATAGTATTTTAGCACAAAGTGTACACAGTCTTACAGACGAAGGTATAAAAGTGAAATAAAAAAAGGGAAAAAAATGTTTTTTTTTTAAAGTTACTTTAATACCATCTGCACATTTTCATTAGGTATATGTAAAATTGGCTAACAGAGCCAAAGTCCATATGATTGACATGTTATACATTGTTTTTATATACTCAAATTTTCATCTCGCAATTCATAATTTTATAATCAATTAATTATTTGTCTTTGTAATTTTATAATTTAGAGCTGTCTTACTGTGTCTTATCTCTTAAATCTTGTTTTTTTTCTTTTCAAGCTAATTTTAGATTCATATTTCATGTATAAATATATTTTTTTATAACTAAAATAGGTAAAGTTTACATTATGTATGTATATGTATGTGTATCATAATCATATTACTTGAATACGATTTTCTAGAAGCACTCGCTACTTAGCGAGGAGATCGCCTTATTTTTCTTTGTATATTATGTTAATTGTTTTCTGTGTACTTTTGTAGTGTGGTGTGCAAAAATGTAATGTGGTGTGCATAAAAAGTATTATTGTTAGTTAGTTATTTTGATTATGGAATACTATTGTAAAATCATTGTAAACTGGAGATCTGTTTGTTATCTTCACTTATTGACTAGCTACCTAATTTAAATCTAGACGTATTTAAATGAGATTTATGTATTTTTATTCTCTGAAAATACTAACCAACTCACAATATACTACTGAATGCCTTGTTGCTTGCTTTGTTAATTGCTTAAAAACCATTTTTTTATGTTTACTTACTATGTATTAACAGGAAAAAAAATGGGTTTTTTTTTCTCGTTTTCGTAACTTGGACCATAAAACAAAATCCTTAAAATTACTAGGGCTATAAGTAGCGAGAATTGAAGTGCCCTCACCTCCCTCGTTACGTCACGGATATACATATATTTACGGAAATACATTTATGTAAATATAAAATTATTTTATTATACTTTTTTATTATTCTAACCCAAATTACAGAAAGCTGAAAATTATTTCATATTTTTATTAATTACTTTGTTTAATAAAAAATTATATTAAACTAAACTATTATTATTACTTTAAAATGTTAAGTAACAATGCCGCCCGCACATATGAAATTACAAAAATCTCCTCAAGTATCCGATTTTTTTTTAAGTTTATTTATTAAAATAATATGTTCTATAAAATAAATATGAAAAAAATATGTCTATTATAAAATGTTTATTTAATTAAATTGGAGGTGTTAGTTAAAGATAATTAAACATTATACGTAAAAATAGAATTATCCCATAATTGATTACCTCTTAAGTGTGTAACAAATAAAAAAAATACAATATATATTTAATCTATATTTAGTTAAAAATTTGGATTAAGATACTGTTCATTTTTGGAGCAGCATCAACAGCAGCAGCAGCAACAGTTTACGAAGCGACTGTAAAATTTGTCTAAATTATTCGTGTAATGTCACTTATTTCTTATAAAACGTATGAAAAAATGCTATTTTTACATTCATCTGAACTGAATTTCAAACATAATTTTTCATGTTTCAGTTGAATAGTGAATTTTTAACATAACATTTTATGCTAAAATTATATAAAGGACTAAAGCAAAATATTCATTGTTGAGAGTTTTGTAAATTTTAAATAAAAAGACTAGAAACATTTAACTAAAATAGTTTTATTTTAAAATGACTTTACGTTTGAAAAATATTGTAAATTATTATGATTTGAAACAAAAATTAAAATAAGTATATTATAGGTCATTGTACAGTGTTGACGTAACGAATTCCACATTGAACTACGAAAAGAATTGTTCATTCTATATATGTTATGGAGTTTAACAAAAGTTTCTATGTAATTTGTTATTCTACAATCTTAACTCAATCTCAACCACTTAAAATACTCTCGATAGTAAAGTTAGGGAACGTGCCGGAACATAGTATAGGAGTAATTAAATCCAAAACAAAAGTAATTACAGTTCAACTTTATTCAAAGTTTAAAACATTTCTAACGCCCCTAAAACACTCAGAATCTGTCCCTTGAAAAACCTTTACAACACGTGACCAATTAGACGAATAAGGGTTCATATTGATTCAAGGTAGGTTTGAAATTGTTTTGCTGTTAAAATGATTGTTGTTAGTATTCCATTTCAAACAATCAGTTTGTTTATAATCGGTTTAGTTATTAGTTTAAACATTTTTGTTATCATTATTATATAACTATATCATATTATTATTTAAATAATAGTTAAAGGTTTTAAATATTTAATAATTATATGAAAATATATTACTTTCTATTTTCCATTTTAAAAATTTTGAGTATTATGATATGAAAAATATTTTTATTTTATATTGCGAAAATAATAACACAATACTTTTAATAAACGCAAAATATATTATATGCTTATAATATACAATCATAGTATTTCAATCAGGATTGTACAAGCAATGTTACCTCTAACAGTACTAGTATTGTACCTATAAAGGTACTAGCATACTTTTATGGTGCACTTCGCCGAAGTACCTGAATACGTCCAATTAATATTATTGGGGTGTTTTAATAAAAAATTGTACGTGACTTCTTTTCGTAGGGTTGAGATTTTTCTCAACATATTTTGAGAAAATGTTTTGGTATATTGTAAAAACAATAATATGTATTATCTCCTATTGCATATTTAATGAAAACATGTAAATATCTATAAATAAAATAAGAAATTAACGATGATAATAAGAAAAATCGAAATCTTTAGTAAATTTAAGCAATTAATATGTCAATAATTTTATGTTTTTTTATGCAGGCATTACAAGATACCTACTGATGTGGTTGTAACTAATGACCATATTTAATATTTTAAATCTCATTTTTACATTAAAATACAAAAACAGATTCCTATAATTCCAATACAATAAAAGTACTAAATGACTCGTGATTTATTTTGGTAAGGTGTGAGGTCCCATTATCTGACTCATCATAAAGAATGTTTTTTGGTACGAAAAACTCAAGAATTGGTAAAGGGTATAATAATAAATATAACTGAATATGTGTAGGTATATAAAAACAAATTTGTTATTTTAGATGGGTTACTATTTGAGTCGGTTGGGGAGGGGTGGGAGGAATGCAAACACAGTTGCTAGTAGCTAGGTAACAACTCGTTACGAGTATTTAATAAGCAGACATATTACAAGCTACACATTATATTATTGTATATTATTATTTAAACGTTGGTATTAATTTAAAGGCCCGTTTTATGTTCGTATGAGCTTTAAAGATATTATAGATTTATTGTTACTTATTGACTTATGGTATGGAATTATATTACATACTTGGTTTATATCAATAAAATAAAATCGGAACTCTACTACTAAAGCTAGGCTGTCACTTTTTCCTGTCTGCGCATCACTGGGTCTTATGGGAGTGTGCTCTTCCAGGGGGTCTGACCGGTGGTCTCCTCTGGGGGAGATAACCGGCGGCGGAGCTGGACACGGTCAATGGTCGAGTCGGTCTGTCCAACTGGTTCGATTCTGAGACTGAGTCCAGCTAGAAGGGGGTCTCGGCCCCCTTCAGAGGCAGCAGGCTTGGGTGGGGGGAAGGGGATCCCTCCACGATCTATCAAGCCTGCGAAAAAGGGACGGGTGCTCCTCGTTGCGGGGTGCCCTCTCCGTGGATCACGTCAGGGCATCGCGGTGAGTGCGAAAGCGATCCCGTGGTGTCCCATTATGACGGCGGCGGCAACCGTCAGTAGGAGTCTCACATAACCACCTCCATCATCCCCTTGATGGAGGTGTGTATCCATGAGGATTCCTGACGTTACAAAAAAAAAAAAAAAAAAAGGCTGTCACTTTTTCAGCCTGTCCATCTGTCTGTATCCAGGCTGTATCTCATGAACCGTGATAGCTAGACCATTGAAAATTGGACGGGTGACATATTACCGTTGCCGATATAACAAAAAATACTAAAACACAATAAATTAAATAAATGAGGGGAATATATTAAATAGGTATTCCTAAAATAAATAGTTATAAATTAACTTTTCAAATTAATAAAAAGGATATAAATATTTATAGTGTTGTCTCATACAACAAACTTAATTTTTTTTTTTGCCTTTATTTGCGCGATTCAAACTCACATTTTTATTTCTAACCAAAGAGAATAAAAAAAAATAAAAAGTTTATTCCTTTTCAAATCTTATATAAAAATACTGTAGTCGAGTCTTCCCAATCAGTAGTCATGGACACTAGTTTGGGGAACACATCGTTATTTTCATTTACAACAAAGATTTGGAGTATTAACATTTTGTGGGTAAAAAAAATATTACATAAAAAATAAATACAAATAGTTTTAAATGTTTTTAAATGCCTTTTTTCTTAAAACTGTTAAAAACTCAGGGCTGAAATTAATTTAATATTCTCATTTTATTTTAAAATATAAAATGTTTATTATTGTAATTAATTATTTTTTCAAACGTAAATATTTGTACAAAAATAAAAAGAATTAAGCACCATTATTAAAAATAAATTTCCATGATACCAAAATGAAACTTAGGAAAAGTGGCCTAAAATTATAAACCAATTTATCAAATCCCTTTTCTTCTCGTTAACCTCCATCAATCCATTCGAGTTGGCCAAATGTTTGTAAAACATTGGCCATAATCCAAACGAGTGACAGGTAATCCAAATAAAATACAGACTCCGGGATTGAGGGGAACCCTTTCTTTGTTTTGGATTAATTTAATGTAGGAGCTTTGGCGTTTTCAAGTTTCATATTTTAATCTAAATCTAACATGTAATTATAAAGATCTTTAAAATAATATTGAATGAAAATAAACTGAAACGGGCAGGGATTCGAATACGCGACCTCTGGGAAATCTACCCGTCGCTCTGCTAATTGAGCTACCGTATCGTTATATGTTATTTTAATTGAGCTACCGTATCGGTAGCTCAAATATAATAACATATAATTATCGGTAGCTAGCGCTACGGTAGCTCTGTCATTCTTTATTTTTTAAATTTTAAATAAGCTTAACGTAGCTATAGATGTTTATAGGCATTTATAAATATTTAGTTTTCATTGTACTCAAAGATATCAAAAAATAAAAGAAAGATAGAAATCATACGTATGAAATATAAAGAGTAAGATATATAAATATAGCAATTCCATGCTTACTACCTTTTGGTAGCTGACAACAAGAATGTATTTGTGAAAAAATCTAAATAAACACTATCTATACTTTGCTTTTGAAACGGCCATATAATACAATACTGGTTATGTGATAAAATCTAACCCCCAACTTGTAACTTAGTTTTGTAGCTTTCACTAGAATGCGAATATAATGTAATATCATAATAATCTTGCGGGAAGTAATCTTGTAAGTGCCTCAATGGTTGAGCCTTTTATTGCACCCAATAATTATGTAATTTTTGTGACCCTGATATTATTCTTTTACTAAGTAATTAGAGTTTGTATAGATCTGCCATAAAAAAACCTTTGATTGGTTCACTTTCTGGAATAAGGTTTGGAATAACTTTGGGTAATTTGGACTGCAATATTTGTTAAATATTCTGATTACTATACATAATAACCTTATTTTCGCTATATTTTTATTCCTTGTACCGATTCCAATACAAATGGCTGCCATATTTTTTACGAACGTGAGTAACTATCGGGCCATCAGCTGACATTGACCAACCATTGACGCTTATATTCGCCGATTTAGACGTAGATACGGTCTGGCTTAACAACCTTCGAATTGGACGACTTCTGTTCGACCCACTAGTCATTAATTCTACTGTCATCGAACTTTTATTTCCACATCAGGACATAATATCAAAAAAAATATATAGTTCTTGATAACAATATGCAATGTAAAATATTTTTATTATCTGGTTTGACTTCTGTATAGAGAACAAAATTTTCAACGTAGTAAAAAAAATCTTAAAAAATATGTTATACATAATGTATATAAAAATCCAAAGATAACTCCAGCAGAAAGGTTGCCCTCCTTTAGTTACAATGAAATTTCTCCATTCTTCTTCAAAGAGTTAGTAAATTAAAAACTTTACACTCGAAGGGGTTGGTGGGTAAAATATAGAGCAATATTTTTTAATCCCAGCGGAGTTTAAAAGTAATATTTCTACCTCAGCGATAAATAACAAGATTTAGGTTTAAGAGTTCTTTGAAGATTACCGGATTGATAAAACTTCAAACATAAAGAAGGTAAATCGGATAAATCCGATTTATACATATTAGTTAAAAATGAACCTAACTATATTTTATTATATAACAGCACACATACGACCATTTCTTATATCGTTACGTAATCTTACGAAAAGTAAAACTGTTTTATAACAGGAACTCTTTAAAGTAAAAGTATTTAAAAAATATTTTGGTAAAAAATTTTTTTTTTTAATTATATTTATATGAAGAAGTAAAAATGTATCTCAAAATATAAAAAAAAATACTTAATATCTGATGTGATGATTATATTTCTAGTTGTCAATCAGGTACTGCCTTTGTTATATTTAAATTTAAAAAGCTTAAAAAAACAGTATTTTATTTTAATTATTGTTTTTAAATATGTAACATTAACAATATATCTTTAGTAATAAATGTTATCTCATATCATTGATAAGATACTATAATTGGCATAGTTTTACATAAATCCCATTTTATAGCTAGATTGAAAGATTAATGAATAAAACAGTACATTAAGGGCACTCAAATTACCCTAACCGCGATTCTAATGTAACTGAGTGGATTTAGGATTTACTAAATAAATAGGTGTCTGACTTACAGTGGAATGAATAGCAATACGTCAGTCGAGACGATTGGACGGTTGGCGATAAGACGTAGTGTTGTACAACTCCCTGAACGATATTTTTTAAAATTAGAACATAATATAATATAAAAATATATGAATCAGGCTCAAAAATAAATACACATTAGACAACTTTATATTATATAAACGATGAATACTGTATATGTTATTAATATGCTAAAAATGCAAATATACAATTATACATTCCATTTATTGTATATATTCAAGGTAAAATAATCTTATAGTTTTTTTTTATATTACAGTTGTATTTTGACATATTTTGTAATATTTCGAAATGTAAAATTAGAATAACAATAAACAAAAATAATAAAAGACATGTAATGACAATAAAATGTTAATTACGTACGAGTAGAATATTATATGACATATGGGAGTATAAATTATGTGAATCTAAATTTGGTACATCTACAAATAGTAAAATCATTAACAAAATAGAGCTCTTTATGAGTCAGCAATAACAGCTCCACCCTAACACAACCTACTTCTTTACTAATATAATTGAGTTTACAATAAAATATTAATATTATTTCGCTTAAATACTGTTATACGGTTAAATACTTTATTAAACATTTTTACATGTATTTTTATATTCACCAGTATTATCAACATAAATAGAATGATAAAAAACCTTATGAATTTAACAATAAAATTAACATAGATAAAAAGCATTACATCCCTACTTTATTCAGAGCAGAACGGACTAATTTTATTGGGTGGATTTAGAAGGATACGATAATATACATGGAATTTCTCTTATTCCTTCTTTAAGATTCTGCGGAGTCACTCAGATAAGAATTTGAAACAATCCCATTTCATTTAGAAAACCCATCTTTTGTGTATCGGATTTGTTATCGGAGTCGGAATTTGCGTGAGGAATGTAGGTCTGTGTGCGTATATATGTAAACTGTAGTGTGTAACTGTGTAAGTTGATCCAGCGAAATGGTTTAATGGTATAATGTATCCATAATATCTTTTAAAATTATCATCTTTATTTTATTTATAAGTTTAATAATACTAAATAAAACATGAAACAGATATATGTAAAATACCAAAGCCATTAGGTTTAACTTTTAAATATCTATTTGAATAAAAAAAACCGGCCAAGTGCGAGTCGGACTCGCGCACGAAGGGTTCCGTACTATTATTATCTATTTAAAAAAATAATTATCATTTTGTTTTAGTGTTTTATTGCGGCAGCAGAAATACATCATCTGTGAAGATTTCAACTATCTAGCTATAAAAGTTCATGACATATAGACAAACAAAAAAAATCACGTTTGTTGTATGGGAGCCCCCTTAAATAATTATATTATTCTAGTTTTTAGTATTTGTTGTTATAGCGGCAACAGAAATACATCATCTGTGAAAATTTCAACTCTCTAGCTATAACGGTTCATGAGATACAGCCTCGTGACAGACAGACGGACGGACGGACGGACGGACGGACATCGGAGTCTTAGTAATAGGGTTCCGTTTTTTACCCTTTGGGTACGGAACCCTAATAAAAAATGATTTAAAAACTTTACAAAATAAAACATTATGTACTAATGTTATGAATCATTTTCATCTAAAAGCGCTCTCTTTAAGTTCGACGTAAAATTTTCTACTTAAAGCTGTTATTCTAAAGAGTATTCTTTTCAGAGATTTTAAGGTCATGTTTATTTAGGCAAAGTATTATAATGATATATTTTTATAATTAATTACAATTTTCTTTTCATTCAGATGTTAAATATAATAGTTCAACGCTTTTTAAATACGTATATGTTTTATTAAAATCAATTAAATTGCTTATTTTTTAATTTACTTCCGTAGAATCATATTTTTATAAAAACTATATAAATAATGTTTTATTTAATAATAAAACATACCTAGTACCTTTTTAAAGTTTGTATGAAAAACAGAATTTTCTAATTAACAAATAATAAATTAAAATAATGAAACGCGTAAATTATTCACAATAATGTTCCCATAAACAATGACTGTTGATGTTTCGTTAAAAAAAGTTTAAATGGAATTTCTAAAACGTGAAGATTCACATTAATATCCTTGGGGTGTAAACGACCCCACTAATTACGTTTAGTGTTAATACGAAACTCGACACGAACTCACTTTTCATAACATTTTTTGTTAACTTTTAAATCTGTTTTCAAAAAAGATTAAAACTTAACTTATTTTTCTTTTCTTATTTTAACAGTTAGGTAAATTTCGACAAAGCTTTTAAATAAAAAAACAGAGATTTTTGTTACGAACAATTCACTATTTAATATCTATTGTATAAACACATATATAGTCTCGTTGGCCTGATGGTGTAATTTTTAAGACACGAGGTCCTGGGTTCCATTTCCAGTACACAAATAATCTTTGTGATAGTTTTACTCTAAGAAAAATATTCCAATGTTTTATGAGTGTATTTGTATCTCATATTGCATAGGCTCACCCCCTACCATGTTGGTGGACAAATATACATCGACGAAAGGTCAACTACGTATATTTATCCCCTGTCTACCCCTTCTGAAATAATATACATGGCAATATAATATTATACCGTTTTAATATTCAATGTTATTCAAAATATTTATTCTTGGTAATAATTTATACATATAGTATAACAGTAAATAACTTAATAGGTTTATTATAAGTTTTTTTGTTGTGTACATGATCCGGAGAAAGTTTTTGAGTATTTTGTTTATTTATTAGTTCGGGCGTTTAATAAAAACTACCGGCGGATTTCTAATCTAATCTAAATAATCTAATTATTTCTTTATATAATCATATTTTCAAACTAGTTTTAATATTTTAAAACTACTTTAACAAAATATTTAACATCACGAGAGGTATAACAATTTTTATCAATATGTGATAATATGTGGCTTACAACTTCGTTTAAAGATCCCTCTCTTATAAAAATAAAGTACAGGGGCATATAAAAAATAATAATACTAAGTTATATAACACACACACATATTAAGTACTTGGTAAAATCGGAGAACTACTTAAAACTCAGTAAGAAACATAGTGTGTAGTGGATAAGTCAACTTAAAAAGCGTTCTGAAGGTAGATACAAAAAAATGTAGTTAATAATTCAAAAGAAAAACAATTTTCTCATAATTCATTTTAATATCCGGCTTAATTAACTCACTTTTAACCCTGAAAATGTGAATTATGAATGTTAAGATGGGTCATTTACACCCCAGCCCCTCGCTTAACTTGTTACATCAATTTTAATATTGTTCCTTTTTTTAATTTAGGACTTTTAACAGGTTATAAGATCCTGGTGTATAAATCAGAAACTGACCAGTATTAAAGTTTTGGAAAATCGTATAAAAACCCTTATTTTATGTTTTAAAATGAAAGATATAAAGGTCATTAGCTCATAAGTTTTAGTTTTCAATTACATACAAATAATCATAATTACGAGCTTATCAAAGCTGTATAGCTTTAATATTTCTTTATGTATCTGTCTGTTATTGTGAAATAAGTATTTATTTCACAATAACAGACAGATATATGTCCCATATTTTTTATCACAATAAAATGTTAAGCAAAATAAAAAGAAACGAAGATATTTCAATGATCATATTATTTTTGGTTGAGCAAAAATTCAGTATAAACCAAAAACTTAAACAAAATATAAAAATTTAAGACATATTTCTAGAACAGAATGAACAGAAATTCTTTGGAAAAACAAAATGAGAAACTTCAAGGAACTTGCGAAAGCATGTCAGCGACATGTCCGGTGAACTCGATAGCTTTTCTTGGCTGACTTTTGCTCAGATATACTTTATTCTTCCTGACTACATAACCTTTTTTCTTCTTTACTTTAATTAATAGTTTCTGTTCAAGAAACATTTTTTTTAAACTTTGGTCATCTGCCTCTAACATTAAATATAACAAGCTCTGAAATTGATAATAATAATGAAAGCAGATTAAAAATAAAATAAATAGCAATATACGCGGATTAAGTCCGTAAAAAATATTAATATATTAAATAATTAAAAAAAAAAATTGTAATATGAATATTTTCTATATTTCTACTTATGAAAGTTATATATCTAATTGTTTCAGAGACATTATAGTTACAAGATTATCTTATATATTATATCAACTCCTAAAATCCGTTTTACAATCCTCGTATATAACTATATTACTCTTGTACGTTTATGAAACCACTATAGGCTGAATAAAGGGCAATAAAAAATAGAGATCCAATAAAAATAATTAATAATTAAGAGACGGTGGCAGCTCTCTTGCCCTTTATGTAGGGGAATGATGGCAGCGCTTTGTTCCCTCGGGGACCTGGTATATTCCCACTCAAAGTTCTCTTTAACTGTTTAGAATGTATTCTATTTCAATCTATTTGTGATAAGAAATATATACAAACTTAAACTTATACAAACTTAAACTTACTTAGTATAGAACTCAACCAATTATCGAGTGGTGGCCAAACATAAATATACAAACTTTTGTTATGTTTGAGTTCCTACTTATATCGATTAAAAAAGTATATCAATTATTATTCAAGACACAATTGCAAGTATTGAATTAGAAGTATAGAGCAATGGTAAAAACCATGTAACAACATTGTAAGACTATATTATTCCATCTGAGGAGCATCGCAAATTGATATGCATTTCCATAATAGTACATTTATTGGTACCATGTCCAAACATTGATCAGTTAAATATAGTTAACGCAATCCAATTAACAACAACGTATATCAAGATACATTGTTGTTAATTATCGCAATCTATTTAAAACTTTGTTTTATGATCCATAAAGTCCATTTTAATGTTATCAAAAAAAATTATACTGAGTCGATTAGATGGTTTTTATTTGCCCAAACAATTATGTGACGTATTTTATAGCATTAAGTTCTAGAATCATTTGACAGGGGTTGATTGCTTTACATTAATTATTAAGAGTTTGGTTGTGTACTAGAGTGGTGGTTATTATTTTTCACGCTTTTTGATTTATAGGATGAAAAGTGAAACATATTTTTTTCTCTATTGATTATCCAATTACCTTTTATTCAACTGTTATTAAGGTGTTTTCTTCTATAATTCGCAGGTATAAGGAATTGCTACATTATACGCAAGATTCTAAAATACTTTCATATTATAGCCATATTAATAATACCAAAAATAAGTTATTACAGAATTCAATAACAATATAATTTCGCACTATGAATAAAGCTGAATATTAAAATTATTTTTATAATTTCTATTATTTCAACACTTGAGAACAAACTGTTGAAGGATATAAAACGCAACGATTGAACAAATAAATCTCTAGCCGACTGCAGATTGGTCGCATCAGCATATTTGTCGTACCGTGAATGCAATTTACAACAGATTTACTTGATGTATTGACCAATTTCCTTTACTGTGCTATTCTGTGAAGTAATGCGATTAAAATTGCATGAAAATCATTAATATTATTTCGAGATATAAATCGATGAAGCAATATGATTATTTGATGTGTAGGTTGAGTGTCGAATTAAGTTATTTATGACGTAGACATATTATAAACTAGCGACCCGCCCCGGCTTCGCTAGGGTGCAATGCTGATACTAAATATACTGTGAAATGTCTTTATATACAACGTTCACATTGTGTTTGTCATTAGAAACATCGCAAATTATAATAACTGTGGGAAAAAAAAATGTGTTTATTTACGACATCACATTTTACACACCTTTAAAATTAACAGTGCTTCTCTATTATATTATGCACGCATATACATATAAATCTTCTTCTTGATTCACTCTATCTGTTTAAAAAACCGCATCTAAATCTGTTGAGCATTTTTAAAGATCTAAGCATACCTAGAAGTGACTTTGTTCTATACTATGTAGTGAAGACAAAGTAAACATGTTTTTTCACTTAAGAAATACTTATTTTTGTAAAAATCATACCATTAATCGAACCAGATAGTAACATAAGCGCAAATATAGTCCTCAAAGCTTCACTTGGTGCTGCTTAGCAAAATAGAGTCAATAAAGTTCATCTAAGACTTGAAGGAGCGATTATAGTCTAACTTACTCTAACCTTGTTCCTTCAATCCGTTAAGCTCTAACAGATTTAGACATTGTCTATACGTCAGCAGCATGATATAGATAATAATTGACCCAATCTTGATTGAAATGGAATAAAGTTATATTTTTAATAAAAAATGTTGGTTTTTCAACTTTCCTGTAATAATAAAAAGCGAAGCCTTATTCAATATTATGCGCGGCTCCTGATTGGATTCTCATGATGGACACGTATGAAAAGCATTACAAAATCCCTGGGGATGTTGGTGTTTCGTCATCCAGACCGGACTTATTCCTGTATTCGAAACATCTGAGGCGCGTGATACTTGTGGAGCTTACTGTTCCTTGGGAAACAAACATCCCAAGGGATCACACATTCAAGCTCAATAAGTATTACGAACTAACCAACGAACTGATCAGGAATAAATTTATAGTTAGTTTGTACGCGGTAGAAGTGGGAGCGAGAGGTATAACAGCAAAATCTCTCTACAGCCTACTTAAAGATCTTGGCCTTTCTAGAACAAGCATCGGTTCATTTCTAGAACGTACTTCAAAGGCGGCATTAGTAGGTTCTTTCCAAATTTGGTTAGGTAGGGAGAGGAGTGTAGAGGGTGAAGGTGAGCGTTTTTGCGCATAATAAAGGGGCCCCTTAAACCTACTCCTGGGTCGCAAGTCCCAGGCACTGCTTGCACTCCTCTCCTTGCAACGCGATGGGCCCGGCACCCGCACGGTGAATCCATGGATTGCTAAGAAGCTTCGTCTTATCTAAATTGACAGCCCGGAGAGACGGGATGACGCTGGAAAGACAGTTGACGCTGGAAAGACAGCTGGCAGCTGGGAAGACAGCAGACTGCTGGAAAGACAGCCGAGGGCGATGGCCTAGCAAGCCAAGCCCGGGAACGTCGATAAACGCTAAAAGTCCAAATAAGAAAAATACCCCTAGGACAGTCCGAGAGGGGGGGCGGAAGAACTGTCCACCGGTTGACAATTACGGCGAAAACGGCGCGATAACGGAACTGAAATGCCCTACGTGCGGGAAAAATTACAAAAGACGAGCCTGGTTTATTAAACATCTTAAAACACACAATGGTGCTGAAGTGCGGCGGAACCGTCGGTAAGATCTTCAGTTTTCACTGCGGATAGAGTTTACCCTCATATATCTCATGGTGAGCCATTGAATGAAAACTACCAGGAGTCCATGACCATCCGGACGCGTCTTAGCATTCCAAATACTAACCAATCGACCTGGAAAGTACATGACCAAAATATAGCGGCCCTGTTAGAGCACCCGGGCTCAAATCAGGTACTCGATGCCCAAGTAGAGACTTTCCAAAATACTATTTACGACTACTTTAATGAGCACTATCCACCTACGAATCGTTATGCTCACAAAAAAATAAAGAAAACGGTTTTAAATTGAAAATGAGGAGGAAAAAAAGAGATCTTATAAAGAAACTTCGTATAGCCAAAGCCTTAGGCGATAATCAACTTAGTCACCAACTGTCTAGGGCATTGCGATCAATTCTTAAACTTATCCAAGGTATAACAAATCAAATAACGAAAAATCGTGATAGCTTTGATCGGGCAAAACATGAAGTAGACTTTGATAAAAATCCTTTTAAATACTCAAAAAACATTTTCAAAGATCAAAAAGGTAAGCTTCTCTTGACCAACGAGCAAATTTTCGACCATTATAAAAGCACATACGAAGTGCCAGAAAACCAAAGACTATATGGGGATCCAAACGAACACAAACCTGAGACTCCTACTGAAGATTTTCAAGCCAACCCACCAACTTTGGAGGAAATCAATAAAATAATTAAAATGAAACCATCTAAGTCAGCACCAGGTCCGGATGGTATCCCTTATATAGTTTACAAAAAATGTCCGTCGCTCCATAAACATCTTTTAAATATATTCGGTAAAATCTGGTCAAGAAAGCAAATACCGGTATCGTTCGGAAAAGCCCTTTTTGTCCTCATTCCGAAAAACGACAATGTCAATAATCCCAAGGATACTAGACCGATAGCCCTAACAAATACAATTTCCAAAATATTTTTCTCTTTTTTACAAACTAAAATGACGCAATTCATGATTAACAATAGATATTTCAGGCCTAATCCCCAGAAAGGGTTTTTGCCCGGAATTTCTGGATGCCTGGAACATAATACGTTAATATCGGAAAGCCTTAAAGATGCTAGAACTAGCGAGAGACAAATTACGGTTTGTTGGATAGACTTAGAAAACGCCTTTGGGTCGGTACGACATGAACTAATGATGTTCGCGCTTAAATGGTATAACTTTCCTATGGTAGTTCGCGACATTATTGCATCATATTATTCAAAATTAAAATTCTCAATAATTTTTAATGAAAACCATTCAAAACCACTTAATTATAACGTTGGTTTATTTCAGGGCTGTTGTATTTCTCCTATTATATTTAATATCGTTATTAATATTTTAATAGACAAATTAATTAGAAATGAAAAAAAGTGGGGCTATCGGTTTAAGTTCAACAACAAATACACAGAATCCATACTAGCTTTTGCAGATGATCTCGCGATACTGACACGTAATCCGAAACAATGTCAGGTACTTTTAAATGTAGTTGAGGATTTCTGTACGTGGACGGGCGGATTGAGGACAAAACCAAGTAAATGTTTTAGTCTGTGTCTGGGTAGACGGAATACCAAATATACCTCTTACGATCCGGGTCTTATAATAGGCGGTCAGTGCGTTAGTACGGTTACGGAAGCAGCTCCGTTTGAATTTTTAGGTAAAAAAATCGATTACCAAGGCCGTACTCCATCGTTGGATGTAATAGTCGATAGCTTTTTAAACGATCTCAAAAAGGTAGACAACCAACCAATAAGTAACGTCAAAAAAGCTTGGATTTACGATAATTATTTAACATCACGTCTAAATTGGCCTTTCCTCGTGTATGATATAAATAAAACCCTTTTGTCAAAGTTAGATGCAAGCGTCATAAAGACATTGAAGTTATGGCTCGGGTTAGCGCACTCAGCGGACTCTTCAACCTTATTTAGAGACCGTAACAACTTTGGATTAAAATTAAAGAAACCATCGGAGCTCTACAAACATCTAAGAGTTACCAAAAGACATATCATCGGAAAATCTAAAGATGATACTGTAACTTCTCTCCCAAAAGACAAAGTTGCCTCAGAGCTCGAGTCACGACTTCAATTCCATAAAAAGTTTATGATAGGTGCTCAAACAAATAAAGTAGGGCTAGGATCAAGTAGGAAAGTTCAAGACATAGACATAACAAAATCTTTTATTCGACAAGACGAAAACGATAATTACCGACTCCACGCGATGAGCCTAGAAATTCAAAACGAATGGGTGACCATAGGAGATTTTTGTATTCCACTAGCTTTGAAGTGGCGCACCTTAATTTATGATTGGTCCCCAGCATTATTAAAATTCTATCTTAATGCATTCCAAATGACTCTCCCAGATCAAAGTAATTTAGTAAGATGGGGCAAAGCCACCGAAAAGTCTTGCAACATCTGTGGGGAGGCAATAGGAACCGCGAAACACCTATTAGTAGGGTGTAGGGTACTTCTAGATAAAGGTCAATACTCGCGTCGCCACGACAAGGTATTAGAAATTATACGGGAAGCGGTTAGTCTTTCAGTAGCAAGAGCGCGGAAGGGTATAACAACCACCGAACGATCTATAGAATTCGTAAAAGAAGGCTCCTCCAAAAAATCAAAAGCGAAGCCTTATTCAATATTATGCGCGGCTCCTGATTGGATTCTCATGATGGACACGTATGAAAAGCATTACAAAATCCCTGGGGATGTTGGTGTTTCGTCATCCAGACCGGACTTATTCCTGTATTCGAAACATCTGAGGCGCGTGATACTTGTGGAGCTTACTGTTCCTTGGGAAACAAACATCCCAAGGGATCACACATTCAAGCTCAATAAGTATTACGAACTAACCAACGAACTGATCAGGAATAAATTTATAGTTAGTTTGTACGCGGTAGAAGTGGGAGCGAGAGGTATAACAGCAAAATCTCTCTACAGCCTACTTAAAGATCTTGGCCTTTCTAGAACAAGCATCGGTTCATTTCTAGAACGTACTTCAAAGGCGGCATTAGTAGGTTCTTTCCAAATTTGGTTAGGTAGGGAGACGAGTGTAGAGGGTGAAGGTGAGCGTTTTTGCGCATAATAAAGGGGCCCCTTAAACCTACTCCTGGGTCGCAAGTCCCAGGCACTGCTTGCACTCCTCTCCTTGCAACGCGATGGGCCCGGCACCCGCACGGTGAATCCATGGATTGCTAAGAAGCTTCGTCTTATCTGTTGCGCTTTTCAATGTCTATGTATAATATATTAAAATAATCCAACAAGATATAGATTAGATGTAAAATATTGAAAAATAGGTTCTTTTTCATGTAATCACTTCGTAAAAACAGGTTTTATAATCTTGTATTTAAAATTTTGGTTTTTATAGAAGACAGTAATTTTCGAAGTAAGAAATAGGATAATTTATACGACATACTATTCGTGGTACGAAATTTCTGGTATACAGTATGACATGTAGCTTTCGAGTAAAATAGTATTATCTTCTATAACCTCTCACAAATGTAAATCCGTTTAATCAATGGTAATATTCGCTTTAAGGTCCCATAAATAATTCCAAGTGTTCGTATTATTAGACCTATCCACACGTATGGATATCAGAATAGCGCCTTCCATAAGCGAGTATCAAAATTTAAATGGTTTGCTGGGTCGTATTCTTAAAGCTTTCGTCATTTGTATATTTATAAGTTTAAATACATATTCTAAAATTAAATTAAGGTGTTGATAATAGTAATAAACATTCATTTATAAATCAATGACAGTAGTATAAGCATATATAGTTTTTTATATATATAATAATATAAATGTACATCATTATGTATGTGAATGATCCTCATTAGGTTCATTCACATCTTTTTTAATGTTGCCGTTTTGATTGTTTGTTTGTTTGTTCGTGCGCACATATACTACTAGACTTATTGTTATGTGGTTATAGCTTATTGCCCCATTAAAATAAAGGACACTTTTAACATCGGCATAATTTCTCATTTTTAAACAACCCACCTAATAACAACATAACAAAATTAGAGAGTGATTTCATTAAATCTATATTAATCACAATAATTTAAAAATGTATTATTGTGTTAAAAAGCATTTAGTAATGGTAGGTGGCTTAATATTAAAAGCTGAATTAAGTATTGAGAAATGACTTAATATTAGAACAGAAAAAGTCCCTAGTAACGCCTAGCATTACTAATATATTTTGCTTATATTTGATATTATTTATTTATTTATTTATACATGGGAAACATACAGCATATAAAATTACACAAAAAAAATACACAGTTCAAGTAGTCATTATGCCAACAAAGTTTCCACTTGTAAAAAAACAGGAAGTGAACATTATCGTAAAATATTTATACAAAAAAAAGCATATTTAAGAAAAGGAAAAAACAATATGAAAGAACAATTTTAGCGATTATAAAAACAAAATAAATTTAAAACATATCAAAAAACAAAAATAAAAAAGATGATCCTTACGAAAGTTTATTTTTTATTATTTTTAAGTAAATATAAATAAGTGTAAGACATTTGACTGACATTGACAATTTAGAAATATCTTATAGAAATTTTATAAACATATTTTTAAGAGATAAATCTGTTATATTCAAATAATATAATAAGATAGATTCAAAAAAGTATATGGGTATACAAAATTTATTTTTTATAATATACATAATATTATTGTTTACAAAACATTAAAAGTAAAAAATACAAGACGATTTAAAAATTATTAAATAATTTGAATAATAATTTCATTTATTACATTTATTGGTTTTATATCGTGTATAAAGCGCTCGACATAATATCATTGTCTTACAGAATAAGTATCCAAAATTCTGTCCGGAAACAGTGGAATCCCTGAATTATTGAGCTGATCGCGATGCGCTGTAAATATCCTTGTTAACACACGACACTGAGACACCAATTCGGAGATAAATTATGATTAATTTGTTCTGGTTAGTATCATTCTATACTTCAACAATATTTTATTTAATGGTATTATATGTTTATAATTAAGACAGTAAAAATTAAATGTTTGTCAATTTAAGTCCTGTAAGTTTTAGGCTCTGAAACGGAACAAATCTCAGACTGGGGGAGAGAAGGGATTGTGGTCTACGTAACAGCACTTGCTACTCAGAATTTATTATTATTTCGTATTTGATGTAGAGACATCATAGTTTTCGAAGTAAGTTCTGGTGCTCCAAACTTATCATCCTCAGTGGCGTATGAATATTTTATATAAAATATTATTCTGTAATAAAATATTCCACTAAAACACTCTGCAGTTCTATAACAATACAGATTTATAGAAGTATACTTACTATAAGTTTAATTGCTTATAATATGACATTTCAACACAAACTGCTTACAAGTAAGCAAGAAAGATACTTGAAACCTAAACTTTTTACAAAAAAATATTCTTTCTTTTATTAAGGTATCATGTTTCCATGTAATTTATTTATTTATTTTATTCATTTATATAGTAAAAAGAATAATATAAAAGAAAATTTAAGATTGAAACAAAGAGTGTATACCTATATACTATAAAGGACAGAGTGTTTTTATATTATATTATTCATTACGTAGTGTCCAAATATTGCTTTATTTCATTGTAAACGTATAAAGTGAAGTAAGTCCTATTTTTCAGTATGCCTTATCATAATGAAATTAATTAAAATTAATAGATTTCGCCCGAAAACACATTGATAAGATGAGTTTTAAGTTTACAAAAAATAAAAAAGATAAAATCATCAACAGAAGCAGAATCAAAACCTGCGTACGCTGTTCTGTCCATTGATCTATCGAGTCGTAAATCACCTTGATGAATTCATTAAAACTATATTTATTTGTAATTTAAGAAAGCAAGTAGTAGAGACCCCGCAAAGATATAAAGTACGAGAATGTACGAATAAAAAATTAAATAGGACGGTCCTCATTTAAATAATATTTCGCGGTAAAACAGATTGGTTAAATATATTTGGAATAAAATGAATACTTCACTACCATAATTTATTTACTTTAACCCATTATTGTATACATAGACCCAAAATGAACCCACAATATAAATAAAACGTTTTTATTCTGTATTCATAGTAAACAGTTAATAAATAAATATGATTTCTCTACCCAATGAATGGGCATCGACCGCTGGGTATGTAAGTTAAACATACATTATTAATACCTGAAACAGTCTGTGATTTTACTTTCATTTAATAGTAGTAATAATAAACTACAGATTGTACTCATCCATATTTTTACTGAACTGTATTTGCGTTAATTAAATCACAATTTTCCGAGCTAGTTTTGAACCCATTTAGGGTATTCATAGATGATAGTGGGGGAAGATATAGTGTAATTGTACTCATCCATATTTTTACTGAACTGTATTTGCGTTAATTAAATCACAATTTTCCGAGCTAGTTTTGAACCCATTTAGGGTATTCATAGATGATAGTGGGGGAAGATATAGTGTAGTATTGAAAATACTTGAATATAACTGACAACATATGAAAGTCATCATTGTTCCGTGTCTCACCTGAGACGCCCTCAGGACGTCGTTCCCCATGGGGCCCCATCTGCCCCCCCCCTTTTTAAGGGTGGGTCTTCTAACCCGCCCGCTCCCCCAGTGACGCTGTAATATCCGACAGGGCTAACAACATAGACACGACCAAAAATAAAGAAAATAAAAAAAGTCATCATTGTTTACGTAAGTTGAAATAGAAAGATTGCACGAAAGCCTTTAATAAATATATGTGCAAAAAAAAAATATATTAAAAAAAATAAGTTAATATTAATATCAAATTAGATTTTTTATGGAAATGGTAAAACAATAAGACAGATGTAATCAATCTTCGATTGTATGTAATTAGTATGTGCCATTTTTATCCTTTTTCATTCGACATTTTATAGATAATTTTACATTATGTAGGTATTTAAATTTATATAAATATAGAATAAAAAATAAACTGATACGGGCAGAAAATTTTGAAAGCAGTTTGGACTTTGGAGTAAGTCATCGGAATCGAACTTCGATCGATTTTTGCAGGTAGTTGTCCAAATAACCTATGAAGTGGGCCAGAAGTGCTGACAATTGCTAACAATTGCACTTCAGGCCTGGTCTTAGGATGTCTTGGTGAATAATACCAACCCTAGATTACCAAACAGTCACCAATGCTTATTAAGAGGTAAACTTGCTTGGGACATGATTTGGACTAAGTTAGTTTGTGTTCTTCATAGTGATGAGAATCTTCTTTTTACCATAAGTAACTAAACACATATCATACAATAATAACAATATCTAATTATTGTGATTATTGTATCATATCACTCAATGCATGATTTTTGGTGTGCTTCATCCATTTCACGACTTCTTTTCTAGAGCTTTCCCGTTTTTGCAATTTGTTTCAAATGAATTAAAGTTGTTATATAATTCGCACGGAAGTCTGCCGTGATAAGGGATGGATGAGCTTCCGCTATCACCCTTTAATCTTAACTATCTGTTAAATAATCTTAGGTTAAAGTTTCCAGAATGAAATCGTTAGAACTAAAAACATTACATGATGTTAAAGAAAAATTCCATGGTTTGAAAATAAACAAATAAACATGTATATGGCTATACATGTGAAGCTTATTTAAATTTATATAAATATAGAATGAAAAATAAATTTCAATGTCTATCTATACTACAAAGTTAGAAACATTGGTTAGGATTTTCGAAAGAAACCTAATAGATGTCACCACCGTCCCGATAAAGACGATCACATATAGAATGCTTAATTCACCGAGACGGACAGCGATACTTTAGCTCAGTTGGTAGATTGACGGGACAGTTTCCCAGTAGTCGCGGGTTCGATCCCTGCCCGTATCGGTTTATTTTTCATTCTATATTTATATAAATTTAAATGTCTGTGATATTAATCAGTCAGGACTCGGTACTTCTCCTATTGAATGTGATGATCATAAGGCAGAGCCTTGCTTTTCGCATATTGAAGATAAATTACCAAGTGACTAAGCTGTGCAAGTTAATATTAAACCGAAGTATAGAAGTAAAGGTGTCAATGTAAATATACCTGCTGAAAAACATAATGTGGCATTGTCACCATTTCCTCATTTAACACACAATATTGGTTCTTTACCAGTAAAACTATTTTAAAAAGGAAATTATTTACTGAAAACACAGCTGATATTACTTCTATAGCATCTTCTATTTTCTATATCTGCTGTCAACCAAGTTAGAGTCAAGTGAAGTGGAAAATGATTCAGAGGAAGAAACATTTTAAAAATGTAATGTGTAGTAGCATGATAACTGCTATTGAAAAAGGGTTTGTAGGTATTTGTTTTGTTAGAGTTGTTTGAGTATTGAGAAAATGTTTTTAGCTAAACAATCGTTTCATTTAATAAAAAAATAAAAAATATGTGTGTGTGTATTAGTGTACACATGTAAGAAGTGAAACTTCTTTATTACATATTTTTTTTAAAAATGATTCACTAATTACAACTTTACAGGAATGGCTAATTAAGCTAAATTAGATAAAGTTTAAGCAAAAATAAAGATGGCGCGTAACAGAAAAACGTTACCATTTTTTGACATTGCTATAATATTTGTCCCATCCGTCGATAAAAAAGTTTCACTTCAAATATGGCGCGTAACGGAAAAATGTGACTTAGAAATGGGTTAGGTTTAAATTTTTTTTTTCTCAGTAACACTAATACCACAGTATGAACTTGGATAATTTGAATGGCGTGGCAAATGACTTCACATTTCCTTTCGACCAATGGTGGCACGTTTTGAAAGTTTGAATTTCGCTCTCTTAATTTACACTTCACAAATTATTTAATGGCCTTAAATAATTAATAAAAAAAAATGTTTTCATTATAATAAGATGATAATAAGTATCCGAAAAAAAAAATATTGGAAACTATTTTAAATTTTAGGCATATTCCCTATTCCTGAGTAATAATCAATGTGACCTTAGAGTTTTCATTAATATAAATAGTGTTAGAAAAAAAAAAGTAAAAATAAGTAAGAAATGTAGAAAAAAAACAAGCCAACAAGAATCCTTTAGCTCACTAGTAAGGTTTGAATATTAACCACTGCATCAATAATCCACCTATATACCTAAACCAAACAGAATATACTGATTCTTAGTGTAAGTCTTGCTTTTATAATAAAAATAGTTAGATAAAATAATTTGTTAGAACAAATAACATAATACTTTTTTTTATATAATTTAAGTTACAAAAGAAAAAAATATAAGCTATATCTAATAAATTCAATTAGAGTACGATTTTCTTTGATTTTTTTTAAACCGTAATATCTGTAAAACAAAAAGTATACAATTATCTAGATTCTAGTCAGTAGTTAGTTTAAGTCAGCAGGAAAATTAATTAGGACATTAACTTACATTTTTACGACACTACCGAGCTATAACTTGCAGACTCGCGACGTTGCATAGTGTTAATTTGGTGCACTTTAAGATCTGCTGCTATTTTAGTACCTGTTTACATATATAAGAGTCTTATTTAATTGCTTAAATATATTAACATTTTTAGAAAGAATTATAAGAATTCATCATGAAAAATTCACTATTACAACTGCCCTTATAAATCTTTTGCATAATTGGATGGTTTTAAATTTATATAATATTATTTTCACGTTATTTAATCAGGGAATAAACAACTCCTATTCATTTAATAATAAAAGTAAGTATAACTAAATTGTCTAAAGGTAATTGAATTAAAAATGAATTACCTTAACTTTATTATTATTATATTATAATATTATAATATCTCCATTAAAAATTAATTTTAAAAAGGTAGGATAATTATGAAATATGATATCTAAAACCCCTCAATGAAGTTTTTTAGTGCAATGAAGTTTAAGTCTTCTACTTAGATGATTAAGTGATTCATTTACATTATTATTAAGAGTTGCGAAGAATTTGTAAGGTATGAGAAAATTTAATATATGAGAACGACACTGGTAATAAGATAGGCTTTTTATTATAATTTTTAAATAAATAAATAGAATTTTGTTATTAAAAAAATATATAAAATAAATTTAATATTATTTTTGAAATAAATAAAAATTAAGGCTTAACAAGAAATAATAGTATGTTGGATCTCGATTTAATATCAAAGGCCAAAGTCTCATTTAAATAACATTACTGAGGATAACGGATTGATTAAATGTGTTTGGTATAAAATGAATACGATTTACTTCCCCATTATGTGGTTCACCAAAAAACAAATGAACCTTACAACTAAAGTAAATAAATGTTTTTACCTTATATTTACAGTGCTGTTATTAAATAAATATGATCTTTCGGTTCACTGACTGAAAATTTACTCAATGGACTGCTGGTGAATTTTCAAGCATTAATTGGTAGATATATTCATAGGTACGTATTAATTGACTAGATTTTACTAAACATATTTAAAAAATTTTTTGGCTGAGAGTTTTGGTATGTATTTAGTTTTGAAAAGATGACCGAATCAAGCTATTTTTTATTCGATTTATTACATTCTAATGGAGTCACTACGACTGAATTACATATTATATAAATTTTTCATCTTATTATTATTTTTTATTATCGTCACAAAAATATTTACAAACTAATAAATCAGAATGATATCGAGAAATTTTCAATTAAAAATCTATTATATCCATTGTGTGTTCGAAATTAGAAATCAAATGATACATTGGTTCTAATTGTCACTTAATTTAGCATGTATTTGTGTGAATATAAAGAGTGTTATTGTGTGCGTGTACTTTATGCTGTTACTATTACTGTACCTAATTATGTTTCTGAATGTTCAGGAAATTCTAAAAGCGAACTCATTTGAAGGTGCGAGCGATACTCATTCAACACACTTTAGGTGAACATGAAAATTAATTACAGCATTAACTACGATTTTTATGAGAGAACCGAACCGTAATGCACAAACTCTCTACACTGGAAAGTGTTAATTTATTGGAGTTTAAGAATTTCTACTTTATACTTTAGTGCTCCATCTAGATGATTCTTTTTTTAATTTAACATTTATTTAATAATATTATTGTTCAATATCAGATCCTATATGTAAGTGGGTAGCCAACAAGTAAGATAATGGTGCTCAACCACGGACATGTGCAAGTTTAAAGAGATTCAATAACATTGCAGCCTACAGAAAGGGACAGATAGAATTTGGGATGGCGGCTCTTTCACTCGTCATATGAAGCTCGTCATTGAAGTGTCGTGATATCTATATCATGACACTTCAATCTTATCAACTCTAAAAGGATAATACTGTCACGGCCAAGTAGGCCTGTATAGGAACTGAATGACAGTTTGACATCAACACTTTAAAAACAATAATTTATCTTTGCAAAATAAAATAACGCAATAAGAAGGAAAGTATTTAATATAAATGAAGAAGGTACGAAGAATAATTTAACGGAAACGCATAATAAAGCTAATTTTTGATCTTAATATGATGTTGTAAAAAAATATCTTTTTAACTGTATAAAGTAATAGAACACGAAGAGTAACAAAGTTATATATATTATTTTACTGTTTTGGGTATTGTAATTTAATTCGCTAGAAAATTACGATAATGTGCTTATAAGAACAATAAACTAATTAGATTTTATAGATTAGATTAGACTATTGGTTAGGTTAAATATAACATTCACAGAGCATTCCATGTGAATATAATAATGAAGCAAAATTTTACATATATCTTTAATTTAAACTTCGCTTTTCATTAACCAATTCGTTCGATTGATTTTCAATTCAGTGAGCAGAAAGATCATGTTTATTTAATAATGGTTTACTATTGTACATACTAAAAAGAACTTATTCTTTTTGAAATAAGGTTCAAATTGCATTTTCATAAATAACATAATGAGTTTAAGTAAATATATTTATGTAGTAAAGTATTCATTTTATTCGAAATACATTTAATCAATTTGTAATACTATGTAGTGTTATTTAAATGAGGTTTAACCCTTTTATATCAATTCAGGGTAAACATGTTTTTCATTTTAATTGTCAATAATTTATTTAAATACAAAACATAAAAGAGAAATAACATAATTCAATTTTGTTATCAAAATGTTACGTTTGTTATCTTAATGTCATTTTTGAAATTCGTTTTTGAGTATCCTTAGTATTTAAGAAAACTAAGAAAACTTTATATCTATAATACATAATTATAATATAACAAATATTGTCACTTCTAAACCTTTACAAGCTTATAGCGTCAAATATCATCACATATAATATTAATATTGATATATGCGCAGCATCCTGCTATATCTTAGTATAATATAAATGTATATACAAGTTAATACGCATCAGTATCCCTATTACGAGTTTAGACCTTACGAAAACTATGACAGCTTACCTAATCTAAAAAATAAATAGATATGAAAATAATATGTTTAGAACTATATTTAAGTTTAGTTATTTATCATATTAAAAAGAATGATTGTTAATAACTAAAAATAAATATAATTATTAACAATTTTGTCAATAAATGTTGATTCATAGAGCGTATAATAACTCTATGTTTTGATTTCCGATTTGGTAAACTCATAGTTTATGTAATGTCAAGACTCGTACTAAGGGTACAGGTACATTGTTATTGATGTTAAAATGTTATTAAATAATATAACTTGCTTTTAATATTCAGAAGATTTGCATCCAAGATCCTCAAAGTTGATCAGAGATTGCTCTTCATAAATTGTTTCTGTTTCTAATATAACATACATTATATAATAATATACGCTACGTAATATATATAATGTAATATAAAAATTATTATTTATAAATATAAACTCCTAAATTAATGATCAAGACTAATGTCAACCATGCTAGCAAAAACAGGAGAAACAAAACGACCCAACCTAAATACTAACCACATGTATGTATGAAACATGTGAAAGAATATTCAAAAGTTCCGTAGTACAAGTACTTCAACGAAATGTAACTACAATAAATGCAATACTAGTATACATATATTTCAACGTATTCCGGACAAAGCAAAAGTTATTCTTTATAACATTTTTATTACGTACCTGACTCCTCCAGGGAACAACAACGAGAAGAAGAACAGTTTTTCGAAAATTTTGGCAATTAACTCTATCGCCGCGCAGTTTGTTTTAAAACGCATTTTTTTCATTCGAGAACAGTCAGATGAAATGCACTCAGGAGCTATCAAACAATGTCAATAATTATCCTGATTGGCTTAAAAGAGTTCTAACAGGTAAAGAAAATAGGATCAAGCAAAAGTGAAGGTTTTACTACCGTTCTCTTCGATCGTAATGAAATGCATCCCAAGTACGATTATCAATCAACTTTTGAACCTTTTTCAAAATAACCTCGAGGATTCCATGAAAGACCTATGTAATTCGTAAGTCGTTTAGAAAATTCAATCACAATTGAGAGAATAGAGATAGCACCGTTGAAAAAACTCAGTCATACCAAAAGTGCATATCTCAATTCGGGAATTGGGAATATCTGTGGGATAACTTTTAAAGAAAACTTCTTAAAAATATTTATATGGGAATGAATATTGTCTGTAGAAAATGCCATTATACCTACCTCTTATACAAACTACACTCACACAATCTCGAGGTATAATTGCTTTTCACACCTACATGCATATATTAACCGCCAATTAGAAGCAAGCTGCCGGTTATCATCGTGTATATTCTCAATTATATCAATTATGTAACTTATCTACAATTGGTCTACTAGTAAGTAAACCTGACTGCTACGTCAACTATTGGTACTTCTTTATTATTCCAACTATTATTCCAACAATTTTCCTGTTGTGTAAGCTTCAGGTTGATTTGTTTTATTTCGTGGATATTAATAAAATATTTGTAAAGCTCCTTGGGACATACGGATTATTTATAACTTAATGCGAAACCTGTTAGAAATGCTGTTATAAATTCTTTAACCAGTATTTCTTGAATGGGTATAAAATGATTTAGGACCCACAAACCAACGTCACAGACATTTTTTGTAATATTATTTACATGTCAAGATTTTATTTATTTTATAATTGTTAATGTTAAAATTTTGTATATTTTGAATGCAGTTCAGAAAGAAATCTTTTTATTCTAGTCAGTTCAATAGATTAACCGGTTCATAAAAAAATATTACTTTTGATGAAATTATGATCTAGGGTGTACAAAAAGATATATATGAACATCTCAATAACTAAAACGAAAATATTTAATTTGCATCTTAGATTAAAAGACATGTTATACATAGAAAGTTGCATACCATAATATAAATATTTTAGAGCATATTATATTTTTAAGATAACCATTCTGTATTATATACAAGAAATATCTGAATTAAACGGAAACATTAAGACTATTCATTCTGAAGTTATGAGAATATGCAAATTCAATTAGCCAGCGACATCGCCCGCGTTCTGAAAAGACAGCTTTGTTTTCAGAGTAATTAATAAACAGTGTCAAATATGTTAAGACGTGATATTCCCTAGTATTATCATATTTATAAGAAAATATTTTACGTATTATAAATATATAAAAGCTTTACACTTTAAACCAAAATCTCACTATAACTCAGCCTTATATTGAAATATCGTAATACAAGTTACTGAAATATGGGAATAAATCGATTTGAAACAGTATAATGGAGGCGATACATCTTTAATGATACTTCGGGCGATTACATAAATCTTGAAGTCCATGGATAAGGGTGATGACACATTTGACCTAATATAATTTATTTAGTAGATTTTTTTTTTTTAAAGAAGTCTCATAATAATAAATAAGACACTATTGTATTTTATTACTAATCTACTCGCTAATAGAAGTTTAAATTATATATTCTTTTCTAATTTCTATAAAACAAAAAAGGATTATTGTTATAGAGCAGATTTAATTATAAAAACACACTCTAGGTATTTTTTCTATAAGCTTCACGTACTTATTACAATAATAATCCTACTGCATTGATAACTTATCTTATCACTCGTTTATTTATAATTTCAACAGCTTGCAACTACTTTAATTGTTAATTCACTCTTAGAAGCATTTCTTAAGTTATATTTCATTTCTTAAATATTTTTAGAGTGATCTTTGTTTTTTAAGCCAAAGGTTTTATTAGTTGTATTAATTTATTGCATTAATTTGTTTAAGATTTTTATTTTTTTTTTATATATAAAAAAATTATGATAAATCCAATATCGCAAATAAGTGGCCATATACATTAAAATTTAAATGTAGCTCTGCCTTTAAATATTCGTATTATCGAATAAAAGCCACTCGACATTAATTCATAATTTATGTGAGGTTCAAATTCTAAGAGAATTCTTTGAAATCTGCTCAATACGTCAATTCTTGTTAAAACTTCTTCGCTATAATTTAATCACCAAAGTATATTTAGCTACTTCTTGTTGAATTGCAAAATACTTCTGAATAAAATATAACTTTCAGAATATTATATAAGATTAAAACATCTTGACGCCGTATCAAAAAAATATATAAATATAAAAACAAAAAAATATATAAATTTTTGTTTATGTTCTTTACAATGGCACGGAAACTTTTTTTATATTTTTTGTATGATAACATTTTTTATATTAACCTACACAATAAATTTGCATAATTTTATGTACCGTCGGCCATGGAATTTCGGCAAAATTTTAGGTAATATAAGAATTTTTAAAATAATCTTTATATCCACGAGCTTAGTTTAACTGAGTAATGAGTATAATACATCGAATCAATAAAATATATGAGAGACTACTCTCATGTGTTTTATAAGTTTTAAGAATCATACTTGTTTCTGAGAGACTACGTTAATATGTTTTATTCATTTAAAGTATCATACTACTCTCTGAAAGACAACTCTCATATGTTTAATTGATTTGCTGTATCATACTACCCTCTTAGAGACTACTTTCATATATTTTATTGATTCGATGTAATAATAATAATCCAATAATGTACTACAATATCTTTAAGTAATTTAACATATGATATCTGTTTATGTGACTAGTAAGATTAAAAATAGTTTAGTAAAGCCTTTTGATTTGGATTGTTTAATAATGTGTTAGTATATTAATTAGTGTCAAGGCTTATTGTATTCATTTCTTTTTATTAATTTTAATATTGTATTAGCTCTCTCATTTCTTTTTAGATTCGTTTTGTAAAGAAAGTTGTCGCTGGACTACTTTTGAAAGTATTATTGAACCTCTCAATACGACAGCAGGGTATTAATTTAAGCTTCTTTCTATATTTAAAAACCGCACTGAAGAGTAATTGAGTAAGACTCTCTTGAAAGGATTAAAAGCGAAAGGAGAAAATTTTATATCAAAAGAAAATATATTCACTTTACACACCGTCTACTTTTATTTATTAATTATGAATTTTAGTATAAAAATCATAACAAATCAAACTTTTATATAATATGACACCTATTTGTTGTATTTTTTCAAAACAAAATCTAAGTTTCAATACAAAAGCAAAGACACAAATTATAAAATCAATATAAAGTTTTAGAACACCTGCTCATACATATTACATAAAGAGGTAATGTAAGTATAATTAATATGATATAAGGGATCTGCAGAGCAATTATTTGCAATTATAATAAAGAATCTTGCATTACCGTATATTTTTACATAATACAAAGCGACTATTAGCACGTTTTATAAGTTAATGCACCGTGGTGTATAATGCAAATTAATGCCTTGGGTGAGACGTTCAGCTTAGGGTTGTCACTTTAATATATTTTTCTGACGATAATTTTAAGTCTACAAGTTTGGTTTAGGTATTGAATTGCAATAAGAATTACAATTTTAAAGAAAAAGATAAAATTAAAAGAAAAAAATAAAAGAAAAAAGATTTAATTAGAATTGGATTTTACTTTTTGTATTTAGAGAGTCGGATTCAAATACGATACCTATCAGCAGATTTTTAAAATAAACAAACTTTAATAGTTATAGCAACTGGAGATATTAGCAAGGATTCCAAGAATAAAATAATTTATTATCACGATATGACTTACGTTGAAGCGAGAGCAACATTGTCCTACGTTTTATATGTTATATAAATGCAGTATTCGAATTTTAATTGAATGAATAAAAAATAAACCTAAAATTGCAGGATTCGAACCCGCGTCTTCTAGGAAACCGTCCCGTCATTCTACCAATTGGGCCACAATCTAGTAAATATATGGTTAGAATAAAAAAACAATATTTTTATATAATCCATGCTATAATAAATTATGACTAAAACATTCCTATTAGTGTATCAAAAAGATAAAATTTGTTCAGCCCTATTCAATACGCATTATCGAGCGAACTAAGCTCGAACGCCTTAGTGTATTACTACCCTTATACGATCCAATTAAGCCTAGACTAGACAAGACTACGCAAATCCCCTAACTTGCATCACTTTTACTTGTTAGTCATATACTTTAAGAACAAATGGATTTTAGACTCTATATTAGAGTAATAAGAAAGAATTTCGCTCGTTTTGTTTTAAACACTCAAAAACCATCATCGACATTCAATGTTAGAACGCGTTTGTATAGAAATTTTGTATTCCAAAGCTTTTATCAGTGAAGTGTGTTTTTTAATGAGTGCTCGATTATTCGCTGCGAGTTTTGGATCGAGATCAGTGTTTTTTTAAGTAGCTACTTGAATATATTTTCTTTCTACATACGGTTAAATATTTTACATAAGGACAATGGGGATTATATTAACATTTAAAAATTGCTTATTTGAATCTTAATATATTGTTGTAACGATTAAGTAATAATCACGTTGATTGAGACAACCAATTCTTTGACGTTCAACTAAAGTAATGAGGGTAAACCATTAGTTTTTGTTAGTAGGTAGTGGCAGTTTCTATACCTTATAGGATTACCCAACGCCAAAATTTTTTTTATGTTTGAAAGTATCTATTAACATGTATAGCCATGTTAAACTTATTTAAAATGGTTAAGTAATAATATTATTATTTTCTCCTACTATAATATTTCTTAATATTTTTTTAAGTATCTACCCAATATTGCAGCGTCTTTATGTGATTAAGAATTGACTTTAAAAAAAAACTACAATCCCGCTGAGTTGTGAAAATGAGTGACCCAGCCCTTTTCAAGTGTGTGCTACTTATTTTTCGAGCTGGTTTTTACGAACAAAAAATGTGTTTATATGAAGTGAACCTTTAATAAAAATATTAATTTGATTTTGATTTTTTCTTACTTTAAAAGAAAAGATCCATTAAAAAGATAATTTTCTTTTTAGAAAATATTTTCTACTAATTAATCTTAGTGCAGAAATTTAGAAGTAAAAAAATAGTAAAAGGGGTTCATTATCAAAAGTTAATATATGATGAAAAATCGATAACAAATTAGAAGCAAAAATAGTTGCCTGTTACAGTTACAGGACTAATATATTGAAATTATAATTTTAGTTTTTAATATTAGTAGAAGAAGAAGAAAAAAATACCTACATGGTAGTTCACTAAACGAATACATTAGTAATAGTAAAGAGATATAACTCGAAAACATTTTAGTGGTAATGATTTTCTTTGGTTATTTTTATTGAAAGAGCGAGCAACGCAAACGAAGGCTTTTGCTTCGAAACTAGACAAGAAACTTTACTAAATGTATGTATGTATTATAAATGTATGTAAATGAGTATTATTACATACTCACATTTCTCAACAAATTCTTATGAAATTTGAGATTACTTTTATATATTATACTAGCTGTGCCTGCGACTTCGTACGCATAGTTTTCGATTTCCGTAAAAAGTATCCGCTCTAAGTTTCATCAAACACCGGCAAGTAGTTTTTGCGTGTAGGAGTATTTCTAGTTTATATACATATATATTTTTTAATTTTAATCACAGATTTTTTTTATGCGTGGAAAGATAAATGATGTATTTTTTTATTAGGATGTTTAATATTATTATTTCTTGAGGAGGACTATCAATATATACTATCAATATGTACTATCAGAACGTACTATCAATACGTACAATCAATACGTACCATCAATTCGTACTATCAATACGTACTATCTGTTCACGCGCGGGATGCGTGGTCTACCACCGATGGAGCGGATGACACCGGAGGGAGAGCTGGGGGTGATGATGGCGTTGGAACGGTCGAGAAGCCCGTTCACTTCCCTACCGAGCTGCGCGTACGACACTCGTGTACCATACCAATTCAACATTTAATTACAATCTTTATATTTCATACAGTCCATTTTTATTTTATCTCCACTGCGTTACCCGAGGCTCAAACATTGGATAGGATACGTAGGAAGGATACTATCGATTCGTACTATCGATACGTACTATCGACATGTTCCATGAATATGTACTACATATCAATATGTACTATCAATACGTACTATCAAAACGTACTATCAATACGTGCTATCAATACGTACTATCAATATGTACTATCAATATGAACTATCAATACGTACTATCAATATGTACTATCAATACTTACTATCAATATTTACTATCAATATGTACTATCAATACGTACTATCAATATGTACTATCAATACGTACTATCAATATGTACTATCAATATGTACTATCAATATGTACTATCAATATGTACTATCAATACTAACTATCAATACTAACTATCAATATTAACTATCAATACGTACTATCAATACTTACTATACTTACTATCAATATGTACTATCAATACGTACTATCAGTATGTACTATCAATACTTACTATCAATATTTACTATCAATATTAACTATCAATTTATACTATCAATACTAACTATCAATACTTACTATCAATACTTACTATCAATATTAACTATCAATATGTACTATCAATATATACTATCGATACTTACTATCAATACTTACTATCAATATTTACTATCAATATTAAATATCAATATGCACTATCAATACGTACTATCAATATGTACTATCAATACGTACTATCAATATTAACTATCAATATATACTATCAATATGTACTATCAATACGTGCTATCAATATGGACTATCAATACTTACTATCAATATTTACTATCAATACGTACTATCAATATGTACTATCAATACGTACTATCAGTATGTACTATCAATACTTACTATCAATACTTACTATCAATATTTACTATCAATATTAACTATCAATATATACTATCAATACTCACTATCAATACTTACTATCAATACTTACTATTAATATTAACTATCATTATGTACTATCAATACTTACTATCAATATTAACTATCTATACGTAGAATCAATACTTACTATACTTACTATCAATACGTACTATCAGTACGTACTATCAATATGTACTATCAATATGTACTATCAATATGTACTATCAATATGTACTATCAATACTTACTATCAATATTAATTATCAATATATACTATCAATACTAACTATCAATATTAACTATCAATACTAACTATCAATATTAACTATCAATATGTACTATCAATATGAACTATCAATATTAACTATCAATATGTACTATCAATACTTACTATCAATATTAACTATCAATATGTACTATCAATATTAACTATCAATATTAACTATCAATATGTACTATCAATACTTACTATCAATATTAACTATCAATATATACTATCAATACTAACTATCAATTTTAACTATCAATACTTACTATCAATATTAACTATCAATATACAGGGTTATTTGTAATTAGTTGAGCACCTTTTGCAGGCAGCCCCTCTACATCAATCCTAACAACATTTGTTCTACGACTTTTTAAAATTAATAGTTTTAAAAATTTAGTTTTTCCCATACAAAATTTATTTACTGCCTCTGAACGAGCATTTAACAACCTCGCAACCTTGAGCAAAGAGAGGCCACGCACCTTGCGTAGGCAAAATACGTACCAAGGACACGAGCAGCGGGGCGCGGGGTGGCGGGTGGCGGGGTGATGCAGCGGTGGCGATGCACGTTCGAACTTGATCCAGTCGTTTGTCACGGTCAATTAGATAAGCGTGTGCCGCGTGACCCGCTAGCTCCCGTTAATCGGTAACCGAATTTCGATTAGTGAAAACAGTACTGTGATGCCGTAACAAAAATATCGAGTACACCAAGATAGTGCGAGTGCTGGCTAAGTGGAGTCGGTTCTTACCAAAGAGGAGTCGGTGAACAGTTGATTCTTAGGTGTGGTCTTTGTGTTGGATATGAAGGGGACTATTTTGCACCGGTATCGACGAGATATAAATTTAAGAGGTAATTTGTAAATATTGAATCCTTTTGTAAATAACACATTGTATTATTGTAAATAATCTGATTCTACCTTGATTCATTGTTAACAATTTTAATACATAATACGACGATTGGGTAATTTTTACATACTGTTTGAAATAAAACAAAAAATAATAATAAGTTATAATAGTATTATGTGCGTGGTACCTTACAATTTTCATACAGCGCTAGACTGCCGCGACCTATACTTTAGACTGCTTACAAAATACAGAGTAATAAATAGTCGAGGGAGCAAAAATTTTTTTGTTTCTTCTATTCTGAGTTATTTATCAAGATTTTTTAAAAGTCGTAAAACAAATGTTGTTGGGATTGATGTAGAGAGGCTGCCTGCAAAAGGTGCTCAACTAATTAAAAATAACCCTGTATACTATCAATACTAACTATCAATATTAAATATCAATATGTACTATCAATATTTACTATCAATATTAATTATCAATATATACTATCAATACTTACTATCAATATTAACTATCAATATGTACTATCAATACTTACTATCAATATTTACTATCAATATTAACTATCAATATATACTATCAATACTTACTATCAATATTAACTATCAACACGTACTATCAATACTTACTATCAATATTAACTATCAATATTTACTATCAATACTTACTATCAATATTTACTATCAATATTTACTATCAATATATACTATCAATACTAACTATCAATATTAACTATCAAAATGTACTATCAATACTTACTATCAATATTAACTATCAATACGTACTATCAATACTTACTATTAATATGTACTATCAATACTTACTATCAATATTAACTATCAATACGTACTATCAAAGACAGAAAAAATGAAAAACCATTGGTTGTTTGGTTGGTTCTCTTGCTCATATAAAGGTCCCCATCATGATTTATATTTTCCATGTACAGTTTTCGATCAGTGACAATTTTATTATACGTCCTAGCGGACCCGACAGACGTTGTCTCGTAGAAGCGTCTTTAATTTAAAAAAATCAAACTTTAAAAAATATATATATTAAAAAATTATCACAATATCTAACGTCATTACATGTACATTTATCATAATTCGACCAATCGATACCGTATAAATATATAAATAAAGATTTTTTGTTTGAATAAATGAATTTGACGTTCCAATATATTTTATTAAATTTTGCTTTTTACATAGCGCAATTAATAACGCAGATCGTAGACAAAAAACAACGAATAATGATAAAAAAATTAATGAAATATACTTACTTCGATCCGTAATAAATTTGCAAAATGTATAATTGTTTATGCACACTTCAAAGCTCTTTACAAACTCTGTACTCAGTACCTCTTTATTTAACATTTAATTCAGCACGTGGATGAAAATAACACAATAATAAAATATTTTTCTCAATTCTATCGCAACGCCAACTGTCAGGGCAGGCTATAATTAAAATATAATATTATTTTATATTTGACATTGCCATGGTAACGCAGTCCGTCGAAACCAATGTGAAACATTCCAAAATCACCACCTACTTACACATTAAAAATTAATCAAAAAACCATTTTCCAGTGGACCAAATTGTGAATCTAAACAATTCTCAAGTCCCCTTGAACACACACAAAGAATTTCATAAAAATCGGTCCAGTCGTTTGGGAGGTGTTCAGTGACAAACACACGCACACAAGAAATATATATATATAAAGATATTATAATTACATCATGGTATATGAACATGACAACATGGCATAACAGGCAGCATAGAATATCTCCAAAATTTAAAGTAAAAGTTTAAAATGTTCAAAACTCGGAAACAGTTGAAATTATTGTAAAAGCTTCACATTCTTTATTGTTGTTTTCTATATTAAGCATCTTTTGCCCAAATGATTTTGTTCAAAAGAAAGACTTTGAAGATTACCTGCCAATTGTATGAGACCAATCTAAGCCCTGATCGCTCAGAGTCCGGGGACAACACGACTAATTTTTCATATAAGAAGGTGGTTGAAATTCTACCAACACGTATATCCAAGGAGGGCCGAGTTCAGTGGCAGGTCCTAAAAATCTTGAGCCGCATATTTTGTGATATGCTAGACATATTTCAACGATCCCAAATAATTGATGAATAATTGATTGCATGTGGATGATGACTATCTTTTGGATCTAATATTTTTTTGTGATTTATCAGATGGTGGGATACATGAAAATTAAGATAACACCTAAATCCTTGAACGCAATTTTTTTTTACATAACTAATCCATCAAGCGTTATAGGAAAATAATAAAAAATGTTTGGACATCAATTCTCATCAATTGTCAAAGAACAAGTGTTATCACACAGATTTATATTCAATCTATGCTCTTCAAGCTTTAGACGCATTAAAGCGTCTTCAGATTCTCAACATAGTTGAGACCGAGATTCAATTATAAAAATAGTTAACGATAAAGGGAACATAGAAGAGTGAACAACATGCGACACGGAATGTCGGGTGGAAAGCCAGGCCAGTATAAATGCAATTCACCTACTCGAATTGTTGTCGGCCAGAAGTAAGTACCCACACGATGAATCAATTACGTACTTCAGGACTTCTGTTCATAAATATTTTAAAGTTGTTCATACATAACCGTATTACATGTAACAGTTGTAATTTTTACTCTCTTCAACAAGGGCAAAAAACTTAATCTGTAAAATAATTATGTTATATTTCATCTTCTTGATTCGCTTCTTGAAAATAAGAGCTGAAACACCAAGAAGAACCCATTAAAGTACAAAATAAAAAACAAGACAGCTATCTTTAAAATACTACAAAATATAAACGGGTATAAACACGCACATACAGACCCAGTAAAGAGTTAAATAGACACAAGAAAATATTTGTTCAAAGTACACCAGTGTTAATAAGAGAGCCTAATTCTGTACCGACTTTGTTTTCTAAAGCAAACTTTTCTCTTAACATAAAATCACACATGTATATGTATTAAGTATTGTAGATTTATTTCTACTAGAAGAGATATTTTAGAACAGACCTTTTATGAATTTCAATGTATATTAGACCTTACAAAGTAATTTTATAAATTTCATAGAATGAATAGGATAAATCCATGAATATGTTACAGAATATAACTGATCAAAATATATTTTTTTCACATTATAGAAAGATAAGTCTAAAGCAAGAACCTAAATCATTGGATAAAAAACAACATATTAAAAATGTTACAACAAATATCAAAAGTGTTACATATTTTTTATTAAAATCACAATTATTTTTCTGAAATAAATTAAATACATTTTGTACGTTCCAGTATATTAACATCTCAAGCCCATTAAACAACCTAAAGTAAAATTTAGAGACGCCATGTAAGGGCAAAAGCATGTTAAATCCATTTGTTATGTGGTTCAAGTTTTATTGCCCCGAATCTAACCTTAGGGATGAGGTTGACTTTAAGGATATAGCTCGACGTTGTAATTATAAGTTAACGGAGATGTCTGGATAATTTAGGTTGGTCTGGTTTGTTGTTTTCGTTATTTGCTCGCTGTTTTGAATATGCTCATTGAAAAAGAATGTAGGGCAATAGATAAAACATACATTTTAATTAATGAAACAGTATGATTGTAGTGATTTTTGTTTGTAAAACAATATTATTTTTTAAATAATACAGCCTTTTTGTGTTCACCTATCTGCGGCTATTATACGAGCTAGCAGAATTAAAGTAGCACCACTCTTATATAGAAGATAAATATAACGCAATTTCGACTTGTTTCATAGTGTTTCAGAATTCCTGTAGGACAAGCAGGAACTTCAAATGTCCATAAACTATGGCTCCATTAATCATCAGTTGGATCATCTCTTCGTTTTGCCCCTTAACTGAAACATATGTTCTTGTATTACCAAATTCTTAGACTCGACTTAAATTTTTAAATTGTCCGAATGCTTACGCTCTTAAAAAGTATGTGATATATAACCCTTTATTCCATTTCTTATCTAAATTATAGGACAAATTAATAAAACGAATATTTAAGATACTTGTAATAAATTACTAGAGAAATTATGTTTTGATGTCTTTAAAGTATTAAGAATAATACAAACGAAGAATTCCTAAAACAAAATTCAAAGCAGGCTATTCTTTAGTAGGCTCTTAATTTCTCAAAGTAAAAGCAATCGAGATCTTGAACGTTGAAGACGAATTATCTACATCGACAATAAATATTCGAAATCCCTTTTAATTAATGAATCGGCAATCCTTTTGCTCTGGACCTTGATGAAGTCAGGAAACAGACGGGAAATGAATTATACGAACTTGTGAAAATTACTAATTTTGTTGTATATTTTTTAGTGTTTTAAAATTTTGTTGTTATCAAACGTATAAAGGTTTGATTGTGAATCATAGAATTTTTTTATTATTATTATTATTAAGAACCACCAATCAACGATTTAATCGGTTGCTGCACTGTCACATGAACAAATAATTTGTGTCCATGATTATGAAGGTTGGGTATGTTATAATCACGTATTTTTTGATAACCTCTTTTCTATCCAGATTGATTTACGAAGCCTTCAATTATCTGAGATTGAATCTAATTTACTAAGATATCGCTTTAGACTACTTGTATAGTAATATATTTTATAATATTCAAAATTTTAGACTAATATAAATAGCATAATAACATTACACTTGTTTATAGTATTTAAACACAAAATTAAGTATCAACTGGAAATTAGGCTGCAAGTTAAAAAAATAGTATTCGTACATTTAAAAACAAAGAATTTAAATAGAAGGTTTTAAAAGGCGATCTATCATATTCTACACAAACAAAATTTAGACCCTTTTAATCGTAGCTTCCTTAATCAAAATGACAAGTAATTTATCATGTCTCTTTAAAAATCCCTGTTCTATTTATTATGGACCTGAATGTAAGGTGGGGCCTTTTCTTCAAGATTAATAATAGACGTCTTTGTCCACTTGGAACATTTTCAACAAAATGTACAGGTCAATTTTTGCATTAACCACCAATCCGATTGTTCGAAAAACGTTTAGTTTAACAATTTCCAAGTGCTTTGTAATACGCAAAGCGAGACATAGCGAAGAACTTAAATGAAAGGATAGAAGACAAGATTTTTTGTTGAAAAAATTCAAGTTTTCTTTACGATTTATTTTTAAGCATGTTTATCATCCCGAGATATTTTTTATTCTTTTTACTATTTAATACTAAAAAAAATCTATATATTAATGAATGAAATTATATTTAATATATCAACATTCTTTTTACGTTTGTAATTATTTTTTTTATATACCGCATTATTTTGTTTTTTTTTTCATTTTTTTTTTATATCGCATTGTTTTTTATTTTTTTTCTTTTTTTTTCAACAACGTTTTTACTGAAAATATTTGTTGATTGATTTTTCTGTTTTAATTTTATTGTTTTTGTTTTTGGTCCACTCTCTTTCATTGTTAATTGTATATGCATACTGTGGCAGCATTAGCAAAAGGCGTGAACTGAAAAGCAGCTTCAGCTGAACTCATGTCCTTTTCGGGAGCATTTCTTTTTATCATTTTAATAATTACTTATTTGCAAATATATTCCTACTTATTTATGGTACTTGAATAAAGCTTCTATTACTATTATTAGTATTATTATTATTTGGGTGGTATTTTTGTCACCACGTTTCTATTTATTAACTATAGAAAATCGAATAGGTATATAAGAAACGATTATAATTTGGTTCGTTTTTTAAGCAAAGTTTTATATTATTATAAAAGATACAATTTTAGATCATTTTAGGTTTTTTTATCTAGATTGTGCTGGTAACTGGCTCGAGATGAGCATATACTTCATACTTTATTTAATTAATTGCTTTAAAGAGACCCAAAGCCTTGACCTGTTTGTTCAGAAAAGACAAAGTACCTAATTGTTTTTTACCACAGTGGAGATCTTATAAATTATTTTATTATTGGTTATTATCCACATTTTTATTACTATATTTAATGTGGTTAGCTATATCACCCAACACCTGAGATTATTTTAGTAACTACATTATTTGTTTCATTAAAACAACAACAATTACAATTAATGTTTGAAAATATGTATAAACAATATGTGTAAACTTATTTAAATTTATATAAATATAGAATGAAAAATAAACCGATACGGGCAGGGATTCGAACCCAAGACCTCTGGGACACCGTCCCGTCGATATTAGATTGCAAAGTTGACTGTTGATGTTAGACTGTTATCTATACTGCAAAGTTAGAAACATTGGTTAGGATTTTCGAAAGAATTCTAATAGATGTCACCACTGTCCCGATTAAGACGATCACGTATAGAATGCCTTATTCACCGAGACGAACAGCAGCATGCTGACAATCTTCTATTACTGCCCGACTATTCAGGGACTGCCTGAAGTCGACACCATCCGACTGGCCACCACCAACACCAATCGTAACAATCGTTAATAACCCGCCATTAGTTGCATAATGGCAATCCTATGAAGGAGCGGCTATAGACTCGAAAAAGTTACTCGACAATGAAACCTACGGGGTTTCATTGTCGAGTAACAACAACAAAAAACAACGCAAGCGCACCGAAAGTCAAACGTTTCAAAGAGCAATCGAGGCACTTATCAGACTTTATGGAACCGTTATGTTGGAGACACTGCTGTCAGAACGACGGAAAGACTGGAGCGGGTAAAAATCCCTGATTCGCCTACTGGGTAATATTGCCTGAATGATAATTCGGGGATACTGCCACTACATGCAGTTGTTTCATGTCGACGTGAAGCTGAACATAATATAACGCATCTTCTCATATGCATGAAACACCAACTGAAAAGAATATTCACAGTTGGATATGCGGAAAAGTTTCAATTAACTTTTTAGTAATATTAATTTAAGTTTCGGTACAAAAACTTTAAAAAAAATGGGTAATTAATTTTTTTTAGTGTTTAAGCAAAACAAAATCTGAATAAGGTAAGCATCAATAACTTAGTAACTAGTTATGTGAAGTAATTACTTATCAGTTAAAGACTTACAGTCTAACTTAATAACTTTGACTTGTAAAGTATTGTCCTTTAATAAATAATAACAAACCGTATTTCCCTAAATAAGAGAAGACTTATCATTAGAGTTAGAAACTGTAAAAATTGTATTATTTAAAAACAAATAGTTAATTATTTGACAACCAAGTAATTGTTATTGCTGAGGCAAAGTGATCTAAATGTATGCCGCAATATGTGTCGGAAATTATGACAAAAAATATGTATTATTAAATAAAATAATATGAAAAAAATAGGATTGACTCTGATAAACGACATTAGGAGGATGAAGATTTATCTCACTTTTTAAAATATATAAAATCTTAGTCTTTAAATATTCTGTTGGATAATAACTAATATTATGTTAATAGAAAATATAATAAATTATAGATTTTTTTTAGGGGAAATTTTCCGTAACTTGTATAAAATTGTTAAAAGATTTTACGGGATAATACCGAAAATGATTACTTCGAAAAGTTCTTGAGGAATGCCATATTTTTTTACTCTCGGGACAATATTTACTTCTAAAGTATAAATAAAACTTTAGTTACGACTGACAACTAAAATAGGCCTATTTTATATTTTCCTTGCGTCACTCCAGTACTGTACTACTACAGTAGACGTTCATGTGTATGGCAAAAGTACATATAATTTCATCCAGCTTGTATAGGTCCACTGGGTCTACTGTTATTTTGGTCTAGACATTAGACAGAAACAGCTTACCAACCAATTACATAATATAAAATCCGACAGCAGTGCAATAAAAATAAAAATTCAAACCTTCTGGGACCCATTACACTTCTTTAGATTTAGAGTAGGTATATACTTAATCTGGCCATAAATACTGTTACAATTAAAAATAAAAAAATATTACATTTGAATTTCGAAGCTGTCATTTTTATACGGTTGTTCATTGTGGTTTCCGACTGATTCTTTTTTATTTGCAGCAGAGTCAGGTTTAATAAATATTTATTTATTATAAATATAAATATAGATATAAATATTTTTTAACTTATTCTATAGTTAAAATTTAATATATTTACCAAAATGGGTGGATCCGTTAAGTAGGTACAAAGGTACATGACTCAAAGTTTTTTATTTAAAATATAATACATTAGATTTATTAAAGTCAGAGTTAGACAGTTTCTAAGTGGATAAGAACTATTGTGTCAGTTATAATTTATATGTGAGAATAAACAATAGTTCATGTAAAGCGCGGTGATGGTGATAATGTGATACCGTGATAATGTGATGGTAATATAAGTTAGTTCTATCATGCTCTCACATTTATATGTATATTTTTTTGATCATAATACAAAGATCTTTATTTTATCTTTAAACATTTAAAATTATAGTAATAATATATTGGCTTATTTAATGCTAATAGAAATTTTAGTTTTATTATTACATACAAGAACGAATTTGCGTGCGTGCTATAAAATTTCGAAATTTAGATAGTTTATTTTTACATTCTCAATTTATGTTTTTAAGTCAATTGATTTTTATACGTAATTTTTCCGGACGTTATATTTTCTGAGATATAAAACGATCAAAGCGTAAGTGTTAAAACTTCTTTGACAGCAGTTTTAAAGGTCTTTTAACGAAATATAAACCCACGTCGTGTATCTACATATACGAGTCGAGGCATAACCCTTTTTTGCTCCCGTCCCTTAATAACGTTTACGTTCAAATTAATGAAGGTTATTAAATACTTTGTCCAAAAACGTACACTAGTAATTGGAGTATTTTGAGTTTTCATCGTATGTCTACAATTATAATAATGCTGAAAGATAAAATGTCTTTGTTAATTTATTGAACATTTAAATTAATAGCTAAATTATACGGCCTATAAATAAAAGATCACATATTGCTTATTATTATTGAGAGATTTATTGTATTAATAAATTACATAATTAAATATTTAGAAAATGTTTTAATAAAACTTTATATTAAGATTCAGGGTATTGAATTAATACTACATTTAAACGGAATGATATATTATATTTATTTTAGAGTTTGTAACTTGACCCAAAACTCAACGAAGTTCCTAAAGAGGCAAACAAAATATTAACTTGATCTCATAGAAAATTCACAACAAGAAACATCACTGACTGAAAAAAGGTTGTATATATAAATTACTTAGCACTTAGAAATACAATAAAAAGGTTTTAGTGTCAGCAAAAAGGTTTATGATCGGGGACTGTCTTTTGGATTAACTAAGTTTTTTTTCCTATTTGTCAAGTCTGTTTCTATATTTTTTCTTTTTGAAACTCGCTTGTAATGTAACTATTTATCGCGTTGAGTATTGTTCTTGCAATATTGTAAAAAACGAGATTTTTTTACTATTTTGTAATAAACATTTGCTTTACTTGTGAAATAATATGGAGTCAAAACGAATAAAACACTAAAGACAATACGTTATACCGGGAAAAGAAAGAAAAGCGCCTAGTTCTACCTGAAAGGTGTTTCTTTACAACTGAAAAATCGTTACAACAACAAATTTATTTATTAGATAATATCTGAGAGTCAAAAGATCAGTTAGTAATGTCATTAAAAACAAAACATATGTATTTATTGTTCTTATATAAATATTATTCACATATCAGTATATTTATTCTAAATTCATTAACCATTCATTAACCAATAGCATGTTTTCTACAATATATACTATGTAATTACAGTCTATTTTTATTACAAATAAACTACCTATAAATCAAATGTTTGTGTTTTCATAGAGTTGTATGACAGTAGCAGGATTACATATCACCTTCGTAGTTTCCACAAATTCAGTATCGAAATGCAGTTCAATGTAGAAAATATTACATTATTTTACGTAATAAATACAATATCATTATTTATTGAACTTATTTTCAAAAATAACTTTTCTGATATATGCATGCTAATAATAAGTTTTTTCCACTAAGGGGCCATTTTTCAATTGTTAGATTTAACTTGGGAATATTGAAGTTTTGACAGATATTCCATAGAATATATATGTCGATGTATTAAAGTTATTCCGCTGTTAACATTTATCGGAGGATACGGTAAAAGATAATACTATTTTGTTTGCATAATATAACTCGAATAAACATTGAGGAGTATTCATTGACATTTAAACTAAACAAAATATGTGTGTGTGTATTAGTGTACACATGTAAGAAGTGAAACTTCTTTATGACATAATTTTTTGAAAAATGATTTACTAATTACAACTTTACAGGAATGGCTAATTAAGCTAAATTAGATAAAGTTTAAGCAAAAATAAAGATGGCGCGTAACAGACAAACGTTACAATTTTTTGACATTGCTATAAAATTTCTCCCATCCGTCGATAAAAAAGTTTCACTTCAAATATGGCGCGTAACAGAAAAATGTGACGCGTAACGAAAAAATGTTACATTAAATTTTTTTTTAAACCCCGATAAAGAAGTTTCACTTCAAAAATAAAATACCAAAATTCGTAAACAAACTAAGACACAACTATTGTTGTTAGTTTAGAACTTTAAAGAACTAAGTACAATAGTTTTAACTTTTTAAAACTATTTTAAACAATGACGTATAATTTACTCGCCCTACTTTGGGAGTTTCATATTATATTATACGAAACTAGGGCAAGAAAGCGTATTGCCGCACTTAATTGTTACATAAGTCAACTGGGACTGAAATTTTACACAAAATTTTGTTATAAACACATCTTTTTGTCCTCGCTGCAATATTTAATGTAATATATAAAATCAATAGTCTTTTTATATTTAATAAAAACAACATGTAACCATTTTTTCTTGAAAAAAAAAAACTCTTACGCTTGTGTGCGACTATGTATAACACAAGTATTGTATGCATGTGTATTTTGAGAATAATATTCACTCTTATCACGTCGGCAGTGAACGTAAATTATTTAGCGGCTATTAATGTATTTTCTAAAACAATATTATATGATTTTAAACAAAATAAATACGCAAGCAATACCACAGGCTAACGCTAGTTTAATTAATAATTGTTACAGTATAAAGGCGACACAAAATGGTTCACCCATTATGTTATAGAACAATGAACCCCTTGGGCTAAGAGCCCTGGCCGTCTGAAGAGCCCTTTATCTCGAGTGGGTTTCCATGAAAAAATCTGCACTGAAAGTACTTTATGAGAAATAAGAAAATCCAGTAACTAGGTTTTTCTGATGGTATAGGCACAATTGGTACTAGAAATATCTTCCAATTAAGAAGTTTTATCAAGAATGATTGTTGGTATCTAAATATTTATTATGTTCATTGATATGTCGGTTTGTATTACATCAACATAAGGAAATGTTTTCAAATATAGATGTCAAACTTACTTAAAGGTAATTGTCAGTTAATAGCTGTCAAAACATTACCTTATAAAAAACCCTACCTTACAAAATATTAAAACTCCTAGGATACCCTCAGAAATAACAGTGGTTCTTTTAATTACAATAATTCAAATCTTAAAAAAATCTGATGTAAAAGTATTCTTTTCCAATATTAAGTGTTTATCAAACATTTAAATACATTCTTCAAAAAGCATTATTTCAGAAAATTTGATAAATTATATTTAAAATAGCTTTTATTACAACCATCCCTGTTTCTAAAGTTAAAACAACATGATAAGCATACACAGAGAAAACAGTTTATAATACATTCATACAATACATACACACAATACGTACAAACAGGAATAGTACATAACATATTTAATTAATAATGGATAAATGCTTTATTATTTAAAGCTTGAAATATGAACCAGAGGGAAATAGAGTCAACAATTCAAATCTCCAATTACTATAATTGAAGGTAGCGTCCCCTCGCTTTATAAAATAAATCTTTGCCAATTTTCCCCCATATTTAAGAGAATCATTCGGTTATTTCCTTCTAAATCTTAATTTTTTTTAAATAACATGGTGTCTGCGATTTCTGAGAACGCAAAATTTCCGTTTAAATAAATGTGTCGGGTTTAGAAAATTGGTGTTTTCGAAGCTAAGAGTATTTTTTTATTATAATTTTCTTATAATGATTTTATGTAATGATAATAAACTTAAGTGATTTTTATACTTGATATATTTTAGTAGATTTATTTATATATATAATGTATCTCATACATTTTACATACCTGTTTGAAATTTGTAATTTCTTTACATTTATTTTCACTATTTTTGTACAAAATTTAACAATATTAGGACTTATTAAACTAAACACAAAATATAACTTCAACTAAAATTAACAATTAATTAATAGAACATTGTATAAATGCTTAAAGCGTTTAAATTAAATTTTCCCTTGCATTAATATTAATGTGAATGTATTTTCATTTAATTAGGTATGCTTAGGACGTAAAATGGTGGCGTTATAATTTATTTAAAAACATTTGCATATATTTAACGACCTCATCGATAAACACAATTAGAAAGCCAATTATTATTTGGTAGTATGAGCTTTATTTAAATGTGTATAGTGATTTTCCATTTTGAACGTTAACTGAATTATTGAAATACTTTTCTAGAATCATTCAAGGATCCACTTTATGATAACCAATTTTTTGTGCAATTCAGAATGTATGTTTAATTGTTGGTCCCTACTGCAATTGTCACTTTAGACACCTATGAGGAACTTTATTAGCTGCACTAAAAGATATTTCTCTTACCTAACCTTTGGATAGTAAATGAATAAAATACAAAAAAAAAGTTATTTGAATATGTTACATGCACATAACTTTTATACAAATTAATGTTGTTTCCTTAAAAGCTTATTTTTTGTATAAATGATTTAATGTTTTAAGCGCCTCACTCTATACTTTCTGCTGTATTTTCGGATTGACTGGTAGAGTAGAGAATGCTTTTAAGCATTAGCTTAAAGCAGTGCACCTACTGTTCTTTTGGCAATAAGGTCTAAATAATCATATTAATTAATGAAAAAAAGGAAGCATAAAAAAGCAAGCATAAAGTTATTGAAATAATTAAATTGCCAGAACTATTTAATCTAAGTGACACTTTATTTGCGAAATGGGGTTATATATATATATGGAATTAGCGTTTTTATCTTATTCTAAATATGCGATTAAAATATACAATTGTGAAGTGTTAGCAATTTTTTTTAATAATTAAAATCATAAACTTACGCTGGTAATAAAATGTGGTATAATTTCAGAAGGTACATTTTATCAATATTCATAGCGTCTTTTCATTTTCGCGCCAACCGATTTTAAACATATTTGTGGTATTAAAATGGCGGGGATTAATAAGGACAAACAAAAAACATTAATAAGTGAAAGCATTACCCAAAAAAGGTACTGAGCCAAATGTTTTTTTGAAAGTCTTCATCTGCGTTGTATTAGTGATTGTTTCCTAATACTAGGTTAAGCTTCTAACTAACATCATATTCCATAATCAACAATGGTCTATTTAGCAAGACTCAGCGACTGGTCGTAAAGCTCAATACATTCAATCTTGTAGGAAATAAACGTATTGGTAAACATATTCATCAGAGCTGAAGACTGGCCGTCATTTAGTCTCGATTTTTCAGCTGGAATATGATTTATAGTCATTCTAAGAGAGCATTTAATTTAATTTGATTTGATGCCTAAAACGATCTATTAAACTGGCAATGAAGAACTTTTTCTATGGAGTAGGTGCTCCTTCTACATCAGTAGTAGTTAAGTATCGAGGCCCGTTATCTATAGTATTTATGACAAGACTAGGTATATTTGATATGAAAACATAATATAACAAAATATTTAATATAACTACATTATTCATGCCTAAGCAATTATCAAACCCCATTTCCATTCCACGAGATCTTTAAACTAATCGAAATTTAAAGGGTTTTCGTGTTATCGAGACAAATTTACGAACCTTTATCCAGCGGTTATCGATAATTCACATCGTATTAGCGAATAAATTAAATTTAATGTTTTTATTTGTATCCATTTGATAAGGTTTCATGAAATATTTTATCAGTTATAATGAGAGTGAAAGCAGGATTATAATGGTCGTGAGGCTTTTAATCTGAATGTTTTTTATATATACATCGTTTTATAAAATTTCAATTAGATTTGTTGATATTATTCCCAAAATAGAAACATACATTTATTCATTCGCAAAAGTCGTACACAAAGCTAAGGATTTATTCATATATATACATCTATCTATATGCATATATATATATATATATATATATATATGTATATATTTACATATAGATTAACCATCTTGATAAATTTATTTATTTTTATAAGATTTGTTCTAACTTACACTTAGTAATACTTAATAGAACAAAGAAAAACGAACTTTGCAAATTCGATTTAAAAAAAAACCTCCCTCCAATTACGACGATATCGAAAAAAATCACCAAATTAACTCCAACGTTGTAAAAACTCTTCAAATTTTTTCAGTCGAGCCCTTCATTTGTTAGCAAGCCTTTTTATGTTAAACATTACAGACCCGATAAATTACCTTTGCGAAGTGTAATTTAGTCGAAAAGTTGGGAATAGGTCGCCCAAAGCGATGAGAACTTCAGAACTTGGTCCTTATGAAATGATAATGTCGCTTTGCCCTGCTTTCTTAGTTTTAAGTTCGTTTCGACAAACGGAAATTGTTTGTAGATGTTTACGTTGATGTAGCGACCCTTGACAGGGTTGAAAACATTTTTTCTTTGATGTTGACAATTTAATCTTACTGATAATTTTTGAGACTTGCTTCTTATAAATATTTACTTTTAGACTTTATACATTTTATAAGGATTTTTTGGTGTGCAACAATTCTGTTACAGTGAGATACGAGATACTAGAAAACGAAATATTTTCGGAAAGATATTATTTAATTATTTTAGTTAATTAAATAAAGAGACATCCTAATTATCAAAATCGGATTTTCTCAAAATCAATCAAAATCATTGAGATAAAAATTCTTTAAAATCCAGATAATAAGCTACCTTATACATGCAAGGAAGGTTAACAATTTCCTAAGCACAAAAAGAAAACAGATTAAATCAAAACCTTGTTTCCCAATTTACAAAGGTTCCCCTTATCAAATCTCAAAGCCGTATCGATGATAAAAGAAGATTTTTATATGAAAAATCCAATTTCAAATGGTAAACAAAAATATCCACCCACAGTCAGGTTATAAAACTGGCAACATACTGTATTTACAGATCATAACGCGTTTTGACCACCAACATTCACGTAAACTGTGAATTTCCATCTGTTATCCTTCACAATAAAGTTGAAATCGCTTTACGCCTAACAACTTTGTTATTCAAACTTGGGTGATAAGTTGTACGCATACGACGTCGTTTTTAATTTCGCAAAACAAACATTAATTTCCTTCGAAGGAGGGCAGAGCCTGCACCAGTTTCTTTCCACTTAGAATAAAAAAATACAATTTTAAATGAACATTAAGTTCCACTTTTCCATAATTTAATTACATTTTAATCAAAACTCTAAACAAATAGAAATATTATATTGTATGAATTTATCTATAATATAAAAATTTTAAAGTAATTACGAATCGAAAACTGTAGTGTTAATAATTTATATTTCTAGCATGACCTATATTGTTTTTTATATAATCTTTTTTATGAATTTATTATTTATGTAACACGTAATATTATTAGTATTTTAAATAGGTGAAGCTATATTGTAAATGTAAAATATTTGTTATGACAAGCTAGAGAAAAGGAAGGGAAGGTTTGTTAAATTGATACATATAAATTTAATATAAAATATATGTATAAATTTAATAAACTCATTAATATCGAATTCATAATTGAATTTGAAACCACATTCGACGTGGTCGTACAGAAGCGCCTTGAGAGTTTATCACAGCGAGTAACACGACATCTTATATAAAGCCTCAAAGGCCACCAACCTATTAAAATATGTATGAGGTTGCGTTCAGAAAATAATATTATATTCTAGTTTGGCTAATGATGTTAATATAAAAATAAGAGTATTTTATTTATTCAACAATTTGTATATTTTTCCTTTTAACTTATTATTTGTTTAATATTATTAATTGTATGAATCACGTCGTTCTTCACATTGTCTATGAGTTTTCAGTTTATATGTTCAGGGTTATTTGTAATTAATAGGCCACATTTTGCAGGCAGCCTCTCTACATCAATTGGAACAACATTTGTTCTATGACTTTTTACACATATTGATAAACATCACAAAAAAACGAAATAAAAAAAATACTCCCTTTTTTACTTACTACTCCGTATTTTGTAAGAAGTACTTAAAAGGTCAACGCCCGGGTGCCATACCTACGCGCAGAGTTAGTGCCAGTTCAGAGGCAACAAATCAATTGTGTATAGGAAAACAAAAATTTTTAAAACTATTAATTAAAAAAAATCGTAGAACAAAGGTTGTTGGAATTGATGTAGAAAAGCTGCCCGCTAGAGGTGGCCAATTAATTACAAATAACCCTGTATTTATAATATACAGGGTTATTATTTATAATATGTATATATGTTAGTATGTATATATGAGATCTTAGGAACTACAAGGGATTCAAATGCAAAGTTTGAAATTTTGCTAAGAGGGTTCCATTTAAGATATAGATGATTCTTGTTAACATTACTTAACATGATTTTGCGGCAATCCATCCCTTAGGGTTAAGGGGGTAAAAATGTATATGGGCATTCTTCAATATTCCTACTTGATGATAACCCACTCATAATATTTCTTGCATTCATAGTGTTACAAAAATAGGAAGCCCAACCCAAGAGCTAAAAGCGAAAATATAACCATCAATTACAGAGATTCATAAAGCATGTCAGGGGTCTATTAAATAGTTAATTGGTCTAAATGTCTCAAATGTTGGAGTGACTTTCCTTGTCGCTGCCAATAATTGTACTGACGAAATAGCACATTGCGTGCGTGCTGTCTATATTACTAGGGGATGGTACAATTGAGTGGATTTAACGTTTTATGTTCTCTTACAAATAAGTTATAATTAGTTTTCGACTCTCACTTCTGTTATTAAATTAATAGTACTAATTTTGATAGTACGACCATATGTATTAAAGATGGAAAAATCTTTCTAACTACAAGATAGACAGGCAGACCAACCAACAATATGATAGACAGACAGGCAAATAGACAGGCGGGTAGAAGATCGAATATTCATTCTTGTTCAAACGAAAATTCGCCGTTTAGATTAAATAAAACTAGAATGTTAGATGTCTTGCTTTAGTCATTTATTTCACCTTTGTTAGGAAACAAATATAGCTAAGTAATTATAAACTAATGTTTAAATATTTATATTTTCGTCTTTATATCATGACTTTTTTTAGTTTATAAATAGGTCTACTAACAGATTATTCTTATGTTTTTAGGTGTCAAGTAAAACATGAGACATTTCATGTATCCAAGCTAGAAATGTTGATTAACTGGAGGCACAAGGATGAAGGATATAATAGATAACTTGTGTTCTGACTTACGCTTCTCTTATTAACTTTACGAAGAACTGCTATACGAACTTCTCGTGAACTTAGTTTTTTATATAAATTTTACTTTAGATTTTCAAGATTAGATTTAAATTAAAAAAACTACAAGACTTTTTAAGAATATGAACATACTATGGAAGAAAACATTAAGTAAACTTTAGTAAATTGCGCTAAGAAAAATAAATAGAACAACTTAAAAGTTGGATCCAGCTTATTGAAGTCGAAATAAATAAATAAAAGTGATTGCTGTTGGCGACGAGGAGAACGGTAAAGTTATAGCCGAGTGTTTCCTTTCTAACGCTTTCGTCTAGTTTTTTCAGGGAATAAAGAATAAGCGCTGACGATTTGATTATATTTATTTTATTTTGTCAATTGTTATACTTTATTTTAGTTTGTGTATTTTTAACTATTTTCTTTTTGATGTTTGTTTTTGTATGTTGTTTTTTATTCTAAATGTTATGATTCCAATTGATGGCAAACAATTAGTAATATTTATTTTTTAATAATATATAAAAGTATATTATATAAAGAATACATTATGTATATTTTGCTGAAATAATTATTAGATTTTTAATTATTTTAAAAATATTTTATTTATTTCTTAGGAAATAGATCAGCAGTTCTGAACAAATGAACACGAACATGGCTTTAATAATAACGCCTTAATGTAATCCCACGGGTAAAGTCGCAGGCAACAGATAGTATAATAATTATTATGACTACGTGCTATATCTTTTCATTTGCACCACTAGTAAAATATTACGAACCTCTGTGAGTTTGTCTCAGATTTCAGAAAACCAGCAAACTAGTTGTTATAAAAAAAGGAACTCAGGGCTAACTTTTTTTAAAAATTACCAATGAATCCGCTTTTCTGAGAAAATATACTTTTTTAATTAATTATGTAAGAGATACTTTCAATGTACAATTGCGATAGAAACCTTAAAGAGATCACAAAACAATAACTATAATCGTAGTTTTATAACACAACTGTCTGGAAATATAATTTAAAATTCAATTTGCGAAAGGTTAAGCCTTAGAACCGGCATATCCTGTACGTTGCTATATAACGGATATGATAATATTATGGCGCCCTCTCCCGCTATTCAATTATTTTTTACGATCAGGTGAAACAATATGGCCGCCAGATAAAAGCTGGCCAGTAGTATTTGTGCCATTATCTTATAAGTCCAACGGATGTTGGCACTTAGAGCTCATATCATAAGAGACATTTTAGCCTAAATTGTGGAGTTCCTCCCGTTTAGTATTTTATACATTCAGTAAGATATAGTTTTTGAATTAGGTACTTACAGTATCTTTTATTTAATTCAATGTTAGCTATAAAAAACGAAATGGCTAATGCAATGAAACTGCTGATGAAAGAAAATGTAATGCATATTTTATATAATTAAAGTTATAAACAAAATGGGAAAAGATATAAATATATTTTTATATAACAGAATAATATAGGCAAAACAAATCAATGTTATTTATATATTTTCATACAGATATATATTTTAACATCATTTATTAAAATATAAACTCTTAAGAATGTTATAGATACAAAAGTCAATACTAAACAAACAAGTCACACAAACAGCCTGTTAAAAGGATAAACGAAAAAGGTTCCAATGAAAAGGCTCAGATGCATTTTGTTGTATGTCGGCTCGGCTTAATGCAATTAATATTTGTTGTGCCAATGCTCTCTTTGTTTGGATAGATTCCACTATTCCAGGACCACATTATGCAATAGGGGTTACACAATCAATGTTTATAATTTTTATTTAATATGATAAAGAATGATGAACATAAACACATAATATCAATGTTTCTTATTTTATGGTATCGACGTCCAACATTTTTTTCCTTAAAAAATATTTATTTATTTATTAACAATCAGTATTTTTTCATACTAAAATTAATATATTTATATTTATTACAATTTAGGGGCTTTGAACTTATGGAGATAACTATTACGAAGACTCACCGCTCAGACAAGTGTCAATTGAAGTTGCAATAGAAATAATATTAATCACAATAAAAAACATACCTCATTGTAAACATTTCTCACAAAATTTCCTAATAAAGCCATTCTATCAATAAATAAATACTGGTTCCCCATTACATACAACTTACAGGGGCTAGTGTGAACAATGTAATCAATTTTGTTTGTGTTTATTAGAGCGTTGCTTCTCCCTGCGTTTCAGACGATCCAAAGCGTAGTGAAAAATTGCTCTATAAATTGTGAATTTTTGTAATATAAAAAAGTACGTGACCCCTGCTATATTAAACGAATATCGGTATTTGATAGCAAAATTATTATGTTATTCAATCAAAAATATTAAAAACACGGCTAAGATATTTTTTATGAAATAAAATAAATATTTGATATTATTTTTCATTTATGATATCCTATACTATATGAAATGTTATATAAAATGTTATAACTTAAAGTATCTAAATGTAAATACGATAAAAAAAACTATTTCGTAAAATATTATTCTCTATCTTTCTTTCTCTCTATAGTTCATGAAATATAAAAACAACCTATTAAAGTGTGATTAAGAAAAAATTACACGTAAACGAAATTGTAAGACATGACATAAATTATAACGAATAAAAACATTTTAATTTTATAATAAAATGACAACATTTTTAAAAGTATGACACAATAAGTTAACACCTTTGCATACCACAGTGGGCTTTAATCTTCATTAATGTAATGAAGCAGAAGAGTTTGTTATTTCCGCTGAAATCTGGTAACTGTCAAATGCAAGCAAGTTTGAAAATACTTTTAACATAATGAAAATGTCTTTTACAAAAACCTTTACCTGTACTTTGTACCTTTGATTTTACCTTTGTACTTGTACCTTTGATACTACCTGTGCCTTTGATTTAATATTCTGTAGGTATAACGCCCTTCTGTAGTCCAATCTTAATTCAGAATTGATTAGAAATACAAATAATAATTCTATAAAATTTGTAATTCATAAAAACTCATAGAGTATTGATTTTAAAACATAAAGCTTCAACTCATCTAAAACATACTGAAAAAGTATTGCCCTAATTTTCGACTTTTTGGGCTTCGTTCGACTTTAACTCCTCCTAAGAAGTTTCAGAGAATGTACTTAAGAACACAAAAGTACAGTAATAATCGTAGTTATAAGCTTATCACTCTCACAGCTCACTTTTTACCACTTAAAAGCTACACAGCTTTTCCCAAAGCGCTGCTTCACTTTTCATCAGTTAAAATGTCACTAAGGCTTCGCTAGAATCTCTTTTATTTGCTGGGCACGGATTTGTCAAATTTTTGCTGCTAAATGGTTAATCGAGAACGAGAGATCTTTTGGGTTTCTCTTGTATGTAAAATAAACCTCAGTTTTCTCTCTTATGTAAAATGAAGTGGCCCCATGGATTGGAGGTATTAACTCTTTCTTTCATTCTTAACTCTACAAAGAGATCTGAGAAGCAGCTGACCATGCTGATGGTTTAAACTTCTTCAATACGATACCATAATTAAGCTTAGCGTTTCTTTGTCCAAGCTTAGTAGTTTGTCCAAGCTTACATAATACTACCAAATTTCCTTGGGTCTCGATTGATGATCATAGACGGTGGTAGAGGCTTGTAGTGGGATCCCATTAAGGTCTTATGTGACATTGGCATCGGCACCGCGCCTGGAGGCACCATTGCTCACTCAACCGGTATAGATTCTAGGCTTTTGGTTTCAAGGCAAAAAAAAACATAAATAAAATATTTCGCTCCCAAGAATCCAATTTCTGATCCATAAATGCTTAGCGAAGATCACTCAAGTTTTGTATCTTTCTTTATAAAGACTTCCCGACTGTATATCTTTCTTAATTAAACATTATATCAACGGTACTTTAATTGGAAATATTAAATGATTTCCATTTCATTATAAGCCTTAAACAATGGGTTAAACATTAAATAGAAGAAACAGCAGGGGACCATTAATAGGCTTAACTTTTAATGGACTTCAACAATATTAAAGAACCAAGCAATTAGCAGTTAAACAAAGTTGTAAACATTGGTACAAATTAAACCAATTCATAATCTCAAGTAATAAAAACTTAGTTCACAAAAAACTTTATTAGTCGACTGTAAATTTGAGTAAACTACTTAAGTTGGTCTATAAATCTGTGAGTCGTCGTCTTAAAATCGAACTTTTTTGTAACTAATCCATTGGGTACTACTTTGAGTAACGCGTGGCAAGGATAAAATCAGAATAAACTAAAAAATTACTAGTATATCAAGTGTTTTAATAGAACAAATTCTCTTATTTTATTTATATTATATAATACACAAAATATTGTTTCACAATTTAATTTGTTATGTATATTTTTATTTTTCTTTATTATATATTTCCATATTTTTCTGTTATGAAGTAGTGATATTTAATAGGACAGAATATTCTATGTTTGTAATTATAATAATGAATGAATTATTTTTTAAATAAATTAATTCATTCACTCATCACGTAATTATAACAACAATTATCATCAACATTGGAATAAACTTATTATTTGTGTCGTTATACATAATTTAATGGTAACGCGGCAAAATCTGTACAAAAATATGTTTGGTTAAAAATAACTGCTATGTGCTCTGTATGTGATGGAAAACTAAAAACAAAACTTTTTTTTATTGGTTTATTTCTCTACTAGACTAAAACTACTGGACAGGTTTTAATGAAATTTTGTATGGTTTAGGTTTTTGCTCTGATCAACTTTTTTATTTGCGCTATACATACAATGTAACATGACTACTGGTGTAGTGTTCACTAAATATATAAGTCAACATATACTATGGTTGACACCATAGAAAAATTTCCATTCTCTCGGGAAAGGACCAAAAAAATTATTTATTAGTAGCTTATGATTTAGGTCAGAGGAGGCAATGAAGGCTAGGTCCAGATAAAATTGTGGCCTATAGTTAATTTATAATAAGAATGTTGTACTTAGCCGCTATTGTATCTTCCAAAATAACATAATTAAAATATGGGTTCTATAAAAAATATATACTTTTTTGTTTAAGTTCAAAATCAGAGGTCGAAAAACCTTGTTTTTTAGTTGTATCATGATTCTTGTATACATTATAGCTAAGTGTTAAAACCTTTCACGCTGCAACTGTAATTCTTAATTTCACAGTTTATTTAATAGAATAAAACTACTTTTTCTTACTTATGACTGCTTTATTATTTAAATTCCTTCATTAAGTTGTTAATTTTTTAAAAGGTAAGTCTTATTCCTTTGATATTCTACATGTTATGAAATAATAAAATATATTTCTTGTATTATATACCATATTTTTTTAATGCATAAGAATATTAAGCGTGAAGTTTTACTCCAATCTTCTTTTAAGAGCATCAAACATAATGAACACACCAAAGTTAGGATTACCTACGATAGCTAAACTAATCTATCCTTAACCACACATCAATAAAAATAGCACTTTATGTCTAGGGCACAGAGTTCAAAATTGAAAAACGAATTGTTATACGATCCATTGACAGGAAGTAGTCAAACACAGCATTTCCTCGTACAGTGTTAGCATCCCCGGTTAATGTTTAACATGCAGGTTGATTGCATTTAATTTGTATGTAAACTGGCCTCTCCTAAATACATAAGCCTGCTTTATACTGACCATATAAGGTATATGAAAAAAAAAATATGTATAATGAAAATTATAAAGTATCTATTTATTATTTTTTATATGAAATAGCTTGGATAAGCATTGCTATAAAAATCTGGAATTGTAATTTTTTGTTTGGACTGTTATTTTTTGTTGTAATTCTAGTTCTGTTTCTGTTATTCATACATAAAATTCAGTTATGTAATCAGTCAAATTCAGTCATTATCAGAATTAAAATACAATACCTTATAATACATGACATTTGGCATTTTGGTACATTTTGGTACTAAAACCACCAAGGAATCGGTTTTCCAAGACCTTAATATATCAGCTTTGTAATATCAGAAGCTGCAAATCCAATTGACACCGAGCCGAACTATTATGCAATTTCCTTATTGAAGTCCCAGTACCTAAGGAAGAATGTACACTATTCCTTATAATTAAATAAAAATCTAAAAAGGTTGTTAATCACAGACAAAGTAATCAAAAGTCTGTGTTATTTTACGTAAAATATATATTTTTTTCATTATCAAAGTCTGTTTTTTAAACTCTAAATGCCAAAACGCTAAAATATCATTCTTATTGTATTAAGAAAATATTTTTAATCAAACATTCCTGTAACCGGAATATTGTTACTTAATATATTTGTTTGTTAAATTCCATTTTGTTTAAAGTGTAAACTTGCCTTTAAACTATTGAGACCACAGCAATCTAGTGCAGTGTTTACGTTCAATCTCAAGCGGCGTCAGGCCACAGAGCTAGTTAAGATAACAAGAATGTAATAACAGATATCGATATCGATTTATTTTGATATTTCTAAAGGTTTAACGAGTATTATAATCTGGCATCTGTTATTAAGTTATCTAAGTTATTTTCAGGACTGTAACAGTTTGTTTGATTTCTTTAAATATTGTCTTTACCTTTTTTTAAATAATGAATCATATAAATATTTATATGATTGATGATGATGATGATAATGATGTATTACATAGATATTTTATTGGTTTACATAATACTATGTGCCTTATTTTTTCTTGTAGAAGTAGATAGTTTACAAATATTTGTTATAAAAATAAATATAAAAAGTTTTAATACATTGGGGAAAAAACAATTATTTCTGTAGTTTCCGCGTCATTCTAAGAACGCGGGACAGATTTTGACGAAGGGATAATAGGAAATGGGAACGTTCATTCTTGTATTTTATTTTGTGAAAAAGAATCTTGAACTGCGAGCCACTTAAATATTAATTTGAATATACTTTGAGATCAATACCTTAAATACCGTTTATATACCATTTATATAACGTTAAATAATAAAAAAGTATTATATAAGTATTATATAGAAAACAGCCAAACTGTTTTATTAATATGTCTTTTAATAATTAGACACTTCAATAAAACAAAATAGTTTATATTTTTCATTAAAAACAGAGGAAACTTTCGATAACCCAGCAAAGAGTCTGTCAATGTTGATCGAAAAGAATGAAAACATTTGCAATATAAGAAGTTTTCCACTTACTCCGAGTCCTATTCCACCCACTCATAGAATGTGCTCGAATAAGGATCAACTGTCAGACAAGTTGCATATGAATTTCCTAACCCTTTAGGGTGCTAAGGGTCTCATTGTTGACCCTTTTTGTAGTGCGAAATGATCATTATATTTCGTCGTATCATATTTTCTTTTATACGCTTTTGATATCATAGTTGAGTACCAATCAAATACCATAATAGTAAAAAATCTTTTATTTTCACAGCTTTTCAAATCAATTTATACCTCTATCAAAACACATTACATTATATCTAAATTTAAACATTTATTCAAATTATTTACAAGTTTATTTAACTTCTATAACTATTATCTATTTTCAATGTTAAAAGTTTTTGGCAATCACTTAAATATTTAGAAGTAAAATTATTCATAGCCAGTCTTGCAGCGGGAACATTAAAAACATTTTTCGACTCCTATAATTTTTATTTCTATTCCTTTGTTTAAATTTCTTTGTTGTAAGTTGTTTACAAACTATAAAATATGTGTCGTATACAAAGTAACATAACAAAATAAATCATACTCCATTACAAATTTAAATTATCTTACAAATTTAACCTGAGATCTAATTAAAAATATAAAAATAATTGCAATATCGTAATAGTAATTGCGAAAATGCATTCTACACATTGATGATCAAATTAACCAATACATGCCTAAAATATAGTCAAAAATTATCAGTCTTATTGAATAATTACTTTAAATAAAATAATACCAAAACTATGTAAGCTGTGAATAGATGTTTTTATAAAATCTAAAAATATAGATATATATATAAACATTAATAAATATAGAATGAAAAATAAACCGATACGGGCTACCGTATTTCAATTGGTAGCTCAATTGGTAAAGCGACGGAACGGTTTCGCAGAAGTCGCAGGTTCGAATTCCTGCCCGTATCGGTTTATTTTTCTTTCTATATTTATTAATATTTAAATAAGCTTAACATGGCTATACATGTTTATAGATATTTTCAGATATAGATATACTTTCATAGAGCCTTTCTGAGTATTAATTATGCAAACATGTATGTAAGACGATGAAAATAAAAAAATATCGGAGTTACAATTCATAATTGACATAATTAGAGTATAAAAATCAAAAATTTTAAATATTTTTACGTATTTGGATAGTGGCTGGAACGTATTACTATTTTTTATACTAATTACAAATTTGTCTTAAGACAGTCTTATTCATCTTATGTAGGTGCCCTTATATAATCCTTATAATTATTTTATGTCTTTGATATCTATACTTAAAGCTTTTGAGTTAGGCTTTTGAGAATTAATCGATTTAATCTAAATGCAATGTGACGATTTACTTAAATACTTTGATTATTCTACTTTATATTATGTTTTTTTTATTCAAACGTGAGTTCCGGATCCTGAAAATAAATAACTTATATTAGTAACAAACCAGAACATATTAAATGAATGACTCCATTGGTTTAACTTATTGTAAAAAGAAATCTATCCATAATCAAAATCAAAACATTTTAGATGATTTCGGACTACCAGAAAATTTACATATCTTACGTAATTTTGTAACGAATTTGTAATAACGACTAAATATTATTGTAAGAAGTTTGTTTGAGAATTGTATATATTAAATAATTCATTACGATTATTGGTACCTTTGGTAGATATTATAGAAGAATGCATTGCGCCTTGTCCATTGGGTAAGATGTACATCGCGCCAGAAGGAGGAGTTTTTGGTACCTGAATAATTCATTAATTTATTATGTGTTAATTATATAGTATAAAAAATAACAGTCTATTTCACTAACCATTCAAAAGTATAAGTACGGTCTAGGTAAATATAAACGATAAACGAGTTGACATTTTTATGTACAAGATGTTGTAGTTCATGAATATTTGTAGACATACAAAGTTGCGAATGAGTTTTGAAATGAAAAGAGATGCATTGGATGAAAATACTTGGAGAGATTCAGATCAACCCTGACTCCTTTATTATTGGCTGCGGCTGTGAACGTGTCCTGTATTCATTGATTCATAAGCATGTGTGTTCTGTCTAAAAGGTGGTAAAGGGCGGGCAAATTGGTCATCTGCTGGAAAGTGATTAACCCCACTAACCGTCTCTTGCTATACCAGAGAATGCACTAGAGCATTTCCGGCCACACTTCTTCGTGTTTCTAGGTACAAAGTTGAAAACTGCATTTCTATGCATCTAGGTGGTAGTGTTAATATTGTAGGCGGTGTCGTACATAGTAGTATAGGCAAAAATGGTTTTTCGGAACACTGATACCTCCGTGACAGATTTTTTTTCTCATAGCAGCACGAGATCCCCGTCAAACTAAGCGGCTTTTGATTGAGGTCAAGTGACAGTGGCTTATCCAGGAGTGATCCAGAACAGAGATGAGAACTCGGCGTAAAGTACTTTCCTGCTCTATTGACAGCAAAACTTAAACACATGGCTTAAAATGTCAAGGTACTCCAATACTAAGCGAGATGCTTAGGGTAGCGCGATACGATAGGATTTCAGCAACAAATGGGCTTTTTAAGTGGTAAACGCACAAATTTGTCTCTTCTAGATATTTAATGTAACGAGGATAAATCTACGCCATACCAAAAATTATCCCTATTCAGGTTTTAACAGAAGACACAAGTTTCTTTGGCACTTATCGAATTTTTACTGAGATAGACTTGCGTCGCCGATATTTACTGCATCCTAGTAATTACTTATAAATGTTCAACTTAAAAATGCCAAAGCCAGGATGAAATCCGATTGGGTTATCTCTCAATTGCCGTAGGAAATATGTGTTTCATAATGTTATTTCAGTTCGTAAACGGATTGCAGTCTAAAAACTGATTTTAGGCTAACTAGTACATTAGATAGACTAGCTTTTAAAATTAGGTTATATTTAAAATATAATGAAACTCACTTGTGGCTGAGCATTATTTGTGGGTGAAGTGATCGAAGTCACAAATGATTTTGATGTCGGTGACGTCATTGAAGTACCTGATAATAATATTAAATATAGAGTAAAGATAAATATTTTTAGTTGATTTTTGTAAACGTTCCAAAATCTCTTAGATAGATGTAAGTTAACTTACTTGGAGGTTGGTGAGATGTGTTCCGTAAAGTGTAATACGGCGGTGGAGCATTTTTGGATGAGTTGTTCACTGGTGGTACGTAACCTGTTAGCGACAGATTATATGAATATCGAGAGAAAGAGAAAAAAGTAAAAAGCGAGAAAAATAGCATTAATAAAATCCTATTATGAGTCTTAATTTAGCCATCTTATAGAAGTTTTATAAGTAATATTATAATAGCAGTAACGTATTATATTGTTAAATGTCGATGTCTTTTTTTCACTTGCAGTTAATTTTCTCATATACCTATTGCGCTAGATAAACTGAATTAATTAAATTTCAATATCTGGTTTTGAAATTATGTCAGGCTTTTAAAACTGGTTTATTTACAAGCTAAGAGCCAATGAAATAATAAATTAAATACACAATTGTAATTACCAACAGGACCATTGCTGCCCCGTAAATAAGGGTTGCCGTACGTCGCTGCATATCGTACATCGACACCTCCTGTCATAATTACCCCGGGATTTGCCATTGGTATTACTGTTACAAGTGCAAAAATATGTATAAATAATAATAACAAATTTATATAAGTCTAAATATTACTGGAATAAATGATCCTAATACCTTAAGGAGTCAATATTTATTTTAAAATAATTAAAAAAAACTATTTGTTGATACTCTATACTGAAATATTTATGTATTTATATTTATTCTGTGGTTTCCATACTACCCACATTATATTCTGTGCAAAAATTGTATGTGATAACAGTATGAAATCATTCTTACCATCAGGACCCACCAGTCCTCCCAACCTGCCGCAGCTTCCTTGGCGATTCAAAGATCCACAGTGGCTTTGATAGGTGGATACATCAGTACTTCGGGACATAGATCCAGTTAGTGATTCGTTAGTAGGAGGAGCGTAATCTCTAGAATAGTCCACGTACGGTACATAGCCATTTGCTTGATCGTGGCTCTAGAAAAAGTATATTTTTATATTTTCTAATGCACTAGTTTATTTTACAAATATATTCATATTTGAAAATATCTTTACACATGTATAGCCATGTTAAGCTTAATTACATTTACATAAATATAGAAAGAAAAGTAAACCGATACGGGCAGGGATTCGAACCCACAACTACTGGGAAACCATCCCGTCGCTCTACTAACTGAGCTACCGTATCGCTGTCCGCCTCGGTGAATTAAGCATTCTATGTGTGATTCTATATGTAATATTCTATGGTTTCCTAGTAGTCGCGGGTTCGAATCTCTGCCCGTATCGGTTTATTTTTCATTCTATATTTATATAAATGTAAATATATTCATAGATAAAAAAGAGGCTTTCAAAATACGTCGTACCAAATTGTCCGTAATATTTTTTATTATTTATTACCCACATTTTAATATCTATAAAGCATTTTGTTTAAAATAACATTGATATTGCTTGTAGTCCAATTAAATTTGTGCCCATTTGAAGTGAGAAATTTAAGATGTTGATTTAGTTTCATTGGGCTCGGTATCAAATTACGCATCAGTATACTAAATTCAAGGCACGTTTTAAATTATTTCAACGTTGAATTTATAATGAAACAATGTATATAAGTATATTTATATTAATTATAATTTGTTTAACCACGTTGTGTAGATTACAATATTTGTATGTGATATACAATAAATATACTTAGTTCATTGTAAATTATAGAGATGGAATTATTCTGAGGGTTTATTAGGTTTCTATACCTTACGAATATAAATTCTTTACAGATTTATTAGGTATATGGTTTCGATGATTATTGGATAAATTACGGTCTCAAACTCTCTAAGCAAAGCAATTTATACCCTGACATAGCAAAAGACTTATTTTTTAATCAAATGGGCAAGAGTGAAGCCGTGTTCAAAGTTAGTTTATAAGGCTTCATATTCTACAATATTACTTTGAAGAAACCCGAGTACTCGTAAAATAATTAAAATTTAAATACCGTTTTAGTTATTATTAAGAATCCGCCTTTCACAAACTTATCGAGAATATCACAAATAGTAAACTTTATAAATTATATTAATGAAGGAGGCCAAGAAAACTATATAAACTTTGGAAGCGAACAATTTCAATGTTATTAAATAAAGATGGAATTTCGAATTTGTATACAAATACTTTCTATACTATCTTATTGACAATCATTTAGTGTTTTAAATAGAAATGAAAACTATGTTTTATCGTACATCATAACGCTTTAATTTTATCATAATTATCTATTTTTTGAATTGAAACTTCTTTATCGACAGATGGGATAAAATTTTATAGCAATGTCAAAAATTGTAACGTTTTTCTGTTACGCGCCATCTTTATTTTTGCTTAAACTTTATCTAATTTAGCTTAATTAGCCATTCCTGTAAAGTTGTAATTAGTGAATAATAGTGTAACTAATACACACACACATTTTTTTTTTCTTTGTTTTTAATTATAACAGATATATGATATAGGTACAGACGGAGCGTATATGGCAGGTAAAATCTGCTACTACTCAAGTGTTAGTATTATTATTACTTGTGGCAGACTCTTTGTGTTTGTACCAATCTGGATCTCATGTATCTACAAAGGTAAGTGGTTTGCTAGCGAAGTGATCACAGCGCTGTGAGTGGGTTATCGAAACATAATTGTTTTTAAAGTTTTTATTACATTTATTTCTAATATTACAATCATGTTAGAAGTATCTTTCAAAATAGGACTTTTATACAAATAAGTAAAAATGGTAAAGATAAAGTGAAACTGAACGAGCAAATTAGCTATAATTATCGAAATCAGAACAAAGCATCTCTCCGGTATGGACTGTTCCGTTTGTTGACATTATTAGACTAAAACAGTTTAAGAGAATTAGTCCTTTCTTAAAAAATAATATTTATTATAATGATTACTTTTATCACTCATATTTCATATTTTTGATTATCATTCCTTAATAATTATTTCCCGAAGACTACGTGATCGGTTTATTGTCAAAAACTATCAAGGTCTCAAAACAATTTGTCAATGTCTGTCATTTAGACAAATAGCGACTGACAATAAATTTATAGCAACGCCATACAAATTAACAAGTTGACAGAGATTTATATTTAGGGCTTAGTAAGCCAAAATACACGTCAGTTATATTGCGATGTCTAACCCTGGATAAAGTATTTTTGACCACAATTACTTCAAAACATTTTACATAAGGCAGATTTTATGAACCAAATTCTGGTATAAACATCAGCTCTATCACATTGGTACAATAATACGTCATTGTCGTTTTACATCGTTTCGCTGACTTACACAAATAGATGGCGATTGTAACACATGACACCGTAAACCCATTTGTAAATGGACACACTACTAAATCTGTGAGATTTTGTGCCAAAAACGTAAAATTTTACGCGTCCGCGAAATATGAACAAATAACCAGGGTTATGTGACTTTCAAATTGTTGAAAATAAAAACACAATTACGCTGGATTCCATAAAAAGTAGTTTTTATTTTTTGTGACTATTCTTGTTTTTAGTATATTTCTAAACGATTGTGATAAGTTAAACAAATATACAAAAATAAACTAATTAGTTTAAAATATAAAGGCTTTGTATAGCAAATATTTTACGAACAGACTCATACATAATATAGTCTACATACATAGTTTTAAGGATTAACGCAAAATAATCGAACACAATCCTAACTACAATTTAAAAGAAAATGGAAAACATACGCAAATTAAACCACTTCCGAGCAGACAAAATTAAATAAGATCCACTTTTGAAAATCTTAGAAAATGTTATTCCTATAATAATCGGATTCATAAAACTCGCTGACACAGTTTATTTTCTTGATAACGATATAGGAATATATAGATCTAGTTAAACGCCAAATTTGTACATTTTCATTGAATAGCAATGGCATCACGCCAAAGCACGGACGGTAATCGGTTCGTTACTGCTTGTTAATAGACGCTAATGCTTTCGACGAATAAGGGAAATGTGTATTTACAGCCATATAAAATACGGTTAAGTAGAACTTGATACATTTTGTGGATAGCAAATTAATCACCTAGAAAATGTGTCACGTATTCTACAAACGATATGAATTTATATTGTGGAAATCATTTGAATGGGAATTTATATAGATTTATATATGTCTGAGTGGATTATATTCTATCATTATGGATTTGGGTAAGTATTTAATCTAGCATTGTTCAGGTATCAAAGACCTAAAATTTTGTTTAATATATAATGTAATGTATATGTAAATAGGAAACTAAATAGTTTCTACACACATACATTTACACTACTTGGGATTCAAACCTAGTACCCTTTAAACACAACTGGCACAATTTATTATGTACGGAAATAGACGACTAATTAATTAATTTGCAATAACATATCTACAATCAAAAAAAATTCGGTCAAATCAGTTTCAACGTGTTAAGAGACCAAAAATCAACACAATATATTAAACTAAACTGACCTTGAACCCGTGTACATTAAATTCGTCGCTGTACCGGTACACGTGGTCATAGGGTTCCACGGGGCCTGCCAGTGGGAGCCCCAGGTTGCTGGTTAGCTGCTGGGTAGAACGGATGTCAAGTTCCGAACCGTTTGTTGATGGATCCTAAATAAATAGATGATTTTGGATTGTAAGGTATTTTATAATTGAACCTAAAATCGCTAAAACCTTAATTAATAAAGTGTTTCGTGGCTCTATATTTTGTATGAACACAATCATTTAAATTATTTTAAATAAAAAGCTGCGTTACAAAAATGTAAAAAAAATAAAAAATACAAAAATTTGTAAAAAATTATTGGCACATATTAAAAAACTTAAAACCCTTCTTAAAAAATGCATTATAACTTAATTAGTGCAAATTGGAATCTGACATTTAAAGTGAAATGTTAGCCTAAATGACTTATAACTTTGACATTGAATTAAAACTTGGAGCCACAAATATCAATGTATTTGTTGATCGTTGGCGTAAAAGTAATTATCGCTCGGAAAAACTCACTTTAGAATTAATACATTTACCATTATTAGGGTGGTAATAGTAGGTGTACTAATGCTGATAAACTACTTACAGAGAAAGAGAGGGATAAACTCTCTCTTTTTCTACAAATCTAGATAAGAATATCATTTAGAGTTAGAACTATCAATAAAATGTAACCCATACTTTTTATGCTTTACATGTACAATGTACATTGAAAATGTGTACAATTTATTTCAATAAAATCAGAAATTCAATAGAAAATTTTATCAAATTCCGTTTAAATTCTCACCATATCACAGCTTCCTTCCACTTGTCTTAATTCCAACTTCAAGTCACTGATATTGGAACTGTCGCCATCTTTAAATTGATCGCTTTTAGCGACTTCTGTTATGTTCTGCTTCTTTTCTATTTTATTATTTTTTTTGTGACATAACATTATTATGAGCATGATTATTAAGATAAGTATTGTGGCTCCGGATCCTCCGATAACAATTATTATAAGTGGAATAGATTCTGCAATATTGGATATAAATTAAACCTAAACAGAATTTTATATCTTCTTTCCTGGCATTAAGTCCAGTACTCCGCTCCATCGGCTTATAAGTGAAATAATATTATGACTGCATATTCAATCAGAAGATATAAGAAAAATCATTTTCAAAAGTATAAATATTTTCTTTCTAGAACAGAATATTTAAGTGACATTTTCTTTACTTCTAAATATGATACGATAAATTATTTTAACATACTCACTGTCTGGAATAAGATTAATTTTCACACTATCTCCTCCATACGTATTAGACACGGAACAATTATAAGTACCAAAATGTTTTATTTTGCTCTCCCTAATAATAAGTGTTGATTTAGTAAGTCCATCCGAAAGTGATTCTTCTAAAAATGCGTATTCCTATAAAGTATGATTCAGTTAATATATTTTTAAAGTTACTGTTTATAATAAAATAAGGTATACAAAGTATCCTGGAAGTTTTTTAACTTCTTGGTATCCGGTAAATAACTGATACTTAAAGTTTTATTTTATACGCAACCTTCCCCGTCGCTTCTCATTTGATCTACATTAGTCTAAAACGGCTTTATATTATTATAAAGATACTTACATTATTGTGAAATGAATTAATTTCAATTCCTCCAAATGCCCATATAATATAATCAGGCTTGGGAACAGAGAAGGTTATACATTCAATTCTCACACTTCCGCCCTCTACGCCATATTGTGTCTGATTAGACATTATTTTTGGTGGACCTTGCAAACAAATCATGATTTAATAATTTCATTGTAATTTCATGAACGTTTTATTGTTTGTTCTTAGATATTAATAAATAAAAATAATATTACTTTATAATAATTACACTACCATTGGATTTTCTCTCCTTTTTACAACGGACGCCGAGCAACGGCTAGTTCTTTATGAAACATGCACGTTATGAAGTTTTTTATTATGCTTATAACATTTATAATTAAACAGCAACAGTTACTACGAGCTGGTTCAGAAAGTTAGTGTATAAAGCTAACTTTATTTAACCGTAACTTTGTAAAACCAGGTCTTATTAGGTCTCAAAGTTTTTACAATTACGTCACTTCAATAATTCTAACATGTAACTTTGGTCGTTCGCTGAACAATGTGTCAAATTTACGGAACTAAAACTCCGCAAGTTTGCAACTCTTAGTTTCGCAACAAAATGGCGGCGCAAATGACGTCACGCCGAGATTTAAATTTTGCTTGCTTTGTAAACTTGTGTATTTTCTTGTGAAACATTTTCTTAACTCACATGTTTGTTAAGAATTCAGTTTTGTTAAGACAAGTTTTAATAAAATTAAGTTAAGGAGTGTTAAAAATAACTTGAGTATAATGTAATTATATAAATAATTCTTGAACTATAAGATGATTACATAAGTTATGAATTAACTATAATGTTTTCTAGTATAACAAATGTGAATGTAAATATTTAGGGTGTCAAGTTACGCTTTTATGATTTACTACAAAGCAAGATCATAAAATTTGCACACACGTCATCCCCTGAAGACAAAACAAAATTGATGAGTAGGTAGGTATCTTTCATTCCGTAAAAACATATTATTGTTGAGATTGAACAATAATTTTTAGCGATGAGATATAACAAAACTAATATTTTAGCTATATATCTGACAAGATTTAAATGAATATAAAATATAATACCTTTAACATAGACCATAGCGGGTGCCTCAATATCTGGGTAACCGTCCACACTAGCTCTACACCAATACTGACCAGCTGTCTCTTTGTTGATTGTTACAGTCAAATTAGATGATTTAGATACTCTCTGTAATAAAGATTTTAGATATACTATGAAATAGACAAATGAATCATCTAGTTGTTAATTAATTTAAATTATAATATTTTAAAATAATATAAAATTATTATTACTGAATAAGCATAATCTTTCGATCTAGCGGTAAGTTTCCACCAGGCAAAAAAAATGTTTGGTTCTTTGTATAATAGATGTTATCAGAGAATTTAAAAATCAACCCTTCAAATTAATTGTAACTTACGATGACTTTATCTCGATCGTATCTCAACCACATTACTTTGGGATGCGGATGCCCTTCGATGCTGCATGCTAAAGTCACTATAGACCCGGGATCACCTTCTGCGTTTTCTGGCTTTACTTTGAACGATGGTCCATCTTTATAACATAATAGAGATTTTTTTGTTTTAATTGTTATATTATTTTATTTAAAGTACTGTTACAAGAATTTACAATAATAATATCAGGACAAATTACACAAATTGATCCAACTCCTAAGCAAATTATTTGCTTGTGTTAAGGGTGTCAGACAACGATACAAATACAAAGAAATACACATTATAAATACTGGGAATTTATTTAATAAACGACCAAACCCAGAAATACAGACATCTATGCTCATCACATACATGCCTGTCCCTGTCGGGAATCGAACCCGAAACCCGTTGCGCCGCTATACGTTAGGCGTCTGCGCTAACCAATCGACCAACGGGGCGTAACTAAAAGATTTTACATACGCAATCAGAATAATATTTAGGTTTGTGGTTTCATGTTATATAATTTAGATTGAGTATAATTTGGCATTCAAATTGCTTCATTGAAATGCAATTAATGAACGTAGTACTGTTTCTGAAATTAACCTAAATAGATGTTTATATACTAATAATTATGTTACTCATAAAAGTTCAAAAATAATGAATATTCTGTTGGTGGAGTAAATTATGAACAAGAATCTCGAGTCTAAAAGGAAAACCTAGATATCAAAAGACTTTTAAAAATTCATACGGTCTCTCAGCAAATCCTCCCCTTGCAAAACTTTATTTTCATTGCACTTTTTAAAAATGTTATGACTTTGTTTTTATTCGACTTTGATATACAGTAATAAAACGTACAATATATTAAACTTGTTGACTTTATTATTATTAACTAAATAATAATAAAGTTATTCAAAATTGGAATTATATTATACAATGACACTTACAGGATATCTCCAATGACTTAGAGGCAGCACTGTCGCCAACCTCGTTGTGAACTTCGCATTTGACGGCGGCATCATTGAGCTTCCGAGACACATTTTTGACAATCTACATTAACATATTATGTTATTTAATCTTACATTTTAGTTCTTAGGTATAACACCAGAAAAATAAATGTAGCAAAGGATTTAGACTCAACTAATGCATACATTCGTTAATGATAAGAGTACGGCGATTACCATGAGAACATTTTAAATAAGGTTTAAAAAATATATATTTTAATGGTATTATTTTTGATTACTATTGATTATTATACAATAAATGAACAGTAAAATAATACGTTGCTTTATATAGAAATTTTATAGTGTTAAAATCTTTGTCATAAATAGGTAATATTTTTACACCGTCTCTGATAGAGCGTTGATTTGAAAGTTATATTTAATAAATTGATTAATTATTAATTAAAATAAATTGGAATAATCAGGTTTACATAAAATATCAGTTTACACTATCAATAATTAATTTGGTACTAAAAATCAACATCGTCGTTGACAAGTTAATCAACAACCTTAAAATATCACTGCCTATATTAACTGTGGCATTGCTAGAGTTGTGGTGGAAACCGGAACGACATTATTCGAAAGAGCATTCGTAGACTAAAAATAATTCAGTTCTATTTATGTCATCTGACCATCTGACTTGGAGTTTCAAACAATAAAAAGCTCTTTACGAATGACGTTAAAATAATCTAGTCTAACTTCACTTCCATACCATTTGAGTTAAAAATAACCCACTCAAATGTAAATAAAAATAAACCTTTCTAAGCAATAAACTAAGATTCGCAAAATTTTAAATCCGTCAGCACTTTTCGAGAGGTAGAGAAAATCTTTCGTTTAAAAGTTAATTTCAAATGCAGAACGTATTTTGAACTAAGAAATTCAGCAGTGTGAATGTTTTAAGAGATCTGCAAAATGCAAATCTAAATTAGCATGCAACAAAGTTAAATATATAGAAATATGGAAAAATGCTACAGTTTGTTTTAAGAATAAAAAGCATAAGATTTTATTTGTCTTTCTTAAAACTTAAAACTAAATTTCAATATTTAATAAATGTGATTTTGTAGCAAGTTTTTGAATGAGGCATGTTTCTAGTGAAATCGCAAATTAATGGAAGTTATTAAGAACGAGATTAATATGGAGCCATCAAATATCATCATGAATTAAGCAGGTGAAAAAAAATAGTTTTGGCGACATAACGAACGACGAACCATCGATGAACAATGGTAACAACATTATAAGAATCTCACATGATGTTGAGGTGATTGTTAATCTGACAATTGATTTTTTTAGTTTTATAACACTTTGTTTAGAATAAATATACAAACCGTTTCTTTATATATCATTCTTACCTCATGATCAGGGAAGGTACTTAGGTTAATTAAAGTTTTAAATGACACTGTTCTAAATTCAAACGATTATCTTAATATTAGTATTTTTATTAATAAAAAAAATAACTTAAGTAATTTTTTTACTCTTGCATTAACGATTACTGCTTTGTAATTTTTGAAGTCATGTGGTAGAAGATTCTTAAAGTATTTCGTTATGAATTCTATATTAGAGTCAACTTTTGTATTTATTCTTATTATATGAGTATTAATATTCATTGTTTGTTCACAATTTTGATATAATAATGTTTGTTATCCATGTTTATCTTTGTTTCTGTAACATGCTATTATATTGTTAAACTTTATAGGTTAGTATTAATATCTTATATTTATTTTCTGATTATTGGATCAGTCCTTGATCTGATATTAGCTCTGAATTTTAGATGATTGGGAGCAAATTAGCTCAAGTGTAATAATTATAAGGTATCCCAAGTAATTTGTATTCGACTAGATAAAGTCCAAACTCTCTTTGTGTTAAAATTATGTATATAAAATATCGTATTATGTGTTAATTGTACAAACCCTTTTTCATTGATTTCTAATATTATAAATTAAATTAAGTATATACAAATAATAAACAGCCAAGAAGCTTATAATTAAACGTCCGCCGCATAATGTTTTTATGTAGTAAAAATGAAGAACTGGGATTTGTAACTGAATATCAAAATTCAACTTTATAATAAGTTAAGATATCATACTCACCAATTCATTAGTCTTAGCTGTTAATACTTGTTCGTTGTTAATGTACCATCTGTAAGTCAAGTTGCTTGGATTGGCAGTGGCTTGACATCCTGCGAAGAAAATATAGGTTTACTGGATCGTTACTACTACTATTTTAATGGTATATTGCTTTGCTCAAAATTTCTGTGAAAAAAAAATAAACAATGGTCATTAATTAGTTGTCCAAAAAAAAAGTATTCACGTGTCAGCTGTCCTAAATTCAGTAAGGTAACGCGGCCTCACTTCCTTACACAAAAGATTTTGACATGGTTCAATACCGCTATACTGAAACAGTAAGTGTGATTTCAAGATCCGGCTTATCCTCAGAGAGTAAGGGTCAATTATTCCGCCTGTTAAGCAAGAAGCTACAGCGCTCGAAAATCAAATGAGTAGGCTCTAAACCCGTGAAACGGCTACTTAAAAGGAAAATTGTGAAGATTTTTTTTTCCTCAACCTTGCATAGGCTCATAAAAATGCTTTTGTTATTAAAATATGTTATTTTATCTTCACGTGGTTCTGTATAGTCCTCTTCGTATAATTTTATTACAATAAAATAAATATCTTATTTTTTTTTAAAATTTATTTATTCTAGTGTAACTATTTAAATAAAATCCACGACTATTGTTCTATTTTAAAATAATTATCTAAGGGTTCTTTAATCGAGAATTGTCTTGGGGTCGCTGCAAAACAATAAGGGTTTGGCGTGCATTGAAATTGCCTCCGGGACACAAAGAAAAGCTTGGAATTACATGTCACGTTTTAATTCTTTTCTCTATAAAAAGTTCGTATTCTTTTACTTCAATTTAAAAGTTAAATTCTATAATTTACCTTCTGTTACACAAACGGTAAACCTTTTTAATAGCAGAATAATTATATGGTCTACGTTTGGAATATAACAGCTTCATTTACTATATATTTGAAAGACTGCTGAAAATTAGTTTACGTCATATTCTACTTGCATTCAACCAAATCAGCCAATCCAAAGATCAATATTGGCGTTTTACTTTACTAATTTTTACTCAAATATAAAAGTCATTATTATTATTAAACGAAATTGATAATACGAATAAATATATTATACTTACCAACAACTAAAGTGTCACCCTCCTGTATTCTTCCATTGGGTCGGGATTTCACTACAATACGAACTTTGGGTGCGAATTGTACCTAAAAATTATGATCCAGGATTATTTAAATTGAATTAAAAATAATAATAATATAGGGCTAAAGACTTCTTTGTTTAATTTAAAAGCTCTTATCTCTAGAATTACCAGTGATATTTGTAAACAATATCTTTGTATTTGATATTCATTGAGTATTCTTATAGCCACCATATTATCCAATATTACAATAAGGCCTTTACAGACAGTATTATTAAAATGCCTTTTAAAAAGTATTGCAAAAGTTTGAAAGCTCGTTTTAACTTTTGCTGTTTTCTCCCATAGCTTAATCATTAGTTATGTACGAATGTTCTGGTTAGTTCTTTGTATAAATTTATATGATCTTCCTTCACGAAGTAATATGACGGGGTTTAAAAAACATCTTGTATCTAAATCTATTTAAAGAATTTTCTACTAAGGTATTCGTGAGCCTATTCTTCGCTTTGCTAATATGATACGATACGTCACTTTGCATATAGTATTATTATACAATGGTCTTTATAAATGTAGTTCTGAACACATTCTTACAAAAAAAAATACGACACATCGGTCAAATGATGATCTTAGAAAATATATTGTTTTTCTGTTTATTAAGTGACCGTATGTTTCATACGTATGAATTTTACTTGTAATTTTAATAACGTACTTTAAAAAAACAACGAAAAAAATATAAATATTTTTTATAAAAAAGAAATTACAAAAGAAATACTATCCCAATTTCCAATTTTTTCCTGTGGATTTTTCAAATAAATTGTCTATTCAAGCCTTGTTCTAGCAAATTAAGACCGGAAGAAAATAACTTAGGAATTATAATTTTATATACTAAGACAATTCTTAACAAAAATATTCACGGTACCCTCATGGCTTAAAATTAACTAAAACAATTAATTGAAATCCTTATTCAAACATAGATAATTGCTACGAGTCAAAGAGAACATTTCTAATTCAGAAATGCATTCTAGAATTTAATTAAACCGTAACCTTTAAAATTGAGAAATAAATACTTCCTAATTTCAGAAGCTTGCACTCATTTTCTTATTTAATTTTTCGAGCAATTCTCAAGAGCTTATGTCTGCAGAACATCCTGTAATTGGATTGTTATGTTAGAATCCTAGGAAATTCGAGTCATTTAAAATAAGTATTCAGCTCGTGTTCTGTTGCTAATGCTATTTTGTAGACGATTTTAACGTTTAATAAAACTAATAACGTGCAAAATTTCTAGACAAATATAATAGAGGAAAATTCAAGTGTTAAGTATGAAGCTTTAAGTTCATTCAGACAAATATAAAAGTTTATTAAGAACAGTCAGTTTAAAATTTATCCAAACTGTTATATGAGGAGAGTAAGAAAATGGTCATCGACAAAATTGAACAGGATTGCCCGAGAGAAGCATTCCAGAAACAAGATCGTCCATTTGCCTCTCAGACCTACAAGAAGACAAGTGCTATCGAAATAACTCGTGGTTTGTTGAAAATATACATTTGTATACAAATCAGTGCTTTTCTGGATTACCTCTCCAGGATATATATTAATTTCAAATAATTTTTAACATTGTTTAATTGTGTCTGAGCATGATATAACATTTCATAAAGAGCAGCTTATTATTATTATTATTTTTATTAAACTCGGATTTAACCTAATTAAGCCTTAGTTAATACCTTATTAATAATCCTCAATTGACATACATCCAAAATTAATTACTGATCCAATTCTATGTTGGCATCAATGGTCACCAAAGTTTTTTATAATCATTTAAAAACTAAATACCCTATACACAATACTAGCATATTATGCAAATTAAATAAAATCTAAAAAAAAATATTCAAAGTTGTATTTATTTATTTAATATTACGAAGATGTTAGCCATGTAAAATGGCTGGCATGGCTGTAAGTTGTTAAAAGTATTCTTGTATAAGCTTTCTTTTAACAAACAAAAGAACGTGAAACAAGATATATAAGATTGTTACTTAATACACGAATGAATTAAATGTACTTAAGCATGTAAGGGATTTTGATAACACTAAGTCTAGACGAAGCCTTGTCATGGATAAAACTACAAGCGCTGATAAATGGATAATGTGACTAAACATTACTGTAGCGGAAATTAACTTAAGTAATAAGTAGTCGGGTTTCGGTAAATCAAGCAACCGTTCAAAAATAATTATCTAGATGTCTAGAATATAATACAACACTAGTTACTCCCAGTTTCTCCGCCTATTATCCGAAAAATGTATTCTATACTCTACCAACTCCAAACTAATATGAAAACGAGATGTTTGGAACAAAAAACGGATATTGTAGCGCAGGTCTTCGTAGCCGCGCCACCTATCTATCAAGTTTCACTAAAAACTGTCTAGATATGTATTTCCACTTTATTTAAATCGGGTAAGTTTAAGACTACAAGAATTACGAACACATGGACACTATAATTTAATTTATAAAAATACATACACACCTTCAAATCATAATTACATATATTATGTTCATAAAGCTATTTTTGAATCACAAATGAACTTCTCTGACGCACCGCTAGACTGTCTTGACAGAGATAATATTGTAGTTTTAAATGAAACTGGAACTTTAAATTCCAAAGGGATGGACATTAAAAAACTTTTCTCTCGCAATGTAATACAGGCTTTGCGGACACTTTCCGAGCGTCGTCACAAAATTAGAGTCCTACATAGCCTTCTTATTTTCACTTTAGTATAAAACCAAGCCAAAACACCCTGACCTACCCTAATTCCACACTCAGCACAAAAGTCGAGATAATTCAGAATGTTGTCGAGGATTCAGGGGTCACATTATTGTGGACATTCGACTATCCGACGGAAAATTCTTTGGAAGACAAAAATTGTGGTGGAGGTTTTTCTCAGCATCTGTTTCTTTATTTCGTTAGGTTTTTCCTTTATCCGTTTATTGGTGGATTTGGCTCTAAGAGTAATTTATGTGCAAGTTCCTACGTTTTACTTTATCTCATTCGATTTTATGATATCGATGCATCTCAACTTCATTTACTTTATGAGAATTATTTTATGACTTTAATTAAAGACGCTTTGTAGCTTATCTACTGAAGATTGCTTTTGAACATAAATCGATGTCTTATATTTTAAAGCATACTAGCTGTTGCCAGCGACTTCCAATGTTTTAAAAAAATAAATTTTAAATTTATGTAAATATAGAATGTAAAAAACCGATACGGGCAGGGATTCGAACCCGCGACTACTGGGAAACCGTCCCGTCGCTCTACCAACTGAGCTACCGTATCGCTGTCCGCCTCGGTGAATTAAGCATTCTATATGTGATCGTCTTTATCGGGACGGTGGTGGAATCTATTAGGTTTCTTTCGAAAATCCTAACCAATGTTTCTAACTTTGCAGTATAGATAAACATTGAAAAGATGCGACTACCGAGATCAATTTTTGAAAATATCTTTAAACATGTATAGCCATGTTAAGCTTATTTAAATTTATATAAATATAGAATGTAAAAAACTATACATGTTTAAAGATATTTTCAAAAATAAATTTTAGTTTCTGTGTTATATACCCAACACGTAGCTTAAACGTATTTTTAAAAAATACTGTTTTTTTTTTCTAGTTGTTATTTTAATATATGTCTAGATATGATATAATTTTATTTAATATTGTCTGTTCTTTTATGAGGTATAGTTTAAAAAAATAAAAAGTGTAGATAAAGCTGTGTTATCATTACGATTTAGCTAAAAATAGAAATTTATAAACTTTTATAATATTGAATATATCTCAGTCATTATAAAAAAACTACAGCATTTCTTAAAGTAGGTACCTATTAGAAAAACAGTATACAGTAATTTTCATGAAAGTTACCTTGCTATATTGATAGCAATTAAAAAAAAAACATACTTTATACAAATATCGGATTTTAAACACAATGTACCTTTACTACTAATAACCTTTTATGTTTGTAGAGATCATAGGAAATCATATTATTAAAAAAAATAACCGTCAAATTAAAAAAAAATCGATTGACAGATTCCGATAAAAGGGCATTCAAAAAGAGAAAACAAAAACCATTTTCGGTTTTATAAATAAATATAGGTATCGCTATAAAACATATCGCCAATAAAAAAGTCGATACAATGACAAATAGGACAACTATAATTTCATATAAAAGTTGCGAACTTCAGAAATATTTCAAAGAATATCTTCAATAAGAAAAGCTTTAGGATCTTAGGATTACACATCCAATTTTCGGTGTGGAAATCTTTATTTTATTTTTCATTTATTTCATGTCAGTTTGTAAACAGACGGCTTACGACGCCTCTATTATAAATAATGATTATGATTTTGAATGAGGTTTCATAAAACGGATATCATTTCGGAAGCAATTTACGATTCATAATCCTGGTATAATAAACAAAATAAGGTATGAATGTTTTGATAGAAGAAACAGACTGTAAATGAGATAAAGCAGTAAAAAAATATTTAAATTAATAATAATTAAATATTTTCCTAATATTTAATTCATATTTTTATTATCTAAAATGTATGTGTCTTTGTCATTTGTCACATTCCTAAAATTTCTGTAGACGCGTTAAGTGTATTTTACGCTTTCTATGAAAACGTTAAAATAATGACTTGATTTCCATAATATTTGTTTCTCCGTTATACGAGTTTTTTTAAATTAAAGAACACTTATCGAAATTAAATTTGTTTTTGTGTTCAGTTTTAATTATCTTTCATGTAACGTCAGTATTGTTTATTGTTGACTATAGTAATAAAGCATCTACAAATAAATATTAACGTGTCTAACATAGTTATATATGTGATATATATAATTATATCATTCCAAACTGTATTCATATTTTTGTTGAATATTCAAATTCACTATCAAAAGAAATTCTCTAAATTTCATGGGTCGTTTAATATTTATATTATAATGTAATTTAAGTATTAATAAAAAATTACCTAAACTTGAAACTCTTTGAATATCCCGAATAATACAGCTTTAAATGAACTTGTAAGATCTTAATATATTCACAAATTATTGAAGCGGATAGTTCAAACTTATATAAGTTCTTTCATTTTAAGTTGAATTACAGTCTAATTGGATCAAACCATTTAAACGTTTAAGTTCTACATCAAAGTGAGCGGTTTTAAATCAAGTTATATTTTAAAATATCACTATTACTCATCAAATTATTCTGTCATATATATGTATATTTTGTTTAATTATACTTTACTTTTAAGTAACGCGTGATAAAGTTAGTGGTATTTGGGGTCGTAATTTTAAGTATAACGTTACTAAAACGTAGTTATGAAACAAAACCATTGTAATAACAGTCGAGGGTCGATGGTACAATTAAAATTAATACAGTTAATTTTTTTCTGATATTTTCTATAATTCTGCTAAAAACATATATTACGGTTTATGTAATATAAAATTAATATAAAGAGAAGAGAATAAGAAAGAATATAAAGTATTAAGCTGTAGTCTCTTCTCTACGAAAAAAGATATGAGAAAAGCTATCACAAATTCTATTAGGTTTAATAACTTTAAAAATGTCACGAAGTAAAGTGAAACTGTACTCGTAAATATTTCCTGCCGGACCTCGGCTGAAGACTTTCAGATATATACAGAGCTTGTCAACTTACTCGTATAGACTATATTTTATATTGCTTTATAAAACATTTCTTAGTTTAGTTCTGTAATATCATGAAAGATAAGTTTTAAGCCTTTTTTCGAGGTAATGTGGATACATTCAAGAGAAGAGTGAATAGGTTTCTAGGGTAATGTGCCTTACCACCTGAGACTACATTCCACTTACCATCAGGTGGAGTGTAGTCAAGCATTGCCCTAGATAATATAAAAAATGAGGTTTTAGGAAGGGCATGTCTAGTGTATTGCGTGTTTCGAAAGTAAAATTTAAGAAGTGATTAAAAAAATGGTATTGTTTTGGTACATCAGAAACACTATGGAGGTTCAATATAAACCATGTTATAAATATACCAATACCCTTTCAGGCTTTCATCGGGATATATAGTTCAAATTAACCTAGTGAAAATATAAAAACCATATGATATATCACCACAAACCTTCAACACAATACTGGCCGCTCTGTACGCTCTATCGGCGGTGTTCTGAGCTTGACATGTATAGGTATGAGAGTGGTGCTGTCTGCGAGGGTGAAGACGGAGAATAGACCTAATAAAACATAGCTATTAATAAATATAATTAAAATAATATATATATTTTTGTAACTCAATTGTTTTTTATATTATATTTACAATAGTCTTTGGTTATTTAAGTGTTTGGGAAAGAAATGACTCCTGATATTTAATAGAATTCATTTTATGATGAAAAAAGATTAGTACTAAAAATCTGAATGTAATTCACAGCTTTCATTAATGTATATTATCACTGTAATAGGTATATAATGTGATAATTACCTAGCAATAAACCTGCGTCCATCCGACATCTGTTCTATCGTGTATGTCACTCCTTGATTAAGCACATTACCGTCACTGTCAATCCAGGTTATCTGTAAATGAATATCTGATGAACTACTGTATCTGAATGATCTATAGATGTCTATTCGATTAAAGTACTATCACATTTAATCAGACTAAAGTAAAATACGAGAGAAATAAACTCTCAAATAAAAAAACACTTTTTATTTTACAAATAGTACTGATCAGATTATGCCCATTGAATCAATACTAATATTTTAATATATATTTTTTTATTACTTATTTCTAATTATTTCACCCAAATTATTATATAAATTTTCAAAACATATTTTTAGCTATTCGCATTGATTTCCTAAACGGCATTTTCGAATGCGGTGAGTGAAGAAAACGGTATCCCTGTAATCAGTTTTTTTTGGGACTGTAAGGTGTATTGTCAAAAAATTTTACTAGTGTTGTGACGAGGAATTCCTTTGTCTTTATCACAGGGCGTGTTCACTTTGTTTGTTTGTTTTAAAGCTCGCTTTTTGCTAGCAACAGAAAAAAAATGACATAAATTTGGTAGTGTAATACTCAGTATTATATACTTTGCACTCCTTTTACTGTATGCTACAGATTCTTAAAGAAATTAAGAAATATACAGTTAAGGAGAAAAATCTGGCGGTACTCATTTGTTACATTTTCTCAGTCGATAGTTGGTTTTGAAATACCCATACTATTGACTGGCACTTTTTTTGGACCATATTGATACACCCAAGATTCATACACTATTACGATGTGATTAGTTTTGATGAGAAGAACCTATTTTGAATTCAGCTATCACAACATATCATCTTTCCAAGTGCACCTGCACTATGAATCGGTTAACTTGTGGTTCAAAGAAAAACAATACTTAAAACCTTACTCAAAGATTGCGAATGTCATAAAAACTTCTCATGTTTTCCTTTATAAATCACTGGTTCTTTAAATCTAATTGTTCGCTTATTTTTCTGACAAGACAGCAGTCATATAATGATTACTTGTATTTATCTTTCTTCAAACTTATGTGCACTCAAACTAGTTATACCAGCGTAAAGTAGTTACTATAAGAGACGCTTTGTCTATAAAAGCTGCTTGAACTTGATTAAACGATTCATCAGGTTTCAAGTTGGATTTAAAGTCGTTATAAATCGTTGCAAGAAAATGTTCCATATACAGATCGACTTTTTATTTTTTATAATGTCGGTCCCAAACTTTAGAGAAAAACATATTTTTTTTAACTTTTAAAATAATCGTATTATCAAAATAGACTCGGCAGCGTTTTACATATTTTTATTAGACATTTTAAGTGGCTTACATGTGGATAAGATATTTTCCAAAACATATTTTAATTTGCACTGTTTACTGAGCTGTGTATTGCGATGTGGTTGTCTACACCCAGGGATTGCACATTTACATTGATTCGGTGTACTCGTTGTACTTAATAGTTAACAAATAAAATTGATAATATATTACATTAAACGAAATAATTATGAATAAAAACTTACTTCAGCAGCCGGTTTCCCACCAATAGAAACGCATTCCAAACTAATTTCCTGGTCCTCAACTGCATCTATCGTAGGTCCCTTTAAAATTTTCGGTGGTTCGGGAGGTACTAGCACAATTAGACGTGCATATCTTGAACGTATGGCCAATTCTCCTAAAAGAAATAATAAAATTATGTACTGTATTTATAACTTTTTTATATGCTTTAAGCAATAATAATTGTAAACACAGTACATTTTCAAATTGATTTTCGGTAGGTAAGGTAAGTTAAAAAAATACAAAAATGCTTTTTTAATTTTTTGTATTTTTTCTTTGCATTTTTGTATTTTTTTTGTCATACAAAGCAGTTTTCTTAAATAATTTAAAAGGGAGGAGAAATAATTCGTTTGATACTAATAATACCAACGAGATAAGTAAAATATGAGAAGTAAGTTTGTGTGTTTACTGAAGTTCGGGGTCAGCTAATAAACGCAACAATAAAGTCCCGGCCATATTTCGTGTTCCAACGGCACCACAAAACTAACTTACCGCATAATTTCATTATAATACTAAATCCCAACTAAAAGCTTATAGGTATTAAAGATTCGGTTTGAGTTTCAGCGAAGCGATAGCTAGAAACATGTTAGGTTAAACAATAATAATAATATGTAAATGAGACGAAAATTATAACCAAATAAAGCTAATTTAAAACGCTCAAAATCTGGAACAGTATTAGGCAATAAAATTATTATTATATTTTATATATACAGGTATAAACGTGGTAATAAAAACAATACTCAACAAGTTTTAGAATAAACGTAATTACTTGCTCTTATAAATACTGTAGCCGACAACGGCGAAAGTTTAAAAATTGCTGTTTCAGTTCAACCGCAAAATAGTTTTATAAACTTTCAACGAAATAAACTTAAAAGAATAAATTCTCAGTGTTTTTCTCAAAACACGAAAGTGGCGTAACTACCATTTCTTTTTATAGACTCAAATTTACATTAAGTATGATATTAAATTATATTAAAAAATGTTTTATTTAGCAAAATAAATTCTATTACAGATAATAATTGTTTGATTACTAACCGACACGTTGGTCAAGTGGTTAGCGCAGACGCCTAACGTATTGCGGCTCAAAGTAGCTCGGGTTCGATTCCCGACAGGGACAGGCATGTAAGTGATGAGCATAGATGTCTGTATTTCTGGGTTTGGTTATTCATTAAATATATTCGCAGTCTTTATAATATGTATTTCTACATATCTGTATCGTTATCTAACACCCTTAACACAAGCAAATAATTTGCTTAATAAAGGATTAATAGACGATTTGTGTAATTTGTCCTGTTGTTGTTATATTATCAGTATTATCATTATCATTAACCGATAATGCTTTGATTCTTGTTTTGTTTTTCATAATATTTTTTAGTATCTACATTAGTTACTAATATTTTTGATTAAAGCAATGTATAAAGAAATTTTCATACTAAGTTTCCATCAAATATAAACAAAATTTAATAAAAAACTTAACTAAACAAAATTTGAATAAACCCCAAAACAACGTTTGAACTAAAGAAACAACAATAGTTTAGATGACTCAACTTTCGGTAAAACATTCCATTTTTCGACTTTTAATGCTATATTTAAGGACTGTGTTAGACTTTAGGAATTTTAGGTGGTTTTGAAAGCATTTTCTTTAAAGCAGTTTCTTTTAACGATAAATAGGTTGTACACCAACAAGGAAGAAATAGTTATATATGTATTACGTTATTTATAATACATAAAAATACCTATCAATCTTATTTATATAATATATATAACTAAGATGGATTTTGTTTGGGTTATTCAATGGTATAAAATTAAATTAATGTGTTATGTTGTTTTAATGTTATTCTTTTTATTTTACTTGTTGTTTTGGTTTTAAATATTGAATAAGTGTAATTTAATTTGACATTGTATTATTAACTTTTTATAATTTAATTTAATTTTTATATTTTAATGTTAATACTATATTGATGTGTAATTTTTAATTTTTGTACTTGATTTATTAGTGTTATTTTGCCAAATATGGGTTGAGCCCGAAATAAAGATTATTATTATTATTATTATTATTATTAAACCAATATATTAATATACCAAAAATAACTTTTTCTCTATAACCTTTTAGAGCCCTAAAAATATTTTTTCCTTTTAACTACAGAATTTAAATAAAGGCATTACAATAACCACAACGAACTTATATTACAACTCGGAGCGTTAAAAAATTTACAAAATAAGTATTCCAAATAAAATACAATCTTTGTTCCAAAGTTTACAGAAATAAAATTATTACCATGTTCGTGTCAAGCGATACCAAACTTTAGAGATTGGTATTAAAGTTGATAATTATGTTACGTGTCTCCTGGCACTGAAAGTTCTTATCAGAGCAATTTGGAAGGTAAGACGAAAACATCCCAGGGAGTACGCGACATTCAAAGATATTAATTATTCTAGAAACGCTTTAAGGGTATAAGAAATTTAAATAAAAAATTACATTTCGTTAAAAAATTACATCCCGTTGTTTGAAAATGTATTTCATTTTAACTTAATTATTTTTCATAGTTCACTATAAACCTTTAGTTTATTTTACAATAGTTTACTATAAGCCTCTTATTTATTTTTCAATAGTTTACTACAACCTGTAGTTTATTTTTATATTGAATCTCGATCGAGATTTGTTAAACGTATTTATTAACAATGTTGGCACTTAATCAAATATTTTTAATAAATGCCAATATAGAAGCTTAGTGTCACATCTAGTAACTTTCTATCCAATAAAGATTTTTGAATAATTCAGAACGATAACGAGAAAGACGCTATCGTTGAAACGATACCGTGATTCCCCTTTGTCATATTTCAGCATAAGGTTTCAGGTTCTAAGGTTTCATAACTCTTTTGTGAATCAGCAAATTTATTTTTTAATCCTATTAAATATTTAGTAAAATCCACTGAGACATTTATTATATAATAAAAATATTCTTTAAAAAGATATTTTTTATCGATAGTACCTTTTTATATAGTTTCTCTTGATATTTCTGTAAGTACTATGGTTTAACTAAATTAATTCTAATATAAGACGTTTAGCACGATGATGTCACGATAGCTCAGTTCACAGAACCTTTGTACTGTGCGTTCAATATCACACTTTCGAATCCAGCATTGTAAATTTATATGTTTATTTAACATTTATTTTATATCAATAGTATTTATATGTATAAATATTATTAATTTATGATTTATAATATTTTAATAACAGTAACACACTAATTTATAAAATATATATTCATTTGATATTTCGTAATACAACAAAGTATATTGTTTAGCGAACTGTGTTCAATTCTAATGGAAACAGGACTGATTGTGGTAGAATTCATTAAACGTTAATACTGGAGTACCGAATATATCATTTAAATTAAAGCAATGTTTTAGGTTATAATTAAATCATTCTGAAATCTTAGTTTTATTTATTTGTTTTTATAATGAATATAATTTTATCAGTAGAATTGTTTTCATAATTTAAGTACTAAATAAATATATTCTGTTAATTTTTATAAATTAATTTTAAAAAAATTACCATCACGCAGGATTCAAACAGACGTTCACTTTGAATGACTTTCTATAGTTATGCTAAATCAGCCATCGCGACAATCGCCTTGATTTATTAAATTAAAAACACAAGTTAATACGATATCATCGTCTTATATGATAAGAATTGGAGATATATTCGGAACTATATTTAAATTATATATAATAATAATATATTTTAGCCCAATAGTAGTGTATACTACTCAAATATATAACTCTCAAATACATCTTAAGCTATAAAGTTGTTTTAAACAAAAGCCACTTCTTTTACCTATAAAAGATAAACAACTGGTAACAAAATCAGAAAGAGCCATCCCTAACATCCCTAAACAACCCTAAACAAACTAGGGACAAAAACAATCCCCATTTTAGCCCTGAAGCCCTGTAAATAGAAATTAGTAAACAACCGATTGCTCATAATTGGGTAAGGATGTTCATTTTAAGATAAAGCGATGTGTTTAGATATATTTTTTTTTTTTATGAAATATCATGAAATGAATGACACCAAAGAATTTATTGGATTATCTTTTAAACGACCAATATCTTACTTTTAGCGAACATTAGATAAGTAAATTAGTAATTAATTAAGGCATATATGATTTATGGTTTCAAAGTATACTTGTTATAGTAGTAAGTGTTATTTATAACATTTGTTTTTATTTGTATACATATATTTTTTTATTTTAAGAGATAATTTCCACTTTAGAGAATATATTATCACTGTGTCGCGGAGACTTCACAAACATATAACGCATACGAAATACCCCCAGATTTGGAACATCAATCTGTAGATCATACAAAGTATTGTACCATGTGGAAATCGAACCCACAACCTTTGATTCATCAGTCAGAGTCATTAACTACTATACTAACAGATCGATAAGGCATGTTATCGTTGTTGTTTGAACTATTAAAATATAAGAATAAATAAGCTAATTAAATGCATTGCATAGAATATATAGATATAAATAGTACATATACACATTTATACATTCTTCACTTATGAAATTTTATTTGCACATAAGAAACAAGACAAAATATTATTATACGTAACAACAAGGTAGCTCAAATGGCTGACTGCCATGACGATACATCAAAGAACGCAACTTCGATTCCTATCCGTTAATAAATAAATATATTTATATTTATTAAAAAAGTTATATATTATTTATTTTGTAGAAAAGGCTAAAATCCATTTATAAAACTACCTAACCTTTAAAGTTTTGACAAAACAAATATCAGAGTTCGCAAATAAATTCAGAATATTTTATCGGACTGTTATTCAAATTACTTTTCTGTTTGTTTTAATCTAAACTTGCGATTGATTTTTCACACAAGTCACAAATTGACATGTATTTTGTATAGTTTGATACAATTTAGGAATTCAATTGTAAAGGTTAGTAATTTATGTCTTTGTTTGTATTTTATTTCTTTTTTATTTGGATATTGACGACGTTATACGTATGTTTTACATTTGATGTGTTTTTTTTAATAATAACTAGCTGTTGCCCATGACTCCGACCACGTGGACTGTAAAAATTATATTTATATTGCTTATATACCTACCAGTTTCCCTTGAGTTCATTCAAAGTATTTTAAAGTGTATAAATAAAAACTGCGGCAAGATCAAAATGTCGGTGATGCTGATTATGAAATATGGCAAAAGACGAAACAAAATTATGTATAGTTTTATATGAATAACATAATTAAGTATGTATATGAATAACATAACAATCTTTCTAAAGCCGTCGGGTAATAAGAAAGATTTTCGTTCAAAACGACGTTCAAAAGTTAGTATTTCTATATCCTATGTGTTATTCTGGTACATGAGCCACAATATTGCCAAGTTTCATCAAAATCATTCAGTAGTTTTGGCGTGTGAGTAACAAACATCGCTCCATTGGTCGAGTGGTTAGCACAGACGCCTAACGTATAGCAACGGAATGGGGTTCGGGGTCGATTCTTGACACTGACAGGCATGTCTGTGATGAGCATAGATGTCTGTATTTCTGGGTTTGGTGGTTTATTAAATTTATTAGCGGTATTTATAATGTTTATTTCTATGTATTTGTATCGCTGTCTAACACCCTTAACACAAGCAAATAATATGCTTACTTAGGGGTTAGATCAATGTGTGTAATTTTTCTTGTGATATTATTACTATTATTATTTAAAATATAACTTAAATTAAGCATTTTCACGTTTCTTGAATACCTTAGTTACTGATTTAGATTTTGTGTCTTCGGCAAAAGCCTGAAAAGGAAAATTCCTTTTTGAACTCCAAATACCTATCAGTTTTATCAACACGTATTTTTCAACAACAATAAAAGCAACGTTTGGTTCAGTTTCAGAAAAGTAGAGCATATTTTTCTTTCAACCTGTAGTGTATTTAACTTAAAAATGGAAAAGTGGCTTGTACAAGCTCCTTAATTATAAAGCGTTATTTGATTGTAATTAATTGAAGTTTCGATATTTTAATAATAAATATAATATAACACACATATAAACATGATATACCCCTTCATTCATACATACTTTTGTGTAAATTGTAAGTAAAGTATAAGCACAGAGTTCTTTTATTTTATACTCTGTAAAAAGCATAGGGTATAAAAAACTGGTTATTATTAAAAATAGTTTCTATGACATTGTTTTAATTAAATTTTTTAAAAACCCTTGTTAATTGCTTTCCAGCTTATTATATCTTTACTGTGTTTTAATCTATTTAGTCTTTTTATTTTTGTAGCATGGTCCGTAAAAGGTATTTATTAAATTCTTTTATTTCTCTACTGGCAATGAAGATTAAAACTTTTGCATATAGTATTTTTTTTTTAATACAAAGAATTTTAAAACAAAATCTTTTTCTATGCAATTTGAAATAACTTTTTTGTATGTAGGCAGGCGAATGTCCAGGCGATAGATACGTACTGCCGCATGGTACTTAATAGACATGAATAAAAGTAATACATTGAAAAATGGTAGTGAGAGAGGTGATTTATTTAGGACTCTCATCTTGGTCTTTGTCAAGCCAATTTGTAGTTAAGATTACCTCGTCAAAGCAGCGGTTCCTATACAAATACAGTCAATGGGTTAAACAGTTCCTATTCTTATTAACATAATAAATAAGCAAATAAATAATATTTCTCTCACCTTTTGGACCAGTGCTAACTTGGCACTGATACATGGCATCATCGTCAATTGTAACGTCTCTTATATCCAATGAATAGTCTCCTAAAACAAAACCCATGCAACATATAACTTTTCATCTTCTAAACAAGTTATGTTAAGATAATTATTTTTTACCACAAAAATAAATCAGTATATAACTCCTTATATTTTATAATTCCAAAAAAGTGCACATTCTTCATATTATATATTAAAGCTGCCAGAAAATCATTATTATTATATAAAAATTATATTATAAAAACAGATCAATTTTTATCGGCATAAATGGGCTTCATTATATCTAACCTATAACATACTCACCTTCCTCATCACTTCCAACCATCTTGTATCTTTCATAACCCGTCAGATGGCGATGGGTTCCTAGACCGAAGTCATCTTTAGTCCATTGCAGCTGACCGGCCTTGTTGACCACTCTGCATGGTAGTGTTACTCTTGAGCCGAGCACTGCGCTCTGGAATGTTAAAATACATTATAATTGGAAGATAAATAAAAATATATACAAAGAGAGCAATAGTTATGCCGATGGTTGACAATTAGCTACCTTTTCTCAATCGTAATTCTAATTATACAATATTTGTAAGATGTTTACAAAATCTTTTGACAATCTTATATTAAATTGAACTGTAAACAGTAGAGTGTTGACTATTTTGTATTCCAGTATCCCGTTAAAATCACAATTAGACAGTTAAAATCAAAAAGGGTCCCCGATAATAAATAAATCAGCGTTCTCAAGAGAAACCAAAAATCCAAGTTCCGGACGTCGAAATATTAATTTAGGAAATTCCATTCCATAAATCAAACTTTCCGACCTGATTACAAACCTCTCTTTTATAAGGGTCTGTTCATAATGGAAACCAAATTTATGCAATAAATGTAAGACTTTATACTAAAACGGATAATGAAGTAACTTTATAACTATTTGTTAAATAATCTAAAATCAAATTTTGTAATTTTGAGTAAAAATAAAATAATAGTAACTATAAATTATGTTATACATTAAGATATATTTAAAAGAAAAAAATGTAAATATAAATTAAATTAATTAATATATTTATTTATTTAATTTACAATTATTTTTTCTGTTTTTGCCTGTTGTCTCATCATATTTTTAAATTATCTATGACCTTGATTGATTTTGATATCATCAAGTAAGTTTTTATCCCTCATAATGACACAAAAAATATATAACTTAGAAAGTTTGTATCGAAAACAAAACAAAAAGATAAGGTAAAAAGATATGTAATATTTAAGCAAGTATGAGCACGGGTTATCTTAACATAAACAGTTGCAAGTTGACTGAAGTAGCTCGTATTGAAAAATATATAAGCGGATATTAAAAATTCCTTGCCTCTGGAATGTTAGGTTTGCTCGGATTATTTATGGTTTTCTATATAAATGTTTTTATAGAAAACCCTATTGGTAGACATCGACAATATTGGTTCTGACTTCAAAATTAGGTTTAAGATATGTTATACAAATACCAATACCTTCAATGGAATATGAAGAAAAATATTTAGTCGTTATGTAAAAAAGATGACAATTGCAATAACTAAATAAATATTTAAATTACAACTATCTATTGGAAACAAAGGATTGTGGAAATCCAAACAAATAAAATCGGTAGAAAAATTTAACCATTTAAAATAGTTGAGTATTTAGCTGTGTTTTCTGAAGCGATGAAAATTGAACGTAAATTCGATCAAAATACTTGCATACAAAACGAATACTCGAATTTTATCGGTAAAACGGCAATAGGCAATTAAATAACAGAACGGTACGGATTCGGTTTATTGGCTTTCTAAAATATAATTTGGTTATAATAATGAACCCATTAAAATAATGTTTATGTTATTGATACTAAATGCACATATATGTAAGTTGTATCAGTGTGCGTTTATCAGTGTATCAGCGCGTGTGCATCAGTATATCAGTGTGTGTTTGTGTACCAGTGTATCAGTGTGTGTATATAGGTGTATCAGTATGTGTGTATAGGTCTATCAGTGTATGTGTACTAATGTATCAGTGTGTGTGTGCCTATAATATCATATTACATTTAGTATGCTGGCAATAAAATTATTATAGTATAAATCAATTGGTATAACTCACCTGGTCTTGGGGCTCGATAGCAAATTTCTGAGGGGTATACCCGAGAACGGCGCCCATCAACCAAAATAATAGCATCCATTGCTTCATCGTAAACAGAAGATTCATCACTATCCGTAACAAAAGAAACAATGGATTTGCATTTCTACTCGTTACTCTTGGCATACTTAATTTCCTTCCTTTGATTACAATCTCTGTTATCTCTTTAGGATCATCAATCTTATCCTTATTAAGTTCAACTTCGTCTGTTCCTGTAGGTGCCATTTTGATTTATTTTGTGTTGTAGCCATATGGCATATACATTGAACAGCGTATTGTATTCTTTAGTGTAAAGTTCATCTGTAAAAGAAATTCAGGTTAACATTGTCATTTTCATTATAAGTACTAGATTTCTAAATATACTAACTTGGGTATAACTTTAAAATATAATAATAACAACCAATAAATAATAATAACCATTTCCGATAACTGCAACGAATTTATAAGTACTTCTACTTGTGTTTATTTTATATTAAATTTTAAGTACATTATTGTTTCTCTTAGTTTAAATTCAGATATCATATAAAATCCTTCCTATAATAAAATGTTTTAAAAGTGTTTACTTTGACCCAAGTAAAATGCCAGAACCAGTACGAGGTATATAAGTGAGTTACCATTGGAATGTGTAGCTCACGGACACAAACTTAAGACATATTTTGTGACTCTAGAACCTTTCTTGACCTTCTAATTAGTCAATTAAATAATCTGATGTTTTTTTGTTACACTTATTAGCGTTGCTATTATGTTATAGCAGGAGTCGTCTCCGTATTTTTAATTTTTTTAAGGCATTTTTTTTTTAATTTATGTTTTATTTTACTTAAGTGTTTTATTTGTGTGTAGGGTCAAGAAAGGTGTTTGCGGTCACAAAAATACAGGAAGTTTCCTCGTAAAATTGTAATTGATAATATTATCCAAAAGCCTAATTGTATTATATTTATCATATTACAAATATTGTACAAAAGCTTTAGAATTAACAATATTCATAAATGATAAATTATTTCAATTGAAAAATGTTTATTTAATTGCAGCGTAATATTTTGGTCGCCACAAAAATAAAAACCGCACATTATGTTTCACAGATGTGAATAATTTAACATATATTTTAAATGAAATCTATTATTGAGGTGTAAATTCAGCACACTTATTGCTTAATTACTTATTATTTATGAATAATTATGTAATGAATTAATAATTAACATCTGTAATGAATATTAAATGTACATTTATTCACAATGTTTTTTAACACAATACATCTTTTAAAGCGCTTTAAAGCGTGTTTCCATCAAAGCTTTAATGATGTATCTGACAAAGAGTGATGCAAGCACTAAATCAATAATCCTTAACATATGGCAGTATAAATTCTTAAAATACATAAACCTGTCCTGACCGTACTGAATGAGCGCACTAAATAATTCGCTTCCTTTGCAAAGACGGCAGTTTCTGCTGCTTTGATCCGGAATTACCATTGGTTCTCGAATAATAGTAAAATAAACCACATTTTATAAAACATTCTGAGTTGGAGATAGGAATAATTGGGATTTTGCAAAAAAAAACAAATTTCTCATTATATCAAGTCTGTTAAACTGATATAATAAACTATTTTTAGGAATAAAGCATGAAAATAATAATAAATTATACAGATGTAATGGCATGACAGTTTCTACTGCACTGCAAGCGGAAGGAAGTACCGTTTATCTCTTTACTATGAGTTCTCGACACTAATTTTTACAATAAAATTAAATTTTACGTAAAAAAATATGTAAATTAACTAGTCAATATTTTGGTATTTTTTTTTAACAATTATAATAACATCGAATCATTAAAATGGCATACAGACCTACAATAGAAATAACTACTTTGATTTTGATCTCGTTCAAACCATGATCGCATAGAAAGTATTTCCTGGTATTAAATTTTCCTAGAACATTCAGTAACTTGTGACAGTTCTCAACTTTCCAATTGTCTCATTGAATAAAAAATAACATTCTGTCTCCGTAAATAATAACAAATCTACAATCAATCAAGCGATTTTTCATATGTATATTATATGCTAAGGTTGTCATTATGTAAGTAAGAAATCACCCAAAAAAACAAAAAAAAAGATGGATTAAATTCGAGAACTCATAGTAGAAAATATTTCACAACTTCCTATTACGTAAAATACGAGATCTTTACTTTTTCCTTCCTTTGCACCCCTAAATATTAACCATAAGGGTGACAGAGATAGATAAAACTGTTTGAAAATTTCCGTTGCACTAGTGATTCTCGAAGGAACTTTCAAGTATTTCATGACATAAACGAAGCAATCTGAAATGTATAACTGTAATGGCTAACTTGTGTTCAATGGACCGACACTTTGATATATTAGTACTAAAATACTACCCGAATACAGAACTAGGGGTCATTTGTAAAGACATATAACTACACGGATACTAACATGTGTCGTGTATAAATTATCAAAACACAATAGTTCTGATTTGTAAAATATGATACAAGAATAAAAATATATATCAATTCCAGATAATACCATATTTAGACATTCGCAGTTGGTTCCCTCGCACTGCAATTGTGAGATGTTTTTTATCACTCACTTGTGTGATTTAACCTTTATTAGTATCACAATACCCCTGTGACTTAATGATAATGTGGATTGAACCTAATGTGGATTGATAACGGTACTCATTGGATCCATAAACGATGTGGGAATTATCTTGAAATTAATTTATCATTCAATTAGAATTTTTGTACATGCTTAAAATTCAATTAACTTAAAAAAAAGAACTGAAATTATCTAGCAAGATATTCACGTCAGAGAGCTTAATTTGTTCGTAGCTGGAAATAGACTTAGATTTTACTAATACAATCAAAAAAGTACCCTATTCAATTCAATTAGAACTCAATTCAATTTGTTTTAAGATAGGTCCTGTTTTTAGATCTGGAATCATTCCAGAACATGCCTGTACAATAATTCTTGTGTGCCTGAATGGGATATTATCATTTAAAATTATTTTCTTCTTTCTTTGTCTTTAAATTAGTTTGGAGGTTATATTTTTCACGAAATGCTTTGAAAGCTGCGACCTAAAAATAATTTTAAAATACTAGTAGTGCGTCCCAACTCTACTCGTAAAATATAAAATATCTATTAGCATGCTGACTTATAAAGGCAAAATCTTATAAAATAACTTAATAATATAAAGAACAGCCTTGTTAGAAAATGTAGTTTTCATGACCAAATACGTCAGCGTCTTCCTATTTTATATAATCTCATATAAGATCATTAATCTCCTACTTACCTACTATCTCAAATGTCCTACTTTCTCGATCCTGAAAATATTATAAAATTATGACTAGTGTATGTTATACGTAGTTATACGTAGTTCTATGACAAAGCTATTTAAATGTTGCAGCTGTTTGAAACCAAAAATAGTCGTATAGGGGTAGTTATTATAAGGGTTGCTAATTTCAAATTCTATTTTTATGGCGTAATTGGTAGATTATATTAAATACCATGTAATTTCTTATACTTAGTAACAAAAATGCCAACCCCTATAGAACTATTCTTATGTTAGGTACTTTAATAAGGTTGAAGTTTTATTTTAAATATTTAAAATATTTTTTTTTTTGTTGTAAAAAATCATTATTACTTGAGCCAAAACTTTTTTGTCATTTTAAATAATAATTACTGTAAAATATTTTTTTTTCACCATATTTTACTATGCAAATATTTTTTCTATTACGTTTAAAAACCATACATCTAAAGACTGACATTACATCGAAAAGATTATATTATTATATTTCATAAGGAACCTTATGAGTAAATATGTTGCTATTAAAGTAATAATCAATTGTTTTATTATTCGTATTTTCCTTAAATTACGAAATTTAATTATTCATACATTTAAAATGGTTTCTTGCTTTTTATGAAACATTTCCAATGATGATACAACAAAAGCAATTAATTTACATTGTCATTAAAATATTAACGAGACATCATTTCAACATTAATGATATAGTGCCACGAGGTATAATATGTATCGATCTATTTTATATCGCTGCGATCCGGTTTAAAAATAAACTTTAAGACCTAGATTAAACGTTAGACACACTATAAGAAATAACATCTTATATATTACATATTATTATGTATATAACGTAAACGTATGTCTACTGTATTTTATTACATAAAAATTACTATTTAGTATTATATTACCTAACATCTAATACTCTACCTAAACGACGGCCGGAAGAGATCGAACTAGCAATAAGGCTGTATTTGAGTTACTTTATTTTCATTTGTGTTTATTTCTTTGTTTTTTTTTTATTTTTTTTACAATAAATAATATCATCAAATATTATTAGTAATTTAAAACTAAAAATAAAATGTTTACACGATTTTCATGATTGATTGATCATGATTTGAATAGTTCTCTTTTTTAAGAGACATGTTTAAAGAAATCAATAATTATATCTACTTTTATAAAATTATACTTATGACTTGTACCACACAGCAACATTCCGAAACGGCAGGTGGTACCGAGATTTATTTCATAGAGACTACATAAGAACCGTGTAATGATACTACTAGGTATCTGTTATTGTAAGAAAAATCCACTTCTATCATTATTTAGACCCTAGACCTGATGTAAGCTGGTTTATGATAATGTAGTTGCTTTTATAAAAATTCGGTGTCGTAAGAGGGCTACTGATAGCGTAAATATGTTCAGTTCAGGAGGGTCACACTCAATTGGACTTCCTAGTAGGACCGTTTTAAAGTTAATACAACTCTAAACTACCACAAATTTATTAAAATCAAAACCTACAATTTATTCTCTGAATTCCTTCCCATCAATCGACTAGCTTGAGGTAGTGTCGCTTAACCTTAATACACTAGCACTTGAGTGCTCTAAATTAAAGTGCTCTTTTAAAATGCGGAAAAGATATATCTAAGTTGAAGTACATAAAATAATATATACCTTACAGGTGTAGCGGATACGGGTGTAGTTAGGATTATATAGCATGTACTTATTTTGTTACGGCAGAATCTTTTAAGATTAATAATTTAATATATTATCTTAAATAATAATACAATATCCATAGAATAAAAGCGTTCATCGGCTATAAAAATATTGATTCTTTGGTTATTTTGATCCGATTTAAAGTCAATCTATGTATCTATCTTCTATGCCTATAAAAGAGAAAGTATGTATGTGTGTTCCGGATAAAGTCCGAAACGGTTTGACCGATTTTCACCAAATTTTCAGAGGATCTTTAGATTAACCCAGCGGGTAATACTGTAAAGTTTGGTGACGAAAAGAGCATTTTTATTGAAATGTTTTTACTACTTGTTTTTTACCTCAAACTATTTAAGGTCAGTTATAACGTCATGACACTATCCATGTACAAGTTAGAGAAACGAGTCGAAGAAAATGAAATTCAGGTTAAATCATAATTATTATCGCGGTGGTTAATTCTAAATAAGTTAATTCTTATATTTATTATGTTTTTTATTCTGTATTATGAGTTAATACATTTTTAAATTAAGCCTGCGAATCGGGCTGGATATATTAGAAAATCATCAAATAATGGTGGTTTAAAAAAAATAAATGTCATTAAGTTAAACACTTGCTTCAAATAAAACAATTTAAAGTTACTTGATTGAAAAACCTAATTAATATACAATAGTAGAAGTGACGAATAAATTTCACGTTAAATATTGTCACAGCACTCTGTATTACAACTTTGTACCAATATAATTGAAAAGTTCATCTCTCTCGCACCAGTTTATTGAACCCTTTATATCAACCAACCAGATTTCGAAGACCCTTGATCACCAACATTGAATATAAACATCGATGTCATTAATAATGGACGAGTTGGACTATCCAATTTAGAAAGGCCTTCCGCTGAGTACGAAGTGCAAGCTATGTTAGTTCTATCATGTGGTTTGAAAGCGGAAAGACGAACTAGTTCTTATAGTTTTGTAATGTGGTTCGTGGTTTATACAGTATATATTCAATGTAAGTATATACTTTGATATATTTTATTACAATATTACAAGTTTTACAAAAAAAAATATTCATTCCAAAAATACGTTCAACCGAAAACGAATATTCTAAAATAGTATATAATAAATATGGAAATAAATATTATGGAATAACAATATTCAAGAAAAAGATTATTAATATTATGATTGTCAGAACTATTTCTTTTTCGTGGAACTAAAAAATTAAATTCTCAAAACTCCTCCAGCTGAAGACCAATTACAGTTAAAAATATATAATTATTTTCTTAAAAGACCACGCCTTTTCCTGATTTCAATATTTAACGAAATTATTATTTTCAAGGTTTTACACGACAATTGTTGGATTTCATTAAGTCAAATTAACAGTCATTTTGTTTTTAAATTGTTATATTAAATTAAGTATTATTGTCATGACAAAAATAAGAAACTATCTTATATAAGAACTATAAGTAGAATTTGAAAGTTAAGTTAAAAGCTCTCGAACCTACCCTGGAAGAACGGCTTATCTTTTCAGAATGAAATGTATCCTATATTCGTCTTCGCGAGCTACAATTTGTGGAAAGGACAAACAGACAGAGTTTCTCTTTTAAAATAATACTTTGAGTATTAATAGCTTTTATCCGCGGTTTCACTCGTGAGGTAGAGGGGGGGAGGGGGGGAGGTAGTAAAGAAGTACTTAAAGTAAGAGATTGGGGTAGCACCCTCGCACCCTCCAGTGACGAATGGTGCTGGAGTGTTTTACCACCTTTATTTTTACTGAATAAAACGACTTTTTCCATGCTATACAAAATGTTGAAAATGTTATACAGGTTTATATAAATATAGAATGAAAAACAAACTGATACGGACAGGGATGACCTGACCCGCGACTGGGAAACCGTTCCGTCGCTCAAACAACTGAGCTACCGTATCGCTGTCCACCTCGGTGAATTAAGCATTGTATATGTGATGGTCTTTTATCGAGACGGTGGTGACATCTATTAAGTTTCTTTCGAAAAATCGTTTTTTTTTCATTCTATATTTATATATATTTAAATAAGCTTAACATGGCTACATATACGTACATGTTTATAGATATTTTCAAACGTTATACAGGCTGATTATATACTTTATGACAAACAAATATCCAAACGTACGAATGTCCGTCCACATAAACTTTTACTAATATTAGTAGGATCTTTATATAGATATCGAAGTTATCCAACTAGTTCAAATAACCCGTAACAGTAATTCAACCACACCGCGGTCGATCTAGTTCATTTACCTCATTATCGGAGTTCAAAATAACTTATTTCATATTTTAGATCATATTACTAACAGTCAATACCCATGTTTAAATTGAAATTAATAAATATTTTATTATTGAAGTTATTTGGACTTTTTTCACCGAATGGACATGGAATATTGTACTAATATAGTCCATAAAACCATAATATCGGTTTTTTCTAACTTGACTTTTGATATACGTCAAAAACCTTAGAACGTCACCGCTAAAAGACAATAAAATAAAATAAGAACACGACTTTAATTTCACTTTATTTTTCCGCCATAGTTCTATAACTGTCTTCTTAGAATTCGATAGATAGGTTTATATGTACAAATGAAGTTATAATATAAGTTTATACCACTTTATAAACGGCTTATAAATTTAATACTAGTTTATAAAAATGATGTAACCTGTTTTTCATTTCTTATAGAACAGGAATCATAATTAATTAATATAATCGTGCGTCTTTTTAATGTAACTATAGTTTTATAGCTTAGGAGAGGTGCATGGTAGGGTTAATAAATTATTCATTTTCTTCTAATAGGTACTACTTCTTTATAAGGTTTGTAAAATTCATTAGAATCAATAAAATAATATATCTCGATATTTTGTTATGATCTTGTTCTGATGAATAATAAGATAACGCACGCATTAGAGAAAATATTATCTCGGTGTCCTTGAGGTTTCACAAAAATAAATAACGGACATAAAGTACCCACACTCGGAACAACAATCTGTGGATCACACAAAGTCCCATATGATTATAGAACCCAGAACCTTTTCAGCAATCTGGGTTACTAACCACCATACCAACAGGTCCGTTTAAATAATATATATTTTAAATAAAAAGCAAACAGACAAATAGAAACCAACTCTCACTTGGTATTAAATGTTAAACCTCTTAGTCACGCGCATCGAATAAATATCACTTACAACGATGCAATAATTAACATTAATAGCATGAAAAGGTATAACGGTTTAATTAATATATATTCTTTCTTAAGTAATACTATAAATATAACACACTCCTAATTATGTACACAGTAATAAGTTATATAAACAGTTATAATGTGATATTGAACTAGTTCATAACCGGAGACTATAATAACTGTAAGAGGATTGAAAGATTGTTGTCTAAAGGAAGTGTCTACATGCAATCTGTGCTTATAGCGTCTCACAGTTATAAAGAAATGAAGTTATATAAGTACTGTTATATAAGAAGCCTACCTTTGACTATTATTATTAAGCTCTACCATTGCAGTAGCTTCCTTTTCCGTATTGCCATTTTCTTTTTGGCTAATATTAGTAGACATATATACTCAATATGAATATATATAGAACTGTTTTAAATTATAAAAAGGGGCAGCTTAATCGATATATTTTCAGTCTGGATTTTTGTTTTAAAAGTATTGCTATTTTGTTATATAAGTATTGCTCATTTTTCAAAAATCGAACTCGGAACACGTCAATTCAAATAAGCAGTGCTTATTATTTTAATTTATACATAGGTTTTAAACACATAAAAAATATTTTTGTAAGGCGATAAAAAAAGGCTGTTTCTTTTAATTATCTGCTAATTCTCAAAGACTTTACAAAATCCACGACAAGTGTAACACATGCCATAAAATCCCCATGGCTTGTAAAGCAAGCGTGAAAAGGTTAAAGAGTTAAATAGGATTAAGGAAGTCATAGAATTGTACTCACAATTGTACAGTGTGCCCGTAAAAGTTAATTAGAAGAGACCGGTCTATACTTTACAAGGTGTTTTGTTTTTTTTTTATATTACCTACATACGGTTTCATTAGTTAGTTAAATATTTTATGGATTTAACTAGAATTTTATGGTATCAATTGAGTAAAACCGATAGACATTTTAACTAAATATTCATAGTATTTACACATGTCAATGGATAACGGTTCAAAATCTATCATCAAGAGCAATATTCGAACCTATGACTTATGGGAAAGCTTTCCAGTTATTTACATCAATATATTGCTCTATGTGAAATATATTTACAAATAATTTATAGTCTGTATATTTTTGGTCGTTTTTTTTTCATTTTTTCCTCTCAAAAGAGCAAGTTACGTGATATTTTGTACAGAGAGTATCTCGATTAATAATATCCATCAAAGGAAAATGTAATGCTGAAAATGTTCTAGTCGGATTATTTTGTGCATTTTCAACCATTCCTTTCATCAAAGTACAGTGTAATTGCATTGGATCGACAATTTAAACACTTCTACCTCACGTCCATTAATTCCCATTAAGTACTAAACCTAAGTTCAACCTTTAATGCCTAGGATACCAAAGCTCTATAAAACGATGTTTCGAGCGGAAACTTAAGTAATTACAAATAAATTAAGCTTTTTGTACATTTATCTACAACATACAACCATTATTGTTTTCAATTGAATAGTTTAACTTTTTAAATTAATTGTCTAACAGTTTAATACATGTTTATTTAATTGCTATACTTTTTTGTTAAATATGTTTTATAGATACATTATTATTGTACGGAAACTAGAATGGCTTTATTATATTGAGCTTTTTATCTGTATATTTTATTAAAGATATGTCCAACAGAAATTTATAATATTAATATTTTCAATTGCTGTCTTGCTAACTGCGTCTGCTCTTATAAAATAATGTTTTCTTTTCGGTACCAATAGCCCACTTCATTTTATTATTTGTTATTTTTATCAAGAGTCTATGTACACAATATCATTCTAATTTTAAAGAAATAAGGTTTTTATTAAAAGTTACCCTCACATTCTCCCCTTTTCAATATAAAATTTTCGATAATCCATTTGTTGGTAATACTTACGCTTTTTATAAATATCTTTAGTACCTACCTACTTGCAACACACCAACATTCTAAATATTTTAACATTTCAGGTTCAAGACTTTTTTATTCCTGCATTAACATTGAGATACAAATGATTTTATAAATATCAAGAAATAGTATGATGGTATGGTACAAAAAGGTAGGCAATAAATAAAAAGTATTTAAGTTTCTTCTATACATAAATAATTTTTATTTAATTTTTATAAGCATTAGTCAATATATATATATATATATATTGACTAATGCTTATAAAAATTATTTATGTATTAACAAAAATTATATATATATATATATATATATATATATATATATATATATATATATATATATATATATATGTCATAATAATAAATAATATAAAATATTTTATTGTACAGTTATTTATATTGTATAAAAAACATACATTTTGGTTAACTAATGCCTTCTTTTGTTGTTATTTTCTTTTAGTTTCCTTCTCTTTTTATGCTTCTCTGAATTGATAAGAAGTATTGAATACTCAACAGTTATTTCTTAGGATGCGTTTTACAATATCATGTATCCTGTGCAGGTGTATCACGTTCTTATCTAAAACTATTTAGTTACGTAAGTTCTTATTAATATTATGATAAAAAATATATTGTGAACGTCACCATTTTAATCGACTGTAGTGCTTGGTATACACTATAAAATTCCTGTATATAGATTTATTTTTAATTAGTTGGCGTCCTCTTTCAAGCAGCCTGTCTGCATCAATCCCAACAACATTTGTTCTACGAATTTTTAAAAATCTTGATAAATAATACAAAAATACGAAACAAAAAAAAATTTTGCTCCTTTTTTTACTTATTACTCTGTATTTGTAAAAAGTAAATAATTTTGTATGGGAAAAATGAAATTAAAAAAAAAAATTAATAGTCGTAGAACAAATTAGAGGCTGCCTGCAAGAGGAGGCCACCTAATTAAAAATAATCATATATAGATAGTCCAAATAGATACCAAAATTTATTCTGCAAAACATTTATATTGAAAACTAGTTATTATCTATTCAAAGTACTTTTAAAAAGAGTTTATTTGAAAACTTAACAAGCTTCATTTTCTATCTCATTATAAAGATGTCGAAAAGAACTTTTGATATATTTATTTGGTTATTGCAACACTAACTACAAGAAACAAAAAACACATCTCATGATAATATAAAGAAAAGATTTGTTTGTTTGTTTGCTACCGATCAATAAGATCTAAAACTATTCAATTAATTTCAATTATTTTATCATTTAAATTTCTGATTAACATTAATTATGTAAAGAATGTTTTAAGTCCAAACTCGCGATATTTGTGAACCATATCCTAGGGTAAATTAAATTAATAGTTAATTTAATTGTAACTAAATATGTTATTAAAATATAAAACCACAATACTTAGACCCGCTATATAGGTCTAGATATTTACTTTAATAATATAGTAAAGGCGGACACAGAGCCAAAAGCTAGTCTATAATAAATAAGAATTTTATATAAAAGAATCAATAAAAAAATGGTTTTATATAGGAAATAACTTTGAAAGGGTTAAAAAATATATTAAAATCGAGATTCAAGTGAATTTCAATAAAATGAAAATGTAAAATATACCGGCCATGTTAAATAAAACACCAACGGATGACGTCACTCCTATACAAACATTATTTTATTCTGTTGATCTTTCAGTTTGTTTATATACCCTGCTCATCCAGTTTACATATTCGTGACGTCATAACGGACTCCATGATTGATGTAAATGTTTCGGAAGTATTTAAAAAAAATTAAATTAATCTCAAATTAATTTTTTATCTTTCAATTATTATAGTAAACAAAAATCACCAGTTCATTATCATCATCAATTATTTACCATTTAAAATTTTATTTTGGTCGTATTGATGTTAAAATGTATTAATGTATATACTTAAATGAAATCATTTGACCGCTGCCCGATCAATGGGTCCCTGTATCAATGCCCCCCTTCCTTATTTATAAAAGTATGAAAAAATGTGTTTTTATATATTCATCACAAATTTATAAACACTGACGTATTTAGCAACAACATATTGTCGGCGTAACTAAGATTATTAAGGCAGATATTATCTACTTGGCAGCCGACATTTAGGTTACTAAGGGCCACGATAACTTTATTAATATACAGATTAAACAGTCTGGGCCATGTAAACCCGCCCTGACTCACACCACACTCCTAAGGTAAGGCTCCAATAGGTAACCCACCCATTTTACGTTATTTACCTTATTTCTATGACCAGTATTTTAAAACATGTATTTATTCAACGGGTATGCGTAATTCTTATTTTTTCTCTAATATTTCATACGACACTAGATCAAAGGCTTTAGATAAATCAAAAAAAATAAATAGATACTTCTCTTCCATTAGTGTAGCACTCACCCATGTGGTTTAAAAAAATAGCACTGTCAGAAGATAATAGAAGATTGAAACCGAATTGGTTCAATTGAACATCAAACACATGGTCAAGAACCTTAGCTCCAGCAGCAAACGAAATATACGCATATATATACGCATATTTAACTATACGCATTACAGATATGATAATGATCTTTAGCTTTCATATTTTTTAGGTCTTTATTAAGAATATAAACATTTCAACATATGTAATTATTTTTTCTGTCCGATCTTAAGTAACATATACACAGTTAATAATAAATTACATATATATTCCTTTGTAACCTTAACTCTCTTAGACGCAACCACAGGTCTAACTGGTTCATTATTTTTTATTCTCGCATGTTTTTCTTTAACCTGATGCTGCTTCTATTACACCTTAAAAGGAACAATTATATTTATTTTGTTTTATTTAAAAAAATATACTAATGATACAGTAAAAATTAGTATTAAGTATTTTATAATTAAAAACGTTTTTTATACAAATAAATATTTATAAGTATTACAATTGTGTACTCGTAAAACTTCATTATTTATTATTATAACCAGATATTATTAAGGCTCTATTTTAGTACTAGGGTTAAGACATTACGAGACTTCACGGAGTACTTATTCGACCTCTTAAGGGCAGACCGGTTACTGAGGAGAGACTAAATAAACCTTCTTTGTTATAATTTAATTATTAGTTTACCAGATCTCGAATAAAAGAAATAAAAGATGGGTTTATTAAAAATATTATTTTTCGTAACTTTTTTAATTAAAATTATTTCATATTGTAAAAAAAAATATGTTATATCTGAAAGTTCACTTATTGGACGAAATATATACAAACAGAATATCAAAACCGAAAAAAAATATTTTTTTATACGAAACTTTTAAATTAAGAACACGGTTTTTTACAATATTCCAGGTATTCAATAAAATAGAGATGTAGGTAGTAAAAACACAGATAAATAAAAGAGATAAAATAGAATATTTAAATGATACGACTTACATTGTGTCGACACATTTTTTACTGCACTTATCACTAGGATCAAGAAAATATTGAAATAAAAATTCTGAACAGTACAAATAGTTATTGAATTCCAACAAGTAGGATGTTTTTTAAAGTTTATTAAATATATAGTTTCTGTATGTTGTTTTTTACGTCACAAGCCAATGACATGAGTTTTTGTATCGTTTCAAGGAAGCGATATGAAGTGAATCCCGGAGAATCAAATCCTGGAAAACATTTACTATAGGTAACCTGTCATCGGATTGGTGGATTTAACCTATCGGACTCCCGAGTCCGATAGGTTGAAACTAGTTAAACATATTCATTATAGCAACTGTTCATTTATTTCTTCTAAACAAAATCCTCAAAAACCCTTGTTATGTAAATGTAAACATATTTGAGATAGCCCAAAAATCCGAAAACCAGATTTGTTTATCACACCATAAATAAATCCCCTATACACTATTGTATTTTTATCTTTTATCTGTATCCGATCAGACGATCTACGTTGTCTATGCAGGGGTAATATACCGGTTTTCAACGACAGATCGTTAAAATAGAGACTATCCTACCGGTTATTCCCAGAAGTCTTGTAACATCTAAATTTACTCTGACAGTTTTTTTTACATTGAAAGCAAGATTCTTTATTATTTAGATTTTTTAAATTAATTAATATAAAATGTAATATTTTAGGAAGATTGTAAACATAGACATTTTAAATAACTCATTTAAAGCATAAAATAATTTATTTAGTAAATATATATTTACCTAAGATAATATTAATAGACTTATTATATTTATTATCATATAAAAAAAGTTATTATCAGATTATTGAATCAAATTCAATACTAGCAGCGCCATCTATTATTTAGAATCTGAACAAAGTTCACAAAAACAATTTAATTATTAAAATATACTATTTAATAGCTCTATATGTTTCACAAAATTATTACATTATCCAAAAAATATTTTAAAACAATACTTTAAAATGCAAAAAATATTTAATTTACAAGAATATACACTAGTTATAATACATAAAATCACGTTAAATACAACAAAAAACCGAGTAAACAAATTCAATAAGGAAAAACATAGAAATAACATTGAAAAGAAATACGCTTAGTCAGAACTCTAAGAAATGTTCGTAAACAGATTTAAGCAATAGATCATAGCTTGGATTTATTCGATCTTAAAAGCCTTAGTAAGAGAAATTGGATTTAATCATTTCTCATTTAAACTGATTTCTCCCTATTAATGGATGTCGTCAACAATAAAATAATTGATATACAAAACTACCCAAAAATCGTGTGTAAAATAAGAATTATTTGATACTTTTAGTATGTATAATTATACGTTTTTTAGATAAATGTACGAGAAGTCTCTTCTCACGACTTTATATAGATACGTTATAATATTTGTATAGTACTTACAAAATAAATTTAAGTAAATAAAATAGCTATATATATTACAATAATGTTCAATACGTAAACATGCACGACCTCACACTCAGACAGGTATTATATTTCAACATTTCATTTGCAACTGATAAATATATTGTTATGACAAATTATATATTACAATAGAATGATAATAAGACTATTACAAATAGCTTCTAAAATCTCAATGGTGTATTTAACTTAACATACTTTACTTAAATGGTGTATTTAACTTAACTTACATACGGCTATTAAAATTCACAAAACCTCAAAACATTTCCAAATAAAAAACAATTGCAACAATAAAACAAAAAGCTACCCAAATCATTCATTGAAGTCGCCATGTTTTTTTGGGTGTTTTTTGTGTCATGAAAACGTGTTTCGTGCTCATGGGAATGGGTTCTTTAAACAACAGGTGCTACCGACGTAGCTTTTTATTTTTTTAAATAACTTTTAAATTTGGAACGAATGGATTATACGTCATGATTTGTGTATTTTAGCCTTAGGTTAGTGATACTGGCACCTTCTTGAGTATTTTGTTTGATTAAAACGATATTGTAAGTAGTTAACATTTAACTATTGTATAAAATGTTTTTTTTGGAATGCGATACACAAAACTATACACTTCTATTAAATGAAAGCAAACAAAACAATACCTCATCATAAAAAATATATGAAATATTAAAAAAATACAGCCATATTTTAACGTAGTTCATAATCGCTTTCTGTAAAATCCAAAATGCAGATAATTAAAAAATAATTACTTACTGTTAAAGATAATTGTATTAATTTAATGAAATTATATGAATATTAACATAATCGGAATATATATAAATATCAATAAAATTCTCTTGAAATAAGGATTTTATTTTTTACCCATAGAACTTTCTACTTCTTTGAAACAAAAGTGATTTGTAAAGTATTTTATAAAATATTCTAATTTTAAAACAATATTTTAATCTAACTTTCTATAATTTAGAACAGACTACCTACATAAAAAAGATAAATACTATGACTAACTTATAAATAGGGCACAGTATCTCGCCTTCCTGTTATAAATTTGGCATGTACCTAATACAATTATCACTATATTTTAATAAAACGTAATTATAATATGTTAAAAAACAATAACTTACCTAAAAACTTATTAAATCCAAACAATACACAAACACGAACTAACACTAACAAAATAAAAAACTCTCTTTATTGAATTGACCTCATACGAAAAAGTCTAACAGTATTAAAAAGTTATCCTTTCAAAAAAAAAACAAATGTCAAAATAAAAAAGTTAGACTGTCAAAACAAAAAGCGCGCGAATTCAATATTCGAAATTCAATTGACGCGTACAACCGAGTAGAGCGATGCCCGGGCAAATACTGAATAGTATTCTCACCCTTACGACAGAACAATACTAGGAACAGAGAGGATCGGTTATGCGTTTTTTAATTGGAAATTGGTTTTAATTAATTTAAAGTATCATAACAATTAATGTTACTGCACTTTACACGTGTATGTGAATGGACTAAAGGTGATGCTTCTTTATTTAAAAATACGTTATTATTTTAATTTTAGTTTACAGTTACATATTCTTCCTAATTATCTTATTTAAATGAATGATATATGTATTTCTAATTAGGTGTAAATTATATCTGTTATTTAAAAACGTGTTTTAAATTTTAAAAACAATATCGTTTAACGATAGATAATATTAGAAACCAAGTAAATATTTATGCTAAATCTAAAGCTTTAACGAAACTTCCTTAAAAATCCCTAAATAAATTATACTCCGTTGCAGCATCTATGCAACTGCACTTCTATGCCATGTGTATATTCTATCCCATTCTATCTCGTTAGATAAGTATGTATATCCTTTTCCCACACCACTGCAGCATTTTCTTACTATAAATACGATGAACTTGAATCGTAATTATTTGTTTTTATGTGTATAGTTTGTGTAGTTATTTTAAACTAGAACTGCAATTTACTCTGTGGGATACAAAAGAGTATTTTAACTTTTTATTTATGTATGTCTTAACTTAATACAGGTATTGTTTTTTGTTATAATCTACTACAATTATAAAAATTGTAGTAGATTATAACGTCATACACGAATGTAAAGATTATTTATAGAAAAATGAAAACACTATTCAAAATCGTATTACAGTATCAAAAGTATATCTTTATACTAAATTGGTGTTTAGTTTGCTTTTTAAGAAATACTTCTCTATATGGTCTTCTATCAAACTTTAGGCTTAACGTCTTTTAATCTCACCAAATGATCTGACTTTCTCTCTCTTTCTATTTTACACTCTCTCTCAGTTACGCTAGTAAGCGTTCTCTAAGTTTCAGAATATAAAAAAAATGTATATTAAAACTATCTTTCCTTTTAAAATAGCTTTTATATTATCCGTTTCATATGTAGAGATAAGCTCTGCGTTTTCTTACCTCGCTTGTAGAACGAAGAACAAAGAATCAGGAATATTACCTACTTACTTAATAATAGCTGTTCTTTCAAGCATATTGATGTTACAAAAATGTTATTTTTCTCTCAAATCCCGGCTTATATCTAATTTGTTAATGTGATAAATAGCTAATAATCATTTTTAACAGCGCTGTCAAATTGTTTTTGATTTTACTGCTTTCAGAAATCTCAGTATTGAGTCTACCTTAATACATTTGACAATTTTTATATATTTTTCATTTATTTAATAATGTATGGTTACTTCATGTAGGCTCAATTTCTATTAAAGACATAAGAAAGACAAAATAGATACAGGCCTGTATTTTGAAAAATAATATTAGCTATCGATAGATATCGACTTTTAGTGAAAAGTAGTATATATTAGTCATAATATTAAAAATATATAGATTAATATAAACATATGAGCTTGATCATAATTTCATGAAATCAGTGACTTGTCCAAAAAAAGCTTCAGTTTCTGTTACAAAAATCGTTACAAATAATATAACCCTAAACGCAGTCTGTATGTATCGATATATTACAATATTATGGGCAAGCTATCTATAGATTCTTAATACCATTAATATTAAATTCTAAGCCTAGCATGAACTATAAAGACCTGGGTGCTATATTACGTACAATTACTTCAATTTCCCAGGCGCCCATAAGAAATCGAATCGACTGTTCTATTTCAATTCCCTAACGACCTATGATCTAGGTTTAATACAATTCAGTACAGCTTAGGCACTATTTTAGACACTAGATCCGACCGATCACGCCATTCTACTAATTTAACTTCAGCAAAACCATTACTTATGTAGCCAGCCAGTTAGAAACTTGAAGGTACGTATTGTATATTAAATTGTAAATTATTAAATATCCACTTAATTTGAACTTTGCCTCTACTTTTATATAATTTTTAGTTTTAAAGTACGTAATTATAATTTATTTTATACTTTTTTATATAATTTAATAGTCACGTCATAATATTAAATTAGAGCTAGGTCAACTAGTACTGATAGTTACCTAAACTCTCAAAGGAACTTAAATTATGAAGAAGGCTTAAAACTAAAGCCTGAATGCCTGTTATGCATAAGTACTCTAGCTTAAATACGAAATATGCTACAGGGTTGGTATGAGCAATCTCTATCATTATTAAGGTGTTATAAAAGATTATTTAATTTAATAAATAATATCTTATCATATTTAAGGTTTTATGATTTTTTTTTATAAAAAAAAAGTACATTATTTTTCATTATATTCCGGAACAGTTTTACGAATATAGTTTTAGGTTCAAATTCATTTTAGTATAAAGAATTTTTTTCACTGTTTCTCTGAAATTTATCAAAGAGCAGCTTGAGTGTAATTAATCATTCTTAATGAGATTTAGCACTTAGAAGCAAAAAATATATCAGGTAGAGTCTGTAATGTTTTTATAATGAGCTCTACGAATGATTCTGTGTTATTTAATATTAAATATAATGGAGTGTTTGATTGTTTGTGTATTTCAGTCATAACTTATTATTATTAAAGTTATCTTTACAACTATGGTATAAATCTGTAAAGATACCCTAAACTATTATCCGTTAAATTATATAACTAAGATAAAACTGATAACAAACGTTTGTATAAGTCTAAAATTAATATAAAATCTTAGTAGAAAAACTTGATACATATTAACTTGAGTAAAATACTAATGCTTAAATAAAAATCCTTACATATATAATAAAATATTTAAATCAAAATTGACTCCAGACATATTTTTGTATTCACAAGGTTTATATTTAGCATTTCCCAATAACAACGATATTAAAGACTCCCCTAACTTTGGAGGTTTGTTTAGTCACCCCTAATCAGTTTTAGACGAAGCTTTGCTAATAGGGTATCCTTTTTTAGGAAACCTTATAAATATTTTCACAGACTAAAAAATATTAAGTTACAGACTAACATTGTTGATCGAATTGTTATAAATATTGTGTTAGGTCAGTTTTGTCAGCCCATCCACATTTTTTTTAATATAATCATAATTACATTTTGCAATACCAAAGAAATTCCCTAGTATTATTATATTTATTATTTAATTGATTATTGGATTCAAGTATGTGTTTAGTATTTTATCTCATTCATTCTCATTCTGTCTCTCTCACTCAGATGTCACTTTCCGATCGATCCAACTTTTTTAATTTTTTCACAGGTTGTAGTGAAGTACATGTGATGTTTAAAGACGTTTCTAATATTATATAATATTTTTAATTTATCTGATATATGTACTGTATTGGAAATGTACTTTTTTAAATAGTTAATGAGAGATGAGTTGAGTATATTAATTTGTTTAAGACCTAAAAAATAACCATTTTGAGGTTTAACATTTGGCGTTCTTTTTAGTCACAAATTTACATTACAAGAAAGAGTATTCCAACTCTTAATAAATTATATTAACAGAAATGTCTGCTTCACTAACATATACTGTATTGTAACTGACCTTGCCCAAGCGCAAGTTTTTACTACCATAGTTAGCGTCATGCTTCAGGTAGACATAACCGTATTTGTTCCAGACGCGCTTCCCTTAAAATACTTTTGAACTTGTTTCTTAGTTATCGATACTAAGGTACAATAACCAGCTTATTTTATTGACTAAGTGATTCTCAACCCAAACATTACTTTACGCACACATGTGATACCACTTACGGTTCATCATCTTTACGCGCACAGATTTTGAGACGTTAAGGACCTCTCCGTTATTTCAATTACTTAGTGACGGTAGTGACAATACAATTTCAGTACATCACTGTCTTTTTTCATTTCTGTAATTCCATTAAATCCCACCAAAATCTTGTCATTTTCACATAGTCCATGCCTACCTTAGATATTCTTCTTTTCTTTTCCCATTTCTATCCATCCGTCTTCTCCACGTCACTTGCTCTACAGACATTGTTTCTATCACTATACTTTCATCAATCCCTAGATATCCATTTCATACTCTATCCATCCTCAAAACTCCATACATTTTCTAACATAACATCTAGTAACTAAGTACATACAGCCTTTGCTTTATCACAATCATATAATAAATTATAATAAAAAGTAATTTGTTTGTTGTAAAGAAAACACAATTCATCACAGAGATATATATTACTTTACTGGCAGTAATTTCGTAGTCCAGTAAAGTATATCAAAGAATTCAGCTTTCGTCACTTGTAATGAAAAATTCTCCCCGTTGTAATTCGGAGGGCTTTGAGTTGCCGCCAGTGTAATTACACACTTTTACAAAGTTCCCCGAGTATTTTGCATGTTCCCTTCAGAATCTCTCTAATCTTGTTACAGAATATGCAAATATGTCAGATTAAAATTATAACATTTTAATTTTAATTGGATTTGTAGTGGATTTTGTTAATACTAGCATAACAATAATACTTAAGAACTTAACATGGTATTGTGTACCATTAGTAATGAAATGATTTCAATTGAATGTTACAAAATTAATTATAACAAAACATCTACAATAACACGGATGAGAAAGCGGATAACACAATAGATAACAGCTAACATCTCTATAAATAGCTTCGGTTAATACCCTAAGATCTTAAGCTAACAATAATAATCGTAGATTAGGTTTGCAAAGTAAGAGGTCACTTGACACTAACCTTTCCACACACACAAAAACAGACCCCACTGGCTTCTAACTGCATTTCAATTAAAAGAAAGGGTCTATGAATATTGCATGTGCTTCAACTGTCCCTTTGTTTCTTTTGGCTTTTAGTATTTCGTACAAGGGATCTTTAACAAAACTAATCATATAATGAAAGATAGTTTTATTAGTATTTAGAAACGGTAAAATAAAAAACGAATTATATTATTTCAATCAGAAGTAATTTAAAATATTATTATGCATTTATTTATATTAATTTTCGTTACATATTCACGTTATAAACTATTAGGGCGACTTCCGATTTAATATATGAAAACACATCCCAATAAAAATATAATAATCAAAATAAAGTTCACTGAAGATAGTATGCATATGTAACTTAAGTTTAATAGTTTTTTGAAAGTAATTGAGATATTGTATCTAAAATAAAATAGCGAAACGGTAGCTCAATCGGGAGAGCAACGAGACGGTTTCCAAGAGATCGCGGGTTCGAATCACCCGTATCTATTAACTTTTATTCTATATATATTTTTAGTTCAATTTAATAACAAATTTAAATGCATCTCATAATAAAAAAAAACATTTAAAATAACATTCCTGTACCATATGATATGTATTTGAAATTCAAAAGTTTTCTGTTTGCCTAGTATTTAGATAACAATTCATTAACAATAATTAACGAGGGTGTAGATCAAATAAGTCATCCACTCCCTTAACATCTAATGCATCAATGAGCAGAAACAACAAAGTGTCATCAAGAGTTCAATTTACATGAAGCCTCATAAAATCATTAACTATCTTCACTAGAGATACTTTACATACTTAGTTTATATAGCGTAATGATTTGTTCAGTCATTGAATTCGGTTCATTTTACACCAACCCGAAAATTGGAATGCAATAGAAGCCTACCAATATATTTAAATATTCAAAATATGAAGTTATAGGCCTGTAGTAAATCGCTCCGAATTTAGTGAGACAAATCCACATGCATGTATGTATCTGCATATTTTGATTTGGTATATACTATAGTTATAGTGTAGTTGAAAGTGACTCTGCCAGGAGAGTTGACAAGATTCAGTTTCATCCATCAAAACAAATCAGAACCACCCACGTATAACTTCACAGAGTACCAAACTAGCTTGACACAATATAATAAATATTGTATAAAATATCAAGAGGTGTCGGGTTAGCAACAAAAAAAAACATTGTTCTACAATTATCATCTACTATTTAACTTATTTTTATTAATTAAAAATTTCCGTGAGTAGCACACGTTTGAAATGTTTATTGTTTTACTTTTATTGATACTCATTTTTTTAATTAACTTTTATTGTATTTTAATGTAAATAGGTTTTATTCCTCGTAGCGTTACACCCATCGACGCTTGGCAATTGGTGTTGAAACGGTGCGTAGGTAAATATCACATTTTTAAAAGCAATTTTAATTCTAGAATGATTCGTACTCTGTGCTGACTCTCTAGTCGAAAATGTGTCTAAGAATTTCTCGTTTCATATCTTTATAATAATGTAAACACATGTGTACCAAAACAAAATAAACCATTTATTCTTTTAAAAAGGCTACAGTAGAAGCACGCTTAGCATTACATGATTTTAATGAATACATTTTCATACTATGAATATTTAATTCGCTTCGCAACTGACAACCCTATAAACCGATTATTGTTAACTAGACTGACGATTTGTCTTTGTTTTATTTATGTTTAGACCGTTGTTAATCTATCACATGTGAAATGATTAACGATGGGCTTAACAAATTTATATTTAAATTTAAAATTTTCAAATTTATATTTTACTTTTAAATTAAAAATTATTTAACTGTAACGTGAAGTCTTGATTAGCTATATTTTTGTATTCTATAATATATTGTATATTACGTTTAAATTTAGGAATCAAACCATAATTCAAGATTGAAAATAACTAAGATAGCTTACAACCATAAACTTTCTTCTTAGTTAATCTTTTGATTTAGTTTGATTATTGACACAGATAAATCAAGAAATAGGAAGTTTTTTCAATCCTTTGTAGCAAAAAAATGTCTGAATTGATTTTTAATTTGTTCAAAAGTCATGACAAATTTCTTAGTAAATCAGACAGTATCATTACTGTCTGTAGCTTAAGCTATATACCTACCATATTCGTATTTTCTTTTTTATTTCACTATACTCGTAGATAGTATTTAGCCATCATTTAGCTATCTATAAGTTATTATATTATTAGTTCATACACACATATTCAAATAAAGAGATTAACATAACAATAAAGTTATTATAGAAATAACAGTTAACAAACAAACAATAATAGTGATGTATCGATATGTTATCGACAACCATTGTTACATACCAATTAAAGTTTTACGATTTTTAATTAAATTCCGGTTTTCTTAACATACACACTTACATATTTCTTAGCATACACTTTTTTACATACAATAAATAAGTTCATTTAACCGGTTATAAGTGTACAATATTAGTAAAAACCAACAAAAAAATGTGCTTATTTCAAATCATATGTTAAAATACACCAACTTAATATTTAAAGCGTATAAGCGTCATCAAGTTTTCAACACGTACGAACCAATTAACTAGAAAATTATGTTAAAAAAATATACCGAGCTTTAAATTAAATTCTACCAATTTACTTGACTTTAATCACACACTTAATCCAATAGACATAAAGCAGTATATTGCATATACGGAGGTTTATTTAACTGGACAGTAGTTCCAAATACGCAGTCCAGTTGAAGGGGCTCAAAGTGGGTCCAGGAAGTATGTATGCGGGTTTTAATGGGTCAAGTAATACGGGTAAACTAGCAGGTTGATGGTATAGTACTCAAAACTAAGATTAGGAACTGTACTGTATTAGGACTTCAAACTGTACTGTACTAGGACTTCAAACTGTACTATACTAGCACTTGGAACTGTACTGTACTAGCACTTGGAACTGTACTGTACTAGGACTTGAAACCGTACTATACTAGCACTTGGAACTGTACTGTACTAGCACTTGAAACTGTACTGTACTAGCACTTGGAACTGTACTGTACTAGGACTTGAAACTGTACTATACTAGCACTCGGAACTGTACAGTACTAGGACTTGAAACTGGACTATACTAGCACTTGGAACTGTACTGTACTAGCACTTGAAACTGTACTGTACTAGAACTTAAAACTGTACTGTACTAGGACTTGAAACTGTACTGTACTAGCACTTGGAACTGTACTGTACTAGGGCTTGAAGCTGTACTGTACTAGCACTTGGAACTGTACTGTACTAGGACTAGAAACAGTACTGTACTGCACTTGGAACTGTACTATACTTTTACTTGCAGCTGGGCTTGGAGTTGTTATCTATCTTCTCATCTACAATTTGTTCTTTTAAACTATGACTAAAATTAAGAGTGTATATAATATAATAATTTAGATAAGGTTTACAAATTTATAAAGATAAAATATACATTAATATTATTTACGTACCATATATTATATTATTTACGTAGTATATATTATAGTAATATTGATGTTAAGAACAATCAAACATCATTTAATATATTTTCTACTATGTCTGGTTATTTTTACATATCAATATGAATTCGTTCCGGGAGATAGTTGGAAATTAACTACTTGAAACTCGCGTTTGCATAAAATTACGAATATTGCGGTCTCAAGAGCTCAATCGAATTTATTTATTTTAGACAAAAGAGGTTCAATTTATAAAAGTCATTTTTCTCTGGGGCCCTCTTAAAGGTATGTGAGCAAAAGTTAGAAAGTAATGTTTTTTAAAGATATCTTACAAGTCGTACTAAACTTTTTTTTTGTTTTTAAATGAAAAGTTAATAAACTTTAACCCTCTTACTTATATTTGTTTTATTTGAATGTTCCAGTAAGCTTACAATATGAGTCCGTTATTATTATTTTTTAATTAAGTGTATCCAATCAATTTTGCGTAACTAAGACGAATCACACAATCGGTCCATACATTTAGTAATTACATGGGGATTTAGAATTATACAAACATTTATATGGCTAAAACAATACACTATTACTGAGCATAATTGGGTGAAACACCTACAGATATTTAAAGCTAAGGCTTAACTTAACATCTCATTTTATTACAGCAAATAGAGTCATTATTTCATATAAAATTAATTATTAACATAATTGTTTTATGTTTTACAAAAAACCGTGCCCGGTCCGAAGGGACTCATCTAAATTAATAAAAAACTAGCCTTTACACGGACTAGTGATGTCACCTTTCATCGTTAACATTAATATTAGGTTTTAAAATTGTTTTTTGTTAATTTATTTATTTTTATATAGTTCTATACCTACTAACCTCGTATGAAATTATAGCTTAATGACGCCCTCATATTTACAAGAATTATTAGCCAGATGCTTATTGCTAAGCTTTTCTCTCGTCAATTTAGTTTTATAATAAGCTTTGGACAAAAAAATGCGTTCAATGTATTTTTACAATTTTCCATAAGTCGCTAATAGATTTGAACAAGTTGTTGTAAAAGCGCCTTACATTGACCAAAACAACCTTTAAATTCATTGAATCTAAATATATATACTTTCATTACTGTATTATTTCTAGTATTTATATTATGTAAGTCGCCTGTTACATTAAATATTTTTCATATTGCCGCACGTATTATATTTTCTAAGACAGAAAATGATGGAAGCTTAAGTATTGTAGAGTCTTTGAGTACTGTTTTAAAAGACTCCGGAGAAACCATTTCATAAATCCATTTTTGTAACTCAAACTGCTCGCTCTTGTCAAATAAAATTAGATTCTATATCAACCCCTGATCCCAGGAGTATAATGTCATAAGTCATGATGCTATGGAAGTAAGCAAAGTACACCACCCATCTGTACCGATTCCATTTAGCGTTCTATTTTTCCATGAACATTCAACTAGACTATTAAAAACAACATGTTTGAAATCAAATTTAGGTGCATGTAAAATTAAAAGAAAATTTGCTTATTATATGATTTACTTCAAGAGAGTGATTCATATTTCTATTATAATTTAAAAGAGTTTTAAAATCATGGTTATTATTTATATATTATTATTAAAAGTCATACACATTGCATTTTTTGTTTTAATATTTTATTAAAAACGCTTAGGTATTAGGTTGGTAGGTTTTTTATAGTAGCTTTTTAAGGTAAGATTGTTAATACCCTGCCTATGAATAATTGATTATAAATTTAAAATCAAGTTTGTTCCTTACCTTATTAGTTATTCGGCAAACTAATTGAAAGTTATATAATAGAATAATCACTCTTCGTGAAAGGAAGAAAATGTTATTGGCACCTGACTTGCGTAATTTGATTCTAACTAATTTATTTATACAGGCTAACGGCTAACTAAAAACACTAACTTTGAATAACATTAAAATAAAACGTTACCTACCTATACCTTAACAAGGTTTAATTTGAACGACAAATATGCATGTCAATTTTCAACTTAATTTTTTACCAACAAGCAAAGAAAGAATGAAAAGAAAGAATGAATGAAAGAATGATATCTTGACAGATATCTCTGTTAAGTACGGATATGGCAATATATAAAAGCAAGTAGAAACTTCTAAGTTACCATTAACCTCCGCATTTTCTTATAGAACCGCTTTAAGACCCACTGGATAAACTGGGATTCCGATCACAGTTATTTCAATCTTATCAAAATTGCCTTTGAATAGCATCGTTACTGTTGGTACCGAAGTAGGTTTAGGCAGTCTGGAAATGCAATGACTTTCAATTGCCTTGAATTTTTTCCTAGATCTTAGAAACTTTGAATAAAGAATGGCATTAACTCACAACAACAAAAAAAGGATGGCATTAATTTATAACAATGGATCTCTCATCCGATACAATAATTAAATTGTGTTCAGTCAAACCAAATCGATATTAATTCGATTTAGTTGACCAGTCACTTCATCGAGTTCAATAATTATTTATACTATAAAATCATTTATGTGTAAATTCTTAATTAGATTAGCTGATACTTCGATAATGAACTTCTACTATCTTGACTTCTCTGTAAAAAGTTCTTAGATCAGTCAAAATCGGTAAAAAATGTCATACATCTAGTAAATAATTGATTTTTACTGTTATAATGTAAAATATAAAGATAACAAATTATTTTTAATTCCAAGAACTTTTAGAACGATGAAACTAGAACAAAAGATGTATATTTTTTTGTGGATGAACTCCAGCACTAGTTAATTATATGTATCATAAAAGGTTTCTCTAATATCAAAAATAACGGATTCAATATACCCAGGCTCAAAACAGTTATCAATGGATCACAACAAGAACGGTTCTCTATCCTGGAATCGAACACTTGGAACCTTCGAATTAGAACATCCATATTTGATATGAAAACTGACTAGCTAATAACGGAAACAATCAGAGTCCAAGGTAAGGTATCTATGTGGTATGTACCAAAACCCTAATATATGCTTTGTAACACAATTGTCCAATTGTATGAAATGCGAAAGGGTTTTGTTGACTTATCCCAAACGACCAGAGTTAGAAAGTTAACTCTATCTTCTGAATCCTTTATGAGTGTTGTAAATCTAGTAAAATCGTAAATTTCGGCTCCGGCGAAAGGTCGACCCTTCTGCTACAAGTCCTACTACGAATATTGTTCATTTGGAACGAAACTAAAATATTGTTCAACTAGTGTTTAAGGCGAAACGAATATCTGGATTTGCCATCTGGTGAGGACGAAAATGTTGCCTTTCTAACTCCTAATAAACAATATTTCTAAGAAATATAAAGCATTTTTCGATATTTATATAACAGCATATTTTCATCGCAATTTATCCTTAAAAACGGCATTTATCAAATATCTTATTACTTCCATATTTTCGTCACTTAATTAGAAAAATAGGTCCAAGAGGATGAGGCAGAGTTTAATAAAATTTTAGTATGACCGGTATAGAACTCCGCAATAAACAATGTACTGATTTAATTGTGTTCGTTAGCTTTTTACCAACAGACTTTATAACTTACAAGATATTTCTGATGAGAATAGTCACCTGATTGAACAAATCCCATTGGTTTATAACAGACAGAAATAAGATTAAAGAATAAAAACTAAAGGGTAGTATCACATAGTAGGGGAACTAAAAGAACAATTTCAAATCGTGGTCTGGTCCATTTAAAATTCCGATTCAGACCCCTGATTAGCAAATCACTTCCGTTCAATTTCATATTGCTTGAATTTTAATCACTTACCTGACAAGTTGGTACTAGTAAGTCATTATATAAGCTTGTTCAATATTTAATTTATCATTCTTGTACATTATGTACAATCAAAATCTTCGTTTTTTTTCGTTCTTTTTTAAATACCTAGAATTGAAGATTTTAGAACTACATATTTTTCACTAACTTCATCGTTTGTTTTGCTTCTGCGCCAATGCAAAAGTGTCGTATATCTGTACGAACAGGTATAACACTGAAATTTCAACTTTATTTCTAACAATATAAGGTGGTTCTGTATTTTTAACTGCTGGCTTCAAATCTGACGTTAGTATTACGTATCTCTATTTCACTGGAGCTTTTATTAGGATTCCGCCTTGTAAAGTAAAAACCTTTCGGTTTTCAGGTATACAAATATTGTATGGTAATCTTTTCTGTAATAATATATCCCATTCAGAAAATACATATTGAATATGATATACCAGTCTAATTGAAAAATCAATGATAAAATATACTGTATTTTAGTAACCACATTATTAAAAATCCCTAAGATTAATAAAATATGTCTACGGAACCGTCATTCATAATTAAATTCACGCTCAGCATCCATTCTCTATTTTCAAGAGCAGTTCGTTAGCACAGTATGTAATTCGAAGTCTGGCTAACGCCGGAGTATTTTCACTAGTTTCTTTGGAATCGAGTTTGCACGAAGTGTTTTCGTCAGGCGTGATTTCACATTGTCCTAATAGTAAAAATCCAGATTTTTCTTTTGGTTTCGTGTTTGTTTTTATAAATTTATTTCTTCTGAATTGTTTTTAATTCTTTTTAGGATTATTACAATGCTATTTACCCTAAGTCCGTTGCTATTTATTATAGGCAAATGGAAAAAAATACTCAAACAATCAATATCAATATTTTATTTTCAAAGCTGATCATCTATAAGTACTTATGATCTTTTTATTTCTGGATATATAGGGGATTGAACGATAGTTAAATAATATATCTGCTATATATTTATGAACATTAGACACTTAACCAGTCTTTTGAAGAAATAACTTTTTAGTATAAAAAAGACGTTGCTAATAATAATAACCCCACTATAACTAAAAAAACTATATTTTTATATGAATGCATCTATGATTCAATCCATATAAAAATATCAACTAATATTAATTTTAATTTTAACTGGGACTGAACTTAACCACAAAGTTAAGCAATTAAAGTTTAAACTCTACCCAAAACTACCTACGTATTATATTTAACACATTACCACTAATTGCCTTATTATTGTCGTTTGCAAAGGTATACTATAATTACTTTTAGGAGGTAGTTTTACTACTACTATAGTCAGTTTAGCCAACTTAGGGGGTTTTCTTCTAAATTTAGGGGGAAATTTAGTTTTTTAGGGGGACAAAATGTTTAAGGGCTTTTAAATATTTAAATATTGATAAATATTTAAAAAAAACCTTAATTACGATATAATTTTCGAACAAGGTTGTAACTGCTGAACTGCATTTTGTTTATTGACATTTGACAGGAAACATTAAATTAAAATTTCAAAAACACGTGAATTTCAAGAAGAATGTAAGTTGAGTAAAGTTAATATGTAAAATTTAAATGATAGTAAAGAATCCACATATTCTGTTTGTTAAATTTGTAGTTTAGGGGTTTTTTAGATGTTTTCGAGATTACCGTTAGGGGAAAAAAATTCAGGTGTTGGCAACACTGGCTATAGTATACAAGTTTAAAGTAGTTACGTACTATATATGGTAAATATATAAAATATGTAAAAATCGATTTCATGACTCGAATAATCAATAATATTCAAATATTTTCTATTATAAATAAGTTGTAAGAACATTGATTTTTTTGTCAATATTCATGCCAATAACCTACTCCTTTGAAACCGTGCCTCTGATGTTTATTCAATGTTTAAATTAAATAAATTCAAATTTAAATAAAAGATGCTAATTAAATAAAATGAAAATTAAATTTAAATAAAAGATGCTAACTGCACTTAACAATAATTTAAAATGAAATACTTTAAGAAGAATAAATGGAATTGCCGATTTTAACAGGTTCAACGAAGCTTGTAAAATAACATAGCATTACAGAAATGGATGCTTCAAGTTTTTGAATGAAGATTAAACTGATATTATATAGTGTACACTTAAAATACAGATTATAATAATTTACGAATAAAAAATTCACAAGAAAAAAGATTAAAGAATTTTTGACAACCTTTCATGCATTATAAAAAAAAATAAGCTTTTCTTCACTGCGGATGGCAGTAGAACCTATTTTAGTTAAAAAGAGATCTACATGAACGGCTTTTTCCATTAACATAAAACTTTGAAACCTTTTTGTAAGAATAAGAAATACAATGCCATTTACAATCTTGAAATTTCGAGAATATGAACATAAAACCGGTTGCAGACAATGCAAAAGACGATATAACTCAAGAAACGTTAAAATATGGATAACAATGAAATACGAGGTTATCTACACATACATGGGAATTGCACTTAAATGTACGAATAAAGGTGAGTACACGAACAATTTAAGTGTGTAAATATTTTATCATAAGAGCTGTACAGACGGTGCATTCGAAGCTTTTTAGTGGAACATGCTTTGTCTTTATGTGCAAAAGTTGCCTTTGTAGCAGAAAAGTTGTTTTTACAAAAAGAAATAAAAATTAAACTAACCTACCGGTTTATGTTTGCGAATATGTGTTTGTTCTGACATCTCATATGCTTAATACACAACATTTTTATGATTAATTGGAATGGAGGCATGCGAAAGTGCTATTTTATGCGCTGCTTCATTATTTATTTTATAGAAATAAAAAATAAAATTTGTATTGCTTGTTTTATTAACACATTTATTTATGACGAATGTATGAGCAATAATAATTATACCATTATTAATTAATTAATATGATATAAACAATTTTTTTTTTACGTTGTATTGCTTGCACACCAATGTTTAGTTTTAGATTCCTGGCCAGTTAAAGTTAGCTTCTAAGATATTGGAAGATAAGGCATCAGTTATTTAATTCTTATCGATTTACCGTCATTAACCGCAGCCAAACAGTACAAAATCTATTTATTATTCGTAAGCAGTGGGTTCCCGACTTAAACCGTAAAATATGCAGTTATTCCTTCCCATCTCCAATGCAATTTGAGGTTTCAAAAGTTATAGTAAACAGAGTAAGTATCTTTATCCAATCTTATATCCTTTTGTTTGTATTTATTTTATCGACCAATACGATAGATATTAAACCTAATGTAATAAATATAGAACATTTTAAGCGCCTCCACAGCGCTTTTGCGATTCCTTTAAGCCGCTATCAAATTTGGTTAATATGCAAATTGGAGCATGTGTACCTGTGTTTGTGTGTGAAAGTGTTTATGTGTACATGTGTGTGCTTGTCGGCTTGTGTGTATAAGTATCGTGATTATGTCACCTTTACCAAAAGAGCACGACAGTCATGCGGTATCAATGGCATACAAAGTATAAAGACTCACACAGAATAAATCTTACACTGCGATTAAATAAATACACAGACATAAAAGCTTAAAGATTGGATTAAAAAAATGTTTTATTTTTTAATGACTTACCCAAAAAATTAATTAATTAGAAATAATTACTGAATAAATATATTAAAATCCTTACTATTCAACCTCTTCTTAATCTGTTTGTATAAAAATGTTCAGAATATTTATAAATAAATCTGATTATTAATATCAAAGTAACAAAACGTATAAAAATATATAAAACATTACCCATTGACTATACTCGTTAATGATGTCTAAAAGAAATCCTAAAATTTGTCCAGCATCCAATTAATTATAATTAATGTTTTTCCTCTAATTAAATCACATCAACCGTGCCGCAGATATGGTAAGAAAAAATAATACTGTTTTCATATTAGATTCCATTTTTCCGTTATGACGAAAAGGCGACTCGATTTTAGATGTTTTATACTATTTTGGTGTCTTAAAGTGAGTTTTTTTTATGTATTTACTTATTTACGTTACTTAATAAACAGCTACAATATTATTCAAGTGATAGAAGAACTAATTATATAAATAAAAATTCTTATGAACTTTTCTTTTAATATGTTTGTTTTTTATGTAAAAAAATGTATATTTCAGGGTGTAATTGCTGACGATCAAGACAATATTTTGGATGAACTCATACAACGTTCAAACTCTAAATCTCCTATTGTTGCGCTGTTTTTGGACAAAGAAACGGAACAATCTGAAGCTACAAATAACTTGACACCTCAAATAGAATCTCTCAAACCACCTCATGATAGAAAAGCCTATTTGTTATACCATATATTAAGGGTATGATCAAAAAAATATCTCTATTTATGCTAGAAGACAACTGATGTCTTATTTTCTCATAACTAATTTTGCTATTTATATGTAGTTTTAAGATTATTTCTTAACTTTTTGGGGGGGGGGGGGGTAAATACATTTTTAAGTTCTTACTGCTCTTCCTTTATAACTTATTTAAAAATCTAACCAGGTGAAAAATTATCTAATGCTGAATATTTTTTTATGTTTTTTTAAAGACAACTCAAGAAAATGAAAACCTAGATCCTGAAGCAGCAAAACGATTAGAGGAAACAGAAAACATTCTTCGAGAATCTTTACGAATGAGATGTGCTTATTTAAATAGATGTGTGAAACGATGTCCACGAAAGAAGATATTCACATGCAAAATTACATGCCAAGAAGAATATGATGATTACGATGTATGCAATAGACCAAAGAAACATTGCTATACCCCAAAATGTGGTGCTACTATGCCACCGTATTGGAAGATACTTCGTAAAAGAATATAGAATTGTTGATCCAATAAATAAATGAAATTATTAATTTGTATTATTATGTAAATACATAAACTATAAAATACGTTTGCTTGTAAAAAACATATAAATTTTAGAAAGATGTATTTTATAACAATGCTAGAAAGTAAGTTACCTTAAAAAGTATAAACGTAATCATAAGAGTACATCTCCATAAAATTCTTTTAAAATTCTTCTAACTTTAGTCTGACCATAGAAAAGGTATCCAAAAACGCAACATTCAGGTCAAAATGTCTCCAAAACTCAATTTTATTTCCTCGTTCAATTCAATCTAATCGTCGAACCGTAAAAGTACTAGAATCTGTAGAAGACATCGATAAAATATTTTAAGGCACTCAAAGGCATGCCTCAACACAAGAATGTTGCTCGAAACGCTTCAGAAAATTTTGTTATCGAAACCTAGTATTATATTAAATTCTTTGCTCATATTTTAATAGTTTCTTGTTCGATTACTCTAATGAAAAGATAATATTAAAATGAAAGGTGTATATGGTATAAAATAAATGCTTTTTTTTTTTTAAAGATTTGTATTTATTTTTTTTATTGTAGAAATAATCTTTAGTTTACTTTTGCCCCAATAAGTATGAGGTTTTAATAAAAGAAACAAAATTAGTTTTCAAAAATAAAGATTACTGTCGAAACTATAAACAATATACAAAATAGTAGATTAATGTACATTCAATAATATAAATTAATTTGAGGCGATAATTTAATCAACCAAGCAATATAAAACATATTAATCAGAAATTATTTCAACTTGATTAAAATTATTGAAGCGAATACTCAAACAGTTCGTAAGATCACGAAAACAAATAATTTTGTGGAAGACGCCGAATCAATAGCATCATGGCGTCATTAAGAATATTTACCATCGCTACTTCTGTAATTTGCTTATTGAGTTTAGTGAGTAAATAAATATGGTAACCATATATACATAATTTCTATCCTGTTATTTCGTGATTTCGCATTGAAATGGTTTCATTATTTTTAATAATGTACATACAATTATTTATAAGAATTTTTATTTGAAATTGCTATAAGTTTTTAGAAATTATTATATATAGTAAAACTTTATGAAATATAGTTCCAGAAAGTTGACGCAACTCAAATAACAAATCGAGAAGTGTCTAATCTTCTTTCTCTACTGAACCGCAAAATCCCTGGCAACAAGAAACCTGTCATCATTATACTAGAAAAGGATTCAGGTCATTCTCTTCAAAATAAACCGGACCAATTGACATCTAGCGAAGAACATAACCCAATAAATATACCACACTTTTTGCACGAAAAGGTACTTTTACCATCTTAATAAATAATAACATAACAAAAAAAATGTTTTAGTTTTGTTAAAGAAAACAATATTAAAGATAAAATTATAATCAATATACCATTAGTAGTAATTTGTTTTAAAAGTGTATCTAATCATCTTATTGAATTACAGGCAATTAACAATAAAGTAATTAAAAAAAGTACACCAAGTTATTTAAATTTGTTACAACAAGGTAAAAAGAAACAACAGAGATACGGACCTCAAAGAAACAGAGCTATCGAGGATAAAAGAAAGGTAGTAGACAAAAATGTTCTACGATCTTCTATAGTGAAGAAACTACTTCGTATTTCAAACAGTATACGATGCAACGCCAGAGATAACTGTGAAGACAAATGTCAGTCGAAATTCCAGGGAAAGAAGATTTATAAATGCCAAATACAGTGTGAAGTTAAATATGACTGCGAAGAACCGGCGAAAGATGATCCATGTGAATCAAATTGTGAAGACTCCTGTGGTAATTCTAATGAATGCGGTGGTAATGCTGAAATGAGTACTAAAGGAGAAAAGCTGGTAGAAGAAGAAGAGCCATGTAAACGGTGCTAAATAAACTTGTGATGGTTATTAAAGTCATCTTGATATAAGTTTTGTCTAAACCACTAATTTTTCAACTTTATTACCCAAATTAACTTTTATTCAATATTATCGAATCAAGGTACAATTTTCTTACCTTGGAGTTTTTAGTTACTGAAATATTCTGACGATGAAATACTTAAAAGAGTATAAAATTGCAAGCACTAATAAAAAGTATTTAAACACTAATCTTGTGTAATTTGTGAGGTGTATAAGTTTTAACTATTTTTCAATAGTAGTAATAATAATAGTATTATGTTTCATAAAAAAAATATTTGACAATCCGTTAGCAATAGAACTGTCACTGTTACCAATTTTACATTTTTAATAACATTTCATTTAACATATTGTAAATATCTACCAAGAAACTTGATAATTTCCAATTTTCGTTAAAAAAAAATATATTTACTTAGGGTTTAAGTGTTTTTAATAAGTATACGTGAAGTTCATGATTTATTTTTAAAAAAGTTAAAATGCATTGCCTACTTGAATCGTAACAAAATAAACTATGGCTTCTACAGAAAAAGTGAGTTTTAATAATTAAATAGAATAAATACCTATTGACTTTAGGCCAAATATATAAAAAATAAGTTCAGCAAGAGACATCTGTTTTCTAAAATCTTTTTATTGATCTAAGCAACTAATTTAAAAAGTATACCGATACTAATTCATTATCTTAAATAAAAATATAACTAGTCGGTTTAATAACCATCACATTATTATTACTAACTTTTATATTTGGTTAAATATTCCTTACAATAAAATATCTCTGTCTAAAGATTTAAAAACATAGAATTATTATACATGGAATAGGGAGCCGTAGGCAAGCCTGTAAGTGTTAGTGTCTAACAAATAATAAAAGAGGGAAGATGAGAGACGAATAGGTACTTATCTTCGTCTAATTGACCCACAAAAAAGAGAGTCAGATAGTTAGTGTCATTTTCTGTCTCTCTTTTTCAATGGGCACATTTTAGACTGGCTAACCCATCTGTATGTATAATAACTCTTCTTTTTCTTTATTATGTGATGGTCTTCGGTTATATTTATGTTTAAAAAGCAGCCCCAATTTAGTTATGACATATATTAATAACACATTTTTGTTTTAAGGAAGCTAAAAACAAATCGCCAGCAAACAAATCTGTAAGTATATAATTATAGTTACAAAACTATTTATTAGAAAATTACATGTAAGGAAAGAAACATCGACGGCAAAAAAGCTTGCAATACTCTGCTAATTTTCGTTAAGACAATTCGGTTTGCCTATCTTATAATGAGGTTATACTAACTGCCTAACACCATCTTTAATAAATAAAGAAAATTCTGTTTTCCAATCTGACTGGTAGTGCCTGGCTTTGAGCATTAAAATAAATCAAAAACTTTCCACTATTTTATTAGTATGGATGGTTTATTGACTAAAATCATATATTTTTCTACTACCTTTTCAATAAAGTTTATAAATCATAATAATATTATAAATAGGTAGTAAAATGTTTGTCAAAGCCCAACTGCTTCAAATAAGTTTGACATTTTCGTCAGATCGTCAATATATGTGCAATCGAAATTACAAATGCGTTTCAAAATAGAGGCTTAACAATATGACGCCTCTTAACATTTACTGTTCATTTGGTTTAGTTATAATACTGTAAAGTTTTCATGAAGCTTTTATTTTCTAAATTTTGCATTTGGCGAAAAACTTCATACATAATTATAATTATTTTATTTAGTCTCATTTCCTATTGTTTTTCCTACAGAAATTGAGAGTATTTTTTATATTGTTGTTGTACTAGCGTTGGCTACGAGATGGCTTGAGATTACTACGTATAAACAAACTTACAGTTGCCTTTTTTCTTATTATTTTATTTAAGATTATTTTGATGGTTCCAGGAAGATGTATCCTCCTATAGTAACTTGGAATTCGAGCTCTCAGACTACCTCGTCCGAAGTGAAAACTCCGCGTATGAACTTTACCCAGGAGTAGAAATGATTAACTACGACTTTACAGTTGAAAGACAAAACAATTATGCAACTAAGTACGTAAACTTTAGTATAAAATAATTTCTTTGTCGATATAATTCTATACTTAATTGTTATGATTGCTTTACACGAAGACTTATAAACAATGCTCTACGTCTGTGTTACTATATAATTGCATAATTACCAATTCATTTAATTCACTTAATAAGAATAGAAGTATTATAATATATTATTATTATTATGATATAACCGAATAAAAGAGAAACGTAACCGTTTAATATAAACCGTGAAATGGCGCGGTCCTCGTACCGTGTAAGGTTTCGTTACCACGAGAATATATTCAAAAATAATTCCGTAGCTGTGGCCGGTTCTTAAGTTTTATTTATTATTTCAGTTTAATAGAATCCATCGCTCATTTAATAAAGGGATGTCTCGGAGCTGGGGTACTGGGAATGCATGAAGCATTTATGAACGGTGGCTTGTGGACCTCCCTTGCAGTGACAGTTGTGATTGGCTTTCTTGTATCTTATTGTATGTTAGTAAGTAAAAATAATATTAATACTTCTTGTTCGAAAAAACCGTAACGGCTAATACGATTATTGGTTAAAAATATTTTTTGGAATTAATCTCACATCTTTCTTCGTTTATTACAGGGTCATAAACCATCTTAATTTCTTTGAAAACATCTAAAAAACATGTGGAGCCATGTTAACCCTTTCAGACCTGATTTTTTATTTTTTAGAATTTGTTTGAGCCGATTTTATTTCAGTTAGATATTCGCCTATTGAGCATGGAAAAACAAAAAAAAAAAATTGATTATTAGATTATTTTCCGAGAAAATTGATGTTTTCTTTATGTGATCAAATGTGGACATTCGGCCTAAGTGATTATAATAACTGATGTATGGGTATAATTGAACAAATAACAAATAGCTTGATTTTGGCCATTTTTATTATTACAAAAGTATGAAATTCAAACTAAAAATAATTAAACATCTTCAAAACAAAAATAAATCTTCTTACAAAATAAAACAACATAAAAAATCTTCTAAAAAGAAAACAAAATAGTAGGAACTTTAGTTACTTAGGTATGAAAACTTAGGAAGCAATTTTTGTCTTTAGTCAGACATAAGTGCACTTTGCACTTTATGCATTTGATGCGGGATTTCCCTTTACACCCCGTTAACTTACAGCGCGTTCCACAACCATCGTCATGAGCTGGAAAGTGACCAATACCATCTCGAGCAATTTCAGTTGACGGACGTACTTCTCCTGGTCTTCTAGGAACAACTACTGGTAAAGGACTGCTCAAACTACTTGGACGACCCCTTTTAGCACCTGATATTTTGTTTCGAAGAACTAAACTTTCAGCTAAGCGTCGACGAAAGTGAAGAAGTGCGAGCCGTTTTGCTTTTGGTATCCCAAGCAAGTCACAATCCATATCATACTCGCGGTAGGCTTGAACAACTGCCAAATCTGATGCGTGGAATATCATACGCAAAGGCCACTTCTTTGACTTTATAAACGTTCTATAATAACTCATAAGTTGATCAAGGAGATCTACCCCTCCCATGGCGTGATTGTACTTTTTTACAATTTCAGGCCTCTCGACTTCTATAAATCTCTTCTCTGTTTTGGACCATCTTTTCACCATATCTTTTTCTCCTATACCAACGAAATTGGAAGCTAAGTTGGCTGGTTTGTTATACAGCCATTTCACCATGGTGACATCTCCATCCGTACTACAAATCTCTTCGGCAAAACCCCTTGGTTTCTTTTTTATATCTTTGTCACTAAGCAACGGTGGCCTTGTAAATCTATTGACACGCGCAGTGCAGGTAGCCATTATGCCTTTGTGTTTCAAAATTTGGAGCATGTAATAAGACGAGAAGTAATTATCGCAATATAACTCATGACCTCTACTGTCACCGACTCTTTTCATTAGATGTAATACTACCGCAGCTCCAAAGCCTACTTTCTTTATCAGTGACCTGTCTAATTCTGGAATAGAATTTTGATAAATAATAAAGTCATAGGCACGGCCATTTTTCCCACACAAAAAGAAAAGCTTGATTCCCCATGGACAAGGTTTTCCTTTGATGTACTGCTTAGCAGAATGTTTCCCTGTAAAAGGAACTATTTGTTCATCGACACACAATTCTTTTTCTAGCGGTATTTCTAAGCATCGGCTTCGGATCGCATTATAGATTGGTCTTACTTTATAAAACACGTCAGTGCAATTAGTAGGCTTTTTCATATTATCTACTAAATGGAGATTGTTACGAAGTTCAAAGAACCTATCTCTTGCCATATTGTTAGTGAAAAGTGGAATGCTAATATGATTTTCCCAGTACATTTTCAAAACTGGATAGTTGAAAACTCCCGTTGCCATGTGCAAACCAAATAAAATTTTAATTTCATAGCTGGACGTAGGCTTAAACCTGGTTTTTCCTGACTGTACTGCATATAAGTTTGTCATTTCGGCCATTTGTTCAAAAAGCTCTACAGGAACATATCTATTATAATAACAAATGGGATCTTGCACGATGGGTTCTAAAGCTATTGGTAGCAAGAAATCCGTTGGTATTGTGTTATTTATTTGTCTATGCCTCCACTTTATGTTCGGTTTTGGCGTAAGGTAATCGAAAAGTTCAGCATTCGGCGTAACTTGCTCCTCTTCGCCCTCCACAATATCCGGCTCTCTTGGCGCCTCAGGCTCGGACTCGTAATTGAAAGCTGACCTTTCTTCGTCTTCACTTTCGTCTTCTTGTTCGTCAGGGGGGTCAAGTGGGGTGTACTCTCTTTGATTCTGAGTTACTACATCGGCTCCCAACCTAACGTGTCTCGCAAATGGGACATTATTATTATTTCCCACATCCTCATCATCCGAAGATAGCTCAAATTCCGACTGGTTATCCTTTTCCAAAGCTCTCAAAGCATCCCTCGAAAACATGATTATAATTTGATCATAAATTTACCTGTAATAAACACAATTTAAGACTTTACCACGCAAATTTTATAATAAATTATAACATTTATTACCAGAAAATAACTTTATTTACTAACAGCAGCAAAGTACCTATTTTGAAAAAAATGTTTAACCAATACCTACTGTCCACGTTTGTGGACATAACGAATATTCGCGATTTATTGTACAAATAACTAAAAATTTTGATGTAAAATACTTTGTTCTTTGCCTATATAGTATAACTTATCCATTTATATTTATTTCAAAACATATCTAGCAGAAAAACTTGAAATTTCAATAAAATAAAAATGACTTATCTACAAATAAAAATGACTTATCTACTCAGTACAAAGTTTCGCTGGTAACTGACCGAAAATGGCTTAGAAGTGCACACACGTATCAATAGATGCCGCTAGTTGTTTCATTTTTAATAATTTAGAATGTTCGCAAGCGATGACAACAGTTTTTATTTACGTAAAATTTAAATTTAGTAGTAAAAAGACTCAAAACTTTTATGTCCTCAATTGTGCACGCGAGGTCTGAAAGGGTTAAGCTTATTTATATTTTAAATAAATATAGAAAGAATAATTAAACAATAAGCTCTACCAATTCAGCTACCGTATCGCTTTGTATCCGTATAGCGATACGGTAGCTCAATAGGTAGAGCGACGGTTTCCCAGAGGGTTTGAATCTCTTTTTTTTTATTTTTCATTCTATATTTATTTAAAATCAAGATTGGCATGTTTTTATAATAACAGTATTTAACAGATGCTGGTAGGTTCAGCTCAGAGTATGTATGGGAGGCTGCGAGTGCCTAGACTGTCTTATCCAGATCTAGCAGAAGTGGCGTTAGCAACTGGGCCATTTAAGTTCTGTAGAAAGCTTAGCAAGGCTTTTAGGTATAGTAATACGATTATCATATTACTATCGTATCGTATAGTAATACAATTTCTTTGTGCCTTTGTTCTTTAATTTAGAACTTCATATTAAATTAGTTTAATATTTTCTTGATAAGTTTACAGTAAGTATATTATAGAAAAGCTAACTTTGTAATTTTTTACTCAAATCAATGAATAATATTATGAACTCTTTCTTGAATTATCTATGCAACTAACTAAACTATGGATTGAGTTTGTAACAACCAATCTTAGACATTTTAATTCTTGATTTCTGTGATATGTATATGGACTAAACAGGTTTTTATTAATAATTTAAGAATGTATGAAGATGATTATTACTTAAAATATATATAATTTTATAAATAGATAATTACTTGATATGTTTTATAATTAACAGACACATTGTGGATATATTTATTTTTTTGGATTTCATTGGAACATGTTGTATATTCGAAATAATGATAGCACAGACGTTGGAAAAGGTTCGTTAAAAATTTATTTTACAGCTGTATAAATCCTTTTAAGCTAAATAAATTAAATAAGGATTTATTTATTATTTGGATATATATGCTATACATATTTATTCTCTATAATGATTTAGTCTTCAAAACTATCTATATGTCAATACCTAAATAAAATATACATATATCTTTTAGGTACTAAAATCTGTAACAAGCTGGGAATTTACAACCAGTCAGTACATCTTGATAATCACGTTACCTTTAATGGCAATTTGTTTGATAAGAAGTTTGAAAATCTTAGCGCCATTTGCTATAATTGCTGACCTATTTATTGGTAAGCAATAATGCATTTTACACGTCCACAAAGTATACACATATGATAATGAATCTTTATGGGTACCTAAAACAAATCAACAATTATATAAAGTTCTAAATACAAAAAGAAATCAAAAGAAAAATGTTTATACTTTTCAGCGCCTCACTTCTACAAATAATGTAACTTTTGCAAAAAGTTTTCTTACAGCGTGCGTTTTAGTATTTGTAGATTTTGATAGATGGCGTTCTTTTTAATAATTTTTCGAATTTTCTCCATATTCTAATATATTGTCCTGTATTGATATTATGTGTATTTAGCATTATCAAGCGCTCTTATTGTTACCAAAATAATTTATTTATTGAAATATACCACTGCTAACCACCATTCTACTATTGAACCATAACTAAACCAATCGAATAAATCTACTTTAAATTTATCAGTTCACTAACATAGTTGACTTTCAGGTGTTTGTGTAATTATCACCATGTATTATAGTATAAGTATCGCGACTAGTTTGAAAGATCGACGTTCATGGAACAATGTACATGGATTCTTTCGTTTGCTGGGAGTTTGTATTTTTAGTATCAATGGAATCGGTGTAACACTACCCATCGAAAATAATATGAAGCAACCTCAGTATTTTCGTTTTGTTGTCCAATGTGGTAATTTTTTTTATTAATGTACTAAAAATATAGCTATAATCTGTTATGCTAGAATTGATTATGCTCAACGAAATATTAAAAAATTATGTATTGTATGAACATTTTAGTAATATTGAGTATTGTCGCCATAGAATGCACTGTGACTACTGTCAATTTAAAATTTAATATAGATAAAGCATATAAGATTACACGAATTAGGAATGTTTATGATCAATAATCAATAATTTACAGCTATGCCGATCGTAATATCATATGTGGCCATCATAGGATTCTTCGGTTACTGGGCGTGGGGGGATCAGTGCCATACACCGTTTACTACTCACATGCCAGCAAATACGTGAGTGATATGATTTTAGAGCAAAAACCGCCTAGAACGTGATGTTGAAGCTAGTGCATAGATATAACCTGTTGCAAATAAATCCACTTCGTATACGGGTAGTTCAACCGAGATAGCAGAAGAAGTTAAAGATTTGTTTAATTGGAAATTACATATGCTTTTCATACTAGAGTAAGAGACCCTAATCATTGTATTTGTAACTAAATAATAATACTGTAGGTGCTACGATTTTTTTTTTAAGATTTCCTAATTCTGTCTATTCTGTAAATCTGTAAATCAAAAATTAAAAAAAATAAAATTAGTCTATTCTGTAAATCTGTTTCTCATTTCTTCTTGTTCCAGAACGTCTCATGTGATTCAGAGTTTTTTAGCTGTTACTTTGGGAGTGACTTTTGCAGTTCATTTTTGGGTTCCGTTTAGAATTATCTGGCGCTACATTGGTAAAAGTTACAAGACGTTAGTAATTATTTTAAATGATAATGATTTATATAGAAATATCTTAGTAATAATTTTCGTGACTTTATTTTTCTAACCATTGTATGTCATAATGTAAAATTAGATATGTCCAAAAATTATGTTGATGAATTATTGGAGAAAAAAAAATTAAGACTAGGACATTGTGACAAAATTTAAATAAAATGCTTGATTTCCATAAAAGTAAATGACTTAATGATGGGAATTGGCTTCACTGACTCGAGAGATCTTTAATACCATCTATTCTTTCTATAGGAGAAGAGGTTTTTGGGAGCGTATCTATCGTGGTATTCACGTTTTTGTGATATCGTGTTTATCTATCGCTTTACCCAATATGATCACTTGGATGAGCTTCGTAAGTTCATCGCTTACAAAATTTTAATATATAAGTATTGTAATAGTTATATACAAATCTAATAAAACAATAAATTCCTTGCTTTCAGGTTGGTAATTTCTTTACGGTCTTTCTTTTGTTGATATTTCCAGCTCTAATAGAAATATTGGTAAAGTGGAAGGAACCAACACAACGTAAATTTAGGTATATTTTTTCTTTATTCTTTTAGTATACTGTATTGACTTTTTTAAATTAAAATTTAATTATTTAAATCTTTAGTAGTGTTCAGTTTTCATATTTGTCATTTTTGTGACTCCAGTTAATAGGTGTTGTCGCAGCACGTCATCTTCCATGTGTCTGTCATACATCACTTTAATACTTACAATTAAACTATCGTATATACAGATCTCGTCTCAGATCTTCCTTATTTCCTATCGAAATATTATCAACAAAGCAATATTTAAAATATGATATGTCTTTTGTTTTAGATGGTCACTCGTGAAGAATATAACTCTCATATCCGCAGGAATCATACTATGTGGGGGTGCTTTTTACTTCTCTGAATAAATGATGACAACGCATGATTTTTATTTCTTATTAAGTAATCTAATGTATTTCTAATTCTTGAAGCACTTCTCTTAGTGTTTCATTTGGTATATAATAAGGAAGAAATATTTAAAAAAAAATATTGTTTAAAACAACAAAACGACTAAATGAAAACTTCTTAGATTTTTGAGCCTTATTCTATCAGTATGAAGAATATAACTATTTGAAGACTGAATTTCAATAGTTAAATCATAAAATGACCCCTTTTTACAAAATTACTAGAAATTTCAAATATTATTTTGAGATTGTTACGTTACCTATACATTAGAGAAACAAGTTTTAAACAAAAATATTATCCTTTTTATTACGTGTCCATATAAATATCTTTTTTTTTTTTTCTTTTTTGTCTGTCTACGCTGTTAGCCCTGTTGGCTATTAAAGCGTCACCGGTATAAATATCATTTACTTTTCATAAGCACATAAATCTATATACGTATAAAAAAGTATCAAAATATATGCAGGAGTAACTTAATACAGATAAAACAATTATAAAGTACATAGTCTAGACGTATTAGATACATTCTTCACTTCAATACATAAACAGATATAATAATCAAATGCGTACTAAGATTTATTTATAAGTTTTTCAAGAATTTCTGAATTTTACATACAAACTACAACATGTTTTAATTTTGTTTGTATTATATGTATTTTCATCTACATCTACATCTCATCTATAACATTGTATAGAAACAGTGAAGGGCCAAATAAAATAATATTAATATTTTTTTAATTCTATAAACAATAAGTAACATAGTTTATCATTTTTTTGTTACTAACACAATAAATTGGACCTTTAGTCAGAAATCAATTATTTTTATTTTATTAATTTATTTATAAATACATTCTCTTCTCATAATAACGAGAACCGCACATCAAGTTATTGAAACCTCGATGTAAATGAGAATTTATTGGAACAATGAACATGACACTTGTCGAATTGACTCAAATTGTATTTGAATTAAATACCAACTGTGTTGACAACGAACAGTCAACTACTCTTAACTATTTATATAATAAACGACAACCTCTTTCTCCCATCTTAGGTTTTATCAAACATCTAAATATTCAAAATCTGATTTCCATAATGGGAATTAGAAGGAATTTAAGAGATTCTAATAAAATTACCTTATTTTAATTAAATTAAAAGTTTGTACAAATCAGTTTATTTTAATTTTATACACATTACATTTTTAATATATAAGTAGTATTATAAGAGTAAAAGTAATTATAAGAGTAAACAGATTTATTTCATCTTCCTTAAGCTAATCTTTATTTCAGTGTAATCATGATTTTCAGACGCACTGAAATCTGAATGAGACAAGCTTGAAATACTAATATTTAAACTTCAAAACACATTGAACTACAATTCGAACTAACAAGACATCTTAACATTTTTCTACGATTTTCAGACGCACTGAAATCTGAATGAGACAAATACATTTAGTCAATTAATTTGACATTAAGCTTGAAATACTAATATTTAAACTTCAAAACACATTGAACTACAATTCGAACTAACAAGACATCTTAACATTTTTCTACGATTTTAAATAAAGAATGAATTAAAAAAGCCGTTACGACCAGTGATTCGAACCCGCGACCTCTGGGAAACCGTTTTGTCGCTCGGAAAGCGGATGGTTTTTCCTAGAGATTGCGGTATTTTTATTTAAAATTTAGACAAGCTACTTAAGCTTGCCTAAATTTTACTACATATTTATATATATATTTTGAATCATTCTTATATGATAAAGTCCTAAAATTGGTGTTACTTGATAGCAATGTTCGTATCGACTGTAATTTTTAAGTTATATATATATATACAAGGTTATTTCTAACTAATTGGCCACCTCTTGCAGGCAGCCTCTCTACATCAATCCCAATAACGTTTATTCTTCGAGTTTTTAAAAATCTTGATAAACAACACAAAAAATACGATAAATAATAGGATATATATATGAAATCTAAAAATACAATAAGTAATTTTTACGTTCATATTTTATATACACACAAATTATATTAAAAGAGCTCTTTAAATTTTTTTAAACATATTTCAGCAAGTAAGGTCACAAACGATATAAGCCAGCCGATGCTTAAAATAAAAAAACAGCCACAGCAATCCTCTAGTTTGATAGAGTTATCTTTAAATGGTTTGTAAGCAAATTTTGCAGTAGTAGCATTCTTAAATAGCATTTCTGGTATGCCACATTCTACTAAATGTGTCAATATCCGATTTATTGGAGTTACCAGAGGCTCGTATCTTTTAAAGAATAAGACAATAGGTGAAGTAATTATATTTTGAGGCAAGATATGTAACAATCTTCCTGGTTGTTTAAGAAAAAATTGGGCTGTAGCTAGATTTATAGCCAAAACAAATTTTTTACCTTGGGTCAAATTATACATCAACTCAAAATATTCGGTGCTATTCACTTCTTTCCAATTATTATAAATTTCTGGTTTGTCAACGTAGTAATCGTTTACAGCAATAGCACCTCCAAAATTATAATTCTCTCTTATTGCATCCTCAATTGTATTAAAATTGCTCAAATATACATCAGTTTTCAAAGAACTTATCAGGTACACTTGATAGAATGTTCTGATAAGAAAACAGTAAAGAATCCAGATCAAAATTAAAGATAAAACTTTCGTCTTCATCGTTTTTATTGCAACCGGTTGACCCATGCATATTTTTACGGAATAAAATAAAGTATTATCTGGCATGCCTTTAATCTTCATCCTTTTGAAATACGATGAACGAAAAAAAGTCTTAAGGATAAGCATTATAAGAAAAAAAAATACGAAAAATATAATTAGAGCTGTTCTAGAATCCGATTTAAAGGGTCTCATAAGCTTAAAAGTTGGTGCTTCCGTCAGTGAAGGATGGGTTACCCAAACTAATCTTAGGTGATGATAAAAACTTGACATCTGAAAATCTTTCGTCCTTGTGTCGGTAATACATGCAGAAGTCATTGAAAAATTTGCCAAATTGTGATAGACGTCACCAAGAGATCCAATCCAGCTTCCATTTCTGTCGATGTTTCCCCATCCGTCGCCTCTCCATGGAGTTTTGACTATGAGACTAGCGTTTAAAGCTTTAATCAAAATACGCAGTAAATCTCCATCTGCTCCCGATGGAATCCCGTTATTTAACTGCATATAGGGTTCCTGAATAAAAGTCGAAACTGTAATCGGACAACCTTTGAAATTATTTAATTTTATGGGAAATTTATCATCACAAAGTTTCCCAAAATGAAAACAAGCATCCCAGTTTTTTACTTCAACTGGTGGTCCCTCTTCACATGACTGACCAATATCATAAGAATATCCAGTACCTTGATGTGACAAGTTCATAAATATTACGTTAAGGACTCGATACTTCCATAGAATTTTAGTAGCTTCTTTTTCATCACACTCTCTTGTTTTAGCGGACTGACATATTACTAAAAATCTACCGGTGTTATCAAACTTACGTTTTTCAATCCAATGTAATAAGAGCCGAATGTTGTCTAAATTGTACCCAAATACTGCGAATTGTATCGCCCTTCTATTCTTCGTCGAAATAGTCAGGTCATTAATAACAACCATTGTCTTAGGATAAGAGTTCATAAACGCATTCATTCCACACAGGAATGTAGAGTTTATTAAAACAAGTGTAGCGTATTGCCATCTAAAATTGTGATACGCTATCTTTGCAGCAACTGTAGCTAAATTTTCAACACTTTTACACTCATTTAACAAGACATTGGTTTCTAAAAACTTATTTGTCTCCATGACGTTCATGTTTTATCTCGACCATGTTATGTCTCTTTAATATTTACCGACCAAGGGCTAAGGGAAAAAAGATATATTCGAGAAGTAAAAATCCGACTAATGTGATTTATGTTTTTCTGACAATAATTGAATGAAGTTGAAACATTCTTTTGTTATTTTTGATCATAATTTATGATATTCTTTTCAGAATGTTTGAGTCTCTATTAATCAAAAATATAATAGCATTTAATAAAACGTAAAAGTTTTTATCAAGATCAAGCTTAGATAAAAATAAACGATTTTCATGTAAAATCAAATTTTGTAATGAGTTGAACTCTAATTAACTAAAAGTAATAATTAAGTTAACGCATTAATTGCATTTGTATTACGTTATATAATTTCTGATAATTATATAACGTAATACAATTGATTGTTAATGCGTATTTGCGTTGTGTTTTTACTAACTTACGACTACAGAGACTGTAAGTATTTATCACTTATAGGTAGTCCTTGGAAAAACTAAACCATATCTATCTTATTGAAAACAATAAACACAGCACATAAATAACAGTGTAATTTTACAATTGGATCTCTACTAAATTCTTGTAATCTTACGGAATAAGGCCTTTAATTTTAACCAAAAACGAATGTTAGAAAGGAACATTTAAAGAATATATATTTTCCTATTCTTATAGTGTAATTACATTCCATCCGTTATCCGAACTTCTATCCGAAACGTTGCACGTTCCGCATTTGTTGATATTTATATGCAAACAATGATAAAGTTTATTGTCTCAAAATCTCAGTCTCATTGCAGGTCAAGTATCTGAACCTATTGAATTAAATGGTATTTACCGACTTTTAAAGTAGGTTAACAAAGTGAACTTGTATGTCGTATTATCAGAATTAAAAATATTTTAGTGATTTAGTCACTCCGTTTGCTCAGCAAATGTGAAAAATTGGACAAGTTTATATATATGGATATATATCAAAAATTACGATTGCAATATTTTCAATTGAGGAATCATCAGAAATGATTTTTTTTTCAAGTTATGGATGAAAATGTTAAATAAAGTCTGATTACATGAATGTAACTTTTGTTACTTCAGATTGTTTTGTTATATGTATAATAAATAGACCACTTTATCTTTACAGTATTAGCTGTTCAGAATGGCATGAATGAATGACACAATGGCTACTCGGCACCTCAAGATACTAATCTGTAAATACTTATTAAACCAAATAATGAAACTATCACAGCATTAATTATATATTTTTTCTAATAAACTACTAATAAAGTCAGTGAAAGTCTTACAAGACAAAATAGAGAAAGATATAAAAGTTGTTTTTTGTTAAATACTTCTTGAAGAATGGCGTAAAGTGCTAGTATTTTGATATTACAAAGAGACCCTTTAATTGAATTAAGTTATATATTTGCTTACATTTTATGAAGACTTATCCGCAATAATAATCACAGTTTAATATGCTAAAATAAATTCCAGAAAACTATATCTTTACTTGGGCTGTTATGTTTACATTTATAATGGTTTTTTTTAAAAGGTTTATGTCAGCATTAAAAAAAATGGCATTCTCTCAGTTATTTATAGACATTTGTTTAAACCCACGAAGGATCTAAAAGGGTTTTGGTTTCTTCTGTAAGATACTTCTAAAATTGTGTTTCTTATCCTCGATATTCAAACAAATCGAAGAAGCATTAGTAGAATTTAAAAAAAAATATTAAAATAAAATTTAAAAAAAAATATTACATTTGAATTTTGAATCTGTCATTTTTATACGATTATTCAATGTTTTCTCATTTTGGCGCCAATACATTGTACAATATTTTGTTATATTAAAATGTAGTGGGGTGATAAAGAGAACAGAATCGCTGTGATTGCATTACAAAAAGTGGTATATAGAGTCAAATGCAATTTTTAAAACTCCTCACACTTAGTATTAGTCAAATGTTTGTGTACCGGGCTATTAATAGATACAATGAGAGTTCCTGTTTGTGACACAGAAAAATTTGGCCGTCCACGTGGTATTCGTACGAAAATAGTGGTCAAGGCAGTAAGGAAGAGAATTCGAAAAAAATCGCACCTAGAACTATGTCGCGTATTTTAAGAGATAACTTAGGACATAACTAATAAATTAAAGTTGAATAGGGTAGTAAAATCGAAACAACTACTAAAGCGTACACAAAGTTACGTAAAAAAAAATTGTTTACGGATGAGTAATTTTTACAATAGAGCAACATTTTAACAAACAAAATGACCGTATTTTTGCTCAAAACTCAAAGGAAACTCGACAGAGTGCAACGTAGGCATTATCTGACTTCAGTGATGGTTTGGTGGGGTGTTAGCTATGAAGGAGTGACTATGCCATATTTTTGTGAAAAAGGTATCAAAACATCGGCACAAGTGTATCAATAAACCATTTTTGAGAAGGTAGTTAAGCCCCTTAATAATATCATGTTTAATAACCAAGTATGGACCTTCCAGCAAGACTCGGTGCCGGGTCATAAAGCTCGGTCCACGCAGTTTTGGTTGGAAGCGAACATCTTCGACTTTATCAGAACTGAAGACTGGATTATTATTTATTTTAGAAAGTAGCGCTTGCTCTAAACGCCATAATAATTTGTAGTCCCTAAAACAATCCATACGATTGGCAGTGAAGAATTTCTCTATGGAAAGAATAAGTGCTTATATTGATAACTGACCTCAACGTTTGAAGGACTGTATTGCGGCCCGTGGACAGCACTTCGAATAAGCTTTTTATATTTTTAATTGCATTATATTGGTGTATTAAACTAACAAATTGTAAAAGTAATAAATATTACTTGCAATAAAAAAAAAATTTTTCTTTGTTACAATATTTATGGCAAGACTAGGTATATATTGTACTTGGTTAGGTATACAAAGTTATACAAAACAAAATCAGTTATGTTTGAAATTAAAAATTAAAAACATACATAATTATATCAAGCCTTTTTAAATTTAATTATAATAAATATAAATTTTGAGCTTAAAAATTCAAAATTAATTGACAAGAGAAAGACTAGATCCTGTCGATTTATATATTATTTTCTACATAATGCTAGTTTCGTTAAGGCGAGTAGCGACATAATAGATGGCAGAGAAACAAGATGGTTTTCCAGACATCGCAGTTCAAGTTCAAGTCCTGCTCGTGTCTATAAACTGACCATAGTATATTTCTTAAAAATTATATAAGCCTAACATGTCTAAACTAGTTTAAACTTGATTATTCACAATTATTTTATAAACTCTTAACAAAACCAAAATATTTGTTTATTATGTTACTGAACCAACTTAACGGGATATATAAATGAAAGAGAGAAAAGAATTATAGTTTCATGAGATTTATTTTATTACACAAGACAAAACCTTATATAGTAATAATGTTAAATTAAATCAAATACATCACATTTTAATATAAAGCCGACATCTATTACTAATAACTACTTTTCACAAATTACCTATTTCAAATTTATAAAACATAATAAGCCACAATCAAAATTATTCGATTATTAAATTGTAAAGTATTCAAAATTGAATATTTTTATTTCTTGTGCACTCAACATTTAGCTGTTTAATGAACTTAATACATGATTTTAAAGACCCAAATTTAACAAATCATAATAGATTTTATAAATGTTTTATGTTACTAATGATCGTAATGTTATTCATCTATTCCCTTCCCTCAATTAGTTAGTCCCTTCTTTCAATTCGCCCACAGAATACTTCAAATGCAAAATATATAATTGACAATACCCAACCGAAAACTAGAAGAGCCATGCAAGCTTTAAAATGTTCAAAAGTGAACGGTTCTTCTATGTGGTCTTCTGATCTCTGAAAGAAAACCTTAGTATACCTCAAATATCTCTTGTGCCAAAACTGTTTTAATCCAGCTTCAACCAATAGACTTAATATGTAGCTGACGGAACGTTCTAGAACGGAATGTTTCTTAAAATACATCACTGTTGGACTATTCACAATCTTATGAGGCAAGATTTGTAATTGTCTAGTTCCATTATAATGAAACAAATGTTCCAAAATAATTTCCTTGTTAAATGCCAAAACGAAGTTTGAAGAAACTTCAGATATTTTTTCTAAAGTTCTATAAGCTTCATCAAAATCCAAAGGGACCCAATTATCGTAAATGTGAGAATCCTCTGAGTAATATTTTTGTAGTGTTGGTAAACCACCATAAGGTTTTTTAGATTTTAGTACTGTTTTGAAATCTGGATAACAATCTTCATACATTTTGTTTTTTAGGGAACTTATCAAACCTGCTTGGTAGCCTGTTTTTATAATAAAACTATAAAATATCCAGTTAAAAACAATCCATTGCAATGCACGATTTGTAGGCATATTTAATATTGGCGTCCCAAGAAACAATGCCCATGAATTGAACAGCAAATTAGATCGCAGTGGTTTTATCTTCAAGACTTTAATTACCCTACTCCAAAAATTTGTTTTTAAGAAAGCATTCAGAACGACTATGCCAATAAACATACAGAATACTACAATTCTCACCGTCATTTTCATGGGATAGAGAAGTTTATTCCATGAAGGTTTGGAAGGTGGTATTTCGGCAACCCAAACTATATCCATTGAGTTATAAATATACGAGATTTTAAAATGATTATACTTTTTATCAGAAACTGGCAACGAACAAACAGATGCATGAGCACGGCCATTGAAAACATCACCCAGTGATCCAGTCCAGTTGTTATTTTCATAGCGGCCCCACTCATTTCCTTCTTCTGGAATTTTTATTACTAAAGTAGCATTTAACGCATTAGCTACTAATCGTATAATATCACCGTCACTTCCAGTAGGTTCCATCGTGTGATTTTGTAAATACATAAACGGAGGTTGTTCAAATGTTGAAATATAAAAAGGGCATTTATGAAAGTTTTTGAACTTTTCTGGAAATATACTTTTGAAACAGTTATTATGAGGACATTCAGAATTAATGCTTAAAATTGTCGGTGTTCTATTGTCGCAATTGTCTGGTAAAACAAGTTCGTAAGAAAATGATACATAATTGGAGTCATCTTTCCCTCTTAAATATATAACATTTACAATTCTTACTTCAGCTAATCTTTGAAAAACAATCTTCTCATCACACTTTTCATAGCAGTCGTTAACACATATGATAATATATTTTCCTGAAATATCATACTTAGATTGGGCAATCCATTTAATTGTATCAATAATTTCAACGGAATCTTGACCAAATATCACAAATTGTGGAATGGGGGCTCCCCGTGGTGGAATAAATTTTCCAAATTTAACATTTATAGCCTTATTATAGGCATTTAGAAATGATTGTAGAGCTAAAATATTTTGTACTGAATTAAATATAACTAATGTTATAAATCGCCACTCAAAATTGTAATAAGCAATCTTAGCTGCTATTCTACCTAACTTTTCTAATACAATCGGTTCCTGTATTAAAAATCGATCTGTGTTGTTCATTGCAAAGATTTTAAAAGCACTGCTATGACTTTTATGTAAAGAGTAATCAATGCTAATAGAAATGCCTAATGGCACTAGAAAGTTACTAACGCGTTGATGACTATTTTACATGTGTTAACTGGAATTATTTATTGTTTAATATTTTGAATGTCCATAATATCTTTTAGATATTCAATTATGCAATGTACTTCTAATCTTTTTTAACATCAATTCTATCATTAGGATAATTAATGATAGTAGCCAGCCAATAGATAATATTACAAAACATCCAGCGCATTCTTTCAGCTTGATGGCTCTATATTTTTTGGAAGATTTACGGACGAATCGCGTCGTGGTACTATTTTTAAACAGCATTTCTGGTATTCCAAATTCGACTAAACGCTCCAGTATACGGTTGATAGGATGAACTAAAGGAGAGAACTTATTAAAGAATATGACCGTTGGCGTAGTTACAATATTTTGTGGCAAAATATACAATTTTCGTCCCGGTTTCATCAAAAAATATTTTGTGCTAGCTCCATTCATGGCCAAGACAAATTTTTTGCCTTTGGTCAAATTGTACATTACGTCAAAATATTTATTGCTATCGACTCCTTTCCAATTATTATAAATTTTTGGTTCTTCAATGTAATAATCTTTTAAAGCAAGTCCCCCACCAAACTTATAGTTTTCTTTTACTGCATCCTCAATTGTCTGTATGTTCGTTAAGTAAACATCAGTTTTCAAAGAATTTATCAGATAAACTTGATAGAATGTTCTAATGAGAAAACAGTACAATATCCAAATTAAAATTAATGATAAAACTTTCGTTTTCTTCGTTTCCATTGCCACAGGCTGACCCATGCACATTTCTAATGAGTGAAATACAGTATTTTTGGGTAAACCAAATACATTTTTCATTTTAAAAAACAGAGTAAAAATATTTGTTTCCAGAGCAAGTATTAAAACGAAGAACATATTAAAAAATATAACAAGAACTATTCTCGAATCCGTCTTAAAAGGCCGCATTAGTTTAAAAGTTGGCGCTTCCTGTACGGGTGGATGCGTTATCCACACTAGCTTGAGATTAAAGTAAAATCTAGACATATGAAAATCTTTATATCTAGTTTCTGTTATACTTGCGGAACTCATGGAGAAATTAGCCAAATTATGATATATATCACCAAGAGACCCAACCCAGCTTCCATTTTCATCGAGGTTTCCCCATCCATAGCCCCTATGTGGTGTCATAACAACAAGACTTGCATTTAAAGCTTTAATCAATATACGCAGTAAATCTCCATCTGCTCCCGATGGGACTCCTTTATTTAATTCCATGTAAGGTTGCTGAATAAAAGTCGAAACTGTAATCGGACAACCTTTAAAGTTATTTAATTTCATAGGGAATTTATCATCACAAAGTTTCCCAAAATGAAAACAAGCATCCCAGTTTTTTACTTCAACTGGTGGTCCCTCTTCACATGACTGACCAATATCATAAGAATAACCAGTACCTTGATGTGACAAGTTCATAAATATTACGTTAAGGACTCGATACTTCCATAGAATTTTAGTAGCTTCTTTTTCATCACACTCTCTTGTTTTATCGGACTGGCATATGATTAAAAACCTGCCGGTGTTATCAAATTTGTATTTTTTTATCCAAGTCAATAAAATAATAATATTTTGGAGATTGTATCCCAATAAAACGAATTGTCTCGTTCTCGGAGGAAGTTTTGGAATGATCTCATCAACCAATATCATATTTTTGTTATAACTATTCATAAATGTTTGAACTCCACATGCTAAAGTAGAATTTATTAAAATTAACGTAGAAAAATGCCATTTGAAATTGTAATAAGCTATGTTAGCACCACCTTTAGCCAGTTCTTCAATACTTTTACACTCGTTATAGAAAATATTTGAATTCACGTAATTATTCGTCGGACTGACGTCCATGTTGATCGCAATCATGTAATGTTTTATTACACCGACAGCAAAGTAATTATATAGAATGAAGAGATAATTTATGAAAAAGCATTAAATTGAATAGCAACTAATGTGTGACGGATTTTGTAAATATTCCATTGTTATACTTTTGCTCGCGACTTCGTTCATGATCACAAAGTACGTCATCACATTTTGTTCATTTTAATCAACATCACTCGTTCGTCTATTTACCTAAACAATGTAATAGTTATGCATTACCTAAATACTAATGCATGTTAATTTTGAACCCCCCTTTTAACCAACGGTATTGTTGTCTATTTCTTTGTCAGTCTGTACATATAGGTGATATTAAAGTGTTAAGACGGTGCTATATTAGTTAAAAGAAAAGAGCACTAAAAGATTTATTTTTAAAAACAACTGGAATATTTAATTTTGAGACTTAAATATTATCTACTTTTTAGGCGCGAAACTATAATAACTCTTAAAAAATATATGTAATCAGAAATCTTTTTTCAATCGAAACAAAAATTACAAATATTGAGTACATAGTCCAGAAAACTACACAAATTCAGTACTTCGTCTCAAATATTAAACATAAAATGTTAAAAAAATTCAAGAATTGAGTTGCGAGAACTGAATTCATCAACCTCAGAGAAGTTATGAGATGTGATTTAAAACCAAGTCACCAATCTATTTTAATTAGCAGATATGGAAAGACCTGTTAAATAATGACTTTGTAATCAGAGTCCATAGAAATTTAATTATAACTATACAAGATTAGTAGATTATTCATTTAGATCACCTGAATTTAATAAATAGAAAGTCAAGAAAATAATTGCTAGTTAATTTGATTTACATTAATTGGGGTTTTCACATATACTTATTAAAACAACTGGCTTTATTTTACATGATTGACTGAAATTATTTAAGAAAGAAAGACTTTTTGGGATTGCCAAGTTATTTCAATTTAAAAAACGAAACAAAGAAAGAAATTTATACAAAATAATTTTAATAAAACCCGACTTCCATGTCGGAGCGTAATTTAAGCGGCCAATTTCTTATCATATAAAAATATAAAATTTAATATATTACAACAACTTATACACAACAGAACAAAATAGACATAAGATACCTTATAAAATGTAGGGATTGTGTTATAAGTAAATCGGTTCAGGAGTTCGCAGTGAGACTCGTTTTGTCGTCGAATGGTAAAATAAATATGTAGTTAATTAAGTAGTTATGGGGTTGGAAATTAAGAATAAACATTGATAATACATAAAACAAGAATATATGAAAAAATAATAATATTATTTTTATAAAATCTGGTAAAAACCTGACTGAAATTCCAGAATATATCAGTTGGTATAAAACTGTATACCCACTCGACTTTAAACTCTGCTAGTGCAGTCCCTTAATGTTCCTCTTGTAGACTTGCTGTTGAATGTTACATCAATTTAGAAAAATTTGATCACATCGTCAATAGTTGAATCCGCTTCATTTTTAATTTAAGTAACTTTGATCACCTTTCTCAGTATCTTTCTAAACTATCGTTCTGGACTCCTATTAGTAGAAAAGATTTCGGAGATATCTTTGACATTTATTTTTCATTTGAATTGAACTAGAGTTTTCTTCATTATTTGAAGTCCAAAAATCAACTCATGGCTTTCATTTTCATTAATACTAATAATAATAATAATAATTTATTTGCTCTGAATGTAGGTGTACAAGGTAAGTATTATTCATATTTAAGTATCCAAGTACATTCAACCGTTAGGCGTGCAAATACAATTTTGATATGCATAAGTTTACAATTTTTTTAGAAACATGCACTCATAAAATTTACAAATTTCTTGCAATAAATAAATATAAAAGTAAAGCTTAAAATTATAACTTATATATTAAACAATCGGTAACAGAATAATAGCATTTATCAATTAGGAAAAACAAAAATAAAGAGTAAAGCTTAAAATTATAATTTATCTATTAAAAAATCGGTAACAGCATAATAGCATTTATCAATTAGGAATGACGTAAGTTGTTTTTTAAATTTATTTAGTGGCAATTCTTTTACGGATTTCGGTATTTCGTTATATATAACTGAGGCCATGCCTAACACACTTTTGTTCAGTAATGAAGTTTTGTAGTTACCTGTCGACAATAAGTTTTGATATTGTGGTCTAAGACTTACTGTACGAATTCTAGAGTTATCTAAAGACAAAAACAGTTGTTTATTTGTTTTCACGAATACAGCAATTTCATAGATGTAAATACAAGGAAATGTCAAAAGTTTATACCTCTTAAAAATCTGTTTGCAACATCTATAACATTTAAATTAAAGATTGATCGTATACAACGTTTTTGTACTTTGAAAATATTTTCTCTTTCACTACAGTTACCCCAAATTGTATGATGATTAACTTTCTTACTTAAGTTATATAATGCATAGGCAGATACGTTAAGTTTCCATGTTAACTGACTGTCTATCAAAATACCAAAAAACTTGTTAACATTAACTTCATTAATTTTATGATCTTTATAATTGACATTTAATGTTTGGTTATGCAATCTTTCAATAGCACTATATATATCGCTTTCGTAAGTGTTTTTGTCATTACATTTAATTTTGGTAGTACTATCCTCTGCAAATAAAATCATAGGATGGGTCATTTGACTTGTCTTGTCATTCATCAATCAGCTTCATTTTAGTTATCTGTAGGAACCATTCTCTTTTTATGATTAATTTACAAAAAAAAATTAACTGCCTAAAATACTTGGACGTGCTCCCGATAGGAAGCTATTTAGGAAGCCCGTAAATCAGTCTCTTCACTAGAAATAAAACATAATTTTTAGTGAACTGGTAGTAATCATATATGTAATTAATACTATTTTCATTTACGGTTGTTTCGGTAATGTTGTTATTATTAATTTATATACTTATTTCATTTCATTGGTAGTTATGTAATAATTTATTAGTCCCGAAATATCATAGCTTCGTGTAGTTTATATCATTATAGTTATTCTTGGTCTCTTTTTCTGTTAATTAATTTGTTCCACTCATTGTTTTCTTAATGTGTTGGTTGTCTGGTAGATAATGCTTTGAGTTATGCTAATTGTGTCATTTCTGTACAATATAGTTTTAGTAAAATAAATATTAAATATTAAATTGTGGCGTTACTTTAATTCGGTATTTTCCCTGTTAAGTCATTTAAGCTTTATTTCAATATTTAAGGAGGATCCAATACTGAAAGGTTAAGTGAGAAGATTATATCATATGGATCTTCGTAGATATTTTTTAAGATTCCTAGAAGTTCGCACAAATGAAAAATTAGTAAAATATTTTACTCTTTCTCAGACACTAGACACTAGACATTTGATATTGTAAAGAATAATTTATACAAATATAGTTTCCTCTATTTAGAGGATTATACTGGAGGTTACATATTATATGAAACTTAATATTGCTGCAGTAAAAAACAAATATTTTGATGGTAATATATAAACTAAGACAAATAGAATATTATTGATAACTATCTGATGATCATTTTGAGAGAACACACTGAACCGTTAGCACAGATGTCTAAAACAGGCTTGAATAACTTTGACGTTAGGATTGGCAATAAAGGAAGAATAATTAAAATATTCTCAGTCGCTATATGTATGCTGTCGGTGACTGTACCTGCGAAGGTCGTCACGATCTTCGTGTTTAATTGAAATAAAATTTAACTCAGTGACAGGAAGGTTGTCTGTAAAAATGGAAATGAGTTCGAATCATGTAAGTTTGTTTAATTGTTCTTAAAGAAAATTCTTAGTCATATTTTTAATTGTTGTCTTTCCTTATGTAATTTACATTATTGGTATGCGATGGTATTTAAATTAATGTAACGAATTACAGATTATTTTTCCGCAATACGATATTCCTTGGTAATTCTGTGGTTTTAGAGCCTTGGTTATAATCTTAAGATAAAAAGAGAACAATATTTAAATAGCATAAATAATACTGTGATTACATATTTAATAAATCTAAATATTAAAAAATTTTGTTATTATAATCTTACTTTTCTGCAGAACTAAGTAGGTTTAAAAAAAATTTTTATATAAATATTATTTTAATTTTCTGGGGAAGACTCATGGTTACTAATAACAACAAAACAACAAAGCTTACAATCAATGATGATTTGACTAAATAAAATTTAAAAAAAAACTCAAAACTATAGAAGTAAGTGCATACTTAAATAAAAATTAATTTATACTTATGTTAACAATAAACAGGATTTTACCATAATTGAATATATGTAATAAATTTATTAAGCAGTTTCCGAGAAAACATCTTAATCCTAATATTTATATCAAGATAATTTTAATACAAGATACGTTTTATATCATTCTAAACTATGCGATTGTTCCTTATGTTTATTCTAAGATATAAAAGATTATAAAGACATCGTTGAGGAAATAAAGTTGTTAATATACATAATATTTGAATAACTCTAGTTCAGAATCAGTTTACTCAGAATTAGCGCACTAATTTGGTAGGATATCGTTTAAGAATACTACATGTTTTTTTGTAAATTTACTTAAGTAACGAGTATAAATATTATTATTATTTCACCGAAAGCAAACTTCTTATCTGACTAATTAACATGGTTTTATTTTGATTATAAATGTAAATTTTAATTTAATTAATGTTTTAAACAGACTTTCAAAAATCATGATTACTGTCTAATTAGGTATATAATGTCTACTGCCTAACTGCCTGCCTAAAAGTAGGGAAGTAACCATTTTAAAAATTTACCCCAACTACGTAGTTACGTTAGTCAGGACAATTCAATTTAGATTTTTTTTTTGGGTATGGTTCTGACCATGGTAACTATAACCTACCGACAACTAGAGCCACCAGTTTTGAAATTAATTCTTAATATGCATGAAACATTCTTAATGAACATGAACATTTCTAAGTAATAATAATAATAATAATATCAGGACAAATTACACACATTGATCTAACCCCTAAGTAAGCAAATTATACTATGCTATTAAGGGTGTTAGACAACGATGCAAATACATAGAAATACACATATAAATACTGAGAATATATTTAATAAACGACCAAACCCAGAAACACAGACATCTATGCTCATCACATAATTGCCTGTCTCCGCCGGGAATCGAACCCGAGCCCCATTGCGCCGTGAAACGTTAGGCGTCTGCGCTAACCACTCGACCAACGGGGCGGTTTTTAGTAAACTTATTATTTGCAGATAAATCACACACAAACTCAAGTAGAGTTTGATCCAAATAAACCGCCTCCTCAGCCTCCGCCAGATGAAACAGGGAGCAGATTCGTATTGCATTCGGAAAAAGACTCGTACGACTTCGTGAAGCAAAGACCAACGAAGAAATCAACAAAGTATGTATTTACTGACATATTTATGTACGATAGTACTTACGGTGTTGCTATTTTATGACATTATAAATTACCAAAGTTGCAACCGAAAGCACGTTTTACTTAAACACTGAAGACTATGTTTTTCTACAGCGACATAAGTCTCAGTGAATTTTGACAACTGCGAAGAAAAAATGTTTCCTATTGATAGTATTTACTTCAAACTAAGAATTTAGAAATTCGGTACATATTACGCGATTGATATCAAAATACACACAAGCAAATTGATCCTATAAGGTTCTTTTTTTTCCTGTTTTTTCCTGTAGTTTGCTCCAATATGAAGGCTACTTTAAAAGCTGACAATAATTGAAATAAATTATGAGTAAACATTGATTTTGTAGTATGTAGTACATTTGTATTAAATTTGAAACACGTATATTTTATTGTAAATAGAAACTGATGTCTCATTAACATATTTACATGTTTATTTACATATTTATATCTACATTTTAAAAATATAAAACATGGTTGATAACAAAATAAACCAGATATTTGATTTATTTATATATAACTAGCTTTCTCCCGCGGTTTCGTTCGCCTTAAATTCGTACTAAAACAATTCCCCTTTCCCTTTTTTTTGTATTGGCTTCCTATGTCTTGTTTTAAGTGATACAATCAAAATTACGACATCGGCAGACATCGCTTATTTTTTTTATATTTTTTTTTTATGTCTGTCTATGCTCTTAGCCCTGTTGGCTATTACAGCGTCACCGGGGGAAGAGACATCGCTTACTGTCAAAAATCTATTTAAAGTTTTTAAAAAGGATACAATATTAGATACTGTATTTGATTTATACCTCTCTTGTTTTTACTAAAACTATTTAAATACTTTTTAATCAGACTACTTAATAACCATTCTAACCATGCTTCACAATTATAGATTTTCATTAAAAATAATCAAAATATGACCATTTAAACATGAGGAATTCTGAGCTACACAATCAACTTTTTTTGGACCATAAACTTGCAGGTCTGGTTTTATTAAAATAAAAAAATATATTTTAAATGCTAAATAATATGTATTAGACATTCAGTTAGCTATTTTCATTAACAAAATATTCAATACTGAACTTCCACAAAAGCCATTTTTGAGACGGTTTGCATGGAAATCTTTAATATCTTCGAAAATATTCATTTAAATTACATGATGTAAAGGGCTATATTATTAAGTATTAAATATAAAATGTATTTAAGCTACTTAATTAGATAAAGATTAAAGCTGTATTGCTTAAAATCGCTTTGTAAATAAGCCATTATTTTTCGTATAAAGTAAAGGATAAAAATTGGCTATTGTGAGTTATCCCTAAGAGATGAACATATACTTTCGCGGACTTTTTAAGGTATACAATACTTAGTACATTATTTTGATCTATCTCGTAGAGTTCAGCCAGCGTTTGCAATGTAAGCGTAAAACAATGTGTTTGTTTACGACTACGCATTAGAAATCAGAAATCAGAAATTATCAGTGGTTCTCAAACCTGCATCAAAATCCGTTGTGCAGTTTTAAAAATCTAGGCATACATACAGACATAGGGACAGACGCTGAAAGCAACTTTGCTTTATTAGTATAAAGCAAAGTCGCTTTCAGCGTCTGTCCCTATGTCTGCCTGTCCCTATGTCTTCATTATATAGTTATAATGAAGATAAATGGCTGTATATGTATGTTATGGAAACGGTTTTTTGCATGTTTCATTTGAACCTATTTGTTTTAAATTAACGTGACCTAAATTCACGACATGATATAACATGGTACATGGTACACAAAATAATTGGTCTGGTGTTAAATTATTTGACATGTGTATAGAAATAACTTATATATTTAGTTTATTTTTTTTATCTCTTAAAAAGTGGGTTGTATTGTATAAATAAATGACTTTAACATTAGTCTACCTTCAGGTTTCTTCATCTAATCTCATTTTTACTGCTGTGTACTTATATGGTTTATCTCAATTCTGTTACAAGGACAAAATTAAAAATGTAGTTTCTTTCTCGGTCTTCACGACTGACCTTCACTTTTAAACCATGTCACCTCATTTTCAAATATATTTTGACGTTAAAGGAATAATGAACAGGACTTTTTTAACCTCCGACTCAAAAAAGAGGTGGTATAAGTTTAACCTGTCGATCTGTGTATCTATGTATCTGTGTTTGTCTATGGCAATGTAGCAGCTAAAAGCGTGGTCGGATTTGATTACGATTTTTTTAATCGAAATTGTTCATGGTTTTCGTCGAGATAGTTCATAGCGACATTATTTTTATTTTCTATTTAAAGGTCTTTTTGTATCGGGGGTTTTTAATTTTTTTTTTTTAATCTTCTTTCAACTCGAATAAATTGGTAAGCAAGGTAGGCATTGTAAACTTGTTTGGAATCACACGACTGTAAACTGGTTTAGAAAAACTATAGACGTAAAGTTTAAAAAATATAATAAACCTGTTTAATATTGACTTTTGTACCTAATAAATTTAAGAGAAGCGTTTATATGTCCAGGTACCATATTCTTATTTATACATCCTAATTTTTTAGTATTCATATGTTTTTTGTAAATAAGATTTATTGTTAGATAAGTAGATAATTTAACAGTTTTTATTTATTTACTATGCAATACCTATATATTACATATGAAAATGTTTATAACAATAAACTAATTTTGTAACTATTTTTGTATTGTACTAATTTTGTAAGTAGTTTGGCTATTGCCAAGATGACGGGGCATCCATTAAGTAAAAATTATCCGTGCCAGGACACCCAGTAGATATTTTAATAAATTTTTACTGTAGATAAAATCATAGCAAAGAATAATCACCTGTAGCTATCAGCTAGAAAAATAACATATTTCAAATATTGAATTAATGTGTAACTAGGTTGTGGGTATTCAGACTAGAATTATTTCCATAACTACCAGCACGCCACAAATAATATTTATCAGACACGCCACAAATAATATTTATTAGTTAAGCAACGTTCAAATCTGAAGTCACTTTACGTAACAGACAAGTACCAGCACACACACAAACATATTATTAACATATCTTGATTGTAAAGGTTAGCAACAAAAACATTTCCTTGATTTACAAAAAATATTTATTATTTTATAAATATAAAATAATAAATATTTTTTAAATAGAAATGAATAGAAATTGTTTCGTATAAATATACGAAACAATTTCTATTCATTCCTATTTAATGACTTTAATCTATTTCTGAGAATCATCTTTGATAATGTCATTATTTATTATTTTAATAAAATAAAGTAAATCTATAGAACTAAAGATTACCATGCTTTCACAGGCACGAGAATATAAATATATATATATTATATTTTATATTTCAGTACCTTAGAATCAACAGGTCATCTAATAAAAGGTTGTCTTGGCGGTGGAATTTTGGGAATTCATGAAGCTTATATGAAATCTGGACTATGGACTTCTCTATTTATAACTGTGATATTTGGATTTTATATAGCGTATTGTATGCATGTAAGTATGAAAATATTTTTTAAACATGTATCATTTTATTAAGATTTAAGTAAATGTAGAATGAAAAATATTATCATTGTATCATCGTTGACTTACGGTAGCTCATATGGTAGAGCAACGGAACGGTTTCCCGGAGGTCGCGGGTTCGAATCCCTGCCCGTATCGGTTTATTTTTCATTCTATATTTATTTAAATGCACGTAAGTTATTAATTTGTGTCGCAAATTATTCTAACATAGATCTTTTTTTATATATGAGTTTAAAGTATTAAGAATTAACCCCGAATAATAAACAGACAAACCAAAAAATCGTACACTAAGCCCATTGACCTGGGACTTCAAAATATCGAATAAATCCTGAGTAACGAAGCGGTGTACTAAACAGTTCTTTACGAAATTAAAACATAAATACTATCCTTTCCTTTTTTATCTTAAGATATAATATAATAATCATATTGTTTCTATTTTAGATACTAATAAAATCAGCCCAAACATTATACAAACGGCTACATATTACAGAGATGTCATACCCAGATTTAGCAGAAGCCTCACTGGAAGTGGGACCCTTTCCCAAATTAAGGAAATATAGTAAATGGTTTAGGTATGAGAAAATTTGTAGCCTCTAATAGTACCTACTCTATTACCGCTAGACGTACCCATGGGCAAATAAATTTGGTAAAATGGATATGTGGTATTTATTCCAAGTAAACGACTTTTATACAATACGGCTTAAATAACTTAAGCTTTATGGTATTTTTAATTAATTATTTCAGCTAAATGAATGACTTCAAATTATTTACCCCACACAGGAAAAGTTATTAGGAACTATCCTAACACATTTTAATTATGAAATTGGACTGAGAATTAAAACATTTAAATAACCTACGATTATTTGGATAACCTCCTTTCGTTCACGTCACTGAGTTCCGACAGGATGGCTCAGTTGTGAGACCGACGGGTACGAACTCCCAGAGGTCGCAAGTTCGAGTCCTAGCGTGGGCTGATGTATTTCTCTACTATATATGCTAACTAAATATCTATACCATTTCAATACCATATATTAAATTTACAGACATGCCGTCGATATAGTTGTATGCATCGATTTGTTTGGAGCTTGCTGCGTTTACCAAATTATTATCGCCAAAACAATAAAAGAGGTTATTGAAAATAATATAGAAGATTCTACAAGCGATTTAAATCGTTTAAGGCTTTACATTCTTACTTTATTGATACCGGTTTTGCTTCTTTGTATGATAACTACTTTGAAATATTTAGCACCGTTTTCGCTATTGGCGGATGTCTTTATCAGTAAGTATTAGATAACCATTTAAGATAAGAATGAGCAAATATAAGAACATTTAAATAAATCTATTTTGAGAGTTTGTAACTCTCGAAAATGTTACATTTTAAACACGATATTATGACAACTTAAGTATCTAAATATCAACATCTTTTAAATTATTTTATCTTTATTTACAATAGTAAAGGGGCCAAATAACCTTAGGAAAGGAACATGAATATGTCATGTTGACTCATTTTCGACGGTACTATGACAAGAATATCTATAGCATTTCTAGAAAATAGGACTACCCCCTCATATTTATTTTTACTTTTTATAGATTTTTTCTATTCAAATTAACTTGTATGGAAAGAGATTTACCGAAGCATTTTTTTTTTTCTTTTTAAAGATGATTATTATCAATAATTTTATGACATTTCCAGTTAGTTGTGTTGTCGCGACAATATACTACGGCTACGAGGCAGCTCCTCCTCTTGAGACGGTTCCAGCGTGGAAGGATGCTACCGGCTTTTTCGAATTCTGTGGAGTTGCAATATTTAGTATGGAAGGAATCGGCGTCTCGCTCCCTATTGAGAATAACATGAGAGAACCCGAGAAGTTTCCTAAAATTCTTGCAGCTGGTACAGTTTTATATAAGGTTTTAAGATTTGAATATTGTTCTACGGTTGGTGTAAAAAGTTATATTTGATTTTAAAATCCGTCAGATAGATTTGTAAAAACTTTCATTGAAATATTAATGTTTTGTTATTAATAGAACATTTAGGGAGGAACACGTTTCTTATTAGATAGTTATACTAATTTAATGTGTGTTAATGAAACTGTCAAAGCTTTGGATTCTAGTTGGAAATGGTATAGATTGCGTATGCTTTTGAACTGAAAGTAAAGCTTTCGAGTTGCATCTATTATCTATGGAACTAAACGAACCTAGTATCTAGCAGTGACCATACGTTTGGGTCTCCACAGCCGCTCTCTTTTAAATAGAAAATTCAATTAAAAAATAATATTTTGGCAAAAAGTTAAAGAACTAAGTATTCTATATTTAAGATCAATTTATATCCTTATAATCTGTTTGTTTTTTATTATCTTTTAATATGTACTATTGTAGTATGAAAATATTTGTCTCTTGTTAACAGGAATGTCCGTAGTGGTATTATTTCTGATACTGGTAGGATTTTTTGGATATTGGGGTTTTGGAGAAAATTCTATCTCACCAGTAACATTAAATTTTCCAACGGCATTGTAAGCACTTTTGATTCCTTATATTATATAAAATTTCGAATTGCTTAACTTTTATAGTATTCATATGATAAAATATGTAGGTACCGAATCGAAAAAAATATTTTTAACATTTAGTTCACCATCTTCGTTTTTCAGATTTCCGACAATCCTAAAATGTCTCATGGGAGTTATGATATTTATAACCTTTGCTCTAAACTTCTGGGCTCCTTTCAACCTGGTTTGGTATTACATGTCTAAGAAGCACAGTCCAGACCGACACTGGCTCTGGGAGCGAGTGTATAGAGCGATATTTGTTGTTATTATAACTGCTATTGCTATCGCTTTTCCGAATATTGGAAATCTTATGGGACTGGTAAGTTTCGTTATAATAAACTTATTGGAGTTGTTAGTTTAGTTACCTGGTATATGGAGTTATATTTGTGGTTATTATAATTGCTATTGTTATTGCTATTTCGAATATAGAGATTCTGTACTACCTAGTTGTAAGTTTAGTTTATCTATTTAAGTTGTTGAAATACCTATATCTATTTAGTATTATTTATTGGAACTTTACATAAAGTTATAGAAATAAAGCTATATACCTTTTTAGAATCAGAAAAACGCTGTATATAACTACATTTCGCAAAAAAAAATTAACACCTACTTCGTGATTATGTCAAATGACACAGAAGATGTCAAGAGAATTAACTTACTTTTAAGTGAATGTCAATTTCAAATCATTTAAGTCAGTTACCGCAAAAAAAACTGTTGAAATTTCCTGCCTTTTATAAGATACTTTATTAATAAAATAGTATCCAAGTTACAGAGCAGAAGAATAGGAATATATTTAGATAACATGTCATTATTAATGGACAAAACCTTAAAAATATATTATAATTTAACCTTTGTTACAGTTGGGAGCGTTTTGTCTTTCAAACATGGGTTTCATTTTCCCGGCGGTCATTGAACTCCTAGTCGTTTGGGAAACACCTGGATTAGGGAAATGGAGGTGGAGACTGTGGAAGAATTTGGCAGTTATATTTATAGGAGTATTGTTATTTATGGCTGGAACGTATTCCAATGTTAAAGGGTTGATAGCTAAACTGTAAATATACTTAAAATATAATTTGTATATATTATTTTAATTTATTTTGTACTATTTGTATATTCATAATTTTGATGTAATTGTTCTGTTTTCTTTTCCTGGACTTGTCTATAATTACGTATAAAATATTTCTTTAAATAAAAAAATATATATTGTATTAACGTGTAACATATTTTTTTACAAATAACAAAGCTCCAACAATAACACCTGACATGGTCTCACTACTTCGAATGAGAGTTAAATATCTTAGAGAAAGCTGTTATTTTTACTATACACAGATAAGAACCATCTAGACAGACAAATAAAACGATAAAAACACTGAAGTTCGTTCCTTCGTTTGGGAGCTATGATGCCACAGACACTGTTGGTTAAAATTCTTTACGCATATTGTAGTCTTTAATATTACATTAAATCATACTTTATCCTACTATAGGGTTTGATTATTCGTTGAAAATATAAAAATGTCTTAACGAGGTATCAGTCAATGTTTAACTTGAAGATCTACTTTTTACATATTGTTCACACATACATAGGTACACACTATAGGTACATTTTGGTGAAGTTACCAAAATACGGTAAAATTAAACCAATGTGTTTTTTAGGCCTTGGTATGTCTACTTTACAAAAGAAGTATTTAAACTAGTTTTATTTATAAATTTTTAATACAGTTGATTATTAATTTAAATATTTTATTGGGGTAATCACTTCTAAATCCAATAAGTTAATTATAATAAATTTAAATTGAAACACGTTAGATATTGTCTAAGTACCTATATTCTTAGAAGGGTTATTTATAATACAAAATATATTCTACGCCGTGCCGTGAGAATTGACTGAGGTCATAACAAGGTCATGTCTACAAGCTTGTACCTATTTGTGTACCCAATTGTAAGTTTTTATGAAGCGTTAATCGGTTAATTACCCATGTGTTGATACAAAAATGTAATTATGTTATTCCATATTTATTAAATAAAACACAAGACGTACAAATAAATAATTTATTATATTTATTATAAATGGTTGTCTCTCGTTAATCGCGATGTATTTTATGCATACCTATTTCTTTTTATTTATTTCAAATTCACTAACTATCGATATATTATAAGGATACGATAATTCATAATAAATAAATGAAATAGATCGACAATAACATATTTTTGATGAAAAAACACTTTTCCAAATAATAACTACGTTTTATCTAACATTACAGAATATGTCTTATTACACGTATGGTCTTTCTTTAACAAATATACATGGTAATTTTCTTCACAAAATACCTATATGTAAAATAAATATTAGGAATACGACTTGTTATAATTTCTTATTTGAATATAAGTATAGTGTTCCCTAGATAATGAAGAATGTTTATATTTTCATTTCTTATTACGTCAATAATCAGGATGATATATTTATCTAATTAGTTTAGGAAAAGTCTAAATATTATCTTTAAAACCTTCAAGAGAAATAATCATAAGAGAAACGAAAACAAGATGGCGGATAAAATAAAATAGAAACAAAAGCATTATCTAGTACCTATATCATATTTATAACTAAAGTAATGAATACCGATGTATCAATAAATTACGAAAACACAGCCGACTTGTACATAAACATAGAAATAGTACAACTATTTAATAATTCTTTATATGTATTTATAATCTCGCAAAGGCAATGTTTTGGGATTGGTCAATTTATTGGTTCATTCATTCGGTCATTGTTTTAAGCCAATGAGAAAACGACATCAATATTTCGTTTCGTTCAATATTTAAAAAATGTATAGCGTGTGAATTAAGAAATCATTCACTTTGTTCATTCGTTCCGTTCAATTATTCGATTATCTTTCTGATTTTTAAACTGAATCAATAATTAACGGCTATCTGTAATTGTTTCAATATAAAATACACATTTGTGATTTTACATATTAAATAAATCTATTTTTAATCAAAGCGTTTTTATATTTAAATCCGAAATAGCTTTAACAATAACTAATGGAAAGAAAAACAAATTATTAACGTAAAATTAGTCGAAACTATAAGGTTTACAAAAATAAAAAAAAAACGCGATTTCTTATGATAAAAATAGATTTATTTTTTATATTACGACATAAATAACAAACAACAACAAAAAACCTATAATGTGATTAATCCAATTTAATTTTATAAAGTCCTCAGTTTTTGACTTCTTTATGTGTTTTATTTTCGTTTCTGGCAACATCGTGTCATTAAAATCACAGAGCATATAACGAATAGAATAGACAAAAATAAATATGAGCTATAATAAAACCAGCTGTCGTTTAATAATTAATAATAATGCACAAACGGTCTAGAACTATCTATTGTTCCAAACTCTGTCCCGTATCCAATATGGCTTCCGCGCTTGGTATAACAATAACATCCCTAACATTATCACAAACTAAATCGATTTCCACACTATTCTTTCTGTCCATGTATTCAGCAATGTTAATATCATGGTTTTTATCAGATTTAGAACAAAAATCATTTATTTCTGTACATATTCGTTTAACGTTTTCGTCCAAACAGCTGGTACATGTTATTTCGTCGTCATTGTTGCTCGATATTCGCACAAGTTTCTCATCTTCGTAATCCTCTTTTGATATTTGTGGCTCTGAATTGTGTGGTTTTAAATTTTGTGGCTTCATTTTCATATCGTATATATTCGATTCGCTTCCCATTAATGATATCGTTGAATCGTTTAAATCTGACAATTCCTGGAAGTTGTAAGTAATATTTGAATATAACTCAGTAACAATCATTTTAATTGGAAATGGTTACTTCAAAATCGTTATTTGAAAAAATTAATATCCATGAAATTTTTTATTGAAAAGTAACTCGCCTACACGCTTTATGGTGGATTCTAGCGGGTTAAATAAAATAAACTTTCTTAAAATAACAATACTAACCTGATCATCATGATAACTACCCACACTTCTAGAATGCTTGTGTCTTCTAACTTTCAGACACGTTTGGGGTGAATGGCCGTCTACTGATTCCTATAAAATAAATAATATTTAAAAATCTTTGAATTTTGTATGCTCAGTATTTAGAAAACGATAGGTAAGCAATAGCTTAGTCGGATCGACTAAGTGGTATATTAGATGATATGTTGAATTCTGGTTGGTGTTGATTATGTAATAATTTTTATATGATGGTACAAAGACAGAATGATGATAAACGATCCGTTTTATATAATGGTACAAAGACAAGATAACCAGAATGGATATTTTTTTATATGATGGTACAAAGACAGAATGACCAGAATGGATAATTTTTATATGATGGTACAAAAGCAGAATGACCACAATGGATAATTTTTTATGAAGTAACAAAGACAGAATGACCACAATAGATAATTTTTATATGAAGTAACAAAGACAGAATGATCACAATGGATAATTTTTTATGATGGTACAAAGACGAAATTATGATAATTGTTTTCTTTTATATGGTTATACAACGACAGAATAATAATAATGGATAACTTTCTATATGATGGTACAGAAGAATGAATTATGAAGACGAAATGGTAATAATTTTGAATTGTTGAAAAATGATTGTTTTATTGTTAATTTTTTTCAAAATTTTAACATAAAATACCACAGTATGACATAAAATTATTAATTTATAAACAAACTTAATAGTCCTTATTAAAAAAACATCACATACAAGTATTCGTTTACTTAGCTGTCATATTAGCGGCAAAGAATTACTCCCTACAGCTCCTACTAGAAACATTTAAGCTACTGTATTATTATAAAAATAAAATTAACGACATATGTAAACTCTGACACTAAAACGTTGGATTACTTACAGCTTTTGCTGGAGTATATTTAGAAAATAAGCTTACTTTAAAAAAAAACCATAAGATCAAAATGTTTTAAATAAGTTAGTTTGTATGAAACTAGATGGTAGTTAAGGTAGTAATCTAGTTAATAAGTAAATCTAGTTAATAAGTAAATCTAGTTATTATTATTCAATAATAACTAGATTTACTTATTAACTAGATATAATATAATAGATATCAATGATAAAAACATACCTTAAATCTATTAAATTGTCGGTACTTTCTCTCAGAAGGTACAAGACTACGTAATGATTGAGTTCTTGGACATTCATTGTCTGATAGCCAACGGTATGTACCAAACAGTTTTGATGTATCTGATCTGAAAATTATTATATATAAAGACTAAACAATGTTTTTGTATGTATCATTATTATTTTACAAGAAATATTAAATATATATTTACTTTAATCCTAAATTAAATCGGTTATCTTCTTCAAGCTCACGAATAAGAACCCCGAATGGGTTTGGAACTATTTGGACAAATTGTAATCAAATTTACGTGAATACGGAGGAGTAAATATATATTTCATATGCATCATGGTGCAACATGGTTAAATACTTAAATTACAATTAATTAACAAATACAAGAAATACTTAACGTTGTAATAGATTTTTTTTATGAAAATTGATAAGAAATCAAATTAAGATTTTTATTGTCCGTTATTATTTAATTGCTTTTTAATGAATAATTAATGTCTGAAATAATGGAATTAGATTATATATTAGATTATTGAGTAGTAGACGCCTAACGTATAGCGACGCAAAAGGGCTCGGGTTCGATTCCCGACAGAGACAGGCATGTAAGTGATGAGCATAGAGAGCTGTAATTCCGGGTTTGGTCGTTTATTTAATATATTCAAAATATTTATAATATGTATTTGTATCGTTATCTAACACCCTTAGCAAAAGAAAATAATTTACTTACTTAGGGTTTAGATTAATTTGTTCAATTTGTCCTGTGATATTATTATTTTGTTTTTTTTTTTATATTGATAAAAAACAGTACCTATTATATGAAAAAAAAAATAATCGTTAAAATAATAATACTTACATATTACTAGGCGTGATCAGCAACCGTTGTAAGTTAGACAAAGTCGGTCTCATATCATGTACGGAGAGATTTCTACCCCACAGTAGTTGCGCGATACATTTGTTGAGTAAAAACATTGCGTATCTGAATAATGTTATATCACCCCCCCTTGCGAATAGCGGAATACTAAAAATAATTAAAACATATGTCAATGGAAATCGAAGCTGTGACCCAATTGCTGCACTCCAGCAATGAGAATGAGCCATAGTGTCACTATATATATATATTGATGTTATTTTGATTTATTTTACAATCTTCATAATTATTAATAAAAAACATTGACTTACTTAGGGTCAGGTAAATCTGGAGTGATATCTAGAATCTTGCTTGCGGAACCCAATAAGGTGATTTTATATCGCAAAGGCTGATTCAAAATGGCGGCTGTAAGTGACGTAGCTTGAGCTACGAAGCCTGCTGCCACGGAATCTGGTACAGGATTCGATTCTCGCGGATTATCGTCACCGCATATAGGTAAGGACACTTCACATATCGTCCAACTTGTAAGATCTTTCTGGAGAGGTAAGATAACGCTAGTAAATTAACGAAAAAAATGTTTAAAAGAAAAAAAATAAAAATGAAAAATCGTTTAATATCTGAAATAAGTTTTTTCAAGGTGTTTCATGTTAATAATAAGATGAGATAGTATTGTTGACAATGTGACGGATTTGTTCGTGGATTTTTGAAATTACATTTACACTTTCACTCACGCCTATATTTAAATTTCATTTTTTTGAAGTGGGAGTATAACCTCCTCATTCTAATTGTCTCGAGTCAATAGTGTTAGAAATCCTATAAAAAATATTTAATATTTGTACTGCTCCTGAAAATCGAATAGAATATTAATATTTTACCTGTTCTATATAAAATATCTTTTGCAACTGCAATAACATCTCGCTTCTATGGTTTGCCAGTGCTGCGTGAGACCGGGCTGCTAACTCTCTTAGTGCAAAACATGACTCTCTCGTCTCTTTCAGGCCTTCGGTTCTTCGGGATAATGTATGATAGTTCTGCATCAATTCTGAACCTGAAGTCATTGTCAGCTTTATTATGAACCCGGGAACTTAGTATATCGATTAGCTATAGATCCATCGTGGCACTCATAATTATAAAGTATTTTATTACCAATATTGTCGTTGCATATATTTTTTTGTCAATAATTGATTTAATTCAAAATGTATTTTAATTTTTTGTTTATACATATTATAATAAATAAGGTCTTGGTACCTCCTTAATACCTCCAAGAACTTTATTTTAAATATTTAAATAATTTGTCACTTACCGACATCTTGATTTTCTTCGTATAATTTAGAATACCTCTCTTTTAGTTTTCTAATATTGGCTAATTTGCTATCCCTTTCATCCGAAAGTATGAGCCGCTTAAAATGTAAAATTTCCAACTGCTTCGTAAGCCTGATGTGTTCTGCTCTTTGAAAGGGAGAAGGTTTAGACTGTGAAATAGAATACCGTCTTAAATTAATAGTATTAAAACTATTGCTTTGCTTGAAATATGTAATTAAGACGCAAATTATACCTTATAAGATAAGAGATCATTTAATTTTAAAGTCAGTCTCGGACCATTTGATACTGGAGTCCTGTCTGCTTTTATTTTTCCATTCTTAATACCCAAGTCACTTTGAGATGATGACTTTTCTCTATTCAACTCTTCATTTTCTTCTGGCGAAAACAAATTTCTTTGAGATTTACTTTTAACTTTAATTTTATATTCATCGGGAGACCAGTTACTTGTCAAAGCAGATTTCTTATAAATTCTTTCTTTGATTTCTTGAACTGCATCTTGGCGTTTTTTTATTGAATACTGAAGTAAATGCAGACTTTGTAACTTCGTTGCATTGTAACTCGGTCTTATTTCTGATTTCAAAAAATTTAGTGCCAAATACCTATATTTTGGCATTCCACTAGATTCGTTTCTCAAGTCATAGTTTTCAGCTGTTTCACTCAAATCTATTTTATTTGCAAGATCTTCTTGCGAAGCAGACATATCACAGTTAAGATCATTAGAAGTGTATTCCTTTACTACAGTATCCGGCGAGTGCTCGTATATTTGGTTCGGTTCTACCAATTTTCTTTCACTACTAGCATCTCTCTTATTGAGAGACACACTTAAACTAGACGATTTAATCGGAAAATGTTGCTTAAATCCTCTTTCGATTGGACTATTACTTTTAGAGTATTCTTTATCAGACTTTTTGTATAACTTTCCGGGAGATATGGATCTAGGTTCTTTTATATATTTGTGACTTTGAATAAACCTTGATTCTATTGTTATTTTGGAAACATTTGTTGCACCTGACGAATCAGATGATAAAGACCCTTGTTCCATCTCATTTTCTGGTGGTATGACATCCAATTTAAGACTTTTATAGGAACAAAAATAACCACCTTGCATTTGAAATACCAATGTATTGCTTTTGAAACAATCTGATGTGAAATTTAACGATAGATTAGCTCCTATATATCGGAGTCCGCTAAAATATACGCCCCACGTTTGTATGATACTATCCCGAGCATCACATTTATCCTCATCATCTTTGGATGTAGAAATAACATGACACCATATCCTTATCACAACATTCGTGGATGACATACGCCGAGTTATTTCTGGAATATTACATAGGTAACATTAGTCACAGATATTCTGTTGTCAGTCCTAAGAATTTACAGATATGTCGATAATTGCAATAATTTCATTATGTATGTACTAGTACTAAGTTTATTATAATTTAATCGTAATCATAATATTACATATTTAATTAATGATTAATAATTAATTAATGTATAATTATGAATTATCTCAATTATATTATTACGCCTATTCTTGGAAATTCGACCATAATCTTTATTGAAAATGTAAGGAATATACAACTTTCTTACGCTACTACTCCTATATAGTACAAATCACAATAGTAACATATAAAATTATGTAAAGATATAATCTATAAATTTATATAGCAGTAAAGAAAAGAAAGAGAACATATCAACGTATAATCGGTTATTATAAATAAATATTTTAATAAATAAATATTTTAATAATCTGTGAATTGATCTCTCTAAATCAGCAACTAGTACATTCTATACCTGAATTTTAAATTTAATTATTGACTAGTTCTTGAGGGGTTTTAAGAGGTTGCTTAAACAATTGGAAATTAATCATATTCATACATAAATTCTGAAAGACGCATTTTCTTGACATAAAATTATATATCACTAGCTGTTTGTTGCCTTCATTTGCCGTTTTCATAAATCTATATTAAGAATAAGGCTATTAATATATAAAGCATATTGTATAAATTATAGTTATTTCAAATATAAGCAAAAAAATATTATACAGACTTTTTATTATTTATATTATCTTTTAAAAACAGAAATCCTTAACTATATTAATATATTTGTTTGGTGAAAAAATTCTAAACAATGACTCGATGTTTCGTTTAGAGACTAACAATTGTTTTATACAATATAGTATTTGTATATATGAGAATGTAAACATAAACTAACGAAGCTTGGAGAATGTCTGTATATAGTTTTATAACTTATTTATTGGAAGAAAAACTGTGTATAATTCAAAATATTTTTTTTTACCTATTGTATTCATATTCTATGCATTGAAAACCACAGTATTCTTACCTACCCATTTACAAGTTAACCAACTCTCCATTGTACATTAACACGAGCGAAGACGCGGGAAAATCTAATTTGCATTTAAATAAATATGGAAACACGATCTGTTGTAAATAGGTCATGAAGGTCGGATCAGATGTGTCTATGAATGACTCACTGATAAGAAATGACGTTCATATATCGGTCAATGTGTAAACTTTGCTTGTAGTAGGTTTGTATGAAATTGCTAAACGTTGTTTGGTTTTATATGGGTTCAGCTAATTATATTAAATCTAGCTGTTCTCCAAAACTACTTCCTTTCAAGTGGACAACAAAAGGACGTGAAATAACTGAACATTTATTACAAAAATATTATTTGGTACTTACAGAGATCAAGATTATTTGAGTGGTAGTTAAAGAGATCATGATTTCTTGAATAGTATTCACAGAGATCAAGTTTTTTGAGAGGGTAGGCACAGAGATCCAGATTTTTTAAGTGTTAGTTACACAGATCAAGATTTTTTGTGAGATAATTACAGACATCAAGAATTTTTAAGTGATATTTACAAAGATCAAGATTTGTTGAGAGATAGTTAAAGATATCAAGTTTCTTTTAGGGGGGGTAATTAAGGAGTTTAAGATTTTTTGGAGTGGTAACTACAGAGATCAGCAAGTTTAAGCAACAGTTACACAACCTTATTACAATAGTATAGAAAAGCAATTTGTTCTTTATTTTTAATAAACAATATTCAATAGTAGAATAATTGCTTTAGAATATTTTTATGTTTATGGCTTTGTTCTAAATGATTAAAACAATGATAAAAGAATATGGACAAAGTAAATTATAAATTTGTAGTTAATAATTTTGTTATTTAAAGACATATTATCAACATATAAAATGTATGCAAACTAATTACATATTTTATTCTAAGAACAGATCAATAAAGAGTTATTGGCATAGTAACAGTCTAGCTATTTTTACTAATAATTCAAGAAATAGACTGTGATTTTTATGCTTAATAAGACAAAATATTATTAAAATTATTCATACCCATTAACTAGCTAATTAACAGTAGCTACCATTAATATAAACCGTTAAACCTCTAAGACGTTACCTGAATCAATCTCCTTCCACTTAGGATGTGGTGAGCATATCCTCTCACTGGTGTAAAATGGAGCCGACATTGTAGTGTGGTGCAATGTCAGGAAGTAGCTACACTGTTGTGTATATTCCGGTGGACGTATATTGTAACCGACTATCTGTAAAGATATATAATTTGAAATTATTGTATTTGTATATTGTGCATTTATGACTTGCATATTGGTCTTTTTATTTCAGTTTTTTTAACTGTGCTAAAGAGCATAGGAAATATTTATTAGTTTTGGTTTATTTGAATATATTCTAAAATATATTTTTTTTTTATCAATTCAAGTACAATAGCATGTTTTTAATATTGACATATTTCATCTCTCTTAATATTTTTATATGTCAAAAAAATGTTGTTTAATTGTAATTTTAATTGATTTTTATTACAGTATGTTTAATCTGTGCAAATAGCCATTTATACATTTTTCTGACACACTCAGGTGTCTCAGGTGTAACATAAGTAAGTCAATAGTAACATTACTGTATAAAGTAATTACGTTACACATCTGTTTTGTAAACTTTATTATGTGTATTATTATTATATCAGAAACTGTTTATGGTTGTATGGTATTTGAATATTTTCTATCTTATTCACTGTTATGTCATTTGTTACTATAATAAATAAATAAATAAATATTTTAATTCTAATAATGTAATAAGATATTGTATGATGATAACTTATTTTTGGATGTATATGGTTGGAGAACAAAAATGATGTGTATATAAATGTAAATATTATATTTGATTGTTGTCTAAAGATATTTTTAAGTATTATGGGTATTTTTTTCTAGCAATTGGACATTTATGGTGATTCATGTTCAATGTCAAAAAATACTAAGAATTAACTGTATAGTAGTAACAGTCTGTAGAAGAATTATAAAATAATTTAATGATTTTGGCCAATTTTGGAAATAAATTTAACAACTATCTGTAAATATATAGTATACAAAATATTTTTTTATAGATTTGGGTGAAAGACTGGGATTGTTAACCTTTTAAACATGGTAGCATAAAAATTTTTGATTACAAGGTTATTTTGGCTCTTATCATTAGCTCGTAGATAATGTATCTCATTGCAGTTTAAGTATCTATAAAGTATATTCTGTATGCAATGATTGCAAAGTATTAAGACTTAAAATAGTCTTAATACTTTGTCAAGTATTTTTTTCAAATACTTTAATGTTTAAATTGATAAGAACTTACAATATAAGAATTATGAAATGTTTATTAAAAAATATATGATAAATGATATCCCTATTTATATACCAAATCTGTTTAATTAATAAGATAAAGCAATTAAGAATTCACAACTTCCACATTTACACAAATTGTTACAAAATTAGTTCTAGACTTGTTGAGATGTAATGGTTTCAATATTATTTTAGTTTTGGCTTGATTATTAAGGACAAATATTAATTATATAAATGATTTATATATAATAATATAATTTAAAAGGAAAAAACATATATATTTGATTTATAATAGCCTAAAGAACAAAGGGGGTATTAATATGATTGAAAATTATATTGACTTAGTATTCAATGTGTTTAGTTCATTATTTAAACATGAAACCTCATTAGAGCTGTCAAGAATATTTTACATTTCTGGTGAATATGATTCAGTTGAGCAGGCAGTTAATTAGATAGAAATCTTTAAATAAATCCTAACAAAGCAAGTTTTTTTGTGTTAAAAACGAGAATGACGTACGTCACTATAAAGTGTAGGCGTTTGTTAGTAATCATTACCTTTACGGTATAAATTGAAATAAATAATTGGTAAAGAGATATATATTAATGAATTTTACCTGTATTAAGCTACGTAATCTTAATTGTTGGGTTGTTAAAGGTGTCCATTCTCTGCATCTCGGTCTTCCAAACATTTCAATAACACTCAATTAATCACAACCCGCTTTTAAAAAACATATTTTAATATAAACCATAAAACTTATTTATTGCTACTAAATTCACATGAATGATTTGAAGTTTTTAAAGCAATATACAAATATTATAAATAAAAGTGCATTGTTCAACGTTCAGCTGACAATTGTAATATGTCAAAATACACAGTGTTGCTAGTCATTGTAAATTAAAAAACTTCTGTAGGATTTTTCTTTTGATATTTCTTCTACCGCGGTTATATCGTTAACTAGTGCTCGTCATTTCGATAACCACCATTCACTTTTTTTTATATTTTTCCAACGAAAGACTTCACCTTCACGAGTATGTTTTTTTTGTGTAAACTCAGGTGCCAGCAAGATCTGCAGAAGGATGTCCGCATTGCCGGTAAAAGTATTCAAATTGGCGGCTTAGTAGTTGTTGTTAATTCGTTCGACTTATGTTTAATATTTTTAGATTAATATACATTATGACCAATTCATCCTTATAGGCAAAACTGAAACTTGGGACGTCTTGCATAAGGTTCTCATCGCCTACCAAAGAAGACATTTTAAATAATTATAAGTATGTAAATTTTTCATTATGTGACATTTCTGAAGTTTATATTTTATGCAAGGTTGGTGGCGTCTTCACAGTTTCTTTTGAGATCACAGACCTCAGTGTCGTTGTATTTAATTATACCTACGGCGAAATATACTTTACTTGGACGTTTATGATCCGATGGGGATAAATGGTATTTTAGTAGACAGTTTCCTTATGCGGATGACAGCACTGGGGATGATGTATATTCTGGGCTCGGCTTTCCTATAGTATCGTTGGATTTTTGGTTTGAAAATAGTCTCTTTTAAAAGGAGTAGATCTCCCTTTTCTTTTACTACTATGTCCAGCCCGAGCATTTGTATTTTCATCCATATTAGCACAAAACAACATGTTATAATAATAATTCACATCCATACAATATATTTTTCATCCATACAAATTTGGTGTTCCGACCAGGATATAGCCTACAAGTTGAAGTACCATCATTGAGGTTGCAGAGATTGGCATCATCAAACAGGTCCAATAACAAGCGGCCAAAACTGTCAGTGGAGGGGGATCCCCAGGAAGAGTTTTGAGAGTTAAAATCTCCCATAACAAGTGTAGGACTAGAAAGGGAAGAAAAGATGAGACGGATATCAGGAATAGGGAAGTATTAAGATGAGAAAGATACAGAGATAAAAAGGAGATGTTACAGGATCTTACAGCAACAGCATTAACGAACTGGCTGGGGGAGGATAGGGGGATTTGGGAAAAAGCCATTGTGTGCCGGATGAAAACGGCACTTCCCGCATACCCATCACTTCTGTCATCTCTCAAACAGGAGGAAAAGCCCGGAACCCGATGAGAACCAGGAACCAACCATGATTTAGAGATGGCAAAAATGGAAGGATTGTGCAGGTTAATCAAGAACTTAATTTTATGTTTTTTTGGGGTGGATACTCTTACAGTTTCATTGAAGGAAGCTGAGTGGGGCCATTTTTAATTATTTGGAAAAATCGGGAAAGTCATTCGGCAACGTGGGACGGTAGGTGATGGTCCCCACTTCCTGTAGTAACAATACTGAGAGCCATTTCGACAAGGTTCTCAAGTAGATTGTTATTATAGGATGATTAGGGAATATGATGGTTGTTTAATGCACAACCATTAGGAAGGGTGGCAGGAATATTGTTAATAATGATTTGTCTTACCCTGTGCCTGTAGTGACTCTGTCACGAAGAGAATTTGTTACCGTTTTACGATAGGATCAGTTATGAGAAGGAGGAGCCTTTGTTAAGGATGGAGGTTGTGTTGACGCGGTAGGAATATAAGCAGTGGGAGGAAACATTTCCTTTGCAATCTATGCATATGATCTTCCGACAGGGGAATATCGGAAGGATGCATATAGGATATGTTGTCCTGGGACATATCAGTTTTAATTTTTATTTGGCAGAGGTATTCCGGGCAGTCCTTCTCAGTAGTGTAATGTCTACCAGAGCAATACAAGCAAGTTGCATTTTCTTTTTTTTACGAATCACCTTTATGCGATTGTGAACACTTGTAGCATCTTGGTTTGAACCTGCATTGTGTGTTAATGTGGCCAAAACGGCAACAGTTGAGGCACAGCAAGGTAGGTAATTTGTAGGTCTCAACTGGTAAGGAAGTATGGTAGGAAAAACTCTATTTGCGAGAATTTGACCCCCAAAAGTTAACACAACTGACTGCGTTGGAACCCAAGTAATTAAGCCTTCCTGTACATTCTTGCGGTTAGGTTCTGTTGCCTGTATGATTGCACAGCCGGTTGGAAGATCCAACGACTCCACTAATTCATCCAATGACCAGTTGACCGGTATACCCTTTCCAAGACCCATCAAGGTTATGTTATAAGTTGGAACTGAAGCATTATGCTTACACATTGGAATTGGATTATTTAAAAATTTATTTGCAGCTTGAGTTGATAGAAATTCAACAGATATTTTGTTTCTGCCTGCATTTTTAACGTCATCTTTTAAAATTGAGCTGATTTTGTGAGAATGTAAAAATTGGCCAAATTTCAAAGCCTACGCATGGGTGAAGGGGCTGACCTTCTTGAAGCGCCGGAAACGTCATAGAAATCCTAATTATTGAAATTTTAGGTTAGTTTTTGCAAAACTTAAAGCCTGTATATCTCTACAACTATAAATTTGCTCACGATATAAATGGTGTCAGGGAAGAAGGTTTAGACACGCCGCTCATACCCCCTCCCACTCCTCTCTTTAAATCCAACGACACTAAAGAAAAGATTGCCCCCACTTGCAAGTTTTATGTTGTTTATTTTTTCAAATGGAAATACTTATTTTTTTATATATAAAATAGTGTAATTTTAATAAATCTTTCATGTCCTAGGACATAAAATATATTATATTATATGTACCTAGGTACATATAATATAAATAAATACATACATAAATCATTAATTGTATTCCTTAGGCTTTGATACGTGTCTTTAATTTCTTTGTTTAAGCATCATAAGGCGTGGAACTATTCACTGTTCCTAGATTCGATTAAAACTTTAGCCTCTCCTGGAGAGGATTCTTTAGAGATTCAAATCAGGAAAATCAATCAAATCGGGACCCCATTAGGACCAATGTTTAGAACAAGACATGTCCTATAAAACTCAACATAATTTATGGTTAGAGGGGTTCAAACCTAGGCTAGACGAGGGCCAGTCTTTAGTTGTTATAAAACTTGAAACATTCGCTCAGAACCAGACTATCATATTTCGAAATGAATCGGCAGTAAGACGTCGATTTATGACGATATTGCCACTTGTAGTAACTTGCCACTAGTGTAACTTTTAAATTGATAAATCCCTCAAAATTTTAATTTTATACAGGATAAAAAATATGTGTGTGTGTATTAGTGTACACATGTAAGAAGTGAAAATTATTTATGACATAATTTTTTGAAAAATGATTCACTAATTACAACTTTACAGGAATGACTAATAAAGCTAAATTAGATAAAGTTTAAGTAAAAATAAAGACGGCGCGTAACAGAAAAACGTTACAGTTTTTTGACATTGCTTTAAAATTTCTCCCATCCGTCGATAAAAAAGTTTCACTTTAAATATGGCGCGTAACGGAAAAATGTGACTTAGAAATAAAGATGGCGCGTAACAGAAAAACGTCATAATTTTTTGACATTGCTATAAAATTTTATCCCATCTGTCGACTGTCGATAAAGAAGTTTCACTTCAAAAAGATGGCGCGTAACGGAAAAATGTGACGCGTGACGAAAAAATGTTACACTAATTTTTTTTCCAACTAAATATTTTCACTTTTAAAAGAATACAAATTTTGTATTTTTTTTACTTACGGTAACAGATTTAATTTAATTTACTATAAGTTTTATTAACTAGTAACTATTTTCTGAACTAATAGTTATAATCGCTCCATTTATTACTTTATAATTTAAAATATTAGAGAAAATATATTTAAAAATGTAATGTGGGTACTACTAAATAACATCTACAAGATGATATCTAATGATATAAAAAATGTGTATAGTAGAATGTAAAGAAATTTATTGACGGTGAAAATACTTTACAATAGATTATTATTAAAACTCTTTGATCCCAATAAAATATTAGATTCACATAACGATATATGAGTGATTTTAGCACTATCAGCTATTTTAGAAACCTAAATTACTGACAAAATCTACAGAAAGGTAAAGTATGTAAGTATGGGTCGTAAAAATATTAATTAAAAATCATAAAATTCAAATAGAAAAGCCATAAATTTATCGTTTCAACTTTCTGTCACATGTTTTAATAATGAAGATTTTTGTTTTAGTTTTAATTTTTAGTTTATTTTATAAATTAAATTGTGGGGTAAAAAAAATCAAAACTAATACTTGAATACTTTGAAAGAAGTACAATAACTTTATATATTTATTTAAAAATGTTTCAGAAAAGTTCAAACGAATCACAGGATGGAGACGTAAGTACCGATTTAACATGACAATATTTGTGTATACAAAGATATATGTAAACAAAGTGTTTTAAATTAAATATGAAGAAATATCGGGGAAGTGCACACAGTCCAACATTTTAAATTATTGTCGATGCAGTTTTATGTCTTTACAGTTATTTTTATAAGTATGGATATATAAACATAACGTCATCGAAATATTTTATTTTTAGCTGCTTGAAGATGTTTTAACAGAAAAGGTGAGCCTAGGAATCTTCTATATTTATATCGATTTTATAAATAAATATAACATGAAAAATAAACCCATGTAGGCAGATGTTCGAACCCAAGAACTTTGGAAAACGGCCCTATCGCTCTACCAATTGAGCTGCAGTATAGGGTATGGGGCAATATGGGATAGGGATGGGGTAGCTAAATTGGTACAACTTATCAGTTTAATTTTCATTCTATATTTATCTAATTTTTATTTTATATTGGCTATATTTGTTTATAGATATTTTCAAATCCTTTATACACCTATAACCTTAAATTGTTGTCCTGGTTTAAATCCAGACCTATATTTATCGATCACACCAGTGATGAGAAATAGTAAGAGAACTAAAATTCTTTTAATTATGCACGTAGAAACTTTATTCAAAAAATAATATTTACTTCATCAGACCATCATAATACGTACCTATATCTGATCGATGAAAGATAATAATCTTGTTGTTCAGTAATATAATCAAAGTCTAGTATTTTAAAACAGCTTCGAAAGTTATAACTACACGAGAAAATATTACCTAGTTCGATCATCTGCTTCAACAATACTGTGAATTTAGATTATGACAACTTACGACCACAAAATTATTGTGTACGTCTAACTCATTGGAGAATTTGACGTACACAAGTGATCACTGGTATTGAATCTAAGCTCAAAAGATATCATTGTTGATGCAGATTATCTTATGATTTAAAATTATTTTCTTATATAAATCTAAAGGGATCACATAACGTCCTGGTAATATTTTATTTTCAGCAACAGGCCGAGCTTAAGGAGATTCTAAAAAATAAGGTCAACCTCTTAATATATAATGTACTTAATTATGATTGGGTATATCCTGAGTTATAAGGGTGTTTTTCAAAATATTCACCAGTGTACCAGCCAGTGGTAATAAGCTCATGACTTAGATGCCATATTGCACTGATGAGACAACTGCGAAAAGTACTATGACAGCTGTAACTATTGCGCTGGGCATGTACACATTGTGTACATTGTTAACACAAGCAATTATTTCTGATAGATAAAGCCGATGGCGTCAATTTAGGACGTCAATCCGCTGACCAGTATTCTCACGTGTATTTCAACGAATCGCCAATATGGCGTTGATTTATGATATCATCACCACTTCAGTATACTGACGTGTATTTCAGTACATACCCAAAACACATAGCATGAATTGTCAGTTTAATTTTTTTAAGATTGTTGCTGAAAATTGCGCTTTTTACATTTTTTTCTCGTAAAAAGTTATATAACCTTTATGGTAATAAGTTTATATGGGCCTTTTTTATGCAGTATGCAGAGCATCAAGACAATCTAACAGATAAGGTTCTCCATCTTCATTCTCTTAAACTATACTATAATAATATACATAGTTGTTAGACTTAGCAATTAAGAGGATTCTCACTTTCTCTAAATAGTACAAATAGCCTGGCACCCGCACGTGGAATTCATGGAATGCTAAGAAGTATTGTCACATTGATCTTGTACTAGAAACCATATTAGAAAATAAACCAATTTCTTATTGTAACATTATTGTTTTCAATCTCCTAAAAAGGTTAAAAATTGTTTTTGGAGTAATATGTAATGAAAATGAGTTTAAAATTAATTAGCATATATAAAATATTTTATATTATTTGTTGCCGGGGGAGGGCGAATAGTTCTAAACATATGGTCATACGACCCCATTGAACTCAGAGTTCAAGTTTCAACTATCTATCACATGTTTAAGTAATAAAAAAAGTGTTTAGTTAAATTTTTTAATTTAATCTTATTAAAGGGCGAGGTAAAATGTGACATATTAAGAGCAATATTTCAAGGATTCAAACACTTTTAAATAATTAAGATAAATTATACCATATCTTTTTTAAATGATGTTTCAGAAAAGCGAGGATCCTCATTCCCAGGATGAAGTAGTAAGTATATACTATAACTATAAGAACCCTATGTGAAATAAGAAGTAGTACATATGTGAATAGACTTTTAAAGACTCCATGAAAATGTATGCACAGTCCAACATTTTAAATTATTGTTGATTCAATGTTATTATTTAGAGTTATTTTGTAAATAAACTTTAAGGGATTACATAACATCCACGTAACATTTTATTTTCAGCAAAATGCAGACCTTCATGAGATCCTATCAGATAAGGTCAACCTCCATATGTTTAACACTTATATTTTATAAATGAAATATTGGTTTTTAAAATCTAATTTATAATTTTCAATTGTAGGCGTCAAAGGCATTTGGTTCGACTCTATTCCTATATTTATTAGTCATGCTAATGTTGAAAAAAAGAAAAAAATAACAAGCTTTAAAACTCATCTCTCCCATTCGACATTGAACATGGATTATAATATAATAGAGGTTGATTGTGCGCGTGAAAAGTGATGCAGCGAGCGCAGTTCTCTGTAGTCAGGATCAATGAATTCTTTGTGACGCTTCTACTCCGACAACTGAATCTACTGAATCTACTGAATCGATTGATAATCGGTTTGTTTTAATCGATGAGAGTCATCGTGTAGATGATCAAGAAAGTAATAAGTAAAGTAGTAATTTTCATTTTTAACTTCCGACCCAAAAAGAGGGATCTAAAAAAAGTTTGACCTGTGTATGTGTGTATCTGTGTGTCTGTCAGTGGCATCGTAGCAGTCAAACGAGTGGACGAATTTGGTTGCGGTTTTTTAATCGAAAGCCTGGTCCATCGAGATGGTCCTTAGCTATGATCTTTTAGTGGTGCGGGTGAAAAGTTCTTATCCAATATTAATAGTAACATAATTTTAAAAATCAAGAAATAATAAATTTAAAAACCGCCGGTGCAAGGACCTCTAAAAGGGATAAAAATGATATTATTATTATTTATTGAAGTCGTTGCATCTCTTATCCGTGATGGATAGACAGTTAAATTTCCAGAGATGATGAATTTTTGTTGCCGCTATATTTAAGGGGGTTCGCATACAATTTTGGCTGGTTCTTTAATATTCTGTCCGAGTCACATTGAACCCTTAGAAGTCACCACTTGCGGTCTCTTTTCGATTACGAGAACCACAGCAATTTTCTTAATCGAAAAATATATTAGGTAAATATGATGACATGAGATGGCCAATAAGTTGATTAGTTTTTTTCCTATTTAATTTATTCTAAAACAAAACAAATAACCTAGTTAGCGAAAATATATTCTTTCTATAAGATTTTGATAAGATCATCTGACCATGTTTTTGAAAATCAACTGAAATCATTTCTAAAAATCACATAACCATATTGAGCTATCATAGAGAACATTCGAAAGAGGTCGGACCTACTACTATAGGTAGGTCCGATCTCTTTTAAATTCGATCAGAATATACATTCTGATAGTAGGTATTGGGTTGAGAGTGAGATACGTTGGCTTTATCCTTTATAAATAATACAATTGTCGCGAGCGGCTTTTACAGTATTAGACTATTAAATTACAAAACATATAGGTACCCTGAATTGTTAAGAGATTAACATTTTTATAGAGTACTAGGGGTCGATCGCGACTTCGTCCGTGTGTTTTGTAGTGTTGCCGCCGAGTTAAATACAAAATTGATATTTAAAACCCTTAAGGGTGGAATTTAAAAATCTTTTCTTAGTACACCACTACGTAGAAAAACAAATGTATCTCCCAATTTTACTATCTCTACGACCTGCGGTTTAGACTGTATGCTATAACTAAGTCAGTCAGAACCTATTAGATTATATTAAATTTGCAGCATTTTTCATTGCTGCTTAACTTCTATTAGTCACAGCGAGATGATATATACCCTATAGCCTTCCTCAATAAACGGACTATTCAACACAAAAAGATTTTTTTAATTCGGGCCAGTAGTCCCGGAGATTAGTGCGTTCAAACAAACAAACTCTTCAGCTTTATAATATTAGTATAGATTCATGCAAATTGAATTATGATTTAAGATTTTTTATATAAACTTTATGGTGATAAGTAACGCCTTTTTTCCGCAGGGGGAAGAGCTTTTATTGGATCCAGAAAAGGTCATTCTCTTAATCTATAATATTGTTAGTTTTAGTTAGTATTAGTAATGTTTCTAGTATGCACATCTTACATTAACTATTAGACTATTAAGTTGGCATAAAGAAGAGTCTTTATGCCTCTTAGCCAATAAGAGTATTGGCTATATTTCAAATTAGAGAACATGTAGCATGAATTGTCACAGTTTAATATTTTTAAAAAGTATTGATGCAGATTGCATTACGATTTAAGACATTTTTGATGTAAACTTTATGGTGATAAAAAAACGCCTTTCTCTACAGGTAGCAGTGACTCAAGAAGATCAAGCAGATAAGGTCATCATTTTAAACTATACTATTGTTAGAGTTAGTTATTGTTAGTAACGTTTCTAGTATGCACATCTTCTGTTAACTATTAGACTATTAAGTTGACATAAAGAAGAGTCTTTATGCCTCTTAGCCAATAAGAGTATTGGCTATATTTCAAATTAGAGAACATGTAGCATGAATTGTCACAGTTTAACATTTTTAAAAAGTATTGATGCAGATTGCATTACGATTTAAGACATTTTTGATGTAAACTTTATGGTGATAAAAAAACGCCTTTCTCTACAGGTAGCAGTGACTCAAGAAGATCAAGCAGATAAGGTCATCATTTTAAACTATACTATTGTTAGAGTTAGTTATTGTTAGTAACGTTTCTAGTATGCACATCTTCTGTTAACTATTTGACTATTAAGTTGGCATAAAGAAGAGTCTTTATGCCTCTTAGCCAATAAGAGTATTGGCTATATTTCAAATTAGAGAACATGTAGCATGAATTGTCACAGTTTAACATTTTTAAAAAGTATTGATGCAGATTGCATTACGATTTAAGACATTTTTGATGTAAACTTTATGGTGATAAAAAAACGCCTTTCTCTACAGGTAGCAGTGACTCAAGAAGATCAAGCAGATAAGGTCATCATTTTAAACTATACTATTGTTAGAGTTAGTTATTGTTAGTAACGTTTCTAGTATGCACATCTTCTGTTAACTATTTGACTATTAAGTTGGCATAAAGAAGAGTCTTTATGCCTCTTAGCCAATAAGAGTATTGGCTATATTTCAAATTAGAGAACATGTAGCATGAATTGTCACAGTTTAACATTTTTAAAAAGTATTGATGCAGATTGCATTACGATTTAAGACATTTTTGATGTAAACTTTATGGGATAAAAAAACGCCTTTCTCTACAGGTAGCAGTGACTCAAGAAGATCAAGCAGATAAGGTCATCATTTTAAACTATACTATTGTTACAGTTAGTTATTGTTAGTAACGTTTCTAGTATGCACATCTTCTGTTAACTACGCAGGTGGGTCAAAAAGTTCGCGGAATGGAGGGTAAAAAGTAAGAAATAAAACACAAAATCATTTTTCCTTCTCAATGTATTCCCCCTTAACTCTAATACATTTATTAGACCTATCAATTAATTTATTAATACCATCTAAAAAAAATGATTTCTCTTTGTCGTCAAAATAAGCCGAAATAGCGCTCTTCACTTGTTCATCACTGGAAAATTTCTTCCTCGAAGCTCTTTTTTCATTTTTGAGAACAAATAAAAATCACTAGGGGCTAGATCTGGGCTATAGGGAGGATGTTCTAAGATTTCGAAGCCCATTCTTTGAACAGCAGCCATCGCAACTTGCGCCTTGTGCACAGGTGCATTGTCGTGCAAAAGGAGCACACCTTGGGTCAATTTTCCCCGTTTTTTCTCCCTCACAGCAACTCGCAGACGTTTTAATAATGTAGCGTAGTACTTCCCAGTTATAGAAACACCCTTTTCTTTATAATCAATAAGGAGGATTCCTTCTGAATCCTAGAAAACAGAAGCCATGAGTTTTCCAGCCGACGGAGACACTTTAAATTTCTTCGGGGGTGGTGTGCCCTTTTTGTGCCACTGCATGGAGTCTTGTTTAGACTCAGGCTCATAATGATGAACCCAAGTTTCATCGCCAGTCACAATTCGGTTCAAAACTTCATCCTTTTGATCACCACAGAGCGCCAAAAACTCGCGACAACACTCAACTCGCCGCTGCTTGCAAAAATTCTTCCGGATTGACTTGTTGATTGACGTGTAGCTCAGTGAATTATGACCTAATTGTTTTGAAACTTAGTATTTATACTCTTAATGAGTGTCACAACGAGTGCAGGTAGTAAAAAGTTGCCTTTTCCCCCTCCATATCCCTCATTCCGTGAACTTTTTGACCTCGTATTAGACTATTAAGTTGGCATAAAGAAGAGTCTTTATGCCTCTTAGCCAATAAGAGTCTTGGCTATATTTCAAATAAGAGAACATGTAGCATGAATTGTCACAGTTTAACATTTTTAAAAAGTATTGATGCAGATTGCATTACGATTTAAGACATTTTTGCTGTAAACTTTTTGGTGATAAAAAACGCCTTTCTCTACAGGTAGCAGTGACTCAAGAAGATCAAGCAGATAAGGTCATCATTTTAAACTATACTATTGTTAGAGTTAGTTATTGTTAGTAACGTTTCTAGTATGCACATCTTCTGTTAACTATTAGACTATTAAGTTGGTATATGGACTCTAATTGGCTATATTTCAAATTACAGAAGATATAGCATGAATTGTCACAGTCTAACATTTTTAAAACTTATTGGTGCAAATTGTATTATGATTTAAGATGTTTTTTGTATAAACGTTATGGTGATAAAAAACGCCTTTCTCAACAGGTAGCTGTGACTCAAGAAGATCAAGCAGATAAGGTCATCCTTTTAAACTATACTATTGTTAGAGTTAGTTATTATTAGTAATATATTTCTAGTATGCACATCTTCCATTAACAATACAAATGTTGCGAGCGGCTTTGATGGTGTTCAAATTCAAATTCAACATATCTTTATTCAAGTAGGCATTTACACGCACTTTTGAATCGTCGATTGCATTAAATTCGTCAGTATAATCCGTCTGTGAGTAAGCTACCACCAGCTCGGAATGCTGTTGCTGCTGAGAAGAGCTGGCCAGAAACTCAACAGTTGTTCTTTTTAAATGAAATTTAACAATGTTTGACTTATACATTATATCATCAACCGTGCAAATGAGTCAATGACCCAAGTTCCACACATTTCGATCAACCAAAAACTCGTGAATGTTATAGTAAGATTTATTTAATAATATATCTTTAATTTTAGATTTAAAACCAAGAAAAGGAAGATCTATGTTATCTTTGTCTTCATTATATATGCGTATACTCAAGCCCATAAAGGATTTCTTAACTTTTTGAAGTCGAAATTTAGACGTTACGAGCTTATTTTTATTTCTTGTATTGATCGTATGTCTGTCGCTATTTTTTTTATAGTCATTTAAATATTGGCGTATATTAAGTAAGTTGTTAAAAATGTATTGAGAAGCGAGCGTAAGAATAAGGATTTCTTTAAAAACTTCTCTTTAGGAGTCTCTAGCTTTTAAGTTACAAATAGCCCGTATAGCTCGTTTTTGTAAAATAAATATAGAATTAATACAATATACTGTGAAAATAACTAAAATAAGCGAGTCGAGTCGTATTAACGTCTGTTAATTGTCTTATTTTTTTAATTGCAAAGATGGCTAGCTGAGTTTGCGTGCGAGTGTCGAGAGATGGGGGTTCCACTAGAGCATTTTATCTAAAGTTATAGGTACCTAAGAAAGTTGTCGAGTCAGTCAGTTCTAATACTTCATTGTTAAGGAATAAACTACAATTTTGACTTTTTACATTCGGAAGTGTAAATTCCATGCATTTAGTTTTCTTACTATTTAATACCAAATTATTAATTTCGAACCAATGAAGAACACGTGATAGAGCACAGTTAACTTTGTCAAAATTAGCTTTATTACGATCAACTTTTAATAATAAGTGAGGTATCATCAGTAAAAAATACAATGTTACATAGTACTTTTGCGTAAAAGGGCAAATCATTAATATAAAGTAAAAATAAGAAAGGGCCTGGAATAGCCTTGTGAAACACCCATTTTTAGGTGAGATCCAACCGATTTACAATTATTTACATCAACCGTCTGAACTCTTTGATTCAAGTAAGAGGCATTAAGATCAAGCGCAGCAGTACGCACACCATAGTGATTAAGTTTGCATAGTAATGTTTGATGGTCCACGCAATCAAAGGCTTTAGATAAATCACAAAACACTCCGATTGCATTCTGTGACTTTTCCCATGCGTCATAAATGTGCTTAAGAAGCGCGGCACCCGCATCAGTTATTGATTTGCCTTTGGTGAAACCATACTGTTCACAATGCATGATTTCATTGCTATAAACAAATTCTGACATTTGGTTTAGCATATTTTTTTCGAAGATTTTACCTATAGTAGGTAAAATAGAGATAGGCGTATAATTTCCGGGTTCTAGTCTATCGCCACTTTTGAACAAAAGAACTACTTTAGTATTTTTCTTTAAATCTGGGAATGTACCGGTTTCAATACATTTGTTAAAAAATTTAGGATAATTGTGGAGCAATATCATTTATAATAGTTATTAGTAATTTTACTGACATACCCCAAAGATCACCGGTTTTTTCATATATAGATTTCTAAAAGTTTTAACAATTTAATATGATGTAACAAGTTTAAAAACAAAACATTTATTACTGACTCTTACGTTATTCGTCAATTCGACGATTGCATCACATAGTGAAGAATTCAAATTACGCTTGACTGTAGGAATTTCGTTAAAAAAGTCTGATAAATAGCCGCCACAGATGAATCTGAATTTATTTCAATATTATCAATTTTTAACATACTAGATCCATTAGCAACCCTAGTTTTCCCAGAAACACTAGATAAAACATCCCAAGTTACCTTTATTTTATTTTCTGAGTTTAAGATTATATTTCTTATATAAATCGACTTAGCTTGTACGCAAACGTTCTTAAATATTTTAGAAAAATCTCTAACTTTATTCAAGAACACCGGATCTTGATTCCATTGCCTCTCACTATATAAATCATATAACTTATCTCTACTTTTATATATTTCCAAGGTAGCCCCACCACTAAATTTAAGTTTTAGGTATTTCGTCATAGTTTTTGGCTTAAAAACATTATTAAATTCTTGTAACAAAAAAATTTAAACGTTATTATATAAATTAATTGGATTATCATCGGTCATGTCTACTTTACCCACTTTTTGCTCAACAGTAGGAATGTTAATGCTCAAATGTTAGGATAAGTTTTTTTGTAATTGGTCTACAAGTAAACTTTTGAGGCTTTTTACTTTCGTGATTAATTAATAGAGAAAATTTTAGACCACAGTGGTCTGAATTAAATTCATCATTATTGTTTCTTCATACATGTTACAGCGACAGAACACATTATCAATACAAGTCGCGGAAACACTAGTAATGCAAATAGGTTCAAAAAAGACGTTCAATAAGTTAAATAAAATATCCTCCATTTTGTTTTCAAATTCATCAAAGTCACTAGAGAGGGGTCGGTACACGCATAAAATAATATGTTCATTGAGCTCAATGCAGGATAGTTCAATAATTCGCTCGACAGAGAGCGCTACTATGTCTGGTCTAGACTTTAACATTACATCGTTACGAGCTAAGATAAGTAAGCCACCGCAATTAGCTTTCTATCTACAGAACGAACTTGACAATTTATAATTTTGTACATTTATAATATTGTGATTCTTTAATAACCAGTGCTCTCTAATGCACAATAAACTTATATCATATTTTTGAATAAAGAGTTTAACTTCCGATTCCTTGCCACCTAAGCCTTGTATATTTTGACTATTAGACTATTCATTTGGCATAAAGACTCTTATTGGCTATATTCCAAAGTACAGAACATATAGCATGAATTGTCACAGTCTAACATTTTTAAAAAGTATTGCTGCATATTGCATTATGATTTAAGACATTTTCGATGTAAACTTTATGATGATAAAAAAACGCTTTTCTAAACAGGTAGCAGTGACTCAAGAAGATCAAGCAGATAAGGTCATCATTTTAAACTATACTATTGTTAGAGCTAGTTATTATTAGTAATGTTTCTAGTATGCACTTCTTACATTAACTATTCGACTATTAAATAGGTATAAAGACTTTTATTTGCTATATTTCAAATTACAGAACATATAGCATGAATTATCAGTCTAACTTTTTTTAAAAAGTGTTACTGCAAATTGCATTATGATTTAAGACAATTTTGATGTAAAATTTATGGTGATAAAAAACGCCTTTCTCAACAGGTAGCAGTTACTCAAGAAGATCAAGCAGATAAGGTCATCCTTTTAAACAATACTATTGTTAAAGTTAGTTTTTATTCGTAATGTTTATAGTATGCACATCTTCCAGTAACTATTAGACTATAATAATAATAATAATATAATAATAATACAGGACAATTTACACAAATTAATCTAACCCCTAAGTAAGCAAATTATTTGCTTGTGTTAAGGGTGTTAGACAACAATACAAATACATAGAAATAAACATTAAAAATACTAATAATATATTTAATAGATGACCAAACCCAGAAATACAGACATATATGTTCATCACATACATGACTGTCCTGATCGGGGATCGAACCCGAGCCCCATTGCGTCGCTATACGTTAGGCATCTGCGCTAACCTCCTGACCAACGCGAACGGGGCGGTAAAACTATTAAGTTGGAATATGGATTCTTATTGGCTATATCCCAAATTACAGAACATATAGCATGAATTGTCATAGTCTAACATTTTTAAAAAGTATTGCTGCAGATTGCATTATGGTTTAAGACATTTTTGATGTAAACTTTATGGTGATAAAAAACGCCTTTCTCAACAGGTAGCAGTGACTCAAGAAGATCAAGCAGATAAGGTCATCATTTTAAACTATACTATTGTTAGAGTTAGTTATTATTAGTAATGTTTCTAGTATGCACATCTTTCATTAACTATTATACTATTGAATGGGTATATAGACTCTTATTGACTATATCCCAAAGTACAGAACATATAGCATGAATTGTCACAGTCTAACATTTTTAAAAAGTATTGCTGCATATTGCATTATGATTTAAGACATTTTCGATGTAAACTTTATGATGATAAAAAAACGCTTTTCTAAACAGGTAGCAGTGACTCAAGAAGATCAAGCAGATAAGGTCATCATTTTAAACTATACTATTGTTAGAGTTAGTTATTGTTAGTAACGTTTCTAGTATGCACATCTTCTGTTAACTATTTGACTATTAAGTTGGCATAAAGAAGAGTCTTTATGCCTCTTAGCCAATAAGAGTATTGGCTATATTTCAAATTAGAGAACATGTAGCATGAATTGTCACAGTTTAACATTTTTAAAAAGTATTGATGCAGATTGCATTACGATTTAACACGTTCACTGCGTTACGAGGTCTATAAGATGTCTTGCGGGACTTTCGTATTGTGCGGGGACTGAAATGCTGTTGTTTCACTCCTTGCGGGGGGCTCTAACTTGCAAAGTTCTTTATGTATGAGCAAGACAAATATACACATTTGTATCCTACTTGAAGGTGAGTTTATAGACATAATAAAAAAAATTAGGGATGGATTATGTCCCTAACGCACAGTACTATAATTTTTTCATTACTTGCGTTAGGGGATATGTTAATACTCGTGGAATTATAGGCCTCATAGACGCAAGAGCAGGTGGGGGGCCGGCGCGAGCGCTGCGTGTCTCGTTTTAGTGTTGTTCAAGTATCGATGTGAGGGAACGCGTGAACGCTTTGAAAATAACTTTGCGTAAATAAATCAACGTGTTTATATTTTCTAATTGTTTTGTTTTGATAAACAATGAGTTACCTTAAAACGAAAAAGTGTGAAAAGTCAATCGATTTTAATGATCAAATTTTTATTGTGCGCAAATCATTACGATTTGCGCACAATGTAAAAATTCAATGTGCTTACCATGTTTTAATGATAAACACTTTTTATAGTTTACAATAAATAATTAATTCGTAAAAAAACTTTTTCTATCGACAAATGACATTTTATTTAATTCCCATCACTAGTCACTTCACATATTTCATTAACTAGATACAATCGATGTCTAATTTTTGATTTGGATTTGTGGCTTATTCTTATGTCATAACTGCGTGCGAACCTAGCAAAATATAGAACAGTAGATTATCTTTGACCCATGAAATTTTTAAGTATATGTCATTGTTTTTGTTGAAGATATAAATTAATTTCAGAATTGTACTTTTAGGGGACTGATTAGGTCCCCAACGCACCCGGGGATAAACTAGTTTCGAGATCTTTTAGATCCCTAACGCACCAGCTGAAAGTTTTTTAATTATCATGTCGCAGTGAACGTGTTAAGACATTTTTGATATAAACTTAATGGTGATAAAAAAACGCCTTTCTCTACAGGTAGCAGTGACTCAAGAAGATCAAGCAGATAAGGTCATCATTTTAAACTATACTATTGTTAGAGTTAGTTATTGTTAGTAACGTTTCTAGTATGCACATCTTCTGTTAACTATTTGACTATTAAGTTGGCATAAAGAAGAGTCTTTATGCCTCTTAGCCAATAAGAGTATTGGCTATATTTCAAATTAGAGAACATGTAGCATGAATTGTCACAGTTTAACATTTTTAAAAAGTATTGATGCAGATTGCATTACGATTTAAGACATTTTTGATGTAAACTTTATGGTGATAAAAAACGCCTTTCTCTACAGGTAGCAGTGACTCAAGAAGATCAAGCAGATAAGGTCATCATTTTAAACTATACTATTGTTAGAGTTAGTTATTGTTAGTAACGTTTCTAGTATGCACATCTTCTGTTAACTATTTGACTATTAAGTTGGCATAAAAAAAAAGTCTTTATGCCTCTTAGCCAATAAGATTATTGGCTATATTTCAAATTAGAGAACATGTAGCATGAATTGTCACAGTTTAACATTTTTAAAAAGTATTGATGCAGATTGCATTACGATTTAAGACATTTTTGATGTAAACATTATGGTGATAAAAAACGTCTTTCTCTACAGGTAGCAGTGACTCAAGAAGATCAAGCAGATAAGGTCATCATTTTAAACTATACTATTGTTAGAGTTAGTTATTGTTAGTAACGTTTCTAGTATGCACATCTTCTGTTAACTATTTGACTATTAAGTTGGCATAAAAAAAAAGTCTTTATGCCTCTTAGCCAATAAGAGTATTGGCTATATTTCAAATTAGAGAACATGTAGCATGAATTGTCACAGTTTAACATTTTTAAAAAGTATTGATGCAGATTGCATTACGATTTAAGACATTTTTGATGTAAACTTAATGGTGATAAAAAAACGCCTTTCTCTACAGGTAGCAGTGACTCAAGAAGATCAAGCAGATAAGGTCATCATTTTAAACTATACTATTGTTAGAGTTAGTTATTGTTAGTAACGTTTCTAGTATGCACATCTTCTGTTAACTATTTGACTATTAAGTTGGCATAAAAAAAAGTCTTTATGCCTCTTAGCCAATAAGAGTATTGGCTATATTTCAAATTAGAGAACATGTAGCATGAATTGTCACAGTTTAACATTTTTAAAAAGTATTGATGCAGATTGCATTACGATTTAAGACATTTTTGATGTAAACTTAATGGTGATAAAAAAACGCCTTTCTCTACAGGTAGCAGTGACTCTAGAAGATCAAGCAGATAAGGTCATCATTTTAAACTATACTATTGTTAGAGTTAGTTATTGTTAGTAACGTTTCTAGTATGCACATCTTCTGTTAACTATTTGACTATTAAGTTGGCATAAAAAAAAGTCTTTATGCCTCTTAGCCAATAAGAGTATTGGCTATATTTCAAATTAGAGAACATGTAGCATGAATTGTCACAGTTTAGTTTCACATTTTTAAAAAGTATTGATGCAAATTGTATTATGATTTAAGATGTTTTTTATTTAGACGTTATGGTGATAAAAAACGCCTTTCTCAACAGGTAGCTGTGACTCAAGAAGATCAAGCAGATAAGGTCATCTTTTTAAACTATACTATTGTTAGAGTTAGTTATTATTAGTAATATATCTCTAGTATGCACATCTTCCATTAACAATGCAAATGACGCGAGCGGCGTTTATGGTATTAGACTATTTATTTATTCATGAATACTTTATTGTACATCATAATATACAATGGGCGAACTTAATGCTAAAGCATTTTCTACCAGTCAACCAATACAGCTAACAGAAAATAAAACAATGAGGTTCAACAATTAATAAACAGAATATCTATGAATATTAATGGTGCTATAATAAACTAAACTTTAGGTAATATATAATAAATATATAATAAATAAAATAATATAAACTAAACATAAATTAATCTATAATTTAATTTTCTATAAACTTTGTGGTGATAAAAACGCCTTTCTCAGCAGTTGGCTGTGACTCAAGAAGATCAAGCAGATAAGGTCATCCTTTTAAACTATACTATTGTTATTATTATTATCTATTTATCTAACACATAAATCTTATGACTAAACTAAAATAACAATAATTACAGCAAAATTTTAAACCTATATTACCAATGGTCATTGTGCTGTTATTAAATATCTTTCTGCGCTGGATTAAACAACTATTTTACTTCCTTTGTAGTTCTTGCTTAAGTTACAGCAAGAATTTAATTATCATAAGAAAATTATTATCTTGTGTGTAAAAGCATGTTTATGGTAACGTTTTTTTTCCCATCCTCTAGAATAAGTTTAAGCATTCGTTTCTTGTATTTGACTTGGCAACAGAGAATAGTTTATCCCAGTTGATATAGATGTTTACGCATCTTCCAAATATTCATAGCCATATTCCCTTTTTGCTTGACTATACGTCAACGGTTAACAGCACATATCCGGTTTTTAGTAGGACATATTCAATGAGAATGCATAGATTTATATGATAAATAATGTCAACTAGGTTTGACTTTAATCCGTCTCTATAATAACACTCCCCTCCTCCCCTAAAGTGTAATGGGCATTAAAATCTCCCATAAACATTACTGAATTAGGAAGAGAGGAAAATATAGGTATATTTTTGGGTAAAATAGATTGACCACAATTATCGGTAAGGATAATAAAAAAATAATTTCATGACGAGGTTGACATCTAATTAGAAAGTTCTAAAGCGGGATAAGACAGCAATTTTGTATTTTTTTTACTAATCAGCTTTCGAGAGAATGCTATCAAACGGGTTTCAGAATTTTCGCATGTAGTAGGTAGGTATGTATAATCGAATAATTAACATCTCTAAATTAGTTTTCCGTTACGGTAACAAAAAAATACCAGTAATGATTAGATTTCTAATTTTATCAATAATACCTACCTAACTACATACCTATTGTTAAATAGTTTGTGTGTGCGTGTGTGTGTGTTAATGTTTTCAGAATAACGAAAAAAACCTAACATGTGAGGAATGTCGTAAAGAGGTGGGTGAAATTATAATTTAAATACATTTGTTAAGATAATTCCAATATATATATATATATATATACCGTACATTTACAAAGTACATATTATATAAAGTGTTTATTATAATTAATGGGCCACCTTTTGCAGGCAGCCTCTGTACATCAATGCCAAAAACATTTGTTCTACGACTTTTTTAAATTAGTAGTTTTTAAAATTTATTATTATTTAAAAAGCGCGGCTGTGCAGGGCTGTGAGTCCAGTATCACTGCGACCTAAAGAATCTGTATAGGTTTGCCACTCTGAGGTATTACAGAATTTCTTTTGCAGTGAAGTTTCGGGCATCCACTGGGTCCAGGAGCTAGGCTGTTTGGAACACCACATATTGGTTCTGGACCGTATGTTTTGATCTCAGCTCCTGCACGGGCCAGCTCGTTAGCAATCTCGTTGCCGACATGACCCTCGTGGCCCGGGAATCATCTTAGAACCACTCTGTTTTTGGAGCTCATTTAATTTCGCCAGGCAGTCAAGCACCAGTCTCGACATGATAGTATTCGAGTTTAGGGCCTTAGTACGGCCTGACTACCGAGTTGATGTAAATGGTCCTATTCGTGTACTTGCGTTGCAGGTTCAGGGTCGGTATTTCCACAGAATAGTTCTGCACAAAATTGCAGTGTGGAACCATGCTGTCGCCAATCATCGCCAGTACGTTATCGCTCATGACCGAGTCCTTAAAGGTCCTCAGCCTGCTCGCCATCCAGTTTATACTGCCCTGGGCTGATATTCTGAGAATACTGCCCCTAGCCAACCTCTTGACATGTAAGTCAAGAAATGGGAGATCTAGTAAGGCATTCAGAGCTGCTCCTGGGCAACTTGATATGGCGCCTGCCATCATGCGACAGGCAGTCCCTTGGAGGCTGTTCAGCCTGTCCCTGACCGTAATCTGTTGGCACTTTCTCCACCATACCACAGATGCGTAAGTCACCACCGGCCTCACGATCGCGGTATAGAGCCACAGCATCATCTTGGGCTGATGGCCCCCACCTGCCGTACGCCATCCTACCACATACTCCCAAGGTCATCTTAGCCTTGGTTATGGTGTTCTTAATGTGAGTGTGCCATTTCAGTGAGTAATAAGTAACAGAAGAAACAATCATTTTTTTGGTTTCGTTTTATGGTGTAGTTTATCAGGATTTGTAAAAAGTTGTAGAACAGATGTTGTTGGGTAAACTAATTAAAAATAACCCTATATAATCGTAATTCCACAAGATTTTATAAGAAGCTTATAATAGCTAATTTGATTTACTAATTGTTGATTTTGATAATGTGATGTTGATTTGTTAATTGACGTTAATATATGGTTTCAGAAACAAAAAGGCTCTAAAGAAGCAGAAGCAGATAAGGTGAGAAAAAGATAACTTAAAATAAAATCTTAAAATCATAGCTATCAAGGTCTGATTTGAGATGTTTGCCGTTTCATCACGTTGTTGAGGTCTCAGTCTCTTTGTCAATTATCATCTGACTTCAAAGACTTGAATTTAGTAGCAATTAAACATTCAGATAGATAAAGATGAAACAAAAGTCTTTGATTATAATGTATTTCATGTTCATTAATCGAAAAAAAGAAATATATATATATACATAAAAGATCATAGAAAGAATACGGAAAAAAGGGTACCTAATTATTTATTAATAACTAGATCCTGATCTATTGTATCCTATAATTAAATAATAATAAATATTTCATGGTTATCATGAAAGCGTTACATAAAGTTAACCATTTTCCTGATAAATATGAGCTATACCATAGAATACTGTAAAATTATTTTTTTTTTATTGTTTTCTGATTAAAGTGGAATATAAAAGATCCTACTTTTAATTAATATGTTTTAGAAACGTAATAAGTCACTTAAATTTTAATATTTTGCAACGTGGTACCTTCAACCTATATTTAATATATTAATTAAATACATATAAAATGTACATATTTATTAAATAAATATATAAATTATATAACATCGTAATTCCACAAAAGTTATAACAAATAATTAGAATTACTAATTATTGATTATAATGTAATTGTAATGTTAATGTTTATTTGTTAATTGACGATAATATACGTGGTTTTAGAAAGACGATGACTCTAAAGAGGAAGCAGCCGATAAGGTAAAACAATAATTAAGTCGTCAAGGTATGATTTAAGAGGTTTTTGCTGTTTCAAAGCCTTGTTGAACTACAACGACTTGGAGTGGATAATAAAATGAAGTTTCAGACAAACAAAGAAGTAACAAAAGTCTTTGAATATAATGTATATTATAAAACTTTTTTCTTTTTTTGTCAAATAGACATCCTGAAAAACCTAAGTTTCATACTTGTACGAGAGTCAAACTGAAGGTTCTCAGAAAATTAAAAACTGAACAAATTAGCCAGTTATTAGTTTTTGTTTCATCTTTCTTATTATTTTTATTCAAACTATATATCCCTGCATCCTATGGAACCACTGAGAAAAACACTTTGCCCACTCGTCCTTAGAAGTCTTTTCGACGGCATTTTGAAAGGCAGCCACTGCTTCCTTGGCGTCCATAAAACATTTGCCTCGAAGTTCATCTTTTATTTTCGGAATATTAAATAAGGATCGCATGGTGCTAAGTCAAAGCTATACAGCGGGTGACCTAGTACTTCCACATCTAACTTCGCCAAATATTTGATTGTTCACCCACCGGTGTGCGACGAGGAGTTATCGTGGTAATGTAGCATTCTACTGCGAGGTCGGTTTTCCTAAACTTTTTTCAAAACAAGTGGCAAGCAATAGTTAGTGTAAAAACAATTACTGCTGAGTGGCTGTAATTGTTTTTTGAACCTCTAAAATAATTTTCGCTTAATGACTTATCCTTCCGAAGGACGAGGCCACCATTTTTGTTCCACCTCTTTTCACTCTGGTTGGCAAATCCTAAGAAGAAAACACCCACGGAGCTGACTGTCCTTTAGTTTACGGATCATAACAGTAAATCCAGCATTCGTCACCCACAAGTATGTCGAACGAAACATTTGAGTCACTTCCGGTAAATCTTTAAAGCATTTTACGGCAACCAATCAACACGATGGAATTCTTGAGTTTCGATCAAATTATGAGGTATCCATCATCAAAGCTTTCAGACCGCTAAATATTCGTGGAGGATTTTGTGTTTTTTTGTGGATTTGGGTCTCACTCAGATTAGCGATGAGATAAGTAAGAGCACACTTAAACTCATTAAACCAGTTTTAAATAGTGGCACAAGATGGGGCTGCATTAGAAAAGGTCAATCGAGGTCTATCATAACTTTCTTGTTGACTTAAACCACATCGAAAATCATAAAAACCGTTGTACAAGAATTTTGCTGACGTACACAGAGAATTTTCAATTTGCGGGTAAATCTTAAAACAAATGACTAATGTATGAAATACTCAATAATCAATAATATTGGCAAAGAATTCCATTTTTTTAATTTAAAGTTAAGGCTAGTTTTAAAAACTTTCAGTTTGACCCTCGTATAAAAAGATCATAGAACGAACACACAGCAAGGTGTAATCCGTTATTAATAACTAAATCCTGATCTATCTTATGATATTAATGAAATATATAACCAGATATGTTTTAATTTTGTTTTTTTTTTCAGATAACTGAGAATTATCATGAGGTTTTTACTTTTATGTTAATGTTAATTATTTATTTATTTAAGTACCACCTTCACATCTAAACTATACAATAATATATTTTGACTTCATATATAAATATAAATAACCTATTATTTTAAAACAGTCGTACATAAAAAAAATCTATCTAAATGTAGAAACAATAATTAGAAAACATCCTGCCCTCATTGAAAAGCATATAGCTATACCTTCTATAATATTCATTAGGTGAAAAAAGATTTGCATCTCTTTCCGGGCGGTGACGCAGCAGACCTCTTCGGTAACAACCAACATTACAGAATCCCTCATATTTATTACGACTTCGGAAGAAGATTTATATTGCAATATCCATATACAGCAGTAAGTATGAATTTAATTAGATAGGTGCGTTGTCATGGTAGCCGTCACTATACCTAATTACAGCAGTAATCTTCACGAGTATTAATTAAATGGAATTTGTATAATAACTCTATGATTAATTAGCCATAGAGTTTTTATACATAGAGTAGGGAAGCCATCTTAAATAGTATCCATCGGAAAACATAGAGAAAGTAAATGACTGCTACCTGCCTCAATTTCTTGCATGAGTGACAAAGATCGGTCTCTCATCGTGCCCCTTTTATTATTTGTCAGACACTGACCTTCATACTAGCCCATGGCTCCCCTGTTCTATAGTATTAGCGCTTTATGTACTTTTTAATTCAACTGTTTTTCAAAAATACATTCAAATCGACTTAATTTACTACCTACTTTTCTTTGAATCGAAGCATTTAGCATATAATAAAATCCTAATTTAAGTTATAGAGAAGAGATGCAATTATATTTTTTGTAAGATATGCTTTAACTACTAAATCGATCATCACGAAACTTAGATTACACATTGACAGGGATATAAAACACGACATAGGGTGGTTTTGGGGTAGTAGAACGACGGTTACTTAGTCAGCGCAGGCGAAGCCGTTGGCATAATCTAGTATAACATAAGAATCACACAGAGTTTCCTACACAACTACTTCTTTAAAACACAAACAACTGCTTGCAGAAAATAATTAAAAATCTAAAAAACCCTCGATACAAAAATACCTCTAAAAAGAATAAAAATAAAGGAAGAAATTAAAATGCAAGTAAATTACCAAGGCAAATAAAGAAATTACGATATCGAATCGTATAGTCTAAGACCTAAGTCCTAATGATTAACTTCGTAAAATATACACCATCGTCAACGTACGTAGGTACAACGGTTCCCCAGCGCAATGAATTCAATAAATACATAATAATATTATTTTTATTCTTTTTAGAGGTCTTTTTGCATCGAGGGTTTTTGAATTTTGAATTTATTTTTTATTATAATTAATTAACTCAAATAAAACCTTTGTCAAAGAAAAAGAACGTCGACGAAGAAGCTGAAGATGATCTACATAAAGCAGTGCAGGTAATATTAATTAAATATATTACACATTATTTAGCCTTTGTGGAAACTTTTTTTGTCCGGACTAATTGTTGAGGTGGGCATACGGATACTAGAAAATCCGGTTAGAATGCTGTTCATGGTGTACCATATACATATCTATAGACAAAGAAAGATCTTTTTGATCTGTACACATTTTCATGTGATAATAGAATAGGATTTATATATCTATATATAATAAAAATGTCACTGATCGATTCCTGTACATTCCTCATTATATTTTTTAATATATTTAAAAAAAACATAATGGGGAACCTTTATAAAAGCAAGAGAAACAATGGTTTTTAATTTTGTCTGTGTATCTGTATGTTTGAGCACGCTAATCTTAGAAACCGCTTAGGAATATACCGTAACACTCTTCCTTTTTAGTGTTATTTAATTTAAATCGGTTAAGAAATAAAAAAGTTATGTCAATTTATGTCAAACATGTAATATGTAGCATGCAAATCTGTGGAGGAGTAGGCTCTATACATTGAAAATTTTAATAAATATACAGCCAGGATGTGAAGGGAATCATTTCTAAAATTTTTGAAATTTTTGTCTGTTTATATGTATCTCTTTTAGTTGTAGTGTTGCGTGCAACACGAAAAAAAATATAGCTAATGTAAACTTTTATACATAGATATTGAACTTTCATTACACACTCTTCACTCTATCAAAAGATAAATGTATTTAAAGTGCTTCAAAGATCTATCTTTATACATATAATAAAACTGTAACTGAGCGATATAGTTTTTTCAAAAAGTCATAATATTAGCAATAGATTACTTTAGTAAGTACAAAGGGTACGTTTTATCAAAATCGAAATCTAAGCGTACGAAGTCGCAGGCACAGCTAGTATAGAATATATTTATTTAGCACACAGTTACAGACAAAATGAAATTAACTTATAACTAAATTATAAAAACAAAATAAAAATTGTAAAGAGAAAAAAACATAATAATAATAATAATAAAAACTAAGAACAAAATAAAATTAACAAAAATTGATCAATAAAATCATTTCAAATTTAAGGAAAAAGACGTGTTGCACTCGGAGACTGAAGCGGAAAAGCTATTGCATAGTATTTTTTATCAATGGTTATTTTCGTTACGGAATTTCTGGATTGGGTTTCCACGCTTATGGCCCGCGATAGAAGCTATGCTTAAAAATAAAATAAACAAACGAAACAGAAGAAAAATAATATAAAACAAAAAAAACTAAAACCATAACAATAACAAAAAAACAAAGAATATGCAACTTAGAACAGTAACACCAGTGTCTAACAATAGTGCTGTGTCCCAAACAGGTATACCTACCATTCAGAAACAAATTGGGCTAGGAAACCCAGTTCTGATTTTCAATTCTTATCGTTACTGTGACGAATGACGGAACCAAACACGTTATAATTATTAATGTTCATTTTTAATTGTATGTGAGGATATTACAAATATTATTAAAATCATCAGAAAATAGTTTTTATACAGAGATTAGAGATTTTTTTGGATTTGTATAGGTACCTACGTATTTTCTTAAAGTTACTTAAATACTGAAACCGTATTCATAAAACAAGTTTGAGTCATTCTAGTTTTATTTTGCTTAACGTATTTGATTATGATTATTTGACGTAACTACTTTTCGTGACTTCAAACTTTAGGTCACGGTTAGCAATCCGAATAATCACGAATCAGATTAACTGAAGTCCGGATAATCGATTCTCCACTATTAAGAGATTAAGCATTTGATATTTACAGCAATATATCGAAAATAAACGAGATTCACCTGACCCTGTGCCAGTTAAGGTATGACGTACATTATACATAGTTACATTATAGGTACTTGACCTTCAGAGCTCAAAAAGATAGGCTACTTTTTATCCCGGAATAATTCAAGTTTCCCGTCTGAATCCCGGTATATGTAATTCAAATTCCCGTCTGAAAAAAGCATAACTATCATGTGTTCTGCTGTATTTGTATCAGCTGTCTATTATTTTTATTTTTCACTAATTAATTATCCCCAATTTATTATTTACAAATTTTTCATGCCATGCACATTCATCTGTATTTGTTAATGATTTTTAAAGTACTTTATAGGCACCTCCAGAGTTTGTTCTTGAAATAGCTAAAAGGTCGCTATTGTTAGATGCATCAAAACCGAAAAATCCTAGTGATGATATTATACAGAGAGATATGCTCAGAAGTGGGGTAAGTCTTTCTTTATCTTATGTTGGACATAGTGTCACAGTATTCAGTTATTTATGAAACTAAACAATTCTGTTCCCAGAACTATTGGAATGGTGTTCGGAAAGAAGTAGTAGATCCCAAAAATCTATTACGTTCATCCTATTCTAAAAATATTCTTGTAAGCAGTAATTTTTAATCCTTAATGTAACTTGCTTGTTATTTATCAAAGTACTTTAAATTAGCCTTGATTAACTATATTTTTTTATTTTTTTCAGGATTCTGTTAATGTTGAAATAAAGCCTGGTTCAAAACTTTATAACCTTATATATAGGCTCAAAGAAAAATCACCGCGACTTATTTATGTTATTAATAAAAATCTCGATTAATCCTAAGTTTTTTTTTAAAACAAAAAAATAAAAATGGAAGAAAATAATGTCAGAAAGATTAAATTAATTGAGGAAGTAAGTAGTGGAGCTCTCTGTAGTCGGGATCAATGAATTCTTTGTAATGCTTTTCCTCCAAAACTACTGAATCGATTAACAATCAGATTGTTTTAATCGATGAGTGTAATCGCCTAGATGTTTACAGACTATTTTGTGATCAGTCGTGTCCTTGAGGAAAAATCAAGAAAACTTAAAATATTCCATTAATTACATATTGATGTCAATTGGAAAAAGCTAGATGGCGAATTTGTTTACGTTACCCAGGCAGGTTAGGCGATTAAGCGTCAACATGGCGATTACCTAGTTATTCATAAACATGTGCCCTTTATTTAACATAACATGCTTTAAGGGATGGTAGTGAGCCCCTAGACATATCATATACCTACAGATCACAGAAATGAGGTATCATGGCGTAAAATATAAATTATTTACTTACAGCTTGCCATGATTAAAAGCCCTAACAAATACAATTTCCAAAGTCTTTTTTTTAAAAACAAAAATGACACAATTGAGGATTGATCAAGTATACCTCTTACGATCCGGGTCTTATAATAGGCAGGTCAGTGTATTAGTATTGCGGAAGCAGCTCCGTTTAAATTTTTAGGTAAAAAAATTAATTACCAAGGCCGTACTTTATCGTTGGATGTTATAGTCGATTGCTTTTTAAATGATCTCAAAAAGGTAGACAATTAACCAATAAGTAACGTCAACAAAGCTTGGATATACGATATTTTTTAAACATCATGTTTTCTCGTTTATGACATTAATAAAACCCTTTTATCAAAGTTAGATGCAAGCTTAATAAAGACATTGAAGTTATGGCTCGGGTTAGCGCACTCAACGGACTCTTCAACCTTATTTAGACACAGAAACAATTATGGGTTAAAATTGAGAAAACTGTCGGAGCTCTATAAACATCTGAGAGTTACCTAAAGACATAGCATCGGAAAATCTAAAGATGATACTGTAACTTCTCTCCCAAAAGATACAGTTGCCTCAGAACTCGAGTCACGGCTTCAATTTCATAAAAAAATTATCACAGGTGCTCAAACGAATAAAGTTGGGCTAGGATCAAGACGGAAAATTCAAGACATAGACATAACAAAATCTTTTATTTGCCAAGACGAAAACGATAACTACCGACTGCACGCGATGATCCTAGAAATTCAAAACGAATGGGTGACCATAGGAGATTCTTGTATTCCACTAGCTCTGAAATGAAGCACCTTGCATTATGATTGGTTCCCAGCATTATTAAAATATTATCTTAATCCATTTCAAATGACTCTCCCAGATGAAAATAAATGTAGTAAGATGTGGCAAAGCCGCCAAAAAGTCTTACAACATCTGTAGGTAAGTAGTAGGAACCGCGACACACTTATTAGTAGGGTGTAGGGTACTTCTAAATAGAGGTCAATACTCGCGTCACCCTGATAAGGTATTAGAAACCTCCTTACGATTTCTAGAATTGTAAAAGAAGGCTCTTCCAAAAAATCCTTGTTCAATTTAAGGCGCGGTTCCTCATTGGATTCTCGTGATGGACACGTATGAAAAGCATTACCAAAAGCCCTGGGAATTTTGGTGTTTCGTCCAGACCGGACTTATTCCTGTATTCTAACCATCTAAGGCGGGTGATACTTGAGGAGCTTACTGTTCCCTGGGACACAAACATCCCCAGGGATCACACATTTAAGCTTAATAAGTATTACGATCTGACCAACGACCTGTCCAGGTTTAAATGTATAGTTACTTTGTACGCGGTAGAAGTGAGAGCGAGAGGTATAACAGCAAAATGGAGTGGCGTAGCTGCTGGGTGCGAGCGGCGCAGTCGCACCGGGCATCAAGAGGAAAAGGGCATCAAAGTCGAAGATCAATTCTTCTAATTTTTTTTCAATCAACAATCAAGAAATTTACAAGCAAAATGAGAGAACGAAAATGAAAAATACAATCTAGAGGGAAATAAAATAAAATTTATTGACGTAGGTATATTCTTACAAAAATGCCAGTGTTTAGAATTTAAAAAATATCTAAGAATTTAGGCTATTATTTGAAATTTAAAAAAAAAGATTTTATTTCAGGTGAATTCATAAATTATTTCTAAATAGTATCAGAGAGAAGAAAACACAAAACATCGAATTACGTACTGACAAGTAAAATAGTTGAAACTTTTTTAAAAAAATAGAAGAAAAAAATTGCAAAATGTGATTGCTAGTCAAAAAGCGCGTAATGTCAGTTTTTTAACCGACTTCTTCAAAAAGGAGGAGGTTCTCAATTTGGCCGGTTTTTTTTTTTTAATTAAGGACACCGATTTCTCCGCGGTTTCTTAACCGATTTACGTAATTCTTTTTTTGTTTGATGCGGAATAGTTTCCAATTGGTCCCATAAAAATTTGATTCAGGTAGGCCCATTAGTTTTTATTTTATGAGCATTTTTGTCCAAGTTTGGAACTAACTCCTCCGGAAGGAAATCTAAACGTGCTGTGACTAATGACATCTGTTGTTTTGTATATGTGAAGTCTTTAATAGAGAACGTGAAATTGTGTTTCAAAGAGATTTTTTTTTTGAGAAGACTACTTTTATCCGTTCCCGTTTCTTCAGATCTATATTTTTTAAGGCGCGCAGCACCTTTTGTAGGTCTACCGATAGCTAATTGATAATGTAGCAATAAACTAAAAAGTATTAAATAAAAATAACTAAGTTAAAAAAACTGACTTTAAAACTAAAAAGTAATAAATAATGAAGATTTCATATTTATTATGTACTACCTATTATTTATATGTCCTATTTATTAACAGGTTTGAAGTCGGTGCCAAGCATTAAACAAATAATTAAATTTAACCACTTAAATGAATACGAGCAAATTAATACAATGAAATGCCTACCTACTTTAATTATTAAGATAGTAAATAAACATAATAAATAGCAATTAAACGTTATTGTTAAAAGCAGCTCAATCTTCATATGATTACTAGCTTGAATCGATACGAAGAAAAACAAAAAAAATATTACGGAAATGTATGGCACCGACTTCAAACCTTTAAAACTTATAGACTTATAACCTATTTAAAGCACCGGTTAATTTCTAGAACGTATTTCGAAGGAGGCATTAATAGGTTTTTTCCAATTTTCGTTAGGAAGGGAGAGGAGTGTGGATGCCCCTTAAACCTACACCTCGGTCGCAATTCCCAGGCACTGTTTACACTCCTCTCCATGCAACGTGATGGGCCCGGCACCCTCACGGTGAATCCATGGAATGCTAAGAAGCTTCCTCTTAGGAATTCCTGAATGAATTTATAAGTTTTTACTGTCCTCATCCATAATATTACTAACCTTTTTAGGTAGAGCTCCTATGATCCAAAACTGTATGACTCTATCGTTATAGTAAGTTGAGCAATCACATAAAAATATGATTTCGAAAATATTGTATATAGGTAGGTGTATATACCTACTATACTATAACTGCACACTGTGTTACAGTAATTTACGAAAAGGCTTTCAAAACATCTGGTCTAGAATTTATGAGAGAACATAATATGAAGGAAACAGTACTATATATACAGGGTTAATATACGAACGACGTATAACGCTCGGGCGCCATACCGATGCTCAGAGTTAATGCCAGTTCAAAGACAACAGATAAATTTTGGATTTATTTGTTGTTTAAATTTAAAAAACAGAACTAATGTTGTTGGGATTGATGTAGAGAGGCTGCCAGCAAGAGGTGGTCAACTAATTACAAATAACCCTGTATATTCGGGATAAAGTTATGAAATAAGGTACTAAAACGAGTCCTCGTTTATTTAGTTTGCAACTCCATCGTTGAATGGATCTCTTATAATGTTGATAACTGCGCTATTAGGAATTTGGTTCCAGATCCCATTATTTTTTATGTTCGTGTCATCCCTCTTAGTTTTATTAAAAAAATCTAGAACCAGTTGTTTTTCTTTATAATGTTTTGGTTTTTCTAGATATGTTACCATTTCTCTAAGCTCATCTTTGATTTGATGATCTCTTTTGATCCTCTGGACTTCTTCTAGTAAATAAACAGTCGACTTAATATGTGTTTTCATAAAATCTATTATTTCTTGCATTACCATTTCATGGGCTTTTACTACGCGCATGTGTTGAATTTTCTGTTTTTTTGTTAAAACATCATAATTTGTACGTGATATGGGCTTACTTCTTTCGTCAGGATTTATAACAATCATAAGTAAATACTTATTATTATTCGTTTGTTCAAGTCCATTTATGTCTTTCTGTAAACCGTGTAGACCTTTTCCATATTCAATTAGTAGCATTACAGTCTGGTAACAAATTCGAAACCAATTATTTCAGTATGTATTTACCTAATGGGTATTACTTACATTACGAACGGGCCGAGCAGATGACATCTGTCACTCAGGACGATCTAGAATGATGACCGATGGAATCCGAACATCCTAGTCATAAGTCTTAACTATCCAAATATAATATTCCAAAACAAAAAGATGTGCAGTTTTTCTATAAAAATTCTTTAAAAAATTGGGTCACAATCAAATTGAAAAACATGATATTATTCGTGAATATAAATAAGAATCTTATTTCAAGGAATTGTACTTATACAATCAACTTACCGTAATAAAAGCATAAAATTGTAAATTCATTTTTATGACTGGCTGCTGCCGACCATTCCATGCAATAAATAGAAAATATGCAGACTATATTACAAGTTGATTAAATAGTTTAATGTTTTTAATATTTAAGTAAATTCTTGGATATTTAAAAGATGTAAAGTTTTCTCTTATCTATTCTATATATATTATCGAGATAAAATCTAAAAATTGTGGGCCCCCTAAAACTATATTATTTTATGTGTAGTAATAATAAAAAAAATATGGTTGCCTGTAAAGTCGGTTTTACGGGCGAAGATTTACGTGACCACGTCTTTTTCTCGGTAGAATATTTATTGATATGAATATTATTAAATTGCACAATATTTTAATAATTTGAGTGATTTTGTTGAGGATAGGACGATGAAGACGTTGTCACGTAAAATCATTTTATATATTATTTATTTTATATTATATTATTGATGTTATTATTTTTTACAAAATTTATTTACAGACTTTTTCGATACATCAATTAGTTGCGGAGATATCGATCATTGAAGTTATTGTTTGCTACCAGTATTTTATATATATATTTTTTTCAGTTATAAAAAAATACTATTTCCAATTGTGTCTACCAAGTATGGTCACATGTACTGGCCTACATATTAAATAATAATAAGTACAGATAATGTTATTTGACGTCACTTCTGATTTTATATATTTTAATATTTTTAATTTTAAAGAATTAATTTGAAAATCAAAACACTTATTCAGATCGAAGGTTCAAATTTTTGCTAAATAAATTTGAAATTAATTAAAATTTGTAATTGTAAATAATGAAGTTGAAAATTAAAACATTTACTTAAATTAGATGTTAAAATTCTTGCTCAACACATTTTAAATCAAGTTTTCTTATATCTGCCACTTTTTCTTAATATTTGTAATTTTAAAGAATCAATTTGAAAATCAAAACATTGCTCGGCGGACCGATCATGTTTGAGTGGGAGAGAGACGCAAGGCATTCTATGTGTGTGTGACTCATCGTTACGTTACCGGGCGTTACACTTTTTCATAAGTGACTCCCAGCTTAACCTAATTTAAGACGTTGTCACGTCAAAAATATTGAAAATATTATATACATATTGTTTATATGTATTGTACTTAGGTGGCTATACTCATACAGTGTAAGGTTGTAAAATGATTTATTTTAACATATTCAGCATTATTCTTTATATTCTATTTTCATTAACTTTGAAAGTTAGTTAAAATTCAATATATTATTATATTCCAAAACAGTAACAATTTTTTTTATAGATGCAGGCATGTGGTATAAATATTCATTGAGAATTTAGTTTTATAAATTACTCATCATTCAAATATGATCTATCAATTAACAGATTTATAAGCAAAACAACGACTAAGCAGTAGAAAATAAGACTGTAACCATGCAATATATTATAGTACAAATTATATGGTTATTTTAACTATTTTTTAATGTAATATTTGTCAATAATAAAGTTTTCTGTTTTACTTGTCTGGAAATGGGCTACCCTTTATATGGGATGTGTAGCTTGATCCACCTTGCTGTTCAACTGGAGGTTGGTGGGTAACATATCTAAGTTTCTTCAAAAACCTTTTTTCTTCCAACAGGACCCAGACCAAGATAAGTAATAATTACCATAGGAAAGACGAGGACCAGTCAATTAAAAAACAAGAATTGATTCAGCTATGCCAAAAATTCATTGCTACACACAATTAAATTCACACAAAATAGTTTATTTTTAACCCCATTCAATTATAGATATATTTAAGAAGTCATTACATTCAAATCTCTTTAAACTTGGTGGTAAACTTTTGCCATAGCTCTCAAATATGTGATTGTAATTCCATGGCAGGGAATGTGTTATACCATTTTGATCAACCAGTGTATTTTGATTGTCAATAGCTTCAGATTTGACAGATTGCAGTTGATCATAGAGTTCTTGAAACGATGGTTGGCTAAAATTTACAATAGGATTCTGTTTTGCAGCCACTGAAATAAAAACACACATAAGCAATATTTAGAAATTTCAAATTGTAAAGAGAAATATTAATCATAGAAGATAGAAGTTCTCCCCTAGTGCCATGATTCTATGAAAACAGTACTCGGAAAACAATATATTTTTTTTAAAGACTTTTTCACACATAAAATAATTATTACACTATATGCACTTAGAAAAAAACACTCACCTCACACAAATACAAAATGGTCACATGGATTGGAAATAAAGACTCACCTTGACTTTGCAGCATATATATTTCTTCCCGAGTGTAATGAGAGAACCTACATATTGCTCCAAATTGACATTCGCCTTTCAAATATTTAGAACAAGGCTTTTTATGACTCTCTTCTTCTAATATTGTTTCAGCATCTACAAAAAAATATATATATGGTAATATATATATAGTAAGTAACTATTGCTAGCAAATTAAAGCAATACCAATATAAGCAACAAAGCTAATTTATATACACAATTGAATATATTTTGAGGTTTTGATAGAAAACAATTCCACTTGCCTTTTTGGGGCAAGCCCCAAAAAGTCAAGTGAGTCAAATGGTTACCTTTGAATTGTTTGTAGTGTTCACTTACTAACTTTTGATGTATAATACCCTTGTTATGAGTTTTAATGATGGTAGGCGTCGCAGACATGGTCTTGTTACAGTAATCACAAAAATATTTTTTTACCATTTTGAGATTCTATCAGGTGTACTGTAACACTATACAACTCTCTCTAGTCTCACTAGACTTATTTATTAAAAATTGATTTTATTATAAATATTTACTTCATGTTTAGTTCACACATTGTGTAAGGTATAAAGTAATATCACTAAATACACATAAGGTGACTTTAATATATTGTAATGTCCTGCAATATATTTTGTACTTATAAAATATAAAGAAATTTACAATAAACTTAACTTATAGTAATTCAAAAAATGTATTGCATTTGTAAAAGTTTTAGGAATCAAATGTCAAATCACAAATGTCAACTGACAAGAGTGAGCCGTGAGTGCCGAGCAAAGATGTACAGGCTATTCCGTCGTCATTCTGAAGAATATCTTTTTTGAATTAATTTCCATTTTAGCTGACTATATTGATACTTCGGTAGTCCATTGGGCCATGTCCATCGTAGTTTTGTTTAAACCAAAGCCATTATTGCTTATGATAAACAAATGTTATAAAATCATAATACACATTTATCTTCAAAATCATTCATAAAGTACTTTTTAAATCTCTAAGGGAAATCCTGGAATAGGTTCTCCGCAGATTGTATTATTATTATATTTTAGCATATTCTTCATTTGCAAATAAAGAAGTAAAAAGTTGGTCCAAGCGTATTTTTAAATTTGTTACGTGAGATATATAAAGGTGGATATTTAATATTAGAGAAAAAAATAGAAATACCCGGATGAGTTGGTTGTGTGGTCCTTCTCAGACCAGGTTGTGCTCAGAACACTTATAACTTTATTTATAATTAGGAAAATCTGTACATAAGGGCTTATTTTGATTAGTATGTTATCAAAATAAGCTTCCAGACACTTCCATTTGGCATATTGACCTATTGACACTATTGACCTCCGATGGAAGTGGTAGATATAAACAAAATGTATTTATAATTGTGCATTTAATTCTAGTAGAAAAGGAAAATCAACTACTGACAACATAGTTTTATGCTATGAAATAGTTGTAGGAATTGACGGTGTCCTTACTTTGAACCCCTTGAATAAAAATAAATAGAGCGTCATATCTGAAACACGATTTTCGGCTTCCTACTTTCATTTCTTGCGACTAAGACATAACATAAAACCATATACATATTTGTTTGACCACCTTGTCGTAGAACAGAAATACATTTCCGAAAAATGGCTACTGCTCCGTTGGCTTTGTGTTTCTAGCTGACTGACTGATATATATAAATGACATTATTGAAATTAACAGTTGATATCACCGTTACTCGCACGTTTTTGAAACGGTTTGATGTATTTATAAAAAGTTTAAAAGGAAACGCAAGTTCTTTCTTTAGAATAATTCAGTGATTCTCAAACACTGTGCTGCGGCACTTTTGAGTGCCGCCAAATTTCAAAACTGTGCAAATTTTGCAAATATATAATAATGTTAAATTTATTCACTTATATCATTTAAAAAGAAAAATATTTTTAACATGAATATATATCTCAACCCATAAAAAATAAATTATTTTATTATTTTCGTTTTGCTTAGCGCCAAATTATGATGAAGCCGCGTTCATAGCAATAGGAATATGTCTCAAGTCAACGCACACTTGCTACTTCTGCGTACAAAACCTGTTGTTTTAGTAATAGTTAGGATTCACAAGGTGTCATCGCCGGGAGGAATTCCGTGGCTGTTAGGCGGGGAGGAGTGCGTGGGAGCACGTGTGGTTTTTGAGGGTTCGGGCCTCTATCCATCGTGTGATCACCTTGGAAAGTTGGCCTGGGCGTTGGAGGTGGAAGGGCTCAGGCCCTCTTTGCCGGGGTCGGCCGCGGGATCGCTTCTGGTACTTCTCTGATAGCAGAGTTGACTGTGGAATGGTCCCGTCGTTATATGGGGGGGTGCGTATTCAGCGGGGGAGGTCGGGAAGGAGAAGGATTCAGCCCATTGCTTCCCAGCCGTAGGCCTAGGTAAGAGGGAGGGGCGACCTCTCTCGTCATTGCACAGGTCTATGACGTAGGGCTACTCCGGTACCCTTATCAGGGGGTCCCGCCGAGGCATCGCAGTGAATGCTTACGCGATCCCGTGGCGTCTCATTGTAGCGATGAGGGCAACCGTTGTTTTTTTTAGTGAGGTGCCTTAAAACTGGCAGCGTTTTCTATGCTGCCGGGTGCCGCACATACCACCCGGCCATCGCCTGCCTGGCTGCTGTGACGATGCGAAAACTCATCTTTTCCAAAGAAAAAAAAAATAAAAAAAGGATTCACAAGGTGTTGCGTAGTAGTTACTGCACCTTTTCTTTCGTTAAAATTGGCAAATGTATGTGGTTTGGTTTAATATTAATTTATTTGAATGTAGTGTCAATTTATAAATTTGTAAGCTTATTAACTTTGCAGTACATCTATCCCCAGATTTACACGGTACATGTTTTACACGTTTTCGCTTTTACACGGCTTTCCAAATAAGTTTTTTTTGTTTTTATCGCACTCTACTAAATGCTACTGTGATTGAACACGAGCGCTGTGTAAACATCTCACGGGGAATCCCGAGCATCTTTTTCTTTGTGATCCGCCAAATTTTGAAATCGTTAAATATGTGCCGCAACAAAAAAAAAGGTTGAGAATCACTGGAATAATTATTAGTGGAAATATATATTTGTTATTCTATTAATTGGTTTTTAAAGGATTATATTAATTGATTTTTTAATAACTGACAAAGGAAACGAACAATAAGTAATAACTGTTAATTAGTAATTGTTATATTTTCTATTATATCTATTTTTTGTTTCAGAAGCATCATGTGAAACCAAAAAAGTTGAGAAAAAAGTTCATGTCCAACACAAGTTTTTTTAGTTCTTAAACTAAGAATACTTATTTTAATAATAAAATTATTTAAATATAATAATTAATAGAAATTAATAGATTATGATATTAAAAGCAATCGCAAACAACATTATATTAAAATCAAGTGAACTAACCAAACATACGTATTTTCTTATTTAGAATTAAATATTAGTAAAACTACAAGTAGGTACTTAGGTACTCACATTAAAAATAATTACGACAACTATGAAATAGGTAGGTAAGTGAGGTAAATTATATTGAGGGTGATATTAAATAACGATTAGACCAATTTCAAAATCAATAAATCATATTAATAATCAAATGTAAACATAAATAGAAACTGTAACGTGTATATTATTTATTTACATTTGCTGCATTTGCTATTGACAGCTGCTTTTTATGCCCAACCCCCCATCTCAATCTCAAATCGTAAACTATCTATACCTAATCATTTAATTTAATCACACACAATATAATTTCTTTATTTTTACATAGTACCCCAAAATTCTCGATATACCGTAAAAAAGCAGAGTTTATTTGTAACCAAAGTACCGGATCTTGATTTAAATAATAAATAAAATTATGTAGGTACGTCGATTTTTGAACTTACCCAAACTATGAACAGAATATTCCTATAAAATCATTTGAAATCATGAAATTTGTTCACCATTCATAAATTGACCGTGTATAACAAACAATATAGAAATAATACATGTGTATTTCCGGATTTTTAAGTGTAGGTATGTACCTACACTTAAAAATCCGGAAAGTCTATATTAAGTATTATCAGTATTTTTTTATAATATTTACACTGAACATAAAACAGGTGCTTGCAAGAACCGAAAGAATATTATTTAATAAAATAATCATAGTATTTCATTAATCATAGATTTTCTTTTAATTTTCATGTATAAATCATAAAAAACATATATGTATATAGTCTCATGGCGCGATTTAGTTAAGTAGGTACCAGTAGAACATCACCAACTTTTCTCAATTCTTGAATGGTTCATTATAAATGCAGATAATTCACTAAAATATTTAACAGATATAGGAATTTTAAACTAAAACAAGACCTATTTTGAACGGTTAAAACATGATGATTTTCGTTATTATAAAATTTAAATTTTATTCTCTGAGATTTACAAATTACAAGAATAAATTCCTCAAATAAGGAAAGGTAGGTGATTTTGCCAAATTTACACAAGGGTACTTAGGTAAGTGACAATTTATGTATGTGTGCAATAATAAATAACATATTTACTTAATGTTTTTTATTACATTAAAATATGCGAAGATCAAAGGTTTTTATAGATATCCCAATAATCCTTACTATGGTAAAATGACTTAAGATCTTTACCTTTACCTCAGTAACATGCCTGAACAAACGTACACGCCTGAACGTTCGAACGTTCAAAAGTTCAGGCATGGCATAAGTTCAAGCATAAGTGTGTTAACATTCGACATTACCACCATTCATTGTGTAGCTCACGGACACAAGCTTAAGACATATTTAGTGACTCTAGAGCCTTTCTTGATTTTTTAATTAATCAATTAAAATATCCGAATAAGTAAATGCCTTTTTGCATATACGGATTTTACTTAAGTTTTTTTTTGTGTGCAGGCTCAAGAAAGGTATTAGTGGTCACAAAAATCATTATTGTTTACGGTCGCCGAGGAATTTCAGGGGGCGTAGCTCCCGGAAATTTCCTAGTAGGATATATCGGCCAATTGTCCCTACTCTAGAATCTAGACGTATTGCAGTATTGCTCTGTTCTTTAGCTCCGTACCTTCTTGGTATTGATATTTCATAATGTGTTGTACAGAATAAAATATATCAAACCATGGTAAAAACAGTTTAATCGAGGACTTAGACAAAATTTGCAGGAGACTATAACGGATAACAGTATGTTAATCCCAAACTGGGTTGATATTTTGTCTCTACCTAATTAGTGGTTCTCAAATATAGTTTATATTTGGTTAAAATCGGTCATCATCAATACATACTTTCTCTTTTTTAGGTATAGATAGATAGATAGATAGTTATGTAGATAGATATAATTAGTCTGAAAAAAATATTTGGTTTATTTGTGTCTGAATCGTTTTAATGACATTGAAATGTTTTACATTTTAAAAAAGGAAACAAGTTAAATTTTTTTCCGCCATTTTATATTTGTTTTTCTTGCTATCGAATGTCGAAATTTGTGAATCTAATGAAGATCATTTTTTTAAAGTAGGTACATTACAGTATAAGATAAATACATTTTAAAGTTTTTTTAGTTTTAGTTTAAAAGATTGTGAATTGTGTGATTGTGTGTTTATGGATCTCATGCAGTGTCAATAAGACTTGCACGAAGTTGGTAGCATTCCGGGAATTTTGATGGCAAAGATGCACCTCGCTCTGATCGCCCTGTTACAAACAAAATAGACCCATTTGTTTTTTTAAATAGACTAAGATGTTGTGTTTTTAAATAGACTAAGATGTAAGATGCATGTTAGTAGTTACGATGTAGCTAAAGAACTGGAGATTGATCACAAAACAGTTTTTACCCATTTAATAAAACTGGGTAAGTACAACAAAAAAGCTCGATACTTGGGTGACACATGAGCTCACTAAAAAGAACTCAATTAACCGTGTAGGTACTCATTTGCAATAACTCCAGGAACTGGAGGAACATTGTTCATTATGAGCTTTTACCGCCAGGCATCATGCATCTATCAGGTTAACATCAAGAGAGGGTTAAAACTACTTGTTTCGTTTTTTTTTATCAGAATTTTCAACATTTCTACAGCAACAGGATTATGTCATTACCTACAGGATGGCACAAAGTTATCGAACAAAATAATAACAATAATAATAAAATAAAATGGAACATATATACTATAAATAATTGTAAATAAATAACCTTTGGAAAAAATTACTTTAATTTTCATATAAAATGCGAAATGCAAAATGGGACAAGAGGTTGTCTCTTTTCCCCAGCTAATATTTTAGTATTGAAAAAAAAAACAAAAAACCTCTGGAATAGTACAGATTGCTTTAAATCCTATAAATTTTACGTTTGTTTCGACCGCAGTTGTTGCAAGATGAGTATCGTCTTGTTCGGCGTACAAAGTTATATGGACTTACATTTTGTAAATGAGGATTTTGCACATTAAAATAAGGAAGTATTGCTCCATAGTTACCAAAATTTTGTCTAACGGGTACTATATTTCTAAAAGGATGATCCGAAGCTTGGGTCAATTTTGAATATAACGAATTGTAATAAGGCTGTTTTAATAACGGCTGTTGACTCATACTTTCTACTTTCGCAGGCCTATATTGATATGCATTTTCGTAGATATTTGAATTGTAATCATCTATACTTTTCTCATTTATAGAGGTTTCCCCAGTTTTATCTGGATTGTTGCTCTGCTTGTATGCATCTGGGGTCATTTTTAAACGTCTAAAGTTGATTTCTTCGTTGGATATCTTACTCAAGCTCGCTGAACTTGCTCCTTTCAACCTTGGAAGAGGGGTTAAGTTGTAAAATAGTTTTTGGGGTATAGTGGGATATGGAGATATTTTTTGTGGCGCCACAGAAGGAGTTTCTACCGTACCTAAAATGTAAAAGATACAAATATAAAAAAAATACATATAATTAGCATTTTCTTAGATTGTTACGACTACATTTTTAAATAAAACTATTACCGGATCTAACTACCATATAATTGTAATTATAATTGACTTAAAAAAAAACCCAAGCCCACGATTACTTTGCAGCAAACGCTTCTAGGGAAGACAAGATTTGTGGCACCTACTGTCAGTACTGATGTAATCACATAGAATGTACAATAACTCTATATTTAATCATGATAAAAAAAATTAAACTTACCTTCAACTTCAGTCTGAGCTTTCGGTTTTTTTAAATTATTTACGTCAGATTTTAAAACTGTGTCTTGATCAACTGCTACAATTTCTACAGACTTGTTGCTAATTCCTTCTTTATTATCCAAAAGTAGTTTTTCATTTGGAATGAAGGACCTTCTTAATGGGATTGCAGGCATGGTATCCTCCGTCTTATCATTATTCGTGTCGTTGTTAAAAACATTATTTTTAAAATAACTTTCAGTAGATTCAATGTGTTCGGGACTATCTAAATCATTTTCATAAGCCGAAATTAATTCGGTAGTTTTACCCTGGTCTTTGATGCTAATTGTAGTACTTTCATTTTCAGTGGTTTCTGTTGATAACTCTTCTGACTTGCTTTCACTACTTACTTCTTTACTGTCAACAGTAGTAGCTTCAACATTTGTGTCTGTTTTATTTTCTTCGGTAGACTTCTTTGTCTCAGGATTTTGTAATGTTGTTATATCATTTTTAGATTTAACTTTTTTAACATAGTCTGTATCTGTTTCCTCAATAAATCGAAAGTTAGTTTGGTGATGCTCTTCGGGAATATAGTATTTGCTAAATTCACTTACTCTTAGAATATTGTCATTTTTTAAGTATATAGTTATACTCTCTTTATCGCTTACTAGTCCAGATGGAGTGAGATTAATAGCTTCACTTGAATTTTCATTATCAATAGTTGATTCCTGTTAATTAATATATAATATTGTAGTGTAGGTAATATAGGTATGTAATATTTATTAATTGTAATGACGTTCCGAAATCGTGTCAGATAATGATTAGTATATGATTTCACACCAGGTAACCAATGGCTTCACGTGATCTAATACTTTATTATATGATGATAAATTTTAAGAATGTTAAAAAATCATTTATTACTTTGTACTTACTTTAAAAGATTTAGCTCTGGAGGTTAAGAACATCAAAAAACTTACAAACAATATTTTAAGTTTAGTCATAATTAAGGGTAAAAAAACATGATTATGAATATAAGAACATAAATTATTAGTGCTTATAACGTGAGTTATTTCATCAAAATAATACACTTAAGAGTAAACTGGTATTTTGTTATCCGCGTCTATGTAATCAATTCGTAAAAGTGCTTTAGACTTTGATTTATTAGCTCTCAATGATACTAATAACCACTTTAATACTGAATGATAGGTTTTTTCATCAAGTCATTATAGGCTATATTACATAGAAATAGAATATCAATTGGGTTCTTATAATTTTTCCCACATTTTTTATTTGTGGAGAGGTATTTGTGAGCCATTTATTTTTAATGATGATTAATTTTCACGCCTTTTAGTCATCTTAAAGACTTATTCTCAAATGGCGTGGTGAGAAATGATTGAAAATAGTTATAATTAACAGGGGTTGAAAATGAATGATACTTTTTATATTTCCAGAAACAACACAATATTAAAAAACCGTAGCTAGATTCAATACTCCATTAAAATTAAATTTTAACTTAAATTTACATACATTCTAATAGTCTAATTAATTTATGGTTCTGAAATAGAGTAATAGAAAGGAAATCGCTGATATGATTATTATAAAAAGAATTAACTAGCATAATTTTAAAATGTCGAACCTTATTGTGTCACTGGTGGAAGTCAACTATTAATAAAAGAAGAAATAGTGACTAAAAAAGAACAGTGCAGTGACATAAGATCATATTTTTTGATGATTTATTTTTTGGGATTGATTTTTTCCTAAATAATCGAGGTTCTCATAGTGGTTTATTTTAATAAATATGGTATGTTTTCAAAATATATATATATATATATATATATATAAGTATTATATCATATTATAAAAGTATTAATAGCCTGTATAGTATTTGTGTAGGTGTAATAATTATCTAGTTTTGTACACTGTCTCGTGCTCTCGGTATGGTAGAACGTCATACCAGGGAGTATTATATAAACTTAGGGAAGTATACATAGACAGGAAGAAGTCACTGACGAAAGCAGCATGTCTATGCATAAGTTGCTGATCTAATAAATATTCATAACATCATATTGTGGTACATCATAAACCTACAGTCACCTAGGTAACACTTTCCAATTGAGTTGTAAGAATAGAAGGGAGAGGGGGATAGGGAGAAAAGAGGGGTCGAAGCCCTATCCCCTGACACCATTTTTATTGTGAGAAAATGTTTAGTTTTGGACATATTTCGATTTGAAGTTTCGTAAAAACTAACCTAAAATGTAAGTAATTAAGACTTCTGTGACGTCTCCGGCGCTTCAGGATGGCCAGCCCTTTCACCCTTGCGTAACACTGAACTGAAACCCAAGCTCGCCTTCGCCACTTCGGCTTGTTGGTCGCCTTCGGCGACCAGCCTCAGTAGCTACGGCTCGATTGGGTTTCAACTCAGTGTTACGGCGGGTGGGGGCTGCCCTCCTTCCGCGCCTCCGGATTTACAAAAACACTCTAGGGGTAGGACAGACAAGACTACGTGGAGTCGGGGTTAACAGAGTCAGTTTTGACAAAAAAAGTAATATAAATATTAATTATTTCAAAAAGCATTTTAAATCACAAACGTCATATGTCAAGTTGCCGCCATTTAACATTAGTTAGTCTAAAACAACAAAGTTGTTACGAATTGTGTTTTTCTTGTTAAATTAAAATGAAAAATTGATAATATCATATAAATATAAATAATTGATAAACATATTGCATAGATGTGAAGTGTTCTTGTGTTAAACATTGTGTTTTTGTGCTAATATTGGTAAAAACACGGTAAGTTTATTTCACACAAAAAAACATATAAAAAAGAAACTACGCATTTTCTCGGGCTGAGAATAGTATTAAAAGAAAGGGGAGACCAACCCCTTTCAAATGATACCATTTTCAAACCAAAACTCTTACAACTCAAATGGAAATGCTAGCCGTCATATTCTGAATTGGAAGTGAAACATTATTTTTTATGTAATGTGTTGTTTATTATATATTTATACTTGTTTTTTTATTCATTGTAGCCTTGTATAGGTTCTTAAGTGAGCATAATTATCAATAGTACATTTTTTTACAATTAATATTTTTGACAATAGCACCTTTCCATATAAATTTGTTAAATATAATTTGTATTACTTTAAAAGCATTTATATTGCCGATAATGTCTAACTCTTGATTATAAAATGTAATATGTTTTTTTTTAAAGGATCGTTTGTTTGCACCCCAACCATCTGGTGCTTCCCGGGGTAATTGGAAGAATTTAGCCCCAACGCAGGCTGACGAGGACGCATTTGACTATGTCAAGTTCAGATCTACGGCGAAACCTTGTGGGTAGGTTGTCTGAACCTATCGAGATAAATATTGACAAAAAATTATGTTTCACGGTTTCGTGGCGTTTAATAAATAACTCTTAAAGACTTTGACATAATCAGTGCCAAATTTGGAAAAAACGCGTAGACCTATGATCTATGAAGTCGAAATTCGAAAGAATTTTGATCATTACGATTGAATTAGATTTAAAGGTAGGATACGGGTTAGTACAAAAAGTATGTGATATTAGATGAGAGTTGAAACAAGCAATAAAACAGAAATAGCTATTAACATGTGCTTACTTGCAGTAGAGGATTTAGGTTTGAGGACGCCCTAGGCCCGAGACGATATGGCGCCCGTTATCCTTTCTAACAGTAGTAGTTTCTAACAGTATATATAAATATATACATACTGTTAGAAAAGATTATTTATAAACATATATGTACATATATGTGTGTGTGTATAAAATAATTAAAATAATAAGGTACAAATTAAACAGGTATAAATTAAACATTTATTAACAACTTATAGTTAGGCGCTTCACATTACGTAAAACTATAAAATTTTTACGAAAAATTGAAAAATAAAAAATTTATTGCATGAATCAACTGACACTTGTATAATTTATCATGGTGAAATAATGTTTCGTTTTATAATAAAGCGCAAACAAATGTTATAACTAATTTTTGAATGAAAAATATTAAAAAATCTAAATTTGTAAATAAATACTATGCTAGCATTAAAATTTTTTTTTTAATCTTTTTGTTAGATATTTTAAATTTTAGGACTTGCCTGTTTTTTTTTTTTTTTTTTTTTTTTTTTTTGTCTGTCTATGCTGTTAGCCCTGTTGGCTATTACAGCGTCACCGGGCGAGCGGGTGGGTCAGGAGACCCACCCTTGAGAAGGGGGGGCCAGGTGGGCCCCCACGGGGAACGACGTCCCGAGGGCGTCTCTGATTGAGACACGGACCTCGGCTCGGGGCGTCGTTAGTCAGGAGGGAAGCTAAGGAAATTTGGACACTAGCGTCCTCCGACGGCAGAACGCCGGAGCAACGGAGCACTGCCATGCCATGCCATGCCATGCCATGCCTACGCGTACACGTTATTACCTACTGTGAACGCGTCGTCGGGGTCAACGAGTACCGACTTGGGTCTTCTTTTTCTGACTAAAGTAGTCTTACGTGGTCTATACTCTGCGGCGTCAGCCACCAGTGGGTTCGGGTGTCGTTCAGCACGTTCAAAGTACTTTTGGGAAAGCCCCTTGAAGTACTGAGCGATGGTCGGAAGGTTCAAGTCTCTATGGAGATCGATGTTGCGTACGAACCACGGCGCCCCGGTTGCAATCCGTGTAAACCTGTTCTGAATCACCTGAAGGGGTTTCAGATTAGCGTGCGCAAAAGCGGGACTCGCATAGGACATGATGGAACGTATGCAAGCTTTGTAAAGCGTCACCTTATTGCGAAGGGACATTTTACTCCGCTTGCCTAACAGCGGATATAAACGACCTAATATGTAGGCCGCTCTGCTACGAACGGTCCTAATATGCGCAGTGAAAACTAACTTTCTATCTAACGTTACTCCTAGGTATTTTGCCTCGTCTTTCCAAGGTATCGGTTTATCAAAGAGTTTGATTCGCGGGAGGATCCTTGGGGGGCCCCGTTCGAAGAGCACCGAAACGCTCTTCTCAGGGTTTACCTCGATCCGCCATTTCCGCAGCCAACTCTCAAGGGAGTCGACTGCGGATTGGAGACGTTGGTATATCTCCCAGTGATCCTTAGAGGACGTGTAAAGCGCGGTATCGTCCGCGTACATGGCAAGGTGCACTTTAGATCGCGGCCTAGGAATATCGCTAGCGTAGATGGAGTAGAGGATGGGCGAGAGAACTGAACCCTGGGGGACACCCGCCCTGATGGGGCGGGGAGTTGACAGAACGCCTTCCACTCTGTAGCGAAAGGAGCGATTCGACAGGTAGTCCCGTATGATGAGTACGAGTCTGTCCGACACCTTGAACTGGTATAGCTTGTACACCAGTCCATTGTGCCAGACCCTGTCGAACGCCTTAGCTACATCGAGGAAGAGCGCTCCTGTCCTATGCTTCTTGGCCCTCACAGTGGCCCCTATCAGTATGTGCTCCGTGAGGCGTTGCACCTGATGGGAACATGAATGGTTGGCTCTAAAGCCGAACTGCTCATTTGGGTTGATGATTTTGAGTCTCTCGACTTCCGATCTAAGTCTACAGAGGATGATTCTCTCATATACTTTCCCTAAGGAACTAAGAAGACTAATGGGACGGTAACTACTAGGCAGATGCCGGGGTTTGCCCGGCTTATGGAACCCTATCACTATGGCCTCTTTCCACTGGGCCGGAAACGAGCAACCGGCCAGTAGAGCGTTAAAAATGGTAACCAATAGGTAAATTAAAGGAGGCGGAAGAAGCTTTATCACTTTGTTAGTGATCCTATCAGGACCTGGCGATTTCTTGGCGTGAAGCGCCCTAACTATGGACGTCACCTCGTCTAGGTTCGTTTCCTTGATTGGCGGACCGACCGGTGGCTGAGAACACATTATATTGAGCGATTTGTCGACTATTTCGACATGATCGCGATCAACCGATTGAGCAGACAGACGGCACTGGCTCTCTAGACTGTCGGCTAAGCACTCAGCTTTGTCAGGGTCGTCAAACGCGATGGCGGAGTTAGGTCCAACCAAGGGAGGCATATCTGAGACAGTGTCCGCCTTCAACGCTCTCTGCAACCGCCAGAATGCCTGGTGTGTTGGAGAGAGCGTCGCAAGCGTCCTATCCCAGCCGCTATCTCTGAAGTCGTCGAGAGCTTGTCTCGACTCCCTCTGGAGACGGCGCAGCCTCCGTCGGTTGTCATCTGTCGGGTATCGGTCATGGGCTCTAATCGCGGCGTTTTTACGGGTGATTAGAAGTCTAATGTCCGGAGGGAGTGCTCGGTAACCCTCGAAGTTCACTCGGACCTCCCTCGAGGACTTTCCTATGCTATCTACCAAATGTTCTGTGAAGTTAGTCGCGGCTGAGACAGCGTCCTCGACCGATGTAAGCTGGTCAGGAATTTGGTCGAGGTGCGCTGATACCGTGGAATGGAGTTGCTCTCGAAGCTTCGTCCAGTTGATAATTGTTTTTGTCGCGGGTTCCCTAAGGGGAGGAAGTCCTAGCTGAAATAGGACCGGTCGATGGTCAGAGTCTAGCTCGGATAGCGTCTCGATAGAACGTAACTGGAGTGTCACGCCCTTCAAGAGTACTATGTCGAGCACGTCGGGTCTGTCATGTCGGAAGTCTGTGTCGCAGTATCGCGTGGGACTCAAAGGCGCGGTGATCTCGAAGTCGAGACCAGCCTTGTAGCTTAGCCTATCAAGGAGATTTCCCCTACTGTTTGCGACAGTAGAGTTCCAGCGGGGATGTTTGCAATTTAGGTCGCCGGCCAGAATGGTTGCGTTACCTAATTGGAGTAAGGACTTAAGGTCCCTCTCAACTAAGGCTTTATTGGGAGAAAGATAGACGGATGCTAGTACGATCGACTGATGGCCGGTCATACCCACCTGACATAATGACGCTTCTACGTTAACTAGTTGGGGCGGATCGAGCGGAGTGCAATGAAGAGACCTTTTGTAGTAGATGATGGTTCCCCCCTTCGCGGTTGCCCTATCGTTCCTAACGAGACGGTAATTCGCGATGCGCGGATCACGATTACACGGCTTTAGAAAGGTCTCTTGTACTAACAGGACGTCTATCTGGTACGTGACCACGAAATCGCGTACTAGATCTATCTGCTTAAGTAGCCCGTTCGCGTTGAATGTAGCGACAGTCAGAGAGCGAGGTTTTACCCTTCCACGCGATGTCATCATGTTGACATCGTGTGTTCGTATATCGATTTGATTAGGACGGCGTGCTTGAGGAGCACTTCCATCCTCGCGGGAGGGTTCCGCGCGGAATCCCTCATTTCATTTGAAAAGACTAGGAGCTCTTCGATGTCTATTACACCGAAGAGGCTCGTGACGCACGCGAGCGAACTCGCAACTCCGTCGGTGGAGTTACGAACCGGCGGCGACGGTATCGACTGGGGGACGGGCTGTGGGATAATCCTCGGAGGCTTCACCCACGCGTTCGCGGGTGCCTGAGGGGCCTGGGATGCCTGAGGGGCCGCGGGCCTCCTAGGGGCTAGAGGAGCCCATGGAGGCTGAGTGAACCGAGGAGGATGCCTTGCCGGCTGTGTCCTGCGCGGCGCTTTGGGGCACCCGCGATAATTCGCGGGATGGCCCTTCTGTCCGCACAGGACGCAGCTGGGAGGATCCTCAGGGACCGGTCCCTTCCGCGAGCAGTCGGCTGTCGCGTGGTCGTCCAGGCACTTGACGCACCTTGGACGCGCGTGACAAAAACGTTGGGAATGCCCATAGAGCTGGCAGCGATGACACTGACCAGGAAAACCGCGACCGCGTGGAGGTTCGACCCTAAGGCCGGTGAGTTGGCAGACTGCCTTGACGTTAAAAATTTGCTTTCCTTCCGGGGAAAGCTCGAGATGGACGAGAACGAGATCGAACGGGACCCTAGTGGTCGCTCGGTACATGCGGTGCACCGAGATGACGGGGAACGATTGGGACTTAAGGTCCTCGAAAATCCGCTCAGTAGTGAGTTCCACGGGGAGCCCTCGGATGACCACCGTTAAGCGGCGTTCATCCTCTAGCGCGTAGGTGTGGTATCCGTAACCACGTTCGCGGAGGAGACGAGTCAGACCACGGTGGTCCGACGAAGACGCGGTTTGAACGCGGATACCGTCGGCGGTATTTCGGGCGGACGTGAAATGGAGCTTGTGCTCCGTCATAAGTGCGGACAGAATGTCCCACTTAGACTTGTCCCTTATGTAAAGTGGCGGCGGCGCGGGGGACTTCCGTGGCGCTGAAGGCGCAGGCGCTGAAGGCGCGGACGACGGCGACGCGGACGCGGCCGCTTCGGGCGCGATCGGCGCGCGTTCGCGAGTCGGGCCCGGGCCCGAAGAACGGTCGGGCGACGCGGGTTAGCTACTAGCGGGTTTTGAGGCCCGTTTTCGCGGGACGTTCGAGGAGAGCGCTTTCGTCGCCTTCCTCTTGGCCGATTTGGTCTGCACGGTCGTGAAACCGTCGTCCTCGTCAGCGTCCGAGGAAGGGGACGAACTCGCCGACTCGGAATCCGAGGCCATCTGCTCCGTAGGAGTGGCGGCCTCGACCTCCATGTCGGAGGTGCTCTCGGTCGCGATCGCGGCGCGCGAGGTCGAGGGCGGAGACTCTATGCCTAACAAGACAGAGTAGCGCAGGCATAATTCAGGCGCAATTCCGTGGACCCAGCCAAAAAACTGCGACTTGGACAGATCTTCGGGTTCCGCCGCGGATTTGGGGTCCATGGTGGAGCCCGGAGATATGAGCCGTCCTCCCTGCGTGAGCAGGGAGGCGAGTGCCTAACGTCAACCCTATCGAATCTCTGTCAGTAGGTGACAGAGGTGTGCCTAATACCCTAACGACTGTGTACTTACACGACGCAGGCTATTACGACGAAGTCTTTGAATTCCGTTTCGTACCCTAACTAGGGCGACGTCGGACTTGTTGGACCCCTATGCAGGCTCGCAGGCCCGCAGGTGTGCTTGCGGCGATGACTCACACACAAACACAATCACACCGCTGGCTTGCACACAATGGAGGTCGTTATCTTGACTGGCGCAGGTGTACGAACGGTCGGTGCAGGTGGTCGGTGCAGGTGGCTGGGCGGTCAGCGTGACGGCCCAGGTAGGTGGCGCGAATAGGCGGAGCAGGTAAGAGGGACATGTGTCCCGGTCGACTGCTCAACGGTGAATGGACTTGCCTGATTAATTATTTTAACAAAGAAATTCTACCCTCAAAATGGTTCGATAGTAAGAGCGCTGTAAAATAATCTTTAAAATTTGGTCTTGCAGTTTACAGAAAACCCAATGGATTTTAAATTTTAGTCATCTTAAAAATTTTGGCGCCCCTCAAAATTTGCCGCCCTAGGCCCGGGCCTCACGGGCCTAAGCCTAAATCCGTACTGCTTACTCGGGCATTAAGCTCTATTAGTAATAAAAAAATATATACAGATTTATTCGTAAATAATTGGTCACCTCTCGCACTCAACCTCTTTACATCAATCCCACCAACATTATTTCTACGACTTTTTAAAATTAATAGTTTTAAAAATTTAAGTTCATCTATATCTATACTAATATTATAAAGAGGAAAGGTTTGATTATTTTTTTGTATGTTTGAAATGAATAGGCTCCGAAACTACTGGACCGATTTCAAAAATTCTTTCACCGTTGGCAAGCTACACTATTCCCGAGTGACATAGGCTATGATTAATTTTCAAAAAATTAGGGATGATTACTAAAACTTTAATATTCTAACGCAAGGTGTAAAAAATTTACAAAAAACTGCGTGCGCTGCGAAAACGGTGAAAGTTACGCAAAAATGATGTTCTATGAAATTGATTCCATAGATTACGCGAAAAGCGACCTACACGCGGGCGGAGCCGCGGGCAACAGCTAGTACAAAATATATTTGTTGCCTTTAAACTGGCATTAACTCTGACCGTAGGTTTCGCACCAGGGCGTTGACCTTTTAAGTACTTCTTACAATATACAGAGTAATAAGTAAAAGAGGTAGCCAAAAATATTGTTTCGTTTTTGTGTTTTTTATCAAGATTTGTAAAAAGTCGTGGAACAAATGTTGTGGGGATTGATTATTATGAATTAAAAATAACCCTGTATATTTGTTAGTCTAAGCTAAAATCTTTAAAATTGCGATCTTGATATACATTTAAGATATATATCCAATAATCTCTACATTTAAGCACTTTTTCCATGAGAAATGTAGAAAATAATTACTTCTCTAGTTAAATTAACTCTTCTCAATGATGAGCTGTTGATAAAATAAAATATTTGTGAATAGGTATGTAGCTTCTGTTGCCAATATGGTGAAAGGTGCGTTGGGTGGTGGTATTCTTGGCGGACATGTTGCTTACATGAAGGCTGGTGTACTTGTAGGTTTGCCTTGCAACTTCATATTTGGAGCATATATGTGCTACTGTCTCCATGTAAGTCGACTTTCTTATGTTATTAGGTTTGATAACCATCGTTATGAATGGATTAGTAAACCAATATTAAGACCAAACATCCTTATAATTAGCCCTATTTTGATTATTTCAGATTTTGGTTCTGTCAGCACAAATTTTGTATCGAAGGACTCGAGTCAGTTTCATGACCTATCCAGATGTTGGCGAGGCAGCCATGGCTTGCTTCCCCAATCCAAAGGTTGCAAAATTTTCAAAAATATATAGGTACACTTATTTTATGTTAAAGACATATAATACTTTATTTACATTAACATAATAATAGTTTAATAAAACGAATGTAAGGTAGTTTAACTTTGGTTTATTTACTTGGCCATGTCGTTAAATAAGTTCGCAAGTCTCGTGAGTTAACATCAAAATATACGTGGATCTTTAGATCAATCCAAACAATGACTATTTGAGAACCTCTTGCAAAATTATTAATTTATTGTTCAAGGTATGCCATAGATGTGATTATAAGTATTGATTTGTTCGGCTCTTGTGCATGTTATCAAATCATCATAGCGAAATCTATTAAACAACTCGTGGAGAACACTCAGAAAAATACAATGGCGGGAATGGGTCCAGGTTAGAGCATTATATATAATGAATGATTCATGGTATTGCAACTACCCCAGGATCAAGGACAAGGGCGAGTAATAAGTGCTATTTCCCCTTCCTTGAATCCAGGAGCACTTGATTTTCATTAATTTATTTATCTTGAATTATCAAAAACTTTATTCACTTAACAGGTATTAAGTATTACATAGTATTAACACCGTTAGATTTACTATCTATAACTTCTAAAATGTATACATTTTAAAACCGTTTTGTATGGCCAATTACTTTTGCTTAGTTTCTATACATCTAAAAAAATACATTTTATTTTGCTCCGTTTCATGATTTTCACTATACTTAATAATAATTGTATTAAGTTCTTTACTTTTAGGTTACCCTAGTCTGCAGGTTTACCTGGCATGTATGATAATACCAGTGATACTCATTTGTTTAATAACACAATTAAAATGGCTGGCCCCTCTCTCCGTCATAGCAAATCTTGTTATTTGTAAGTTATTAATGACATTATTTAAGTTAAAAATCAAACGTAATAATTAAAAACGAATATGGAATTAAAAATATTAACCGTCCCGTTGGTCGAGTGGTTAGCGCTGATGCCTAAAGAAAAGCGGTGCAAAAGGGCTCGGGTTCGACTGCCGATGGGGACAGGCATGTACGTTATAAGCATAGATGACTGTATTTGTGTTTTTGGTCGTTTATTACATATATTAAAAGTCTATAATGTGTATTTCTATGTATTTGTATCGTTGTCTAACACCCTTAACAAAAGCAATTTGCTTACTTAGGGGATAGATCAATTTGTGTAATTTGTCCAGTGATATTATTAGTGGATGCTTGGGATCAAGCTCAGTCGGCAACCATTACGACGGGAAGACAAGTTCTTGCCGTTTCCAAGACTCCACTTCTATGGTTAGAACTGCCGTTGACAAGACCAAACCCTTCCACATTACTGTAGGAGTTTACCAGGGCTCCGTACCTTGGTCCGTTATTATTCAATGTTTTTCTAGATACTGTATCGGCTTACATCCAAGATCAGCCTCCATTGCTGATGGTGTATGCCGATGACATAGCACTCTTTGATGAGAATCGACTAAGATAAAACTCTGGAAGGGTACACTTGAGAACGGCGGCATTAAACTAAATGTCTCGATGACCAGGTACATGGCTTGCGAGAGCCCGGACTCGAATACTAGCCATATAAGTCCTCAGTCAGCCGTCCAGTCTGAAAAGTTCAGGGACCTTAGATCCGTTATGTACGACTCTGGGGGCATCGATCACGATGTCCAATGCAGGATAAGCGCTGACTGGGCCAAATGGCGGGAGGTCACTGGTGTGGTCAGTGATCGCAGACTACCGTCCAAACTCAAATGGCTGATGTACAACATCGTCATACGACCGGTTCTGTTATACAGCAGCGAATACCGGCCAGTACCATCTCGGCACACTCAGGAGATTCATTAGATTCGTAACGCGGTTTGGTCAAATACGTAACACAGCGGATAAGCTCCAAGAGCGGCGCCTGAGATGGTTTGGCCACGTTGCGCGTCGGCTTAGGGAACTATGTCGGATGGAAATGCCGTGATATGTCCGTCCCTGGAGTTAGACCTCCTGGAACCAAGGTAGCGCTGTTTGAATGTCGTGAAGCAAGACAAGAGAGCCAATGATCTAACCATCGAGAACGTCAAAGATCGTGAAAAGTGGAGTAAGTTGAGTAGAAAAGCACACCCTTACATTCGTCCGGATGAATGCCAGGAAGAAAAAGAAGATGAAGTAGATTTCAATATAATAACAATAGGGAATACTCATGTTTTTTTTTGACGTAAAACAATCATTTACCACTCTATATCGTAGAAAAATATATAAATAGGCTTGAAAATATTCTATATTTTTTTCAAAGTGAAAATTAAAACATTGAGTGAGTAAATGTGAGCCGTTCAAACGCCGACATTTTGCGCGCGCTTCGCGTGTCCTCAAATGACACGTCCAGTGAATGTTTACTATGAACTTTTTAGTTACTTCATACATATTTTAAGTTTTAATTGCCTTACAAATCACGGAAGAAGATAAAAATCATCTTACAAATATTGTATAGTTCCGGAGTGCAAAAATAGTATTAGAAAAACACCCGACAAAGTGTTTTTTGTATTCCAAGAGATGCGACAATACAAAAACAATGGTGTATAGTAATTAAAAGGGATAATAGGTATATGTCCTAAATCGTGTTTATATTGTTGTGAAGATCAATTTAACGTAAGTATACATTATTTATAATAAGTTTAATATAATAGTTTAACTTTATAGTAGGTCTTGTATTGAACAAAAGAAAATTTGAGTTTAAAATTAACCTAACCTAGTTTACAAAAGTTCAGTATAACTTTCTATAAAAACCGTATTCTTTTTTTGGTGTTACTAAATTTTTATGGTGGTCGATTTATTTCAAGCTAAGGAAGATACAGCAAATTGTATTGAATACCTATAATATGTATAACGAAACACTAAGGAGAAAAATTTAATCTAAGTTTGAAGAAAGGGTTTGTGCCTTATATATATCTGTGGCAAACACCTGAGACACCAAAAGCTGAGAGAATGAGAATGTGCGTAGTTCCAAAGTTAGCTATCAAAAGTATGTACATAGTAATGTTTAAAAACATGGTGAACCTTCACAGAGAAGTGATATACTAAGTCCTAGTACTGGCCATACACATATCTGTGATATTAATAAACCAGGAAACTAAGTACTTCTCCTATTGAATGTTATGAGCATAAGCCTTTCTTTTCGCATATTAAAGATAAATTACCAAGTGACTAAGCTGTGCAAGTTAATATTAAACCGAAGTATGGAAGTAAAGGTGTCAATGTAAATATACCGGCTGAAAAACAAAATGTAGCATTGTTACCATTTCCTCATTCAACACACAATATTGCTCGGTACTTTACCAGTAAAATTATCTGTTTTATTAAGAAAATTGTTTACTGAATACACAGCTGATAATATTTCTATAGCGTCTTATATCTTCTATATCTGCTGATTATCAACCAAGTTATTTATCTGAATCAAGTGAAGTGGAAAGGAATTCAGAGGAATAAACATTTTTAAAAATGTAATGTGTAGTGGCATAATAACTGCTATTGAAAAAGGGTTTGTAGGTATTTGTTTTGTTAGAGTTGTTGAGTATTGAGAAAATGTTTTTAGGATTACCTTAAACCTTTAAGCACGAAAATATAGATTTAAATTATTTATTTTTCTCAGTAGCACTAATACCACAATATGAACTTTGAGACCGAAAATTTGAATGGCTTGTCAAATGACGTCACATTTCCTTTCGACCAATGGTGGCGCGTTAAAAGTTTGAATTTCGCTACCTTAATTCACACTTCACAAATTATTTTATGGCCTTAAATAATAAGTAAACAAAAAAAATATTTGTGTTATAATAAGATGATAATAAGTATCCGAAAAAAAATCTTTAGACCATTTTAAATTTTATGCATATTCCCTATCAATATGTGGACTAGATACCGGCAAGATCTGTATTTACCACCTCTAGTAAACCGTGCGGTAGTAATGTTTTGATAATCAAGTCCTAAGTTCTAATTCTGCCCGTAACGACACACTTTTCATTCTATATTTATTAAAAATTTAAATAAATTTAAAGACAAATTCAAACATTAGAAATAACATATTCAATAATTCATATATTAAATTTTTTTTATTTTGAATATATATATTTTTTTAATTTCAAAATATTGTTGAACATTTTTAACTCTCTGAGGGATAAAGAATTTTGATGAAACTTTGCTATTTACATTTCCATGTGAAATTAGAAATTGAGTCTAGCGTGTTAAAAAAATAAATGGAAATTGCATAGTTTAAATTTCAAAATATTTATTTAATGATTTCTGCAGTTATGTGCAACCGAAATCATCTTAAAGAAATTCAATAATAAAGTAAATGTACACTTACTAAATATTTAATGAAATACTTTTCTTACTATGTGTATACATTTTCAGTGATCTGCATTTTCTTGACTATTTACTATGCCATGGGCAATAACCCAACTTTTTCGGGAATGAAAGAATACACACACATTTATAGTTTCTTTGAGTACGTCGGCATGGCTGTATTTAGTATGTCCTGTTCTGGAGTTGTCATTCCCATTGAAAACAACATGAAAAACCCAAAAGATTTTCCCAAAGTATTGCTAACTGGTAAGGAATATCAAGGACAATTAGATATCATTATTTTCACTTTACTTTTTTGATCGTTGATATTTTTTCTAGGCATGAGTATTATTATCCTGTTTACTTTCCTTGTATCCTTTTTTGGGTATGTCGGATACTTGGAACATTGTGAATCACCTATTACCGTCAACTTTCCCATGACTATGTTAGTATAGTTTTTTTTTTATATTACATCGTTGATTCGATTATCCTACTTCAAGACATATATTTTCTGTAATAATTGTATGTAATGTAATTCATAATATACTAATTAATCCTTAAGACCTAAATGTTTGTAAATTCCTAGGATGGCAAAGGTTCTAAAAGGAGGTATTGCCTTAATGATCTACGTGACCCACGCCATTAATTTCTGGGTGCCATTTAATCTTTGCTTCTACTACATCAAGTCTTGTCACAAACAGAACAAGCTTTTAATGTGGGAATTGATCTACAGAACCATTTTCGTCATTATAATTTCAATCGTTGCAATTGTGTTCCCAAATATCAATGCTCTCATGGGATTCGTAAGTATAATGTATAATTAAACGTAATCATTTATTCGGAAACTTTATATGATGATAGTGATGTTGTCAGAGTATCATCTGCAAATATCAACATTTTCAAAGACGTTGTCTAATCTTACGGGAATGGTAAAGGATTTACTAGACTGGAACATTTGGTAATAAAAAATATGATTCGAGCATTCGATATACTCATACCATTGATGTAACCAGTTACATCAATCCAATGTACTGTTTATAAAGCTAGAAGCTCGATAGATGAGGTACCATACAGTAAATTGGATTGATCCCTATGATGCTCTACAGCTTTTCTATAGACTGTGCTCGTGTGCGGTGTAGACTTTACCTACAAAATTATTTATTTCTTTTTAGTTGGGTGCCTTTTGTCTATCAAACATGGCGTTCATTTGGCCCAACCTAATTTACCTTTTGACCATATGGCACAGGCCTGGACTTGGTAAATACAAGTGGCGGTTATGGCGAGGATTGCTTTTTATTATTATTGGTATATTTATATTAATTTGTGGCACTATTGTCAATGCGAATGAATTGGCATCCGTATTTAAACCTGGAGGGGTCGCGTCTCGCAACGTGACAGGAGAGGTCCCGCCGGCTAAATAGATAGTCCATTTTTAAATTGAAATAACTTTTGTTTTTTATTGTATAACTTCTTTAATTTACTGAAATAAAATTAACAATATACATAAAATATTTAAATTACATATTTATGACAAATTTAACGTAAAATAAATAAAAACAAAAAAAATAATAAGTGAAAAAATACTTACGTAATTGGTCGCGAGGACTACGGGTGTAGTCCCTAAACTTTGAGGAGTTTCTAATAATGCGAACCCTCGTGCGCCTGCGATGCATTGAATAGGACCCGCGGTTAGTGATTTGAAAGTACCTAACGGCACAAGAAACTAAACTAAGCTTACCGTTTAGGAAATAAAACGGATTTTGTATCAGTGGACTGCATATGTAGTCCACGCGACCACTGCGGGGTTATATAAACATTGTAGGTATTTTGTTTTGATGTAGATTCGTTTTGATGTAAAATAGTTTTGATGTGCCCTAGTTTTAATATTATCAATTTATTATTCATAATATGAAATAAAAAAGTCCGCACATATTTTATTGTAATTTACTTTATTTTTATGCCTGTATTACATAAAAAAAAGATTTTTTAAATATTTTTTTGTGCTGATTTAAATTTTGGAAACAAAACTTCCTCGATGAAACTTGCTCAATGTCTTAACTATTTTATGTAAACTTATTTAGGTATTAAAGTAGTAAATTTAAATAAATGTATTTTATTATCATATCTTTTATTTTATAAAATTTATTTCTAATTACTTTTAGCTAGGAAATATTTTATATATTTTTAATACACTTCTATGTAAAAGCCATACAGGTCTCAAAAAAAATACATTATTTACTTAAACTTTAAAAGATTCACTCGGGAGCTTTTGGTTATTTATTTCTCCGTGAAACAGTGACAGTGGCAAATTTATCTTGAGCTTCCACACACTCACCGGTAATCTAATTTTATAATAACATTAAGGCCGTACACACGCACAATTTTTTTTAAATATATTATATATAAAATATTGATATTATTTAAAGAAACTTCAGTTTTACTCAGATTCCATTAACAAATTTATATTATTCAATAATACAGGCCATACTAAATAGCAGAAAAAATATATATATTGTTTCTTCTGAAAAATAGAGTTTTAATAATTGGATCTGTATTCTGTACCTGCCCTAAATATTTCTATAGAGATCAAGTTAAGCTGGCCGCTCATCTCACCCGGCTAAAGTATAAATAGCTTTTAACGCATGCGTACTGCGATCTAAATACCGTCCGGCGCCCGCGCAGACCGGACTTTATATTATACGAAAATCGACTGGAAAGGCTACCATTTGTGAAATAGGTGAATGTGCAAATGTGTGAACAGTGCACTCAAAGATAATGGATGATTGATTTTTATTGGTAAGGTTTATTTTATACTACTTTTAAAGCTAATTCGATGCTATTAAATACTTGACATTATTGATGGAGCTACATATTTTTATGTAATTACCTTTACAGTTATTGATAACGATCGATATGTTTGTATGTATAGATAGGTACTTGCATATTATTTAGATGTACTCAAAATAACTACTCCTATATGTAAGCAGTAACTCGTGTGTTTACCGTTTATTAATCTTGAGATTTATAATACAATTGTAAATTTTGTTACACAATATTATGTCAAAATGTCTATAATCCTACTTAACATTTCAGTTTTAAATTATACCCAACGATAACTTTACTTGACCTTTATTTGAGGGTTTTATAATTAAAATCTGAAGTATGCGCTATAGCGTTTAATGTGACTGCATTACAATATTATTAGGTAATGTTAATCGTGAGTCTGCCAAGCCAATAATGTAAATAAGTAATTAATCAGCTGCACTATAAATATCCCATTATTAACACACAAAACATACTGTTACTAAGTGGACAGTGATACATCTCACACTATATCAGGAAATAAAACTAAAGGAAATCCAACACGCACAATTGGAATCCTATCCTATCCTATCCATCATTTCTGAATCCTTCTCGACATAATATAGGTAGTTTAGAGAAAGAGAAATATCCCTTACACTTGTCTAGCATTCACTAATTACTTTTAAATGAAGCAACTATTAGAAGTATTAATATTGGCTTATATTATTATATACCAAGACGTTTAAAAATGTTTTAAGTTAAAACAGCTTTTCTCAGCAGTCTATAATACGAACTAGGATAAAATTTTGTCGTTCAAAAATTTACGTTGAAATTATAATTTACTAATATTATTTAGGTATATTGTATAGTCTAGCTGTAGTTCTACCTACACTGTAAAACCACATCAAAATCAAAGTTTTATTATTATGTATTTTAAATAGTCATGGGTACATTATACCTACTTCAGACTCTTGTTCTACCGTTCCAAAAGTTGCATCCATATAATAATATAATAATAATATCAGGACAAATTACACACATTGATCTAACCCCTAAGTACGCACATTATTTGCTTGTGTTAAGGGTGTTAGACAACGATACAAATACATAGAAATACACATATAAATACTGAGAATATATTTAATAAACGACCAAACCCAGAAACACAGACATCTACGCTCATCACATGCATGCCTGTCTCTGCCGGGAATCGAACCCAATGCTATACGTTAGGCGTCTGAGGTAACCACTCGACCAACGGAGCGCACCACGGATAAGAACTAAGAAGAAGTAGCCATAAATACAAAAGTATATTACCGAATGTACGCTAAACCAAACTTATTAAGTTGCTTTCTTGATATTATGATTGATGATAAATTATTAATACTTAGTGTATATATTTTTAGACATACAATTAGAAAGTCTACAGTTTTGTCTTAGATTTATTGATTTCTAGATGTCTATCGACATTTGAATACAAAAGGCTTGGGCCGCTTGGCTGTCGTCCAAATTCGAAATAAAACTGTTCAACTGAAACAAATTAGTATTAATTAAGGTTTCCAAAATAAGGTCCCTTTATATACCTACCATGTTAACTGCTTTGAAATAATACTATTTCTTTTATTATATAGTAAAGAAACTCGCTATGTTTCAGTTTCCTTCACATATTTATTATGAACAACAATTGAATGTAAAGATTTTTCATCTTCAATATTGTTTTATGTGTAGGCATATAGAAGTATTTGGATATATTTGAAAAATTTAATGTATTCAGGAATGGTTAAAAAAGAAAACAAAGACATAAAGACCATCTGCACATATTCTAACTCTCCCATTATGGGTCTATAAAAGTCTAAATTAATTTTAATTTGTGAGAATTCAAATGTCATTATTCGATTTGTCAGTTTTTGTTTTTTTTTTTATTTATTACCTTTGTACACATATATTCAACCAAAAGCCATCTCACAATAAAGAACAAGAAGAACACATATATTTTATTCGTGGTCGAACAGCTTGGCAGATGCTACAATTTGTCAACAATTTACCATTTTGCTAATGTTAGAACTTGTGGGAATGTTACAAATGTTGGGAATGTTTATATAGAGCCTAAGATAAAATAAGTTGAGATATGAATCTCATCTTTATTTCATTTTATTTTGGACTAAGTTTCTTAGTTTTTGTAGTCAAGAAAAAATCGTTCTGATGCAACTATTCAAATCCTAATCTGTCAGACTATTGAAACGAATGTCAGGGCAAAAGCTTAAAAAAAAGCTGCTATAGATAATATTTAAGATATAGTTCAATTGATCTATTAATTAATACATTTACTTAATATCATAAACATCGGCGATTTTCGTTTGTGGGTGGTAAACCGAACATACCCGATGCTTTTATTTATAGGGTTGCAGAATTTCAGTATTTCTGCGGCATTTGTCCGCAAAGGACGTGTGGTGGAAGTAAGGATATTGCTAATCTAAGTTTCTTTGTAAATTGAATGCAATATAAAGAAGGTGTATAGATTAGTGTGATCTGTGTTGTGATAGTGTGTATCCCTTAGTGACAGATGGAACAGAGGTCTGTTTGTCATGATGCAGTATATATGAAATTTTCGTAAAATTTACTGCACAAAAGTCTAGACAAGTTAATTGCATGTTTACTGCATTGTGATAAGGTTTAGTTTTGATTGCAAATTTTTATAATGCGTAAATTGATGGATGTGACATTTGCACTATTTCTCTGATTGTGACTCTAGTTGTAAGGCCTTTGTTAAATATAAAGCCTTTGAAATATAGGTCACAGAACTTCATTGTTTTAAAAAAATATAATTTGCGTGTAACAGGTTTTATTTTTAAAATGGTATATTTTTTTAAGTAATAAGTTTGTTTTGCATTGCTTAGTTTAATTTTTTAGAAAACGTACAATTCTTTCTGTAGATTCTTAAAGTACTACTTTCTCAAAAGTTTGGATTACCAAATGATTATTAATAGCTGTACATATTACTATTAGCTTATCCAAACACAGCTGGGGTAGACCAAACGAGGTAAATTCGTAATTTTTTCTCATTGCTTCCGAACCGATGTCCATATTTGTCGTCAAGTCTTCACCACTTTTCAATATTACACAACAAGATCATTTGCAATGAGTTTCAACTTAAAAATGTAAAAACCACGTATAATTTTATACTATATCATTGAAAATTTAAATATTCCAAACGAAAAACGCATGCTTTCGATATAAGAAAATGACAAAAATTAATTACAATTTGATCACAAATCAGAATTACGAATAAAAATTCAAATAATAAAACATTAGCTTCATACAAATGAGATTTCCCAGCAGGTGTTTACATTTTATTACTTCAGGCCAGTAATTTTTTTTTGGACTTTCTTTCTTATATATATCTTATAGGTTTCTTTTATGGAGAGTTATACTTTTTGCGACAGAATATTCACGTTATGATAGCATTTTATAGATAACTAGCTGACTCGGCGAACTTCGTACCGCCTTAGCGTTGCAATGATGCACTACTTTATTTTGTATAGCTGACCTATCTTAGGTATGAGTACCTATTCAATTTGAACTGAATCCTCCATATAAAAATGAATCCATAATTCCCTGGTCTCGCTATTCCTGAAAATGACTTTACTAATTTTTAATTAAATAAAAAACAAAATATATATTTTCATAATAGTGTTTATTTCTTAGGATTCAATAATTTCACTAATATTTTTAAAAATCGCTATTGTATATATATACATAACTTTGCATTTTTATTTAAACACTAAGCTCAATACGATGCCCTTTCATCAATATAATCTATGGCTGTGAATGACATTGACATTTTTTACTCGCGTTTTTTAAAATATGCAAAATTAAATGTACATTTTTCAATATTTCTGAGAGATTTTCTTAATATTTTTTTCCGTAAGAACCTTCTCCTAATAATAACAAATACAACAAAAAAAGAATTAGTGAAATCGGTCCAGCCATTCACGGGTGATGCCGTGACCAAGGAAAACGGGCTTCATTTTTATATATATATAGATTGTTAATGTTTAATAAAACACCAAATTTCTTTAAAGGCTAAATACCTAATATGTACAAGCTACACTTTTTACGTTTACACTGTATTGATACCTACATTACATTTAAGATTGAGTATATTATATAACTTTGTCGCAGTTTATTTTTGGACTTCCTTTGTATTTATTGTTGCTGTATTGTTTATAATCGGATGATTTGGCTTGATTGGCACAAGTGGGTAGATCTTGTTTCATCATTCATAAACCATAAATTATGAAGATTTTTAACAGTTTAAGCAGGTTACTAAAGCATTGATTTCCATTAGCATAACAATTCGTGATACTTAATGTAAGGATAAAAGATTAAAAATTTATTATTTAACGCAATATTTCTTATTTTCTTCGAGCACTTGAATTCATTGAAAAAATGTATGGATTCTTTTAAAATAAAAAAACATATATATAATATTGTTTTTATGAGAAACTAAATTGATATAACATTGGTTTATATATTCCGTCTTAGGTAATTAATATTTCGTTTGTTAAATTCTTTTCACTGAAAAAAGTAAATAAATACAATTAAGTTTATATAATTATTTTTGTTAACATTATTTTTATTTATTTTTGAAGAAGTTTCGTATTTTTTTTATGTTTATTGGAAGCTCCTAAAAAATATAAATAAATTTGATGACTGATGAAAGATTTTACAAAAACCTTATACTTTTTATGTAAAACTAGTATATGCTAGCATTACACAAACGTTTTTGAAAAAATTACTGAAATAGAATAAGATATTCAAACATCCTAGAATAAAGACTTATTATTTTATACCTCAATTTCAAATACTAATATTCATGGATATACATAGGTACTGGAAATATAATGAGAGGTTAGGTATAACCTGATAGGTGTATTTTAATTCCTTTAGGTATGGAATTTGGTTTCCTTTCTTTAGAGTAAATATATTTTTTAAACTATTACTTGTATAAAATGGTTATTAGAAACTTTTTTCTACTTCATTTTGCGTAATATTGAAAAAAGGAAGACCTTATTAATATATTTTACTTTATATTATTTTTATATTATAACACGAATATCAGAATTTTATAACAATTTATTAAATCAGCTGCCATTAAATATATGTAAATTCGATAATTCAGTTAATTTATACGATAATAGAACTGATGCATTAATATTTTGTAGGTACTGTGATTAACTTTATGATGAATCCTATGAAAGCAAATCTAAACGTTTTAAAAATCTTGTTTTCTGGAAGACGAGATGTAGGTACTTGCTACGAATACGGGTATGAAGGAGGTATCATAACATACATTTAGCTTGTAGGTATCTTGTCAACTAAATGGTTCTAGGTCTGTTTGGTTTAAGCGATATTTGTTAAATGAAGTTATATGCATATTTAGTATCAGTGTCTTTTTGTGATTCCAAATATATATTTAACTATTCTCGCAAAAAAATCGGTTAAACCAAATAGTCGAAATATACTCTGTTTCAACCATAAAATAGTTTTTTTTTATATAATAGTAGAGATTTTTTTTTAAATGTTGTATACTACGTTTTTGTATTTTTCTTACACGTAAGTATATTAATAGCGACGCTTGCTATTTACAGAATTGAATTACAATAGGTATTAGTTCGTAATCATTTACAAGACTAGACAATTTGTCTTACCACCGATGAAGAGTCTGCTTAATATTCATGAGACAGTTTCAGAATATGAAAGTGGTTTCTACTATGTAGCTTCCAGTCTATCAGATTTATCACAGGATTTTTAACAGTTTCGAAATAACATGCTAAAACAATTCGACCTATAAATAAATAATAATAAAACTCTCTTATATTTGATTACGTATTTTTTATTATTACAATTGTTATCGGTTATATAATATTACAAACACTATTGTATTATATAGTTTATACTAGCCTTAACATTGAAGAAGAATTTATAAACGAAAAATCAATGCTCGTAGATATATTTCTACAATGATTCGCGAGACTATTCATATTAAAAATGAGATTGACATTTTAGGTGGCTATTTAACATGGATCACTAATAAAAAATATATAATCATACGTCTGTGAACAACGTTGAGATCCAGAAATACTGTTAGTGCTTTTGTGTTAATGAAGACAAAAGCACTAATTCAGGGATAGATCCCTGCAATTGAGACCCAAGATACCGTTAAAGGCAGATAATAAATTAACAAAGTTTACCTTCATCTTGTCTCCCAATTGACACGACTGTTGTAAATCATTTTTAACATCGGTTCAAATTAAAATAAAATCTAAGCCAGTTAAAGTTTAAAAAAAAAATTCTGCTCGTAATAGTCTTAGAAAACATAAAAATCCCAGAAGTTAAATACTTTTATCAATTAATTTTCTGTATAAATTGTATATTCTAATATTAAACATATTGAAACGGAATGTAAATCGGACGAGATAATAAAAATAAAAAATAAATAAATAAATACAGAATGAAACCTGCGGCCTCTGGGAAACCGTCCGGTCGCTCTAGCAATGAGCTACCGTATCGCTACGGAAAGCAAAACTATATTTATTTAAATAAGCGTAACATACGAGTAGCTGTCATGTTTTAAGATATTTTCAAAACATTATGTTATTTCCTGGAGACAGTGTTCTAGTGCTCTGTAATCAGTACAGGCATTTTAGTATGAGGTTTTAGATTTAAATAACGATCAATATACAGCATTTAGTACTTCGTGTGACTTCGTCCTTCACCTTGCGAAGGCCAGATGCAACCTCAGCTTACTGCAAGAGTTACCTATTGACACGAATTTTGATCTTGATTTTCTTAGTAAATTTAATGTTTGTTTGGAAATGTTGACAGTAAGAAACCAGGTTAACGTTTTGAACTAGATTTTAGTATTTTTAGTTTGCGATATAGGTATAAAAGGATAATTGTATTTCTATCCTCGCTGTCAAATAAGATTCTTGTGAATATTTTTTTCCCATAACTTTTCGCTTTTTATTTAGTTATTTCTTAGTTACATCTAATAAAATATGTGTGTTTAAAGCTTTTGCATATATTATCACGATAATGATGAATGGACCTGTAACACCGTCATGTTTAATTCAGCATCCCTAGGCAAAGATCATAAATCATCCTGGCCCCTTACCTAAATGGGCGAGAAATGTAGGTCAATGACATCCTATTTGCCACATAACTTACTAAGTAAGGAGTTGTTATATATAAACCTTTTTCATTACTTTGTTTGTTTCATTTATATTTATTACAGTATTTGTTAAGTTTTTGTTTTTGTCAATATATTGAAATCGGTTTAGAAATTGAACTCTTATTTATAAACTACATTTATAGATAATGCATATTCGTATGAATATCATTAATTACACTAATCAAATTGAAGTTAATATTTAGGAAGAGGTAAATTATCCCAAAGGCCATCCCGTTTGTAGTAAAGTTACAGAGAAATTTAATAGCAACCTACCCACTTTATACCCGAGGACAGGTCTAACACGCGAACTTCAATTAGTTGAAACAGTCTACATTGTTATAAATCCATTATTTTTCATAGCTATTATATCATACACTATAATAACTCTTCAAATGCGGTTATCAGATTTGATTTTATCGCAAAAGTATAATACTTCGGTTTGTTAACAGTAAACCATATTAAAATACATTGGCTTGACTAAATTCTGAAAGTGTACTGTAAGAGTACTGTAAAAGTGGAAGAGTACTGTACTTACAAATAAAGTCACGTGTCAATGACAAAGACAGAACATTCTGAATAATTTTAATAAAAATACAAAGAACTTATATAATTTGAATTCATTCAATAATAAATTCCTTACGAAGTTGCCATTCCATAGTCATGAACAAATTTTCGTACCAGATTGTTTTGGAAGGATTTTTGTCTACATCACGTTAATATAAACCTTATTACAACTGCATAAAAGTCGTATTGCCTTAAACTTGCACATTGAAAAAGTTTTATTAGCAAGAGATTTTAAACTTTATCGATATTCTGTTAAGGTTAACATTGCAATGAGTTTTTTGGATTCTTGAGTGTTATTTAAAAGCAAACTTGGACTAGAACTTACTACAACATTTTAACATTAGTCTGATATTTGAATATAATTGTATTTTAGCACTTAATAAGTTTTTTATTTGTTTCAGATATGCATTTCAAGAAAAACATTTATTAGTGTAAATTTCTTTAAAAAATCAATATGGCGGAAGCGGAAGGAGGCGCGAGTGAGCAGGATGATGTATCATTCTTACGTACGGTAAGTTTAAAAATATTTTATTAAAAAGTTGTCTATACCTAACAATTAAAGTAGGTCTAGACTCTAGAGTCTAGACACTGGATTCGAAATAGGGTTGGGATAAAATTCACTTTTTTATATTATGTATATAAAATCTAGATTTCGCTTGCGTACGCAATTATGATTTACATGTTAATAAGCGTTATTTCCTTCGACTTGATAAAAAAATTACAATATTACAATTTATATTTTCCTGATAATAATATACCCCGTTATTCTAGAAATAATGGCTTTCAAACAATTTGTCAAAACCTTTATATTGTTTTTTATATATAATTGTTGACCCTACAGCGGTCCGAACAAAAGAAAACCTACTTTTTCTCAATAAAAAAAATAAAGAAATGTTAAAATTTTAGATTTTTGTGTTATAATCTCTGATATAATTTTGATATAATTCTCGAAATTTCCTTTACAATTTAATGTCGGAAAATATTATTATGTTATACGAATATTTCTGATGGATGTTTCCAAAACATGGCCATGCCTTGACCTAGTTACGGTGACACGATAAATTATCATAAACTTCGGATAATTTAAAACATAAATTTATTCTTTACAATTTTTTTATTATTACCTATTATTTCTCTAAAATGATTCTTAATATAGCCTTTTGAAGAGGAATCTGAAAACTATATACGATAATACGGAAGATGCTCATTACTTAAGCAAGCCTTAACCCATTTGAGCAATTTTAAAATTTTAATAGTCGGAAGTTAGGTTCATACTATCGAAAAAAATATATAAGTTTTACGGTAGTTTTAAGTACTTAACTAATATTTTGCAAATCTTAAAACTTTTATATGGGAAACTTTATAAACGCAAGCACCCAGGTAAGTCATGATTGACAGAATGTTTGTATTTAATAATTATTATTGATTTAATATGTGTCTTGTTAAAAATTAAACACTGTATAACTTATTTCTATAAACATATCTCTTCCACCTATAATTTAATGTGCGAATGGAACTTAAAAAAGAAAGAAGAAATAAATCATTTGTGGTTTTATTATATTATAACACAAGAATATAATACTAAAACATAATACATACACATGAACACATTATCATAAATACATATATATTTGCTTCTTATGTATCCGTAAACAAAATAATAATATTGTATAATCGTGGGTGGACAACCTGATGATGGGGTGAATATTTTTGTCGAGTCAAATAGCTGACGAGTACTGTCATTCTCTATCTCGGTGTACACAATCGCAGAGCAAAGGCTTATAAATTACTTATAAAAATATTACCTAACTACATTTTCTTGTGACTACATCCTATATTCATGATATTATTTTTTGTTAATATTATAGTGGTTTCGTAAACTAAGACAATGTTAGTTAATGCGAAAGGATGTTTTTACCTTTACCTTTTTATGATTTGATTTTAACTTCTTTAAAGTCATAATGAAATATTTAAATGTGATTAATAATATGTAAGTAATCAAAACCTGTCCAATAATTTTAAATTGGGATTTTTGAATAGTCAACCTCAACTTCAGTTCACAATAACAATACGATTCTTTCATTTTTAACAATCAACTAAATGTATATTATCTTACATTTCGAATCAGTTGTTGAGGGCTGGGAGTTGGCAACAAATAAAGTCGTTTATATATAGATCCAGACTCATACGGAAACGATATACCAAATGGTTATTATTATCTTGAAATTTATTTGTACATATTTAAAAGTAAAAGAATTAAAGTTTTCAGTCAAAACTCAAATCTCGTGGGTGATTTTTAAAATTTAGCATTGATGAAAAACAAAAATGATTACTATTACCAACATAACAGTTACTCAAAGAAATCCATGGATTGTAGCATAGTCATCATAATCATTTTTTATATAAATATAATTACTCAAAGAAAACCGTGGAGTTTGTTACAAAATCATTGTCATCATTTAGGAATGATATATAGGTATACTATACTAGCTGTTGTCCGCGACTCAATCCATAATTGCGGTACAACTAATTATATGTCACGGTCAAAACCACGTTTGAAAGTTAGGATTTCTATAGCCTATATATTTTTTTGGCCCATGCCTATGTAACATTGCCAAGTTTCATCAAAATCCGTTTAGTAGTATTGGCGTGATTAAGTATCAAACATCCATCCAAACATCCACACTTTCGAACACATAATATTAGTATAGGATAGTACAGATTAAAATGTAAAAACAACTCGTAATCTGTAAAGATGCGGAAATGAAGGAACCTAATCCTTGCATCCCTCCTCATTTCTCAAGGATAGCTAGTCATTTGTACCTTTCTATATATGCAAATGATGTCCATAAGTAAATTGATGGACTATATGCTTTTCTGCCAATCCAATAAAAAGGATTGGATTGTCAAAAGTTCCTTTAGATAAAAAAACACACCTTAACCTATGCCTGTATTTTATATGTACTAAATTATATTCTCTTTCTAGGACAGATAGATGGACCTGAATTTAATCTTACCGCTTACGTTAGTTAACTTTTTCACTTTTAAATTTAAATTTAAGTTTAAATTTAAATCTTTAAAGAATTTAGTTAAAAATAGGTTCTTAAATATATTTTTATCGAACAACATCTATTATTAATTTGTTCATGTAAGTTTTGCATGTCAAATTTCTTGTCGTATTGTCTCCTTTCCTTTAAAAACTTTCGATCACATCTTCTAATAAGCTTTGTTTTTATGATCGAAATATTGAAGAAAATGAATAATATAATTATTATTTAATGAAAAGACCAATCAATTTATAGAAATATTAATTTGTTAATAAATAAATAAATTATTATGATTTGAGGGATTTTGTTTCTAAATCAAGGTTTGAATAATAACAAAATGTTACCAGCTGCAGTGTTTATAATCAAAAGTCTTATGTGCTTATATTTAATTATATTTTTTAGAGATAAAAATAAATAGAGCACATATTACCTAAACAATTTATTATCGTGACTTGACTTGATTTTAATAATATGTGACCCAGGTGTCCGTATCCCCACATAAACCCATACCTCTCGGTTCCTTGTTCTGGGAAAACCTACCCTTATAATCGATACACATAAAACAAGTAGGGTATACATAAGATAGGTTAGAGAAGTAATTCAACATAATGATGGTCTGATTGTTTTACTTACATCCTATATTAAAAATATTTTCTAATTCAAATTGGATAACATATAATGTTTTGTCTTTTTTCTATACGTTCATACCTACTGCTCGTTTTAAATTAGACTTCATTTGTTTTTTGAGTTACGTTTATCGAACAAACTGGTCTTAGAGATCAGTGTGTCTGAATGAACCAAAAGTATTGGGTTCGATTTCCAAATGTCACAATTCTTTGTTTAATCCATCCATCGTTGTTCTTAGTATGAATTGTTAATATTCACTAAGATGTTTAAAAAAACTACCGCGATAAATGATTACTAATGCAAAGGTGTTTTCTTTTTTAATAAACTATACCACCGACAACGTTTACTTCAAAACTCCTATTATGAAACTTGGATGTTAAAATTACAAACACTGCTTGATATAAATACTTGGGCAAAATGCAATTTATAAATAACAAGAACTGACGTCAATCATAGCATTTGTGTCATCGTCATATTTTTGTTCTTTCATCATGATTAAGCTACATCGCCTTAGTACAAATTCTAGATCCAAATTTAACTTTACTATTCATAGTAATATAGTTTCTATTTCATTTAGATTATTATCACCATACATTAAATGAATCAAATTCAGATAGAGTTTTGAGATAAATGCTATTTATATTTATACCTACTACTTGAAAAAATATTAGTACTTATATACTGTTACAATTTATCCTATCCTATCTATATATTTAAACGTAAATGCTAAGCACATATATCCATAAAACGAAGTGTACTCATTGATTTATAACTTAATCTCGAAAACTATACGACGGATGTAATATTTTTACATAACTTTATGTATATATATTAAGTTATGTAATATTTTTCAATACATTTATATACATATAAATATACATATGTATATAAAATATAATTTGCAAATAATATTCCACACGACTGATATATAAATCTGTCCAATCTTTTCGAATTGCTTTTACTGTCTGTCGACCCTATTTACATTGGCACATACAAACAACTAGAAGACCTATTCATATATATATAAGTAATCAAAATTACCAATTAATCTAATAAAAAAACTCTGACTAGTATAACTTAGTACCTATTTATTTATTATTTTATTCATTTATTTATTTATGTACCATTAAATTAAAATTACAAAAAAAGAAGAAAATTACAAAGTACAAAAGATTACTATTGTTTATTTATTTTAAATATAATTTAACAGGAAGACATGGTATGTCTGTCTTGCACAGCTACGGGGGAGCGTGTTTGTCTGGCTGCAGAGGGCTTCGGAAACCGACACTGCTTCTTGGAAAACATCGCCGACAAGAACATACCTCCAGATCTATCACAATGCGTGTTTGTCATTGAACAGGTGAGCAATTAACTGTTTTCTGAGTGTTTATTACATATATTTGTCTGGCTTCTTTGAATACCGCCAGTACCTACTCGTATTTGGCATTTTGCCATAACTACTACAATCACAAATATTTATAGTTGTAACCATAAAATCAATACACTTCTCTTCATGACATGATAACATTTTTATTCTGGAAGTTGAAGGCATTAACCTATTTTGAATAATACCTATTTTACATAAGTTTAGATAAGCAAATTTTTTTTTCTAGGCATTGTCCGTCAGAGCTCTGCAAGAATTGGTTACAGCAGCAGGTTCAGAAACTGTAAGTAATTTTTTTTCATTAAAACTCTTAAATGTATTTATAAATAACAGTTGACCACCCATAAATACTCCTAATTTTAAATAATTTGAAAAATAACTGTAATATTTGAAAAATATTGACTAAGAGATTTTTATTTGGTAACTTAAAAAAAAAAGAATTCGTTTGTATGTTCGAACTTTTTTTTTTATAAAAGAAAGACCAATGTTCCGATTAAACAAAACACTTACTAAATATAAATCTCTACAAAATATTAAAAAACTGTAAAAGCACCGATTGCAACTACTCTATTCTGTCACACCTCGTGAAATTTATGTCTTGTATTTAACATTATTGTTTCCATTTGTGAATAATATTGTCCTATTTACGAATTGCTTTCGTCTTTAAATGTTTACAGGGGAAAGAAAACTTATTAGTGAGTACACGTACAATCAAAAGTCGGTAAAATTAATGTCACGAAAAAATACTTTACACGGAAAAAATTTAATATCAAAATTCAAACAAAATAAATCAAAAGTCTTTTTTGTGTTAAAATATTTTTTAACGTGACAACATGCATGAAATTTTGGTTATATCATTCATTTATTAATTGGAAAAAAAGAAAAATTTGGAATAAAAACGTTTTGGCTAAAATTAATGTACTTCTGTAACAATATTTTATTCGATTTTATTGGGTTTGGAACTAATTTATATAAAATACCACATAATTATTGAATATATTTAAAAATAAAGATAGTTTAAATGATCGACATACAGCGCTACATAGTATACACGATACTTAAGAATAACTATTTAAATTAAATAAACAGTTCTTAAGTATACTTTTTACCAAATGAATAGATTCATAGAAACCGAAGCATATATACAAACTTGTCACTTAAATATTAGTTACACTTCACAATATGATTTATCAACACACTATTTAAAATGTAAAATTTCACTTAGAGATTGTATAAACATTACTTAATATTTTTTTTAAAGACATGTAGCAGAAATGTTTTACTTACTAATTAAGGTTTTCAATTTAGATGCTTGTTTTGGTTATTTAATTATTTTTAATTAATATCTTCATCAATTAAATTTGCAAAAAAAATAATTAAAAATATAATGTGCATGTTTATTTTTTAAAATATCACTGAACCTTAATTCCGCATGATTGTTTTAAAAAGAAACAATTTAGAATACTTACCTCGACATAAGCAAAGCGGATTATCAAACACAAGTAGGTACCTTAATGCTAGGGAAGCCTTATTAATTTTTTCCATGTAATTTTAATAAAACAAATAAAATTACAATATAATACTTACTTTTTAATTATTACTTGTTTCAAGCACATTTATTGAAAATATATAATATAAAAGGCTTTAGTCTACATAGATGATATAATACATAGCTTAATTTGGTAGCTCTCATTACTTTCCCTTACAGGGCAAAGGCACAGGATCAGGACATAGGACTCTGTTATACGGCAATGCTATACTTCTGCGTCATCTAAACAGTGATATGGTAAGTAAATCTGAACAACTTGGCCTCGCTCACCCCTCTCGATCTTTGATAATTATATTATTATCATTCTAATTGTGTTCCCTATACAAAAGTATTATATTTCTTACTGATATGTTTTTGTATTCCTTTACTATGTTTTTTGTATTCTCTCTCTGCCTGAATGCATATTGCAGATACAGATCTTGTCTTATTTTGTTTGTGAAAGATATTCTTAACCAAAGTTAAACCAAGTCCCAGAAAAATCAATTATTTTTAGTAAATAAAATCTCCTAAAATTAACCTCGTCCCGTGGTTCACATTTGACCGATAAGAGATTCATGTTTATTTTTATATATATCAACTTTCAATTTTGTTCTCGATAATTATGAACCCCATTAAAATATATTTCGGTTGAATAATTATGATTAAATTATAAATCATATTAGTAAAGAACGGAAAATGTTAAACGCAATTTTTAAATCAGGATATTCTCCTTTATTAGTCCAAGTATAAAATTGTCAAATATTTGAATTTTCATAACATCAGCTGGACTCTTACATGTACAGATTTTAAAGTATTTATCCTGAAACATATCTTTTCAGAACATGCAACAGTCTTTTTAAGTTGTACGACTATCTGCAATGCGCAAAAGTAATTTGTTTTATACAAATGCTACTTCTTTTTCTTTTACCTCTAACTTCAAATGACAATAAGGCACCCAAATAAGGAAAAAAGACAACATCTCCGAGAAATCTAAACTCCATTTAAACCTACATATTTAAACCATTAAGTCTTAATAGGCAAGCAAAAATTAGTTATACGTATCCCATGAATTTTATTACAAGATGTAAAATATGTTTATAACTATTAAATCCTAGTTTTCTAACGCTAGCACTTCCATTTACGAATATAAAACTTTTGTACCTGCCCATTAAATATCATTTTAATACCTTACGCTGCTTGAAAATTATCTTAAAATATAAATGCTCACCATTTTGTGTTATATATAGTACCTGGCCTGTTTATCTACATCTTCATCCCAAGATAAGTTGGCTTTTGACGTTGGTCTACAAGAACATTCTCAGGGTGAAGCTTGTTGGTGGACCCTGCATCCAGCTAGTAAGCAGAGGTAAAATTGATTTAAAATATCGCTTGAATTCGTTTTTACTTAAACTTGAATAGCTAAGCTTGAAAAATTTTACCATGTTAAATTTTATAACTTATTTTATACCCAAATTTTCTCTTTAAAATATTTTACATAATGTTATTATCTATTATGTTGAACACTGAGATCATCATTTATTTTATTTTTAATTTTCTTTTCAGGTCTGAGGGTGAGAAAGTCCGCGTGGGTGATGATTTGATTCTTGTGTCAGTTGCTACTGAAAGATATTTGGTGAGTTGGATAGGTTATAGTATTTTTAAAAACCGCGTAAATGAAAACATGTAAGGTCTCCTCAAAAATTTATGTTATTTTCTCTTTGTACAAAACAATAACAAAATACTTAACAAAACTCCATCGACCATGTTGATCTATTGAAAGTAGAATAATATAAAATAATGCATATAAACAAATTGTAATGTAATCTTACAGCACACGACAAAAGAAAACGAAGTGTCAATTGTAAATGCCTCATTCCACGTAACACACTGGTCGGTACAACCTTATGGCACCGGTATATCACGTATGAAGTACGTGGGCTACGTGTTTGGAGGGGATGTATTGCGGTTCTTCCACGGAGGGGATGAGTGCTTAACTATACCTAGTACTTGGACCAAGGAAGGAGGGCAGAAGTTAGTAATTGTACTTAACAATTTTTGTAAAATCTGGGCGAGGGAGAGAAATGAGAGCGAATAAGTTTTATATTTTTAAATGACTAAACTCTAATATTTAAGATATATAATTATTATCGATAAATGAAAATGTATCATAAATATGTTTCTATTTGATATGTAAAATAAAAATAAAAGGCGTTGGTAAGAAAAACACTTAATACATTAAACTTCAATATCACATTCTCAATTTCCAGTATCGTAGTGTATGAAGGCGGATCAGTGATGTCTCAAGCGCGGTCGTTATGGAGACTAGAGCTTGCCCGTACTAAGTGGGCTGGTGGTTTTATCAACTGGTACCACCCTATGCGCATACGACACATCACCACCGGGCGGTACCTGGGGGTTAATGACCAGAACGAGCTATATCTTATTAGCAGGTTTGTTATTGTTGTAATCGTGTTTTGCAGCATCATTTCCATGTTTCATTAAATTTATAATGTTTCTAATAATTATTCTTGTAACGAAGTTTAAAGCATTAGAATCAGTAATAATTTTGTTTTAAAAAAGAACATGCAATTTCAAACTGTTATGAATTCCTTTATTTTTTTACATCTCCAAAAATATTTTTAAATTCTTTTATAGCAGTGAATAAAAACAAAATTTTTTTTACAGGGAGGAAGCCACTACAGCATCATGTGCCTTTTGCCTTCGTCAAGAGAAAGATGATCAAAAAGTGGTTCTTGAAGACAAAGATTTGGAAGTAATTGGTGCTCCTATCATCAAATATGGTGACTCCACTGTCATTGTACAGCATTCGGAAACAGGATTATGGTTGTCTTACAAGGTTGGTTATTTTATTTTATTCTAATATGTAGATTACTAAAATGAACAATAGTATTGTATAGTACAATATAATGTTATGGGTATAATATTCTCGAAATCAAAAAATTAAGTTTAAAGTCGCGAATATAGTCAAAATAAAATTGTTTTCATTTATTTACATCAAAATGACAAATACACAATGACTATACCATTTATTTATTCTTGTTACCCAGTCATATGAAACTAAGAAGAAAGGAGTGGGAAAAGTAGAAGAAAAACAAGCAATTCTACACGAGGAAGGTAAAATGGACGATGGTCTTGATTTCTCTAGATCACAAGAAGAGGAGTCTAGAACTGCTAGAGTTATTAGAAAATGTTCTTCTTTATTTACCAAGTTTATTAAGTAAGTATTAAAAAAAATCTATAAATTATATCATTGAAATATATAATTTCAGCACCATTTCGTTATTATACACATCATACTAATTGAAAAAAAAACAATTAATATTCTAGTGGACTGGAAACTCTGCAAGAGAACCGTCGCCACTCCATGTTCTTCGCGTCAGTCAACCTTGGGGAAATGGTCATGTGTCTAGAGGATCTGATTAATTACTTCGCTCAGCCTGATGAAGATATGGGTCAGTTGAGAATATTATTATTATTATCACAACAGATCATATATTTATTACTTTTTCAACTATAGAATGAAATTATATTTCCATGAAGATTAATCTAAGATTCTAACACAACTGTTATGTTATGTATCAATATAAAAAATTAAAATGTATATTATACATATATATACCCTAACATTGCCTAATTTTCGTTTATAATTCAGAACATGAAGAAAAACAAAACAAGTTCCGGGCTCTCCGGAATCGTCAGGATCTGTTCCAAGAGGAAGGTATCCTAAATCTGATCCTCGAAGCTATAGACAAGATAAACGTGATCACCTCCCAGGGTTTCCTGGCAGGATTTCTAGCGGGTGACGAGTCAGGGCAGAGCTGGGATATGATCTCAGTTTATTTGTATCAGCTGTTGGGTTAGTGGCAGTATATTTTATGCTCTATAAATCTAAAAATAGTTTGTTTACTAATGAGTATTTTTTTTATTTTAATAATTTAATCAATCCCCAAACCTCGTCATCTCTTGAATTCTGCAATAAACATCATGTTGTATCCTTATAGAAACGTAAAATTTTATTACTATCAATCTTTTTAAATTGTAACTAAATTAATTAAAGTCACCTTTTTAGTTCTATAAAATAACTTGTTTTAACTGTCTATTCAACCATATATAAAAGCATGATTAGTCTCTCATTTATAGAGACTATCTAATATCTATTAAAATTCCAGCTGCCATAATAAAGGGCAACCACACAAATTGTGCGCAGTTCGCCAACTCAAATCGACTGAACTGGTTGTTTTCGCGGCTCGGGTCGCAGGCCTCGGGGGAGGGCACGGGCATGCTGGATGTGTTGCATTGCGTGCTCATCGACTCTCCTGAAGCCCTGAATATGATGCGGGTGCGCAGTGAATGTTATTTATTTTTTTGGAGTCATCAAGTATTGAATATTATATTTAAAAACATTTGGATGTGTAATTTCAATTTGCTTCTCTTATTAAAACAAATAGGAATATAAAGAGTCTGATAAATTTCTACCCTATCAGATTTAAATAATTATTTTATATAAAAGCCTGAGAAACTAAGATCCAGTCAATAAAAACATTTACTTTTAGTAAAACAAATAAATAAAAGAATGAAAATTGTCTTTCAGGATGAACATATTAAAGTGATCATATCTTTACTGGAAAAGCACGGTAGAGATCCTAAAGTCCTAGATGTGTTGTGTTCTCTTTGTGTTGGTAACGGCGTCGCTGTCAGATCATCGCAGAATAACATTTGTGATTACTTGCTTCCGGGAAAGAATTTGCTGCTACAAACTCAGCTTGTTGATCATGTGTCTAGGTAGATCTACTATAATTATATTAAAAGAACATAAACATTATATTACACGCTAATTTAGAGTCAGATGAAAAACTAACTCGCTGATATTTTATCTTATCCTCTTGTGAACATTACATATAGAACATTTAATTTAATAAATGTCTTCCAAGATTTTAAAGATGTCATACTTTTCCAAATCATAAAAATATATATATACACTTGATTTCAGCGTCCGTCCAAACATTTTCGTGGGTCGTGTAGAAGGTTCTGCTGTATATCAGAAGTGGTACTTTGAAGTAACAATGGACCATATAGAAAAGACGACTCATATGATGCCCCATTTACGTATCGGATGGGCTAACACTACTGGGTATATGACTATTATTTGTTTTGATTTAAACAAGTTCTAAATAATACTACCATCTAGAAATTTAATGTTGTTAGCAATTTATGCAAAGTTTTACCTACCTTTTCACAGATATGTACCCTACCCGGGTGGTGGTGAGAAGTGGGGAGGCAATGGAGTAGGAGACGACCTGTACTCCTACGGTTTTGATGGAGCTTTTCTGTGGTCAGGGGGGCGGAAAACACCCGTCAATAGAACTCTCGCAGAGGAGCCTTATATTAGAAAAGGCAAGATGAACTTTTATTAGTTTAACTATATTTTCGACTAGTACAGAACACAGGCTAATTTTCAACATTAGACCTGTATCTTTTAATTGCCCAGTTAACTGAGTTTTATATTATATCACAAAATATTGCACATGCCATAAGTTGGAAACAAAAATACAACAAATTTACACGATGTCAAATCATAACTTACTCAAAGCAACTTAAATCAGTATCAGGAGACATACTGAGTGTATACATGGGAAGAAGAGATCCTAGAACGAGTGCATGAACATATTGTGGATTAGAATGAAACTAGTTAATAATCCTGACAGGATTCACCAATTCCTAGTTTAGTTAGTCCTGGATGAGATTTATTCTTAAGTTTTCTTGGAAGTAGATTAGGTCTTAGTTATAAAAAAATAAGATCATACTATATATAATAACATCATATATATAATACTATACTATAAACTAATAATACTAAAATATTATTACTTGTAGGTGATGTTATCGGATGTGCCTTGGACTTAACTGTTCCGCTAATCAACTTTATGTTCAATGGAGTTAGGGTGACTGGATCCTTCACTAATTTTAACTTGGAAGGAATGTTCTTCCCTGTCATCAGCTGTTCTAGTAAATTAAGGTAAATTTAAGATAAGATATCTATATCTAATAAAATTAATTAATGAAATAATTAAGATAATAAAGTTTAAGAGTAATAAAAAACAAAATAATGCAACACTCGAAACCCACATTCATACTAAACGAAAGAAGCTTAATTACTTCAAATTATGTTGAAATAAACAAAAAAATTAGCTTTACCTATTTTTTATTTAATATTTATGTACACATAGAATACATATCAGATAAACTTATTCAAACAAACAATCGTACAAAGGCACTGCTTATTTCAAAATGAAATTTCTTCCAGCAGACCTGTGAAGTTTTTTGTACTTCTGCCATGTATTTAATTAGTTTGTAAAACATTTAACCTCACCAGTTGTCGTTTTCTTCTGGGCGGAGAGCACGGACGGCTCAGATATGCCGCCCCTGAAGGCTACTCTCCTTTAGTGGAGTCACTCTTACCTCAGCAGATATTAAACCTGGAACCTTGCTTCTATTTTGGCAACTTGTCCAAGAGGGCACTCGCTGGACCCCCCCTTGTTCAAGACGACACGGCGTTTGTGCCCACTCCTGTTGATACTTTATCAGTAAGTGAAATACAGTTACAATTTATTTATGTTTTTTTTTGTTTTAATATATTTACGTACCTATATGATTGTTTTCCAGATAACGCTCGCATCATATATTGAGCAAATTAGAGACAAACTAGCCGAAAATATTCACGAAATGTGGGCGATGAATAAGGTAAATACAATTTAATAATAATTACCAACAATGACACATAAATAAAAATGTAAACAAGACAAATTAAAAATATTATTAAAATATAATAGAGAATAAAACCAAAATAGTGTATTTCAATAACACGAAATAAACAAAATGCACACAAAGAACTTAAAACGTGTAACGGGTCCATGTTGCCTATTGTAATATTTTTTATCAATAAAGATAATATTATTATTATTAAAACGGTCATAGATTGAGGCGGGTTGGTGCTACGGCGAGTCCCGCGAAGACGCGCGTCGCGTGCACCCTTGCCTCGTACCTTTTGAGCGCCTTCCATCTGCTGAGAAGCGCTACGATATACAACTTGCAGTGCAGACACTTAAGTACGTAAATATAGAATATCAGAATGCCATTTCTATATTGTTGTATATCCTGATGTGTTGTTACTGCATGCTGTATACTGCACTGTAGGATATGACAATATTTGATTAATTAATGACTGTAATATATTACTGACTGTAATATATTAACTGATATGCGAGTTCCATATACTGGGCTATTTTTAATTAGTTGGCCACCTTTTGCAGGCGGCCTCTCTACATCAATCCCAAAAACATTTGTTCTACGACTTTTTAAAATTAATAGTTTTTAAAATTTAAATTGTCCCATACAAAATTTATTTATTGCCTCTGAACTGGCATTAACTTTGAGCGTAGGTATGGCGCCCGAGTTTTGACCTTTTACGTACTTCTTACAAAATACAGAGTAATAAGTAAAAGAGGGAGCAAAAATTTTTCGTTTGGTTTTTTTTCTGTGTTTTTTATCAAGATTTGTTAAAAAAGTCGTAGAACAAATGTTGTTGGGATTAATGTAGAGAGGCTGCCAGCAAGAGGTGGCCAACTAATTAAAAATAACCCTGTATATTATTTCACATTTAGTACCGCGTTCAGTTAGATTATGTTGAGTCTTATATTGTGGAACACTGAAGAGTGATTGATATACATATATAACGTCAGCAAGATTGTTACATAAAACCTTTACGTGGGTAGGTACATATGGTTTATGTTTGATATGTGGGACATATGTGGGTACATATGGTTTATGTTTGATATAATATTAAGGTCATGTATTTATTAAGCATATGTCTTAGCTGCTATAGGTAACTCTAGAGAACTTCATGTGTCTTAAATAATTCAGTGTCCTTATCTATCATGTTTAGGTTATCGTATAGACGTAAGTGTACTATATTATATTTAACGCTAGAGCTACAGTACTCATTGGGCAAATTAAGTAAGTCTGTAGATTAGTTTAGAATTCTGAAATATACATTTATTTGGATATTTGTTTCTTAATTTTAGAACAATACTTGCTTTGGGTTACTACATCAGTCTTGACAAGCCGCCGGCGCGTATTCGTAATGTTCGACTACCCAACGAGCCATTTATGCAAGTAAGAGTTCTTTTTGTGTCTATTGTTTGTGTAGGAACTTATTTCTTATGATCTTCTATAAGAACATTCTATTTGACAGTCTAACGGCTACAAGCCAGCGCCCTTGGATCTAAGCGCGGTGACCTTGACTCCTAAGATGGATGAGCTCGTGGACCAGCTCGCGGAGAACACACACAACCTGTGGGCGCGGGAAAGGATTCAACAGGGATGGACATACGGACTTAATGAGGTTTGTTGTTTTATTTTTACTAAACTGCAGTTGGTTTCTAAACCTGTCGATAACAAGAAATGATAAAATAAAACCGCAGACACTTATGCATGTTATTAATTTTTACATTACTATTTAAATATACCATTTTAAATTGACATGTTTACACATATTACAATAATACTAGTTACTCCTATACAGTTACACTATAAAGAGCGTATGTTATTTTTATTCGCATTGCTAAATCATCGTTACTGTATTAAAAAAAAACTTTTTTTTTTAATAACTTAATATTTTTTTATAAAATATTAATTAATTTCTTCAGGATACTGAAATGCATAGATCCCCTCATTTAGTTCCATATCCAAAAGTTGATGACGCTATCAAAAAAGCGAATCGGGATACAGCATCGGAGACTGTAAGGACCTTATTAGTTTACGGATACAATCTTGATCCACCCACCGGAGAACAACATGAAGGTAATCAAAATTTATTTTACTTTTACGCAAAAATAGATCAATGTATTAATGTAGTTCATAAATAAAGCTATAATTAAAGCGGTTTAATTATTTTGTGTATATCCTTTGTATCACATAAAATATATTTACAGCCCTTTTGGCGGAAGCGTCGAAACAAAAACAAGCTGATTTTAGGACTTACAGAGCGGAAAAGAATTATGCAGTAAGCTCCGGGAAATGGTACTTCGAATTTGAGATACTAACTGCTGGGCCAATGCGAGTGAGTTTTGAGAGTTTTGTTTTCAATTATTGAATTTTATTGTAACAAATATAGAGAAAGAAGTCTACTAAACCTCACATTAGAAACTTAATACATTTACTTAAAATTTAATTTTATTATTTTATAACATTAAAATCTGAAGAAAGATACTTTAAATATTAATTATGTTCAGGTGGGCTGGGCTCACGCAGACATGGCGCCCGGAATGATGCTGGGACAAGATGACAGCTCTTGGGCCTTTGATGGATATAATGTAAGATTTTTATTACATTTAAAGACTATTTTAGAGTTGATTTTAATTTATAAATTGATTTATATTTATAAATGTTTAAAAAAATCTCCTATTCATATTTTTTATCGATTTTATTTCTAACGTCAGTAATTCTAGTCCAATATAAAATAACAATATTTCTAGATTATTACATATAAAAGTATGGTACTACTATAAGTAGATCCTAGAAATGTTAAGTATTAATATATATTGATAAATTATTGAAATAGAGTTAAGCTAGTGATTGCGAGAATTCAAAAGTGGTAGGTTAAAAGTAATTCCCTATGCAGTCATTAAAATGGCATGGCGGTGCGAGCGACACATTCGGTACACAATTGAAAGTTGGGGATATTGTTGCTTGCTTCCTAGACGTGATCGACCAAACGATTAGTGAGTCACTAGAACTTGTCTGATCAATGTTAGACACTAATACAATTTAGTTTTGTTACTTAGTTACTAACGAATTTAATAGTCTATCTATAAGTCCGCAGTTGAAATTTTAGATCCTATAATCAATCCATAAGTCTGTTATTGCCAATAACTTAAACGATTTGGAATTTAAATTTTCAATAGTAAAAATTGGATCAGGATCGATTATTAATTTTGGTGGTAAGTGTCTAAGTCGTAAAACTAATAATGTACGTTTAATGTTCTGTTTATGTTTTAACTTTTCTATTTTGTTTTATGTACAAATAAGCTGTAAAGTATTATAATATATGTGTGTTCTTCTACCTTTCTAATTAATGTTCATCCTTTTACTATTTGTAAACTAACTTTAAATTGACCATACATCGAGTTTGAAAACGTATTCGATTTTTTTATCAGTATTCTTTATAAGGCGATAAGAAACGTTGTTTTTGATTATTTATTTTTTTTTTAATATTTTGTTATGAAAATTACAATAAAACATTAATCAGACAAGCGTAAAAACGATATGTTGATAACATTTTTGTCGTTACATGGTTATCATTTTGTAATAAATAAAGTATTTATTTTTGTATCCATAATTTTTTTCAAATCCAAACCGTAAGTAACTTAAATCCAAAGTCGTAACACACAAAGTAGAATTCCAAAATCAGATATGCACTTTTTAAAATGTTAGTCGAAGTCTCAGACTCGTCCATTTAGGATCTAGCGGCTTAAAACTAAAGTACTAAATTAAAAAATAATTATTATCAATAATAAATAAAAAAATCCAAAAAACTAGTTGATTTTCTTCAAATGGGTGAACAGATTGTTTTAAATAAATACCTAATGAACAGTCTCCATCAAGTCTCCTTTCTAACCAAAAAGTTAAATCAAAATTGGTTCATCATTATTTTAAAAGTATAATGCTTCAAAGACATAAACATATGGTAAATCATATTATAATACCACTCTTTATGAGACAGAGGTTAAAAATTAAGCAAGATTTGAAGATAAGACTAGGATATCAATTTCAAAAAGTATTTTTATATTTAAATATTTTTCGAGATTGTAAGTTTTTTCCAATTTTTAAGGAGGAAAAAGTGTATTCTGGTAGCACGGAGTCGTTCGGCAAGCAATGGGCGGTGGGAGACGTTGTAGGCGTATTCCTTGATCTCATAGACAAGACGATAAGTAATGGGATTTAGTGACAACATTTAGCTTGCTTGATAGACCTGTGGTTAAAACATTTTTTTATTTAATATTTGGTATTAATTTTATATTTATATAAAAAATATATATATAAGAATGAGATCTTGTTAACTATTTTATTATTTTCGTATTTTTATTAGTCTATTAAATATATTTGTAACTTCCAATAATAAAGATGTTCTGGCCACTTCAAAATTCATGCAAGGCTTTTAAATTTTATAGCTTATAGGCTAATCGGCAAAAATACGTCGTCAGCTTCTGAATAATACCATCGCATTCGCTTCGCTTTTATAAAAACAAATCGATTTTTATTTTTTTTTAATGGTATTAAGAGAATCGATGAAAAAAGTAGTCTCATCGAGGTAGCATGGAAAAGTAGATCAAAATTGAATCTAATTTCAATGCACAAAATATTTGATTTGCTTAGTTACCGGTCACTCACATTTTGAACATTATAAAAACTAATGAATGAGACAGCAATACACTATTTTATATATAGAGATTAATTCTTTATCACGTAAGAATGCTACATACTTCTGAAGCATTTCTTGGGCATTACGATTTATAATTATTTTCGAGTTTACTATAATGTTATAATAACATTCATCGCTTTGTAATTAACTAACGTGCTTGGATTTTATTGTTTGTTTTTTCGTGTTTTTTACATTAACACCTAAAATTTTTCATTTTATTTTGATTCAAATAATCATTTTACATAAAACTTTTGACAATAATTTAGTAATCCATTAAAATGCTCTTATAGATTTATAGTATAGTAATTGGTAATAGATTGTTTTTATAGTGTTGGAATTAGAAATTCGTCAAAAAAAACTTACTTAAAATTTTTAAAAGATTAGATCGTTTTGTAATAGTGCTAAATTACATTTTGATCTAGGTTTCTCTCTTAATGGCGAACTATTAATGGACGCTCTGGGAGGAGAGACGACTTTTGCTGATGTGCAAGGTGACAATTTTGTACCAGCCTGTACGTTAGGAGTAGGACAGAAAGCTAGGTAAGTTATCATTATCATTAGTATTTTAAAGACATTTCTATGGAGGCTTTCTAAATTGGTATCTAAAAGCGATACATCTTTTTGCATATGCAGCTGGTGGTTTTTATTTTCAGTTGTAATAATACCAGAAATATTAACTCTTATTTAGTCTCTAGGAGCCTAACTTTGAAATCAATTCCTAGATCATCTTTTATATAATTGTCATTACTTTATACTTATAACACAAAAATTAATGATATATTTCCAGACTTTCGTATGGTCAAGATGTGAACTCATTAAAGTATTTTACCACGTGTGGTCTTCAAGAAGGATACGAACCATTTTGCGTGTAAGTATTTATTTATTACAAGATACTTTGTATATTATGTTACTAGATGTCCCCTTTTGAAATTGCTAGCGTCTATATGAGACCCTCATATAGGCGTCTTTAAGCAAGCAACAGAAGAGAAGAGAATTTTAAATCTGTTATTGAAATATTTCTGCACAGGTACTATAAAGGTATATATGTGTGTTGATTAAAAGCGGATTCAAACGTACATTCAGGATATGTTGGCGCTGACATATCTAAATAGAATAATGGTCTGGTAACAAAAGACTAATATTTTAGTTAACATAATTTGAGAAATATTTTTATCAATAGTAACATGAAACGCGATGTAACTCACTGGTATACGAAGGATCAGCCGATTTTTGAGAACACAGACGAAATGACTGACACAAGAATCGATGTGACGAGAATACCGGCTGGGTCTGGTAAGAATTTGTATCGATTATTAAATTTACATTTACGTTTTATTTTAATAATGAGTATCAATGGCGTGTTAATTTTTTTAGTTCTACAAAATTACATTGATCTTTACAGATACTCCTCCCTGCCTTAAAATCTCCCATAACACATTTGAAACCATGGAGAAGGCCAACTGGGAGTTTCTTAGGCTTTCGTTACCGGTTATTTGTATGTCAGAATTTATTGAGTAAGTCTTGACCATATTGATACTCTTATATATATTATTAGAATAATAGATGGAAAATAAACTTATATTTTTTATATTACTATTAATTGAAAAATATATATATTAATACAGTGAAGCAGAAAAGGCACGTCGTTGGATAGAAATAAAGGAGAGACAACAAGTTCTGATGAGGGAGGCGACTGAGGCTCAAATGCCGGCGCATATCGATCAAATCATGAGGAGCGGGTTCACCATGAACGATATCAAAGGTATAAATTGTATAAGGAAACATAATATAGTGATTTTCTTTGTAATTTTGCCCCTCACTTAAATAATTTTATTTGAACTATAAAAAATGTGGATAATAATTTTGCTTGTTCCGCTAAAATGATGGTAGATGGAGTAAAAAGTAACCTAACTTTGACAATAGTCCACTGATTAGTTAATAAAAATGTTGAAGGAAGAAAACATCCTTTATCCCAGCACGATGTGTTACCCTATTTATTCCTAAGGTCTGCACTATGATGAGAACCAGGAAGAAATGCCCACTTCGAAGGTCAAAAGGCAACCGCCCAGACCTCCCAGAAAAGGTTCAATACCTCGCGGGGCTAATTTACAGAATTACAATTTACAACCAGGTTCAAAATTATATTTGATAACTACTGCCGAACTAATATACTGCTTTTCTTTGTTTCAAAAGAGCAATGTATGCCTAAAATAAATAAATCTCGCGGTAATAAGCTTTTCATAACTATAGTATGATCTAATAAAAAAAATCTGATTTTCTAACATTTCCACCTTGTATTCTATAGATTTATATTAATTAGTATAGCTTAAGTTAATGTATTGCAATGTCATTGACTAATCTGATATTTCTCTTCTAAGCGACACTTGCATCTATTCTTACAAATGTGCTTAAATATGTGTTCCAAGACATACTTTTGATTTTCTTAGGAAACCTCATATTACCTAATACTTTTGCTTATTATATGAATATCCACAAACATAAATTTTATTAATCTGTTACATATAAAAACATAAATCTTCTAATCCAAATAGACTTAAAATATGCTGACGATTTATCCTATTTTGTTCGTTATTTGAGTTATCAATCAATTGAGGAGTTTAAGCATTCATATATCATTTACAGGTACAGTAAATGGTATGCACAGATCCACAAGTGAGGCTGAAATGGCCAAGTATGAGCTCGGTGCTCTTAGCTTACCTGAAGATAAAAAGGCAGACAAGAGAGGAAGGTCTCCATTCAAGTAAGTTTTATAATTTATTATAAATTACTTCAAATTCCTAGTAAAACATTTCTTTAATAATTTATGAAGACTACATATAAAATATTTTTAAACATTTAATTTCCATAAATTATATATTTCTATGTTCATAATTGAAACATCTATTTTAATAAGGTTCTTCCGAAGCAAACGTGGGGAGAGTGGGGAACGGGGAAAATCTCGTAAATCAAAAACTCCAGACCCCTTCAGTGACACAGAAGTATCTCCTGAAAGAGGAGGCATGAGGAGACAAAACCCACAAATACGTATATCACAGGTATTATTATCCTTATGAGTTGGCTATCAAAGCGCATCTGCTTTATAACCACGATAATTACCCTAAGAGTTTGAAACCTCACTGTACAGTTTTAAAAATCGCAAGAATCCTTATCCAAATTTATATTTTCGAATTCCAAAAGTAACTCCTTTGGTTTTTTTTTTTATTTTTATCCATTTGATTTAATTTTTAATACCATCTCTTTTATGTTTGATGTGTTGTTTCTTCCTAAGGCCACTCAAAGATATACTCAAGGTAGGCCTAGTCGGCCCAACTTGTATGGAAGCCAGACTGGCTTGAACGTAAGTCAAAATTTAATTGACGTGTCTGTATAAAATAATGCTATTTCTAAATCAACAAAGCTTATAATTGGTGTAATTTTGATAGCGTTCAAATCTTCATTTGTGTATCTTTAACTTTTTGTGACTTATTTTTATTTTATTGGCTACTACGATTCTTATTTTGAATCTTCTCGTGAGAGTTAATTTTATTGTTTCTTGTTAATCGTAAATTTGTTAAATAACTTGTTTTTAGTTTTATTCTAATTTAAAAAACAGTAAATAATGTTTATGTGTTACATCTTTATTCTTCTAACAACATTTCTAAAAAAAAAATTTTTTTAAGCATTTCTGCCTTCTAAATCATTAAACTGCCATGATTATTAAGTATTAATCCTACATAATACGAGTATAAAAAAAAATTACTTCATTAATTCTATTCTTATCACATTAAATTTATGTTTTTTAATCGTAGCACTAAAATATAACGCCCATTTTACAACACCTGGCCAATAAGAAAATAACAATTTCATAAAATAAAAAATAAATTTTTGCTTAACTACAGACAAATCTAGCAGTACCTACTCCACCTCAAGAACGTAAACAGATGACGACCGCCGCACTCTCCGCCGCGGCCACTGAAACCGTCGGTAACGAGATCTTTGACGCGGACTGCTTGAAACTCATCAACGAATACTTTTATGGAGTCAGGTTCGTGGATATATTTCGAAGAAGCAACAACCATAAATAATAATTTCGCTACTAAATCAGGTGACACACTTATAAATATATGATCACCGCCGCTCACGATGTCAAAGAATGCCCAAGAAAGGTTTAGTACTCTGATACGAATAAATCACTTAGGGCAGCACGCCTCAAAGAGAGGTGATTCGACGAATGGGGTTTTCTTAGTTATAAACGTGCAAAATTGTGCATTCTATGGAGAGAGGGATCTAAAATACACCATTCCAAAAATTTTCGTAACAAATTTTAACTAAAGAGACAAGTTTGTTTTATCGCCTTCGTTTCTTTGAAAAAGCCGTTCATGACCAGTTTATACTCTAGCCCTAATGCTGAATTCCTTATATCCTTATAAGCAGTAGATTAGTGGGAAATGGCAAAAGGACTGTAGTTATTTAGGTAAAGTTTTCACATGTATTTGGGATCGGATTTACAAGGGGGTCCATTGGCATTTTATTACCTCGTGTTTTGGATACGATTTAACTCTAACGTCGTAGAACGTCCAAAAAAAGCAAAGTTTGTCGTATGAATTTTTGCAATACAATGTACGGCATTAAGCTTTGACAACTTTTAAAACCCTGTTAAATTAGTCTTTACATTCTACAAATCATCTTAATATTATCATTTTTTAATTCTTGGCAGGATCTTTCCCGGTCAAGACCCCACACATGTGTACATTGGCTGGGTGACCACACAGTACCACCTGCACTCAAAAGACTTCAATCAGAGTAAAGTCACCAAATCCTCAGTTATTATTACTGATGATTATGACAGGGTGATTGAAAGGTAGTCAAGTTTTTAGTTTTAATGATTTATTTGCTCTGATGGAGTTATTGGAATGATTTGAATCTTGAATTTATTTAATATCCACTAGTGGCAAACTAGTATTATTATAAACATATCTTCAGTGTCAACCGTCAGTCGTGCTACATGGTCCGCGCCGACGAGCTCTATAATGAGGTGATGGCAGAGGCAACTGGCGCCAAAGGAGCGTCTCAGGGCATGTTCATCGGATGCTCCGTGGACACTTCCACAGGAACCGTTTCCTTTACTTGCGAGGGAAAGGACACTAGTATTAAATTTAAGGTTGGTTTTGTAATGCTAATATTGAATTTATCGACCAATCATAATCAAATCCGGTATTTCTTTAACAATATAGTCTACAAATACCCCAATGACCGAGCATTTCTTTACAATGTTTTGCAACAATTGCTAATGGTTTTCGAAGTACCTAATATAACAAATATTATAGATGGAAGCAGATACGAAACTTTTCCCAGCAATATTTGTGGAAGCAACATCTAAGGAAATCCTCCAAATCGAGCTTGGTAGATCGTCCACAAGTCTTCCATTAAGTGCCGCAGTCCTGCCCACTAGTGACAAACACGTAAACCCACAGTTTCCACCAAGGCTTAAAATTCAGTGCTTGAAACCTCACCAATGGGCAAGGGTAAGTTTAAATTAATTATATCAAAAGCATTATGTTCGTCCTATTTTTATACAAACGACTTTCAAGGAAAACGATACGAACTTGGATCAACGCTTTGTCCTAAATTATATATTTTTTTAATATTTATTCACTTGTAAATATTTTAGTAGTAGATACGTATTTGTATGTTTTAAAAGTAAAGATTTTTTCTATTTTACGGCACTTATTTAATTTATTCACATACAATATGTGCAAAAAATGCGTTGTTCCTAATCTTCCTGCGATACAATTCTCTTGGTACTCAGTTACAATTATCTTCAGGTACCAAACCAATTTCTACAAGTGCATGCTCTGAAATTGTCTGACATCCGAGGCTGGTCCATGCTGTGTGAGGACGCGGTGTCTATGCTGGCTTTACATATACCTGGTTTGTAATTGATTTTTTATGAGGATTTTTTTTTGCATACAGACTTTAGTTTACGCATTGGTAGTGTTGTATAGTTTAGGAGTTTTGTTAGAAATGTTAATATTGATATTTTTATCTTTATTTGAAAATATGTTGTAAATATAGAGCAAGTATGTGCTACGTTATATTCAATGTTTTTAGCTTAGTCAATGGATTTTTTTCGAAATTACAATGATGAACTAATGAAGGAGTTACCTTTTACTCCTATGATAAAATTATTTTGTTCTAAGCCAGAACCTTTTGAAAAAGAGTACAAAAGTATATCAAATATATATTCTGTATGTTTAAAAATGTACTTGCTTCTTTTTCCAGAGGAAGACCGTTGTATCGATATTCTAGAGTTGATAGAGATGGACAAACTCTTAAGCTTCCACTCACACACTCTTACTTTATACGCGGCCTTATGTTATCAAAGCAATTACAGGTAAATGTTTTTTTTTTTTTAATTTTCCAACTCTAAACCTACCTTCTGTAAAATAATAATCGTTAAAGTATTTTCTTCTTCCTAGATTTTTTTTCATTTTTACCCGTAAGTTTAAGTTACATAGTAATAGTAAATACTTTTTATACATACAGGGCCGCTCATGCACTTTGCCAGCATGTGGACCAGAAGCAGCTGTTGTACGCAATACAAGCACAATATATGTCTGGTCCGTTGAGACAGGGATTCTATGATTTGTTGATAGCTTTGCATTTGGAGTCTCATGCAATGACGATGTGAGTTTTTACTTGGATTTTTGGTATTTTAGACAGATGGAATTTTCTGAAAATTTTTTAAATAAATTATTTTTTTTTTAATATAAAATATGATAAAGTTGTTATGTTTGATTAAAATATATTTAAATTTAAGTTTTAATTTCGGTGTAGTTACCACTAATTGAATAACTTATTATTTGTCTTTTTTAGGGAAGCCTGTAAGAATGAGTTCGTGATTCCTCTTGGACCAGAACTAAAAACGCTATATGATGAACCAGAAATGAAACATAGTCTACGTTCTTTACAAACTGAAAGTGTTCGACCTCAGATGCAGATGACTGACATTGCGTAAGTTAAGACTTTTTTTGATATTTTTCTTATAAAAAAATTAACGTATATAAAATTGTATTGTGTATCAATAACATGATAGTCAATGTTTTCAGTACGTAATAAAGACTTTTATATATAACAAATAAATACCTATTATGAATTTATATATTAAGATTCTGATTAATATTTATTTGAATAATTGACTTATAGATATTTTTATCGGGGGCTCATTGCATTCTTCTCTCCTTATATTTTCTCAAATTGATATTTGAATATTATATATCGATATTACTTCGTTCAACAGAGAGAGTATAACAGAAATAAGTAACCTGTACTCCCCGTTCTTCCCGCTGGAGGTGGTGCGTGAATTCGTGATGCAGGCCTTGGCGGAAGCCGTGGAGACCAACCAAGTACACAACAGAGACCCCGTAGGAGGCAGCAATGAGAATCTGTTCCTGTGAGTACGATGACTTCATAATGTAGTTCTTAATGTAATATATTTACACCTTGAACTGATATCGGGATTGACCTGAAAATAAATGTAAATAAAATATTTTCTTATTAATTATACATAGGCGCAGCGGAAGGTGCAAAAGAAAATAAGACAAATTAAAATTAATTTATTTTATAATTAAATTACATTCTATATGATTCTTAAACTGCGCCGATGCGAGGTCGCAATCCGAATACATTAAATGATTATTTTATTATTATTAAATTTGTTCCCATACTTTGGCAGTGTCAGTAATATACGTTGGTAACATTGTATGAACTTGATTCTTATGAGCGCTAAATTGTTACAAGCCGAAGCGCTAGTATATAACATATTCCAATAGCTGTTTTTAAGTATGGCGGTAATGCATGTAGGCATATCATAATAATCACGTTAAATATAAGTTACTGTTAAGTATGAAATTCAATGTCATTAATTTTATTATAGAGAATAATACTAATGTTGTTTATACATGATATAAAACAAAATATGATAACTTTGCAGGCCTCTTATCAAATTAGTAGACAGACTGCTACTAGTTGGTATGATGCGAGACGAAGACGTAGAAAAGCTGCTCATTATGATCAATCCTGAAACCTGGGATCCAACTTTTGATAAAGGTATGAATTGAGTTGAATTGAATGATGTCGATATAAAATCAAAATATTTGCGTTGTAGACCACAACAACACTGTAAAATTTCTTGTTTATTTTTAAAAAATCTGACACGATAATTTTATTTAACAGAGGGAAAAGACGAGCACAGAAAAGGTCTCCTTCACATGAAAATGGCGGAAGGCGCTAAACTTCAAATGTGTTATTTATTACAACACCTTAACGACATCCAACTAAGGCATAGAGTTGAGTCTATTATTGCTTTCGCACATGACTTCGTTGGCGATCTGCAAACCGATCAACTGAGGTACGACTGTTTTTATTTAAATTTATCTAGTAAAATATTATATAAAATATTTTCGAATAAATGCAAGCATATAATAAAAAGCTATTCTGAGATTAACGATTATCGATTATAAATTTACTAGGAACACTAAACTTATCATGGATACACGATAAATAAGTTGTCAGATCAACGGAATCCGGTCCAAAGAGGTCTAAGATTCGAGACCTGCCAGTGTTAATGAACTGATCATAATATTTATTGAAACAATATTATTAATAGCAAAATATTTCTTCAAATATGTAAATTTTCACAATGTTTTACGAAAATAGTCTGTAATAGTAAAATGTAATTTGTTTCCTTGACAGGCGTTACACCGAAATCAAGCAATCAGATCTACCGAGCGCAGTCGCTGCAAAGAAAACTAGAGAATTCCGTTGTCCACCGCGAGAACAAATGAACGCCATACTGAGTATGTAGTAAAATAACACATAATTATTTATTACGGTTCAAAAGTTTACTGGTTTATGTTATTTGACCTTACATAAAGTTACATATATAGTTAATCCCTCCCCTTCAATAGGCTTCAAACATCTTGAAGACGAGGATCCAGAAAACTCTCCATGTGGCGAAGACCTGATCACTAGGATGAATGAATTTCATGAAAGTCTCATGGCCCATGTGTCTTTGAATGCTTTACAAGAACCCGACGGTGATGTAAGTACTTAGACTTGTGAATTTAAAATGCTTTTCATTTCACAGTATTTGTTTCTTACCCACAGATTGAAAAGTATTCATTTTTATAGGTATATTCAAGATATAGTTGGTAGTAATGAAAATCACTTACAGATTTTTATGTTATCCTTTTTCCCCAGCGTCTTACTTAGATAAGTTTTATAGATTTAGATTTAACCTAAAAGCCAAGTACTTTTAGGATTAGATGTTTTATGAATTTATCTTGACTCATTGTTTGAATTTTCTGAGTTTTTAGTAAGAGTTTATCCTACAACTACATGAGTATTATACATACTACACGCACTTACACATAGACATCAAAACACCATAGCATGTGGTTTTAATTAGAAAGTTTTAATATGTAGGAAGCTACGGAACCAGAAACAAAACCTGGTGCATTTGGAAAACTCTACAACATTATCAATACAGTTAAAGAATTTGAAGAAGAACAAAAGGTAGCTATTGTGTTAGTTACTAACATATAATAGTTTCTCGTCTTTGGGTATTTTATTTTACAATAACTTTTGCAAGTAATATTTTAATTAATAATAGATTGATTAAAATATTAGTTGAATTATTAATTTGTGATGGATAATGGACAAAAGAGTCAAAACATAAGTTATCATTTTTAGAGGCAATATGTTTATTGCCTCTAAAAATTATAACCTAACAAAACTAAAATTGTTAGGCCATCGAAGAACCCCCAAAAAAGAGCCCCGAAGAGAAGTTCCGCAAAGTATTAATACAGACCATTGTAAACTGGGCAGAGGAGTCGCAGATAGAGACGCCAAAACTTGTTAGGGAGATGTTCAGGTAAGAATTAACGACAAATAAATATGCTTAAGTAATTCTTGATAGCAGTAAAAAGTATTTGAATTCTTTTGAAATGGACCTTATTTATTAAGCCTTTACTCAAAACTGAACTCTTCTATAGAAAAATGTATTACTTATATTATAGGAATATCATATTATTAATAAAAGGTTAGTTAACACAAACAAAACAATTTCTTATTTTTCCACAGCCTGCTAGTTCGTCAATACGATGCTATTGGGGAACTAATACGAGCACTGGAAAAGACATATGTAATCAATGCCAAGACCAAGTTGGATGTGGCTGAAATGTGGGTGGGACTGAGTCAGATCCGGGCGCTACTTCCTGTACAAATGAGCCAGGAGGAGGAAGAACTAATGAGGAAACGACTGTGGTAAGAAAAATTAAAGTCGCTGAATTAAAAAAGTTAGTAATTCTAGTATATTTGTATTATGTTGTATAATTGTCGAGGTTCACAATGTACATAATGTTCACAAAATTTATAAGCACATTTGTAGCTTAAATATATCTTTACAGGAAACTCGTGAACAATCACACGTTCTTCCAACATCCGGATTTAATAAGGTATTAAAAGTTTTATACATACATAATAACATACACAGATGCATCCAAACCGAAGACTTATAATAAACTTAAAAACGGGTAATGACTCGCAACTGTACGGTATCCATTATAAAAGCATATAACATACAATATTTCCGTTCCATTAGAGTACTCCGCGTGCACGAGAACGTAATGGCGGTGATGATGAATACGCTGGGCCGACGTGCGCAGGCGCAGTCCGACGCGCCCGCCGCCGCGCCGCCTACAAGCGACGATATAGAGAAGGTATATAATATAAACAAATTCAAGTAATGTTACGTGTTAAAATTTTTTGATGTGCGATTATAGAATTAATAGTTATGAATATGTCATATAACACGTTAGGGTATTTTGAATTTATAGAAATATTGTTACAATAAAAAAATTTGCTCATTTACTCCTTAGTAGAAAATAAGAGATAATAAAGAAAATAAGAAAAAAAAAAAAAAAAGAGAATAAGTTCATAATTTTAATTTGCTGGTATCACGTGTTTTGAGCCTTTTTTTTTTGTTTAATACAAGAATAACATGACACACCTCACACTAACTAAAAGAAATAAATATTAAACTCAATCAAATAACCAAAAATATAACATGATGGTTTCATTATGTAGGATACATCACATGAAATGGTCGTAGCTTGTTGCCGTTTTCTCTGCTACTTCTGTAGAACGGGCCGTCAAAACCAGAAAGCCATGTTTGATCACTTTGACTTTCTGCTGGAAAACTCCAACATTCTTCTATCCAGACCTTCTCTTAGAGGTTCAACCCCTCTTGATGTCGCATATTCAAGTTTGATGGAAAATACTGAATTAGCCTTGGCTTTGAGGTAAGTAAATTTTTTTTTATTACAACGGCTCCCTGGCCAATTCATATGTCATTTAGCTGGTCTCAGGTTCTATTACGCAACATAATATATTTCTATTAAGAACAAGAATATTTAGAAATGTTAAGAATATTTATTCGAATCTCTTTCGATAAGAAAATACATAATCCGATAGACCTACTTCGTCCACAAATGCAAACTTTTAAAAATAGTTAACACACCAGTTTATACATATTATTTGAAGCAATATTTTACTATAAACTAAATAATTTTTCACCAGGGAACACTACTTAGAAAAAATTGCAGTGTATCTGTCTCGTTGTGGTCTACAAAGCAATTCAGAGTTAATAGAAAAGGGCTACCCTGATCTTGGATGGGATCCTGTTGAAGGTGAACGGTATCTGGACTTCCTCAGGTTTTGTGTCTGGGTGAGTTAAGAGATACCACAAACTGATATGCGTTTACGAACTCGTGGTACCTACGAGTCGGTGCAAAAATAGTATTAAATAATAATAGTCAAAATGGAAACATAATAATTTTAAGTTTTTTTTGTGAGCTGATGTAAAATAAATTTATTTTTCACTTACCAGGTCAACGGGGAAAGCGTAGAAGAGAACGCAAATCTAGTAATCAGACTCCTGATCCGAAGACCTGAATGTTTGGGTCCAGCTTTACGTGGCGAGGGAGAAGGTTTATTGAAAGCCATAGTGGATGCCAATAAAATGAGTGAGAGGATCGCTGACAGACGCAAGCTCAGAGAGATGGAAGAGGGAGGCGATATTAGTGTAAATATTGTTTTTTATGATTATTCTATTAAACGTCTCTGAAATATAAAATGACAGAATATACAATTTATTAAACATCTTTAATAGCCGGCTAGGATCACGCAGGTTAATGTAAAAAACGTGAAAAATTCACGCCGCGAGTTTGTCATGCTTCGAGCCCAGAAACAGGATCCCTGAATGGGGTCGAAACTAGTCGATCAAAATTCTAATTAATTTATGTCAACCGTATCTAATAAATGTATATAGCCGTGTAAATATATATTTATAATCAAATTATTAGAGTTATAATTAATACGTATATATGCTATTAGTACGAGATCCCACTGCAAATTCGTGCAACCATCGGTTTTGTAGTGAAAACGAAATTTGTAAGTACCTATATTTATGATTAGTAGAATATACATATATCAGATTGCCCATCAAAATGTGGCGACTAATATTTAAAATTAAATTATATATTTTTTTTTGTAAAAAAATTGTACCCATTTGTAGGTATTGTAATCAAATTTTCGTCCACTTCACGGCAAAACATATAAAAATCGATGGTTGCACGAAATTGCAGTGCGATCTTGGACTATATAGACTATTTATTGATTAATCAATTTCCAAAGATTTAAAGCATTCTTTACAATTTGTAAACAGTTTAGCCACCCTCTTCCTCAATCCGAAGACGATGAAGACTACATCGACACAGGCGCCGCCATCTTGAACTTCTATTGTACTTTAGTTGATTTGCTAGGAAGATGTGCGCCTGACGCCTCCGTTATATCACTCGTGAGTATAACCATTAATTTCTAAAAATTGTATCATAACCCTTTTACAGACATACAACCTCACAAATAATTCATAGGTTCGTAAATTGGGTTTATTTAAAAGTCCAAAGAGATGTAACTTCAAAAATAAATACAGACCTTATTTTTAATGCAAAATTACTTTAAAATACAAACAGGGAAAAAACGAATCTCTCCGCGCTCGAGCCATCCTAAGATCACTAGTGCCGCTTGAGGACCTGCAGGGTGTGCTCAGTCTGCGGTTCACTCTCAACAACCCCGCCGCAGGAGAGGAGAGACCAAAGTCCGGTTAGTAATACGCGTCTTTATTACTTCTAATGTGGCCACATACCTGTTTCCAATTAGTGCAGCTTATACACTGACGCCAAAGGTAGAAACCTCTTCATATTCTCCCAAATCCTACTAATGGTTGTACCTATCATTGCTCCGTTCTTATATAAAATTAAAACTTGTCACCTTTTTTAATTATGTATCAAAAAAATTGTGTGTGAAATAATAATTATTTTTGGTATTTCAGATATGCCATCTGGTTTAATACCAGGTCACAAACAAAGCGTTGGTTTGTTCCTGGAAAGAGTCTATGGTATTGAGACTCAAGAGTTATTCTATCGACTATTAGAGGAAGCGTTCTTGCCTGATTTGAGAGCCGCTACAATGTTAGACAGGGTATGTTTTTGAATAGTCCTAAAGGGTTTAAACATATATTAAATTATTTTAATTGGGTAACTTAGTATTGTATTGTATTCTAAATTTTATCTGATTATGGTGATAACATATTTAAAATAAAGCTAATCTGAGTCCTAGTTTATAATAGTTAAGCATACACTACTTACGCAGAACGACGGCTGCGAGTCAGATATGGCTCTGTCCATGAACCGCTACATCGGCAACTCCATTCTTCCTCTTCTGATCAAACACGCAAACTTCTACAACGAGGCTGAAAACTACGGCAGCTTACTGGATGCCACTCTTCATACTGTTTATAGGTAAGATAGTTAAATCGATCTTATGTATCCATTTCATTGTTTATTTAGATTTGCCAATATAGGAATAACACCATTTTAACGAATTCACGTCGTGCACGGTTTTTTACAATATGCTTAGTTTAATCGAATTCGAATTAAAATTTGTAAGTGTAGAATTACACTTAAAACAAATTTATAACTAAGATGAATTTCACTTCCGGCTCTAATTATCAGGTTATCAAAGAACCGCATGCTGACGAAAGGTCAACGTGAGGCGGTATCAGACTTCCTGGTGGCGCTGACAGCCGCCATGCAACCCTCCATGCTGCTCAAGTTGCTGCGCAAACTCACTGTCGACGTATCGCGCCTCTCAGAATACACCACCGTTGCGCTACGAGTAAGATTTTTTTTTGGAAATTTAATAATTTAAGATTTATAAACTTGATATATATATTTATTTATTTAAAATTTTTATTGCACAAAAAAAACGTACAAATGGCGGACTTAATGCTAATGCATTCTTTACCAGTCAACATGGCAAACTGAAATCAACAAATGACGGGCACAATAAAAATAACAAAATAATATGGAATGAATACCCATATAACAATTTGTACACACACATTAAAAATATACATATATACTCAGATATATATATATATTTATCTATATAGACACACTTATACATACGCATATAAACATATATACAAACATACACATGCATATACATACATACACATACATATACAAACACATATATATACATCTACGCTAACAAAATAAAGTAAAAAATAACTGTAACTATACCATTTCAAGAAGGTATTTGCGGACTCGTTTCTTAAAAAGCTCTCTATTGGGGGCTCGTCGAAGAGAATATATCTACATAATAATCCTTGTGTTATAACTAACAAATAAAAGTCACAAAGTTCACCCATATTTTAAACAATAATTTATGATCGATACCGGTTCGTGTGAAAATCGAACCCACTACTACTTTTGCTCAGAAATCAGGACCAATAAAGAAGTGTCCAACTCTTTGATTGCGAAACTTCCAAACATGATTATCAATTCATTCCAGTTGCTGACACTGCACTACGAACGTTGCGCCAAGTACTACGGCAGCACGGGTGGCCAGGGACTGTACGGAGCTTCCTCGGACGAGGAGAAGCGACTCACCATGATGCTCTTCTCCAACATCTTTGACTCGCTCAGCAAAATGGACTACGAACCGGAGCTGTTTGGAAAAGCGCTACCCTGCCTAATTGCTATTGGTCTGTTTAAATATATATAAAAAATATACTTAGAAATAAATGTGATTAAAAGAGATTGTTTGCATTTTAATCTATTGATGTAGATATTGATTCAACAACGAACTGCTTTTTTTCAGGTTGTGCCCTTCCACCCGACTATTCCTTGTCTAAAAACTATGATGACGAATTTTATGGAAAGGAGACTAATACCACAGGTATCAGAAACTTTTCTATTCCTAAGCAAATCGTAACACTGTACCATCACATTTTATATTTACAATGTTATTGATTTTTATTCATAGTTGCTGACAACCCTCAGTACGATCCCCAACCTATCAACACCTCCTCAGTAGCACTCAACAACGATCTTAACACAATCGTACAAAAGTTCTCTGAGCATTATCACGACGCTTGGGCATCACGGTGAGAAAATAACTTGCAAAATATGTTACGCGCTACTAACATAAATATATGAAGGAGTTTAAACCATTAATAAAAAAATATTTGTAGGAAAATTGAAAACGGTTGGGTATATGCGGAATCATGGTCAGACAGCCAGAAGAGTCATCCCAGACTCAAACCTTACAACATGCTTAATGATTACGTAAGTTTTATATATAAATATAGGAATAAAATACATAATATACTCGTATCTGATGATATATATGTGTATCCTAATTATGTGTAACTTTAGATACTATTTAAAAAAACTTAAATATTAAATAAAATTAAGATATTTTGAACACTTTTAAATTTAAAAACATCCACTCAAAACAAATTATAGAACGCCAGATTAAAAAATATTCCGTAGGCAAAAGTCGTCAAGAATCCTCTTAAACCCTGCAAGATTGAGATTACGGCACCATTTATGGCCAACGCTTCTATTATAAAAAAAATATATTGTGGTCTTCATGCCCCTAATTTATAGAAAGCATGTCCTTTACCTGAATGCAGGAGAAGGAACGTTACAAGGAGCCCGTACGCGAGTCTTTGAAGGCGCTGCTCGCTATCGGCTGGTCGGTGGAGCACTCGGAGGTGGACATCCCTAGCACTAACCGCAGCTCCATGCGACGACAATCTAAGTCAGGAACTGTGAGTATTTAATTCCCAAAAAACTTTTATACCATTAAAAAAAATACATCTTATTTCTAATGTACGCATTTTAAAACTCAGATCAGACATTAATTTATATTTCTGAAACAGGAAATCGGAAACTATAAAATATTTTCTTTTAATAAATACGTATTACTTATAATTAAATATAATTTTTATTACCCCATTATATTTAAATTAAAGGATGCTTTACATTTAATTTTCACGCGAACAGGATGAACCAGTGGTAATGTTACTTGCATTAGATATACTCATATATTAATAAAACAACGATATCAATCCTAACACTATTTTTTTTATAAACAAATTTAACAGCACAATACATATAAAGTATAATAATTATCAATTTTGAATTCTTTCCAAAGCGTACCCCTGAAATGATAATTGTAAGTATTAAAAAAACCCTTTATGAACAAACTTCTCACAAAACGAACTATAATTTTAATTCCAAATTATCTCTGTACACCATAAAACACACATTTTCTCGACAAATATTAAATTTGAACATAACATTCTTCAAGATCATGGGAATGGAGCAAACATAATCATTTAAATTATAAATGTAATGCTTATTTCACTCACAATAAATAAAACTACCCCCACAGACGGATTCAGCCACCCCCTTCAACTACAACCCCCACCCAGTGGATATGACCAACTTGACTCTCTCACGCGAAATGCAGAACATGGCGGAACGGCTCGCAGAGAACGCTCACGACATCTGGGCTAAGAAAAAGAAGGAAGAACTGGTTACTAATGGAGGTAGTAAGAAGTTCTGGTACTGATTTCATACTATGTTAATGTTTCCTAAGCTTTTGACGCAATATGCAAGTACATACCGGCGTGAAAAACAAATTATTGTATTAAAAGCCCGTTAAATTATTACTAATTAATTTTTAACTAAATAATTAGTAGTAATTTAACGTTAAGATGGATACTTACACTATTGCTTTAATTATAACTTTCAATTGATACATAAAATATTAATTGTACATTCCTATTGTTAAACCGGTTGAAATAGTTTACTTATTTTTTATTGTTTGGCTTCTAAACATGAAACATTTCCCAACGAATTCTAAATCCTTTGAACGTATATTATTCAAACCAAAATATAAGTATTTTGGTTTGAATAATATACGTTCAAAGGATTTAGAATTCGTTGGGAAATGTTTCACATAATGGCAATAACGTTTTTTTTATCTCCAGGAGGTATTCATCCCCAACTTGTTCCTTACGACCTACTAACCGACAAAGAGAAGAAGAAAGATCGAGAACGTTCTCAAGAATTCCTTAAATATCTTCAATACCAAGGCTACAAATTACACAGACCTAAAACAGCTCAGGGTGATACAGAACAAACCACTACCGGAGTAGCAATAGAGCTCAGATTCGCGTACTCGCTTTTGGAGAAGTTGATACAATATATTGACAGGGCAACCATCAATATGAAGCTGCTGAAGCCATCAACAACATTCAGTAGACGTCCCAGTTTTAAAACTAGCACTAGAGATATTAAATTCTTTTCAAAGGTTTGTATTTGTACAGTTTACCGCATTTTATTTTATTGTACATAAATAAGTAAATTCTCACTTTATTTGTTATATGCACGTTATATTTAAAAAATATGAATACATATTAACTTTTACAGTAATTTAATATTTTTACTACTCTTAACTTCTTCTTTCTCTATCTATTTCTTTGTTATGTTACAAGCAAGACAAGTTGGAGCTAAAATATTTTAAGAAGGTATATTAGAATACTATTAGCATTACTATTATATAATAGCTACTGGTATCATATTGTTATGTAGATTGAAAAGTAATGCATCATTTTAATTATTTTGCGATAATCTAATTCACGGAAAAACTGTGCATTATAATTTTTTTGATAAAATATATATGGCATTCTAATGCTACTAATTTTCATTATTGTACTGCTTTAGAAATCACATTGTCTAATAAAACATACGCACATACCACATCGCATGATCTTATATGGTAATTAGTACTTGAAATATAATAATCGAATAATAATCTCAGTTGTTTCTATATTTTAAAGAGAAAAACACTTTCAAATAAAACAAACTCAAATATAGTAGTCGCGAAGGTAATTCAAAAGCCAGTCTATTTTCTAAAAAGACAATTGGTATATCAATACATGTAACACTCTATCGTATACTGTAGGTGGTTCTCCCTCTAATGGAGAAGTATTTCTCCACTCATCGTAACTACTTCATCGCTGTAGCAACAGCTACCAACAACGTCGGAGCTGCCAGCCTTAAGGAGAAGGAAATGGTCGCTGCCTTGTTCTGTAAACTGGCTAGTTTGCTACGATCAAGGTAAGATATATATTATTTTGTTATTTTATGTAAGTAGCACATTTTGGTACTGTCTTTCCTTTAAATAAAATACAACTCTTACATTTTATTAAAACCAACAAAAAATATATACATTTTTACATATATTTTTTTACTTCCAACTAACCATGGAGTCGGTTTCGCACCCGTATCATTAAATATGGATTATGATCTACAAAAAAATATTTTACAGGCTAGCAGCTTTTGGGCCCGACGTACGCATAACAGTCCGCTGCCTCCAAGTGCTAGTGAAGGGAATCGACGCAAAATCGCTGGTGAAGAACTGCCCCGAGTTCATAAGGACTTCCATGTTAACTTTCTTCAATAACGTCGCTGACGACCTTGGACACACCATCATGAATTTACAGGATGTATGGTTACTTTTAATTAACTTTTTTTATTAGATATTATTCTCATACTAAAAGCTAATGAGCCCACAGTTGGACCTGGAATTATATTTATTATTTTTGTTAAGTTTTTACAATTATTTCAAAGATCTAATTATAGCTTGCTTCACTTCACGTAAAAAATCATTAATCATATACTCACAAGATAGCACGGAAGTTAACAATTTAAAAAAATAAGTTGCCTGAAATTAAGATCAGATCAGATTCATTCCCCACAAGGTCGTATTCCTTTGAATATTTATACTTCTTTCATTTTCCCAGGGTAAATACTCCCACCTTCGTGGCACGCATCTAAAGACATCAACGTCCCTGGGGTACATCAATGGGGTGCTACTGCCTGTGCTTACCGCCATGTTCGACCACCTCGCCAACTGTGAATATGGAGCTGATCTACTTTGTGAGTTTTGTTTGAAAAAGAAAAAACAAATTAAGTGTGTATGTTATATTAGCAGAAAATTAATTCTCCATTTCTCCTAACAGTTAATGTTTATTTATTGTATCAAGATACTAAAATGGAAATTAATTTCGTATATCCTAATCTATAAACTTATTAGGTTCCCAAAATCGGTGAATAGATTATAGGTGAAATAGGATGGTTTTTTTGGTTAATGTAATTTTATTTCAAATTTTAATCACTATCATTGTCACTATCACTGTTACTTTTGCTAGAATCACTTGAACCACTTCTTATCGAGTAACTTCTTTTACATTCATTTTTACACTCTTTTGTAAAAGCGTTCTTTTTTTTTCTCCCGCAAGTAAATGTTGAACAGACTTCATCTCGTGCAAAATGGCAGGCTATTATGCATGCTTCCCTTGAAAATTTCTGACACTTTCTGTCAGATTCACTTCTTAATATTTGTGTAATGATCTTAGATAAATTATTGTCCAAATGTATTTCTTCGCGTGCCTGTAACGGTGACCATATCTATATATAATATTGATTATTAATTTACGACCTTCTCTTTTGGATTATTAATACTGAAACGCTAATTTAGGAAGGATTTATACGGCATTTGAAACTCTGATGACGCCCGTCATTCTAAAGAGTCTTATAACAATTGTATTAAAATCATGTTAAATGTTGATTACCGTGTTAGAGCGCTCTGACAACATATAAGGTATACATGCATCTATATATTTTTGCCTTTTCTCATTTGCAAGTGCTCGATCTGGAACTACTGCGAAATTTTATATAAATTGTTATATATAATGTAAGGTATAACCTTGATTTTTCGTCATTTTCACCTATATATTTAAATTTATTTAAATTATGATTTCTAAATCAATAAAAAAAGTATTATAGTATATGAATTTTTACATTTATATTGCAATTTTTTATTGGGTATGTCTTCCTCCTCTTGGTCCATCTCCTTCTTCTGACTAAATATTTGGGTATAATCGAAGCCTGTTATGCAACCTGTTTTGGCTTTCAGCAAAAACGTGGATTTAAAACTGGATTTACATTTAAAACGTGTGCCACACACCATATGGTTGACTAGTCGTAAAGCCTGGAAAATAATATAAAAACCGATCTAAAAGATTAAATGTTATTTTTCGAAAAGAACTTAGGGTTATATTTTAAAAAATTATTAGAATATTTCTTAAAGAACATATCACTTTTTTTTCTAACAATTTAGGTATAAGCCAAACACTAACAAAATACTTACCTTATAGCACTTTCGAATAGCGACTTTAATACAAGCATCACCATACGCTTGTCGAAGTATAGTTTGGTTTAAATCATCTCTTGTAAATAATTCACCAAGGCCTAAGTATGATAAACCTTCTCTAGCAATCAATTCTTCAAGCACCTTAAATTTATTAAAGACTTTATAATAATCAGTATAGCTTTAACTGTAACAGTTACTTTAAATTACCTTTTCTTGCTTAGTAACTATTATTATTAAAGTTTTTCGGTTTTGTCTTCTTTTATTTCCTACATAATTGTCTTCTCTAGTATTATCAAATGTTCTATATTGATTTTTACGATTCTGAGAATATTCGCTCGTTACATTAAATAATTTTCTAAACCTATCTAAAAAGAAATACATGCTTCTAAGATTATTTTTTGAAGTGACATCGATTTCACTAACTCCTAGTTCTTTATTAAAGTCCTCTATCTGAAAGTATATAAACATGATATATTAATATTTAAAAATATTATCAATTGACACAAGACAAGCTATTGTGAACGACTTCATCCAGAGTCATTACTACTTAACATATGGGTTTTGACTTTTGAATAAATGTTTTTAATTAACTAAGCTATCTGATTTCTTTAGTCTGATTTAGAATTTCTTCTAGTGCTATAACCGTTCATTTAAATTCTAAGGCTGCAACATTTACCAAGTCGCTTTGGAATCCATATTTTTTATTTTTCATGTAAGTATCTGGGATTCTTCTTTTCACATCAACAGGTTGTGATTCTGGATTATATTTTATATTAATTCCAGTAGATGTTGGATTTTGTTCAAATGTAACATTCTTCTTGACTTGGGACGTTGTACGAGTACGTGAAGGGGGTTTGAAAATTCGTTGGAAAAAAGATTTAATATCCTCGAAAATATTTTTTCGTGCATTCCCAAATTTATTTAATTCATTGCTTTTAACATTGCCGTAAATTATCTGAAAAGTTATTATATATAACCTATATTATAAATTAATATTAATTATTTAAAAAAATATACCGTTAGTAATAATAATCCTAGCAAAAAACGCCACGAGCTACGGTATAACATACTCATCATCAAACTTAATGGGAAAATTATTTTCACGATTAAATGATTTCAATTCATGAATGTAATGATTTATACAAACGATTATGTTGAATTGGACTGTTTGGTATCAGGTTTTACTGCTTTAACATTTACGCTAGTGGTTCATTCTGTAATTTTTGTATAACATGGAATCGTCGATGAGTCGATGTCGTAATATAATAATTATAAAAATACTAATAATCAAAATCAACAATTTCAATAGCAAAGAATTAAAACAGATTTAGTTTTATTAATTTAAGGTTCAACACATCTTGCAAATGTACCTATGATAGTTTGCATAAAACGAAGTTAAAAATTTAAATTAAAATCATGTTTAAGTAGGGTCCCTTCACGATCTTTCACGATCTAGAATACGGTGAATGAGATTTTATACTTTTGAAAAAATGTAAGAAGCAAGATGAAGATGAATAATTTATATTTACCACAGCTTAATAAAAAAAAATGTCACTGAAAGGAGATCACAACTGTCAGAATACTACTAACGTCTTTACTCGTTTGAGAATACAGAAGAATAATAATAAGTTGTGTGGTTTATTAAAAAACTTCCTCGGTGTTCTTATACTCGTATGTCACCATCAGAGAATTTTTAACTGTATTAGCCTTGATAATATTAACATCATTTTTTTTATAATGCTGATTATCACACTCTTACTGGATTCGTTGAAAATAAAAAATAAAATTTATCCAACCAATTTTATAATTACCAAAATAAGAATCTGTGGATGTTCTTTCGTTTATTAATCAAGTACACAAGTTATTCCTATTCATTTGTATAAAATTGGATTAATACATAAAATATTTTTTCTAATAAAAGGTTCTTTAAGAGACCTTTGTAAAGTAAACGTGAATCGTTTCTTAATCAATGTAAACAATATGATTAATTGAATACGTGAAGCAAATATGTACTTTGTTGTACATTTTCAAGATATTTGTGCGTTTTCATTTAAATTTGTATAGTCAACATTAATTATATTTTATAGAATATTTTTGCATCGTTAAAAAGTCAAGGAGCACATCATTCATTTAAGTACTCATAATTAATTTTAATTAAATATTATTGAAACGTAGACGTGAAGGTAAAAAAAATAAAATTACTACTTATTATTTAAGCTAGTTAACAACAAATATAGTGAATTCTTTGAGTTATTTCAATTTTCAATATTGAAATATAGATTAATAAATTAAGCCTCTTTTTGCCAACTAATAGCCGACTAGTTGTCAACTACATAATAGGTCGATTGGGAGTAATGTCCGATTAGTCCCCCCTTAAAAAATTAAAGTATCAATGGATAGAGAAGAATCGATGATATGACGTTTATTAAATTCCATGCATCGCAAAATCTTGTATTTATAAGCTGAGTAAGTAGCACTTTCCCTCTATAACGGTTTGTGGAGTTACATTTAAATTTTTAAATGAAATATTTGAGCAAATGGGAGCAACTTTTTAATAATTATTTACTAATAAATCATACGTTCAGAATGTGGATTCTTCTTCTATTTCTTTTGAACGATTTTGACTGATTTTTGAATGATTTTTGAAAGGGCAGGGCCGGTAAATTGAGAATCTCCAGCATAGAGAAAGAAAAGATGAGCTAACACAATATATACTTTTTATGCTTTATTTACTTGTTATAGTTTAAATTCTCAGTTTTCATATTTAAGTATAAATACAGTTCATTGTAGTAAACTCCAAAATTTTTAATATAATCGACACATACTTATGGTGAAATTTGTTAACTTCATTGTTGTAACTTTAATCGCTTTCACTATCGCTGTCGCTACTATCATCACTGGACTTACTAGAACCGTTATCTACAAGAAAAATATTCTTACATTCCTCTTTGCAAGCCTTTTTCATTGCTTTGTTCTTCTTTTTATCGCAGGTATGTTTCGAGCAAGTTTTCTCTGTAGCATCATTGCACGCGGCAATGCATTTGTCCCTTGATTCCTTCTGACATTTTTTTTCGTATTTGTCTCGAAGCCTAAGCTGATTTGAACGGTTTTTACTTTCATTTTGTAGACGTATATCGGTCTATAAAATTAATAAAGTTACTAATCTATTACACCATGTTTATTAAAAAAGTGTTCTTTAAGCTGCGTCCTCCCTCACTTTTTTATGTTTATCATATATTTGTTATTAAAAACAAGTTTTCATATGCTTTATTTTAGAAGTAAAGTGGTATAAAGCTTAATGATACATTTTTTGCTTTTAAATGACATCTAAGAAATAACTCAAAACTTCCAAAAATATATTACGAATTTTGTAATACTTATGTAAACAAAGGAAATAAAAAATATTATATGGGTATATCTACGTATGAAGATACGTTGTATAAATAAATAACTTGTTAATAGAAATACTCACAGAAGGATGTCTAAGTCGAGTCGCATCTATAAATTGACTATCTAAAAAAAGAAGACCGTTTTTAAGTAAATCCTAGGATGTGGATTTGTGGCTACTGTTATACTTAAGAAATATTAAAATCTTACCGTTTTTTATAGCTCTATTGATATAGGAGTTAGACTCTTTACTTTCTGAATAGGCGTATGAAAATTTCTTTACACATTCTTTTTTTAAATTTTCTTCGTAATCTGATTTAAATTCAGATTTGCACTTAAATCTCCTTTTACATACATTTTTGTTTACAGCTTTCATAGCCTACAAAAAAGTTCTTCCTATTTGGGTATGGCTCATAAAATTAATAGCTTTTCGGTTGTTCCAAACGAGAATTATATTGGTGAAAATTTAAGCAATATAATTCTCGTTTGAATAGAAACAAAATCTCGTACAAAGAAATTACGTATACCTTTCAAAAAGATTAGATATAGTGCAATATTTACCTTCTTGCATTTCTTTATTGGAACTTGTATACACTCGTCACCATATCTATCTCGAAGAGTAGAATTTCCATCTTTTGCAATAATCGATGATTCCTTTTGTGTTTCAAGATCATCTGATAATTTTGTGTTATCTTCTTCCTGTGAATAGAATATTTTGTTCTTTTCCTGTTATCGCATTTTAAATTAGTATGCTGTTAATGCAACTCATAGTAAGCAGTGTAAATATCAAAACCATAATAATAATTATATCAGGACAAATTACACAAATCGTCTAACCCCTAAGTAAACAAATTATTTGCTTGTGTTAAACTACGATACACATTATAAATACTTAAAATATATTTAATAAACGACCAAACCCAGAAAAACAGACATCTATGCTCATCATATACTTGCCCTTTCTTGTCGGGAATCGAACCCGAGCCCCGTTGTAAGTTATAAGCTATAAGTTAGGCGTCTCCGCCAACAGGGCGGTATACTATAAGATTAGTTTAATAACGTACCTCATTATATTAACCAGCGTTATCAACTCACCTTACCGTTAATAGATTCTCAGTACCCCTAATACAAATGTTCGTCTCACAAAAACTATGACAGTTTCAAAATCTTTAATGAAAACATAAAAATATTAAACACTCTACACATTAAAAGAAATCTGTTATCAATTATACATATTTTTAGTTATTTAAGATGATTTATAAGATCATTCTGACGATTTCTAAAACTGTCACAGTTTTCGTCACGTGAAAACAAATAGTAGGGGTACTTTTTTTTTATTCAACTTGTACCTTTGTATCATCTGTTACGGCTGTAGCTGTATTTTTGCCATTTTCTCTGCTGTTTAATTTGGATGACTCTTCTAAGAAAATGACTCTGTTCAGTTTTATAGGTCTATTTACTATCTCGTCCCAAATTGTTTCAGGTTGAAATTGTTCTGAGTATACTATTCTTTGATTTCCAATTTTCAAAAGTATTTTAGACTTATTATTTGTGGCATTAATATTATCTTTACTAGATTCCAATACGCTGAATCTTGTTTTGTTTCCATTATTGGGATAATTTTGTGGTTTATTATTAATATCTAACATCTTTGGTTTCAAGCCAAGGCTTTCTAATTTTTTATCATCATTAATTTTGATTTCCACTACCTCATCAAATTCTGTTTTCGTTTCAATTTCGTCAGAACCTGTTTTCTTTTCAGAACTTGTTTCTGTTTTCGCGTCAATTTCTAATGAACCTTCCTCAATTGTTGTTTCTTCTTTAGCACTTACTGGTTCTTCTTTTTTGTCTTTTACATCTTCGTCTCCCAGTCCACTACTCTCTTTAGTATCGAAAATATATGCAGTTCCTCGATATTTATTACTAGGGTTATTCGTAGTAAAAATTTGTTTCTCCGAAAGTTTCTCTTTACTCTTGTTATTATATGAAAATTGCCTGAGCGCTTTGGAAATTTCTGATTCACGAGAATCACTATCGGTTATCTCGTATTTTTTATATATCTTATCTAGTTGTTGAAAATTCTCTATAAGTTCTTTTATTTTTTCATTTACTTCTGTTATATTTTTAAACATCTTTAACTCGGAATTTAATTGATTTTCATTAGTTTTATGTTGTTTAATATTATCCTCACAAAATACCTAAAAATTAAAAAATATTAAATTTTAGATTGTTATTTAGGTAGTTAAAAATGTGAAATATTACCAAAATAAGACAAATAATATATCCAAAAGAGAAACACTTGTAAAAGTCCATTTATTTATTTTTACTTGCAATCGTAAAATAAATTGATTTCAATGCATCAGCGCATTTCATACTTTTGCCATTACTAAATATAATCAGAAAATTGTATACATGTAAGGATGTTAAAAATGAAAACAACAATATGTATTAACTTTAGTTAAAATTTTCTTATAATAAATATTCCTTCAATAATTTTCTCATTGCACACATACATATACACATACATATACACGTACATTTGTACACATAACAACATCTTATAATAATTTAACTTAAATTGAATATTAAAAAAATATCAATAAAACATCACACTTTCTTAAAGAGAGATGATGCACAACTATTAAGGAGAGTAGGAAATAGTGAAGGAACGAGATAAAACTACATTACATTATTTACTTAATGTAATCACAAGAAAATATATCTTAACGCATAAATTTGTTACAGTGGATGAAATACAAGTGGCATCCTACAAAATGCTTGGATCCTTATACACTTTGGGTACAGACGTCACTCTTACTCATGAGAGAAAGTATTTGAAAACAGAAATAGAAAGACATAAGCCAGCTCTGGTAAGTTGAACTATATACTTAGTACGTATACTATAAAATCATCAATAAAAAATATTATAATAGATTATACTATTACAAAAGTAGTGTAATTTTATCGTGATACTTTACAGGGTTCATGTCTTGGAGCATTTAGTTCAACGTTTCCCGTGGCGTTCTTCGAACCTCATCTCAATAAACACAATCAATTTTCTCTTTTAAACCGCATTGCTGATCACTCTTTGGAAGCTCAGGGTAAGTTGTGACTAAAATTGGGTATATAAAACAAATCTAATTGAGAAAATGTACAGAATATATTTCAATTATTCAAGTAAATAATGAATCTTATTTTAACAGACATAATGGCTAAAATGGAACAATCGATGCCAACGTTAGAGACAATTCTGAACGATGTCGATCATTTTGTGGAATCCGACAAGACGTACAGCGATGCACCTCACATAATAGACGTTGTCCTTCCATTGCTTTGTTCGTATTTGCCTTTCTGGTGGGCGCAAGGACCAGACAATGTTACACCAACTGCAGGGTAAATAACATTTATTTTCTAACTGTACCAACATGCATGTAATATAAATAATCCTGGTGGTTAAGAAAGAAAAATTGGTATCATAGGTTATCAGGAAGGTTACAGGGTATATTACATTTTGTTTAAAACACTAGTAAGTAAAAATGGCAGAATCATATCGAAATAGATCCAATAATAATAAAATTTACCTTTTTTTAGAAACCATGTTACAATGGTAACAGCGGAGCACATGAATCAGTTACTAAAAAATGTTCTGAAACTTATTAAAAAGAACATAGGCAATGAGAGCGCTCCATGGATGACTCGGATCGCAACCTATACCCAGCAGATTATTATAAACAGTTCTGAGGAACTATTAAGAGAGTCCTTTTTGCCATTAGCTGAAAGAGTGAGGAAGAGGACGGATACTATGTTCCATAAGGAGGAAAGCTTGAGGGGTTTTATTAAGGTTTGAACAGTTCTTACTTAATAATTACAACTTGTCATTAAGTTGATGTCTGTGGGACAAAGTAAAATATTTATTCATTTTGAAATATTTTGCATTTGTTTACTCGTAATATTTTATTACTAATATGATTATTATTTTAAAACTTTTGTAGTCTTCAACCGACGATACATCGCAAGTGGAATCACAAATTCAAGAAGATTGGCAGTTATTAGTTCGTGATATTTACTCCTTCTATCCTTTACTTATCAAATACGTGGATCTTCAGCGAAACCACTGGTTACGTAATAATGTCACAGGTAATATTACTTACTTTACTTTCTAACAATTTTACTTTGGTAAAACTAATTTCTACTTATTTCTAACTTTAACAGAGGCTGAAGAATTGTATAACCACGTAGCAGAAATATTTAACATCTGGTCCAAGAGTCAATACTTCCTTAAAGAAGAACAGAACTTTATATCTGCAAACGAAATTGATAACATGGTAAGACGGAATATAATAAGCAAGTCATACGTGACAATTTTCTTTGGCACTACATCTTTCTTTTCTTTTATGGCAAATTAGCTTAAAGCGCTACGCCAATATGTTCTTTATGTGATTGTAATATGGTTTCGTTTGCTAAGGTATTGATTATGCCTACCGCGACCAGAAGAGTTACCACCGTAGCTGATGGCACACCTCAAGGTGGTGGAAAGGTAATTTCTATGTTTTCTTTTTCAGTATCTTTATCATTTTTGCTTTTTATATGTTTCTTCTGGATGTTCTTCTTTTAGATGTAAATGTAATTAATTAAAATATAGTAATGATATAGTGTATTGTAAATATATTGTATTAGCTTTTACCCGCGTCTTCGTCGGGATTGGACAGTTTCTTTAGGCAGCTGATTTATTTTTTACACCAAGTATTTGCATAATAAGTAACCAAACTACGTAAACCGCGTATTATGACAAAAAAGGATAGGTAAATGTACTAAATAAATGTATAACTTAGTTATTTTATCAGAACTAGTTAGTTCTGATAAAATAAATAAATAATAACCAAAGAACGAAAGAAAGTCTGCCCTCACGTGTCCACCGATTTTCCTTCATTCAACAGTAACCATTATCCTTTCTCAACCGTAGATAAAGGTTATGGCAACTTTTATCAAAATTGATCAGTGGTTTAAGCGTGAAAGCGCAACAGACAGACAAAGTTAATTTTGAATTTAATTTAGGTAACCGATGAAACGGAACAAATAGAAGTAGAACCTCTTATTTTTATTTTAATAATAATTGCTTTTTATGCTTCTGTAATATGCTTCAAACTTATTAAACACACAGTAGCATTACATAAATAATCATATTGATAGCTTCTATAGTAATCTTAGAAGCTTAAACAATACCATTAAAATCATACATTATTATAGTATGTGGGCGTTGATCCAGGCTTTATTTAACAATGTAGTTTCGAAATCCTAGATTGACTATTATTCTCTCATAATCCATAAAATTTTATTATGCTAATCGTAAATGACTAAATATTCAGAAAAAGAAAAAACATCGCGACAAGAAACGTGACAAAGACAAGGAGGTGCAGGCGTCGCTGATGGTGGCCTGTCTGAAGCGGCTGCTGCCAGTAGGACTCAACCTGTTTGCGGGCAGGGAACAAGAATTGGTGCAGCATTGCAAGGACCGGTACTTAAAGGTATAAGAAAAACGAGGAACTATTAAAATTATTGGTATAATAATCTTATATAATTTTTGTGACGCCCCAAAAAATATATAAAATCAAGTTGCAAGTTACATATTCATAATACACAACACTATAAAATTTCCATAAAATGTATACACTTCTTTATAATATTTTTCAGAAAATGTCAGAACAAGACGTAGCAGAATTTGCTAAAACTCAGTTAACACTGCCGGATAAAATCGACCCGGCTGACGAAATGTCATGGCAACACTATCTTTATAGTAAACTAGGGTCTAAGAGTAAAACTGCCATCACCGTAGAAACTTCTGAAAACAAGGCGAAAATTATAGACGATACCGTGGAACGTATAGTTGCTATGAGCAAAGTACTTTTTGGATTGCATATGGTAAGTGGACATTATTTAAGGCAATATTTACCATTATTAATGAATATAATGAATGGTGTCTTCATTATTCTTGAACTTATTAAACTAAGATAACATATGATATAGATTGACCATCCGCAACAAATGAGTAAGAACGTATACCGGTCAGTGGTGTCCATACAACGTAAACGAGCCGTCATTGCCTGCTTTAGACAGACGTCGATACATTCTCTGCCAAGGTTTTTTTATGTTCCGTGATTTGATTTGTTTTTTTTATTGTTTCCCCTATAACAAAGTGAATGATTTTCAGATTTGTTTTGTACTAATGTTTATGGTTTTCCATATTTCCTTCGGTTTCTGATATTGATTTTTATTATCTGTGTAGTAGCTAAAGATTGATTACCCGTTTATAACTTAAAGAATTGGAATTATTTTTCTATTGGATCTCTTGATGTTAAATCTTTATAAGATTTATAGATAGGGTGTGGTGGTAGTTACTTACACTTGGTGGCTCGACCGAGGTAGAGTAGCTTCTCATTACAGATCGTCGTATAGCTTATTATAGCTACGTTTTGTTCGTCAGTCAGAGAGTCGAATGCTCAGTCGCCCTCCCTTCTTTTCGATGTCATGAATTTTATAGTCTTTTCTATCGTTCCTCATTCCTTATGTGGTGACAACGCATTTGTATCTTTCTATATATACAAATATCTTTTGGCGACGGTACCTTTATCACCAGAAGGACTGCCCGTTTACCACTCGCAATCCCATCAACAAAAATATTAATCTGTCCTTTATTGAAATTCAATTCAGAACATTGCACCCTTCCCATCCTTAAGCACCAGCATGAGTACATTGATCAGTAGTAACACGCATGCTGCCTCGGACTAACAAGGCGTCGAAGCCGGCACAGCGCTGCACGAACTGGACGCGAGTGCTGTGCGCTGCGCGTAAGCGAGCTGCTATGGCCTGCTTGCGTTCCGTGCATTTGTATAAGATTAGCCGGTAAGATTGTAATACGCATTAGTTATAAACATGATATCCGTGTTATGCTTACAAATTATCAACATCAGCAGGAGTTGAACTGACTACCTCTTGAAGCCTGGTAGAAGAAGTTCCAATTTCGATGTTAACTCAATTTATAATTCCATTAAATATTTTTAATTTCAATTTCGGGTACTTTATGTTCGGTATTGATTTATATTGAAAATATAGAGTTCATTTTTAACATTTCAACGTGTATATTTTGTGATTTTGTTTTCTATATAAAAAATATGAAAGGGTAACATTTCTCAGAATAATTTTTGCTTAACAGACATAGAGCCTGCAACATCTTCGCAAGGACTTATTACGAATTGTGGTTAGAGGAGGAGAATATTGGTCAGGAAGTTATGATTGAAGATTTAACGGTAAGATTTATGTTACCGAAAATAATAGTAAATAAATAATAATCACTTTATACCTTTGGATCGATGAACTAAAATATCCTAATTTGTAATCCTAATCAGACCAGAACGATACTTTTAACACTTAGGCCGCGGGTGATAAATATAGTCATTCCTATTATATTATATACCTCCTAATATATATTTATTTGCGATTATTATCCGAGGATACAAATAAAAAGGATAATAGTTCGCAAATAAAAAACATTTCTCAGAAGAACTGAATTTCAATATTTATTGCAGCAATCCTTTGAAGACGCCGAATTAAAAAAGAGTGATTTGGTGGAGGAAGAAGGCAAGCCCGACCCTCTCACGCAGCTCGTCACCACCTTCTGCAGAGGAGCTATGACGGAGAGATCGGGGGCGCTTCAGGTAAACCATATTGACATATTCATAGAGTAAACAGTATTATTTTATTAAACTCTAATTATGTTGGAACTTTGTTACAAATAGATGTTGTTATTTTACGTTTTCGATAAATTATAGAATTATTAGATAAAATATAATAAGTAAGCCTGAAACTAATATTTATGATATATTTTTAGGAAGATCCGCTGTACATGTCGTATGCTCATATCATCGCTAAATCATGCGGCGAAGAGGAAGAAGAAGGAGGGGAAGAGGAAGAGGGAGGAGCCGAAGCAGAAGCTGGGGGAGGGGGAGAGGAAGAGGGAAAAGCCAGCATACATGTAATAATAAAACACCACTAACATGTTTACACAATAATGATCATCTTTATTAATTTCTTAATATTTATATAACTTGTTAATCTGAACATTTTCTACCCAATTACCCATTTTCCTATTATTATGTTTATTTCTAAGGATATTGTTTTGGAAGCGTGGAGTTGTCTAACATAGGAGTAATATCACTGGTACCACAATAATGATCATCTTTTTTAATTTCTTAATATTTATATAACTTGTTAATCTGAACATTTTCTACCCAATTACCCATTTTCCTATTATTATGTTTATTTCTAAGGATATTGTTTTGGAAGCGTGGAGTTGTCTATCACAAGAGTAGTATTACTATTAGTACTTAAAAGAACTTTATAGGCTTTAGTTGTCACCGACATCGTTGTATACAATAATGAAAAGAACGAGTTTTTTAATTTGATTTTTAGATTCTCTATTCTTGCTATTCTTTATTCCACGACTGCAGTTAGTCAGTCCCTTATAGCTGAATGTCGCTGTACCTATAAACTCTGGCAAACGCATATTAAAAATAGATTATAGGGTAGGATAATACAATATATAGAAAATCTATTTACCCTTTAATTTGAAAATATTATCGTAATTTTTGCTTCCATTTATTTTTACAAGCAGAAAACTATGGAAACTTATATGGTATGTATGAGAACGAAGGACGTTAAAATGTATTTATAACTAATAAATTATTTTTCTTATATATCTTTTATCAGCAAACTGATCCCATTATTATTATTAGGAACAAGAAATGGAGAAACAGAAACTATTATTCCACCAAGCGCGTCTCGCAAACAGAGGCGTGGCGGAGATGGTGCTGCTCCACATATCTGCTTCCAAGGGAGTTCCTAGTGAGATGGTAATGAAGACACTCCAGCTGGGAATATCTATACTGAGGGGTGGCAACATTGATATACAGATGGTAATTTGTTATTCTATATATAGGATGTTCTCAAACTCAATGCCGATGAGAAAATGGATATTCATTTAACAAAATGTATTGTGATATTTGAATAATTTGGCTTTCAGGGTATGCTGAACCACTTGAAGGATAAGAAGGACGTTGGTTTTTTCACATCCATCGCCGGTCTTATGAATTCCTGCTCGGTGCTCGACTTGGACGCTTTTGAGAGAAACACTAAGGCTGAGGGTTTGTTTTGTTATATAAAATGACATCTATTTTTATATGCCAAAAAAAAAACAAAATTGCTAAATATTTAAAGTGTTACTTAAATCTATAACATCTAAATAAATAAATGTTCTAGGTCTGGGCGTGGGTCTAGAAGGTGCTGCCGGAGAAAAGAACATGCACGACGCGGAGTTCACGTGCGCACTATTCCGGTTCATACAACTCACCTGTGAAGGACACAACTTGGGTAAGACTAAAACAAATATGAAAACATCTATAATAACAACAATATTATTAAAAGTCGCAATTTTTACTCATAACTTCTAAATAATCATATCATATTTTCTAGACAATGCGAATAACAAAAAAAAATCCAGGTAATATACCATCAGGTAATTTGCCTCTAGCTTAAATCATAGCGAGCAAAAAAACCTTTATACATTTAAATGTCACATATACACAATATCCGTCATAAACCACCTTCAGAATGGCAGAACTACCTCCGCACACAGGCCGGGAACACTACCACAGTGAACGTAGTCATTTGCACCGTCGACTATCTACTACGACTGCAGGAGTCTATCATGGACTTCTACTGGCATTACTCTAGTAAGGTGTGTATTAAAAATGTTGTTTTTTGTACCTTTAGATTAAGATTAATATTTTCTTTTCCTTTATTTTCTCTAGAGTCAAAATTTATTAATAGATACGATTAAATTTGTAATACAAAACTAAGATATCCAGAGATATCAATATCAATTTTAATTAAAATTACTAGGAATTGATCGACCCAGCGGGCAAGGCGAACTTCTTTAAGGCAATCGGTGTGGCGTCCCAGGTGTTCAACACACTCACTGAAGTCATACAGGGACCCTGCACACAGAACCAACAGGCACTGGCGCACTCGAGGTTTGTACGTTCAGAAACAACACAGATAAAAAAAAACTTATGTGAAGTGGCACCCACGTTCATACCCAAACATTATACATTACGCCTTTGAAATCCACAGGCTTTAAATATTTAAAAAGAAATGATGTCAATGTTATTATAATATTTTCATTTTGATTATGAAGCAAAAACAAATTAATTTGATAAAACATAATAGACTACTATACAATTAAAATATTTATGAAATATGTGTATATGAAATACAATTCCTAAATTGTCACCAAAAGTATATGTAAAGATACCAGGGCGTAAATCCTACTATGCCTTTAAGCTACAATTTAGAAAAAGATTATGGCCAAAACTTTTGAACTATATTCTCCGTAAACTTAGTTTTACAATATTTTTTAACAACTTCTGCAGGTTATGGGACGCAGTCGGTGGTTTCCTCTTCTTGTTCTCTCACATGCAGGACAAGTTATCCAAGCACTCATCACAAGTGGACTTGTTAAAGGAACTCCTCAACTTGCAAAAGGATATGATCACCATGATGCTCTCTATGTTGGAGGGAAATGTTGTTAATGGTAAGAAAATGAAAAACATTTTATCTGAATATCAATTGTAAAAGTATTTTTTTTATGTAATTTAAGGAATTATCCATGGTTTGTTCGAATTGTATTCAAACAAAAGGTCTGACGACATCTATTCAAGAACAGTAATAGCCACATTATTTGAAACATTATACCACATAACGATGTTACTATTTTTTATGTACTCGAATGTTTCAGGTACAATCGGAAAGCAAATGGTAGACACACTTGTGGAATCAGCATCAAACGTTGAATTAATCTTGAAATATTTTGACATGTTCTTAAAGTTGAAGGATCTGACTACGAGCGCCAGTTTCAAGGAAATCGATAATAATAACGATGGATGGGTTCTTCCAAAAGACTTCAAAGAAAAAATGGAACAGCAGAAGAGTTATACCCCGTATGTTTGTTTATAAGATAATTATTGTTGAATATGTCCAGTATACATATAAATTATTCCTTTTTTATTGGACCTTATTAAATGCATTTTTTTTATATCAATCATCTTTCAACATTTATATAATTTTTTGTTGTTATTTATTATATTTAATAAATTGTAAAGTAACAACTCATCGGACTGAATCTAATGTTCTAATAATATTTCAGAGAAGAAATAGAATTTCTTCTAGCATGTTGCGAGACCAACCACGATGGTAAACTGGACTACGTCGGATTCTGTGATAGGTTTCACGAACCGGCCAAGGAGATTGGATTCAATCTCGCAGTGTTGTTGACGAATTTATCAGAACATATGCCAAATGAACCCAGGTACTTTGTTTTATAATAAGTCAACCTAGTAATGAAAAGAATTTAAATAGATTTTAAAGGTATTAGGGGAACTTTAAAAATACTTTTTAAAAAAATATTATTATCCTCCTGTCTGTATTTGTAGACGTAATAAGTCTAGCATGTTACAAAAGATTTGGCAAAAGTACTTAGAACCGGTCACTGGCCTGACATTACCCTCTTTTAAAATGTATGTTGGTGAAATGTTCGGTACCCTTCAGATAATGTGTATAGGTATATAATGTGTATACTTTTATATTCGTCCCTGAACTAGCTATTAGGAAGGCCTCAGAAAGATATAAGGCGGTCCTATTTTACACCACGCTAAAATACTGCTCCAAAAAAAGCCGTATCAATAAGATTTAATCTGGATTTTGAAGGCAATTCTTTCCTACAAATTAATCTACTTTAGAAATAAAATTAAATTAAATACGTTAATACGTAAGGTAAGAGCTGAGACACATTCTTTAGTAAAATTCACGATGTGACATTATTATCATCGCAGGCTAGCTCGTTTCCTAGAGACAGCAGGCTCTGTACTCAACTACTTCGAGCCATTCCTAGGACGCATCGAGATCATGGGTGGCTCCAAGAGGATCGAGAGGGTGTACTTTGAGATCAAGGAGTCAAACATCGAGCAGTGGGAGAAGCCGCAGATTAAGGTAATTTACATACAGTAATAATAATATATATTGTACAATCTCAAACAAAAGAAACTAAAAAGAAGAAAACTAAAGATTTAATATTTGTTTTGTAACAAGAGTATTTTTTTTTGACCAATCGTGATTTTTAAAATACTTATTACCGTAGATAAAATTTATACAAAGCTTTTGATACGTCGTTGAAATGAAAAATATTTTATTAAAATGTGTGCCATCTTTCTCTTTTCAGGAATCCAAACGCGCGTTCTTCTACAGTATAGTAACAGAAGGCGGTGACAAGGAGAAGTTGGAGGCATTCGTGAACTTCTGCGAGGATGCCATCTTTGAGATGACGCACGCATCAGGGCTTATGGCAGCCTCAGAGGAGTCTGTCGGTGGACCCAAGAACAGGGAGTCCTACCACATGTACATGGGAGACGACGAGGAGGAACGGTGAGTCACGTTTAAATTCTTCTTTTAAATCGAATAAAGTTTGTACTGTTTTAAAAGTTTATAAATTAAAAAAATGTTAAGGTAATTACTACCTCCTCCTTATCTTCAGAAATGTGCTGGTCATACACACAGGTTTAGTTTTTTTGTAAGGTAATATCCAGATCGTTTTCAAAATTATTATAATATCCAGATCGATAAAATATATTTTTCACAGCGCACAAAATATACATATTCAAATGTTACATCAGCTTTAGTTTCATGGCTAAATAAGTTTATTGAAATAACAAAGTAGGATGATTTTTTAGAGTTATGAACCTGTTTTTAGAGTTATGAATCCTTTATTTTAAGTATGAAAAAGCTTTTAATGATGGATAATTTTATTAAATTTTGGACAGGGCTGGCAAAGACCCATTCAGACGCGGCTACCAGACAGTCAAGGACGGCATCTCTGCGGCATTCTCGTCTTTATCACCATCTAACATAAAGAACAAAATAGCAGACCTCCAGCAGATGCCACCTTCCGAATTGTTTATTGGCTTCTTTAAGTTGTTCTTCTATCTGTTCTATTATATTGGATATGGTGTTGTCGTGGTGATAAGGTATTTATGATGAATTATAATAAAATGCTAATTTATCATCCAAAATTAAACATAATGTGACATCATTTATGAATAAATTTAATTTTCTAATATTCTAATTTAATGTTAGTTTTCTCTGGAATTTATATAATAATTATAATCTATTATTTCACGCTACGTAACCCATGCACAGTCATTGGTAATAATTTAAATGTTAATTAAATGTTTGTCTGTACGTGTTTCATTTTTGCTTATTAATTTGCTTCTAATTAACTTCTCTTATTTTTTTTTAATCTACCTACCAGAAAATCTAATGATATTCATAATTTCACTACATTTATTTTCACGACTACTTTTATATTATTCATTTTAATTAAGCTACGATGCCAATTTATTATTTATTTAAGAACTAGATATATTATATATTTTTTTCGTCTATAAGGTTGTAGTAAGATTAACAGAGTATATAAATATTTTATTTTAGATTATTCTTGATAAAACCTATTTACACGAGTATTTTATAATCTTCCAGCTTTACACAGTTATTAAGCTTTTTAAAAAAAATAAGATCATAGTTTATATAATCGAGTCGGAACTGATCAATCCAGGTACATATGCGGAGTGCTGTTGGGCCTGATGCGCGGTCCACAGATGGAGCCCCCGCCGCCGGAGACCACGGAGGAAGAGAAAACCGGTCAGTTGAGGAACCTCGGCCATAGGGCTCCACTGAGTAAGACACACACCTTTTAGAGACTGCGCTTGGCTGATCGGTCGCTGTTTGGGGTTTGGGAGCTTATGTTCAATCGAGTTAAATATGTTAATTTTATAAGTTTACAATCAAAATATATATATTTTTAATTATACATAGCAATAAAAATCTTACCTATGTGGCTGAATTTGAAGTATATTAACTCAAACTTGGTTTAAATCGAGAATATGCCAGTAATATTTCTAAATTGTCAAAAAAATATCATCTCTTTTGTCTTTTTTTTTTACTTCTGATAAGAAAAGTTTTAAAAGTGGAAGATAAAAAATAGTTGTTTAAACAATCACGTTGTCTTGAAAGCATTCTTTTTCGTCTGGGGTCGAAATTAACTATTACCAAACTAAATGCCAAGCAGATTCAACTAAATAAAATAAATTAATATATTTTTCCAAATTTTATTTATTGTTATAACAATATTTTACTAAATCTTAATTAATTATTAACTATAATCTGCTTAAGAATTAACATTTTCAAAATATTTACACGACACTACATTTTACTTAATATTGTACATATAATACAAATATACATGTCCATGTAATGTTTATATTATTTTTGTAAGATTTTAAATTATCGCGTTGCATAATTAAAATATTTAAAATAATACGGAGCTTAACGCGTTATTTACCTTTAATTTTATTTTACCCGACGTTTCTGCTGGGTTACACCAGCCGTGGTCACGGGGAGACTAGCGGTGTGCGGCGCCGTCGACTGCGAGCGGAGGTATCTTTTTCAGGTACCCTCACTTGTGGATTATATTTGTAAAAGTCACTACACACGACACTAACATTGTCCTCGGGTTTATTTGACGAAATATTGCGGTTATTTAATTTTCCTATAACTGGATTCCATGCAGTAGACAGTTTATACCCATCCTCACGATTAAAATTTTTATGTTTTTTAATTTCAATCGCTTCGCGAACCATTCTGCGGTAATATTGGCGATCGGTGGATAAAACTTTGGGTTGATGGAGCTCAATCCAGTGGTTGGTGTTGGTGGTCATAAGATGTTCCGCTATTGCTGATTTCGTCGTCTGGCGATTCTTAACAGCTGCAATGTGTTCTTTTACTCGCTCTGCAATGGTGCGTTTCGTCTGGCCTATATAAGAACTTCCGCAGCTGCAATCGATCTTGTAAACACCTGGTGTTTGGTGCAGTATTACATCTTTTGGCGTGCGTACATGCTTTGCAATTTTGGTGAACGGAACATATACAGTCTTAATGGAGAATTTTCTGAGAACTGATCCAATCTTATCCGTTATGCCTTTGACATAAGGCAAGAACGCTGGCTGGCGCTCAACCTCTGGATGTTTCGTACGTGTGGCACGACGACCTGGACCTCTTTTACTTGTTTTGTACCCGTTTCTCTTGAGTGCTTCCTGAACGTGTGCGAGCTCACTATTCAAATGTTCAGGATCACAAAGTTCATAGGCTCGATTCGTCAGAGATGTCACAACAGATTGTAAGTGACGCGGGTGATGGTGCGAAGAGGCATTCAGGTATCTATCGGTGTGTGTCGGTTTTCGATACACAGTGTGTCCCAGAGAACCATCTTCTCGCACATTCAACTTAACATCTAAGAATGCTAATGATTGCTCACTCTCTATTTCGCATGTAAAGCGGATTTTATTGTGAATAGAGTTGAGATGATCGAGGTATTCTTCAACTTCCTGCTTACTTCCTTTGATTAGGCAGAATACGTCATCAACATATCTCTTCCAAAATCGTATATGAAAAGGTCCTGAGTTCAACGCTTTTTCTTCAAAATGTTCCATCCAGATGTTAGCTAAAGCTGGTGCTACGGGGCTTCCCATGGCTACTCCATCAATCTGAAGGTAATGCTGATTTTGGTATAGAAAGTAGTTGGCGTCTAAACAGTGTTCAAGCAAAATTACATACCTATCTGAGATACCATATAAAATTAAAACTCCATCAACCCAAAGTTTTATCCACCGATCGCCAATATTACCGCAGAATGGTTCGCGAAGCGATTGAAATTAAAAAACATAAATTTTTTAATCGTGAGGATGGATATAAACTGTCTACTGCATGGAATCCAGTTATAGGAAAATTAAATAACCGCAATATTTCGTCAAATAAACCCGAGGACAATGTTAGTGTCGTGTGTAGTGACTTTTACAAATATAATCCACAAGTGAGGGTACCTGAAAAAGATACCTCCGCTCGCAGTCGACGGCGCCGCACACCGCTAGTCTCCCCGTGACCACGGCTGGTGTAACCCAGCAGAAACGTCGGGTAAAATAAAATTAAAGGTAAATAACGCGTTAAGCCTCGTATCATTTTAAATATATTATTTTTGTTTATATTCATAATAAAAAGGAACATTAAATCCAAGATAACATAAAAGTTTATATAAATAAATATCAAATAGTAATTAAAAATAAATTGAAAGTGTGTAAATTTAATTTCTTGAGCTACAAACACAAACACAAGCAAACTAAGAATCATCAAATAAAAACACAATCTCATACCCAGGTCCACTTCGTCACCTCCCAGCGCTGCCAGCCGCCGAAGACACGGGTCAGATGCAAGTGTCAGCATTTGGACTTGATATCACCAAAGAGGATAACGGACAGTTAGTTATTTTTTTATTATTATTTGAAACAAACGTGTATAATGTACTAGATTTTCCATCGATTTAACCCTGGCTGCAAGGAGAAACTTCTTTGTAAGTTGGAAAAAACAGATTTATTAAATATAGTTTAGTAATATATTTATTAAATAGTAAACACATTCATTTTTTAATTAACCTTGTAATTTTCTCCAAAGATAATAAAGTTACATTATATAAAATATATAAATAAAAGTACATTACTTCTATTCTAGGATACAGGTAAAACCTCACGAGTCTCCTACAGCTTCTACTCCATCATCAGGTGAGGAGGCTGAAGTATCTCCTGATGAAAGTATGGACCACAGCGAGGAACAACAGCCGCCTTCACTTATTGATTTGTTGGGGTGAGTATCACACAACACAGTTAGAAGTAGTAGTCATAGTTTAAAAAATAATTTTATTCGAAAAATAAACAGTAATTTATTGAAATATATATACTTTTGTCTTATTTTAAATGTAATCATAAAAGCTGAATTTGAACATTACATAATTAAATATACCATAGTATATTGTAGAAAAGATTTAATAAAATAAATGTTATTGTTAATTGATAATAATTATAATCATTATTGAAAGTAAAAAACTACTAGTAATATATTTGTAAACACATTCAGTTTTAGATTATTGCTATTAATTGATTATTGCTATTATTAAAAAAAAAAACTGAAATTCGTCAGTGATTGATAAAATCATTAACAAAGAAAAGTGGAAAATAAAAGACTAAATAATTTGGATAGTTTCTCCATTTAATTAAAACTAAAAACCGAAACACGACTATAAATTATAATATCATTAAAATATTTCAGAGGTGAACAAGCTAAAAAACAAGCACAAGAGCGCATGGAAGCCCAGGCTGTCCAACAAGCCGCTATGTCGGCTATTGAGGCCGAGAGCAAAAAGGTTCCATATTTAATAAAGTTTTTATATTTAGGGTGTTAGAAATAATTGTCAGTTTTAACAGGATCTGCCCTACCTAAAAATTTGATCACAATCTTTAGTAACTATTATATTATTTGAATATAACAAAAACTCTTTTAACGCGTTTAATACAAGACTTGAAAAACTTTATCAAAATGTTTTAAATTATAAGAAACCAAAAAGGTTTTAATAAAACAAAAATAGAATTAAATAAATACAAATATTGTTGTTGCAATCCAAATAATTATCTGCAATAAAAAAACCTTTTTTCCACACACTAGCAGGCGGTGCACGGTCCTTCCCCATCCGCCCTGTCCCAGGTGGACCTCTCTCAGTACACGAAGCGTGCGGTCTCGTTCCTTGCAAGGAACTTCTACAATCTGAAGTACGTGGCGCTAGTGCTCGCCTTCTGTATCAACTTCGTACTCCTGTTCTATAAGGTAATACTGATATAGCGTATTCATTTTTTTGTTTTCTATAAGACTACGATTAATTTTTTAAAGTCGATAACATGATCCAGTACTTGACGAATAAATTATGTCATTGTAGGAAATAGATATCTTCTAGTGAAAAGCGTCTGAAAGGCTCGTATGTCATAGATGCTAAAGATTTCCTTGTGAACCGGATATCTTTGGACCCTTATATGGGGGACAGCCAATGTTGCATGTAGTGTAGTGAGAAGCTCCTATATTTACAATAAATATATTTAAATAAAACCCGACGATGACAGACATATCTGTGTATAAAACAAGACTTTCATATCTTCTTAAGGAATGATAAATATGTTACCAAACTATACTCGTTGCGTAAACCTTTTTTAAAAATGCTTAAGGATATAAAATTTGCAGATAGTCACAAGAGTCTTACCACATAATTAATATGGTTTTATGAAAAAACGCTTAGTCTACTACTAATCCGCCTACAAATTCTACTAATTCTAAATTCCTTATGTTCACATATATGAAAAAACCTATATAAAAGATAAAAAAGAGAAAATAAGATTGAAATTTGTTTAACAATCCACAGTAACATAAATAGGTTTATCGGTATAAATATATAACAGAATCAATGTACCTACATATTGAGAAACTCCCAACACACATAAGTTTATTGTGACGACACAAAAAACTTATTATCAATACATAATATAATAAGTAGTTTTGCGTTATAATTATCACACTTCGAACCAATAAATTCTCTAGGTATCAACTCTGGAAGTGGAGAAGAAAGAAGGTTCTGGCGTCGGAGACATCATTAGCGGATCTGGATCAGGACAAGGATCAGGCAGTGGAGATGGTGAGCCACTGATTAGATAAACTAAACTATATCTCTTCTTATATTATACATATCTATCTCATCACCAGGAGGCAGCGGTGAAGGTGATGATGATGAGGGTCTGGAAGTGGTTCTGATAGACGAAGACTTCTTTTACATGGAACACGTGATCAATATCGCCGCTATGATGCATTCTATTGTATCTCTTGCTATACTCATCGGATATTACCATCTTAAGGTTAGTTTCATATTCTTTATAATTAAAAACATTACATTTGACATTTTGATGAGTAATGTGATAAACTTTATTTTCTCTCTCTTTCAGGTGCCACTCGCTATATTTAAGAGAGAAAAAGAAATTGCCCGTAAACTAGAGTTCGATGGTCTTTACATCGCAGAACAACCAGAGGATGACGACCTGAAGAGCCACTGGGACAAACTTGTTATATCTGCTAAGTAAGGAATATGTTTTCTCTTTAAATTCCCAACGTTTAAAACAAGTATTTTAATTAATTCCAAATAATTGACAAGCTTTTTATTATTAGTTTTTTGCTCTAAATATTATTTATATATTGAAAGTCATATAACATCCAAAAATGATTAAATTTACCTCCTATATACTCTAAGTATTATATAGGTACTCTAAGAAATATGTTGATATCGTACATCTTTTATGTTTATATACACGATATTAAAATATATTTCATTGTTTTTAGATCGTTCCCAGTTAACTATTGGGATAAATTTGTCAAAAAGAAAGTTCGCGTCAAATATTCTGAAACATACGATTTTAACTCGATCTCTAATATGTTGGGAATGGAGAAGACTTCATTTTCTGCACAGGAAGAAGAAGGCAGCAAAGGATTTATCCATTAGTGAGTTAACTATTTAAAATTTGAGTTGTTAGTTTAGCTGTAGGCTGAATTTGTCTATCTACACAATTGTAATAGGAGGTTATGTACAACAATGTTAGTTTCTTTAGATGCGAATGAAGCTGTGGGTAATAACTAATAGTATATAAATGTTACTTAGCAAAGCTAGTTATATAAAATTACATATCAGAGATGTCTTTTAAAATAAATGTAATATCTGACATCATAAATGAATGAAATGATATTAATATTATATACTAAAATAATAACATAAATAAATAAAAATAAATATTTCAGCGTACTCAATATTGATTGGCGTTACCAAGTTTGGAAAGCGGGAGTGACGATAACAGACAATTCTTTTCTCTATTCTCTATGGTACTTCTCTTTCTCCGTGATGGGTAACTTTAATAACTTCTTCTTCGCCGCACATTTACTTGACGTTGCCGTTGGATTCAAAACTCTGAGGACTATTTTGCAATCTGTCACGCACAATGGGAAACAGGTGAGATTTTTTGATAAACAACCTAACATTGATATTTTTTTCTTCAATGATTCAATGTTTCTCATTTCTGATAATAATTTAATGTTTATATATTGTGAAGCAGTTGTGCTGAAAATTAGTTCCATACTTTAAAAAGCCCTTCATCAGGGTATGCAAATGCAGTCGCGAGCAACATCTAAAATCAAATATATCAATGAGTACAAATGTCCACAGCTGGTGCTAACAGTGATGCTGCTCACTATCATAGTGTACATCTACACGGTCATCGCCTTCAACTTCTTCCGCAAATTCTACGTCCAAGAGGAAGACGACGAAATCAATAGGAACTGCCATGACATGCTTACGGTCAGAACTTGAACGTTAATCAAGAATATATTAAATTTGTATTAAAAACCTTAAAATATATATTTTTTAACTTATGCAAAATACTATTTTATCTAAATAATAATAATATACCTGTATAGGACGATCATTCTCCACAAAAGTACTGGTACTTTATATAGTTGAACTTTGATTAAGTTTTTTAATTTTGTTCTGGCTATGGGTCAGGATAATGAGGGCAACCAATATGAGGACAAGTCTTAACTGGAAATGAGACCTAAGTCCAGTAATTGGACATATTCACAATATTTCTGTTCAATTGTGCATCTGTGGGTAATGTACCTATACCTATGTGAGGGTAGATTGTGTGAACATAGGGTATGAGCAAAGCTTGTTGTTTAACTATGTATGTGTGCCTATAAAATTGTATATGTGTGCGCGCAGTGCTTCGTGTTCAACCTGTACAAGGGAGTACGCGCGGGCGGCGGCATCGGTGACGAGTTGGAACCGCCCGATGGAGATGACTCCGAGGTGTACAGAATCATCTTCGATATCACCTTCTTCTTCTTCATTATTATTATCTTGCTGGCTATCTTGCAGGGTGAGTTTGGAATTATTTTTATTATTTTATTTAACTTACTATTATTTTGATCAAGGTAACAATTTATAGACAAAAGATGATTGATTACATAAAATATTTAGCCCAAATATAATAAAATCTTATTAATTTACACATTTTTGTTTGCTTTTGGTTACATTTTGGTAGTTTGATTAATTTATATCATTTTATTTAGTTAAATGCCCTTTGTTGAGATAACATCCACTCTTAATTATTTTAGGTTTGATCATCGACGCTTTCGGTGAACTGCGTGACCAGCTCGAATCAGTGAAGGAAGACATGGAGTCCAACTGCTTCATATGCGGCATTAATAAAGACTATTTTGATAAGGTACGAGAAATACACCGTTTTGTCCGATAGACAAAGTTTAGTACAATTTTGAAAGTATGTGGTAAAACTGGAAGTACCGAAAGTATAACTTTAAAGAGATCAAATAGAATATGCAAATAGTATAAGAGCTACTTACAAAAATATACGATTTTAATATATATTTAATATACTTTGTTAATATTTAATGCACCTGACTCTCTTATGTGTTCTTTATCATTATTTAGGTTCCTCACGGTTTCGACACTCATGTCCAGAGAGAACATAATCTCGCCAACTACATGTTCTTCCTCATGCATCTGATTAATAAACCAGATACTGAATATACAGGTAACTAATATATATATTGTATATATATATATATATATATATGTGTGTGTTTCTTTCACAAACTATCAAAATTACCTATGTTATTTTTTGTCTAACTAGCTTACAAGGGGATTAAGACTTATTCGGGGAATACATTTAATATTGTGACAGTGTATCTTTAGAATAGAATAACTATAAAGATATAGAAGTTTTACATTAGTTAAGGAATAATAGTAGCATTTTAAAAAGTGGTTCGAATTCATAAATAATAGGACTTTCACGAATTTCATTTGTTCACACAATCACATAGTTTATAAATTGAAGAATGCTTCATATAACAAGGACATTTCCAGGTCAAGAAACCTTTGTATGGAACATGTATACGCAAAGGTGTTGGGACTTCTTCCCCGTGGGAGATTGCTTCAGGAAACAATATGAAGACGTCATGGGAGAATAGACAACCGTTAGACAAACCATACCTTGGCTCTTACATAACTATGTAGAGTATCAAAGACAGCAATTTTGGCTTAACACGCCAACTTGTTCAATGCTCAAACTTTTATGATCACCGAAGTAGTACTATTAAAACAACAATTTTAAGAATATAATTGTTATATAGCTATAAAACAATTTATGTATCTTAAAACCAGCCATGTATGTTGTCGAAAAGTTTGTTAAATATTTTTATAAATTATAAATAATATAAAACATAAGTAAATATTTTGCTATTTCTGTGGTCGGAATTAAACTCGCTTCCTCCTACCTAGTTTTCATCTTAACTGCAAAGGTGGCCTTTCCAAGTTTTCTAATTAACTTTTTCGATATAGTTTATTTAAGATAATTTAAACGTGTTAAATAAAGTCTTTAATTAATTCGTAGTTTTATTCACAAAGTTCAACGTTATTTTTATTATGTGAATATTTGTACCCTAATAAACATATGCTAAAGTTTGGTCTTTAATGGAATTCTACTTACTAGTAGCCTTACTTCTTGCATATGGTAATTTCTTTAAATTAATAAAAAACGTAGCTTTGAGTATAATCGATTAATATTTTATTGCTAACCTGAATAATTTGTTTAAGGGAAAGGGTTGTTTATCAAGATTTGAAAAAAGTCCTAGAACAAATGTTTTTGGAATTGATGTAGAAAGGCTACCTGCAAGAGGTGGCCAACTAATTACAAATAACCCTATATATAATGACGGAGTTATCAACACGAGCAGGATGCAAAATATTCTGAGTACGTTTCTACTAAAGTAGAAAAGGTCAGTGTAAAATAAAATAAAAACCATAGCAAAAAAATTAAAAATACTTTTTTATTTATATTTAGCCAAAGACATACCAGAATCAACGATGAAATCAAAACCAGTAATACTTTTCGCTTTATCACTGGCTAAAAACGCCGTTAACTCGGCTATTTCTTCTGCCTCCGGTAAATATTTTAATGGCTTATTATTCTTCACACGTTCCCAAAATGTATCACAATCTTCTTGATTTTGAAAATATCTTGACATTATATTGGTCCTTATAGACCCGGGAGATACAGAAATCACACGAACTCCCTTTTCCGCTAGCTCCAAAGCTGCACATTTTGTAAAATGTAAAAGCCCTGCTTTTGATATAGTATACGGTAACAAACCCTTTGCCGGAGTTGTTGCCACTATACTTCCAATATTAATCACACATCCTTTACTTTCAATTAACGCATTTGCAGCGTAATGTGTAAGAGCAATAACAGATTTGAGGTTAACGTTAAGTACGTCATCCAAAACTTCCAATACATCTTCACTTGTAATATATCCATTTCCAACTATTCCAGCACAATTTACTAACACGTCTATTTTGCCGAACTCATTTTTTGTATGATTAACGACGCTTTTTACATTTTCGTTGTTGCGTAAATCATAGGCCAATGCTAGAACTTTGGCGTTATTTAAATGTTTACACTCTTTTGCAACTATATTAAGTCTTTCTAAGTTGGTGCTTACTAGAGTTAAGCTCGCTGATAATGAGGCAAAACGAATAGCAATTGCTTTTCCAATCCCCGCTCCAGCTCCGGTTATAATAACAACTTTGTTAGTAAAATTCATTGTTCTCTAGTGTGAAAACATTGATTCACAATTAACCTGAAAAAATAAAACAAGATTATCAAATGTGAATATAAATGTTACATTATACACAGTATTAAATATTCAGATGAAATTATCCTCTTAGTCTCGGCGCTTAAACAGACATAATTATTTTAGTACCAATTATTAACGGAAATTGGTTATAAATAAAACCACTCAATATTTGGTAAATACATACATACGACAGAGAGTGAGCTAAAAGTGAATCTAGCATTCTATAATCATAATTTTTCATTCAAATCCCAATTTATCCAGGCAACACGGTAGCTTAATTGGCAGGTCGACGGAACTTCCCAGAGGTTGCGACCTCTGGGAAGTTCCGTCACCGTTCCGTAATATAATCGTCACTGATCCATTTCTGTGCATGGAAAATATGTAAAAAGAACAACATAAAAGGCCTTTATAAGAGCAAGAGAACCCAAAACAATGGTTTTTCAGTTTGTCTGTTTGTCTGTATGTCTGTATGTTGGTGCACGCTTGTCTCAGAAACGGCTTAACCAATTTGAATGCGGTTTTCAGAAATATATTATCAAAGTCTTGAACTAACGTTTATTTTATATAAATTAGTGTTTATTTTATCTAAATCGGTTAAGAAATAAAAAAGTTATGTCAATTTATGTCAATCCCGTAATAGGTACTATGCAAATCTTATTATATCTATATATTTAATAAATCTGTAGAGGAGTAGTCTCCTCTACAGATTTATTACCTATTTTGTACATTGAAAATATTAAAAATAAATATACCAGGATGTGAAATGATAACTAACAGACTCTATTTTTAGCATTTTAAAAATCTTTGTCTGACAGAAAAGGCAAGCAGATAAATGTTTGTTTTTTAATTGTGCACACCAATAAAAAAAAAACAATGTTTTTTTATTTTGTCTGTATGTCTGTAACTTTGTGCACGCTAATCTCAGAAACGGATTAATCGATTTGGATGCAGTTTTCGGGAATATATTGTCACGGGATTTACTTAATATTTTGGTTTTTTTAACAATCGGTTAACATTATCTGTTAATAATCTCTTACTGTCGTACCATTGCTGCTTACCAGTTTGAAGGTTTATATTTTTTACATATATTGGTATTTACCAATGTATGTAAAAACTTGCCCTTACAAAGGGTACGTTTTATCAAAATCGAAATCTATGCGTACGAAGTAACAGCCACAGCTAGTATTTAATATAAAAACTCACTTACTTACTGTAACTAAGAAACTTGGGTAAATATTATTTCAATGTTATTTACACGGCATTATTAGATTTTGCCAAAATCGTTTTTGTTATTTTCTTGTCCGTCTGTAACTTTGAACAAATATCACTCTGAAAGTGGCGGAGGCTAATTTTAAAAACACGACAAATTATTTAAATACATACATGCACTTTGATAGAGCAATGCACAATAGTTCATCTTAATACAGAACTAATTATGAATACCGACTTTCTGATAAGATGTAAATTTCCGTCCATGCATATAAACATATTAAGATAAGGCGTAAGTATTGTACTCTCTCTGTAACATTTATTAAAATAAGAAAACAGAATTGCTCTGTCATTGTGTGAACTAATATGTTAGTGTGATTACCTATATATGATGTGACAACTAATCATTGTATCTAATACATTAAATGAATTGAGAAAATTTTTAAAAATATATAGAGCGAAACATAATATGTAAACCCAAATATGTGTACTCAAAACAATGGTTTTTTTATATTTTCTGTTTGTCTGTGTGTCTGTATGTTTGTGCACGCTAATCTTAGAACCGGCTCAACCAATTTGAATGCAGTTTATAGATGTAATAAATCTGTAGAGGAGTAGTCTTTGTACATTGAGAAAAATAAAAAAATATACCAGGATGTGAAGTGATAACTAACTGAATTTCAACATTTTTAAATTTTTTGTCGTTTATCTGTTTGTCTTTTAGTTATGCTAGCAATACGTAAAAAATATATAGCCAATTTAAATAACTTTCATAAATAAAAATTGTGCGGCACTCTGAACTTGAATAAAACTGTAACTGATCGCTGTCTGTATATAGAAAATATTTTGAAAAAATTTTAATAGGGGGGAGGGGCTAGTTTCCGGGAATATATTGTCATGGGTTTCACTTAACATTTTTTTTTTCAACAATCATTTAAAAAATATAGAAGTTAATAATTTCTTATTTTCGTACCATTGGTGCTTACCAGTATATAAACATAAAAAAATATACGTAAATAAACTAGAAATACCTACTCCTATACGCAAAAACTACTTTATTGAGTTTGATGAAACTTTGAAGATTTATAGTTTTTACATACATTGGTATTTACCAATGTATGTAAAAACTATAAATCTTAAACTATAAAACAAAGGGTACGTAGGTAAAACTTTTATTACATCGTCTCAAACTTTTTCGTCTGTGTGTTGCATGTCGCGTGACGGTCGGCCGCGGAGTAGGGATAAAGTGAAAGGCGCTCGTATCGATGCGGTTTTTACTAGATACATTGAAAAAATCGAATGTAAGTCACTGTTCACGTATTTTAGTTACCATAAAATATTGGTTACATTTATAAACTGTGAAATTCATGATGAAGATGGAATTGATAATAGAATGATTGAAAATAATTGAAAAACGGATCAAAATGACTCAACGATTATAAAATATTGTTTTCAGTGTTTTAATATGTGTATATCATCTAAATAATTGTTAAGTATTATGTATGTCGTACTCTAAGACACAGAGTTCAATAAAAATATTAGTTGGAGACCTAGTCTACTTTTATCATTTCCCATTATCATTCCCATTTTCTATGTATAAAATTAAGATTGATGAAGCAATTTTTATACCCTTAATGGAATATTATTCCGAAAATTTTTAGTTAAATGTCTATAATGTGAAAAAAAGTTTCACTTTTACGGTGGTTTCATAAAACCACACAAGTTTTTTTAATTTTAATTAACTCTATTAAATTCAATCTGTTAAAAATTGTCAATAGATATATAATGAATTTCTAACAATGTTAATTGTATTGACAACATTTGTACGCCGAAAATCGGTAGAATATGTGAAACTTGTTTTTGTAATTTTGTTAACATTATGCACCATGTTCTTACAAATAAATAAATATTATTATTATCGATTTTTGTACTTGGAATATATTAAAAAATAAACATAATGAAGCAAGAGAACTCAAAACAATGGTTTTTTATTTTGTCCGTTTGCCTGTATATCTGTATGTTTGTATGTTTGTGCACGCTAATCTCAGATACGGCTTAACGGCTGAATAAAAATGTTATTTCAATTTATGTCAAGCACGTAATAGGTACCATGCAAATGTTCTACACATGTAACAAATCTGTAGAGGAGTAGTCTCTGTCCATTGAAAATATATAACCAGGGTGTAAACGGATAATTAACACAATCTTTTTCCAACATTTTTGATTTTTCTGTCTGTTCATCTATTCTATTCCTCTTTTAGTTGAGCACGCAACACGAAAAACTATGTGGTCAATGTAAATAACTTTTATACGTCAAAATTTGAGCGTCATTCTGAGTGAGATTTAGTTATTCACTTTCATTGCATTCATTTCTGTACTCTATCAAAAGATATAAGTATGTAAATCGTTTAAGAAATGTATGTACATCTATACATATTATAAAACAGTTACTGATTAATGTCTGTACATGGAACATATTTTCAAAAATTCATAATATTGTACATTGTATGTATGTTTCTGCACACTAATCTAAGAAACAGATTAACCGGTTTGGTTGAAGTTTTCACTTAACATTTAGTGTTTTTTTCATTTAAAGAAGTTAATAAAATTTTATTCGAGCCATTAAAATAAAATCCTATTTTTTTCCATACTATAAAGGTATTACAATTGCAGCTTAATATATAGATATCTTTTTTGAAATTTTAGTTAGCTAAGATAAAAAGTAAAGATAAACAATGATTAGCTAACTGTGTGGTAAATTATAATTAATTTGTTCATTCACTTCATTAATTTTATTTTCTTTATGGTATATGGGACAGTCCATCTGGTAGTAAGTAGTGATGTCACCCATAGGCAATTTTAGAAACCGATGCACATGCGTTGCCATACTTCAGAAATGGAGAGCTCTCTCTCATCGTATGAAACATATCTATATTAGCTTCGTGACGACGATCTTCAGTAAGCTGGTGTGAACTTTTTAAATAATAATGTGACAATATCTAAATTAATGTTTTAGGAGGGGAAGGTGAAATTACCAATAAAAGAAAAAAACAATTATTTATTGATATACTATATTTCTAATGATTTTATCAGTCTTATTCACTAGCGACTCGTCCCGGCTTTGCCTTCCATATCACACTATTAAATAGTATTTACAACGCCTTAACCTTATCGGATAATGTTATTTACAACAGATTAAATATTTGGATATACCATAGCTGCTGCTGAACCAAATAAATAGAAAACCGATAATCTTCGCATATTTCACAAAACTTAAAACAAAAGGAAATTGACCTAAGATAACATATTTCTTAATTGACAGATGGCTGTTTATGAGCCAAATATAAAGTAAATATACTAGTTAAAGCACTAACAAGGAAAATAACATCGAACCAGCGATGGTAGAAATTAAACTGCAAGTCTCCCAATACTTGCGTTATAATGATTCTGTACTCGGACGGCATATTCATACGCATTAAAAGAACTGACGAACAAAAATACATTCCCATTATCTGGGCGAGAATTAATACTATTACATTCGAAGACTTCGAAGAGGAGATCTTGTAGAAAAACTGTAAAAATAAACATTTTATTTTTTTAACATAACTCCATAAATAAAAAAAATCCCTAAAACGTAGAAGATGCTTAAAATATAAATAAATAATACCTTGGTCAAAGTTAGCAGCAAGCCCCGTATACTAGTCAGCACGATGCATCCGACGAGTATAAAGGACACGTGCTGAGACCAGAACGACACGTCTATGTTCCACCCCAGCCAGTGAACTACTAACTCCAATCCACGAGTCACTGGGTCCTTCTTACCCACGCGGTCGAACACTATGTTGATAGTCGACTGGTAACAATAATAAATAACGACGAATTTGAAAATGGAACACGTTTATCTAAATGAGAAGTAAGAAACAACTTTCAATCATAATGACAAATTTTAAAATAGAACACAAGGCGATTGGTTATAGCCATCTTACTTTTATCAATAAAATTCCATAAAAGAATAACATCTAAATAAATATTTATAACACTCACTATAAATATCTTCCAAATGCAGTATAAAGAGAAGAAATAACCAAGAAAATTAAAATATCTCCCTTGGAATGTTCTGGACCACTCTATCTTCTCTCTCATAGTCCTAGCGTCGTGAGCCTCAAGGAACAGTTGCCTGCTTAGTTCTTCTAGAGCAGAAATTTCCTGACGTAGTTGATTTATATCTGAGAAAAAGGACATGATTATGAAATACACATAAGAAATAATAATAATGGTAGTATAAGACCCTAGATTATACCGATTGGCAATTACGAAAAAGAGAAAAAAGAGAAAGAGGGATTTTGTGGGAATCAAATGTATATAGAAAATGTTGATTCTGACTATGTATGAACAAAAAAGAGGACGTTGAAGGGATTATTCTTTAAAGAATGATTAGTTTTTAATATTTGTGCCAAGGCAAGGCCATCTTGCAGGAATGGTGCTCTAGTGAACTAACAAGATGGGATTGAAGATGGGATTTTGTTCAAGACTCCGACTAGAAGGAACTTCGGGTTTATATTTGGTCAAATCATGGATGGAGAGAAGGTCTGGGAAACAATAATGAGCTCGAATTTTCCACTAAGAAAGGGAAGTTTATAATACAGTATGTTGTATGGATCACAATGCTGGGCTATGGAAGAATTGAGTGAAAGACAGTTGCAAGTTAATGAAATGTGAACATTAATATGAATGTCTTTGTGAAAAGTATTTTGTATGTATCATAGATATAAATAAACAATTAATACTTACTTTCAGTTCCCTGGCCCAACGGATTGGCAATATTACCAACACTGGACAAAATGTTGGACCAAAATCCTCTGTTCTCAACTGATTGATCATTCATATAATTTCTGGCACTGTTAGACTCGGCTAATGCTATACGTTTCTTCTTTACTAGCACCATATCCATTGTTTGAAGGAGTTTCTTTTCTATTGATAACACGTCTGATTGAGTCACCGGTCTGAGAAGTTGAATTTATTTATAAATTAATCAAACATTTATAATTTTTTTTCTAATATACATACAAAAATTTTAACAAAATTATCCAATGGTTTATTAGGAAAATATATAGCATATTTAAATTAAACAGTTAAATATTATTTACTAAAAAAAGTAAATGATGCAGAGCCGCTACCACAAATGGAAGCTGAATAATTAATAATACACATAAAAGGAGTATCTTGTTAAATTATTATGATATTTATTATTTTGTTAAAAATATTTCTTTGATGTACATTTTACAAAACTGTATGTCTCAAAATTACTATAAATTACCTTATAAATATAGCCATAGAGGTATAAGGATAATTAACAGCACCAAATCCAGACAACAGAGCCATTACAGTTACTCCAATGACACCAATACGTGACACACCTTGCTCAATTGAAAATATTCCCTAAAACATTAAACTCATATATAAATAATAATAATATTATAAACATACATAATATTTGTTAGCTTAATCAGTAAGGTCAATATCCATTGAGAAAATATTTTTGAAAATCAGTTTTAGGTGTTGACAAAACTCTTCCTTTGTTGGCTTATAAGAGTTAAGAGTTTAGTTTTTTACTCCAAATATCTATTTATTTCCTATTTTATTCAAACAATATTTAAATTCCATAGAATTTTGTTTAAATTGTTACAAACATTGTTATACTCACTTGTTTTGGACTTAGTATTGGAAAAGGATCACCAATTTTCCAGAAGAAATACAAATAAATAAACCAAACCAACATCGTCAGGGGTCTTATCATGTTTTTTGATACTGTAAATAATAATGTTTTTTATTAAATAATCTTTGAAAATGAAATAATATTAATCAATAAAATTCTTACCAAATCTTACATTACTGAAGCAAAAGTATGCAATATAAAATGGTATGAGAGCAATTACCATAAATAATAAAGAATAAAGACCCAGATTCCAATGAAAGTATCTTGAACTGAAATAGTTAATACAAAGTGAAAAAAAAAATATGAATACATTAATAATCTACATTATTTACAATTTTTTTTATTTATAGGTTTTAAAGTTACTGGCATATTGTAATTAATTTAATAATGTGAAATGTAAATATGGTAACCCATTTAAGACTATTAAAGCTAAAAAAAAACATTGTACCTTTCATTTTAACTTTAAAGAAATTAAAATATATATTTTTAAGTAGTTTTATATTTATTTTGTGGTTTATTTTTTTTATTTTTCTAAATTGATGCAATATTACAACATTGAACCAATAACCTTGTTATCCATAATTTTGTTCCATTAAAATAAACATATTCTATTTTGTAGATTCCTTGTATTTCCTAAAGATAAATTTATTTATTAGTAATAATAAAATCAAGATGTTATTTACCTGGAATCCAAATAACCAATAATTTCAAATATAATAAGCTCAAACATAGTACAACTAAGGGCAAATGTGACCGAAAATATTAATTGTACCAGTAAATGATGAACTTCATAGTCACGAAATAGTTGCTTTACAAAAAATATCCAACCACCTATAAAGAATATGGCCTGAAACATACACAAAAGCATATGGCTATTAGATAGGAATCAGAAACGTTACAACTAAATAAATGTTACTTGCAGACACCTATGAGAATCATCTAGAACAATCCCTAAGATTGAATAAGCACTTATAAATTTCAGTATTCAATTTAAACAAATCTGATATATAATGTTCGAAGTCAGTAATTGTGAATATGTGCAATAAGCTCACTTGAGAAATAAGAACGATTAGTGTATCTTCCAGAAATGTCATCTTGAGTTTATAATTGTGATATATTTTTTTAAATATCACGTAATTGTTTTAAAAAACTAAAAACTTTTAGAAAAGCCGCAGAATCCAAAACATGGACAGCGGTAGTTGAAGTTCTAAAGTCACATGTCAATCAAGAATCAAGGTGTGACTTTGACATAAACCATAAAGTCTAAAGTTCTTTGTTTTAATTTTAACGCACTAAATAACAGTAATTAAGCAAAGATTTAATCATTTAAATCTAAGCTTAATTATTGTAAAATGAATAAAAATAAATGTTGTTTTTACATACTAATTCAAATACAATGTTATACTCTAATTGTTAAACGTTACTAATATAATCACAATTATCGTATCTTATATAAAAAATATGTCAACATAACTTAAAACTTTATCACCACTTAAATCAAAGGCTTTTAAAGTAACTAGTTACTATTTAAGTAAAATAGTTTATATTATCCTACGATTTTGGAATCCTACTCTCATAGTTATTTTGGTAACATTTTGTCTAATTACATACTCTTATTTTCACGTGGACTCTTCCAATAACTGAAATCTGGTAAGAAACGTAAGTCTAGGACGCGCTAGTACTTTAAAACCAAGCAGCACTCTATTTATTACTTTGTAAGTCTAATCGAGCAGAAAAGCTCAGAAATTTGATAATTCTAGGTTTAATATGATAAAAACTCGCCGAGATCTTTTAAAGTGCATTCATACCCGTCAAAATCTGTCTTTATCACACAGCTTCAACATTTGACACTAGACGCACAGAGTACTATAAAACTAGAGGCCCTAGTTATAAATTATAATCTACCGTCTACCGACTACGGAGCATTGTTATACTTCATACAACGTAAATGGGCCCTTATTCTGAATGATACACGAGATTTCTTACCAATAACGCGTGACGTCCTAACGTTATTTAGACAATTTAAAACAAGCACCTAACGCACGACAACATGTTTTTAAATATGACACTGGCATAGAGAATACAATCCCATGAAGATTTCACGAATTTGTTGTAACGCGGTACGTAACGCGTCTATTTGCTCATAGCGAATAAGGGCCCTGTTCAGTTTTTGCCTTCTGGCCAGCTCTTGTCAGCAGAGTAGCATTCCGAGCTGGTGGTAGCTTACTTATGGACTGACTATACTGACCAATTTAATGTAATCTGACGATTCAAGTGCTTAAAAAGCTAATATTTAGATTTCCATGGAAAAAGTTTCTAGCTACTTCAAATTTTTAGGCAGCTGTTATACCTTAATCCATACTTCATGCATTATACAAGAAAACAAAGCTTCAGTTTATATTTACAATAATTTATTGATTATGCAAGTAAATCAGAAATAGACATTCAATTATACATTAATTATTTGTCTTAAAAATGGTTTTGTAAGTGAAAACATCCTTACTATATACCTATACATTTTCTAACTTGCTACATGCTGACTCAAATAATCTTCATCAGACATCTCTAAATAAATTTCATTCTCTGATATATGGACTTTTTTCTCTGTTCTTGGTATTTCTATACTTTTATCTAATTTTTGATGTGTTTTCATATGTTTCTCTAAGCATACTTCTGTAGTATATTTAATATTACAAATCTGACACTGAAATATAACATCGGTATGGTGTCGCTTTATATGATCAACTCTTCTAGATGTAGATAGAAATCTACTATCACAAAACTTGCATTTATAAGGTTTCTCTCCCGTATGGGTTCTAGTATGGTACAGTAAAGACTCCTTGGTTACAAACTTACCACCACAAATATTACAATGAAATTTCTTTTCTTGTGTGTGTTTCACTATGTGTGCTTTTAATCTACTCTGTGCCCAAAATTTTTTCTTACACCATTTGCATTCATGACCTTTGTAGTTTCCATGTTCATATTGAATGTGAACTCGTAGTGATACCTTCTGAGTGTACTTTTTATTACAATAATCACATGTGAACTTTGCATCTGCTGGAGATGCCCTTGTTTTTTGGCCACATATATTTAAATTTAAATGTTTTTTAAATGTTGTCTGACTCTTGTAAACTCGTCCACAGTCCTGGCAAACTAGTTTCAAATAATGTCCAATTTCATGCATTTTCAGTGAGTGTCTATTGTGAAATGTTTTACCACACTCAGAACACACTACTGTACAGTGACTCTCACTCTTATGGGCTTCTAATAATGCTATTGAGCCAAATTTTCTATGACAAATGGAGCATTTATAATCCTTTGGTGCGTGAACTCTAATAAAGTGATTTCTTAAATTTGACAATGATGGATAAAGTTTCAAGCAAACTTTGCACTTTAAATTTGTTCTATCATCTTTATCAAACAGCATTTCATTTGTTTTGATTGGAACTAAGAAATAATCTCTCCTTTTTCTATTTGAACTGTCCTTACTTCTGTCTATTTTGATAGCTGATTCAGTTTTGGTTGACATCTTAGTTATTAAGGATTGCAAACTGTTTAAGGCATTGGTGACGGAATTGTTATTTTTGCTTTTATCATAATACTGTTGAGTTGCATATTTTTCATCTAATGTTACAAATAAAGTTTTTTTATCTCCAATATTTTCAGTGGTATTGTCTAAACATGCATTAAGGTTTGATAAAGCTGTGTTAAGTACATCAAAATTGTCTTTTGCCATGGCAATAAACTTGTAACAATTTACTGCAGAATGAGTACACTGTTTACACATAACTTCAAATGCAGATATGTAACTAGAAAGCTGAAATATGAACATTCATAAATAAATATATGAAAAAAATTTAATAGAAAGGTAGAAATAAAATCATAAAAATAATACGTACATCGTAACCTAGAACGGAAGATAAAACATCATGTATCTTGATTGAGCCATCAGAGTCCATTTCTTTTATTACCACTTCGTCTTGTATGTTCACAGGATTACCTTCTATTTTTATATGACATAAAAAACAATATTCAAATTTTCTATTAATCACACAGTGAAGAATATTATAAAGGGAAGTCATGATTACGACTCAACCAAATAACTCGAATTTTAATAATGTACAATGTAAACACAATTCTTTTTATTAAATATCTAATTTTATATACACATGTTTTTGATATAAATGTTGGCTTATTTGAGCTTTGTTACTATATATACTCAGTTACAGAAATACTTTTATACCAGAAACGAATAAGACGCTTTTAATAAAAAATACTAAATAGTCCTTTGGAGTTTGACGTAAAAAAAGTTTTAAGCTAAGAAGTAAGACAGAAAATTGAAGTATATTTAATCAGTGTCGCCAGGGTACGTAATCATAAAACGCATTTGTAAGAGAATATTGGTAAAAGGAGTTATTTTTTAAAATAAAATAAAGCCTCCGGGAGAGAAAGACAAGAGCTAACATTAAAAATTCAGATTCATATTTTAAATGTTTGTATTTTTATATATTTTTGCTGACTCACTACTGCTTTGATTCTACAACGTAGCCAGAACCTATTTATTGTGAATTATAATTTTTTAACCCCAACAGTTTAGACCGTACGTTGATAGATCTGTTAGACCAGAAACCATTCTGTTTTTATAATAAGAAAAATAAAAACCACACTAAGGTTAAAAATATATGTAAGTCTAATTGTAAACAATAGACTGAAGGTCGTGCTCTTCCAGGAAATGTACTTTTATGAACTGTTGTAAGTTGTAATTGGACATCTTAAAGTGAGTGAGGGTGTAAGATGAATAACTCCCTTCCACTTCCTTAATCCTCATGACTTATAAGTGGAAAACCAAATAGGAAACTTGCCATTACTTTTACACCCCAATCGGCTGCATCAATACAGTTGATTAGTCGAAGTTTTAAAAAAATATATTAAACCATAATTTGCAAACAATTCAATATTTCCAATGCTAATCCACTTTGATAAATGTTTTTTCACAAAGGGGTTTAGTTGTAACACAAGCTTTTAAAAAAAGAGAGACAAGAAAGTTTAATTTCGTATTCTAAAGAATTATGTAGTAAACATATTCTTTTTCACAATAACTCGATGCACAGTTGCTTGAAGTCTGTATCGAGTATTAGAATTGAATCATTGGTATAAAGCAGGCTCTTTACTATTACCCTGAGGATGACAGGTGACAAATATGATCTATTGACCTACCACCTTAATAATGTTGCAAAACAAACGAAAAAACCGCCAATAGAATGGAACAAAAAATCCTATAGCTGTGTAATTTGTCTTGTTTCAAATGAGACAGTCATTCTACATAGATGATTTAAGCTTATGTGATTTTTATTCTTTTGTGAATTCACTAATAGTTGTTAAATAATTATTTTACGATTTGTAGGAGGCATTAGTTTGACAAGTGAATTATCGCTAATTGGTCCGTTTATGTGATTATTTGTGATTAATGGAAAGTCATTTTCGTGAAATTCAGGATTGGCTTCGACAGCCGTACAGATTTGAGATTAATATTGTTTGGCTATAACGATTATTGAATTTATGCCGTATCGAATCATGTAAAATCGATATTTATTTTAAAATATAAATGATTCTAAGTGTATAATATATTTGTTTTTCAAATCTATGTGTCCAGTACAAGAAAGATAATTTAAAGTGTTTATATGGGACAGTTTAGTATTATATCAATATGATTAATCATTATTTTCTCTTGACATTTTCATTTGACGTCAGTGAGTGTGGTAGTAGGTAGTTTATTAATTATTATTCTTTTTTGTGACTGTAAAACATAATATGATTTCTAAATCAATGTTATTATTTTAATTATAAATTACTATGTGTCCAAAATAATCGAAACGTGTTTGAGTGGTGTAATAAATAATAGGCTCTACTTGGATAAGCGGTAAAAGAAAAGGTGAGAAAATATTTTAACCTCTTCAACATAATTTTATCAATAACAATTTTAATAATTTAATTTCTTTTTATTTTATAATTCATTCATATGAAGCACTTTTTATTTAATCTATTGTTTTTATAATTTCAAATTGACTTGTATCTAATAGTATATATTATTTAAGATTTGGAATAAATTGGTTGTTAAAAATAGAAAAGCCTCTATTTTTGTAAAATCACTATTTTAATATGATATCCAAAAAATCTATAGTAAATTTTTTTGTTTTTTTACCAAATCTTTAAATACAATCATCATTCTCTTAAAATAGATAATTTAAATTATAATAAAATAATTAAATTATATTAGTGTGTTATTGAATAAAAAAATTTATTGGTAGCAATGCGGCACCCTTATATTTTTACATAGTTGTGGTTTATATGAAGTATTAATTCATTTTATTAAAACTGCTTATTTTGCTTGCTTGCTTATCTATTTGAAATTTTGTTCAATTGTAAAAATAATCAGTAATGTGTATTAAATCAATTTAGTGATTAAAACTTGGAATTTTTATTTTTAACATAATAGTGTTTGAATACGTTTCCAATAATTTAATACTTAGCCTATAACTAAGTTAGCACATAAGAAATACCACAATCTTCTTACCTTTACCATTGTGGCACTGGCAAAAGATAGATCTTAGCAAACAATATATACATACATATTTATATTTATTTTTAAATATATTTTTGAGAATAAATATTTTTTGTATTTTTAATAATAAAAAAAACTACTAATGAAAGTACTACAAATTGTTTTTTCACTGAAGCCCCAAATTAAATTGTTGTTCTGCAATTTAAAATAAATTAATTACATAACATATACATGAATATTTCTTTTTTATTATAAGACACTTAAAGTTAAAAAAAAGTCTAACTACAAAATCTACAGAACAGTATACTTTAGTTTGAAGTAATAAAATAGTTATTGACCTCTTCTAACAGACTCTTAACTGATAACAAGTCTTTTTATTTGGTAAATCAAATGTAATAATTATTGTATACTTTATACACAAAATTAATATCTAACCAGTTTGAATTATCCTTGATAATGTTATCCTTTGTACTTTGGAAGTGACCTTTTGTTATCATTAGTGTGGTCATTCATTACTCAATAATTATCTGAATTCAATTAAACCTACATGTTGTTAGTAAATTGATAAGTCATTTTCCTGAACCATCCTACATTTAATTTTTAATTCAAATTCCATTTCAAATTTAGTCTTCAGAAAATTCATACAATGCATGATTGTTTCTTCCCATTCATACAAAACTGGCTTAGTGTAATCACCAATGGTTTTCCCATTGACTCATTCTCATTGATGTTTGATACTTCGATATTGTTGTGGACCAAATTGAATTCTGCTGTGGACCCAACTTTAATACCATTGTGGACCAAGCTAATATCTTTGTTACCTTATGAATTTAATTATGTTCTGATTGCATTTTTTTTTAAATAAAAATCTTAAAGATTACCTCTATTTAACTGTTTTTACCAGGCAGTATTTTAGTATTTTGTATATAGTTTACATATGAGTTATAAGGTAATGTTTGAATAATAAATAAATAGGGTATATAACTTTCTGAAATAAAATAATGACATAGTTTTATAGTTCCAGTCACATTATTGATTAACAATATAATTTTAAATGAAATTGATTAAAATCTTTAAAAATAAATGTATAATAAAGCTGTAACTGACAATAATTCAAGCTGAAGAAATCCAGTATTCAAATTACAAATTATTTCTATATGTCTGGCTGTTCTATATGTTGCTTATATCAACAACTAAACAATAAAAAATCTGGTTTTGGCTGTTAATAGACTTAGAATTCACAGATTATGGTATTTCGTAGATTGACATAAAAATAGCAAAAAAACTATTTTTATTATCGAATTTCTGTCTTTAGAATCAAACAGCGAACGAAGAAATAAATTAGGTATATAGTTTACTACAGGACCTTACCTACTGGTGGTATAACGGCCTATAATAGTCGTTACTATTTTATTTTCTATTTGAGTAAAAAATTATATTAATTTAGTAACAAATAAACGCTTACCATTCAATTTGCTGGAAATCCGAAATCTAAACGAGATTTTCAACTAACTAACATAAGTAAAATAGATGTACCTAAGTATTGATATACAAAGCCAGTGTATAAATTATGTAACGATACAAACGTATTACGACGTCTTGCGAAAATAGTTCTTCCATTCATCTCGTAGCTGTTTTGTAATATGTTGTCGTTCGAGTTCATAAATCTTATTGCTTTCTATATATATTTTAAGGTTGAAATTAAAAAAAAAATATTATGTGGCCAATTCACGTTGCTAAGTTTCTTTACATATAACCACTTATCTTACCTTCTTTTAACAAACATATCTTCATTGTTTTTACTATGTTGGAGTGGTTAGTTATATACCTAATATTATAATTTATATTTCTGCAATGAACAAACATAAACTGTAAGATGTTTATATTTAATGACATTGAATCCCCATAATCCATGTAATGTTAATGCGACTATTTTTATCTTTCCGAGTTTATTGTCTCGCCAAGATTCTCAATCACCGGACCTAAATGTTTTAACTAATTTTAGTATTAAGAATGTATGACTTCAGTGTGGGTGAATAGTGTTCGTTATTTACGTTGTAATATTTTCAAAATGAATTTGAGACCGATTTTAAAACGACAAAGAAGATTTTCAGAAGGTTTGAGTTTTTCCATACGATATAATATATTTTATCTTAGTCGTAAAAGGTAAGACAGTGACAAATGACAATGCTTAAATATATCACCAAATTTGAAATAAGAATATACTGGATACAGAGGTCGCAGGTTTCGACACCTGCAGGTGTTAATACATTCTTCATACTATATTTATATAAAAAGAATACAAGCATAACATGGGTAAAATGTTTAAAAACAATTTAATTTCAAAGAAATCTATCAAAAATTGCCATAAATGGCGAATATCTCGAATTCCCATGCCATATAAAGTACTGCTCGTTTAGTGACCAATGATTAGGATATCCGAATGCCGACAAAGTACCGCTATAATGAATATTTCGGTAATAAAGATACGTAAGTAATAAGTAAGCATGACGTAATAAATACGTCACAGCTGAATGGAATCGGGTCGCGGGTGTGTTGCCGACTCGCAAATGCCGCGCCTCCCCAGTACGATTCGAAGTGCGGAGAGAGTCGTGTGTTTGCCGATTCATTTTTCATTTTAGCTGAAAATCTAACTTTTCCTTATATTTTTTTTTAAATATTCAATTTAGGATAATAGTGAATTTAATATTCAAGTTTAAGTTATCAATATGGATGAAGGTAGGTTTTATATTGCGTTTTCATTTAGTTCTGGGGTTCACGGATTTCTTTCATAATTATAAAAAAAATATAGGTATATTCATAATCATGTTTTACTCCTAGGATTAAATCACCTCTGGTATGGCTTTGAAAGTTATGTGTAATAAAAAATATGTTACAAATTATGGCCATGATAATAAACATTTAACTGTGCATACAATTACTTGTACTGATATTTTTTTTTATGTTGCCGTTAGAAGTAATATAACATTTAACTTTGATCTTTAAAGATTTATGAAGTACCTAGCTACAAGTCAGTTCAAACTACAAACTGAAGTCTGACTAACTTAAGTTGATAAAGACTTATAGGTATTTGAATTTCGAATTGTGTCAAGTATATGTAATTCTTGACTTTTGTTATTTCATGACTAGCTAAAAAAAGAAACGAGTGCAGGTTTATTTGCATCAGACTTGATGGCCATGTGAGTGAGAGCAAGGTCACAAAAATAATAGATAGCAGTTTGTAAATTCAATTAAGTAGATTTACTACAACTTTTATGAAGGTGTCTAAAATTATAGTAAGAGTTATTTTCGGAAATTCATTTACCATAATACCTGCGATTTAATAAAACTTTTTATGGTCTGGCTGGTATTTTTATGTTGTGTAAAGATAAAATCTTCGTAAATCTTTATTTTATAGGTAGGTTTATAGATTAGTGACAAAATCGTTCCAATTTTTAACTATTCTTTCACAAATCTATATGTGAATGAAAAAATCTTGGATTTTATCAGGGATATGACTAAATGCTATTGCATTTGTCTTTTTAGGCTAACCAAATTTATAACAATGCAATGTAAATTATTTAACCACAGAATAACACAGATATAAATATTTCATACTCCAATATTATTTTCCATCAGTAGACAATCATCATTATTATAAGACAACAATACTTTTAAATCGGACAATTTAGGAATTATAACATCTTTAATCTTTATCTATGATAGTGTTATCTTGGAAAAATACATTGAACCTATTCATTATAACATTTCGTTACATAACATTTTAAAGTCCAAAATATTTATTGATAAAATTAATAGTATATTATTATTTAAAAGGATTACCTATCGTAAACTCACTCAACTGACAAAATGTGAAGTTTATTTTTGTTTTTACATTTAAAACTAACTTGTTGATGAATTTTAACCCTTGTATATTTATTATCATAGAGTTCAAATCATAAAAGATAAATTTACTAGGAAGAGAGTTCAATATATCTGTAGGTATTAAAAAAAATATGTATATGTATTTTGAAAGTACGTTTGTTTGTACTTTCACACCGGTAAGATTTGTATACCAAACAACTTTATAACCACTAAATCAAACTCGCGGCAAAATCGATCATTTATGTGGCAATTCGAGAGTTAGTCGAAAATGTTGCTTATTTTTTTTTTTAATTTTTTGCATTACCTTCCTGAGATATATGTAGTAAAATCGATATCGATAATAAACTAGTATGAATTGACCCTAAATGAAGATGTTAAATTATTTAAGTGTTTTTTCTTGATGGTAATGTATTTTAAATGGAAGAGTAATCAACTAATTTTAATGACTATACTAGTGTTTTAGACATAACGGAAAAACACTGAACTTCATTATTTTTTTCAAGACTATAAAGGAAATCCAAATCACTTATATCATAAGCTAAGAATGATACGAGATAATGAAGGGGCAAATAATGAAGTTTTATTACTTATTGTGCTTATATAAATTATTATTGTAGGGGAATTTATAGTTTTATATTACGACTGTAACATGTAATAATAAAGAAAAATCATACGACCTTTATAAAATTTGTTAGTTTTGGTAAAGGTTAACCAGTTTTTTTGAATCTGACAAAATCTCGCAAATTACATATTGCGAAAAGTTTATTAATGCACCTAAAATGTTTAATAGAAACTATCTGTCTAGAAATACCGGTTTAGTAGGTAAATCTTATCAAGTCATAACGCGTTCTGAATTAATTAAATTACTATTTTTGTAAATCCCAACTAAAACCTGAAGTGAGCTTGATATTTAAAATATAATAACTTAGAATATAAAATATGAATAACATCAATATTTTCCTGCATCAAGTCGGGGAAAACCCTCGTCATAATGACGATATAATTTTTAAAGCAAAAACTAGAGAATCTTAATACGAAGGTAACTTCACGAACGTTTCTATGCTCGATAACGTACATAACTATATACTTTAACTAATTTTCGTTGATACTTGTATACAGACTTAGTTTGTTTTTCTTACTGTTTTATAATGCGTTTATAGCTTACGAGGGTGTTGCTTTTGATTTTGATTTGACAGGGTGCGACGGATAATGCTTCTGTATCGGAGTAGGTGGTAAGGTTAAATTGATATCATTGATTAAAGAGGTTGGAAAAAAAGGATATTCAAATCACTGATTACCCTCTGAGCTGTAAAAAAAAACAAAGAATTGAACAATGAACCATAAATTACAAACAAAGTCCTCCAAATTATCAGCGATCTAAATATTAGCAATATATTCAAATTGTCATACTCGTGGACTAATATTGTGTGATAACTTTTATCTTATCAACGCTTTACGAGATCCGCCCTTTAATCGTAATATCGAAGTGTGAAATCCTTAATCACTCTTAGGCACTACTTCACTGAGGCATGATTTAATGTGTCATTGTGCTTGTATTCTATATATATTATTCTTATATGTATATGTATACATGCAAAATGCTAGTTACGAAATCTCTGAAACTACATTCGCTCCGTCTACACATTTATATATATTATATTTTCGATGCAAAATTCGACTCCTAAAGGGATTAAATAGGGGTTGAAAGTTTGTTGTCAATTTATTCATTTTCAATTTTGAAATATGACTTTTTATATTTAGACTTGGTTTCATATAATAAAATATTAAAATCAGTCTGCAACATGACAGACTGACTACTACGCAATACTATAAATTACGCAATACCCTTCAAAAATTAGCAAAATTTATGAATGTAATTAGTAGATATATCGAATTCGATCCAATCCGGATTTATAAATTATAATCACTGATTCGTATAATTTTAAGATAAGATTTGATGTTAGAGGGATCATGATTTGTGTCGCTGGCAACAGCTAATTGTTAAATCAAAGTCAAATAATAGATGATGAAGATGATGTATTCTGTATTGCTTTATTATTGTTCTGTTTTTAGTTTTTACTGATATAGCGGCAATAGAAATATATCATCTGTAAAAATTTAAATTATCTAGCTATCACGTTCCATTGGATACAGCCTGGATACAGCAGTCTTAGTAGTAGAAATCAGTTTTTACACCTTGGGTACCGAACTCTAAGAAGTAATGGAGGCCAATCTTTTGTTATATATTTTTTTAAAGTAAATGTTATGTGCTTAGTACATGTCAGTGTCATGACACTGAATAAAAGTTGCGATCTTTTGTATTCGTTTCATCTCTCATCTTGCAAAAGTTACTTACTGGACTGGAATTTTTATTTTATACCTAATCGCTGAAAGGTTTCTTTGCCACGGGAAAATTTCTGTCACTCACTCGAGTTAGTTTCCTAATATATGATAATAGGTATGGTAAAATAGGAGGGTAGTTATTCTCGTCTTAATTAATGAAGCCTAACCAATACTACTCCGGCATCTTACTAACCTTTAAGTTGTTATAAATATAAAAGCTATTACTATACTGACTAATAGCAGGAATGTATTCCTTCATAAAGTTAATGTTTATATATATTTGTATGAATTAAAAAAACATGTATGTATTATTGATTTCATTTAATGTATGAATGTCCTCTACTATCAGAAAAACAAATTGGAAGGTCAACGCTCTCTTTGTACTTCTTTGTAGGAAAACAAACAAGTTAGAAGTTAAAAGTATTAACTTAAAAGTACTCTACGTCATTTTAAGTGTAAAATTTTTTTTTTCTATTTTATTGATATACATAAAAAAATATATATGAAGTTTTGTCGTTAATAAATTATTCTTTGCATATGAATACGAAAACAGTAACATTTCAAAATTTTCAATCGTTTTAAACAGAAAAAGCCTGTATGTTAGAGTTTAATACAAAAACATTGCAGGCTATTAAGATGTTTCAAAATATGAGTAAACTAACGTAAACGTATTCGTAAACGTAATAAAACTTCAAGTATAAATTTGTCAGACACAAGCTCTTGAAGGCAAAACAAGTCTTACGTAAAGCCTTATATAAATAAACCGTTGATAATACAATGTTTATTTTATAAATTATGCGATAATCTTTAAGAATTACTCTTGCTAAGTTTTCCATAATCTACCGTAATTGCCATTTTAAAACTGTACCATAAGATAAAGATTTAATATAACAATAAAAATATATAATGGTATTCCAGAATGAGATTATTATTATTATAACAATAAATTTCTTCCTATTTAATTTATGTATTCCGAAATATACATATAATTTTTTTGTACAAACTTTTTTTTTTCAGGTGAAGAAATGCCAGTAAGGGACGGAACCAAAAAACCCCTCGTAGGAGTCATCGATGATGGAACCAGAACGCTTAGATTCGTGGTATGATATTTTTAATTCCATCTATTTTCTTCTTCAAACTTCAGAAATAAATACTTTTTAGAAGACACGTTTTATATAGGATTTTAGAAAATATGAAACAAGTGTTATTATCGATTAAAAAATTGTTTTGTTTCCTATCCGAAAATAGTCAGGTCTAGATTAGATAACTAACTACAAAGCTTCCTAACTCAAAATTAGTAGTAAACGTAAAATACGTACAATTATATGCATTTGTTAAACCGTTTAATAAAGGTTCAGACCATAATGTACATATTATATTGTATATTTTAAAGTCTTTGTAGGAGACTTGATACAATACTTTACTCGCAAACGATTAAAACTCTACAAAACAAATTGAAAACCTTCTCTTACACTTTTTAAGTATTTAAATCTTACGTCTCTATTATGAACAGGATCAATACTGTTTGTCACGAACTGTGCAACTAGAGAATTAAGATAAGATTATTAGTAGTCTTGGGTAGGGTCATATTTCTGATATCGCTAGCGCTAGGCTAACTACGGCGTCTAAATTACGTTAAATATTATTGGGTACTAAAATGCGTATTTATAACATAATATACTAATATAGATTAAATGTTGTAAAACCGCCTCTAGCCTTGCGAAGTAGTAAGTAGTGAGTATAATAGAATGGAATATAAAACATCGAGAAAACATGGTAATTACAAAAAACGTGAAGGTTCTTCAAGGTCGTTTCTATCGACATTATTTAGGTATACAATACTAATAACTGTACCCTGTAAATGTACTGTTAAAATTATATTTATCCATACATACGTAATATGTAGGATGAAATCAATACATAAAAATAAATATATTTTTTAACAGAATATTTAAATATGTATAATGTATAATTCAAAGTGTATAATAAATAATACTATGTTTGAATTTTTTGGTATACTGTCATATTTTTCGTTACGTCAAAACTCGTACACTACTAGTGAAGGGACCGCTCTTACAAATTACAAATGGGTATTTTAGATAGTCTAGTTTCGAAAAGAAAATAACTATGTAAGTATATATTTATTTTTTATGACATTCCAAGGACCGCAGTCTACCTTTTAGTGTAGTTATGTTAATTATTTTTTATCTATTACTTTAACTTAACGTCACTTGTCACATGTCCTATTACACAGTAATGGTACATTGTGTTAAGTTTTATGAGTACTGTTTTAATGATCGTAGCGTCTCCAAGGTCATGAGTAAATCTTTCATTATATTTACTTTAATTGTATAAAGTATTTAATATAATTTTTGTACAATCTCATTAAAAATTACCAAAAATATTTTTACATACATTATTTTAAAAACTTTAAACTATACTCTCATTGTATCGACTACAAATGCGTAACACGTTTTAAGGTAGGTATCATCTTTTTTTCGCGACAGATGTTGTCAACTGTTTTGTGATCTTAAAAACAAGGACATCCCAAAAATATAAATATACATAGATGTTTAACCTAAACATAATGTTATACAAGTAAGTGATATTTTCTTCTGGGATACTTAGAGTAAATTTAGGGACATGCACTGAAATTTTCGTTGGCTGTAATAATTTACTTTCTTTCCTAAATGTCATTTCGCCTGTTTGCGTCCATTTAGTGGAGTTGCTGACTTTGAAAGAGAAAATAAAAATGATTTAGTTACTAGTTTTCAATAAAAACTTATGTACAGTGTTAATAATATAGTCTTTTTTATATTCATTTAAAGTTTTGGTGGAAAGATATAACGATTTAAATATAAAAGTGATAAATATCAGATTTGGGCGATTTAGCCAGTTTGCGTCCACCAACTTATATATAGAATGTAGGGGAGATTTTTATTAATTATTATTCAGAAAGATTAGATTTTAATAATTTATTGTTTTATGTCTAAATATTGAACTAATTAAATTTTAAAATATTTTTAATAACAAATATATCATCTTATATATTTGTCACAGCCAATGTTTTCTTCGCCGTCTTCATCTACATCTGATATAAATATCTCATTACATTCAGCGCACTTTGTACTATCCACGGCTGGTAAATTTTCTTTTCAGAGTATCAGTATCTACTGTGACTTTAACAGGAAGTGTCTTTTTCCTACGTTTTGGAGCAGTTCCTTGAAGTTTTTTTTCTCTATTCGTTCTTAATTTCTTTTTCTTACTGCTTCTTCTTCTTTTTTTCTCCATCTGCTCTTTATGTTCATAATACTTTCTCGATGCAGACGAAGATATGGCCGCTGGAGTTCTTTGATTAAATTTTCTTTCTATGTTAAAAATTTCAGCCAACATCAGGTGGGTTTTAAATGGATCAAAGGTGTCTGAATGTGAAATGCCTTGAATAAATAATGAAGATGATTGTAAACTAGGAGGCTTTTCTATAGGTGAAATAGATGGTGATACAGTTGATGCTAAATGAATAAAAGCAGTCGGAGGGGGTTTTGATATTTGTTGCTTAGTTTTCTAAGGACTTGGTGTAGTATGAGTCCCCATATCTTCTAGTGGTAAAATAAGAACTTCATCTGAAAACACTATTGAACTAAGCTACAGGTAACTGTCAAAAAGGTGTATAGGCAAAATCATTTTTATTCATGTCATGAGTTTCAGAGTTGCACCTTGATACACTGTGATTTCACAATTTCTAATTTGTTCAATCAGGAGCCGTTAATAAATTACGTTAATTTTTTTTATTATAATTACATTAAGATATTATTGATCGTAGGTATATACAATTTTATTAAATTTAAATAAGCTATACATTTTTAATTACTTTTATAAATAGATAACAATAAAACAAAGGTGGACGCATTCTGGTCTGTCCTAAATAATAGGTCATAAAATTCGCGTCCACTGCGGACGCAAAGTGGAATTTTAAAAATTTGTATGTACTAGTTTGCGTCCACCTTTTTTTTTTTTTTTTTTTTTTTTTTTTATCGTTGGAAAAATGCGTTTCCGCATCGTCACCCAGGCCAGGAAGGCGATGGCCGGGCGGTATGTGCGGCACCCGGCGACTGCCATTTTTAAGGCACCCCACTAAAAAACCAACGGCTGCCCACGACGCTGCCATGGGACGTCACGGGATCGCTTTCGCACTCACCGTGACGCCCCGGCGTAACTCCTCCGTATAGGGGTACCCCGGGCAACCAGTGTACCCCTACCTCATAGACCTAGTGCAATGGCGAGAGAGGTCGCCCCCCCCTCTCACCTAGGCCTACGACTGGGAAGGACCGGGCTGAACCCTTCTCCTTCGCAGCCTCTCCCGCTGAAGCTCGATGTGACTATGTTGCCATAGCCACAGCCGGCTCCGTGCTGGGCTCCGCGCTCGAGGGTTTCGCACCAGGTGCTAATCCTCGAACTCGCGGAGCCTTGCACACTCGGCTCCCCAATAGGTGGGTCGCTGTAAGACCTCGGTCCGCACAGACCGCGCACCGCAACATTCCGGTGCAAGTGGCTCGGGTATGCCCCTCACCACCGCACCGGAAACAGACGGCGCTGCGATCGACCGCGGACGGGCAAGCCGCACGCACATGCCCAGGTGCCAGGCACCTGAAGCAGCGCAGCGGCTGCGCCTCCAGCAGCTCCACCCTGGCTGAGCTCCAGCCCACCAAGACTCTCTCCGCGTCGACCAACGATCTAGCCGCATCGATGGGGAGACGGGCAAAGGTAACGCCCTGGTCCCCATAGCCACCCCGACGGATCTCCCCCACGTGGAGGGCCTCGCCAGGGCAGTCAGTGATGCGACTAATCGCGTCGACCACATCCTCACGCGTTACAGAGTCGTCCAGGCCTTTAAGCCTTACGGCCACACGCCGGACAGGCCGGACGACGTCTGCAACCCCACTCAACACTTTGCGAAGTTTCGCCACCAGTGCCTCCGCCTGCTCGGGAGTGCCCTTAGGCAGCTCCAAGAGCCTAGCTCCTGTCGCCGAGCGGCGAATCCTTAGCCCATCTTTGAGGCCGATGTCGCCGAGATTAACCATCTCGGCGGCACGCCTCAGAACATGGGCGTAGGTCACGCCCGCCTCTGCCACCCCGCTCTGCAGTTTTAATAAAACCGCAGGAGACCGCGGGGATGGCAGCTTCGGGGGACTCACACCGGGGTTTTTCGTTGCCTTCTTCTTAGAAGGCGACGACGCCCCACTGACCTTCTGTTTTGAGGCCGGCTTCTGGGGAAGGCCCTTCTTTCTCCCCTTGCCTTTCCTCCGCACAACCGTGGACCACTCGTCCTCCACGGTTGCCCTAGGGGTAGTCGCCGCGACTGCGACCGACTGCCTCCTCTCCGCCGCCGCGAGTGGCGGCCGGTGGACCGGCGCCGGGAGGAGACGCTCTTCAAGTCCTGCGAAGCGGGAGTTAATTAAAACTCCCACCGAGGACAATACGGAGCGTCTCAACTCCTCAACCACGCAAGGTTCTACCGTCCGCAACTCCGACGACACCTCCACCGAGGAGACTGCTGTAGGCTCGGAAGTCGCCACGGAAGCCTTGAGCTCCCCGAACTCCTTCCGGACCTTCACAATCTCCTCCCTGAGGAAGGACACCTCGCGACAAAGACGGGCGTTATCCGCCCGCAATTGCCGCGAGTCCTCAGGCTCCCCCCGCGATGCTAAGACGTCCACCACCTCCAGGAGGCTATTGGACGCCTCTTTCAGAGCCTTAATCATCGTGCCCTTGAGATTTTGACTCTTCTTGCAGACCTCGTGAATCGAGGCTGCACTCCGCATCGCCATTGCGCGCAACTGCTGTGGCTCCAGGACAGAAGAAGGCTCACAGATGGGAAGCGCCTCCACGGACAAGTCGTCCGAGGAAACCGGCGCACTCCCAACCAGAGCCCTCCTCCTCCCGCGGAGGGCCCGAGCGCTCAGTACGCGCTCGAACTCGGCCTCCTCCGCCTCCTCCTCCATGGCCCGCAACTCGGCCCTGGCCTGGGCGAGCCCACTTCCTCGTCCTTTAGGCGCTACTCTTCCACGCCGAGCCGTGTTGACCTTAGCCACGCCAACAAACGACTCGGGATCGGAATCCGTAGCACTACCCGGGGACCGGATCACCCCATGGATACGCTTCCTGCTGGATGCAGGACGCGGATCCGTCAGGTCGTCGGAGTCTGTGAGCTCGACGACGACCTCATCCACTACGCCACCACGCCTCACACTATTTTTGTTTAACCTGGTCGGTGTGGTGTCGACCAGGGCAGGGACTCCTGCACGTGAACGGTTCTTGCCCCCCCCAGAGTACGAGGGGCAGACGGCAACAGCGGCCGTGCGGGATTCAGCACCCGCCTGGGGACTCATTTTCGAATCGTTCTTTTTCATGTCTAAGGTGGGCGCTCTCATCCTTACTCAGTCCATTGGCAAGCGCCGAACCGCCAGACTGACACAAAACAAAGAAAAAGAAAAGACGAAGAACACGACGAAGGAGAAAAGACAAAACAACGACGACACAACACAAAAATAGGGTGATTTTTTATAGAGGTTGTCTTCCTCGCAGCCAGACGATCAGAGCAAGCTCCGTCAATCCAGCCCTCGTTCCCGCTCAGTGCGGGCTTCCGAGATTTTGTGGCCGTGCAATGCTCGCCCCGAAAGGCAAGCAGCCACACGTGCTAGTAGCTGTCCGCGCCGGCCGAAGCCGGTGCCCCTCATATCTGAGGGGACCTCCCCTATCCGCAACCCGGGGGACGCGCCAGATGGCGGCACTAGCGACCGCGCACTGGAGTTTGCGTCCACCTTATTTTAACTGTCAACAATTAAAAAACTTAAGTAAATTCATAATTATGTTTTTCCTTTCTTTATTATTAAGGCCTAGAAACATCTATGTATTCTTAACTTCACATAAAACAATGTAAAACTAACCGTGAGTGGTGTTGCTACTCACTATTTTTTTACTAACATTTAAGACATTCGCAGTCTTTTGTCCCGTGGCTCAGATAAATTATTTTTTTTTAAAGGGAAGGATTGCGCTCAAGGAAATTTTGTTTATGACTGTGTATCTCCTATATATTGAGGTATTGGCAGAAATTACATTTGGTTTTGTTAGAAAGTTCATGAACTTATTTTCGAGTATTTTATGAAAGGATAGCCGTCGAATGGACGCAAACTGGCGATGGGCGCAAACAGGCGAAATGACCCTATAAAAAAACTTGAAATGATTTTCACATACAATTAATTCAATCGTCATAAAATTTATTTGAAACTGAAGACTTAAGACATTTTAATACACAACTCGGGTTTGAACCTGCCAACAATTTTGGAATTGGTCAATATATATATATATATTATTTTTTTTTGCCACACCTACTAAGCCTGTAAAATAAGAAATGAATTAAATATTGCGCATAATATCTATAATTTGAATACGTCCTCTGACGTCATAATATTCAAAACGAACACTTTGTGTAGACGGCGTTATGCATTGTTTCAGACATGTTATATTCATGACATTGTTTATTAAGGTGTATTCATAGTATCTAAAGGTTAAAACATTTTGAATTGATACTGTTATTTTATATTTCTTAATTAACATAAAAAAAGGTTATTTATAGCAATGACTCATTTGTTTACTACTCAATACGTCACACTTCAAATCGACAAACTATAACAATAACCGCAATAAGCGGGTGGGTCTCCAGACCCACCCGCTCCCCCGGTGACGCTGTAATAGCCAACAGGGCTAACAGTATAGACAAACAAAAAAAAATAAAATAAAATAATGTTTCTAACGAATAGGTTATATATTTTTTATGAATGTTATAATTAATACAACTGCTGAATTACAGATATTTGAGGCCGAAAGATCAGAAGAATTAACATCCTACCAGTTAGACAAAATTGAGGTCCAACCTCAAGAAGGATGGTACGAACAAGACCCTCAAGAGATATTACACCACATCAAAGTGTGCGCTGAAAACGCCATATCACAGTTGACTGATTTAGGTAATTTATTATATGTATGTTTTTTTATTCAAATAGGGATTACATATCTCTCATATTTTAAACATAGAAATTTTTTTTCGTAATGAAAGTGGCTCGAATGACCAATCATTTTGTTTGTTTTTTTTTTATTATTTTTTTTTTCTCATTATTCAAGGTTATACAAAAGAAGACATAGTAACGTTAGGTATTACAAATCAGAGGGAGACGACGATAGCATGGGACAAATTTACAGGCGAACCGTTACATCCGGCGATATGTAAGTTTTGGTCGTATCTTTTGAATGGAATTACAATTATTATAATTTTAAGATAATATTTATATTTTGTAAATCAAGTGTATTTTTTTTTAATACAATTAAAATTATAATTCGTCTGGCGTAGAGATACGTTAGTATATAGTAGGTTATCTTTGTAATCATCCTATTTGTATTGTAGTATCCTATAAGTTCACTAACCCCTGTTTTCAGCAATGTAATTATATGTTTTTCACGTATTTTTTTCAGCATGGAACGATATACGAACAAGCAGCACAGTAGACGCCATTCTAGCAAAAGTACCAGATAGAAACAAGAATTATTTAAAAAATATTTCCGGATTACCGATAAGTCCTTATTTCAGTGCACTTAAAATGAGGTGGCTTAAGGATAACATAAAAGCTGTGAGACGAGCCAGTAGGGACAAACGATTACTATTTGGTACCGTCGACTCTTGGATTGTATGGGTAAGTTGTTTTTAAAATACACGACTACATACTAGGTTAGGTAAAAAACAAAAAGTAAAATTTATATTGACTTATTCAATAAAACTATCTTAACATATTTAAAAAAATCAACAACAAAATATTTTTAAAACATACATATTATTATTAAATATAGTAATAGTTATCAACACTATAGAGTTAAAATAAAAATTTTGTACAAGTAAATTTCATGCACTGATTTTAATAAATACTCCTAACTAGTATCCTTAGTATTAGGTATACTTATTGTATATTAAATTATAATATTAAATAGAATTATATGAATATTTTGTGACTAAATTACTGTTAAATATATATATTACTTTTAAATGTACGTATTGACTTACGTATAGATATAAAATTGAGGTTCGACTTAATGTCTTGTTGTCGCCACGTATAATTCGTGTAGTAGTATTTTATATTAAGTTATCAAACAATTTAAATTAATTTCCCATCAATATTTTATCAGCCAGTCTGTAATTAAAATTTTTAATTTATGTGTATATAATTAAATTTAAATTGTTAATCCAATTACAAATATGATACGTTTGGTTTTAGAATTTAACTGGGGGACCCCAAGGCGGCATACATATAACTGACGTCACAAACGCCTCAAGAACTCTGCTTATGAATTTAGAAACGTTGAACTGGGACCCCATGTTATGTAGGTAAGTAAATTAACTATACTTTTTAATTATTATTATTATGTATAAATACTATAGGTATTTTTAATAATGTTTTTGTATTGTAGGTTATTTGGAATACACAGAGATTCTTTACCACAAATTCGAAGCAGCGCTGAAATATACGGAATCGTAAATGATGGTTCTCTGTTAGATGGAATACAAATATCTGGGGTATGTCATAGTTAATAGTACACATAACAATAATTATAATAATAATAATAATATCAGGACAAATTACTAACATTAATCTAACCCCTAAGTAAGCAAATTATTTTCTGGTGTTAAGGGTGTTAGACAACGATACATATACATAGAAATACAAATTATAAATACTGAGAATATATTTAATAAAGGACCAAACAAGAAATACAGACTTCTAATCAAATCTATGGTCATCACATGCATGATCGTCTCTGCCGGAAATCGAACCCGAGCTCCGTTGCGCCGCTATACCTTAGACGTGTGTGCTAACCACTCGACCAAGGGGGCGGTTAACACACATGGAGTACTGGTTTCATTGATATGGATCGTCTCAGTATTGTTTTAGACGTTTTGAAATCCTAGAACGATAAGCTGTTTGAATTGTCGGGCGTGTTCTGTTAAACACTGACAACCATTTATATCCTTCTTAAATGCTTATTTTATTTTTCACCCGGCTATTACGAAAATAAAGGGTAATGATTGTGCATAAAAAATCTTTAATATTGAAACGTCCATACTATGTAATAAGAATTCCACACTCCTTTCAAAGATCGACAAAATTTTAGTAAAAAATAATTTAAAATAATCTTCCAAAATGATACCCGTCCAGATCCTGGGCAATCAGCAGTCTGCACTGGTGGGGCAGAGCTGCCTGGCGGCGGGCCAGGCCAAGAACACGTACCGCGGCGGCTGCTTCCTGCTGTGCAACACGGGCCCGCGCCGCGTGCGGTCCGCGCACGGCCTGCTCACCACCGTCGCCTACCGCCTGGGACCCAGCGCGCCGCCGGTCTACGCACTGGAAGGTAACTCACTGAGGGGGGAGGGGGGAGGGGACATTAGTTGTAGCAATGAATGCACTCCATGGTTTACGTTTCTAAACCTGGGTTGATGTAACGAAAAATCTGTGACGAAATGGTTCAGATTTCGCAGATAAGATTTCGGTTGTCGCAAATTGCAGATGTCAAGTTGTTCTTATGTCAAATTCTAGAACCGATAGTTCACAAAAAAAAATGTTTTTGTTTAGTAATATTCGGCACTAATTTGTCTGTACGGAAATAATTTTAAGCTCTCGCATATATCCATGCTTGGTATTGACTATTTCTTGCCAAAAATTTTAAAAAATATTATTTTAAAAAATAATTCCCCTAATTTTTTAAAATTTTAAAAAATTAGGGGAATTTTTATTGAGACTGACAGTAGTTTTGGAAGTATACATAACATGTATATGTATATTGCTATTTTGGGAATAAAACTGTCAAACATTGGATGGTTTTAATATAGAGTCTGCGAGTTCGTTTGAGAGAAGATGAGTGTAGGTGGTGCGAAAAGAACATGTTCGCATTTGAAATGTAGGATGTTTTGTATGAGAGTTAGAAGAAGACCAATGCTCAGCTTATATTTATTTATTTTTATACCATGCTGTCTAGGCTCAGATCTGCAACTTCAAGGATACTCTGTTTAGGATCATTTAAATTTATATAGTTAATACCTTAGTGCATGATATATATATCAGATGCTTCTCAAACACGTTTAATTGAAAACCTACAGAATGTATAAATTACTTTTTATGTAATAGTCAACTATTTATTTTTTCAGGCTCGATAGCAGTAGCTGGTGGTGCGATGAAGTTTTTGCGAGATAACCTCAAATTAATCAAGGACGTAGCTCAAGACACGGAGCATATCGCCGGTCAAGTATTTTCCACTGGCGATGTTTACTTCGTACCTGCTTTCAATGGACTATATGCTCCTTATTGGAGAAAAGACGCTAGAGGGTAGGTAATGCATTTAATATTTAAACAACATCAATATCATTTTATTTAATAAAAATTTTATGAAAATGTTCTACATTGATTTTTGTAAATGATCAACACTTAAAACGAGAATTGTTCAAAACAAACACATTTATAAACGACTGACCATTTTGATTTTTATTTCAGTATTATCTGTGGTTTGACAGCGTTTACAACAAAGAATCACATCATACGAGCTGCTTTAGAAGCTGTATGCTTTCAAACCAGGTAAAATACAACTAGACTTTTATAAATATTAACTCCATCTCTACTTTACCATATGTCCTAATCGCTTATATCCCATTTAACATTCAACATTTTTATATCAGTGGTACCATCCAGTAGACCGTCATTTGACAAAACCATAAAAAACCTGTTCCTAAATAGTTTTAAATGTTATAAGAATTGGCTTTTACTACAATTTACTATTATTACTAGTTACTATTACTTAATAAATCTATTTGTATACAGAGATATACTGGAAGCCATGAACAAGGACTGTGGCATGCCGCTATCTAAACTCCATGTGGACGGAAAAATGTCGTCTAATAATCTATTGATGCAATTGCAGGCTGATCTGATTGGTATGCCTGTGTGTAAGTATATATAATAATACAAGTATTATTAGTTAAAATACATTACTTAAACCAATTCTAAGTCAAATTAAGTTTTTAGTCATAGATATGTAAAAAAAAAAAATTACACTACGGGAATGCCGACAGAAATGAAAATTTGAACAATTATGTGTGTTTTTCTGAATCAATATTTATTGAAGCGGAATATATATTAATATGTATATTTTTTAATAAATATCCATGTCCAAAACTTTTATACAGAGGTTAGCTTATGTTACGGTGACAGTGTCTGTGTTTCAAATCTCAAAAAAAAAACTAAAGTCTAAAGAGTAAAGAAGTTTTCACTTTAAATAATCTATGTAGGTTGTTTTTTTATGACTAAAAAATTATAAATTCAATATTGCACAATAACTATTTAAGAAATTATCTCACTGTTTGGCGATTTGAGTTTTTAATGCATTAAGCCATTAACCAATATTTTAAGCACTATAAATTATTTGAATGTATGATAAAACTATTTTGTCTTTATATATTTAATGTATACAATGTCAACTCCCAGTGCGAGCCCACACGTGGGACATGTCTGCGCTGGGCGTGGGCGTGGCGGCCGGCCTGGCTGCCGGCGTGTGGAGCGCCGAGTGGTCGCGCAGACACGCCACACAAGCCGACGCCTTCCTGCCAACCGCTACTGATGACGGTAAGTTCGTAAGACTACCACTACCGAAAACCTTTCCAAACCATTCACCGATGACTCTGAGTTAGTAGTTTCGTCTCTTTCTCTCTTCCTTCCGTCCACCTTTACCAATGACGCGGAGTAGATAGTTGCATCCCTTTCACAGTTCTTTCCACTCACCATTTCCTATGATCATGAGTTAGTGCTTTTCATCTCTAACGCACTTTTTTCCACCCACCATTACCCCTGACGTTCAGTTGGTAGTTAGTAGTGTCATTTCTATTTTACTTCTTTCCATCTACATAGATCATACTAGATTCTTATTTCTAGTGGTATCTCTGTTGCTTATCTTAATTCCCCTCAACCAATACCAATGACATTGCCGATTTTAAGAATGAATTTAAAATTTAAAAAACAAAGTTTAGATACTAAACCTAATTTAAAACCGTTAAATATTGTTTCATTTAGTTGGTTGTAACTTTGTTCCTATGTTGAAAGTGTAAATTATGACTAGTGTTCTAACAGACAAATCTTATTTAGCAAACTCTTTTTTTACACACATATTTTATATACAATCTAAATTACAAGTCTAGCATCTGTTTTATTGGAATTCTATTACTAATATATAAATATTGTTTAGATCGAGACGCCAGATACACGAAATGGAAGATGGCGGTACAACGCTCCCTGGGCTGGGCAACTACAAAGAAATCGTTCGCAATGACAGGTCAGAAAAGAAAAAATAGCATGTTACAAGGCATAGACACTATATCCCCTCCAGATAGCCGAAAGAACTCCGAAGATATAGAAAACGGACCGATCATAGACAATGTAATGCAAGACGATGATGTTGAAAAACATATAGAAGAAGTCATCCAAAGTTCCGCACGAAAGTTCTCTATATTTGTTCCTCTTAAAGCACCCAAGGACGAAACTACAATATTGGACGATGCGGAATATTATATGAACAAAAATGAATGCGACTATGGCATGTGTCAATGTTGTCCAATTCAGAAGAAACTGCATACGGACTGGAAAACTATCGAGGAGATCATTGAAAATGATCCAGAGATCATTTTTGATGATGACACACCAATAGTAGTGGAACCAAAAAATGATAACGAAAATGATGTGGATAAATGCATGCAATTACAAAATATTCCCGAAATATTTAATGATATATGCACTAAAATGTCTGAATCAACTTTGATGTGATTTTTTTCAGTATTGTTAGTTTTCTTCTCGTAGAATATCGAATATTCAAATTAAATTTAGCTATTTAGGTTATATACAATATATCCTAATAATTTATTGATGTAGCGGCTCGTAACTTAAGTTATTTGGTCTCAAAATAAAAGTATTGTTTCACCTTTTAAGGGTCTTTAATTTTTTTATATATTTTTATTTCTTACTGCATGTATGTCTAATTAACTAATTTATTTATAGTAAAATTTGACGTATATGAAGAGTACATTGAAATATAAGGAGAATTCAAATTCTAGTTCCTATAATATTCTATAAAATAATAATGTTCGTATGACTTCCCTGCCAGTTTTTTTCTTCTTTTACTAAATAGCAACCTAAGAAAATAGTTCTTTTTCTCAAATACTTTATTTTTCTAAGTGGTTACGTCAAGTTCTTCAAGATAAGTTAATTTCATTTATAAAGTACCTAAGCCTTTTTGGGAAAAGGAGCTTTGATTTCATAATTGCATATGTTGGGTTCTGGTATATTTAATATTTTCGTAAAATAACTATAAACACGTAGTATTTTTAGTTTTGTATTCTAAATAATATTTTAATGTCTACTAACATCATTGAAAATGGGCAAGTAAAACGATAACTGTCATTTTATAAAAAAATGTTATATCCGTCTAAAATTCATATTAATGATAAATTATTCTATGAATGATTTTTACTTGGTCATAATTTTGCATTCTTATTATGTTTTGCTAATGCATAGCACATAGTTATAGAATCTAGTATTTTGCTGTGTTTTAATAATATTTTTTTTCTTTTTTTTTACAGAAGAGAGATACAAACTGTTGGCGTCAATACCACCTACTTTATATCTGATTGGTAGTTTTGCGATGCTAGTCGCTTCTAGCATACTTAAGAATAGATAATTATTGAATTCCATTATGTAAGTAATAAGTGACAATTTACGACTAAAACTCACATTGTATCCCAATTTTATAAGTTTGACATACAATTTAAATCAATATTAGTATTTGTGTCAATATTTTTTACATATAAATCATATTTTAAAGAACTTGTAAATTTATTAACTGAATTATTTTTTTCGTAATATCATCACCCAGAACTTGTTAAAATATGTAAATAATTACTATTCAATACTTTTATAGCTATTGCCTTTTTTAAAACGAAAATATTGTCCTATCCTTTTGTATATTGCTTTTTGATCAGCATACTTTAAAAATGTTTTTAATTCAGATTCTATTTTGATTTAGCTATTGTACACAATAAGCACGCACTACAGATAAAGAAAATTGTAATGAACTAAGTGTTCATTCATTCATTCATTCTTCGATTATTTGGAATAAATTTTGTTAAAAATAATAATTGCTAAATATACAAAACGTATTTAAATATACACACAACATTATAAGTTAGCAGTCAATAATTTTAATTTACATTTTTCTTAATTGTTGTTTGCATATTTCTATAATTTCTTCGCAGTTATCATTTTTCTTTGATATTATTTGTATAAATAGTATTTTAAGATATTCCATGAGTTTAATAATACCAGTTGGCTTTTATGTGTATTGTATCATATATATTTAATTATTTCTTATAAATTTTGACCAACATCTGGCTTTAAATAAAACTTGTAGTCATTAAAAAGGTAGTGTATACATATAGATATACAATGTAGTTGTTTCCTGAGGATAATCATGATAATAATCAAGGATAATCAAATCCTGAGTTCCAGAGTTAATTTTAAATTTTCTAATATTTTTTACTTTTATCTTTAAGATGTAGTTGCCTATTTTTTCAAAATAATGAACTAATACTATGTTTTGAAGATGCAGATGTTTTCATTTATTAAACGCAAGTTAAGTTATGGCCGTCAAATTGTAATTGTGTAAAAAATAATGCTTTCATAATCATCACGCAAACATTACATTAGTTATTTATTGTTGCTCATTACATCTAGTCAAAGTAGAAAATCACAATATACCAAAAATCCTTTACTCATAAAGAATTTAACATAACCATGACGCTTTATGTGCTAAATAATGTACAAAATAGCTATATTAAAAGCACAAGATAAAATGAAAAAAGATTAATTTATCAATTCTTTGGTTATGCAAGATATTAAGTTGGCAAGTTAATTATTGTTGAATGATTAAATATAATTATTAATATACATTTTATAACTATGTATTATAATGTGAATATGGTAAATTTAATGTGAATGTAACTGAGTTGTAAAAATTACTATTTCATTGTTATTTATTAGACTACTAGCAGACTCGGCCACGCGTTGCTGTGGTTGCTAAGGTTTTGGATATACCTATTACATTGTAGTAAACTATTTAAGAAGTCACGGTATTAGAAAAAATAAAATTTAAATTTAAAAAACCCCCGACCGCTAAGTAAAGGAAAAAATTTAAAATGCAAGTAAATTTATCAAGGCCAAAAACGAAATAACAATATTTTGATATAAAATAATATTGTGACTTAAAATTAAGATGTAAGTTATCCTATGTTTCAAGTTGGATCAAACTACACACGGTGTGCAAATTTGATTAAAATCGGTTAAGTAGTTTAGGAGTCCATCGCGGACAAACAACGTGACACGTAATTTATATATATTAAGATAATTGTTGATACTCAAATGTTGCAACTGAAGCATAGAATAAGAATTTTTAGTCATTCCTATAACATTTTTGACATTTATTTTGTTATGTAATACTTTTGGGAATATCTGATGTTTTTTGTTCTCTATTGAATTTATGTACTTAAAGGGTTGGATATTAAAAGGTTTTAAATTATTTTCATTTTTATTTATATGATGTTGACCTTTACTTACTTATTTTTGTTGATTTAATATTTTAATGTTGCCAACAACTTTATGTAAATATGTAAAATAATCTTTGAAACATATAATACAATTTTCTTCAAGGGAATAATATAATAAAAATATATTTGGTTGAAGTGTTTGTTATTTGACTATACCATTCTTATCGTTCAAAAGTAATTTAACGAGTTTTGTTTTAACATCTTGATTTTTTTATAATAAAAATCGTTAAAATATGTCTGTTATATGCACCACCTTGACATAGACAGTAGTAACTTGTTCTTGGATCCCTAATGATATTATACGCATAAATTATTTGAATAGGTAACATACATGTAATTTTTTTTAAATTAAATTAATGATATACCTCTTTATATGGTGGAAAAAAATATAAATAAACTTGAAAATATTCTGTTTTTTTTCAAATTGAAAATTAAAACATTGAGTTAATTTGAGCCGTTCAAAGACCGGCACTTTGCGCGCGCTTTGCGTGACCGGTGACGTCAAATGACACTCCCAGTGAATGTTTACTATGAACTTTTTAGTTACTTCATACATATTTTAAGTTTTAATTGCTTTACAAGTCATGGAAGAAGATAAAAATCATCTTACAAGTATTGTATAGTAAAAATAGTATTAGAAGAACAAAGTGTTTTTTGAATTCCAAGAGATGCGAAAATACAAAAACAATGGTGTATGGTAATATATGTCCTAAATCGTGTTTATATTGTTGTGAAGGTCAATTTAACGTAAGTATACTTTATATAATAAGTTTAACCTAATAATTTAAATTTATAGTAAGTATTGAACATTAAAAAAATTTAGTTTAAAATTAACCTAACTTAGCTTACAAAAGTTCAGTATAACTTTCTATAAAAACCGTATTCCTTTTTTTGGTTTTACGAAATTTTTATGTTTGTCGATTTATTTCAGGTTAAGGAAGATACAGTCAATTGTATTGAATATAATTTGTATAACGAAACAACAAAGAGAAAAATGTAATCTAAGTTTGAAGAAAACAGTTGTGCCATATATATATTTTTGTGGCAAAAACAGCAGCTAAGAGAACATTCTCATGAATGTGCATAGTCAAAAGGCGAAGATTGACATAGGTTAATGAAGCCTTTTCAGAGTTAGCTATCAAAAGTAGTGTTTAAAAAATGGTGATCTTCACAAAGAAGTGATATACTAAGTATGTCCTAGTACTGCCCATAAAAATGTCTGTGATATTAATCAGCCCAGACAATATTAAATGTGATCACAAGGCAGAACCTTACTTTTTGCATGGCTTAAAATGTAGCATTGTCACCATTTCCTCATTCAACACACAATATTGGTACACAACAGTTTTACCAGTAAAACTATCTGTTTTAAAAAGAAAATTGTTAACTGAAAACACAGCTGATAATACTTCTATAGCATCTTCTATATCTGCTGATTATCAACCAAGTTATTTATCAGAGTCAAGTGAAGTGGAAAATGATTCAGAGGAAGAAACATTTTAAAAATGTAATGTGTAGTAGCATGTTAACTGCTATTGAAAAAGAGTTTGTAGGTATTTGTTTTGTTACAGTTGTTTGAGTATTGAAACAATGTTTTTAGGATTACCTAAACCATTGTATCATTTAATAAAAGCTTTAAGCACGAAAATATAGGTTTTTTATTATTTATTTTTGTCAGTAACACTAATACCACAGTATGAACTTCGACGCCTATAATTTGAATGGCGTGTCAAATGACGTCACATTTCCTTTCGACCAATGCTGGCGCGTTTTGGAAGTTTGAATTTCGCTGCCAATGGGGAACATTCACGTATTTTTTTTTGACGTAAATTAATCATTTACCTCTCAATATCGTAGAAAAAAATATAAATAGGCTTGAAAAGATTCTAGTTTTTAATTAAAGTGAAAATTAAAACATTGAGTAAATTTGACCCGTTTAAACACCGCCATTTTGCGCGCGTTTTGCGTGACGTCAAATGATACATACAGTGAATGTTTACTATGAACTTTTTAGTTATTTCATAGATATTTTAAGTTTTAATTGCTTTACAAGTCATGGAAGAAGATAAAAATCATCTTACGAGTATTGTATAGTACCGGAGTGCAAAAATAGTATTAGAAAAACACCCGACAAAGTGTTTTTTGTATTCCAAGAGATGCGAAAATACAAAAACAATGGTGTATGATAATTAAAAGGGATATTATATGTCCTAAATCGTGTTTATATGGTTGTGAAGATCAATTTAACGTAAGTATACTTTATTTATAATAAGTTTAATCTAATAGTTTAAATTTATAGTAAGTTATCAACATTAGAAAATTTGAGTTTAAAATTAACCTAACCTATCTTACGAATTTCAGTATAACTTTAGATATAAAAACCGTAATCTTTTTTTGTTTTACGCAATTTTATGGTCTGTCGATTTATTTCAGGTTAAGGAAGATACAGCAAATTGTATTGAATATAATATGTGTAACGAAACAACAAGGAGAAAGATGTAATCTAAATTTGAAGAAAGGAGTTGTTCCTTATATATTTTTGTGGCAAAAACACCAGCTGATAGAATGAGAATGTGCATAGTCAAAAGGCAAAGATTGACATTGGTTAATGAAGCCTTTTGAGAGTTAGCTATCAAAAGTAGTGTTTAAAAAAATTGGTGACCTTTACGAAGAAGTGATATAGGTAGTAAGTCCTAGTACTGCCCATACAAATGTCTGTGATATTAATCAGCCAAGACTCAGTACTTCTCCTATTGAATGTGATGATCATAAGGCAGAGCCTTGCTTTTTGCATATTAAAGATAAATTACCAAGTGACTAAGCTGTGCAAGTTAATATTAAACCGAAGTATGGAAGTAAAGGTGTCAATGTAAATATACCTGCTGAAAAACAAAATGTAGCATTGTCACCATTTCCTCATTTTACACACAACAGTTTTAAAAGTAAAACTATCTGTTTTAAAAAGAAAATTGTTTACTGAAAACACAACTGATAATACTTCTATAGCATCTTATATCTTCTATATCTGCTGATTATCAACCAAGTTATTTATCTGAGTCAATTGAAGTGAAAAATGATACAGAGGCAGAAACATTTTAAAAATGTATTGTTTACCTAGTAGCATGCTAACTGCTATTCAAAAAGAGTTTGTATGTATTTGTTTTGTTAGAGTTGTTTGAGTATTTAGAAAATGTTTTTAAGATTACCTAAATAATTGTATCATTTAATAAAACTTTAACACGAAAATATAGGTTTAAATTATTTATTTTTCTCAGTCACACTGATACCACAGTATGAACTTAAACGCCGATATATTGAATGGTGTGTCAAATGACGTCACATTTCCTTTCGACCAATGGTGGCGCGTTTTGGAATTTTGAATTTCGCTCCCTAAATTTGCACTTTTCATAAATTATTTTATGCCCTCAATGATTAGTAAATTAAAAAAAAATGATTTTATTATAATAAGATGATAAAAAGTAATCGAAAAAAAAATATTTGAGACCATTTAAATTTTTTTGCATGTTCCCTATTACAATTTTCATAAATTATTTTAGGGCCTTAAATGGTTAGTAAATAAAAAAATGTTTTTAATATAATAAGTTATCGAAAAAAATAATATTTGAGACCCTTTTAAATTTTATGCATGTTCCCTATTATTGATACATATTATTGTCTTGTTGGCAAAAATTTATTTTCACCAACCAAATAAACCCATAAAACAATATTATACATATTCAATATCGTTTGTCCTTTTATTATATTTGTATAAAGTTGTTCTTTGTCTTTTATGCCCTTTGTTTTCACTTGGCATAGACTCGTGCCAAGTAGCTTATAATCCATAACAACGAAATAACGTAAATATGTTAAATTATTTGCATTGCCCGCCAAAATTATGAAATTATATTTATACAGTATCTTGTCGTCCAAAAATGTATTACTATAGCTATTTAAATTTGTCCAGTTTAGTATTCTCTTATTAAAATAACAATATTTATATTTATTATTTTAAATATTATTATAATAAAATCAGTTTATTACAATATGTAGTTTCTTCTTAATTTTGTGATATTACATAAGTACATATTGCCAATAATTCTAAATATAGGTTACTATGACCACAGAGTACTATGATCAGAGTGACCAACCAAAGAAAGTAAAAACCTTACAACTTTCCGCCAATATTCAAATAATTTAATGTCAAAATCACGAGTTTAGGTTTTAGAATCATAATTCTTTTACAAAACAGAAATGTTTGGTTTGTAATGTATTATGTTATAGTTAAATAATAAAAAGTAATGCTACATGAACGTAAGTATTAGATAAGTATGATAATAATTACATGTTGTAAGAAGAAAATGAAACAATTGAAATTTTAGAGAAATTTATCAATTTATTTATCAAGCAATTGATATTTATAATATGACTGATATAACATATATAGACAGTCTTCCTGTAGAAACCTTTATAGAGATACTCACAAAAATAGATGGAAAGACATTAGGGCGATGTCGAAGAGTATGTATTAAATGGAAGGAATGTATAGATGAGATAGATCACATATGGCAGAAAATATGTGATACAGAGTTTCCTTTCTCTTCCACAATTGCGAAACGAAAATGTGGTAACAGCTGTGGTTGGTACCACATATATCGCAATCTCAAATTGTGGTCAGACTTATCAAAATTCGAGAAGAATGTTACAGAGTTTTATAAATTTTCTTTACACGACAAATCTCATGTACTAGATATTGATTATGGTGTTTTGCCCCTTAAAGATGCTAAAGGTATAGTTTTATTTGATGTTAACACTTTGAAATATATTCCTGTTGCAATACCCGAGAGAAATTGTATTAAGATAGTCAATAATGACCAGGTGACTATTATACATATAAAATCAGGTATATTAGTGCAAAGAACAATCAATTTATCTGAATATGCAATGGAAAACTTCTTTAAATCTGATAATTTTGTCCTTGCTAATGATATTCTTTATTTCTGTAATAATCGAGATATTTATAAATGTGATTTGAATATGCAAGATTTGATTTCACAAATAATTATACACTGTGATTATGACATTAAAGAAATGGTATATAGTGAAGGATTACTTCATGTTTTCACTGATTGTGGTAAAATTGTTATTATTAATAAAAATAAAGAAATTACAGTTAAACCATTGAATTGCCCCATTGAATGGATAAAACAAATTAAACATATATGTGCTGTGAATGATAAAAATTTTGTGTGCTACTCAAGAAATTTATTCAAGATTGAAACAGACAAGTATAAGCATCTATATCTGGAATTCCCGCCAATAACAGCTTTATTTTTTTATGTTGATATTGTTTTAATCGGTACAAGAGCGGGGGAGATTCTGCTTTATAGGTTGTCTAGTCAAAAGAAAGCAATAAAACCTATTTTTGAAACTCTGGCTGTTCTACCGGATGGAAAATTTCCTGTGCAATTAGATGTATGTGAGAGAAGAACAGGACCACTTATTGTAGCATCTACATTTTTTGAGTTGTTTCTGATAGATATTAATTTCTTTCCAAACGTAAGTTTACAATCAATAAAAATAAATTTACTCTTGAACAATCTTAACATTCTAACATTTAAATACCTAATACGGTTTTGTAGTTTCTTAAATCTGAAAATAGTTATTTGTATATAGTGCTTTCTGAAGTTAATGTATTGGCCTTTTGTATAACAATTTGTATTTTCAGGAGCCGCAAACAAAGCATAGCTTTACAAATGACAAACTTGGAATGTACAAGAGGCTGCTTAAATTAAAGTCCAGATTTTAAAAACCACTTATTTGTTATAAGCAATACAATGGTTTTAGACATGTTTTGTGATATAATGTAAAATTATTTATATAATAAAAAAATTGCGCTCTTCAATTATTTTTTATTAAAGATATCAATCATTATAATATATTTAATGTCACAAATTAAGATGTAAGATTTAACGTATTAAGATGTAAGTTTATTTATTTCTTTAATATCTTTTAGCTTAGACAAGCTAATTGTTTGCCTTTAAATTATAATATTAACATTGTTTTACAGTTTACCATTCACTATATCAAAATAATTATATGTAAAAATCCATACACTTTAACATTAAGGTAAATTAAATTTTTTATTCATTCTAAAAGTTTTTTATTTAAATTTTTCACTTTTCTTATCTCGTTTTCTTGTATTAAGTCTTCAATAGTCCTAATCATAATGTCAGGCTTAAGGCGTTATAACTTATACCAAACTTAAATTGTCCTTTATTTTAATATTATGAAGCTATTGCTATAGCCTTGTTGTTGTTCATTTGCACCTTATTTTTACACTCTGTGCTTTCATAATTTCATACCTACAGACTTTATAAGATCTATTAATTAATTTTTCAAATTAGAAAACTCGACTGTTATCTAAATAATTAACTCAGAACATTAAAACTCTTATAAAACTTGGGCGGGGTTTTTTTTACGTAATGATTTTTAAGTAAATAATATATCTTATTTAATACATTTTTTATTGTTACAACAAATAATTCATAATTATTGTTACAACAAATAATTCATAATTATTGTTACAACAAATAATTCATAATTATTGTTACAACAAATAATTCATAATTATTGTTACAACAAATAATTCATAATTATTGTTACAACAAATAATTCATAATTATTGTTACAACAAATAATTCATAATTATTCTTGCAACAAATAATTCATAATTATTGTTACAACAAATAATTCATAATTATTGTTAATAGCTGGGATGAAATAAAAATACTACTAAAATTTAAACCGTACGTACTTATTTGAGTATGGCAACTATTGAAAACGACAATCCAAAATTAAATTCAAATATACATATAAGGAATAGGTTAACATAAATTAACAATTAAAATTTGCAGCTATAACTTAAATGTTACGGTTTAAACTTTTTCAAATACCCCCACCACATATCAATAAGATAAACCTAAAAAAAAGGCTAATCATAGAAAGAAAAGATATTACAATGTACCTATATACAATGGCTTCAACATCATTATTACAAAAAGTCAGACAAGTTGATATGTATGAGTTGGTATAAACCTTAATTTTTACTTATGGCCTGTTTAGTTATCTTATTTTATTACTGATAAGAGAAAATATAAAACAGTAATAAAAATGTATATTTTTATAACCTTACTAGTTTGATGTGACTATAAATTATTTTTAATACAATTACCTACTTCATTTTGTTTTTTTTTATAAAATGTAATTTTTGTCATATTTTATCGGGCAATTAATACAACCTTATCCAACACAAGCTAATAGTAAAGAAACATGAACAAGTGATTTGATATTGAACATATAAATAATAAATTAAAATTAGAAATATTTGTTCAATAAAAAAAATATATCATTGAAAAAATCACAAATACTATCCTGTGTGCCTGTCACTGTCGGCTGACTTTGCAAATTTGCTCTATATTTTTCAATTACCTATATGTACTCAGGTCTATAATCTTTGAGTACCTACTTTAAAAGCGCTTTGTATTCTTAATTCAGTACTCGTAGGAAGTGCCCAGACAGGTACGTCTTTCTGTGTGTTTATTGTTTAAACATTAAACGTATTGGGTTGTTGTTGTGATTATAAATGTTAAAATTGTAGAAATTAAACAAAGTGGGGATGTTAGTAACAATATAATCAATGTCCGCTATTGTTCGGTCTTACAAATATAATTAATATTATTATAATTTTCATATGTGTGTGTGTGCTGGTATTTCTGTGGAATGGTATTATCTTCAATTTAAATCCATTTAATTAGCATTTCTGAAGGAAATTGTTTAAATATTGTGAGGATTTTTTTATGTACGCCGAAAATTTATTAAGTTTATAATCATTTGTTTGCGTTAATTTTAACGGATCTTACTTAAATCTAATTTTATACAAAGTTAATGAAAAAACTTTTTTATTTAAACTATAGTACAATCATTATTAAACACATTTGAAACCTATAACACCAATAACTCCATGTATTAGAGGATACCGGGATACTTAAATAGACAATCTTGGCTAAAGAATATGCTGTAATTTTTCAACGCTTTGAAATTTTTCTAAATAGTTCCTAAAAAAAAGTAACTAATTTATATTTAGTATAGAGAAGATCAATTTATAACTCTGCTGGGATGCCTGCACGTATGTTTTTGTTTATATAAGGAGAGGGAGAGAGAAAGGGATATCATCTAGTGGCCGTAATAATTTCCCCTAAATGAGTTAAAATTAAATAACTTCTGTAAAATTAGAGATTTTAATACACCTATTTGAGAAAAAATTTGGTTTTTATGTGAAATATAAGTGGCATAGTTTCTAGTTATTTTACATTTTGTCTAAATAGCCATGTGCTATTGTTAATTAACCTAAGTAGCTGTTGAATAATAAAAAACACAAACCCTACATTAGGTTTCTGATTAAAAATAATAAGTAACGAGACCCAAAACTACAGTACACCACGAACTATATGTATATGTGTAGTTAAATAAACAAGCACACATTAGGTACCTATATTCGATTTTGCAATCTGGAATCTATTATTCGATCAACGTCAGTCATTGTGACGTCATTCGATAGACCTTCTTTGTGCCCGGGGGCCAAAGTCTGGGCAGTCAGTCGTTCAAACTCTTATAGACACCAAGGTATATAAAAATATTGCGTATTTCTAAACTACGCTATTATTGGCACGTTACATTCATGGTACATACTGGCTGTGGACAGCGACTTCCTCTGGACTTAAATAATAATCGAAATATCATCATTTAAAAGTTATTTAAATACATTTTAGTCTTTTCCTCTAATAACGAAAAAGTTTCATGAATAGTCCTATGCATGTTTATAAATAAAATATAAACATACTAAATTTTCTCAAAACTCATCCAATAGTATTAGTGCTATGGGTGAACACACTCGAACCGGTAAGCACACTAAACATTCAAAAATAACATATTGTTTTAAGATCAGTGTCATGTGTTGAACAAGCAGCAATCATTATTTTCTTAATATTTAATGTAGCGAGTTTACCTCATTACTATATATATATATATATATAGATCTATGTTACATATTGTATGTTAATATTCCTTATCGTATATTTTAGTAGTGTTTGCGATTTTAGCGACGTTGCCATTCTTACTGAAAATTATTATCTTTCTGGTTTTTATATTCTAAAATTGTTCATGTAATTATCAGTACGTTGAACATTTTTTTTTTTTTTTTTTTTTTATATGATCTAGGGCAATGCTTGACTACATTCCACCTGATGGTAAGTGGAATGTAGTCTAAGATGGTAAGTCGCATTGCTCTAGCAACCTATTCACTCTTCTCTTGAAGACACCCACATTATATTTGGCCGGAAATACCGACGCAGGCAATTTGTTCCACTCCTTCGCTGTACGCACCAAAAATGAGGAAGCAAAGCGCTTCGTTCGGACAGGTGGAATGTCCACAACAAAAGGATGGATACCTGCCGTGCGTCGGGACGTCCGGTGATGGAAGGGGGACGGGGGAATTAACTCGTGTAATTCCTGCGCACACTCACCAAAATGTATCCTATAGAATACTGAGAGGCTAGCAATTTTACGCCTGTGTTCAAGGCTTTGGAGGTCGGCTTCGACCAATTCGGGATCGCCTATAAGCCTCTTTGCTCGCATCTCAATTGAGTCCAGAACCGCAAGATGAGACTTTGCGGCACCAGCAAATATGTGGCCACAGTACTCTACACACGACCGGATCTGTGATTTGTATAAAACAAGAAGCTGTCCCGGTGTAAAGTACTGCCGAACCTTCGCAAGAACGGCAAGCTTTGCTGCTGCTGCTCTTGCTCTGGACTCAATGAACCGACCAAAGTTGAGGTTCGAGGAAATCTCTAAGCCTAACAACTGAAGCCGGTCACTGTATTCCAAGGATACATTCTGGAAAGTAGGAGCCAAGGTGAAAGGGCTCCTTTTGGTGGTGAATAGACACGTCTGCGTTTTGGTGGCGTTGAACTTGACAAGATTGGCATTGCTCCATGCGGAGACTGCCTGAAGTTTGTCATTCAAACGTTGCACCATGGCTTCTCTTTCAGACTGTACTTGATCTCGACTAGCCCGAGTACTCGGCAGATATCTTTCTACAACTGTGCTGTCGTCTGCATACCCATAGATACCGGGCTTCAACAGATCATTAATGTGCAGCAGAAACAGAGTTGCAGAAAGAACGGACCCCTGAGGCACTCCGGCATTTATTGTCAAGGTTTCCGAGGAACACCCGTCGACAACTACTCGGAGAGATCTGTGGCTCAGAAAGTCCGTTACCCAGCCGATCAGACCCGGAGATATACCGTACGCTGAAAGCTTGCATATAAGGCTCGCATGCCAGACCCTGTCAAATGCCCTCGAGACGTCCAGAGAGACGGCGACCGCTTCTCCGTTCTTCTCGATGGCCTCGCCTAAAATGTGAGTAGCATACACTAGGAGGTCCCCAGTAGACCTATTACGGCGAAACCCGTACTGTCGGTCACTGAGGAGATCGTTACCTTCTAGGTATGCTAGTAGGCGCGAGTTCAATACACGCTCCATAATCTTGCAGAGTATGGAGGTGATTGAAATCGGTCTGTAATTGACAGGGTCGGCACGGCTGCCTTTTTTGGGCACGGGTTGCACATTAGCAAGCTTCCAGGATTTCGGCACTATTCCAGTCATGAAAGAGAGGCGATACAGACGTGTCAGTACAGGAGACAACTCAGCTGCGCATGTCTTGAGCAGAATGGCTGGTATACCATCAGGACCACTGGCTTTATTCACATCTAAACGACACAATGTTCTCCATACCTCTTTGTTAGTGATGCGGATTTCAGGCATCGAAATACCGCAGTGAGGAAGATGTGCTGGAGAAGCATTGCCAGTGTCTAGATGCGAATTATCAGCAAACAGAGAAGCAAGTACATTCGCTTTCTCTGTTGCTGTGTGGGCCAGGGATCCATCCGGCTTCAGCAGAGCAGGCAGTGAGGGTTGGCAGAAATTCGACTCGATCACTTTCGCAAGAGACCAGAAAGCTCGACTGCCAGTTGGTCTGACAGAGAGCTTTTCGCCATTCTTAGCGATTCGATCGAGACGAGCTTTCCGCAATGCCTTTTTGTAGGACTTGGCAGCTTGGTTAAAGGCTCTCTTCTTCGAACTTACATCCGGAGTTTTGCGGGTTCGAGCATCAGCCCAAATGAGATATGCCGAATGTTTTCGGTCTTGAGCATGACCACATTCGGCATTAAACCATGGGCGAGCTTTGCCACCGATGGGTACGTCAGCAAAAGGAATAAAATACTCCATTGCCTGAAGCACCACATCGGTTATAGCATCCGCGCAACTCGACGGATCCAAAGAAGAGAAGCAGACCTGCCGCCAAGGATAAGACGCAAAAAAGTGTCGCATCTCATCCCAATCTGCTGACTTGTATTTCCATACTCGCCTAACACCATGAGGTTCGAAGGCTGGTGGGGAATATGTAAACACAGATTTCACCCGACAGTGATCGGAGGTTCCCAAGGGGAGGTGACTTCTACACGATACCTGTCCGGATCAGTTGTCAGCAAAAGGTCCAGGCAATTGGCTGTATGGCCTACCACATCTGGTACCCTTGTCGCTTGCTTCACCAGCTGAAAGAGGTCCAAGGACAACGCAAATGTCCGCGCTTCTCTTCCAGCATGGTCGGTCTTCTGGTACGGGAACAGCCAGTCCTGATGACAGGCATTAAAGTCCCCCAGAAAGACGAGCTGCGCCGAAGGGTACTGATACAGAGCCATATCTGCAGCCTCACTGAGATACTCAAATAAACGAGTTGTCTCCTGGTCACCGCTGTGCGAACGGTAGACACAGGAATACAGGATTTTTTCGTTTCCTGTGTCCACTAAAACCCATAGGGAAGAAAAAGTGGGGTTTTCAAGGTGACGGAGACGCTGAATACAGAGGTCGTTCCGCGCGTACATACCGACTCCGGCCCGTGAGCGAAAGTTGTGCTCCAACGAGTAACCGGGATAAACCAAGTATGTAGCGCTCAAAGGACATTGTATCTGCGTCTCCGTCAAAAAGAGCAAGTGCGGCTGCTCTGTCTCCAGGTGGTGGTGGACAGCTAAAAGATTTGAGTGCAAACCCCTTATATTAGTGAGGTGCACTTTGTATGAGGAGGAGTGCAACCGCTGTGTCAACTTGTTTCTTTTTGTTACCTTTTTCATAATAAAAAATAAATAAAAGTGAATAGGGATGGGAAATGGCAGTTGAACGAGGCGGTACGTATCAAACCCGACTTCGAAATTGGTGATGTCTTGTCGCTGGGAGGCTAGCCTGGAGACTGCGGGGACGCCCGAACCCCCCCAGGGATCGCCATCGGGCCTCCTCGCCTGGTCGCCAACCAGCACGATGGAGCCACCCTGGGATTTTTCGCAGCTGGCGGGGCAGCCTTTCGTGGGTGGCTAACCCACTAATTGGGCCCCCAACTATCTGCGGGCGGCCAGCGGAAAGCCGTCGCTTCGGATCCCGCTACCCTCCTCGACTAGACACCCGACAAAACAAACACCAACTCGACGTCAACCGGTTCGCCAACGTACCGCAGCTGTTCAGACCCATTTCCCATAAACGGCTTCATCGAGCAACGTGCCGGAACACGACTATGTCGCTTTGCGGCACGACTTTGCCCGATGGGTGGTAACTTTGCCGGCGACCTGATGTTATGGTCTACCACCAAGACAATATATATATATTACAATATATATATTTTAAAGAAATGTCCTTTTTTTCAAATAAAGTTAAAATATTTAGGTAGGTATCGTAATTCAACATTGTTAGACTGCCTTTTTTAAGGCTTTCATGTATTCAATACTACTAGTTAAACGATTTTATCTTTGTTTTACGAATGTCAGAGATATTGCTATGAAATAAAAATCTTTGCTATATTTAATAGTATTTTTTTTTTGTAATAATTACTTTATTAGAAAAAACTAGCGATGTCTAGGAACTCTTTCTTCACTTTTTATTTGTTTTCTGTAATAATTCGTAAATATTAAATATTTAATGTTGCGGTATATTTGTAGTTACTAAATCTACTCATAATGATTTATCAACTTTGTTATTCTTGAAGTAGTCTTCCCCTGTTTTAGCCTTCCGTTAACAGCATATCAATGACATTGGTGATTACTAATTTAGTATTGTTCACATTTCAAAATAACTATAACAGGTACTTTTTGACACGCTTTTATTGGCTTCGGATGTATCTATCTATTTATCTATCTATCTATGTAACGGAATCTTTGAACCTCAGAATAATAACTAAAGCATTATTATGCTTTAGTTATTGTTCTGAGCTTTGAACGTGATTTTGACTTACTTTGAAATGTCGAATTAATTTTAATTTTGGCTTACTTGTCAAGGACCGATGACAATGCAATAATTTAATCAATTCATCCCGTTATCCTTGCCAGGATCCTCAGGATAAGCGAGTTTCAAGTAAAAAGAGACAAACATATCCGTAGCGTGCTCCTTGCACATGCGAAAGAATGAGATAGAATATATGAAGAAGCATATCGTATTCTCGGAGTCTCCTTTTTGTGCGACGATATATCATACAATATATACAAACAGCAACCTAACTGTCAAATTTTTATTAAAATGTAATATTGTAATGTAAATTATTTGTAAATTAATGTAATACTATAACTACCTAGTTATAGTTGACACTTGGCAAAGAGAGACATTAAATCCCAAATTCATGATAAAACTTAGGTAAGCCTATTATACAGCTTAATTGTACTGTTGTATATATTCCAACTCCTTTTGGGCCAATTTTACTCGTCAACAAATTTACACAAAAAAATTGCCAATATCTTCCATATTATACTAGCGACGATATCTTCCATATTCTACTAACGACGATAACGAAATTAAAATGTAATATTATAATGTAAATTGTGTAATTAAATAAATAACGGCGTTTGAGTTAAAACATAGAGTATCACTAAGGTCATTAATGGTTGCTAGTGGTTATTAATGGTCATTAATTGCCTTAAGACAAGAGTTGGAATTATCTAGGTATTATTATATTAATAATATTATGAAATTCCACAATTGTCCATAGATTTTCTACCCTTTATCAGCAACCATGATAATGGCGGGTTCCTTTTTAATAAGTAGTTTTGAATTGTCGGCCAGTGCCCTTTTCCCATGACATGTTTTTTGTACAGTTTCAGCTCTTCCAAGTTCATTTCTTTTTATTATCCCAGAATTACTCTATTTAGATGATTTTAAGATATATGAATTTGAGCAACTTCAGGTGTTGAAAAGTTTCCTGGCACATTATTGTATTCTGTACAATAGTTAATTTTAAGTTCATTTTAATTCAAAATATTTTTAATTATTCATTTTTGCTGTATATAGGTCATATTAATTTAATATAAACATATTAGATAAATAATATATAAAATATATAGATATAAATCAAAATAACTCTTACTACAGATAACAATGGACTCCGTTTTCATGTCACTTGTATTGAAAATGTTCAATTATATAGAATAGAAGATTCATTTTAATGTACTGGCCTTGAATCTGCAACCTAATGGATACTAAATCTCTATGACTTACATTGTATTTTTGACATGCCATGGAACTGATTTTAACCCTTGATTTTAATTAATTTTACTTAATACATATTGGCTTTAGATTACAAGTTGCCAAATTTGCAGAGATAGACCCTGATATATATAATGGAAAAATAAAAATCAAGTGTTGTGTTCTCTCATCTTTTTTATATAAATAAGTTGATAAAAATAAATTGTATTTCACATAACAATATTTAATATATAAATTATTCTATATAACAGTTGTCCTTGTGTAAATATGGAAGATTTAATAAAATCTTGAAAAATGCTGTATGTTAAATCTTTTCTAATGTCACTCCACAATCAATAACAAAATTGCTTCCAGTAATGCTTTTTGCTTTATCACTTGCCAAAAATGCTGCTAGCTCAGCTATTTCTTCAGCTTTCACTAAATGTCCTAACGGAGTCACTGCACCTAATTGGTGCCAAAATTTTTCATTTTCTTCTTGACTCTTAAGAACATGTAATAATATATTTGTCTTTACTGGTCCAGGTGATATAGAATTCAACCTGACTCCTTTTTCTGCTAGCTCTAAAGCAGCACATTTTGTAAAATGTGCAACACCAGCCTTTGATACAACATATGGTATAGCACCTTTTCCCGGAAATGAAGCCAACATACTTGCAATATTAATAACACATCCTTTACTCTCTATTAATGCCTCTGCAGCAAAATGCGTAACAGCTATTACAGATTTGAGATTAACATTAATAACTTTATCAAGAACATTTAATAAATCTCTACTAGTTATATCCCCATTACCAGAGATTCCAGCACAATTAATAACTACATCTATCTTACCAAACTCTTCTTTAGTTGCATTAACAGCATATTTAACATTTTCTCTTTCGCCTATATCAGTAACCACCTTAAAAACTTTCTCTTTGCTCGCACTCTCACACATTTCTACAACTTTATTAAGTTTTTCGAAGTCAATATCTATTAATGATAATCTCGCATATAACTTCGCAAAGTGAATTGCAATACCCATTCCTATTCCTGACCCTGCACCGGTTACAAAAACAACTTTGCCCTTAAAATCCATTGTAATTTTAATTTAAATTTGCAATTTCACTTGCTCCTGCACTCAATTTTATTGATTGACGTTCTGATAAATATAAATTATGATAACAGTATAACTACTAACTACCTATAGTATATAAATCTTTTAAATACATTAAACAAAGTATTTATCATATTTAAATTGTTAATACTAAAATTAATAAAAGAAACTTAAAAGTTAAAAACAAAAAAACTGTTAAAATTATAATATGTCAATATTAGTCACAGATTAAACATTAAACACAATACATGCTGACGTAACCGTCTGTTTGTCTATGAACGTTGTCGAATAGAGGCGCTAATACTTGTATGCTTACATAATTACAGCAGTAGTACATAATATAAGCATACTAAGGTAAAAAAAACTGTAGGTTTGAATAAGTTCATGTCATCATATTTCTGCTAATTATTTGGGGATTCCGCCATATTGTAATGAGGAACATTAATGTTTTTGTTTTTACTTAAATTAATCATTTACCTCTTTATATTGCAGAAAAAAAATATAAATAAGCTTGAAAATATTCTAGATATTTTATAAAGAGTAAATTTTAGTCGTTCAAACGTCGTCATTTTGCGCGCGCTTTGCGTCACGTCAAATGAAACGTCCAGTGAATGATTATTGATTACTCTAAACTTTTAGTTACTTCATAGTTCATACATATTTTAGGTTTTAATTGCTATACAAATCATCGAAGAAGCCAAAAACCATCTTACAAATATTATATAGTTCCTGAGTGCAAAAATATACGTCAAAGATATGCAGTGCTTCTTTACCATATCATTGTGAATGAAGCCATTACAACAAAAAAAAAAAAATTACCATATCATTATTCACGCCTTCCGTCCATGGCTTGTTTGAACTCCCTTTTCTCTTTTATGCCCTCATCCACCAAAATTACTTAACTATTGTCAACTAATTTAAAAAGAAAACTACTTTTCGTCTTTCCTGTCATCAGTGGGATTTTCGAAATAGGTACCTGTATATCAATACCAATAACCTTTACTCATAAGTCAGAGATATTTTTAATATTTTCGGTCAAAAAATATTTTAAAACACCTTTGGATTTAATTATTTGCAATTTAATTAATCTTTCTACGAAATTAAATCTAGACATATAATAAAACTGTCACTGATCGATTTCTGTACATGGAAAATATTAAAAAAAAAACGTTATAGAGGACCTTTATAAGAGCAAGAAAACCCAAACCAATGATATTTCAGTTTGTCTGTATGTTTATGTACGCTAATCTTAGAAACTGCTTAACTAATTTGAATGCGGTTTTCAGGAATATATTATCATAGTCTTCACTTATTTCATCTAAATCGGATAAGAAATAAAATAAGTTATGTCAATTTATGACAATCACGTTATAGGTACCATGCATATCTTATTCTTTACATTTAATTAATAAATCTGTAGAGGAGTAGTCTTTGTACATTGAAAATATTTTAAAAAATATACTCGGTTGTGAAATAATAAATAACAAAATCCATTTTCAGTATTTTTAAATTGTTTATCTGTTTGTCTTTTAGTTGGGTGTGTATCCATTAGGATTCCTGACGTTAAAAAAAAGGGGGACCTTTATATAAGCAAAAGAACCTAAAACAATGTTATTTCATTTTGTCTGTTCGTCTGTATGTTTTGTGCACGCTAATCTTAAAAACGGATTAATCGATTTGGATGAGTTTTCGGGAATATATTGTCATATACATTTTGTTGTTTTGTACACTTTGTGTTGTGTTGTGTTTGTTGTACACTTTACATTTTGTTGTTTTTTCAACAATCGATTGACTTATTTATAATTTTTATTAACTTCTTAATAATCTCTTATTGTCGTATCATTGCTGCTTACCAGTTTCAAGGTTTATAGTTTTTACATACTTTGGTAAGTACAAAGGGTACGTTTTATCAAAATCGAAATCCACGTCGCAATCGCAATCTAAGTCGCCGGCTCAGCTAATGTCATATAAAGTTCTTATTAGTAGAAAGAGTTCGAATCTCCAAAGTAATAATAAATTATACAATTCTGTGACAAAGATAATAGCTCTCGCCGACTATATAGTATATTGCCGAACGAACACGAACTACGAGTCAACAATAAGAGATGTGCCATAATTTTATGGCCTTTAATCGATTTTTGTATTCAATAAAATTAAATAACATTCATAGTGGTTATTATATGTAGGTATAAATAAATCAGTTTAATTTATTAAATTTGGATTAATTACGTTAAAAATAGCTTACAAACTAATCTGTTGTCATTTTTCTGTAATCTGAATCTGTAGCAAACTAAGTGATTGTAAATTGTAATCGATGTCGATATTACGATCGATTAATGAATTCAATATTTTATATTAGTGTACCAACTTCCGCGCGCCAACCCTTTATCGCTATTTGTATCCTAAACATATATGTATAATGTATATATATATCTGCTCAGAATTAAGAACTGATTACTGACTAATCTCTAAAACTGGTTGGCACTCGGCGCTGCTATTCTTACTTGTTGTATATAAAAAAATAAGGTTATACTTCCTATTAAGATACCGGTTTCCTATGTACTACAGTTCATAGAAAAAAGACAAGGTTACAACCTTGACTTTTTTAAACACAAAATAGGTATACAACAAACAAAAGAGCATTCATTCTCAAAAAAGATTTATTTTATTTAAAATGTTCTAGTAAACCACTAATAATCAAATACAAAAGTTATAATCAAGGCCAATTTTAGTAAAGAATTAGGTATCTTAAATGATTAAAATGTAATTAAATTTTTATGCTCTGTAAATAAAACTAGCCTACACAATATCTATTATGTTGTTTGAAAAATATATCTAATATGGGTGTTTCTGAATAAATATTGAAGCCAGTGGTCAAGGCCTTTCAAATCTGGTAACTTTAGTAACTCAACATAATTTAGACAGACATCACACCAAATCACTTTTACTTCATACAAGTTATTCTTTTGCTCTTTTAAGCATGAATAACCATTAATGATTTTAGGTCCAGATATAATAACTTTGCTGCTAAATTAGGATATCTATTTATTTAATCAGTAAGTTAATATTTGTAACAAGCACACAATGTATCAACAATGTTTGGACAAATATAATCATGAAATAATAACAAAGGAAGATATTTTAAGAAATAACAATAACAAAATCTTTAACACTATAAGATAATATCAAAAATAACAGTGATTGCTATTAAACTATAAGAAATATTAAAAAAGATTAAACTTTTGTAACGTCATTCCTGAGTCAATAATGTAATCTATGCCGGTGATACTTCTTGCTTTATCGCTGGCCAAAAATTCTGTCATCTCTGCTATTTCTTCTGCTTTTACTAATTGTTTCAATGGAGTTTGTTCTGCCAAATTGTTCCAAAATTTATCATTTACTTCTTGGGTCTTGAATTCATTCATTCCAATATTGGTATTCACTGGCCCTGGAGATATAGAATTTACCCTGACTCCTTTTTCAGCTAGTTCCAAAGCAGCACATTTTGTAAAATGTATCATTCCAGCTTTTGATACAGCATAAGATAATCCCCCCTTTATTGGATTAGATCCAAAAATACTTGAAATGTTAATAACACTTCCTTTGCTTTCTATTAATGCAGTAGATGCATAATGCGTAAGCGCGATATGTGATTTTAGATTGACGTCAAGTACTTTATCCAGAATATCCAGTAGGTCGGGGCTTGTGATAGACGCACTGCCAGTTCTTCCAGCACAATTAACTACGACATCTATTCTGCCGTACTCTTCTATCGTAGCATTAACAACATCTTTCACATTCTTAGTATCGCCTAAATCTGTTGAAATTTTAAACACTTTGACTTTACTTATGTTTTCACATTCTTCAGCTACTTGTTTAAGATTATTGAAATTGATGTCAATCAATGAAAGTTTGGCAGATAATTTAGCAAAATGAATAGCAATTCCTTTTCCAATTCCCGATCCCGCACCGGTTATTATAACAACTTTCTCCGAGAAACTCATTTTTCATGTACGTATTTAAATGTCGACGTTCTCAAAAAAAATCCAGAACGCTCAAGTGTCAAACTCAAACTGCCTCTCTTAAACCTTAACCCACCTAATATGATATACAATAAACTTGCTACCCACTACTAACTGCGTAGTAACTAGTGACTACGTTCTACGAAATTATAAATTTTGATTTATTTCCATGTTAGTTATTTGAATCTGGGTAGCGTGGTTTTTTCTGTATGTTATAGTTAATGTCACTTTTATATAAACTATGGAAATTGGAAGGTCATACAACTTTTAAATTTGAACATTGGCCATGGCATTGTAGATATTATAAGTGTTACATTAAGCTTCGTACACATGTGTTCTCTGTCGTTATATTCAAAGTCAAATACGCATACACTGCTAATTATGAAAGTCAAACCCTACTTTCGATACTGAGAACCACTAACGCTGTAAAAAGAGATGTTTGTATAATTAGTATAATTGTATAACATTTTTTTAAACTGTTTTAGAGCTTTCTGGTTTAGGAAAAACTTACCATCAGAACAAACAATTTAAGACCAGGATTATCAAATGGCAGTCGTATGGTTGTTAGAAGCAATGTGATGAGGAACACTTCGTGTATTTAAGTATTCGACAAAACACAATCAATTTTAAAGTTGCTTTGTGCAGTTTTTAATTAATAAACACTCTGAAAGTACTTAAATGATAATATACAATTATTAATGTTCAGTTTTTGAATTCTTTCAATAACTTATTTCATACTATGAAAATAATTATAGTTTTGTATAGTGGTCATAAAAATATAACGTTGTAATATATATTAACTTTTATTATATACAACTGCTAACTTCATATTTTAGTGTTGTGTACACCAGCGCTATTGTGGTGGGTAATAGAAACTTTATTGTTAGCATATTACTGGATATTTTTTTAACTTTGCGCTCATAAAAAATGTTTCTCCTTAATCTAACCTCCATATTTCCTATAAAGAGCTAATACTTGTCTTTTCTTTGGAATTAAGGCTTAAAAATATGTTTGGATTTTATCATCATTGATATATTATAGATAGGTCATACCCTAATTATTAATATATAATTTTGTCACGATTATGTCATTATTTAGAAGCAAGTCCCTACTTAAGTTAGAGCATACTAACATTTATAATATTGTGTTTTGTTCCTTAGGACAAAAAATGCATTGCCAACATAAGACATAGGTTAAATGACAGTCGAAATATGGCAATCTATTTAGGGCCTGTCTTTTACACTTTAAGATATCGTGTCGTACGCGTCGTCGTGATGCGTCATAATGCGGCATCGTCTCTTGTAAAAATTCAACATTTATAGTACGATTTTAAAGAGACTATGAATAGTTAAAGTAAAAGACCTTGACGATATAGATTATTTATAGTTAGGCCAGACTCTGGCCGTTAAAGCATTATATAAAACCCGTAAAATCAACTCGCCACTAGTTACCCGTAAAAGTATTTTGGATAGTTACTACAACAGTTTTTATTAAGTTAATATTTAATGTTAATCATTATTACTGTATTTGGTCAAGAATGGTAACATTATTTATTTAACAAATATTAAACACTTGATGGATACCTAATACGCTGTATACAAAAAAAATGATACCTTAAAGTAAGATTAACTCAAATTGTTTGCTTTAAATGAATCTAAAATTACTTGATAGTCTTCTAAAATGTATTTCATAACGCAAGATGTTTTAAACTTATAAATTAGTATTTTTTAATTTTTTAGCCAATGACACACATCTTAAATATACAAATATCTTTGGCTTTTGTTACGGAACAGAATTTCTATAAGAAATTGAAAATAAAAAATATTGCATTAAATGTGATTAAAATAAAAAAAGTGTTACCCCGTTTCAATTTTAACAAATATTAAATAGTGATAAATAAATAGTGATTAACCTATATTTGATATTTCAATGTATGTTTTATTTGACTTTCTATATTTCTTTAGAACAATTTGCCAAATTACAAACGTACCACGTACTAAACTTAAAGCAGGATTATGTTAGATATGAATTAATACTTCTAGTTTTTCTTAAATGGTGGTTTATTCAAATTCTTCTCGTAGAGCTTGAGATGAGAGATTATAATATTTACTATGTAAAGACTTAAAAATCAAATACACATACGTTATCACATAATTAATAATTTCTTTAAAGTTTACCTACTCTATGAAAAAGTTTTTAATAGCACATCTTAATGTTCGTTTTTGACCCAATCTATTTAAGTACCTTTTATTTTTTTGCATGAGTATAGCTTTGTCTCCATAACACATAAAAAACTAATGATACTAGTGAGCCGTTGTATCTACTTGAGCTGAAGTTACTGAAGCCCCCCAATACTTGGAAGGGAAAGGGAACAGATTATAACAGTTAGAGATGTTACGTCAACGAATCCCAGGCACTGTTTACACTGCTCTCCTTGCAACACGATGGGCCCGGCACCCGAACGGTGAATCCATGGAATGCTAAGAAGCTTCGTCTGCTAAGGCAATAGACAATAACAATGTCGTTGCTTCTACATTGACAAATGTTGGATCCTTTTATTTCAGAGGGACGTCGTTATTTTCCAAGTTTATATATGTTATTAATTTATTATGTTTCATAAAAAAAGGAATCACCTTTATAACATAAGTACTATCCTACTTTTAAAGGTCCTAAACTAAGATAATAATAGTTGTTTTCGGTAGTTTATAGGATTTTTTTTTTAGATCTGTATAGCTTTTAAGATTTACTTTACTATTTCGAATATATAGGAAGTGTCATTTGTGTTTGTATACACATGGTAGAAAATATCTATTGACTAGATTTTGGGAACAGGAGCTCAAAAAGGGGCCTCGCTGATGCGACTTCGCCCCCGTTTATATTAGTCTACGATACGTCAATGAAGTACTAAAAAAATACGTAGCCGGTTGTTTTTGCACAATTGTCAAAGTTGTTACTTATTAAGTTACACATTTTTAACATTAGTATGTAGCATAGTGCGTATTATACATAATTATACTATTCATATCTTGTATATTATCTTTTTAAAATGTTATTGTAACCTGAGCAGTTAAACATGTTTGCTTAAGACTTCAATCTCAGAGGGATTTAGATAACATTATTTATGTATGTATGCTTGCAGTTATTTACTGGAAAACACTAGAATATCTTTGGCTTTTACAATAAAACAAAATTATAGGACAGATTATAATTCTGAAACATAGTTTTTCATTGGATATCGCCTAATTTACTATATGTATATAATAATAATAATAATATCAGGACAAATTACACACATTGATCTAACCCCTAAGTAAGCAAATTATTTGCTTGTGTTAAGGGTGTTAGACAACGATACAAATACATAGAAAATATATTTAATAAACGACCAAACCCAGAAACACAGACATCTATGCTCATCACATAAATGCCTGTCTCCGCCGGGAATCGAACCCGAGCCCCAATTGCGCCGTGACACGTTAGGCGTCTGCGCTAACCACTCGACCAACGCGACGGGGCGGTTAATGTATATATACGTATTACAATTTTTATAATATTATATTTTTAAATAACAGTTGTTCGTTTATGTCCGCTAAAATCAAAACGATAAAACCACGTGGATTATAAATAAGGATTCAATAAAACCAGTTTCACTGGTTCAACTTCATAGTTATTATGGTATACGTAAATGCGTACTTCAATGACATATTAAGTAATTACTAATTAGTTAATGTATTGCACAGATTTGTTTATTTAGTTACATATCTCAATCTGGCATTTTAGGTTTAGTATACACTATACAGTATATAGTATACTAGATAACATTACAAAAGAACCTATTTCCGACTTAAAATACTCACGATCATAATAATTGACCGCGACCCATACTTCAATCCATAATTAAAAATAACAAACAAGTTATTATTTTTTAATAAATTAAAACAATACTTCACACATTTGAACTATACATATAGCGACATAATTTTAATGTCAATAAAATTGTTTTTCACCTTGTACACACACTTAAATAAATACAAGAGCTCGTAGCATATTATTTAAAAGACTAAAGTTAATATTTTAATTATAAAATGACTGACTGCCTGACAAACTCCGAGGACTGGTGAGTGCACTGTGCACGTTATAATAAATTAATTACACTTCAGCCCAATAAATTTAAATCTATAAATTAAATAATGGAATGGAATTCAATGAATGACAGTTACGCATGGAATGACAGTAATGTCAACATTTTTAAATAACCGCTCCCTTATATAAATTGTTGACATTACTGCCAGTAAATTAAAACCAATAAAAAAAATTAAAATAAAGACAAAAGCAATTTTAGTTAACAAAACCAATGGAATGTAGATGTTTTTTATAATTAAATAAAACTATTGAAATTAACCTATTTCAAACATGATCGTTATTAAACAACGAGACCTCATGTGTTAATACTAGGTCATTACTTAAAATAATGATAACTGTGTCAGTTTTTGTTTTAATGTAAAATTGTAAACTGTATTTGCCTACCATAGTGCGAGCATAGCATAATAGAGGAGTGAATTGTACACAGATTTCATTGAGTAAGTTTATCACCGTCTCCTAAAATAATGTTATTACAAGGAATAATATTATACAATCCTACTTTATAATTTTGTAAAATACCTAGGATTGTATAATATATTTTTATTCCTTAATAATATTTCGATAAGGAGTATTGATGACGTCATTATTATTATTATTTTCATTATCTAGGTATATCATTATAAACTCGTAGTTCGTACCATGAACTGATTTTTTTCAATAAAAACATAGTCTATACAATAAGCAAATAAAATTGCTTTATTTAAAATTATGGTACATACATATTTATGAGTGTTTGTTTTTTATTATCATTAGCATTACAAATTATTATTATTATTACTTATTTTTAATCATAAATTTCCTTCTATGCTATACCTAATTGAAAAAAGTTTCTATTATTAATATTCTTGTTTATGAGTGATATTTTGTATACTAGCTACCTATATAAAAACCTTTACTTTTACCTTATAAAATTTTCTGATAGGTATCTTTCTTAGGCAAAGTAGTAAAAATAGTTTAGTTTTTTTTGTAGATATTAAGCTTTTACAAGCGAGGTTGTCATACTTAAATCAGATAAGCCAAAAATTATAAATGTATTAACTTAATTGTGATTATAGTCTAAAGTTAGTTATTTTTCACACAGTGAAAATTATATAATAGGTATTCGATTTCATAGATGTTATCCTCAATGTTGACCCTATGTCTGACGGAGATTTGCCCGACTAGTTTCGAACCCATTGTGAGTTCCTATTCATGAACATAGCCGGCTAAATTATATTTAATTCTCATAATGGTTCATGAAAGTTTAATTATAAAAAGAATCTACCTACCCAAATTGTAACGGTACTAACAAAAAACAGTCAAAATTTCACAAAGCCTTTAGGGACTGAGTCATCTAGGTATTTAAAACTTTACCTCGTCCTAACAATACTCAATTCTTTTAATTACATTAACATTGAAGTCACTTTATTTTGTGAAAACATTTTTTTAAACAAACAGTAAAGAAACTGCCGGTCATAAAAGTAGTAAATGTAATTCTATTCAGATATTAAATGATACTACGGTTAAATTTAAATAATATTTATTAATTTATTTGTGTAAAACTTACATACGAGTACAATGGCGCGCGCCGCCAATCTGTATGTATGAACTAGCGACGTTCTGAGGTATTGACCTCACTTAACCTTGAGCAGCGATTTGCAACAGTAAACAAGACTGGTCGACTGTAAGTTGCCTTATTTTCACTCTTAACACACTAGTGTGTTAGTGCATGATTATTATGCTACAGAAATTATCTTCACAAATTTGTCCAACACTGACGTAAGGGTCGCAGTTTTGTACACACGGTTATGAAAACGTTGAAATTCACTACAACAACCTTAAAGGATCACAGGAGGTATCAAGAATTTCGTAATATGGACATGAACATAAACGTATTTTTTGTTTTCTTCCTTAATTAAATAATATTTATTACAATGCGACATTATTACACAATTACAACAATAAAACGACCATTTAGGTTAAATGATACCGTAGAACTGATTATTCGTATCTAATTAAAATAATAAATGTGGGTATAATAACTTTCAAGGTCGGGATGACTGTCTCATACTGTATGTTCGCACAAATATTATTGTCGATAGTGATAAAGGAACCATATTATTAAACATACCTCCTTCACAGTATTGTCACTTTTTCTTTTAAATAATGACCTGATTTTGAACTGATTTGTTTATCAAAGAACATAATATTATCGAAGAAATCATAAATTATTAAGATATTAATTGCACTGATTGTACCTACATGAGAACATGGTGTCATGAAAGGAAATAGGTAAGTATGCATGCGAATTTGCAAAACAAAGTTTGAATTGTTTAGGTACAAGATTAGCTGCGCATTTTAGATAACAGTAATAATATTGTGAAATTTATTTGCTCTGACATGCTCGAACATTGCAAACACATTTACTTAGAAAGATTATAATATGCAGTTAAAACAAATAAGGGGTCATGACGGTGAGAGTCTGGTGTCAGCACCGGGAAACCTGTATATCAATTACTAGACCATATCCATATCACCATTATAGATAGGCCCATTATAGATAGACTCATTATAGATAGGTTCGAAACTACCTATATATTATCATCTATAATATATGAAAACAGATGTTTGTGATCGTGCCGGTGTGTGTCGTGTATGCAAATAAAAATGCTCTTAAAACGTGTAAAACTTTGGAAAATAATCTAGAAAATCTTAGGCAAATTATCAGGTAAGACGAATAATTTAGTTAGGTACTGATACATGACCTTCCATGTTCTCAAGAGCACGAACTTATAACACTGACGTCGATAAATGATCTTTGAACTTAACAATGGCTCAGAGAAAATAAATTATGTAAGATATTGATAAAACGACCAGACTTTTGTAATTAATTAATATTGTTATTTTTTTATCCTTTTCGTATTCTGCTGTTGTATAATTAACAAATTCAAAGCAAAACAAAATATATGTAAGTATTAAAATAAACAATAATAAAATCGTTTAACTTAACACTTTATTTTTTACTGCTAAATCATCACATTTGCAAAAAAGAATTAATGGAAAACAAATTTAAAAAACTTCAATTTTTTGTAAGGACATTCCTGAGTCAATAACATAATCAATTCCAGTTATACTCTTTGCTTTGTCGCTTGCCAAATATTCTACCATCTCTGCTATTTCTTCTGCTTTCACTAAGTGTTGTAATGGAGTTCCTTCTCCTAAACGGTTCCAGAGTGCATCATTTTCTTTCTGGGTTTCTAAGATATTTTTAAATAAATTAGTGTTTACTGGTCCCGGAGATATACAATTTACCCTGACTCCTTTTTCGGCTAGTTCCAAAGCTGCACATTTAGTAAAATGTATCATTCCAGCTTTTGATACAGCATACGGTATTCCTCCCTTTACGACACAAGACCCGATTACACTTGAAATGTTAATAACACATCCTTTGCTTTTTATTAATGCTTCGGAAGCAAAATGCGTAAGTGCTATAGGAGATATAAGATTTACATCAACCACTCTACTCAAAACATCTGATAAGTCAGGACTTGTTATATGGCCACTACCACTTCTGCCAGCACAGTTAACTACGACATCTATTCTACCATACTCTTGTATCGTAGCATCAACAACTTTTTTAACATTCTTAATGTCGCCTAAATCAGTAGAAACCGTGAAAACTTTGATTTTACTTAATTTTTCACACTCCCTCGCAACTTGATTAAGCCTATCTGGGTTGGTAGAAATAAGTGATAGTTTTGCAGACAATTTTGCAAAATGAAATGCAATTCCTTTTCCAATTCCTGAACCTGCACCAGTTATTAAAACTACTTTATCGACGAAACTCATTTTTTTGTAGTTCAAATATTGTTACTTGATGATGAAAAGAAATTCTGAATATGGCGAAAATTGTTTAACACCGAACAGTTTTAGCGTTGAAATACGTTTTCTCACAGAGAGAGATTAGAAGTTATAATACTTCTTATCACTAGGTTATCACCTTGTGCGGGTCAAAACTTATTATCATTTTAAAATCGGATGAGAGTTAGATGGCGCTGATAATTTTTTATTTTTTATGAGAAAATTAGAAAATTGGAATATAAATTATTAATTATTGCTACTTCGAATACACGTAGTTCATTATTAATTATATCTGTTCTTCTTCTTTCGGAAGATTCCTCTTATTTTATACTAAGAAAATATATATTAGAATAAATATTATTTAAATAGGTAAACAAAATTAAAGCGCTAAATAAAGGAAGAATTCAAAATGGAAGTGATGTACCAAGGCAAATAACGAAATAAAAATATCAAATCGTATAGTCTAATTCCTTATGCATTAGCTTCGAAAACTTTATAAATAATAGACACCATCGTCAACGAACGTACAACGCGACGATCCCCGGGTTTTTTTTATTTGATATAATAATTATGCCTATAATTATTATAATTGTTCTTGTTAAAAATACAGCAATACTAAAAGACATCAGAAAAAAGATGTCGATAATAGATGTCTAATAACAATTTATTATTTATACTAATAAATTGTTATTAGATTGCTAAACCTAAAGATCTTCTTCCATGTTCTGAATGCCCTTATTTCTTAATCACTTTCACAAATTTGAGATATTATTTAAAAAAGGATATAAGTTTACATTTTCGTAAGTTACAATCTTAAGAGCGGAAAAACTAGATAATAATTAGATATCCGTCGTTTTGAATTATGTGTTTTTTGTATTACAGATTTTTGATCACGTTGCTGTCCTGGCATCACAGAAGGTGACTGAAGATCAGCAAACTAGGACATTACCAAGAGACTTAGAAAACCTCTAAAGAAAGCAACTTATAAAAAATTGAGCGATCGCGCAGATGCAGTGCTCCTGTGAACCTGCAACGAGCTGCATTCCACTATGATTCGCCAATAGATTATTGTGTCGACAAATCGATCAGTTTAGGGAAATTAGAATAATTTGTAAATATTGCGAGGTGTTTAAATACTGTATAAGTAATCTACTGGATTATGTTATGCTGGTGCCAAAGTTAAATGGCCACAGTTGGTCCCAGCACCCGATCCATTACGGTCTTTAGTTTTTGAGATAGGAAATGATTCCAAACACTTCTTGGCTAACAGTCAAAAATATAACAGGTGGTTCCAGATGACATCGTTTGTAAATCACATAGGACAATTTCATGCTCAAAATGCTCAAATAGAAAGTACCACATCACAATTTGAAGTTAAAAGTAAGATTGTTGTTGTCATCATGCTGCGTAACATTAATCAACCTCGACTGTGCAATGGAACATTTTTTACGAATTTATTTTGTTTGGGTTAAGTTTATTTTATACAAAAGTTTAGCTTTTTTATTTATTTGATTCGATTTAGGCTGTACAAAATCTGCCGGTTCAGCTAGTTTTACCTATATATAAATATTGTATATAAACGTTCTAATATTAAAATCTTACAAATTTTAAGGAACTTATCTTAACAAATATAGCAATAAGTTGCATTGACTTTTTATATAATGCTTTTATAATTACAATTTTTATAATATTGACAATAAGAATACTGAGACTTTTATACCTTGACTAAGATAATAAACCAAAACGAGATTTATTTTATCCAAATTGGTCCAGTAATTTTGTTGCATATTGCCCAGAATAGAAAAACCCAAAATAGGACCAGCGCGGTTTTGGGTTTTCTCGTGAAAATAACTTTATTTAGAAGGTAAGAAAATACTTTGTTATACAATCATATATGCACATCTATATATATATTTATTGGTTGAAAGCTTTAACTACACCAAATTGCATCAGAATCCATCGAGTAGTTTTTGAGTAATGTACCTACTAAATAAAAAAGGAAGCATAACAATGCAAACCGACAACAATTTAAAAAGTATAGTTTTAATATCTGTACTTAATAAACAAATCTCATAGCGTTTGTATACCTAGATAGATAGATGTTAAGTTATATAATAGATGTTTTAATTGATACCTAAATGCGCATTCAGTCTACAGTGATAACGTCTTATCTATAATGTAAATTACAGATAAGACGTTAGAGGTGGCCGCCTAATCATATTATAGTATAAACAAAGTTAAACAGCCACTTAATTATCCAATCAAGTAAACACTGGGCCAATTAGCATAGCATATTATCACTGTAGGTATAGCATTTTCAAAAATCTGTTATTGAGCCAGTGCTTTCGTCTGAATAGTAGATCCTCTACTCGGTATTTTTTTTGGGTTCCAATAGTGCGCTGTATATTGTATAATAAATGAGCGCATACACAATTAATAGGTGTTAGCGCGTTACACATCAATTAATAATGTATAGAGATATCTTATTATCCGAGATACTTAGTACTTAAAGTAAACGCTTAAACGCTTCGTGAAAATTCGATAACATCGTTTATTTGTAAAAAATCATCATTTGAAAGAATATAAGTATTTTCCTAATACGTGTATATATGAACAAAAAACACTTTATCTAGTAATTCGTAGTTACAACATTTACAAAACAATGATGGAAAAAAATAGAAAAAATTACATCCAAAAAAGTTAAAGATCAATTTTTTGTAAGGACATTCCTGAGTCAATAATGTAATCGAGTCCAGTTATACTCTTTGCCATGTCGCTTGCCAAATATCCTACCATTTCTGCTATTTCTTCTGCTTTTAGTAAATGCTGTAACGGAGTTTTTTCTCCTACAGTATTCCAGAATTTATCATTTTCTTCCTGAGTATTAAAAACATTCTTTGCTAAATTTGTGTTTACTGGTCCCGGAGATATACAATTTACCCTGACTCCTTTTTCGGCTAGTTCCAAAGCTGCACATTTAGTAAAATGTATTATTCCAGCTTTTGATACAGCATACGGTATTCCTCCCTTTACGACACAAGACCCGATTACACTTGAAATGTTAATTAATAACACATCCTTTGCTTTTTATTAATGCATCAGAAGCAAAATGCGTAAGTGCTATAGGAGATATAAGATTTACATCAAGCACTCTATTCAAAACATCTAATAAGTCGGGACTTGTTATATGGCCACTACCACTTCTGCCAGCACAGTTAACTACGACATCTATTCTACCGTACTCTTGTATCGTAGCATCAACAACTTTCTTAACATTCTTAATGTCGCCTAAATCAGTAGAAATTGTGAAAACTTTGATTTTGCTCAATTTTTCACACTCTTTCGCAACTTGATTAAGTCTACCTGGGTTGGTAGAAATAAGTGATAATTTTGTGGACAATTTTGCAAAATGAAAAGCAATGCCTTTCCCAATTCCGGATCCTGCACCAGTTATTAAAACTACTTTGTCGACAAAACTCATTTTTTAATTAGTTTGAGTTCGAGTGCTATTAATTATTAATTAATGCTGAATGCCATTGCGAACGACGAAACAATTATCAGTCACCGAACACGTACAACGTACAATCGTCTACACGTCTATATCTCTACTGAATACTGCCTGGACAGTAGTTTCATCCACCGCGGACCAAGTTTCAGCCTAAGATAGATCTTTGTTTCTAGGTTTTAGCTTTTAACGTCTTACGACAGATATTATTACCATTTTATAATTTTAGTTCAGGTCTAGATGGCGCTAATTATATTGTATACTTCGTAATAAAAATTTGAACATTGAAATCGTGATTTATTATAATCACTTCTAGATCCCAATACACATATTTCACACAAATATTGTTTTCTATATAATTTTATTACCATCTACCGTCAAAAATTGATATTTATTTCTGAAACGTCAAAAGTTTAAAAACTTAATGGTTTTCTGAACGCAGGTTATTCGACGTCCGTTATGTATTATAGAATATAGAATACTCAATACACTATACAGATTTATTATTTATATTATATATTATTTGTTAGGTTTTGATTATTTTATCATATTTTATATATATAATAAACTTTGAGGTTTAAAGTTTAAATCCTAATGAGAATTATTGATGAGTGGTGTCATTTAGTATTTTGTCCAAATCTTATTTTTACGCTTACTGATAGTTAATAGGTATTGACTATTGTTATAGACTCCTCGTTTTCCAGTCCACTGAATCTTCAGACCAAGGAATGTAATAATAATTGTAATTCCCTAATTAATAATACGGGTTTTTATTATGGTGCTAGATACAGATCTTTTTGTCTGGTGAGCATCTACAAAGTTTTCATGTTTGTCATGTAACTAATATTTACATAGTAATTATGTTATTTAGGATTGTTAATTTTAAAAGGTAGTCCCGTATAAGGCAAGATATGTTATAAAACTAACAAGTCTGTAAACTATTTGATATCTACCCAATTAGACAATTTTGACTATACTACCCTTACTAAACGTTTTCGGCAAAAACTGTTATTCTTCCATCAGAAATCCATATGATTTATATAATGTAGAAAATTTGGGTTGGGTGTCTCATGTTAACATATTTCAATGTTATGCTAGTAAGATACAACTACGGTTAGATAAAGAAATTCATAACAGTAAGTGGCAAGAGATGATAATCATTCCAAGTGACAAGTCAATCCAAGACATCTATGAATAAAACTACAGAACTGTTAAACACAACCGCATTTTCATGGATTACAAACATTTTTGCATTTGTTTTTCAAAATCAAGGAAAGAAAATGGTTGGTTTTTTGATCTATAGTGATGGTGGTTATACTTATATTAGTTGAGACACCTGCTTTTTTAGACTAGGAAAAATTAAAATGTTATAACTCCTTAGAAACTTGTCTATCCTCTAGTTACGGTTGCTTTTCTAATTGGTTAAGCTATTATAATGAAAGATTGCTGTAGACAAAATATCTATCTTATGTCTGTAGATACACAGACAAATATTTTAAATAAGGTTTGTTTTTAATAATATTTACATTTTATATCTATGTGTACATGTTATACTTGAATCAGCCTTATTGCATTAGTTACCTTAATAATTACTGAATTTTCAAGGATCTGAGACTATGTCATTAATTCAGGGGAAAATACATGTGAATGAATAACGGTTGATAATAGTCAAGTAGTGTATGGATTAGATATTATTAACAAGTTTATGGAAAGACAATATATAGCATCTTTATATGAAAATTGCTTAAGTAATTAAAGTAAATTTTCTTAATAAAATAATAATCATCTAGGCATAATATCAGTATATTTTATTACAAGCTAACTTTATATGAGAATAATAAATAAAATTATCATTATTGATGAATATTCTGAACATCTACATAATTGAGGTTTTGTTTAAATAAGTATTATAATAAGTTGATTTGTTGTAAGTTGCAAATGTATTAGGTATATTTATTCTTTATTTCTGTAAAATAATAATGGATTATCTCATATTTATGAATAATTAGATATTATTATATATTAAAGTATTTAAACATTCATTTCAAATTTACAGATTGCTGATTGTATTACTGTCCCAACTATGAAAAGAGAAGTCAGAGGGGGAGGGATTAGAGAATGCCAATTATATAACTGACTTGGATATGGAAAGAGAAATAAGAAGATTGGTGATCAAGGATTTTATCTAGAGATGAGAGGACTATAATTTTAAAGATGAAAGCACCTTGTAATTTAATTACATTATCTCAAATTGTGGAAGAATGAAATTTTGTTAAGAATTTATATGTTATTATTATACTAATAACAAATATTTTTTTAAGTATCAATATTAGTTGTAGTTCAAGTAACCCTAATATTAATATATATGTTATCTTCCTCATATACTGTTAAAGATTCTATAAATAGAAGTAATATTTGCAACAGTTTGCATTTATTGATTGGTGATAATAAATGGTGAGATTATTAGTCTAGTGCTTATTAACAGTGTTTAAAAATTATAAAAGTGCTGTAGAACCAACCAATCATTATTAGTTAAAAAACTTTTAGCTGAAAGGACTGGTGATTGATATGAAAAATTAATGCACCTTATATTTAACTATAATTCTTAGTTGTTTTAATAAAATAGATAAATTTTACAAATATGTCATTAAAGTTATTAAAATAACACACACATAAGTGATTTATGTATAAGTAATATTAAATGACATATTGTGATGGGTACCTAATACTTTAAAATGATAATATGGTATCTATGATACTTATATGTATCAATGTAGTAAATGTACTATTTAAATATTTATTTTGACTAACAATTGATTGTGATGCCCTCTATGTCATTTGGTAGTAGGTTTGAAACACACTTTATATACCTGTTTGATAATTTATTTTAAATCTAGGTCTTGTATAAATCAATTTTTTATGAATCAATTTTGTATTTATGATAATAGTGTTAATTTATTGCTAGTTTTCTAGTTCTGACAGTACAAACTTAGTTTAGTTTGAGTCTAGATGGCGTTTTGTGATAATGCATTGATGTTTATATTTTCTTATAATAATATTAATACTGTACCTATGTTTAACTTAAATAAATCGTTTTTTTTTAAAGTCATGAAATCAATAGGCATGTATTTTATCAGTACACTGTACAATGTACCTTAGTTTAGTAATATAGATAAAAGAGTAAAATGTTTCATTTTATCGGCTATATTAGGCTTTACCTTATTAAATGGGAGCAATAATAAATATAAATAATAATTCCGGTCTAAAAATATTTTCTTTATTTTCTTGATTTTCATATTTTTTTTCATCTTGCCTCCTTCGTATACCATACATTCCCTGTCGCAAGACTAATTGAACTATTGTCTCGACACGTTTCTTGAGCAATATCTATCTTAATTAGCATCATTATGTGATATGTATTAAGTAATTGACATGGAATTGTAAAACTTTTTAAAAAGATGATATTTGTCGTGCTCCTTCTCTACTGAACGGATTTTAATTTATTTGGTTTAAGTCATTGCTATAGCCCATATATGTAGGTATATTATACTTCTGATTCGTAAAATTATGTATTTTTACGAAAAATCACATTTATCTGTAATCTGTGCTTTACAGTAACCGAAACATATTACTTATTAGGGAATAACTTTTTAAGTATTAATAATTAATTCAACATTGTAAGGAAGGAATATTTATTAAAAAAACAAATAATAGAAACAACTTTACGTAAATTTTTGTAATGACATTCCAGAGTCAACAACGTAATCACTTCCAGTAATACTCTTAGCTCTATCGCTTGCCAAAAACTCGGTCATCGCGGCTATTTCTTCTACTTTCACTAATTCTTTTAAGGGCATTTGTTCTGCCCAATTGTTCCAGAAAGTATCAGACGCTTCTTGATTTTTTAGACTATCCCCTGCTAAATTGGTTTTTACCGGCCCTGGAGATATGCAATTCACCCTCACTCCTTTTTCAGCTAATTCCAAGGCAGCACACTTTGTAAAATGTATCATTGCCGCTTTCGATACACAGTAAGGTAATTGAGATTTCATTACTAAAGTTCCTAATGCACTTGATATATTAATAACACACCCTTTGCTTTTTATTAACGCCTCAGAGGCATAATGAGTAACAGCAATATGAGATATGAGATTTATATCAAGTACCTTGTGCAGGTTATCCAATAAATCGGGACTAGTTATACTAGCCCCTTTAACTATTCCAGCACAATTTACTACGACATCTATTCTGCCGTACTCTTGTATCGTAGCATTAACAGCATCTTTTGCATTTTTGGATTCACATAAATCAGTAACCACTTTAAAAACTTTGCTATTATTTACACTTTCACATTGTTGCGTAACTTTATCAAGGCTTTCTGAATTCACATCAATCAATGACAGCTTCGCAGATAACTTTGCAAAGTGAAAAGCGATTGCTTTTCCAATTCCCGACCCAGCGCCCGTTATAAAAATAACTTTGTTTATGAAACTCATTCTCACGTATAGAGAGTGAAGGATTCCAGACTGACAATGTTGGTGTTAATGAGACTCCTTATATTTTTTTATCCATGTTTATTTTAAGTTGCTAACCTTGGAAATTATCGACGAGAATAACTGAGTATGTTTTTTATTTAAGTCGATAGCTTGGTTTTTGGTGATAAAAAGTGAAACGACCCGCTTTTGTAAATAATATAATATACAGGGTTATTTGTAATTAACTGGCTACCTATTGTAAACAGCATCTCTACATCAATCTCCACAACATTCGTTTTTACTACTTTTTAAACTTAATAATTTAAAAAAATTAAGTTTTCCCATTCATAATTTATTTGTTGCCTCTGAACTGGCATTAACTCTGAGCGTAGACTTGGCGCCGGGACGTTAACCTTTAAGGTACTTCTTTACAAAATACAGAGTAATAAGTAAAAGAGGGAGCAAAATTTTTTTTAAAAAGAGGCAGTCTCTACATCAATTTGTTTTACGACTTTTGTTTTACGTCTTTTTAGAAATATTGATAAATAACACAAAACAAACGAAACAAAAAAAAATATGCTCCCTCGGATATTTATTACTCTGTATTTTGTAAAAAAGTCTGAAGTATAGGTTGCGACAGTCCAGCGCTGAACGAAATTTTTAAGGTACCAGTTAAAACACACCTAACACTATTATAACTTAAATATTTTTATTTTATTTCGAATTGTATTGTACTTATTACCAATCGTTGTATTATTTCAAAGATGATGTATTTCTGTTTCCGCTATAATAATAAATAGGTACTAAAAATAAAATAATATAAACATTGAAGGCGGATCCTTTAGATTAAGTCTGGGCTTCGTGTTAAAAAAATACCTGTTTTACTTTTTTGGAATTAGGGGCTTTTCGGTCAGTTTTAATATACCAAATTATATATTATAGATAATATTAATCACGGTAATTTATTATCAGTTGGTATCACACTAATACTTATAGTTATTGTAATGTAAACTATAACTTCTTTAGCCTTATAAAAAAACAATGTGATCACCTGCCTACGACGTCAACGTTAAGGAGCATCACCGATATGGACAATAACCGGCAATAAATATTGCACATCGACCTTTGGAAAGAGATAATCGGCTAATTTCGGCTTCGTAGAGCGTTATCTCTGTCGCACGAAATAGAAACGGTCCGGTGTCTATTAGGAGTTGTTAAAACAGGTATAATTTGCTCTTATAATTATATAAATATAATTTTTTGATCATATTTTTTTATTTATTGTAGGTACATACCTAGAGTGGAAAATATATTTTAAAGTTCTAAACTAGTTATTTAAAGTGTCCCTTAGCTCTAACTCACGATTTTAAACGGTTGGGCAATTCGTCGATGGATTTACGAACGGTTTCCATTGGAAACTTGGTCACTATTGCCTCCAAAATTTTTTTGAGCCCCTCAATATTTAGGTGGCGCTTAGAGCGGGCCATGTCCTCTAGCACAGACCACAATTTATAATCCAAAGGGTTTAAGTCCGAACTATCCGAAGGCCAATCATCAGCCTTTATGAAGTCATACTAGACCTGATTATGTAATCACATATAAAAATTTAAAACAAACTGATTTTTTTAGAAATTATCGGATATTTTCTTTGTAACAGAATTTATACAGGCTAGACTAGATATAAAATTGCAATTAAAACTATTTTTATTAAAAAAAAGTTGTAATTAATTGGCCACCTCTTGCAGGCAGTCTCTCTATATCAATCCCAACAACATTTGTTTTACGACATTTTAAAATGAATAGTTTTTTAAATTTAAGTTTACCCATATAAAATTTATTTGTTGGCTCAGAACTGGCATTAACTCTGAGTGTAGATATGTAGCCCGGGCTTCTTACAAAATACAGAATAACAAGTAAAAGAGGGAGCAAACATTTTTTTGTTTCGTTTTTTCTGTGTTGTATATATATATATTCTTGTATTCAACATTTAAATTGTATATATATATTCTTGTATTCAACATTTAAATTGTATATATATATTCTTGTATTCAACATTTAAATTGGTAGATTATAATTAACTTCATTTTTAGTTGTAATAATAAAAAAAATCTATTTAAAGGATACAAAATCAAAAATGTATGTTATTGTCTTCTTAAAGCAGTGGTGTTTATAATTGGATACTAAATCGTGTTAAGTAAGAATGCCTGTGTCTGCATGAATATGCTGTAAATTTGCATTTTATCTACATTTATCACCCAAGGTTACCGAATCATTACACAATCTATGAATAAATTAATTTGTAAAACACAATTTTAATTGTGAATGAATAGTTCATCAATTGATACTTATATAACCTGTAAGCATTTTAAAAACAATAATTTTACCTAAGTACTTTCCACTTACACAGATATATTAGGTACCTACCTATTCTGTCTAGTGTTTAATGTTATGTAGCATCAGACACTTAAGTACTGGAAAATTAAATGAAAACAAGTTACTTTTCTTGACGATATAAATTTATATCCATTCTTTTTTATATTTTTACGATTATAATTTTATACATTATCATGGATCCTCTTCAAAATCGGTTATAGGTAAATATGGAAGATCTAACAGCTACCTTCCTACCAATTACCTACCTACCAATTACCTTGTGCTAATTTTTATTAATTATACAGTAGTTCTAGTGTTTACGTCTACAATAGTTATTACGTACTATTATTATTCAGAAATAACTAACATATTAAGTGATGTTTATATTATCTTTTTAGTACTTTATATTTCTTCAGATGTAGATACCTACTTATTAGAAGTATTGTGTTAGTTTTAAAACATAGTTATAATCGAATTTTTTTAAGTTAAAATTGAATTATTTTAAGTTTAAATCTTATCTCTGTGTAAAATCTGTGTATAAAGTTACAAGTATTAAAAAGTAAATGAAACGATAACGTAAAAACACCCGAAAAAAATAAGCGGATATCATAATACAACGTTTATCTGAAAAGTGGCGGAAATCCCACAACACTAAAACTTTTGTCATATCATTTGCAATATGGTAAATATATGGCGTCAACCCCAAACAATTGGAATGATGGCCAGTGAATCGTATTAAGAAGTGAAACCTTAAGAACTTCGAGTTTACTCACACTTTGACATTCTTGGACAACTTTATTTAGGCTTTCTGAATTCAAATCTATTAATGATAGATTCGCAGATAACTTTGCAAAATGAATAGCAATCGCCTTCCCAATCCCCGATCCAGCGCCAGTTATTATAACAATTTTATTTTTAAAATTCATTTTAGTTCTTTTATGTTTGCACTGAATTGAATGTTTCATACGCGTGTACCGCCTGTGAACAATGATTCTGTAACACTACGTTAGTTTTTGCTTTTCCTTCTTTTTTATGAGACTATCGGAGATCAACAAGCAATTATTATAGCAAATATTATATACTACCTACTACCTTGCCCAGCGGCTTCGGCCGCTCTGTAAAGGTAAAAAAAACAGCCTTGTTATTTGAACGGAAAGTTTTTCTTCTCTACCTAGGACACAAAACTTTTAGGTATTAATTATTCCCTATATTATTATTTTTTACCCCTGTCAACCTGTGTGCGAAACAAAGTAAATTTTCAAATGACCATAACTTTTTTTTGACGAATAACACTGGATTAAATTATCGATAACTGTGCTTTTTACAACACTATTACAAAAATATTTACAAAACTTTAAGATGATCAAATATTGTATATAGCAGTCTAATAGTGCATATAGCAGTCTTATAATTGTGCCATAGGACAATTCTTTCTCTTCTTCTCTCTTAATTCTCTTTATAATTTGTAAACCAGTTAAAAAAACACAATTAGTTGTATGGTAACTTATGAACTCAATTTTCTTTCCGGCAAGAATGTGATTTACACCCCCTCATAATGTAGGACATTGCTCATGCTATTAAGTTATATTTTCTCTTAACGAAACGGAGAAAAATTGTAAATAAAACTAAATAAGAACACACCACTGACAGCCGACATCAAACACAACCAAAATGTGTAAACGTTGTCTATACCCAATAATTCAAATATGAATTATACTTTCCGATTTACCATTATGATGGTCATTTATAAGTGTACACTTGCTGTTCTGACAACTTTATATTTGTTTCTTTCATCATTATGTTTTCACAGTATGAAAAAAAAGGACAGTTAAGTCTTCAAATTTAGGCTACTTCTATGCTTTAGTTATTGTTCTGAGAATCAACCGAATCACTATGCAGAGAAAAAAACTATACACAGAAAAAAAACTAATAAAGTTTAAAACTGAGACCAACGTTACAACACTAATATATTATTATGATAATTAATATATTATTTCGCTACGTTAGAAGCAAAATTTTAACTTGTATTTTCGAGGAGGTACGTTTTTAGAACACCTACTTATTAGGAGTGCGTTTAAGATGATCAGGGATGACGTTTTAGAGTTTTACTGTGAAAGAGAAAGTCAAAAACCAGTATGGCAAATCGGATGTATGTGCTGAGAACTCGTATTAAATAATATATTTTACTTTCTTGTTTTAAAAATAGTTTTTCAAAATACCTACTTCAGTATCATTATATGGATATTGTACTTGGAATGATATGATAGATGTAGATAATTAAGAGCCTACTTGAAACATAATAGTAATTATATTAATAAATGTAACATAAATTAATAGTATCTACCCACTCAAGAAGGTACTTCTGATTAATATTTACCTATTAAAACCTAATCATTACATATTTTTTAATATTTGAGTTGTTATGTTGACGGTACTTGCTTTGATCTTTAGCCTGAACATGATTTTTGATAAAATATAGGCAAGTTTTATATTAAAAACATAATCAGCAACTATTCGATTGTGCAATTTATTGTGTTAGGTACTTTTATTTGTAGAAACGACCACGACTTAAAATGTAAAAGTGTGACAAAAAAACTTACGTTATCATGGATAATATTAGTTTAAATTACTCTAAAATAGATAAGCATTTATAAACAAGCATGCATTTTTTTATATTAAAAATGATTTTTTAAATTTGAAGTTATCCTACGGTACGGTACGCTCTACGTCGGATACGGTAGCTCAGTTAGTAGAGCGACGGGACGGTTTCTCAGTAGTCGCAGGTTCGAATCCCTGTATTCTCTATATTTATATAAAATTTAATACACATTATGAACACTGAGAATATATTTAATAAAAGAGCAAACCCAGAAAAACAGACACCTACGCTCATCGCATACATGCGAAAATGTCTGAAATCGCACCCGAGCCCCGTTGCACCGCTAAACGACAGGCGCCTGCCCTAACCATCCGGCCAATGCGACGGGGCGGTTCTACACCTATAAAATTATACATATGTCTATACTTTTAGGTAAGAAACATATTGAGAGTCAACCTTATTTCAACAGCGGTGGTAAAGGTGTAAATTGTTATTAATTTAATAAGTCTTCACTTAATTACAGTATCTTTCAGAATATAAAACTTTTTAGGAACATTTAAAGTTGATAAACTCATTACTAAGTTAAATATTTTTTCTATACAAACTTTTGAGATCTGAATTTTTGTTCCTCAAGGTTGAAACAATTAAGTAAGGTATTAAGCAAAATAATTTTGACAAAAATTAAAAATATAATTAAATTTGTTTAAAAACATTCTTGAGACTTTCTTAATTGTTCAGTTGTTTTTTTAATGTACCTACCATAAGGGTTCTAGATGAACATTCGACCTTCGCATTTCTGTATATTCTGTTAAAATTTATATTTTAAAGTAAGGATAAATTAAAGAAAGAATAAAGAGTGCGTCCCCTTTATTGTATGACTTTTTTGACTGGTTTTGTCTGTCTGTCTGTCTGTCTGTCATTTAAATCAAACAAAAGTCAAATTCAACAACCACTTTACTATAATGTCGATCTGATTTTAAAACGAATTGCACGGACGATGGTAGGCAAACAAAGTTCGAGAATTTATCACTTGTGAAACATGTTCTGTTTTGCAATCGGATGATCGGAGGTCTGCGTTTCAAATCTATATTAAAATCATTTGTCTTCTCCTATCATGTTAATACAACGTGACACTTAATTTTGAAGACGTAGATAACATAATAAGCGTTTTCAAACTAAGTCGTTAACTAAATGTCGTGTCTTTAGCGTTTACAACACTGTAATTTGTCTACATATTTTCCGTTTACCTGTCTTGACCACGGAACTTCATGATAACGGTATGGCCATTCCCGTAGAGCTTCAGCTCTGTGCCAATCAGCAATTGTTTTGTATTCTTATTGCAATGGGTGTTACGATTAATTTAGACATCCACATGCCTGGTGGTCGTTTTTAGATTTTTAACCTATTGCACTAATATATTGATGGCTATGATAAACATAATCTGCATAACGGAAAAAAAATAATCTTGTAGAGAAAATCGATACAATACAGTACAAAATCTTGTAGAGAAGATCGATACAATACCTACAGTATTTTTATGAACAATGTTGTAAATATATATGTTCTAAAATATAATGTTCAAAAGGGGTTTTTGAATCTTTTATTATTTCATATCTTGTTACCTTTTTTAACGATAACACCCTTCCTAAAAATGCTAACGTTTTAATGGAAAAACTGTTTTGACATTTGTAGACTCCTATTTCAGCAAGTGTATCATTCTTATAAACATCGTTCTCTAGTAAAGTAATCCTTGACAGGATTATTACTATTGTACCATATACGTTTAGTAAAGATCCCAATTAAGTTGCATAAAGATTCCAATTAGGTAAGTTGGTTATCTTACGTTAAAAAACGGAAATAAAATAGGTACATACATTATTGCTTTTCCGTTCGTGATAGTGACAACACAAAAGTTTTAACATTTCTTGAATTACTAAGTATGCAATAAAATGACAGAAATAAGTATTTTTATTTCTATTTAGTGATTTTAACCATACATTAATATTAACCTTAAATTAAAACCAGAAACTTGAACAATTATGATTCAATATCTTATTTCAAACTTTTGTAACGACATTCCTGAGTCGATAGTATAGTCAATGCCTGTAATACTCCTGGCTTTATCACTTGCTAAAAATACTGCCATCTCGGCTATTTCTTCAGCTTGCACTAATTGTTTTAATGGAGTTTGTTCTCCTAAACCGTTCCAGAAATTATCAATTGCGTCTTTTGTCTTCATAATATTCTTTACTATATCAGTGTTTACTGGCCCTGGAGATATAGAATTAATCCTCACTCCATTTTCAGCTAGTTCCAAAGCAGCACATTTTGTAAAGTGTATCAATGCCGCTTTTGTTATAGAATATGGAATACCTTCATTTATTACTGTAGTTCCAAATATACTTGATATATTAATAACACACCCTTTGTTTTTTATTAACTCCTCAGTGGCATAGTGAGTAAGTGCAATATGAGATACGAGATTTACATTAAGTACTATTTTCAGATTATCTAAGAAATTAGGGCTAGTAAACCTTTTTTCTGAAGCCATTCCAGCACAATTAACTACCACATCAATTCTGCCGTATTCTTGTATCGTACCATTAACAGTATCTTGAACATTTTTAGTTTCGCCTAAATCTTTAACCAGTTTAAAAACTTTATTTTTACTCAAAGTTTCACACTCTTGCACAACTTTGTTAAGATTTTCTACATTAATATCTATTAATGCTAGTCTTGCTGATAACTTCGAAAAACTAATAGCAATCGCTTTTCCGATCCCTGATCCAGCACCAGTTATTAAAACAACTTTGTTAATGAAACTCATTTCAAATATTTTATTGAAAACCAAATGTTTTCCTGAAACTTGTATCGACTGTGTATTGAGACTGTTCTGTGCATAATGAGTTTGTTTTATTACGTTTGTATTTGGTTGACCTTGTCTTTCATAGGGCTGTCAGATTTCATTCAACTAATAGAATTATCAGTTATGGTGTTTTTATATTTTTCTCAATGTGACCTATAATATTTATAGTGAATATTTAGTAATCAAATTAATTTATTTATCTTCACTTACCAATGCTTATTTATAACTAGATAGCTAGATCATCGATTACGCTTAGAATCTATTTAGATATATTATTTTTTGGTTTGAAGGTAAATAACAAAAAAAAACCCATCCCAAATCTTCCATCTTTAAAATTATATCCCTAACATAGCAAATAGGTGATATTTACCAAATGATTTAAATTAAAGATATTTTCCAATAAAAATAACAAAATAATAATACATAATGTATGTAAAATATTTAAATTTGTATTGATTTTTATTGATTTTTTTTATGTGATAAAATAATAAATAGTATAATAAAATAAAATAATTCCCTATTATGTGTTGTCCCTATTATTTAGAGTGCTATGTAAGTACTTAATTGAGTAGATAGAATATCATACATTTATTGAATAATTATTTATCTATGTTGTTATTAAAACCTTGTTATTCTATATCTTTCTAATAGAAGTACCTAATTAACCTGATAGTATAATATTTATCTGTTATTTATACTATTACTTTTCCAGCTTTCTTCATAATCCGGACATAAATAATAATGTATTTAATTTTATACTAATTAAATCCTGTACAAAATATTGTGAGTTTCTGTCAAAATTGAATATTTTTCAGGATTTTTTTAATATTATATTCACAGTTTGATTTTCGGTTCGATTTTCACGGCAGTAAACTGAATATTAAAAAAAGTGTTTTAAATAATTAGTGTTTTAATAGGCATCACATGGCTTTTTTCACATCATAGGGAAGTTTATATTTTATGTTTTTTCAGGAAACTACAACTCTGATTTGGTGAATAAATTCCTACTTAAAATAATTAATGCACAGATATTGTATACAATATCTGTGCATTAATTATTTTAAGTAGTAATTATTTTAAGTAGTAAATTATAATTTATGAGTATAATTTTGGAGAAGTTGTAATGTATGATATAATAAACTGTTCAGTTGGACCTATTTTATTACGTTAGTAAGATATCTAAACATTTTAAGAATTAATTTTAATAAAAGATGTTAGGGTAATTGTTTTTTAAATTTTATTATTAGATCTGCTTTTTGGCCTGCGAGATGTCTCTTTTGATTAGAATTTGAAGATACCTTGGTTGTAATCACACATTACGAAACACAGATTCCAGAATAGTTCAATTTCTTGAATAAATTCGGCGGATAGTTCGAATTTGAATCATGAAGTGGCCACTACTTGAGTATGCCTGGTTGTCTGATGGAAGAAAGGTAAAGGTTGGACTAAGTTGTGCAGTTTCATTGGGTACAAAACTATTGATTGAGGAAACCTCCTACTCGTTCACACTGCCAGACGACAAAAATTGAGAAAATCAAGCAATCACCATTCGACCTACATTGAGGAAACAAGGAGGTGACATATTAGGGTCCATATAAAAGAAGAAGAAAAAGATATCAACGGCGTCACTACTCACACACACCAAAAAGTTATACATAGAGCGTTGTTTGCGACCTCGCCAGCAACGACCACAAAACCACAAAATGATTATAGTAGTAGAGTAGTAGTAGTGACAACAAAGAAGATACGAATTAGAAACTCTGCGCCATTTAGAACAAAATATGTAGAGGATGGATTATGTTTCAAACAAAATAAAGTAAGAATGAGAAATGAGTAAGAACGGCACAAATTTAAAGCTGAAAAAGGTTTCGCACTTAAGAAAAAAGACTCAATTTACGACTATCTTAATAGGGAGATCAGAGATAGATTCTAGTTGCACATTAATACAGGGCCTTCTTAAATAATAACTTATTAGAAAGTAACAAAATTGGGAGCATTTAAAATGAACTTCTTTGTCATAAAACAGACCCGCTTGTATTTTTGTCTAAATGAAAGTTTCGTATTTTAACATTACACTTAAAATAATCTCTTGTTTCACTTTTATAAATAGTAGGTCTCTTTCTATCGGGAAGGATTTTTTGGGATTCTTATAATTTTTTTATAGAAAAGATTATAGAGTAAATTCATAATTAGTGTGTAACAACAAATTAGAATTCAAGTAAATCATGATAGTTAGTAAAGCTTACCACGCCACTACTAGTTCCATTCCAAGTGCTTTCATATTACAAGTGCTTATAATATTATTATAATTGCAAAAAATCAAAATACTAGAAGTAGAAGTGCATCTGACCAGACTAGCATTGCATCATTGAGAGATTTTTATAGATTTAGTTCAAGCAGTGACTATATTGACGATCTATTGACTAAAAATTAAAATATTCATTTTCAATTTGGGTCTCCGGTCGTCCACGGGGCTTGTTCTGCAGGTCGAAATTTCCAGAACGAAAACATTGAAAAAAAACAAACTGCGTTTTCTTTTGCAACATGACCGCCACATACATCATTAACCCTTCGAATCGTTTTCGCAGCACTGCTGCCAGGGTGGAACGCGTAGTCGTAAATAATGCAATATTTTAAGTTTTCAAAAAATGTGTGAAATGAGTAAAGCAAACAGAAAAAATAGAAAAAAAAAACAAAAAAATTACGGTAAATGTGTATATGTGTAAATACATGTGTAAAGAAATAGCTGTAAAAATATAAATTTGGAATTCCTTACTAAAGAGGAAAAATATGTGTTTAAAGTGGCCGGTAACAATAACGTTAATGTAAGAACCTAATATATTGATTATAAATACTCATAATATTAAATTCTTAAAATTTTGTTTCTTAATGATTCTTTCGGTCTTATATTATAGACTACTGGTACCGCCATATCCTGCAGTGTAAATATTTCACTATGAAGGTAACTAAAGTAAACTAATCGAGCTGTTTCTATATTTATTTATTTATTTATTTATTTAAAAAAATTTGCACATATCCTGCAAAGGCAAGCATAATGCCACAAGCATTCTCTTCCAGCAAGCCCTCAAAAAAACAGTAAATACATCAAGGTGCATAATATATTGGTTAATCAACGTATATTTTTCATTGCGTTTGCACCAGAACTAAGTCTGTTCGATAATTTTTTCATCTAAGGTAATGCCCATGAAAATAGTAGATTTAACAATGTTTAATTCCTCATTGTTTAATAATTGTACGTTGGTTCTAATATTTTTAACATTTGGTAAAGTAAATTTTATACATTTTGTCTTTTTTTTAATTGAGCAACAAACTAAATCATTTTACATCTGAGAGAGCATTGATTTCATTGTCAAGCCACTCATACCTATATATCATTAAATTATATGTAAATATTTAATAATATAATTATTACTTATTGTAGTTCTTTAAGTTAACCCTTTTTTTTTTGTTTAGCGTTGGAAAAATGCGTTACGCATCATTTACGCAAAAGCTAACGATTTAACTGACATTAGAAACGACTAACAATATAAACTTATTCTTAACTTATAATATTCAGCACTTTTGAACTCTTCCAGCACTTTTGAACTCTTCAACAACTACCAAACTTTTTTAAAATAAAACCTGTTATAATATTAGAATTAAAAATTAGAAATTACATATCAAATTTTAATTCTTTAATCCTAAATTCATAAATAAGCTTAAATAGCTTAACATTTTTACCGACATTTACCTAAGTAATTTCTTTTATCTCTTCTTTTCATTTTTCTTTCCTCTATTTCTGAGTAAAAAATATTGGTTAGAATTTTCGAAAAAGCCTAAGAAATGAAAAGACAAAGAGGATTAAATGTAAATTCCTAGATCTGCGAAGCAACTAGAGCAATTCGAAGAGTCTCGAGACGTTAGTCTCGAATCCAGTGGTGGCAAGTTCGAACAATGATGTTCTGTCTCTGTTGATGGTTCTTGTTCTTTATATCTTTAAAATTTTAAATAATCCTGTTTACCAATGATATTTTGTTTATGTTTAAAGTAGACAAAAAAAACGGATGTTCTAAATGTGAACGGTAGCCTTTCCTAATGGCAACTTTACTTAGTATCTCAATTAGTCTTTACCTATTGTCCAAATTATTGGTCTCGGCTTATTTCTTGATGACAACGAAGGTGAGACTTTAAATGAAACCGAATTATTAGCTATATCCTTAGATTCAGAATTATCTTGGGTAATTTATATCAAGACTAGCTAAATTATTACATTAAGCGGTATATATGGTTAGGAAAATTGGACAGCTAATTGAAGTCGATAACCATATTGGTTCAGTTTGCACACACACTTATGTAATATCTTATAGTAATGACTTACGGCATTCTGTTCCGGGAATCGAGGGCAAATGAAGATTATTTTTTTATGTAAGTGAGCTGCTCATTTTGTTATAACTGTTAGCTTTAAATGTATGATGGATCTTCATAAATCCCCATTTTTTTAAAAGACGGTAATACTTCATTACCTTTGAAAATAGATTGCCCGAAAATAAATGTCAACTTTCAATGATGAAAACCGTCCCTCATATAAAATATGATAGTATTTCAACACAAATTAATCTTAATAGTTCCTAACTTTGGACTCTGCAACAATTTAATCTTTATGGAATTAGTTTTTACAAAAAAACTCAAATCTATAACTAATTAATCCGATAAATAATTTAAAGCTCTTATTAAAAGTGTTCATCCAAAGCCTATTAGCGGACCTGGTAATAATCAATCTATACTAATATTATAAAGCTGAAGAGTTTGTTTGTTTGAACGCGTTAATCTCTGGAACTACTCGTCCGAATTGAAAAATCCTTTTTGGGTTGAATAGTCTGTTTATTGAGGAAGGCTATGGGGTATATGTCATCTCGCTGTGATTAATAGAAGTCAAGCAGCAATGAAAAATGCTGGAAAAACGGGAAAATATTTCTTTTTTGAGAGCTTACCTCGCGTGCGCTGAGTAAACGGTGAAAGTCTCCAAAAATAATGTATGATGAAATTGTTTTCCTTTTAAAAGTTCTAAAAAGAAGTCCGCGCCAGCATATATCTAGCTTTTAAGGTTTTAGTGGTGTACTAGGAAGGGATTTTTAAATTCTACCCTTAAGGGTTTTAAATAGATGGATTTAGCAATTTTTATGAAACTCGGCGGCAACACTAAAAACCGCGCGGACGAAGTCGCGGGCCACCCCTAGTTTACTATATAAAATTCTGTAGATGTTGTATCTTCAACGTGTTGTTTATTATTCATTCATTATTAGCCTTCTATTGAATGATTTATCATAAGCCCTTGTAAATATGTAAGCATGGTAGAATTAAAATTCGGCCAAGTGCGAATCGGACTCGCGCACGAAGGGTTCCGTCATGTATAATAGGAGAAATCAACGAAATTTCAAGTAGTAAATAGCAAACTTATAGGTAGGTTTTCGATACACAACAAGGCAGCATGACGACGCTCGAGCGCGCCTGTGGCTCCCTTCGTGATGTTACGTCTTCCGCCACCCGCGCGGCCGTTTAGATGCACGGATTATTTTCATTTTGAGTTTTTATGTGTAAAGTTAATAAATTTCGTATATGTCGTTTTAGTATTTGTTGTTATAGCAGCAGCTGAAATAGTTTGCATCATCTGTGAAAATTTCAGACAGACGGTTAGAGATGTCTTGGTAATAGGGTACCGTTTTTACCCCATAGGTACGCAACCCTAAAATGATTGATGTCTTAACACTCTTGATAAGGATTTCTCTAATAAGGAAATAAATACAATTACAAATGTAGATAAGCTTTGAACTATAAAAGTGAAGATAAAGAGAATTGAAACGTAGTGTGGCTAATATTGTCTGACCAGCTTCTTCAGCACCGAAGCTTTTCTAAGTGTTGCAAAATGAATTTCAACAACAAGGTTGTTTTAATAACCGGTGCCGGTTCAGGAATAGGAAAGTCAATTGCTAATCAGTTCGCGAAGTTATCAGCCAGGTTATCATTACTAGATATTAATGAACAAAATCTTAATAAAGTCAGTAAAGAATGTCAAGAATTGAGTAAAGCTAAAGTCTTTACTGTGGTCACAGATTTAAGAAACAGGGAAAATATTAAAAATGCTGTAAATTCAACAAAACAAGAGTTTGGCAGAATAGATGTGGTTGTCAATTGTGCTGGAATAGCTGGTATTGGCGATATAAGAAGTGAGAATATTTTAAATGTCCTGGACATTGTATTAAATATCAATACTATATCTGTTATTGCACTCACTCATTATGCTACTGATGCGTTGATAGAAACCAAAGGATGTGTTATTAATATTGCGAGTATAATGGCCACGACTGTAGGGAAGGGATCCATAGCATATAATGTTTCAAAGGCAGCAGTGTTACATTTTACAAAATGTGCTGCTTTGGAACTAGCTGAAAAGGGAGTCCGTGTGAATTCTATATCTCCTGGATCTATAAACACTAATATTTTGTTAGATTATTCTAACTCGGATCAAGAAGAAAGTAACAAGTTTTGGAACTCTTTAGTTGAAGAACATCCATTAAAACGTTTAGCTACAACAGAAGACATAGCCGAGATGGCAGTATTTTTGGCAAGTGATAAAGCGAAAAGTATTACTGGATGTGATTATATTGTAGACTCCGGAATGTCATTATCTAAATTTGTAGTTGAGTTTTAAGAAGGGAAGTCTTAAAATTTTATATTAATTATGTATATGTACCATGCATCTGACTGTACTCACGAACAATTTAGGGGATTCGTCCTGAATTTTCGTGTTTATAGACTTTATTTAAGCCAAGTTTTGCGGTCATTTATTAATAAAATCCAAGTATGTCACACTCGGAAATATGGTGTTACCAGCGCTGTTGTGTTTTAGAGAATATAAATTTGATACTTCATCACCGATTCCGCTTTCGATTTTCTACAATGTTTTTACATAATAGCACTACTGGACTTGGAACTACTCTGAAAAATAATCCTCGCCTAGAAAAATAATCTTAAAATAATACTTGACCGATTTTGAAGAAAACAAGTGTAAAGTAAGAAAATCTAATTGACCATATGAAATCGATACATTATATTAGTAGACATTTAAAACCATTACTTATTTATACTATATATTAAAACAAAATATATATCACATAGTGTCAGATAAAATGTTCGTTAAGACATGTTTTAGAATTGATAAGTATTTTTGATGATTAATTGAGATGTTTACAAAACATTATCTTAGTTACTTCGTTATATTAATGTTATTTACAAAACTATTAATAAGATGATTTTAGATTATAATATAATAAACAAAACATAAAACATATCTATACGTTTTACTGAGAAGAACTTGTCATTCCTAGTAATAAACATTAACAGTGGTATTACAAAAAACTGTTAAACTCAGTATAAGGCCTAGACTTTTTTGTCAGTTACTAATTTCAGAACCAATTATTTTAAACCTAAAATTGCATTAAATCTGACGTTGTCATGTCAGAAGTAAAAATGAGCAAAGTTCAGCTTTTTAGTTCAGAATCTAATGTTTGCTTAACAATTTTATTATTTTTGACCTATTTTAAAACGTTTGATTTATTTGGAACATTGCATACTTATCAAGGATCGATGGCACTGCAATAATTTAATTAGTTGGTCTCGTTATCCTTACCAGGATTTTGAGGATTGGCGATTTATTCTTTGTACCCGTTACTCGGATTTATCTGGTATTTTTTACTATGCAAAGTATTTACTCTGTATTTTTTTTTATTTTTTTATGCAAAGTTACAAGGTGAAGAATGTGCAGATCTATTCCTCGGATAAGTAACGGAGTCCTCTTAGTAAGTAAAAAAAAGGGAATATTAGAAATGTCAATCACATCCAAGGCGCCCAAAGTTGCCTATTTCACGGATAAGTTTCTGACTTAGAATAAGCCCCGTTATTTCTTTGAATTTGTGAAAATCATTAATTTTCATAGTAGGTTATTAACAATGTAGAATAATATAGTTTTTGAACACGGTATATCAATATAAGACATTTTTTCTAAATTGAAATAGTGGCCCTCCTCTCAGGGAATAATAATACCCTTTCCAATAAAAAAAATAAGAATTCTTAAAAAAATATCTGTGATTAAAAAGAAAAAGTATATAAAAATAAACTATAAATACTCCTACACGCAAAAACTACTTGCCCGAGTTTGATGAAACTTTGAACGGAATGGTACGTCTTATCGAAATCTATGTTTACGAAGTCGCAGGCACAGCTAGTATTAATAATATAATGTAATATGTTTAATTCATGCATACTATTCAGTTTTCGTGTAATATCTAAGAGATAATAATACATAGTCAAGTATAATGAATGAAGCTTTCAATGCCAAAAGCTACTGTAATATTGTAATATTGCTTCACACTTGGCAAGTAGAGCAGTGTATGAATATTATGTGAGAATCCTTATCTTAGCACAAATTTAAATTGTATTTAATTCAGATCCTTAGTATGGAGAGAAAAGGATTTTGGAAAGGGTTAACATGAATTAGGATGTGCAATAAATCAAGATAATATTTAGTATATTATTTTGTGTAATAATAAAGAAGGTATTCATTAATTTATTATTATGTTATTCATTATCTAAAGTTGCTTTTAATAAGTAAATAATACAGATAATTAAAAAGATAATATATTAATATATTACTAAAGTAGGTAAAATAAAATGATTTTGTTTATAAACTTCTCAAAGTTTCAAATCAAAATTCTATTTTGTATAGTTTTAATAATTTTTTATTTCATCTTAACCATAAATAAAATCCAAATATATTTTGTTTAATACAATGTTATTACGTCTAATACATAAAAGTAAATTACATTCGTCAACTGAAGATTGTAAAAGCAAAAAAAAGGCAATCTTTTTACCGAAAACATTATTTGGTTTAATTCCTAAACTTCTAAATCGCCGCTCGTCATATGTCATGTCTTTTCAGATGATCCCAGCATTAATACTGAAATAGAGCAGCTATTTTTTAACTAAGTTAGCCATTCATTTAGACCTTAGTGTTTGAAATCAGTAAGATTTACCGCCCCGTTGGTCGAGTGGTTAGCGTAGAAGCCTAACGTGTCACGGCGCAATGGGGCTCGGGTTCGATTCCCGGCGGAGACAGGCATTTGTGTGATGAGCATAGATGTCTGTGTTTCTGGGTTTGGTCGTTTATTAAATATATTCTCAGTACTTATATGTGTATTTATATGTATTTGTATCGTTGTCTAACACCCTTAACACAAGCAAATAATTTGCTTACTTAGGGGTTAGGTCAATGTGTGTAATTTGTCCTGATATTATTATTTTCATCGCAATGATTAATTGTTTTTAACAATTCGAGTCTCATCATCTTTTTATCAACATTGTTACTAAAAATATATATTTTATAATTTTTCTACACCAAGCTATTTGTGTCCTGTGTAGTTTTAAAAATTCACATTATCATAAAGAAAATTATCTCGCCACATCACCTAGTGTTCTAGAATGAAAAGTTCGATTTTAAATATAAAAATATGATATAATGTTCTCTTTACTAAAAACGAATGGAATTAATCAAAATTTCAGTATAAATTATTCCGTTATTATAACATTTCGCCACTCGGAGCAAATATATGCCTCACATATGCCCGGCCGTTTTCAGTCCTGAAATTATTGTTAGGCACTCTGCTTGTTTATTTCAGTGGTAATATTAAAACTTTTAATATAAGCCTTTGTTATCGTTTTAAGCCATAGATTTACGGTTTGCATTTATATGCAATTAATTATTATCAGTCCATTCATGTGACATTTATTAACATTTAAGTTGGTCATATTTTGTAATATATTTTTATGTTTAATGATAAATATATATAGTTTTATGGACATCATTTCACATGCAATACTAATTATATATACAAAACAAAATATCAAAATCCATACAAAAAAATATGAATGGAACTTATACATTAAATATATACGTTTTCAATAATTATGATAACATTGTGCCAAAACGCAGAGTAATATTTAAATTTCCCACAACTTTTGGCAAGAACTACGAAGTTTTTGAATATAAAAGATAAATGGCTGTTGCGATAACGGAGAACAACATGCTTACAAAGTGTTCAGATTTATTCAGTTTCTTTGTTAACTTTAATAATTTAACTTTAAAGAAAATCATTGATTTATTAAATTTATTTAAAATACTTTATAAGATGAAATCGTGATTATATTTTGCGAATTATATTTCTTTGTTATCATCCGATAACTCAAATGCCAATTTTTATCAAAACAAAAAAGAAATTATAATATGCTATATATTGAGATCAAGTGTGTATATACTAGGTTTTGGATAATTAAAAAATATCTAAGAAAATCATTTTATAATATTGATGAGATTGTCTACACTTAATGAACATGTTTGTCAATTATTAATTAATAGTAGCACTTAAAGTTAATTTAAATTACAAATAATTTATCTTTCAATTATTATCACTAATTTTCAAATATATGGGTACAGCCTGTATTATAGTATTAGGGATTCAAATTGCAGAATTTTGTCATAAAACAGATCAGTTGGTATTACCGTTTTAAAGTAGGTGTTATAATAATTGCACTTGTACATTTTAAAACCTACAAATAGTTGGTCTTATTATTATAATTATTAACAAATTAATCAAAAAATTTTGCAAATAGTACTTATGAATATTTATTTATAAAAGTATATATATTGTACACCTCTAATTCCATATCATTCATATACATGTAAGTTAGATATTATTATTATACCTAGATATAATTATATAATAACACGATCTAAATTAATTAGACCATGTTTGGAAAAGTAACAACCTCAGATACTCACTGCTCACTCGAATAGATAAGATCATGAAAAACTACCATTAATATTAGGAGGAGATTAACCAGAAAAAGAAGTTTTTATGTAATAGAAGATGTATCGGTGCAAGTGTGTATGTTTAGAATTGGATAATATTATGTGTGTATGTGCATGCGAGGAGGGAATGCAGTGTAGGGTGTGTATGCTTTGTTATCCTATTGACAGGAACTGGCTAGCTGGCTGAAAGTTAGTTTTTTGTTATATACTCAGTTTCCTGGTTTAGGCGTTACTAGCCAAGCAGTTATACTCCGAAGAATGGATTTTTATCAAAGTACTTTAACACGTTCACTGCGTTACGAGGTCTATAAGATGTCTTGCGGGACTTTCGTATTGTGCGGGGACTGAAATGCTGTTGTTTCACTCCTTGCGGGGGGCTCTAACTTGCAAAGTTCTTTATGTATGAGCAAGACAAATATACACATTTGTATCCTACTTGAAGGTGAGTTTATAGACATAATAAAAAAAATTAGGGATGGATTAGGTCCCTAACGCACAGTACTATAATTTTTTCATTACTTGCGTTAGGGGATATGTTAATACTCGTAGAATTATAGGCCTCGTAGACGCAAGAGCGGGTAGGGGGGCGGCGCGGGCGCTGCGTGTCTCGTTTTAGTGTTGTTCAAGTATCGATGTGAGGGGACGCGTGCACGCTTTGAAAATAACTTCGCGTAAATAAATCAACGTGTTTATATTTTCTAATTGTTTTGTTTTGATAAACAATGAAGTTACCTTAAAACGAAAAAGTGTAAAAAGTCAATCGATTTTTATGAACAAATTTTGATTGTGCGCAAATCATTACGATTTGCGCACAATGTAAACATTCAATGTGCTTACCATGTTTTAATGATAAACATTTTTTATAGTTTACAATAAATAATTAATTCGTAAAAAAACTTTTTCTATCGACAAATGACATTTTATTTAATTCCCATCACTAGTCACTTCACATATTGCTCTATCTCTGGTTGCGGAACGAGATACAATCGATGTCTAATTTTTGATTTGGATTTGTGGCTTATTCTTATGTCATAACTGCGTGCGAACCTAGCAAAATATAGAACAGTAGACTATCTTTGACCCATGAAATTTTTAAGTATATGTCATTGTTTTTGTTGAAGATATAAAATATTTTCAGAATTGTATTTTTAGGGGACTGATTAGGTCCCCAACGCACCCGGGGATAAACGAGTTTCGAGTTCTTTTAGATCCCTAACGCACCAGCTGAAAGTTTTTTAATTATGATGTCGCAGTGAACGTGTTAAACCAGCCATTTAGAATTCACATGGAAAAGGTTATGTATTTATTTTCAGTATATATATAATGAGTAACTTGAAAATAATGTAAAGTTGGCTTTTCTTTTGCGTTTAAAAGAGATTTTGTACTAGATATAGTTACCGTAGCTTCTAAGTTTCAACTTGTTTATCATACTAGAATATAGTTTCTTTGAGCAATCATGATAAATATGAATCGGTTTTAGCAAACAAATTTTTGTATAGTTTTTAGTTTTATGTAAAAGTGTAACGTTTGCAAAACTTTTATTATTCTTTTCCCTAAACAATTTAATGGTAACAAATGGTATAATAAAAATAATTGTAGGCCAAGATCGAAATAATTAAATATACTTTGTAATAGGACTGATTTAAACAAATAAAGAAACATGTATTTCATGTTGGGATATTTATAAATAAACGTGATGCGTAACGTAAGTAATACTTTCGTAACCTAAATAAAAACTTTTGACCTGTGATTATTATGTTTCAGATATACCCAACAACATCTTATATCCATCCAGTATTGATCCTTCATCTCCCCGCTACCTACTACTTATATAATTATTTCTTTTTCGACAGGTCAAACTTATAACACCCCTCTTTTTAGTCGGGGGTTAAAGAATGCGTTATGCGTGAACTAATTTAAACAGTGAACCAGTTGCACCGTCTGTGCAATATGTACTTCCTTCATCTGACATTGGTAATCTCGCAGAGTATTGGCATCTTCTGCAATGCTAAGCATGTTAATTGCGAGAAGACTGGTGATCTTCCTTAATGGAAACAATAGTATTGCCTGCTGTCACTCAATCATATCATAATCTACTTACTGGCCAAACTAAGCACTCGAAGCACTTCTTGAACAACATTCCTCAATTTAAAAGCGCTCTGCCATAAACCACGTGGGTACCAAATACCAGAAACCACCGGGAATTGGTCTTTATTGCTTTAGCATTTAGGGTTTAGTTTATTACTGTATATCTGAACTGTTCTTTCAGAGAGACACTGCGCCTCAATGTAGTCAACTATACAACTTAAACAGTCCAGAAGTCACAAGTTGTCATGCAAAATGCAATACAATCTTATAACCCGATATACTAAGCACATTAACACAACCCATCAATGCAGTCAATCGATTTGCTCCTCAATACCAAACCATGAAAGAGGTTTTTAATGATACGATACGATAACGATGATGAGCCTCCACCTACGAGAAGGATGGCAATCTATCCTAAGAATGAAACTGGACCATATCTTCAAAGTATCGATTAGACAAGTCAAATACTCGATCCTATATCATGAGTCTTCTTGACACCGCATTTAGAACCTGGTTGGAACAAAGACATAATGTCATTACGAAACTAGAACTACAGCTTGAGGAAGCTCATTGACCCTTTCCTAAGTCTTAACCTTGCCATTTGGGAGCCATTCAATATCATCTATTATGCCGGTAAGCTTTTTCAGCAGCTGATTGTGAACTTTTATTGAATTTCATCGTAAGTTCCACTAATCACAGTCTATTTTACATAAATGGGTATGTATCCGTTGGTCGATTTATTAAAGACAACATGATGTGGTTGGTTGACTTTATTAAAGACAATATTTAAATTAAAATCGTGTAAATTATTTACAAAAAAAAACGTTTTTTTTTTTTTTTTTATGTCTGTCTATACTGTTAGCCCTGTTGGCTATTACAGCGTCACCGGGGAAGCGGGTGGGTCTGGAGACCCACCCTTAACAAGGGAGGGCCAGATGGGCCCCCATGGGGAACGACGTCCCGAGGGCGTCTCAGATTGAGACACGGACCTCGGCTCGGGGCGTCGTTAGTCAGGAAGGAAGCTAGGAAATTTGGACACTAGCGTCCTCCGACGGCAGAACGCCGGAGCAACGGAGCACTTACTCAGTTGGGACCTCGTCTATACCGGTACAGACGGTGTGTGTCTGTGTGTTGTGTGGTATCACTTATGCCTACGCGTACACGTTATTACCTACTGTGAACGCGTCGTCGGGGTCAACGAGTACCGACTTGGGTCTTCTTTTTCTGACTAAAGTAGTCTTACGTGGTCTATACTCTGCGGCGTCAGCCACCAGTGGGTTCGGGTGTCGCTCAGCACGTTCAAAGTACTTTTGGGAAAGCCCCTTGAAGTACTGGGCGATGGTCGGAAGGTAGGAATTTCTACTAGTAACAAAGTAAAATAAATTGAGGTTTCATTTGTCTCTAAAGTGAAAGGACCATTCTGTCTATAGCAATTCTGAACAATTTTATCACATTAAGGCCGGGAACGCTCCTGTGATTTTGTTGTTGTTACTTGCCATTTTATACATATAGACTCGTGGACCGGTATATCACAAAAACGCATGTAATCATCAACATAGTTCATTTTACTATTTAAAGCTCAATTGCTGTCGCATGATCTTTTCGAACACTCATCCGTCATTACTCTCTGTCACATCAGACGAATCCTTTCTTTCCTTCGCATTTTACTCTTTCTAAATGAATTATGTATAACAAACAAGACTACTTCTAAATGTTAGTTAAATTGAATAATATTTTGCTATAAATTATTAGTTCTTCCATATTGTATTTATCACAAGTCGATAAATAACAAAGATTATTACCCTAAAATCAACAAAATCATGTTCCATAACAATTTAAAGGTCCATAAAAGGTTCCTTTATGCCTTTAACATAATAATACTGTTCTAAGAAGATATAATGAACTATTGGTTAACGATAACTAAATCCAAATATATTATTTAAATATATATTTGATTTTTTTTATTGTACTGTTATTGATTTTATTTTATTTGACAAGATTTTGAGGCAAGAGTATATTTACAAATCTAACCTGTTTTAGTTTCAGTTCTAGTTTCATGGTTGTAGCAGTTTCGGGAAACAACAATATTTAAAAAAATAGACTTCAATAGGTATATCCTAATAATAAAAATAAGATATTTATAACAATAAAAAACAAACGCAGCAACTGTTCACTCTTAAATGTTATTATAGAAGCATTGGTAGGTTTCGTGAGAAAGAGAAAAAGTGTAGGAGGTGGTAAAACATTATGTTGTATATACTGGAATCTTTTAACATAAGAATATAATCGATACAAATAATAAGACAGTAAAAATCGAGTGTCTGTACATTAAACATTAAAAAAAAAATGATAGGGGGCGATTACAAACGAGTAACAGAAACCAAAAAAACAAGTTATGGCATTCTTGTCTGTCTGTCTGTCTGTCTGGTACGTTATAACTTCAAAACTACTGACCGGATTTGAACGCGGTTTTCGCAAGTAGATTACATATAATCTGGAGCGTTGTCAAAACTTTGTTTCGTCAAAATCGGGTAAGGGAAAAAAAGTTATGGTCATTGGAAAATTTTTTTTGTTTCGCACACAGGGTGACAGGGGTAAAACAAAATACATATATGGGGAATAATTAAAACCTAAAAGTTTTGTATCCTACGTAGAGAAGACAAACTTTCCGTTCAACATAACAAGGCTGTTTTTTTTTCCTATAAAGAGCAGGCGAAGCCGCTGGGCAAGGCTAGTATATAAATAATCTAACTATCCATTTGATAAACTGTCTGACAATACGAAATTGAACAAATTTGTACATTATCATGTTTCTAATTGATAAAGGAATTTATTCATCGCATCGTAAGAGTGTGTCTATTTCAGAGAAGTAATTAATATATGTTATTGAACAACACATATAAAAATATTAATTAAAATAGTATAAATTATTGTACTCTCTATGTGTTTAATTACATACTGTCACCGAAACGTAAAATATAATTGAGCTCATAAAATATTTACACTTCATCCTAACTTAAAAAAAACAGGTACAAAGTAAATATTTTCTCTATTGTATCATTGTTATTACAAGTTAAAGTTGCATAGCAACTTTATTTAATCAAAATGTTTGTATTTATCCATTCACCAACAAATATTATACCGTTGGGAGCCTCTGTAGTGTATGAACTGTGTTGTGTTATATTCTTTAAATAATAATAGTTACATTTTGTATAATGAGTGTGAGAGTCGGATACTATAACATTATCTTTTCATCCACATACGTCTTAGTATTCTTCATTATTCGTAATTTACCCTCACCTCACCTCACTTCACCTCACCTCCACCCTCACTCTTATTTCAGCTATTTTCTAATCCTTTTATATATTTTAGTGAAATGTATTAACAGTATTAAATTAAATAGTAACTTATTTCTGTACATTTGTCTAAGACATCTATACAACAAAAATTTTAACATTTTGGATTCGGCTAAATAAGTAAACCTATTAGTAAATAGGACATATAAATAAATAATAAATATGAAATCTTCATTATTTTTTACTCCTTAGTTTTAAAGTCGTTTTTTTAACGTAGTTATTTTTATGTACCTTGAAACAATAGTTTTTAAGTTGAGATAAAATATTTTTTTAATTCAGTTTTTGGATAATAACGATGACAATTTAAAATTCACATGAAACCCAATGTTTTGATTACTTTGCAGCAATTCTGTTCGGGGGATGAGATTGAGGTGTCTGTCCGTAACTTTATTTATTCTCATAATAAGAGCGATATCTTAGAACATTACCAGATTGTAATCTTAATCTAATAATCTTAATCAAATCCAAAATACTAATGCTATCAGTATACTTTTGTTATTACTACTCAGAGCAAATAGGTGCAGTTAGCTGGTACATAAAATAGTTTTATCAACAACGTAACGTATCAAGTACGTAATTGTCATTCATTCTTCAGGAAACTAAATAATATTTAACGCTATTTTATAAATATGTTACAGTATTTATGTATTTATGTAGTAGTATTATAAGTAATTATCTATTATAAATACATACATGAAATTGTGCCAACGTCATTACCATTACATTTATTTCATTAAAAGTTTTTGCCCGGGAACATGAAATATTAAAAAAACTGAAATATTAAAATGTAACTTCAGCTATCTCAATTCCAAATCCAGTTGTTTCATTGATAAAGGAACACACCAACGAGCAAACTAACACACTTTTGAATCTATACTTATAATAAAATTTTCTATTGTACATTGAAACTATAAAAAAAACATTTATACGAGCAAAAGAACCCAAAACAATAGATTTTCAGTTTGTTTGTTTGTCTGTTTGTCTGTATGGCTGTATGTTTGTGCACGCTAATCTCAGAAACGGCTTAATAGTCCGGTCAAATTAGACATTCGGGGCTACATAAATTCGCAACAAGCTGAATTTTTGTACAATTGTTCAAAACACGATTATAAACAATAGCTGAAAGTTCCCCATCATTCCCGTGTGTGCAAAATTTTTTATTCAAGGTCAAATGTCAAAAAAATGAGTTTTTCGCGATTTTCAGCAAAACGGTAAGTTTTATCAGAAAAATACCTCAGACTAAAATTGTAGATCATTAAATTATCTATAAAAAGTATATCAATACTTTTTTTCTTACGAGACACCGTTTCGGAGATATCGCAGTGTAAAAAGTTGTAACAGTTGCAATTGTCATAAAATGCACACGTTTCCACGCCACCTATGAGGTAGTGTACTTAGCGCGTTTTTTTTATCGTGGTTTCCCCAGTAGGCCTACTCCACAAGTCAGTAATTATCCAGTTTAATTGAAACTATCGTAAATAATTGATATTAGCCAGAAAAAAAGCGATGTTGATAAAAAAAAAGTACAGACATTTATTAGTCGGAGTCGTAATTTTCGAATTCTTCTTGATTTTCTCCTTGTTCTTCTTCTTCTAGATTTTCTCCTTGTTCATTTTCTTCTGGTTCATCCTCGTCTTGGGTGCAAGTAAATTCAGCCAATAACGATATATCGCAAGTCGGCTCGTTGACGTCGAATGTATCATCAATTGTTGGTGATTCAACATTAGAGCACTTGCCTTGGCAACTTGTACACGCCATAGAACAGAATAGACCCACTTTTTTGCAACCACATTTAGCGCTGCATCCCTTTTTGCAGTTGCAAAAAATTGGGTTTAGCAATTTATCCGGCGCAGGTGGAAGCAAAGTTGGAACTAGTTCCAATTCATTATTTACAAACTTCCAACCCCAGTCTGTTGGGTCTTTCTGACAACCAAGCCACACCTGAACTTGGTAATATACCCGAAGAATATGTTGATGAGCAGCAGCCGACGTTGGAGGAAGACAAGCTAACTGTACCTGTTTTTTGCTTTTGGTGTTTTTGACGAAACATGCATACCGATGTTTATCTAAGCATGTAGTTTTTTTAGGAGCCCCGTACATCGAAAGAAGAAAGCGAATGCCACTTGTGATGATCTCATGTTGAGTTGAATTACAGTTTTGAAAAACTTCAGCACATTCAACTAAATATTGTTTTTCAAACATTTTGAAAACTGTCATTTTACCCTTCCTATAAAATGCAGATGTCGTATCACAGCCAGTTATTGCATGCAGAAATAGTATGTGATTTTGACTCTTTGCAAAAGAAGATAATAAGCTTTTAGAAGTATATATTTCCGATTGATGTTGAGCTTTTCCTGGTTTTAAAAAGAAAATAGTTGCATGTTATGACAATTGCAACTGTTACAACTTTTTACACTGCGATATCTCCGAAACGGTGTCTCGTAAGAAAAAAAGTATCGATATACTTTTTATAGATAATTTAATGATCTACAATTTTAGTCTAAGGTATTTTTCTGATAAAACTTACCGTTTTGCTGAAAATCGCGAAAAACTCATTTTTTTGACATTTGACCTTGAATAAAAAATTTTGCACACACGGGAATGATGGGGAACTTTCAGCTATTGTTTATAATCGTGTTTTGAACAATTGTACCAAAATTCAGCTTGTTGCGAATTTATGTAATCTCACCCTAATTTTTTGGTCTAATTTGACCGGACTATTAACCAATTTGAATGCGGTTTTCAGGAATATATTGTGACAGTCTTCACTGAACATTTAATGTTTATTTTATTTAAATCGGTTTAGAATTTAAAAAGTTATGTCAATTTATGTGATCTATGCAATAGGTACCAGGCAAATATTCTTCCATACATGTAATAAATCTGTGGAGGAGTAGCCTCTATATATTGATAATATTGGAAAATAAATAGCCAGGGCCAGCCAGCCATATGTGAAGGGATAACTCACAGAATCCATTTCTAACATTTAAAAAAATATAACATGTTGTAATGCCCTTCACTTAACATTTTGTTCTTTTTAACAATCTGGTAACAAATAAAGAAGTAAATAATCTCTTCTTTTCGTACCATTACTATTTACCAGCGATTAAACATTAAAAAAATATATATAAATAAATTAGAAATACTCTTATAAGTACGCAAAAACTACTTAATTATGTTTGATGAAACTTTGAAGGTTTATAGTTTTTACATACGTTGGTATGTACAAAGGGTACGTTTTATCGAAATCGAAATCTACGCGTCCGAAGTCGCAGGCACAGCTAGTATTATAATAAAATTAGTTCCGTTTCGTTCCATTACGTTTTGTACGTACGTGTACCTACATGCCAACAAGTTTTTTACTATTTAATAATATATTAGATTTTAACTGAGTTTAAAAAGATTTGGTATTATTTGAGGATGATAAATAAAAGCATAATAAATAATTATATGCAAAATTTTAGAAGTGCCAAATGAAGGAGTAGACACTCGATTAGGTACTTAAATAAAATTGTACATAGATAGGTAGAAGGTATTAGTATAATAGTATATATATGTAAATATATATATGTAGTATATTAGTATTCAGTAATATTTTGTACCACTAACTAAAAACTATAATAACTATAAACTTGTTAACAAATTATAAACTAAAAAGTAAACTTATATAGGTATACCTACATATTAAAAAAAAAGATCTTATTTATAAGATTTTAAGTATAATATACGCACAAACTTATATTAATTATTTAACATCTATTGATCTTAACAACTTGACGTCCAAACTGTTACATGTTTTTTACTTAATATAGTATACATTAAACAAAATAGAAAAAAAATGTTACTTGATATGAAGTTTATAATCAGTTTTGATAAAACAACCATATTGGAACAATTTATTTTTGATTATAATACTACTACTGTAATTTATTTTATATTATAATAACCTCTGTATTTATACTATAGATCTTTGTAGAAAAAGAAGTACTCAAAGAACACCCAGACAAGAAACAATAATCCTTAGATAACATAAACAACTGTCTCTTCTAGGATTCATTTGGCTCAGGAGGCTTTGACACTAACCACTCGACAGACAACTCCGCCTGTCTGTCTGTCAGTTGCTACGTATTTGTGTATCTACGAGTACGTATATGTCATAATTGCTGGGTTATTTCCGAGTGAGTCCTATTAAAGGCAAGGTAATGCAAATACTAACGTAGTATTACAACTTCATTGTTCAGAGTCAGTACACGCGTTTGAAAGCATTTAGTGAATGAATATAAGAGGTTAAAATGAGTTTCATAAATAAAGTTGTTTTGATAACTGGTGCAGGTTCTGGGATCGGGAAAACAATTGCTATTCATTTTGCAAAGTTATCTGCGAATCTATCATTAATAGATTTGAATTTAGAAAACCTTAATGAAGTTGTGCAAAAATGTGAAAGTGTGAGTAAACTCAAAGTTCTTAAGATTTCAACTGATTTAGGAGACACTAAGAATGTAAAGGATGCTGTTAATGCCACAATACATAAGTACGGCAGCATAGATGTTATTGTCAACTGTGCTGGAAGAAGTGGCAGTGCCAGTATAACAAGTCCTAATTTGTTGGATATCCTGCACAACGTTATTGATGTAAATCTCATATCTCATATTGCTGTCACTCATTACGCTTCTGAAGCGTTAATAAAAAGCAAAGGTTGTGTAATTAATATATCAAGTATATTTGGAACTACTGTTATAAAAGGAGGAATTCCATATACTGTTTCAAAAGCGGCAATGATACATTTTACCAAATGTGCAGCTTTGGAATTAGGTGAAAAAGGAGTGAGGGTGAATTCTATATCTCCGGGACCAGTTAACACTAATATAGCAATGAAAGACTTTAAGACTCAAGAAGTCAGTGACAAATTCTGGAACCATTTGGGAGAACAAACGCCATTAAAACAATTAGTGCAAGCTGAAGAAATAGCCGAGATGGTAGAATTTTTAGCAAGTGACAAAGCAAGAAGTATTACCGGAATAGATTATATTGTGGACTCAGGAATGTCCTTACAGAAATTTGAATTTAGTTAATTATTATTAGTTTATAGCTAAACTTTGTTGTTTTAATTTTAAGTTAAAATATAATTTACGAATAAAAATATTCCATTATTTCGTGTATCTTCTCATTTCATACACTTAATACTTATTTTAAGAGGGGCTGTCCTTTTTCAAGCCGATATCTAAAAGCAATTTAACTTCACACTTATCGTTCTCATGTTTTAGAGTGGATTTCAAGCCTATTTAATTGAATAATAATTTATTGACAAATCGATGTTAACGTCACTCTGACTTATATGTTCATAGAAGTTGGTTAATAAAAAGCATTAATAAATTTAATAATTTCTTCTTCGATTCCTTCCCGATGAAAGGATTATTTGGACTTCTTTGCTTTAGTTGTTAATATCTTAATTTTTGTATTGACCCAATTTATATAAAGTTAAGATAATTTTCTAAAACTTTTACGGGTTCTAACGTTTTTTTTTATATAGCTGTAAAAGAATTGTATTTCAAACAGGTGTATTAAAAGCAAACATACAAGAAAGATAAAAATAAACATTACTTAATATGTTTCCTTGTTTACGATTAATAATAGAACGTAATCTATATTAATAATAAATATACGATAGTTTAGAACATAATATACTTTTCTTCTTTTTAGATTGTAGTACTCAAATTTCTAATGCTACATAATTCTTTGTAAATATTTTTAAATAATGTCCATACTAAAAAACATAATTTTTGTATCTACCTACCTAATCTAAATATTAATTCTTAAAACGCAAACAGGAAAATCCACGATGATTATATTAGTATCTCCTAGTATTGGCTCACAATGATCATGGTGATTTCTACAAATTATAATATTCATGTATTATTTGAAAAACAACTGATACCAATAAGATACGAATAATTATATAATTAAGTATTTACCTGTTAATTTATATTATATTATATTATACCAACAACATTTTGCATGCATCTTAGAAGTTATAACTTACTTGCAATTAACATTATGATGTATTATAATTTTTTCGTACCAAGATTTATATCTTAATTAATATAATATAATATTACTATTACTATTACGATGTGTGGAATATAAGTATATATAATAGATATCTATAAACTCGCACCTATAGATACCTATAGACGTAGATAGACGTATTTTATGGATCGTTAAAAATATATCCGTACTACGTTACGTAAAAGAGCACGTAATTTTGTCGTCGTTATTATAGGTACTAGTAGTATATGTATTGTAATATCATTTTATATATTGTTGTAGCAAGCGATGCTGTGGCTTTTTCACTAAATATCTTATTTTACTGAGTCCTTTTTGTAAATGCATACATGATATATATAGTTTATATTTTTATTGATTGTCTTAATAAGTATTGTAAAAAATTAAGATTGAATATTTATTATACTACCTATTATTTATATGTGTATTAAAAGCAATTAAATGTTATTATTATAAGCAGCTCAATGAATACGAAGAATAGTGAAAAAAAAAAAACAAAATTATGAAAATATATTCAACAGAATTCTTGAACTAAATGGACATGTGAATTATGAAAAGTCTACTTCAAAAATTAAGATACGTAAATAAAGCTATAAAAGAACAATTAAATCGAAATATTATTATTAGCTTGAATCGATACGAAAAAAAACAAAAAAATTAATAATTACGAAAGTGTATTCAACGGAATTCCTATACTAAATGGCTTGGCACCGACTTAAACCTATTACTAAATAGGACATATAAATAATAGGTAGTATATAATAAATATTAAATCTTCATTATTTTTTACTTTTTGGTTTTAAAATCGTTTTTTTTAACATAGTTATTTTAAATATTTAAAGTGTTATAATAGAAGTACCTAATTCATAAATATGTATTAACTGTTATCTAAACAATAGTATTAACAATAGCTTGCATAATATTATAAAATAGTTCATTGCAGTACTGAGTCATTGCGGAAGAGTCGATAAGCAAAATAATAAATACATCTCAAAAACACTTTTAAAAACCACAAGATTCTTCCGTTATATATTTAGTTGGTTTAAAAGGATGTTACTTTATGGCGCTCTACATTTTGATCGTCATCATGTTCACGGAATATTCCCAGCGTAAAGGCATGACGTAATCTACGTGTAGGAACGAAATTACTTAATTCATAACAGTTAAATCATTCTGATTGCTACCTAGAATCTTCACAGCTTACAACGACCTAGAGTGTAATTTAATTTCGAAGTAAATCTATTTTAAGTATTTCCTTATCTCTATTGCATCTTCTGTTACGTCTATATAATATAATAAGAAACTATAAGTTACAAAAAACAAATACAATTGGTTTTGGGGTATTACATGTTAATATATATTGACTTTTTTATAATTATTTCGAACGAGATTTAGTTTAGTCATATTATATGACGATATGTATATCTATATCTATTTATAGCAAAATCATCTAAGTCACATACCTCAATAACTTGAACTGTATACTACTATTATATTGTAATTAATAGTTATCTTGGAATTCTTACTATTACAATGTATGTAATTACAAGGAAAACTATGTATGTTCCATTTACGTCGAGGTATTTTTTATTCATACAGAATTATCCACAGAATAAGAAGTTGGTTAGAAAAGCTGAAGGACGGTAACTTCAAAACTTTCAACAGTGGAACATTAGTTTCTTGAAATATAATGCCTTTTTTCACACAACATTACACAATATAAGAATTTGTTGTAATTAGTCATCGTTGTTTTGAAAATCATTAAACGGAAGTGCTGGTGGTGTTGGTGGGACGTTATGAGAACTCTGATGACTTTATGGTTCTCTTAAGAATGAATCAATTGTGGTTGGCGGCAAAGTTCGTGGAACAAGTCTCCATGTTCCGTGAGTGAGTGAGTGACCTTGGAGTTATAAATATGGACGTGAATGGTTTGATTGTTTCATTAATAAAATCTACTCAACTTAATGAATTGCGGAACTATTTTATGTATTTTTACGTATTTTATTTATTTATTTATTTATTTATTAATCGCACCAACAAGGTAAACACTATAACAAACAAACATTGAAACAAGCATACATTAAGAAGTAAGTGTTACCTCAATTATAGGAGCAAACCACATTGATATAAGCAATATTCTATTATAACATAAATATTATTTGTTACTATTATTAAACAAATTATTAATGAGTAAAAAAAAAACAATAAAATAAAAAACATTACTAGATTCAAGATGTCAAATTATGTCAGATTTTTAAAAGCAAATAGTGAAATAAATATTTAAGAAAAGTATAAGCAATTAAATAACAAACAATCAAATAACAAACAAAATTAAATAATAAATATAAAATGGTTAGCCTAATTATAAAAAAAATAAAATAATTAAAATATACACATTAAAAATTATGTTTAGTTTCAATCGGAACAATACAGTAAAATGAGTCAAATGAATACAAAAATTAAATTATAATAAAAATAAAAATTTATATGACAATACAACGGAAAATTCAATTTAATAACTGCATTAATAGGTTTTTGAAATATTTAAGAGAATTTGAGAAAATGTCTATTGTCAGAGGTTTGTTTGAATTATCTTCAAAAGAGTTCACGGCAATATTTAAAAATTTGTTATGTATATTGTTGTAACTTCTAAAAAGTCTGTTCAGAGGGACGTTAAGCCCTAGATTTGATCGCGCTAGTTTTTGGACGAATGGATTATATTTCATTTGTCTAGGCAATGTTCTAGGAATATCTAAATTTACATGTGATAAAAGATCAGGAGCGTCAAGGTGACCATTAATGAGCTTGAACAGAAACATGACGTCTAGCATCGTCCGGCGGTTAGATAGCGATTTCATGTGGAATTGATGCAAGCGATCGTTATAGGATGAGCAGGTGTTCGACAAGTTGTAACTGTAAGATAGATGGCTAAGAAAGCGCTTTTGCACACTCTCAATCCGTTTTTTATATACGTCGTAGTAAGGGTTCCATACAACACTACAATATTCAAGGCAACTAAGTACAAAAGCGTTGTAAATTGTAATTTTTGCACTCGGATTTTTTAATTCCCTGCAATTGCGATGGACGAAGCCTAACATTTTGAATGCCCTTCCTACTATGTTATCAATATGCAAATGAAATCTTAAGCAGCTGTCCAGTATAACACCTAAATCTTTAATGTGATCGACCTGTTTCAGTTGCACATTGCCAACACAATAGAAAGTAAAAATCGTGCTCTTTTTTCTACTGAATCGTATCACGCTGCACTTGTCAGAATTCAAACTCATACCGTTTGATTTGCACCACAAGACAAGATTATCTAGATCCCCTTGTAACAATATTTCATCAGTCGGCGAATCGACCGTTCTAAAAAATTTTAGATCGTCAGCAAATAAATAAAATGTTGAGCTTTTGAAACACCTACCAATATCGTTCATAAAGATGATAAAAAACAAAGGCCCCAAGATTGAACCCTGTGGAACTCCAGAGAGAACCGTATAATATTTAGAGGTGAAGCCCCCTGCTACCACCATGGACTGTCTGTGTGTTAGATATGATTTACACCAGGATAAGAAAAAGCCAGAGATTCCTACACATGAAAGTTTGTATAAAAGTATGTCGTGATTAACTTTGTCGAAAGCCTTACTGAGGTCGGTGTATACTACATCGATTGAGTGCCCGTGATCTATACCTTCAGCAAGGTCTCCGACAAAAGATATCAGATTAGTTGTAGTGGAACGTGCTTTCATAAAACCATGCTGTTGTGGCATTATAAGATGTTTTATATGCCAGGCTACTATAGGACTGATCAATTTTTCAAAAACCTTGGCAAAAATAGGAATAATCGATATAGGCCTGTAATTTTTAACAGAGTTAGAAATACCGTTCTTGTATAAAGGTACAACAAGAGCCTTTTTCCATGCAGTTGGAAATATGCCGGAGCTAAGGGACCTATTCATTATCAGGTACAATGGTAATGCGAGAGCACAGGCACACCTGACGGCAAATATAGATGGTATTCCATCAGAGCCTGCACCTTTATTTGGGTCAAGTCTTTTTAAAACCCGGAATACTTGATCTTTAGTCACAGATATTTGTAAAAGAAAATTAGAAGGAACTGATGTATAAGATTCTCGAGGAATAGGTATTTTATCACTGTTATGAGCCAAAGAGAATTGTGAGGCAAAAAGATCACAGATCTGCGGTCCAGTGGTAGCAAGGTGATCATCTAAATACATTTGTGATGGATAAGTGGTGCTGTGCTTTCTTTTGTGTTTAATGAAACTCCAAAACAATTTAGGATTCGATTTCAGAGATGATTCTAACCGATGTAAATAAGATACATAGCACAAGCTATGTAACTTAGCACATCTATTCCTAAGCAGCTCAAAAGAAAGCAAATCACGAGGGTTGTTATATTTTCGGTATTTATGTCTATATTTAAACTTTTCCTTTATTACTTTAATAAGCGCTTTTGAAAACCAAACCGGATATTTCTTGTTTTTAGAGGATTTAGATTTGGGTACATGTTTAATAATAATAGACCTTAATAATTTATAAAAATGAGCAACCATAGCATCTAAATCTATAATACTAGCTAATTCGTTTTCCCAGGATATGTTATTTAGTTCGCTTATTATATTTGTATAGTCAGCTTTATAGAACAAGAACTTGTAATCGTAATCGGCTTGGAGATAGTTTTGGTTGTCAATTAGGTCAATATTAAATTCAAGGGGAGGATGCAGGGGATCAATTACTGATAGTGGATCGGAACTAACGTTTACATAAGATATTTCTGTTGTACTTAATATAAGATCCAACAATTTGCTAAGACTATTCAGGCACGAATTATATTGAGCAAAATTATTTAATGACATAAAATCAATTAGTAAATTATGAAGTAGACTATTAGAAGATGCACATGTGAGTGTGAGATTGTCAGTTTTCGCCCAACGCAAACCACTCAAATTAAAATCACCGAGCACAATGGTATCTCCGCTGTGGTTGTCCAAGACACAATTTGAGTTTGAAATGAAATGCTCTAGAATGTGTTTTTTAACAGGAGGGGGAATATAAACTCCACAGATATTCAAATATTTAGTTCTATCCATGCTATCACGCAATTCCAACTTGACCCAAAGATCCTCACAATCGGACTCCAAATCAAACGAACGGGAGGACTTAAAACGTTTAGAAACAGCTATGAGCACACCACCTCCCATTTTTGTACCATTGAACCCACTACTCTCACGATCTCGCCTATAGACCAAATATCTATCATCAAAAAGTTCATTATCACATATGTTACTATTAAGCCATGTCTCAGTAAGAACAATAACATCAAAATTACAACAAACAACACTGTTGAAGAGCCCAATAGTTTTAGTTCTCAAACCTCTAACATTCTGGTAATAAAAATTTAAAGAGCCCTTCAGTAAAAAAGTGGCAACCTTAGCTACTCTATGACAATTTATTCAATAAATCGATACCTTTGACGTGTACATAGTTGGTTTGTTCATTTTTGCGCATGTAGATTTTGCCATCCCGAACCCAAACAAATTTGTAGTTTATTTCTCGAGCCTTCGATCTCGCGGCAGCATGCAATTCTTTATTTTCAGGTGAGAGGTGCTCGGCAACGTAGATAGCCGACTTTTTTTTACCAATAACACCTAAGTGACCTGTATGAAGTTTGTTGTCAGGATTGGTTTTATTGAATTTGCTGGTTGCAGCAAGAAACTCATCACGTAGCCGTGGACTGTTGAATTTTACCAAAATAGAGCGTGGACGAGTACTAGTGTTATTCATCTTAGCCAGTCGGGAACAGTAATTTATTTGACCCTCACTAATAGGGCATTTAATAACTTTAGACAACTGCATTACCATGTTAATTAAATTTTCTTGTTTATTGTCAGGAACACACTGTATTTCGATATTGGAAGAGCGTGACAGCTGGTCTATTTGAGCTACACGTGAGGAGAGTGATACATAGCTCACTCTTAGTGATTTTGTTTCGGATTGTAAATCATTCATCGTAGTAGCCTGTTTATCCTGACAAACCTTGATTTTTTCAAGTTCTTCGTTGAAGTATGCCATAGATGTTTCGAGAGAAGTTACTGCGTTTCGAACTTCCAATAGCTGTGGGTGAATCTTAAGGTCAAATAGGTTTTGGAGCTCTTCACGAATGATTTCACGTATGTTACTAGCGGACAACGAAGAGCAATTTATGGTGTTCCTTGCTTTACTACGTTGAGTAACGTACTCAGGCTGTGAGTGTGAGTTGGTATTACCGCAGCCTGATTTGTCAGAGTTGGTCCCATCCATGCTTTCTATATTTTTTAACTTATGTTCCTTGTTCTATACTTCCAATTCTTGCCTTTTTCTTGTTTCTCTCTATTTCTATTTTCCTTCCTCCTTCCCCCTTTACCTTTTTATTATCTTTTTTATTTTATTATATTAAAATAATAATGTATAAATCCACAAAAAGCAAAAAAAAAAGAGATAATAAATAAAGTGTTCATATATGTTAAAAAGCGGGAATTGAACTTGCGTTCGCCTCACAAGAGACGCTTTCTAGTACCACTTGGCCAGAGTATTCTTATCATAGAGTGTTGAAATAAATGAACAGGCTTGTTTAGAAGTCGTATACCAGACAAGAAATAATGATGCGTTTCGGACCATATAAGGTAATGTTCGGGTCAACGTAATTGTTTATGAGTCACCAACACTTGAACAAAGCACTATCGATTCTATTCACTTGAGTTTTATATTATATTTCTATTATTTAAGCACAGGCGATTGTTTGATTTGACTGATATTATACGAGTTAAATAATTACTTAACTTAATATAACTTTTTTAAGCACTTATATTATGTATTTTAATGGATAATAAATTAAATTGTAAGGAGCTCTGTAAAGTACGTGCGCTCGCTATCGCGTAAACAATTACGTTGACCCGATTAAAAATTATATGCTTATATTGAACTATTTTTGTGCGCTTTTAGCACAAGTTAACATTTTTTTACTAGTTTTGAATTTTTCAAAGCTCGTGACAATCAATGGCTTGTGTAATAAAATTGATTACCTTTTCAAAATGTTAAAAATTTTAAACATATGTTAGGAAGTATGGCAAGTTATGTTCGATAAAATCAAGCCATTTGATCATATAATTTAAGCTCCTAACAATAAAAAGTAAAAAAATACTAACAATTTTATTAAGTATTTCGGTTGACACATTAATATTATCATGTTACTTACTGACCGTAGAAATGTTAGATAAATTTCTTTCAGTAATTATTAATCGTTTTCAGCATCTGTTCTAACTTATATGTTAAATAGTTAAGTACGTTATGTACAGTCATATTACTTGGGTCAAAGGTACAGATCTTAAGTCATTAAACTATAGTAAGGATTATGTGATATATTAATCCGTCATGTTGTTCTCATTATAAGTTTGTTTATAATCTTATATTTAATAGTGTTGTTGATGATTTATTGTGAATGTAAATATTATCTTATTATTATTAATATTATGTACAAAATTATCAATAATATGTTTTTCTATTTATAATAAACATAAGTAATATTTACACGCGTCAGGGGCTTAATTGGGAAGACCTCGTCTTTTTAATTATAAACATTCACAGTCTTATTACGTGATACTTATAAAAACACAATTTAAAGGCTAGCCTAGAGAATGATGCACGGTGATGATGAAGCGACCGCTGCCGGGCTGCGTCAATATTTATTTCTAGTATATAACTAGAATACTTGGTAAACTGTGCGCTATTGCAACATAATAATCCCTCCGAGTTTTATAACCCAGCTCTTCTCTGGCCTGTGTCAATTATTTTTCTGAGCTTTTGTAGCTTTTACATATTCCTTTTTTGTATAAATCTTACCCTAATATTTTCGACTAATTTTAGAATGGATTAAACCTAAGGTTTAATATAAAATTGAGGTTTATTATAAATTAAGGTTTATTATAAAATAGAGCCAAAATTGGCACTAACTTTTTATCTGCAATTTATTTCAAGATTTAGCACTGCCATTTAAGTATTGTTACTCAAAAAAAAAGGTAACTTGTGGTTTTAAATAGTTTTTATTGATTTATAATACAAAAACATTGAACCTTATAATTAATAAAGTTACACAAAATAAGGAAAATGCCTAAAATAGTGCCAGCTAGATTCAGAGGTGGGTTTCTTGAGATAACACCTTAATTTTAAATTATATATAAAAATTACTAAAAAGAAAGATCACGACTTTGAATGTTATAATCCAAATATACATAATAAGCAAACAATGTGGCTATGCACACGCCGCGTTACATTAAATGTGGGTAAAATTGATATTAATCGGAAGAAGACCAATATTTAAGTAATTTAAGAACAATGCACTACTTATCTAAATGAAGAAACGAGTGTAATAAATTGCTAACAAATTGTTATACTAATAAATATAACAATACAACAACGTTGGCTGCAACTAAACTTCTGAAACAATATGACACTTTTAAATAATATTTAGCAATATGCTAACCTTCATAATGATTAATAAATGAAATTGAAAATAGTAATTATAAATAAAATGTTTATATTATCAAAAATATTTTGGGGACTATAAAGTTAGCTTAAACTGGCAACATTTCAATATCGTAACAAAAAGAAATGTCACAGACTAATTAAGATTTTGTAATTAGCTGTCAACAGATAAATAATTTACCTTGTCTACGAATTTAGCAGATAATAAAAAATCGATAATATTAAAATTATAAATGTTAAAATATCTACAGAAATGAAATTTCTATGTAACAGTATATTAATCCAAAACTTTTGATGATAACTTAGGATTTTTTATATCAAACTACCTAATAAAGAATAACCATCTCGAAATAATTGTTATTGCAAAAAAAATAACATCACATCTAAAACAAAACAATAAGGAGGTTACGTAAAGTAGTAAACAATTTCAAATAGAACTTATTTAACTTTACCAGCCTGTTTTTATATTCAACAACACTTATCTATGACATTATTATATTTTGCTAAAATTTTGTTAGTTATTCCAATATTATCAATTAGATATCAAGTAACTTGTTATACATGTACAAGTTGTCTGTAAAGTCACTGAAGTGTATTATCAGTTTACTTGGGTTGCTTTTCATTGTTCATGACTACACGCCGTATATGTTTAACTGTTAAATTAACAATACTCAATGAATTCATACAATGTATTTTGTTGTGTGTATTTCAAATAAATTAAAATTTATAGGTTATTGGTAGGCACGTATATATTTGTGGGTATATATTTTTATGTATCAAAATATTAATAAATTTATTATCAATATTTTTTGTGATTGCATCTCATTCCTAGAAATTATTCTATTCATATTTAAAACCTTATCCTTTATAGGATAGGATTTTAAATAAGAATGGAATAATTTCTAGGAATAGATCTATAAAATATCGATGTAACGATATATCGATATTATTACTTAGAAATATCGATATTTATTACAAATAAATTGTTAACGATATATCGATAGTTTGATATTGAAATGCAGATATCGTGGTCGATATTTATTTAAATAAGTTTTCGTTTTTTTTCTTGGTAAATTATTTAATCTATACTAAATCAACAATCGTAAACTTACTATATACATATAGTATGCTGTACATTATTTATATTATACTATGTTTTTTCTCTTTTTCTAGTTCACTTCTCATCCTAAAACGAAATGTATTTTTGTATAGATATACCTCTAATGTAAAAAATTACGCTATGGAGTACCTATTTTATAGGAGTGGATAATATCGTCTTTGTGGCGTTAAATGAAAGTTATATATTGGTATCACTGTTAAAATTGAGCGAAATGAAAAAAAGAAATTCCTCTTATCGTAGCGGTAAAAGCTAATTTATTCACACTAAATCATTCAATATCTAGTTTTATAGAAATAGTTCAGTGCCAAAATATATCTTCTTCAATAATTTCTAAAATTGTATGGTATGTATGTATATATGTATGTATGGTACGTATTATTATTTAACAAATCGGGAATTAACGCGTCCGGAATAGGTATTACATACCTTTTAGTGACGTTTCGACCAGGTTGCACCGGCCGTGATCACAGGCTGAGTCAGCCTGTTTTTCCCGATTTTTTAAAGAATTACATATAATGAAACACGATAGTCTAAAAGTTAGTATGTAAGTATGGTATGTATTTTAAAATAAATAAAATACAAGAAGTGTTTCATATAACTCATGAGGGAAAAAACATAAAAGCAGAGGAAATACAACAAACTTAGCAACCCAATTAAAAAATAAAAACCATCTTTCATGTCTAGACAATCATTTTTTAGATGACTTACAACAATTATTTCAAATAAAGCCGATATATCGAAACATCGATTTTTGTTCATATCAAACCCCGATATTGATATATTTAAAAATATCAAAATATCGAAAACCCCATATATTTAAAAATATCAACAACCCTATAAACGAGTCATTTATTCAATAAAAGAAAAAAAAATCTTACCGGTCACCACACTCAAAAAGTGTAACTTGAATTAATATAAAGAAATACTGCATAAATAAATAAATAATTATAATTACATACGTTGATAAAAAATGTTATGCAATAGCTTTACCGCGGCAGTCTCCGAGTGCCACACGTCTTTTTTAGTTGTTTAGGTTTTTACTATAAATATTGCATAAGAATCTTTCACCAGCTCAATCAAGCTCAAATTTTGGAAATGACTGCTTTTATTTCAACCAAATATCTAAGAACCATCTCAAAAGACCAGGCATTCGATCAACAAAACTGCAATCAAATCCGTCCACTCGTTAGACTGTTACGAGGCCGCAAAGAGACACATAAATACACAGATACATACGTGAAAATAATAACCCCTCTTTTTTACTCTTCTGTTTTCAGATGCGTAGATCAATTAATGACACCATTGTTGATCTTAACGTGTGTTAAAAATCTTGACCAAAAAATTAAGACTATGTATTTTTAGGTACCTTACTTACTTACAGTATTTGACACTATATCTGTTCCCTTATTACCTAGTAACTTACCTTATTGGCATTAGCGGGTGTTTCTTTAAACATACTAAAATATTACTTATCAAATAGTTGACAAGCAGTTAAAATTAAGTATTGTCCCAATGTAGAGGAGAAAAGAACTTTTGGTGTGCCACAAAGCAAAATACGGAAACTATTTTTTTTCTAATTTATGCAAAGAATGGTGTGAATAAAACTTGGTCAGTTACTTTTTACAAGCCAAAATAGTGTTACTAGTTCAAAATAGTTTACTAAAGGTTTCCTAAAGCTACACTAACCACACCTTAGAACTTTCATCGGATTTTCTTGCTTTATGGGTGACAAAAGTTCTAATCTTTCAATAGATAGTGATTCTAATATTCTACACAGCACCCTTGGAGACCATATATACAATGCCTGGTTTCTGGGGAGAAAAAAAATATTGTGGCTTTTATGTCTCTAAGAAATTTTAGTTTTCACTCATTTAGTCCTCTGACATTGTATTACAACTTGAGGAGGTATGTAAAAGGTAAAAGCCAACCAACCGATGCTGATGCTGACGCATATAATTTATAATTAACATATTTGCCTAAAACGCTTCGTGAGTAAATAGTAGTAGTAAATATTTTTTTGCAAATGCGATCATGAATACGAAGTTACAAATATTAACAAGTAAAGCAAGAATAGTGTATAATTACTTTTTCAGACTAAGGGAAAAAGGTAACGCTTTATGAATTTACTACTTTTTCATTTCATTTTTTGCTTGATTTGTAAATGAAACATATTTGGAGATTAACTTGACTTAAAATAACTCTTAGACAGGACAATGATAATTTGGTTAATTGGAATTAAGTAATATTTTTTTAATCTCAAATTTAATTAAACAAAAATTAAAACAATACAATTTAGTTAATAAATATATAAATAACATTTCTTAAATAATACTTATAAATAACAATTCACTTAAATTCAAATTTCTGTAACGACATTCCTGAATCTACAATATAATCTATTCCGGTAATACTTCTTGCTTTGTCACTTGCTAAAAATTCTACCATCTCGGCTACTTCTTCAGCTTGCACTAATTGTTTTAATGGTGTTTGTTCTCCCAGGTAGTTCCAGAATTTATCACTGACTTCTTGACTTTTCAATTCCTTCATCCTTATATTAGTGTTAACTGGTCCTGGAGATATAGAATTGACCCTCACTCCTTTTTCACCTAATTCCAAAGCTGCACATTTGGTAAAATGTATCATTGCCGCTTTTGATACTGTATATGGAATTCCTCCTTTTATTACTGTAGTTCCAAATATACTTGAAATATTAATAACACAACCCTTGCTTTTTATTAACGCCTCAGAAGCATAATGAGTAACAGCAATATGAGATATGAGATTTACATTAAGAACATTGTGCAGGTTATCCAATAACTCGGCACTTGTGATACCACCACTGCCACTTCGTCCAGCGCAGTTGACTACGACATCTATTCTGCCATACTTTTGTATCGTAGCATTAACAGCATCTTTAGCGTTATTAATGTCGCTTAAATCTGCGGCAACTTTTAAAACCTTGAGTTTACTCACTCTTTCACATTCTTGCACAACTTTATTAAGGTTTTCTAAATTTAAATCTATTAATGACAGATTCGCAGATAATTTTGCAAAATGAATGGCAATTGCCGCTCCAATCCCCGATCCAGCACCAGTTATCAAAACAACTTTATTTATGAAACTCATTTTAACAATTATTTCCTTGCACTAAATGTTTTCCTCACGTGTGTACCGACTATGAATGATGAGGCTGTTATACTACGTCGATGTTAGTTTTTCCTTGACTTTTATAGGAGTTCACCATTAAATGTTGCAATGTCTGCTGATTCAAACTTTGAGGATTCACTTCCCTGAAATAGTTGTTTATATTATACACGGATTGTTGTATTTGATATGCCCTGTGTAGAACGTTCTATTTGTAGAACGATTGCGATACACGAAATATCTTTAATATAAAAGAATATTCTTTTATAGTAAAATGGAATACTCGATTAAAGTTGTATTTCATAATTCTTCGCTACATGATACTACCATATTATGTAAAAGCTACATATTATCTAAAACAATAGTAATCGACCTCGAATTTTTAATCATTTTTCTATATATTATTTATTTCTTTTTTTTAATTTATTTTTTTACTATTTATTAATTTACTATTGTTTTCACCTACTTATTTAGTAGTTACTTTTTGTTTTCACCTACTCATTTAGTATTAGTATTTAAATAAAAAGTATCATCTGTATAAAAGAATTATTAAGACCAATTTATGTAATTTGAAGTTTGTGTCAATTTTACAATTTTTTTCGAACTAATGAATGAGGCTTAACTTACTTTAATTTCGATTTTTTTAATTCAGTAACATTATAAGTAAAACAAAAATTTATACTTTCCTTTAAATCTTTCAACTGAAACTGTGACAAAGTTGACTATTACCTTTGAACTCTTACTATTACACTATTATTAACTACTTACTATATTTAATTGGAACAAGGTTAAATTATGCTCCATATTAAATTTGTATTTTTTTTTGTTTCTAATTATTAACCAGTCAACATGTTTGTTTCAGAACCCCCTTCAAGATGGCCATAGACTTTATATTGTTTATAACATCTTACGTATATATATTTAACAACGGAATAGTGGTTTCCTATAGACTATAGCGACAACGTTTTTAATGTTACATTAAATTACACAATATAATAATTTGTTATAATCAGTCACCGTTAATATTAAGATAATAAGGCAGTGGTGCGGAAACCCAAATGACCTGATGGTTTCTGTTAAAAATGAGTCATTTTTTATTGGCGTCAAACTTCGGGAAATAGGTCCTGACATGTTTCGCGAATGACGTAAATGATTTACGTTTACGTTTATCGTTTCCTTAACGATTAACAATTGTACAACAAGCTCAACTATCTACAAACTATCTAAAATAATATCTGATTATGTTTTTAGTTAAACACTTTCATATACCTACTTTTAAAAACGTTTATTGACTGACCAACAACACATAAATCAAATTACTGAGTTAAACAACTTTTAACTTAGATTGTTTTACAACTTTAATAATTTCTGTGAACGCATTATTGATCACTTTAATTTCACTTTCTAATAATACGGACGGACCAACGGACAAACTTAACAAATCATTCATCTTGAATATAATTCTGGTTTTAAGTTTCAGAAATTATTATGAGCCTAAATAATGCTATTTAAATCAATCAGGAGCAGAGTGGTTTCGTAATCAGAGAAACGTTAGTTAGGTATAACAGCATGATAAAAGAAAACAAAAATTAAGGTTTTAGTTACTTTGGGACTAGCAAATTTTTTTTGTAAATAAGGTCTCTCATCTTAGAAAAGTTTCTATATGTATATAATTGTAATCGATTTTCATGGAATGAAATGGAATCGATATAACTATAATTCGAGTGTGTTTCATAACCGAACAAAGACAATCATTTTTATGAGTTCTGGTACAACAACTAACAAAGAAATTTCATTTGACATTTTTTTTTAAATATCAATGCAATCGGGCAAAATTTTTTAAAGTATGTAATCGTACTGGTCTATACAAAAAGTATATAGTACCATCTAATATGACTATATAAAAGATAATTCTGTATATGGTTCAATGATTTATATATTATGAATATTAATGATGACATATTTTATCCTCTGGTGTCCTTGAAATTGAATCCTTAGTAATTTAATAATAACGTTGTGTAACAACTTTGTAATTGAGCTTGCAGGTAACCATCCAAGGTTTTTATCAACCTCATTATTATTTTAGGAAAGGATAGCTTACATCTTATCGTCATTATCTTTTCCTATCTCTGCATTTTACTGTGATTCATAACTATCCTCTCATAGATAGTTGCTAATAGAATGATTGTAATACCTTAAATATCGAGCACCCCACGCTTTTTACTCAGAATTGAATTATTCTGTTAATAACTTAAATTTTATTATAATTTTATATTAAGGCGATTCACTATGATTAATTGTTCGATCTTCTACTGCTGTAATTTTATACTCTTTGTCATTAAAAATTATTTTCTAGTTTTTAGTTCGGTTGGCAATAAAAGCGTGTTTTTTTTAGTTTTTTAAACTATTGTTTATTTTTTATTTTTTAGTCTGTGACAAACTCATAAATTGGGAAATCATTTCATTACTTAGATTTTTTTAGAAAGAATCACTCAGTGGAACCTGAGAAACGGCTACCACATCCAAGGAAGGCAGCGGCGCGCAAATTACCCACTCCCGAAAGGAAGAGGTACCGCAGGATATACAAACAGAATTAAAATGCTATCAAACTTTTTCCCATGTATATAGTTAATTGGATCAGATCGCAGATCGCGAACTAGCTCTATCTCTCTTACTCTCCCACAGAGGATCTATGAAAGAATTTATTAATCCTGGTGGTCCTAATAAGGATGAAGGGAAACTTTTATTTTTTTTTATACAAAAAAAAAAAACTTTTATCAAATTATTGCATTGTCATCGGTCCTTGATACGTGTGCAAAGTTTCAATTTAATCGGATCGCTGGAACCTGGTGAAAATTAAGCTCGAGGATTCCGTTACATTCATACATACATACATACAACCCAAGCTAATAAAAGCGTGTTAAAATAGACACCATCTTGCATGTCTAACATTACTTCTAATATTTTTTTAAAATAAAGCCGATATATCGAAATATCTATAATCTTATTAAAATCCAAAATTGATACATCTAAAAATATCGATACTTCGAAAACCCTATAAATGAGTCATTTACTCACTAAAATAAGAAAAAAGTTTTCTTATAGGTCAACACGCACACGCAAGTTACACAACTTGAATAAACATCAAAGAAAAAAACTTTCATTAATATCAAAGAAAAAAAAAACAACTTCATAAATAAATAAATAATTATAATTGCATAAGTTGATAAAAAATGCTATGCAATAGCTTTACCGCGGCAATCTCCGAGTGGCACACGTCTTTTTTTGCGAGGATTTAAATACAATAAGTGAATTGACCTTAGGTTTCAAGTCCAATATATTTATAATAAAAACAATAAATAGTATCTGGTAGTAAAAAATGGGTTTTATTACAGTTTTATGAAATTTTCTGTTTACAGGAAAAGTTAATAATCAGTAAAGTTCGGAATCTAAACTAAAAACAAAAGTAATAATAAGGATGCATAATTGTTTTTGTAATTATACTTCCTAGCTGAAATTGTCAACAAATCATAAAAAAGAAAGTGGTTTTGCCAAACTGCCCAATTTTTTGATAACTGCAAGGCATGCGTAAACCATTCGTAAATCGTAAACGTACAAAACTATAAATCAAGCCAATTTGGCTAAGACTAAAAACCGCTACCATTACCTCTGTCTATTTCTTTGTTTTTTTTTTGTCTGTCAATGCTGTTAGCCCTGTTGGCTATTACAGCGTCACCGGGGGATACCTCTGTCTCTGTCTATCAGCAAACGTATTGTTCCAAATAATATTTTCCAACATCTATTGCATTATTTCTTGTAGATAGCTCTGAGAAAGACTAAATAAGGTGTATCTGCTCAAATTATTAAAGACTCTTTCGAATTTAATTGCTACAGAAATCAAATAAAACTTTAAGAATTAGGTATTCTTGTAAATAAATGATTATTAGGATTAAGTCGTGTATAAACAGAATCAAATTATCATAAAGAACATCAATACAGTACAATATTTTTGCAGCAATATTGTAGATAAATATATTTCACAATTAACTTTTTGAAGGAGGTATTTTTAAAATAACTGGTATACGATGACGTCTGTATCTGTAAATGTAAATGGAAACGAAGTTTTTATTTAACTGTTATATATCTAAATAAATTTCTTTTGAACAAGTTCACAGAATCTTTACAACTGCTCTTTAAACAACGAATAACTTTAATTTATTGATTTGGACCATTTATGTTATCCATAAATAAGTATTTAAAGACGACATGTGGCCTTTATATTTAAAATAATAAACGTATGATTAATAATCTGTAACGTATCAAGTAACTGATTGAGAGATGGCGATATTTATACACTCTGGTGATTAGCACAGTACTAGGGAAAATATAAATGGGCCGTTAGAAATATTTTGAAAATCAATGCTAATTTTGTTAATAGTAGTCGCAAAAAATATACAACAAAAGTAATAAATGTAATTTCGGATGATTCTTGAAAAGGAAAATGTTAATTGTAGTTCCGATTTTGCGTTTGTATTATAATAAAAACATAGGAACAGATTTTTAAATTCGAGGATTTTTCCAAAACTATCTTTTTAAAAATGTATTAAATAGAAAATTATTTTAATTACTATAAACGGTTAGCATATGTAGGTACAGATTTAGATAACTCTTATATTAAAGCAATAAATATTATCCAACTATTTGTTCGTGAATTTGTGTTATGAATTTACTATGAGTAAAGTACTGTGTAAATACATAGTAGTGGTCTCATAGTAAATTCATGAATGGTCTCTTGTTAAAGGTGAATTCGTGTATAATGCGAGTCACAACGATTAGTCGTTAAGCTCTAGTGGTTAATTTTGATGTTTAATTCAAAGTGTTATGTAAAATATAAATAAATAATATTAAAGACTTTTTAAACATTTCCTTTGATAGTAAAAGAACGCCAAATCCCATGAATTTACGAGATACCTTTGGTGACTACAAAAGCGTAAATTTAAAGTAAGTTCCTTAAAGTGCCGACGCACACACACAGGTTATAAAATATATAATTGACTCTTACCACATTTCATTCTTCAATAATTGATATCTGTGTTCCTGTAGAGTTATTACAAAGTATTTCAGTCATGTCATGGTATGACTGTCCTCAATAAAATCCATCTTAAATGCGGATGCTACATAAATTAATTATTAGACAATATAATTATACATACAAAATATGTTTTATTTTAAAGATATTATAATTGTCTACAGATTTTTAGATCATAATCATTTTGTTTTTAAATTTACGGCTTCTTGGAATCCGTCAGGCTGTTAATTAGAAAAAAAAGAGGATGTGTTCAAAAAGTATTAGTTTTAAAATCATATAAATCGAAAACCTAGTATTTTAGAAGATAATTATTTAACAGGAAAAACCATAAAGTACAGGTATTAGGTGTTAGAAATTCAGGTTTAATTGCTTTAGTAGTTAAAGCAGCGCCTTATTCTGGAATTCTTGCAGCGGAATATATTTTACATAATATATTACATTGTATTACACAACATGAGAATTGTCTTGACAGGTCATGGTGGACATAAACATCGTCAAACAAGCGATAATTAAAGAAGCTGGTGGGACGTTATAGGAATTCGCATGACTTGTTGGTTCCTATTACAAAAAGATTCCATTCCGATTTGAGTCACAGTGATTTATCCTTGAACGTCATCCTTAACTTGAATACCTCGGTAACTTAATAAATTGCATAATAAATATAATATGTTTTAATCAAATATTTATTATTAATCTTGTAAAATGGTTTTCCTATTAATACTACTATCCGAATAGTGTTTTAATTTTATTGAGCACGAATATGATATATGTTATTGTTGCACAAGTTTTGTTTTGTAAGCCATGCTAAGTGCTTACTTATATGCTCATAAAATCGAAAATCCAAGCTGATCTTATGTGAGATCCTAATGGAGCCACTCCATATACACGATACTTATATGCTGTGAAACAAGGCGATTTGTGATTCGTAAATGGGTATTTTTTTAACAGGGCGAGGCTGGATGAGGGAGAGTAAAGAAAAAATTGGAAGAATTTGGAAGAGATCTGTCCCCGTAACATGTCCCCATGACATTTACATATACTCATCATTTATTTTTATTGTAACCTCTATATATATGTATATTATATAGTCTGGAAAATAAACGGCTTATTTCTATTATTATTATTATATGGGTATGGTATTTGTTATATACCCCTGTGACCATGCGTTTCTTTATGTTTTATTGTTTATGTATGCTGTTAGCTCTACTGCATATGACAGCGTCACTGGGAAAGCGGGCGGGTACGAAATGTACCTTTGAAACGGGGACTGATGGACCCTAGGAGCGAATGACCTAAGGACCCCTCATATGAGACTCCAACCTTACCTTCACTGGGTACAATAGCATAGTAAAAAGTCAATACAGTTATTTATTTTAATAAATACAGAATAAACTCTAAAAAAATGGTTAATAAGAATAATCATTTAAAATAATGAAATTCATAAATTTATTATTTAATGATTGGTGTTCGTCTAGACACCGATATATACGGGGTTATTTGTAATTAATTGGCCCTCTCTTGCAGGCAGCCTCTCTACATCAATCCCAACAACATTTGTTCTACGACTTTTTACAAATCCTAATAAACAACACGAAAAAACAAAACCTAAATACCAATTCAGAGGCAACAAACAAATTTTGAATGGGAGAAGTTAAATTTTTGAAACTATTAATATTACAAAGTCGTAGTGCATATAATATGCACTACGACTTTGTCGTAATGTAAAAAATAATTAGATCTGTAATGTAATAAATAATCAATTTACGACGATCTATTAAGGAATTTCATTATTTAAAATGATAGATGAATATAATATTCTTTGCTTTATTTATAAGTTCCCGAAAAGTTGAGGAATGTAATAAAATATGTTATACATCTACTATGTATATCCGATATCTGATAGCTGCTTGACATGATTTTCTAAATAAATTTAATTAAAATCCTTATTATTGCAAATATACACTTAAACGTTGGTTATTTGATAACATGTATTTAACTATAGATAATGAACAATAATTATGCATTAGATATAATTACTCGTTATTATCTGCAATTTCATTTACAGTCAACAATATATATGTGTATACATACATATGTATATACATATATATATATATATACATATATATATATACATATATATATATACATATATATATGTATGATGTCAATTGTAGATAAGTTATGAAGTATAAAAGACGAGATAAAGCATAATATTATAAATTAGAGTTGCTAATTTTTGTTTCATTACTTTTAGCATTCACGCTCTTTAAAAATTTTGTGAAATGAATTTTAACCCCAAAATTGTTCTCATAACCGGTGCTGGTTCAGGAATCGGAAAAGCTATCGCTATTCATTTTGCTAAATTATCGGCAAGATTATCATTACTTGATATTAATGAACGAAATTTGAATAAAGTTGCTGAGGAATGTGAAGATTTAAGTAAAACCAAAGTCATTGCGGTCACTACAGATTTACGAAAAAGGGAAAACATAAAAAATGCTATCTATTCAACAAAACAAGAGTTTGGAAAAATAGATGTAATTGTAAATTGTGCTGGAATAGCTCCTAAGGCTAATATAAGAAGTGTTAATTTATTAGATGTTCTGGACACTGTGCTAGATATTAACCTTACATCTGTTATTGCACTCACGCATTATGCCACTGAGGCGTTAATAGAAAGCAAAGGATGTGTTATTAATATTGCAAGTATAGGTGGAACAACTGTAGGAAAAGACTGGATAGCGTATTATGTGTCAAAAGCCGCAATAGTACATTTTACAAAATGTGCTGCATTGGAGCTAGCTGATTTGGGAGTTCGTGTAAATTGTATATCTCCTGGACCTGTAAAAACCAATATTTTATCAGAATTGTACTCAAATCAGGAAGAAAAAGATAAGTATTGGGACTCTTTTATCGAAGACCATCCATTAAAACGTTTAGTTACCGCAGAAGATATAGCCGAGATGGCGGTATTTTTGGCAAGTGATAAAGCAAAAAGTATTACCGGATGTGATTATATCATTGATTCTGGAATATCATTAACTAAAATTCCAGACGAATAACCGAATCAATTAGCCTCGGATTTAACAGTAGTTTAATAAGTCTTCTTAAATATATTTTTCTTTATTCATAAACAAGTGAATAATATCTTGCAATTAATTTTTACGAGCTAATTTTATCAGACTTTAATTTAGCTTTAGTTTCATAAAACGAAAATCTGATCGTAGTAATTCTTCGTAATTTCTCTTTGCATACGAGTACTCAATCTTCCTTGCAATATCCATTTGAATATACAACTTATATTTAAATTAATGTGTATTTTTTTCATCTGTATATATTTTAATAGTTTTCTCTCGTGATGTTTCTAATTCGGCATGTTAATAATTATTGCTGTTAAACATCTTGATAAATTTAGATAAAAAAACCGTGGACGGCTTTGGTAGTTACCTACATATATTTAATTGACAAATATGAGAAGACAGACAATAATTTTGAAAATATCTTATCTTATCTGACAACAATTTTGAAGTCACCCACGCTTTTGTTACTATTGAATATGTTTTTTGTTATTTATACTATGTCTAATTCAAATTTATTTATTTTTTATTTTATTATAATTTCTTTTATTTTACTTTAATTTATTTTTAGTTAGATTTTTTATTAAAGCGTATTTGTAAGTTTTCTTAACTATTATTTATTTTTATTGTTTAGTTAGATTTCTTATAAAAGCGTGTTTTTTTGTATTTTTTTGCTTATTTTCATCGGTTTATAATAGGTATGCAAAAATTAAAATTAACCCGACATTTCAAAGTTTCCGTTACAAAGATAGATAGATAGTTTCATCTGAAGCTAATAAAAGCCTATTAAAATAATAACGGTAAATCTGATTATATTATTGAAATACATAATTAGACTTTTTTATCTATACAAATTTGACAAAATAACTTCTTAATTATATTATTTTTTAAATAACTGATATAAATAATAAATGATAGTCAGTGATAAGAGGACAACGCTCTTTCCCAAATATTTATTGATCGATCATCGAATCATTAAACAAATGTTTTAAGATTAGGTAAATACATATGAGTACTATCCTCGAAATTATTGAAAACATGTTTTAAGATTATATTATCATCAATAACAAAACATACGTACACGAGAATTGTTACTGCGCAGACTTCGGCCATTTTAATGTTAAACATTCACAGTCTTATCATAAAACATGGACTATCGTGACCTCATGGAAATAATAATGGCGGCAAGTTGCAACCGTCTACAACTCTATAATAATTATGAATGGAATGACATTGATTACTTCACCATAAGAAATAATAACATAATTTTTATTTATATCAATAAAAACTCATTATATTTGATCAAAAGATATATTTTTGATAACTTAAGTGTAACTAATATTTACTTTGGCATATAGATTTCTAATTTATTTATTGAATATTTTTTTACATTAATTGCCTATTTGTTATACAAGTTTCACGTTAAATCTCTTGTTACACGCGTGTGGGTTTGAATGCACAAGACAAAATATATTTTACTAAAAATAACAGTAATAATAGTAACCAAACAACTGTAATCTTTAATCATTTATGTCGATTTCTAGATAATCTGTAGGTATAATTTAAATTCTGAAATTTAAAACGTCAAATTATGATTGCATAGTTTCAAAAGAGATTATCCCTATGAACAAAAGCGGAGTTGACAATATTGAAAACGAAAGAATAATTGTGATCATCCTATCAGACAAGAAAAAAAATTTAATGCCATTTAACTTATATATATTATATTTAGACATGCGGTAGCGCGTAAGCTAACAGAAGTGGCGGTATTACCGTCTGTAATATTACACGAACCATTTGGAGCCACTTTTGACTTCCTCATAACTCAAAAACTATTAAACAAAAAACTGGTCAAATATGGCTTATATATTTAAATTTACAAAAAATCTACATGCACCGAATTTCATAAGCACACCTCAGATGGTTATTGAGATATTGAAGTCCAAAAATAGACACGTTTATCACTGACTGATCTATAGATCAAAATTATAACCCAGTTCCAGATGACGCACAACATTCTGATTTAACATCCGGATAGATATTTGGGTGAATACAAGAAATAAATCTGAAACTAGTACATTTTTATGATTTTCAAATTTATTAATTCTATTTTGAACATTTACTTTTAGTGTCCGTAATGTCCATAAGAATCAATATTCAAAAATATTGTTAGTTGATTTTTATATGGTTTATGAAGTCTTCACTTGAATATACTATAACGACTAAAATATCAGCCTTATTTTTATTACCGACATCAAAAAAGGTGGAGGAATCTTAATTCGATATTAATTTTATATATGCTTTTTGTTATGTGTCACGTTGATACACGGGGGTGCTTTAAGTTTGACCTGTTTATCAACACAGTTGTTACACAGGCCAAACTTATAACGCTTCTCATTTTGAGTGGGGGGTTAAAAACCGATTTTGACGGAGCTCCATCACGCTGGACCCCGCTTTAAAAATTATTTTTTATTTTTCTCGGAAATTATAAAAATAAAAAAATATATTTTTTTTTACTACAATAAACTACAAACGATTTAGAGTGTATTCCAAATTTTCAGAGCAGTATTATTTATATTTCTGGTTGAGAACAGTGTTTTAATTATTAGTACTATAAAAAAAACAACTTTACTACAATCATTAGTATTGTTAGTAGTTTTCGAGAAGGTTTTCTGACTTTTTAAAACTTTGTTTTTGAAGTTATACTTCTTTAGGCGCGTTATGAAAAAATGATGAGAGTGAAATTTTACGATGCGCGCGCATCTGTGACACGAAATTCACAGTATGAAGCACGGGTGGATAACTTCATACCATAAAAACTCGCATTAACAAAATATCAAAATTGACAGTTCTTTCCTCTCAGTGTCTGTTATTGTAATAATTGTAATAATATCCTTAAAGCTTGCACGATGTATAATCATTGTGTTGTGAAGTGTTGTGATAGTATACGAAAGGACGTTAACTCTTATTCTTTTCCAAAGAACGAGATAGGACTCAAAAAGTGGTTAGAGACCATTGATTGTGATAGATTACGGAGTTTCTCCGACCGATTCACAAGCATTTCGTGTGTCGGAAGCACTTTGAAAAAAGATTTCCGACATCATCGTCGTTGAGATCTCGTCTTCGTGTCGGCGCTTATCCTACACTGTTTACAGAAGATGAAATTATTAGTGGTATCCCTCAAACCACTCGCACCGTCATCAACAAAAGTATGTAATTCCTATGAACATATCTTCGTAATTTTCTATGTTTAGTTTATTTTGGACATAAGTTTTTAGATAAATTAACCATGCAGGTTTGATTTATTTTAAAATGAGTACCCAAATGCGATTTTCTTTAAAGATAAGAAGCAGAGATGGAGTGTATATTTTCAAACAACTTAAACCCTCTGAGTCCAGAAGTCCATTAAATACTTTATATAAAAGAAGTAGATCAGACATGTGTATTAATATTGTTTTATTAATAAAAATGATGAACAATATGAGCTGTAACTTTTGAATATACATCATCATTTTCTAAACGAAGGACAGATTTTAGGATACAATAATTTGTTACTTCATGTAATTATTAGAAATGTATAAAAACAATAATTGAATTAACTTAAAAACAGACCTACCACATTACCTTCCACATCTTTCTCTATGCCTATAGAAAATTTAATTGTACCTACAGAAACAATGATAATAAGAGGTACTATTATTATTTTTATTTAAAAACTAATTTATATCTCTGATTTCATTTCCATTTGTACTAATTCAGTTTTTATAATCATTAATAATTGTTGTAGATTCAGTTATTCACACCACTCCTAAATCAAGACAAAAAAAACGTGTCATTTCTATGAAAAAATCTTTGACACCTAATTGTTCCCGGCTTTACTCTGAATATATAAAGTCACGAAAACAATTGGAGTTTACACATAGAGCACATAGAGTATTGAAATTTTCAAAAGAGAACTCTTTTGAAAGAATGACAGAAAAAATGAATCCATTAGCAAAAAGAATCATGTGGGTGCAAATAAAACAATGCACTAAAAAATCTAAGGGGAGACGGTTCTCTTATGAAGATAAACTTATAGCACTGTCTATAATTAAACAAAGCCCAAAATGCTACAAATTTTTACAGAAGATATTTATATTGCCATCTAAATGCACTCTTAATAAAATTATTTCTGAGTTAAACATTGAAACAGGGATCAATCCTCAAATCTTTGAAGGTATAAAACAAGAGGTAACTATTAAACCTTTAAACAATGCTATGATTGTATATTTTTGTGCCAAAATCTATTAATTCTCCATTAACTATATAGGCTATATATGAATGTATGAGTTTATATATAATTGTTTATATATAATAAAAAGAGTGCAATTAGCTAATGTGCCTGTATATCAATTTGTGTGTATAATATTTGTTTTTGAATTCTGTTGAACTATATGATATTCATTCCCAAAACCACCAAAAAGGAAATTTGTTCAATTTAAAAAATAAAGTCCAAGTTGGGTCAATAATATTTCTCTAATATAAAGAAAAGTTATCATTAATTCAATGTATTGCCAACCCGAAAGAGATATTGCGTGACTTTTATTTATTATTATTATAGAAACATGACTAATTAGTAATTTGCTTTTAGGTGAATACTTGGGAAGAAAAGAAGAAATATTGCTCAATCCTTTTTGATGAAATAGCTCTGGAAGCTGCCTTGACATATGACAAACACAAAGACACCATAGATGGTTTTGTTGATCTGACAAACATGAAAAGTGAATATTAGATAAAGAAAATAATAAAAATATTTAAATAAACTTAAATTCAATTTTTTAATTTATTATTAAATTTATTTATTTACTTTAGGAATATTAAATAATCAATAATTAACATTTAAAATTTAGAATCTCAAAATATTTAGTACAAATTATGTCCTATCCATTTATTTATTTAATTTTTCAAATTTAAACTAAAATTTATTGACTGTTTTGACTATCCTTTTCCAGTCCTTTTATTATTTCATTGTAATTAATTATTTGCATGCAATTAAAAAAACAATTTTTTAATGATGCCAAAGAAGTATAACTTCTTACGCGCGTACATAAGTACACGCACAGTTTTTTTTTATTTTTCTCGAAAATTATACATATATTTTTTTTCTCTACAATAAACTTCAAACAATTTAGAGTGTATTCCAAATTTTCAGAGCAGTATTATTTATATTTCTGGTTAAGAACAGTGTTCATTAGGTTTGCCGCGTAATTATTGGTACTACAAAAAAAACAACTTTACTACAATAATTATTATCGTTTTTTGTTAAATATGAGCGAAAAAAAGTAAGATTTTTTTTAAGGTGGGGTCCAGCGTGATGGAGCTTTTTGATGGTTCTTTTTTAATTTAAAGTATTAAGCTGATTATATTTATTAGTAACGATCATTGAATTATGTTACAGAGTTCGCAAGTTCTAAATCCGTAAGTTATTATTTTATTCTTCAGAAAATTCGGCTTGCCAGTAGAAACTTCCGGTCAAACCTAGCGCTCTTCAATTATTGTTTAGTATGTATACAACAATGTGTAATAAATACGTTGAAATATTATAACATTTGCATCGATTATACTGTATTCTTGACTTCTTTAATCGCATGTTACTAAAATAATTTACAGTCTAGCTTTATGGTGCAGTCTTATGAATTTAAGCTTAAATAGTTATTTATACTGATAACACAAAATATCTTTCAGAAATATAAATCATGATTCTTTATGTAATGAGCAATTGTTTAGAAAATTAAAAAAAATAAAAATCAATACCTTATTGAGAAAAACCGACAAGTATCTGCATAGACATTCTTTTAAATAATTTATTATCATAAACTACTAGTTCCTCAATTTGATTATTATGTATCTAAGTAAGATATGTTATAATTGAGAATAAATTAAAGTCCAAGCAAATGATTGTTATTGATGGTGGGAGAAAAGTTACCTCTCATTTAATATGAAAAGTCAAGATATCTTTTTCCAAGTTTATGTACATTTATTTATCTTCGTTTATTTAAAGTATATATGTACCATTTTGTTCGAAAACTTGTTGCCATCTTGCAGGTAGTGACATAATTCTGTTGCTATAGAAATTTTGAGCTTTACCAAAAAAACGAGCAGACCTGTCAGGTCTGCTCGTTTTTTTGCCTAAAGAGCCTAAAGAATTCCGTAGAGACCGAAACTGGTAAAAATCTGAAGGTCAGTTCTATACATCGGATGAATTAATACCTTTCAGCAACGTCTCAGTAAAAAATTACAAATAAGTACTCGGTTCATTAGAGTCCTTTCAGTAAGCTCTTATGTACTCAGGTTTTTTTAACCCACTTCAAAAAGGAGGAGATTCTCAATTCGACCGGGATATTTTTTTTTTTTATGTATGTACACCGATTTATCTGAGGTTTCTGAACCAATTTACGTAATTCTTTTTTGTTTGATGTGGAATAGTTTCGGATTGTGCCCATACAAATTTGATTTAGGTAAGCCTATTAGTTTTTATTTAGTGAGCATTTTTGTCCAAATTTTGTACTAGCTCCTTGGAAAGGAAATCATAACGTACTGTGACTAATGACATCTGTTGTTTTGGATATAATAATTTCTTACAGACTGTACATGATACTTCAGCATATTGATTAATGGTTATAAAATTAAGCTTATTCATTGAACGAAGTCTTTGTGAAGACTCACGCGCTGCTGATAGCCTGTTCTCACGTTGCTGAGCAGACTCGGTTGCTTTATTACTTCTAATCTATGAGCACTCCACTCAGTTTTCTATACGCTTATTAACACATCAATGATTTCTTTGAAATAAATGTAAATTTAAAATGAATTTTTGTTCAATTACGTACATTACTATACAATCTCTGTTTCAGAATATAAAGCTTTCTTGTCAATCTTGTCTATTTGTTTGTGCAAGAAATAAATTATGGATGGATTCAAAAAGATCATATCAGATGCCTAAAATATATAAGATAAATTCATAGAATTAAATTAAGATTAAGTCGGTTTCATGCTTCAATATATAAGATTTTCTCGTATTCTAAATTAATCCATCAGTTTTAATTAAGTTATCATATAAAATATATTTCTGTTTAAAGATGGCGTCTAAGAAGCCTTTCATATGATATGAATATAATTCATATGATACAAATATAACCTAACCGCCCCGTTGGTCGAGTGGTTAGCGCAGACGCCTAACGTATAGCGACACAATGGGGCTCGGGTTCGATCCCCGACAGGGACAGGCATATATGTGATGAACATAGATGTCTGTATTTCTGGGTTTGGTCGTATATTAAATATATTTTCAGTATTTATATGTGTATTTCTATGTATTCGTATCGTTGTCTAACACCCTTAACACAAGCAAATAATTTGCTTACTTAGGGGTTAGATCAATTTGTGTAATTTGTCCTGTGATATTATTATTATTATTATTATTATACATATTTTCATATCATACTATCTTAGAAGTAAAATTATTCAAATATAAATGTCGCAGCATACTTAAGTAAAAAGTCAAATTTTATTCGACTTTAATCTGTTAACTATATTTGCATTCCAAATTCTAGTTCTTTATTTTCTATTAATATATACTATTAAGCTTGTAAACAAAATAAAAGTGTATCCTAAACCGTAAACTCAGTACATTATATTAGAATCCCGACCCTAAACTAGGAAAACCCTTCTCATAGGGGTCCGATAGTAAAGAACAAAGTTAAATATAATGGAGAGTATGTGAGCAATGTGTGCGTTATTGAAAACCACTACTGAACTGAAAGTTGTTTGAGTTCACATTTCAACCGCCTGCTGGATGGAAGTCAATATGAAAATAAGGTTCGTACTTTATTAAAGTATACTTACTGAGAACAGCTCAAATATAATTAAGATTATTAATATACATAACAAGATAAGAAAAGATTAAAAATATAGTGATGTGTATTACTGGTCCAATTTTTGGTATTAAGTCTTAGTTAAGCCTTTATTGGAAAGCAATTAAATGTCAAAAGGAAGAGTTATATATCTTTACAATTATTTCATTTATATAATAAATAAATAAATACATATATAAATTTATTTCTTCATTTACACAGGTTGCAATTTCGTCCAAAGTTAAGCTAATCTGATACTGTGTATTATAATATTTTAAAATTAATAATTAATATTTTTATAAAATTAGAAAAATCATTATACATAATAATAAAGTTCGAATTTTTCAACAAGGGTAAATAATAAACTAGGTCATGTTTTGATTTTATTTATATGGTCAGCAGTAACTGTTACAAATTTCTTTTTTAAATTCGATTTTTCTCATTGTATTTGAACTTAATCAATCGTCTGCAATGGTCTGATACTCTTGTATTGATTAAACATTTAAACATGTGTGATAGATTATGCGAAGAAAATAAGTTTAGAAACTTTACAATAATTGCATTACATTCTAAATTATTAATGCTGAAATCTCCAAAAATAATTAACTGTTTATTTAAATTTGACAGTTTCATAAAAACTTCATCCACAATTTGATGAAATTCCTTATAGTGAGCCGACGTTGGCGTAAACACTTATAATAATTAATATCTCTAACTCTACTGAGGCTAGTCATATTGTCAGTTCAATAGAGAGGCTAATTAAGTCCTTATGTTCTATAAATTTCGACTGTTAATTTAACAGAATTAGGGAGCCACCATGTGTTTTTTGTTTTCTTATCAGTTAGTTATTATAATTAAATATATTATGCTTTATTTAGCTAGAGAATCAATACTGTCTTAAAAAAAAGTTTAAACTACTAATGTTTAGAATAACTTCCAAACTTTTGATACTTATATTTAAGCACTGTTCAATAAAAGCAAATAGCCAAATTATTGGCGGTCATTGTATTGTATATATGAAAAAATATATTACATACATTTAAATTAAGTATTAAGACAGTTAAATAAGTCTATATATTCTGTCTTAGTTATAGTTTGTTAAGTTATAATTTTGACTGACATAACTAATAAAATTTAAAATTTCTAGTACAACTTATATGTTCTTTATTATTTATTTTTGCTTGCTAATTTAACTTGCTAATTTTAATTATTAAATAAAATGAATTATTATATATATTTTTATTACAAATTATTAATTGAATTATTATTTATATTTTTATTATTAATTTAATTAAATAAATTATTTTATTTAATTAACATACAATTGTCCGTTTTTCGTGGAATATTGTTTAAATTTTACCAATAGGTCTTTATTATTTATGTTTTAGTATATGTAGTAATTTATTTTTATTTAATATGACGATGATGATATAAATATTTTCTTATTATTGTTCTATTTTCTTATTGTTCATTACACTTCCCATTACTCGAGTGATTAGCGCATATGCCTAACGTATCACGGCGCAATGGGGCTCGGGTTCGATTCTCTACAGGGACAGGCATGTATGTTATGAGAATAGACGTCTGTATTTCTGAGCTTGGCCGATTATTGAATATATTCGAAATATATAAAATGATTATTTTTAAGTATTTTTATCGTTGAATAACACTCCTAACACAAGCAATCATTTGTTTACTAAGGGGTTAGATCATTTTGTGTAAAATGTATGCGATGTTATATTTTTATTATTATTATATTCTTATAAAATATTGAAATATAGTGTTAATATTGTAAGTGTTAATATAAAATTAAATAAAAGACCTTGGTAATAACTGCTGCTTGGAAGTTAGTGGCCTTATTTGCAAAACCAACTAAATATGTAAATATAAGTAAATAATATATTTCATGTGATTAAACCTATGTATACATTGTACGAATGATCTCATCACTTGCGGCTGCGTGGTCCAGTTAATAATGTTTACTGAAGTAAATAGACTGAGGCTGTATACCAATAAACTATACCAACTGAACTGTTTAGAACTGAATCTTCCTTAACAAATAATCTGAAATAAGAAATTAAAATATTACGGACACTTCCAATAACAGCTATAATGTCCAATTTTTATCCAGATTTTTTATTTTTATTATAGATAAACAGTTTTGTTGCTTGTAATAATATCTACTTTAGATCAATCTTATTTGAGTTGCAGTTATTTATTTCTGTAAGCGTAAAATACAGTAATAATGGACTAATGTACTTGAATGACTAATTAAATTATATTCACTGGCAAGCTTAATGAAAAAAAAAAATCTTGATAATAAGTTCCTTTTAAAATGATTAATCGGTAGTTTACCTCTTTCATAAGTATCGCAGTCATCAAACCTGCAAATTCGTAAGAATATTCATTATTGGAGCTTTTAGAAAACATATTTAAAGTGTTTAATCAATATGAACAGAAATATATTATATTGGTTATTAATTCAACCCATTTTCAAGTTCCGTATCCAAAGGATATGAAAACGGAACCCTGTTACTAAGATTTATTGTTAATTTATTTAAAATAAAATATGTATTCTTATATATATATAGGTATATAAGAATAAATATTGTTTTACTTCATAATTGTGAAATTTTAAAAATTACTATACTTTTAAACTTCATATATTAACTTCACTAATCGCACCTAAAATCATCCATCAGACTCTCTTGCTTTATGGGTGACAAAAGTTTGAATGCTTCCTTTTCTTTCAATAGAGCGTATTCGAATATTCTACACAGCACCCTTGGAAAGCGATTGCTGATGTCTGGGGATAAAAGAAAATAAAAAAATATTGTGGCTTTTACGTCTGTAATTTTTTTTGCCCTCACTCAATTATTCTCTCACACTGTATTATATATTTGGGAGGTTATGTCAAAGCTTAAAGTAGAAAAATCCCAGCGTGCATTTTCTCAATTTAAGACGAATAAGTGTATTTTTCCACAAAAAGCCTTTAACAACATTTGAACAATTTTGATAATTAGGCAGCTCTTTATTTTAGCGACCTTAATGTAAAAAATACGATTTAAAGTTTCCAATTAAAATATTATATTATTATTTAAGGCAACGTAATTCTATCTTAGAAACACAGACACTCATAAATACATGCACATACCAAAACACATACACTAACACTATGAAGAAAAAAGTAGAAACCTATTTCAAAATGATATTAAGTGTTATATTTGGAGCGACATTGAAAGAAATTAACTAAGCGTTGACGTTGTGCAACAGACCCCTACATACCTGGTGTGATCAGTAAATACGGTGAATAATGTTATATTATAAAAAGTATCACGCTTACATAGAATCTGATTTAATTTCCTTCAAAGTACTTTCCTTGGCTAGCAATGCACTTATTCCAACGTTGACTCCATGACTGGATGCATTTCTGGAAGGCATCTTTTGGAAGGGCTTTCAGCTGTTCGGTCGTGGCCCTTTCAATGTCAGCAATAATATCAAAACGTTTTCCTTTAAGCACACTTTCAATTTTTGGGAAGAGCCAGAAGTCGCACGGTGCTAAATCCGGTGAGTATGGCGGATGTGGACAGACAGGAACATTTTTTTCTGCCAAAAACTCACGAATGAGAAACGAGGAGTGACACGGCGCATTGTCGTGGTGAAGAAGGAAGCCATTGGCCCATTTTTCTGGCCGCTTTCTTCGTATGTCGTTTCGCAACCGTTGCAGTACGCCCTTATAAAATTCCGAGCTTACAGTTGTTCCTCTTGGAACGAACTCTGATCGCACTATGCCCTCACTATCGAAGAAAACAATGAGCATGACCTTGATGTTTGATTTTGACTGACGTGCCTTTTTAGGGCGAGGAGATGAACTGGTCTTCCATTGGAGACTCTGCATTTTGGTCTCTGGGTCATAGCCATAGACCCAACTTTCATATCCAGTCACAATTTTTGCCATAAAGTCCGGATCTGCATGAAGACGATCCTTCAAATCCATGTTGCGCGACAGACACGACAAACACAACCTCACTCTAGCGGCTCTGACAGCTGACTGACATGTTCAAACGTGATACAACTTGTCCCTGCCTGTGTCAGCGGATCACGCTACTTAACAAATTACAACATAAGGCTGTAGCATCAGCTATTGCCGGTATAAAAATTCGTTCACCGTACATATTGATCACACCTCGTATGTAACCATATACTGTCAGTACCTACATTTTGCTGATAATTTATCACTACGTTATCTAAGTTTGAACAAATCTGTCGCTCTTTTAACGAAGAATTATTTCCCAACCGATGCTGAAGATGAGGCTTTTAATTTATAATTATCATATTTCCCAAACACATTGTGTTTAACAAGTTCGTGAGTAAATAGTCGTAGCAAAGTAATTATTTCCTTAGACTAGGGAAAGAAGGTGACGCTTTATTTTACTACTTTTTCATTTATTTTTTTGGTTGATTAGTTAATAAAATATATTTGGAGACTTGACTTAAAATTAACTCTTAGTCGGGACAGTGATGAGTTGGTAGATTGGAATTATATTAGCATTACATAAAAAATACGCATATAAGAAAATATATTTTTAATCTCAAATTTCATTTGTAACAAAAATTAAAATAATATAACTTAGTTGAAAATAACTTTAAAATAACAATTCACTTAAATTCAAATTTCTGTAACGACATTCCTGAGTCCACAATATAATCTATGCCAGTAATGCTCCTTGCTTTGTCACTTGCTAAAAACTCTACCATCTCGGCTACTTCTTCAGCTTGCACTAACTGTTTTAACGGCGTTTGTTCTCCCAGGTAGTTCCAGAATTGATCACTGACTTCTTGACTCTTCAATTCCTTCATTCTTATATTAGTATTAACTGGTCCTGGAGATATAGAATTAACCCTCACACCTAATTCCAAAGCCGCACATTTGGTAAAATGTATCATTGCCGCTTTTGATACTGTATATGGAATTCCTCCTTTTATCACGGTAGTTCCAAATATACTTGAAATATTAATAACGGAACCTTTGCTTTTTATTAACGCCTCAGAAGCATAATGAGTAACAGCAATATGAGATATGAGATTTACATTAAGAACATTGTGCAGGTTATCCAATAACTCGGCACTCGTGATACCACCACTGCCACTTCGTCCAGCGCAGTTGACTACGACATCTATTCTGCCGTACTTTTGTATCGTAGCATTAACAGCATCTTTAGCGTTATTAATGTCGCTTAAATCTGCAGAAACTTTTAAAACCTTGAGTTTACTCACTCTTTCGCATTCTTGCACAACTTTGTTAAGATTTTCTAAATTTAAATCTATTAACGACAGATTCGCAGATAACTTTGCAAAATGAATAGCAATTGCCGCTCCGATCCCCGAGCCGGCACCAGTTATCAAAACAACTTTATTTATGAAACTCATTTTAACAATTATTTCCTTGCACCGAATATTTTTAAACGTGTGAACCGACTATGGATGATGAGGCTGTTACACTACGTTAACGTTTGCTTTTCCTTGACTTTTATAGGAATTCACCATTCAAGGCGAGTAATTACTATTGCCAGATAACTGACTGCTGACTCAAACTTTGAGGTTTTATTTCGCACCAGAAACAGATGTTTGTATAATCTACAATTTTTGGTGTGCTTTATATCCGTTATATTATTTGTAGAATCATTGCGACTTAAGAAATATTCCTAACATGAGAGATGTTTTTTTTTATTCGATATTTTTAAATAAAAAGTATTAAGTGGTATAATAGACGTCTCTTACATAATATTATGTAATTGCATTGTAGTTATTAGCTTTGGAGTTATTGTGGAAAAGCTGGTAAGTAGTAAAATAAATTTATTAAAACCAGAACTGAAGCTTCAAACAAACATAATCATTTAGAAAAAATACCAGGTAAATCGACAAGTTACATACATCTTCTATTCCCTTGAACATGATTTCTTCAAAACAATTGAAACAACGTGTTAAAACTAAAATGTATATAAATATAAAAAAGTTACCTCCATAAAAATAGTTTGATTTAATAGAAATTGTAAGTAAGGAAGATAATTACATGTATAATTCTAAAGATTAGTGTTGCCATAATATGACAAAAGTAACATTATTCAGTACCATAACTAAAAAAATTATTACAATTTTGGTCTGGACTTATATGCAACAATATAAGTCCAGACCAATTCAAATATAATACCTTAAATCTTTGATCAGAAATTTTTTGAAAATATTTTTATCCTTGAATTGCTATTGTTATATTATTACGTACTGATTTTAATTAGCACAAGCATATACTATGTTCCATATATAATAAATGTTTTTTTTTTGTTTTTAAATATTAACGCTTGTTTATTATTAAGTTTGGTTTAAACCTCCATTAAGACGCACATCAAAATCAATTTTTTTTCATTGGTATAGTGTAAGCCTTTTTCATGTTACATGTTATTAATATATATATATATATAATTATAATATTAAATTATATATTCCTCTAATTAATTGGTTGCCTGGAAGAGATTGCTCTGTAGCAATAAGGCCGCCAAATTTGTACATTTTTTCTGTTTTATTTTCATTTTTTGTTATTGTTTTTTCTGGGTGTGCAATAAAGAATATTTATTATTATTATTATTAAATAATTTGTTGTAATCAGTCACTGGTAATATGAAGATCATTAAGCCCGGATGACTCGATGATTCCGGTTAAAAATGAGTCAATTGCGTTTGGTGTAAAAGTTTATGGAACAAGTCCTAATGTTTCGTGAATGACCGTTAATCGTTAATCTCATATAACTCTTTATTATATAAAATAATAAGTAAAGTAAGTAAGTAGTTTATTTAAAAACTATTATATATTTACTTTTAAACACGTGTTTTGACTTAACGCAAAACTCAAATTACTGAGTTAAGAAACTTTTAACATGGATTTTTTTATAACTTTCATAAGTTTAGTGAACAAATTGTTAAAAAAAAATCTATTTCTACTTTCTAATAAAACGCACTCCTCGTGGAGATAGAAGTAACAAATCTTTCATCCTGAATATAATTCTGGTTTTAAGTGAAAGTAATGATTATAAGCCTAAATAATGCTTTTCAAATCAATCAGGAGCAGAGTGGTTTCGTAAGCAGAGAAACGTTAGTTATAATAATATAAGATAGCAAAAATGCATGTTATAATTTCCTGGGTACGAGCTGATTTAATTATGTTTCAGTAAACAACGTAATACGTCTTAGTAAAATTCCCATCTGTACATAATTATGATCGATTTTCATAATTAGTTTTTCTACAATCGGACTGGAAATTAATAATTTCTTCAAAAGACAAGATTTTATTTCTTATTTTATCTATTTAACTAATAGTAGCTAGCATTCGTGTGTTTTTCTCAACCTAACAAAAAAAAAATACTTTTATTCAAACTTTATTCCAATAGCACTTTTTTTTATGAATACACTCTTTGATGTCGCATTATACTCTACTATTGTTCAAGTTGAAGCTTCTTCGTCCACCCACACACCTTCGTTATTATTAATATTGTTTTTGGTGAAGTAAATTCGTCCCCACGGTTTCGACGAAAGCCTGCACCGCTGAGAAAGTTAGCCTGTGATCATGTCCGTTGCAACCTGGTCGAAACGTCACGCAATTAAAATGTATATGATACCTATTCCGGACGCGTTAATTCCCGATTTTTTTATAATTATATATAACAATGTGAATTCGGAAATAAGGCGACTTAAGACTTTCGCCTTTTAAAAAGAAAGCCGTTAATGCTTTAGTGGATAGTAAATTTCGACGTTTTCATACATAGTGATAAAGTACAATTTCATTTATCTTTTTTTTTTAATATGACCCCTAAAATAATAAGAATAAAGTCAGTTTTAAAAGCAAATCTTTATATATATATATACACTCATGGACATATTTAGGGGAACGCAAAAAAAAGGTCGAATAACGGAAAATATTTTCATATTTTCGTACTGGCCACTACACCAATATTATGTATTAAAAAAAAAATGATTTTAAAAATAATTTTATTAAAGTGAAACTTTTATTACATCGTCTCAAACTTTTTCGTCTGTGTGTTGCATGTCGCGTGACGGTCGGCCGCGGAGTAGGGATAAAGTGAAAGGCGCTCGTATCGATGCGGTTTTTACTAGATACATTGAAAAAATCGAATGTAAGTCACTGTTCACGTATTTTAGTTACCATAAAATATTGGTTACATTTATAAACTGTGAAATTCATGATGAAGATGGAATTGATAATAGAATGATTGAAAATAATTGAAAAACGGATCAAAATGACTCAACGATTATAAAATATTGTTTTCAGTGTTTTAATATGTGTATATCATCTAAATAATTGTTAAGTATTATGTATGTGGTAATCTAAGATACAGAGTTCAATAAAAATATTAGTTGGAGACCTAGTCTACTTTTATCATTTCCCATTATCATTCCCATTTTCTAAGTATAAAATTAAGATTGATGAAGCAATTTTTATACCCTTAATGGAATATTATTCCGAAAATTTTTAGTTAAATGTCTATAATGTGAAAAAAAGTTTCACTTTTACGGTGGTTTCATAAAACCACACAAGATTTTTTTAAATTTCATTTGTTTTTTTGTTTATCTGCTAATTTCTGAGACACGTAGTGTATGGAATTTTCGTCGGCTTTTGTTGTTTTTAACAAAAACTTTATTTCTGTTGTTTTTTTGACGAAAAATTGTCATTATTGAGTGAAGTGAACTTAATTCGATAAATTTAGGTGATAATGCCGGATCTCAGCGTTGCTCTGGTTTCTAAAGCTGTAACTTTAATTGAAAATGGTTACACTTACAATGAAGTGGCTCAAACATTACATGTTTCCAAGTCTGTTATTTTCCGCAATGTTAAACGATACCGGCAGACTGGAGAGTATACCAGGCGTAAAGGACAAGGTCGCAAAAGAGTAACAGGAGAGAGAGACGATAGATTTATTGTCAGCAGTGTTCTCAGAAACCGTACCTTGACTTCTTCTGAGGTACGAAACCAGCTGCAGGAAGTTCGACAAGTGATAATTAGTACCAAAACCGTCAGAAGAAGACTGAAGGCAGCTGGTATAGGGGCGTACTTGCCTGCCAGAGGTCTACAGCTCACCGCAGGTCATCGAGTGGCTCGGGCCAGCTTTGCTCGTTTTCACCTAAATTGGAATAATGACGCTTGGGGAAAAGTTCTTTTTAGTGATGAGTCCAGATTTTGTCTCAAACCAGATGATGGAAGGACCAAAGTATGGCGACGACCCGGAGAAAGATACGCTAAGTGTAACATTATTGGGAGAGAGCCGTATGGTGGAGGGTCAGTAATGGTATGGGGCGGTACTTGCTTAGGAGCACGCACGGAGCTACACATCGTAGAAAACGGCTCCCTGACTGCGGCAAGATACGTAACCGACATTTTAGAGCAGATTGTGATGCCTTTTGCCCCTTTCATTGGAGACAATTTTCTTCTAATGCATGACAATGCTCGACCTCACATTGCGGCATTAGTTTCGGAATATCTTAATGAGGTCGGAATCCAGGCTTTGGGGTGGCCGGCACGCTCGCCAGACCTAAATCCAATAGAACACGTTTGGGACAAACTGGGAAGACAAATTAAACAAAGAAATCCGTCACCTGTCAACGTAAGAGACCTCAAAACCACATTGGTTGAAGAATGGAACTCAATGCCGCAAAGTTTTATTGATAATTTAATAGAGAGCATGCCCAGACGCATGTAGGCAGTTTTAACAGCAAGAGGTGGCAACACTAAATACTGATTGTATCACCCATCGCGAAAAAACTAGTCATTTGGACCATATTAACTTTTCTTTAGTTTTCATTGTGTTAGGTTTAAACTCTTCAGAATTAAGTCACTGACCTTATTGTCTTTAATTTCGTTTCTTTCGCTTTAATTTTGTGATTTTTTATGTTCAAAAATGTTAATTTAATTAATTCAGAATAATAATCAAATGTATTGTACAACAAAAATGTGTTTTCATATTATCTTGCAGTCTGTTTTTTGCGTTCCGCTAAATATGTCCACCGGTTTATATTGTGTGCTAGTGTTTGTCACTGAACTCCTCCCAAACGACTGGACCGATTTTTATGAAATTCTTTGTGTGTGTTCAAGGGGACTTGAGAATTGTTTAGATTTACAATTTAGTCCACTGGAAAATAGTTTTTTGGTTAATTTTTTATGTGTAAGTAGGTGGTGATTTTGGAATGTTTCACATTGGTTCCGACGGACTGCGTTACTATGGCAATGGCAAATATTAAATAATATTCTACTTTAATTATAGTCTGCCCTGACAGTTGGGGTTGCGATAGAAATGAGAAAAATATTTTAGTACTACTAGTGCCCGATACGTGCTTCGTTACGTAAAAAGTGAAATTTAAAAAAATATATTGGAACATCAAATTCATTTATGCAAACAAAAAAATCTTTATTTACATATTCATACGATATCGATTGGTCGAATTATGATAAATGTACATGTAATGACGTTAGATATTGTGATAACTTTTTAATATTTTTTTTTAAGTTTGAATTTTTTAAATTAAAGACTCGTGTACAAGACAACGTCAGTTCGGTCCGCTAGTAGTATATAAATAGACAACTCAACAATATGTTAGTGTTAAGTATTTATGGTGCATAGATATTTTCCCACATTCTTCTTGAAATTGAATAAAGTGCCATATAAAAAAAGGACACAATTTACTGAATCCCTATTTCATATATGAAATAGTGGTAAATTATAATTATTGTACATTACACGTTAAATCGCATGAATTGTGCCTATTACAAAAAAGATTCCATTCTGATTTGTGCCACAATCTGTTTATTAATTCAACGTTATACTTGATTTAAATACCTAGCTTAATAAATGGCATACTAAAAATAATATTGTTTAATCAAACACTTATTTTTGAGATTGAACATTAATTTTGAGCATGAGTATGATATATGTTCAAAGTTACACAAGTTATCATAATCATAAATATTTAGTTAAGGCTAAGGGTGGCTAAAAATATTTAGTATTGACGTTTTTGTTGAAGATTTCGACATGATCGCGGTCCGTAAGTTGAGAGCTAAGATGAAGCTATTAAACATAGGCGCGGTCGCCGAGACAGTGTACGCTATCAGAGCTCTCTGCAACTTCAAGTAGCCTAGTGAGCTAGAGAGACGGCCGAGAGCGTATCACCGTGACCGAGAGCTATTTGCTATATAGCTTGAGAAAGAGCTCTCTAAGCGTAGACAACGCGGATTCGCGTATTCACGGTCCAGGCACAAGGGTCTGGTTAGTCGACAGCGGGGTACTATTCGGGGATTTTAAGGCCAATTTTGCGGAAGATTAGAGGGGGGTGGGTTCAAAAAGTTTTTAAACTTATCTCTTACTAGCTCGTCACATAGTTACATAGTAACATTAACTCACTAATATCAATGTTGGGATCACTAGCACGAGGATTAAAAATATTACATCTATTATATTTTTGAAGTGAATCTTCTTTATCGGGGTTGGAAAAAAATTTAGTGTAACATTTTTTCGTTACGCGTCACATTTTTCCGTTACGCGCCAGCTTTTTTCGTATAGCTTCAACTCTTTTACACCATTTTGCTATGGAAATACTAAATAATCAAAATGACTAGTATGTGGATTACAAAACACAATTTACATTAACCAAAAATAAAATTATCGGATTAGAGTTTTATAATTAAATAATGAATTGTAATTATATACTGGACAATACGATTTTATGGACTTGCTATTTAAACTAATAAATAAATTCAAGATTATAACATGAAGAAGAAATTATGAAATATAATTTATAATATTTTTAAAATACATTTATTGTCTGAAATAGAAGAAGTAAGAATGAAAAGAAATTTTTGGAATGAGAATGAAAAGAGAGTTTTGGCTGAGAAATGGAGCATTGGGGTCCTGATCTTTACAAGGTCTGTTTTGCTATATCTAGAACGAACAACAACTCGAAACAGCAGAAACCATGATGAAGAATAATTTTATTTGTGATATAGTGACGATCCAACATATTAAGAAGCCTAAAGTTATTATTTTTAAAGTAGATTGTGTACATTTGTCTGTTTTTATGGTACTTATGTGTTTCTTCTATGAGAATATTATACGTCAGAAACAGGTGATTCACTTCTTACGTTTTAATTAATTAATATTAATGAAAATTATGACGTTTTTCTGTTACGCACCATCTTTATTTCTAAGTCACATTTTTCCGTTACGCGCCATATTTGAATTGAAACTTTTTTATCGACGGATGGGAGAAATTTTATAGCAATGTCAAAAAATTGTAACGTTTTTCTGTTACGCGCCATCTTTATTTTTGCTTAAACTTTATCTAATTTAGCTTAATTTAGCCATTCCTGTAAAGTTGTAATTAGTGAATCTTTTAATTTATTTAGTTAATTTTAGTTAATTTTTAAAAGAGGATGAATTGATTACTATTATATTTGTATGTATCGCTGTTTTTGACATTTTTTTACTTTTTTGTCTTTATCTTTGTGGCCAAAAGGGTGTTATTTATTATTGCTTTGATTTATAAATTCCCAAAAAGTTAAAACATTTAATAAAGTATTACTGCATTTCGGCATATATTTGATTTCTGCATATGATAACTATGGCTAATAGTTAAATTTTAAACTGTAAAATTATATAAATTCCTTATCATTGAAAATATATATCAAGTTGTTATGTTATGTTGTTTATTTTATTAAGATTTATTTAATTGTAGATAATGAACAATAATTATGCATTAGATATAATTATCTGCAGCTTAATTTACACTGTACAAATAACAAATATATATGATTGCAGTTGTAGATAACTTATGAAGTATAAAAGGCTAGATAAAGCAAATTAGAAATGTTTGTAGCAAATTTTGTTTTGAGTACCATTAGCATTCACGCTCTTTAAATATTTTGTGAAATGAATTTTAACCACAAAACTGTTCTAATAACCGGTGCTGGTTCAGGAATCGGAAAAGCTATCGCTATTCACTTTGCTACATTATCGGCAAGATTATCATTACTTGATATTAATGAACGAAATTTGAATAAAGTTGCTGAGGAATGTGAAGATTTAAGTAAATTCAAAGTCTTTACAGTTATAACAGATTTACGAAATAGGGAAAACATAAAAAATGCTGTCAATTCAACAAAACAAGAGTTTGGAAAAATAGATGTAATTGTTAATTGTGCTGGAATAGCTCCTAAGGCTAATATAAGAAGTGTTAATTTATTAGATGTTCTGGACACTGTGCTAGATATTAATGTTACATCTGTTATTGCACTCACGCATTATGCCACTGAGGCGTTAATCGAAAGCAAAGGATGTGTTATTAATATTGCAAGTATGATGGCGACAACTGTTGGAAAAGAGTGGATAGCATATTATGTGTCAAAAGCCGCAATAGTACATTTTACAAAATGTGCTGCTTTAGAACTAGCTGAAATGGGAGTTCGTGTAAATTGTATATCTCCTGGACCTGTAAAAACCAATATTTTATCAGAATTTTACTCAAATCAGGAAGAAAAAGATAAATATTGGGACTCTTTTATCGAAGACCATCCATTAAAACGTTTAGTTACCGCAGAAGATATAGCCGAGATGGCGGTATTTTTGGCAAGTGATAAAGCAAAAAGTATTACCGGATGTGATTATATCATTGATTCTGGAATGTCATTAACTAAAATTTCAGAAGAATAAGAAACACAATTACCCTTAAATTTCAATAGTCTTTTTTAATTTCATTATTTATGATAGTTAATAATATCTTGTAATGAATTGTTACGAGCTAATTTATATTATATCGGACATAATTTTAGCCTTTAGTTTCGAAAGCCAGAAATCTGATTTAAACATTTTGGATTAAATCCTCTTAACATGCAAGTACTCAACATTCCTTGCAATAACCAAAAGAATATGTTTGACTTATATAATTAATGTATATTTTTTTCCCTCCCTCATCATTTCAATAGTTTTTATTCGCGATATTTGAATTCAGGCAAGTTAATATTTATTGATATAAATAATCTTGATGTATTTTGTATTATTTGTGTTATTTAATTATAGAGTTGCATTTATTTTAAAACTTTAATTTAACCCATCAATAGTAAAATAGAGTGTGGCGTAAGTTTCGGTTTAAATATAAACTCTTTTGCCTGTTTGTCCAAATGTTCTGATATAATTTAAAAAAATGACAATAAGTATATATAAGAAAAATATATGAATGTTCAAATGAAAATAGTGTATAATATAACTTGTTGAGTTGTATTCAAACATTTTTAACTTATGATCGACCATCGTATTATCCTCGAAATTATTAAAAACATGTTCTAAGATTATGTTTGAAGCAATAATAAAACATACACGAGTCAGAAATTTTATTGCGCTATTTTAATAATAATCAATCTTATCAAGTCAAAGTCAAGTCTTATCATAAAACATGTACTATCGTGGCCTCATCGCAAACAATAATAGTGATTTCGACCATTAAAGATTTTAAAGCAGTTAACATTTTTTTAGAAAACAACTTCAACAAGAACATCAACAACTAGTAATAACAACAATAATTTGAAATAAGTAGTATCTTTTCGCTAAAAAATATTAAAACTAAATGCAAGACATATTCGATACGACAGACTATTGAATTACCTAATTATCAATATTTTTTTTTAAAACAATATAACACACAACCTTTCTTCGAAAAATCATATAAACATATATTACATACATTATTCTAGAACATTCCTGAAAGGAATATGAATATGTATAAAAGTCAAAGTTTTTTTTTTATCAAATAATATCATAACTACTAAAAAAACTATTTAACATCTTCACCCACTGAATTTCTAAAGTCAAATTGATTTCCATCATGTAAATATCTTGTATTAAAATAAATATACACTATAAACAACCTATACATAAGTCCCTTCGTAAACGTAGTCTAATAATTCTACATCTTTAAACTAGACATACAACAGACAGTAGTAATAAGGTATATGTAAAGGCATGTTTAGCTTTAATTAGACGTCGTGTTTTACTCATCGTCGTTCTCGGTGAAGTCGCCCGAAGCTAGTGACGTTTCAATAATATTATATTTATACTAGCAGTACCTGCCCACCGTGTACGTATTGGTAAAATAGTCTTTTTAATGGGTGGCTGTCTAAAATATTTATATCCTTCCAGAACAGTATGAAGCAAAAAGAAAACTACACCCCTTCCATGGCACTTTATAATATTAAATTTATCATCCTCGGCCCACGGGATTGGCAGAGTACGCTTAGGAATATATAATTTATTTTGGTTGCATATATTATTTGATAACAATTAAGAAATGGTATGCATTTACTCCATAGCATAGTATATACATAGCATATACCACAATATTAACAAAAACGACTAAAAATACCGTGATTTTCAAAGTGAATATATAACTCTGTAAATTTTCTGTGAGTGTTTTAAGCATCTACCTGGTGGTGTTTTTAATATCGAGCAGAAAAATCGCATCTCGTGTAAGGGAGAGTCCCCTTCAAATAATAAATTATTCTGTTTTTATGTTTTTTTAATTTGATTCATTGGAGATACAGACAGCAAAGTCTTAGTAATAGAGTTTTGTTTTTATCCTTTGGATACGGAACCCGAAAAAGGGTTGATTTTTAAACCAATATGATATATTTCTGTACATATTGTTTAAAATATTTTAAATAAATGTTTTTGACGAGCTCCAATAATCATTACTCTTAAGAATTGGAAGGTTTAATAATTGCGTTACTTATGAAAATAGATTAACTAATGATTATTCATTTTGAAATAAACTTTTTATTCTTTAAGCTTACCAGTGAACATAATGTTACTAAATCGATTCATGTAAACTAGACAATCATTACTGTATTCTACGCTTACAGAAATAAATAACTACAATTTAAATAAAATTGATCTAAAGTTCATTCCCCTTTAAAATGGCAATATTATTAGTAGATATGATTACAAGCAACAAAACTGTTTATCTGTCGACGTCCAACAGAGACAGGAAATTGAAATACAATCTAACAAACCTTTCACGGGCAGACGGTTTGAGTTGATGGCAGTCGATGTTTTGAATAAGTCTATTTATAAATTGTTATTACTAAATGCTATTCTGTTCCAAGACCCAAGATTATTTACAGTATTATCAAGATTATTTACAGTATTATTTATTTTCGTTATCATTCAAGGTATTTATTCACTATCAGGGACGATCAGGTAAAACGTTTTTTTAATGTTATTTGCTTGAGACGGTTGCACTGGTGTTTCGGTACTTTGAAGTATTAACAAGATTGGTTACGTTGCTTTAATTACTTCATGTGTTGAGTTGTCTGAACACTGAGTTTTCTATAGTTTCAGTTTCTTTTTCGTTTGCACAATCTTTATCTCCTTTAGCCGTCTTGCATCTAACTCTCTTGTTATTTATCTTACATGTGGTTAGGTTCTTGTCGCTATATAGACTTGTAAAGAATTTAGTTGCTGTGATAATTATACCGTTTCTATGACCCATATCCTTGCTTTAACTTTTTAGCCCTTCTATTCATTATTTTTTCGTTCTGACTTTCTTTTTGGCATTGTTTGTACTTTCTCTATGTTGTAGGGGTGTCTCAATGGTGTTCAGTCTGTTGTTTTATAGAGTTTCTTTATGTACTTATTTATTAGTTTATAACGTAAGGATAGTAGAAACGAACTAGCTTATTTGTAGTTTCGTTTTTTTTTTGTAGTTTCTTCCTTCTTTGCAAAATAATTGTTTGTTTATTTCCTCTTGCAAATTCTACTAAATTTCGTCGTCTGTTTTCCCGTATCCAAGTTGTTTCATGATTAAGTGTTTTTCTAGTATATGAACTCCCATTTTAGAGTTAAAGTCGGGGGACTTCAACGCTTGTATTAGTATAAGATTTTCATGTGATGTATTTATTGCGCTACTAATTGTATTATAGAACGCTTATATCTCACTGTCTCTTGTCATCGTCTCTTCGTCTCTTGTCATTTCCCTATACTTAAATAATGAATACTTGCACCCTTCTATATTTAAGTTTAGTATAGCCAAACGCAATCTGTAAATCTGTAATACCTATGAAACTGTCTATGTAGTCCTTTACTTTTTATTATTATAAAGCCCGCTGCATATTTGCCTGGAGTTTGTCCTATTTAACATAATATAACATTATCATTATCTATCATTATATCACATCTCATTTCTGAAATTCCTATTATGTCGTATTTTATATATTTTGTCTATTCCTCTAATTCTTAGGATAAATAATTCTTCTAACACTAAGAAAGGATAAGGTTCTTAAATTATTTTAAGCTTTCACGATTTGTATTCTTATTGTTTAATCAAATACTTATTATTAATATTGGCTAAATTTATTTATTTATTCATAGTTACTGCTACTTAGTAAATAGTGCTTTAAATATTCCTTATAAGAAATGAAGATAACGAAAACGGTTCTGAACTTCATCACTTTTCATTAAAACGTCATAAGTTAGGATTTCACTGAATTTTTTTTATAAAAATTGCTGAATTTCACAAAATGATGAAAAATTCTTGAATGGATTTAAGATGTCTGTTTGTAATTGTAATATTTAACTGGTGTAGGACTCTCACAAATTACAATTTTGGATGATTTAGTGCAAAATTAATTACAGCTTGTTACGCAACGTTACTATTAATTTACTAAGAATTCAAAGTCATGGCCACCTGATTAAAAAATAGAGAGTCATCATTAATATTCATAAAAAATAAATCATTAAGTTGTGTATTATATGAAGTATTTATACTACATAGTAGTTTTTTATACTGGTCTGGTTTTAGATACTATTATAGTGTATATGTATTTATAGACTATTACAATTAGATATTTGGAAAATGTTGGTCTACATTGATATTTTTACAAAAGAATAAATAAAATGTGAAATCAAATTTGCTTGTTTGTTTTAGTACCAAAACTCATAAAAGTCAGATTTTTTATTAGGTTGTGAAAAACATGAATGATAGTTGTTTAAAAGAAATAAGATCTTACGTTACGCAGATTTTATTTATTTCCTGTCCGGTTGTAGGAAAATTAAACAGGAAAATCGGTCATAATTATGTATAGATAGAAAATTTCCTAAGATGTATTACCTTGTGTACAAAAAATATATAAATGAGCTAGTACCAAAATAACTTAAACATTAATTTTTGTTTTCTTTTATTATGCTCCTAAGTACCTAACTTTTTTCTAATTACGAAACCACTCTGCTCCTGATTGATTTAAATAGCAATTTTTAAGCTCGTAATATTTCTGTCACCTAAAACCAAAATTATATTCAAGACTAGCTATAGAAGATATATGAAAGTTTTTAATTTAAAACATGATTAGCAAATAATATATAAAAATATGGTAAACAGGTACAAGAGAATATTGTATAATTATTTAAGGAAACGATTAACGGTCATTCACGTCATTGGCGAAACATGTTAGAACTTGTTCCACGAACTTAGACGCCAATCGCATTTGACTCATTTTAACCGGAACCATCGAGTCATCCGGGCTTAATGATCTTCATATTAACGGTGACTGTTTACAAGAAATTATTATATTGTGTAATTTAATGTAACATGCAAAACGCTTTCCACTATCAATTTTTCACTGTTGAACATATACCTTTGTAAACAATGAGATTTTGATGACTATTTTAATATATATAGAACATAGTTTATCCTTGCGCTAATAATAGTAGGCAATCAAAGATAAAACTACATTTAGACATAGGTAATTACCGATTAAAGATATCAGGTTTTATTACGGGTATTATATGAATTGGTATTTATTTGTATATATTGCAACATATACGTAGATATAGAAATAGTTTTTTTGTTATTTTTATTACCATATTATTATTATTATTTTATATAATATATATAGGAGGTCAATTACTATTCTTTTTGAAATATTTAATTTTACTTATGGTGGTATCATGTAGCGAAGAATTATGCAACGCAACTTTAATCGAGCAGTCTATTTCCTTTTTAAAAAAATACTCTTTCATTTTAGAAATATTAGCTGTGTCGTGGATAGAATCTGTGGATAATACAAATAACTGTTTCTTGTGTAAAGTGAACCTTCAAAGTTTGAGTCAGCAGGCATTGCCACCTTTAATGGTGAACTCCTATAAAAGTCAAGGAAAAACTAACATTGACGTAGTATAACAGCCTCATCAATCATAGTCGGTACACACGTTTGAAAACATTCGGTGCAAGGAAATAATTGTTAAAATGAGTTTCATAAATAAAGTTGTTTTGATAACTGGTGCTGGATCGGGGATCGGAGCGGCAATTGCTATTCATTTTGCAAAGTTATCTGCGAATCTGTCATTAATAGATTTAAATTTAGAAAACCTTAATAAAGTTGTGCAAGAATGTGAAAGTGTGAGTAAACTCAAGGTTTTAAAAGTTTCAGCAGATTTAAGCGACATTAATAACGCTAAAGATGCTGTTAATGCTACGATACAAAAGTACGGCAGAATAGATGTCGTAGTCAACTGCGCTGGACGAAGTGGCAGTGGTGGTATCACAAGTGCCGAGTTATTGGATAACCTGCACAATGTTCTTAATGTAAATCTCATATCTCATATTGCTGTTACTCATTATGCCTCTGAGGCGTTAATAAAAAGCAAAGGTTCCGTTATTAATATTTCAAGTATATTTGGAACTACCGTTATAAAAGGAGGAATTCCATATACAGTATCAAAAGCGGCAATGATACATTTTACCAAATGTGCAGCTTTGGAATTAGGTGAAAAAGGAGTGAGGGTTAATTCTGTATCTCCAGGACCAGTTAACACTAATATAAGAATGAAGGAATTGAAGAGTCAAGAAGTCAGTGATCAATTCTGGAACTACCTGGGAGATCAAACACCATTAAAACAATTAGTGCAAGCTGAAGAAGTAGCCGAGATGGTAGAATTTTTAGCAAGTGACAAAGCAAGGAGCATTACTGGCATAGATTATATTGTGGACTCAGGAATGTCGTTACAGAAATTTGAATTTAGGTGAATTGTTATTTTAAAGTTATTTTTAATTAAATTGTATTGTTATAATTTTTGTTACAAATTTAATTTGAGATTAAAAGTATGTTTATTTAAATGTGTTTTTTTTATATATTACATAAACACTTAGCATTCTAATCAACAAAGTTATTACCGTCCTGTCTAAGAGTTAACTCATGAAAGGTAAGTTAAGTCTCCAAATTCCAAACTCCAATCTCCAAAAAATTAATTGAATAGTAGTAAATTCATTCATTACCTTCTTATCTTAGTCTGAGGAAATAATTATACCCTATTTTAGCTTTACTTGTTAATATATGTAACTTCGTGGTCATGATCGAATTTGCAAAAAAATATTTACTACTACTATTTAATCACGAAGCGTGTTAGGCAAATATGTTAACAATAAATTAAATGCGTCAGCATCAGCATTGGTTGAAAACATATAGTTTTTGAAAAAGTGACAGATTTCTTCAAACTCGGATACCGTAATGGTAAATTATCAGCAAAATGTATTAACAGTTTATCGTCCCACGGGTAGGTATTTGTGGCGCAGTATAAATGCTTATTTAATTTTGTTCGTTATTGCTGCAAATATAAAACTTAATATCATTTTGAAATACTTATTAATGTGTGTTGCTAAGACAAACTTAAGTTCTTTTAAAGTTTATATTTTATTAGTCCGTTTCGATAGGTCAGAGTGAAACTCTAAAGTATTTTCACATAAGGGTCGCTAAAATAAAAAGCTTCTGTTTCTGGTATTCGTTGTTATCACTATATTTGTTGTTAGCAACTGAAATACGTCATCGGTGAAAATTTTAATTGTCTAGTGATTATGGTTCGTGAGATACAGCATGGAGACAAAAAGACTGTCAAACGGAGAGACGGACAGCGAAGGCTTAGTGCTAGGGTTCCGATTGCGGAATTCGTTCTGGTTACGGAAACTTTATAAACATTGTTCAGAAATAGTACGTGGGTACATTATTGTTAACACTTGATAGCAACAACAACCTATAATGTTAATTTAGCAGTTACACAGTCATGAACAAAAAAAGGCAACCCTAGTAAACTGATAATACACTTCAGGGTCTTTTCAGACAACTTGTACATGTATAACAAGTTACTTGATATCCAATTAATAATATTCGAGAAATAACATTTTTGTATCGCAAAAAAATATATTTAATATAGAATTATGGCACTTATAGACATTATTTTGTCTATAAGTGTTGTTGAATATTATGATCGCTGGCTGGTAAAATTTATAAATTCAATTCGGGGCTGTTTATTACTTTACTTGACCTCCTACAGTGTTTTTTTTCGGAAAAGCATTAATGTACGTAATAATCACATTTATAATTGGAAAAAACAATCACAAAGTTGTAGATCACAATATATGAATTATTGGTTATGTTTTGCACTCGATATTTACACACATTCATGATAACAAAACTATTAAATATAACGATAATATTATAGAACTTTTAACGATAACCATTGCAAAAATACAATTTATTTATAATGAGACTTTATTAATTTAATATTCAACAAGATCATCAAATAAAAATAATAATAAAGTAACTTAAACTAATTATTATATAAATAAAATACCTTATAACTAAAATATTTAAAATATATTATGTACCTGTAATACTTTACCAGAACAGTTTAACAGAATTAAAAAACCGACTTTAAAACTAAAAAGAAAAAAATAATGAAATTTCATATTTATTATATACTACCTATTATTAATATGTCCTATTTACTAATAGGTTCTGAAGTCGGTGCCAAGCCATTTAGTATAGGAATTCAGCTGAATACATTTTCGTTATTATTTTTTTTTTCTTCGTATCGATTCAAGCTAGTAATCATATTAAGATTTAATTGTTCTTTTATAGCTTTGTTTACGTATCTTAATTTCTGAAGTAGGCATTTCATAAAGTTGTTTATTTTTAACGTAGTTATTTTTATATAATACTTTTTAGTGTATTGCTACATTATGAATTAGCCATGAGTGGACCTACAAAAGGTACGCCTTAAAAAATACAGATCTCAAGAAACGGAAACGGATAACTGTAGTCGTCTCCGTAAAAATGCTCTTCGAAACACAATTTCACGTTCTTGTGGGACTAGGTTGGCCATGAAGGCATATATGAAATCACCATTACGTCAAGAAACTCTTGATCAGCATAATTCTAGACTCGGTAAGATCCAAGAGCGTCTTGCGAATGAGTATTTTGAGCAGAGAGCCAATAGACTTGGCCTTATTAATAAGCGTTTAGAGAACGAGTCGACTGAGCAGAGGGCTCATAGATTAGAAGTGATACGAAACCGTACAGCCACCGAGTCTGCTCAGTAACGTGAGAACTGGCTAGCGGCAGTGCGTCAGACTTCACATATCCAAAACAACAGATGTCATAGTCACAGCACGTTTTGATTACTTTCCGGAGGTGCTAGTACAAAACTTGTACAAAAATGCTCATAAAATAAAAACTAAACCTACTGAATCCTACCTGAATCAAATTTTTCGAAATGATTCCGCATCAAACAAAAAAGAATTACGTAAATCTGTTCAGAAACCTCGAAGAAATCGGTGTACATACATAAAAAAAAAAATAGAAATATACCAGCCGAATTGAGAATCTCCTCCTTTTTGAAGGAGTTGGTTAAAAAAGATGGTTTTACACGTTGCGTATATGTATTTATTTATTTAAACTTTATTGTACAAAATTATACAATTGGCGGACTTAATGCTAAAGCATTCTCTACCAGTCAACCGAAACATTATACAGAAAAATAAGAACTACAAGGGTACAATACAGAAAATAAAAAAATATTAAATTCAAAACTATGACTACGGATCTAAAAAATATAATGTAAATAAATGTATATATATTTTTTTATTTTTATATCAGAACAACTATAAATAAAATGTATTTCTTATATGATTATTGAACTTCTTATATGTAGGTACGTATATAATCAAAGAAATTTAAAGGTTTAATTTCAAATTGATTAAAATAAAAGAACATAAAATGTTTTCTAAAATATGTTTAAATTGCATGGACTTCTAAACCTCGGCAAAAGCGTTCATAATATATTTTGTATAAAAAGTAGACTTGTAGATGTCAACCTCGATGATGTTGAGAGCTATAGAGAAATGGTTTTAAAGAAGTAAATTGAAATGTCTGATGCTCTACAGTTACCATAAACAACGTCTGAAGAATGTGCTGTGTATTTTTTCTGTATTATATTAATATTTATTTTATTATATTTTTAAGACGTTATTCAAAATATATATTATATATGTTTACACTGCTATTTACACGTTTACTACTGTTTAGTAGTAGTATTACTGTTTGGTGAAACCGAAGCGTGAACTATCAGTTCACAAGACGTTGGTGAATGCAAAAAGTCTTCGAATATGTTCGAAACTAGTCGCTTAATAATTAAAAAAAAAGAGAGTGAGGCACACAATAATAATGATAAGAATTTTGCTCTTTCTTTAAAACTCATATTTAATTTTAGTTAACGACATTCCGGAGTCTATAATATAATCACATCCTGTAATACTTTTCGCTTTTTCACTTGCCAAAAACACCGCCATCTCGGCCATATCTTCTGTTGTAGCTAAACGTTTTAACGGATGTTCTTCGGCTAAAGAGTTCCAAAACTTTAGGTTAGTTTCTTCTTGACTTGAGTTAGGATAATCTGACCAAAAATTTGTTTTTACAGGTCCAGGAGATATGCAATTAACACGAACTCCCTTTTCAGCTAGCTCCAAAGCAGCACATTTTGTAAAATGTAGCACTGCTGCTTTTGAAACATTATATGCTATCGTTCCTTTTCCAACAGATGTCGCCATCATACTTGCAATATTAATAACACATCCTTTACTTTCTATTAATGCATCAATGGCATAGTGCGTCAGTGCTATAACAGATTTAACGTTAACATCTAGCATATTATCCAGGATATTTAATACATTCTCACTTCTTATATTTCCCATACCAGCTATTCCAGCACAATTGATGACCACATCTATTTTGCCAAACTTTTGTTTTGTTGAGTGTACAGCATTTTTAATTTGATCCCTGTTCCGTAAATCTGTGATTACTGTAAATACTTTAGCTTTACTTAAATCTTCACATTCTTTAGCGACTTTATTAAGATTTTTGTCATTCATATCAAGTAATGATAATGTCGCTGATAATTTTGCAAACTGAATAGCAATTGATTTTCCTATTCCCGAACCGACACCGGTTATTAAAACAATCTTGTTTTTAAAATCCATTTCGTTGAATTTATATTAGTGTGAGAACTAGAGCTGCCTAGACAGTACTACTACATTACTTTACATTTCCTATTACCTTGGCTTTTATAGTTCAAAACTTATCTATATTTGCCTATCATTTAAGTATTAATTAGAGTTATTGATAACTAAATTATTCAAATACCATTAATTTGTATTAATTATTATTTATATAATTATAAACATTTTCATTTTAAAGCATATCTGCATTTACTATAGCATTTATAGATATAAATGATTAAAAAAGTTATTTTGATTAGAATTAATTAGAGTCAAAATTAAGATTAATTAAAATTATTTTACAAAATTATTTAAACACCATTATTTCATACTTAGGTTTATTTATGAACTATTAATTTATAATTCTTTTTTGTGAACTAAAGTATTAAATATTCACACCATAAGCTTATTTTTAAGTAAGTAAGGTAGTAAGTTTACGTATTAAAGAAAATTTTAGTTTTATTTATTTATTTATTTATTTATGGCACCCCAACGACTTTTTCACTAATACAATTTACATAACTTAACATATTTTATGTTCTAGAGTGAACCAGTCACTTATAGGAATGCACAACACTTTCATTAAAACTTACAAAAATAAAAATTACAAATATACAACATACAATTATAGCATAAAATAAACAAAGGTAAAACTAAAAGTTAAATAAAACTAAATAAAAACTGATTAAATTTAAACTATAGTATATACACGATATTATAAACCAAGGCAAAATATAATGTTTGCTAACTTAAAAATTAAAAAAAAAAACATACCTACGTTAAGAATTAAACAACTAATATATAGAAGAAATAAACAAAATGCTAAATTACCAAATTAAAAAAGAGGGTAAAATAAAAGTAAGTTAAGACACATACTTGGTCGAAAGTAATTTGCGGAACTGTGATAGTGTACTGGAAAAGATGTTAATGCTAGAATAAAGATTCTGAATTTCGTTAAATGTTCTCATAAATCGTTTCATGGGCGCCGAATGATCGAGATTAGTTCGAGATTTTTGGGGACAGAACCTATTTAGCTTCCATTCTGTTCTTGGAGTGCTGTCGCGTGGTACCGAATATACATACTTCGCTGGTGAGTCTCGGATCTTGTATAGAATTATTGATAATTTTATGTAGAAATATTAGATCGTAAACTTCTAAAGATACTACACTTCTACGATTTTCTAAAGATATCATATCAAAGTGTTTAAGTCTCGTTTTGTAATCGGTACCGTGTGTGAGAATATTAAATTTATACTGCAGATAACGTGTGAAACTTTTCTGAACGCTCTCTATGCGATTCACGTGTGTTCTATAAGTAGGGTTCCAGACTGGTGACGCGTAATCTAGAATACTGCGTGCATATGTATTATAAAGCACATTGAGAACCTGGGAGGAATCAAAGTCGCGGCATATTCTCTTTATAAACCCCAGTATTTTATTGGATTTATCAATGATATTATCCACATGTAGTATAAATGTGAGCTTGCAGTCCAGGATCACTCCCAGATCACGTATTGTGTAGACTTTCTGGATAGGTCCTTTAACTTAGACGATGATTGAAACGATTTGTGTTTTTTTGTAAATGTGATGTGATAACATTTGTCAGGATTAAGGACAATACACTAGGAAAACACTGAGTTGAGGTCGTTTTGAAGCAGAGATATGTCTGCGTCTGATTCAATCACCTTGTATAATTTTACATCATCTGCATATATGAAACATAAACTATGTTTAGCACAACTTGCTATATCATTAATAAAAATAATAAACAAAATAGGTCCCAAAATGGATCCTTGTGGAACACCAGATGTAAAAGAGTAAAGTAAGGACCACTAACAACGACTCTTTGTTTTTTCGTCGTAAGATCAGACTTGAACCACCGTAAAAGCCGTCCAAATATACCAAGATTTGCAAGCTTCTGCAATAGGAGTTTATGATCTACTTTACTAAATACTACTACTAATAGATATAAAGATAGATATTAATCTAAGAAGTCGTTTAAAAAAATAATAAATTAGAATAAAAGAACATGATAAGTGTTAAATATACAATTACACACCTAAACGTATATATTTATAATATATATGTATAAGTGTGTAAATTTATTACTGTCATTATATGTTTATAATGAATAAACATATACATATAAGTAAACAGACACATATACATCATGTTTGTTGCAAAATGACATAAAATATTTTCAAATTAACACACGGATTATGGTGACTTTAAAAGTGCTCTTTAAACAATTTTTAATGGTGATTTTGGACTTATATATATATATGTTTTCATAATAGACTTCAGTTTTTAAGTTGTAAATTTGATGATTTCCTAAAAGATGTCTGCGATCCCAGCTTGAGTAATAATCAAACTATAAGGTTAGGATTTTGAAAATAATCTCAGATGCTTTTAAACTCAATAAATTGGTTTTGTAGAAAATCATAATTTTCAAAATTTATAATTCCACAAACATTTATATCCTTAATCGGTACGTAGATGACTTAAATAAAAGCTAAAACGTAGATTCTTCTAAGTCAAAATTAAGTTTTATCAAAAGGTTAAATATTTTATCAAAAAGTATATTTTTGTAATAAATTGTTAGTTATACTTCTACAACAGTTACCTAGTGTTATTTCCTATTTTTATACGTTATAACTTAAATACACGATATGCATACATGTAGTTATTATAAAATTGATGTCAAGGGTACAAGATTATAAAACAGTATAGATACCATACTGTTTTATAATGTTGTGCCCTTTAGATATTGCATTAAGGAGTAATCATTGAGTTATATTTATAAAATATTATATAGTAGATAGATATGGACGTAAGATTAAATGCCTTAAAAAGGATGGCTGACATCGTTTTATATCAAAAACCGATTCGCAAGTGCTCGTCCATTTTGTTATAAAGAAATATAAAAAATATTTAGTATGTTACGATGTGATAAGAGATTATTCATTCAAATATCGTTGAAATTATTATTACTTGAAAATGGAAAAATACTTAGTCAGTAATTATTTATTTCCTTTCCGCTTCTACGCAGAATAAACAGGTAATTCAATCATAATGATGTACAGATTCTACTGAGATCTATTAACTAGTTTTAAGAAAGCTATTTCCATATTGATTATAATCTATATTTTTGTGTCCTTATTATATGTATATAATAATATATTTGTTTCCAATTTAAATTATATATTAAGTTACGTAATAAATACATAAGATAATTATGAAAATTATCAAATTGGGAAGAGTTTATTGAAAAAACAATGAACTCACGTTCATATTTATTATAGCTATATGATCTCTTCACTCGAGGAACATGGGGACTTGATCTGTGAACTTTGCCGCCAACCACAATTGATTCATTTTTAAGAGAACCATAAAGTCATCAGAGTTCTCATAACGCCCCACTAACAACATTTTCAATTTTCAAAATGACGATGACTAATTACAACAAATTCTTATATTGTGTAATGTTGTGTGAAAAAGGCATTACATTACAAGAAACCAATGTTTCACTGTTGAAAGTTTTGCAATCACAATAGTTCCCTAGATTTTCTAACAGAATTCTTAATCTGTAGATAATTGTTGTGTAAAAAATAGCTCAACACAAATTAAACATAGTTTTCCTTGTAATTACATACAATGTTATAGTAGGAATTCCATAATAACTATTGATTACATCGTAATAGCAGTAAACAGTTAAAGTTATTAAGGTATATGTTACTTAGTTGTTATTGCTATAAAAAGGTATCAAAATATGTTTTTTGTTATATAATCTGACTTAACTGAAATATTTTAAAAACAGAAATAACTGTTAAAATGTAATTCCGCAAAGCAAATTGTTGTTATTCTTATAATTCCTGATTATATATTGACGCAGCGAAAGATGTTAAACAAATTAAAAACATTCTATGTTGTTGTAAACTGCCACGATTCTAGGTAGCAACCTAAATTATTTAAAGTATTTAGAATTTTGTAATTTTCATCTGTTGCAGTGGTCGCTGGTTACCTAGCCGGTCTCCCCGTGTGGGGTCTCACCCGGCTGGGTTGACCGACCCTGCAGCATAACAGCTCATCCTCTCCCCTCCCTCTTTTCTTGGGAGGGCGACATATACCCTAGAGCCAAGACCCACATACGCCCGTCTTAACAGGTAGTGAAATATACATCAGTATAAGGCCAAGACCCGCCTTAATACCGATTCATCTCCCGCCGCAGGGAGAGAAGATACAAACGTGGATAATTTCCATCCTTCGTTTTGATTACGTCATACACGCGCTGGGAATTTTCCATGAACTTGATGCCGATTAAAACGTAGAGTTACAAAGTAACATCCTTTTAAACCTAACTACTTTAATCTTCTTGCGGTTTTTAGATGTGTTTCTGAAATATATTTGTTATATCCTTATTGGCTCTTCCGCAATTACTCAGTTAATTACTGAAATGGACTATTTTATAATATTATTCAAGCTATTATTTGGACTATCGTGCAGATAACAAATTACTTTTATATACTGTTATTAATTAGGTACTTCTAATATACCACTTCAAATATTGTAGCAATAGTAAAAATATACACAAAAAAATAAATAAATAAATAAAATAAAGAAAAAAAAAGAAAAAAATTCATACAATAGTAGTTCTAAAGGAAGGAGTAGTTCAAGAAGGATATAATAATACGGGAGTAGATATATTTTATATTTTATATTGTTATTGTTTTTAATTATTCCGAGAACACGACTACACAAAATACATTAATTTGAATATATCTGTCATTCATTCACGCGAGTGCTCTTTACAAAAATGTGGGTACAAGACTTGTGACAACTATAATAAATGATAAACTAATATCATATATATATGATATACATTACTATATATACTATTTTGTTTGTATACTACTACTGCATACAAACAAAATAGTATACAAGCTTATATTACTAGTACATTCAATATACTACTTGCACCTTGTAAATAACTACAACAATGTAACGTGTTTATTTAGGCATAATTGTATATATTTCTCAATATCAATAAAATATAAGTATAAACTGTCAAACAATTTTGTATTCGAACCTAGATGTATTAAAGTTTTATTGACACATTTTCAGCTTACGAAATCTTTCCATAACAGACAGAAGAGTTAAAAATATTCCACAAAAAGCTATCACCGGATCCGGTATATATATTTTTAAAGATCAATAAAAAAATTATAAAAAAATTAAACAAAAACATTTTTTTTGCAGTATAATTTAAACACTGTTTCTAAGCTAAATTGATTAACTAGTATTTTATAAATATGTTCCTACATTTCATATTCATATTTCATACTTAATATACGTATACGTACTTAATATATTAATTTTAACCCAACACTGACTCCGTCCCCCCATGCGGAGGTGCGCAAGGCGAACTTTAAAAAAAAAAAAAAAAAAAATATATATATATATATATATATAGATAGATATACGTAGCAAACAATTTATTCTATAAAATAATTGTAATGAATTATAATTAAATTATATAAGTATTAATATCTTCTTGTATCAGTTGTTTCTCAAATAAATCATGAATACCTATATTAATTAATTTGTAAAAAGTTACAATGATCATTGTGAGTCAATTGTAGGATATACAAATATAATCATCGCTGATATCCTCTTTGCATTTTAAGAATTAAAAATTTGAATAGGCAGGTAGGTTTTGTCTTCTTGTAAATTAATAAATTATTTAAAAAATTGTGTAGCATGAGAAATTTGAGTACCTATTAAAATCTAAAATTCAGAAAAATATTAAATTATCTGAACAATCCTTAAATTACTTAAAAATGGAGTTACTCAACATATAAACCGTCTGACCAAAGAGACATCGGCTTTAAAATCTATTGTAAGATGTCGAGCTAATGGGCAAAGGGACAGATACCTATCTATTATTATTTAATGATGATGATGATGATTGTATTTTTTGCTTTTAATAATCCTGTAGGATATGCTATGCTTTTGTTGCTACATCTATTATTAAATTAAAATATAAAAGAATTTTAAAACTTATCTTATTATCTTATCTATATATTATCTTATCATCTTATCCAAATATTACTTATTATCTACATCTTTTAGTTAATTATTGCGAGAAATGCCGTGTAATCATTACATGAGCAAAATTCGAGGAGATTACCCTTATTAAATTTTGTTATTAGTTTTTATGCTCCAAAATCTATAAACATTATCAGACAGAGTAACGTTTAGATCGATGCATCAATAAACTATAATTTAATTCAATAGTCTTGAAATCCATTAGGTTAGGTTAAAATAGGACAGCCCTTCTTCTTCGGGAGGTGTTGCGGTCGGCCGCGGTTAGTACGGCATTTGTGGTCGGCCGTATACGCGCTTTGGGGCTGGAGGTAGCTCTTCATAAGACCGAAGCCTTACTTTTCCATGGGCCTCGGAGGGGGGGACCTCCTCCAGGTCCCGGTTTACGTTCGATGGAATCCCTGAAAATCCCTGGAAATATCTGGACGGCAGGTGGAATTTCGGGGCCCACTTTGCCTGGCTAGCCCCGAGAGTCGTGAGAGCTGCCGCCTCATTAGGTAGGTTGCTGCCGAACGTGGGTGGCCCTAGCTCCAAATGCCGTCGGCTGTACTCTGGAGTCATCCGGAGTATGGCGATGTATGGAGCACCCGTCTGGGTGGATGCCCTTAGTCGCGCCAACAAGACCCTGCTGCGACGTCCGCAGCGGATCATCGCTACAAGGGCGATCCGCGGATACAGAACGGTCTCATGGACGGCGGCATGCGTGCTGGCCGGAGATGCCCCCTGGGAGCTGCAGGCGGTGGTCCTCGCCGAAGCGTATCACTTCGTGGCTGATAGGAAGTGCCTGGGGGAGGCCCTTACTCGAGAGGAGCTCACACGCATGCAAGGGGAGGCGCAGGACACCCTGCTACGTCAGTGGTCTAAAGATCTGGCCCCACCGGTTCCTGGGCAGTGGACGGTGGACGCAGTTAAGCCAGTCCTTCGGCAATGGGTGAGGCGGTGACACGGGTCGCTAACCTTCCGTTTGGTGCAGGTACTTTCCGTACACGGATGTTTCGGAAAATACTTGCACCAAATCGCTAGACGGAAGGACACCCTGATGTGTCATGAATGCGGTGCGCCACAAGATACGGCGCTCCATACGCTGGAGGTGTGTGCCGCATGGAATTCACAGCGACATAAGCTTTCAGCGTCCTTAGGACAGGATCTCTCTCTGCCGGTCATTATCAACGCCATGCTCGACAGTGAGAGATCGTGGCAGGCGGTGGTCTCCTTCTGCAAAAACGTCATGATGCAGAAGGAGGCCGCGGAGCGGGAAAGGGAGGATAACGCTTCCTCTAACTTACTCCGACGCAGACGTACGGGGGTAAGGAGAAGACGCTTCGCCCACCATCTTCACCATCCGTAAAGATATGGGGTTACCGGTCGGAAGTCGGGGCTTTCGGCTGGGTTGTCAAAATGACCCCATACGTCTGAGGGGTGACCTTCGTGTGAGTGAGGTTACCCCACATTGTGCCGAGGCCCGGTTTGTATCCGGATCTACCGCCGGGGCAAGTTGGCGAATGGTAACGCGACCCCATCTTGCTCCACCATGGCGGACGACTGCTCACACGTAGGGTTTTTAGCCGGTAACAGTCCGGCATAAACACTCTGGTACCTCCGTACTGGAGTGGTATCCATGAGGATTTTCCCCACGACAAAAAAAAAAAAAAGAAAAAAAAGAAAAAAAGGACAGCCCTTCTTTGGTTAGAAATAAGTGCATTAAATTAAAAAATACATAAAGTAATAAAACCTTTTATTCTTAAATTTCAATGAAAATTAAAAGTAAAACGATAAAGTTTAGCAATAAACTAATAATTATTCAACTAAATTAAAATTTCTGTAACGACATTTCTGAGTCCACAATATAATCTATGCTGGTAATACTTCTTGCTTTATCACTAATCAACATATCGGATCTGGCGACCGGATCCGGTGAAAGCTTTTTGTGGAAAATTTTTAACTCTTCTGTCTGTTATGGAAAGATTTCATAAGCTGATAATGTGTATCAATAAAACTTTAATACATCTGGTTTTAAATAAAAACTTGATTGACAGTTTATACTCATTTAAATTGACTGTAAGGGCCCTACGCAGAAGAGACTTTAATTAAAAATTTTAAATTTTAAAACTGGCAGGGATTTGTATTTGCAACCACGAAATGTTTTGTCATTCTACCAAGAGTGGCAAAACCAATTCTATATACAAATAATCCGGGATGGCGGAATATCAAGAAGGATATAAGGAGAGCAATATTTTGTAAGAAAACTTTCAGGTGAAACCGGCTTTTTACTGCTACATCAAAGTAATTATTACCTTAAAATAGATATTGGGAGTCGGAATTACTTTTTTGGTTAATATCATAAACCTAATGTTGATGTTAAAGAAAGAATAAAGAAGGGTTTTTATAAAAACTGTAACATCGTGTTGACTTTCAGAGTAAAATACTATTGAACCACGGTGATGATAGGTAGATTCTTAGTATGAACATTTAAAAAAAAAAAGAAATTTGTCTTTCAGAAAGTTGTTTCAATATTATTGTAAACAGTGGTACAAGTTTTTGTTCATCCTTTTTATTATTTTTTCTGTGATGTATAAAATATATTGTATTATCATTATGACTCGGCAATTAATATTGAATTATTTTTTAAAAGGATACTACTTTATGTAGGTATGGTAGCCATACTTTACACAGGTACTTTGATACAAATTTTTAGGAGCTTGAAAACCAGCAATATCTTTATTTATGTATCAAATACGTTATTACAATAAAACTTAAAACATTTTATACGCTTGTCTCTAAACTTATCTCTACGAAAAGATCTAAGCTAAAAAATTAAAAAACCGGCGAAGTGCGATTCGGACACGCGTGGAATGGCGATTAAAAAACGGCAAAAAGCAAAAAAAAAACACATTGTTGTGTAGAGCTCTAAATAAACATTCATTTAATTTAAATTTAATAATTTATTTTTGAATTGATTATATAACAAAATTTTCTGTAAATATTTCAAACAAAAGAAAATTACGTTTGTTGTTCGAATGCGTCCCTCAAATATTTATTTTATTTTGTTTCTAGTATTTGTTGTTATAGTGGAAATACATCCTCTGTGAACATTTTAACTCTCTAGCGATTACGGTTCAGGAGATACAACATGGAGTCAGAAAGACGGTCAGACGGACAGCGAAGTCTTAGTGATAGGGTACCGATTTTCAAGATTGGTTACGAAACTTAATAAACATTGTTCAGAATAGTAAGTGGGTTCATTATTGTTAACACTTAATAGCAAAGGTGGATAACACCACCTATAATGTTAATTTAGCAGTTACACATTTTCGGCGCGTTGTCATGAACAATGAAAGGCAACCCTAGTAAACTGATAATACACTGATAACTGATAATACTTAGTAATCACATTTATTATTGGAAAAAACATATTCGTAAATTTGTAAATAACATTAGTTGAAATATTGATTATGTTTTGTACACGATAAATTCACACATTCACGATTCATTTAAAGGTTTTAAATGAAACATTTAAATTTATTTCAAGGTTTAAAATGAAACGAAATAACTATTCCATACTTCGCAACATTTTTTCTAATTTGTCTTACATGATCAGGACAGTTAAATTGTCGTTTAATATTTTGTAAACAAAAATCTGTTCTTTATTTTCTTGATTTTAGTCTTTCCTGAAAACTCTAGTTATAAAAATCAGTAAGTGATTAAATAGATTTTTAACCAGCAATATAAGTGTAAATTGGATGGACTCCTAAACTTCGGATAAAAGCTTTCATAATAATTTGTATAAAAAGAAGAATTGTGAATGTCGACCTCGATGATGTTGAGAACTTTGAAGAAATGTTTTTAAAGAAGAAAATTGGATGTCTGATGCTGTACAGTTACCGTAAACATATATGATATGAAATTTATATCTATTTTATAATATTTTCATAATAATTACTATTTGGTTAACGGTTCAAAATACAAAAATGTTTCTAAATACGTCGTGATCATAAATAAAGTCTAAGCGAATGGGTTCTAAACTAGTAAGGCGATGATAAAAAAAGAGAGTGAGGCACACAATAATAATGTTAAGAATTTACTCTTTATTTAAAACTCATTTTTAAATTTAGTTAACGACATTCCGGAGTCTACAATATAATCACATCCTGTTATATTTTTCGCTTTATCACTTGCCAAAAACACTGCCATCTCGGCCATATCTTCTGTTGTAGCTAAACGTTTTAATGGATGTTCTTCGGCTAAAGCGTTCCAAAACTGGTTAATTTCATCTTGACTTGCGTTAGTATAACCTGCCCAAAAGTTTGTTTTTATAGTTCCAGGAGATATGCTATTAACACGAACTCCCTTTTCTGCTAGCTCCAAAGCAGCACATTTTGTAAAATGTACCACTGCTGCTTTTGAAACATTATATGCTATCGATCCTTTTGAAATAGTTGTCGCCATGATACTTGCAATATTAATAACACATCCTTTGCTTTCTATTAATGCATCAGTGGCATAGTGTGTCAGTGCTATAACAGATTTAACGTTAACATCTAGCATATTATCCAGGACAGTCAATACATTCTCACTTCTTATATTTCCCACACCAGGTATTCCAGCACAATTGACGACCACATCTATTCTGCCGAACTCTTGTTTTGTTGAATGTACAGCATTTTTAATTTGATCCCTGTTTCGTAAATCTGTGATCACTGTAAATACTTTAGCTTTACTTAAATCTTCACATTCCTTAGCGACTTTATTAAGATTTTGTTCATTAATATCTAGTAATGATAATGTCGCTGATAATTTTGCAAACTGAATAGCAATTGATTTTCCTATTCCTGATCCGGCACCGGTTATTAAAACAATCTTGTTGTTGAAATCCATTTCGTTAAATTTATATCAGCGTGAGTACTATAGCTGCTCAGACAGGACTACTACACTACTTTTAATTTTCTTTTATCTTGACTTTTATAGTATAAACTTATCTATATTTGCCTATCATTTAAGTCTTAATTAGAGTTATTGATAACTAAATTATTCGAAAATCATAAATTTGTATTAATTATTTTTTTTGTAATTGTAGACATTTTCATTTTAGAACATGTCTACATTTATTATAGCATTTATAGACATAAATGTTTAATAGAGTAATTTTAATTAGAATTAATTAGAGTTAAAATTAAGATTAATTAAACTTATTTTAAAAAAAATATTCAAACACCATTATTTCATACTGAGGTTTATTTATGGACAATTTATTTATATTTCTTTTTCGTGAAATAAAGTATTCACACCCTGAGCTCATTTTTGAGTAAGTAAGTTGGTAAGTTTAAGTATTAAAGAAAATCTTAGTCTTAATTAAAATAGAAAAAAAATGTATTAAAAGCGAAAAATTTTACACCATTTTATACAAAATAAGCTTAGTAGATTTTTTTTTTACTCTGTGCTGCTTTTTTGAAGGAGTTACAGGAGCGTGATGGCTTATCGTAATTTTATATCATATTAATCCGACTACTTATATCATATTTCGTTTATTAAGCTGATTTAAGCTGCGACAGAGTTGGAAAATTATCAGTCAGATAATGTCGTGATACCAGACTGGTATCTGACTCATACTCAATATCTCATATTATGTCATCATACTCACTATCTCAGCTCTCTCTCTAGAGCTAATCCTCTCATGAATAGTGACTCGTTTAAATTGCCGAGTCTGTACTTACGCAAGCCAAAGATCTAGCGAGTGAAATTGTTGTGAAAGCTTTATTATTAATTATTTTGGTTTGGATAGCAAACGTCTGCGTAATTGATAAAAGTTATGATGAGGGCGTTAACTAAAATGATTTTGATTTATTTTTATGTTTTGATATTAAAACTTAACATAATATTGATATCAAACTATACCATTAGATTAGACTAAAAATAAAATTGAGATGAGGAGACCATTATTATTACATCTATTCAACAAACTGCATTTATCATGGTATATGTAACATTATGTTTAATTTGGTTTTTTAAAACCTGGATTAGACGAAGCTTCTTAGCAATCCATGGATTCACCGTGCGGGTGCCGGGCCCATCGCGTTGCAAGGAGAGGAGTGCAAGCAGTGCCTGGGACTTGCGACCCAGGAGTAGGTTTAAGGGGCCCCTTTATTGTGCGCAAAAACGCTCACTTTCACCCTCCGCACTCCTCTCCCTACCTAACCAAATTTGGAAAGAACCTACTAATGCCGCCTTTGAAATACGTTCTAGAAATGAACCGTTGCTTGTTCTAGAAAGGCCAAGGTCTTTAAGTAGGCTATAGAGAGATTTTGCTGTTATACATCTCGCTCCTACTTCTACCGCGTACAAACTAACTATAAATTTATTCCTGATCAGTTCGTTGGTTAGTTCGTAATACTTATTGAGCTTGAATGTGTGATCCCTTGGGATGTTTGTTTCCCAAGGAACAGTAAGCTCCACAAGTATCAGATGTTTCGAATACAGGAACAAGTCCGGTCTGGATGACGAAACACCAACATCCCCAGGGATTTTGTAATGCTTTTCATACGTGCCCATCATGAGAATCCAATCAGGAGCCGCGCCTAATATTAAATAAGGCTTCGCTTTTGATTTTTTGGAGGAGCCTTCTTTTACGAATTCTATAGATAGTTTGGTGGTTGTTATACCTTTCCGCGCTCTTGCTACTGAAAGACTAACCGCTTCCCGTATAATTTCTAATACCTTGTCGTGGCGACGCGAGTATTGACCTTTATCTAGAAGTACCCTACACCTTGTTTCGCGGTTCCTATTGCCTCCCCACAGATGTTGCAAGACTTTTCGGTGGCTTTGCTCCATCTTACTAAATTATTTTGATCTGGTATAATATATTATATTTTTTTAATATAAGTATATTTTTGTAATAAATTGTTAGTTATGCTTCTACAACAGTTACCTAGTGTTATTTCCTATGTTTATACGTTATAACTTAAATACACGATATGCATACATGTAGTTATTATAAAATTGTAGTCAAGGGCACAAGATTATAAAACATAATGATATCTAGATATTGCATTAATCATTGAGTTATATGTATAAAATATTATATAGAAGATAGATATGGACGTAAGATTAAATACCTTAAAAAGGATGGCTGACACCATTTTATAACAAAAACTGACTCACAAGTGCTCGTCCATTTTGTTATAAAGAAATATAAAAAATATTTAGTGTTACGATGTGATTAGAGATTATTCATTTAAATATCGTTGGAATTATTATTACTTGAAAATGGAAAAATACTTGGTCAGTAATTAAAGTTACAAAGTAACATCCTTTTAAACCAACTAACTACTTTAATCTTCTTGCAGTTTTTAGATGTGTTTCTAAAATATATTTATTATATCCTTATCGGCTTTTAATCTCTGAATGACTCAGTTAATTACTGAAATGGACTATTTTATAATATTATTCATTACTTAACAAATAAACCGTCTGACCAAAGACACATCGACCTTAAAATCGATTGTAAGATGTAGAGCTAATGGGCAAAGGGACAGATATCTATTATTATTTAATATTGATTCTAAAAAACCTTTTCATACTGACTGGTCTCTAAGTCTACAATATTTATTACGTACTATTATTAATAGTAAACAAGGAAACATATAAAGTAATGTTTTATTTTTATATTTCTTGTATTTGTTGCTTTTAATAATCCTGTAGGAAATGCTATGCTTTTGTTGCTATTAATATACAATTTATATATATAAAAGATTGTTAAAACTTATCTTATTATCTTATCCACATTTTATTTATTATCCACATATTTTTGTAAATTATTGCAAAAAATGCCGTGTAATCATTACATGAGCAAAATCGGAGGAGATTACCCTTTTTAAATTTAGTGTTTAGTTTTTATGCTCCAAAATCTACAAACATTATCAGTCAAAGTAACATTTACATCGATGCATAAATAAACTATAATTTAATCCATTAGGTTAGGTTAGAATAAGACAGACCTTCTTTGGTTAGAAATAAGTGCATTAAATTAAAAAGTACATAAAGTAATAAAACCTTTTTATTCATAAATTTCAATTAAAATTAAAAGTAAAACAATAAAGTTTAGCAATAAACTAATAATTATTCAACTAAATTCAAATTTCTGTAACGACATTCCTGAGTCCACAATATAATCTATGCCGGTAATACTTTTTGCTTTGTCACTTGCTAAAAATTCTACCATCTCGGCTATTTCTTCAGCTTGCACTAATTGTTTTAATGGTGTTTGTTCTCCCAAATAGTTCCAGAATTTATCACTGACTTCTTGACTCTTAAAGTCCTTCATTGCTATATTGGTATTGACTGGTCCCGGAGATATAGAATTCACCCTCACTCCTTTTTCACCTAATTCCAAAGCTGCACATTTCGTAAAATGTACCATAGCCGCTTTTGAAACAGTATACGGGATTCCTCCTTTTATAACGGTAGTTCCAAATATACTTGATATATTAATAACACAACCTTTGCTTTTTATTAACGCTTCAGAGGCGTAATGAGTAACAGCAATATGAGATATGAGATTTACATCAATAACGTTGTGCAGGATATCCAATAAATTAGGACTTGTTATACTGGCACTGCCACTTCTTCCAGCACAGTTGACAATAATATCTATGCTGCCGTACTTATGTATTGTAGCATTAACAGCATCCTTTACATTCTTAGTGTCTCCTAAATCAGTTGAAATTTTAAGAACTTTGAGTTTACTTACACTTTCACATTTTTGCACAACTTCATTAAGGTTTTCTAAATTCAAATCTATTAATGATAGATTCGCAGATAACTTTGCAAAATGAATAGCAATTGCTTTCCCGATCCCAGAACCTGCACCAGTTATCAAAACAACTTTATTTATGAAACTCATTTTATCCTTTTATATCCTTACACTTAGTGCTTTCGATCGCATGTACCGCCTGTGAACAATGAGGTTATTACAATGTGTTAATGTTTGCTTTTCCTTGACTTTTATAGAACTCACTCGGAAATAACCCAGAAGCTATGACAAATATATAGATACACAAATATGTAACAATTGACACATACCTAGTCTTGCCATAAATGTTGTAGCAAAGAAAAAAAAAATTTTTTATTTGCAAATAATATTTATTACTTTTACAGTGTTAATTAAATACACAAATATAAAAAAAAAATAAAAATATAAAAAGCTTATTAGAAGTGGTGTCAATTGGCTGCAATTCAGTCCTTCAAACGTTGGAAAATTCTTCACTACCAATCTTAAGGATTGTTTTAGGGACTCTAAATTATCATGGTGTTTAGAGCAAGCTGTACTCTCTAAGACTGACCATAAATCGTAATCCAGCGGATTAAGATCGGGACTAGATGACGGCCAGTCTTCAGCTCTGATGAAGTCTGAAACGTTCGCTTCCAAACAAGACTGTGTGGACCGAGCTTTATGACCCGGTGCCGAATCCTCCTAGAAGGACCATACTTGGTTATTGAACAATGTTATTAAGTACACCATTAACTACCTTCTCAAGAATGGTATCTTGATACACTCGTACCGATGTTATGATACCTTTTTCTTAAATACATGACTCAGTCACTCCTTCGTAGCTAACATCGCAACAAACCATCACTGAATTCGGATAATGCCCACGTTGCACTCTGTCGACTAATTGGAAAGCTGCTTAAGAGCTTTAAGCATAAATACGGTCATTTTGTTTGTTAAAATGTTGTTCAATTGTAAAATTTTTCTCGTATCGTAAACAAAATTTTTCAGTGACCTCCCTTTGTGTTACGCTTTACCAAATGTTATATTAACGTGCCACAAGTTACAATTTGTAACACTCCACTAACACGAGTAACTCAGTTCAGGTATCTGGGTCATTGGTTAACTGATGATTAAAATGATGATATAGGTATTGAACGGGAACGTAGGGCGCTCCAGTCCGATGCAATATGTTGAGTCGTAGGTTTGCACGGTGTACCACGGACGTTAAAATAATGTTTTTCAAATCATTCTGTCAGTCATTTTATACGTGGAGTCTGTAGGTCAAATAAAGGGGTCATACAGCGCTTCCGTGTTAAATATAACAACGCTTTCAGGATGTTGGTTGGGTTGGCGCGATTCTGTAGCGCATCAAACATGTTCGCAACAGCGAGAGTATATGATTTTCAGGCCATCATTCGAAAGCGATGTGCTTCTCTGCTACGCAGAATGCGTGACGGTCCACAGTGGTATATTGGGCGTATTGGACGTATAAGACTCTGGATACCACACATGACGTAAACAGGGTTCGGGTATCGGTCGGTCATAGTATTTAAGTTTTGGCAGAATTCTACCAACAATAGTTGATAAGTTTTGAAACTAACACATATGACTCGTTCTGAAATAATTCTTTTATTATTATATAACATAATGGGATACTTTACTTTTTTATAATAGAGTACTTGTTATAAATAATGATTTTTGTTCTGGTTAAAACTTGCATATATTAATATAATCTAAGAGGTCGGACAGCGGATGTAACCAATACTAATTTATAATATGTGCAAGTTTGTTTGTTTGTTCGTTGGTTTTTCTATTCTTTAACGAAACATCAGATCAATGATATTTGGAATTGAGATAGTTGAAGGATTCGAAAAGGTTTGGGCAAACTATGATAGATTGTGGACCAAACTTTAGTCGCAAATATATTACATATTTAGGTACATTTAATTATTTGGAATGAAACATTCTTGTGAACTCATTCATCATCGTCATCAGTTTATATCGTTTTAATTGTGTTTAAATTAGGTTTTTAAAATGTCTTCTGAGATAAAGTCATACAGCCGGCCCGAATTTGTCTTTAACGATTATTTAAATTCAAATCAAGTCTTTTAAAAGTATCTTGCCAAGGTCGAGCGAAAAGGTTACGCAAACGTTAGTCTTATTAAGGTGCCAAAACATGATTTATACCCGAAATCTAATCTGAGTTAGAAAACCCGATCTAAATGTAAAAACTTCAAATATTTATACTATTCCAGTCACTACGTGAGCGTAACTTTGATATCCCATTAGAATACATATTAGGTATGACTTCTATTAATTTGTAATATACACATTTTTTTTTCTTTTAATCACATAATCAAAGTCGCGGGTAACTGTTAGTCAATTTTAATATTAATAGGAAACAAATGACATGAAAATGAGTATGAATAACAATCAGTGTCGATGATGTCCTGTGCGTCATACTAAATAATAAAACGTAAATATAAAACACGTTTATATAATAACCGTTCTAATATACAAATGATTAAACTATTACAATTGTTAGCTTGTGAAAAAATAGTATCTTGATCTGTAATTAATATTGAGTATTTTATAGATAATTGTAATTATTCTTATAAAAATAAGTAGTAAATTTGATTAAACGTAACGGTTATTTTGTGAAATTTTATAAAGTTTATATCAATTATTTTTAATGTATTTATAATATGTTAGTTATGTTGAATTATTAGAAAATGTTTTAGTTTATTTAGTAGTTCACTTTTGACTTCCGATTAAAGTGTCAAATTGTCATATTGTTAGTCAATAGAAGACTTGTAAATAAAATTTAATGAAGTTCTAAGATTTGTATAAAAGGACATCAGTCTTCATTGGGCGTTTAAGCAAATTAGTGTTCAGATCCATATGTATTGATAAGTGATAGTTATATAAACCAAGTGTTATTTATAAAAGTATAAAAGAATCAATAGATGAAGAAACCCTCTTCTATTTTTAAATGTAAAATTTTAACAATTCAGAAGTGGGATTCACTCGGGCATCAAAACCATCAACTACCCGCAAGATAAGTTTATTGAAGCTACAAATCACGTCAAGCAAGAAATGAAGTGATTTTATTATTTGAAACTACAAGATAATAACAAAGAAGTTCCAGAATCAATACAATCAATCAATAGTTGATAATCAATGGTTGTAAATCAATCAATCAATCAAAATAAATTTATGTTATCTCGAAACTTAAAAATTGAGATCTACCCACATATCAAGAAAATCGAGTGAAATTACCTATTTAATCGCTTATGCAAGTCGTTTATTAGATTAAATGACAAAGCGTTCGAAGTATTCTACGAAAGAAGGAATCGTTGCTAATGAAGAAAGAAAAGAAATGAGAAATTATGGCGGTGACTACGCGGCGCGAATGGCGGTAACGGCGCGGCGCGGATGGCGGTAATGGCGCGGCGCGGATGGCGGTGATGGTGCGGGGCGATGGCGGTGACGGCGCGGCGCGGCTTGCGCTGACGGTGCGGCGCGGTTGGCGGTGACGGTGCTGCTGGCTGACGGTGCTGCTGGCTGACGATGCTGCTGGCTGACGGTGCTGCTGGCTGACGGTGCTGCTGGCTGACGGTGCTGCTGGCTGACGGTGCTGCTGGCTGACGGTGCTGCTGGCTGACGGTGCTGCTGGCTGACGGTGCTGCTGGCTGACGGTGCTGCTGGCTGACGGTGCTGCTGGCTGACGGTGCTGCTGGCTGACGGTGCTGCTGGCTGACGGTGCTGCTGGCTGACGACGCTGCCGGCTGACGGCGCTGCTGGCTGAAGCCGCTGCTGGCTTACGGAGCTGCTTGCTAAATGCTTCGTTTGAAGTGGTTGCTGCTGGCTGTTGAAGTTGCTGCTGGTCGGAGCTGGCGCTGCTGGTCGGAGCTGGCGCTGCTGGTCGGAGCTGGCGCTGCTGGTCGGAGCTGGCGCTGCTGGTCGGAGCTGGCGCTGCTGATCGGAGCTGGCGCTGCTGGTCGGAGCTGGCGCTGCTGTCGGAGCCTGCTGTCGGAGCCTGCTGTCGGAGCCTGCTGTCGGAGCCTGCTGTCTGAGCCTGCTGTCTGAGCCTGCTGTCTGAGCCTGCTGTCTGAGCCTGCTGTCTGAGCCTGCTGTCGGAGCCTGCTGTCGGAGCCTGCTGTCGGAGCCTGCTGTCGGAGCCTGCTGTCGGAGCCTGCTGTCGGAGCCTGCTGTCGGAGCCTGCTGTTAGAGTGTGCTGCTAGCGCAACTGCCACTGGCTGGTTACTGCGTTTGGGACATACTGCGGTCACTGTCCATTGTGCATACTTTTACAATGAAAGGGCTATTTTACACTGCTATGAGCGGAGAGTGTAAATAGCTAAAGTGCAATGTGCACCTATCTGCTATGAGCGAAACTTGAAATAACGCAAGGGCTGATCTACACTGCTATGAGCGTGGGTGTAGGTCTAGCTATAGTGCAAAGTGCACGTATCTGCTATGAGCGAAGTTTACAATGAAAGGGCTATTTTACACTGCTATGAGCGGAGAGTGTGAATAGCTAAAGTGCAATGTGCACCTATCTGCTATGAGCAAAACTTGAAATAACGCAAGGGCTGATCTACACTGCTATGAGCGTAGGTGTAGGTCTAGCTATAGTGCCAAGTGCACGTATCTGCTATGAGCGAAATTTACAAATAATGAAAGGGCTATTTTACACTGCTATGAGCGTGAGTGTAAATAGCTATAGTGCAATGTGCACGTATCCGCTACGAGTGAAATTTACAAATAATTATAGGGTTATTTTACACTGCTATGAGCGTGAGTGTAAATAAATAGCTAAAGTGCAATGTGTACAATAAGTATGAACTTCTAAACTGTGATAAACTGTTCTGTATTCGTAATTTGAATATGAAAGTGCACAATAACTGCAATGTAATTTTGTAACTTTATGTAAATGTATTATAGTTAAAATATACTTGTAAAAAAATTATGTGTAACATTGTGATTGAATTTTTAGAGCTGGTCGGAATGAATAATGTATTTAACTGTTGCCATTCGCGGGGACGCGATATTTATCAGGATGGACGAATTGTTAGCTTGTGAAAAAATAGTATCTTGATCTGTAATTAATATTGAGTATTTTATAGATAATTGTAATTATTCTTATAAAAATAAGTAGTAAATTTGATTAAACGTAACGGTTATTTTGTGAAATTTTATAAAGTTTATATCAATTATTTTTAATGTATTTATAATATGTTAGTTATGTTGAATTATTAGAAAATGTTTTAGTTTATTTAGTAGTTCACTTTTGACTTCCGATTAAAGTGTCAAATTGTCATATTGTTAGTCAATAGAAGACTTGTAAATAAAATTTAATGAAGTTCTAAGATTTGTATAAAAGGACATCAGTCTTCATTGGGCGTTTAAGCAAATTAGTGTTCAGATCCATATGTATTGATAAGTGATAGTTATATAAACCAAGTGTTATTTATAAAAGTATAAAAGAATCAATAGATGAAGAAACCCTCTTCTATTTTTAAATGTAAAATTTTAACACAATAATAATTAAAATAATATATATCAATCATTATTAACCGATTACCATTTCTAAAACAGTGAAACAAGCATCTCTTTAATATCGGCAGAAAACAAATAAATCTATTTTTCTTTGTATTTATAAGAAGAAAATATGTATATTAAACAAGTATATATTATTAATCACATGTAGGTACAAATTTTGACAAGAAAATAATCTATAACTAATGTTTACTAGTTATAGATTATTTAGTAAAGTAAAGTAGGATAAATGTAAATAAAAATATAAATTCTTACTTAACACACCAAAACGTTATTAAAATCTTTCAAGTAGTAGGTATTCGCAAACAATCAACGAAAACATGTGAAAAAAAAACTTGACTGACTTACTGACAGACTTCGTCTTCTCATAAAGACGATTGGTACAATGTATTCGAAACATCAACAGGGCTTTTGCGTATCTTTTTTGACAGCTAAAATGAAAATCACTATCAGTAAGTGCGGACATAATGGTTGTCAAACAACTAATTTCGTAGTATATAATTATAATGACAAACTGCCATGACGTCACAGCTGATGGTCATTAGAAAAGTCAAAGTTAGCGAATAGGCCTGCAGGTTAAATTTAAAGTTTAAAATGATAATTGAAATATAAATACGCAAGCTTATCAGTCACGTAATAGTTTTATTTCAAACTAAAAATTAATGTTGTAAGGACTGTTGATTGAGTTTGACATGTTCGTAAAACGTAACAATTATTTTGATTATGTATTTTTACTTTTGAAAATATAAGCATACCATAATATTCTCAAGACAACAATTAACCGATGATAAAAGATAGCATTACCAGTTTATAATCGTTCAACTCTTTAAATATAACCTTGAATTTCATAAACAAAATTGTTTTGATGTTTGGCACAGGAATGCGAATTAAAAAGAAAGCAATGGCTATTCAAATTAATATAATTCAAAATGCTTCAATGCAAATATTAAAAAAAAATAATTACTTTTAAGGCTTCTTACATGAGTAGAATAGTTATCGAATATATCTGTGCATGAAAAGGTTGCAATTAAATCCGACGACATTACGTGTTATGGAAAGGGACAATGATACGTTTCACAAAATGTGCTGATTTGGAATTAGCTAAAATAGGATTGAGGTGTAATTTTATATGCCAATGAACACCAATATATGTATTGTATAATATATGTTAAATATTGGCCTAAAGACTCCAGACACAATCGATAAAATCTGTAACAGTTTTTGAGAACTAACTCCATAAAAGAATTAGTAGACGAAAAGCAATTTGGTTGAATGGAACGGGTTTTGGTAATTGAAACACTAAGAAATATATTAGTAGGCAATAATAAAATTTTTGAGTTGAGAATTTCTTTACAGAAAGTTGAACTGTAATTGATAAGTTAGTAAGTAACTTTACCTGTATTGCTGAAATTTTTAATAAACATTAATGTCTACCTTATAATAGTATATGAATATTTTTTCTTTTAAACCATTTATTTTTAAATAAGCAATAATTTTTCACACTTATTTTCAGTTTGTTATTACGAGTGACTGTGTTTGTTGTAAAACCGATCAATCAATATAAAAATCAATATAATTTTGAAATTATATTTTTTATCAAATCAATATAATTTCGAAGTATTAGGTACCTATATGTTAACTGTATCAATGTAATGTTACACCACACTAAATCAAATACAGGTCAGGATTCGCAAACTAACAATCATTTAGTGTCGTAATAAGCACGAGTCAAAATATTTAAATATTTTTTAAAATAGGTAAATTCTAATGCAGCCCTGCCGTGTTAGAATTTTGGAATGCCGTATTGAATTATACATTCATTGTTTAGAGATCTCAATAGTCTATTATAACACAATTGCCGATTACCAATTATTCTATATATATATTTTCATTAGAAAAGACTTATACAAATATATAGATTTTGATATTACTATTTCTATGCTTCAGCATTTTCTGAAACAGCATAATTCTGCTTATCGTTACTATTAAGAATCTCATACAAGATACATATTAATGTATCAACCACGAAAATTTCAACTGAAAGAATCTGTGGAAGTGGTGGTTATGCAGAGTTCATCGTTTCCATCAACAGTGTTCAATTGCAGTTGTATTGAGATTTGGCTAACTGCCATGTCATCCCCAATTCCTGACCCTGTTAAACAATTTTCGATAATCTAGGATCTATAGATATGAAAGCAGCCTTGAAGGTATCTTCTCTGTTAAACCACCTTCTCCTATTACATTTCTTTCGTTATTTTTGGGCTTTTGTTTCCATGTTATAAATTTTAATAAGTAACTGGATTCTTGCAACTGACATCTTAATTAGGAATAAATGAAATTTTGTGTTTCGCTTGAATAGCTATTTGCAAATTTTTTTCAATGTACATTAATGTTTAACAAAAACACTTGAATAGGATTGAATGTAAACCATTCTAATTCTGTCGTCGAACTACAGTTCCATAGTTTATAGGGTGGCAGCCGACCGTCGATTTGCAATGCGTTGCACCTATAAGAAATTGCGAATAGTAAAGGTTACTAGGAAATATGAAAATGAAAAAAAACTTTAACTCACGGGCAAAGGGTTCCGTACATATAAAAAAATGTAAAAAAAACACTTTTTTTTACTATAGGAAATACCAAAAATTTATTCTTAAATTTAATTATTCAGCTATTATTTTAAAGAGAATATATGACTAAATATTCTGTGAATATTTCAAGCGTCTACCTGTTGCCGTTATTAAAATCCAGCAAAAAATTGATTTGTTGTATAAGTTTTAGTATCTGTTATTGTGTACTCGTATATCGGCATCAGAAGAACATCATTTGTTAAAACTTTCACCAAAGCTATCGCCTATCGTACGAGGTAGAGCCTGGACACAGACAGACGCACAATGAAGTCTTAGTAATAGGGTTTCGTTTTTACACTTTAGTTGACCATACATGAAAAACTTTAGAAGAAAGGCTGTTATGGTATCCGATTCTCACACTCACCGAACAATCTTAATTAACTATTGTTTAAAGAATATTAACAGTTTTCTGGCCTGAGTTATTGTTGATGAATGAATAAATACAATAATACTAACATGTAGGTTAAAATTATTATGTAACCTTAACTTGCTATAACACTGATACATGATGATAGAGAAAATATTAGTTAGTATGAAGTGTAAATATTTTATGAAATCAGTTGTATTTCACGTTTTGATGACAGTATGTAATTAAACACATAGAGATACACTAATTTATACATATTTGTTGTTTGATGACAAATATTATTTCTCTGAAATTTACGCACCTTTACGATGTGGTAAATTAACTCATTTATCAATAAGGAACATGATTGTGTATAAATTTGTTCAATTACATATTGTCAAACAGTTTATAAAAGGATGTTATATGGCTTTTATTATATTGTTATGTTAAAAGATTTCACTATATACAGCATAATGTTTTACGTACTAAATACCATCCTTTTTTTCTTTCTATTACTCACATAAAGAGTTTTTAAACTTCTATGAATGACTTCTAATGAAATTTAAGAATTAATAGTGGTATTATATAGGTGGTATTTAACCGACTTCAAAAAGAAGGAAGTTCTCAATTCGGCCAGTATTTTTTTATTTTTTATTTATTTACACCGATTTTTTCGAGGTTTCTAAACCGATTTACGTAATTCTTTTTTTGTTTGATGCGGAATAGTTTCGAATTGGTGCCATAAAAATTGATTCAGGTAGGCCTGTTAGTTTTTATTTTATGAGCATTTTTGTCCAAGTTTTGTACTAGCTCCTCCGGAGGGAAATCAAAACGTGCTGTAATATTAAATCTTCATTATTTATCATTGAAGTAACTTTCTGTATGTGTGGGTTTCCTATAAATAGTGTGTCCTAATGTATTGTCAAGATCTTGACATTAAGAATATCAAGGAAAGCTAAAGTATTATTTGACTGCAATTCCATTGTAAATTGTAAATCACACCACCACCCTAGCCAACTGGCTAACTAGCTAACTAGCTAACTAGCTACCGTTGGCAAATCTTTGTTTCAGAGAGCACAACACATCTGTGACGCTGAACACCTGGAGGGCGAGCTGCAGCATGTCAAGCATGCCTTGTTCAACAACCACCTGCCGGTACCTCGCCAGTGTCGCAGAAACCACATCAAGCCACCCACAGTTGAGCGTCAACCGGCCCTACTACCATATGTGAAAGGAGTTACTGACAGAATCGGCAACATCTATTAGAACTATCTACAAACCTCAAAGGAAAGTGAGCCAATTCTTGAGACCTATCAAAAGTAATATTCCTTTACAATGTGCTGGAGTATATAAACTTGACTGCGATTGTGGCTTGTCATACATAGGTCAAACAAAGAGGAGCATCGGTAAAAGAGTTAAGGAACACATATCGGATATCAAGCATAGGCGTACATCGAAGTCTGCAGTGTGTGAACATACCATAGACAAGCCCAATCATTATATAAGATTTGATAAATCTAAAATCCTCGCTAAAGAACAACGTTAGATTCCAAGAATGATTCGTGAGGCTATTGAAATTAAAAACATCCTAATTTTAATAGAGAAGATGTTTGGGGATTATCTAACATCTAGGACCCACTTTTGAAAAATATAAAATCTCAGTCTGTGACCGCACTGTAAGACCTCAAGATACTGTTAGTGCGTTTTGTGTGAATCCTGAACTGTACGCCCGGAAGCTTAGAAACCGTTAGATGACTAATTAACTGACTTACTGACAGACACTTCCATCTCGTCTTACCGTGAACACGATTGCTGCAAAGCATTTGAAACGTCGGGTTAGATTTAAAATGTAAATTTAAAATTTAATTCAATATACGCGAGTTAAATCCGTAAAAATAGTTTTATTTCAATGTGTAGTACTCGTGAAAGCCTTAGAAAACACCACATAAACTTTCTCCAGCTTAATGGGATAAAATGGTTTTTCCCTCTTGTATATAAAATAGACGTACCTACAAGAAAATAGTTACCCTTAGATTAGTCCATTTACTCTTGAGAGAAATAAAATCTCGTCGTCTACTTCTCTCAAATTATTAAAATTTATCACCATTTGAAATTCTCTAAAATGATTTTATTTTGAAAAATATATTATGTGATTTTAAAAATGAAATGCTGCCCTTAATAAAATATTCAGTTTTTATGTGGAGAGTAATGAACTCTTCCACCAACACAAAATATATTCATTTAAAAAGCTTTAATTGTTTAAAAATGTAAATTGAAGAGCAACAATTTATTTTTTGCCTATGCGTAGAATTTTCCACGAATTAGTTCAAGAAGTTTACGCTGTTAAAATAAATAAAAGAAGTATTAATTAATTAATATTTAATTTCCAATTTGATAGATATATCATTTATAATATAAGACTGTTATACTGTTATAGAAAGAGAATACTTATATTCGTAATAATAATAATATTAAAGCATAAAAATATGCTGGATATGGAGCATTTATAAAAACATAAAATATTGTTGTTAATCGTCTGTCTTACGAACTAGTTTAAGCTTTGATTTGGATGTAAGTCTCTCGTCCTTAAAAGTAAAAACTTAGATAATATAAAATAACAAAATTTATGAACTACCTTTACAACACAACGTATTCTTGTGTTGTGGCCGTGTGTGTGTAGATGTTGCGGTTTTATTTTTGTATAAGTAGTGTTTTAACATTCATCATACGTTAATATGATAGTTTTTAAAACCATATTCAATATTTTTTTTATTTTATTATTTTTGAAATCTTATAATCTGAAATATTATATTAAAGTCCTAAATCGATTTATATTAAATAATATTATTAATAGCGACATCATCGCTTGTACACACAATAATTAAAAATTTTTTCATAAATGAAAATTGAACCAGAGGTTTAGTTTATTTTTATTAATATATCCAGAAAAAATGTGACTTCACCTGTAAAAATATGAGCTTTTCCGAAGTACAAAAAAGACGCTTATATGTTGCCTCAGATAAAAGCTTTTTGCAAACTAAATCATTATACTAGGAATCTAAAAATACCTAAGTAAAGGCAATATCGGCGTCCTTCCAAAAGTTTGTAAAATAAAAAAAAAGCAAAAGTGCAAGACAAACTTGCGCACCAAGGGTTCTGTACCATTACATGTAAAAGTATGTAATGGTAGCTTTACCGCCCCGTCTTTCGATTTCCGCCAGGGACAGGCATGTATATCACATACATGCATATAGTAAAGACGTCTGTTTTTATGGGTTTGGTCGTTTATTAAATATATTCGCAGTATTTATAATGTGTGTATCTATGTATTTGTATCATTGTCTGACACCCTTAACACAAGCAAATAATTTGCTTACTAAGGGGTTCGATCAATGTGTGTTATTGGTCCTGTAATACTATTATTACACAACACGTATGTGTTGTAACTAAACATTTTAGGTTTTCTGAGATTTTTCTTTATAACTATAAAAGATTGCTTGATGCCAAATTTCAAGATCTGGGTCGACTGATCTAAGGGGTACTTAGATTTAGATCTCCTTGCGAGTTTTTGAAAATATGCGGTTTAAATTGTACTGAATAAATAATTGTTATTTTTTCTTAATTTTTAACGCCTATTTTTTGTTCAATAAAAAAACATTATGAGAAGGAACTAACTCCCAATATTTTAGTTCTGATTATGCAGAAATAATAATTAAATTTAATAATCCCCTCGTATTAATATATAAAATAATTACCAATTGTATAAAAATAAATATATAACGTATAAAACTGATTAGCATTTAAATTACCTAATTAAATAGTAATTAATTGCTGTAATGATATAGGATTGTATCTGATCATGTTAATGCATATTTTTTTAACAGAATTTGTTTAGCAACCATATGAATTACTAGTTGTCGCCCGATACTTCATCCGCGTGGATTGTAAAATAATATTTATATACCTTTTATACCTGTGACCCGTGACTTCTTTTAAGATAAATAAAAAAGAGGGAATTTATTTCTTTTGTAAGTAACATTTTGTAGTTTATGAATAAAAACTGCGGATTGATTTAAATGTGGGTTATGCTGACTATGAAATCAATCATGGAAGGTGGCAAAAGATCGAAAAAAAATTGTATGGCAGCGTAGATTTATTGAAAAAAAACGAGCACAATATGGCGAGATATGATACTCAAAATTCTTTAATACACGACTTTAATAAACGACGTACATAATAATATAATTTTTATTCTTTTTAGAGGTCTCTTTGTATCGGGGTTTCATTTATTTTATTTTTTATAATATAAATTACAAGCGGCCAGTTCTAGAAACTTTCAATTTGACCCGCGTTTTAGAATTACAATAATCAATTCACACAAATCAATAGATACCAAATACCAATCTCGAAGTTATATAATGTTAACAATTGAAACATTATAGTAACTACTTCTCAAACGATTAGGTATCATCAGTTCAATGAATTTTGTATTGTTGAGAAATTTTGGAAACTATACCATGAAACTTAAATTGATTTCTATTGTGTAAATATGATGTATTTTAGTTAACATTATATATTATTATATGTACATATAACATTATACATATATACAAGAAATCTATATGTTATGTATAGTGTATATTAATTATACACTTTACATAACATATAGAGTTCTTTCGGGAAGCGTAGTCAAATAATCTTCTTAATTTTTAAACTTGACATACAGAAGACAGTACTAATGAGGTATATATAAACGCAAATTCAGCTTTAATTACACGTCGTGTTTCACTCCACGTCGTGGTTAATGGAGTACCTCAAAGCGAGTAACATCTAAGTAACATGTATTATATTTATATTAGTACACGCCTTGAGAGCGTTTTATATCTATAAGGAAACTTTATCCAACAAGTTTATTGTTTTTTAATACAATCATTAGTTTTAGTACTTATTACGAAGAATATAATAGACCTTCGTATTTATTATGTAATTAAGTAGAATTTAGTACTAGTTATCATTTCCACATTTAGTTTACATCAATAGTACGAGATCACTACTTACAGATAAATAAATAATAGGTAAATCTGTTGGACAGTGGTACAAGGCACACAAAAAAAGGTAATTATACCCTGCAAATGTAAGAAAATACAGTATAGTAATAAAAAACAATAGTAATTTATAATAGATGATCAAATAAACTTCACAAATGAAGTTCGATCATTATTATATGAGTAAGCTTCATTCGAAGATATAAATTAACAATGTAGTACTTTAACCTACAAGGCAACTTCGCACACTTTAAAATAGATTCAAAAAAGGTCAATTGACCGAGTGAAATGAAACGTAATTTCCGCCTGACACAATTACATAGTACCTCCCATCAGGACGAGACATCATTCTTTAGAGATATTAGATAGCACAAAACTTTTATTGGGGTTAGGGTGGGTGGGTGTTTATATCTTCGAATGAAGCTTACTCATATAATAATGATCGAACTTCATTTGTGAAGTTTATTTGATCATCTATTATATTTCGTAGCTTCATTCTTCAGATATAAATTAACAATGTAGATGTTTAGAGCATAAAGTTTTGTGTCTTGCTCATAACAGAAAAACATAGTAAACTTCGCAAATTATTTATTTAGTTTTATTCGTATGCATAATGTATGTAAATGATAATTTTCTACTTAAATTAATCAACTTGTATAGTAAATTATTATAATTGTAATTATCATTAATAACAATTTTTTAATTATTCCTTCAAACAAACTGACTTTGCAAAATTCCCCTCATCGATAACCGGACGATGGTAAAATTTTGCAAAAGTTTTCGATATCTTTGTCCAGCCAGCAGTTTTTCGAATAGTATCGATGGAAACACCAGCAGAACTAGCAGCAGACGTGGCTGCGTGTCTTGTGCTATGAGCGCTGAACATAGTCACGTCTATATTACTGTCCGCGAGAACTTGCTTAATCCACCTGCTGATTGTTTGAGCAGATGCCGGTCGGTGAGGAGATTTAAAAGTTAACAAAAGATTCTGTGAGTTTTTACTTCTAAGATTTTTTGTAACAAACAAGTAGTCTTCGATGACTGTAGCTGGACAAATATCTTTATTTTGTTCAAAATACGGTAAAAATAAAACAGGTTGATTACGACCTGCACCGGAAGTTTTAATAATATCCGAGATAACAATTCTAATTCCATTAGAACAGATTGAAATATTACTTAATTTAATTAAGGATAGTGTTTGAACTCTATGCGCAGTACATAAAGCAAGTAAGATTACCAATTTTTTGGTTATTTTTTCAATACTAAGATTACGATTAGGTGTCCAGTTTGAAATATAATTTAAAACGACCTGAGGGTCCCAAGTTTGGACATATTTTGGGGTGGAAGGCCTTAGCTTGTATACCCCTTTGAGTAATCTTTTTAAAAGATCATTTGATACAAAATCACTTCCTAAAAGTAAAGATAGCGCAGACCGGTGACTATTAATAGTGCCGTATGCAGCTCCTTTACTAAATTGTTCAGTAAGAAATAAAATAATAGAAGAAACTGAACCCTGATAAAAATTCAAATTATTATCTTGGCAAAACTTCCACCATATCTTAAAAGTAACATTATATTGATCTAACGTATTTTTAGAAAGCGACGCTTCCATTAAGGTCAACGCAGCCTCTGGTGTTCCTCTCTTTAAGAATGCGCGCCTGATAGCTTCGCGACAGCCAGGGTATGTTGTCGAAGTAGGCGGGGGGTCCTGGAAATAGAGTGAAACAGACAGATATCAGATGGCTGCAAAAATATAATGTCTGATACTAATAACCTTACAAGAAGAGGAAACCAGGGCTGGGAAGGCCAGTATGGAAAAATAAGAATACCAGATGCTTGCTCAGAATTAATTTTTTCTAAGCATTTTAAAATTAACGGGAAAGGGGGAAAAGCGTAAAAATAGAATTTTTTCCAATTTAAAGTAAAAGCATCTACTATTAAAGCATCGGGATCTGGTTTCCAAGAGGCATATGTTTTACACTTGGCATTGATGCGAGAAGCGAATAAGTCGATTTCAGGATATCCAAAGAATTTTGTAATTGTTTGAAAAGCATGTTGAGTTAATTGCCATTCTATATCAGGATTAATTTTCCTTGATTCCTCATCAGCTTCAATATTATCTCTTGTGTTAATATATGAAGCGAAAAGCCAAATATTTCGCTTTTCGCACCACTGCCAAATGTCTTTAGCTAAGTCATTGAGATGAGTATGCTGAATCCCACCCATTTTATTCACATAGCTTATCGCTGTGGTATTGTCAATTCGCAACAGTATAGTACAATCAGATCTGTGACTGGCAAAACATTTTAGCCCAAAAAATACTGCTAATAGTTCAAGGTAATTAATATGATACATTTCTTCATTTTCCTTCCATCCACTATTAGCGCGTTCGTTATTACAGTAAGCGCCCCAGCCTATATTTGACGCGTCAGTGAAAATCTCTATATCAAACTGAAATGTACCAACAGTATTTGACGTACATTTTATGTTGTCTAACCACCACTTTAAGTCAGGTAAAACTTTGTTTGACGGTTTAAATTTAGCTTCATAAGATCCATACTGTTGGAGTGCAATGTATTTTTCTCTCTCCAGCTGCTTTGTGTATAGCCAGCCGTAACGCACAGCTGGACAAGCAGCAGTAAGCTGACCTATCAAACGTGAAAAATCTCGTATTGAACAAGCTGGTAAAGATATAAACTTATGGACTGTCTGTGCTATACTGTTGCGTTTTTCTATAGGTAGCAATAAGCGCATATTTACAGAATTGAACATAAACCCTAGAAAGCGACAAACTTGTTGAGGTTCTAGACAGCTTTTTTCATAATTAATTATGAAACCTAGACATTCCAATAAATTTGTAGTTTCTCTTACGTTTTGCAAGCATTCCTCATAATTTTTGCCAATACATAAAATATCGTCTAAATAAACAACTGATGTAAAGCCGCGAGATCTTAAAACTGTTATTACCTCCTTCATAATTTTTGTGAAAGTACGAGGTGCCACGGAGAGCCCATAAGGCATCGCTGTGAATTCGTACGTGTGTGAATTACCGTTTTCATCATCGAAATTAAAGCGTAAGTATTTTCTATCACCTGGAGCAATCGGGACCAATAAATATGCTTCTTTTAGATCTATTGTGGCCATAAAACCGTTTTTAAACATTAATTTCGCGGCAGTTCGGTAATCTTCCATTTTAAAATGAAAATGTGGAATAAACTTATTTAAGGATTTTAAGTTCAAAATGAACCTCTTACCTCCATTAGATTTCGGCGCTAAGAATATTTTAGAAATAAATTGATCTTTGCGCGGAACACATACTGTAATTGCACCTAAATCTAGCAGATTTTGAATAGCTTTTGACATTTCATATTTTTCTGAAGAGGAAAAAACATTATTTGGGACAAAATTCTGTTGTACGTCTCTTGCAAAAGGTAGAGAAACCATGTTCAATCCAGTTTAAAATGATAGGGTTTTTAGTCACAATACGCCAATTATAATAGAAAGTCTTTAAACGACCGGCATGTACCTTATTCATTGTTGCGTCGGAGCACGCGGTTGTTTGTGGTAGCTCGAAGATTTGGTCATCTGTGTTGGCACAGAAAGGTTTTTGCGAGCTGCCGCTTGAGATTTCTGTGCTCCTCTCACCCTGTTGGCGGTCTGATAGGGGCGCGAGGAGCTCGTCCAGTTTCCCTGAAACCGTGACCTGAAAGACGTCGAATTCGACGTAGATGGTGTTGGAGTTTTTGGATTTGTTGAAAGTTTCTTAATTTGCAATCCTTGCTTTTCGATAGTTTTCGAAGCTTTAATTTTTTCAGATATCTTGCTTCCAAAGAGTGTTTCGTCCCTTTCAACATATTGTATTATATTAACAAAGGATTTATCCAATGCCGGAGTTAACAATTTGATCCTAGTTTGTGTTTGGTTGTAATGTAAATCTGACAAAATACGACAACTATCAGATAAAATCTTGATTGCGCGTATTTTATTTGCTTTTTCGTCATCAGAGACGGTAAGGAGCAGCGACATCGCTCTATTGATAGCTGTAATACCCAGTCCAAGCTGTTGTTGAGCAGCTTCTGTTTTCTTATCGCGTGCCCTGGCGGCGTCAGTCATAGCAGCAGAGATTTCTGGATTCAAAATAGGGCCCCGTAATAATTTACAATTTTCGGGTACAACATATTCTTTCAAAAGCTTTTCTTTAGTTTCTTTTTCTTGTATCCCTTTACTTAACAAAGGAAGCCAACGCTTAGCCAAATCAGGATGAATTTTTTCACCATAATTAGGTGACTCATCAATAGAGTCGCCTAAAGCGAATAAAATTTCAGCCTCAAGTTCCGGGACACTCTTCTCAGTTTTATCGTCTTGATTAGGATCAGACGTCGGAATATCGGACATCAATTCATTTGTTTGGGCGACTTTTTCTAAGGATTCATTAGTTTCGTTTGCCGGACATTGGTTGTCTGGAAAAAACAAAATAACTACAATAATAAAGTAAATTTACAATAATAAAGTAAATTTACAGTAATAAGATAAATTTACAATAGTAAATTTGAGGGTACTTAAGAAAAACATAATAATAAAATAATATGAATAACTACGAAATACACAATAAATTAATTGCGAAATGTTAATATTTTTAATAGCAATTATTATATTATGTAGATTTGCCACAGGGTTGACTCGTGGTCAGCCTTCTGGTTAAAAATTCCTTCGTATTGACTCGCGGCCAACCTCCTGGATAATGCCTTCGTGTTGACTCACGGTCAACCTCCCAGCTTTTAGATTTCCTTCGTGTTGACTCGCGGCCAACCTCCAGGATATGTTTTTGAAATCACTTCACTGCACTTCATAAACACAAAAATAAAATAAACTCACCTGAATTTTGTTCAGACTCGGATGAATCTGAGTATATAACATTTGATCGTAGACGACGCTTGTACTGCTTTTTTTGTAATGTTTTAATTTTTTCTGCATAATAATCAATTTTCTCTTGTGATTTTCTTTTAGACATTATTAATTTAACACTTTATTTGAAATTAACAGATTTTTCAAAGAAATGTGCACTCGTTGCCTCGCACGGTAAAAGAATGATGTCTCGTCCTGATGGGAGGTACTATGTAATTGTGTCAGGCCGAAATTACGTTTCATTTCAGTCGGTCAATTGACCTTTTTTGAATCTATTTTAAAGTGTGCGAAGTTGCCTTGTAGGTTAAAGTACTACATTGTTAATTTATATCTGAAGAATGAAGCTACGAAATATAATAATTTAATATGAATACGTACCTACAAACTAATAATTATTGTACAGAAAGTAGTTATTTCCCATCCGAAACGCAAATGTGAAATGCGAGTCCAGTTCGATTACATTACGAAAACTTACATGCATCGACAATATATTCATATACTAGCTGTGCCTGCGACTTCGTACGCGTAGATTTGTACAACGTATACTTGAAAACGTAAAACGTACCCTTTGTACTTCCCAATATGGAAAAACTATAAACCTTCAAACTGGTAAGCAGCAATGGTAGGACAATAAGTGATTATTAAGAAGTTAATAAACTGTTATATGTTAAGCGATTGTTGGAAAAAAAACAAAATGTAAAGTGAATTCCATGACAATATATTCTTGAAAACTGCATCCAAAGTAATTAATCCGTTTCTGAGATTAGCGTGCACAAACATACAGACAGACTGAAAAACCATTGTTTTGGGTTCTCTTGCTCTTTTTAAGGCCTATGATGTTTTTTTTTAATATTTTCAATGTACAGAAATAGAGCAGTGACAATTTTATTATATGCATAGATAGTTATATATATAAGATTATGGACGAAAATATTTTATGTGATAGCCTGTTTTGGTATATAGAGATATCGGCTGGCTCAATGATTTGTTTAGAAATCTCTTCAAATTAACAACCTGCCATGATATCATTCATATAAAAGACATTCAACATATTGATTGAGACGTTGTCGAACGAATGTCTTAATTATAGTTTCAGTAATCCAATAATACTATCTTTTACTTAGCATATATCTTTTATTTGGTTGTGGGAACGGTGCAAAGTAAAATCTCTCTCTGCTTCAAAAAAAATTATCATATTTATATTTCACCAAAGTTTTTATATTATGTTATTTCGCCAAAGTTTTATATTATATTATTTCTATGACGAGTTAAAGTTAAGAAAACTTTTGATAAAACTTTTTATTTACCCCTTGTTAGCAAGTTAGTCTGCACATACATAAACTTTGGCACGAAAAGATTTTTAACTTCTCTAAATATTGTTAAGAATGGGTTTCATACACCAATACAGACTGCATCTAATGTAGGTTATATAACATTAGAATCGTCGCTATCTCCCAACTTTTCTAGCAAAAATTAGGAAGCTATTATGAATAAATAATGTCATTATTAATTTTAGATTTGACTTAATGGGATTTGATAAAAAAATCTCTAAAAAATAATACTTATTACAAAAATATCGCATAGCGTAATTTGAAAGAATAATATCAAAGTAATATGTTGAGCAATAAATTTTAAATAAATATACGATGACATATAAACCAATTCGAGCAGGGATTCGAACGTTGGCGATCTCTGGGAAACCTTCTAGCAATTGATCGAAGAGGCTCTAAGGTCTCTGGGTTAGAGGCTATAATCTTATTCGTACTAAAAGGTTTATATATAAATATTTGTTCGTTTATCCATGTTACCATTACCGGTTTACCAATAAACCTTTTTAAATGAACTGTCCCTTAAGTCATAAGTCCTACCTTATTTCATTGCAGAGGTTCAACCCTACTAACTAATATGAGTACACTTACATTTTCATATTTAATTTAATAAAATAACTTAACTTTCAAAAACAATTACCAATTTTAACCTTTACTAAAATGTGCCAGAAAATATTAGTGCGTTTCTGTACACAACATGCCCATAACTCCCATACTCTTATCTCATAATTTACAACCCCCTGAAACCCTTGCTGTTAAAATAAAAGTTAAAGTTATCATATAATTATAATATAATTGATGTTAATCTCCAAGTATGTTTCTTTAATGACAATAAAAAATTTAATGAAAGTTAAATCACTTGAAATATTGTAATTTATATTGTCAAGTTTAAGGGCGAATGAGTAGTTGTCCTTCAATATCAAAACCAAAACTGTGTAGCTAAACTTAATAGGACATATAATATGTACATACGGATACTTCTGTAATTAATATTGACTTTCTATATACCCAAAAGATACAATTTGTAAACATAACATAGTCATAAAAGTAGTTACATAGAACTACGATATGGAAACCGTCTACGTTGAGTTTCTATAATATTATATTCAATAAAGTAATTTGTCGATTAAGCATTTACATTGTATTCCCACGACTTTTGATAATTAATATTATTTGTAAGAACGATCATTCCATATTCCCACATCGAGGTGGAATCATCGTTCATAGGGTTAATTTGTAATAAGTTTAAATCTAATTAAAGTAATTTCTTAAATCATTTCGGTTTTTTTTCAATCCTCTGTCTGTCGCAAACGTAATTGGCGCAGTCGGTAGGATATTCGCGGGAGACTTCAAGGCCATATTTTACATCGATAATCGCGTCGCGAGTCACCCGGGTTGGCTATTAAGCACCGTTCCGGATATCCTGAATCTACGGACCTGCAGCAGACCAGGGGAGGAATCTGAAAATCGATTCAAAGAGAAAACCAGAAATGCTGTATATGTAAGTACACTTGAATTATTCTCGTGTTGCTCCTTTGAATCTTAAACTTCAAGATTTATCACCCCAGAGCCTTTAGTTCGCGGGAGCCTGAATCGCGCCAGGCCCGCAGACAGTTAACGGATAGTAATAGAGATATTATAGGATTAGGCAATTTAAAATTAAATAATTTAGGAGTAGAAATTAAATCAAAGCCAGTAATAATGACGCAACATAGCCCAGACGATATTTTCAAAGTCCTCCGCTTAATCCCGGAATTTGACGGAAATCCAAATATCCTTACGCGTTTTATAAAAATATGCGATTCGTTGGCTACACAATACCTAAATGATAACCCTGGTAGTGAGTTTTCCAATTTATGTCTGTTAAATGGAATTTTAAATAAAATAACAGGGACAGCCGCATGCACCATAAATGCAAACGGTATACCAGAAAACTGGCTAGGTATACGAACAGCCCTCATAAATAATTTCTCGGATCAACGTGATGAGACCGCATTATATAATGACCTTTCTATAGCAAGTCAAGGTAATCGTACCCCGCAGGAGTTTTACAATCATTGCCAAACTTTATTTAGCACCATTATGACGTATGTAACCTTGCATGAAAGTTTGCCCACCACAGTCCAAGCGAAACGAGAGCTTTACAAAAAAGTTACCATGCAAGCATATGTAAGGGGTTTAAAAGAACCGTTAGGGTCGCGCATACGATGCATGCGCCCAGATACGATAGAGAAAGCTCTCGAGTTCGTTCAAGAGGAGCTTAACGTAATGTATTTACAACAACGCGACTCCCATAAAATTCAGACGACCCCTAAACCGACTCAATCATTACAACCAACAGCATTCACTCATACAAAACCTCATAATAACCCTGTACCTAACTGGCCGGCTCCATTAAATCAGCGCCCTATGGGACCTCCACCGCAACCCTTTAAATTCCCGGTAACCGGATATAATCAACCACGCATGCTTACTAACACACAAAGGATGTTCGCTGCACATCCACCAAATTATAGACCTCGTAGTAACATTTTTAGATTACCACCCCGAAATAACCCACCTCAAGGTCCTCAACCTATGAGTGGTGTCCAACATTTTACACCAAAACCTTTACCCTCGAATAATCCCATGAATTATTTTAAATCACGGGAAATGAATGTAAATGAATGTGCGGCATATGACGATTCATATTACAATCATTGTTATGAGCCGGAGTACAATTACTATACTGATTATTACGATACTGACTTTACACCCGGATTTTCTCATGAATTAAATATTACTTCTGTCAATAATTCTTTTGACTCTGAAATTCAAATAACTGAAACTGAACAAGATCAGCAGGATTTTCGGGAGACTTCGAAATCACAAAAACAAAAATAGAATTAAATCTTCAAACACAGAGACAGCTTCCGTACATACAAATAGAAAATCCTCATTTAAAATTTTTAATAGATACCGGTGCTAATCAATCTTTTATTAGTCCCGAAGCCGTCGAGAAATACTTCACTCAGTTCCCGTTACAATTTGATCCTTTTGAAGTAACCAACATACACGCGACGAGTAGGAACAATTATTCTATTACGTTGCCATGCTTCGCGGAATTCAATGACGCCAGTAATATCAAGTTATTCGTATATAATTTTCATGAATACTTTGACGGGTTAATAGGTTTAGATTTATTAAGTAAATGGGAAGCTCGTATTGATTTAAAAGATCGAAAATTGCTTACAAGGAACGCGTCGAACCCGATTAAAATGTATAACTCGTGTAATGTAAACCTATACGAAGACGTTATCCCCGCGGAAACTTCTAAAATTATTCGTGTTCCCGTAGATATTTAAGAAGGTGATGCTTTTATTAGAGAACAAATACTGTGCAATTGCACTATTCATGAGTGCATTACTTCTGTAAAGAATAATCGTTGCTATTTAGAAATTGAAAACCCGACACCGAATGATATTATATTCTCACTCGATCGTCCGGCTCACGCGGATTTATTTAACGCTGAGTGCACGAGTACTCAACAACTAAAGACTCGCACACAAGATGTTATTTCACGTTTACGTACGGACCATTTATACCCGGAGGAGAAGGCTAACCTCGTAGCTCTTTGCTCCCGGTATTCTGACGTATTTTATATAGATGGCGAAAAATTAACTTTTACAGATAAAGTTAAACATAGGATACGAACCACCGACGAAATACCAGTACATTCTAAAAACTATCGATACCCCTTTGTACACAGAGAAGAAGTAAAATCCCAATTAAATAAAATGTTAGATCAAGGAATAATAAGACCTTCTGAGTCCGCTTAGAGCTCACCAATTTGGGTGGTGCCAAAGAAAATAGATGCCTCTGGCAAGCAAAAATGGCGTATAGTGGTGGATTTTAGAAAACTTAATGAAAAAACATTAGATGACAAATATCCTATCCCGAATATTACCGATGTTTTTGACAAATTAGGAAAATGTCAATATTTTACCACCCTAGATTTAGCTAGTGGATTCTATCAAGTTGAGATGGAACCCCAGGATATACCTAAAACAGCATTTAATGTCGAACATGGGCATTTCGAATTTCTTCGTATGCCCATGGGTTTAAAAAAATTCACCTTCAACCTTCCAGCGAGTAATGGATAACGTACTCCGCGGCCTTCAGAACGAAATATGTTTAGTTTATCTTGATGATATTATAGTGTTCAGTACATCCCTTCAGGAACATATCATTAACCTCGAAAAAGTTTTTAACAGATTACGAGAATCGAACTTTAAAATTCAGATGGACAAATCAGAGTTTTTAAAATTGGAAACTGCTTACCTTGGTCACATAATAAGCAGGGATGGTATTAAACCAAACCCAGACAAGATTAAGGCTATTGAAAATTACCCATTACCTAAAAACAGTAAAGAAATTAAACAATTTTTAGGACTCTTAGGATATTATAGAAAGTTCATCCCCGATTTCGCTCGCCTAACGAAGCCCATGACTAAATGCTTAAAGAAAAACAATAAAATTACATTAGATTCTGAGTATACTAATTGTTTTAAAAAATGTAGAAACCTATTGACAAATGACCCCATATTGCAGTACCCTGATTTTACAAAAGACTTTGTTTTAACGACTGACGCTTCGAACGTAGCTCTAGGCGCGGTTCTTTCTCAAGGACCCATAGGTTCCGATAAGCCTATCTGTTACGCTTCTAGAACTTTAAATGACAGCGAATTAAACTATAGTACTACTGAAAAGGAGCTGTTAGCCATAGTTTGGGCAACAAAATATTTTAGACCATATTTATTCGGAAGAAAATTCAAAATTTATACTGACCATAAGCCGTTACAGTGGTTAATGAGCATGAAAGAACCGAATTCCCGACTTACACGTTGGCGACTGAAACTGACCGAATATAACTTTACAGTAATTTATAAAAAAGGAAAATTAAACCTTAATGCAGATGCTCTTTCCCGTATCGAAATCCATACAAAAGAAGCACTATCTTTGATAGAAGAGATAGATGAGCTTAACTCTTTACTCGGTAATCCATCAGAAACTATTCCTGCCCCAGCTAGTTCTTCTACGGAAACAGTTCACACTAGCTTAGAAAACCCAATCTTAGAAATCCCGATAATTGATGAACCACTTAATAAATTTATTAGACAAATTTATTTTGACCTTGTGACTGACGTTAAGAAACGACCTGTAGTGACTAAGCCGTTTGACACTCATACACGTATTAGTATCCAATTATCTCAACCAAATTTAGAAGAGGATGTGATAAATGCTGTTAAGGAATATATTAGTCCTAAAATTAAAACAGCTATGTTAATAAACCCTCCTTTAGCTATGTATTCAATAATACCGATCCTACAAGATAAGTTTAAGTGCTCCTCCTATAACCTTGTTTTAGTTAAGAAAGAATTAGAGAATGTTAAAGAATACTTGCGTCAACAAGATATCATCCGACACTACCATGACGGTAAAACAAACCATCGTGGTATCAACGAATGTTATTCAGCTTTGTCATACAAGTATTATTGGCCTAAAATGAGAGAACAAATAACAAAATTTATTAATGAATGTACCACTTGCGGTCAAGCCAAATACGACAGAAACCCAGTTAGACCCAATTCAACATCGTTTCACCTGCCACTAAACCATTTGAAATAGTTCATATGGATTTGTTCACAGTTCAAAATGAAAAATATGTAACTTTCATTGACGTTTTCACGAAGTATGGTCAAGCTTATCATCTTCGTGACGGCACAGCTTTAAGTGTATTACAATCTCTATTACAATACAGTACCCATCATGGTATACCTATGACTCTTATTACTGACAATGGAACCGAATTTACTAATCAGTTATTTATGGAATTTACCAGACTTCATAAAATTAACCATCATCGAATACTAGCTCATTCACCTAATGACAATGGTAACATAGAACGATTTCATTTAACTCTTTTAGAACACCTAAGACTTCTTAAACTGAAACATAAAGACGAACCAATAATAAACCTTGTGCCCTATGCTATAATAGCCTATAATAGCTCCATACATAGTTTCACACGATGTCGCCCTTTTGATTTGTTGACTGGACATTTTGACCCTAGGGATTGAACGGATATAGATATAACGCAAAAGCTTTTGCAACAATACACTCAAATTCATAAAGATAAAATGAAACAAGTTTACGATATTATTAATTCATCATCACTTGAAAATCGGACCGCATTGATAGAAAAAAGAAATAAAGATCGAGAACCTGAAAAGGAATATGCACCCCAACAATCAGTTTTTATAAAAAATCCAACTGCTAGTCGACAAAAGACTGCTCCACGATACACTCACGACACTGTACTAGCCGACTTACCAATTCATATTTATACCTCTAAAAAACGTGGCCCCATAGCCAAATCACGACTAAAACGAGTCCCTAAAACAGCTAATTTGTTACAGGATCCTCCTAGTAACAACCCTCTCAATGACTCAACCTCAGGAGATAAAACTTGAGAGTCTTAACGACGGACCAGGAATACTACCTTTCAAACTCGGACCCATGAAACTGACTACGCACTATCATACATTCATACAATATATAAATTTAGATAACATTGAGACTAATATTCATTCATTAGAGACTCAACTGCTTGACTGTAAAAATCGCATGAGTAATATAACCTATAACCTATATGAAATTCAAATTAATTACCTTACTAATAAGCTTGGCAATATTTTAAAACAACTACATTCTTTAGAGCCTAGTAGAGTAAAAAGAGGTCTTATAGATAGTTTAGGTACCATGATAAAAAGTTTAACCGGTAATTTAGATCACGATGATGCGTTGAAATATAACGAGGCAATTAGAGTATTAGAAAATAATCAAATAAAATTATTATCTGAATTTAATAGTCACATCAGTCTGAGCAAGGAGTGGATGTTAAAACATGGAAACGCTATTAGACAAATAGTAGATAACCAGATTGTGTTAAATAATACCTTAGAATTATTATTACAGAATAAGGCTATAAGTGACGATAGCTTAACAAAATACGCAAATTTTGCTCAACTTCTAGAGTTAGTTAGTGAAAACATAGAAGATTTATCTTTAGAATTACTTAGAATAGAAAATAGTTTAGCTTTTATCCAAGCTTCTAGTACACATCATTCTATTATAGACATTGAGGTACTAGAATCTATGGTCTTAAAATTAAAAGCAATTTACTCAAAAGAGCAAATATTAGATTTAGAACTTAGGGAATATTATAATATTATTAAACCAGGGTCGTACTTTATTAATAAGCAAATAGTTTTTATATTTAAATTTCCAATTTATTCTAAAGAAACTTATGATTTTTATAAATTATCAGTAGTACCGAACAAGCACGACCAGGCTCTTATCCCACCTTTCCCTTTCCTAGCAACAATTGAGATATCATTTGTGTACATGGAGGCTGAATGCCCGAAGGTAAAGAACTGGTATCTCTGTGAGAAGGAAATTCATCATCAGATTCGCAACAGACCAGATTGTATCCAGGAATTGATCATCAATCAAGTCATACAAAAAACCTGTGAATTTACTACAGTCACCTTGACTAAAGAAGCAATGGAGAAACTCGATGACAAGCACTACGCCTTGTCCTTTCCTCAACAAACGAAAGTGCAACTGATTTGTAACCAAAAGGACTACACATCGCTACAGGGAAGTTACCTAGCTACGATTCCTGCTGGATGTCGTTTGAAATCGGAACAATTCACAATAGCAAATGATTACAACGAAATTAAAGGACAACCTCTAAAACTAATGAAAATACCCTATGACACCTTAAAGCAGTCAGCCAAAGCGACTCACATACACTTAAAATCTATTGATCTTCAAGGATTACATGATGTCCAGGACCAGCTTATTATCCAGACTCCTATCCGAATCGACGAAGTGCGAAAAGATGCCTTGTATCATACCACAATACCATTTTATACTATACTATTATGTACAGCCGTACTCGGTATTATTTTGGCAATTCGACGTTACTTATATAAAAACAACAAGAATGTACAAAAAGAAAAGCAGCCATCGCTCGAGATCCTGAAAACATCTGGCAACCCTGAAACCATTCCGGCAACATTTTCACTGAACGTACTGAAATAGTCGCCTTTCTTAGGGGGGAGGAGTTACATAGAACTACGATATGGAAACCGTCTACGTTGAGTTTCTATAATATTATATTCAATAAAGTAATTTGTCGATTAAGCATTTACATTGTATTCCCACTACTTTTAATAATTAATATTATTTGTAAGAACGATCATTCCATATTCCCACATCGAGGTGGAATCATCGTTCATAGGGTTAATTTGTAATAAGTTTAAATCTAATTAAAGTAATTTCTTAAATCATTTCGGTTTTTTTTCAATCCTCTGTCTGTCGCAAACGTAATTAAGTCATAACGTACTATCAGTAAATATTATGAATTTAAAATCGCATAGTAAAAGTAAAGGTCAATATATAATATAACGAATAAAATAAATGTAAAATTACCGAATGTTTTTGGGACTTTAAAGGCTCTAATAACTGCAAACACATGATTTTATTATAATGCAAACACATGATTTTATTATATTGTACAAAAGTGGTTTTAGCCCGTAGCCGTTTTTATACTTTGATACTTTGGTTAATAATAAACAATTCTATATTCTCTGAATCTTGTTTATCGGAATTTTAGATCGATGTATTGCCTAACTGTCGGAGATCAACGAAAAAATATATTAGCTTTGTTTCGTAAAGTGAGAAAGAAGGCCGGTAGCTTAACTTAATCCTAAAGTAAAAGTTTATTTACCGTATTACTTTTGCTTAACATGAATAAATAAATCGCTATACTGGAATCCGTTTCGAAAACATTTTAATTTATAACTCTACTCGGCACAGAAAATTACATGTAACTTAAACAAAGTTACATGTAACTTATCGTTTTAACAATCACACGCACACAAAAGTGTCTGTGTGACAACTTGTTATTGCGTTTGTTGTAAATATTGGCACCAATTCCGTAAATAGACCACGCCAATAGTGGTGAAATCGAATAAATGTTTATCATATTGGGTACAATTTTATCTTTTATATTATAAATTATGTGTGATACGTAATACGTTGATTACAACGTATAACGTGGCATATTAATGCCAATACAAAAGGCAAGGGAATGCAATCCCTGACTATAAAAAAGCTGTCATTGTCATGTCAGCCTGGCTATGACAAAGATTATGCTATTGGCAGTACTGTTTTCATTGTAGCACATTCTATGAAATAAAACCACAATGGCATAGTTAAGATGTAATATACACCTTAACTATGCCCTTTATGGTTTTTTCATTCGAAATAAATTAAAAAAAAATACAGCGTCTGCGAATGTACCTTTGTAAGTAATGGTATCTAGTAAACTCAAATATTTCTTAGGGTTTCAGTTCAATAGATGTATATAAAGTAAAAATAGATATACAATGCGATCTATCTATATTATATACATATATTTATATAAAGTAGATCGCATCATCATTTCCGTGCACAATGAAAATCAAAATCTTATATTTTTGTATGCCAGGTTAATATACCTACATATTTAACATAGTACAATTTACAATAATGTCACATGAAATGTGTATCTAAAACATATGTGTAACATACATATATTTTATTACATTAATATTTTAACTTTATTCGTTCATGAAAAAAAATCACAAACTATTTTAGTTGTAAAAGTTTTGAGACAAAAAATACACTTATTCATTGCTTTTACAATATTAAGCCCTTTTTACTCTTTGAATTTAGTAAAGGACTATTGATAGCTTCTGTTAGTTTTTACAAAAGCATCTTTTAACATTTTAGCACACTTATTTATTTACTTATTTATTTAATCTTTATTGGCAAAAAAATGGTACAAAAGGCGGACTTAATGCGAAAAACATTTTCTGCCAGTCAACCCAGAATAAAATTAAAAGAATTAATTTATATCAGGCGCTAAAAATATTTAACCAAAACTTAACAATAACATTGCATAAAACAAACAAATGAAAACATTGTTGTTGTATTACGTTTTAAATACTGAGGAGGCATAGGATCGTTAAGTATTGAGAACAACTGACACAAATATCTAGAAGATCTTCGCTCGCGGATAATAGTGTTAGGCTTAGTATGTGCATAAAGTTGAAGGTCATCAGCATACAGATAAGAGGTTTTAAAGTCTTTTGTGATGCATTTAATAAATAATAAAAATAAAAGTGGAGAGTATACCGCCTTGTGGCACACCTCGTGCTATGTCACTCCGACGTGGTGCTGTCAATGAGAACAGCTTGCTGGCGACCACGAAGATAGGTTGAGAACCAATTTAGTTCCTTGGAAGAAATGTTAAAGCGTGAAAGGAGTGCAATCAGGATGTCATGGCGTTGGAATAATCAATGAGTACTAACACAGTTAATTGACTACCCTCCATCGCATCTCTGACATCTTCCACGACTTTAAGGAGAGCAGTTCTTGTGCTGTGGCCAGGACGAAACCCAGATTGAAAGTTCGAAATAAATTTATTTATTTATGTAATTCCTGCTTACATAAATTATTTTAATATGGCATTTTATGGATATCAAAGAAAATAATAAATATAAACCATAAATAGTTATAACAAAGTCACTATCTGTATCTCTGTTTGTTTCCTTCGCTTTAACATTTAGCAAATTTATTCCGGCAGGTTTATATTTACCATTAACATATTTAACTAAAATGTTTACACGGTCATAAACCAACAGTCAACATTTCCTACGTTGATTATTTACATAGTTTACATGATATATTGAAATAAATGTAATTTTAAAGGGCCCAGATTAAAGCAACAATACGTATGTTTACTGATTTTGATATTTACGTCTCTTTATTTGTTTGTCGGAACCGGCATCACGAGTAAAATATCAAACGAATTAAGATAATAATTTGGTGTGCTTGTAACTTATATAAAATACTTTAAATTACTCGAAGTGTTTTTAATTAAATGTGCTATGGTTAGTTTATTATTAAACTTAACATAAAATTTGTTATTTCTCACTTCAAAAATATAACTATAAATGTTTCAAACATAATTTTTAAGAATGAAAGAAGGTAGTTTATTAATTAGGGCGTCATTTTGGTAGCTAGACGAAATAGCTGAATTAGTTATAAATATTTTTTTATAATTCACCTTTTTTAAAAACACAAAAAAAAGATCGGGTTAAGTAGTATTGTCTACTCATCCACCACCTACTAACATTTAGACTATTTTTTTTAAAATACAAAAATGGTTAATTTTTTGTTAGGAATAATGTAGCTTTTTAATAATGACAGAATTATTAACAAAGGTTTAGGTAATATCAAAAGTTTATTGATCACACTTCTACTTTTAGAAGTATTTTCCATTATTGATCTTTGTCGAAAAAACTCTTGGTCTTTCTAAGTGATCATAGATTGGTTATGGTTTAGATTGGATTGATTCATAAATCAATCCAATCTAAACCATAAGAGATTGTGCTATCGATTGAAACAAAAGATATTAGGAAGGAATTATGTCTGGATATTACATGTATGACTGGCGAAGTAATATTTCCCATTTCAATGTTTGCGGGATTGCTTTCACGAAAGTATTTTTCTACCAATGTATGTAATTGAACAAACAACACTGAAAGAGAGTTTATTAGTATAGTTTAACTTAAAGTTTATAAATATGTTTCGCTAATTTGTGAATAATTAACAGATTTAGATGAAAATAAATAGGACATATAAATAATAGGTAGTATATAATAAATATTAAATCTTCATTATTTATTACTTTTTAGTTTTAAAGTCGGTTTTTTTAACGTAGTTATTTTTTTAAGATATTATTAAGATAGTTTATTTTTTTAGTCATAGATAAACTTGTATTGCTATTTGATGTACATCAATGCAGTTTTATTAAAAAGTATTTTTGTATATTTTAAGCACAGATATAATATATTGATATTAATCGTATATTAAGCCATCAATTGGTTTTATAGGATATTTGACAGTAAAATATATTTGTGTTAGGATCATCTTTCATAGTTTCGATTTAATAGAGGCATTAAGGAAATTAATTGCAGAGTTATTGCTACAAGATTGCTCCAACATCGATTCACGCGACAGCCATTAGAGTATGAGTTATAGGGTCCTGCAATAATAATTATTATTCCTAATATACATGTTTTTGTTCTCTTACCTGTTCGAGTCATGCCAGTGTTGGTGAATTGATTGTCTACATAATTTATATAAAAATTCATTACATACATCATTCATTCATTACATGATTATTAATTCAAATAGCTCCAATTATTGTTATTCTGGTCTAGGATACGGTAACATATCACTGGCTATCCTTAGCCTTTTAAAGCATATTTTTAAACTAGAAGTTATATTTCAGAAAGCCATAAGTCATATTTCAGAAAGCCATATATCATTCTACTATTGCCGATATATGAAACATAAAATATTATGGGCATAGTATTTAGTTGGGTAAGAAATTCGTTTGTTATCTAGCAAAAACGTTTCTTATACAGTTATGAAATAGGATAAAAATAAATAAAATTTTCGCTAAATGGTGGATGAAATATATAGCAAAATTTAAACCTTGAAATGAATTTGTTCACTTAGATTTGAAAAAAGTGACTCTCTTCATGATGATATTAGCTTTTAAAAATGATTGTATTTCTAATCTATTGTATGGTTTTTAACCCCCGACTAAAAAGAGGGGTGTTATAAGTTTGACCTGTCGATCTGTGTACCTGTGTGTCTGTCTGTGGCAATGTAGCGCCCAAACGCGTGGACGGATTTGAATGTGTTTTTCTTTTAATCAAAAGCTATGTTTGTTGAGATCGTTCTTAGCTATGATTGGTCGTAATAGAAACAGTCGTCTCTAAGACGTTTTATTGGTGAAAGGTTCTTGTGCAATAATTAGCTGTTCCCAGCGGCTTCGCCCGCGCTATATAGGTAATGTATATAGGAAAAAGCTTTGTTACGTAGGCCAAAAAGTTTACACTTATTTACTCAGATAAGGTACTTTATTAGAGATAGCTGTTGCCCGTGACTGCGTCCACGTAGACTGTAAAAAATATATTTATATGGTTTATGATCGTAGTAGTAAAGAGTCACGGGCAACAGCTAGTGATAATATAAATCCCTTCATCATAGTATTATTAGTGATTGTAAATCATTTTAACTCTAAATGTTTATAATTATTAATTAATTTTTTTTTAATAAAAAAAGTAATATATATATTTATTAATATTCGTATATACATACGAGTATATGAAAAAGTCTTGAATCATGTTACTTAATACATTCATAATTAATTACATTGTCGAAATTTTCACGCGGATCCTTATTTTTTCCCGTATTAAATAGAACCTATATTCATCAGAGGGATAATGTAGGATTCTAAAAGTATAATATTTTATTAAAACGGTCCAGTATTTTCGGAGCCTATACAATTCGAACAAACAATCAAATTTTTCCTCTTTATAATATTAGTGATGACGATGATGATGATGATTATTATAAAATATAGCCAATGTTCATCAGGGATAATGTAGGATTCTAATGCTAAAAAATGTTTTTAAATCGGTCCTGTAGTTTCGGAGCCTATTCAATTCAAACAAACAAACAAATCTTTCCAGTTTATAATATTAGGATAGATTAATAGAAACACTTAAACTATTGAAAATTTTGTATGTAAGATTCATTTAGTAAAATTCAGAAACCATTAAAAAACTTTAAATAGCCAAAAAAAAAAAAAAATTAAAAATTTAAAAAAAATATATAAATTGCTATATCGAATCGTATAGTCTTAAATTAAATCCTCAATGATTAACTTCGTAAAATAGACACCATCGTCAACGTACTTACAACGGTTCCCCGACGCGACGAAACGAATTCGATGAGTACATAATAATATTATTTTTGTTTTTTTTAGAGGTCTTTTTATATCGGGGGTTTTTTTAATTTTTAATTTAATTTTTTTCTTATAAATACCTTTTCCGATGTTGATATCTAGTGATATCGTCATTTGTACTGTTTGATACGGGCCAATGATATCAATTTTCATCTCATCAGTACTAACTCCTTCGATTGTCCAAGCTTACCATATTTGTCGATCAGTTGTTACATCTTTGTATTTTCCAAAAAAAAAATTAATTGAAGTTTAAAAGTCATTGTCACTTTTGTTTATATTATCATTTTAATTCTCTTCATCATACTTTTAAAAATGCTATCGATATTGTAAGAAATAAGAGATTTTCTTTCAATGCTAGTATTTATTTTGAGAAATGATTATTTCGTCTTTGAACAATGCTCTCTTAGATAATTTTGAAAAGCTTCAAATAATTGGTTTTAAGTGGTTGAATTATATAAATAAATATAAATAAGAAACACTTTGATATTAAAACGTCAATTAATATATTATTTGAATTTATTATAATATATAGATATAATTTATAGAATATAAGTTATAATAAAAACAACTATATTTGAATATTCTTTTGAGTTAACTATTAAACTTTTTATCGCGAATTTTTAAGTGTAAAAGAAAAAAAAGAAATGATTAAATTTTTTAAAACTCTCGACGTATTTTAACTAATAAACTTTACATATTTTTTTTAAAATCGTGAATTATTTATGCAATGATTGCTCAAAGAATCTATTTTTAGTATGAACGTTGTAGTATAAACAATGTCGCTTGGAAACTACAGTAACTGTAGAATCTAGAAAATCTGTTTTAAATGAGATTCTAACGCAAAAGGTAAGTAAGCCGGCTTTACATTATTTCCAAGTTATAACGCCCTACATATTATATAAATAAAAGACTAAAAGACGTGTCTTTATTGACCATTTCGATGCGAATCCTAAATTGCTGGTTCAACCAATTTGATGAATAAACCATTCTTAGGAGTTTAATCTCAATCCTAACATTAAACGTAGTTTTTTCAATGTTCTTATGTATTCGACTTGTGAAGAGTAGCTGGGATTGTTACTTTTCCAAATATAGTGCTAATTAATTGACAATCGTGTTATTAAATAATTATATATAATTTTATGGTGAGTGAGTGAATATTTCATTTATAATTACAAGCTTCACAACTGAGAAAACAACACTTATTAAAAGACATCAGCTAGCTTAATAGTATTATGACACTGTTCTTTTTAATTACTGTAATACTTGCCTTTTCAAATGATTTGCTTCAATTATTAGAGAACTAAGTACCTTTTTTATTTGTAAACATATTAACTCTAACTTTTATGGAATAAGAATATCGTTCTGGATATGAAATAAACAAAATTTATTTTAATACACGTGTTTGTCAATATACCTACTTAAATTTTCATACCATATCTGTTGTCTTGTAATGCATATTGACACGAGAACTAGTGAATTAATTATTATCAGTCAAATCATGTAGACAAACCGTAAATCTATGGTTTAAAATGTAACTAAAGCAAAAACAAGCTAAAAGCTATTATTTCCACTGAAATAAACAAGCTGGTAACTATTAATTACAATCACAGGACTAAAAGCGGCCAGAAATATGGGAGACATATGTTAGCTGTAACCGAATAACAAATATTTGCTCCTGCTGGCGAAATGTATTAATAAAGGAATATTACATACTGGTACTTCAATAATTTTTTTATACAGTGAAGGCTAAATTATATCAGTTTTCGTCCTTAAAACCGAATTTGTCAATCTAGACACACTACTTGATGTAACTAGTGCAACAGATATAAAAAGTTTACCAGGAAGGACAATTCTTTATATGGTAATATGTATTTATAAAACCAATATAAAATTAATGTTTTTAATACAAATGTTTAACAAAAAGATGATGATATATCCATATTGTTGAATACAATTAATCAATGCGATGATAATCTTACTGATTTTTTGTTTCCCAACACTAAAGTGAAAATTAATAGGTTAGTTGATTAAAAAAATAGCGCCTCGCTTTGAGTATTCATGAGGAGATCAGCTGAGAAGACATGATTTATGACCAGCACACAACCGGCGATTTAGAAGTGTTGAAAAAAATTCTTTTCGCTGAATAGATTGTCGATGTTTATTTTGCTAGTTACAATCTTCAGTTGACGAATGTAGACTATCTTTGTTTATTAGACTATTACAATTCTATTAAAACAAAATATATCTTCATTTTATTACAACTATTAAAACTGTTTAAAATATTTTTTTCATTTGAATCTTTCCGAACATTATAAACAAGGCCATTTTATTTTAATTAATTCAGTAATAGGATTTTATTTACCTGTGATACATCGGTATGACATAATAAGTAGTCGTATTATGCTAAAGCCTGCTTTATAGAAAAGAAACATGATATGTTTTTTTTTAATTACATATTGTAATATAATAAGGACATAAAGCACATAGTCTGTGGCTTAAAGCACATTCTAATTCATGTCAACCCTTAAACATTTCTTAATTCTTAAATTTATCATTATCGTCTCCTTTGTCTCTGCTCTGAAGATCTGAATCACATATAATTTGAATTTGTCCTGAGATAAGGAATCTCATATAATATTCAAACATTGCAAGCACTTGCCAAGTGTGGAGCAATATTACAATATTACAGTAGCTCTTGGCATTGAAAGCTTCATTCCTTACACTTGACTATGAATTATTAATGAACACATTTATCTCTGACATTTTGCATTACACGAAAACTGCAAAATTTGCATAAATTGAACATATGAATAAGACGGAACTTTAACGATAAATTATTATTATTATTATTACTATTATTGGTAATTTCTTAGGCGTTCACGATATAATACATTAAAATTAAACTATTGTTAGTTAATTACGCTCGCGTATCGTTGGACTTGCATTGTAATTTTAGATTTAACTGGAATGTTATTTACCGGTAGAAGAGATGTAGGTGTCTGCCACTTAGGAACTTATTTAGTCATTTACTCCCAACGGCTCCTAAGATTCCTGCCATTGATATTTAGATACATACAAATTACACTAACAATATCTTGAGGTCTTACATTGCGATCACAGACAGGGGATCTTACATTGTTCATGAGTGCCAGGTGTTAGATAATCTCCATCTTGTCTATTAAATTTATGACAATTTTGAATTAAAGAGCTTAAAATATGCTTAGAAAATACTTTATAAACCAATACGGACTGAAAACATGTAACCGCATCCGTCGGTTTATCGGAAGCCCACACTGTGCCTGTAGCTTGTCAACGTTGCAAAAGCCACATCCCATAGGTTGCAATTACTAACCTGTGTTGAATGTACAAGAACACAATTCAAGCGACTTCATCTGCATTTACGAATTTATTATTTAAACAAACCTATTATAACAGGATAAGGCCGCGGAAGAAAAGAAGACACTACATGTCCTCGTAATACATATGGCTTAAAAGTTGCTACCTGTTCTTTTAATAAATAGTAAAGATTGGTCGAGAAGAAAACGCTTAAATTAAATGTAGTGAAAAGAAACGAATGGGTTTCTTACCCATGTTAGAACTAAATTGGAATATTTACTGACATTTTGTTGGGTGTTTCTTGGAATTGTGAATATAAATGTATTATATAATTAAATAATCAGTTTTTTTTACTATAATATTTGATGAGAGTTAAATATATTTTTTAAATTAAGTATTTATTTGTACACAAGATCGGAAATACAAGTATTTATTTGTTCTTTATTGTATCATTTTATGCTGTTTAATATATTTAACATAGCAAGAAAATAATTCGTGTGAATAATGTACTACAGATTGTTATTTTGTTAGTTTATTGATTTTGACAGTGCTGCATAATATACTAACTAGACTTATTTTCTTAATTGCCTTTACGTAAATAAAAAAAAAACCAAATCGTGCCTTCTTGTGGGCTTTCTAGTTTATACATAGTCGTTAGGCACGTCCAATATCTACAGTCGAAAGACATGGCAAGTGACTTCACCCACCTAGTGGTAATTAGCAAGTGTCGTCCATGAATGGGGGTGACGAAAAATAGTATTTCAATCACATACTGAGACTAAAACATGAACTCATTTGCATGAGCCATTTGAGGGGTTTTGCCTTGTAAAATCTTCACTACCCTTAAAACTATCAAAGATTATCTTAAAGTTATCATTTCATTATTCTATGAATATGATACAGTTAACCCCAAGGTCATCCAAAATTCTTTTAAAGTGGACGGGCCCCACGATTTTATTTTTGTTTAATCAATGCATATGTTTAAAATTTTAATATTTCAAAAATGACATCTTTTGTCATAGGTGTTTACATAAATGTATATTGCATTTTTAGGAATTTATGTGACCATAGATATTGAGTACGTTACGAGTTACTTTATTTTGAAAATATAACAATGTATACATATTGGTATCCATGACTGTATCCATGAAATGATTTTTTAGCTTTTAGTACATTTATCTGCAATATAAAACCGTTTATCTTAAAAAAAATATATTATAATGTATTTAATTAATCAAAGTATCAACCATTGTTTTTTATGCACTTTGCCATCTTGTAGGAAGTTCATTGAACCCTTTACAAAAAAAATCTAAAAATAATGAAGATAATATTATTATGCACTTATTAAAGTTGTGGCGTCGGGGAACCGTTATACGTACGTTGATGATGATAGTTCCATCACGCTGGAACCCGTTTTAGAAAAAACCTTACGTTGTTTCAGTTTCTATTAGTATTTTTTTAATCAAACCTTTTTTGTATAATCTTAATGATTTATTAAAATATTTTAACGTCAACTAACTATTCAAATAGCAGAACAGTGACATTAAAGACACTTCTGAAGTATCTTTTTTATTTTTTGTTGTGACAAATAGCGTGGAGTTCGACTAAAACCTTACTTATAAAACTTTAAAAAAAATCAATTTTAGTGCGAAGATTCCTTTAAATTAGCTGATTGAGCCGACCGACGCAATTTCATTAAAACTAGGTGAAAAAGTTTTTATAACTGAAATAATTATTTATTCTCACATAGACATTGCATTTCTTTGGATTTGTGACAAATTAGTCTAAGGTTTAAAATGAGTTCAATATTTTTTTTTGTTATAACACCGTTAATGTTCACTAGTAATGTAAAGACTAGTATAGAATGTTTTGTGTTTGTGTTTATTGTATTATAATCTAAAAACATGTTATTAATAGTTTTGTACATAACATTAATTACTAATTAACTAAGATAATGTTTTGTAAACATCTCAATAAATCATCAACAATACTAATAAATTCTAAAGCATGTTATAACGAACAATTTTCCTGACACTGACTAAGTGGCATGTCCATTTTTTTAATCATTTGAGGTTTTATATTTACGAATATTTAATTTATGAGGATTTTTTACGTTAATGTATGAACTTGGTATTCCGTGAGCAAATGAACTATCTCGAATATAAAGTTTCATGTTTTCGAAACAAGAATAATCTTGTTATCATTTACGTCCACTCACAGCAGTCGAATTTGTAACATTAAGTGTACATACAAAGGTTTTTAGTAATCGTTTATAATATCATAGTTCGTATTTTTTTTGCATTTAATTTATTTGAAAAGACATATACCGATATTATTGTGACGAAAATCAACGACAAAGTTTTAATATTAAGTTTGGAATTGGATATTAAGGAGGTAATCTATGAAACATTTTAATATCGTTGAATGAGAATTAGGGCGGGAAAAATAATCCAATAATTGTTTCAGAAAATAATAATTTACGGACACTAAGAACTTTGAAAACATCAAAATATTTAAAAATGCTGTTGGTTCACGGTGCAAGCGGTAATCAGTTTGATAATTAGATTTAAAAAAGACTGTTAGTAAAGGAAGACCCTAATATATTTAAATAAATATAATTGTATGGAATCTTTATTGAATCATGATTACTACCAGAATGTTTACACAGCTATACTTAGGTTAATTAAAGTTTTAGGTAATCTGTTCATACCGCTTTTTTGTCCATACTCCGAGGTTATAAATAAAGACCTCGAAACCAGACTTCGAAATTCGTCAAAATAATTCCGTAAAATGTTCTGATTGCAGCCATATGGATGGTACATATACAAATTAAATATATAATTTTAAAACTTTTCTCTTCTTTTAAACCTCATTTTCAAATTTTGCTAATGACATTCCAGAGTCTACCATAAAATCACATCCTGTTATGCTTTTCGCTTTATCACTTGCCAAAAAAACCGCCATTTCTGTAATATCTTCTGTTGTAGTTGAACGTTTCAATGGTTGTTCATCAATCAAAGAGTTCCAGAACTTGTTATTTTCTTCTTGATCCAAGTTAGAATAATGTATCAAAATATTAGTCGTCACCGGTCCAGGAGATATGCAATTCACACGAACTCCCTTTTCAGCCAGCTCCAAAGCAGCACATTTTGTAAAATGTAGCACTGCTGCTTTTGAAATATTATACGCTAACGTTCCTTTTCCTGGAGATGACGCAATTATATTCGCAATATTAATGACACACCCTTTGCTTTCTATTAACGCTTCAGTAGCATAATGAGTCAGTGCAATAACCGATATAGTGTTAATATTTAATACAATATCCAGGACATTTAAAATATTCTCACTTCTTATATCGCCAATACTGGCTATTCCAGCACAATTGACAACCACATCTATGTTCCCAAACTCTTGTTTTGTAGAATTTACAGCATTTTTAATGTTTTCCCTGTTTCGTAAATCTGTGATTACAGTAAATACTTTAGCTTTACTCAAATCTTCACATTCTTTAGCGACTTAATTAAGATATTGTTCATTAATATCTAGTAATGATAACCTGGCTGATAACTTCGCGAACTGATTAGCAATTGACTTTCCTATTCCTGAAGCACGCCGTAGCATGAAGTTATTCAATTGACATATCACCTGATTCATGCCTCGTTTTGTTTAAAGGTACCTATTTCCCTTTATCAAATTACTGTCATTGTAATATTGCTGTAAATCTCATCATTGCGATCTTTTTACCATGGTTAAACGTTTTATGTTGTTATAAAAATTGCAATTATATTTTTGTTGCCGATCGGTACATACTGGTGATACTCAGTAATGTTGATATCGTAATCACCGTATTTTTTTATAAGGAAGAAGCCATACGCAATTAATTATAATATTATTAATGTTGATATTAGAATCACAGTTAATGTCAGTGCTATCAATAATTATAATAAATTACCGTAATTAAAATTATCTATAATATATAATTAGATATCATAAAACTAGCTGAAAAACCCCTTATATATTCAAAACTAACAAAACTTATTTTTCTTTATTTTAAAGGAATGATCATTAATCTATCAGACGAAGCTTCTTAGCATTCTATGGATTCGCCGTGCGGGGGCCGATCTTTACTTAATTACTTACTTACTTTACTTAATTACTTATATAACATTTAAAAGATAAACCATTTTTCTTTTTTATTAAAATTAGGTACCTGACTTGAAAGACAATTATTAAGATATTAAGTAAAAAAAATAATAATAAAGTTAAATATTGTCTTCACATTATGGACAAATAAATAAGATGAAAACCTTTTTATTTTTTCGACTGTTAATATTTTATGTGTGAATATTTTTAATATGTGTGTCGTTCAGTCGTTTTTCTTACTCGGGGTAATCTTTGACGACGGCTTTGGCATGACTTGAGGGATTTGAATGTCACGTTCAAAGGAAGATAGAGGATTGAGTTTGAGGGTTACATGTATGCTTATGTCTCTAATGTATGAAGCTAAACTCTAACGAAGATAAGGAAGCTAGAGCAACTTTACTTGACACTTTACGAAGTTTTTATATTTATGCAGTTTTTATATTTTATGTATGAAATAGATATGTCAGAAACAGTACTAGAACTAGAAAATAGACTTGAAATTAGTTTTTGTTTCGTTTTGATCGGTATTTATTCAAGTGATTGTTTCGTCTTTTCAGAAAATTCCAGTTTTGCCTACATTAAGAAAGCCAGAAATACGAAATCCCTTTCTTTCCTCTTCCTGTTCAATAACTTAACCGTTTAGATATCTGCCGGTATAACTCTTATACGTTACGTTTCTCAAGACCTAAACACCCCTTGTAGTTCATGTAACTATTAAAAAAAATCCTCAAATAGACGAAAAATTTAAAGTTTTTTAAAAATACAAAATTATTTATATACCTTTGTATATAAATATTCCAATTGACATCTAGACATCATCATATTCATTATATTATATTCCGATTGACATTTGCAAATGTGCTATGTGTGGATGACCCCTATGTCCTATATAAAATGTTAAATAACAAGAATATTAATGTTGAAAATTCAACTAGTTAGCTCTGAACAGTTAACCGTATCTAGTCAAGAATATATAAGGTACTCATCAAGTGACGTATGCCGAGTTTACGTTACAAAGTTTAATTGCCTTAGTGTTCTAAAATAACTCAGCACAGTTGGTTGGAGCAATTGCGACGGGAATAATGCGACAACATGCTTCTTCCGTCCCATTTGACATTTATAAACTTTACCAGCTCGTCCCAAAATTAAGACTTTATAACACTGCATATTTAAATTTTACATGTTCTCAAATTTAAAGTATTTTTATAAAGAATTCGTTTTTTATCTTATATTTCTATTATATATAACGATATATGAGTATCACGATGTTTGTCCGCGATGGACTCCTAAACTACTTAACCAATTTTAATCAAATTTGCACACCGTGTGCAGTTTGGTCCAACTTGAAAGATAGGATAACTCACATCTCAATTTTAAGTCGCAATATTATTTTATTGCAAATTATTTGTTTACAATAATCTGTTAGATCCAAACAAGTCTCACAGATGGCGTAATGTAAAAAGTACATGAAATTCATATACAATTTAACATCTTAACCGCCACGCAATGCTGAGACTAAATTGTAAGTTACTTTTTACTGTTAGTGTAGCCGGCCACGTGTTAACCAAATTTTGTACCGATTAGTGCAAACATAAATTAAAATTAAAATTATTAATCTATAATGTTATATCAAAAACTTTAGCAACCACAGCAACGCGTGGACGGGTCTGCTACTTTTTTTATATAAAGAATAAGTTTACATTGAAATAAACGTATTTTAACCAGAGTTTATTTCTGTTACAGGTACTTTTTATAATGAAACTAAAACATCAAATTATATAACAATCGAGAAAAATAATATTTTTAAAAGCTACTATCATTTTTAATATTCTATCAAGACAACACAGCATTAAATATTATATATTACGTATTCATATTATGTATATAAATTATTATAAGAATAATTATAGGTATAAAGAGATAAATGATAAAGTAGGGATTATGTCTTTACTTTCAATCTAGGCGTTCCTAGGATTACAATAAATAAGAAGGACTGCGTTTGGGAAACATAATTAACAAATTCTAAGGTCCTTGGGTAAGTCGACTTCATATATTAGAGACAGTTTCATTAACTTTAGCTTTATTAAAATGGCTACTTGAATATAAAAAATCAAACGCTAAACGTATAAACAATGTAATATTAAAAAGATGATAGTTTCTTCAATGAAATGGCTTTATTTCATGTATTTTTAATGAGTTTTCTGATATTGAAACACGTGTCGGAGATATTTACTTACGTAATGCGAATATTTCATTATATTATATCTTCTGTTTTAGGCTTATAAAATAATTATTATTTATAAGAAAATAGCTTCTAATCCTATTATGGACCCATCTTTATTTTTCCGGCCTTCTGAAGATTCTGTAAATGAAGATATTAAATATCGCTTAATAAATTAAGAGTTGTTTTTATAAAAATTACTGCAATGGGGAAAGGTTTTACTTATATCCAAAGCATTAACTTCGAATATAAGTAAAACCTTTCAATATTAACTAAAAATGTATTTTCTTTATTAAACCTTATTATAATAGAAAATACATTTTGAGTACATTTTTTTCATTGTTATAATGCTTTACTACATATATAATAAAATGCCTATATAATAAAATGTAATCTTGTATGAAAAGTTTATTTTTTGTGTGTTATTATTTTCAATTTACATAATTATACTACATATATCTAACAAATTGAAACTCGTATATTATCGTTTTAATTACCAACCTGACATTTTGAAAGTCGATATTACATGGCCCACTTTGAATTAAATTGTTTCACGGATTTAACTATTAACACTTCACTTTTTATTACCTGTATTTAAATTTTCCTTAGTACTATAGTACCTGTATAGTATAGTAGTGCTGTATACAGCAGCTTCTCTCCAAGTCCTAAACTCCAGTCCTAAACACAGTTTACATACCCTTCTTTATTAACTCCCTTCTTCACATAAACAATAATCATAGTCAAATCATCTACTTTGAACGTACGAAAATAAAACAAGTAATAATTGTAAGTATCGTTATATACGGTATTAAATATTGGTTTCAATTATAAAATCTTAACGGTTCTCACTTTTCTAGCTTATTCAATTATTTCCTAATCAAGCAAATGTCCCTCCTCACATAAAGAATAATCTTAATCAATTAAACTACCTTTTTAGAAGTGTATGTTTCATCTGGTGGTAAATGGTGTTATAAAATATGACTTTTGGAATAAGGAGACTAAGAAGGTTCAGAAAGCAAGATTGCATGCAGATATACTGGTAAAGAAAGGTACTTAATACTAGAGTACTACAATAAATAAATTTAACTTATAAAGAAATGTACATACTTTTACAATAGTTTTTGTTATTTGTGTGATATCTGTATATTTAGTACGAGGAATAATTTCATTTTAGATAATTTTATTCTTGTGATCAGAGATTCTTAACATTTCTGAAATATCATAACTCCTCGAATAACATTAGAAATATAATCATTGTATTTTATCATTATATCTAATCATGTTTGTCTTGTATCTTATATCCTCAATATTCCGAATAATCCTCACAGATACATCCACATAGAATAGCTCTTTGGGTCAAATTTTTTGACCTCAGTCAAGGGTTCAGTGTTATAGGAATCTTGAATGCTTAAGAAAAATAATGAGAAGTATTCAAAGACTATATTTATGTAGTACAATATTCATTTTATACAATATTCATATTAAACAATACACACCTACAATACCAAAATAATATATATAGAAACATACCCATAAGTTGAAGTAAAATATCAAATTATACATTGAGGAAAGAAATTCATTGCTACTATTATTTTTCCCTATTATTATTTTGGTAATGGTGATAAGTAATAACATAAAATGGCTAATTTTTTAAGGGCAATGTCAAACATGATAAGATATAATAAGTCACGCTATGGAACCATTTCGTAGAAAATGCTTACAATGTCAATTTATCCTTAACATATTTACTTAACAATAAAAATTTGAAAAAGAAGTATCATATTTATACTTCCAATTCATTTGATTAAATAAAAAAAATGAGCAACTTGTAAAACTATATAAGTAAAATACTTATTTCAACAGGAGTTTTTCATACTTAAGTAGCAAATTCGAGAATTCATAATAAGAAATTTCATCGCCCAGAAGTTACAGAGTGCTCCTATTTTAGTCGATTTATTGAAGTGACATTTCTGGAACTTTAACGAATGAGGAGTGGGAGGGAAGGGGGAGTGTAAGCATAATGAGTCTTAAACGTAAGCCTTGTAAAGTAAAGCTTTGATTTCAAGTTTCCTAATTTGTAGTCACGAAGAATTGATACAACGAGTCATTGTCTCGAATGCAAGGAAGACATTTATTAGTTAATTATTTCTATTCAACAATATTACACGTAACTACTTTGTTAAGCTTACTAACTTAAATTTGCATAAGTGAACAGTTTTGTTTATTCCACGTGACTACATCACACTCAAAACATGGCACGTTATCTCAAAATGTTTTAGTGTGAATAACGTACCGTTTAGACTATTTATCTTAAAACTTTTCTTTTAAAATTGTTTTATACTGAAATTATCGAATGTTATTTAATATTTAAATATATCGTATTATCGTCATAATTTCATATATGTTTGCAATTACTAAATCTACTTCATGTTTAATTTATCCACGTTATATCAAATTGAACACAGAACGTGACGGGGCTGCAATAAAACCGTCACCGGTTATTAATGTCACGCTACGGATCTAAAACAAAAGCCTTAAAGCAAAGGTTGCCATTTTATTTATTAACCTATAAATATAATTATTCAAATAATGTGAATATACATAACACATACACTCGCACATTAGAAATAAGGTAATCCATGTGTCGCGGGAGCTTTTACGAGCACATAAATAATGGACAAAGAACATTGATTAAGGCCACAACCAAACCAACCAAACCAACCAACCAACCGGTCACAGCATCAACAGGCTCCGTCTAATTATGTTGTAATTCTCAAGCTTAGATTATATAAATGACTTCAATACCACAAATTAAATTGAAATCTTTAACAACGATCCCACATTACTGTATTTTATTTTACTGGTAAAAGGATATCCCCTGTTATCGTGAATGTTACTTAAAATTGTTTTTGCAATCAAAGGGAATGTCGGTATCAAAATCGTTAACATTTATGATTTTTCTGTATTGATGTCTTCAGTTTGTTTATGTCTGTTTTATTTCCTTGTATTTGATGTTTTAAGTGATAACATTTTCACATCAAAAAGGCTTCTAATATTGGTTTCGAAATGTCGTTTTTTTATTATTGTGAAATTACGAATGCTTATCCATAAATATTTGTATGTTTTGATATTTATCTGAATTTTACGTAAAAGGACTGTGATGATTTTATATTAAATTTACGCACATAGATTTTAACCGCGGTTAACGTGCAGCCTCCCTTCATCTCCAGTAATAAAGCCGGTGCCCCTTTCTTTTGAAAGTTTAGACTTATATCGGTAATAACTGGAATGTGAAGTTTATCCGATATGGCTAGAAGAACCATGACTTTATACCTTTCTTAATAAATCAATATTTCATGGAGCGGTTTAAAACGTTGAATCACCTGGGACTTAGGCAAAATATGTTGTTATTTTCTCGCAACATTTTTAAATATAACATACATAATCATTATAATATCTAAATATTCGTTTTTCTTATATTGAAACTCTCGTAACTACTGATATATATATATATATATATATTTGTCGTGTCGTGATGTGCCGGGCGTTGGATGGGAAGGGGGGGTGGGGAAGAAATAGTGTCATTTCAGAGATCTCCTGCAGGTATTAATCACTCGTCGTTCTTTTACCTAGTGTACACACTGAACTTATTGTAGAAACTAGTCTAAAATGTTCGAAACTAGGACAAATTATGATACATTTAACGCAAATACAGCTAGAAATATAAACATTTATTGTACTTTAATTTACATAAATATAGAATGAAAATTATTGAATAGGTATAGATTGCTCGCGTGACACTCTAATCAATTATGTTTCCATTAATATTGTTGGTGCTACACTTGCTCTTATTGGTTATTAGGCTGTATGAAAGGCTGCTAAGGATCGATGTTGACTCAATTTACTTAAATTATATTGACGATATCTTGATACGTTCAATATGATAAACAAATATTTACGAAAAGTGTTACATAATTTTGTACTCGCTTATTTCTACCATGTTTTTCTAATTTGTAATTCAAAGATATATCGAGAGGACTTTTACAGAGCGTAAAATTAAAAAATTTCAATCTCTTTGTGATGGATTTTTTGTGTCAAATTGGAATTCCAATTAAACGACCAATCGTCGAGCAATCACGACGACTCATCTTTTATAAGCAATCTCGAACAATATCTTAAAATATAAAAAAAAACTAATTTGTATCGGTTATTAACCTAGTTTTTGTTTCAACTCAGGCTATATAGTCTTCCAAACGTCCTTCAGGAAAATGCTACTAACAATACATGTTCTCATAGATAATATTTTTATTATTTATAACCATGAAACAAGCAGTGAGTACAGCATTTTAGTAAGTGATGTTTTTCATCAAAATACTACACATAAACATCGTGTATATTTGAAGCAAAAAACAAATACATAAAATTGCTCAATTCAATCCATAAATGCTCTTTACAATGACATTGCACTTTTAAGTTTATCAGTATTTTATAGGTTAAAAACTACGACCTCAATTAGGAATGAAAAGTTGGTCTTGCGTAATTTTGACAGCCCTATAAACATTTAAAAGTATATACTTTTAAATATATATATATACAACAGTCAAACACTCACTTCCCTGCAATCAGTTAGAAATCTTAATCTCTAAATACCCGTTATTAAGCGAGATACACGTGGAACTCTAGGAAGTAATTAAAACGAAATTGTTTAGAAACGATGGTGTGCAATTTAAACAATAATTTTTTACTTAAAAGTTTATCAGATTAAAGCAGTATTACACTAATGAAGGTCTGGTTACATAATTTATTTTTAGTTACATCATGGCAAGCTGTTAACTTTCAGTTCTCTTTAGGCGTCCACAGATATTTTTTATTTTTTATTCCTAAGTTTTGTTGTGTAGTTTTTCTTATATATAAGATATATTAATATCTTATATTTGTTAAAAGTTAAAAGAGGTAAAATTAAAGCTAAGTTTATACTAAAAAAAAAAATTACAATTTCACCTTAAGCTCTTATTTATTAATGTAACATAGATTATAAAACAATCTACGAACAAAAGTTATTTGATATTTGTAAGATGTCAAAACAAATTTTAAACAAATGAGGGTAGCCCTTAATTTACTAAGTCAAAGTTATGTCTCACAAAATTTAAACTTAAACAAGCCTCAGGACTTGTACTAATTAAGTTCAGATGCCTCGGATATCAGTACCTCGACTCGACAATTCACCTTCACTGTTTCAAGAGTAAGTAGTTTCGTAAAATATTAAATGATTTTAAAGTAGCTTAATAAACCGTTCAAATGTTTCATTTAAAAATAAAGATTTTGTTGGATTATATTTTACCTAATTAAATAATGCTAATATTTTTTATTTATAATAATATAAAACTATTGTATTCAATCATAATTATGTTAATATAATAATATAATTTAATATTATATTAAATTATATTTATTAAATTAATATTATATTTAATGACATTTATATGTTATATTAAAAAAATACTACCGAATTAACACTACATAATTGAACAATTTATTTAACCACAATTTATATTAAATTTATCCATGTGCAACAGAAAACATTAACGAAAACGAATAACTAAAAGCCGTGAAATAGCTTCCGGGACTCTGCAGTAACTAGTTCAATTAATTTTCCCTCAGAAATGCAAAGGATTCCGCTGTACCTTGATTACACTAGATTTTGTTATTTCTGAAATTAACATGTTCCGATGCATACATTCTGTTGCTATATTTTTTTTTAATCATAATATATTGAAGGCTACAGTGTATATTTTGTGTGACTGTTTTATTTTCTTATATAATAAATAGGATAGTTACATATGTCATATTACGTCATATATTGCAGATTGTGGAAGTAAATTAGATACCTCATAATATATTCTTTTAATACTTGAGATGAAAACTTAATCTTTACAACTCTTGAAAACGTGCTTTGAATTTTATTATAATATTAAAAAAAAAACGAAATAAGAAGGTAAAAACAGTTTTTCTTCATTCAATTACTTTATAGATGTTCAAAATACCTTCTAAGCTATGTTTTCGAGTCCATTCAAAGTTTATTTTGTATGAAGAAGACGAAGTTAATTACATGCCTACAAGTTCGTTGAATATGAAAACTTGAGAAGCAATTTACCCGTTTTTTTATATACCTAAACATCGTTAGTATCGTATTTTTTTAGTGCTTTTAAACATAAGAAATCAAAAAGTTTTTTCAATATTTTAATCTCGGAATGTTTGTAAATTTGTTTTTTTTGACATTGTACATCCGTTGAGACCTTAAAAAGCACATGTAAAAAGAACTTTATAAAGCTCACAAAAAATCGAAGCCATAATAAATATTAAAATAGACCAGTTACTCAATTAGCGCGTGATTAATCATTTTAAAAAGTAAAATACAACTAAACGATACGACATATTACAATAACATTTTCAATTTATGAATTCTTTCGCCTCAAAACGTAGACTGGTACGTTCATGCTACGCTTCAGTTAACATCAATGTAGACGTAGCACGAACATAGTTTCAATATTTTCATTAATATTAATACATCTTAATATTCAACGGACCATTAAACTGAGTATTTGTAATAAAGATAATTAATCTGTCTAATATTTTTTTATGTTTTTATTTTATCTCAAGTTACTAAGAAATTATCTTTTTCGAAACATTTTTAAGTTTAATATAAATTTCTAATTGAAAAAAAATATATATTTTAAATGTATTCAATAAATTATAGATCGCTTAAAACAATTGCACTCTTCATATCGTTTACAAGTAGGTAATTTTCTGTTTAAATTCTAGGTAATTAGATAATATTAATTATATTCTTCTTCACACGTGCGATAAACGTCATCATACAATATAAATTAATAGGTGGCTTTAAGTAAAATTATAGTAAGATAGACCTATTGAGTTGCGAAAGTATTCTATTTCACGAGATTGTAAAATTTGTTTGTATAAATAAATAAATTTACTATGCAAATTTAATTAACGATAGTATTGTTTGAAAAGATACCTTACAGAGTTTTAATTATTAATTTTAATAATTTTAGTACCTATTTTTTAATTTGAAAGTTATATCAAAACTTATTAATACTGCAAGATTTGGATAACAATGTAGCATGTTTATACATTTATATTTAGCTGTTAAACAGTCTGCTAAAATATCTTGATTGGTCCTTTTACAATTTATAAAAGATTAATATTTCCATAACGTTTTCAACTGTATATCACTTTTCGTCGAAGGCATACAATCATTTACATGTTTCACTTTATAGGAAAATTCATGTTACCATGAATTTTCACTAGGTTCGCGAACAAATGGAATTTCGACATCCTTTTCCTTAACGACACCATAAAATAGGAGACAGATTATAATGAAAAAACTGTTGGAAAGTGGACTCTATGTTGCAGGTATATAGAATAAAAATGTGATATACAGCATCTAGAGCACCTATATTGATGTATTTACTACCCAAACTACACTAGCACCTCTCTGTAGGCGTCTGCTTGGGATGTACAAAAGTTATAGAAAACTATCTTATTCGGTCCCAATAGAAGTATCAAAAGGTAAAGAAAAATAGCACTCTTAATGTTATCAAAAATATATTTTAGTTCTAAACTCATCTATCAAATGAATGTACAGTTTCAGTTCTTTATTTTATTACATTAAAAAGTATATTTTAATAAATTTAGACCGAAAAATGTTCAGAATGAATAAATGAATTAATATACGCGCTCACCAGATACGTTTGCTTAAATTCCTCTAGTACTGGCTTGCTAAGTTTAAATGAAAAGATCTAAAATTGTTGTGATGTTTATTCAACAAAATTACAATCGTTATGTTTCTAGATTTTAAGTACAGATAGAAACACTTATTTGAAGAAATCCTTGTACTAGGTTACTGTCTCCTCCCTGAGTGATTCGAGTGAATTGACACCGGCGTCATTTTGAAATTGTTTAGTCCGCTGTAAGATTGTAAGACGTACAATATAAAACAATAGATCTTTTTGCGGTCAAACGGTCAAATATCTACTAACCAAGTTGCTTTGTATGCATTAACAATTAAATAATATTTTACAAGTAATCTTAATTTTTTAAAATATGGTTAAATACATAAAAATATATGATACTAAAATATTTATTTTTTAATATTTATTTAACAAAATAAAATATCTTTATTAATTTATATATTTTTAGAGTCTCAAAACAATGAAATAAGAAAACTAAAATTAAATAAACGAACTTTTCGATGGATAAATCTTATATAATTTCTATGTCCATCTCTGTCAAATGTTTACGCTACATAGACTTTTATTTTCATAAAAACATTGAAATTATAGTCGGATATTAAAAGATAATAAAATATTACTGATAAATTTTTCTGTTATTTTTTGGCAAACAGAGTGCGTCAGCAATCTGCAAGGCTATTGCGAATCTGTTTTTAACAATGTCAGTTGCCGTCAACGTTTGGTTCTAAACTAAAGATTGTGACCAGAAAAGTTAAAGTTAGTCAAGTATACTGGTCGCAGAGAATTGGTGCTTGCTACTTATTAACATCTAAAAGTGGGAAAATGCATCTTTAAGGGAGAAAGGGATGTGGTGAACTAGGACACATGAAGATAAAAAGAGGACCATTGAATTGGAGGTTCGGCTCGATTTGAAGTTGTATATTTTTTATTGATTTCTTAGAGTAACTAAATCATAATTAGTTTTTTAAATTTTGGTACCAAAAATAGGAATAGTGACATATAAAGTAGTTAACACAATTTTTACATAGGATGACTTGTCTCTTACAAAAGATTTCTAACAGAAACTCTTGGTTAACAGTTAGTGTTCCGATATTTAGTGAAGATCGGAGATATTTAGTGACGTGGGTATAGTATTTAGTAAACAATTTCATGAAATGCAGGTGAAATAAACCGTCTTAAAAACATCTAAGTCAAACGAAACTATAAAAGTCATATAAAATATGGATAAATCAAAAATATATAAGCCTGATTTAAATAAATTGCAGTAGTAATATTTTGTCATATTCCATTTTTTAATGCTTTTTAGTTTTCTGGAGCCGTGAATAAAGTTACAAGAACGTTTTATGTTGCTTTCATATTAAAACATAACTTTTAGAATAATTTTGAAACGCTTTTCAAATTGTATACCTTACACTAAACTAACAGCTTATAAATTCAATACTTAAGTATTGGGGCTTAAATACGGTACAGTCTTTCCGTAGAATTGAAAAACATTAGACATTAGATTCGGATTAAAATTCGAATAGTTAATTAATTAACTAGGATATTGAGGCTTATCAGGATTATTGTTTTGATTTCGTTCACGGAAGTTTTATTGTTAAACTTTTCTTGTTGCTTATTATTAAACTGTACGATTTTAGTTTTTTGAAAATTCCAATTCAATTATTAAAAAAAAATTACAAAATATTTTATTATTTATTTGATTTATCAATTTTTTTTTAAAATGTTTTGAACGTTTTCATAACTCATTAAAATTTTTAATAAAAAAACATTATGATATATAATAATTATTATTTAGGTAGTTGCTTACACTGAAACATGTTTTGTTGATAAAAATATAATGTATTATTTAAGTGCGAAATAAAATTGTTTATCTCATTTTATTTTGAATATGTATTCTGTTAATTTTATAAAAAATATCAATAACTTTGTCTATTACCAACTAGTAATATATCACAAATAACACCAACCGATAACAAATAGCACACAATCCTAGCACACCAATTACTCACCTGATTGGGGATATAATTTACGACGCTATAACTCCAACATCAAACCATATTAACGGACATATTATTAGTTGTTATAGGGCATTGGAGGAATGTTCAAGACCCTCAATGCAATTTTGACATTTGGGTATAAATTTTTATAATTTCGAATTTAGTTCCGATAAAGTGTTATTCTTTGAGTTTGTAAATGTAAATTTTTTTCGTAAATAATAAGAAAAGAAACTCATATATATTTTTCTTATGGTCAAGATTAAAAAAAATGATTTGTAATAAAAAATATGTATCATTTGATATTGTAAATTACCAGTTTGTAAATATATTGTATGGGGCACGAGAAATCTTTCTTAACTGGAAGAAGAGATTCTACATTTTTTTTAGTTTTATTTACGAATTTTATAATGGATTAAAATTTTTTTAAGCAATTTTTTTCCACCCCTTTCTAAAATTTTGACAAAACCGATGTTGAACCCCGGACTAATGAAAATATGTTAAAACTTATATAACAATTTAATAAAGAGTAATTGAAATGTATTATACGATTTTATTTACCTTATTACATTTATAAATACATCACATGAAACTAAATATACAGTGTGTTATAAAATTCTTGTTTTTACAAGGTTTTAAAAAGGATAGCAATTTTTCTGAAGATTAAACGGTTTACAGCTCAATAAATTAACGAAGCGGTGGTTTATGTTTGCATTAATTCATTTTTACTAAAATATTCAAGAGATTACATTAACAATGCCACAGTAAGATTGTTTATAGTAACGAGAAAGCTTCTTTTTCTTCCATTTAATGTTTTGCATTTAGTCTTTGTAGGAAAGTACATACCGATACCTACAATTCTATTATCTTTGTTGTTTAAAATTGATTAGACAGCTATAAGTAAATATTTTTAAAATTAATACGAAAATTATATATACAATAAATAAACATATAAACACACAGCAGTGTCTTTTAATTAGGTGTTACTTTCTCATATTTAGAGATGGATACCTTAAATATTCAGTGATTATCTTATTATTTTAGTTAAACTAGCTATGACTCAGCTCAGTCAATTATTTTTTTCTTTGCTGTTGACCGCTTTATAGCGATTTGTTAGATATATTTTATTTATACAAAATTTTGATTTTAAAATCTGCGCAATTTTGAATGTATGGAATTGCTGTAAAAGTTTTACATAATTGTCTCTTACTACATAAGTAAGCATTCTTAATCTAAAAATTATAGATATAATTTTCTTGTAAGATTTTAATTTAAAGTTAAAATATAGATATAGAGTAACCAACCAGCCCGAAACAACTATTCTGTTTAAGGCGCAATAGTATTAAGTGCGATAAGAATTATAGACTATCATTAAGATCACTATCTCTTCTTTATACAAAGTATCACGAATACTAAATATAATATGAAAATATTATTTTTCTGAATATATTAAAGCGTTAAGCAGATTGCTAAAGTTTAAACATGACCTACTTGGCTTACTTTCCAAATTTATTATCAAACATTCTGTTTCGTAGCAACAAAATTAACATTTCAAAAAGATATCATCAGCGGCATGCTATTTAATAGAGCAGCCAATCAGTCTTTATTCTCAATTTTATAGAATTTTGCAAGGGTGTGAGAATGCCAAGTGCTATAGTAAAATGTGTAAATGGTTATGCGAAAACAATTATTCAAAATACATTAGATAAACCTATGGAACTTAATATTAAGTCTCCATTTAAGGTAGAAAAATATCTTACATCGGAGTGCAAAGTTAATACCATAACAGATAAAAGAATAATAGAAGTAGAACAACTTTTAATACAAAATTTAGATAAATTAAGATTAGGACACATGAATAGGGAGGAAAGGGATAAAATATATAGTTTATGTCAGGAATATAAAGACATATTTTACAGTGACAAACTACCCTTGACTTTCACAAATGATGTAAAACATTTTATAAGAACTAAGAACGAGGATCCCGTATATATAAAACCATATAGACAAGCACCTGTTCAAAGTGAAGAAATTAAGTGTCAAGTGGAAAAACTTTTAAATGACAATGTAATCCAAGAATCTTTCTCACCTTGGAGCGCCCCAGTTCATCTCGTCCCTAAAAAGATGGATGCTTCTGGAGAAGTAAAATACAGAATGGTTGTAGATTATAGACGACTCAATGAAATGACGGTCGATGACAAATACCCTCTTCCTAATATCACTGACCTTTTTGACAAACTAGGGAAAAGCACATACTTTACAACTTTGGACTTAGCTAGCGGATATCACCAAATAGAGATCAATGAATCAGACCGACAAAAAACTGCCTTTAGTACTCAATCCGGACATTTCGAATTTTTAAGAATGCCTTTTGGATTAAAAACTGCTCCAGCTACGTTCCAAAGAATGATGGATAACGTCCTTAGAGGGTTGCAAGGTATTCATTGTATGGTGTATCTTGATGACATAATTATATTCTCACCCAGTTTGGAAGATCACATCAAAAGCCTTAAAATTGTTTTTGATAGATTACGCAAAACTAATTTAAAGATACAGCTTGATAAATCAGAATTTTTACGTAAGGAAGTTCTGTATTTAGGGCATAATATTACTAAAGACGGTTTAAAACCGAACAATGACAAAATTAAAGCAGTTTTAGATTTTCCACTACCAAAAACTGTAACAGAAATAAAAAGTTTTCTAGGGTTAATAGGATATTACAGACGTTTTATAAAAGATTTTGCTCGAATTACCCAACCCCTAACAGCTTGTTTAAAAAAACGAAACAAAATCACACTTGATGAAAAATACCTAGAAGCATTTCAGAAATGTAAAGAATTATTAACTAATGCACCCCTTCTGCAATACCCAGACTATGAAAAACCGTTTATTCTGACTACAGACGCTTCAGTCAAAGCTCTAGGAGCGGTATTATCTCAAGGATCAATTGGTAATGATCGTCCTGTTGCTTATGCTAGCAGAACCCTTAGCGAAACGGAAACACGTTATAGTACAATAGAACGAGAATTACTAGCAATCATTTGGGCCGTAAAACACTTTAGACCCTATTTATATGGTCGTAAGTTTACCATTTATACTGATCACCGTCCCTTAGCATGGTTATATTCTCTTAAGGAACCAAATAGCAAGCTTACGCGTTGGCGATTACGTTTGCAGGAATATGATTTTGAAGTCATTTATAAAAAGGGAAAACAAAACACAAACGCCGACGCACTTTCGCGAATAAAGTTAAATGCTATAGATTCAGACCGAAATTCATCTCTAGCAGTCAATGTTGATGAAAAAGAATCCCGACTTCAAGACCATTTACAAGAAATCACTGATGAAATTGTAAGACTGAGTACTAGACAAAACTCAAACTCTGACGAATCTGGAACTGTTACATTATCTGACTCTGAAGCGACAATAACAGCTAGTCCTAGAGATTTATCAGACAATGATCCTGAATATCCTATTCCGCCTATTATTACTAGTTCTGCTAGTGAAACGATTCATTCGAACGTAGAATGTGATACATCAAGCATTCCAATTTTGCATGAAGCCATTGATACAAAGCCAAATCAAATCTTAGTATTTTCTTGGCTCAGAAATGAGATGCAAGTTAAAGACTTATCTAGGCCTAGAGAGAAAATTCTTGAAGTATTTTTACCCTTAAATAATTTAGACCTAATTAAACAATTTCTTAAAGAATATATTCGTCCAAAGATTAAATATTTTATCTATTTCGAAAATCCTGAACACAGAAAAGATTTTGCAAATACAATAATAGCTTTATTTAAGAAAGACATGATAGACATTAAAGAGTGTACAGAAAGAGTAGTTTTTATAGAAGATGAAGGAGAACAAAAGGCGATTATATTAAAATACCACCAGGGCAAGACATGTCATAGAGGTATTAGAGAAACGATGACTAGAATGAAGCGTAATTATTTTTGGCACGATATGCAGGAAACTATTTCGGCAGTTATAAATTCTTGTGAGTCGTGTAAAAAAATGAAATATGATAGGAGACCAATTAAATCAGTATTGCAACTAACTCAAACTCAAGAAGCCCCTTTTCAAGAAATATTTATAGATACTTTTAGTATAGAAGGGAATTATTATTTAACTTTAGTAGACGCTTTCAGTAAATTAGGTCAAGCGATAAAAATCAGTAATCGTTCCACCCCTGAAATAGTACGCGCTTTGATTAAATACTTTTCTAATTATGGAGTTCCAAGGAAAATCACTGCAGATCCAGGAACAGAGTTCAATAACGAGTTAATGAGAGAGCTATCAGATATGTACAAACTTACTCTTCATATTACCACTCCAAATAATCCTAACTCAACAGGAATCGTAGAAAGGTTTCATTCCACCTTAATAGAAATTTATAGATTAGCTAAATACGAACAAAAATTTACAGACGCAGCTTCAGTTATGACTTATTCTATTATGGCTTACAATCATACTATACATAGTGCTACTGGTTTAACACCATTTGAAGTAGTTTTCGGTCATACCGATTCTAATGACGCATTTAATATAGATTTTCAAAAATTGTATTTACAACAATTACTTAAAGATCACTCTAAACGCACAAAGTATCTGTATCAATATATTTCAAATAAATTACGTGAAAATAAAGAAAAATCGATAAATTCGAGAGGTGGTGAACAAGATATAGAATTAGGGTTAGGTAGAACTATTTTTACCAAAGCAGTTAATACGAGAAGAAGTAAAGATAAGCCTCCTTATCAAAAGGCATGTATAGATGGAGAGATTAACAGAAACATAGTCCCAGTAAAAATTAGAGATCGTAGAACAAAGGTGCCTATTAAAAATATAAAACGACCTCCACAGGTGGTACTTGATCATCCTGGTGATGACGAAGGAGACCCAATCCCTTCGACTTCAAAAAATTGAGGACAATCCGGGATTATTACCTGTCAAGCAAGGTCAGGCTTATAAGCAAGAAAGTAAATAGATTATTATTAAAACATTAGATTTAACTATAGTTTTTAGAGATCTAGAGTTTAATATAAATAGATATAATCAATTTGATAAACTAATAGATATCGATAAACCTTACTTACATGAATTTACTAATTTAAAATCGCAAGTAGAATATTTAAGAGATAATACTATTGAAAAAATAAGACAAATAGTACCGATGAAAAAATTCAAAAGAGGGTTGTTTAATCCTTTAGGTTCATTTGTAAAGGCGATATCTGGTAACTTAGATAACGACGACGCAATACATTATGATAATCTGATCAATGACTTGTATGGTAAACAAAATTTAATCAGAAATAAAGTCACATTGGTTTCCAAAATGATGGATTATAATATTAACAGTACAGAAATTTTATACAACAATTCGCTTATTATGAATGAGCGTCTCAAACGCGTAGAACAAATGATAAAAGATATAGCAACAAAAGAGAATAATTCTATTTATTCGACTTATGTTCTAGGCGCATACAGCATGTTCATTAATAATTTTCGTTCAATATATATAAAATTAAATGAAATAGAAACTTCTTTAGCTTTTGGTAAAATTTCTGTGCTACATCAATCAATAATAAACTCGACAGAATTGTTTAATATATTATTAGGAATAGAAAAATTTCATAGATTAATATGTCCTGTAATAGAAAATAATTTAGTTAAAATAGAGCAAACTATGACTGTAAAAGCATATGTTAAAGGAAACCAGGTTATATTCATAATGGAATTGCCTCTCACAGATAATAATACGTATAACTATTATAAAATTTATTCGTTACCTATTTTTAATAAAGTCAAAAATGAAACTTCCATCATTATCCCTGAATATCCCTTCCTTATGGTGAAAGGTTCGAAATACTTGCCGGTTTCAGCGCCCTGTCAACAACTATCTGGTGATAACCAGTACATTTGTACCGAACATAATGTAGTGCCATATGCAACTACAACTTGCACGGAACAGTTGATGCAGTTTCAATATAATTTATCACATTGTACCCGACATACAGTGCATATTGAGAAAATTAAAGCACAACGACTTTCAACTACCCGCTGGATAATATATTCGCAAAATAATGAAGTTGTGACTTACAAATGTGGTAATGATTTATCAAAAACATCTATATCAGGAACCTATTTATTAACAATTGATTCTGGCTGTGAAATTCTTCTTGGTGAACTTCGTCTAAGCTATTTTCCGCATATAATGGAAAGAGAGGAATATAAGGTCACACCAATCATTAAGTTACCGGAAATCGACAACAGAAATACTTCAATCTTCTCTCCGATTGACATCAAAGGAATTAATCTCGATGACGTGAAATATCTGTCTACAGTTCTAAAGACAAAAAGTGTTAGTGAAAGTGAAAGTGAAATAGAGCCAATAATAAAAATCAATAGTGTCAGTGTCGGTACCATAGTTTTATATGTAATATTAGTTATTTTACTTTTTATTTTTATTTCAAAGAAATTTAAAACTAAAATATTCACTTTTGCTCGAAACCCTCAGAATCAAAAATTATCTGATGGCTTCGAAGTTAAGGAGGGAGGAGTTATGTTAGCTCAAGGTATGAGAACGGTAGAAGTAAACGCTTGATCAGCATTATAAGAATGTAATACGAATCGTCTTATACCCTGGGAACATATTTAATGTGAACAAATATTATAATTTTAATTTTAATTGATTGTTGCATGCGCTTCTGCACGGTCATTTCTTAAGTTCGTAATTAAAGTAAATTTTAATGTAATTTTAATTTCTTTATTTCTTTTAAAAAATCCACTCGCGTTCCCGTAAACTTGTCTACGTTTTGGTCTGTATGTAATATAAAGTTGCAGGTATATTGTTTTCTAACAAATAAGTATTTACAATCAAACCTTGGCAATATTATACTTATTTTATTTATATAACATATCTAAATATTTTTTTTTATTAAAAGTCGCTATTCTTAAACATCTTTGATTTGATTTGAAAACAAATTAAATTAAAATATTGTAAATAAGTCCGGTCTGAATGAAGAAACACCAACATCCCCAAGGATTTTGTAAGGTTTTAATACGTGTCTATCATGAGAGCCCAATAAGGAGCCGGGTCTAAAATAGAATAACGTTTTGGTTTATGATATTTTGGAGCAGCCTTCTTTTACAAACTCCACAGATCGTTTTGTGGTTGTTATACCCTTCTGCACTCTTGCTACTGAAAGACTAACCGCTTTCGGTACAATTTCTAATACCTTATCGTGACGACGCGAGTATTTACCTCTATCAAGAAGCACCAAACACCCTACTAATAAGTATTTCGCGGTTCCTACGGTCTCCCCACAGATGTTGCAAGACTTTTCGGTGGCATTGCCTTATCTTACTAAATTACTTTGATCTAGGAGTGTCATTTGGAATACATTAAAATAAAACTATCATAATGCTGAGGACCCATCATAAAGCAAGGTGCGCCACGTCAAAGCTAGTCTAATACAAAAATCTCCTATGGTCACCCATTCGTTTTTTTATTTCTATGATCATCACGTGCAGTTGGTAGTTATCGTTTTAGTCTTGTGGAATAAAAGATTTTTTATGTCCATGTCTTGAACTTTCCTACTTGATCCTAGCTCTACTTTATTCGTTTGAGTACCTGTCATAATTTTTTTATGGAATTGGAGACGTGACTCGAACTCTGAGGCAACTTTATCTTTAGGGAGAGAAGTTACGGTATCATCTTTAGATTTTCCGATGATATATCTTTTGGTAACTTTAAGATGTTTATAGAGCTTTATTTCAAACTATAACTTGATTTTTTATAAATCTGTTATTTTGCCATTATAAACTTAAAGACAAAATAAAAATTCTTTATCCTAAAGCCTAAACTCAGTACAGTATGCAAGAATTTGGACCATTAAATAGGAAAACCCTTATATCTGACATTAGAAAAGTAAAATTATATCTGAAAATGGAGAGGCAGTGAGATTCTGAGTAGTGTTTTATTGAAAACCAGTATTGAATTGCAAGTTGTTTAATTTACATTTCAACCGGGTGCTGGATGGAAGTGAATGTGAATAGTGTGAAGATCGAGCTTTATTAACGAATACTTACTGAGAACAGCTCTAAGATAAATAATCGATATCTTGCTTTAACAAACTTTGATGTTTAGCTTAAAATTTACGTAGTTTAATTATTGAACAGAAATTAAATACGGAATGAATCCTCAATTAATGACAAAAAATATATAAATAAATAAATATTCGGACATTTACACATTACCAAGCCAATCTAGCCTTCACCTAAGCAATGCTTGTACTTACATGTATGTATGTATGTAGTATAACACTTCAAAATGCTAAAAAATCAAACATTATAATAATAGTAAAATAGTAGCGTCGCAGTCAAAGTCAAAATATAAAATCAAATATACAAATGGTCGATATTGTACATTATGTATAATTAAGTTCATTTTATACTAATTTAGATTGCATATTCTAAACCACTTCTATGAAAATGATTGACCCTATTTTACATAAAATTTTCTACAATTACATAATATTTTCTACAATTTTATATAAATATTCAACTTTAAGAATAAAAATAAATTACTCTGAATTATCATGCGATGATTAAAGTAACTAAATTCTTTAAATAAATCAAGTTATATATACATACACGATAAAGGAATTCTGTTTATGTGTATAGCAGCACACATAAATTAAAATACGTATTATATATTATTTATATGAAACATATTTCAACGTTATTGAAATTGCTCACCCACTCGCTAAAAGCTAAGAGAGATGAATGGAGTCGTTAATATTGTAGGATCAGCTGAGATATCCGATTTTTTTTTCTAGTTTCATGTACATATGCGTTGGTGTCATTTGTTGAATAGTTTTTTTTTTATGTTTACAAGTATTTTAAAACAAGCACTAAAATGCAATAAATTGAGTAACATTTAAGATTTAAATGTCCAACATTAAGTTCATTGTTAATTACTTTAATTGTACGAATACGTACAATATTAGTAAAAGGGTGGGAACAATGAGAAAAACCTATCGATCTCACAGTTTATGTATCAATTTGTATATATGTTTAATGTTGTAAGTTTATGCTACCTCCCTTTTTTAAATCTAGCCTAACCCTAAAGTTGTCTTGAAGAAATCAGCATTGGGTGATATCATCGCTGATTGTTCTTCTTTATTTTAAAGTAGTAGAATAAAATTCAGACTCAACCGATCCCCATACTTTTTGTATTTTTTATTAAAACCACCAGAATTCAATGCAATTTCTTTTTAAGTTTTCAAAACTTATTTAAGTGATTCGGATTATTCGACTTGTTAGACAACGTAGCATATGCATTGGCCCAAGGCTTTGAATGCCTTGGCCAAGGTTGGGCATTTGAAGACTATTACATCCAATGGTCGTACTTGGATATATTTGTTAGCTTTCCTATAATTGGAGGGTAGGTTTTAATAGAAAAATAAAAATATTATTTGATGGTATAACTAAAACATGGATTGTTTGGATAGAATTTTAATTGATTAAATAAATAATTTTAATATTGGATACTGATTGGATTAAAAGTAATTTATATATAAATCGTCTCCCAGCTAAGAAAAGGCAGTGTGTGATCGAGAGGCTAGGTTGTGTAACAGAACTAGTACAATAAAGTAAACAGTTAAGTGTGTTTGTGAGCAGTGCCGTAAAGTGTTTTAAAGAATAGATCGACTGTCATTGGTGATTCTTTGCAGCAAGAGAGCTTTAATATACATGGCTTCATGGATCGTTGTGTCCGTAGTGACGTTCAGAAGGATCGTATTTGTCATACGATTTGGACAGTAAAGGTCGGATAAAGCTGTAATCGGTCGCGGAAAATTTGTTTGAACAAATTTCGCTTGCTTTCTCTTTATTGGTATTATATCTGGATTTTTATTTGCAAAAAAGTTATCGTTTTAAAGCATAGTGTATAAATAACCTATTGCTATTCCACATCACTATATCATCATAAAATAGTACTCATCATATATTTTAATAGTCGTGAAAATACAAGTATAGAGTAAATACAAGTATAATAATAGAAACGAGCAACAAGTATAATTCATATGAATAGTTTCATAACCAGATTATATTATATACATAGTACTCGCATTTTCAATGCATATCTGTACGACTACTACAGAAGGTCGATATTCTAATTAAAACAAATCCTCTTTAATAATTTATACATATAATTAATACACAAATACCCAAATCCCCACTTATACCCCCATACCCATACCCCCCAGGCATATTCATACACACGCATGCACACAAAAAAAGAAAGAAGAGATTAAATTGTCACTTGCACTCATCGGTCCTCGGGAGCTGTATATTAGATATTTCATCCGGTTTACGATTCGTTTTCTCATTTTTATAAAAAAAAGACAAAATCATTTCATTAAAATATTTATTTAAGCGAGTTCAGTTTTATACACTTTAATATTGTGTTATCAAAACTCATACATATTTTTATTTTAATTAAACTCGAAACGAACGCTGGTTTTTTAGTTTTAAAAATAATGTGTATTTTATTCCTTTCATATTCATTTTATTATAACTTTTTCGTTTTATACATATAGTAATATTAACATTTATTATAGTCTTATGGTCTTTTTCGGATCCTGGTTTAATCTTAGGATAAATTTCAAAGATTGTAATTTTGACAATTATAAGATCAGTACAGTATGAATGAATACTTACCGGCATTGTGACAATACGGGAAGTATAGAAAACTAGAGTGGATACTGCTGTATGACAATACTGATCACAGCGACAGCCGGTTAGTATACTCACCAACACTGTCGTTAGTTCAACACGGACCGGTACGTTTAACGACACGGACCAGTGCTAAAATTTTATATCATTATAATTATTATTATATTTTGGTGGATATTATAAAAAAGCGGTTTCGGTGACTACTGGTATTCAAATTATTAAAATTAATGCTTTGGCTTGAAGTATTAAAGTGATTCGATTTTACAATGATTTGCCTGTACTGTGTATAACTGTGATTAGTTGTCAAATAATCCACCAATCAGAAAATGTTACATGCGATTTAAACGCTAATATAATTTCGCGCTCAACAACCCCCAAAATTGTAATTCGGAGTTTGACAGCAAAATGAGTAATATTGAGTCAATTAGTTGTGAAACTGGTAAGCAATTTAAACTTAATAGAATTTAAGAAGAAGCAAGAATTGGAAAAAAATGTGCTGTTTTCAATGTGATCCGAAGCAAACATTTATCTGTTCATAAAATTTGTATATTAATCGAGTAAACTGCGAAGATAACACTAATAAATCAAAGTAACGGTCACATTACACGCCACGCGGACCAGTTTATCGCTAAGGGTGTTATAAAAGCGTCTCGTAACTATAAAGGATCGGTCGAACCCTCAAAGTAATGGAATATAAATAATTTAAATTTTTGAGTAATATAGTCTATGGTTATGTATCTATCACTTAATAAGTTTTCATCATTTTAATTTTAATGTCTAAAGACAAACAATAAATTCTTGTCTTTAAAGGACACATAAATTATGTTAAGTTGTGAAACATATTCCATAATACTAACCGGTATGTCGCTGAGGGTGTTTCAATAATTTGGAAGTCAGAGTAAAGGGTTCTTTAGACCCTCTTGTTAAAGGCCTTCACTGATATACCGACCGCGTAGCTACCCGACAGACCAAAAAGAATAAACTGATGCTCTTCACTTGTTACGTTTCACAGAAATACGCCAGTTATAATATATCATATAACTTATACAGCAGAAAAGAGTAATTTGGAAGAATAGTAGGTTATAGAAATCGAAATTTTAGTTAAGTTAACATTCAAAAGTTAAGATAAATGGATATCTATCTAAAAAAATCAAGATTTTTTTATGTTCACCGAGCTCATTAGAAATAATATTGTAAGCCTGAATAGTGATCTAAGAAAATATTCTGTTTCGGGGTTTCACCGTGTGTGCGAAAGCGATCCCGTGGCGTCCCACTAAGGTGATGAGGTCAACCGTTGATTTTTTAGTGGGTAGCCTTAAAAATGGCAGCGTCTTCTATGCTGCCGGGTAGTCCAACATACTCCCTCGGCAATCATCTTCCTGGCCGATGGGACGATGCGTAACGCATTTTTACAACGACAAAAAAAAAATGAAAAAGAGGAAAATATTCTGTTAATTCAGAGCTTTGCTAACAATATAACAGTCTATAATTTGATAAAAAAAAATCAATTTTTTTACTATTTAAACTATTTAAACGATGGTTATGAACTAAATTAAAAAAAAAACATAATAACAAAGGAACAAACATTATATTTGAAGAAGAATACAGATATTTTGGATGATCTATTCAAAAAGTATTTATTTTTATGTCTGTATTGATAGGATCTAATCCAATCAGGCGGTGAAGCCAGATGTGTTGTGACGGTTGTGTTATTTTAGAAAAATGTGGTCTGGCTTTTCCATTTGCGTCGTTGGAGTTTTGGTTTGAAAATAGTCTCATATGAAAAGGGATGGTCTCCCCTTTCTTTTGATACTATTCTCAGCCCGAGCAGACGCCTAGTTTTAATAATAAACATTGTTACATAATTTTCACCCAGACTCGATACAAAAGATCTGTTTAATATAAAAACATTGATCCAGTCTTCTTTATTTGATTATTTTTATTTATTTACTTCTTTTCCCACTTGAAATCCATACCAGTGCTCATTATTGTATTAACAACCCGGTTCAGTTATTATTATTAAACAAAAGACCTTCATATTATACTTGTCAGTCGTCTAAATGATTTAATTATTTTTTGATGGAATCCACTCGATATGTATGGTTTCTTTAGCCGGGACTTTTCCAGAGATAATAGTTAAAGCCGTTAAATCTGTTTATTATTGTGTTATGTCAGTTCATCTGATGGTAAAAGTTAAATATGAAGGTGGTAAGTCAGTTAAAGTTACTGATATTATGAACTAAATCATGATATCCAATTCTTTTCGAATTTAAAACCAATATAACTCCCAGGCTTTGTTAAAACATCTACAATAGAATACATGGCAACGTACATATGTAAAATAAATTGTTAGTTTGAATTATTTTTTTTTTACTTTTGAACAATTGAATTCAAGAAACAAACCTTCGTGCACCTCAAATGTTGAAAAGTAAAAAAAAAACAATTATGCATGCTAGCAAGGAAAATTGCGCTAGTGCAAAATACATCCACCGGGATGTCACAAATAGGTTGTACAGTAAGCAAATTCTCGTTACCGATCTATGTATTTTTGGACTATTTAAAAATACAAATTTTGGAAACTTCACAAAGGTTCTTTTGAAGTTTCAAAATTGAATAAGTATCCTGTGTAATAAACATTTTAGGGATAAAATAAAGCAAAATTGGTTTTATAATTTCGAAGTACAATAATTTGTAGTTAGAATATTTTTTTATTATTTTTGCAGTAAATTGATTTTTTTATAAAAAATGCATGTTATTAAATATATATAGAAATACTTTACAGTAAAAATACTTATAATAACTCGATTTAGTTTGGATTCACGTTTAAAATTGAAAATAAGAACATTTTTTTTAAGCTTAAGCTAAAAATAAAAAAAATACTAGACTTCGCAAAACGTTAAATAGATTCAAAGCTTGGAAACCTAGTAGTACACCAAAACATTTATTTGAAAATTAAAAACAAGGCTTAAAAATTTTTTATTAAAAAAATCTTTAATTAAGATTTAATAATATATAAAGACGAAAATTTAATAAGAAAGCATCTGTAGCTTTACTAAAACTTACTGAATTTAAAAACACTTTAAATAATACTGTTCAAACAGTAATGGAAAACTTTACTCAACTTTAATTGGAATAATTAAGGAGACATAATTAAGGAATTCTTTTAATCTGAAAAGCAATTAAGAACTGAGTTCGAAAGTTTTATAAGCCACGGGGACATTAGTGTTAGATAATCTCCAAACTTCTTCTCTATTAAAATTAGGATGTTTATCTAACACCTATATTGTCTAACACCTGGGACCCACCCCTGAAAAATATAAAATCCCATGCCTGTGAGACTTCAAGATACTGTTAGTGCGTTTTGTGTATCCTTTTGTAAGTTAACCGACTTACTGACAGACACCTCCATCTCGTCTTACCGTGAACACGATTGCTGCAAAGCACTCGAAACGTCGGGTTAGATTTAAAATGTAATTCAATATACCCGAGTTCAATCCGTAAAAATAGATTTATTTCAATGTGTAGTAGGTACTCGTGAAAACCTTAGAAAACACTAATACTGAAACAGTTTCAAATAATATCAGTTTTTGTTGTAACATGTTGTATTGTGGCATTGCTAATAATTTAAAGTTGTCTATATATTTCTATCAATGAAATTAAAATTTACCAATGGTTTTCTAATAGTTTTTAATTATTTGCCTCCTCTCCACCTTTATATATTAACTTTTGTTCTAGCACCAACAGTTTGGCCAATCAGTTCAGTGCTTTGACCCGAAACTAGAAGCCGCTTGCCATCCAACAGTCTCAACCACAGAGGCAGTGCGACCTCTGTGGGTTCATACAAAATTAGATTAATTAGATTGAAGCTGTAGTTCAGTCAAAATCCCTCTATTTAATTTTTAGAAGTGGCAGACCAATAGGATTTAAATGCTGGAATTGGTGGAGTCTACACTTGACTTTTGTGTAGACACGTAGAGTTACCGAAGTTTGTTTATTATGTGAACTGCATTTATCGAGGTTAGTTAATATTGTAGTAAGAAGTGAAGTTCACGCTGTCATGTGCAATTTTATTAACTCCCTACTAAATGGCAATATTTACTCTGAAGCAAACGGTAACATATTATACTCAAAGAAAAACTAGTGTATATGGCTGCTTCTAAGATCTGAGTATGGCATTTGACAGAGTATCACATTCTAAGCTTTGGAACACTTTTTATGATATTAGAATAGACTAATAGAAATACTTAAAAAACTGAAAATTTGTGTGTCTGTTGGTTATAAACCAATAACGTAACATTAAAAAGCAGAAAAAAATATATAAAAAAAACCCGATACAAAAAGACCTCTATAACGCAACGACTGTCGACGAAACCCTTTACGCAACGACTTCCATAAGTATATAATAATATTATTTTTATTCTCTAAAAGGCCTTTTTGTGTCGGGGGTTTTTTAAATTTTTAATTTAATTTTAATAGAATGAGGAAATATTAAACTAATTTACAGTCCGAAAAAATATCTAGAATAGTGAAGTAAAATATAAAACTTTTCTTCAAATAATTACTGAAGTTTTCTCCAACATGATCGACCGGTGCAGGATAAAAAATTCCTTTTTTATAATAATACCCGTCTGATACTTAAGTTAACTTATGGCGTTTTATTTAAGATAATGGACCTGAGTCGAGGAATTTCAATAAGTTTTATCTTCCCTATAAATTTAATTCAATTTGCAACGAAACCGTCAAAGTTAAGGTTGATAAAAAATAATAGGTACAGACTACAGACTATTTGAGCAGCCGTTTTAAGTAATTTATCCAAGAATGGAGTTGAACTACGCATGTTATATATGAAATGTTAGGGTTATTTACTTTAAATTTAAATAAATATAATATGGTCACTGTGGGTCAAAGTTCGTAACAGGTCGTAAGTTCGAATCCTTTTCTATAGAGTAATTTTTAAAATTTTAGTTTTATTATAATTTCCCCTAATTGGAAATAACAAAAATATATTCAACAATTTCGATGTCTTTTCAAACTTCATAAAAGAACACACGAAAAGAAATTCGAGCGTCCAGAAAAAGCCAGTGGTGTTGACAATATGTTTATTTCATAAAAGTAAGATGAAAGTGTCTATAACATATAGACTTTCCTCTTTATCACTTGGATCTAAAATTATTATTAATTTAAAATAAATTATTTCTTTCATGCTTTTTAAATATTAAAAAAAAATGAGATATATATATTAATTTCAAAATATGGAAAATATTTTTATAAATTGGAGTTCCAATTATAAATAAAATAAATAATGAAAGTTTAATATTAATGTAAAATATTTAAAAAGGTCTCCTGTGCTCAATAAAGTGTCATGTTTCAGCCGGCTTAAATGGCAGGTTATATCTTTAAATTAAGGAACTGGAGGGGACTTGGGAGAATTATATTTTACTGATAGCTAACTTACAAACATAAATTACGTTTTTAACACCATGTTTAAAATTAATATAGGTAAATTAAGTAATGACAATAAGCTCACCCCTATTAAATTATTAGAAGATTTAACGTCATTAACTCGAATGATTCAACGAGTTCTTCAGATTCACAAAGTTTCCGTCTTAGACTTTTAGAATAATCCTTACAAATAAATCAACATCACAATGCATTCTTATTTAGCATTATTATGAAAATTTAAAGTCACGAAAACAGAATCTAAGCCTTTAATCATAAAATACATAATCCTTAAACAAATCAGAATATAACTCTCACCGTATTTCGTCTTGTTTCTGTACCATATAAAGCAACGCCTTGACAGACATATTTGTCTTAATACAGTTGAATTTGAAAAAGTTATACTCCCTGAAGATAAATATGAAAATGCTTTTAGAAAACATAAATTATATTGACTTAAACTTTTATAAATATTATTATCAACCACCTCAGTGACGTGTCCAATAAAAATTTAAAGATCTATTGTAGGTCAATTGTATTCATATACCACGACGTGCAAAGAGCTATGCTATAATCGTATCAAAGAGATGAATTTGCATTAATATCACTAGTAAATAAATAATATAATCTTTAGTAAAAAACATTTATTTTGAAACAATTTGATGATAGGTATATACCTACTATAATTTTGCTTGAATAAATATTAAAGAGATTTTATGAACCCAAGAAAAATAATAGGTTGAAAAAGAATATCTTATAATATTAAACGTGTTTTGTTTTAGATTTATAATGGACATTATAGTTGAAATCGAATAAAATAAATAAGCTTTGGTTTTGTATGATAGTGTACTAAAATACCAGTCTAAAACTGTTTACAAAGAATTAAAGTATTAAAACGCTTGAAAATAAAATAAACGGCAAGATTAACACTTTTTTAACCAGTCAAAGCAAAAATAAATAAAACTATTTATTTTAAATTAATTTAACATACAAAAAAAAAATGCCGGAACAAGGAAAATTTAAAAGGTTTAATCTCAGAAGGGAAAATTTCGCAAGCTATACCTATCACGTTGTCAATTCAAAAGTTCTATAGATTATCATCTCGGATATAATTAGTCTGATTATGCACAATCCCTTTTATATTTATGATTGTAAATAATTCAAAACCCAATTCTCAGAACACTACCGCGCTGTTGATTCCACCTCTATGTTTATTTGATCTTGAATTTTGTGATGTTAATTTTTATTAGTCCTATTTATATTCATTTTTATTTTCTTTATACCTTAAATATAGGTTTGTTGAAGGAAATTTCAGTCATTAAAATTTACGGAAATTTAAAATTTTATTTTCGGATTTTCCTACTTTCCGGATTACTGATTACGGTACAATGTGCTGTTAATCTGCGAAAAAATAGGTATTTTTTATGTATAGCCTAATATATTATAACTTTCATCAAAATTTCCACAATATCGCGAGGACATCAAAAAATAAAATAAAAATTTTATTTTATATTTTTGATGTCCCCGCGATTCCTTACGTAAACTATTGACACACACAGATTGCAACGTAAGAGTGATTAATATATATTTCTAAACACCAAGGCTAGCTGAGAAAACGTTCTGTAAGCGAACCCAAAACCTAAACCAACATATTAAGGGGTTGTCACGCAATTGACATGATAAATCCATTAGAAAGAGACAGGAACTGCACTAACGGACATGTTACACAGAGACGGATGATACCAGTCACGCGGATTAATATCTGGAATATAAATAATTATATGATAAGAATAATAAATTAATGCTATGTGTATGTTACCCGAGTATGAGGTTATTTTTGGTTTAATAAGGTCACTAATGTCTACACTTCTGACGTCTGTTTTGTTATTGATACTGTGATTTATTATTAAGTTATTAGTGGTCGCCCGGTGTCCAAAATTTGACCGTAATTCTAAGTTTTATTGTTTGTGAGGGTCAGGAGCAACATCCTTATGGATGTTTATAGTTATTTATTTTATTACGTCAAATGCGGCAAATGAGTTGATACCATTTGTGATCAGCAGGGCTATTCGCTAACTTTGACTTTTCTAATGACCATCAGCTGTGACGTCATGGCAGTTTATTATTATAGTTATATAATACGAAATAAGTTGTTTGACAACCATTATGTCCGCACTTACTGATAGTGATTTTCATTTTAGCTGTCAAAAAGATACGCAATAGCCCTGCAGAATAGTACTTGATATTTACAATGACAATGTAAATAAGGAGCTAGTATGTTTAATGTTTGAAAATATAAACAGGTATAGCCATGTTTATGTGTCAATTAATTAAGCATTCGATATGTAATGTTTTTGTGGACGGTGTCAACATCTATTAGGCTTCTTTTAAATATTCTTACTAATGTCTCTAACTTTGTGCAATAAATTGATAATGTTTCGATACCATATTCGAAATTATATTTGGAAATATGGCCGATTATAAAAGATTATTATCGATAGCCATCGATATTAGGCGATAGCCGAAACCTAACTTTGTGTTTTTCGTTAGAAAATAGATTAAAATTATTGTAAAAAGCACACAATATGTTTTTTGGGTTATCGATATATGAATCGATGATAAAGAAACAACAAATTAAAAACTGTTCTTTTATTTTTGTTACGTATTCTTTTTAAAATAGTCATATTTTAACTAAAAAGTTTGTTTGTTTAATTTTATGTGTATATATAAAATACGTGTTGCTGATGATTCGGAGTAGAAGAAAGGGTACAAGATCATTGTAAGAAGATATTACTTCTTAATATTATATCTACTTTTTATTATGGTACATATTATCGCAGCTGACTAATGAAGAACACGGTTCTTCTTAATATTATTAAAAATATATATGGAATAAAAAACTCCAATCCATGCTGATAAAAAAATATCCATTTACAAATTAATACATAAGTAAATAATAATTAAAATCAAGTTTTTAATTCCTCTAACAGTTTGTTAATTACGTCCCACAAAATGTTACAATAAGTACTTACCCTTTAACTCTTAACATTCCTTAAAAATAATACTCTGTAATTGGACACTAAGGTTATTTATTCAAAATTAAATCAATTTTACGCTCTACGTATAGCAAGTATGGTTGGTAACATTATACGCGAGCTGTAAAATTATGTTCAAATACACGCAGTTTCCTCAATTTTTATCTTAGAGGAAACGCAAAAACAATAAAACTGAAAACAAACAATAAAAACTGTAAAACCAAAGGGTGCCGTTGATTGCGTCAAAAAAAATGCTATGAAAAACCTAAGAGGTTAAGAGACAGAGAGAGAGATAGAGTAAAACGATACTCAATTATTACTAACATTGATATGATTAAAGATATTTAAAATATTAATTCGGCTGTGATCTAATCGTATTTATTATTACGATTACATTTCATGGAGTCTTAATAAATTGATTTAATTAACCGTATAATTGTCTTCAAACTCTTAATTTCAATAAATATTTGTGAAACAGAACCTTGATAACTAAAAGTAAAATTTTCTGGATTAGTACCATTACTATAAGTTACTAGATGAATTTCTAAAAGATTATACAAATCTGCTACATCCAATTAGTTGATCTATAAATTTAACATTTTCACTAAAATAACCCTCGGCAACCACGGAACAATAAAGCGTGAAGTTTAGTAGAGGGTGGAAATGGAGTTAAGACAATGGTGCTTGGGTTTAATTCATACGGGTAATTGTTCAGAAGGAGGTGAACCCCTACTGTTATTGTAAGTATGCTCCAGAATATGAATTGTTTTCTAATTACCTCAGAATATCAGCGATAAATGTTTAATGATTATGATCATGTCTATTCTGTAAATTTTTGAAGACAGTGATAAATGGTTCAAGAAATCGAAGAATTAACCAATTTTTATTAATGTTAATGATCATATTATCTTGCTTAAACTTTGCATTTGACCTCCTAATATTTTGAGCATAAAACAAAGTTACTTACCTCTGACTGCAGGACAAGTTAGATTGGCTTCAGTCCCCTCGTCATATGGATCAAAAACTCCTTTGATCTTACCACTTTCATGGTTTAGAATAATTAGGCGTTCGGGTGGAACTGTGAATTAGCCAAAGTTATGAGGTTTTACTATGGGACGTGCTTTGGAAGGGTTATGCTATATAAAAACATATTAAAAATAATTTTGTAACATATTATTACAAAAACAATTTCTCTTCAACTAGAACTGTAATATTTTAAAAATATCCATAATATTTTCATGATTTGTTAATATTCATGATATTTTCATAATTTGTAAAATAATGGTTTCAATTCAAAATTTCATACAAAAATATCATTTAAATCAATTTGAAGGCCAATTAACTATCTAGAATTTAGACATCTTTGTTTCCAAACTAACTAAAATATGAGGTAATTATATGTTCTTCGAGGAATTTGAACAGAGTTTTGATTAGATTAATGTTTTTCTATAAAAGGTAAAATAAAGCAATTGGTAGTATTATTGGACCAATAAAAAAAGGCAGTTGGTATCAAGAGCAGAACGTAGTTATATACAGAATATATAACAGATTCTACTAACAACAACATTTATTTTAACTGTAATCTTTTATAAAATTAATTTGTTAATTGACAGGATATTCAAATAAAAACATACTCGGAATAGTAAGATTTAATCTGGTATTTTTTAGATGTATTTTACTACATCTAAAAAAAAGTTATACATATTTTTGTGCACAATAAAATAATAAAACAAGCTAGAATAAATTAAATTTTAACTTGCAATGCTTAACCATTATTATAGTTTCCTTTTAATACATGTAATTCGTGAACAATTACTTGCAAACGTGCCATGACTGCATTATTTGATAAATAAGGGTGAATTACACATTTTTTTTTTGGTAAGCATGCTAAGACCCGTCAAATAGGAAGTTGACTTTAACATAATATATATAGCGAGTTATAAATAAGTTCTCGTTCTAACTTATTTTCATTAATATTATAAAAAACTAATGCACTTATCCATATTGCACTTATGAAACGTCTGATTCTTTGCAGGGTCCCTTCGGGTGGGAAGAAGCTCCATGGACATAATATTGAACATGGTGTTACATAGGGGTTTAACCACATCCTCAAGAATGGTGTCTTGATACACTTGTGCCGATGTTTTGATACCCTTTTCACAAAAATATGGCTCAGTCACTCCTTCGTAGCTAACACCCCACCAAACCATCATTGAATTTGGATAATGGCCACGTTGCACTCTGTCGACTAATTGGGAAGCCTCCTTAGATTTTTTTTTAAATACGGTCATTTTGTTTGTTAAAATGTTGGTCAATTGTAAAAAAAATCTCATCCGTAAACAAAATTTTTCTGGGACCTCCCTTTGCGTACCGTTGCAGTAGTTGTTTCGCTTTTACTACCCTATTTATTTTTTATTTATCAGTTAAGAAGTTACCAGTGTGTCTCTTATAAGCTGCAAGTCCTAAGTCATCTCTTAAAACATGCGACATGGTTCTAGGCGCTATCTTCATTTTCCGAGATAAAATCTTTTGCTTTCAGACAGGATTTCTTAGAATTCTTTCCCTTTCTGCTTTGACCACCTTTTTCGTACGAACACTACGTGGACGGCCAGATCTTCCTCTGTCACAAATAGAGGAAGTCTTATTGTACCTATTAATAGCCCGGAACACAAACATTTATTTATTTATTTATTTATTTATTTAATCTTTATTGAGCCAAATAAAGGTACAAAAGGCGGACTTAATGCTAAGAGCATTCTCTACCAGTCAACCTGAGAATCCAGTAAAAATAACATAAAGAGGCGATATAATTATTTAAGTCACTTAACTAATTAAAACAAAATGATAAAAAAAAAACATTGGAATAAATAAGTGAAACTAAGAACGTGCACAACAAATACAATGTACTAAGAATTAGGTTTACAATATTCTTTAAAAAGAAAATAAACTCAAACATATATAAACCAATAATATACATAAATAAATAAAGATATAGAAATTATAAATTATGATATATATAATATATACACATATACATACAAATAAACACACACATAAATATATAATATACATATCTACATAAATGTAATATATATAAATACAAAAATATTATTTATAATAATAAGTACAATAGTATACACAATATATATAAGTGTCTATCTAATAAAACATAACATACATATATGATTCCTATTAACAATTCTGCAAATTTTCAGAAAGGAATTTAAATACAGATTTTTTAAAAGCCACCCTGTTGGGTGCGCGCCTTATGGATTCGGGTAGGCCGTTCCAGAGTTTAGTAGAGTGAACAGTGAAAGAACTGGAGATAAAACCGGTACGGTGTGAAGGAATTAATAGTTTGAGGTTAGAAGAAGAGCGCAGATGGAAGTCGTGAGAATTACCCAGTAATTGAAATTTACATTTCAAGTACTGGGGTGAAAGTGGATCATTAAGAATAGAGAATAATTGACATAGATATCTGGAAGATCTTCGCTCTCGTATAGAAAGCCAGTTTAACTTTGAGCGGTAAGGAGATATGTGATCATATTTACGAAGAGAGAAAATAAAGCGAATGCAGCTGTTGAGAAGACGATCCAATTTATTTAGGTTGCTTACGGAAATGTTAGAGCAGCAGACATCAGCATAGTCGATGAGAGGTAGGATTAAGGATTGCACTAACAGAGTTTTTGTCCGAATAGGTAGAAAGTTTTTGTGACGATATAGTGCACGCAAGGAACCGGTTACTTTGCGGCAAATTTCACTCACATGGAAATCCCAACTTAAGGTTGTGTCCATGTGGAGGCCGAGATTTTTGACCGTAGAGGAAAAAGGAATATCAATGTTGTCATAAGACAGTGACATTAAATGGATTGATTCCAATTTAAGTAGCTGTCGCTGACTACCTACTATTATTGCCTGACATTTCTTAGGGTTTACGTTAATACCGTACTTTAAGCTCCAGTCGTGTAATTGTTTCAAGTCCTGGTTTAAAGACGCGATTGCAGTATTTACGTTGTCCGGCGTAACATGAGTGTAAATTTGTAAGTCGTCTGCATACAGATGGTAAGGGGAGATTAAATTTATAGTAATGAAATTGATAAATAACGAAAATAGAAGAGGGGAAAGAATACCGCCTTGTGGTACACCAGCACTCAGGCCACACCATTCTGACAAAGTATTGTCGATGCGTACCGCTTGCTGACGACCACGAAGATATGTTGAAAACCAATTTAGTTCTTTGGAAGAAATATTTAGGTGTGAAAGGAGAGCAATAAGAATGTCATGGTCAACCGCGTTGAACGCGTTGGAGAAATCGATGAGGACTAACACGGTTAACTGACCATTCTCCATTGCCTCGCGGATATCTTCCACCACCTTAAGTAGAGCAGTGCTTGTGCTATGACCAGGACGAAATCCTGACTGAAACTCGGAAAGAAGATTGTTGCTATGAACAAAAGATGAAAATTGTTTATAGACTATTGTTTCCAGGACTTTAGAGAGGTAGGGTAATATAGAGATAGGTCGTAATTCATTGGGACAGGTAGGGTTATTTGTTTTGGGAATAGGAATTATGTGCGCTTTACGCCATACTGAAGGAAAAATACCGGAGGAAAGCGAGGTGTTAATAATAAAGGTTAATATTGGAAGAAGGACATCAATCATAGTGACTATCATGTGTCGAGTAATTTCATCCTCGCCAATAGCATTCGACTTAATCGAAAGTACTGCTTTTTTTACTTCTTCCTCAGAGACTAAAGAAAATGTGAAGGCTGAAAAGAGTAGCCTTGGCATGGAAGATGTAGTGGGTATCATTATAATAATATATGAGGGTATGTGTGCATGGCTTCTAAAGGAATATACCAGTCGTTATTCACATGTCGTTTTATTAAGACGCTTTCCAAATACTATATGGTGTCAGGTGTGGCTTCTCGAGTAAATTAACAAACGGTTTTGAAAATTGATTATATGTTTTTGTTAAATGTATTTATAAATAATGGCGTACGAAAGTAAAGGTGATAAAAGTGTTTATGCGGCGATACAACAACCGCCACCGATGAGACAAGATGGCAATATGGCTACTAATTGGAGGGAGTGGCAAACGGCGTTTGACTATTTTTTAATTGCTACGGGAAAGGAATCGTCATGTGAAAAAGAAAAATATGGTCTATTTATGCATTGCATAGGAACATTTGGCCGAGAAATTATAGAGGAGATTGAAATAAAAGAACACGAGAAAAGTGATTACAAAATATTACGAAAAAAGTATAGTGAATACTGTGATCCGAAAAAAAATATTTCAAAACGATCAGACAGTCGACAAGTTTGTAGGATCGCTTAAAAGATTAAGTTCGAGTTGTGAGTTCAGTATGTTGAAGAATAGTCTAATATTAACACAAATGATTCGTGGTTTAAAAGACATACAAATGCGTGAAAAACTATTAGCGCGATCATCAATATCATTAGAAGAGGCGTGTGCATGGTGTCGTGCGGCGGAGCGAGCGAGTGAGCAAGCGGCGGCGTGCAGTGCGCGCGCCGACCTGTCGCCGGCGCTGGAGCAGGTGCGGCGTGGACGCGGCCGGCCGGCGCCTGGGGGCGCTGTGGACGCCGGTTGGCAGGAGCGACGCGGGCAAGCCGCTGACATCCCTCGTCGGTTCAGTGAAAGTGTTTGTGCAAAGTGTGGTTATCGACACGGTTATAAAGTGCGTTGTCCTGCGTACTCGATTAAATGTTTTCGTTGCAATAGAATCGGTCATTACGCTAAGTGTTGTCGTATTAAATTTACGCGGGAAATTGTCAATGACTCAACGATAAACCAAAATAATGATTGTTTTGAACAGGTAAAAAGTGATGAACAATTTTACAGCGGAGACGGTGAGTTATTAATGGATAATATTTCTATTGAAGCTTCGAGTGATTCGAGTTGTTCATGGACTGAAACTATTAATGTTAATGGAGTTTTTATTAAATTTAAATTAGATAGTGGTGCTGAGGCATCGGTAATGTCGTTACATACATTTAAAAAAGCCGGTTTTAAAATAAACAAAATAATTAAATGTAAAACAATTTTAAGAGAAATCAGTAAAAATCAGTTGTGTGTTATAGGATATTTTAATGCCAGCTTAAACTTTAATGATAACAAGTGGTGTGAAAAAATTTATGTTTTAAATAACGATTGTAACAACTTGCTCGGATTAAAGGCATGTGTAAATTTAAAGCTTATATGTAGATTAAATGAATTGTCATCACAAAGGAATGGCTTTGAGTCAATTTTTGAAGGTATTGGGAGTTTGCCGTCTGTTTGTAAAATAATAATTGACAAAACCGTACTGCCTGTTGTTAGCGTATCTCGAAAAATTCCCATTAAATTACAAAGTCGGTTAAAAGTGGAATTAGAAAATATGGTTAAGTTTAATATTATTAAGAAGGAAGATGGACCAACGGACTGGGTATCAAATATTGTGGTAATTGAAAAACCGGATAAAAAACTTCGTGTGTGTTTAGATCCACGAAACTTAAACAAGGCTGTTAAACGAAGCCATTTTCAGTTGCCAACCCTAGATGAAATTGCGAGTAACTTATCGGGTGCTAAATATTTTTCCAAATGTGATGCTAAAAATGGTTTCTGGATGCTGAATTTAGATGAATATAGTTCAAAACTATGTACTTTCTCGACGCCCTATGGGCGATATAGATTTCTGCGAATGCCTTTTGGAATAAATTGTGCTCCAGAAATGTTTCACAACGAAATGTGTAAGATATTTAAAATGGACGGTGTGGAGGTTTTCATAGATGACATTTTGATTTGGGGTTGTTCTAAGGAAGAACACGATAAACGGTTAAATGAGGTGATTAATAGAGCGAAAAATAATGGGGTTAAGTTTAATAGAAATAAATGCGAGTTCGGGGTAACGCAAGTAACATTCTTAGGACATGTTTTTAGTTCTAAAGGAATGTTACCAGAAAAAAGTCGAGTTAGTGCAATATTAAATGTTCAGAAACCGACGGATAAAAAGGCATTGGAAAGATTTTTAGGAGTAACAAACTACTTATCTCGGTTTATTCCTAATTATTCGGAACTATCGTCGCCTTTACGTGAATTACTTTGCAAAAATGTTAACTTTGAATGGTTGAGATATCATGATGTTGCATTTAATTTATTAAAATTAAAAATTTCTTCGGCCCCTGTATTAAAATATTTTAACCCTAAAGAGACCGTGACAGTATCAGTGGATGCCAGTGCACACGGTCTCGGGGCGTGCTTGATGCAAGCGGGCCGGCCAGTGGCGTACGCGGCGCGCACGCTCACACCGACTGAGCAACGATGGGCGCAAATAGAGAAGGAATTACTCGCTGTTGTTTTCGGCTGCACACGTTTTCATCAGTATATTTATGGTTACGATAAAATAACTGTGGAGAGTGATCATAAGCCTTTAGAGGCAATTTTTAAAAAAGCATTAAACGATGCACCTGCCCGTCTTCAAAGAATGTTGTTAAAATTACAACATTATTCGATTAAATTAATATACAAACCTGGAAAATTATTGTTTATAGCGGACACACTCTCTCGCGCTGCACAGGAAAAAGGAACAGATGAGGATGTTTGTAAGGACGTAATGATTCATGCAAACTCTTTGTATGAAAACGTAGAAGCTTCGCCGGAAATGTTAAACCGTATTAAGGATGAAAGTGCCAAAGATGCCGTATTAACGAATATTTATAGCTACTATACTAAGGGATGGCCGAATAACAAAAGGGAGATCGAAGAAAATGTAAGACAATATTGGGTAGTTAGGAGTGAACTTCATTTTATTAAAGGAATTTTGTTTAGAAATAGTAGGGTGGTCATACCGAAATCTCTTCGTAAAGAAATGCTTCGACGGATACATGAAGGTCACATGGGTATCGAGAAATGTCAACGTCGTGCAAGAGATGTGATGTGGTGGCCGGGAATGAACTCCGATATTGAGAATATAGTGCAAGCGTGTGACACGTGCCAGCGGCACCGCGCCGACAACCCGCGGGAGCCGTTGAAGCCGCATCCCGTGCCTGCTGTGCCGTGGGAAGTTATAGCAGCGGATATTTTTGAATTTCATCAAAAGTATTATCTTTTAGTGGTTGATTATTATTCAAAATTTGTGGAGGTATTTAATATAGTAAACTTAACAAGTCAGTCCGTAATTAACGTTTTTAGAGATATTTATAGTAGATTTGGAATACCTAAAAAATTGGTGACTGATAATGGTACACAGTTCACGTCTGAACAATTTAAAAATTTTACAAAGACTTGGGGATTTATTCATGTTACTAGTTCTCCGTTATATCCGAGATCTAATGGTCTTGCTGAGCGAAATATAAGAACGGTTAAGTTGATTATGAGTAAAGCACATGAGAGTGGGGAGGACTGGAAACTCGCACTATTAAATTTTCGAAATACGCCTATTACAGGGGAAAATTGGTCACCTGCACAGTTACTAATGAGTCGCCGTTTGAACACAAGATTACCAGTTAAACATTCAAAACTTAAACCAGAGCCTATAAAATATCAAAATGTAATCGAAGACCGATCAAGACGAATACATTTTTATAAAACCTATTATGACCGAGGTTGTAAGGCGTTGCCTCCATTAAAAGCGAATGATTTTGTAAGAATCAAACAGAAAAACAAATGGGTAAAATCTTATATTTTAGGTACAGCTATTGGTGATCGTTCTTACTGGGTAAAAACTGAAAATGGGGGAGTTTATAGACGAAATAGACAAGATATCATAAAAACGCCGCTTTCACAAAATTTTAAATTACACAAGAACATTCATTCAGATCCATTTAATAAATTAGAATGGGATTTTGATTCTAACCATAACATAGCAACAGGCAGTAACAGTAACAACACTAAGTGTCCAAGTGCGGTGCAGACGCCACCCCCACAATCTTTAAAAAAGACTAAGAGTGGTAGGATTGTTCGTCCTCCTATTCGATTTGGATATGATTGAGTTTTAATTTCAAATCTTTGGAGATTAAAATATATAAATATGTTTATATATTTTTTTTTTACTGTTATTAATTCATTATAAAATAAGTTCTTTATTTTTTTTATTTTTCATAATTTTTAAGGGGGTAATAATAGAAATATAGTATTGTGTTTTCTGGAAAAATAATATAGTGTTTTCCTTGTGTAAAGGGGGGAGATGTAGTGGGTATCATTATAATAATATATGAGGGTATGTGTGCATGGCTTCTAAAGGAATATACCAGTCGTTATTCACATGTCGTTTTATTAAGACGCTTTCCAAATACTATAGAAGATATGGAAGAAATAGTGAGATGCTTTGTATTAATATCGATTGAGGAGACAGTAGTAAAATGATGGTTTAATACGTTAGGGGAAAAATTGTTTAAATTTTGTTTGTCTCTAGAACTTATAAAACCAAAGTTGCTAAGAAACTTCCATATTAGTGCCGACGAAGAATCAGAAACATAAGTGTGAATGTATTGGCGTTTAGCAAGTCTTACCATCTGGTTGCACCGATTTCTCAACTTTTTATAATGTATCTAGTTATCCTCGCAACGAAAATGCTTGAACTTACGGAAAGCACAATCCCGTTTTTTCATAGCAGCTTTGATCCGTTCCGTTATCCAGGGAGAAGGGGAATGACGCAGTTTGACAGCTCTCACTGGTACATGCTTGTTATAAATGTTTAACACGTTTTTGTTAAAGTATTCCAGCATAATATCTAAATTTGTACTATTAAAAACATCAGACCAGTTAATAAGAGAAGCATTTTCAAGGAAACTTTCTATGTTTAATTTAGAGAAACTCCGCAGATGCAATACTGTAGGGCGAGGTTTGGGAGGCTTGAGAGAGTAAGAAATAAATAATAGGTCATGTCTAGAGAACATAGGAGCGAATATCTGACCATGATGTACAACTTTTTCTTTACGGGATACAAGGATTAAATCAATTCAAGTGTCGGGAGAATGTATGTTAAGATGGGTAGGATTTAGGGGTAGGATAGCTAGTGAAACCGAGTGAAGGATGGATTTGAGTTTACGGGAAGAAGGAGAATTATTGAGTAGGTTGGTGTTTAAGTCTCCCATGACTATGTGATGTACATACTCAGAAGTGAGACTTTCTAAAGTTGATTCTAAATCAGAAAAATAATCGGTGCTAGGAGGACAATACACAACCCCTAGAACGGCCTTAATACCCTTGAAATCAACTTCAAGGAATAAAAACTCGGCAGATGCAGAGTAGGTAGAGGAGGAGGAAAGTAAAATTTTGTGTGGAATATTTTGGCGCAAGTAAATTGCAACCCCACCACCCCTTTTATCGACGCGATCAGAACGGATTAAAACATAGCCGGGTAAAGAATAAAATAAAGAATCTAGATTAGGTTTGAGCCAACTTTCAGAGATAAGAATAGCATGAAAGACACTATCAGAAAAAGTGTTAGAGAAATCAGTGAAGTGCTGGGAAATACTTTGCGCGTTGATGTGGCAGCAGTTGAAATCATTATTATTGGCCCCAAGTTCATTTAAGAACTCATCCCTCAGAGACGGAACTGAGAAATCCGAGTCTATTGAGCAAAATGAATTTGAGCTACATGCAGAATAAAATGAATTACTTAAATCAGACATGGATTAATAAATACAGTAATAATAAATAAAAGATATATTAGATAGGTTATAAATATAAATATACAAAATACTATATATACTTATATGTTTTATATAATAATATACTAAATATAAACAATAATAAAAGTATACTAATAAAAAATTACAAATTGGCAAAAGTGTAAAAGGTAAAACTACCTGCACAACCAGCCAAATAACATGAGAAAAAAAGTAACAAAAACTAAAAACAAAAAAGCATAATCTAAGTTAGTACCGTTAGTTACAGATAACTAAAAAAATAATTCTAGATTGCACAAAAACTAGTAAAATAATGACAAAGTATTGTGCAAATGTCTCTGCTACAATAAAAAAAATAGAATCATAACTAACAGCAATAATAAAAAAAAAACAATATGACAGCAGTTAAAAACTAATCTACTCCAAATTACAACTACATTACAGCAACAACAGTAAGTAAAAAAAGAAATTATACAAACATAACAAAAAACTAGCTACTTACTAATTAACTATGCAATTATTCTACAGCAGTTTAAAAAGTTAACAAAACAATATAACACACTACAAACTAAAAAAATAAAATTATTTTTAGTAAGACGTGAGTAAAGAGGTTTAATTGTCTATTACAAAATTTTCACTGTCAGATGTCTTTGGCAGTATGGCTATAAACCTTAGCTTGCCGTCTGACATAACAACAAGAACCGTCGAGTCAACTGTCAAGTGACAAGGGACAAGTGATGATAATAATAATAAATGATAATAACTGATATTGTGTAATGTGTTATAGGTAAACATTGAATTAAAATAGTATAGCATTATAATTGCAAGATTGATAAACTGCTATGAATAAGCAGGGAAATTATAAATTAAAAGTTATAAGTGAAGTAACTAAAATGTCTACTTAAATGATTTTCAACTGATTAGGAGGCAAAGAAAAAACAAAATAAGGAAAAAAAAAAGAAACACTAAGATAGATAGTACCTACTTTTTCTTAGTAGTGACACGTTTAACACGACTTGAATCAGTTCTCGGTGGATCAGTTGTATGCTGTGGTGGCTGTGCAGATTTAACGGCGACACTCGGAACTTGCAATAGAATAGCTTCAAGTTCTTCCTGAGAGTATATTCTCTTAATATTACCTGACGGTAATTTGACGACTATGGAGCCATTCTGAGTCCAGACGTTACGGACACCAAGATGTTTGCGGGCTGAAATGAACCAACCCTGCTTCTGCTTAGTGAGGAATTCAGCCAAAACGAAGTTAGTTCCTTTAAGAGACAAAACATTTGACTAATACCAAGTATGTAGAGAGTTTAAAAAATTGCATTTGATTCCATACCTACTTTGTGTAATGCAATCATAGTGATTCTGTTCTCTTTATCACCCCATCCATTTTAATATCGCAAAATATTTTACAATACATTGGCGACAAAATGAGAAAACACAATAAACAATCGTATAAAAAGGACAGATTCCACATTCAAATGTAATATTTTTTTATTTTTAATTATAAGGGTATTTATGACCAGACTAAGTATAAGTAAATATTTTTCAAACGCTAAGTTACAACAACTTTCCTCTTTTATAAACATGCGCGATAATTCTACGTCACACCTATAAGAGCCTATAAAACCGAAATATGATTCCGAACCAGAACCGAACCGATGAATCAAATAACCTTCTCTTCAAAATTCGTACCATACTTTAAGAGGGTATTGTGTACGAATTACCATATAACCGATTGAAATTCTTCTTAGAAATAGTATGATTTTACACTTTGGTTTAACGTACTCATTTCTAATTAGTAAGGTATAGTTTTAAAAGAAAGAAATTTATATTAAACATAAAAATGCATGGCACTTACAATTTACATTATATGCATTATTAAAACACATAAGTAATTAAATATATTCAATTAAAGTGATAATTATCTATTATATCAATTTATTTAATAAAATATGACTTTATAATGTACTAAATGGAATTTAGAATAATATTTTATTGGTTGCTTTTGTGATATTAAAGAAATATTGTAAATCATATTTTAGTAATAAAAAAAAAACTATTCTTTTCTTTTTTCTAAAATTTTAAAATTTAAAGAGTAATACAATGTAAAAAGTGTAGTCAAGACGCCTGTGCTTAGTGTTTCTTTATTATTCCAGAAATTGTTAAAAGCATTCATTTTACTGTACTATTGGGAATGTGCAATATTAAATAAGACTTTAAAATAAAGAAATGCTTAAAAAATATATTAATGGAGAAGGCTAAAAATAGTGGTGAATCAAATGCTGCGTAATAAATTAAATTAAAGCACATACTTATAGTACTATTATCGCCGCTTTGTCGCACACAGACAGAATAAATAACGTATCCGAAATAATCATTGTTCAGATGTTTCTTACCCAAATAGACGTAAATGGCTAACCTTCAGTAAATCAACTAAACGGTTAGGGAAAAGAATGTTCGAAAAGTCTGTATAGGGAAGGTAAATTTATGAAGTAGTTGGAGAAAGTGTTTCATATAATAAATTATAAGTATATCAGTATCGGTACATATATATATATATAGCTTCGAAGTGAGACATTTAAATATATAAAAAAAACATTTTTGAGGCTTCAAATAAAACTCCAGCAAACTATATTTTCAAATATATATATATATATATATATATATATATATGTATATGTGTATATATATATGTGTGTGTGTGTGTTAAAAATATTTCTTTTGATTATTTTTGACTTATCTACCGATATCTCATACCTCATAATCCTTTAATCCGTTTAGACTCTACCAGGAAACATAAAAATAGCGTAATTGGATATATTTCTATTAACATACGTATATATGAATAACATAATACTCCTTCCAAAGTGGTCGGTTAATAAAGAAGGATTTTCATAAATAATTATGTAAAATTCAGTGAACCAAACGATTTCAGATTCCAGAAAAACAGGATTTTCCAAATTAGTTATCGCGCTATAATATATGCTATATCACAGACAAAACCACGTGCAAAAGTTAGTATTTCTATAGTCTATGTGTTATTCTGATACAATGTTGCTAACTTTCATCAAAATCCGTTAAGTAGTTTTGGCGTGATTGAGTAACAAACATCCATCATGCTTATAAATTAGTCAGAGACTCGGATTAGAAGAAAAAATAACTTTGGTGATGTATTTTTTAAGTATCCTTTAAATTTTAGTTAAAATGCATTCAAATTCCTCAATAATTCACAAATACCACCAATAAAACATAACCAGTTTTTAAGCGACGAAATATACAAATTGAATTTCGAACATATTTAAAAAAATCAATACCAATCAAACGCCAGGTACAGTCAGAATATAAAAGATGCAACTTTGGTTGAGATTGGCACTTCCCCATTTGGATTTAAAATATGATTTTTCAGTGATATTGAAGTGAACGTTTAATGTGCAGCTGATTTTATCTGCTATCATGACTAATAAAAGAACAGTGGTGAAGGATTTAAAACAGTGGCTTTGTCAATTGGTCACGATTAATGCGTTCTTTTTGTTCATTCACTATTTCAAATATTCTCAATTCGTGCCCATAATTTTCGGAATAATTTCGACAGTTTTTTTGATCATGTTTTGGTCTGTTTGTCATCTTAGTAGTTCATAGCTCGTTTGCCAAATTAATATGCAACAACGCCTTCGTTGTATTGAAAATTATATTTTTTTCACATGTAACAGTGTAATGCTAATGGTTGTCTACTATCATAATTAACATTTCTTGAAAAATATCCTAACAGCATAAGCTATGATCCGCCACAATGCGCTGCGGGAGTTGAGCTGAGCGTCCTCCCCCTTTTTATTCAATTTCGGTTAAAATTGGTCCCGTGGCGTCCCACTAAGGCGAAGAGGTCAACCGTTGGTTTTTTAGTGGGGGGTTATCCGGTGATGTTTTCTCAAAAAAGTGATTTCCAAACGGTTAAGATATTATGTTCAATTACTAAAATATGTTCAAAACAAAAAAAATATACAAATATGATTAAAAATAGTCCAATTTATAATTATATAAAATATGTATTATTTTTAAAGGTAAACTTTGCGTTAAAAGATAAACGGGAATGTCACGGGTTGATAAATACGACATTGATTCAACATCGGGTCAAAACGATATTCAATTACTATTATTAATAAAATTTTAGGTTTATTTCACGAAATTGATTTAGTAATTCCATTAAGTCATTAGTTAAGCTATAATTAAATCAACCCTTCATATCTCAAATATAATATAGAGCTCACGCCATTATCCCACCAGAGGGGTAGGCAGAGACTATGGAGCGACAATTTCCTTTGTCCTTTTATTATTATTTTTTTTAACGTCTGGAACTCACCATGGGTACACGAGACCCATTCATCCAGAGAAAGATGAGGACGCTTATGTGAAACAACTATTCACTAAACCAGACGGTTGCCGTCGCCGTCATAATGGTACACCAAGGGATCGCTTTCACACTCAACCCGATGCGAAAACCATAAAGAGGGCACCAGCAATGAGCGGCACCCTTCCATCCTTGCAGGCTTGATAGAATGCGGAGGCAGGGGGCCGAGATCCCCCTCAAGCGAAACTCAGTCTCAGAATTGCGTTGGTACTAGGTGGCCCGACTCGACCATCAACCGACTCCTGCTCCGCTCACGGGTCTCTAACCGAGAGGACACCGCCGATCAGGATGAGTGGAAATTCAAGCACGATCCAGCGGGTCCGTTTACTTACCACGCCACCTCACAGCTACCACGCAAGAAATACACTCAACGACGAACCCGATAGGCCTCTACCGTCGGCCATGGTTATCAGTCGAGAGTTTACAGATATTTTCAAACATCTTCTGTTATCTGAAAATGTACTTTTTCTTGAAACATAACTGTGATATTTAGCTCTATTTTTGATGCTGTTTGATCTCATACATTTTGTATCATCCACAGATTGTTTTTCCTAGGGTGAGGGTAATTTGTAGGTTTGTTTATCTCCTCGACACAGGGATTACTTCTACATATGTTTTATATTCCAAATTAACATTGTATGTTGTTTCTTTTTAAATAACATAGAAAAGTATTATTGTATTATATAAGTATATATGTCAACTTATTTTTACTTAAGGAACTTAGTATTTTCTATTGATCAGAAGACCCTCATCTATCACTTTATCTTGGTCAATACATAAAATGACTTTAATACGCCTTTAAGATCTTGGTAACATCAGGATGTATTACTATATACTATCATGAACTTTTAGGTCATCGCCCATTCATCACCTCGATTTATCTTCTTCTGAAGATTCTTTCATCTATTTGAATATTCATTTTAAAGCACAATAGGGTGAACTAAAATTATCATAAAATAATGTTTACGATTTTTTTTTGTATTCGTTACTTTTATCTGATACACCATAGTCGTTTTGTTATAATAGTAAATATATACATAAATGTTATTATTTGTAGTTCAAAATAAGTAACTTTCATTTATCATCAGCAATATTATTGGCCATACACTCGTTCAATATTTGCGGCAACACTACTTCGAAACAAATATTAAATATTAATTATTAAAACAAAATATTCAACAGTAGGAAATATAATCCTAAATAGCAAAGATTGTTTATCAAACATTATATTATTTAGTAAAAGCATATTGCACAGGTAAATTTATAACATTAATAATCTACTCACACGGTTAGGTTACTTTTTATTATTTTTAGCAACCTACCGCAGCTTTACATAAGTGCAACTTACTAATGAACAAAATAAATAAACCTTACCATAATATGAACTGTGTTTATTTAAAGTCGAAATTTCAAACAGTCTGCAATTTAGATATAGATATCATAGATGTCTTTCCTTTATTACAGTTCTTGTAACATTTGGAAGAAGGAGAATCTTTTATGGGACCATTCCATCATGTTGAAAGAATAACTCTTAATAGGTCCTAACAAAATAAGTGACATACATTCAACTTACATAACCTTGTAATAATACGTTCATACATAAGCATGTATGTATAAACCATTATCGATAATATTATAAAACGTTAATTAGTCGAAATTCAAATTCAGTTTAACTTCACATTTTTTAAATAGCTACATCTATTAATATATTAAAATATGTTTCGAGCCATAAATGTCTAATCCGTTAGAATCTTACCAAGTCAGCTAACCAAGTTCTTAGTTAATATGAGAACAAAAACGGCAAGTCGCCAGATCTGAAGGGCACTTTAAAGTATCGGCGAATAATTAACAGTTAAGGAATTAAGAGATTATATGATAATTGAAAGATAGTTTAATTTAATATATTTTTTTTAATAATAACTACAATATATACTTATTTTGTACTACGTTTTAACATATCAATTATTACATATATATTATACAATAAACAATACTATAGAAATTTGTATTCTTATAAATATATCTGAAGAGTATCCTTGGGGTTTTTTTGCTGTTCATCTCCATGGCTCTATCTTTAGGAAACGTGCAACTAGTATCGTTTTATATATATTGGAAATAAAAAAACTTGATAATAAAAAACGACAAATAATAATCTAATTTAAGTAAATGTTTTAATTTTCAACTTCATTATTTACAATTACAAATTTTAATTAATTTCAAATTTATTTAGCAAAAATTTGAACCTTCGATCTGAATAAGTGTTTTGATTTTCAAAATAATTCTTTAAAATTAAAAATATTAAAATATATAAAATCAGAAGTGACGTCACATAACATTATCTGTACTTATTATTATTTAATATGTAGGCCAGTACATGTGACCATACTTGGTAGACACAATTGGAAATAGTATTTTTTTATAACTGAAAAAAATAAATATATAAAATACTGGTAGCAAACAATAACTTCAATGATCGATATATCCGCAACTAATTGATGTATCGAAAAAGTCTGTAAATAAATTTTGTAAAAAAGATAACATCAATAATATAATATAAAATAAATAATATATAAAATGATTTTACGTGACAACGTCTTCATCGTCCTATCCTCAACAAAATCACTCAAATTATTAAAATATTGTGCAATTTAATAATATTCATATCAATAAATATTCTACCGAGAAAAAGACGTGGTCACGTGAATCTTCGCCCGTAAAACCGACTTTACAGGCAACCATATTTTTTTATTGTGTGAATAAGTATTTAAAGTAGATAATTGTATTATTTAATAATATGTATATATAATAATTTGATTGTCATATATTATCAAAGAACAGCTACGTAAAAATATAAATATATTGTATATACCCAGCTGTACCCACGTTATTTTTTCGGAATCTCCCCAACTAGTTTCGAACCCAATTGGACTCCTTATTCATGAGCTCAGAGCATGAAGGCACCTCAGCGTAGATTGATTGTACATATATAATAATAAACATGAATCATTCAAGTTTCAATACAAAATCCAGATGTCACTACATATATATTTTACCGAAATATATCATTTACATCTATAAAGGACATATTATAAGGTCATAATCCTTATAAGTCTTGGATGTTAAAAATATTTGAAAAATAGTTAAAGACTGAAATTTATCCCAAAGAATATAAGAAAAATAGAAGGAGGACCTTATTTTGACACCTAAAATTATTTTCTTCTTAGATATTTTCAAACATTAATTTCGGTAATGGCTTCTTTCCAATGTTATTTTAAGTTTTATAAATTCAAATCTTGTATAGTGTTTTAAGTTTAAATGTGAATCATTGAAATTTGAAACTCATTGACATTTCAATGAATTTCATTTTCATTTAATAAAGAATAATTTGTTTAATAAACTCAACTTCATTTCGTCGATCAACAACAGGATTAGTTTTTCTGTGATCCTAGGTCTAAACAATCAATTCAAAAAAAAAAAAAATTAATTGTATTTGTAAACAATTATTTTAATTCGGGTATCTTTCTCCCATGTTTTTAGTGTTAAAATCATTTAATTCTGGTCGTCTAAAAATTCTTCTTTTTCTGGGTATAAAAGCAGCCAAGTCCTTGTACCGCTGACAATGTGTGTGCAACTTTTATGATGATAGATGGAGTAGTTTAGCAGAAAAAACAAACAAATATTCAAATTTCATAGATTATTTAAGCAAGTATAAGTGTGTATGTGGTAATAATGAAAAAGCATGAATGTTTTACCTTAAAATAAATAATATAAAACAACACAATTACTAACACTAATTTCCTGAAAAATAGAAATTATACATACTTATCAAGAATTGTAAGTAAAGATCTTGAGTCCGGAAAACGCATTTACGGTTTCTTCCTTACAAAAATATGTCAAGTTTACACATGAGATGAGTTTTATATCGAGGTCGGCGGATTTCCGGAAAAGAACTGCGTGCCCTCTCTGTGCAATATCAATCATATTTATTACATAGGTTTGTGTGTAGGCATTAAAGTCTAAGTTAATTCTTGAAACCTTAACAATTTAATTATTTTTTATGTCAAGTCATGCTTATATTTATGACGTAGTTTACCTACTGTGGAAAGTTTCGAAACTTTACGTTGTTCAAACTTCCAAAAAAAGGTAATAGTCATCTCAAAATTTAAATTAATAAAAACTCACAGAATTGTAAATGTGTTTTTAACTCGAATCGCAATTTAACATACAACATTTGTTGAGTAATTATGCCGTATTTTTACTCCAATCTTGGCACAAAGCAGCCATTTTTTAAATTATTATCGCTTTTTATGTTTCGCTAGTCACGATTACCTACCTGTTACATTCCGAGAAGTGAAAGAAATTCATGTAAATGCGAATTCTGTTTTTTTTGTATTTTAATATAAAACAAGTGATTACTACGAGCGTTTATTGAAAAAATCAAACCAGAAAGATTGCTTAATGTTCAAAAAAACCTAACCAACAAAATAATAATTTATTAATTAATTTTAATTTACACATTAAAATTTACGAATACGGTATTCATTACTATTTCATTCGTTACATTTTTTATATAAAATAATACAAAAAGATTATAAACGACTGTATAGAACTACGTTTTGCAATTTCATAAAAAGACGCTTATTTGACTTGATAGTCATTTGCCTGGTCGTTGATTGTCTTTTATTTTATAAGGAAATCATTAGTCTGGTTACTTATAAAGATTCTACACTTGCCCGTGTTTTAAGAACTACTTCACTCTTATAAGTTATATTAACTAATCTCACACAACTAATCATAACATATTCACAATTGGCCACTTGTGAATATGTTATGATTGATTTATTCATGATTTATTTCAAAAAACCGAAAACGTATACTATACAATTCGGTACTTTGTGTTTGGTATTGAAAGATAAGGTACATAAGTATCCATCGTAATGGTTATAAATTAGATTCAAGTCAACTTTTGATTTAACATTTGAAATTCGGGTGTAGGGGTTGAATGAAATGAAATTTATTATTTTTATTTATTTATAGTGTTGAAAGATAAAGATTTATTTTAAAACTTCGTATTGACTTATAGTATTTAAATAAAGCATAGCAATAAAAATACTGTCAATTTTATTGGGCACAGTATACATACTATAAATACGAGAAACAAACAAAGTTTTTTGCCAGCTGTTACTTGACTTCAAAAAAGTGAGTAAATCTTTCATGGAACAATATATACAATTAGTGTTGAAATAATTGTTATTAATAATTGTTATTGAAATAAAACTATTTTTACGGATTTAACTCGCGTATATTGAATTAAATTTTAAATTTACATTTTAAATCTAACCCTAACTAAAGGTTAGATTTAAAATGTAAATTTAAAATTTGATTAATGAATTAAATCCGTAAAATAAAACGAAAAAAATAATACGCGAGTTAAATCCGTAAAAATAGTTTTATTTCAATGTATACAATTATTACAACAAGGTCCCAGACAAAATTCAAATATTACCGTTCAATAAATTTAAGAAAAATAACTAAGGAACGTTTGTGTACAAAAGGATACTACAATGTTTCTGAATATGAAGAGGATGATGCACCGTGGATATGAATCGCCGCCAGGCTACTTCCAGGTTCTTTATTTCGTATTGTAATGTCTTTAGATGTGTAATTTGAAATTTATGTACTACTTTAAAGAAAAGAAATAAGATGACAATCCCACTGAGATTATGTCACCAGCTCTTATGACTTTGACTGAAATGAAAAAAATGTTTTGTATAAAACTTATTTTTGATAAAGATTTTAGATTTTTTTTAATTTTGTATTACAATAATATCCTCTGAGAGAAAGCTGAGGAATTTCATAGTTTTGATTAATTTTCTTCTAAGAAAATTTATATACGTAAAGTATTCTGGTTTTTTTTAATTCATACAAAAAACAAGTAATCAGGTGTTTTTAATTCATACAAATGTAATCTTAATAAGAAAAACTGGTAGAATTCATAAAGAAACTGTATACGAAACCGGAAATAATATTTTTATTTGTAGCTGCACTGTTGTTGGATCTAGGACGCTAAGTGTTCTTAGGTTTCAAGATAGGTTGAGTGATTTGCCTTTTGTGTCCGTACACTGCTGTGTAAATTATATTTGTTATTTTTTGTATATTGTTTTTTATACTATAAATAAATACTTTGCCGTAACTCGTGTCCAAAAAGAAGAAAAGTAAATATCATGAAAGTAGATTGTTCAAGACTTTGTAAATACATTGGAAGCAAATGTCACAATATCGTTCGGAATACAATAACTGTTGCACTAGGTTTTATTACATAATGTATATAATCCTTTAAAAAGTTTTTACAACACAAAAGTTTTTACATAGGAATTGATGATAAATGTGGATTAAATGTGAGTACTGGTTTAATTAGATTGGCAACTATTAAACTAAAAATGGCAGATTTAAAATTGCTCTCTTATTACTGAATACCGTTAAACAATTAGCCTCACTATATTTTTTTCACAAATTATCCTGTTATTGTTAAAAAATAATCAATCAAATATATAAATATGCACGTTCGATACTCATTATATAGCTTCATCTTTAGTTTGTATTAATAACCATTAACTATTCTAAATTATAATCCATTTAATACCCAATTAAAACTTAAAAGTCATCCATTTAAAGAATATTTTACATTCAGAATTCAGTATTCAGAAGAGAAAGATATTGAATCTAAATAATACTTAACACCAATATATTTAAAATTATAAGAAATATTGTGAGATTATTGCGGAATAAATAATCATATTTAAAAAATATTAGGCAGAAATGAACATGATATTATTTTTATTGTCAAACTTAGAGAAATTTACAAATTAAAACTACAAATACTTTTATGTTTTAGCTTTACTTAGCATCTGGCATAGTTAATTAAGAATTAACATAAATGTTTTTTTTTTCATATTGTCTATATAAATTATTTATTTTGTTAACCGTTAATCATATGTTCTAATATTTCTCGTATTAAGAAATGTTTATGTTGTCTTTAAGGTAAACAAATGTGTACAAAACCATTCAAAACAATTTAATTAACTTTATTTTAAGTTGATTAGAAGATGTTAATATTCCTTAATACTTTAAGGAATATCAACTTCTTATAATTTCTTTAGTTAAGTAGAACCGTTAAGTTCTTTTAGTTTATTACGAAACAAATTACATAAGCTACGGTTAGTCGCGAAAATATTAAAATTAACTTTGTTTTGTTTGCGACAGTTAAATAAATAATAATTTCTCTTTAGGTTGTTCTTTCAAGGTCCTTGATAAACCAACTCTGAAATATTATTTTAAGGTTCATTTAACATTGCGGTTTATTAAAAAATAGTATAGTTTACATTTTATATGATAAGCTTATAACATGTCTTGAACTCGCGAGGATAAAATTAACAAATTAAGTCAATTAGAAAATATTAGTAAATACAATTATATTATTAGCCTCGAGAATAAAGCCACATTCTCAAGCTTTTTGTTTTATTATTAAATATACTAGTTTATCTTTATATATGTTTTAATAACCCTACTTAAATTTACATACATAAATGTGAATTCAAACCTTAGTTTTCGATTCCATTTTATAATTATAAAATAGAAGTACCTACCTACTCGTTAATTAGTTTTGAGTGGTTTTGTAGTTTAGAGGCTGTACGTAGTTTTCTAAATTAATTACTGTTTAGACATATTTTAGTACTTGGATCTTAACCAAAAGCTAAAATATTTTTAATTAATAAATTTTATTTAAAAAAAATATTTTAGTGTTTATCAATTAGCACAATTATTTAATAATAAGGTATAAAAATTTTAATATCCAATAAATCAGATGTAACTAAAATTTTAAAACTTTTTTCATTAATGTCTTTTTATCAAAATTAAATCTTGAATGTTTGAGAAAATGTTTATATATAAAAAGAAAAAAAATGTTCACGAAATATTTTTAAATTAAAGAATAGTTTGTAACTTATCACACGTTCAGCTATATATCGTAGGTACACATGTACGTACGTATGTGAATTAATGTAATTGCGTTTGTTGCAGTCCTTGTAGCACCGGGGACGAGTACGGATACAAGAGCGCTGTTGCTCTCAGACTGTGATAACATATCCTCAAGAGACACGCTGAAAGTTGAATATAATTTGTATTGTATTTAAGTGTATAATTGAACGAAGGATTGAAATCACCGTGTATTTTGTTGACTCAATTTAATAAAATTTGTTCAATTTATTGTCGCCATAACCACGTAGTAAAATAAGTTTCTAGAAATGTAAGATGTAAGATCTGAATTTGTCTATATAGATGTTAATACATGTTAAACACTTATATTAAACTTAAACATATTTCTGATAAAAAATTAAGCGTACCTACGGCCTCTGGGACCTAATAAATATATGAATTATTTATTTTTAGTATTTTAGAATTTAGATCGCATATTATTCAGCACTTTACCTGTTGCTTTGAAACTCGTTACCAAGTCTTATTGCTTAACACATTTCCGAAGAATTACATATGTTTTAAAACTTACACTTATTAGGTGTTCAGTGATTTGTGTTGACCCCATTCTTGTTCCAAAATATCAATTGCACTTTTAAGATTTTCAGGACTAAGCTAACTATTCTGAAAGTCTATTTTCTAACTTTTGTAAATATTAATCCAAATTTTAACTTCTTACGAATTAAGGTTAGTAGCTTGTTATTTCGAACCGTAATAAATACTTATAGCATATCCAAAATATAAATCAATTGGTCGTCACATGTATACAAGTAAGATATTTTACTATCGTCTGACTATATTGAGATATATAAGATATTTTATCACTAGACTCTAGATATCTAAATTGAAAAAAATATTTTATTATCAAGTCTAAAACAATGCAAAAGAGAATGAAGTCTGGTTATTACGTATTGTACATTATCGAAGCGATATAAATAGATACTTACAATACTGGAACTAAATCGTTCAATAGTTAGTTAAACTTACGGTATAGGTTTTTTGAATAAACAATGTATTTCAACAAGCTTATTATTACTTAATGTGTCAATCAAAACCTAAGAGTTATAATATAAAATATTATTTACGTAAGCAATCATTATTGAAGTCGAATTAATATATTCCAAAACTTAATTAATATATTACTAAATTAAACTACGTAATTAAATTACTCAATATTTCTATAATTTTTACCGAACAAGCTTTTGGAGTTAATTGTATTAAATATGAGCTTAAATTTATTTATTGCTATTTTAAATACTTTTGTATAGTAAGTTTAAGTTAAGTTAGAACAAGATTATTTTAGATATTGACAAAAAAGGATAATCGTGTTATGAAAAATAAAATTAAAAATTGGCTTAAGTTTTGTTTTGCTTCAAAACTTTTTCTAGTGATTTATAATAATAATAACTTTAGTATATATAATGTATACTCATATTAATTATTTATGTTATATGTATATATATTATGTCGAAGACAGTCATTATTATGCACGCAAACTACGAATCTTAAAATTCACCAACATTATTTATTTATTTATTTATTTATCAAAAAGGCACAGTTACAGAGTACAGATCAAATACAAGTATTAAATATAATTTTAAAATAACAGAATTCTAAATCTGCCCTCCACTTACAACTGTACACAGCATTCAAAGATTATACAGCTTCAAAATAAGAATAATAATAAACTAAAGCAGTACATAGGGATTATGGTCTATACAATTTGTGTACAGATTCTATGAATCTGGTGTGAGTATTAGAAAATATATCAACATTGGCGTGAATAATGTTGTATTCTCTACACATTCGAAAGAGAGGATTATTTCGAGATACATTATTGTTGTACTTTGGTACCCAAAACAGCTGCGGGGTGCGCATAGATCGAGAAGGTACATTAAAGTGCAGCTGACTTAGAAGAGTACTATTAAAGGAGCCATTCACAAGCTATTATATTTTTTTGCAATTTTATTTCCTTAAAATGAACCGTTCCAACTAAGAGTATAAAAGTCATATCTAAAGCAATAAACATCAGAACAAAGTAACACTCTACTTTGAATATTCATAAGCCGCTGAATCGTACTATAATACGCGTCGTCTTACCCACTTTAATCCTTAACATTATTACTGTAACGTAAAATATAATAGCCATAAATATCACTAAGACTCCAAAATATTATAAAAGAACGAAAAAGAAAGAAAAGAAAATGAATTATAAATAAAAAGCAAGGAAGAATTCACGTTAAACATTAATGTTGAGCTTTGGTAGCGGTCGTGGTAACAGTGGGCAGAGGGTGCAAAAATCTCCGCAGAGACTCGGATACCATCATAAACGGACACTGGCCCTGGTAACTCTCAACATATGGTAGCACACAACATAGGTCAGTTGTGAACAAAAGATTAGATTGTGAAGCTAGAAAAAGAATTGAGTAAGTTGAAGTTGAGTTGAACATAATTGGGTTATCGTACGTCCGAAGAGAGAGGGCGGACACCGTGAGTTTGCGTTCCAGCAAGAGAGCTGAGAAGCAAGGGTGAACAATCAATCCCAAGGTGGTGTAATCATGTAATTCATCGTCCACAAGTCCCTTGTAAACAACAAAGCAATTATCAAAAGTGTGTCGAGCAGGGTGGTATACCTGATACTCAGAATATTTTAAAGATATACGTTAAACATTGTCCAGGTATATGCACTGACCTATTCACACTCAGGTGAGGAAGTTGAGGTTATTGGGGCAATTTGTATGAACATAGGAATGATAGGGACCTGAGACTTTCTGGAAAAAGGAGAGACTCTTATGATGACCTCTTTTTTCCATAAGCTGCCTCAGAGGAAATGGCTTTGGATGTTCCCCAATGGTACATCGGTCAAAAGTGAGATAACCTTCATCTTGACCAACAAGACGATGATCATAGTTAAAGTCAAAAGGACTCAACTGATAAAGTCTACGCTCTGACAAGAGCTTCCAACTACAACTGCAGATTGGCTTCAGGTAATGTTTGAAAATATCTTTAAATATGTATAGCCGTGTTAAGCTATAGTCATAGAATGAAAAATAAACCGATACAGGTAGGGATTTGAACCCGCACACCTTTCGCGACGGTTTCCCAGAGGTATATGATACAAATATCTTTTTTTTAATAAACTATTTTCTTCTCAAAACATTTTAATTCTTAAAATATTATATATCAGTGTTAGGTATGATTATAATTTAATTTATTTAACAAGCAAGAAAAATTACAAAAATATCTACTACATTTTTTTCTAGTTAGTTTAATTTGAATTCAGACAGGCACATCATAAAATACGAGAAAGTTTTACAGAACTTTCAAGCTTCATATTGACATATCAATTAATTTACTTGTCAATATAAAGTATTTTGGGCTAGATGTTTAATAAAATTATAAATAATAAATTCAGTTATGTAATCTTATAGATAACTAGCTGTTGCCCGCAGCTCCGCCCGCGTGTAGGTCGTTTTTCGCGTAATCTATGAAAACAATTTCATAGACCATCATTTTTGCGTAACTTTCACCGTTTTCGCAGCGCACGCAGTTTTTTGTTAATTGTTTACACCTTGCTTTAGAATATTCAAGTTTTAGTAATCATCAAGTTTTAGTAATCATCCCTAATTTTTTGAATATGAATCATAGCCTATGTCACTCGGGAATAGTGTTGCTTGCCAACGGTCAAAGAATTTTAGAAATCGGTCCAGTAGTTTCGGAGCCTATTCATTTCAAACATACAAAAAAATAATCAAACCTTTCCTCTTTATAATATTAGTATAGATGACATCATATTATATTACCTGTCAATATCAATATTAGATTTAGAGATTTTAAATTCTAAAGTTATTTCAAATCAAAATGTACCTAAATAGTCTTATCGTAAATCAAAATAATAATTTTAAAAAACATCTTATCTTATTAGATACCTTCATAAAATAAAATTATTGGCATAATTTAATAGCGGATATTGTTTTCAGTTTTTTTAGACCTCCATTATGATATGATCATAGTCATTTTTGCTTTTAAATTTGTAAAGAAATCATAATCATTGATTAATATCTATAGCAAAGGTTAACAAAAATCACTGCCAGGACTACAAAAATATCTTTTAATAGTTTCATCGTTTAACAATCGTCGTTTAATACGTAAATAGTTATTTAATACACTGTAAGACCTCAAGATACTGTTAGTGCGTTTTGTGTGAATCCTGAACTGTACGCCTGGAAACCTATAAATCGTTCGAGGTAGAGGACTAATTAACTTACTTACTGACAAACATCTCTATCACGTCTTACCGTGAACACGATTGCTGCAAGCATTCGAAACGTCGCGTCGGGTCAAATTTAAAATGTAAATTTAAAATTTAATTAATTATACGCGAGTTAAATTTAAAAATAACGTTGAATACGTGTTTAATATTAAAACTGCGTAAAATAGTTTTATTTCAATGTGTTGTACTTAGAAAATATCAGCTTATTAAATATTTATATAAATATAGAATAATCAATTCACCAACACTGGCAGGACCTTAACAAGTAATATAATCAAATATCTATAATAATAATTATTATTATTATTGCCAGACTTCCATAACTCATACTCTAATGGTTTGTGCGTGAATCAATGTAAAAGCATTCTTGTAGCAATAACTCTGTAATTAATTTCTATAAACGATGAAAGATGGTTATAAGACAAATATATTTTACTGTTAAAGATGCTATAAAACCAATAATTGATGATTTAGTATTGATGAAAACTATATATTATTATATTCATCTGTGCTGTAAATATTCTAAAATAAATTTAGGTATCTAATTTATTTTCTTCAATAGTCTACAATTATGTAAGCAATATAAGTTTTTAAAGAATAATAATAGTCAACGAAATTTTCATACATTCATAATATTACTGCTTGTATTAGAAATATTATTATTATTGTTGGCGTATAAACTTATTACTTTTATTTTTCATAACATTAAATATTCTATTTTATTTAGGTACTATTTTATTAACATAAAAATAACAAGATCAGATTGAGTTAGCAAGGTTTTTGCTGATTATTTTTTGTAATTCCATTTATGTTTTGCCTTTTCTTTTATATTTAAAGTATCCAAATTATTGACTTAATAACAAGAATATCTCTGTAAATTCTCAGGAAAGAAAAATATATAATCATCATCAAAATAATTCTCAAAACAGATGAATTATTTAGTTATTAGTTGTTGTACAAAATGACAATTAAAAAAATATGTAATGGTATCTAATTCTAATCGGTACACGTAAAAAATGAAAATTTATTATAAATATACAGATAAGCTATAGCATTTTAATTTATACAAGAACAGTTAGAATATTTTTTTATCATTTTAATAACAATAACCACTAAGATTTAGAAAACAAGAGTTTTTCAAAACAATGAATCACTGATGGATACTATTTTTGGAAGTGGAAGTGTGAATAAACTATAATATACGATAAACTTTGAAACAAATAATAATAAAACCTGGGTAATAATTCTGTCATTATAAAAAGTAATTTAGTTTTTATTCCTGATTATAAATAAAAAAAAATAGTATTCAAAATAAAATGTCTCCAAATATCGATATCTTTAAATCGTTCTGCAGGAATTAAGGCACTACAGGTGTAATGCGTTAATTTCTGTAGCAATTTGATCGGCGCTTATCTATTTGGTTACTATAAAGAATACTAAAAGAAAAAGTGACATAATGTAAATTCCTTTGACCTTGTCGAGATTTTAACAAATTCGATGACAGTTGCGATTAAAAGGTATATTATGTATTAAATGGACTTAAACGCTCAATATTATACGTTCTAGAGAAACAGGGGGGAAAAACCCATTTGAAAACTATATCAAAATATTTATTATGACGCAAAATTAAATGGAGTTTATAATTTTCTTTCATCCATTATTAAACAACAGCATATATGTGTGCATATATGTGCATATAAGTGTTTGATTATTTCACTTTAATTTATTTGTTTCTTCAGGAATAAATCAAAAACTTAGGGAGTATTTTAAAGAAAATTCGATATATTTTTTAACGTTCTATTACAATATATTATTTGTTTCGGTGGCATTCAGAGATGTTAGAACAGCAGACATCAGCATAGTCAAAGAGAGGAAGGATTAGTGATTGCTCTAGCAGAGTTTTAGTCCGAATGGGTAGATTTTTTTTGTGATAATACAATAATGCCGGTAAAGAACTAGTAACTTTAAGTTGCCAGAGATTTCATTTACGTGGACATCCCAACATAGTGTAGTGTCAATGTTAAGCCCTACATTTTTTATAGCAGATGAATAAGGAATGTTTATAGTCTCATAAGATAGTGACAATTAAATCGAAAGATTCCAATTTAAACAGCTGTCGTAATTTACTACCTATTATTATTACCTGACCTTTCAAATGGTTAACATTAATACTCAACTTTAAGCACCAATCATAAACATGTTTCAGATCAGAATTTAAAGAAGCAATGTAGATTTAGATTGAAACCTACATCATATGCCTCATGCCTAAAAATTATATTTGAAATTTGATTTGCCTCTAAGCAACTAAATATACAATGAAAAATCATCAATACTCGTACCTACGACCACTTTAAATCCTTCGCGGAAATATATCCACTGTTTTTTCATCTTATATAGTTATTGCTCAAATATGGATAATTACTTGAGTGTGTAGTACGTGTATGTGTATTTTTTAAATATTTAACATCATGAAATTTGTGACTGTATAATGTGGGTATCACATTGTATTATAAATTATTGGAACGAAAGTACATTACTTTAATTTGGCCAAAGGAATTACGAGTAATATGTGAATAATTTAATAGATTTGAAGAGGCTTACGGTGCAGCACAACCCAGATGGGAAATCTTTTGGAGTGACAACACATTCACACGTTCATTTGTCGAATTAATATCTTCTACGAGTATTGAAATTTCATTTATATGAAAAAAATGGGAAAAATAAGTATGAAATGATTTTTTTTCATTTTTCACCTTTATCACTTTAAATTAATATCACTAATCGCACATATATAAGGGTTAGGGGAAAATTTTTCTTTACCTTAGTTTTCGAGGTTTTGCTACCTATATTTGAGTTATAAATGTTAAATTATTAAAAAAAACTTACGCATAATAATACGAATAACAAAACGGTATCCGCCCTTTGTTATCATACAATTTAAGTATTAAGACCTAAGTCAAACATATTTGAATCTTTGATATAGATTTTTTTTGTTGTGATCACGATTTTTATTCGTTTGATTCGTATTGATCATCGAATCAATTAATGAATTATTATCTGTAACATAGGATTTCATATTTTTCAGACTGTTCCAATATATCCCATTGTCAGCCAGATTGATACACCAACATATAAACTGGCTAAATACGTTGCTAGGATACTGACACCTCTCCGGGGACTTACATAAGCTCCTGTCAAGGATTCTTACCAGTTTGTTAATGATATTCAACAAGTAAAATTAAATAACAACGACATCATGGTTAGTTTCGATATACAGTTACTATTTACCAGCCTTCCAGTGATTTACTGCATTGAAATTGTCAAGAGAAAGCTTGAGGATAACAACATGTCTGTAGAATATAGAGAATTACTGAAGCATTGCCTAACATCTCGTTACTTGATATGGATGGATGAATTCTATGTACAAGTTGATGTAGTGGCAATAGGTTCTTCGGTTCATAAAAGCGAGTAATAATACCATCGCTTATACATGACAGCTGAGGCTTAAAATCGTGCTATTATGTATTAATTTCAAGAATATCAATAATTATAGATTAAATGATGTTTTCTATTTAAGAACTGTTTCAGAAAACTTTATGCTAGCTTACAAATGAATTTCTTTCCATAATACTTTACCAAATTTCATGTCCAGTACACCGAAAATAATAAAATGGCAAATAACTTATCGGGTTTTGAAATATATCTTCTGGTTTCAAAATAAACTTTTTAAAGATAGTCTTTTTTAAGATAGCCAGTTATATGCTAGCGTATGCTAAATCAGGACAGCAATAGTTAGAGATGTTTGAAAATGACCATAAATATGTAAAGCTTATTAAATTGAAATAAACCTATTTTTACAAATTTAACTCGCGTATAATTAATTAAATTTTAAATTTAACCCAAAGTTTCGAATGCTTTGCAGCAATCCTTTTCACGGTAAGACGATATGAGACACTTCCATCTATAAAATGTAAATTTAAAATGTAATTAATTATACCAGAGTTAAATCCGTAAAACTAAGTCTTATTTCAATAAAAAAAAATATTTTGTATTTTATTTTTACACGTTTTTGGTACAGTCATCAAAAGTTTTTCTTAAATAGTATATCTTTTACAGCTGTTGGTTAATAGATACGTAATTTATCATTCCATATTCATATGGACACCACATTTTATGAATTAATTATTATCAGTCAATTCATGTATGCAAATAGTAAATTTATAGTTTAAAATGATAACAAAAGCTTATAATAAAAACAATTATTTCCACTGAATTAAACAAGCACAAAATGTGAGGCATATATTATGTGTTCCTGAATAACAAATATTTGCTTATACTGGCTTGCTTCTAATGACATATTTTATACTGATATTTTGATAATGTCTATTTATTTATAGTGAAGGGAGTTCTATTTATATATAGTCAACAATTAAAACCAAATTGTTTTTTCTAGTACACAATAATTGATGTGTACTATTAATCAATGTGATGGCATTTTTACTGATTTTCTGTTTCCAAACATTGAAGTCTAAATTATTAGTTGGTTAGAAAAATAGAGTCGATTTTAGTCGATATAAGGAGAGATATACTGAAAAGACATGACATAATATGACGAGCATACAGACGGCGATTCAGAAATATCGGAAATAAACAAAATAATCTGTTACCTAAAAAGATTCTATATAATTTTCGCTAGTTGCAATCTTCAGTTAACGAATGTAATATACATTTATTTATTACACTTATTATTATATTTCTATTGAAAAAAAATATATATTGAAATTATTCATGTTTAAGATTATTAAAAAAACAATTATTAAAACCATACATGTAATACAATTCCGATTCCAAACTTAGTGAAGAATATGGGCTAAGCCATTTTATTTTACCAAATTTAGTAATATGAATTTTTTTTATATTACTTATGTTACCTACCTACAAACAAGCTAAAACAAGTTTTAAATAATGAGCATTTAGGTTTTCAATATGTGCGTCAAAGTAAATTTATATTTATATCTCAAAGGTTTATATTTATATCTTTTTGACCAATTAATCCTTTAACTTATGGCTTGAGTTCAAAAGCAAAAGTGACGTTATTTTATTTACCTGAAAAATACTTGTTACACAATAGAAAGAAAATGGACCTTGATTTTCCTTTTCTTTACCTATAAAGAAAGCCTCGTATTTCACTAGCAATCAGTGATCTAAAAAGGTACGAAATTCCTCACATCCTTTTTATTCAAATAGTGATAGCAATTGAGCCAAGCTTCAGAGGTGATGTGACTTATTGAATAATCTTTAGAAATTGAACATAGAAACTTTGATATCTTTGTAACTAATTAACCACCATCGTTTAAAAATATTACTTATATACCTTATATACCTCACAAATATGGTTCATTTACTTTTGTTAAGTAACTTGTTAAGTAAGTTGTATTGTTAAGGGTCTTTGTAACAAAATAACAGAAAGTCTTTGAAATGAAAAGGCTTGTTGAAAAAATTACCTCTGTACAAGTAAAACATTTATCCTAAACTCAACCTTAACCAGTAAGCAATAAGTTCATAATACATATTAACAATTTGGCGCTTACGCTATTTTGAAATGATATGTACACAATACTCGGCCAAGCTTCGTAGCATGCGGAGCGGGGGGGTGTTAGTTTTTTTTCTTTACTGAATTTCTGGATTCGGTCTCCACGCTCAAGGCCCACGATAGAAGCTATGCAATAACTTAAAAATACACAAATAGTGTATTGTACCCCTCATTTGTGTTTTTTTTTCTTTTAATCGGTTGACTGGTAGAGAGTGCTATAGCATTAAGTCCGCCAATTGTATAAATTTCTTTGTACAATAAAGAGTTTATAAATAAATATAATAAATAGTCTAACTTACATGAATATCTTTAATAATATTTTAATTTTGTTATAATAGAAGTAAATTTAGTAGTTTAAAATAAAGGCAAGTGAGTACGCTTGTAGAGTAACAACTAAGAAAGTCTATTAACGGATAAAAAACCTTCAAATGCAGAGAAACATCCTCAATTTTTGCAACTTTCAAATTCAAAAAACTTCTGTTACATGGATGTTTCGTTGACGTATACTTTAAACACTTAGAGTCAAATATTACTTAATATATACATATAATAAAATGGTCACTGATCGAAAACTATACATGTAAAATATTTAAAAAATCATGATGGGGAGCCTTTATAAGAGCAAGAGAATCCAAAACAATGGTTTTTCATTTTGAATATTGTATGTCGTATGTTTATGCACGCTAATCTCAGAAATGGATTAATCGATTTGGATGCAGTTTTCGGGAATATATGGGATAGTACGTATTGATGGTACGTATTGATAGTAAATATTGATAGTACTTATTGAAAATACATATATATAATACATAGTGATAGTACATATTGATGGTACGTATTGATAGTACATAGTAATAGTAAATATTGATTCTCCGTATTGATAGTACGCATTGATAGTAAATATTGATAGTACATATTGATAGTACGTATTGATAGTAAATATTGATAGTACGTATTGATAGTAAATATAGATAGTAAATATTGATAGTACGTATTGATAATAAATATTGATGGTACGTATTGATAGTAAATATTGATAGTACATATTGATGGTACGTATTGATAGTAAATATTGATAGTAACTAATGATAGTTTATATTGATAGTACGTACTGATAGTAAATATTGATAGTACGTATTGATCGTAAATATTGATAGTACGTATTGATAGTAAATATTGATAGTACATATTGATAGTACGTATTCATAGTACGTACTGTTAGTAAATATTGATAGTAGGTATTGATAGTACGTATTGATAGTAAATATTGATAGAACATATTGATAGTACGTATTCATAGTACGTATTGATAGTAAATATTGATAGTAAATATTGATAGTACGTATTGATAGTACATATTGATGGTACGTATTGATAGTACATATTGATAGTACGTATTGATAGTACATATTGATGGTACGTATTGATAGTAAATATTGATAGTACGTATTGATAGTAAATATTGATAGTAAATATTGATAGTACGTATTGATAGTAAATATTGATAGTACGTATTGATAGTACGTATTGATAGTAAATATTGATAGTACGTATTGATAGTACATATTGATGGTAAATATTGATAGTAAATATTGATAGTTTATATTGATGGTACGTATTGATAGTACATATTAATAGTCCATATTCATAGTCTTCCCGTCGGAGAATAATAACTTTTCAATTAAAAAAATACATATTGAACGACTCAGTACTCAGTTCTTAAACAGATCTACTCACGAAAAAAATATCTGTGTTTAAAAAATATATATAAAAATAAACTCCAATTACATGCAAAACCCGTACAAACTACTTGCCGGAATTTAATGAAACTTTAAACAGGTATCTTTATCGAAATTGGAATCTATGCGTATGTTATATTATTGTAGTATTGCTACATATAAGATTGTTATTATATAGTAATTTGGTATGTAGGTAATATAAATATTATGTATTTATTTATTTAACTAAATAATAACGCTGACAATAAATATTGTTGTTAAAACTAGATTTACGAATTTAAAATTATTTAGAACTATATTTCATTGTTATTACTGCTATGGTATAAAAGTAGTAAAAGATATTGATTTGACGAACTATTGGAAGTAGCCTTAAGATATTAAATATGTTGTATTTACATATCTTATTAGGTAAGCCATAAATGTGTGAAAGATATAAGATTGTTATAAATATGCTTAGGCATTTAAAATGGTTATGTACTATTATATTGTTATTATAATATATTTAATGATGTTTAAAGTTGTGAATATAACTTATCTCCAGAAGCTGCCGTTGGCGCCTCTGTCGATGTTGTTATGTTATAAATATGGCTGTAAGTTTCTATTAAAGGTAATCTGTATTGGAGAACGGGCAAGATAAGTGATTCTTATACTTACATTGTTTATAATATGTGTCATAACTATTGTGGGTATTTCACCGTATTGAGTTATTGGTAAATGTGTCTAAATAATTACACAGTAATAACTATATTACTGTATTTATTATATTCATGTACTGGGAGTCATTTTGTTATATTAAATGATATATTTGTTTAGCTCTTTCTTTTCTTTAAACTTATCCAAATAATGCGTTGAAATATATTATCATATTAATAGTATGTAGTAGCTCGATCAAATACTTTATACTATACTAATTCAGTGGTTTTTAATTGTAGAATCTTATAATATCTAACACGTACGAAGTCGCAGCCACAGCTAGTATAAATATAGAATGAAAAATAAACCGTTACGGGATTCGAACCCGCGACTACTGGCAAACCATCCACCATCCCGTCGCTCTACCAACTAAGCTACCGTATCGCTGTCCGTCTCGGTGAATTAAGCATTCTATATGTGATCGTCTTTATCGGGACGGTGGTGACATCTATTAGGTTTGTTTCGAAAATCCTAAGCGTAAGTATGCAAGAGTGAGGCGCGCAAGTGAAATCTGATTTTTTTATCGAATTTAAGATAATAAAATTTGAATAATGTTAATTCTGCTGTTACCAGCACTAGTTTGTCTGGAGATATCGTTTTGAAAATACCCACTAAACCAAAACCGTTTCCTACCAAAAGGCTTAAAATATCTAAAAACGCTTATTGAGGAGTTATACTTGATGTTGTAGAAACTTTGATCCTAATACTAATTGCAATATAAATTTTCAAACACAGGTTTTGGTGCAACTTTTCTTACGCATTAAATTACAAGGCACCAGCAAAATGTGATAGGTGCAAATGTAATATTAATATTCTAGTTTTACCATAATATAACCATAATAATAATATCCTGTTTTATCATGTGCACTGAAGCACTTTCAGGCTTTCATGTTCCCGATTTTATTGATTTATAGAGTACTTTATGGAAATGTGCTTCTACTAACGTTCCACAACTTCTAGACAATGCTGAAATAATGTGGTCTTGAGTCTTAGATCAAATTTAAGTTCAAAATATAATTCGCTACTTAACTGGTACTTTGTAAGTCACGTTTAAATTTTTTACTTCGAATAGTTTTGCAAAATCGGAATAAAAAAAAAGATTATTAAAAAGATCTCATTATTCTATTACGAATCCTGTAAAAATATTTTGGTTTCATAAGAGTCAGAGTAAGTTCAGATTCCATTATATAGATATACCTATGGTAGGATCCCATACATACACACATATACATTTTACTGTTCATTTCTAATCCAATATTAGGCAACCGCCTGTTTTCCACTTACGGTAAAGGTTTCCAATTAGAGGTAAACCCATGGTGGATTTGTGCTGGGAATATTTATGAATAATTAAAATATACAAATACAAGACTTATTTGCTGTATGGGTATATCTGGGAACCGATTTACGGCTTAATTAGTATATCTCATTGTATGCAATCTGATATTTAAATCAACCTTAGATAGACTTAGGCTTCCATCATAATCTTAATCCACGGGACAGTAATTAGTACTGATAACTCAAGATATGGTTTGTTTGGTATCAATATTTAGACGCTTTAGGGTTTTTGAAAAACAACAACAGGGATTATTCCTAATTATTATTTGTTCTTAGTTATTATATATTTATATATGAGAGTTGTATATCAACATTAATAAAACTCGAAAACCTACAACATAGTTGTTTCGTCCAAAAACGTCACAGTTGAGTGACCTTTATAACGGGCCTAAATACGTTTATTTAAGGCTCCCATGTGATAGTCAAAAGAGAGAGTATTTCATTTTGTCCGCCATAACATGCGATTTAGTAGCGAATATTATTTGTAATAAAACCTTTTTTTGATCAGTAATTTCGTTTGATCGTTATAAAAAATATTTTTTTAACAGCTTTTTGTTAAAATATGAAAATATGATACTGAAATAAAACATCGTTAATTTGTTAATTCGTAGTAGTTTGGGAATGATTTTAAAATGTATTATTTTATACTCAAAACTTAATGTTTGTCGTGTCCAAAAATGGCAAATATTTATTTTATTGTATGTACCAAGATAAAACAAAATAATATTTCTTTAGTTTGGTACCTAAATCTTATTGTTATTAAGGTAAAAGAATATTTTACGTACCACATTAGAAAAGAGTCAATTTATCCCTTACTTCTTTCCTTAGCTTGCTTAAAGGATTACATCCTGAAATCGATTCAGGTATTAGGTAATTATAAGGTATTAGTATAAATAAAAATAATTAAGGTATTATTATTATAAAAATAGTAGTAGGACATGAACATAACCCCTGACCTAATTTCGTTAACGAGTAAACTTTCAAATCTCTTGGACGTCACACATTTTTTCTATATTTATTTCCTAATCAAAAGTTGAAAGTGATCATTATTTCTGTATAATATGATAATTATGCTATGTATTGAATTGTCTGTAGTTTAATTTTTCGTTTAAATTTGACCAAATATTAGATTTATATAATTATAAAATTATACTTATAAAAGATACTTACAAGTTACAATGTTAACTTAAACTCTTATATATTAATGTATCATATACTATAAAATAATCCACGAACATAATTAATTTGGATGTTTTTTACATGTGATTGCAAATTTTAAACAAATTCGCTACACTAGACCTTAATTTACTAAGTCAAAGTCATGTCTTGCAAATTTTAAACATTAACAAGCCTAAGGACTTGTACTAATTAAGTTCAGATGTCAGTACCCTTGAAATTGGCCTCGACAATTCACCTTCACTGTTTCAGGATAAAGGAGTTTCCTAAAATATTAAATTGTTTTACGGTAAACTTAATATTATAAATGTTTCTGTATTAATAAAAACATAAAATGATTAATTTAATTTATTATTTAACTAACAAAATTAAGTTAACATTATTTTACATGTATGGGTTAATGTTAAATGAATATTAAAACAAATAACATAACGGAATTAACACTTACAATACACAATCAACAATTTACAAGAAATTACCCATGTGCAATACATTCATGAAAATAAAAACTAAAAGCTGTGTAATAGCTTCCTTAACTAGTTCAATTAATCTTCCCTCAGAAAACCATAGAATACCGCTGTACCCTGATAACACTAGCTTTTGTTATCTCTGAAATAAATGAGATCCGATGTATACATTCAGTTGCTATATTTTTTTAAATCATAATATATTGAAGGCAATTTCAGTGTTAGCATTTATTATGTATGACTGTTTTATTTTCTTATTTAATAAATATGTTATGTTCGTTATTCATCCAATTTTGGAAGTAAAATTGACTACCTCTTATATTACTTTAATACTTGACATGAAAAATTAATGATACGTACTCAACTCTTGACTACGTTCTTAATTTTTTTCTATAACATTCAAAAATGTAAACAAAATACGAAAGGAAACACAATTTTTTCCTCATTCAATTACTGTCTGTAAAGTTCAGAATACCTTCTATGCTATATTTTCAAGTCTATTCGTCTATTTCTTTTATATGAAGAAGGCGACATTAATTTTATGCATATAAGTTCGTTGAATTTAATATTCGTATACAAAATCATAATTATTAAGAAGCATATAGCCCGTTTCTTTTAAATTAAGATTGTAAGAATCGTATTTTTAGTGCATTTAAACATGAGAAATCAAAACGAACAGTATTTATTAAAATATTTTAGACTCAGGTATTTTGAACATTTATTTTTTGTTGTACAAAAAAAACTCACCAAAAATACTTTAAGGCCATCAAGTATTTATTATGTTCATAAGTATTTATTATGTTCTGTCCTAAATATTTATGAAAGACTAACATCCAATCTACATAGCTAAAACTATAAAAAGGTTCAGGATTATAATATGTTAAATATGGAATTTCATCTATCATGCTGTATTAATTTGGCTAAGAGGGATAGATTTGTCATCACTGGGGATTTAACCCTACCCCGTCAATTCCAAAATAAGTCACTTTTTCATCGAAACTCGAGACGATAATTTCTAATGTAGAAATTAATCAAATCATTTAGAGTGTTTGTAATAAATAGGATTAATTCATTTAATTTTTATTTGTTTTTTATTTAAGTTGCTGTGTATTCGTATAATAGTGTCAATTTCATTTTTGTAACGTGTCTGAAATAGGGAGGAACATAAGTTTTATTAGCATTGTCATAATTTTTTATAAAAAATATACTAGAAATGACAAAAAGCCAACATCACGAGGTGTTCCCAGGCGGTCACCCATCCAAGTACTGACCTCGCCCGACGTTGCTTAACTTCGGTGATCGGACGAGAACCGGTGTATTCAACGTGGTATGGACGTTGGCGAATGCTGTCTTGAATTTTACTATCCAGTTATACTTCTTATCATTATAAAATAGTAATGGTGATATTTTTATTATCAAATAGGTATAATAATCTTACTAATATTTTACTTAGTCTGGCCATAAAAACAATTGTATACATAAATACAACTGGTACAATTAAAAAAAAATATTACATATGAATTTCGAATTTGTAATTTTTATACAATTGTTCATTGTGTTTTCTCATTTTGGCGCCAATACATTGTACAATGTTTTGCGATATTAAAATGGAGTGGGGTAATAAAGAGAACACAATTGCTGTGATTGCATTACACAAAGTGGGTATGGAGCCAAATGCAATTTTTAAAACTCTCCACATACTTGATATGAGTCAAATGTTGTTCCGGGCTCTTAATCCTGTCCGAAAGCTTTTATCACGGGAAATGAAGATAGTACCTAGAACCATGTCGCATGTTTTAAAAGATGACTTCGGAGTGACTGAGCCATATTTTTATGAAAAAGTTATCAAAATATCAGCACAAGTGTATCAAGATACAATTCTTGAGAAGGTTGTAAAGTCCTTTAATAAAACCATGTTCAATAACCAAGTATGGTCCCTCCAGCAAGAGTTGGCTCTGGGTCATAAAGATAGGTCCACGCAGTCTTGGTTGGAAGCGAACGTCTCGGACTTCATCAGAACTGAAGACTGGCCGTCGTCTAGTCCCGATATTAAAGCTGGATTATGATTTATGGTCAGTTTTAGAGAGTGCAGCTTGCTCTAAACGCAATGATAATTTGGAGTCCCTAAAATAATTCATACGTTTGGAAGTGAAGAATTTTGCCATGGAAAAAGCGCGTGCTTCAATAGATAACTGGCCTCAGTGTTTAAAGGACAGTATTGCAGCCAATGGACACCACTTCGAATAAGCTTTTTATATTATTTTTTTTACATTTGTGTATTAAGCTAGTACATTGTAAAAGTGATATATTTTATTTGCAATTAATGAAAGTTTTTTTTTCTTTGTTACAATATTTATGGCAAGACTAGGTAAATGCAAATGTAAGTTTGTTTGTCACGCTTTCACCCAAAAACTACTGAACCAATCATTATGAAACATTGTATATATACTTTTTGAGGTATTAGAAGTAGCATAGGATACTTTTTATTAAAAAATAATTTTAAGCAAGAAGTTAAAAATAATTTAACAGAAAAAAATTCTCGCCAATAAACACGTGGACGGAGTCGTGGGTAATACCTATTATATAATAATACAAAATTTATAGTAGTATTTTATTGAAACTACTATCTGGAATTATTGTTTGTTTTAAGAATTTTTACATTATTGTTTGTTTTAAGATAAATTCTAAGCGCAGGTATGGCGCCCGGGCATTGTCATTTTAGGTACTTCCTACAAAATACACAGTAATAAGTAACCGAGCAAGCAAACATTTTTTTGTTTCGTTTTTTCCTGTTGTTTATCAAAAATTTTAAAAAGTCATAAAAGAAATGTTGTTGGAATTGATGTAGAGAGGCTGCCTGCAAGAGATGAGACTGGGTAATAAAATGATGGATTGGACGCCATATTGTAAGGTCAAAAAATTGTGTTTACAAGCAACAGGAGGAGCCCACCAAAATGAAAGGCGTTACATAGCGATTTCATAAAATAAAATATATATGAATACCTGTTGCCCGTGACTCCGTCCACATAGACTGTAATTTGTTTAAATTCTAGTTAATCAAATAATATTAATGTGAAACTTGTTTTTATAAATTTAATTTGTTAATTTAATTAAAGATAATATTTTTTGGAAGAAATGTTATAGTTCATGAAATTTTTTATTTTAATAATTTAAGTATCGATTTTTCGATTTAAACATTATATCAAAATTTATTATTCTGAAATATTTTTTCATTAAGTACAATTAAATGTTTTATAATAATGTAGCACTTATGCATTAACTTACTTAACAGACGCTTAACATTTAGTGATTAAAAAGTTCAGAATAAAACGGTTTCACTGTTCCGTTTACAATTGATAAGGAATTTTTTATTTAAATTTTCATTCAGTTTTCAAATGTACATTACTTTTCTTCGAAGGCATACAATACATGCCTCATAGGAAAATTCATACTATGAGGAATTATCACCACGGTCGCGAACAAATGGGATTCCGACATCCTTTTCCTTACGACACCCTAAAATAGGAGATTGATTATACTGTGTAAACAGTTGGAAAGTGGACTCTGTGCCGGAGATATAAAGAATAAAAATATGATATACTTCACTTAGAGGACGTATATTGACGTTTTTACTGCCCAACTACGAGCACTTCTGTGTAGTCTGCGTCTGCGTCTGCGTCTGCTTGGGATGTATAATCATAATTCTGTCTCAATAAAAGTGTTAAAAAACTATCCTAATCGGTCCTGATAGGACTTCTAAAGGATTAGGAATAATAGCACTCTTAATTTTATCACAAGTATCTTTTAGTTCTAAAATAAGTATTCAAGTTTGCGTGTGGAAATGTAAATGTGTGTTTATGTAAATAAATAAATAAATAGATATCAAATAAATATTAATACAGTTTTAGTTTTTTCCTCTTCCTCTTAACATATACAAATCGATGAAAAAACTTAATTTCGTTTTATTAAAAAATAATTTTAAAAAATTTAGACTTTAAGATGTTCAGAATATCCAAAAATAGACACGAGTATTCAAATCACATAAGTCAAAGCGAAGGCTTTTTTTATTTTCAGAAAATTAGTAAAATTATAGTGCGGTATTAAAATGTAATAAAATGTTACTGGTTTTTTTCTGTTATTGATGAGAAAACAGATTGCCTATCTGCAGGGCCAGTGTGAATATTTTTTGCCAGATCAATCACTATGTCGAACGACTTATTTCTTATTTTTAAATCGCATTGACATCCTGAGTCAAATCTCAGTTGTCATTAATATTCGGGTCGCAACTAAAGATTGATTGTCATAACAAACAAAAAAAAAAAAAAAAAAAGATTGATTGTCGCTAGAAAAATAAAAGTCAATTCAATTGTCCGGCTGATGGTACATATTTAATTGCCCATGAAAATCCTAAAGCTGGAACATGGGATGGAGGGAAGTTGTAAACTGGAACATTCGATGAAATAAGAGCAATACCTAATAGGAGGTTCAGCTTGACTTAAAAGTTGTATACTTCATTTTTTTATTCCATCAAACAATATTTAATAGTGACATAGTAGTAAAGACAAATTTCACTAAGAATTACTTATCTTTTCCAGAAACTCTTGGTTTTTAATTCAATAAAAATTAAAAACCAAGGACCACTGAACTCAAAGCTTATAATTTTAATACTTAAGTGTCTGGGCTTAAATGGGGTAAAAAAGAAAATAATTAAAAAACATTAGAGATTAGATTGGGATTGAAATTCAAATTATTAACTAGGATTTTGAGGCTTATTAGGATTATTGTGTTGATTTTGTTCACCGAAATTTTGTTGTTTTACTTTTTCTTCCATTGGTTTCAATTAAATGGTACGTTTTATGTTTTTAGAGGATTCCAATTAAATTGTCAAATGAACGTAAATACATCTTTATCAAATAAATATTAATGCAAACCATTGAAAATATTTTTTGGTTAATGTTCCTCAAGGACATGACCTATCAAAAATTTTTTCGCTGATCACCAAATCAATAAATATAATATATTTCGATGACACAGAAATATAAATTAGAGATAAGCTCATCTTTTGTGCATTTTTATCTGTTTCTTTTTCTCTTATTTATGTTTTGTGTGCAATAAAGTATTAAAAAAAAAAAATAATTAGTTCGATGACACAGAACGCATTTGACACAAAAACATAGAGCATCGCTCGTTGCTTCGCTTCGCTCTCGTTGATAAACTGTTATTTAAAGTGTATATAAATGTGTTTTTGTCAAAATTATCGAAGAATCAATTAAATTTGTAGAAGGAAATGTATTATATAATATTGTAAATATCAGCTTACAAATATAAAGTACTAGGCTCAAGAAAGCCAAATTTCTTAACTAAAAGAAGAAGTTCTACATAGTTATATTTGGGTTTTATGTACTGTTAGGTTGTAATTAATTTTACCAAAAAAATATTTAACCATACAAACATTGCCTTAAACCTCGGACGTATCAAAATATAATAAATCTGTCGTATAAGACTAATTCAAATGTTATATAAGAACTTTTTATGTTATTAAACTTTTATACACATGACATGAAATTATATCTTACAAAGAAAAACTAATTTTCTGAAGATTAAATAGTTTACAACTGAATAAATTAACAAGGCCATGGTTTATGTTGGCTTCAATTTATTTTACTAGATTATTCAAAAAATAACGTAAACAAGGTCACTGTATGATTTTTTTATAGTTACAAGAAAGACTGTTTTTCGTTTTTTTAATGTTTTGCATTTAATCTTTGTTGTAAAAAGTTTAATTTGCAAGTCAGCACTTACAGTACAAAGTTTGGTAAAACGCCAAGTAAAACTTTATATGTAACTACTTATAGCAGTCTTATAGCAGTCTATCTATGTATAGTGTTCATTAAAAATAAATCCTATTTTGGCAACTGTCATGTTATAATAGTATCTGCTAGTTTTGCTTATTGAATTGTACCAACCGGTACATTCCATTCTATTAACTGTTCTTGTTTTTTTAAATTTAATAGACAGACGTAACGAAGATATTTAAAAAAAATAACTTAAAATAGTATGTCACTAATCTTATTGAATAGATTGCTTTCCTTATTTCACTTAGCTCCTTGATGCTAATTTAAGATCAATACGACCATCTGTCTCTGTATAGCAGTACAATTATATACACTGAATGTTATTTCTGAATTCTTTCTAACTTAATTATAATATTATTTTTACTCGTGGATCTGAAATATTGGTGAAGACCAGCAGAAGAGTAATCAGCCTATAGTACTTATCCACTTGAAATAAGACCACATTCGATAAGTGGTAGATGTGACAGCCGTTACAGATATGGGGAATTTTAATTTGATTTGAAGTAATTCTTATCATTTGATAATTTCGTGTTATAATTTTATAAATAGACATAGACAGACGAAGCTTCTTAGCATATGGAATGCTTGGATTGGCATATGGCTCATGGATTCGGGAGCCAGGCCTATCGCGTCGCATGGAGAGAAGTGCAAATAGGCCTGGGACTTTCGACCCAGGTGTAGGTTTAGGGGCCCGTTTATTATGCGCAAACACGTTCGCCTCCACTATCCAAATTTGGAAAGAACCTACTGCTGTTGCCTTTGAAATACATTATAGAAATGAACCGGTGCTTGTTCTAGAAAGGCCAAGGTCTTTAAGTAATTTAGAGAGATAGAGAGATTTTACTGTTACACCTCTCGCTCCCACTTCTACCGCGTTCAAGCTGTAAATAAATAGCTATAAATCCTAATTTATTCCTGGACAGTTCGTTGGTCAGTTCGTAATACTTATTAAGCTTAAATGTATGATCCCTGGGGATTTTTGTTTCCCAGGGAACAGTAAGCTAAACAAGTATCACGTGCCTCAGATATTTAGAATAGATTCAGTCAGTCAGTCAGTACAGGTCTGGATAACGAAACACCAACATCCCCAGGGATTTTGTAATAATACTGATTTTGAAAATAATAGTACAATAAAAACAGTAATCTTCACTTAAAAATCCTTTCAGTCCTATTTTTGTATCTAGTTATATACTTATATTTATTATATCAAAAGAAAATTAAGCAGAAACACCTGTAAATAGAACTAATAAGTTATTTATAAGTAAAAAACTTCCAGTGGTTTCTTGTTTTTGTAAAAGGATAAAATTTTTAAAATAAGTTTCCTAATGTATTAGCTACTTTGCCTATTATGCTAAATGGAGATTTACTCGAGCGTTATAGAGACCTATGTTAACAGTTAATAATGATATACTGGTATAACATGTATAAGTTTATTTAAATTTATATAAATATAGAATATAACATAAACCGATACGGGCAGGGATTCGACCCCGCTACTACTGGACGGTTTCTCAGTAATCGCGGATTCGAATCCCTCCCGTATCATTTTATTTTTTATTCTATATTTAAAAGAATTTATATAAAAAAGATATACAAAGTCTCTGGGTCATATTTGAATAATATACATTTTATATAAATATTGTAAAATCATTTTAAAGGCTTTTAAAAAAGAATTGAATTCACGATGACGAGGTTTTGTTAGTTATTTTTTTACAATACAGTGTTTTTTTCTATAAAAATGCAATATCTAGATGTATTTCTATTGTAACAATATTGTTATTATTTTAATATAGCTAAAACGTTGGTGTAAAACTGAAACCATAACAATCAACTAAGTGGTTTTAGCAATGCACTTTTTACTCTGCTCATGAAATCTATTGGGTATATGAAATATATTTCTAAATACACTGTGTATTTGTTTTTGTTTATTTTAATAACAAATTTGATTGAACAGAAATTTCTATATTAATCATTAATATAGAAATTAATTCATGTTAGAATCAATATATTTTCGATATTCATAAATGTGAATCTGTCCAAATTGTACTAAGGTACATTTTGGACAGATTCACATTATATAAGAATGATACAATGCTCGACCCATCCACAACGAAGGGGAGGCAAGCCATGTCACTTTTTTTTACAAATAAAAAAGTATTTAGCACAATTAATTGTACCGTGTGCAAATCGTCCCCACAACCGGTAGGTTAACCAGTCAGGGTCACTCGCCACTTTTTTATATGAGGAAACATGAGAAATATACATTGTAGTATACCCACTAAAAACCTCACAGTGACCACCGGCGGTGCATGAACGTAAGGCCCAGTGAACTTTTATAAAGCGCCTTCCGGATCACTCAGCGTTAAAGCACGTCCGCCTAAGCCCTTCGCCGGCTTTCGCGATGATGGTCAGGTCATGCCTACATCACTGCCTTATCGAACATCTCCAAGACTGTTGACTCCTTAAGCGCGGGATATTATTGTTCGGATCCAAGGCATAGGTAACCACCGCCCTGGCTTTGCCTCCTCCGAGCGGGACTAAACTTCTGAGCCATGACGGCCTCACAGAAAAAGACTACAGTATGTATGTACTGTATGTATGTACTGAAATCATTGGGCATCTTTTCCGATTGATTGCGACGGTTCTAGTTGTTCCAAAATTGCATTTAAGTTTATAAAATAAATAAAATTGACTCATTTGCAGGGTTGGTGTTATAATTTATAAGTCAAACATTGTTAAATTTTATTTAAAAAGAGCAACTGTTGAGTTTCTGGCCAGCTCTTCTCAGCAGAACAGCATTCCGAGCTGGTGGTAGCTTACTCACAGACTGACTATACTGACCAATTTAATGTAATTGACGATTCAAAAGTGCGTGTAAATGCCTACTTGAATAAAGATATTTTGAATTTGAATTTGAATTTGAACAGTCGTCCATCCCGATAGCTCCGCGAGCAATTGCCTCAAGTAAAATTGGTTGAGAGAGATCCAGTCTGAGCAGGACAACCAAACTCTGCATTTTGACGGGCCATGCAGGGCACTCATCCAGCGTAAGTTAAGCAGAATCTGGTTCCCTTCCGCAATGATAGCATTGAGACGTCAGTTCTCGTCCTATTCAATTTGGATACTCACCGAAATACCCGTGCCCGCACCAAACGTGGTCCTTGGAGCTGCTCTCGCTAGCGCTCGAAAGCACGTCAGTGCTCCTGCCTGCACACTTCGACCGCTGGCAGGGGCACGGCTTCATCCGTTCTCGGGCCGATACGAAAATAAATCCTACTATTCATATCCGCCAGGATATCCAGGGGCTAAAACCGCGAAAGTGGCCACCTTGTGGGAGAGGGTCACTTACCACTACAACAACCACGATTTCAAATGTGGTATGCTGACGTCAGTCTATGCCCCAATTTAACGACCTCTCCAAAACTACACATTTTGTTGTTGGAGACTTCTCGTCTCATAATCTTATCATTTGATTTGATTAAAATGTAAAGGAAATAGATAAACAGTATTTGTACGTTAATTAGCAACATCCATTTCGGTAAAGTTCTACAAATAAACTATTCCCTCTGAATACTAAATATTTTCTAAATGAATTAGTTTCCCTCGTGATTATAAATAAATAATTGGATATCGTAAATCTAAACAAGTGATTTAATATATTAAACTGTGCGAATGTCAAAAAGGATGAATCATTTATAGATGGATAATCTTATTATTTCTTATAATATAATTAAAATTAGTAATTTATTAATAAAGACATATATTATGCCAAATATTATAAAAAAATTTGGTTCTATATTGCAAAAATTTTATTTATTTATTTATTATATTTTTTATATTTTAACCCATTCTTTTTTTACAAAATGTACATGTAATGTATATTGTAAATATAAAATGTATGTGTCCTTATATATACTATATTTATAGTTAATGATAATAAAGGAAGTCTTTTTGATTTAATTTTAATTAGGGATAGGAAACAATACAGAATTAAAATTCACTTCTTACCACGATAAATGCATTGTTTATTTATATTCATAAGAACGTTTGATTGCTTAATAATGTAATGTAATGTAAATCTCAAAAGCCTAAGCCTATATTATATATCTCTAGATAAGGTTTTTACAACATCAAATCTAGAAAAGATGCATATTCTTCATAAAATCTCATCTAAACCATTATTATCAAAAGATACATTAAGCAACACGTATCAATATTTTGAGAGAACTGTGTTTAGAGGATATAACCCACACATAATATTTCATATTGAATAACTCTGACATTGCACTGGTTGTATAAAAAGAGATTTCGTAATCTGAAACGCAAAACAGTTCCTCTTAGGAAACTGTTGTCACTCCAAATGTATTTACTGCTGATACAACCTACTTTCAGTGTTATCTATTTTCTTTATGTACTTTCTACTTCTATTTGACTTTAGTCAAAACTTTTATAACGTTTTTTACTCTCTTTAATCTTATCAAAATAGTAAGTAACATTGTATTTTAATATTTTAATATGCTGTTTATTTTATTTTTTCATTTAGAACGTTATATATAGGTATTAAAATTTCAGGTCAAAAATTAATTTTAAATTTATTACTAATATAAGTCTTATTATTATAACTCCCTGTAATATATACAAACTTAAAGTAAACCTTAATGAAGCACTCTCAACATACATAGTAAGTTCTAATGAGATAAGCCACGTAATATTTCAAGACAATAAGTTCTTATGACATTATAAGTCACGTATTATTTCGATTAACCATTGTCGACGAGACAGTGAAGGTATATAGATTCCGTAATGGTTCTAGTTACAATAAAAATCGCAGGCATCAATATTTTTTTGAGCACACTGATTACAACGTATCTCCTATCGTTATTATTATTTTTTATATTGTTATAAATATATCAATTTTTATCGTTCTAACTCCAAATCTTCATAGATCTAATTAGAACTTCAAAGATATGGACACATTTATATCATACAAACCGACAGAATTTTACATTTATAATATTAATGAGAATTTTCGTTATGCAATTGTACCGTGAACTTTATGCTTTAAACACATTAATTGTATTTGAGTTTCTCATTTTCTTGAGCTCTTATCTTTTCCTTCTGGTACTGTGAAACTTTTAGCTTCATTTATTCAACGGGCAGCGTTACTAGAACGTTTCAGAGTATTCGTACTGTTAAACTTCTCGAGCAACAATTATATTGAGCTCCCAATATTATATTCCCGCTTGTCTATTGTATTTTCACACAATGCAGTAAATCAGTACTTTTCAATGTACGCCTACCCTTTATTTCCGAAATGAGTTAGGAAACACAACATGTCAATTTAAAATTTAATTATACGCGAGTTATATCCGTATAAAAATGTTTAATATCAAAGTCATATTAAGTAATATTCAATGAAATCTTTACATGTTCCTGATAAATCGATCTGCAATTCCTCAATTCAATCTCTCGCATCTGCAATTACTCGATAGTACGATAACAGCACTACACACAATAATATTAGTTTGTACACGTTGTGCCAACACTGGTTGTTACTTGGAATTAAAATTATTGAGAATAAAATCTTCGTGTTTTAGATAATATGTAAAAAAGAATACAATCTTCATGAATCTGCTTTTTGCATAATTAATTCGTCTCTATTTCAGAGAACAGTTTTGCGATCTTAAACACTTGTATTGTATGATGCTAAGTGGTTCAGCTCTATTGCGTATTTTTCAGTAGCTGTTAATGATAGTGACTTATTTAACAGGTCGTTTTTTGTGATTGTGATGAAAACCGAGCGCGCTGGGCAAGTCATTAGCTCAAAATGTAAAATGTACAAAAGCGCAGTTTTCTATTTCAGAATATATTTATCAAGGACCTTGAAAGAACAACCTTAAAAGAATATATTTTTTTATTTTACTGTTGCAAGCAAAACAAAGTTAAACTAATTTTGATATTTTCGATAGGTACTAACCAAAGCTTATGTAATTTGTTACTGAATAAACTGAAGTAACTTAACTTAACTTACTAGATAAAATAAATGAATTTAAATAGTTATGCATACATTGATGTTTATCTATAAGATATTATTTATAGAAGCAACATTAACAACGTACACATTATTAAAAGATTTACAATCGAATTGCTCTATAAATCTTTAGAGTTATTAAATTACTTCAGATGCTATGTAAAGCTTATATACCTAAATGAATTTGTATTACTTTTAGTAATATTTCTCATTTAATTTTGGCAGAAAAGATTTTTACAATTTACAGCTCAGTATTGATAAAACTGGTAATATGCCAAGAAAAGTAATTACAATTTTATTTCATACTCGCCTTGCCCAGCGGCTTCGCCCGCTCTGTATAGGTAAAGAAAACAGCCTTGTTATGTTGAACGCAAAGTTTGTCATTTCTCCCTAGGATACAAAACTTTTCAGTATTAATTATTCCCTACGCCTGTCAACCTGTGTGCGAAACAAAGTAAATTTTCAAATGACCATAACTTTTTTTCCTTTAACAGTTTTGGACGAAACAAAGTTTTGACAACGCTTCAGATTATATGTAATCCACTTGTGAACCGCGTTCAAATCCGTTCAGTAGTTTTGACGTTATAACGTACCAGACAGACAGACAGACAAAAATTCCAAAACTTATTTTTTTTTGGTTTCTGTTACTCGTCTTTAATTGCCCCCTATCAGTTTTTTTCGAAAAATATTTAATGTACAGACACTCCACTTTTACCGTCTTATTACATGTAGAGATTAGTATTAAAGCGTCACTTTAGTACTAGGAACGAAAATTTAAATATTTTCGTTCACTAAGTTTGACGATAAAAACAATAGCCTCTTCGCTTTTGGCTTTTCCTCAATTTTTTTTCAGGTTAATAAACTATCTACTATCTGCTGTTGTTATTAAAATGCCGACAAATTCCATCCAACAGTTTTTGAATACAGTATATTTTAGAATATGTTAAAATGTTAAAACATCTATAACAGCTATGAACAGAAAGAATTTCAATCTCAAATTCACTTTATTGTCGAAGAGTATTTAATAACTTCGCTTAACTTGTTAACGGAGTATGCACACAAAATTGCCATTAAAAATGAAAAATTACAAACTGGTAATACAAATTCTATAATATTTTGATAAATTGGTTCACAACAATTTCACAATATTTTTTATAATTTTAAATATCATGATGTTAAGATAATGTTAAGATTCAATGTCTATCCTTTCTGAATACTAAGTTTAAAATGTATTTTAATGGGTTCTTACCTTTCGTTACAATTTTTTTCTAAAAGTATTACATACGTTACAAAACATAAGGGAAGTAACAATTTTCCGTTTCGGAAAACTATGGTGACTTTTATTTCCAAATTTATTCATAGAATGTTAAACAACCTATTTTTATTATATCTATTTTCCTTTTTTTTATGTATCTCGTCTCGACAAATCTCGCCGTGGATCACGGATTTGTGTCACGGAACTAACTGTTCAATTATTTTATAACATTAGTGTTATAATATAAATGTTTAAAGTGAGTAAAACGACATGTTCTATTTTATAAAAGTGCACTGGAAGAGCTTCGCTATTAAAGGGCTTCGTTATTAATGGTTTTGACTGTCGCATTTATTCCGTTAGTTCAACAGAAATTCTTTATAATCCAGTACTGATGTATTATACAAAAGTTCCATTGTTGCACTTTTTGTAAGGTAAAGGATTTTTAGTTTTAAAATGTTTTTAAAACAATGTTGTGCAGTACATTTTGTTTGTTGTTTTACAGTACAATTTTTTTACATAGAAAAGGAAAATCCTGCGAGGCTTTGTGACTAAGATCCAAGTACCATTTGACTAATGAATTAATTCATTCAAAACATAGTGATGTTGTTTTTGTCACAAAAATATTTGTTAAAAAGGAAACATATTTTACATACCTAACGTTTATTAACAAAAGACATTGATTTAAATCTCTACTATTCATTAAAATGGTTCATTTAATCCATTAGCGATAAAGCAAAGACCAACGGTTTGTAAATTCGCGCATTATACCGTATGTTGTAATGTAAGTTTGCCTTTTGTTAATTCAATAAAGGGTAAATAAATAAATATATTATAATAAATAAATAAATAAATAATTAATTAAACTAACAATTAATTGCTGACCATATTAGTTAATTTTACCCCCGCGAGGTGGCGATAATTCTTAAGATTAACATAAAAAATCTAAACTTTACTATTTTATATTATACAATACTGTACTACTGTATTACTGTACAATTGTACAAGTGTACAATTTTATATTAACCTAAAATTAATAAGTTCCACGTTGGTTTAACAAGGACCTACAAAGACCTAAAGAGAACTTTAAGAGAACCTTTTATTTATTTTAGCTCGCAAAAAAAAAGTTAAACAAATTTGATATTTTTATTATTCAAGCAAAAATACAAAAAGGATATGTTGGTTTAATTTATAAAAATAATATCCAATTCACTTTTTCACTTTTTTCCCAACAATTTTTAATTTATCTGATTTATTTAGTCCAACTTAATAACCAATCTTCAATCTACGATTTAAACCCTAGGTCTATAACCATTTCAAAGATAGAAGCTATATGTCGGACATATTTTTATATTTGGTTGATTATTTTTTTTAAATTCAAAATTAAGCATAATTTTAAAAACTAATATCAATATATTGTCGTTATTGTTGGACAATATTTAATAATAATAGAGTATTTTTTTAATCTGAAATTGTTATTTGATAGTAACCAATTAAACAGTACTTTAATTTAATCGACATTCATCATCGATTTCTATCTCAGTATTTAAAAACTTTTTAAGTATTATATACATTATGAAATATAGCATGGTGTATCGTAATGTTGAATCATGCTTCATCTACAGTAATAATGCGAGAAAAGACATCGTCAGGATTATCGCCACAGATGTCCAAAAACTCCTGAAAGCTGTGACGCCTCAGCAACTACCTTAATCATTTGAATACTCCGTTCCAACGTTTTATGGTTTCAAACGAAGGTTCAGGCCCATAAACTGCTGACATCTCTTCAAATTTTTCAGTGGGCATTTCGTTCTTTTTTATATGGAATCTTAAAACAGCTCTGTACTCCAATTACGAGGAAAAAAGTTAGAAGGAAAAAACAATAATAATTTTGTTATCCCTGACTGATTATATTTATCAACCAGCAAATGAATGTTTTCCGAGAGATCCACTTCATCTCTTTTGGGTTTATATTAAATGAGGTATGAATTATTTATAAGTTCAATATTTTCTGACTGAGCCAAGTGTATTAAATCCATCGCGTCAGTTTTGTTATTTATGTGAAATAATATTTTTATAATATTAAAAACAAAACAATGCCTTGTTCTTGTCAAATTGATGTTCTTGTATCCTTCTAATTTAATTATGAGATACATTAAAATGTCAATGGATTTCAAGATTTAAGAGGAAAATGAATAACTAACTTTATTTTTGTTCTTTTCTTCGTCATAATATAAAATATTCCAAATACTACATAAATATTTTCATATCTTATTATTTATCTGTAATAGAAGTCAATACCAGCTTAAACACACATATGCTCTCAAGATTATTGTTATGTAAATATAAAGTTTATCTTGTAATCCTTGAGCTTATTTAAATATACCTTAAGCTTATCGTTGATATGAGCTGTTCAATATTATTTTTAAATAAATTATAAAAATGCTAGCTGTTGCTCGTGACTTTGTCCAAGTAGACTGTAAAAATAATATTTTTATGACTAAGAACATAAACCGTAAAAATATTTTTCTCCATTTTTTTTGACGTATCTACGGATACTTCATACGTCAAAATCCTTAAATCCTTTTAGACTGTAGCAGAGTATATAAAAATAATATAATTGGCTATATTTTTATTAACATACAACAACATTTGAATAACATAACACTTCTTCTAAAGCTGTCTGGTAATAAGGATTTTCACAATTAATTATGTAAAATTAAGTGAACTAATCGATTAAAAACAGGATCTCCCGTGGCAATTAGTTATCACGCTACAATCTTTGTTATGTCACAGACAAAATCACCTTCAAAAGTTCTATAATATGCTATTTTGGTACATAAGCTACAATATTGTTAAGTAACATTAAAATTCATTCAGTAGTTTCTGCGTGATTGAGTAATAAACATCATAGACAAATTCACGTGCAAAAATTAGTATTTCTATAGCCTATGTGTGATTCTGGATCTTCAACTACCTACATACCAAATTTCATCGTAATCGGTTCAGTAGTATTTGCGTGAAACAGTAACAAACATCTATACATACTCACAAACTTTCGCATGTATAAAATTAGTAGGATTAATTTTATTAATCTTTTGTTTTTATTGTTGTTTTGAAAAAACTTTGAGATAATATTTCAGACGTTTTAAGTTGGAGTCCTGTAGGTGTAGATATTTTTTTTCATTTTATTTTTATTTTACATTTTGTTCGGGCTAAAAATATTTATAGACAATATCAAACATAACAAAGTTGATTAAATTATACAATTTACATTATAAGTTTTTTTTAACCTTAAGATATTTTATTGTCACCTACAAAGAAACTCAATAAAGTTATTTAGAAAGAGCGTTTTATAAGTGAATTTGAGTGGGTTTCTGACATTTATTTGTTTAGTATTATCATATACACATTTACTTGGTTAGTGTTGTCATAAATTGTAGCCAAGTACTTTGTGGTCTCTTTGTACGTTTGTCCATAAAACGATGTAGGTTATTGGTTTCAGAACGTGTTTATTCTTCTTTTAATTTCATTACTATTTTATAGTTTGATTTCTTGGTTGTTTCATTATAATCGTAGTGTTTACTAATAAGGGATTTCAAACAATATTTATATAAAATTAATCACATGATTTTACTTATAACAAAGCTCTAAGGTTTTGGGTTAATCATTATAATCTCTGGAATTAAAAGTCAGAATTAAAAAAAAATTATGCATATGTGTAGTCTACTTATAGAGGAAAGTTATAGGTTTGTATTACAAAGATTCTAACTATCTAATAATAATAGGATGTGTTTTTATGCTTGGTAAAGTGATGGATAACTAATTATTTACAAAATATTGAATTCAGGGACATCTGTTTCATTCTCGATTTCTCTCAATGTATCTGAAATTGTGTTTCGAACGTTGAATTCAGTAATCTTTGCGAACAAAACAGGAAGTAACAGCTAGCTGTTAGTTCCTGTTCTGTACTAAAATATTTACAGTATTTATTATGATTGTTTATTACTGTATTTATTAGATGAAGAATTAATACAGAATTATTCGGTTAGATGTAAACAAAACATAACAGCTTTGTAAGCCAGATAAAAAATGAATGTAACGAATATAATCAACAAAAATTCGTTTGTTAAGCGGATATGGACTATAATCCATCATAGAGGATAAATCCGTCTGTCACGCGTGCAAAAATGTAACCCTGTGTGGACTAACCAAATAAGAGTTCGGTACTATAATTAATGAGCAATTTGATATACAAAAATTGATTTGATGATGGAATTGTTTTAGATTTTTTCTTTTGGATAACTTTTGTGATATATATATATATATCCTACTACTATTATAAAGGCGAAAGTTTGTAAGTATGGATGTATGGATGTTTGTTACTCTTTCACGTAAAAACTACTGAATGGATTTGAATGAAACTTTACCACAATATAGCTTATACATCAGAATAACACATAGGCTATAGCTTATACATCAGAATAACACATAGGCTACAATTTTTGAGGTTTTTAATGTGAGGTCGTAAAAAAAACACTGACTGAATCCTACAAGATAGATCAAAACAATTTACTACAGTATTGTACAACTTAAAAAGGTCTACAAAAAAGTCCGTGATGGTATATGTTTATCTCTTAGGAATAACCCACAATAACCATTTTTTATCCTTTACTTTGTACGAGAAATAATGGCTTATTTACGAAGCGATTTTAAGCAATACAGTATTAATCCTTATCCAATTAAGTATCTTAAATACATTGTGCATTTAATAAAGAAACGTGTTTCCAAAGCGAAGAATCTGCATGTTTATGCTGAAGGAAAAAGATCGTTAAATGTAGTTTATAGGAGCATACTGCAGTAGCTACCTATAGGCCTATGATTAGGGCTCTGCAGTGCTTAGTTACCGTATTTCTTACTTATTACTAGACTAGACGGGACGAACCTGAAGTCCACGCGAACGAAGTCGCGGGCAAAAGCTAGTATATATATAAGGTAAGGTAAATTTTAGTCCCACAGCTACTTGTTAACCCGGCGTTCGCACAGTTGGGTCTATTTGACCCGGGCTGTGCTTCAAATGCGCGTATTTCTAATGTTTTTGGTGCCACACTGCCATAATTCTCAATAGCTGGAGCTAAGGGTCGTATCTTTCCACATTTGGTCGTATTGCAATCGCAGCAGTGTATAAACGCTTCTAAACATGACAAAGGGTAAATTTGACCCAACCATACACTTCGTGTAGTAATTTCGCGCCATTATAAAAAAGTATATTTATTTATTTCATTCGCATGACTTTTGAAATAACGGTTCTCGAAGAACGCGAACGACAGCGAATATTAAGTATCTTGGAGAAATCAGACTCCGATCATGAAAATTCAGAAACTGAAGATGTAGAAGTCCATTTGAGCATTGCAGCCAAACTAGTAATACCGACGAAAACGCATGTGAAATGAATAGTGATAATGAGCCCCTGATTGAATTACAGAAGAGAATCACAGTAGAATTTCGTCAGCACTTACGACAGCCAGGTACAATCTATTAATTTTATTGGAAGAGATACAATAAAGTGGCCTAGATGCCTTTAGGCCTAAACATTCGATTTAGGGTTGAAAATTTTATAATATATATAAAAATATGGCTTCAATAAATGCACATATATTTCTTAAGATAAATAATACCATTGTTACAAAGTGTTGCAAATTCTCAATTTACGCATTACTCTTGTTCGTGAGCATTTGCGCGACCGTAAAGGCATCCTGCAGTTGCTAAGACTAATGTGCCAAACAATACGCAATTTTTTTAGGAAACCCTGTTAGGGACCCGTCTGCAAAGATACTTAAGGTCAGAAAAAGGTTGCAAGACTGTCCTGCCAAAAAAGACTGAAAAAGTAATTGAACTTGACGGAACTGAAATAAATATATCTGCACTGAGTTTGCAATATTGTACTGTAGAGATTGCGCATATGTAAGCAATGATATGACTGATTCCTAAAACTAATTTGTAATTTTATTTGTAGTCCTACTAAAAGTGATTTACATGTATCCTAATTATTAATATTTTAGAAAAAAAATTTATATTTGGTTCAAGTTTTGTGACTTTAAAACAAAGGTTGTTATTTTTCTTAATATTTTGCTCCACTATCATAAAAAAAATATTAAAAAGAAAGTTTTACTTCAAGTTCTTTTTACTCATACATGACCTCTTAAACTATAGTCGTTTTATCCAATTACAGCCATATATTAGTAAATGTCTTGTAATTATTGAAATTATGACGATTTTCTTCACGGGTCTCCTGGACCCAACCCTACTATCGTTGTAACATATTTTAACTGTGCTGACGCCGGGTTAAACATATAAAGACGATTGTTACGAAATATTCCAAACTGTTCAAAAAGTTCTTTTAAGTAAAGAAAAATAGATTATTATTCAACAATGCCCGCAACCGCGCTCTAATTGAATCCCCAAGATATCCCAAGTGCTATTTTAATTAAATTAATTAAGCACTTCCATTTATAATTGGGAATAAGATAGTCATGCTTAGTCTTGTGCTATGAAACAATTCTCCATCTTGTTCTGAAAGGTACTTGAGGCTTATAAAAATCATTTATTATAAATATTTTACTATATTCCTTTTATACCATCATTTCTGTTATATTTTTTTTGAATTTAATGCTGAGCCATGCAGATAAAGTTTATTTCTATCTGATTATTATGATTTGTAAACATGTTTTTTTTTAGAGATATACATCTCTAATCTAAGAGCTAAACTTAATACAATATGTTGCTTTAATCGATATAAATAAGATCTAACCCTTATTAAATACAAATATAAAAAATATAAAACATATATCTCACACGCACATATTCAATTAAATATTTTTAGCTTTGTTTTTCTCAAAAATTACTTTTCACTACCACAAGATTTAAATTTTCGTCAAACATTCAAGGTGGACGTGGTTTTGATTCAAAATTCACTTAATTCTATTTCTATTTTTAATTTGTGTTCCTAAATTTCGTTTTTAATTTCATGTTTATGTATTTTATGTTATATTTCTTTTAGAACGATTTCGTAATTTAAAAAAATGATGCTTTTTAACATTCCTTGAATTCACCGTGGCTGAGTGAATTCATCGCGTTGCAAGGAGAGGAGTGCATACAGTGCCTGGGACTGGCGAACCAGAGGTAGGGTTTAAGGGGCCCCTTTATGATGCCCAAACACCTTCACTGTCTACACTCCTTTTCCTACCTAACCAAATTTGCAAAGAACCTACTAATTCCGTGTTTCGCGGTTTCTAATGCCTCCCCACAGATGTTGTAAAACTTTTCGTTTTGCTTAGCCCCTCTCTACTACATTACTTTGAACTGAGAGAGTCATTTGGAATGCATTAATAAAATGCTGAGGAGCAATCATAAAGCAGCACTTTATAGTTAATGACATACAAAAATCTCCTATGGTCAACCATTCGTCTTAAATTTCTAGGGTTATCACGTGCAGTCGGTAGTTATCATTTACGTCTTATCGAATGAAAGATTTTGTTATGTTTTTGTCTTGAACTTCCCTACTTGATCCTAGTCCTACTTTACACATCTAAGCACTTTTCATATTTTTTTTATGGAATTGAAGTCGGGACTCCAGCTCTGAGGCAACTTTATTTTTTGGGAGTGAAGTTACAGTATTATCTTTAGATTTTCCAATGATATGTCTTTTGGTAACTCTTAGATATTTATAGAGCTCCAATCGTTTCTTTAGTTTTAACCTAAAATTGTTTCGGTCTCTAAATAAGGTTGAACAGTCCACTGAGTGCGCTAACGCGAGCCATATTTTCAATGTTTTGTGACACTTGCATCTAACTTTGACAAAAGGGCTTTATTAATATCATAACGAGGAAGGCCTAATATAGACGTGATTTTAATTAAAATAATTTCTTATATTCAAGCTTTTTAAGGTTAGTTATTGGTTCGTTGTCTACCTTCATTTGAAAAGCTATCGACTTTTGCATCCAACGATGAAGTACGGCCTTGGTAATCGCTTTTTTTAACTAAAATATTAAACGGAGCTGCTTTCATAACCGTACTCATGCACTGACCGCCTATTATAATACCCGGATCATAAGAGGTATATTTGATATTCCGTCTACCTATACACAGACTAAAGCATTTACTTGGTTTTGTCCTCAATCCACAATCACGTACAGAAATTCTGCACTTCATTTAAGAGTTCCTGACATTCTTTTGGATTACGTGTCAGTATCGCGAGATGATCTGCAAAAACTAGTATGGATTTTGTGTATTTATTTTTCGATTCCCATATATTATTCGGTTTGCCGGCACTTCGTATGTGCTTTTATACATTTTTTAATTATAATCAATTATAAATATAAGAGTGTACTTTTAGTTAATGTTACGAGTATGTTCTAAACCACGTTATGTTTCAAACTCAGACCGACCACTAATTAGACTAATTAAAAACAATGACGGGCCGCGGTAATATTAGCACAATAACGCTATAAGCTTAATTCAAGTACGTTTATTTTAAAGTAACTAATATTACTAATTTATAATGTTTTTTTTTATTTTATATTATAAAAAAACTCTGATATTTAGATAATGACATTTTTTTTAATTTAAACTCAATTAACAATTATTTCTCGACTTCGCCACTTATTACAGATTATTTAAAAAAACTTTTAGTTCTAAATAGATTAAATAACACCACTGCACTTATCTGTGACAGTTTTCTTGGTTCAGCAGAAATTACGGAGTGTGATGTTAAGACAGTTATGGTTAATATCAGTTCCAGAGCAGTCTGTGGTGACAATATTAGCCGTGACATGTGGATTCCAATCCTTTTACCCTCCATAATAAAATTAAAATAAGGTTAAAATGAGGTATAAGGAGGACCTTTTACCTCATTTTATCCTCATATTTTTAACTTTATCCTAACTAATTCTTTTCCATCTAATTGGCAATCTGCACATTGGCATTTCAAAGTTTGGAAAACTTTGGAAAAGGAATTTAATTTAGAGTTTCAAGATTTAACTCATACTTAAATAAATAGAAAAGTATGTGATAAATATGATTGATATTACCAAGATATTACCAGTTCTGTTTCGGAAATTCGCCGATCTCGATATAAAACTTATTTCATGTGTAAACTTGACATATTTTTATAACAAAGAAACCGTAAATCTTTATTTAAATTTTTTGATGAGTTAGTATATTTTCTTTTATCCGGGAAATTAGTGTCGTTTGAGTGTTTTGTTTTGTATTATTTATATTTAATAAAAAGATTCAGGCACCATTACAACATATGTGTACACTAACCCAACCCATATGATAAATGTGAATTTTTGTTTATTGACCTTAACTTCTCAGCTGCTCAATCAATTATCATGAAATTCGCACACACTTTGTCAGCAGTAAACAAAGGACATTGAATCTCCAATAATCCTTTTATGATGACCATTATAAAACGTTATTTATTTACCTAAACAACATGGCTGAAAGATAGCTAATATATTAATAAAAATATTTATATACAATAGGATTAGGTGTTTCTTGGATTTTTTTTTTGTATATAGTAACACAAAAACTATATATATATATAGAACGCAATACTTTTAAATATATGAACGTGAATAAAATTAAAATGTTTAAAGTATGTTTAAGCATGAAAATCATAATACTCCTGTATTTTTTATGTTCTTATGAGCCTTAGAAAAATAATCTATATCTATCTCTTTGATAAAATATATTTTAACAAAAGACGATTTTATATCACTTATTTATTTTAAGACTATTTGAGTCTCATTTTAATTTATTTTATAAATAACCACAATGTATACGAAATATGAAGAGTATATTTAATAAAATAATTAAATATTGTTCCGACCCGATGTTGAATCAATATCGTATTTACAGACATTCCCGTCTATCTTTTATCGGAATATTTACCATAAAAACAATAAATAATATTCTGCTATCAAACGTAAATATAGGCTTGTATTTTTGACTGTTTATGACCAAAATGTTTTTGTTGTATTTTTTATAATGATATTAGTATATTTTTCTGCAAACTGAAAACAATTAATTAGACATTAGTATAACAATGGTGTATATGAAGGATATATAATTATATTGACAATGAAGCCGGTGTTGCATAATAATTTGACAAACGAGCTGTGAACTACTGAGAAGACAAATAGACCGAAACATGATCAAAAAGTCTATCTAAAATTGCATCCCTTATTTCATGTTTAAACCTGGCGTTTGGTTGGCATTGATTTGTAAAATGTTTAAATAAAAACATTTGAAAAATGAAAAATGTTTGAAATTAAATTTGTATATATTGTCGCTTAAAAACTGGTTATGTTTATTTCATGGTATTTATTGAATTTAAATGCATTGTAACTATAATTTAATAAATAATATACTCGGATTAAAAGAAAAAATATCTTTAATTAGCTAATTGTTTTTTTTTGTAAGCACAAAACTGTATTTATATAAAATTATATTATAAATATTTGATTTAAAAATATTAATTGAAATATTTTTATATATATATTATACATATTATAAAAATATTCTTAGTTGTTATTTTTAAACTATTATATAAAAAACCAGGTTTTGCTTACAACAAATAAAAAATAATCCTATTTTCACTAGGTTTTCAAAATTGGTATCGTATGTTTCAGTTTTTACTAATATAAAGTATATGACGAAAATCTCAGACTCAAAAGTATGTTTAAAATAATTTTATTCAAGAACAATATTTTCATCAATTTTCGGTCGTACGGTACAAAGTGGGGGAATTTTTTTTTATTTTATGGGAATTGTGTATTTTAGACCCCTGAATAGGAATCTGTTGTCCATTTTTCTTGGCAGCGCCTCATTTCCCCCCCAGGAGAAAAACTAAAAAAAATAAAAAATCTGTCTCCTATGTTAAATGCCAGTATATATGTATGTAAATAATGAATGAACATCTTACAATCAATACGTATGTATCCGTAAATTTTATAGCTTATCAGCAGTAGCCTCATCTTTATTAATATCATAAGTAACTGTATAACATATGACGTAGTTTTTAAAGGTATAAATACTAGTAATTGCATGTGTGGCAGCCATTGAACTGTATAAGATAATAACGACCAAATAAAACTGTATATCGCAATGTAAAAACCCTTGTATGAACGCAATAAGAAATCTGAAAATACAGATGAAAATGAATTATAAGTATAGTTTTAGACACTAACTGCATTAATCGAACTGAAATAAAGCTGCCCACATGCTGTCGAGCATCATTTCAAAGATGCTCGACAGTGAGGATGTTTGGGTCGCCATGGCCTCCTTCTGCGAGCAAGTCATTGCCGCGGAGGAGGCCGCGGAACGGGTCAGGGAGCTAGTCTCTACCGCTGACCCGCTCCTTAGGGGTAGGTTGGGAAGAAGGAGGCGGGAGTATGCCTGCCGCTTCCTTCCCGAGCCGTAGTGCTTAGGTGGGAGGGGAGGGTGACCTCTCTCACCTACCATAGGCCTACATCGTGAGGGCGCTCTAAGTTTCTCGGGGCACCCTCATTTAGGGGGTACCCTCGGGACGTCACGGTGAAAGAGCAAGTGATCCCGTGGCGACCCATTAAGGCGATGAGGGCAACCGTTGTTTTTTTTTGTGGGTAGCCTTAAAAATGGCAGCGTCCTTTTGCAGCCGGGTATTCCCACATAACCCCCCGATCATCACCTTCTTGGCCGGTGTGTGTATCCGTAACGAATTTTTCCAACGCAACAAAAAAAAAAGGACGTTGCTTGGATGGATCGTTGCCGAGTGCGACGCCACGGTCGCGCTTGGTGATGTTTAGTCTGGGCGCAGTGGGTTCTAGACTTATGCCTTTTCTTGCTGGACTCGGCCAACCACCGTGGCCGGCGGTAAAGGCCTGTTGGGTCCGTGGGTAAAAAAGAACTGGTAGTTCTAGAATTTCGCGTTGCACAAATAAACAACACTAACTATTCAACTTTATCATATTAGATTTATATGTATACTTGTAATGTTATTGATAGTGCTACCATAAAAGCTAGCTAGCAATTGACTTATAAATGGAGGTTAAAGTAAATTTATTTCAATTTCGTGCCAAAGTCACACTTTATTAAAATGTAATCTGACAGTCGGTGGTTGGACTACATTTTTAAATTGATTTTGAAAATGGAATATTTTTTTAATATTTTGAATATTCACAAATGTATTTAACATAAAAAAAAATTAAAGCCATCTTACAAATCAGAAACAATTTAATATCTATTATAATACTTATCAATACTTACTTAGTATTATACTAATTTAGTATAGATAAGTTTTAATACATTATAATAAATTCAATATTAAAAACTATTGTTAAGACTTGTTTCAGTAATACACAGTACTTGCACTTCAATATTTAATATCCAACTATTTGTAATAGAATAGGCGAGAGTAGCCCTTACAACTCGTTTTATAATATTTTAACACTATAATATTTAGGTGAGGGTAATTTACAATTTCTTAACCGACTTTCAGATGCTTTTATTTATACCTTACAATAATTTCTAATAATTAAAAAAAAGATTAAACATTATGTTAAAATATTCTATGCTTATAATTCTTAAAACATTTAACAGTAAATACTAAATAACATTCCATAATTAATTGCGTAGGTGGCGCTATTGTTCAAACTTATAATCAAAACATGTAAATTCCAATGTGTCCATTTAAATTATTATAAATAAAAATGACTCACACTATATAATTTTAAATTACCAGCAAATCATCACAAACGTTTATGAGTATACTATGAAATATCTTTAGCAGTTAGATCCGGCAGCCATAAACCCCATAATATAAAACGATGTAACGCCATGGATTCTCGTTCTCTTGATAGTGCTGTCTGCGCTAGTTTATGACCAAATTATAATACGAGATTGCAGCGCTACTTGTGATCTCGATGTAAACTCGATCGTTGGAAGAGATAAACATGAGATACGAATGAGATGAAATATACCTACTTTTGTAATAATGAACTTTTAAAAATTAAAAATACGCAGTTTAAACATTTAATTCGAAAAAGCAATTAAGATTACTGACAAACTAAAATACCTACCTACGTTCATGAAATAAGTAATCCTATTTTTTTTAATCTGATCTTACTCATATTTGATAAATGATGTATGTGTAGTGTAGCAAAACAACGGACTATGATTGTGGAATATAATTTGTATTGTAAATTTATTCAAAAAAAACAATAACAAAATTTTCTAAACAACTGTTCACGAATTGTTGTTTCGTGAGACGAGTGTATTGAGCGTATTTTTAAGTACTTTATGTATATACAGGGTTATTTCTAATTAGTTGACCACCTCCTGCAGGCAGCCTCTCGACATCAATCCCAACAACATTAGTTCTACATCTTTTTACAAATCTTGACAAACAACACAAAAAATGTTTGCTCCCTCTTTTACTTATTACTCTGTATTTTGTAAGAAGTGCTTAAAAGGTCAACGCACGGGCCCCACACCAACGCTCAGAGTTAATGCCAGTTCAGAGACAAAAAATAAATTTTGTCTGGGAAATTTATTATTTTAAAAATAATAATATATATATATATATATATATATATATATATATAATAAATATATATTATATCGAAATTTTAAAAATAAAGCTAATATCCAAAACGATTTTCTTAATTCCACATTTATAACTACTTTTAGATTGACCAGTGGTTAATGATAAATTGCTATTTGTTCACAGCTTTTGATGAATACGTTAACTTATACCCTATCGAGAACTCATAGTAGCAAATGATAAAGTTAAGAACCTACCGCGTTAAAGGCCAAGTTGAATTTACGACGTTCTTGCGGTCAACCGTCATTGGCTTAAGAGCAACTATTTTGATTTCGGTATAAGACTTAACGATTTTAAACTATTACTATCTTAAAAGAATTCTCTTCCAATTTTTTAGTAAACACAAAATGTATTGAAATTGTTTTTTTAATGTAATAATACAATGTCCTTTGAGCGCTACATACTTGGATTATCCCGGTTACTCGTTGGAGCACAACTTTCGCTCACGGGCCGGAGTCAGTATGTACGCGCGGAACGACCTCTGTATTCAGCGTCTCCGTCACCTTGAAGACCCCACGTTTTCTTCCCTATGGGTTTTAGTGGACACAGGAAACGAAAAAATCCTGTATTCCTGTGTCTACCGTTCGCACAGCGGTGACCAGGAGACAACTCGTTTATTTGAGTATCTCAGTGAGGCTGCAGATATGGCTCTGTATCAGTACCCTTCGGCGCAGCTCGTCTTTCTGGGGGACTTTAATAATAATAATAATAATATATTTATTTGTTCAGATTACAGAGATCCACTTTTGTTAGTTACAATCATTACTTATCACTATGTTAGTAAATACATAAAATAATTATACTAAACTCTATCATTGGTTTTGGTAAGTATTTTAAACCAATGACACATGATCGGCGAAAGATACCTCCTAGCGATGGTCCTCAGGATCCCGTTGGAACTGGCCCGCACCCTGCAAAGTAGTGAAGCGGTCCTTTTACGCAAGACTGCGTAAAAATCGTCAGTACGCGCTTGAGCAAACATACCAGACGCACTACAGGAACGGGGCAGCCCCATTAGCATCCTAAAGCCATTATTATACTGGATACGCAAAGCGTTGACGGTCCTCTGAGTATAACTGGTCCACAGGCTGCACGAGTAGAATACCTGGCAGTAAGATTTAAATAACATTATTTTGACCTGTTTACTACAACGTACAAACCTGCGTACGAGCACATTACATCGAACCGCCATCGCCCTGCGTTCCCTTTCTATATCATCTTGGTCCCTAAGGTCATCGGCTATAAAGTGTCCTAGATATTTGAATTTGTTAACTCTTGTCAGCTCCGTGCCATTTAATTTAATGACAGGTACATTTTCAGGACACTTCCCACCGATGGCCTTAAATACCAAGTATTCACATTTCTTGACATTGTATGTCAAACCGTGTGCCTGCGCGTAATTCTCGCAGATGCGAAGTAGCTCATTCAATGCCCTCACCGTCGGACTCAGCAACACCATATCGTCGGCATAATTTAAATTGTTTATACTGACGTCATCCACACGACATCCGAGATATTTGCCGCTGAGCTCGACGAGTAGGTCATTGACGTACAAGTTAAATAGCTTGGGGGAAGTAAGGCCACCCTGCCTCACACCGCAATTCAATTTAAATGACCGCGATAACCCATCGTCCCACCTCACACAGTTTTCCTGACCACCATACCAGAACTGAAGAATGTGCAAGAGCTCCGCAGGTACTCTTCGGGCCCGCAACTTGTCCCAAAGCACACCGTAGGACACTGTATCAAAAGCCCTCGACAGGTCGAGAAAACATGCATAAATGGGCGTTTCACGCCGCGTGTAATACTGTACTGTGTGCTTTAGAGCAAGGATGGCACTCTCGGTTGACAGTCCCGGTCGAAACCCGAACTGAGCGTCATGTAGTTGCAAATAGTCCTCAAGATGGGAGTCGAGCAGGCCATCAAGGACCTTCGCCAAGACAGTGGCCAGGGAGATAGGACGATAGTTATTTTTATCGGCTACATCACCTGTTTTATCCTTTATGATGGGCACAACAATAGTTCGCATTAAGTCATTAGGAAGGTAAGAGTGTCCCATGCATAGCGAATAAAACGTCGAAAGCACGTGGGGCAGACGGTCGCCAGCGTTCTGCAGATGCTCGATGCTAAGGCCGTCGTGTCCCGGAGACTTTCCTCTGGTCATACCATTAACCACCTTTTTGACTTCTTCGGCAGAGAAACGCAATAAGTCCGATTCACGACATTCGCCCGCATCAAGTACCCGCAGACACGAGCCTAGAGGGCTAGGCACACTAAAGTGGTCGACAAACATATTGGCGATGGAGTTGGGCTCACTTGCACCCCCCACGCATACAGGCACGCCAGGCTTAAGATAATATTTATTAGTAGACTTCCAGAACTTGGAAAAGTTTTTGGACGCCCTATGTGTAGCCATAATATCAAGCTTGATTTGCTCCTGACTTTTCTGACACCACGCTAACTTACTTTTAAATATCTTTCGACTTTGATACATGTCCTCATATACAGGCCCGGTATGGGGCTTATTGTAAGTAAGCCATAGTTGATGCTTAAGTCTGGCCTGCCTGTAAGCCTTACACACATGCTTATTCCAGCCTGCCAGAGCAGGTTTCCTACTTCTTATTGGTCTATTTGTTAACAAACAAGTCTGGATTGCGGCATCACTAATTATAGAAACAATATTAGAATAAAAATTATCTAATGACAGCCTGTGACTCAAGTTTTCACAGTGGCTATCATAGCAGCTTGAGAGCTCCTGAGGAAAATCTAGTAACAATAAACGCTCATGACATAATTTAGTGTAACTAGCTGTCTGTTGTGAGTTTCTTTCACCCCAGATTATTTTGTTACAAACTTTCTCACTTGTGATGACCTTTGGTATTAACATATCTAACTTACAGTCCATTATAACCGGCAGATGATCCGAGACGTAAGTATCGTAAGATACTTGCATATTATGTATAGTGTTCCATGCCGCCTCAGTTACAATTATATGGTCCAACCATCGGCGACACCCATGTGCATCACTGACGAAAGTATATGAGTCGCCTGATAGCATTGCCATATCCGCACATCTCCACTGTTGTTCCAAACAAAAGTCTAATAATTCTGTACAAAATGGCTCACCCGGATGAGCATTAAGGTCTCCCAGGACGTAGACACCTTCTATATCATTGTTAGAGATAATCGCACTGATCTCACATAGACACTCGGTAAACTCTACTAAGTTGTCGTTCGTGTCATTAGGCATATATACACTAAAAACTAAAATTGACCTTCCGTTACCTATAGATGCTTTAATACAAGCCAAACGCACACTTTCACACTTTATCACTGATACCGCTTGAAACACGCCCTTCCGCCATAAGATCGCTACGCCACCAAACGGTCTTCCTCTCAAGATCCCTGTGGTGGTGTCCACTGGAGACTTTCCGGTATATTCAAATTCAGAATGTATTGTGTTTAGTAAAGGTAGATCCTCGGGTATCAGCCATAATTCCTGTAAAGCAATCACGTGAGCCGTGCGACATAGTATTCTTACGTCATCTATCGATCGCTTTACGGATTTACAATTATAGCTTGTAAATCTAATATTTGAGTTGTGTGTATCCATTTTTAAGGAACAAGTTTTTGCCTAGATACGCTAGTTGTACGGAATTTGTCATGTACAAATCGCCTGAATTTAATGCCCTCGGGCCAAAAACTATCCTCTAAATACAAACTTAGATTTTGTTTTAAGACATATAGTTTAAACGAGTTGTAATTTTTCTCCGTTTTACTATTGACTTTATAAAGTCTAACTTTCTCCCGCGCCTTTCTTTCTATAAATTCAACAATGTCGCTATCCATCGTATCTTTTGATACATGTGATATAAACAAGGGAACCCTAGTCACAATAGCTTTAAACTTATCATCGTGTTCAGTATTCGCTATTCCAGTACGATTTGCATTCAATAATCTTGTGCGTTTCTTTCTAGGCAAAGACAATATCCATTGGTCTTTATCCCGTACCATTTGTTGCGGAAGATTCGCGGAACTCGATTCTCCGATGTTCGTATTTCTATTTATAGAAGATACCTTCATTTGCACGTTCGAGTTGCGATCGAGGGAAGTACTCATCGTAGGGGACTTGTGATGAGCGGCCACTACTGCGGGCGGCGATGAAACACCGCGTATAATTGTAGGCGAGACAGAGATAGCACACTGTACTGCCTCCACGAGTGGAACCGGGACAATGCTAGTGCTATTATTTGTAATCTCAGTAGGACTGTGAATCAGCTCTGCGTTTGAATCAGCTGACGACGTATTTGTTTGCAAGTTACCCTCCAAATTATTTATTGTTCTCGAAAATTTTATGAACTTTTTGTTGCTCTTTTTATTAACGGTCGTGTTGCATTCTTCGAGCATATTGGGAGTTAACGCCATAGGACCGCTCTCTGGAGCATCACTGACCACACAACATGCACCTCGCCTACTGTTTACAAATGTGAAAGGGTTGTCAATATTCGAAGTGTACTTTAAATTTTCTACCTCATTACGCAAAATAGCTAGATCTGAAGCCAGAGCACAGTTTTCCTTTAACTCTTTCAACTCCTTTTGCATATATACCAGGTCTTTAATGGTTTTGGTAGCATCTAAGTGATCCCAGGTAACAGGAGGTAATTTATGAAGCTCTCTGGCTACGAAGACAGGAATGATATCCGGATTAGATGATTTAATTAGGCTGATTATGTCATCTATATCACGTACGTTCTTTCCCTTGTTTTTCCTCACTTTACGCTTTGAGTTTGGGATGGATTCAAACAAAAGATTTTTCGACCGTAATATTTCATCGTCATTGAAATTTTCGCAGCACAATTGGACGAGCGAAATTTCATCCATTACATCCACTTTATTCTGGATATAAGCTAATAACTCATTAATCACAATGTTGCAATTTACACACTTTACGATATCCGACGCCATTGCCTTGATCGTTGGAGGGCAGTCACAAAACGTCCATTAGCAAGCGCGCGCGCACACAGACTCTAATGCCTCTAGACTCTAAACAGACTTTAATGCCTGTCATCAGGACTGGCTGTTCCCGTACCAGAAGACCGACCATGCTGGAAGAGAAGCGCGGAAATTTGCGTTGTCCTTGGACCTCTTTCAGCTGGTGAAGCAAGCGACAAGGGTACCAGATGTGGTAGGTCATACAGCCAATTGCCTGGACCTTCTGCTGACAACTGATCCGGACAGGTATCGTGTAGAGGTTACCTCTCCCTTGGGAACCTCCGATCACTGTCTGGTGAAATCTGTGTTTACATATTCCCCACCAGCTTTCGAACCTCATGGTGTTAGGCGAGTATGGAAATACAAGTCAGCAGATTGGGATGAGATGCGGCACTTTTTTGCGTCTTATCCTTGGCGGCAGGTCTGCTTCTCTTCTTTAGATCCGTCGAGTTGCGCGGCTGCTATAACCGATGTGGTGCATCAGGCAATGGAGTATTTTATTCCTTTTGCTGACGTACCCATCGGTGGCAAAGCTCGCCCATGGTTTAATGCCGAATGTGGTCATGCTCAAGACCGAAAACATTCGGCATACCTCATTTGGGCTGATGCTCGAAGCCGCAAAACTCCGGATGTAAGTTCTAAGAAGAGAGCCTTTAACCAAGCTGCCAAGTCCTACAAAAAGGCATTGCGGAAGGCTCGTCTCGATCGAATCGTTAAGAATGGCGAAAAGCTCTCTGTCAGACCAACTGGCAGTCGAGCTTTCTGGTCTCTTGCGAAAGCGATCGAGTCGAATTTCTGCCAACCCTCACTGCCTGCTCTGCTGAAGCCGGATGGATCCCTGGCCCACACAGCAACAGCGAAAGCGAATGTACTTGCTTCTCTCTTTGCTGATAATTCGCATCTAGACACTGGCAATGCTTCTCTAGCACATCTTCCTCACTGCGGTATTTCGATGCCTGAAATCCGCATCACTAACAAAGAGGTATGGAGAACATTGTGTCGTTTAGATGTGAATAAAGCCAGTGGTCCTGATGGTATACCAGCCATTCTGCTCAAGACATGCGCAGCTGAATTGTCTCCTGTACTGACACGTCTGTATCGCCTCTCTTTCATGACTGGAATAGTGCCGAAATCCTGGAAGCTTGCTAATGTGCAACCCGTGCCCAAAAAAGGCAGCCGTGCCGACCCTGTCAATTACAGACCGATTTCAATCACCTCCATACTCTGCAAGATTATGGAGCGTGTATTGAACTCGCGCCTACTAGCATACCTAGAAGGTAACGATCTCCTCAGTGACCGACAGTACGGGTTTCGCCGTAATAGGTCTACTGGGGACCTCCTAGTGTATGCTACTCACATTTTAGGCGAGGCCATCGAGAAGAACGGAGAAGCGGTCGCCGTCTCTCTGGACGTCTCGAGGGCATTTGACAGGGTCTGGCATGCGAGCCTTATATGCAAGCTTTCAGCGTACGGTATATCTCCTGGTCTGATCGGCTGGGTAACGGACTTTCTGAGCCACAGATCTCTCCGAGTAGTTGTCGACGGGTGTTCCTCGGAACCCTTGACAATAAATGCCGGAGTGCCTCAGGGGTCCGTTCTTTCTGCAACTCTGTTTCTGCTGCACATTAATGATCTGTTGAAGCCCGGTATCTATGGGTATGCAGACGACAGCACAGTTGTAGAAAGATATCTGCCGAGTACTCGGGCTAGTCGAGATCAAGTACAGTCTGAAAGAGAAGCCATGGTGCAACGTTTGAATGACAAACTTCAGGCAGTCTCCGCATGGAGCAATGCCAATCTTGTCAAGTTCAACGCCACCAAAACGCAGACGTGTCTATTCACCGCCAAAAGGAGCCCTTTCACCTTGGCTCCTACTTTCCAGAATGTATCCTTGGAATACAGTGACCGGCTTCAGTTGTTAGGCTTAGAGATTTCCTCGAACCTCAACTTTGGTCGGTTCATTGAGTCCAGAGCAAGAGCAGCAGCAGCAAAGCTTGCCGTTGTTGCGAAGGTTCGGCAGTACTTTACACCGGGACAGCTTCTTGTTTTATACAAAGCACAGATCCGATCGTGTGTAGAGTACTGTGGACACATATTTGCTGGTGCCGCAAAGTCTCATCTTGCGGTTCTGGACTCAATTGAGAGGCGAGCAAAGAGGCTTATAGGCGATCCCGAATTGGTCGAAGCCGACCTCCAAAGCCTTGAACACAGGCGTAAAATTGCTAGCCTCTCAGTATTCTATAGGATACATTTTGGTGAGTGTGCGCAGGAATTACACGAGTTAATTCCCCCGTCCCCCTTCCATCACCGGACGTTCCGACGCACGGCAGGTATCCATCCTTTTGTTGTGGACATTCCACCTGTCCGAACGAAGCGCTTTGCTTCCTCATTTTTAGTGCGTACAGCGAAGGACTGGAACAATTTGCCTGCGTCGGTATTTCCGGCCAAATATAATGTGGGTGTCTTCAAGAGAAGAGTGAATAGGTTGCTAGGGCAATGCGACTTACCATCTAAGACTACATTCCACTTACCATCAGGTGGAATGTAGTCAAGCATTGTTCTAGATCTTATAAAAAAAAAAAAAAAAACCTCGAAATATTATAATGATATTGTTATGTGCTGTCAGGTTACAGACTCCACCTTACTGCCACCTCTAAATTTGATATTAAATTTTAGACAATTGAGACCCCTAAGACAAAGTTTCCCATTAACTTTGATAGTTTATCTTCTATTTTTTGTATCTACTTAAACGCTGAATGATCTCAATTCTTTTCTTTTACCGTTTATTTGATTTACTGAAGGTTAGTCATTTATGTTTATTTGGGTAAGTAACATCTGAATCTGTCATTATACAATGATTATTTTAATCAATCTCTGTGAGCGACAGACTGATAGTATCATATATATTATGTGCTTTATTTCAATTTATTCAATTTATTTCCAAGCATTTGATTAATTATTATTGTAGCTTTATACATAAATATTATTTACGAAAACTTATTTCTAAATCTTATTTTATATTGCACCTTCCTTCAAAAGTCCAGTTAAATGAATTTAACAATTTCTGAACTAATAAAAATTCACTGAGCACAGCTGTCTTAAGTACACTCTTTTATGATTCAATTTAAACAATTTTACTCGCAGTAAAAACGATGTTTTGGAATCGAAGTTATTACAATGTTGCAATCTCTAGTTTTAATTGCGACTGTAACTTTTACTACCATTGTAAAATGTGTGCATTTGTGCATATATATGTGGTCCAATTGCGTTGCAATAAACCGAATTACACACGTTAAAGCTGTTTGAACCATCATTTAAAGAAACAATAACCCAACATTTGATTTTTGTCGGATGTTGTTTGTTATGTTTTAAACGATACAGATTAAAGTCGTTCCTAACAGCCATGTTTGTTAATTGTCGTGATGCGCAGTTAGGACTTTTATATTTTTTTGTAACAGCCATTTTAAATTATGCTTTGTATCGCATGCCTGTTATGGGTTGTTTGAATAATTTACAATAAAAATTTGGGTGCAATTGAACGTGGTTATTCGTTGGGGGATGTAGGGTATTCGTAATTGATAATTTAAGTATTTTTCTCAGCGAATGGTATGAAATAATTAATCTTTTTGTTCTTTTGTCTTGGCATTAGAATTTTGCCAAAACAATATCCTGTTACAATTTTTTATTAATATAATGATGTAAATAAAATATTGTTCTCTCTTTTTATAAAGATGGACTTTTTTTTGGATGGACTGTGGTTTCATAACGATACAGGCTCATAGGTGTTCTTGTTTTCTATGCCTATGTTGACTATAGGGAAACCTGAAAATAACCATTTTATCAAATTTTCAACAACTTAACGGTAAGAATAAGCCCTTGTAAATATGAGGAGAGCATAGTTAGATGTTTGAGTGTTTTTAGGTATATCATTATTAAATAAAATATTTCTCGCATAAATTATTTAAATTAACTATTATAAGGAACCCTCTATATATATTACATTTATTATAAACTATATCACTTCAATCACTAATACATGCCTACACAAAGATTACTTCTTAACGCAAACACTGCCAACGATAGAATTTCGTCCTATTTTTTATTTTTTCTTCGTGTCTATGCTATTAGTCTTGTCGGCGGATCGAGGTAAACCCAGAGAAGAGCGTTTCGGTGCTCTTCGAACGGGGTCCCAAAAGATTCAAACTCTTTTATAGACCGATATCGTGGGAAGACAAGGCATAATACCTAGGAGTGACGCTAAAAAGAAAGTTAGTTTTCGTTTCACAAGTTAGGACCGTCCATAACAGAGCGGCCTACATATTAGTTCGTCTTTATCCGCTGTAATATAATAAATACCATCTGATATAAAAACATTTCCTGTATGAATGGATAATGTTAAAGCTTACCTTAATATATAAAAATAAATTGGTCACGTCAGTATCTCACGTGTTAATCTTATTGGTCCATTATGCCATATCGAGTGAATAAATTGAATACGATGGTGATTCAATAGTATAGGATAAACTTTTAATGTCATCAGATCAGTTCCGAAAACTAAATATTTTTTTAAAATAAAATTCTAGATTCCAGATAAATAAACACGATAATAGGTACGTATTCAGATATGGTATCTCAGCGTATAAGATATATATTTTAGTCACAGTTTTTATTTAACTTGCAAATTAATATTTTGATTAAATTAAATAATAAGTAATTAAGCTACCGTGTCGCTGTCCGTCTCGGTGACATCTATTTGAAAATCACCATTTTGTCATATTAAATATTTTATCTATTTAGTTCTTTCCACAAGGCCATGTTCAATTTTATCGAATTGCGTAAAACAGTTTATAGAGACACACCAATACTAAACACTACTACATAATAACAATTCCATAATTCTATATCGTTAAATAAAGGAAGAAATCAAAATGCAAGTAAGTTACGAAGGCAATTAGCGAAAGAACAATATTAAAACGTATTTTCTGCTACTACTATACGATTTGATATTCCTCATTCATTAGCTCCTAAAACTTCGTCTACGTATGTACAATGGTCCCCCGACGACTTCAATAGGTGCATAACAATATTATTTTTATATTTTTTAGAGGAATTTTTATGTAAGATTTTTTATTAATTTCCATTTAATTTAAAAAAGAAATGTTTTTAAAAGTTATATTTAAACATCACACAACAATGTTGCTATAATAGAATAGCGATATGTACTAGCATTATCCATAAATATGTTACATAAACACAAGTTAAAATACACAAAGCTTGGATTAAATTCATGTGACATAAAATATTACTGATTTTGTGAATTCGTGTGAATACATCAGGCGTTGTTTCACTTTTATTTCCTCTGCAAATGCAGGCATTATGTCGACTCGATTTATACAACGCCATTCATCTTACATAATTGACATTATCAAGTCTTGGTGTTTTTTTTTATTTTTATGCTTGGCCCTTGTCCATGCAACTGTTCCGACTGTTTTCAAGTGTGATTTTAGTAAAAAAAAATATAAAAAAATATTTAATTAGATATATTTCAGATATTTGTGAACATATGAATGAACAACTATGTACTATTATGCCTATAATATTATAAATAATTTTGTATCTAATCCATTTGTAGATTGTAGATCGGCACATGACTATTACATTTATTGTATAAAATGTAAGTGTTACATTTGGGAATGATATAAAACTTCAGCACTTGCTGTTTTAAGACTCTGGAGATCAAGTTGCACAAGTGACATAGTAAAACCATTAAATGGGTTTATTGCTTCCGAATTGTTTTATTCTTAAAGTGCATGTCACTTGTTATATTCGCATTTATTGTGCAGAATATACATTTATTATATTCTCATGCAACGTTGAATTGTTGATTTGACAATGGTACAATATATCATGCATGCTGCATCAGTATCCTAGAATTTACATCGTCGTATCGTAACCGATAGAATATCCGATATTTTGTTTGTTCTATTTATTATTCTTATTTGTTTGTTCTTATGTTTATATATAGAAAAAAAAAATACTGTGCAAAGGATTCACTAACATAGTTTTTAAGATACTTAAAAGTTTTAATGTTTAATTAAATAATATATGTATAAAAAACAATTTGAATTATTAAAAATTAGAATACATCAATTTATTTTATTTTCTGATCAACGCTTTCCTACTAGAACACTGTTATAGCGGCCTGCTATTCTTTTTATTTTTTTCACTCATCACGAGCAAGGTTTCCACGATAGCAAAGTTACTGTCTTTTTAAGCCATCTCAGTATTATATTCTATGATGTTGTATTTTGTCGCTTTCATCGCTCGCCTGATGAATCTGCCCGTCACGTCGTCCTCGCTGTTGGTAAAATACACACAGCTCTCGGTATGACGCGACTGTTACAACCGCGTGGGGAAAGTTGTCATGCAGTTGCATCTTACTCCTGGTGTTAATTATAAAAACGGAGCCGAAATTAGTCCTTGTGCTTCGTGTATAGTTAGGATACGCGACAATTTGCCTGATCCATAACTCTCGTCAGACAATGTTGTCTTCTCTTCTTGGGTGTGTACTAAGTATTGGGCTAGGATAGGAGTATTTTCGATCCTGTGTAATTAAGCATTGTTACATTGTTAAGGACTATACCAGATTCTTGGTGGAGTAGATACCGGAGTACCGCAATAATTTTATTATATTTTGCCCATTATTCTCATACTACGAAATATTTTTTGCTTTTTAGTTCGATTCATTTTTAAAGCGTGTTTTTTAGTTTTTTTTAACCATATTTATTTTTATAAGATTATGCCTAAAACATTAATTCGTACCAATTTACAGAGAAATCATATTGATATATAATAGATAAATAATTTGTATTTATGGATCAAACAAAAAAGTTTAGAAAATACTGACTTTATTATTAAAAGTAATAGTATTGTTTCAGTCAAAAAATAAGAAATAATAAACAACCATTACAGTAATAATAAATATTTGATATTTTTCTGATTTATTTCTTCCAAGTTTTTTTTCATAACTTGAATGTGAGACAGTTTTTTAAGTTAATAAAAAGATAATAATCATATTATTTCTTAATATCACCCATAGATGTTTTAGGTTGCTGTTGAAACGCTGATGCTCTAAATAACGAAGATGTTGTAAGACAAAGAAAAATAATGGAAAGATTTACTGTCGTAAATGTGACATTGCATTGCGATATAATATTTTCCGTTTTTATCAACTTCAACTCAATTGACAGCATGCAAATGTTTTGCGCTCAGCTACAGTAAACTTATTAGGCTATACTAAAACATAAAATTGTATGTAAATAATAATTCTAAGACACTGTGTTATACCCAGAAACTTTTCAAGAAAACTAGTTATATATGTCGGAGAGAGAGGCATATAAGTGACTTGCTCGTTCTTGATGGAATATTCTGGTACAGGATCCGAGGCGTAGGTCTCAGGCAATTAAACCACACAGACACAATATGACAATTCTTGTATTAAATGTAGGTAATCAATTCTCACAAATTACTTAGTAGGTATACAATTATCAGAGTTGCGTGAACTACCGATCCCGTTTGGGGGTCCGAACTGTAAGGCTCTCACTAATCAAATCCTCCTCGACTCAATGCTCTCCAATATTTAAAATGTCTCCGGTGCCCCTCCAAACGATTCCGGTCACGTGACTCGTTACGTCACGATGTTCACACCCCACTGTTACAATGATATCAACTGAGTTACTAATTATCGTTAAATTATCGTGATCTACGACACGGCCATACTGACAAGTCACACGTCCTCGTGTGCATGTATCTCTATGGAGTGATAAAAACTATGTCCCCTCTGAGTGACGATAACCACGCCACCTACATCGAGTGACGATAACCACGCCACCTCCATCGAGTGACGATAACCACGCCACCTCCATCGAGTGACGATAACCAGGCCACCTCCATCGAGTGACGATAACCACGCCACCTCCATCGAGTAGCTTTAGGATTCGCGGTTGTCCTGGGATGTAGGGTCTGAAATAAAACAAATAACTCCAAGGATAACTTGCTCGGCTATTCTGACAAAACCAGTGAATGTCACGTCTCAGGTTTTTACTCTATATACATTCTTAACACAAGGTGTGCACTACACCTTATTTACAACAGTTAAAAACTACTCTGATCATTAGATCCATCACTTTACTTTACAAAATCAATCATGATTTTACCAGACTTGCGTACTCAACTCAGCTCAACTCAATACTTTTGCAATATGATACAGTCCATCGATCATATACAAACAACTACCATGAACCAGTCCATCGGTCATGTAAAACACAAAACAGACCCATCGCCTACACGTGTTACACCACACGTGAGGTGCGGTCAACGAGTATGAGTAGGCAAGCTATTATCTGTAGTGAATTCAATATCACTTTGCTCAACTAAAACATTTAGTTCCTGAGGGACCTTGTGATCGGAATGATTTGAAATAGACTTTCTAATAGAAAATTATTAATCATAACCTCTGATAACATCTATAACGTACTCTGGACACTATGATCGTTTCCAGTTAGAATCACTGAGTTATTTAAATGTTACACAAAAATTGTTTGCTACACATTCTGTGATCAGAGAACTCTCAGCACAAGAACCAAAACAATATGAAAATGACTCACCAAAGTCCTATAGTACCATTAAGGTAGCTTACGTGATCACTTCAACCCTTCTTTCTCTGTGGCTGCCTGCTGCTGGCACTGTATCGAAACTTCTCGTACCCCTGTTGCACCTGTCGCCTTTACAACTTATTGAAAAAGGAAAAATCAGTTATAATAAAGTTGAACATCATAATTGAAAATAAATGCCCACTCAACTAAAGCCTAAAGCAACTAAGCACCACTTATCATTACATTTTAAACCAAAAATGTATTCTAAAAACAACATAAAAAACAAAGCATGAATCTTATTCATCACATATGGCTTTTCACTAAGCCCTACTAACAAACCTCCTGTTTGTTTCATGGCATTGCTTTTAATTCCTAGTCCCACGGACTCCCAATTGAACTAAGATTCACTACTTTTACTCAATCGCTTTTACTACAAGCTCTATTTCAAGTGGTACTTAACCCTCTGGCATCGCTATATATCAAAAACAAAGGTTTTTTAACTTTATTTATCATAAGCTCTAAAATGAAACTTTTGCAACCCTGGTCATTGTACAATTTGTCGCGTGTTGAACTTTATCTATGGCATCTTACCCCGATCGAATATTGCTAGTCTATTGCGGAAAATATTTACAAGACGTAAACTATAAGTTCTTACTTTTGCAAAACTAACTAACCGCTTTATTTTACAGCATTTACGGGCCTTAATCGGCAATAATACGCATTTGCAATATACGATTAATTAATAATTGTAAATTCGCCCGTGATTACTACACATGTAGGTAGATAAGAAATAAAATAATCTGAAAATCGAATTACAGTTTTTTTTAAAAGTCTTGTCTGGTCTTAATCGGTTGAATCTTTAGAGCTATCGCGTTACCATGGTTTTCCGAATTTAAAACAAAGTTATTTAAAACAAAAGTTTAAAACATTGTTTTCCGAGTTTAAAACAAACATTCACGTTTACGAAAATCCGGTATAAAATAATTTCGCGTCTTATCATACGTAACAAAACGACGTAAAGTTAAAGTAAAATAATTATCAGCAAAAATTAAAAAAACAAGATCGTGAGGATTGATTGCTAATCTCAATACCAATAACAATAATAAAGTGCTTACCACCATATTTGATCGCTAAATTTTCTTTAACTAGCGAGTATTTAACGCAAAAATTGGAAGTAAATCAAAACGAATTCACCTTTATGCTGCGACGTGTCCGATTTTGGAAAAATTGCAGACCGCAACGCGTTGCTCGCACCGCACTTTACCAGTACCGCTGCCATAGCTGCCATCGCCACGACCGCTGTCACCACCATCAGCAACCTCAGCACCATCAGCGCCATCCGCGCCGCGCCGTCACCACCGTCCCCGCAGCGCCGTCACCACCAGCCGCGCTGCGCCTTCATCGTCAGCCGCGCAGTGCCGTCACCGCCGACCCCGCAGTGCCGTCACCACCAGCCGCGCCGCGCCTTCATCGCCAGCCGCGCAGTGCCGTCACCGCCAGTCGCGCCAGTCGCGCTGCGCCGTTACCGCCAGCCGCGCCGCGCCATCACCGCCATCGCCCCGCACCATCACCGCCATAATTTCTCATTTCTTTTCTTTCTTCATTAGCAACGATTCCTTCTTTCGTAGAATTCTTCCAACGGTTTGTCATTTAATCTAATAAACGACTTGCATAAGCGATTAAATAGGTATTTTCACTCGATTTTCTTGATGTGTTTTAAGTTTTGAGATAACATAAATTTAACTTGATTGATTGATTGATTTACAACCATTGATTATCAACTATTGATTGATTGTATTGATTCTGGAACTTCTTTGTTATTATCTTGTAGTGTGCGTTTCAAATAATAAAATCACTTCATTTCTTGCTTGACGTGATTTGTAGCTTCAATAAACTTATCTTGCGGGTAGTTGGTGGTTTCGATGCCCGAGTGAATCCCACTTCTGATGTCGGAGATAGAGGCATATAAGTGACTTGCTCGTTCTTGATGGAATATTCTGGTACAGGATCCGAGGCGTAGGTCTCAGGCAATTAAACCACACAGACACAATATGACAATTCTTGTATTAAATGTAGGTAATCAATTCTCACAAATTACTTAGTAGGTATACAATTATCAGAGTTGCGTGAACTACCGATCCCGTTTGGGGGTCCGAACTGTAAGGCTCTCACTAATCAAATCCTCCTCGACTCAATGCTCTCCAATATTTAAAATGTCTCCGGTGCCCCTCCAAACGATTCCGGTCACGTGACTCGTTACGTCACGATGTTCACACCCCACTGTTACAATGATATCAACTGAGTTACTAATTATCGTTAAATTATCGTGATATATATATAAATATTTAATTTAGATGAGGATTGTAATCAAAATTAAACAATAAAAACACAAAACAAAACTTTGTTTTTAATAAGAATAAACAAATGTGATAAAAATAAAAATAAGTTTAAATTAATCAACGCTCGTCATTTACCTAAGCGATTGTAATTTTTATGTATTTTTATTAGATGTAATAAAATATTTCTAAATAAATGTGTCTGTCCTCTATAATTATAGAATTTATTGTCTATGCATGTTACTAAAGGTGAGTATATGGTATAATAATATATATTTTTGTGTTGATTTATTTGTTTATGTACTTTTAGTTTATAAATTAGAAATATGTATTAACAATAATATTTTTTGTTAAATACCAAGCCGCATTTGTTAATATCAAACCTCTGTCGACTCATTTGTACTCTAAATGACGTTGCAGAAATATTTGTAATAAATGTCATTGAATATTAAAAAATCCGCTTTAATATGGTATATTTTTTTAATTTTCTTCTTTTTTCATTTTCATGCTTATTTATTAAGTATGTTTTGTTTTCATTCATAAGTTAATTGGTTCGTGTACCCTGAAGTCGGTATAATTAGCTCTTAATTATTCTGATCTCCACGTTTTAATTGCAAAACCTCCAAGTTTATTCATGTTATATAAATGTTATAAGGGTAAAAAATTGTGAGCTATATTTATATAAAAAAAGACTTACTCATCATATAATACTTTCTATAATATCAATACATTCAATTTAAAGATATAGTTTTATTTTGAAGTATTAAAACCTCAAAATAAAATAATTCAAACAAAAAAAATCGTACAAACTGTGCACAATTTTAAAGTGCAAGTAAAAATATGTGCAAATTTACTGCACATATCTTTGTTAGTTTATGATGTAAAACTAATAATACTATTGTGATGTTTGAAAGGTTAACCTCTGCCACCATATAAAATATATATTACTCTGATTATAATTGTCACAGTAAAAGAAAATATAGATTTAAGCTTTATAGCTTAATAGTAATAACGATAGAGTAAAACAAACTAGACGGATTTTTATTACATTTCTTGTGGAGTTGGCTTTATAAGTCATCTAGGATTCTTGTTATCTCTTAAAATACGACAATTTTAAAATTAAAATAACCAAAATGTATAGCTTATGATATTAATTGGAAGAAAATGGTTTAGGGGCGGGTGATGACGAAGTTGCAAGAAACAATAACCAATTTTTTATGAAATTTAAACTGGCATTAATTATTGTTTCGATAAGATTCTATTATAATTCAACGATCGAAAATCTAGTAAAAGATAGTCATTATATTAAAAAACGTATACCATCTAAATACTTATGAATTTATTGGCATTTGGCCTACTATATATCGCAGTGTCTCCACTCCTCTAGCTGTTTCAAGCCAACTATTGGTAAATTCACATTAGATATTAGTAATGTATTTTTTTTTAATATACATTCATGATATAATTATTAATCTCCCGAAGGTAATCAATGTCACTAAATAACAATTGCACAATCAAAGTAAATACTATGATAGTCTAAAATATCATAACCTATACTATACTTTATATTTAGATATAACTTTAGGCTTCGAATGGTGTTTCTTAGTAGTAAACTAAAATAGCAAATTAATTAATAAGCCGTTGTTGACTACCATGTGGTTAGCCTCTCATTTTTAGTCTCTAACATTATTTTTATCATACTGAAAAACAATATAAATAAATATGAAACCATCGTACAGTTTGAAAGTTGCAATTAATTCACGAATACCGCAGTGCAATTTGTTTGGAGCCCATACCGTGGTTTCGTTATCTATATATTAATATGTGAAGCAAAAACTTTTGACCCCGTTTTACGAAAATTGTGCAGACGAAGGAGTATGAAATTTGACACACTTATAGTTTATGTGTAGAAGAAATGCAGAACGCTAACATTTTACAATAATAAATCACTTAAATATATATAAATCAATGATAAAAAACATTACAAACATTAAGATGCGATCTACATTACATTACATTACTACTTTACACATACTACATTACATTACATTACTACTTCATTGTTAACGCTGACATGTTCAATGTCATGTATATATTTGTCTAATGTCAAATAGTCGCACATGTCAGAGACCATCGTTGATAGACGCTTGACGTAATATATTAAAAAAGAAGAACAAATGCATTATTATAATGCATACAGATTTTAACACAAACTTTCATAAATATTAAAACTTTAGATACGGTCAAATTTCGGCCGTTGGGCGACAACTAGTTTATTTAATTTAAATTAAAACGCTTGATAAATCCCAGGATGGTTAATTGATTTGGTTTTACTGAATCAGAAAAAGTCTGAAATGGTTTTCAAAATATAACAATTATAGGTTACTTAAAATGCAGTTTTTAATATTGGGTTTTACTAAAATACTTAAGTTTATAGTAATTCTTAAATTATAAATAATACAAATTCAGTTTTTTTTGAGTGCTAGAATAAAGTTTATTTTGTACACCACTTAAAACAAAATTAAGTTTGAATAATTAACGAAATAATTTATTTTGAATTTGACTAACTATATTTTGAATTGTTTTAATGTCATAAAAGTCAAATAAAAAATAAATGTCACTTTGCTCTATTATTTTATAAAGTCTCCTCGTGATGCTATCCTTGTGAGGAGAGAGGAATTAGCGTGAGGGAGAGTCCCTCTTGCCGAGGTTGATTTCGCCGCCCGTTAAGACGGGCGTGTTTGACATTGGACCCTAGGGAACAATCGTCTCCCAGAGGTAGAGGAGGGGAGGGGATGAGCTATAACGCCGCCGGGGCTATCAGCCCATCGGGTGAGACTGCAGATGGTGATACCTAGCTAGGCAACCAGCGATTACGGCAATAGCTCGGGAATTGGACGCTCCTGAATTTTCACAAACATATTTATTGCCCTCATACTATAAAATAACAACAGCAGAAAGCGACACTTATTGTCACTAAAAAATATAGTACATAATCATAAATTCAAGTTTAAGTTTTATTTTAAAATCGATTTACAATTATGAAACCACGGTTAATGAAAATCAACTTGAAAGTACAAAACTAAAAAGTTTTAGATTTTCTCATTAAATAAATTGAAAAGTTTTCCAAGTAAAGTATTATATTATACTATTGGTTGAGCTATGAACAATGAACTTTTGAAAGGAACTATTTTTTAACAGTAGACATATTATACTAAAAATCATAACAGTGAAATAAGATGATAGATGGTAATAATTTATATACGGCAAGTAACAGTAACAAAACCTTTGATTACCTATATTTGATGGAAAATATATTACAGGAATACGTTCAGAAATTAATATTAGGAGATGATACAGAAGACAATAAACAAACGCAAGAGAATTTGCTGGTACTTTTTTTAATTAGGTATATATTATTTACATATTTCTAGAGAATTAAAAAACGACCATAATATAAATATTTTAAATGAATTAGTTTTAACTCTATATAATATAAAATAAAATATAATTACGCTGGCTGTGGTAAGAAAATACTTTAGATAGTTCATTGAGTATTCACGCAGCATCCTCCAATTTCGAGATAAGGATCATGACGACGTCTCATTATCTCTTCCTCTTATTATGCAACTATTTTTAATGTAATGATATGACATAATTTAATATTATTCGAGATAGCTCTACAAAGGGTATTTTTTAACAAGAAATTGAGAATACAATACCGAATTCGTTTTATTTTGTAGAAATGTGTAAGGGAAAACTGTAAACAATTTTTAAATAAAATTGTATTCTGTCCTCAGCTCTATGTTATGAGATCAAGTTTATTATATATGTTAGGCTCGAAGACCGAAAATGCTCCGTAGACGGAAAAAACGGCCACATTGCGTTTTGACTGCTTTTAAACGCTCGCAACGCGTTCTAGTAATTGTAGAACGGCCAGAACGCGTTTTGTCACACGTCAAACGGTCCGAATGCTTTCTAAATGTTTGAGTCGTATTATGTGCCACTGTCTACCTGCGTACAATAAAATTCATTTTGTACTGTTTTGTTTTGTATAATTTACCTAAACAAGCGGAGAAAATGGTAGCATTGTCCAATTCAAAATTTCCACTAGCTAAAATCGGAAGCTAAAATCGGAACCAGTGTTGTTGTAAGAGTTCCCGATGTGCTAACAGATGTCACACAGGTTAAATCCCGTCTTAACAAATTTGGTACAAAAAATGGTTCTCCCGAACGTCTCTATGCTTGCAATAAATTCACAATCGCCGACAGTAATTTTGTTAAAGAAAGTGAAAGAAACTATTTCCTTACGATCAGCTTTAACTCTATCTTCATGAAGCAAACAAGGTTTTGTTTAAGTTCGCATGACGGCACCCTGGTTTACTACGTGTAAGTGATCCTTCCTTTTTAAGTCTTAGAGTGTTGTTGCCATTGTAACCCTTATTTGTTATAATAAGTTTTAAGATAAAGTTTAGCCCAAATCTTATTTTACCAAAAGCTATTACGAAGAAAATAGTGAAACAAATCTAATTACATGGCTTTCTCTCACACACTTCCGTCTCATTATATAAAAGCATTTACACCACAGATTACAAACAAACGTGAATAAAATAATTTAAAATAAAAATAATATATTATTACAGTATTTTATCAAAATGTGACATTTGAAAAACTATGGTTTAAATTTTTAAAGATGACAATAGAAATGAGGTAGTAGATTTTTTAGAACATGTATAACCATGTTAAATTTATTTAAATTTAAATTAAATATAGAATGAAAAATAAACCGATCCAGGCAGGGATTCGAACCCGTGACTTGTGGAAAACCGTTCCCTTGCTTTATAAATTGAATTAACGTATCGCTACCCGCCTCGGTGAATTAACGCGGTTAGCAATTTTATCATTCTGACACCAGTTAAACTAGATAGTTCACTTAGAAATTAGTCTTATATGTTTAAATGCAAGCAATATTAAACCTAAAATGTATGACATATGAACATACAATTACAATAGGATGGTAATTAACAAGCAAAAGTGATCAAGAATTGAAAGCACTTTTGTTTTACTGATCGAGGCCAGTGGGATGCAAAAATAAGAAGTATTACCTACATGTATCTAAAAATATTTGAAACCGGAGCAAAATTAAAACTCACACATAAACGTGAAACAGATCGGACTAAGAAAACCCATTATAGAAGTATTTCAGAACATTTATTGCAATTCCTATGTTTTATTGCTTTGGAATATTGTCTTTGTAGTTCTTGTTTGTAATGCAATTCTAATATTTTATTTGTAAGTTTGTCCATCAGTCACGAAAATAATTTAGAAACTACATGGATTTTCATGTAATTTTTAAATAGATATACTCGAAAAACGTCATAAGCTTCTATTGATCTCGGAAAACAAAAGCTTCCCGGTAAAGTAATGAGTAATAACTCGTCAGCCGCTTCGGTTTGGTTATTTTTTTTATGTAGTCCTATATTGTTATCTCTATTCACTATTACTACTACTTAGCCAGTAAAGCCGAAGGAAAAGCTACTTGAATTGACTTAATAAATTAAATAACTGTTTTCATGATTATGGTATGTTTATTATCCTCATAAATAAAATACAAAGCTACAATACAATGTATTTCTTATATAACCATTCATTTTACCAAAAGATTGTTTACAATACCAACAAAGCGAAGAATATAATAAATAAAAATTTCAAGTTCTATACAAATTGTTTCAATATTTATTATATTTGTTAATATGCAATCATGACTATTATTGACCGGCCGCTGTATATTGAGGTTTACAGAGTTAATTTATAATAAATTTTATTATAGTTAATTTATGTGTAATATTCCTACAAATTTGTAATTATTTCCGGTTTTGTCGAATATATTTTAAGAATAATTACAACATAAAAAAATCTCTTACAAGTATATAAAACTTACTTACAAATTATATTAGATGATACATTTTCAATAAATTATGCAATAAATTATGTATTATTTGATATTTAAGTAAGGATCTAGTTCTATATTACAAGTTAGTTTCACTAAAAATAAACTACCATGGCGTGCTGGAGAAACAATGAAGAATTATTATTATACTAATATACTAATGGGCATCTGTTATTATTTGGCTTAACACGTTCAAGTCACTGCACAATATTAACATAATGACAAAAATTTTTCGTATGTTCAGTTTTTGATTTATCTGCACTTTTTACCAATAACAAAACACTGACTTGATAATTTGTTAAAAAACTAAGTATTTGAACAAATATTCAAAACTTTTACTGTATTTTTACTAAAAAACAAAGAAACACGACTAGCTGCTGACAACCTTATAATCTTATAACTCCGTCTACTGTCTTTATATCTGGCTTCCATTTTTGTGGCAAAATGAAGTTTTAGTTGAGCGATTACCGTCTGACACCCAAAATCCCGAGGGAAATACGGAGGGGAAAGAAATAAGACAGAGGGGTAGAATAGGTAGGAGGAGGAGAAGGCTAGGAAAAAGGCTCTCCCCTTATGCGTATACCTCATTTTTGGGCTGGATAGAGGACGTTATACAATGGTGGCTCGAGGATCCGGGGTTGCTTACCCGTAAGCCCAAGAACTAATATCGGACAGATATTGGTCACCTTTAATTAAAGACCCATGACTCCGTTTCTTCCTCTGTCTTCGTTTTTGGGACACGCAATTAGTCCTCCAAGAGAGCCCCAACATCTTGAGCGTAGACCTCAGCCGAGATCTCAACCCAAATGTAAACATCGAGTGTTAAACAAGGTTGGAGTGTTGAACAAGGTGAGGCGGTTCTTTACGCCGGAGCAGCTATTTCTTTTATATAGGACGCCGGATTGCTCCTGTGTATAGTACTGTTTTAGTACGGTTTAACTATCTTTGGGATGCCTCAGCTCAGTATTTGCATGACACTCAGTATTTGCATGACACTCAGTATTTGCATGACAATTGCGTAGAGACGTTACGGCTATTGCAGTCTTATATCGCCTACACCACGGCGAGTGCCCCGACGATCTCTTTCAACTTAACCCATTCTCTCTTTTTCGATCCAGAACAATACATGCAGCGCAGAAGTACAGTTTGTTCACGGCGGAATTTATGTCATCACCGACCATACGATTCAACACTTCACATTTATGTAGGTATCAAAATTCAATTACAGGACACTTGTTTCTTCCCACTGCGATCCTAGATATTTCAAGCGGGGCGTGAAAAGACATCTTACAAGGCTGCCATAGTGGAGACCACCATACTGCATTCTATTTTGCATGAATGAAAATGGTGGCCACCATTTTTGGACTTCACTGACTGCTTCAGATCGGGCAGAGTGGAGTCACTTCGGTAGGCAGATATTAGAAAAAAACATTTTGTTGCAAGTTGTCCGATACGTACAATCAAAATGGCTAAAGTTCAGACATTTACAAATGCCAATTGTGATTGCAACGCCTGGATTAGCCTGACTTTATTTTATACGTGGCTGGTTTATTTCTGAGAGAGGTTGATTCGATTTTAAATATAATCTAAGATCTTTTTACAAGGGTAGAAGATTTTAAGATCACAAACATTTATAGTTATACATTTTATTACGGTTGTACGACTCTGTTTTTATTATATATGTTAACATTTACATTCCTTCGAAAATATTTTAGTTAGATGTTACCAACGCGACGTGTGTTTGCATCGAACAGTAGAAGGTTAGAGTCTCACACTGATAAAAAAATATTAACTCATTGACAAAGTGCTGAAAGTTGAAACTAATCATTAAATACATTGTTATGAACAGAATTATCATCAATCACCACTATATTATTTGATTACAATACACGAATGAGTATTAAATACATAACTATTTCTTGTATTGTTATTTGTTTAAGGATTCTCAACTAATCATTTTTTATCTTTAGCATATATAATGATTTATTTTACAATAATATCAATATTTTATTTAATATTACATAAAATAAAATCATTGGTTATTCACTGGTAATAACAATAAACGTAGAACAATATCCAATACTAGATACCTATGTAAATACCGATAGTAATTTGTGATTTTGATGCGTAAAAAAACATTCGAATATTCAAAAAATTACATTTATATTGTAAACTTCATAAAATTAATTATAAGAGCAAAAGTGTTTACAAATATGACAATTGATACACATTAAATTTACATTCAAGTAAGTTCAATTTTATGCAAATGTAAGGAGTCGCATCTAAGTTTTGATTATTCCTCTTATGCAATCAACTTAGCTCTTTTGTGAAACAAACTCACGGTTTCCATTTAAACTTCTAAATTTAGTTGGTGATGTTATAAACATGAAGTATTTTGTATTATTGTAAATAATATACAAATATTTTATGCAACTTTCTTCCTTTTAAATAATTGATTGTTATTTAAATTTCAAAATGTTTTTAATTCGTCAGATTCAGTCATTTGTAAGGACTATAAAAGAAAACTTTGTACTACGAGAGGGTTCAGTGGAGCAGGGCTGAGACTACTGACACAGTTCCTGTACGAATAATACAAATACAGGCTAAGCGTTTAATCGTAATCTGTTTGGGGATTTGAAATTGATTTGATCTTGTTAATTTTGTTTGTTTAATTATGTTTATAACCAAAGGCTCTGAGAATATTTTATCACTTAGTGTGACTTAAGTCGAACAAAGGAAAGAATTTAAAAACCGGTCCAAAAGCAAATTTTTTTCTCTATGGAAATTAATTTAGCACCTACAAGCATGTAAGGTTTTTTAAAAGATTACTAACAATTTGCGACCTTTACGACAAGCAATATTTATTATTAACCGACTTCTTCAAAAAGGAGGAGGTTCTCAATTCGGCCGGTATTTTTCATACATTTTTTTTATGAATGTACACACCGATTTTTCCGAGGTTTCTGAACCGATTTACCTAATTTTTTTTTGTTTGATGTGGAATAGTTTTGAATTGGTCCCATAAAAATTTTAGTCAGGTAGACCCATTAGTTTTTATTTTATAAGCATTTTTTTATGAGCAGTATTGAACTAGCTTCTCCGGAAGGAAATCAAAACGTACTGTGACTAATGACATCTGTTGTTGTGGATATGTGAAGTCTGACGCGCCGCTGCTAGCCGGTTCTCACGTTGCTGAGCAGACTCGGTTGCTGTGCGGTTTCGTATCACTTCTAATCTATAAGCCCTCTGCTCAGGCGACTCGTTCTCTAAACGCTCATTAATGAGGTCAAGTCTATTTACTCTCTGTTCAAAATACTCATTCGCAAGAAGCTCTTGAATCTTACCGAGGCTAGAATTATGCTGATCAAGAGTTTTTTTGACGTAATCGTGATTTAATAAATGCCTTCATGGCCAACCAACGTATTTCAAGATCTTTAATAGTCTCACAAGAACGTGAAATTGTATTATGAAGAGAATTTTTACGGAGATGACTATTTTTATCCGTTCCCGTTTCTTGAGATCTGTATTTTTTAAGGAATGCAGCACCTTTTGTGGGTCTAACCTTGGCTAATTGATAATATAGCAATAAACTAAGAAGTCTTAAATAAAAATTTAAACTATTTAAAAAAAAACGACTTTAAAACTAAAAAGTAAAAAATAATGAAAATTTAATATTTATTATATACTACCTATTATTTATGTCTTATTTACTAATAGGTTTGAAGTCAGTGCCAAGCCTTAAACAAATAATTATATTTAACCACTTAAATGACTACGAGCAAATTAATACAATGAAATGTCTACTTTAATGAATAAGATAGGTAAATAAACATAATAAATAGCAATTATAAGCAGCTCAATCAATACGAAGAATAGTGAAAAAACAAACCAAAACTATGAAAATATATTCAACAAAATTCTTAAACTAAATGGACATGTGAATTATGTAAAGCCTAATTCAAAAATTAAGATACGCATATAAAGCTATAAAAGAACAATTAAATCTTAAAATGATTACTAGCTTGAATCGATACGAAGAAAAACAAAAAAATAAATAATTACGAAAATGTATTCAACCGAATTCCTATACTTCAAACCTATTAGTAAATAGGACATATAAATAGTAGATAGTATATAATAAATATTAAATCTTTATTATTTTTTACTTTTTAGTTTTAAAGTCAGTTTTTTTAACGTAGTTATTTTTATTTACTTATTCAACTTATTTATTTGTGTCGCCGGAAGATCGCCTTTTGCTATTTCAATGTTAACTTGTGTATGTAATATATATATATATATATATATATATATATATATATATATATATATATATATATATATATATATATATATATATATTGCGGTGTTCATTAAATAATAAATAATAATAATAAGTATAAGTTAAATAAAATATGAGTCTGTAAAACAATATTTAAAATGTATGTATTGATTGCCTTAATAAATGCGCTGTCTAAACCACAATCCTTTTCAAAGCCTAAAAAATATTTATAAAATTTTACTAATTTAACTTATTTTATTCCGCAAAGTATAAAGGCTTGAGCGGTTTAATTGTTTTATAATCGCTTTTGGAGTTGTAATATGCTGGCGTTGCTTTTTAAATGGCCACTACCTAATGACTCGTTCTAATAGTTCGGAGGCTTTGATGAAAAAATAATAAACCTTTTGTAAAAAGTATTAGGATAGGATAGTAAAATATTTAATTTATGTATGTTTAAGTTTAAATATCTTAGCAACGAACATTTAAGACCAAGACATACTCACATTTAAATGAATATATATATATATATATATATATATATATATATAATCATAAATATAATATCATAATCGACTAATGTACTCCAACCAACCAACTATTACCAAATAAAGCAGCGAGCTTAAGTATTCTAACGACGAAGCTTCTTAGCATTCCATGGATTCACCGTGCGGGTGCCGGGCCCATCGCGTTGCAAGGAGAGGAGTGCAAGCAGTGCCTGGAACTTGCGACCCAGGAGTAGGTTTAAGGGGCCCCTTTATTATGCGCAAAAACGCTCACCTTCACCCTCCACACTCCTCTCCCTACCTAACCAAATTTGGAAAGAGCCTACTAATGCCGCCTTTGAATTACGTTCTAGAAATGAACCGATGCTTGTTCTAGAAAGGCCAAGATCTTTAAGTAGGCTATAGAGAGATTTTGCTGTTATACCTCTCGCTCCCACTTCTACCGCGTACAAACTAACTATAAATTTATTCCTGATCAGTTCGTTGGTTAGTTCGTAATACTTATTGAGCTTGAATGTGTGATTCCTTGGGATGTTTGTTTCCCAAGGAACAGTAAGCTCCACAAGTATCACGCGCCTCAGATGTTTCGAATACAGGAATAAGTCCGGTCTGGATGACGAAACACCAACATCCCCAGGGATTTTGTAATGCTTTTCATACGTGCCCATCATGAGAATCCAATCAGGAGCCGCGCCTAATATTGAATAAGGCTTCGCTTTTGATTTTTTGGAGGAGCCTTCTTTTACGAATTCTATAGATCGTTTGGTGGTTGTTATACCCTTCCGCGCTCTTGCTACTGAAAGACTAACCGCTTCCCGTATGATTTCTAATACCTTGTCGTGGCGACGCGAGTATTGACCTTTATCTAGAAGTACCCTACACCCTACTAATAGGTGTTTCGCGGTTCCTATTGCCTCCCCACAGATGTTGCAAGACTTTTCGGTGGCTTTGCCCCATCTTACTAAATTACTTTGATCTGGGAGAGTCATTTGGAATGCATTAAGATAGAATTTTAATAATGCTGGGGACCAATCATAAATTAAGGTGCGCCACTTTAAAGCTAGTGGAATACAAAAATCTCCTATGGTCACCCATTCGTTTTGAATTTCTAGGCTCATCGCGTGGAGTCGGTAATTATCGTTTTCGTCTTGTCGAATAAAAGATTTTGTTTTGTGTATATATATATATATATATATATATATATATATATATATATATATATATATATATATATATATATATATATATATATTATATAAATAGAGTGGAGCCCCTTACGGTTACGGTTTAATTATTCTTAATAAACTCTAATTCTATTAAAAAATTACAGTAAATTCAAGATATGTTTCATTCGATAAGTATCCTGAATCGAAATTCTTAGATACATTTAATTATAATATTGCTCTGATAAAGAAAAGTTACTCATAAAAGGACAGGATCGTTAGAATTGAAAAACATTGAATTGCTTATAATTGCCTTTCATAATAATTACTGCCCTGAAAACATTTTATCAGAGATGGAAAAATGTAACAAAAATTACCTTAAAAAATATTAGAATTATTTTTTATTTCAAAGGACTCTTTTTATTAAAACTTAATCTAAAACGAACAAATGCTTAAATAAAACGTCAAATATCACAATTTATATTTTTTTAGTAGACGAAGAAATTATATTTACAATTTAATAATTACAAAAACCTTTAACAAATAAAAGATTAAAATATACTTTCAATAAATCGTTACTATATATAAATATTCGTATAATCGTTACTATATATATAAATAAGCGTTGATTTTGTTAGTTTTGCGGTTGTGAGTTTATCTTCTGAACGTATAAAAACGTATAATGTGAGATTTTGCTTTTTTGTTACACCTTTACTTTTTCACTGACTACTCAACTGATCATACTAACACCACACATACATGCCATGACTACAGAAAAGGACATTTTTTTAATTTTAAAAAAATACGGATCCCAAAACTTTAGACGACCGGCCGACACATCAGTTTTTTGGTAAATTAAAATTGATATTTGTTTTATAAATTATAAAAAATTAAAAGACATTGTTGTCACGATATTACAAATATTGGGAAAAATAGTTTGATATAAAACAAGTAATAAATAAGAATAGTAAAATTTATTAAACACTAGTGTTTGTTAAATACTTTAAAGTTGCAGTCCCAATTACGCAAAAAGTTATACACGTGGTAAGTTAGTTAAAGTTAGCTAAGATTATGAATTAAATTTTATATCCAATTCGATTTAAAAAACCAATATCACTCCGAGGTTTGTCAAAATATCTGCAATAGAATATATTGAAACGTAAGCAATGTACAATAAATTGTTAAAATTTGAATATGTTTTCGACTTTCAAACAATTGAATTCTAGAAACAAACCTACGTGTACCTCAAAGGCTGGAAAATAAACTCCGCATCTACATTTCAAAACTATTTTATCTGATTTTTCTTTAAACTTATTTTCTTTGGTAAGTCTTGAGTTTTCCTTATACGTTACTGAATGAAATAAAAACTACATGAAATAAAGAACATGAAATGCTAAATTATTAAAGTATTAAAATCCTTACTAATTGCTTAGAAGTAATAAGTAAAGATCTTTATAACAAAAAAACATCTTGATTTTTTTATTTAAGATGCATTTATATAATGAATTATTAATGTATAAAGAAAAACATATTATACTTCCACATTCTCGCATTTTATAAGTCAACAACCTCAATAGTGCCAAAAAAATGCAAACAAAAAAATATGGTGTTTAATTTTTTTTATTGGACCGCGAATGGTCTCAATAAGATTTGATGGTAAGCCTCCTATTCCGCTACGAGAAAGATCGTTTCACATCAGAAATATGCTTTGCAATTCCCCTAAGCTGTGATCATCAGACTTATGATAGCAAATTGGCAAATTGGCAAATTGATGATACTTTGAAAATTACAATAATTGATTAATGATGTAATTAATATAATATAACAAATATATTCAGGTTTTCTTATCATAAATGTTATATTTCTAGTTTCGAAAAGTTAAAACCATACATATTTTACGTTTTAACTTTTAAGTGCTTTACAAGTCAATATCATGGAAGAAGATAAAAACCATCTTACAAGTATTGTATAGTACCGGAGTGCAAAAATAGTATTAGAAAAACAACCGACAAAGTGTTTTTTATATTCCAAAAGATGCGAAAATACAACAACAATGGTATATGCTCTATAGTAATTAGAAAGGATAATATATGTCTTAAATTGTGTTTATATTGTTGTGAAGATCAATTTAACGTAAGTATACTTTATTTATAATAAGTTTAATTTAATATTTTAAATTTATAGTTAGTTGCATTAGCTATTGAACATTAGAAAGTTTGAGTTTAAAATTAACCTAACCTAGTTTACAAAAGTTCAGTATAACTTTCTATAAAAACCGTATTCTTTTTTTGGTTTTACGAAATTTTTATGATTGTCGATTTATCTCAGGTTAAATTAAGCTTTGCGAATCGTGCTGCGTATGCTAGTGTACTGTGAATAGTAACTAGTTTGGCAGAGTTATTTTTTTAATTAACTAACTCAAATTAACAATATAAAGTTTTGGGATATTACTTAAATTGTATTATAAATTAAAGGTATTTTTATTGACATTTAAATTAGGACAAAAGCTAATTGAATGATAAATCTTCTGTTTCAAAAACTTTTGTTTTCTCACAATGTATTCTTAAAAGGTAGTGTATAAAACAATTCCTACGTTTAATAAAAGGCTTCAAAGTATATAATGCAAAAGCTTAATTAAAAAACTTTTTTAAATCTCCTTGTATTGAAGTTTTTTTACTGTATAATTATTTTGGATAACTTTGTGAAATAAAAATTCTTTTATAAGAGTAGAGAATACAATTAATATTTTAAATTGTAAAATAAAATCATAACACAGTAGCAAGAGTATTAAATTTTAAAACATTAAAAAGTAAAAATACGATACTTTTTATAATAATACTCGTCTGATAGTCAAAATCATTTACGACTATTTATTTAAAGATAATGAACCTGATATGAGGAAGTTCAATAAGGTTTATATTCAGCATCCTTAAAATTAAATTTGCAATGAAATCGTGAAAGTTATAGTTATAGTTAAGTTATATGTACAGACTATTGTTAATAGTACAGAGTATTGGGCAAAACTTATTCTGATTGTAAATTTTCAAGAAAATATTCAACAAATTCGATGGCTTTGAAAAAATATAATATGAGTGTTAACATTTTTTGTTAAAAATGCTTTTACTTTCTCAATAAACGTATAAAAGAACTGGGTGATATAAAATTTCGCTAGCGATACTACATCACTTTACTTAATACAAGCAAAAGAAATATACGCTTCGAGTAAAAGCCAGTGGTGTTGATAATATATTTATTTCATAAAAGTAATATAGAGGAAAGTATATATGTTACCGTATGATCTAAAATGATTATGAATTTTTTGGTAATTTATTTATATTATTCTTTTTAGATATTTTGCAGTAAAGTTGAGGTGCATACTTAAATATTAACTTTAAATAAGGAAAATCTTTTTATAAACTGGTGTCTCTTAATTAGAAAGAAAATAATCATGTAATTATAACTAATCATCTATATATATATTTTTTTTAATTTTTTTATTTATTTATTTATACATGGGAAAACATACAGCATACATAATTACACAGAAAAAATACACAATTCAAGTGGTCATTATGCCAACAAAGTTTCCACTTGTAAATAAAAACAGGAAGTGAACATTATCTCAAAATATTTATACAAAAAAAAAGAAAACCATATTTTTGAAAAGGGAAATACAATATTGAAGAACAATTTAAAAGATTATAAAAACAAAAAAAAAAAAAACTTAAAACATATCAAAAAACAAAAATAAAGAAAGGTGATCCTTACAAAAGTTTATTTTTCTTATTATTTTTAAGCAAAGAGATAAATCTATTAAATTTGTTGCTGAACAAGTCGATGTGATTATATTTTTTGTTACATGCCTTACATGCTCTTATAATAAAGCGATTGCTACAGTAATTGGTTCTGCAAGGAGGAATATAAAAAGTGTCGCGAAGACGTGTACACAAGCGGGGACAAACAAATGATATTTTACTTAATAAATAAGACGAATCAATTAAATTATTTAGAATTTTAAACAGAAAACTTTGATCTTTATGGTCTCTTCGCGTTTGTAATGTTAAAAATGTTGAGGAAGATGTACCAAATTTGAGATGCAACCTTCTAAGAAATTTGTTTTGTATATTTTCAAGAGAAGCTATATATTTACCATAGTTAGGATTCCAAACAGTAGATGCATATTCCAAATAAGATCTAACATATGCATTATATAAAATAATATAAGTTTTGGGATTTTTAAAGTCTTTTATCTGCCGTGATATAAAACCTAACATCTGATACGCTTTAAGTGAAATTTTTTCAATATGGTTATCGAACATAAGTCGATTGTCAAGATATACTCCAAGATCCTTAACCTCAGTAACCCTTCTTAAATTAGTTTTCAACAATGAGTAATTATACAAATTTGTAATTTTTTTCCTTGAAAAAGAAATTGTGCAACACTTTTCTAAGTTCAAATATAAGCTATTTGATGTACTGTACCGCTCAAAATTGTTCAAGTCTTTTTGCAGGTCAATACAATCCTGACTGTTTCTGATAATTTTGAATATTTTTATATCATCAGCATACATAAGTATCTGAGAGTTTTTGAAACATGTCGTTATATCATTAACAAATATGTTAAATAGTAAGGGTCCAAGGTGAGAGCCCTGGGGCACTCCTGATGTTATAGGTACAAAAGTGGATGTAAATCCTTTCACTGCAACTGCCTGAGTTCTGTCCCTGAGGTAAGATGTAAGCCACCGGAGCAAATCACCGTGCACACCAATGTATTCCAATTTATTTTGTAGTAAACAGTGAGAAATTTTATCAAATGCTTTGGAAAAATCTGTGTACACTACATCTACCTGGTGACCTTCTTCCATGGCTTTTAAAACGATATCTACAAACTCACAAAGATTTGATTCTGTTGATCGCTTGTCAACAAATCCATGTTGTTTGCTTGTGAGCAAGGGTCTAATTAGTGGAAACATTGTATCAAAAATAATTTTTTCAAAAGTTTTCGGTATTATGGATAATTTAGAAATTCCACGATAATTTTTGATATCTTTTTTATCGCCTTTTTTAAAAATAGGAGTCATTAAAGATTTCTTCCATTGAGCTGGCATACAGCCAGTTTGTAATGATTTAGCAAAAAGAATCGCTAAGGGAATGCAGAGTGTTTTACTACAACGCTTCATAAATATAGGATGGACACCATCAGCACCACCAGCCTTAGAAATGTCCAATTTATGCAAATAATGCTCAACTTTTTCTTCAGTAATCTCAACCGTATTTATTAATGTTTGATAATGGTTATCAGTTCGATTTTGTGAAATAGCTAGGGCTTCATGAGTCTCAAAAACTGAAAGAAAGTAATTATTAAACATCTCAGAAATTTTATGAAAATCTGAGCTAACCTCAGAGTTCAAGTACATAGTGTCCTCTAAATTATTGCTGCATTTTTTAGATTTAATAAAAGACCAAAATTGTTTGGAGTTATTTATAATATTATTTTCAGACCTACTTAAAAATAAATTATAGCATGAGGTTACAAGTTGTTTCGTTTGACATCGAAGCTCTGAAAATTTCTCATAATCGGCTGTTCGGCCGTAAATTTTCCATTTTTTATGCCATTTAAGTTTTTTCTTTATTAAAGTAATTAGGGGACGAGAAAACCAATTAGGATATTTATCTGTCCCTGTAACAAACCTGGTTGGTATATAACACTTTATTATGTTATTTACAATGCGATAGAAAATATTTACGGATTCAGTGATATCTTTATCATATAGTTCGCTTTCCCAATTAATTTTATTAAGTTCTGCATTAATGACAGCATAGTCACCTTTATGATATTGATGAATTAAATGCCTGCTAGGTGTAAGATGACGTTTAATAAATGACATTTCTAGTTCAATATATAAAGCCGGGTGGTGTGCATCCTCAGGCTCTGCTAAAGGGGAAGTACGAGAAACGTGACAATTTAAATTTGAAAATATGAGATCCAACATTCTATTATTATTATTTACGACGTGATTAAACTGACTTAACCCTGTAAAATTCATAAAAGCAGTTAATTGATATATAAGATTACCTTCAGAAGGGTTCAAAATGGATAGTGACGTACTGTTATCACTACATGACCAAGCAGCCTTCCCCACGTTAAAATCGCCTATTAATAAAACATCTAGTTGTGAAAATTCAGTAATCAAATCAGATATATATTCAAAAAAACTTAATTGCGATTCAGATAGTTTAGAATTTTGAGGAAAATAGCAACAAAAAAGTAAGAGAGATTTTGTTCCTAGATTATGATTTAAACTAACTTTTAAATAAGAAATGTCTACATCTGGAAATACTGGCAACCATTTTATATGCTGAATATCTAAACAAATATCTCGACGTATTGCCACTAGGGTACCCCCACCTTTACTCATATTAAGACTATTGTAATCCCGGTCATTACGATATACATTATATCGGTTATCAAAAAGTTCCTCATTAAATATACCTGGTAATAGCCATGTTTCAGTTAAGCATATAATTTCATAATCCTGATTTAAAATATTTAAATATAATTGTTGAGTTTTAGTCCGTAAGCCGCGGACATTTTGATAAAAAATATGTAAGGTCATGACGGATGTAAACTACTTATCCTAAATTTAATTAGGAAATACTTGTATAAAAAAATCAGACAACATAACACATAAGTCAAAATACCGAAGTTTAACTGAATAAAAAGTCCTTTAAAGAGCAAATAATAAAAAAAAAATTGTACATATATAATTAAAGGATCAGTATAATAATCGACAAGTTCAACAACAAATCCCTTACTATAATGGTTTTGAATACTTTGTAATATCACTATCATTATTAATATAATAAAAAATATAAAAAAAAACATTAACATATACATACACAATATCCAGCTATACACTACATCGGGCAACAAAATAACACTTATTAAATTTTTTTTAAACAGTCTTCAGAAGTAATGTGTAGAACCGGCGAATCATTTGTACGTCGTACCATAACTGTACAGTTACGGACCCAACAAAAAGCGTAACCTTTTTCTTTAGAAATCCTCTTAGCTTCTTTAAAGAGTGCTTTATTCTTAGTCGAAAGGTGATCATTTATATATATTTGGTTCTGCATACCGGGAAAACCGATGACACTGGCTTTAATAGCTCCAAGCTTACGAAGACACGCCATAAAGTCATCTTTTTTGTAACGCGCTTGCATCTTTAGAATAATGGGCTTATACTTCTTGTCACTATCGTTTTTAGAAGCGACCCTGGTGATGAAGTCCACGTCAGTCTCCGTGCATAAATTGTAGTTTGATTTTTCAGCGAGTAATTTAGTTATATGAAACAAATTCTCACCTTTTTTATAAGGAACGCCATTAATTTGTATATTAGAACGTCTGACCCACTGATCATTCTTACTGTGGTTGTAATTAAGATCTCTAATAGTTGTCTTTAGGTTAATCATTTCAGTCTGGATGATATGAATTTGGGAAATGTCTTTATCAATTTCATTAATTCGTTCGGTGACTAAAGTCATGGACGATTCTATATTTGCTATTTTCTCAGTCCACTTTTTAACAGTGTCGGTTACTTTTTTAAATTCGTCCGTTATAAATATTTTAAACGACTCAATAGTCGAACTCAAACGATTAAAACGTTCATCAAAATGAGACATAAATGACTTAGCTTCGATACATTCCGACTGAGCTACACTCATTGTTTGCGGGCTGTTGTTATTATTTTTCTTCAAAATCTTACAATTAGAACACTTCCATTTTGCTTTATTCATTGGTAACATTCTTTTAAAATCATTATCTGATAATCCAACGCATTGATGGTGGAAGACACCTTGACACGCAGCACATTTTATCGACTCTTCTGGTTTATAAGCCAGCGTACATTGCTTACAACAATCCATTACAAAAGAATATTCACTTTTGTAGTATTAATTGCATAAAATTGAGGGTAATCAGTATAAACGTTGTAAGCGCCGTGGATATCTTGTCGCTTACGCGTTTCTATAAATTCGCAATCCACTTCAAGCAATTATGAAAACGTATTCACTATAACGGTTATTATATTTGCATTACTTTCATACTAATTGCACAAACACAGACACACAACTTTATTGATATTCCTATTCAATATATGGAAATATATTTGAATAAGATAAATGTTCACTTCAAATTATAACTTTAATAACTTTTAATAATTAATAACTTTTAATAAGCACTACTGTTTAACGTCTTAACGCTTCCGCTTCCGCGTTCTGACTGATTTATATATATAAACCATGTTTTATATTTAAAAGGGTGTCAATTTCTCAATGAAGTATCATTTTTTTAGCCTTAAAATTAAGGGACAGAATTTCGTTGGAATTTGGGAAGAATGTTTTTTACTGATAGCTATTATATAGAAACGTAATTGACATTTTCAACAGCAAATCAATGTCGGAATATTAAAAAGTATATATAATAATATCGGAATATTAAAATCTATATATAATATGGCAAATGTTTAAAATGAATCAAATCAAGTCACCATAATCAGTTCACCTTTATTAAATTATTCAAAGATTTAATGTCATTAACTCGAATCTTTCAATGAGTTCAAAGCTACAAAATCTTCAGATTCACAAACTTTTACCATCTTATGCTTTTAGAACAATATTCTAGCAAATAATCAACATCACATTTAGCATTAATATGAAAATTTTAAGTCACAAAACAGACTTTACGCCTTTCATTACAAAGCACATAATCTTAAAACAAAGCAAAGTCTAATTCTCAGCGTAAGTTGTCTTGTTTTGTACAATATAAAGCAACGCCTTAACTAACGTATTTGTCTTAATACAGTTGGAATTTGAATTAGTTATACTTCCTGAAGATGAAATATAAATTACTCTTAGAAAATAATATTTACTAAAATTATTAAATTATTAAATATTCATATACAGAACCACTAAGTTCACAAAACTATGCAATAATCATAGCATAGAGATGAATTTGCAATTAAATTTTATCAACATTTTAGAACAGCAATTTGAATATAATTTTGTGGCTTTTGGTAACTGTCTTTATTAATAAAATAAATAATTAAACACAATTATTTTGAAATCATTTGTTGAAATGGACTATTATTTTTAAGGCTATACTATAATGAGTAATCAAATCTAAAAAGAATTAATTATAGTTAAATAATAGAGTCATATCCATTTTAAAATAAGATAATAATTATTGGAAATAGTCATGAAACAGTTCGAAATCAGAATTACACTGAACTTGTAACACGAATTATTATTCATTACGAAAGTAAATACTCGCAAGTAAATTTTGTGAATCTACATTAATTATAGAGATTTTATAAACCTAAGACGAATAAGAGGTTGAAAATATAATATAAATTATCTTTTTTGTAATACTAAACTTGACTTAAATCTATAATGAAAAGAATGCTTGAAATCTTATATAATATAGAAGGTTTGGTTGTGTATTTGAAGTACCATCTAAAATGCCAATTATTAAAACACTTTAAATTAAAATTGAAGGACAATTTTCAAGTTCTACAAGCATTAGAGCGAAAATAACGATAAAACTTAAATTGAACAACCTGAAAATTAAAGATGCCGGAACCATGCCAATTTAAAAGATTTAATTCCAGAACCAGACTTCACAATAGAAGGAAAATATCGAAAGGTATATCACGTTCTCATTTAAAAAGTTCTATAGATCATTTAAAAAGTTCTATAGATCTAGAAGATCACGGATTTAAATGGTTTGATTATATACGATCTCTTTTAGATTTATGATTGTAAATAATTTAGTCCCAGTTTTCGAACACCACCATGCTGTTGTTTCATCATTCATGTTTATTTTGTCTTGAATTCTGAGATATTTACTTTACCACAAATATAGTTAAAAAAATCACGTTATTGTACACATGATTAAAGGATATTTTAGCCATTTAAATTTATGGTATGGTAATTCAAAGTTGATTTTATTACTTTTCGGATTAAAAATAGCGGTACGGTGTTCAGTTAATCCGCGACAAAATAGGTCACTAATTTTTAGGTATAGCGTAATATATTATTTTCTTCATCAAAAATATTTTTGTAAACCTAACGTTCAAAGTTACTATTATTTTATATTTCTATATCCTCACAATTCATCACATATTCTATTAATAAAAACAATGCACAGTAAGATCAAATAATATTTGTTTTAAATACCACGGCCAGCTGAAAAGGTTCTGTAAAAAATCCTAAACATGAACCAGCAAATTTGTTGACTGTCACGCAATTGACATGATAAGTCCATTAGAAAAAAATATAAACTGCACTTTGCATGTGCGTGCGTGAGAAATAATATGATAAGAATAACAATTTTTTTTTGCCTTTATTATATCACCGATGTTTACACTTCCGACGCCTTCCTTTTTATTGATACCCTAATCTATTATTAAGTTCGTAGTGGTTACCAAGTGGCCGAAATCAGTCCGTAATTTTAAGGTTTTACGTTTATGGGGGCCTGGACCAACATTTTACTTAGAGATTTAACCGCCCCGTTGGTCTAGTGGTTAGCGCAGACGCCTAACGTATAGCGACGTAATGGGGCTCGGATTCGATCCCCGACAGGCGTGTATGTGATGAGCATAGATGTCTGTATTTCTGGGTTTGGTCGTTTATTAAATATATTCTCAGTATTTATAATGTTTATTTCTATGTATCTGTATCGTTGTCTAACACCCTTGACACAAGCAAATAATTTTCTTATTTAGGAGTTAGATCAATGTGTGTAACTTGCCCTGTATTATTATTATAATTATTATTATAAATTTATTTTTTTATTCTATTACGTCAGGCAGGAATCCACTCTTTGCGACCATTTGACATTTGACTGGTACTTGATATTGACAGTGTCAACGTAAACAATTAATTAATATGTGTAATGTTTGAAAATATATTAATCGATATAGCAAGTTTTCAACCCACTTTCTCTAGGAAACTGTTCCGTCGCTCTATCTGTTGGGTTACTTGATTGGCTACTTAATCAATCAATGAATTAAGCATTCTATACATCATGTTTTAATCTTAATGGTATAAGAGTAACAAACATACATCCACTAATACCAAACTTCGCATTTATAGTATTAGTAGGATAATGATAGTGTGTAAAGAAAAAAAAATAAAACTCAAAAAAAAAATTTAACGTAAATTTACGTTACTGATATCTTTATGTTAAGTGCTGTAACTGTTATTTACTGTTTAAAACAACACAGTTTTTATTTACAATTTATATCTATTGATATATTTGAGAGCTGCGAGTGAGCTTTCGAGCTTTTCAAATAAGTAGTGGTAGTGGAATTATTTCTGGTTGATTTAAAAATCTGTTAAACGGGTTCCGGAACATGTAAAGTATTTATTCGAAAGAACTTTTATATGTGAAAATGTTTATAAACAAATTAAGCTGTTTAAAAAAAAGTCTAGAATAAAAAGTTCATCGACACGGGCAGTAATGAAACCTGAATTGTGAATAATACATGTATATGCATATTTTGTATGTATATTTTTCTCTGTTACAATTAACCGACATATTATTTTTAAAGCAAAAGCAAATAATAATAAAACATATTTATACCAAACAAATAATAATAAAACATATTTATACCAAAAATATAAATTACATGAATAATAAAAGGTACCAAATAGTGGATTTACTAAGATTAATAACGTAAACTACTGTCTGTAAACATATTTAGTTATATAAAGCCTATTATTTTTTCAATAAATATAGTAAAAAAATCTTTTAAAAGGGCGGGGTTCTTTCTCCTTCTGTCATGCACAAAAAAAAATTGTTATGTATTTTAATAATAATTAATAATGAAAAAAAAAATTAAAAACTTTTATTGGTAGATAGATTCAATCAATTTCAAGAAGGTGGCAACTCCTGTAGAGCGTATTTCATTTAATACGTAATTATTTTATTACGTCATTTAATCACGGCATGCATGGCTGACCATGTCAAATTAATTCACCGTTTTAATCTTTTTAATATAATTTGGAATACTTTATGTAATAACATGCTCATAAACAATATAATCGCATACTAGCATTTTCTGCGCTACATTTTGCATCCTTAAAGATATCAGAACCTATTTGTTTTATTAAAAGCTTAAAATAGCTGTAGAATGTGAAAGTCACACAATTATTTAGTTTTTTCTGTCTGTACAAGTCCTTATCTTGCCATTTATTTATTAAAAATAATAAAGGAAAAAATTACCTACAATGTTTTTCTGTCAGTTTTCCGTTTAGTCAATCCATAAGCTTGTAGATTAGAACAGTCTTCCAGTTTAAAGACTCAAAAATCTAATGTATATTTAAAAATAACGAGTTAACTTAAGTTATAATAAAGTAATCAATTCTGTTATTCTCGAGATATTTTTACAATTCTTTTAGTAAAATGCAGTTTAATACGAACATTCTGGTGAACTTACCTGATAAGATAACTGATATAACAGATCAGATATCTCTGAAGAGTTGACAATTCCGCTGCTCTGTTCTCTGAGTTGGCGAGGAGCTAAAGGACGACGTGATAAAACCAAGGAACAAGAAAGGTCTTGGTTCTATGGTAAAGTTTTATCTACTATAATAACAAAATCCGTGGAAAACAATAATTCGAATAACCAAAGATGGTTTCGTTTCAATGGCTTTTAAGAGCAATTTTACAAATAAGAAAACAATGACTTTGAACACGTATTAATGCACTATGTGTAGCTAATATTAAATGGTTAGAGATATAATTGGTACATAAATAAAAACTAAAAAAAAGTAATAAAATCCCTTATCGTTTGCTAATTACGACCTGCTAAATTTAAAACGTACGTAAGTAGTTTAATAATGCTCCCTTAGAAAGAATATTCTGTAATTGAATTATAAGGTTATTCAAAATTAAAGCAATTTAGTGCTCTTCATTTTGACAAGTATATACAGTAACCTTATACGCAAGCTGTAAAATTCTCTCGAAATAAACGCGGTGGCCCATTTTTTTAATATAAAGAAAACGCAAAAACAATAAACTTAACATCAAATGAGCCACGAATAGGAACATAAAAACTGTAAAACAAAAGGGTGCCCTCGAATGCTGCAAAAAATTATCATGAATGCCCTAGGGGTTATGAGAGAGTAAAATAATACTCAATTAAAATTTACTTCAGTGTAACTCAAACATTTAAAATTATCTACTTTAAATTTCCTTCGATTTTAATTCGTCTGTAAATTTATCGAAGTATCATTATAATAATTACATAGCATGACATTGTTATAAATTTATGAATTATTAACTGTAGCATTGTCTTCAATGTCATAATTTCAATAAATATTTCCATATTATAAGTTAAAGAATAGTTCTATTACTATAAGAGCTAAATGAAATTTTATAAGATTATACAAAATCCGCTACCTCCTATTAGTTGGTCTGTAAGGGTTCATAAATTTAACGTTTTCACCAAAACAACCCTTGGCAACCACGGACCAAAGGTGCGTGAAGATTGAAAACGACCTTCGACAATGGCGCTTGGGTTTATTACGGGTAATTGTTCAGAAAGCGGTGAACCTCCCACTGTTATTGAAGGTATGCTCCAGAATCTGAATTGTTAGCCATTGATAAATGTTTAATGGTTATGATCATATCTATTCTGTATTTTTTTAAGACATTGATTCAAAGTTTAAGAAATCGAAGACCTAATCAAATTTTCAATGATAAAGTTATAAAATATTTATCCCATTATTAAACTTAGTTAAACTTTGTTTTGGAACTAATCATATTTTGAGGATAAAACCAGAGTATCTATTTAAGTTACTTTCCTCTGACTGTAACTTATTACACAAGTTAGATTGACTTCCCTTCCCACAACATATGGACAAAGAACTCTAACTCTGGTCTCTGCACCTTCATGGTTTAGAATAATTAGACGTTCGAGTGGAACTGTGAATCAGACAAAGTTCTAAGATTTGACTTTACAACTTAAAGATTACAAATTAAAGATAATTTGGTAATAAAAAGACATAAACAAAGGATGTTACATAATATGTTAAATTAATATTATAATAAAAAGTAGGTATATGATTTGTAACAAAAACAAAGATAATAAAAAAAATATTAAAAAATTTAAAAGACCCCCGAATTTTCAATTTATTTATTTTTTACCTTTTTAAGTTATGTTACTGGTTTCTTTATTATACTAAATGAACCTACGGATACATAAATTTTCAGTTGTTGAAGTATTTCTATCTATCTATCCTAATATTATAAAGAGGAAAGATTTGCTTGAATTTAATAGGCTCCGAAACTAGTAGACCGATTTAAAAAATTCTTTTACCATTAGAATCCTACATTATCCCTATTATTTTTATTCTTTTTAGAGTTTTTTTTGTATCAGGGGTTTTTAAAATTTTTAATTGAATTTTTTACTTAAACGTCCATTTAAATACTTTTTAAATAGAGTACTTAACAACCATATATAACACTTATAAATTTACACTGAAAAAAATAAAAATATGACCATGTAAACTTAAAGAATTCTGAGCTAGACATTCGACGCTATTTTGACGATCAACTTGCAGATATGGTTTTATTAAAAAAATATATATATTCTATTTTAAATGCTAAATAATATGTATTAGACATTCAGTTAGCTATGTGCATCAACAAAATTTTCAATACCGAACATTCACAAAAGCCAGTTTTGAGACGTTTTGCACGGTTTCATCCCATAGTGCGAGGTTTCCAATGCTTTGCAGCAATCGTGTTCACGGTTAGACGAGATGGAGGTGTCTGTCAGTAAATCAGTTAATTAGTCATCTACCTCCAACGTTTTCTAAGTTTCTCGGCGTACAGTTCAGGATTCACACAAAACGCACTAACAATATCTTAAAATTCAATGCGGAATACCATAATTTTGTAATGCGTTTGGAGTATTTCCAACCTGTGCCAGTGCTTTACGTTACGCTATTGGCCCAAAATTTAAATTTACGTAAACATACTTATTATTATTATAATACAGTTTTGAATATTATTTTTATTTATATGTTGAACTTTAATTTCGTTAAGATAATGTATACATTATATAGGATCAGGATGGCCTTTATCAGAATTCTCCATAATTATAAATATTTTTAATATAAGACTTTCAATAGATTATAAGAAAATATTAAACAAACATAATTTAATAAGTAAAACAATTCTAATATCATACCTAAATAAAAACATTATCCTCAAAATGTTAGTTCATTGACTTAATAATCTGAATTTGTTTTAATATTCTTTCTTTAATTTAATTACTTAATAATATAATATTATGTTTTTAAAGGAAGAATAAATTATACCCATTTAGGATAATTTTAATATCTACATGTCTATTTGTATGTCTGCATGTCTAGACTCATTTTCATAATAAAGTCCTTTTGATATCAAATTAAAACATATAAATCAATAGGTACTTTAGACCACCGTTGTTGAAAAAGAGATAAATGTTCATCCAAAGGGTTATTTTTGCAGACCTAGGCACAGATAATTTGGAAATGAAAAGGACTTTTATAAAATATACAGTCAATTTAATTACTACGATCAGAATTGAATTTCGTAATATTATAAGATTATTTCAAGATATTTTACATTCCAAATAAAAAAACAGGTCAATCAATCAATGCGGAATTAATTTATCGAAGTTTTAACTTACAGCTTTTATGCGAATAGAAAATGAAAAAATATATAATAAATAATTGTGATTGAATAATGTTCATGTAACACTGTAATAATATTAATATGAATTTACTTTTGTCAGTTCAGTTTACATAACATATAATCTTGTTATCAGCTGAGATTATAATTCAAAGCAAACTTGTAACAAAATGTTGCGAAACGTATTATTTTACTTTGTAGTTAAACAACAATTTTTAGGAAACATATCGTGATCTTTTTCACGTAATCTGAGATATAATAGTTTTTTTTATGGACCAATTATTTTAAATGGTTAAGAAGTTTTTGCAAAATAATTATTAAGCATTTAACAAAAACGCATTGTGTTAACTTGGAATATTGATGATTACATTTAATATTCCAAGTATAACATTTGCTCCTCAATTTTTTTCATATTTGCCATATTCTAAAAAATAAACATAAAATAATCTGCAAATTGTACATAAAATCCCAAGTGGCTTTACTGTATCCACTTATGATATATATTTAAGTCATCAATTAATAAAAAGTACATTTTGTTTTCTACTCGTTAATATATTCAAGAACATTTGCATATAAATACCAAGGTTTGAAATTATTTATTTTAAACGTATGCCTGTCTCGTCTGATTATAATTATTATATATTTCTCGCTTATATAATGAAAATGTAAGAGAAAACGAGAAGCTTGTATGTAACCACAATGATATTAGACACTTGAATAATTCTTTATTATTATATTTAGATTGAGTTAATAACTTACAATACCATATAAAACAATACTTGTCAAAAAAACCAAGACTCGCAACTCAGTTGTTCTACCGTAAAAAGGTGGGAGAGCCTAGTAATAACAAGTCTGTTATTAATTTATATTCCAGTCCCTAATAAAGCAACCTTCGATTTTAAGTTTTTAACTATGTAACCTAAAAAATCTTAAAGAGACCATATCAATATTAAAAATCTTTAACGTTATAAATAAATGTATTTACTTGGGAATCGAACTAAACGATCTAATTAATTTAGGTACGTATTACTTGTGAGATATATTGTATATTCACGCGATGGCCGTCTATATATTTATTTATTTAGGTAAGTAATTGGCCTGTCTACCTACCTACCTGCTTTAGGTATATGTGGTACCAAGTAAAATTTACGGGTACAATGGGTTTATTTTCGACAATGATAATGAGCATTTGAAAACAATGAAAACATTGTGCTACCATTCATTTTTATTACAACACCTAAAATAAAGACATTTTAAACCATGGTATCAAAGAGAAATAAAACCAAACTGCGTAGGCACCGAGCAAAGTTGAAGACATAGTTCTAAATAAATTATGACGTTTGATTTCGGTGAAAGAGGTACTTTGAAAAGTTTTTTGTCTACAAACTTTATTTAGCAGTCGGATCTGTTCAGAGTAAAAATTCCTTTAAGATTCAATAATCAACTCTGGTTAAACGCCGTACGTGTCAACTTCAGAATAATTTAGTCTAACAGACAGATAAAGAAAAGTATATTCAAAAAGCTGAACGTATACAAATAAGGCTTTAAAATAACAATGTTGTCCACGTCCATGCTAAGTTCACGCTTGGCTTAAAGTTTTACGAAAATATAATCAAATAGAGTGTTTTGAAAGAAATCTGTGTCTTAAAACTTAAAAGCTGAATTTGCATGAAACTTACACCGCGCCGAAGAAAACACATTATGACAAAATTAAGCGAAGGGTAAAAAGAGTATAAAAAGTGTTAATAGTAATAAGTAATATAATATTTCATAGATAAGAAATCCGAAATTATTAAAAAAAATATATCATATTTTATTTTACTTTAAGAAATTTCGTGTTTCAGTAAGAAGAATAATTAACATTTTTTTAATCAAGCTATGTGGATGTTTCTGAGAAGCGAAATATTTTTTGTCAAAGACGTTAAAACATTATGCAGGACAGTATTTTTTATTAACCTCTATAAAGAACGGTAGAAACGAAATTAAGGAGTAATCTCTTGGTACGTAATTTAATACCCCATAAGGTCATGTTATAGCTTTGTAATGAAAATCCCTGGAAAACCTGTCGTATATGAGATTTTAAAACTAAAACCTCTGAAGAATACTTAGGAGGCAAAATTTAATGTCTTTCATTAATAAATTGATTCTTTTATATATTTTAAATTTTCAATATTCGGCAATATTTATTCAAACAAATAGTTTATTTATTATTTGTTACTACTACTAACATAAAATGTTTACGTTGACAACTAAAACATTCATTATTAGTTTTATTTTTTAAGGAACAGATTTCACAAGATTTCAAATTTCACAGGTAGTTATTTAAGTAGGTATGATAATTTATACAATTAAGGTTACATTTTTGTTAAATTATTCCTTAACATGAAGTTGTAAGGGTTTCAATATTTATGGTCATTATACTGATTCGTATAAATTAATTAATTAATAATTTAGCTTATATAATGAGAACCAATAAGATCTTATTATTTCAATCATTCTCTTAATAACTTATGTAGTAATATTTAGAACTCTTTGTCAAGTAATTGTTATTTTTGTATGCTAAAAGTCGTTTATTTGACTAATATTCTTATTTAAGTAAGGAGGAGCATTTGCATGATCCGTAATTAGTTTAATAAAATATAAAATGAGAACCGTTCAAATTTCACAGTTAAACCAATATTTAGTATCGTGTTATATAAGTAATAAAATCCGGCGTTGCCCTTACACACAAAAAAAATATATACATATTAGAAGACAATTTAATATGTTCGCTCGAAGGTAGTTTCATCGTATATTATTTTTGATATTCCGTTTCAATATTATTTTTTGTATCCTAGTAAATTAAAAAGGGTTGTAAGAGAATATATTAAGAGAATCCACGGATTTGTATTCAATATGAACCACATTTTTACGCTTCGTCCTTTCAATTCAAGTTTTTTATATGTATAGATTTGCAAGAAATAGTTCTTATAAGAAATAAAAAAATATATATTTCTTTTAATTAAATTTATATATCATATTATTTATTAAATTAATTGTTAAGGAAGCTGATATTTATAAAGGTAAGAGATCCAAAATTGTATTTGGTTTCGAAAGTTACTGGAACTAAGTTGAAACTTTGGTAAAAGTACAATAATAACTATAACTAACACACTGCATATAAAACCAGTAAAAGTTTTATAACTAGCTGATTGCGCAGTAAAAATTGCTTATACTTCTCTTTACATTATCAGCAATAAAAAATGGTTCATCATCTTGTAGCAAGACTCATCACTCACTCAATATAGACCCGAACAGAAGGTATAACGTATCGTAGAGGCATCTGGTCTCACAACATGCTGTCACGGCAATGGATCGACCAATAGATCATCTGGACTATACGTGGTGACTACTTCGATATGTTATGCGAGACATCCCAATAATTTAGAAGGCTATATATTGTCCAATCTATTTGATTGAAACAGTTTGATAAAAAATATATCAATGAAGTATCTATCATTTCTGACAGATACTTTATCAAACCAACTTATCGTTTACCTATTTTTGAGCAACTTAATGCGATTCATACATACCTACTCAAAAAACCTTTTAATTAAAGATCTTAATTGAGAACTGATTCATTAAAATTCTTTGCTTGAATTCTGTGAGTTCAAACCCATTGAAATAATTTCAATATCAACAGCAGATAACAACGATATTAAATGTACTTCGGTTAATATAACAATAAAACAAGAGCAGTTAAGTTCTGTCACTTTAGAAGGTATCTGAATTGATATTGCACCATTGTGAAATAGATTGGCTTGTTACCAGTCTGTTAATCACTCAATGAATGCATTTAACGGGCTTTTATGGTTATTGCGTCTGTCGGTATATCTGTAGCCACAAAGGTGGCTTGTAGCTTATAATTTGCATTAAGATGACCATTGAATTCATTAATACCATCATATGGTATGTCAGTCCTGGAAAATCATTTAATTGAAACTTTTATCAGATATAAAAAGTCCACACAACAAAAAGCTATAAACTCAATTCGATTAAAAGAATCTGCAATAAATACTATTCTATTTATGGCAAGTGCGTATGATACAGCGAATAAGTTCGTCGTATCTCTTTAGGATTATTTCTAAAGGTTTTTATTATTGTTAAGTTTTTTTTTAATAATATAAAAATAAAAAAATAATTAACATCCTCCTTGCCTTATTAATAATAAAGGGAGCTTTATCACGTTTGTGGTACTTACCTTATGACGAAAATTAAAATTCTCGTTGTTAATACAACGTTTGATCTTACGTTGTAATTATAATAAAGTAATGTAGGAGATGAATTTAATTCTATGGATATTTTTCAATATTTTAGATTTTTCACTTGCTTTGAGAAAAAAGTTACAAGTCTTACTAGCATAGAAAACTCTTTGTCAAAACTTTTTTTTTATTAAATCATTTTGAAACTTTTACTTATTTCTTTTTATCCTGCACAAATATGTGGCATGGTTTAGATCCTAGACATTAATTTATTTGTCAACTGTGAAATGACAGTGCGAACATAAATTATTTTTTTTAATTTAGTTTTAGTGTATCGAAAACCATTTTCATTTTGTATTTTGTAATTTCCGTAAAATATAAAAGGTGTATACGATGTATATAATAAAATGAAAAGACAACATCAGAAGGTAAGAGTTTAATATACAGTTTCCAGTATAAGTGGTGAAGTCTAGCACAGAGTTAGGTACTACTCGTGCCTGTTTTAATTTAATGTTCCTGTAAATTTGAAGTTAAGGTTTGAACTGAGCTTTTACCTTATTAAAATAGAAACAGAAAAGAAACAATATTTTTCACACTGCCGTATACTTTTATATATATAGATACATATGTTGAGCGGGTTGAGTGAGCAAAACCTGGTATTTTACATTGTTATTTTAGTAGTGATCCCAGTTGGCACAATAATACTAATAATGTATTATATGGCAAACTTTTTCGAAGGACCATTATTGAATATTTCAAAAGTAATCGTCTAGCTTATTGTATAAAAGACAACTGGTAGGAATGTAAAGAAGAGAAAACCCTTATAGCGCTGTCACATAAAAAATGGTTCCCAAGAAAATGAAACTAATCAAATGAACTCCTTTAAGTAGTCATTAATTAATAATAATAATATTATAGTTTGTAAATGACTTCTTTGAAATAATAATTAAAGTATCAACCATTTTGAATATTAAAATTATGTTTATTATGATTACTATTGTTTAAATCTAGAAAAGCAGCGCTTTTTAGCATGAAATATTTGTCACAATTATTCAAACTTACTACAGCCATAATAAAAGGTGCTTCTCAAACAAAACAGACCTATTTAGTCTAGCTTTTACTTACTGTCTAACAAATTACTTAGCTAAATTCATAGTAGGTATTTTAGAAATTTTCATTTTTTTTTTACAAAGTTTTCAGGGTTTTTTTATTGAGTCACTATAATAATTTATATGTGAGAATTAATTTAAATATGAATTAAATTAAATATGTTATATTGAAATTATTTACTTATCTATTTATGAAAAAACAGGTCATCCAGAACAGATTTAAATCCTTAGAAACAGGGAAAGAAATAGTTTATTTGCATCTTTATAAAAAATTAAATTTATAACGGGATTATGTTTTGGCAAAATTTTCATGCCAAGACAAAAAGACCAAAAGATTAATAATTTCATACCTGGATCCACTTGGAAATTAGCTCAGCGTATAAACTGTAGTCCTCACCATTAAAACATAATCAAGTTCAATTGCAGCCAAGTTTTATAATTGTAAATTGTTCAAACAGCCCATAACAACATGCAATACAAAGCATCATTCAAAATGGCTGTTACAGAAAAAAATAAAAGTCCTAGCTGCGCATCACGACAATCAGTAAATATAGCTGGTGGGAATAAATTTATATTGCTTAAAACATAATGATCAATACCCGACAAAAAATAAATTTTACCGTAATGTTGGTCTAAGTGATGGCCCAAACACCTTTTACGTGTGTAATTCGGTTTATTGCAACGCAATTGAACCGCGTGTACCTATATACATAAAATATACACATTTTAAATTGCTAGTAAAAGTTACAGTCGCAATTAAAACTAAAGATTGCAACATAGTAATAAATTTGATTCCAAAACATCGTTTTTACTGCGAGTAACATTGTTTAAATTGAAGTTGCAAGTACTTAAATCGTAAAAGAATGTAGTCAAGACAGCAGTACTCAGTGAATTTTTATTACTTCAGAAATTGTTAAAAGCATTCATTTAACCGTACTGTTGGGAATGTGTAATATAATAATTAAGACTTAGAAATAAAGAAATGTTCTAAGAAAAAAGAATAGATAAGGCTACAATAGTGATGAATCAAATGCTTCGAAATAATAATATATAATATAATAACAATCACTGAATAAATAACTTATCTGAAATAATCATTGTATCAGTCAAGGTTCAGAAGTTTCTTAGTTAACCTTCCTTAAATCAACTAAACAGCTAAGAACAGCTAAGGAAAAGAATTAAGGTGATTCAGCGTTTAAATAATTACAAAAATTAGAACATAAACCATCAAACTTAATCATAGAGTTATTATACAATTATTATATGAATATATCTTTTTATGAAATCTCGTGCTTCGTCGTCGTCTCGAGTGTAATTCGTAGCAATTGTCATTTTTATTCTGAAAGCTAAGTTGCCATTTTCATCGTGTGAGATCAAATTTGAGTATCAATAATATACGATTATTTTCGAATATTTTCGTGTTGACTCAATATAGTCTTCAAAAAGGAGTGTCAAAAATGTTTTACACAAATGTTTTAAAAACGCATCATGAATATTTTTTTGCGCATGTGTAATAAGATAAAGACACACAGTGTGACATCTTACATCTTTTTAAACTGTCTTTCACTGATGCTCATACGAATACCTATGGCTCACCTATTCTATGTATATTAATTCTATGAACTTAATAGAAACCTTTGTCTTAGGGATCTGATTTATTTTTAAACTGTAACCTGACAGTACATAATATTATCGCAATAACATTCCAAAGTTATATCTAAACATATAATAAAACTGTAACTGAACGATATCAGTACATTGAAATATTAAAAAAAATCAAGATGGGTATAATGGGCATAATCATAATTAAACCTTTAAAAGAGGAAAAGAACCCTAGATAATGGTTTTCTTAAAAAATATTTAACCGATTTGGATGCAGTTTTCAAGACTATACAAGACAAGACTGTAGTAGTATATTAACATCGGTTAACAAATAAGGAAGTTAAATATCTCTTATTTTCGTTGCGGTACGAATTTATTTCAAAATTGTGATGGTGGTTCTTCCTTGAATAAATAGTAATACTCTTTCCAATAAATCAAAAATACGAAATCAGACTACCTACTCTGTAAAAAAAATCTTTGTTTAAAAAAAAATAATCTAGAAACACTCGTACACGCAAAACTACTTGAGGGCGTTTAATGAAACTTGGAAGCGTTATTCTTGTTCTTTGTACGTATAAATTATTTCTGAATTAATTCCTAAATTTGAAGTAAAAAATGGTAACGGGTACCCTCCTTGGTTTTCTAAGGCTTTGCAAAAAGTAATAAGGGAAAAACTGAAATTTCATAAGCGGTGGAAATTATACGGTAGGTTAAGTGATTATAATACTTTTGAATTTTTACGAAGTCGAAAAAGAGTACGAATGGGCTACCGCAGTCGTTGTATTTAAATGATGTAACTTGTACAGGGGGAAGTGATATTTGCGAGTTATTTAATTCCTATTTTCAATCGGTATTTGAGCCAAGTAATTCTGTTCATCTTTCTAAAGATTCACAGTCTTTAGCACATGCTAATAATAGTTGTTTATCAATAGGTTCCGTTCATATATCAATTGATTTAGTAGAAAAATATTTGAAGTCTTTAGATTTGAACAAGGGCTGTGGGCCTGACGGTATACCACCTGTTTTTTTAAAAAAACGATTGGAAGTCTCTTTCTCGCCCTTTATTATACCTTTTCCAGTTGTCACTGCGAACAGGGAAATTTCCCTCAGCCTGGAAACAGTCTTTTATAGTTCCGGTTCATAAGTCGGGTGATAAGCATAATGTCCAAAATTATAGAAGTATATCTAAGATTAGTACTATTCCAAAATTGTTTGAGAAGTGTGTTTTCGATTTGATCTATCCTAAATTTTCTCTTTTAGTTATAGACCAGCAACATGGTTTCATTAAGAGGAGATCAACTGAGACAAATTTATGTGAATTTGTACATGACGTGGCCCGGTCGATGGATAATGGTTACCAGGTGGACGTTGTGTATACCGATTATTCTAAAGCATTTGATAAGATTTCCACGATTATTCATTTTTAAGCTTGGTGTAATCGGTATACATGGCGATCTGCTTCGCTGGGTGGAATCCTATCTGCGTGAACGCAGTCAGGCGGTTGCAGTAAGGGGATTTTGTTCATCATTTGTTCCAGTTACCTCGGGAGTACCTCAGGGTTCCCATCTTGGATCTTTATTGTTTGATTTATTTATAAATGATATTATCTCCAGCTTTAAGTATTCCAAATTTAAACTGTATGCAGACGACATGAAAATTTACAAAGTTGTTAAGAAAAATTCGGACTGAAAAGTGTTTCAACATGATCTGGACGAAATAGTTTCGTATTGTAACAACAATGGGTTACACTTAAATATAAAAAAGTGTTGCGTCATAAGCTTCAGTAGGAAAAAAAAAAGGAATTATTTTATTTAATTATCATTTTAGCGACCATTATTTAGACCGTGTTTTTGAGATAAGAGACCTAGGTGTAATCCTTGATAGTAAGTTGTTATTCAAAAATCATATTGATCATATTGTTTCAAAGGCATTTCGAATGTTGGGTTTCGTTCTGAGAGCTGGTAAGGATTTCAAGCGTTGTTCGACATTATTTCTTTTGTATAATTGTCTTGTAAGATCGGTCCTTGAGTATGCTTCAATTGTCTGGAATCCCCAGTATGATATTTATATAAAGCAAATTGAACGTGTATTTTTAAAGTTTTATAAATATGTTTCTTTTAGGTGTTATCATTGTAAAGTTAATTTTGAATCCATCACGGCTTTTAATTCTCTAAGTGGTCGTCGTTTTCTGAGAGACCAATTATTCCTTTATAAAATTATTAATTATATTGTTGACTCCCCTTCTCTGGTAGATAGCATTAGTTTCAGGTGTCCCCGATTCAAAATGAGAGGTAGCAACCGGCTTTTTGATATTCCTCTGGTTAAGACTAAGTACACAGCTAATACGTATATATTTAGAGCTTTTTCCAACTACAATGTTAGATTTCATCCTGTGGATATATTTGGTAATGGTTTGATACACTTTAAAAAGAAAATTAGTGAAATAGTGTATAAGTCATTTGGTTTCCCTTTTATTTTTATTGTTATTTGTTGTTAGTTTTTGTATATTTTTTTTTGTTTTGATGTATTAGTATATTTTTTTTATCTTTTTTTTTGTGTAGCTTCATTTTAAATTTTTAACTGCTTGGTATGTATTAATTTTTGGTGGAAACTTTTTTGATATATTTTATTTTATTGTTTATTATGCTTATATGTACTAAATATTGTTTGTTTCCCAAAAAAAAATAAATAAATAAATAAAATCTTATTTAAAAACTACAGAAGGCTTAAATTTATGTCTCCATGTATAAAAACCTAATGTCGTTTGATATAAAAGGGATCTTTTATTATGGTTAATATGCCTAATGAATAAGTATTAAAAATTGTAAATTATAATATTAATAGATTATGAATGTAACTGGAATCTTAATATAATAATTTCATTGTTGTACACTTACAAACACAGCTATCTGTAAATACATTATATAATAATATAAATACATTATATAAATACCCGGCTTTACCCACGTTATTTTATTCACGGGTAATACACCTTTACTTTTTGGATAACATAAAACTATATTACCTAAAAATCTATATTAAATTTCATATTCTGTGAATGCTACTATGATAGTTAATGTCACAAAAAAGAATTATAGTTTTTCGCCGTCAATTTACTCTCATAGCATTTTTTTACATTATTACGATAGAAAAACCTTATTAACGATTACAAAAGTTTAGCAAGGATAAAAGTGTTAAATAAATTGTATAATAAAAATTCAAAATGCCATTAAAAAGTATATAAAATGACGGAAACATTAACAACCTCTACAAATATTTGAACAACAACAATTTAAATTTGAATTACATTTAATAACGCCAACATCCGTTCCACAATTTCATTAAGTGCTTAAACTAAGAACCTTCTGAACCCGGAACAAACTAAGCTAACATTTTTAAGCAAACATAATCGTCGAGAGATTTGAACGAATTCTCTATGACTTATTTAACATAATTTCAAAATCTCAAAATAATATTATATAAGAATAAACTTACATTTTTTTATATGTGAAACTTTTCTTTTCATTACTTATATAATGAACTTCACTTGTTAAGGTTTAGAGATTATATTATAATTATTTAACATTACAGTCATGACTATGATGTTAGAAGCAACATATTAGAAATATATAACGAATCAATCTTATTCTTTGCAGAAAAATATAATTCGTATAGTAAATAAATGTAGTAGAACAGTAGGACATATAAAAAAAATATTGTTTTTATTTTGTGCTGGGCAAACGAACAGACGGCTCCCACGATATTAAAAATTAGCGCCGTCAATGGCCTGTTGACTGTTAAAACAGGCAAGAAACTTGATCGTGGACCGTCTAGTCGCTGCAATGCGACCTGCGTTCCGTGCAACTATACCACCACCATGAGCATCATGTCAACGCGCTACTCAAGGTTTTCAATAAAAATTATAGAGAATTTTAATTTTGAATAATATGATGCAATAATGTCGCGAACTACCGTATGAAAGTTATACCATTTAAGCGCGGACATTATCAGTTCATGTCGTACCGACCCAAAGACGTTCTCTAAGTCTATCTCTTTCTGGTGATTCGGCCTGAAATAGCTATTGTTAATCATAAAAATCTCTGAGAGTAAAATGTATTTATAATTAAAACCAAGTGCGAGTCAGACACGCGCAGGATTCCGTACCATTATATATATAAAAAATATCCTCTGTGAACATTTAAACTCTCTGGCTATGGCGGATCATGAGATACTGCCTTAAGACAGATAGACAGCGAAGTCTTAGTAAAAGTGGTTCCGTTTTTACCTTTTGAGTACCTACGGTACTCTAAAAAGATATATTTTAAAAGCATTTGCAACTGGTTAAAGGTGACATCAGTTGTAATAAAATTAAGGCAGTTAATTAGTTTACGTTACAAGATCGTCAACTGAGTAAGTGCTCCGTTGCTCCGGCGTTCTACCGTCGGAGGACGCTAGTGTCCAAAATTCCTTAGCTTCCCTCCTGACTATCGACGCCCCGAGCCGAGGTCCGTGCCTCAATCTGAGACACCCTCGGGACGTCGTTTCCCATGGGGGCCCATCTGGCCCCCCCTTTTAAGGGCGGGTCTCCTGACCCACCCGCTTCCCCAGTGACGCTGTAATAGCCAACAGGGTTAACAGCATAGACAGACAAAAAAAAAAAAAAACAAAAAAAAAAAATACAAGATCGTCGTTTTCGTAAATTAATTGGTGTCTTCGTATTCGTTGATAAAATATTAAGATTTATTTTATTATGACATCCTTTGGAAGCTTTCTAACAGCCATTTATGCTTTCTAATAGCCATGGCCGATATACCCCGTCACAGGATGTAAAAATTTGTATCAATATCATTATAACTATTATCGTTTATTTATTTTACATCGATAAAGATAAATAATTAAGAGTTTCATTTCAAGGAAACTTTTGAGTATCGACTAGACTCTAATTACACTACACCTGCTAAATATTATTGATAGAAAACATACTAGAAAAAAAAAACCACATTAGAATATCTAGAATTCTTAATAACTAATAATTCTCGCAGCCATGTGCATTTGCATTATCTCGTATTTCAGTGTTCTTAGGATTTATTACTACATTACCTAAAATAAGTCATTAACGCTTTCAGCGCTTGAATGTGACCAGATTTCGTTCAAAATATCTACATAGTTAAAATACCCAAATTATCATCAAGTTGAAATGGTATGCTGTGAAATCTCTCAAATTTTAAACACAATTTCTAGTTTTGAATATATTTCTGATATGAATTTAAATAAAACGTTAGCCGGCAAGTGTACATATATTTTCTTTAATATTCATATTTTTCATAATTTCATCTCTCATTAAACCAATTTAATCATCTAAACACGAATGTTGTTATTAAAATGTAGATATATATATATATAACATGTTATGTAGTAGGTATAATATAAATATTTTTTTTTTTAATAAAATAAAATAATATAATACAGTAATTAAACTAAGTAAGGCAAACAATAACATTGTTTTTAAATTTCCCATGCTTTAGGTTTTGTAGGCGTAATCAGAGAATATACTATCTTTGTTTTATGAACCAACAGTATTAAGTTAGTTTTTACTACATTTAGCTTTTTGATACAACAATAAAAAAATAAATACACGCTTATACAGGGTATCACATTATCAAATATGTATAAATAAATTACTCTTTGATAATTGGACGGTTAAACACTTTGATTTATTTAATTATTTAAAATTTTATATGTAGGTACTTAATGTTTGTAACTAATATTGAATTTTTAAATTTTATAAACCATAAAACGGGAATTGATTTCTAATAACATATATGTTGCCAAAATGACAAACGCAGATATTTAATTTTTAAAACTAATTTTCATCTATATAAAAATGAAACATGGTAATATGTGTATATTACTATAAGAGACGTTGGGTTTCTTATAGGCTGTAGTTTCACTGGTCATTTCTCAACTGATAAATAAAAGATTAATAGGGTGGTAAAATCGAAACAACAACTGAAGCGGTACGCAAAGGGAGCTCACAGAAAAAAATTGTTTACGGATGAGAAAATTTTTACAAGTGAGCACCATATTAAGAAACAAAATTACTATATTTACGTTGAAAGCTCTAAAGAAGCTTCCCAATTAGTCGACAGAGTGCAACGTGGGCATTATCAGACTTCAGTGATGGTTTGGTGGTGTGTTAACTATGAAGGAGTGACTGGGCCATATTTTTGTGAAAAAAGTATCAAAAAATCGGCACAGGTGTATCTTGAGAAGATAATTAAGCATTCTTGAGAAGAAAGTTAAGCCAAGGGGCTTATAAAGGTATAACACCATGTTCAATAACCAAGTGTGATCCTTCCAGCAAAACACGGCGCCGGGAAGCGAACGTCTCGGACTTCATCAGAGCTGAACACTGGCCGTCGTCTAGTCAAGATTTTAATCCACTAGGTTAGAAAAAATGGTCAATTTTAGAGAGTACAACTTGCTCTAAACGCCATGATAATTTGAAGTCCCTAAAACAATCCATACGATTGGCAGTGAAGAATTTCCCCATGGAAAGAGCGCGTGCTTCTATTGATAACTGGCCTCAACGTTTAAAAGACTGTATTGCAGCCAATGGACACCACTTCGAATAAGCTTTTTTGTATTTTTAATTGTTTTATAATATTTGGGTATTAAACTAACACACTGTAAAAGTAATAAATGTTATTTGCAATTAAAAAAGGTTTTTTTTCATTGTTACAATATTTATGGCAAGACTAGGTATATTTATAAGACCGTGATATATTTATGCCTGAAAAAACGCGTAAACATACGCGTCGCAGGCGTACAACACTGCGATAAATCAAAAATGGCGGGACTTACCTTAACGACAAAGGCACCGTCCCGTAGCTCCCGCCGACCATCGAGGTAACAAAAGAGCACGACGCGCTAGCTTCAACCGTTAGAAAGAGACAATCGATTTTCGTATGCTTGTACGCCTATTATGACGTAAATTAGTCTTCTAGGGTTAATAATATTGGATTGTCAGGCAAAGTACAAAGTTATACATTAAATCAACGATCGGACGATCATTATTAATTACATAAGTAAACGAAATTTATATCATACAAATAGTTTTGTATTTGCTGATATGGTTGTATTAACTCATCCATGTATATTGCAACAAATAAGTACTAAATACATTTTTGCTATTTATTATACAAATTGCTTGCAGCAAATGCAATATTCAAATTAAAATGTTGTATAAAATTTCAAACTATTTTAATTTGAAATATTTCTGAAAACGTTCTGACAGGCCATTAATGTCTCTTGCAGGATTATTACCTTCTAAGAAAAGATGTAGTCTCCTGTTTCACAGAAAACATATATATGAACATATTCATAAATTGCTTTCTATGTAGGTTTCGTTACGACTTCGTACAATACTTTTAGTACAATATTAAGCTTTAGAGGAGCAAATTACTTATGTACCTCTTATCTACTTACGTAACTAGTAAGTAGGTCTTTAGTACCGACTCAATCTTAGATGAAGTTTAGAAATTATTTTTACTATACACGCAAAGGAAAATAACTGGAAATATTTTTCGGTAATTTTAAAATTCTGCACAGCAAAATTAACAATCCTTTTAGATGCATGTTTTAATATTAATTATAAAAAAAAACTTTTTTTTAACTTGTTCTTTAAAAAATTTCCTCATCCGATATTGTTTCACGTAAAACCCTCTAAACAACAGTTTTATAACTTTTCTTTAGGCATAACGAATTTTTATAACAAAACACCTATTTGTAGTAATTCGCTTACACCATTGTTCAATTAAAATTTGTTCCACTACAGCACTTTAGCTGACTAAATAGCCCGTTGTGTGATCGCGTGGGTAATAAATAATATGCTCCAATTTGTATGAAAGGCTGTTGTGGTCTCGCGTTCATTTGGACTTCAATAGATTTTCGCTATTCAGCTTATGCGGCAGTAAATTAAGCTTGTGTTAATGAAAAAATAATGACACTGACTCGAAGGACCATTATTTTCTGATATACTATGTTAAGAACAAGCTTTTTTATTAACATCTTTTACTGCAAATCGCTTATTTAGCAGAACATTATTTTAAATGCAGCTTCTTAAATGTTAGAATGTGTATCGTTAGGAAAACCTTTGTATGTTTGTTTGTATGTTTTAATAGTTTTATCGTTAGTTAAACCTTTGTATGTTTTAGTAGTTTTTGAAATGTTTTTATCGGTAGTCTGAAAGTAATAGAAAAATATTTAATGCACACATATTCTATTATAAAAATAAACAACAATAGTGAAAAAAAATATTTGTGAAATAAAATAATCAAAAAACAACATAATATCAGTTTTAATTTAGAATTGGGACTTATTTTATAACTACACTAAATATAATAAATAAGGATATTAAATACTTTTAAAACAAAAATAAAATTAAAAAATCATTAACACAGGCCGGATGTGATCTTGCGTCCCCTAAGGTACAATCCCTGTCGCTCTACAAACTGAAATAATATGTGGTTGCCTACTTTCATTATTATAGAAACCTACATAATCGTCGTTATCATGGTTCAAGGCTATAACCATTTGATTGTTTTAAATTGAAATTGTCTATAATTGAAATCATTTTTTCGATATCACATCAATCAATTCTATATATTCTATATTCATATCAATTATACATTTTTTCTGACAATATTTATGACAAAATGTATATATATTGTAACATCTGTTGTACCTGTATAAAATGTATCTTATACCTATCCTCTTAACTCCGTGAACTTTTACAAGTCTGCATCTATGTAGTAATGAAAAAATGAGATGGAAATACGTTAGAGCAGTGTAGTTATAACTCTTTCCGTTGTCTTAGTATATACGCTCGTGGAAAATTTACTTAAATTAAATTATTACCAGGAAGTTGGGAACATTTCATTTATTTTATCACAATCTACAGAATTTCTAAACTAACATTACTTATAAACTCTTATATTGGGAATGGCCCCAAAAAATCGATATCAATTTATTGAAACATGACTGAATGAAGTTTTTCAATTTACTTGACGAAGGACAGTTAAGTTTAATTAGTTTTAGGATGAACGTGAGACCTCTTAGGCTTTTTTGTTGAAATTTTCTACCCGGTCTCCAAATTATGATTGGAAATAAGCAATTAATTAGAATAGGTGTTTGAATTTCCTTAAAAAAATATGACATTTTTTTTTTTGTAATTTTATATTGGCCTATTTACAAACGTAAAAAAATGTTAACTAGTAATAATTATAAAAATAACATAAAATAAAAAGAAAGTTTCATTTATTAAAAATTGTTGGACGATGGAAATGTTGTGAAAATGTATTTTTGTTCTTTGTTTTTGTTTTTTGAGGCTGAAAATATTATATGCATACCTAAATAAGAATAATCTAACTACCTATTGTACACTAGCGGTCGCCTGCGACTTCGTCTGCGTGGATTTTAGTGTTTCCCGCCGAGTTTCAAAAAAAATTGCAAACTCTATTTTAAACCCTTAAGGGTAGAATTTGAAAATCCTTTCTTAGTACACCTCTAAGTACAAAGACAAATGTACCCTCCAATTATACTGTCTTTGCGACCTGAGGTTTAGGCTGTGTGCTGTAATAAGTCAGTCAGAATAAAGAGTATTAGATTATACAGTGTATTTAAACTTATACATAGTAATATAGAAGAAACAAACAAAAATAAATAACAAATTAAGTAATAAAAAATGCAATACCCAACATAAAAATACCATACCTACAATTAATTTATGTGTTTTGATATTTTCCTGTAATATTCTTAAAAGTAATAAAAATCGATCACAATTGAAAAGTACGACAAATCAAACTATTTGCTTAGAAAAATAACTATCTTCAACTTTAAGAAAAAAGTTAAAGAAATAATGAAAACAAAACCTGATAGAAAAATTCTACAAAATAAAGTTATGTTATATACGTGTGTACATACAAGTTATATACGCAGATAAGAATAAACAAAGTTTAGAAGAATAAGCAAAACGATATTCAACAAAAATATACCAAACAATATAGAAATTTACGAGAATAAAACATTTTATTTAATAATGATCGATGAGTAATTTACGATCAATATTGAAAAAAACTCATTCAAAAATTAGTTAGCTGACCACAACTGTTCCATAAGGATGCTAATGTTACCTACCTCGCAGCCATCGACACTGTCGGCCCTCTCCTCTCACCGCGCCACACATCTCGCACATCAATGCGCGTATGGTATTTGTAAGATATATAGCCTATCGCCTACCTCAATAAAAGGACTATTTAACAAAAAAAAATCGGGCCAATAGTTCTTGAGATTAGCGCGTTCAAACAAACAAACAAACAAACAAACTCTTCAGTTTTATATTTTTAATATAGATTATGAATTAGGCACATAAAGTGATGTGAGTTAAATAATTACTTTTTCAAAAGATTGATTCCTTTTTATGTAAAAATTCATTCATTAAACTGTTTAGAATTATAACTCTTGTAACTTTAGTAACTTTGTAAGCTACCTACTGAATTTTCGTAATGATACTTCTTCGGTTATACTACGTAGTTTTATAACTGCAAGTCAATATTAAAATGAGAATCCTTATTATCTCCTTCATATCTGCCATTAATGATAGCCAGTCAGCCAGTGACCTGACTGCAATCTCTGAGTGAAGTAAGCAGTATGCTGTTAAAATAAACCCTGTCAAATCCCAGGTTATTATTATTGGCAGTCCCGGTATGATTGCAAGATTTAATTCAGGAAGCATTCCTGCAATTTTATATAATAATGTTTCTATACCACCCTATTGTGTTCTACTATGAAAAAACTCGGCATTCATCTGGATCAGACGTTATCTTGGTCTAGTCACATTAAAAACTTGGCACGAAAATCTTTGTTGCAATGAGATCTTTATGGTGACTGCATAATTTTCTTCCGATTCCTACAAAAAAGATGTTAGAACACTCTTTTCTTCTTTCTATTCTCGATTATGCTGATACAAGCTATCTTACTTTAACTGAGAACCAACTAAAAAAACTTGAGTGATTCCATAATATTGCTATATTCATATTTGGCTGAAGAAAATATGACCACATTTCTAAATATCTTTAAAAACTGAAATGGCTTCAAAAACGCCGCCACTGGGGTTTTCAAGTTCTTTTTTTTCTGTACTGTGTATCATTTCACCCAAAAACTCCTTCATATCTGAAGGTGAGATTTAAGTTCGTTGGACTTCCGGCTGATGTACGATCGTCACAATTTTTGATTATACGAATGCCAGTTTATAATACATTTTTTTTTTAACCACTCCTTCACAGTCCATGATACAAAGTTATGGAACGCGCTGCCTTTCTTTATGCGAAAAGCGTAAGCTTTGCTAATATTTAAAAAATCCCTTAAAAAAAATTATTTATCTGAAGAAAACTGAGATGTTTTATTTAAAATTTTATTAAAAAATATTAAAAAAACTGAGACGTTTTATTTAATATTTTTTTAATATTATCATGATGTGCTTTACTGGTGTTTATTTCATATTCTATAAAGTATTGTCAATGTATTTATTTTTATTCGTATTGTTTTGTTTATTATTTAGTATCTCAACCTACCAGGAACAAAAAAAAACAAAATATTATCTCTTTAGAGCAAAAATTTGTAGGGTATTTCTTCATGTTCACGCTAGCGTTGTTTTTTGATTACAGTAATTAGGGTTCCGCCAGTCACTGTAGGCATCTTTCACCACATTGTATTCACTTCATTGTATTCATTTCGGACATGCTGAGAGGACTTAAGATTTTTTTCGGCCTGAATTAGAGGTACCGAATAGAACACTATTCTCCAGAACTTTTTTGGCATATGGCCCGTACTAGAAAGTTTTTAGTCAGCAGTGTTCGGGGTAACTTTTACACACATAAAAGGGCTTTAATTTATTGTGACACTCTTGTATATTTCCTTAACGTGTGCTTATACGCCTCATTGGGGAATATTCGCAGTCAATCCGCTGTCAAGGTTTTAGCTTACATTTCAGGGTTATACTTGCTCATTAACAGGGTTATAGTTGCTCTGATTGGTCTATGGTCCGAGGAATAAGTTAGGTTTAAAACTTCGATGTTATTTATTATATCTGGACTGTTTGACAGTATAAAATCGATTTCATTTTAGTATTCTCCGTTTGGTGACCTTCACGTCTACCTGCGGTTTAGTATCTTTAAAAAAAGGTGTTTAGAATTGAAATTTAATTTTTAATAGTGAAGTCTATCAGTTTTTGTTCTCTTTAATTTCTTAAACCGTATCTGTATGGCTTCATAATAAGGTGCTCTTCTGGTTGTGGTTGGTGCATTTTTATGTTAAAATCTCCTATAATTATGTAAAGTTTATGTGTTTGTTCAAAAGCTTCATGTCAGTTCATTATCATTGAATTTTAAACCGAGTAGATTGCCGTTCAGTTTAATAAGATTGGAGCACACTGCCTTCCTTCTAAGTATATTATTATAGTGTGGGTTACTTTTTTGGTTATAAAAATCATACAAATACAAAAAAAAAATATTATTTATGAACAGGTTTACAGTGTAATAAAGTACCTATTAAAAGAGAAATCCTTTGAATACACAGTTCTTTTGAAATAAATGTTGTTTTTGTATTCAAATTAAAATGCGAAGGTCTTTCATTTATTTAGTCTTTTCAGTAAACGTAGTAGAACTGAATAAACATTGAAATATTTTAAACACTTCCTTTTGATTAAGTTAGTTACTGTAAACATCAGTTAATATTTATTAAAGTTTATTAAGACGGAGATGATTAAGATAAGTACAGGTACGAATACCTGCCTAAATCGGTTTAATTTTCATTCTTCTCTTTATATAAACAAATAACATAAAACAATTTTGTAATTAACAGAACATAAAATAATATTTAAGTAATTATAGACATTTGAGTGTTCGTATTGATTAAAATAAATCCAACCGCAATATTTTAAAATACTTGAATCATAAATACATTTATGCCTTTAGATTTTCATATGAATTATCTTTTATCCCTAGATCGAATGTAGCAGACACGTAGCTGAATCCCAGTGTCCACGCACTCTGAATACATTAAATGTTCAACAATGGAGTACGAAAATAACAAGCTATTTTTTTTTTCCTATAATAATACTTAATTATATAACTGTGATACTTAAGATGACCAAATTAAGGACGAAATTGTAAAGAATTATATTTTTTCTCTATATAGTTAAATTGTGAAACAATGAATGATATTTTTCTTTTTTTTTAATATAATAGTATATTTTGTTTAATTAACAAAATAGCTCACATGTTGGAAGAATATATTTATTAGATAAATATATTCTCATCCGTCATTTTTATATTTTGAAAATCAAACTAATAGTCTAGATTTAAGCTCGCCCAATATACATAATATATTTTTTAATGTGAGACTCTTTAGAAGTAATAAGCATCTATTGCTATTTACAAACGCTCTAAGCTGCTAACTTACTGCTGACATATGAAGGGAGGTCATTTGTACAAATCCCACAACCTTCTTAATAATCCTCAATCCTGCAATTCTCTTACTTCACTAAACCATGGAAGATAGCTTCAGTGGAGGTGCTGACGAAGCATAATAAAAATATGACACAAAGCCGAAGTCCTATGGATCTAAAGGCCTCCTTCTCATAATCTTTGGGAGGAATCTAAAATTCTGGTGCAGCGTTTGAGATGGTATATTCTTCCACGACTAAATCCTAGATAGACCAGCTTCGTACCGCAGAGGAGCGCGGAAGACGCCCTCTATGATCTTGTCAATCACATAAAGGATAGAAGAATAGCCAAGAAAATCCCTCTTGAAGTATCTCTAGACATAAAGGGCGCCTTTGACAGCGCCTGGTGGCCTACGATTAAACGCCAAATGAGTGAAAGAAGATGTCCCCAGAACCTCCAGAAGCTCGTAGACTCGTACCTCCAGGACCGATTCGTGCAGCTGTTCTACGCTGGTAAAAAAGCAAGAAGGCGACCAATAAAGGATGCGTTCATGGGACTATCGACGGAACTTTGTTCTGAAACGTCATTCCGGATCCGCTTCTTAATAAAGTCGACGACTTCGGCACCTACTCACAAGCTTTCACTGATGACGTGGTCCTCGTGTTTTCCAGCCACATGATACTCAAGATCCAAGCTGAGGCGAACAAATTGTTTTGGGAAGTCAAGAAATGGGGAAAGAGCTGCGTTTCGCCCCTCAAAAAACTAAGGTGATGGTGATCACCAAGAAATTTAAGTACGATGATGCACTAAGAGACATGGGAGAGGGACCAAATCTAGCTGGTACCGGAAATAAAAATCTTTGGGGTCACCATCGACTCGAAGCTTTCGTTCAAGAATCAGCGGAACTCCTGGTATTGGCGGTGGCCATCGAAGTCGTAAAGAACATGACATGGACGATTTTAAGTAACTCTAGATCGTCATTGGAGGCCTTGAACAGCGAGTCTTGTATTGGCCTAATATAAAGTTAAACTATATCAAACATAAAAAAGCTAAAGCAACTTCACTTAACAGGAATACTTGATTGAACCACAATTATATCAAGTGAGTATATTTCATGTATGAACTAGATATGTCAGAAAGAAAACTAGGAAAAAGAAGTGAAACTAGTTTTGATTTAAAATCTATTCACGTCTCTGTTAGCTCACTGGCTCCGAGGATCTTCTATAAGATTTAATTTTTGCTCACACAAAGAAAGCCATATGTTGATTATCCTTTTCTGTCTTCTCTCTATCTAACAGTTAAACCGTTCAAATTTCTTAAGACACCTTATGATTGATATTTAAATATAACTACAAATCATCAAATAGACAATATTTTTTTTTATTACTTGAAGATATAAAACGTTTATATACCTTTATAATTTCGTTTCACGAAATTTATGCAAGATAAACGAATTTTACTAAAAGTGACTAATAATGGGGTGTACGTTTGTGACTGTCCGGAATTTTATTTCGTTTGACATCTGCATATTGCTGGACAAAATTAAAGTCTTCCAAAGGTTTTTTTTAATTGCGATGCCTGTGGACTGTAGACTCAACAAAAAAAAACTGGAATTACTACCTTTACATCATTTATGTGTACATCAATGATTTTGTATTGATATAAAATACCTATATAGAATGTTAAAAATAGATAGCTCAGAATGGTAAACCGTGTCTGGTAAAGGAAATATACGATGATCATCAAATAACTTGTGCCAAGTTTACGTTACAAAGTTTAATTGCCTTAGTGTTCTAAAATAACACAGCACAGTTGGTTGGTGCAATTGCGACGAAAATATTGCGATGACACGCTTCTTCCTTTCCGTTTAACTTTTATAAACTTAACCAGTTCATCAACAAACTAAGACTGCATATTTTTAATATTTTACATCTTTACAAATTTAAGTTATTTTAAAAAAGAATGTTGTTTTGCTTTATATGTTAATGTATAAAGTTAAAATGGTAAATATGGTGAAGTAACTATATAAGAAAAAACAATACATAAAAATATTTAAAAAGTTTAAAATGAAAATACACATATTTTAATCAGTCTTCATTTTTTATACAGGTAGATACTTTTTTGACTGAAATTTGCTAAATTTACATCAAATTTAATAACAATCCAAAAAAATATATTTTTTAAAATAGCTACGATTATTCTTATATTCTGTCAAGTAAAGGTAACATTTAATATTGATGTAGGTGTATCCATATAATACAATATCTAATCCCAAATAATTATAAGAATAATTATAGTCATTCTTATAATTATATAGAGATAAATGATAAAGTAAGAACAAGGATTACTTAATCTTGGGTCCAAGGAAGATTATGTCTTTACTTTCAATCTAGCTGTTCCTAGGATTACGATAAATAAGAAGGACTGCCTTTGGGTAACATAAGTGGCAAATTCTAAGATCCTGGAATTTTAGAGACATTTTCATTAATTTAAGTTCTACTAAAATTTGTTATTTGTATTAGTAATGAAAAAGATAATTTTCTATAACAAAACGATAAACGTACAGACTATAAGTTGTATAAATTATTTTTTTATATAGATATGATATTTAAGAAATATAACAACATAAAATATTATATAAAATATTGTTGTAACAAGATTTAATTAAAGTTTAAAAAAAAAACTACCAATCTCGTTAAAGATTCATTAAATAAAGATATTATATCTTAAAAAAATATGAAATAATATTTTTTTTGAGGAAGGCAAATTTTGGTATGGGAAAAGAATATCTTCCCGAACACTTGTCTATTCATTCGTTCTATACACTAAAAAATCGAATCAAATCTATAGAAAAATATAACTTTAATTGAGTCAACGTGTGATGATGCAAAATATTTTTTATGACAGTAATGTATTGATCATATATTAAATAAATAAAATAAATATATTTTACTATGTTAGAATTATTATAGTATTAGTATTTTTGTCCAGCTTAAATAGCATAGTCGATATAGTTTAGATCTAACTTTAAACCAATTTGATGTTAAATTCGTTCGGTTGTTACCATTTATAGCAACGATAAAATCGAACGTTTCTATTAAAATAGTGTCATAGCTTGAAAACAATATTAAATCTTTCACAACATATTAAACTATAGCAAAAACGATTACAGCAACCATATTTTGATATTTAAAAGATAGAATAAGGTAAAATTTTTTACCCTAGACGTACAATAGACGTGATGCATTGTGGCGGATTATAATCTGTTAACGATGAGGTCAAATCATAACGGAGTTTATTAGTCGATGGTAGATTTTTTATTAACAATAATTTATAACAATATATGATTTTAACACAAACTTATACGTTCATCTAATAACTCGATTTTTTATATTTATTTTGAAGGTTTATTGCATGCACTTTATACCTACTTTTATAACCACATATAAATAAATATATATATATATATATATACAATTATATTTACCAAAGTAATGATAACTGCGTAAGAATTACATATTTCTACGTACTTGACTCCAAAAATAGGTCAAAAGTAGGTCTTAAGAAATTAAGTTAAAAATTATATTCACTACTATTTTTAATTTAAAAATTAAATTACAATTTCGTATGATGTCCTCGATTCCAACAACACAGTTATATTTTAATTCTTACATTCAATACAAATATCAACTTTATAACGATATACTCGTTATAAAGTTGTAAATATTTTTAAAGCATTTATGTTCTCTACGTATATTTCAATGTTTATTTATGGTATAAGTTTATTGGAACTTTTGAAAATAAATATGGACTAGCCTTTGTTTCGTTGCACTTTAATTTATTTGGTTTGACTGAAAGAAAATAATGATGAGAGTTGTTTATTTTGATCTGTAAAACACATGTTTTATAAAATATATAGGTATTTATATTTTTTTCTTTTGGAAAATAAAAATGATAGGTATAATAGAAATGATGAATAGGTAATATATGTCTCACTTGCACCTAAAATACAATAGGTATATAGAGTTTTCACTTTATTTATAAATTTTCACTATGTGTTAAAGCCTTAAAAGAGGTCACAAAACATAATCCTCATAGGGACATTAGGGATAACCCGGTCATTAAACAATCTAAATTATTCTGGAATAATAGTTTCTATCCTTTATTAGTTCGGCATAATATGATTTTGTTAATGTTTTAAGGGATCTTACTTAAAATGAATTTATGGTAAAATTTTGCATAATAGGATGTTTTCAAGTACCATGTGAAAAACTCAATTATTGCTTACAAAAATATTTGTAGTAATGAAGTAAATAGATTGTTATTGATGGAGTTTTCTGGTACAGGAACCGAGGCATAGGTCTCGGGTAATTAAACCACACAATCACAATATGACAATTCTTGCATTAAATGTAGGTAATCAATTATCACAAATTACACATTAGCAGGTATACAATTATCAGAGTTGCGTGAACTACCGGTCCCGTTGGCGGGTCCGAACTGTAAGGTTCTCACTAATCAATTCCCCCTCGACTCAATTCTCTCGAATATTTAAAATGTCTCCGGTGTATTTTTATAAAGAAGTCTCAGACAGGACTTTATATGCCGTATAAAAAAAATCTATTTTATATAAAATAATTAATGTGTATGATTACCTAAATGGTTATTATTTTTATGAATGATGGAGTAACAATATTTAAAAAAATACTTAGGTTTTTGTTTGTATTTATTAACTTTGGTTCCGGTGGCGAAAGAGTAAACACGTATAAGAGAGAGCTCCGCAAACATTCTTAACAAATAGTGCAATAAGTGAATTATTGAACCGTTAATACAGTGAACACTTTAGAAGACTATACCAGAACAGTGTTTTAGTTGAAATTACAGTGCAAAAATAAGTTATTTGGGTGATTTTGCCCGCATAAAGCATACATAGACCTAACCTCAAAATTAAGCCCACATCGATCTGTCATTATTGCCATCACATCTGACACCCGTCAACTTGGACAACTGTCAAGTGTTGCCAACACAGAAAAAGATACAATCTATCCTAGTGTTACCACTACAAAACATTAAAATACCCAAAAATGAAAAAGCAAATGGAAATTCTACTCTCCAAAATAAACGAAAAGTTTAACGAACAAACAATTACTCTAACGACAGCTATAACAAAAAATGTTATGGAGGCTTTGGACGAAAAATTGAAAAAAATAACGGATGAAAACAATCACCTTAAAAATAAAGTCGGTAATTTGGAACAAAAATTATTTTTATTAGAGAAGGAAAAAAGAAGGAATAATTTAGTTATTTTTGGCATCGAAGAAAAGGGAAAGACAGAGATAGAATTGGTAGATTTTATAAAGGAAACTATAGAAGATTCAGGAACACAATTAGCTAGCCAAGAAATAAGTAACATCCAAAGGATCGGGGCAAAATCAGAGAAGAATCGGCCGATAAAAATATCCCTGACAATATCTTGGAAAAAACATCTTATTCTGAGAAACAAGCGTAACCTCCCTTCAAATGTATATGTTAGCGAGGACTTTCCAAAAGAGGTTTTAGAAATACGCAAACACCTGAAGTCAAATGAAGAAGCTGAAAGAAAAAATGGAAACATAGCGTTCATAAAATACGATAAGCTAATTGTGAAAAAATCATCGAACTTTAATCGCGAAAAAAGGAAGAGAGAAACAACATCAGGATCACCAACAACTCCCACTCCATCCCAGAAAAAATCAAATACGATGAACAACGAAAACGCCAAGCAGCTCCCTATAACAAGGGAAGTAGTTAAACCAGGCATACTTACTTTTGTAACACGCGAGAGATCTGCCTCAACGTCAGAGATGCAAAAAAACTAATAAAGGCCCCCTCCGACCGGAAACAATATACAGATGTAATAACAAATGTAACCAAGGATAAAACCACAATATTTTGTCCCTCAATCCGGCTGGTCACCGTGGGGGAAACCGACAACCACCCTCCAACAAATATGCCAACAAAAACTGTCTCGAAAATAGAGAAACAAAATCGAAACAGTCTATGTCTATGTACACTAAACACACGAACACTGAGAACACCAGAAAGCTTACATGAGTTAGAGTTAGCTATCGAAAACATCAAGTGGGACGTCTTAGGCATAAGTGAGATGCGGAGATTAGGAGAAGGAATAGAGGAAAGAAACAGCTATATTTTATACTATAAAGGCGAAATCGCCGGACACAGAGGTGTCGGATTCCTCATAAAATTAAAACTCAAAAGCCAGATAATTGGATTTGAAGGGATTTCAGACAGAATAGCCGCGATTCATATCAGCCTACCAAAATACAAAAAAATATGGACAGTTATCCAAGTCTACTCACCGACAGAACAAGCAACAAAAACAGACATCGAAAAATTTTACGACCATCTACGTGAAGTTACCGAAAAATATTCTGAGAACAATCTAGTGCTCATGGGAGATTTCAATGCCCAAGTAGGCATCCAAATACCTGGGGAGGAACATATCATAGGGAAATACGGAAGGGGTAAAAGAAGTAAAAACGGAGAAAAACTGGTAGAGTTCCTGCTTGAACAAAACTTAACCCTTTTAAACTCTATGTTCCGCAAAAAACCCAAGAATAAATGGACCTGGACGTCTCCAGATGGAAAGGTTAGAAATGAAATCGACTACATAATAACTAACAAAGCTAAGGTATTCAGTGATACAGGGATAATACAGAACCTCAACTTCAACACAAACCATCGTATGGTACGCAGCTGCCTTAGTGAAAGAGGTCCAAAATCTCCTAGACAGAAAACAACTACTACGAACCATTTGCAATCAACTAGCATACAAAAAGACACAAACAACACAATAGAAGACCTGATGGAAGCTGTAAAATCAAATATGGACATAAATGAAAAATATAAAATAATAGAGAATAAACTTAAAGTACCATTAAAAACAGAACAACAAACAAACAAGACTAAAGAAAACTTTCTCAGTGAAAAAACGTTAAAACTAATTAAAGACAGAACAAACCTGTTATCGAAAAAGGATAAGAAAGAGAACCAAAAGGAAATATCTAACCTTAGCAAACAAATACGTGAAAATATTAGGAAAGACAGAAAAATCAGAAGAAATAAAATTTTAGAGAATCACATCAGCAAAACGGGTGGCACGAAAAAAGCACTCAAAGAACTTCGAGAAAAAGGGAAAGAATGGATACCAAAGTTAAGGGACAAAGAACTACAAATTAGTACACGAAGTTCAATCCAAAATATAGCTACAAAGTACTACCGCTCACTATACTCTAATCAATCAAGCACAAACACACATTACAAGGAACATAATTATATGATTGGAAAAAATGAGGTCATACCAGAAATATTAGTATCTGAAGTAGAAAAAGCCGTGAAGAGCCAAAAAATGGAAAAAGCCCCCGGTCCAGACAGAATCACAAATGAACTATTGAGAGGGACAATCACAGAACTAAACCCGATACTAACAAAAATTTTTAACGAGATTTTATACACCGGTAACATTCCCAATCAATGGGCAGAATCTCACATAATACTTCTTCACAAGAAAGGTCCAAAAGAAGAAATCGGAAATTACAGACCCATATCCCTTGTTTCTAATGTATATAAAGTTTTTGCCAGAGTCATTTTGGACCGAATTTCAATAAAACTCGACGAAAATTTCTGATTATGTTAACGAAAACGGTCCAGAACTGTTTTGAGTTTTAAGATATCGACACCTCGGGGTAGAAAGGTCGTAAAGACCACTTTTGGCGAAAATGAGTTAATGATACAGTTTTGTTTAGAATTTCAAGCTCTATCGATCTGTGTTCACAAAATTTTATTATTTAAGAAAAAATGTGTTATACGACCCATATTTTTTCATACTTTAAACCAGTTTTTTAAATAAATAATGGTGTATATACCAATTGCATGGGATCATAAAGTTGTTTTGGTTGTATCACTGTTATTAATGTAAAATATTTGAGCGTAAAAGCCAATGTAATAAGTATTTGTCTTTTACGCCTTTCTGACCTTTGAAAAATTACAACAATGATTTTGTAAATTGGGAAGAAATTGCCTTAAAAACTTTCACTAAAGAAACTCTAAAAAAAGGACAGTTCAAAACTATTCGAATTGCTACCTTCAAAAAGAAAACACCTAATTAAATTTGTATTAAATACTCCACCAATGAAGAGCCATTGCAGGAAAAGTTAGTTTATTTGAGGATGCTAGAAAAGAGCGGGATACTTATACAAAAATAAAGGGAAAAGAGAAGGGAAAGAGTAACAAAATTACTGAAAAAGAGAATGTCAAAGATGAAGGAATCCAGAATACAGATTTTGTATTACGTAATTTATATAATGCCCGATTACCTATTGCCAAATTTAAATATTTGAAACGTCTTTGTGATAGCGAAGTGATACCTAAAGCATACCACCAGGAATATCTGCAATTGCCTCATAATAAAATAATTAAAAATAAACTTATTGGCACTGACACCGAAGATGAAACTGATTATAATAATGATTTAAGTAAGCTTTCAGCGTACGGTATATCTCCTGGTATGATCGGCTGGATAACGGACTTTCCGAGCTTTCTGATCTCTTCGAGTAGTTATCGACGGGTGTTCCTCGGAACCCTTGACAATAAATGCCGGAGTGTCTCAGGGGTCCGTTCTTTCTGCAACTCTTTTTCTGCTACAAATTAACGATCTGTTGAAGCCCGGTATCTATGGGTATGCCGACGACAGCACAGTTGTAGAAAGATATCTGCCGAGTACTCGGGCTAGTAGAGATCAAGTACAGTCTGTAACAGAAGCTATGGTGCAATGTATGAGTGACAAACTTCAGGCAGTCTCCGCATGGAGCAATGCCAATCTTGTAAATTTCAAAGCCACCAAAACGCAGACGTGTCTGTTCACCGCCAAAAGGAGCACTTTCACCTAGACTCCTACTTTCCAGAATGTATTCTTTGAATAAAGTGACCGGCTTCAGTTCTTAAGCTTAGAGATTTCCTCGAACCTCAACTTTGGTCGGTTCATTGAGTCCAGAGCAAGAGCAGCAGCAGCAGAGCTTGCCGTTCTTGCGAAGTTCCAGCAGTACTTTACACCGGGACAGCTTCTTGTTTTATACAAAGCACAAAACCGTTCGTGTGTTGAACACTGTGTGTGAACACTCATCTTGCGGTTCTGGACTTAATTGAGAGGCGAACAAAGAGGTTTACAGGCGGTCCCGAAATGGTCGAAGCCGACCTCCACAGCCTTGAACACAGGCGTAGAATTGCTAGCCTCTTAGTATTATATAGGATACATTTTGGTGAGTGTGCGCAGGAATTACAAGACCTAATTCCCCCGGCCCGCTACGATTTTTTTTTTTTTTTTTTTTTTTTTGTTGGAAAATCCTCATGGAGACCCCCGCCCTTGGGGAAGGGCGAGGGTACTGTCAGACTCTTACTGACTAAAAACCAACCGTGTCCTTCTCGTACCCATGTGTCGGGGGGCGGGTATCACCGAAGCATTCGTCACACCCGCCCGACGGGTATTGGCCCTCCAAAACGATAGGAGGGCCCCGTCACGGCCCGCCGATTCATGGCGGGCCACGTCACCCACTGCGGCCGACACCCCGGCCGCAGGACTCCACTTCGAGGGGCGCGCGTAAGGACACGACGCCGCCGCCTCGAGGCCTGCTGCTGGTCGGACGACAAGACGCCCCGAGTCTGTCGTCCGCAGGCCGCGCCCTACGGTGGCCGAAAGTCGGCCACCCTACGACGCCCAGTGCGTCTGCTGCGGGAGGGTAGAGAGGAGGCGACCTCTCTCTCCCTTTCCGCCGCCTCCTTAGCGGACATTACTGCCTCGCAAAAGGCGGCGACGGCACTCCACCCCGACTCGCTCCCGACCATCGTAGAGACAACAGCCGGAAGCGAGAGGGTTCCCGCAGCACCTTCGGCCGCGACCAAGTCACGGCGCTGCTCAGCCCAAGCTGGGCATTCCGCCAAGGTATGCAGCGCCGTATCGTCGCGGCAATCATCACAATGATGGCACTGGGACGTCTGCTCCCGGCCTATGCGACACAGGTACTTCCCGAAACATCCGTGTCCGGTCAGCACCTGCGTCAGCCGGAAGCTGAGGGCGCCGTGGCTCCTCTTGAGCCACTCCTCCAATATGGGCCTTACCGCCGCTACAGCGGCGTGCCCCGCCGTGGGTTGCGCTAAGCGCGTCTGCCACTCCGCCACTAGGACCCGGCCCGCTACCATCACCGGTGCTTTGCTTGGTCTTTTTTACTTCGTACAGCGAAGGATTGGAACAGATTGCCTGCGTCGGTATTTCCGGCCGAATACAATGTAGGTGTCTTCAAGAGAAGACGAATAAGAAGAAGAAGAAGATGAAGAAGACCTATTCAAGGTTGCTAGGGTAATGGCCTTACCACCTTAGACTACATTCCACTTACCATCAGATGGAATGTAGTCAAGCATTGCCCTAGATTATATATAAAAAAATATATAATATATTAATATTAATTTTAAATAATAAAAATAATATTTTTTCTTTATTGAAGTAGGTACGACAATTAACAGTTGATATTTATTTCATGAATAAGTATGTACAGAAATTTGAAACTTGGTTATTATCAATGATTATTTTGATTCATTATGACTGATTATTTGTTTTTCTTTCGTTAATCATAATGTTTGAAACTTGGTTATTATCTACCTAACTATCTACTGATTCATAACGTCTATACCGCGGACCTACAATGATTTAAAGTAAAATTAATATGAGAATAGTTTAAAGTTAGGGAAGGTAAGTCAGGTAAGTACTCGTATAACGAAATTATAATTGTACTATAGTACAATATATTGATAAGATTACATTGGCTTTTAAGCCCAATCTGCTAAGAGTGTCAAGATAAATGTAGTTACGCCATATTGCGTGTTTTCTGAACAGACGTATCTACCATTTTATTCAAATTTGTACGTCGTAACTCCATGCTAAGTTAAAACCTATGAGGTTTTTTTCAAATGCAGACTATGTGGCGTTAAAATTTATTTAAAACAAAAGATTTAATAGTTTTTCATTCATTAATACAATAAAACAAAAAAGTTATGAGCAATAACTTTTTTTTTGTTACGTTTTTTGCGTCTCCTGTAAAGTTACGATTTTGGTGTTTACGACCTTTCTACCCCGAGGTATCGATATGATTTTCAAGTTAACTTGGGTATAATATACAGTCATCAAGATAAACATGAAAACGTAGACTTTGGGGTCCAGAAAGGTCTGTAATCATAAGGCGTGTAAAGGTACGAGGAGCATTTTTGAATCCAAATGGCATTCTTTTAAACTCCTAGTGTCCAGAAGTTTCTCAGAACAATTGTAAATCCTGTCTGCTGTTGTATAGGTCGATTAGAAACGAGTTTGCCCCGGTTGCCGCGAAACCGATTTACGATTAGTAAAAATAGTATTATGATGCCATAACTTTTTACATCATAGCCAAACGAATGGACGGATTTGATTTCGGTTTTCTGTTAATCGAAACCCTGGTTTTTCGAGAGGATTCTTAGCTATGTTTGGTTGAAATAGAAGCAGTCGTCTCCCAGATATTGAGTTTTTATTGATGCTGATAGAAGGTTTTTATGCAATATTGATAGTAAATAGTTAAACAAGTGAAAATAAATGTGTGTTTATCGGTTCATTCAGCAAAATATATATACAGGAGTAACATAACTTATGTATTTATTTAAGTCATTGCGTCGGGGAACCGCTAAGTAAAAGAAGAATACAAAACGAAACGTCACCAAGGTAAATAATGAAATAACAATATCTAATCGTATAGTCTAAATCCTCATTCATTTGCTCCAAAAACTTCGTAAAATAAACACCATCGTAAACTTAGGTCCAACGGTCCCCCGAATCAACGACTTTAGTAAGTACTCAATAATATCGTCATCAAAATATTCAAATAAACTGTGTATATTTGAACTAAATTACAAATAAATAATAAGTGTACCCATATCTTAAAGGTCGAAAGTACAATACATATAAAAATCGAAGATGACCCACTCACTGTGTTGTGATGAGTTAGAAATCTTAATCTCTAAATATCTGTTATTAAGCAAGGTATACGAGTAACTATAGGAAGTAACAAACAATTGTGTGCAATTAAAACTATACTTCTTTACTTTAAAGTTTATTTATTGGATCAAGTATTACGAAACTTTACAGAAGGTCTGGTTACATAATTTATTTTACCTTGCATCATGGCAAGCTGCGTCATTTAAGTACGATGGAGTTTAAACTTTATAATAATGGATATAAAATCAGTTTAAATGAGTTGGCTTATAATAAATTCAGTTCGGTGTTTGGAACCAGAGGCAGAAATAACTACGGTCAGAAAGGGATTTAAAAAAAAATACAAAAAAAGAAATAAGTGAGTTTGCTAAGATATTTATGGATATTGTAAAATAGGAAAAAATTAAAATCCTTTTTTTTTCTCAAATGTAAGTTAAATGGTTTCTTCTAAAAGCCACCGTATAGAAATAATCAAAATAAAAAAAAGAAAAGATGATAACAAAACTTTTTTTATAAATATTTAATGAAAATTTAATCCAAGATACAGACGTCTATTCATCGACAGTGTAGCTCATTTAAAACAACAACAAGACGGTTTCCCGATTTCCCGATCACAGATTCAAAAATGACCCCATCGAAAAATGTTTAAATCTACATTTATTAAAACAAAAAAATAACAAGACTCAACACGTTTCTAAACAATTTCAACTATTGAATGGATTAATTCAATATTATGCTAATTTACAGCGTTAAAACTTTGGTTGGTTAGAATTGTCGGTTGATGATTGACGAGACAATAACGATTATAAATAGAATGTTTTATAAAACTGAGTAACTAAAACAGCTCAAAAGCAAAATGACGAGACTTTTTCCCAGAGGTTACAGGTTTGAATCTTACCGGTTTATTTTTTTTAGATTTATTAAGATATTAAATATAATCAACATTTTTATACAAATTATTAGACAATTTCAAACATAAATTACGTCTATTATTAAGATTGGTTTGTCAAGAAGCTTTCTTTCAAAGTTGTCTGAGACGATATTACCTCACAACAAATTGGTTTAGAGTACGGAACCACTCAGAGAATAGTCTGACTAGCACAAACATTTAAGAATATGATTTAATTAGTAGAAAAAGAATTAAAAATAAATATTGACTGCATTCCCGACATAAAACAAATATGTATATATGAAATGAAATGTTTTAAAGTAAAATTCTGATATACTTTATTTTATCACTTCAAAAGCATAGCAAAAGGATGTTATTTTTATATTTACAGATTCTCTGTTATTAAGCTAAATTACTCCGGAATTAGTAAAATATAAAGTGAAATATTACATAAAGCTTTAAGTTCGTATTTAATAAACACTAAACACTCTAATATGTGACATAATATCTTTTAATCTCACCATTGCATGGGAGTGCGATTTACCTCGTGTAATTCTTTTATTATACACTTTATTATTTAACTAAAACTGTGATTTAAAAAAAATAATTGACAGCTACTATTATTATTATGAAATAGTACTTTGAATCATTTAAAATCATCAATGCATAAATTTAAAATCTCACTATTTTTAGGCGTGGTAATTAAATAAGATTTGGTATACAAAAAGCATTGCACTCTACAAAAATACTCCCACAACTATAATTTTTATAAAATACTTTGAAGCATTGAATAATATTGTTTTTATTATACTTGTATATCAATTACTTAGTAGGTATAGACAATTTAAATAAAGTGTTTGGATTGCAGTAATTAATTAATAATAACGTTTTGTGTATTACTTCATAGCACAGCTAAATGACACTCTTTATCACCTAACTATGTTTTTGTAACTTCCCTTACTTCTTCGTTCGTTTTCATCAATCACTCATGATAAATATATTCATCGTCATCATTCACCTGCCCTTAAACCAACTATCTGAGGTCGAGGCAATGTGTTCATTTATCATATAACATATATATTCATCATCACAAATTTGTGAATCGATTGGAGGTAACAAAAATACTGCCGTAATAGATATCTGTATAACTATACTAGTATCTGTATACTACAACATTAAGAGGTAAAATGGTACAAAACAAAGCTTAAATGTATTTTTTATGTACAAATGAAACATTCGCTTCACATATAACCGCTTATTTAGTATTCACAGCTTATACTATGTATATAAAATACATAGTATAAGTATAGTATAACCAACACAAATTTGAAGAGTTACATTAAAGGTAAGCAGCTCTTCATATGTGCACCATTACATCTCGCGTCGACCTAGTTGCAGTACTGCAGGTGAAATATCAAGGAACTATAACTATTCGTAAATATAAATGTTAATAGGAATTTTTCATAAAGTTTGTTTATATTGCACTATAATTTAATTGAGTATATATTTTGATAATATTTATTTAATTGCTCATAATTCTGAATAAATTGAGGCATTGACATAATCATATCAATTGTTTTACTTATTCAGTAAATATTAGTTATTAAGTAATAAAATTATAATTCAAACATGTCGTTTTATGTCACAATGAGATTAAAGCCATGTCTATCCACCCATGTCCATCTTGTATAAATTTTCATACAAGATGCACCAACACAACAATTTTCATATTAATTCTTGCTTTATCGATATTTTATGTTAAATATTTACGTATCAGGGAAAATAATCTTGCACTTTACTGTTATTTAAAGTTATAGCTTCTAGTTTTTCCATGAAATGATCTTTTTTATGTTTGCTCTTATTTTCTGATGTTTATACTTAGTCAGGCCATGTTACAATTAAAAATAAAAAAATATTACATTTAAATTTAGAATCTGTAATTTTTATACGATTGTTCCTCGTGTTTTTTTATTTTGACCATACATTGCACAATATTTTGCGATATTAAAATGAAATGGAATGATAAAGAGAAGAGAATCGCTCTGATTGCATTACACAAAGTAGATATGGAGCCAAATGCAATTTTTAAAACTCTCTATAACAGAGAGAGACCTAGCTGTCCACGTAGTGTTCGTACGAAAAAGATGGTCAAAGCAGTAAGGGACAGAACTCGAAGAAATCCTGTCGGAACGCAAAAGATTTTATCCTGGGAAATGAAGATAGCACCTAGAACCATGTCGCGAATTTTAAGAGATAACTTAGGACTTGCAGCCTATAAGAGACGCACTGTTCATTTCTTAACTGATACATTAAAGATGAATAGGGTGGTAGAATCGAAACAACTACTGAAGCGGTACGCAGAAAAATTTTGTTTACTGACGAGAAAATGTTTACAATTGAGCAACATTTTAACAAACAAAATGACCGTATTTATGCTCAAAACTCTAAGGAAGCTTCCCAATTAGTCGACAGAGTGCAACGTGGGCATTATCCGACTTCAGTGATGGTTTGATGGGGTGCTAGCTATAAAGGAGTGGCTGAGCCATATTTTTGTGAAAAAGATATCATAACATCGGCATAAGTGTTTCAAGATACCATTATTGAGAAGGTAGTTAAGCCCTTTAATAACACCATATTCAATAACCAAGTATGGTCCTTTCAGCAAAACTCGGCACTGGGTCATAAAGCTCTGTCCACGCAGTCTTGGTTGGAAGCGAACGTCTCGGACTTCACCATCATCTAGTCCCGATCTTAATCCGCTGGATTATGATTTATGGTTAGTTTTAGAGAGTACAGCTTGCTCTAAGCGCCATGATAATTTGGAGTCCCTAAAACAATCCATACGAATGGCTGTGAAGAATTTCCCCATAGAAAGAGCGCGTGCTTCTATTGATAACTGGCCTCAACGTTTAAAAAACTGTATTGCAGCCAACCGACACCACTTCGAATAAGCTTTGATATTTTTCAATTGTTTTATATTTGTGTATTAAACTAACACACTGTAAAAGTAATAAATGTTATTTGCAATGGAAAACAATATTTTTTTCTCTGTTACAATATTTATTAGACTAGGTATTTTTACAACCGTCCGTAACATTTGTAGCAAAACTTATAACATTACCTATAGGAAATATAAAATTTGTTTTGTGTTTTTTTTTATTTGTCAAGTTAACATCCATTATTTAGTTCTTATTTGACAAGTTGAAGTTTGATTATAAATAAAAACATGTCACTCCTTCGCCTATTGACTCTAAAAATCCCCAATTAAATTCAAAGTTTTTGCTTTAACAGCCTCAGAAAAGTTTTAAATATTTTTTAAAAGTTTAACCTTTTACCAGCTTTCAGTTCAGAAACCTACCCGAAATGAGAGAAATATAATTGGTAGGTACTGAAATACATTCGTCTCGATAGCTTTTAGGTTGCCAAAATTTTAAATGACTCAAAAAGTAATCCTTTTTGACCTATTTTTCGATTCAAAACTTATAACTTTTTTTTTTATAAGCAAAAATAATTTTCTTCGTTCTATCTGAAAATAAAAAACTTTTTACACGATACCTAAATGTATAAGAAACCGGACTTTGATTTTCCTTTGTCGATAAATAAAATCTCTTATTTCACCTGCAACCTCAGTAATCTAAAAAGGTCCGAGGTTCCTCACATCCTTTTTATTCAGATAGTGATAGCAATCGATCGAAGCTTCAGGGCTGACACGTGACTTGTTGAAATAATCTTTATCTTTGACAACGGACAAGTAAATTTGATGTTATTTTGAAAACTAATTAACTATTACCGTTTAAAAATATTTATTTAACTCTATATAGCTTACTTATATTATTCTTGTAATGGTAATTTATTAGTTTTATTAGATAAACGCTGAAACCACATAGCTTATCGAACTAATATACGATAAAAAGTAATTGAGAAATAATATATAATTAATACGAAATTAATAATATATAATTAATACGAAAGTAATATCTTTTACAAATAAATAGCTAAACCATTCCTGAATAATATAGACTATATTTTATGTATTAAGATTTCCAAATCTTCTGCTTTATAAATGTTTCGATGTGTTATTTGCCAATAAAAATATAGCTAGCTAGTTATAGCCATTGTTCGACTTCCTAGCATTATTTATTCTACCTCGGGTGGCGTGCAGAGCAAAAGATGTAATATATTTTTTGAATTATATTTTGATAGCTATAGCAATAACTCTGTCGAGTTCACGATCCTGGACTGAAACGTGACTGTTTCTGTTCTGAAATGATCTCTTGCTTTAGATAGCTTTCTTTTAGCTAATTCAGCTTTGAAAATAGCTCGTTTATATTTTCAGTAAAATAATATTTTTTACTACCTCTTTGCATTGTTTTGTTTTTCATTATTTGTATTTAGTTGTTAGGTTTGATATCTTTTACGATACAATATTGGTCTAGAAATTATTTCAGAAACAATTCTATTCTGTTCTATTTTATTATAATGGCATGTACATTTATAGATGTGTGTGTGTACGAATCATTATTTGAAGTTTTTTTATTGGAATAAAAAAATAATATTTATATTAGTATATAAGATGTAAAATCATGTTACTTTAAAGTATATTGTGAGTGCCATGCAGTGCCACTGCACTGCTACGAGTATATAATACTCTTCTAGTATCACTATACTATTGCTGAGTGCCTGTCGCGCACGTCCGGTCGCAAGTTATATTAGCACTGTTATTCTGGAGTTGTAATCCTTGATATTATTGTAACTCATACTTAGTATAATATTCAAAATATTTCTACGCATTTGAGAATTTAGTTAATTCGCCTAGAAATAAATTCTTATATTAACTTTTCCCTTAATTCCCCATGGTTATCAATATTTTTCCATGTTAAGTTCCAAACAAAGTTTTATTGACGTCTTTTATATCACAATAGGAAATCGAGAATCGTAATACTCGCTATTCAAAAGGCTGTTCTCTCCTATTGCTCTATTGCGGTAAATCAATTTGAGAAGAAATCTTTTGGCAATTTATCAAAAAACTTAAATATTGAGGAATGAATTAAAATAATATTTATAAGTTTGTGGCTTTGAAAGAAAGGACATTTTGTTTTATGATTAAGAGAAGATATTCTTTATTTTGCGCCAGTGTAAGTTTCGTAGATTTTGAATATATTTAAGAAATTTTTGAAACAAAAAATAAAATAATATTATGTAACTTTTTTATTTGAATGTCTAGTATAAAATCAAAACAATATATATATTCCGTTCTAAAAATAACCAAAACTGTTACTAGAACTTTATTTATTTAACGATTGATCTTTTAACAATTACTTTAAGTTCATTAATCAATACTGAGATTATGATCAATTAAAAAAGTAAGAATGCTTTATCTGGCTTGGTGTTTTGTTTACATTTCTGTTTTTTTTTAATTTCTGTTTATTTATCCCGAGTTCAGCGTCAAATCTGTTTGAAGATTTCTTCCGACAACAACTATGAATATATTATTAGATGATTAGACAGACCTATTGTATGAAATGTGTATGTGAGTATAATGTTTTATGTGAGTGTAACAATGACCAGATTTATATTATTTATTAATTCATTATTATATTTATGGATATCGATAACTAAATAGATAAGACAACCTTACAACCTATTGTGACAGCAAGATTGTATATTTTTTCTTGGGCTAAAAAAAGTATACATTTAATTAAATCGAGATCAAATAGAGATGTTATTACATTTAATAGTACTGGCAAAATACTTTAAATTTTACTAAAAATAAATAAGTCAGCTCTTCAAAGATGACGTTTTATGTTTATGCATACATTGCACTTACGAAACCTCAGGCTTTAGTTGCTGTTCAGAATCTGTTCAGAATCAGAATCTGCTCAGAATCAGAATTATGCTGGAGCAACAGTAATACCATGACTGGAAATATAGTTTAGAAAATATAAAAAAGCCTACTAAATAACCCCGTTCCCTACAAACAAAGGTGTAATTTATAAATAAACTTAGTTTAAAATGTATATAAAAATACTTATTGAAGTTTATGCTTTATATTCTAGAAACTTTTAACATTTTTAAACATAGGTTTTGGTGCAACTTTTGAAAATCATTAAATTACAAGGCAGCAGAAAAATGTGATAGGTGCAAATGTAACAATAATTGTAAAAAATATCCCAGGATTTTGAATCCTGTAACAATATTATGGTTTGATAGGATTCTGAGATATTAAGTTTTCATTAACTCATATAAACATACTTACTGTAGCATTCCATACATACATACATATCTATACTGTATACTGTACATTTCTGATCCACTACTAGGCAACCGCCTGTTTTACAATTACAGTAAGGGTTTCCAATCAGAGGTAAACCCACGGCAAGTTTGGAATATTTATGAATAATTAAACTATACAATTACAGTATTTATTTGCTGTATGGATATCTGGAAACTAATTTACGTCTTAACTAGCATAAACAAACTTAAACAATAAATCAACATTAGATAGGCTTTAACTTCCTTAAACTTAATTCTCAGCACGATATTTAATAGTGATAACTCAATATATGGATTGTAATTTCGATCTTTAGACGCAAAAAAATAATTGAGTAGTATTTATAATTACCGGTAACTACTAGCGACATAAAATTTCGATTGAAATTCGTTGTTTAAATTAATCCCCTAGATGGCTTTCTATAAACTTTATCCACAGGTATTTAGGACTTATAACTTAAGATTACAGATTGCAATTTACAGATTCCTGCAATTCATATCTTAAGACGGAAAAATGGTAAAGTATCGATTAATCTTTGTAAACACTAGTTACATTAAATTGGATTGCAATACGTGATTCAAATTAACCATAGATGGCTTCCTAAAACTTAACCTATAGGTAGGACTGATAACTTAAGATATGGATTGTGATTTAGATATTTAAACGCATTTTGATTTTTGAATAACAATTACAAGTATTATTCTCAGTTATCATTTATCTGGGAATTATTGAAGAATAGGAGATGTTTGTATATGCGAGTTGAATGTATCAATATTAATAAAACGCTATATAAAACGTCAACTTAGCTGTTATTCATGCCTAAAACGTCACAGTGTGTGACCTTTATAGCGGGTCTAAATAAATTTATTTAGGCCTCCCGTATGAAAGGCGAAAGGAAGAATATTTCATTTCGTTCATCGTAACATGTGATTTAGTAACGAATATTATTTGTAAGCGACTTTTTTTGCTGATCCGGGTCTTCATAAAATATATTTGTTTAACAGCTTTTACTAAAAAAACAAAAATATGACATGTACTTAAATAAAAAACGGTAATTTGTTATAACGTAATACTAACCGAGCGATGGCGGTATAACCATACACCTGGCCGGGCAACCGGGCAGAAGAGTTATTAATTATTATTTTCGTATTAATTATTAAATTTTTAATTCTTTCCTCAACTTGCTTAAAGGATTTCATCCTGCTATCGATTTAGGAGGTATTAGTATAAAAATAGTACTAGGACATAACTCATGACCTAATTTTGTTAACGAGTAAACTTTCAGTTCTCTGTAGACGTACACAGATTTATTCAATGTTTATTTCCTAATCAAAAGTTTAAAGCGATCATTATTTCTTTTTAATATGAGCTATAGCAAATCGAATTTTCTGTAGTTTTATTTTTCATCTGTTTTAATTTTGAACAAATTTTGTATTTGTATAATTATAAAATTATACTAATAAAAAATATTAGCAAAAGTCCACTTAAACTCTTGTATATTAATGTAACATATAGTATAAAATAATCCGAAAACCAGTTTGAAATTTATAAGATTTTTTGTTAAGTCAACGCACATTTTAAACCAATTAGATTATCCCTTAATTTACTAAGTCAAAGTCATGTTTTACAAATTTTAAATTGAACTAAGCCTCAGGACTCGTACTAATTAAGTTAGCTTAATAAAATGTTGAAATATTTGATTTAAAAATAAAGATTTCGTTGAAATTATTTTGACTTATTTAGATATTGCTAGTATTACTGTGTTTATATAAATATAAAAAGATTAATTTCAGTCATAATTTTACTAATAATATTCAGTTCATACTATTTTGCATGTATAGGTAATGTTAAATTACGCTAAAAAGTAGCACTACGGAATGAATACAGTTTTCTTAATCAAGAATTTAAAAGAAGAAATGTATCCATGTGCAGAACATTAGTGAAAACGTAAAACTAAAAGCTATGAAATAAGTTCCGTAAGTAGTTCAATTAATTTTCCCTCAGAAAGGCATAGGATACCGCTGTACCTTAATCTTTTGTTATCTCCGAAACGAACGAGATCCGATGCATACATTCTGTTGCTATAAATTGTTTAAATCATAATATCTCAAAGGCAATTTCAGTGTTAGCATTACATTTATTATGTATGACGGTTTTATATTATTATATAATAAATAGGGTCGTTTTGTATGTCGTAACAATTTTCAAGGTAAAATTAACTACCTCTTATATTCTTTTAATATTTGAGATGAAAACCTAATCTTTACAAATCCAATGTTTGTGCTTTGTCCTATAAAATAAATAAAAAATACACAAAATACGAAGGAAAAACAATTTCCCCTTGTTCAATTACTTCATTGAAGTTAAGAATACCTTCTATGCTAAGTTTTCAAGTCTATTCAAAGTTGCTTTTATATAAGGAATGCGAAGTTAATTTCAAACATACAAGTTCGTTGAATGTGTAGACTTGAGAAGCAATTTTCCCGTTTCTTTTAGATAAATATTATTGGAATCGTATTTTGTTAGAGTGCATTTAAACACGAGAAATCAAAACGAACATTGAGCATTGAACATTTTGTACATTAGTTTTTATTAAAAAAGACAACTCGCCAAAAATACTTTAAGACATCAAGTATGAAATATTTATGAAGCACCAACACTTTCATGCCCTAAAACTGTTGAATATCAATTTTCGTCTATCATGCTGTATTAATTTGGCTTAGAGGGATAGATTTGATTGGGTAATTAACCGTGCCCGTGAATCGAATCTACTGCTCAACTAAAGTAAACCTATATCTCGCGTCAGCATTGTTAACAATTGAAAACCATTTTTGTTTATTATTCCTCAAGGACATGAATTATCAGCTAATTTTTAGCTTATAAAAACTAATTAGAACCACAGCAGTCAATTAGAGAGGACAGAGTAATAACAAAAAATATATATTTCTCGTCTCTTTGTCAAGATTACTCAAGAGTCAGTTAAGATTGTAGTAGAAAATATTATATTATATAATATTGTAAATATCAGCTTAAAAATATACCGTACTGGGATCAAAACATCCAAGTTTGTTAACTAAGTAGAGAGGATCTACATATTATGTAGTTAAATTTTGGTTTTAGGTTGTATTTAATTTAAGAAACACTTAAATCAATAATTAATTTAAAACAAATGTGATGCAATTGAAATTAAATTAAATATATGTTATAGACAAATTATTTTACGACATAGCTTGTCTCTTGAGGATATGATATCACGGTCAGAGAGAGACAGCGTACCTGTATCCGTACTCGTCTCCGGTGATATGAGGACTGCAACACACACTACTACATTAATTCTCATACAACCCCATGTACTATTATTAGAAACACTGTTTACGATATAAAACTGATTTCATATGTTAAAAAACTACATCTATTCGTTTAATTAAAAATATTTTCGAGCTCATTTTTAAAAAGGTTTTTCAATTATTTACAAAAATAATATATTGAATGGATGAGAAATTATGTAGAATTGTAATATAAGTTATTTACATATAATTAAGTAGATTAGAGTTTAATAAGACTTTAACAACTTGTTGTTAAAATGTTATGTTATTAAAATTATGCTTATTAATGTAAACATTAAAATATTATTTTCAAATAAAGATAATACATTATAATAATGTGTAAGCAATTCATACATACACATTTGGCCCTAATTCATGAAAACTCTATAATGTATACCAAACTAATATGATCAGAGTTTTTTTTAAATCAAGTACTGATGTATTGTACAAAAGTTTTATTATTCCATTTTTGTTTTTCAGATATTTTTAATTTAGAAATATAAATTTTAAATTTTAAAAACAATGTTGTGCATTTTATATACCGGTAAGTATTCGATGGATATAGAAAGAAAAACATTTTACAAGGCTTTGTGGCTAAAATTCAAGTACCATTTACTTAACTAATGAAACAAATTTCTACAAAACATGTTGTTTTTCTTACATGTAAGAAAGAGTTTTATTAAAAAGCAAACATTTAACATACCTACTTACCTACTTGATAAACCAAAGACAGTGATTTAATTTTATAAAATTTACTAAAATTAAAAAGTCTTATTTTATCTATTAGCGAAAAAACATTTAAAATAAATAAATATACCTTTCGAGCTACTTTTGAACGCCAAACTAACTAAGGTATAAATTTTGTAACAGCAATAAAGTAACTTTATTGGATTGGCAATGAACATTTGTATGTAAATTTTCGCATTACAACATATACAGGAAACAAGTGGAAGAGGGTCTAAATCTTAACGGTTATGGGATTGATATGGGATTCTTTGCTTTTTGTTACGTGTTTTTCGCATATTTACTTGGAACAATTATTCAACGTAATCTCACTCAATCTAAATAGTTATTTCGTGTTAAGTAAAATTCGTTCATTATGTCATAACCGTAAAATTATCAAAATTATTTTTACAAAACTTCAATATGTCATCCGTAGTATATCGTATCGTAGCTTCATTTAATTAATAAATTTTACTTCTTAACTTCAGTTTTAAGTTTTTTAATTAAGACATTTCACAAGCAAGCGGTTTTGGAAGTTTTGTCATTAGGTACCAATACAGACCTCTACATGTATATGTTGTTATTATAGTATACTTGAATACTTGTGTATTATTCTCGAAGATAACTAATAAAATGGCATATGCAAGAGGCTTGATAAAACGTGTATTGTATTATACTAAGAGTGAATATTTTGAAATGAATTCTAACAGGTTTGGCGTTAACTTATTTTGAAATTCTGCTGTATGTTTATCACCAACATTTTAGGGTATACTATTTTCGAGACGCCAATTTGTGCAAGCTTTTACTGACACAAAACGTTTGTAGTAGGAACATTTGTAAATGAGGCGTTTTTCAACTTTATTGTCTTTTGAACCAATAAGAATTTAGTGAATAAACAGATGTTTTTTTCATACAATCTACTTAATGCCTACAACCAATGTTTAACAAACAAGTATATTTGTAAAGAAAAATATTTAAATTTGATTGATGTTTGGGTAATTCATATATATTCAATATTCAAAAAATATTTGTATAAACATTTAATTTAGAGAAATACGGTCATAAAACCTTGGATTAGTGCTTTTCAATTGGCTTAAAAGCACTCAAAACTAATTAACAAGTAATTCCATTTTTGAATTGTAAAATGGCATTGAACACTAAGGCTTCAATTTAAATAATATGCAGTTTTGGGTGAGGTTGTTAGAAGAACGTAATAATATGTAAAAATAAACAATTGTATATAATAATTAGTCAAAAAGCTTGAGAATGAGTTGACGTTGTGCGTTAATTTTAAGATTTTTTTTAAAACGCTTTTAATGACAATCATTATAAAAAAGTGGATTAATTTAATTAAAAAACTACTTCAGAATTACGTACCCACATGACATTTTTAATAATATTGACAAAACCAGAATTTTAGAATATTATTAGGTAAAAGAGTTAAGGAACACATATCGGATATCAAGCATAGGTGTACATCGAAGTCTGCAGTGTGTGAACATACCATAGACAAGTCCAATCATTATATAAGATTTGATAAACCTAAAATTCTCGCTAAAGAACAACGTTACATTCCAAGGATGGTTCGTGAGGCTATTGAAATTAAAAAAAACATCCTAATTTTAATAGAGAAGATGTTTGGGGATTATCTAACACCTGGGACCCACTTTTGAAAAATATAAAATCCTACGTCTGTGACCGCACTGTAAGACCTCAAGATACTGTTAGTGCGTTTTGTGTGAATCCTCAACTATACGCCCGGAAGCTTAGAAACCGTTGGAGGTAGATGACTAATTAACTGACTTACTGACAGACACCTCCTTCTCGTCTTACCGTGAACACGATTGCTGCAAAGCATTCGAAATGTCGGGTTAGATTTAAAATGTAATTTTTTTAAAATTAATCCAATATACGCGAGTTAAATCCGTAAAAATAGTTTTATTTCAATGGGTAGTACTCGTGAAAACCTTAGAAAACACTATATGTATAAGTTTAAATTTATTTATTGTTACTTTAAATTTACTATATAAAAGAAAGTTAAGACCACTATATAAAAGAGAGTTAGGTGCTGAAAATTGGTTTAAACCTTAATAGCAACTCTTATTCTCAAATAAAATTTACGAACATTAAAAGGTGGCATTAGTAGGTTCTTTCCAAATTTGGTTAGGTAGGGAGAGGAGTGTAGACAGTGAAGGCGAGCGTGTTTGCGCATCATAAAGGGGACCCTTAAACCTACCCCTGGGTAGCAAGTCAGTGCATTGTTTGCACTTCGCTCCTTGCAACGCGATGGGAACGCGCCATGGAATGCTAAGAAGCATTATTAGAGCTCTCTTACCGCAAAGAATCGCCAAGGACGGCCGTTCTATTCTTTATAGCACTTTATGACACTGTTCACAAATACACTAAACTGTTTACCATTTAAACTCTCAACTATCACTGTTACACAACTTAGTCTCTTGATCACACACTCAGCGGTTTATTATAACTGTTACACTTTTATCACTATAGCACCACCACACAACTTGTACTCCCAATTTCACAATGCCTTCTCTTAACCGAGCTACGATTTATATACTTCTAATTCTTAGTCAAATCAGTATCCAATGTTACATTTATTTTAATTATTAAACTTCTATACAGAGATTCAATTGTTTTAGTCAAATCAACAACTTATATCTTTAATTTTTTTGTCAAAACCAAACTACTACATGTATAAAAGCTAACAGCATCATCTTATTTATATGCAATTTATTATCTTAAAGTAAGTACCGACGATCAACAGAAAAGTTATAATATCATGGCTACAAACGACAGAAAAAGTAAACTTGGAAAATCTAAAAAAACACTGAATCTTACAAAAGGACGGGTCGTCTTAACCACTTTAAGCCTTAGCATTATAGCTGAAATATGAATTACGATAAAATTAAACTAAGAGATCCATATTATTATTTCATGCGACTGTTTCTAATGTTTCTCAGTAGTCGCGGATTCGAATCCCTGCCCATATCGGTTTATTTTTCATTCTATATTTTATAAATTGAAATAAGCTTATATGTTTATAAATATTTTCAAACATTAATTTCGGTAGTGGCATCTGTTCAATGTTTATCTATACTGCAAAATTAGAAACATTGGTTAGGATTTTCGAAAGAAACCTAATATATGTCAGAACCGTCCCGATTAAGACGATCAGATATAGAATACTCAATTCACCGAGGCGGACAGCGATACGGTAGCTCAGTTACATTTAATCCACAGATATTTTAATTATAAGTTACATTAAAATATCTGTGGATTTCATAATTTAACTGGAATCTGAATAAAACAAATAAACTTTATTTTTGTTCCTTTCATTGTTATAATGTATGCACCAATATTACATAAACATTTTCATATTTTACTATTCGTCTGTAAATGAGGACAATGCTCTCTTTAAGATTATTGTTATAGGAATATATAGTTTATATTGTAAGCCTTAAGCTTAATTAAATATATGTTGAACCTATCGCTCATTAAGCTACTTAATATTTATTTTGTAATAGGTTTAATCTTGCTTTTAATCTTAAACGTGAATATAGTATAACTATTATTTTGTATCCCAGAGGATAAATATTGATGTCCTGTCGGTGTATATGATTTTTCATTTTACTTTTATTTTAAATTTTATTATAAATTATAAAGACAACTTCAAACATTTACGTTATACGTTATATAATTTCTTTACCGACCTTAAAACACTGTTTATGAATTTGATTAGCCTACTCATAGTGAAAAATTATAGGTTTATATTACCAAGATCCTAAATAGCAGTCATAGGATGTGTTTTTTATTGCTCGGTAAAATGATGAAGCAAAATTGTATACCAAATACCGAATTCAGGAAAATCTGTTTTTTTCTCGAGTTCAGTCATTCAGAATTTATGTTCCAAACGTTGCCTTCAGTAATAGTTGCTAACAAAACAGGAAGTAAGAGATAGTAATAAAAATAAATACAAGAATTAAATCTATATCCAGTAGATAAAGAATTATTATAGGATTATATTATGATTAGAATTAAATAAAACAAATAAAACAAAATAAAAAAAATTAATAAGCTACATAAAAAGTGAATGTACCGAAACAAAAATAATCAACAAGAATTCGTTTGTTAAGCTGGCATGGATTATCTAACATAGAGAATAAATCCGTCTGTCACGCGTCCAAAAATGTAAGCCTGTGTAGACTAACCAAATAAGAGTTGTATCAATTCCATAAATATTGAGGAATTTGTCATACAAAAATATTTGCTATGATAGAATTCTGTGTTAGTTTTTTTTCTTTTAGACAACTTATCTGATAAAATATATCTGTATAAAAAAATAAATATAAAAAAAATTCCAAATAAGACAAAACATTTTAAAACCTAATTGGATCTCCAAACATATATTTCAAACTTCAAAACTGTAGCACTAAGTTCGGGATTTCCAGCGCTGACAAGTGGATTAAAGCACCTCAAATGGGCCGGTTTTTATCATAAAATTTTCTCATTTTCACGGAATAATATTTTTCAACTTAATTCGCCCGTAACTTCGCGAAATTGCTTTTACTTAGATCTTCCTTGGCGTCATCTTTTAAAAAGCGTCATTAATCTCCTGCATGGTAATTTGGACACGTTACCTTTCCGGCTACAAAAATTTAGAACAAGGACGCGATATGGAGTTTATATTAGGCCAATTTTATCCAACTGAAAATATAAGCTTACCTTTAGTACAAAGAATATATTATGCATCAGAAGACAAAAGATATATTGATGTTATCACTGATTACAACAATTTTACTAGTTGTTTTTAATTTAAGGTAATAATTTTTGATGCCGTAACAATACCGTTTTGATATCATGTTATCATTTAGTTTTATGTAATATTATCATTTATGGTTTAATTGAAATAACTTTTGAATTATACTTGACGTTCATAACTGTTCTATGAACCTAAACATCAGAACAGCATACATCTAATGTACTAATATGGTACAATTATGTCGCCCTTAGCTATACCGATCGTATATCAATATGTACAGGCCACAAGTCATTTTTGATATATTAAAACCACACACTTCATTAAACATTTTTAGTTATTGTAGAAGTTTAAAACCAATCCTGACATTTATATAATGTATGATTATCATCTGGTGAAACTAAATCAAGCAATAGCAATAACTGAGTGACAGTTCAGTAATTAGTTAATTTGAACTTAAACAGTTAACACACCAGATCATTAATATCTACGTTAAATATTTTATTAAAATTGTATAGTATAATGTTTATTTTATATATATATATATATATATATTTGTATATAAATAATTATATTCTCTATCTTCAAAAAAACCGTATTGCTAAGTATTCCCAAACAAAACTAGATTTTTATCAAAAGAAAAGCCTTAATATTTAAAAAATAATCATTTGTTTTAGTGGCATTAGAATCGGATTCATTTTAATTATTAAAAATTGAGGAGAGTTTTTAAGTTTTTACATCGTATTGTTAGGTTCTTTGTTTGTGTTGTTTAATTATTATTATTTTTTATTTCAGATCTTCCTCTGTTAATTTCAACAAAAATTTTTTTCCTCGAGAATGATATTCTTTAAATGTGCTAGTACGTGGTGTGTAATAATAACCTTGCAAAATATTGCAAACTGTTCGCTAATTTACAAATTCTATTACATATACAAAAATAGATTATTATTTAACAATGCCCGCATCCGCGCTTAAAATGGATTCCCGGAATATCCCAAGTGCTATTTTAATTAAATTAATTAAGCACTTCCATTAATAATTGAGAATAAGATAGTCATTCTAAGTCTTGTGCAATGAAACGATTCATCTTGTTTTGAAAGGTTCTTGTGGTTTATAATAATATAATTTATTATAAATACTTTACTATATTCGTTTTATACCATCATTTCATAAATTAAATGTTAATATTTTATCGAATTTAATGCTCGAACTTCTGATGTTTTTTATATATCTGAATATTATAATTTGCATAGATGGAATTTTTACGTCCATAAGAGCTAAGCTACTAAGCTACATGAAAATAAGATCTAACCGTTATTTAATAAAAATAGAAAAAAACATAAAACGTGTATCTCCACGCACATATGCATAAATATATTTTTTTCTGAAATTACTTTTCACTTCTACGAAATAATAATATTCATCAAACAAAAATGACAAGCGGAAGAGGTCTTGATTAAAAATTCGCTGAATTCAATTTAATTACAAATGAGGAGGTACAATATATGTAGCCGTAATGGAAAAGGTTCTTGCCCAGTGACAAATATCTGTTAGTATTGATTCACTTTCTGTCTGTAAGTATTGATTCTAAACAATTTATTCAGAAATTTTAAACCACCTGACTCACAATTTTTAAACATTTTTTTTTTGTTAAATTTAAATATTATGTAATCTTCAATTCCTTGATAGTTAACTATTCGCCGATACTTTAAAGTGCCCTTCAGATCTGGCGACTTGCCATTTTTGTTCTCATATTAACTAAGAACTTGGTTAGCTGACTTGGTAAGATTCCAACGGATTTGAGATTTATGGCTCGAAAATATATTAATATACTAGTTGATGAAGCTAAACTATGAAGTTGAACTATGAAGTTAAACTGAATTTAAAATTAGACTTATTAACGATTTATGATTTTAGAAAGATATTTAATATATAAACGTTAACGATTTACATATTCATACATAAAACAAGCTTTTATAAATTGAACGTGTCTCACTTATTTTGTTAGGACCCTCTTAAGAGGTCGTCTTTCATACTGAAACTATCAAAAAAAAGATTCTCCTTATTCCAAATGATACAAGAAATGTACTAAAGGAACAACAACAACAACAATGACAACTCTCTATAGGTATATATATAATATAAACTCTCTATATATATATAAACGTAAATTGTTGCCTGTATAAAATGTTGCCAGTAAAATAAATAAATTTCATAAACTGGTAAACCTTATTAATTTTCTTCATTAGTTAATTGCACTGGTTTAAAACTGCCGTAGGTTGAGAGTTTTAAAATAATTACAAATAACTGAATTGTGTTAGTTAATTTAAATAAATTTAAAAATTAATGTTATGAATATAAGCAACATGATTTTCCTAAATAATATAACTTTTCATAAAAAATAATTGTTATTTAGTATTATACTGCCTATTTTTGATTTTATTGATTAATATTTCATATCTGTATCGGATACTATATGAATATTTAATATATGTAATTCTAATATTTAAATTCTTATTTTATAATGTTTTGATATATTCTACCCATGAACGGTGTGCTTTGATGATAAGACATTGTTGTTCCACTTACCAATTACTGCCAATAATATTGATGATATACATGTAAGTATTTTAAACAAAATCAATATTTTATTTTAATTCACACACACACACACATACAAATGTGTATATATATTTATTTATTTTGAGAAAACTGCATTGGTATGGAAGGTATAATAATCAAATACACAATTTTAATCGTAAACATTAGTTATTTTACCACAATTTTGGTTCACATTATTGTAATTTAAAATGAGTATTCAAATGTATGAAAGGGTCTTCAAAAGATTATAAATGGAGGTGATGGTGAATGGGCGGTGGCCTAAAAATATAGGTTATAATACATCCTGATGTTAGAATGATCTTGAAGGCGTATTTTCGGCGTTTTATGTATTGATAAAGTGATAGATGAGCGTCTACAGAACAACAATAAAATACTAACTTAATTACTTGAGTAAGAATAAGCTAACATATACTGATGTAATAATAATGTTTTCTATTTTAAATATAGTTTAGAAAGTTAGTGGAGAGGAAGATGTAGTCCCGTCTTCAGAGGTTTCGTGCAGATCTTCGTTACTCGTTATATTCCGTTGTAAACACACTGAACTCACTGTATCACTATTAAATATATGTAACTTATTGGTAGTGTCCTTGGTAGTGTTAATAACCGGTACCCAGGCCGTAGGTAGCATCCAACCACTATCCCTATTGAAATTCGGTAGACGGCTGATTTCGATAGCATCACGTATTTTACGCGGTACTTAAAATTATCCTAGCTGAAACTGACGCTTTGTAAAAACGTATGTAATAAACTGTTCCTAAACCCAAAACGTGTTCCGTTATCGCTAAGCCATTGTTGTCCAGATTTTTAACACTTCGTATATGTTTTTTTATAGAGACGTTCGAGTTTCCCCTACGTTATACTTACCGCAATCACTAGTTAGTGATTCGTCGTTCGTAGTCGGGAAAATTCCGATTCAAAATTACATGATTATAGCCGGGTATATATTTAATAATCATCATGGTTGACGAAAGTTTAAATACAAAAAAGTTTTCTATGATATTCGTTTATATAATATCTTTTAATTAAGGGACGGTTTAATAATTTAAAAAATAATTTCTTATAAAACATACGTAGAAGTTATCCCAGTGCCACGGAGATAACCAAACATACAAATAAACACTCATAACACGAATCTGCGAATGATACAAAAAGATATAATGTATGAGAATCGAACTAACGACTTTTTGATAAGCAATATCCATCACTATATATACATTTTATGTGTTTATATTAAAAAGTTTATTTAATGTAGATATTTAGCGCTTCAACAACTTTTTTCCCCTTCTTCTTTACCTCAAACTTTATTATTAAATATACAAAACCTTCACTCAATCATTGAAACAAAATGAAGCAAATGAGGAATGTCAGTTCCTTGTTCACTAAAATCCCCTGAGATCTGAAACCACCAAAAACAGGGCCATATATCTCTATTATGGAATGTAAGATTGTTCTTGAAACTTAAAAAGAAACTTACTTACAGAAGATATTTGCTCAATATAAATATAAGTTTGGTCGGTTTTAGCAATATATTAATAAAAAGTTATATTTATGAATAGGAATACATTTATATAATTTTAAGAGTAAATTATCTGATACGGTGATATGATCAATTCCCTTTCGACTCGAATAAAGATATTTTAAATTTGAATTATCAATATGCTGGTTTATTGCTTAGACTGTTATAAAAATAAACTGTTGAATATTGTTTAATGATAAAATAAAGCAGCAATCACAAAATGTTTAAACAATATTAACGGAAATCATTATAAAAATTACTCCAACTTAATTTTAAGTTAACCGAAAATTAAACTAAGAAATATAAATACATATTCTAAAATTATTTTAACCCTAGAAGCCTAATCTACGTCTAGGAGACATACACGCATTCGAATATCGTTTGCCTCTTTGTAACGGTTGAAGCTAGCGCCTCGGGTAAGTTCCGCCAGTTTTAATTTATGCACGCCTGTGAGACGCATGTTTAGACTTTGTGTAACTCTTAATTAAGATTGATGTTATTTAACATCCTTAACACGAGCAAATAATTTGCTTATATATTATTATCATTATTATTATTTTTACTTAGGTATATCCGTTGGCAGTAAAAAAACTGCCTTTCATTTACGAAACTCATGCAACTCAGCAATTTCGTGTTAACATTAACGTAAATTTGAATCCCAACTTCTAATTATTTCAGGCGTTCAAGAGAAGCTGGGTATTATGAACGGCGGCATAGTGTACGCGGTGTTCTCGTACTAGGCGTATCGCTCCGACGAACTGTCGTTCGAGAGCGGCGCGCGTCTGCAGGTTTTGAGAAAGGGAGACGACCACGAGCGGGAGTGGTGGTGGTGCCGCGACCACCAACACGACGACCGATACGTGCTCAGGAACTTACTGAGGGTGAGATACCACATGACACGACATGATACACCACACGACACGATACACCACACGACACTATACACGACACGACACGATACCCGACACGACATGACTCAAGACACGACACACGACACGACATGATACACCACACGACACACCACACGACACGACATACGACACGACCACCGACATGACATGACTCACGACACGACACACGACACGACACGACCACTGACACGACACGACACAAGACTCGACACAAGACACGACACACGACACAACACACGACACCCGACACGACACACGACACGACACAGCACACGACATGATACAGCACGCAATACACCACACGACACACCACATGACACGACGCACCACACCTAAAGTTTTTTTTCAATTAGGTATACATCTCACTCGAAACGTCGGACTCTATAGTCTGTTTTAAAAGGCGCGGTTAACGGACGATAACCGATAACTGTGACTCCGATACCGATAACCGGTGACTGTGATTATAGTTACAATTATTAAGAGGGTTGTTTTATTTTTAATTTGTGTTCCAAATTCAAATATCTGCCTGATAATAATAAAAGTAATTAAATAATATACCTAAAATAGGGGTTTTCAAATTTGTACGCCTTTGAGACGTATATTAAGGCTTTGTGCACGTCCGAAATAGAATAGGTTTCTAGGGTTAATGAATATATTTAATAGATAATATTCATTGAAATAGTTTTAGTACAATATTCTAAGCGGAAACCATTGTTAAATCTACGACATTGGTGTTGGTTTGGAGCCTTATTATCTGTAAGAGAGCTTGTTAACAGTTTCCACGTATCAGATCTAGCTGTTTAAAAAAATACAATAAAAAAGTACAGCCCAGATCTAGCCCTTTAAAAAAATACAATAAAAAAGTACAATCTTTTGAATTAGTATAAATAGGAATATTCCTTTATGAAATATTAAACCATTCTTCACAAAAATTCATATAAGAATTTATTATACAGAGTAATAATTTTAACTCCGCTTTTGGTCGATCTAATAAAGAGACGTACTGAGGTTATCTTAAAATAAAGAACAATACCTTTTGTGTAAATGCGCTCTTTTTTGGTATTGCATATGTGGTTATTAATGTAAATGGTTGGATTCGGTTGGGTTTTGTATAACATGAAATAATTTCATCCTAATTCTTAAAGTATTAGGACTGATGAACGGAATGAATCTAAATAAAAAGTTGTGTCACCGATTACATAAAATTATGTATAGTTGTAACTGTAAAAAATACATGAAAAAAATAGTATTCGAAATATTTAGTTCTTTTTAGTTTAGTTTTAGTTCTAATAGTAGTTTATATTCTTTTTATTAAATTACGGAAACATAATTCCTTAAACGGTTTTATTAAAGAGTTTATTATTTAAAAAGTTTATTGGTACGTAATGCTACAAATTCAAACTTAATGAAACTAATAATTGCAACGAATAGAATGTTTCTTTATCTTTATTCAAAGAAAAAAAATAATATCGTAGTTTTTAATATTAAAAAAAACAATTTTCCGTCACTTCTACACACATATTTTATGAAATCGGAAGGAGTTTGGATCCCTTCTTCTTATAATTATATTATATTTAAATTTATAAAAAAAAGAAAATGAAATTTCCCGATACAAAAAGACCTCTAAAAAGAGTAAAAAGAATATTTTATGTCTTTGCGTCGGGGGACCGTTGTACATACGTTGACGATGGTGTCTATTTTAAGAAGTTAATCATCAAGGACTTAGACTATAAGATTCGATATCGTAATTTCTTTATTTGCCTTGTTAACTTACTTGCATTTTAATTTGTTCCTTTATCAAACGGTCCCCCGACGCAATGACTTCAATAAGTACATAATAATATTATTTTTGTCCTTTTTAGAGGTCTTTTTGTATCGGGGGATTTTTAAATTTTTAATTTATTTTTTTCTGCTTTTTAATGTTATGATACTGGTGTCTTAATTGTACTAAATGAACCTACAGACACACAAATTTCATCATCATCATCATCACTAATATTATAAAGAGGAAAGATTTGATTGTTTGTTTGTTTGAATTGAATAGGCCCCGAAACTATAGGACCGATTTAATAAAATATTTTAACTTTAGAATCCTACATTATCCCTCTGATGAACATAGGTTATATTTAATACGGGAAAAAATACGGCTCCATGTGAAAATTTAGACAATGTAATAATTTATAAATGTATTAAGTAACATCATTCAAGACATTTTCATATCATACAATATACGAATATTAATAAATATAAACAATTAAAATTAAAATGATTTACAATGACTAATAATACTACGATGAAGGGATTTATATTGTCACTAGCTGCTAGTGACTCTTTATGACTATGATCATAAACCATAAATATATTTTTAACAGTCTACGTGGACGCAGTCACTGGCAACAGCTATCCCTAATAAAGTACTTTACCTCAGTAAATAAATGTAAATACCTTTTGCCTACATAACAAGGCTTTTTTCTTATATAGCGCAGGCGAAGCCCCTGGGAACAGCTTATTATTGCATAAGAACCTTTCATTAATAAAACGTCAATATCATGGAGACGACTATTTCTATTTCGACCAAACATGAATAAGAACCATCTCGACGAACATAACTTTCGATTAAAAAAACCGCATCCAAATCCGTCCACGCCTTTGGCCTTAAATTTGCCACAGACAGACACAGATAAACAGATCGACAGGTCAAACTTGTAACGAGGTGTGTTTTATAGTCGGGGATTAAAAATAAAAAATAACTTGCTTAAGAAGACATAGTCAACTAAAAACGTGGTAAAAAACTTAAATAACTACATAACATATTAGAAAATAAAAAAATATATATTTTCAAATTTTTTCACGTATTTGTAGTTACACATGTCTGGTAATGTAATTCTTAATTAAAGGTTTATTTTATATGCTATATTAGTTGATCATTTTTAACAAGTATTTCAAAAATTCAGTTATCACCGGTGAGGCCTTTGTCGTGAGTGGTCACTGTATCGCTTAATGTAAAAAGTAAGTAATAATGTCTAAGTAATTGATAAATATCGCTGTATCATACAGCCTGTATGCAAACAAAATATTTAATCAAAACTACCTTGATACTCAGTTTAACGATTCATATTTTGTTTTGTCAACTTGTCTAGGTATTGATTTATTTAAGAATAGTCTCAGATTATATATTAGTGATAATATTTAAGAAAACAGGTAAAGTATTGTATAGTTTTATATTTTATATATATTTTAGATAAGTTCCTTAATGGTTAAATTCGTTATTATTGTCCTTATTGTGTTTTAGTTAAATTAATTAATAGGTTTAGTTACATTTAAATAAGTTTAAAATAAGATTGTAATTGTGTATACAGGCATGCACATGCAAGCTTTCATAGATGCACGTTTGTATATGTGTGTTTGTATGTGTATGCATGTATAAACATAACGGTGGAATAAATGTAATGCATGCGTCAACAAGTTTGCTTAATTGTATTTACTTAATCTCTGTATAAGTGAACAGTGTGTTCTTCATGAGAAATAAAATATCTTTAAACATTTTAAACATTATTTAATTTTTTTAATTTTACTTTAAGTACCTACGAATTATAACCAATTTGTCTTGGCTTGATGAGTAGACCCGTCGGTACCGTGAAGCATGGATGCTAATGGATCTTTAGATGAATACAGCTGGGTGAACCGAGTATGAGCTTGTTTTGATGCTTTTGATAAGATCTTACCATCAGACTCGATGGAGTGATTTTAAGGTACACTGATGGATGGATGCTAGTGGATTTCTTAGACGAATAGAGATAGGTGCTCCGAGTTTCAAAAGCAACAAGCCCCGTCGGCTTATATTGTTGCTTTTGATAAGATCTTACCATCCAATTTTGACAATTTAAGATACTCGTTAGCATAAAACTTCAAAATGTGACTTAATTTTTTTGTAAATAAAACTTACGTATTCGACAATTTCTTTTATTTTTCATTTTCGCTTAATTAAATTGATCATATTTCCTCTTCTTTTTGCCAGAAGGTCAAACAAGTAGATTTTCTGCCTCATAAGACTTTGTTTCCGATGCAAACATAAGTTGTAATTAATGACGGGTTGACCCTCAAGAAACAAACTGCTTGATGGAAATGGAAGGGGTGAGGAGGGATTGAGCATGATTGCTCTCTGTCAATATGGCATTCACCCATTCATACACAAATTGATAATATGTAGGTAATGAACTTCCTACATACGAAACTAGGTCAAGCTCAATCAATACAATAAAAAAGATAATGGTATAAGGTTGCTTGAATACACATGTTTCTTTGAAGATATTTGTATGTATCAAATTACTGAAGCGCTGTATCGCTTAGGTATATAGGTGTCCTAATTTAGAACATTGTATTCGTTTACTTCAGGGCTGTCCAACATAAATTGTGATTTAAATTTTTTTATATTCATACTAACTTTTAATGTATATAAATCTTAAAAATTACTACATATGTTATTGTAGAAATTAAAATAAGATTCTTTTACTATTTCAAATTACTGATACATTTACAATACATGATACATATAGATTTGATTTGGGAACTATTTATTGGTATTTTGAATGCGACCCTTCGTGCAACATATTGACAACCCCTGACCTACATCCCTGCCACTCGACAACATTGACGCTGATGTTATGAATCTTGCAACGTAGCGGCAGTTAAATTTAAAATCAAAACAAATTACTCAATAATAAATTGTTATATTTTGAATTGATTAATTATAGAAGTATAGATATTTATTTTAATAAAACTGTTGTAAAATTAAATTTTGTCTTCGGATTTCAAATATATTTCAAAATATGGTAAAAAATGTTAAGCCTAATTTATAGGGTTAATTATTTCTGATTCATGCACAATCAACCAGTGGTAATTGGAATATTTATAATTTAATAAATTGTTAATTATTCGTAAATGTGTTTATTGTTAATTATATACAACTTATGTTGTTATTCGGTTTATAAATAAGATTTTCTAAATATATACATAATATAAATTGAACCAAACGATCAACAACAGAATTAACTCAATATACTTGTTTAATAATGTATTTATTAATTTTAATTATGTTTATAATTATAATATTATACCTAATACTATAATTTGTGTACGGAGTGTGACACAGGTTTATCTCCCTTTCGCCTCCGAAGCATAATTATTAACGTACCATAAAGTAAAATATTATTAATTTATCGGTGGCTTAAATACATAAAAATGAAGAATATTAAAATTTTAGCGTTTAACTTTAATAAAATATTTATTTTTTGTTAATGTATAAAAAAGACAAGTAAATTAAAACAGTTTTGTATTCGCTATTTGAGGATTTTAATCCAGGACTTTATGTTTAGACGCCATTCGTAATGAAGGTAACAGTTATACAATTTGAATCGTTAACAAACAGATCACTTGTTTTTACGATGAGGTTGAGTTTTTATATCTGTATGATAAAAAAATATTTGGAAAATTTATGGAACACCAGTTCATTTGGTTTGGAATTTACAATACAAATTGCTGTCACACGGAGGCACTAAAACTATCAAATTGAAACACAGTATGAGATTATAACTCAGCGGGGATACAACTATTCGCAATAAGCTACGAATACACTTCTAATAGAATGGTTCTTTAAAGGGTATTTTAAAAATTAATTTATCCGAACAATATCATTTCTTTTTCTCTCCATATATATCTCTCTCGCTCTCTAGCTATTAGGATTTTCTTTTTTCTCCGCTACGTCTTTTACATTGAATACAGAAAATTATATATATTTGTGTATACATCGGATGTAAGAAAATATTGTATGCATTTAATTATATGAAAGTATATATGAATAAAATAATATTTGTATTCAAATATATAGTAAATTCCGATGAACATGTACACTTCTCTAACTTTGTTAATATGAATTGATTTTTAAATATATATACCCGGCTTTGTTCACGTAAATTAATGGCCATACTAGTACAAGTCATTTACGTGAACATGTAAATATTTATTTCATACTCGTCAAGGTTGACGAAAATTTAATTAAAATGAAATGAAATAATATGAAATAATCATTCTTAAACTGTGAACTACATACATACTAAACTGAGCCTAACAGAACTGAACCTAACACAACACAGTCCACAATATTAAATGCAGGAAATGTAGAATCAGACAAATTTGCAATACAAAGACCGCACGGGCCACCGCCTCGTAACCTCGGTTAAGTTATCCAGAACACGAAATGAGTCCCAGATTATGTTAAAATAGTTTACTTAATTTGGTTTAAGTCGATTATATTACCAATATTCCAAACCAAATAAATTTAATTCACAAATAAAGTAATCGATTTCAAACTATGAAAAAAAACTAGCGAGCAGTTAGCTTATTCAAATTCAAATTCAAAATTCAAAATATCTTTGTTCAAGTAGGCATTTACACGCACTTTTGAATCGTCAATTACATTAAATTGGTCAGTATAGTCAGTCTGTGAGTAAGCTACCACCAGCTCGGAATGCTGTTCTGCTGAGAAGAGCTGGCCAGAAACTCAACAGTTGCTCTTTTTAAATAAAATTTAACAATGTTTGACTTATAAATTATAACATCAACCCTGCAAATGAGTCAATTTTATTTATTTTATAAACTTAAATGCAATTTTGGAACAACTAGAACCGTCGCAATCAATCGGAAAAGAAGCCCAATGATTTCAGGCAACGAAAATTAAATAATAATAACAGTAAATATATATATATATATAAATCTTCGGCCTGCCACACAACCAGTCACCGCAAGCAGCACCCGTTCACGAGCATAACACAAGAGCCAGCCATCACCCCCTTCGCACATATTTGAGGGAGGGAGGCAACCCGACTCCCGATGCTACCGCAAGTAGTGACTTCTAAGGAATCGGTGTGATGCAGAAGGTCGATAAAGCAAAATTAATTTACAACAAAAAACAAATTGCGGAGATTACTAGCTATTCGCAATACAATACAGATTTATGACCCAAGATTTATGATACAATGACCCAAGTTCCACACATTTCGATCAACCAAAAACTCTTGAATGTTATAGTAAGATTTATTTAATAATAAACTTTTAATTTTAGATTTGAAACCAAGAAAAGGAAGATCTAAGATATCTTGTGGAACCTTATTATATATGCGTATACTCAAGCCCATGAAGGATTTCTTAACTTTTTGAAGTCTAAATTTAGGCGTTACGAGCCTATTTTTATTTCTTGTATTGATAGTATGTCTGTCGCTGTTTTTTTTATAGTCATTTAAATTTTGGCGTATATATAGTAAGTTATTAAAAATGTATTGAGAAGCGACCGTAAGAATACCGATTTCTTTAAAAACTTCTCTTAGGGAGTCTCTAGCTTTTAAGTTACAAATAGCCCGTATAGCTCGTTTTTGTAAAATAAATATAGAATTAATTTCGGCAGCGCTGCCCCATAGTAAGATACCGTAAGACAATATACTGTGAAAATAACTAAAATAAACGAGTCGAGCCGTATTAACGTCTGTTAATTGTCTTACTTTTTTAATTGCAAAGACAGCTGAGCTAAGTTTGCTTGCGAGTGTCGAGAGATGGGGGTTCCACTGGAGCTTTTTATCTAAAGTTATACCTAAGAAAGTTGTCGAGTCAGTCAGTTCTAGCACTTCATTGTTAAGGAATAAACTACAATCTTGACTTTTTACATTAGGAAGTGTAAATTCCATGCATTTAGTTTTCTTAGTATTTAATACCAAATTATTAATTTCAAACCAATGAAGAACACGTGACAGAGCACAGTTAACTTTGTCAAAATTAGGTTTATTACGATCAACTTTAAAAATAAGTGAGGTATCATCAGCAAAAAGTACAATGTCACATAGTCCTTTTACGTAAAAGGGCAAATCATTAATATAGAGTAAAAATAAGAAAGGGCCTAGAATAGATCCTTGTGGAACACCCATTTTTAGGTGAGATCCCACCGATTTACAATTATTTACATCAACCGTCTGAACTCTTTGATTCAAGTAAGAGGCAATAAGATCAAGCGCAGCATTACGCACGCCATAGTGATTAAGTTTGCAAAGTAATGTTTGGTGGTCCACGCAATCAAAGGCTTTAGATAAATCACAAAACACTCCGATTGCATTCTGTGACTTTTCCCATGCGTCGTAAATGTGCTTAAGAAGCGCGGCACCCGCATCAGTTGTTGATTTGCCTTTGGTGAAACCATATTGTTCACTATGCATGATTTCATTGCTATAAACAAATTCTGACATTTGGTTTAGTATAATTTTTTCGAAAATTTTACTTAAAGTGGGTAAAATAGAGATAGGTCTATAATTTCCGGGTATTAGTTTATCGCCACTTTTGAACAAAGGAACTACTTTACTATTTTTCATTAAGTCTGGGAAAGTACCGGTTTCAATACATTTGTTAAAAATTAAGGATAATTGTGGAGCAATATCATTTATAATACTTATTAGTAATTTTACTGACATACCCCAAAGATCACCGGTTTTTTTCATATTTAGATTTCTAAAAGTTTTAACAATTTCATATGATGTAACAGGTTTAAAAACAAAACATTTATTACTGACTCTTACGTTATTCGTCAATTCGACGATTGCATCACATGGTGAAGAATTTAAATTACCCGTGACTGTTAAAGGAATTTCGTTAAAAAAAGTCTCAAAAATAGCCGCCACAGTTGAATTTGAATTTATTTCAATATTATCAATTTTTAACTTAATAGGTCCATTAGCAGCCCTATTTTTCCCAGAAACACTAGATAAAACATCCCAAGTTGCCTTTATTTTATTTTCTGAGTTTAAGATTTTATTTCTTATGTAAATCGACTTAGCTTGTATGCAAACGGTCTTAAATATTTTAGAAAAAATCCTAACTTTATTCAAGAATACCGGATCTTGATTCCATTGCCTCTCACTATATAAATCATATAACTTATCTCTACTTTTATATATTCCCACGGTAGCCCAATCACTAAATTTAAGTTTTAGATATTTAGTCATAGTTTTTGGCTTAAAAACATTATTAAATTCTTGTAACAAAAAACCGAAAATGTTATTATATAAATTATTTGGATTATCATCGCTCATGTTTACTTTACCCACTTTTTGCTGTACATTATTCTTAAATGTTAGGACCCGGTTTTTTGTAATTGGTCTACAAGTAAACTTTTGGGGCTTTTCACTTTCGTGTTTAATTAATAGAGAAAATTTTAGACCACAGTGGTCTGAACTTAAATTTGTCATTACTGTTTCTTCATAAATGTTACAGCGACAGAACACATTATCAATACAAGTCGCGGAAATACTAGTAATACGAGTAGGTTCAAAAAAGACGTTCAGTAAGTTAAAAGATTTAAACAAATTTAATAAACGTACACTAGACGAATTTTCTTGTAATATATCTACATTGAAATCACCGCAAACAATCACGGACTTGTTTTTATGACAAAGCTTAGTTAAAATATCCTCCATTTTGTTTTCAAATTCATCAAAGTCACTAGAGGGGGGTCGGTACACGCACAAAATAATATGTTCATTGAGCTCAATGCAGGATAGTTCAATAATTCGCTCGACAGAGAGCGCCACTATATCTGATCGAGACTTTAACACTACATCGTTACGAGCTAAGATAAGTGAGCCACCGCGAATAGCTTTCTCTCTACAGAACGAACTTGACAATTTATAATTTTCTACATTTATAATATTGTTATTCTTTGATAACCAGTGCTCTGTAATGCACAATAAACTTATGTCATATTTTTGAACAAAGAGTTCCACTTCCAATTCCTTGCCACCTAAGCCTTGTATATTTTGATGGACAATATTTAACAACTTAGGCTTTGTCTTATAAATAATAGTTAGTGATTTGACTAGATTTTTAAATAGATTTATGAATTAAATATTTTTATAATATTCACTAATTGTATTTAACTTAAAAAAAAAATAGTTTTACCAATCAGAACCATGTTTCGTATTATATAATTAAGTCGTATAATTTGAAATTACCAACAAATCATCACAAATGTTTATGGGAATACTATAAAATATCTTTATAAGTTTGATCTGGGAGCCATAAACCCCATAATATAAAACGATTCAACCTCGTGGATTCTCGTTCTTTTGATAGTACTGTCTGCGTTAGTTTATGACTAAATTATATCATGAGATTGCAGCGCTACTTGTGGTTCTCGATGAACACTCGATCGTGAGAAGAGATAAATATAATATTAGAATGTGATGAAATATACTTTTATGACATAATATTTTTTTAAAAATACTTAAAATCAGCATAAACATCTAACTCAATAAAGTAATTAAGTAACGATTTACTGACTAACTAAAATAATTATTGATTACGTTCAAGAAATAAGTAACTTTTATGTTTATTTGGATAAGAAACATCTGAACCTTTATTTATACGATTATTATTTCGGATATTATTTATTCGGTCTTTGTGAGCAACAGAGAAGCGCTGATAATATCATAAGTAGGTATGTGTTTTATTTCAATTAATTTCGAAACACTTGAATCATAACTGTTGCCTTATTTATAAATATTATTTTCAAACACTTTTTATATTAGACGTTCCTAGTAGTGCAGTTAAATCAGTGCTTTTAACAATTTCTGAACTAATAAAAATTCACTGAGCACAGCTGTCTCGACTAAACTTTTTTACGATTTAAGTACTTGCAACTTCAATTTAAATATTACCAACAGGAAAACGGTGTTTTGTAAATTATTACAATGTTGCAATAACTAGTTTTAATTGCGACTGTAACTTTTACTAGCATTGTTAAATGTGTGCATTTATGTATATACATGTGGTCCAATTGCGTTGCAATAAACCGAATTACACACGTTACATTATTTTATTGTTATGTTTTAAGCAATATAGATTAAAATCGTTTCCAACTGCCATATTTATTGATTGTCGTGATGCGGAATTAGGACTTTTATTTTTTTTATATAACTATTTTGAACAATACTTGGTATCGCAAGTTTGTAATGGACTGTTTAAAGAATTTACAATTATAAAACTTGGTTACAATTGAACGTGATTATGATTATACGTTGAGGAATTTAAGATTTTCGTAATTTAAATTGAAGGCTACTTTCCCAGCGGATGCAATGGTATTATAATATTAAACTTTTTTTTTTGTCTTGGCATCAGAATGTTGCAAAAACATGATCACGTTATAATTTTGAATTTAATTTATATAACGATAAATCAAATTATTTATTTATTTCTCTCTTTCAATAGAAATGTCTTTTCTGGATGGGATGTTTTTAACTAAATAGACAAACTGAAAAACACTTTATTATTTCTTAAGCCTATGTTTACTATGTTAAAACTATGTTGACTATAAGAAAACCTGAAAATAAACTATTTACTTACATTTAAATTTTGTTTTGGACTTTAGCCACCTTTTATATCTCATTTCTAAGTCAGCATAACCCACATTTTGATAAGACCGCAGTTTAAATTTTTACACTTCAAAATTTAACTTACAAATACTTTAAAAGAAGGAACGGACCAGAGGTTAATAAATAAGCCATATAAATATTATTTTTACAATCCACACGGACGAAGCGACAACTAGTTCATCATAATTTTAATTAATATTTCAAAGAATTCATTAACATTTATTTAAATTCTTTACCAAATATAAAATTATTTGCAATAAATCACTGAAAGCCTTAATTTGTTTAGTGTCATTTGTTTAAAAACCATTTATTCAGTTAGTCTTTTACACACTAAGCCAGACGATTACATTTGAACTAGGTATTCAAACGTTGGCCTCAACAAAGTTGCCTTCATATTCCATATTATTATTATTATTTATGTAGTCAACATAAGCTGAGTCTGTTCAGCATTAATGTGTCAACTGGAACGACTACTAGAATGACAAAGTAAAATACCAGGTTTGGCTCACTGCACCCGCTTAACATAGATTTTCATATATATAAAAGTATGAAGTAGTGTAAAACAAAATGTTTCTTTTCTATATACAAAACATGACTGCGTCTATTTTAACCCTTATATGCTTGGACACTTGTAACAGTTATCAGAAGACAAGTGAATAATCTAAAAAACGGATCGTATTGAAAACTAACTAAAGAATTAAATTTGTCTCATACATTATTAATGGACGAGATAATGACTTCCAACTTCATTATTGCTAAATCTGTAATTAACTTAAGATCAAACGTTGTATTAACAACGAGAATTTAAACTTTTGTGATAAGGTACTGTGAACCTGACACGTCCTTGAAACTCTCTTAATTATATTTAAAAAAAACTTATACCTACAACAATAACTTTAAGAAATAATCTTGAGTTCAGGAGTTTTACTAATATATAAGTAATATGCTCCAAAACAATAGTTTGTGAAACATTCAAGTAATTGTAAATCGAACGAAGTGTTTTTGGATAAAAACTATATTAATAAACCGAATATTATCTACCTGGAAAATAAGGACTAACTTTTAAAATGATATTTTGAAATTTACAAAGTTTTAATTGCAAATAATTTTCTATTAAAGATAAATTACTTCCAAACATAATTTAGCTGGTGTTTGACTTCAAAGGGTCGCAATAACAGTTCATTTTAAAGCACCCAAAGCGATACATAGAAAATGTTGATAATATGTAAGGTTATTTAAAAGTAATACTTGTCAATTTCATATAGAACATATGTATAAACATATTATGTAGTCAACATACCTAATATAATACCAAGATGGCTATAAAAGACAGAAACTTTGCTACTGTGGAAACCTTGCTCGTGATGAGTGAAAAAAATAAATAAAAAGAACAGTAGGCCGCTACAATAGTGTTTTAGTAGGAAAACGTTAATCAGAAAATATAAAAAAAATGTATTCTAACTTTTAATAATAAAATATTTTATATATTAAATACCTAAATATTTTATATTATAACATTATATAGATGGATATATATGTAAAATAAATAAATAAAAAATAAATAAAAAAAAAGATAAAAATAAAATAATAATTACTGTGGATTTGTAATATAAAGTTTAAATATTTGTTTTTATAGTATGTATATAAAAACTAATCTTTCAGTAGTGTTAATTTTGTTGTGCTAGTATTGTTGAGAAGTAGCTAATATACCTTACATCATATGAATGACTCCTTAATATATAAAAACAAAAACTGCTCGTTCTGGTATACCTAATCCATGGTTTTTTGAGAATTATTAACATCTCTCTGCATAGTTAACAATTGGAAATTATAAAAAAAAATTGGTGAACATTGCTGTATGTCTTAAATATGCTGAAATTTAATAAAAGTTTACAATAATTTTTCAAATTTCAAATAATACTTTAAATAAAATGGTAATCAGTAAAAATAATAAAGTAAAATCACAATATAAAAATATAATGGTTGAGCTTGTATAATTCTGATAAGCTAATTGCTAATGCTATATATATTCTCTTTAAGCTTACTTGCACTGGATTGAAATATAATGTTGAAAAATATAAATTGAATATAATATGAGTTAATTAACAGACTTAGCAGACGGTGTTTTCATATAATTTCACAACGTAATATAATTCATCCACTAATGACGACTCGACTGCATTAACTGAAGATAAGGAGAATAATTTAGGAGCGAGTTAAACTTTTAATGATCTTATTATGTATTTTCCGGTACTTATGTATTACTAGTTTTTCCCGCGGCTTCGCTCGCCTGAAATTCGTAGTAAAACAATTTCCATATCCTTTTTTTGTATTGGCTTTTAATTGACTTATTTTAAGTGATACAATCAAAATTACGACAGATATCGGTCACTGTCAAAAATCTATTTAAAGTTTTTAATAAGGATAAAATATCAGATACTGTAATTTTTTATGCTTATATATTTTCATTGAACACAGTCAAAATATGACCATGTGAACTTGAGGAATTTTGAGCTACACAATCGACGTTATTGTGACCATCAACTTGCAGGTCTGGTTTTATCAAAATAAAAAAATCTACTTTAAATGCTAAATAATATGTATAAGACATTCAGTTAGATCAATATGGAACATTCACAAAAGTCATTTTTGAGACGGCTTGCACGGTTCAATGTTATAGTACGCCGGCCGACCGTACCGCCGCAAACGCGATGACGCTATATTTTAAATCTCTAATATCTTTGAAAATATTCATTTGAATTACATGCTGTAAGTGGCTATATTGTTTAATATTAAATTTAAAATGTATTTAACTTAATAACGTAAGGATTAAAACTGTATTGCTTAAACTCGATTCGTAAATAAGCGATTATTTATTATATTATTGTATTATTTATTTAAAATAAATTTATCTGGTAGTAATTTTATATAAGTTCATTATTTTTCTTAAGCTTTAAATATTATAACTTTTCTGTTTGAGAACGTGAAAGTTTCAGGTTTCGTCTGAAATATATTTTCGGTATTTTTTGTCAAAAAAATAATTCGATTAAAAAAAACTTTTTAAACTTTAGAAGAGACAGAACAGATATTTCATATTAATCGTTGGATGGTGTCTTTTGCGAGTTTAAATTTAAACTTTTTTGCACCGTTTCATTATAGGGTTTCAATTTAAATCCATTATAAAGTACAATACTTTTTATCAAATCAAGACAGAGACAATTCAATGGATTCACTGTGCGAGTGCCGGGAACATCGCGTTGCATGGATAGTAGTCCAATGCCTGGAACCTGCGACCCAGGTGTAGGTTTAATGGGCTCCTTTATTATGCGCACAAGCGCTCCCCTCCAATATCCATACTTCTCTCCCTACGTTACCAAATTCGGAAAGAACCTACTTATGCCGCCTTTTAAATACGTTCTGAAAATGAACCGATGTTTTTTTTAGAAAAACCAAGGTCTTTAAGTAAGTTATAGAGAAATTTGGCTGTTATACCTCTCGCTCCTACTTCTACCGTGTACAAGATCAATATAAATTTATTCCTGGACAGTTCGTAGGATCCCTTGTGTGATCCCTGGAGATGTTTGTTTCCTAGGGAACAGTAAGCTCCACAAGTATTACGCGCCTTAGATGTTTAGAATATGAAAATAAATCCTGTCTGGATGATGAAACACCAACATCCCCAAAGATTTTATGTACATATGTAATGCTTTTCATACGTGTCCATCATGAGATTCCAATCAGGGGTTGCGTTTAAAATTGAACAAGGCTTCGGTTTCGAATTCTACAAAACGTTTGGTTATTGTTACACCCTTCCAGGCTCCTGCTACTGAAAGAATAACCACTTTCCGTATAATTTCGAATACTTTATTGTGGCTACGCGAGTATTGATCTCTATCTTGAAGTACGCTACTTCCTATTAATAAGTGATTCGTGGTTAATAATAATATCCATTTAGTATGAAACATATTTTATCCATGAAGTTGTGCCATTTTTTATTTAAAATTTCATAAGTGCAAGGTTTTTGTTGAAAAAAATCTTTCTGACTTAATTTTCTAAATGTATAGAATTACTTTATTATAGTTACATTTGTTACATTTAGTGATAACTAAACTGACAGGGACTTAATTATCAGTATGAAGTCAAACTCTGTTCTTGCGCAAGGATTATCCAAGAATAGCACGTGATGAGCCGCATTGGTACCGAGCTCTGATGAGATACAACGGGCTCACGCGCTCCATTTTACGCACTTGCCATAAATAAAATAGTATTTACTGCAGATTATCTTTTATTCGAATTAAATATATAACTTTCTGTATACTTTTTATATCCTAAGATTATTTCATTTATATGATCTTACGGGAATTATATATTAAGAAATATGATGAATTCACCACCACCATTGTAGCTATAGACACAGACCAACGCAATAACCGTAAAGGCCGGTAAAACGCATTCATTGAACAATTAACAGACTGGTAAGAAGCCAACATAATTCGCGACGGTGTCATATCAATTCAAATAACAGAACTCAACTGCTCTTGATTTATTGATACATTAACCGAAGAACACTTAATATAGTTGATAACTGCAATTGAAATTGAAGTTATTTTAGTGGGTTTGAACTTACAAAGTTTATGCAAATATGTTTAATTAACTAGCTCTTAATTAAGATCTGGAATTTTATTGTTCGTTGATTAGGTTTCAATTAAATGTATTGCTTTAAGTACAGCAATAATAAGGAATAGGTTTGTTTAATAAAGTATCCGTTGGGAATGATAGATACATGACTGTTATTTTATTAAACAGATCATTTTAATCAAATAAATTGGATAAAATATAATCTTGAAAATTTCTGGGATGCCTGGCATAAAATATCGAAGTAGTCACCACATATATGTCAAAATGATCTATTGGTCAATCCATTGCTTCGATAGCATGTCGTGAGATGCCCCTACGATAGATGATCCCTTCTGTCCCATATCGTAAGATATATGAAGTAAGTGCTGAGTCTTGTTACAAGATGATGAACCCTTTTTATTGCTGACAATGTAAATAAAAGTATATGCATTTTTTTGCCAAATTAGTTAAATACTTTTAGTAGTTTTAGCCGCATGATATATATTTATTGATTTTTAACAACGCTTCAACTAAATTCCAACAACTCTCAAAATCAAAGGTTACTTTGAAATTCTTACGTAATAAATATCAATTTCCTTAACAATGAAAATGACCGTCAATAAATAAGATTAAATATTAATTTAATTACAAAGAATAATATTATATTATATATTCTTATTTCTTATAAGAATATTATAATATTTCTTGAAAATCTATAAAAGTAATTGGATAAAAAAGAAAAAGCATAGAAATATGCCTTACATTGAATAGAAATCCTTAGATTTGCTTATTATATTCCCTTGCAACCCTTCATAATTTACTCTAGGAAAAAAAAAATAATGTCAGAAAGGTAAAACAAAAAATATTATTAAATGAAACTACCTTCAAACGAAAATATAATATTATATCTACCAATATCTTAATTAATTATCATACATACTTATAATACTACGCACATAGTAAATTCTGGTCTTATTATTATTATTATTATTATTAAAAAACTTTGTAGGTCAACGTAAATAATATAAGATGGGTTTTACTACAAATAGTTTATTTTTGTGTCTAAATAAATGAATCAATTAAATAATCAATGACATTTAGTTTCGCCTCCTAAGTATTCATCGGAAGATTTAATTTTAAATTCTCACATACGACAAGCCATCCAGAGAATTTCATTACAAAGCAATGACGTAACTTTACTGGGTCACCTTAAATTACGTGCCAACAGCTTACTCTTTTAATCCGTTTATTCTGTTCTTTATAAAGGAAAATTAAAAATTATAACGCATAATGTTTCGACATTTAAAAAAAAAAATATGTTGCTTCTCGGAAGCATCCACATATCTTGATTAAAAATATTTTCACTATTGTCCTTCTTACTGAAAGTCGAAATCTCTTGAAGTATTTATTTTTCTTTTCAAAATAATTTGAATTTTCTTTTATCTGAAGAAAACTCATTACTTATTACCATCCTTTTGTTATAATATTTTACTTGTCCCAAAACATGCTATTCTTAAAAAAATTACAGATTTAATGCTTTTTGTTTTTCTTCTTCGCTTAATTTTGTCATAATGTGTTTTATTTGGCGGGTTTTGTTTGTTTGTTTCTTTGTTTTTGCAAATTCAGCTTTTTATATTTAAGAGTTGCGTAGACTTTCCACTAACGTGGACTATATTAAAACGTTACTTGTATACTTTCAGCGTTTTGAATATGCTTTAATTTACCTAAAAATATCCTAGGATTTATATTTTTTGCTATACCTACAAAAAAGGCGATAAGCCGCCACCCTTGAGTCGTACGTCAGAAACTTTTGAAGACGGTTTTATTTCCTGTCCTAAACTTACTATGTACATAAAACATTTTTATGCCCTTACAAACTTTTACGCGCTACTTCCCAAGTTTACGTTATTGCCTATAAGACTTATGGATGCCAATAACTATCGGTTAGATAAAATTATCTTTAAATTGACACTTACCGCGTATAAACTAGAGTAAGCTTAAATTTATATAAAAATATAGAATGTAAAATAAACCAATACGAGCAGGGATTCGAACCTGCGATCTCTTTGATACCGTCTCGTCGCTCTACCAATTCAGCTACCGTATCGCAATCTAAATCGTATAGTAATCTTAATTATTGAATCTTAATGGAATGGTTTTACCCTGTACGGATCTGATTCCTAAATGGAGATTGTCAACGAAAAACTTTTCAAAGTAGCTCTTCCGGATTCATATATCTGAATTTATTTAGAACTGTGTCTGCAACTTTGGTCGGTGCCTACGCCGTTTGATTTTATTTCCTTTTTCACGGTTAAAACATCTTTGTTTTAGGTATCCATATTGTTTTCATGAAGAAGAACTGTAACAAAAGTTATTTCATTGTATTCACTGCTCATTATTTAATGTCGAAATTAAACCCAATGGCCCCTAATTTTTTTATTCGAACAACACATATGTAAAGCAGGTAACTGGCTAAACTATTTACTCAATAAAAAATGGTTTCTGTACACCTGATACTATATAAACTTCTGTTGAGCTAAAAAATACACTACAAAAATGATTATTTCAAATAAAAACATTTACAGAGGTTGTGTTTGTTTCAAGGTCTGTCTTGTTTGAGGTTTTACGACCAAGGTCGTGTCGAGATCTTTTTATGACAAGATCGTTCTAGAAGAATCTTTGAAAAATTGAGATCATAATTGTAGCCACTGCATTTAGAAAGCATTGCATTTTTATAAGTATTCCCAGCAGACAAATAGAAGGTCATTTCAACCGAGACATTATACCTTGCTTTCTAGTAAAAGAAAGATTGCTTACTCTTTTCATAGAACAGATATCATTAATTTGTGAAAACGTGCTCGAGTAAACCATTTAAATAATTATGATTTCACATTGTGATATTTCACATCCTTTTATATTTTTAGGTTGAACTACAACAAAAACATTTCGCAATAATTCATGTTACAGTTCTCAAGTCACAGTACTCCAATTATAAATAGCCTAATTTTAGTACTAGGACATTTGTCTTTCCGTAGTGAAGGCTGCTTGCTGTGATAACACATGAATAATTTACATGTCATTTTCATTTATAGGTGTTATACTAATGTGTGGAAGACCATACATTACTGAATGAGGTTAGGATATTCTTCAAGGGTGTTGGACCTATGATAATTTATTCTAGATTTTGTTTATTTTTTAATATTTTATCATATGTTACGGCTTACAGTGGATTTAATTATAGATTTTTATCTGAGAAACCCATTATCACTGAACATAATGTTTCTATAAAGCTATTTCAAAGTTTTATTAAAATTCTTAACTTCATTTAATATTCAGGTCATTGAAATAGTTCAATCTAGTTTTAAATTGACCTCAATTCTTCGAATGAGTACCTACCTACGTATTTCTTTCAAAGTTACGCTAGCTCGCCAGTACAGCTCGGGACCTCCCCAAGGTAAAAAACTGTTTGGAGAATCATAAAAGAGATTTAAGATTTGATTTCGATTTGCTGTAATCTTCTGCGATTTTAATAATAATATATAAACTTCTTTTTATATTAATAATAATATATAATCTTCCATTCTTTATTATGATAATAGTCTTATGATATTCTTTATCATCAATAATTTAATATGAAAGTTATGAAATATAATATTTTTCATTACAAATAAAAGAATTTATTTTTATTTAAGAAGTATTTCATTATAAGATATTAATATATAACATTGAAAAAAGGTTTTAAATATCTTTGCTTAGCAATTATAATTATTCTTATTATTATTTTTATGTACTCGTAACAATTCTTGTTTTTATTCAATATTTTATAAAGAGCTCTCGGTCCATTCATTATGGCATAACGAAGCAAAAGTAATGTTAATAATACGATCGATAAATCACGGTTAGTCCGAACTCATCGACAAATTAAGTTATCAAATTCAACATCTATTGTGTTTTCTATTTGCATATATTTTCAACCCATTGACGAGCAAGGGTTATAAAATACACAATACATGCTAGCGGCCATTGAACAAAGGATGGACATATATCACCTCTCAAAAAAGATACACAAAGCCCATATATCATCCACTCCTTTCTTTGTATAGACCATTTCATTTAACCATGATAGTATTTTCACCTATAAAATAAATAAATAGCAATCTTCTTCAAGTTTAAATACAATCAAAGCTACAATACACAATAAAACTTACAAAGTAGCAAGTAAAGTAACAATTAAAGGGTACTACTGGAACGAGATGTTAAGTCCCTGAGACCTAAAAGCATGAGGGTATAGTTACTTTGCCTCTTGCGCTATTTTTTTCATCGGTATTGTGTCTTTTATGTAAGGGTAGTTTTGCTGTCAAGTATTTAGATGTTTTAAACAGAGGTTATATTAAAGTACTTTAGTTATAAGTTTTAATACGTAAATAAAAGAAACTAGTACTTTAATATAACCATATATTATAGATAAAATCGGTATTCTAATATGAGATCCATTTGAAAAAAATAACAAGATTTTGAAACTTTATTTTTTTTAAATAGAAATTAACATTTTAGATATAAAGAAATATTAAATTAGGTTACAAAAATGAAAAAAAAATAAATGAAAACTAAAACACTTTAGAGTTTCGTTTAATTTAGGTCCATACTAAATAAAACCAAAAAATATACAATAAATGCGCCCCGTTTTTTTTTTCAAACCGGCGTCAAAGGCAGCTCATTATTATTAGCCACAATAATGAGTCGTTCGATTCCTGCTCGGTTATAAAAGATTCAGAGAATTTCGGCTTATGAACGGTCTCTTTATTGGATGTTGATTCTGAATCAGATTGTGAACACCTGGCGTGGGACGTTTTTGTTGTGATAGTGATGCGTTGGTACCTACATATCGAAGTTTACATTTTTTTATTTAACATGCATTTTTTCATGTTGGTAATTATGATAAGTTTCTGTGTGTAAGTAGAATTCTTATTGTATTAGAGTTTTTTGTTATTCACCTTAGTTTATAATATTATTCTAATTTATTCTAAAATTTTAAATCGATTATTCGGTGGAGCGTAAGCAAAGTCTTAACCGTTCACCTGACCTAATTGCTGACGGACTTGACGTCCAAACTAATAAGCCGAATCATATACAAATTGACAAATGTATCACGAACTCTCTGATGTAGGTTACTGAGACAGAATTGAAAACTGTTAATTATAAAAAAAGTTATTGCAAAAAGAACTTTCTATATGGGAAATCCCATGTTAACCGGTGCAACATGCAACATTACAAGAACGTAGGTTTTTCAACGACGGATAGGACTTTCTTTCTTTTTTTAAATTTTTGTTTAACGAATGGTAGGACTACATGGATGCATGCAGGTTGCATACCTATACTTTCTCAGAATCGCAAAAGCCATTGACTATTATGTTTAAAAGTATCATAGATTTTTAAATATTAGTTATAACTTTCCTATAGACATTCACTATCCACCAATGAATTGCCGTGGACATCATTTTATCATATTAGATATGGAATAAGTTGACTAGAATTGTTTTTTATAAAAGGGAGGAGGCGCAGCCTAACCACTTCCCCCTCTGGCGTGCTAGGCGGACCTAGTTTTAGTGATTAAAAGGGACCTTGCCTTTCGAAAGAGAAATGTGTAGATTATCCCGTTCAAATAAGGTGTTAAAAAAGACAAATCTTGTAATGTAAGTCGGTGTAAAAATCTGTCGAGAATGAATTCTTAGTAACGCTGCTTTTTTGGAGTCCGCTCGGGATCAAATGTACCGATCTTTTAATACAACTCAACCTTATTTTTTTTTCAATACATAAGGTAATTAAAACATTCAATCTTCATCAACAAAAATAAACGACATCGCTTATATTCCTTTATTTTAATTAGATATCGATAAATCTTATAACGCCTATGGGACAACACTAAATCCAATCGATTAGGACCGTCTGGACGTAAAATTGTACAAAAGAATCTGTGTACCTTGATCGAGGTTTGATTCTTTAAAACTGAACATCTTAAAAAGTATTCTCTATGGTATTGCTTGAAATGGTTAAATATTATAACAAATTTTTACATTTTTGTTTTACATTTTGTTATATTTCGCGCATGAATGTGTAACTTCTGACAAATACAAACACATAGAAACGTGTCAACGTTTCTATGTGTTTGTATTTGTTTGTTTGTGTATGTGTGTTTATGGGTTTGCGTATTTGTGACATAAAAATATTATGATAATATTGTTTTGGTTTAGTCTTGCTATAACATATAAAGAAGCAATACCAACATTATCATAATGTTTTTTATACAATTTACACAATTTTATCTTAAAATTGACTTATATTAAAACTGTTTAACTTTTTAAATTTTTACAAAGTTTGGACAGTCATTAATTTTCTAAAGTTGTTGAATTCTATCCGGTTCCAATAAATCTCAGCTGGGTCGGTGGTACGTTTTTTATATTTCATCTTATTTAAATTTATCAGATTTCGATTTATATTACTTTATTTTTATTCGCAAACAAGGATGGTTTTATATTTTTTCAACTATTGAAAAGTCAAGTATCCTTGTTTACAATCATCAACAAGACAGATTTACAATCATCAATTATACTTATAATTGATGATTGTAAATCTGTCTTTTCAACAGTATAAACTTTAATTACTTAAATTTTAAATTACATATAATTTTGAAAAAGGTATGTACATTTTTCTGTTTCATATAAATTTCCTACTTTAAAACTATACCTTACTAATTAGAAATATTAATAAATACTTTCGAATTGCATTTATAATATGTTAATAAGTTTAAATTCATAAATTTATACAAGAGGCCTGGAGTTAAAAATTTGGAGTAAGTTAAACAGAAGTGTGAAATTGTATTATTTTCATCAAGAATTTCAATGGGTTATATGGTAATTCGTAAACAATACTCTATTAAACTATTGTATGAATTTTGAAGAGGATTTTGAAGGCGTTTAGAATCACCTTTCGGTTTCTATAGGCTCTTGAAGGTCTAAAGCAGGGTTACCGCGCATGTTTATAAAAGAGAATAGTTGTTGAAACTTAGTGTTTGACAAATATTTACTTGAATAAAAAATATTACCGTGTGTTTTGAAATTTCTTCCCAGTACCATTTTTAGGGTGATAAGGACTGTGCAACTAGAGTCAAACGTTTCATAAATGCAATTATAATACGATTCAATTGCTACTTCAATATTTTGATTTAAATCTATATATATTTAAATCAACTTCCTCCTGACTGATCTTGGCATGCTGACCCCAAAATATAGTATAATTCACCCTTATTTATCAAATAATGCAACCATGGCGTGTTAGCAAGTAATTGTTTAGGTGGCAAAGATTGTTATCGACTGTTTTAAACGAATTCCATGTATTAAAAGGAAACTATAAACTATGGTTCAGATGTTTTCTTTTATCTTAAAAGGAAATGGGTTGAATTATGTAGAATTAATTTATAGGGTATTTTAATGTGGTTACTGTTATTACAATGTACTTTATACTTTAATTTGGGGAACATTGAAATTTAAATTTAATTTATTCAAGCTTTGTTTTAATATTTTATTGTATACTAAAAAATATGTTTAATATGTTTTATTTTTAGATATATTTTATGTCTGAGGACAAATTCTATTTAGACAAATTGGATAGTCTTTTAAACAGTTGTATTCGATTTATTTTTAAATTTCGTAAATATGATCACATTTCTTCTTCTTCAACTGAGAACTCTATGTTTTTTATTCTCAAACCTTAATGATCCATCTTCTTCTCAGTACTTGAATTCTAAATTATTAAGGAATACCCACGTTTTGCAACTACGTTCTTCGTTTAGCTATAATCTATGCGCATACCTTTACACCGCACTGGATTTTTATCCAACTCTTTCACACAACACGCTGTCAAACTCTGGAACGGCCTTCATGGTTCACTTTGACGAGCATAGAGAATTTTTAAGGAACGAGTCCGCAAATTCCGCAAAAAAAGGTCCGCCATTTGTACGTTTTTTTTGGGGAATAAAAATTTTAAATAAATAAATAAATAAATAAATAAATAAATAATAGATCAAAAAAGAGAAAACTTGATTTTAGCTTTTTACAAATTATACTGTAGTTGGATAATGTAAATAGCTTATATTTAAGACTACATAGTTTACTAAATAACTGTAAATTGCTAAATTACACTGCACATCTTGTTCAGAGAACGAAGGAACGGTATTCGTGATAAAACTTGTTGAGATTGTTTCATAATAAGATTATCTTTATTAAAATAATAAGTTAATAATGAAGACATTTTGCCTCATGAAGTTATTATAATTATTATAAACCTTTATTGCTGATACCAAACATATACATAATTATACAAATTTAAACTACATATCATACATCGGATAACACGGTTTAGTGATCAGCGTGTCCTGTGACACATAGGCCTCTTCCAGCTTCTTCCAATCTTCTCTATTTCTGGCTATTCTTGACCAAATTGTTCCCCCAATCTTCTTAATATCATCGGACCATCTTTTTACTTGTCTACCCCTTTTCCTTTTACCGTCCCGTGGTTGCCATTCCGTTAACATTTTTGTCCATTTCATTCTACTATCTCTTGTCATGTGTCCTGTCCATCGCCATTTTAACTGCCTTATTTTGATTATTATGTCTTCCACTTTTGTTATTGCTCTGATATCTTTGGCTCTCTTGCGGTCCCTTAGCGTAACACCCAACATACTCCTTTCCATGCTTCGTTGACACGTCCTAAGTTTTAGAAGATGTTTTTGAGTTAATGCCCAAGTTGGACATCCATATGTGAGACATGGTATGACACATATGTTAAATAATTTCTTCTTGGCTGTTACGGAAAAGTGTTTGCTTTTAAATACCTCTTTGAGTGACCAATACCTTTTCCAGGCACAAGCCACCCTTCTATCAATTTCTAAATTTGTCTGGTCTTTGAATGATATTAGTTGTCCCAAGTATGTATAATTATTAACGTATTCAATTTCTTCGCCGTCTACTGTTGTTATTATTTCTTGTCTATTTGTCATTATTTTTGTTTTTGTTTTATTCATTGCAAGACCAGATATTCTGCTTGCCTCTGTCAGCTGTTGTAACATAATTTGAAGAGTGTTGGGGTTATCAGTTATTAGGACTAGATCGTCCGCGAATCTTAAATGGTTCAACTTTCTACCGTTTATGTTTACGCCAAATTTATCCCACTCAAGGTCTCTAATAATACTTTCTAGTATAGCTGAAAAGAGTTTTGGTGATAGAGGATCTCCTTGCCTTACACCTCTAGCTATGGGAAATTCTTCACCGGTGGATTCAAGTTTTATTTGGGCTGTACTCTTCGCGTACGTGTTTTTAATTAAACGAATGTATTTATGAGGTATTCCTTGTTGAATTAGAGTCTTCCAGAGTGAGTGATGATTTATAGAGTCGAATGCTTTGCTGTAGTCTACAAATGCGATGTGCAAAGCTTTGTTATATTCTTGGCATTTTTCTATCAATTGTTTTAGAACATGCATATGATCCGTCGTCGAAAAACCCGCTCTGAATCCAGCTTGCTCTATAGGCTGTTGTTCGTCCATTATCCTTGTAATTCTATGTAAAATTAGTTTGGAAAATACTTTATAAATATTTGACATGAGACTTATCGGTCGGTAGTTTTCAATAACGTTCCTATCTCCCTTTTTATGTAATAGTATGATTGTGCTCTTAGCCCATTGTGATGGTATATATTCTGTAATCAAAATGAAGTTAAATAATTCTGTAAGTTTTCTAAGGTTATCAGGTGTTGTAATTGAGCACTTAATCATCTCATTTGTAATTTGATCTGGCCCAGGTGCTTTATCGTTTTTTTGGCTATTTACAGCCTTTTCTACCTCTGATTGTAAGAAACAGGGTATGTCTTCTTGGTCCTCATCAAGAGTACATGAGGTTAAATCTAGAGTTTTTGATTCCTCAGCATAAAGATTTCTATAAAAATCTGTTGCTATCTTGATTATAGCTTTTCGTGACGTCTCCTGCTTCCCTGTTTTATTTTTTATATTCGGTATCCATGTTTTCGCCTCTGTCAGTTCTTTTATCGCCTTTTTTACTCCTCCCGTCTTTTGAATATAATAATTAAGTACGTTTGTCCGTTTTCTTATTCTGTTCTTTTTTATAGTGTTGCTAATCTTTTTACTTAGTTCATTTATGGCTTTTAGATTTTGTTTGTTTTTTCTAAGGTTTAGGAGCAGTCGTCTTTCTTGTATCAGTGTTTTTATTTCATTCCTATCGTAGTGTGTTCTAGTTTTTAGATTTATTTTCGGGTATGGTCCAAATATTTCGTTTATTGTTAGGTTATAGTTTTCTTCCTCTTCGTCTCTTTGTCTCTGGTACTTATTGCTTAACTGACGTTGTATGATATTAGCGTTAACATTAAATTTGTTTCTACTTTTTTTCGGTTCTGTACTATTTATTGCTGCCCTTACCATACGGTGATTGGTATTGAAATTTAATTCGTTTATAATTGAAACGTCTTGGAAAACTTTTTTATTATTAGTTGCTATGTAATCTATTTCATTTTTGTATAAGCCATCTGGTGATATCCAGGTCCACTTTTTTTTCGGGTTCTTTTTGAAAAAACTATTCATAAACGCAAGATTGTTTTCAAGTGCCAATTGTATCATTCTTTCCCCATTTTTGCTTCTTCTACCAAAACCGAATTTGCCTATTACATTTTCTTCTCCAGTACGTTGAGAACCTATTCTCCCATTAAAGTCTCCCATAATTATTATATTTTTATGTGTATCAGTCATAACTGATGATAGTTGATCATAGAAGTGATCCTTAACCCGTTCATCTTGCTGTTCAGTGGGAGCATACACTTGCACAATGGACCATTCGTGTTTGTAGCCTGGTAGGTGCATATTTAATACTGCTATTCTCTCCGATATACCTCTAAATTCTTCTATATATCTTTCTAATTGTTTTTTAACCATAAAGCCAACACCGTAACTTCCTTTTGTTTCACCTTTGTAAAATAATATGTATTCGTTTCGATCTTCAATACACTCTCCCATTCTTCTCACTTCGCTTAAGCCGACAACATCCCACTTTACTTTTGATAGTGATATTTCTAATTCGGTGAGACTCTCTGGTGTTCTTAGTGTTCGGCAGTTTAAGGTAGACATGTATATTATCCTATTTTCTTTTTTTGTTTTATTGTTCTTCTGGGTTTTTCTGGTTTTAGCTGGAAGGTATTGGTCATTTTCCCCCACGGTGACCAACCGGCTTGGGGGAGGTGTGTTTGTATTAGTTGTCTTGTTATGAATTTTTGATTTATTAGTTCTGAACTTCCGGTTTTCGATGTATGTTAATTGCTATTCTTTAATTATATCAGTTACGTAGTGTGATCTAGTACTGTACATTCGTTCGAATGCATTTATTTTATTAGGTTTTTGCCGGGCGTTGTCTGTGACATTGTTTGTATTTGGTGAGGTTGATTTTTCTCTCTTTCTTTTTTCTCTTGCCACGTCTGTTTCGCCTTTTATGATCAATTGGTCGTATTTTATAAATGCTATCCGACCTTTTTGTCTTTCCTCCTTAAGTTTAGGTATGAGTTGTCTTCTCTTTTCCAGTACTTCCTTAGTGAAATCTTCTGAAACGTACAATCTTTTAGGTAATTTTTTCTTGTTTCGTAGAATTTCATCCCTTTTCCAAGCGTTTAATAAATTTACCAAAACTGGGCGTGCTTTTTCTTTTGATTTACCAATTCTATAAGCTTTGTTAATATCTCCTTTACTCAATACAATACCGCATTTACTCAAGGTTGCTGATAACATTTCTATTATGTTAGTGCTTTCAGTGGACTCCTCGAAGCCGTAAAATATCAGATTATTCTCTCTTTTTTCCAGCTGTAGACGTTCAACTTGCCCATTTAATTTTTCCACTTCCTTTTTTAAATATAAATTTTCTTCAATTATTGGCTTTAGTTTACTATCTAATTCCCTCAATACTGAGCTTGTAATTGAATCAGTTAGGGTTTTTGTTTGTTTATCCATTTCCTGCTTTAATTTAGAAAATAGTAACTGCATTTGTTCGTCCATTTCGAATGGGGGAATTTAGTGTTATTCCTGGCAACACTCTTAATTATAGTAATAAATTTGTTATTTATTGATGTTAACACCAGTAGTATTTTATTTATTATTATTATATATATATATTTTTTTTTTATTTTTATGACAACACTTAGTATATGTAAAATGTGGAACGAAACGTTATTGTATTAGTAATTTGAAGTTGGTACTGGTAGCACAAATGTCAGTGACAATCACAAAGAAACTTTTTATGACAAATGTCAATTTTGTTTTTTCGGTTATGATGCACTAAAAATGTACTTAATTGTTTGTAGATGTCACTCACAGTGAGTTTGATACTTTTTATTAACACTATTGATCCTTGTATTCGTAATCACTTCAACAGTTTGTAGCTTTTATTAGTTTTTAAACACTTTTGCATTTATATTCGCGGAGCACTCTTTTTGACAATTGTACTATATCACGATCCAACCGGAAGTTCCGCCTCATGAAGTTAATGTATTTTAAAATAAATTAAATTTAAGAAGTTAAAAGTTTTGAGTTTCCCTTACACAAATAGCCTTAAGACCAGTTGGCCAATAAATCCCAGCTGTGGAGATTTCATTCCAGAATTAGAATATAAATAGCTTTGTTTGATAAAGCAGTCACAGAATATTATAAAGCCATTTTAGTGCCATTCTTATTATTAAAACAATTTAACGTAGATATTTATGATTAAAATAGCATATTTTAAAGATCCACAACTTCTGTCGTTTTATTGTGCGAGTGTGTGTGTGTGTTTGAGATAATTAGAGAATTTGCTTACATATATAAAATGAGTTGTCAGTAATAGCATTGTTTATATTTATTCCTCTGATTCTCATTAATTTGTCTTTAATAAATACATATTACATTTTTTTAACGTATGTAGATTTTATTCACTTTTATTTAAAAAAAAAATCGAAAAGATATTCAAAGAAAAGTGTATGCTGATACGATAGAAACGGTTGAATTTATCAATAAGTTCGTTGAAATGATTGGTATTAGATTTGCCAAGTGCTTTATCAAACATATAGTTACATATTAAAAAAAAAATTTTATTAAACGTAAAATAAATAGTCTAAAATTACATACGTATCAGTTTTTTCCATTATATATATATATATAAAGAAGGATGTTTGTATATATGAAATCGATGAACTCAGAAACTATTGGACCGATGATTATGAAAATTGGTATGTATATTTCTACGGAGAAGGTTTATATGGTATGCTCATTGATGTAACTCGCCACCAGGCGGCGCTGTCAAATATAGACTTCCGCCCCGTTCAACCGATTGTCATAAAAGTTGGTATGACCATGTATGTTTCCTCGAAGAAAACGAATATGCTATGTCCATTGATGTAACTTGCCACCAGGCGGCGCTGTCAAATATCGACTTCCGCCCCGTTCAACCGATTATCATAAAAATTGGTATGACCATGTATTTTTCCTCGAAGAAAACGAATATGCTATGTCCATTGATGTAACTTGCCACCAGGCGGCGCTGTCAAATATCGACTTCCGCCCCGTTCAACCGATTTTTATAAAAATTGGTATAACCATGTATTTTTCCTCGAAGAAAACGAATATGCTATGCCCATTGATGTAACTCGCCACCAGGTAAAGTAAGGGTTAGCCCAGCCAAGCGGGCTGGGTTCGCTAGTATTTATATAAAACAAAATATTAATAAAAATTATAAAAATACTAAAAAGAGCAATTATCACTGAATAAACAATAAAAGTAAAATTTAAATTTGAGTTAAATGTTACAATAGGTATTCTATCGGTATAATAATATATTTTTTAATATTTTCAATATCAATCCAATTCAAAGTAAGAAAATGAAAATGTAGAACGAACACAATTTGTTCGGAATGTTCAATATGGCGGATCAAATCCTGATATAGGCTTATTAGAAATTCTTCAGTAATTTGATCTTTATTCACCTCGAGCGATGGTTGCAACAAATATTGAATAAAGGTACAACACAAAATATTTTTTTGCTTATTTTTGGTTGAATTTAGTGCCATTTTATATGATTTTATTTTGGGCATTTAAATTATTGAAAATAAAATGTAATCGAACAGTTTTAAAATGTTTATTATTTGGAATTAAATATGTTATGATTCCGATGTCCTATAAACTAATTTGTTCATAATGATTTAATCGTATGAACAACTCTCTGAACGGTTAATTGCCAGTTATTGGGCAACGATTATCGGAATGATAGTGCTATTTGATCGTGATTTTCTGGTATCCGATTATAGATAAAATGAAGTTTATATAAATATAGTGCTAAAAAACCTACTTTAACAACATATTAGAAAAGTTGTGTGCTAAAAATATTATAATGGGATATTGGGTCCAGGTCAAATTGTTAATATAATATGAAAACATCCTGCTAAGTTGCTTTACCACTTTATATTAGTGTATGAACAAATGATGTATATTATATATGTACATGTTATTGGCTTTTAGATAACGATTGTAAAAAAATTGATGAAATTTACAATTGAAAATTGTTGAAAAATTGTGCATTAGAAGCTGCCCAAACCTTGTTATTTTGTCTTCCAGTCTTATAATTTTTTTATAGTGGCAACACCTAGGCCCTTCGTTCTTGTAATTTCTTCAGATACCACCTACCACTTCTATTTTATTTTAGATTTCTTAAACACACAACGCTTGTGTTATTTACTTTTGTAAATTTCTTATGGTTGCAACGTTTGTGAATTTAATTCTTGTCATTTTCTTAAGATGGCAACGCCTATGTCCTTTACGCTTCTGAATTTATTAAGTTGGCAAAGACGTTAAAAGATTATCTCCGTCATTCCGGCCAAAAGCTTTAAGGGTAACGCATCTACAATTCATTATTTGCTGTCTGCAATTAGTAATTTAGTTCATACACCGTTGTTATCACTTATCATAAAGCGGGCATTCTACCTACTTTCCATTCCGTCACATACTCAAATAATATTAATAATAAAATATTACATATAACTTTAACGAGCTACAACTAGCCATTTGTGAATTGATTATTCAGAGAGACTTTGTTTAATATGTTCACACGCGATTGCGTTGTATTTTGAATTTCAACCTGCATATTTTATTATTAATTAATAATGCTATATTGGGTTTATATAATTATAAAGTGTTCATAAAATGTAAAACCACATTATTAAATTGAACGCCGCAATTAATCCTAATTACGAATAAGTTAGCAAATAAGAAGTTTACAATTTTTGCGTCTTTGAAAGTTTACCCGTAAGAAAAATATTGTTTAGAAACATTTTCTGGAACAAGTCTTCAGTTTTGTTATATGATTAAGTAGAAATTATCTAAATATTACTTAAATTCTTTATTACTTCCTAATAAAAAAATATTAAATTATAAATGATACTTTTTCTAAATAAGAAACTATTTTAGCTTTTGTCTCTTTTCTTCCCCAAATTCAGATTTATATATAGTCTATATATATTTATATAGTATGACTATACTATATAGATTATATTTATCTGTGTACCATTGGATCAACATCCAATGGTAGCATATCCGCTTACTTATTATAAGATTCACTGTTACGTAAAGCTTCCTGTCAAATTAGGAGCTTTCCTAATACCTACCGCATTTCATTTGTTTTATGTAATGTACAATTAATTATGGCATTACCGGCAGCTGAATAGTTAATAGCTATTAATTGGCCAACATTGTAACCAGTACATATTAATTTGGCCTGTGATTTTCTGATATTAGGCTTAAACTAATTAACAGTGGCCATGAATCGATCTATTATTTAATGCTAGTTAATGTTTGATAATTTTGAGTGTGTATAAGCCTTTATATTACAAAGACAGATATACGAGATGATACTTGTGTCATTTGTGTGGTAAAAATATAATTAGTCATTGTTGTATCAAGTGGTTAAAAATGAACATAAACAGAAAGTGTGGGATTAATAATATAAAATACACACATATAGGACGTTGTTAACTAGAAGACTGATTAAATTGGCACGAGTTGTAATTAGCTAGATATCCCGCCATCAATCCAAAAAGACCACAAAAGACTTTTTTTTTTGTAAATAGGAATTCGAAAACCAAGTTTTATGAAATCTATTAAAAATGTATCTTTATAACGTTCATAAAATTTTGTTATTAAAATAAACTCGATATACAAGTCACTCACTAAATGCAAAATCCATATTACTTTCTTATGGTATTATTAAATAATATAATCAACTCCGTGTTATCTCACAATTGTTTGTTAGTCAGGTATGCCCCGGTTTCTGCGAAGCGTTTTATACAAACAATGTCTGTATGTCTTTATGCTTAGTTGCTTTTGTGTTTCGACATGAGCACCATCGAAATTAGATGATGCGAGATAAATACCTCAATTTCATATCTTTATATTTTAATCTTACATGCACAGTTTTCAGAGCTGTTTTCATTTTCAGCTTTAATTATCTTTCACTAAATTATACACTTTAATATTAAATGTATATTAATTTGACTCACAGATTTGTCTAAAACATTTTATTATTCGTAATTCAAAGATTCAGTTTTAATTGTTCTTTTAAACTGTGGAAGTAAAAACGTAGAACTTAAAGCTTTTAGTTGGCAACGACTTCGTGGCGTCGACTACTGAAGCTAGGCTGGGAAGGAAACAGCTTTATCTTTTAGCAATAGTATTTGTATATAGATAATCCTTCTCCAATAATTTTATACATCGATGTCTTCCTTGTTAATGGACCCATGAATAAAAAAATAATAAATCCGTATATTCGGGGAAAAGATTATTAAAATAAAATATTAAAAGTCTATTATTTTAAATACTAATAAGCATCGCGAATTCAATCTTACTAAAATCTCATAAATAAAACATTGGTTTTAATATATTTATAGGTTTATAGTTTATCAAACAAACTACATAACACATTGATTCTAACAATGAGGAAATAATTATCGTTAGTCCTAATAATAAATTATATAAGTAGTATTATTTAAATTTGGCGTAGTTAATTAAAATTTAATTAAATGGTTTTAGCTTTTGGTCATTAACTAAGTATATTTTTTTGCTTGTCATTACCACGCAATGCGGTAGTCCTAAGCTCTTCATCGCAACGCCTTTACCAGTTCCTATGGGACAAAGATAAATTAGATTGTCTATTCTTTTGCCTCTTTTCCACTTTCAGTTTTCTTATTTTTAAACTGTTGTAAAAGAATAACTTCATCCACATGGACTTATTGAATCGCAATTAATTAATGATCGCATTTATGCCTATTAAATAGCAAATTGCTATAAATTGAGCAAGATTTTATTAAAATGATTAATTTTGATATAATTTTGACCAATCAATGTAATATTTTATGAAAAATTGAGCTCTGAATAGACTCGGGCTCGGCTGGCTTTCCGATTTAAATTTCTCACTACATTTTGTTTCCGATGTTTGAATATCTTATCAAAATTAAATCATGTTTTCTGTTAGGTTTTAGATCCATACTATAAGTTTTAAGACTATAATTTTCGTAATGCAGTCAATACAGACTCTTTCGTAACAGACAAAAATGTATTATGCATTCCTATAATGATTGATACACATACAGATACTAGATATTAATTATTATTTAATAATTTATTTTAAGTGTTTATATAACTTTTTCTTACATACTTCATACCTATATAGTATACAAGCCAGGAACGTTATATTATATATGTTACGTTGTGACTGGTGTTAAATATCAAGTCAGGGATGTTAAGACACGTTAGCTGAGCTCACGATTATTTGATATAGTTTTACAAAAGTCCCGTTCATAAAAAGGGGCGGAATACATAAATATTCATAAATCAAAATATAAACGTAAAAGAAAAGTTTACAACTTCTGAATTTTCTTACAAATTTTTGAATAGGAATCCGAAGTCATCAAAAATTTTGTATAGCATGAATCCAAAATAAAACAGGTAAACAGCGCAGACTTGAGTACAAAAAAGCTAAAGCAAATCCATAAAAGAATTATTGTTCAATAAAACTTTTCGTTGTACACGCACTCGATATCAGTCAGTTCTTTTCAGTACTTACACACTTGAAATGAAATATTTATTTAATAAATTATTTACAACGTAAAATATGTAAATTTTAAAATTATATTTTGTTTATAAATAAGAAAATATATTATTTTAATTTATTTTTTATCTGCTTCTTTTTGCGTGACGAAAAATGAATTTTGTATGTAAAAAAATGGTTTATAACTTACGATAATTCAACATTACATATCGACATTACATGTGTCATAAAACTAACAATTATGTGCTATATCAGTTTTTTTAAGAGGTTTAAAAGTTACTAATTTATTTAAAATAAAATAATTTAAAATAACAATATACATGCAGGTCTATGTTTTGTCTTAATTACGTTTTTACGTACAATTTCTAAAACAATTAATGGATTAATTAATAATTAGAAAAGAAAATATACGGCCTCACTAAAAATAAAATAATACAATTGTACTGATATTTTTTATTTGAACGAAAATCCAACGAACTGATCGAGTTTTGTTAATTTACATAAATAATTGTTTCTTGGGGATTAGATACACTTGATCAAAATAAAATTAAAAATTAAAAAAAAATCGCGATACAAAAAGACCTTTAAAAAGAATAAAAATGATATTATTATGTGCTTATTGAAATCTTTGGTCGAGGGACTCTGACGGTCTAATATTTTTAAATACTTAATTATATCATCAGGATTTTTAGTCTAACCTTAGGCATTAGTTACTAAGACGATCTTAAATAGGATGGCTTTTATTTTCAATACAATTTACATAGTTAACTAGAATAAAACATTAATTAAAACTTACAAAATTGATTACTTTTTCTTATTATTAATCCATGCCTTAATTATAAAAGATATCGTTTAAAAGTATTTAAGGATTAAGATTTATGCAAATTAATTTCGAAAGTATTTTCCGTAAGATGTATTAGCATATCAGCTTTCTGTTAAAACTGTGTATATTTATAATTTTCTTGTGATTCTTGTTTTAAGTTTAAAATTGAGACAATGAAACCTTTCTCTGCCCGATGAATTAGTAGTTAGTAGGTATCCAAGAAACGAAAAAATATTAAAATTTAAGAAACCTCTTTTTGGATATAAAGTGCGGATGCTCTCGCTGGCAAAGCTTAGAAATTATTAATTAGATCTCACAACATAAAGACTTAAAATCAATTACTGAATGTGTTTAATAAAATTAAAATAAACATCGAAATCTTAAGAATCATATGTAAAAGTTGACGCTTCTACCTTTCCACTAACAAAATTTTGACAGTAACCCCATTAACTCGCCTATGAGATCAAAATACCAATCCCCGAGAATGGTCCTATTAAAATAATATCTACATATCAATACCAAACTTCAAACCTCACAATACTTTCTTGCTACAAATCTTCAAATCACGAATGCCTTTTCAGGTTTGATTAAGATATTAAAAATCAACTGACAGACGGTATGCGCTGTTAGGGCTGTGTCAGACGTATTATTATTTTGAGAGAAATTTATAGTAACGTTAACATGATAACATTAATAATTATGTTTTTTTTAATTGGATTATAGTGCCACGACTAAAAAGTTTAAAATACAACCACTAAAATATAATCGAATGAATCCTGCTTTACATGGTAATTTTAATTATCCATACATTTCAAGTTACCGTTTTCATACATGTAAATATAAATAAAAGAAATTATTTATATTTACATGTATGAAAACGGTAACTTGAAATGTATGGATAATGACCTACTGAATTTCATTGTATTGTAATAATTGTTCAACAATTGTAAAAGACAATGGCAGTACAATAACTAGGTAAGATTAATTCGTTATCCTTATTAAGATCAGCAGAATTAATATTTTTTAACAGATTCTCTTGTTTTAAAACAAATTAGGTACGTTTGCGGTCTAAGTCTAAGAAAGCATACCGTATTGGTTAATGTCCGTAAATTATGAATAAGCTATTTATTCTAAATTAATAATTATATTAATTTATAAAAATAGAGTAATAATTAACAAAAAAAAACATTTTTTTTAAATATTCAATCACCACAATGACTTAAAAATGCCACAAAAGTAATAACATGATACTTTTGTATCAAATGCAACATATTTCTCATATATTTTTAAATTGTGTTATAAATTGTGTTAAAAAAAATATGTGAAAAATATAATAAATATCAATTTATTAAATAATTAAAAAGTAGATTTTAAATTACCAATTGATTTTCGGAAATGTTTTTTTCTCACTCTCATGTAAAAAAGATCTGTATTATAATCATTAATCCGGGCGATCCTAATCAAGACAATGAGATAATCTCATCGAATTATTAATTTACCACCGGTCCTGGATATGTGTACAAAATTTGAACAAAATCGGTCAATGGGAAATGAGACAGAATCGCATTCGAAAAAGTCGGTTACAAGCAAACAGACAAGCAAACTAATAAAAGCGTGTTAAAAATATGAAAGTGATTGTGTTTGCTTACAGGCATGTTTTGTTTTGTTTATTGGCTTACCAACAATTGTTACACCAATACATTATATAACTACAGACTAAGGGGAATAAAAAAAAACTAGTGTACAATTTCTTAAAGGTAAACACCACATGCAATACTAACAAAACTTATTCTCACAAATTATGAACAAAAGTAAAAAAAAAAAAAATATAAAAAAAAACTGACAAAATAAACAAAATTGTTGAATCGCTATAGTTCAATTTGGAGTTATTATCCTAGTTTACATCTATGGACGCTTGCAAATGCTTTCGAAATATGTTAATACTGATTTGGAATATATCTGAAGACTTTTCATAACTTTTCAGTAAAATACTCAATCTCGGAACGGGAGAATTCATACCAAAAGCTGTGGATCTGTATGGAGGAACAAGAGGTACTAATCGAGATCTGGGCAATTTGCAAGGCGCTCTAAAATTTAATTTTTGAAGCAATTGAGAACAGTCTATTTCATTTTTAAACAATTTATATAAAAATATTAGGTCGTTTATAATTCTACGTTTTTCGAGATAAGTGTATTTAAAATATTTGAGTTTTGATTCATAGGAATCTTTACTATGTTTACCGAAAGAGTACGCTAAGTGCCAAAGATAGCGTTTCTGGATTCTTTCTAACCTCAGGGACTGACAAGCATAGTGCGGTCGCCAAACTACCGTACAATATTCTAAGATGCTAAGAACATAGGTGCTGTATAGTGACTTCTCAGTTTGCAAGTAACGAAACTCTTTTCCGTTTCTCATAATAAAACCAAGCATTTTTGAAGCTTTTTTGGTGATCTATTCTATATGGTCATCAAAAGTAAGTTTTTTATCGAATATTACACCAAGATCTCTTACACTGCTCACTTCCTTGACCAATACCCCGTTAAGAAAATAATTAGATTTAGTTTCTGTGTGTTTTCTAGTGAACTTGATGTGAAAACACTTCTCAACATTAAGTTTCATTTTATTCATTTCGCACCAGTTTACGAGACTGTCCAAATCCTTCTGAAGTAAGATAAAATCGGATTCAGTTTTTATTATCCTCGCAAGTTTCAAATCGTCTGCATAAATATATGGGATGGAATTCGGTAAGGACTCAACAAGATCATTCCTGAAAATATTAAATAATACAGCCCTGAGGGACTCCTGAATTAATATCATGTACTTTTGAACTAAAACCATTAACTACTACATAAAATTTGCGTTTATTTAAATAAGATCTAAACCACTCCAACATATCCCTAAAGAAACCAAACCTACATAACTTTTCCAGCAAAATATCGTAGGGGACACTATCAAATGCTTTGCTCAAATCCGTGTAAACAACGTGTACTTCCAATCGCGAATCAAGGGCTTCTGTAAGATACTCAACAAAATCAACAAGGTTAGTTGTAGTTGACCTTGATTTCATGAAACCATGTTGGTGGCAGGTAATATATGATTTTATACGGTCATTGATAATAGGACAAACAATAGTCTCAAGCACCTTAGAAGCGGTTGGTAAAACAGATATTGGTCTATAATTTGTAATAGAATGACTGTGACCCGATTTAAGTACTGGAGTAACTTTTGCCAATTTCCAACATATATTGATTAAACACTCTTGTATTTGCTTAATATAGGTATTAATTGTCACATTCTTTTATTTTTGGGAGCAATGACACGTTAGGTACGATACGTTAGACGAGTCAAAAGAATCTCTTACGATACGTTAGACGAGTCAAAAGCATCTCTTAAATTTTATGAGCGAGAAAGGTATAATTATAAGATGAGATAAGGCATTTGTTTAGAATTAGTAAATTCGAATTCTGGTATTTATATGCAAATGTTCTTGAATAATTAGAGCTCTTGAATATATTATGGAGTAGAAAACCAAACGTACTTTGTGTTAATTTATGGCTAAAATATATACCATAAGTGGATACAGTTAAGCCGTTTGAGGTTTTATGTACAATTTATCTATTATTTAATGTTTATATTCTAGAGTACTTATATTAATTCAGTTGACTTATATAATAAATTATAACGAGAAAATGTATTGTACTTGAACCATTGAATGTAATATTCTATTAATAAGTTTCTCTATACAATTACTATAAAATAAATGTACCCTTTCTCAAGGGGATCGATCCGAAAAAACAAAATATCCTTATATATCCCATATAATAAAATTTAAGATATGTTTTCTAAAAATTCTAAAAACTGCCTAAAATATTACGTTTCGTAATATTTTGTTAGTAGTTTGCTTTGAAATATAATCTCATCTCAAAACGGGATCACATCTTGTGTAAACTGAACTCACAAAAGTAAATCATATTAATACCGTTATAGTGCTGCGTGCACACTATTCTATCACAAATATTTCAGGCCAGAAGACAGTGGGCAGTACAGGTGTAGAGTGAATTTCCTCAGATCTCCGACAAACAATACAAGCTTAAATCTTACTATTCTGAGTAAGTATTTATTTTGATATACTGTCTATGCATAGCCATTTAAGATACAAGTACATCTTGATACACAATAAATGTAACAATGAATACAAATTCATTTTATAAATGATTGCAATTAATGTTACATTCTGTATATAACTACTTTCTGCTCTGAATATTTTATTGGTTCAATAATACTACTAATTGCTTTATTTTACATTTTATGGAAACACAATAATCTAATTAAACTCTGGTTCAAATTTCAATCAACAATTCATAAGAAAGTAATTAATTGGTCTTGGCATATTATATTTTATTTGGAAACAAAAACATCTCAATTGATTGGCTTTTCAATTGATTTGGAAGATATTGTTACATTAAATTGCTTTTGAATTGAAACAATTGTCTAATTTTTAGAAGTTTAAATAAATTTTATAATATTATGGATATAGTTAAACCCTAATTTAATTATAAATGCTAATTCATTATGTGTTTTTGTAATAATTCTTACACTTACTATTATTATTTTAACTAATCTAATATCCTCTGTCTATGTCTCTACATTACAAAATTATATTGTATTTAAGTTGTGTAACTCATATTGTGGATAAAGCCTTTTGCAAGCATGTCGTAAAGTCAAATCTTATAACTTTGTCTGATTCACAGTGCCACCCGAACGTCTTATTATTCGAAATCATGAAGGTAAAGAGATCAAAGGTGAAGTTCTTGGTCCATATGATGAGGGGAGTGAAGTCAATCTGACTTGTGTTGCAGTTGGAGATAAGTAACTTAAATAGACATTTCTGCTATTATACTCGAAATATTATGTGTTCTAACGCAAAGTTTAACCAAGTTTTCATAGTATAAATATGTTAATATGTATTAATGAAATTTAGTTAGTTCTTCCATTTCTTGAACCATTTATCACTGTCTTTAAAAAATTACAGAATAGACATGATCATAATGATTAAACGTTTATCGCTTATATTCTGAGGTAACTAGAAAACAATTAAGATTCTGAAGCATGCTTACAATAACAGTAGAGGTTCACCTCCTTCTGAACAATTACTTGTATGAATTAAACCCAAGCGCCATTGTCTTAACTCGTTTTCAACCCCCTACCAAACTTAACGCACTTTTGTTCCGTGGTTGCCGAGGGTGGTTTTAGTAAAAACAATAAATTTATGAACTTTTATAGACCAACTAAAAAGAAAAATAAGGTAGCAGTCAGAGGATTCGTTCAATATTTAAAAAAATCATATAGTATCTTATAATAATGATACAAATCCGAAAAATCGACTTTTAGGTATCCAGGTTCTGCTTCATAAAAAAAGAACAAAAAAGTATATAAAGAAAATATCAGTATACAATTTTGGTTGTAAAGAAGCCCTTATAAATGTTAAGCTCTTCCGGGCAACCAGTATCTTATATAAATTAAAAATATAAAAAACCCCCGACACAAAATGACCTCTTAAAATAATAAAAATAATATTATTATGTACTTATTGAAGTCGTTGAGTCGGGGGGTTATACGTAACAAACACACCAAAACTACTGAACCTTTTTGCATGCAATTTGTTTTTTTGTGTCATATTTTATATTATTGTTATGTTTTGGGTTTTAATAACTATAAGGCAAACAAAGTATGGATTTGTATTTTTATATTAAAATTAATAGCTCAAGCAATGGCGGTAAACTGTTTATCGTTATTGAAATGTGTCAATGAACTTTCTTATTGTAGTAAGTATGGTATTACTCACGATATGGAACTATAGTACTTACTACAAGACCTATAAGATATAACTTGTCAGGTAAGTTCACCAAAATTTTCGAACTCAACTGCGTTCTACAAATAGAATAGTAAAAATATTTTGGGAATAGTAGATTTGATTAGTTTGCAATATAATTATTTAAGTTGACTCCTTATTTTAAAATATGCATTAAAATAACTCCTTAAGCCTTGAAGACTGTTTCAAAATACAAGTTTAATAACTGACTGACAGAGAGACGTTATCGGTACCATATTCGTACTTTTTTTAATAAATAGAGCCAAACAATTCTTAGTCTAGTAACGATAAAAAAATCTAAACTACTTAGGTATTTTATACTCTACCATAAAACGTTTAAAAAAGCAAATATGCTATGTCATTTTTAAGAATAACAAATTTACGAAATGCGAATATGCTACTACATGGTATATCGGCATGTCACTTTAAAAAGTATTCGAAAAATAATAAAATGGTTAAAACGTTGAATAAATGTCACATGGTCATGCATTTTCATGTTGTGGTCACATTAAACGGAATACACTGTACTGGAGTTGCAACCTCTTTGCAGTTGTTTGTATCTTTCATATTTTTTTTTTGTTTTGTAATTCTTATTAAACTACATTACACATTGTTTTAACAAATGACAAGAGGAGGTAAGGTCCTGACGGTATTGAAGATTTTTCACTTCATAAATATTTAAAAAATAACATGCTTTATATAACTAAACATATTTATTTATAAATTATTAATTTTAAATTAATAAATAATAAGGCTTACTAAGCCTTATTATTTAGTATCATTCAAACCATTTAATATCAAGTCAATTAAGGTACTCTTTCATAATACATGTAAATTTTATTTATAGTATTAATGTGCTACTTAATTATTTTAAAAATAATATGTTGGTTAGTAATAACAGAGGAAAAATATATTATATATCATATGTTTATGTTTTTTTTTTAATTTATTAATTTTCTTCATAATTGAGGTTTGATTCTTGCCTGTGTTGATGACCTTCTTATTCTAAACTAATTTTTTTTAAGTCTATAAACTAGTTTATACATTTAGATATTAAAGTTTCTTTTAATAAAGTTTCAGAGCCCTCTTAACAGACGCTTAGAATTACCATATTTCAATTCCACTACCACTAATTGTATTTGTAACTTAATTTTAAGGCGAAATTATGACAAATAATAAAAAGAATATGAGTTTTTATTATTCTGTTACAGGCTGTTACCGACACGACCGTAACACCGCTCTGCGAAAATATATCAGTGGATGTGAATTGTTAGTATAAAAACTGTGTTATTTTAAATGCTAAATACGCCACAGCATGTAAAAAAAAGATATTGGTAATTAAAATTATATATATAATATGTATATATATATATATATATATATATATATATATATATATATATGTATATATATTAATGGATATAAACGTTTATACTCATAGTTATATATATAGTATATATATATATATATATATATATATATATATATATATATATATATATATATATATGTATATATATTAATGGATATAAACGTTTATACTCATAGTTATTTTCAAACATCATTTCGGTTACGGCAATATTTCACTGCTAATCTATACTGCAAAAATTTGTAAAGATTTTTGAAGGAACCTCATAGATGTCAACACCATCCAAATAATAACATTATCTAGGATGGGCCAACAAATTTAGCATATAATAACACTTGATTTCTCAAAAACCGTAACCGCAAGTGCTGGTGGCGGGGAAACGTGCGTTACCCTCTAATGCAATTTTAGTCCCGATGGAGCGCTTCACAGGATATAATTTTTGCGTAAATAATTAACAATTATAAAAACAACGTTTCCTGTACAGAGCCAATTTATACTTGAATACAGACGAACTTACAACGCGTAAGTGAGTGTTCAATTTAATTAAAGCTTGGGTCAAGAAGTTAAAGCAAATGATATCAAACAACAAATATTAAACAAACCTGCCGGCCACATTCAAGAAGAAGCGAAGATAAAATTGGGGAGGTTGACATTTCAAGGGACGAACCAGAATCATCAATGTCTAAGATTTCGGCGGTTTTGGCAAAGTCAAAAACTAGCCTGCGGCTTCCTTTTTTTTCCGGATTATTAAATCTCTATAATTAATGTAAGCTCACAAACTGCTTGCGAGTAGGTATTTACTTTCGTAATTAACAAGAAGTTGTTACAAATTTACTTTGGCGCTTAATTCTGATTTCTAACTATTTTACTACTACTGCCAATAATATGTCGATAATTAATTATTGACTCTATTTTGTAGCTCTAATTTGTAACTATTTGTTATTAAATTGGATTAAAAAAATAGTAAATTCCCTTAAAAATAATAGTGATTTTCATTAAAATTTAAATGTTCTCAAAATAATTGTATTTTACTATCGATTTTATTAATACAGACAGTTAAACTAAAAGTTACAAACTTATTTAAAAATGCTGTTCTGAAATGTATATATATTAGAATTGCAAATTCATATGTATGCTAAGATTATAGCATAGCTCTTTGCACGCCGTGCAGGGCTATTGCGTATCTTTTTTGACAGCTAAAATGAAAATCACTATCAGTAAGTGCGGACATAATGGTTGTCAAACAACTAATTTCCTATAATGTAACTATAGTAACAAACTGCCATGACGTCAAAGCTGATGGTCATTAGAAAAGTCAAAGTTAGCGAATAGCCCTGCTGGTATATGAATACAATTGACCTACAATAGATCTTTCAATTATTATTAGACACGTCATTGAGCTTTTGTTTTTGCCCGCCTACCAATATAAATGGCTGGTAAATAATGTTTAAGTGGTGTTAAGCCTTTTCTACATTACTTACTTACTATATTTTCTAAAAGCACTTTATTATTTATTTCAGTGAGTAAAACTAATTCAAATTCCAATTGTATTTAAACAAATAACTGTTAAGACTTTGCCTAATATTGTACAAAACAAGATAAATTAAATTGACAGTTATACTTTACTTTGTTTAAGAATTATTATATATTAATTTGATTAAAAGGTCTATTTTTTACTTTAAATTGGCATATTAATGCCTGAAATAAAAAATGTACCTCGAAATTATATTCATTTTAAATAAAACGAAAACATAAACACTTTCCCATTTATTACTTTTCTACACTTATATTAAAAAGAGGAAAGATTTGATTGTATTATTTGTTTAAATTCATTGAGATCCGAAACTACTGGACAGATTAAAAAAAATCTTATATCATTAGAAACCTACATTATCCGAATAGAGTAATAATCTTAGTTAATTATGAGTGTATTAATTATAATAGATAATATTTTTAAACTCTAAAGAAAAGAGAAGGGAGAGGTATCTTTCCTTTGTATTGTTAGGTTTTGTAAATTTTGTATCACACTTTCTTTTATACGTTTATTGAGAACGTAAAAGCGTTTGTAACAAAAAATATAAACATTAATTTAATACGATTTTTAAAAAACTTCAAAATTGTTGAATATTATTTTGTAATGTTTCAATTACAATAAAATTTGGATAAGTTACCATGAAACTTAAATTTTTAAAATAAAACCATAGAGAAGGACTCGAATTTACGACTTGTTACAAACTCTCTCTCTCACCCACAGAGGCCATTCTATAATTATTTAAATAAGTGTACAATCCATTTTATGTATTAAATATACAATCCATTTTATGTATTAAATTTCATTATTAAACTCAACTCTCGAACAAATTTCTTGAAAAGCCGGCTGATGTAGTCTGTATTTTTTTATCATCTTTAACTTTTACGGTTTCGTAGCAAAATTGACTTTTAATTTTACTATTTGAAATATAATTATATCCTATATTTTAACTAAAACTTATTTTTAAATCAACGTTATCTGAATAATAATAAAGAGAGAAAACTTCAATATAATGATATTTAAGAAAGTTCTTTTAATTAAGCTCTAGCATTATATAGCCTTAATTAAAGACGTTTATTAAACGTAAGAATTGTTTTATAAGCTACTTTTTAAGAACACATTGTGAAAACCGAAAAGTTTTTGAAAGAAAAGGTTTATCATTCAATACCTTCAGTCCCGATTTAATTATCAACAAAACATACCTTAAATTTATGATACAACAAAGCATTATTCCAAAACTTAGTAAATATTTTTTTATTTTTTTTACTCCTTAAACAGTTATTATTTCTAGTACGTATACGATAAGTGAAATTTCAATATTTATTATACATACGTTTTATTTGAAAAAAAATATGGTTGCCTGTAAAGTCGGTTTTACGGGCGAAGATTTACGTGACCACGTCTTTTTCTCGGTAGAATATTTATTGATATGAATATTATTAAATTGCACAATATTTTAATAATTTGAGTGATTTTGTTGAGGATAGGACGATGAAGACGTTGTCACGTAAAATCATTTTATATATTATTTATTTTATATTATATTATTGATGTTATTATTTTTTACAAAATTTATTTACAGACTTTTTCGATACATCAATTAGTTGCGGAGATATCGATCATTGAAGTTATTGTTTGCTACCAGTATTTTATATATACCTATATTTTTTTCAGTTATAAAAAAATACTATTTCCAATTGTGTCTACCAAGTATGGTCACATGTACTGGCCTACATATTAAATAATAATAAGTACAGATAATGTTATTTGACGTCACTTCTGATTTTATATATTTTAATATTTTTAATTTTAAAGAATTAATTTGAAAATCAAAACACTTATTCAGATCGAAGGTTCAAATTTTTGCTAAATAAATTTGAAATTAATTAAAATTTGTAATTGTAAATAATGAAGTTGAAAATTAAAACATTTACTTAAATAAGATGTTAAAATTCTTGCTCAACACATTTTAAATCAAGTTTTCTTATATCTGCCACTTTTTCTTAATATTTGTAATTTTAAAGAATCAATTTGAAAATCAAAACATTGCTCGGCAGACCGATCATGTTTGAGTGGGAGAGAGACGCAAGGCATTCTATGTGTGTGTGACTCATCGTTACGTTACCGGGCGTTACACTTTTTCATAAGTGACTCCCAGCTTAACCTAATTTAAGACGTCACGTCAAAAAATAAATAAAAAGAAAAGGTAAAAAGAGTAAAAGAATGTTCCTTCTACTAGGTACATAATGAAAGTCCTTTTAACGTTCCTTATAATAAATATGCGACATATAAAAGGATGTTTTTTCATAATTCTAACTGGTCGTCTGTTTTACTTTGATCAATGCGAAAGATTTGGATATACTTGGCCGATCTCCAAACAGCTTGCCTTTTAGTAACTTAGTTCTTTTACGTAAAAAAGCAAATTATTTATAATGAGTAAAAATAAAAAGGGGCCAAGAATAGATCCTTGTGGAACACCCATTTGTAGGTGAGAACCAGCTGATTTACAATTATTGATATCAATATATATTTGTCTTGTCTGAACTTTTTGATTCAGGTAAGAGGCAATAAGATCAAGCGCAACACTTCACACACCATAGTGATTCAGTTTGCATAGTAATCTTTGATGGCTTCATGCAATCAAAGGCTTTAGATAAATCACAAAACACCCCGAATGAGTAAAACTCAAGACATACCAAAGAAGAAAAGTTTTAAGACAAACTAGATAAAATAGTTTGGAAATGAAAATGCGGGTATAACGGTTTATTTATAACCGAGTTACGTTTAAGAAACTCAGGTTTATTTTCAACTTGTTAATCATGAAGTGTAGTACTAATACTTACTTACGCGAACTTTAAAACATTCAGAATAATTCATTTATCTGAATATCTTTATAAAGTTTGATATTTTTTATCCTCCACCATTCCATTGGAGAAAGTTTCAGTAATTAATTGAGGAAAAGTTGTATCTTTTACTTTACTACTCTTGAATATTTTTTAAATTTCAAGTATATATTATATTAATTTGCATTCCGAAATATGATAACACATTCAATGATAAAATTACACACGACTTCGTGAACTTCACTTCATGTTACAATATTAACTAACCTCGCTTAAACTACTTTACGTAATAAACAAGCTTGAATGACTATGTGTCCAACTCGACTAAAGTTTAGAGCATTTAAATCCCATTGGTCTGCGGCTAATATGAATGAAGTACAGAGATTGTAACTAAATTATAACTTCAATATAATTCCAGTTCCAATTCTCGGGTTCGATTCCCGACAGGGACAGGCATGTATGTGATGAGCATAGATGTCTGTATTTCTGGGGTTGGTCGTTTATTAAATATATTCTCAGTATTTATAATGTGTATTTTTATGTATTTGTATCGTTTTCTAACATCCTTAACAGAAATAAATAATTTGTTTACTTAGGGGTTAGATCAATTTGTGTACTTTGTCCTGAAATAAAAAAATAAAATATATACATATCTTTTTTTTATGAACAGTGCTTTCTCTGTGGGTGATACTGTAGGGTGGCCAGCGGCCTTTACCGCCAGGTCAAAGTACTGAACTGGTCTGCTAAGCTGTTGGTGCTAGACCAAAACCTAATTTATCACGGTGGAAAGGAAGCCCCAAGATTGAAAACTTGAGGAGAAATCGTAAGTAAAATTTATTTTTACTGGTAGAAATATAAAAATAGTTTTAAATTATTACCAATGCTATTGTAAAAACTTAATATAATATTATTATCTTGAAGTGTTTCATCAAGTTTTTAAATTACATCTCAATCGTCATTATTATAATATCACGAAAAATTGTCTGCCGTATCTAGACTTCATTATTTGATAACTTTTTTAATTCACTCCGAATTAAGAGGTTATAAATAGTTGCCAACATGAATTGTCCATGTAGCATTTATTCCGTAGCTTATCAAACTTTAAAACTCAGTAATTGCTTTTCGGGTTAAAAGTGCTCCTTAATTATTTCAATTTAAGTTTAGTTAAGTTTTCCGTTACTGTTTGAACAGTATTATTTAAAGTGTTTTATTCTTAATTAAAAATGATTAAATCTTAAACTTTCGTGAACCATGTTGATTATTAAATATATATATTTACCCGGGTATAATCACGTTCACGCCGCGAGTCCGCCATGCTTCGAGTTCATGAATAAGAATAATTTTGTAGTGGAGGTGTTAATGATAAATAAAAACACTATGTCATAATTGTCAATGCTCTCAAAAATAATTTAAAGCGAAAGTTAATAAAAAAATACATAATATTCTAACCAGAAATCATCGGGTTTCAGCCGTTTCACCTTCACGCCGTTTATCGATGATTCAGGGCGTGTGTTGTCATGTAGAACAGTACAACCACAGTTAGCCCTCTCCACACATGAGGACGTATGGAAACTGGAAATACAGCATGAGATATTACCAAAAATAATAAAAATCTTAACAACATCCACAGTAAAGATAAACATGCTTAACTCCCATTTTTTTTAATATTGTCGTCGTTGTTGTTAAATCTTGTTGTACTGTCATGATGTCATTACTTTAAAGTTGTTTATACTATTACAATTATCTTTTATTTCGAAATTACCATACCATTCAAATTAGAATTGGGATCTAATCTGGATGCGGATAAAATTGTGGAAGGCTCTGATGTTTATTTGGTTTGCATGGTATGAGCAACCCCATGGCAACGCGATGTGTTATTTTTCCAAAATGTAAGTATTTTTTTAGTGTGAAACCGGCCATTACCAACAAGTTATTTATTATCCTTACATTTCTTACTATATTGTAATACTAGAAACACATTTATTGATTATAACTAGGCTTAGAAGGCTTTATAGCAACATCAATTAGTTGCTCACATTTGAATGGTCCTAGTATACAAATGTGTAGTTTCAGAAGTTAAATCACGCTTTTATTTTTTATTAAAGATATTTATTTTTCTATTATAGCACTTATTGAAATTATATTGTAATCTTTTATTTCTAAGAAGTTTTGTAATCATTAATTTGTTAACATAATTTGTTCGTCAACTATAATTTCAATAAAAATATCCTTTGTAGAAAAAATGAATTTTAATATTCTCCAAGGCAATTTTTGGTAAAATTTTCCATCTCTGATAAAATGTTTTCAAGGAAATAATTATTCTAAAAAGCAACAATAAGCAATTCAATGTTTTTCTGACGACTCCGTCATTTTATGAGGGACTTTTCTTTAGGTACCTTAGTAATATTATAATTTTAATCAAGAATAAGTTGATTGAACAAGTTGATTCAAGCATACCTCGAATTTAGTGCATATTTTTAATAGGATTGGTTCTATTAAAAAATAACTCTTATTGTTTTTTTATTTTGTAAGATAAAATAGCAATATTTTATAAATACGATATGAATGAACTTTAGTTCCAGTTAACAGTTTTCGTATTGTTGTTGTATTACGACCTCTAACTTATTTGACCTTTGAAATGACTTTAATTTTTAAATATATATGTAGCATGAAAAACAAACCGATACGGGTATATTTATAATAAATTGAATGAGCTTAACATGGCTGTACATGTTTATAGATACTATCGAATTATTTCTTACTTGTTTAAGTTTTTATCGAATATTTGAGTTTATTTTATTGTTTGAAGCGATGTTTATTATATTAACTTTTAACTATGGACTCGCGGTCTGAGAGACCGTTTGCAGTTTGCAAAATTTGTGTTTAGTTACTTCCACCCACTTCTCACTATTGAGCTTCGGTTTTGGTATCAAAACGACTGCTGACGCCAAAGGTTTTGTCGTTTGTTGTGAATCGAGAAAGTCGAGAGAGAAAATTTTCTTAAGAAATTAGCACGTGGTCTAGTCGTCCCTCATATGCAAGGACGAGCTCTAAGTTCTGCATAAGGAATTAAAACTAACATTGACAAGAGTTTTGAGCAGAGAGATCTAATCTGAAATTTAGTGTAGTAAAACGAAAAACATGCACCATTTGTCCACCAAAGCTAAAACTGAAAGTCAAACTACGCTTGTACAAGTTGTAAGCAAGTAATTTGCCGACAATGTTCCAAACTGTTGTGCAATGACTGCCAATAATGTTTCATATATTGGTCGCTTATCAGATTTTTTTTCTTATATTTTGAGGTGTAAATAGTTTATTTTCTATGTTTGGTATACCTTAAGTTTGACAATATTTAAGTGGTTTTTTTAAAATACTTAAGAGTTTATGGATTTTGTTCCTTTAATTGATCTCTGGCAAAATTAAAACGGAAATAGCTTTAGAATGTTAAATTGCTTAAGATAAGTAAATAAATAATTATATATTTAAAAAAAAAAATTTTTTTGATGAAGAAGGAATATAATAAAAGTTTTTACAGAGGTTGGACTCCTCCACGTTCAAAATGCACCTCAGTCATATCAGGGGCTTGCATTCTGATACCCTACCTATCCACCATTATCTAGAGACAAAGCAGCCGCACTTGTTCTTTTTGTTGGAGGCGCAGATACAATGTCCTTTGAGCATTGCATACCTGGATTATAATTTCATGAAATAAAAACACTCGTTAGAGCACAACTTTCACTTACGAGCCGAAGTCTGTATGTACGCGCGGAACGATCTCCGTATCCAGCGTCTCCGTTACCCTGTAGACCCCACTTTTTTTTCCTTATATGTATAAATGGACACAGGAAATAAAAAACCCTATATTCCTGTGTCTGCCCTTCGTACATTAGTGACCAGAAGACAACTGGGTTATTTCTGGAAAACTTTAATTCCTGTCATCAGGACTGGCTGTTCTCGTTCCAGAAGACTGACCATGCTGGAAGAGAAGCGCGAAACTTTGCGCTGTCCTTGGACCTCCTTCAGTTGGTGAGGGAAGGGTACCAGATGTAGGATGTAGTAGGCCATACAGTCAATTGCCTGGGCCTTCTACTGACAACTGATCCGGACAAGTATCGTGTAAAGTACATCTCCCCCTTGGGAACCTCCGATTACTGTCTGGTGAAATTTCTGTTTACATATTCCCTCCCGACTCTCGAACCACCTGCTGTTAGCCGAGTATAGAAATATAAGTCAACAGATTAGGATGAGATACGGCACTTTTTTGCTTCTTATCCTAGGCGTCAGGTCTGCTTCGCTTCTTTGGATCCGTCGAGTTGCGCGGATGCTATGACAGATGTGGTGCATCAAACGATAGAGTATTGCATTTCTTTTGCTGATGTACTTATCGGTAACAAAGTTCGCTCACGGTTTAGTAGCAAATGTAGTCATACTGAAGACCGCAAAAATTTCGTATACCTCATTTGGACTGATGCTGGCAGTTGCAAAAATCAAGATGTTAAGTCCTACAAAAAGACATTGCGAAGAGCTAGTCTCGATGGAAACGCGAAGAATGGCGAAAAGCTCTCTGTCATAGTTACCGGCAGTCGAGCTTTCTGGTCTCTTTCTTAAGCAGTTGAGTCAAACTTCTGTCAATCCTCACTGCCTGTTCTGCTGAAGCCGGATGGATCCCTGGCCCATACAGCAAAAACCAAATATATTTTCTTCTCTGTTTGTTGATAATTCGCATCTAGACACTGGCAATGCTTTTTCTCTAGCACATCTTCGTCACTGCGGTATTTCGATGCCTGAAATTCGCATCACGAACGACGATGTATGGGAAACATTGTATCGTTTAGATGTGAATACAGGGAATGGTCCTTATGGTATACCAGCCATTCTGTTGAAGACATGCGCGGCTGATATGTCTCCTGTATTGACTGGAATAGTGCCAAAATCCTGGAAGCTTGATAATGTGCAACCAGTACCTAAAAAAGGCAGCCGTGCCAATCCTGCCAATAACAATCACTTCCATACTAGACATACTCCAAGATTATGAAGCGTGTATTAAACTCGCGTTTTCTAGCCTACCTAAAATGTAAAGATTTCCTCAGTGACTGATAGCACGGGTTTAACCGAAATAAGTCATCTGTGGACCTTCTAGTGTATGCTACACATATTTTAGGCGATGCCATCGGGAAGAACGGAGAAGCGGCTGCCGTCTATCTGGATATCTCGAGGGTATTTGACGGGTGTGGCATGCGAGCCATATAGGCAAGTTTTCAGCGTACGATAATCTCCTGGTCGTAAAGAAGCCATGGTAGAACGTTTGAGTGACAAACTTGAGACAGTCTTCGCATGGGGTAATGTCAATCTTGTCAAATTCAACGCCACCAAAACGTAGACCTATCAATAAATTAGTTGCCAACACAGCCGTAGATTTGCTAGCCTCTCAGTATTCAATAGGATACATATTGGTGAGTGTGAGTGAGAGTGACCGCGCTAGGCAGGCAGGTTATCTACACCCATGATGTGTGCCAAGGAAAAACGGCCACCACTTCCCTTCAGGTATTAATTCACTTCCCTTCAGCCTTCTTCTACTGTACAAATATAGTATTGATATCACCAATAGTATGACATATGACATGACAATGTTGCCACTATATATTAGCGATATTTACTAACATTATATATCACATAAATACAAGTAAAAACTAGAAGATGAAATACAATCAACTCCTACATACACAGTGCTTGGATAAAATTAAATTATGTGAATTTGTGTAAACTCATTGTCACGCGTTATTTCTTTTTTATTTCCTCCGCAAAGGCAGCCATTATGTCGACTCGATTTATAGAACGTCGTTCATCTTCTATAATTGACGTTATCGAAGTCTTGTTGTTTTATTGATTTTTATGTTTGGGTCTTGTCGTGTAGCGATACAAGTGTTCTGATGGTTTTAATACGTGAATCTCGGTAGTTAAAAATATCAAAAAATATATAATTAAACATATTTTGTATATTTATGGCTAAAATTAATGTTTATTTTTGTTGTAAAATTTTAACTTCCGTGTCTACAATATAAACAAAACGACTACATGAAAATAAACCACTTGAAAACATATTTTTGGAATATTATTTAACCGTAATACTTCTCTCACCCAACTCAACTTGCTTTTATTTTTTGTGAATCAAAACATAAAAACGATTATTACTGACTAAAAATAAACTTCAATTCAAAAATAATTTTTCAATCAATTGTCGTTTTGAAATAATGGAAAATAACAAACACAAAAGCAAATAGGAATACAATAATAATATATATTTTTTTAAATACTTACAAAATTATTTATTTTTTAAGCTTACACTGTAAAGCAGACAAGTACCTACAACAGATTAGGATTATTATGCTGAATTACGCTTATGTTAAATGCGTTGATAGCTTTTTTCATATCGATTCTAGTTTTTTTTGCATCAATAGTGATCCTGCATTATGTTAGAAAAGGTTTCTTAATAGACTGACTCTCATTTTTCCGTCTTAAATATCTATCTATCCAATGTAAAGAAACTAGCAGATAAATTAATTTTGTTAAATATTTACAGATTGATGAAAACAAAAAATGATTTTATTCAGCATATAAATCAATTCTCTATTCCTTTTTCATATTATTTATTTCTATGCATGTTAGTTAAAGTTGTTTTAATGGTGTGTGTGTGTGTGTTTGTTTTTTGTGTTCTTTTAGTTTACACCAATAATATATATATATATATATATATATATATATATATATATATATATATATATATATATATATATATATATATATATATATATATATTTAATTGACTGTTTGGTTAAATTTGGTTTATTTTTTTTATTTTCATCTCTTCTTATTTTTATGTTCTTTTATTGAGTATGTTTTGTTTTCATTCATAAGTTAATTGGTTCGTTGTAACCCGTTGTACCTATAAAATTTAAATGTATCTACCGTTAGTGTTAAAATATACATTATATTTAAATGTACCTTTTTTTTCTTCTACCGAAAGAAGAAGATTAGTTTAGTAAACTAAAAAAACTGTCATTGGTCACCATGTTGTTATCCTCTGATTTTTACTCCCTAATACTATTTTTATCTTACTTTAAAACAGTATAAATAAACATAAATCCATGGTACAGCTTGCAAGTTTTTATTAATATCGCTATTCATGAATACCGCAGTGTCGTTTGTTGGGAGCCGATACGCCGTTTCGTTTTTATTTATTTCTACAAAGCGCTGGATAATTGACAGGATATTCACGTTGATTTCGTTTTACTGAATCAGAAAAAAATCTGGAGGTTTATTAAAATGTGAGAATCAAAAAGTATCGAATTGCAGTTTTTAATACTGGTTCTACCAAAATACCTAGTTTTATAATATATTTTATTTTTTATATATTTTATTTTATCTGCTATATCTACTACTATATCCACTACTACTACATAGAATATTATTAAATTCTAAAATAAAATCAAGTTTAAATATAAAAAGTAACTACACTTTAAATTGTTTTTTATGTGACAGACAAACATTGCTTTTTTATTCTACAGGCACCCCTGAACTTTGACACATCTATTTATTGCCGTCATACAAGCAGATTACAATAGCAAGAAACTTATTGACACTAAAAATTATTAAAGTACATAAGAATATATTCGAAGTTTAAATTTCCATTTAATATATACATATACGATTATTAAACCACCGTTCCAGAATTGTCAGGTAATGAAGTTACAAGTATGGAACATTTATCTTTCATTTATTATTTAGTTATAGTTTTATTTATTTAGTATTTATTTAGTTTTAGTTTTATTTAGTCTTAGAAATTTACAAGTTTTTCGAATAGTAAAGTATCATATTTTACAAATTGTTGTGCTATGAAATATGAAGTAGGTATTGAAAGAAATTTTTATTGTTTTACAAAAACAGTTTACTATGTAACCAATATCTGGTCCTGATACTAAAACGCAAAACAGTTAAATAAAAAGTTACCTATTGGTAGTTACAAATTATTAACGGCGAGTACTGTTACTGTTAATAGAATACTGAAATAAAAGAAAACGATAAAATAAAAATCGAATAACCGATACCGTTATAGTTAATTGTATTTGGTAGGATCTGGTTCATTACATTTGGCAAAAACATATTACAGAAATACGAATATAATGTAATGTTAGAAGATGCTACACAAGAAAACATAAACGGAAGAAATGATACAGGCCCATCTCTTCCGTAAACAATGTGATGTAGATTTACTAAATAAAAAAAAAACGTTATGTAGCAGCGATCAATAGAAAAAAGTATAAAAAAGGTACTAAAATATTCTACGAGATTAGAGATAAGCTCTTATTATAAAAAAAAATAAAAAAAATAAAAAAAAATAAAACTCCATTATGAATTAAGGCACATTATTATATATTATCTATTTACAATTTTTTACGGGATTAGAAAAATGATCCTAATATAAATATTTTAAATTTATTAGTTTTAATTCGTTATAATATAAAAATTTAAATGGATACGATGCCTGTGATAAAAAAAATACTTTACGTGGTTCGTTGAGTATTCACCCAGCATCCTCCAATTTCGAGATAAGGATCATGATGACATCTCATTATCTCTTCCTCTTATTATACAACTATTTTAAATCTAATGACATTTGATATTATACCTTACAATGGGTATACAGTAATAAGAAGATTTGAATATAAAATTGTATCCAGTTGATTTAGTACAGTTGTACGATAGGAAATTGTAAATAACTATTAAATTAACTCGTATTGTATCCTCAGCTTTGTGTTATGAAGACCAAAGTTAATTTATATATCACGATACTTGCTTTTTGTTATTTTTAACACAGCATAAAAGTCATATAAAAAAAAATCTATTAACACCATGTTAAGTTTATTAAAATTTAAATAAATATAAAATGAACAATAAACCGATACAGGCAGTGATTCGAATCCGGGACCTCTGGGAGACCGGCCTATCGTTCTACCACTTGAGTTACGGTATCTGGAAAAATATATATAAAAGTTGTGGATCTTGCAATCCAATTTTGAGAAGCTATGTTATATTATTATTATTGTACATTCAACTACCAACATTTTATTAGACAGTATAATTTTATAACTATTGATGTACTATATGTACTAGGGATAAGAAAACAAATGTACACTATCAAGCACCACTCATCCGAAAGGTAGCTAAAATTATTCCAAATCGCATTTCTAATGAGTTCTAGTTTCTTCCAAAACAGTGAAATTTTAAAAATTTAGCATTTAATTTTTTTTTTGCAATGTTGTTATGGCTACATAATACAAAATAAAATAGTTTTGAAAATAAACTTAACGAAAGGATGTTCCTTTAAACAAGAAAAATAAGAAAATATTTTTATTTAAGTGCTAACTATGCAATGCAGTTTTATGATAAAGAGTAGAATTTCTCAATAATGAATTTATTATTAAAAGGGTCTATGTTCTATGTTACAACAAGAGTCTTAAAATTATGCTAAGCTTAAGTGGTTCGTCTCGATATTAGAATGAGAGTAAAGAGGATAAAGTTTTTTTTTTGTTATTTAAATTTATAACTTTTCATCTAATAAAGTTCAAAAATTGCAAACCTTTTTTTGCTTTGCAAACTAACGTTTTGTAAACCCTCTCCCTCTTACTACCCCTTCGCGACTCTTTGGACAATTACTACCTAGATGGTAGTGAGGAGCTGCTTAAGAAATTAGATAGCCTTCGAAATTTTGCAAATCGTTTTATTTTCGGATTACGCAAGTTAAATCACATTTTAGACTTTCAATGTCTTAACGTATTTTAGCTTAATGGCTCCCAATTCGAATTCGCCGAAATATGCATGCATTAACCACTCAACAAATTTAAATCCCTCATACTTATCCCGAACTTTTCTGTTTTATAGCAAAAGCCTTTAATGTGCCTTCGTATTATTCTACTTCCTTCTCTAAATCTTGCGGCATGTTTACTGAGTAGCCTTACACGTGGCTGAGACAAACACAACTTAACTCACTAAACAGTAAAATATTAGACATTATACATAATAAATATAAATATATAAAAACATGAAACATGATTCACGACGTGACTTATATAATATTAATAATAACATAAAAATCAATTGAAAAACAAATAAGTACAAAGAATTCTTGATTGATATCATATTTTAGTTAACAGCAATAGTGAATTCGCCAACTTGTGTTAATGGTTGTGAAGATATCAGGTAAGTCGCTCATTTATAATGTATTTTAAAATATATTATTATGACTAATTAAGGTAGTAACAACCAAATATAATAACTATTACAAAATAAGATGTATGAATATACTGTATAATATATCATTACTTCAAAATAGATTTACATGCTTGTATATATTAAGTGACGTATAATTAATTTGTTTTCTCTCTTACAGAAGCGCGCTAATTCGATAATGTAGAATATTGAATAATGGTAATTAAAAGAAATCAAAAATAAATAATAGTAACACAATAAGGCATGAATGAGACCACTGATTATAATTAAAAGTACATTAATATTGAACCACTGATAATATGCAATGAGTTAAATGTTAAATAAATAATATATAATACTGAATATTTAAAATTATGATAATATATGGTACATAAAAGATATATTTTATTGTGAAGGTAAATATATAAATGAATACCTACTTATATATGTCTATAATTTTACAAATTAAATAAATAATGTATTCATTTGCAATGAAGATGCTTAAACTGCTGTTTTTGCATGTTTAGCAGTTTTTTTTTTTAATATTTTAATTTAAATATCGTTTCTGATTTCAGGACAGGCAAAGGGGGAGGAAGGTTATTCCATCAGCTGGAGGCAGCGTATTTAAAACTTCCTCGGAATGCAGCAGTTTTGTGCAAGGGAATAACAACATGTTATTAGAATCCCTTGTTTTATGAATAGGATTGTAGTCACTTAACCATTTTCACTTATTATATAGATATACTGGGATTTTATATTTTATCACATCAAAAAGCAGGCACGCCAAATGTAAATGTCTTCTATAGTCCATAGTTAATATATCTGAGGAATTAAGAAAAGGAATAACAAACGTACGCGGCGGGATGATAAGGCAAAATCTAGCACAGGCGTTTTGAACACGCTGGGCAATCATCTCACTGCTTGCAAGTAATCTGGGACCTATCACGACGCCAGCATAATTTAACTTGGATAAGACAATCGCTTCACAAAATCAAATGCGTGTATTGGTGGCTAAGTGTTGCTGTATAAGATATATCAACTTAAGTCAGTATTAGTGACGTGTTTTTGAAATCATAAAGTCTCATCCATAACTAATCCTAAATTTTACGCCTCTGAAACGCGTTCGATACGGGCATTTTTTATTAATATGTTATTTTTGATTAATAATATATTATAAGTTTGACCTATGTATCTGTGTATTTGTGTGTCTTTCTGTGGCAACGTAGCAGCCAAACGAGTGGACGAATTTGATTGTGGTTATTATACAATATAGTAGATAGTAAAAACCTAACAAGTGACATTAGTTTGTTTGTAGGTTCATTTAGTACACCATAGAAAAAAGTTAAATAAAAGTACCTAATGTTATTATTTTTATCTTTTTTAGATTTTTTATAGAGGTTTTTTTTACAGTCTAATTATATGTATCAATGTCGGGCTGCATTATCCCATAAGAGTAGAACATATTATGACATTATACTATAAAAATTGAGTCGTTTCCATATTTGCTAATAAACGTATTTTTTTCGACCACGTATAAAGCAGAACTAAGTCTGCTCAAAAAATCGAATATATAAAAACCCCATTTTTGATCTAACGTATTGCTCAAAAAAGTAGTAGATTTAACTAAGTCTAATTCCTCATTGATTAATTGTACATTGGTTTTAACTTTTTTATTATTTGGTAAAGTAAAGTTTATAATTTTTTTTATTGAGCAACAAATTATTATCGTTAAGTTAAACCATTGTTCATAACAGATTGCCTTCTATTAACTTTAAAAATAATATACAATAACACACAGTACAATATTAGCATTATAAACTGTATATATTGAGATATCATAAATTTATATCCTTATTTGCATTTAATAGCATAAAATTGATTCATAGTAAATTAAATTAAAATTAAAAGAAGAATTTCGAAAAGAATCATAAATTATACAAATACAGCTTTTTGCAATTAATCATCTTAGAAAGGGTCTGTGACGGTGCGATAAAGTAAAGTACTAGATTTTTTTTTCGTTATGATAATCGGATTTTATATATTTAAAAATCTACGTGGAATTAATTATTTCTAGCCTTGATTGTAGAATTGATTCAATAATAAAAAAAGAAAACCAAAATTATTCTTAATTTTTAAAATACATTACATATATTATGTAATGCTGAAACATATTGTGTGTTTAGTTATTACTATACATACAATATGTTTCAGACCTCGACATCTTTGACCTTTTTATTTTTAGCTCTTGTATTATCAAAACTCTTACACAATAAAAACAAAATTTGATTACGATAATCCATATTGATATATTCGGAGTATTTAGAGTCTATTTTTGTTAGACCTTTATAAATTATTATATTAACTTTAGCCAGCGGACAGGTGAAAAAAATAATTGAGACAGAATAAAAAACAGTTAATGAATCCCTCGTCAAAGTAGATCGAGTTATTGATTTATTGTTTTATATGTATCTCAAACTTTTACATTTAATATTTTTTACAGCCTAATTATAGATATACATTGTGTTATATTGAGAAACAGATTTTAATTTATTTGAATAAAGAAATCTTTAGTTCTGAAGATACTCATCTTTATAATTATTTTACAAATAGTAAATATATATGTCGTAGATCACGATAATTTAATGATAATTAGTAACTCAATTGATATCATCGTAACAGTGGGGTGTGAACATCGTGACGTAACGAATCACGTGATCGGAATTGTTTGGAGGGGCACCGGAGACATTTTAAATATTCGAGCGCATTGAGTCGAGGAGAATACATTTAATACAAGAATTGTCATATTGTATCTGTGTGGTTTAATTGCCTGAGACCTACGCCTCGGATCCTGTACCAGAAGACTCCATAAAGAACGAGCAAGCCACTGATATGATATGATATTGAGCATGTTATCTCAAATTTCAATGATTAACCTGACAAATACAGATTGAAGCGAAGAATATGAAAAGTGCACGGGCGACGTGTCCGTAAAAAAGTAAAAAAAAAAATACGTTTTGATGGTACATACTGATAGTCCTCGCTTTAGTGAATAATAATTTACTTTCCAATAAAAAAAATACTTTGAAAGGGTACGTTTTATCGAAATCGGAATCTATGCGTACGAAGTTGCAGCCACATCTAGTGTGAGAATAAGAACTGCGAGAAGGGACAAAATTTGGAACAACCTTTGTAGATTTTGTCCGCTAGTATTTTTAATTAAATAAAATAAATACAAATAAGTATTTTTTTAAAGGTTTTTTTTTATAATTTAATTAAAAATATTAGCAGCTACATTTTGATCTGCAGCCTGGCATATGTATATTTTTCTAATCATAAAATATACCTAAGAATTTACTTTTTCAATGTACATTAATTTCAAGCCGGGTTTTCTCATAAAACATCTGAGTTTCCATTTGCAGTGATTAAGCTTTAATATGTCTAGATCTACAAAACATATTTTTATAAGAAGATAAATGTTAATTATAGAGGCGTTCTGGGTGTTAGGGGAGATATGTCTATTTGTAGATATAAACATGTTTTGAATTACACACAGACACTACCCAGTTAAAATAAAAAATATAATACGACTTTTTAAAATGTAATTTCGTTATTACGCTGACTAGATGTCGTAAATATCTCTCATATGCATCAAAAATTCTAACAACTGATTTTAGCCATTATTTCATTATGGATAAATAATATATAACAATAATACAAAACTTCTAAGCGGATTTGATGAAAATTGGTATTGTGGCCAAGAAGTTCAATAACTAGTTCAATATTTGGGTCAACATATAATTTTTTTACTCTGGTAAATTCTCCCATTTTCATAATTAAACACTAATTTGAAAAGATTTGGGCTGTAAATCAAATACTATAAAATTAGTAAAAGAGCTTTTATAAATAGTTAAATTAATTTTGACGTTTTTTTGTTAACACAACTTAACTTTAATACCGGAACTGAATGCTTTTGAATTATAATAATACTAGTATTTCGAGATCATATGCGTTTACATATACGACGACTAAAGACTTAACCCGTTCGAAACTATTTCAAGAACCTAAGCATCAAATAGCATTATCTTAATAATATTTCAGACATTACAGCTTACAAAATAAATAGTGTATTAAATAAACAAAAGCTTTGATTTCTTTGAGCGTTTCAGAATAGTTATTACGAAAAAAAATTTAATTAAAAATTTAAAAAACCCCCGATACAAAAAGACCTCTAAAAAGGATAAAAATAATATTATTATGAACTTATTGAATTCGTTGCATCGGGGGACCGGGACTTAGACTATACGATTCGATATCGTAATTTCTTTATTTGACTTGTTAACTTACTTGCATTTTAATTTCTTCCTTTATTAAACGGTCCCCCGACGCAACGAATTCAATAAGTTCATAATCATATTATTTTTATCCTTTTTAGAGGTCTTTTTGTATCGGGGGTTTTTTAAATTTTTAATTTAATTTTTTTTGCTGCTTTTTAAAGTTATATTACTGGTTTCTGAATTATTTTAAATAAACCTACAGACACACAAAATTTTAAATTGTTTAAGTAGGAAAAAATTGTTTGTTTGTTTGAATCGAATAGGCTCCAAAAATACGGGACCGATTTAAAAAAAATCTTTTATTATTAGAATCCTATATTATGATGTACAAAGGTTATAGGTATTTAATACGAGAGATATGTATAATATTTAATAAAATAAGGATCCACGTGAAAGTTTCGACAATGTAATAAATTATAAATGTAGTAAATTAAATTATAAATTAAGTAACATGATTCAAGGCTTTTTCATATGCGTAAGGAAGATACGTAGGTTTCATATATACCTACGAATATTAATAAATATAAACATTTAGAGTTAAAATGATTTACAATCACTTATAACACTATGATGAAGGGATTTATATTATCACTGGCTGTTGCCCGTGATTCTTTATGACTACGATCATAAGCCATATAAATATATTTTTACAGTCTACGTGGACGCAGTCACGGGCAACAGCTATCCCTAATAAAGTACTTTACCTGAGTAAGTAAGTGTAAAACCTTTTGGCCTTCATAACAATTATTTTTTTCCTATATAGCGGGCGTAACAGATGGGAACAGCTAATTATTGCATAAAAACCTCTCCCCCGCACGAATAAAACGTCAATATCTTAAAGACGACTAATTTTATTTCAATCAAACATAAATAAGGACCATCTCGACGAACATAGCTTACGATTAAAAAAGACTGCATTCAAATCCGTTTGCGGGTTTGGCCGCAAACAGCTAGTTATTGCATAAGATCCTCTCCCCCGCACGAATAAAACGTCAATATCTTGAAGACGACTATTTTTTTTTAATGAAACATGAATAAGAACTATCTCGATGAGCATACCTTTCGATTAAAAAAAATTGCATTCAAATTAGTTCACGCGTTTGGTTGCAAACAGCTAATTATTGCATAAGAACCTCTCCCCCGCACGAATTAAACGTCAATATCTTGAAAACGGCTATTTTTAATTCAATCAAATATGGATAAAAAACATCTCGACGTAAATAGCATTTAATTAAACAAAACCACATTCAAATCCGTCCACGCGTTTGGGCGCAAACAGCTAATTATTGCAAAAGAACCTCTCCCCCGGACGAATAAAACGTCAATATCTTGAAAACGACTATTATTATTTCCATCAAATATAGATAAGAACCATCTCGACAAGAATGGCTTTCGATTAAAAAAAACTGTATTCAAATCCGTCCACGCGTTTGGCCGGAAATTTGCCACAGACAGATACACAGATACACAGATACACAGATCGACAGGTCAAACTTATAACACCCCTCTTTTTAGTCGGGGGTTAATAAAAACTAACGGTCATACTTTAATTTAGTAATTATTATTTCTTAACTATTGGTTAAAAATCTCACTAAATAACCAATTTCCATGAAAATATTTTATACACTACCATAACACATATTATCACTCGGTTGTATACACGTAAATTCATCGGGATTTTGCCTGACTTGTTTCAAACCTGTGACGTCGAAGTATGGCGAACTCACGACCTGAACATAAACTAACTAGTCTTGTGAAATTCCGATTAAACTACGTGAATACAGCCAGATAAAAATATAATTAAGAATCATCTTGGTTCACGAAAGTTTAATTATATTATGATACATATTTTTATACTATCAAAGTTAAAACGGCTACATTCCACCTAATGTAAAATAGAAATTTAGTCTTAATTAACTAAGTAGCCTCCTCACTTTCTCTTGAAGACACCCACATTGTATTTAGCCGGAAATAACGACTCAGGCAAGCTGTTCCAGTCCTTTGCTGTACGCACTAAAAAAGACAAAGCATAGCGTTCCGTTCGAACAGGTTGACTGTCCACAAAATAAGTAAGGATGGATACCTGCAATGCGTCCTGTGTATGATGGATACCTGTATTCAAGGCTATTGAGGTTGGCTTCAATCAATTCAGGGTCACTTTCAAGCCTTTTGCTCGCCTCTCAATTGAGTCCAGAACCGCAAGATGAGACTTTGCGGCACCAGCGAATATGTGACCACAGTACTCTACACACGACCGGAACTGCTTTGTATAATACAAGTAGCTGTCCCGGTGTAAAGTACTGTCGGACCTTAGCAAGAACTGCAAACTAACCTACTTACTTAATCTGCTCTTGCTCTGGACTCAATGCACCGACCAAAGTTGAGGTTCAAGGATATATCTAAGCCTAACAACTGAAGGCAGTCACTGAAATATCTACATAAATGTACGTAAGTATTGTTACATAAGCAAATCGCATGTCTACTTAAAATATTGTTCATAAAATTAAACGCAAAAATACTTTATTCCTAGCAATTTCATTTGGAAACCATTTTAAGATTGTATTTTTAAAGACACTACCAATAACAAAAGTTTCTAACAAACCAAGTCTACTAATGGAGAATCAATGGTAACGGTTCATTGGATTGCCATAACGAGAACATTAGGTTGCTTCTAAGAAATAATATTTGTTTACAGTGAAGACGTGAAATATACGATTGAATTATTGGTATGTATAATAATTACATTAATCTCTACCTAAATAATAAATAAATACATAAATAAATTAGTTTAACTAACTTACTTTAAAAATGTATCTTATTAATGGGCATATTATTATTATAAATACATTTAACTTTCCTACAAAAAATATATAAAATGATGTTATACATACTAAAATAATATAGTATTCAAAACCTATCATTTGAAATAAACTCTTTGAAAACTCAAACAAATCCAGTTATTTCCTGTGCTCACATTCAAGTTCATATTAATTCAAACAACTTATTTTCAAATACAAGTACCAATATAATGCTATAATATTTAATACATATATTTTTAAATAATATAAATAGGTTATTTCAAGCCTTTGATTGTTATCGCCAATAAGTTTTATGAGGGTATTTGAATGTACTCGACACTTAGTGATTGAAGTTTGTCTTGTTATTGTTAAAGATGGCGGCACCGGTGTTGTGAAATGGGCCTCGGACATTTAATTTATAAGTTAAATTTATAAGTCATTGTTCACTAAACGAAGGTTATTCTATCGTTGGCAGTGTTTGCGTCAAGAAGTGATTATATATAATTTAGTTCAAGTGATCTTTGTATAGACGCGTGTTAGTGATTGACATATAGATAGTCTCTTAATATGATAACGTATGGCAAAACAATTATCATTACAATTTATATTAAAAAAACATTACATATACCTAACATCAACTTACTTATTTAAGGATAAAGTAATAAAAATGTTTTTTATTCAAAATTTATGCTGGTAACTCTTTAAAAGTTTAATTTTATTATCGTAAATTGTAAAGCAAAAACTTTGTGTCCATTTTTAAAAAATATATGCAAAGTTTGAAACTTGACACAGTTAAAAATTATATGAAGAAGAAGTGCAGAAAGCTAATATTTTTATACCATAATGCTTTGGAAATGCAATGCAATGCAATATTTAAGTTTAAGTTTGATATTGAAGTTTGATGTCAAATACTTGAGTTGATTTGTGCCTGACTTCGTATTATAAAATCAAAAAATATATATGAACAGAGTTGTATGTCTTACCTCCCATAAATATTAAAACTTAAAAGTACAGCTGTAGTTTGACCACTGAGCGACCGCTAGAGTCGCTGTATAGAAGCCGTATATAAAGCTTTGTCCACTATTCAAAACGGTATCTAAGATCTTAATAATTTTTGTGTTCTTTGATTTATATTCATCCGAAATAGAATAAAAGGTGTAAAATATGATAAAATTAATAAAATTACAAACATTATTCTGTACCTTTTATATATGCGTTTGGTTTTTTTTTTGACAATAACTCAAAACGTTAATGTTTCGATAATACTCATAGATGTATAATAATTCTATGATGATGTTTGATGGTTTGGTGTTATAAAACGCAACTGACAGCAGACGTAAGAGTAATAATTTCGGCAAGAAGACCGGTTGATGTGTTTGTTTTGTGTAAGTGAGATTATTTTAATAAATCTTATTGTGCCGATATTATTATTTATAAAAGTGCTACCAATAACGTCTTATCATCCCTGAGTATTCTGGTTATAGCACAGACTCAAAATTTCTAATAAATCTATATATTTATTATTTATTAGTTATATATATAAAAATACGTATTTGTACTTATATGCGCAAATAAAAAGTTATATTTCTTTTTCGTCATTAAAAATAGTATTTAATTACATGCAAATACATAATTAATTCTAATAAAATAATTAAAGTTCTGAAAAAGATAATAAAGAATAGACTATAATAATAATATAATAATTATTTTTTTATTCAACCATACTCAACTATATGGATTACTGAAAATACTCTATGCTCATTATTTCAACTTTTTTTTTTAAATTAAACTGAACTAGATTAAAAGTTCCTTCTGCATTTTTTTGTGTCTGGATGCAAAATTGTGACATTAATTTAGATGAATACTTTATATATAAGATGGTGCTAGTGATGGTCTACCTATACGGTATATATTTTACTTATAAAAATAAAGATATTATGTACTTACAATAACGTACAATATAAAAAAAAATACTACGAATAACCATAGGGTTTGTAACATTTAATCATTTTTCATAAATGTAGTTGATTACAGGAACAAGACGGTACCTACATTTTTTTCCATGATTTTCGTCAAATTCTTTAAATTTTCTCATGTTGTAGGAAAATTTAATAGTTGGGATTATATTATATTACAACCATTATATTATGTTAAGTATAATAATGGAAAATAATCTGTTTTGTTTCACAATAAATAATAGTGGAAAAAATGTATTAATAAGCTTTGTGTAATTCTTTTATTTATACCAGTTAAAATAATGTCCCAAACTAGTAAATATTAAAAATGATATCTAACCACATTGATTATCACACAGCAAAGGACTAAGAAACGTCAATATTTAAACGCGTAGTTTGCCAGAGGCGTAGATATAATTATATTAACATTTTACATAAACAAAGATAAAGAAAACATTTAAACTAATTTTATCTTTTACTCCCTTTCCCTTATGTAAAATATCATTTCCCCTTATGAAAGAATTAGCAACTAACTACACACTGTAATTAAGTTATGACAGATCTAGCAACTAACTTCAGGCTGTTGCTTTTTTCTGTTACTGTACGAATGCTCGATATTATATGGTTCTACAAACAAAGAAAATTAAAATACTATAGATATTTGATTATGGTATTTAATCAAGCTACTTACACAACAAAATGAAAATATATTGTTTCAATATGTAGATAAGTTTGAAGAAAAGAAAGAACTAAATAAATAATATCATTAATATGGTAAAATGACTCCTAGTATATAAATATAATAAAAAAATTGATATTCATATTACTGTGTACTTATGTAGATACAATTACTAATAACTCATTATGATAAAATACCCACAAAATATATAACAATAAATACATATATTACAAGCAATATAAGTATAAAAATCACTTATTTACTAACCCACTGTCCCATACAGATTACCTGGCAAAAGTAGGTCGAAGCTTGAAGCTTGTTATAAATATTATAATAAAAAAAGCGATAGAAGCACCAAAAGTAGCTTCTGGTTTTTCATTATATTCATAACTTTAAATATCATAAAATGTCTTATAATAACAATATAATAGATTTTTAATTTCTAAATATATTTGTAACGATCTTATTAACAACATTTTTGGCTTGAAAAATGTAATATGTGAACATAATAAATGAATATCATACGGACAGCTTCTGATAGTTTGTCAAATTAATAACTTTTACTACTTTAATAATATACCAGTAATAACAATGATATATTGTTCTAAAAGCTATAAATTCCTAAATCTAATTGCAACAACAATATTTCGCACATATATTGTCAACGGAGTTATGTACTTACATAAATAATAATATCTTTATTTTACTTATATACCAAATTACTATAGAATAACAACCTTATATGTACCAATATTACATAAATGTATGCTGAAATTTACTCTCAACTTTATTCTTGATCGTGCCAAAAGAAGAAGAAAAATACGTAATATCGCAATAATTAGACGACAATAATGTACCAGTGTTTTTAATATACGTATGTATTAAAATAACGTGCATTATTTAAAACAACCTAAATCTGCTTTTTTATTTTTTATTTTAAATCTGCTCATTCGTTGACTGGTAGGCAGAACGAAGTTTGGCGGGTCAGTTGGTTTGTATAAAGTACAACAACATACTACTCAAATAGCTTTAGAACAAGAACTTTTTCTCGCCGATATTAGTATTTTCGGTACCTAAAACTTAGTTTCTGTTTCTAGTATTTTCAGTAATAGTAAATATTACTGAGCTATCATGCATTTTAAATAAGATATCAGTGTTTAAAGATGATTAAGAACATAGATGGTTTATTTCACTTTGATCTCCGTGTAATTATTTATATCTGATTGGACAGTAAATGGGCTATTATGTCGCTTTGAGTGGACAATCGTACATTCGACATAACGCGTACTGCAGTTTAATAGTCGATTTATCTATTGTGATTTATGATATTGTAGTTTAATGTTGCATTCCTCTCTGAAAGACCAATTACGTTATAGAATTGAATTTTTCCTAATCATTTATTACATCATCTTGCCCTTATCCCAATTATTTCAGGTTTGCGTAATATGGTAATCTTAATATTATATTGAAATAGTTTTTATTAGTAAAGGATTATTTAACTTAAATTTAGATATTTGAAGAAAGAAAGAAACTGATTTTGTTGCATGCTTTTATACGATGCAATACATGTAATTAAACAAAAAAATTACAAAATTTTAGACATTTATTCCAATTGTGATTGCGATTCGTAATTAACCTGCCTTATTTTTATTCGTAACTGAATTAGTCCTAAGATAGTTTAATTCTGATCTAGTTATTTTAAAAAAAACTTAAGAGCTTTTTAAAAGGGTGTATGATATTAAGATCACAAATATCTTCTATCCAAATATCTACTTAATAATACGCTAATTCCTTACGCTTGTTCCATTAAATCAAATCAAATCAAATCAAATCAAATCAAATCAAATCAAATCAAATCAAATCAAATCAAATCAAATCAAATCAAATCAAATCAAATCAAATCAAATCAAATCAAATCAAATCAAATCAAATCAAATCAAATCAAATCAAATCAAATCAAATCAAATCAAATCAAATCAAATCAAATCAAATCAAATCAAATCAAATCAAATCAAATCAAATCAAATCAAATCAAATCAAATCAAATCAAATCAAATCAAATCAAATCAAATCAAATCAAATCAAATCAAATCAAATCAAATCAAATCAAATCAAATCAAATCAAATCAAATCAAATCAAATCAAATCAAATCAAATCAAATCAAATCAAATCAAATCAAATCAAATCAAATCAAATCAAATCAAATCAAATCAAATCAAATCAAATCAAATCAAATCAAATCAAATCAAATCAAATCAAATTAAATTAAATTAAATCCTTTGACTCAAATATCGTGTCTGCTCGATCTAAAGAGAGTATTAATAGGATTCAAAAATGCTTTATTAAATATTAGAAAACAATAGTTCATCGATTTAGACTAACTAAAACACAGAAATGTTTTTAAAAATCATTTTATGAAATGAAAATCGTTCTTATAATAATTAAAAACATTTTGTTAACCATACCATTTGTTTAAATGTTAACAATATGTTATTAACAAAAGAAAGCTCTATTTTTATGACAGTAGAATAAAAGGAAATTCTTCTTAATTTAGCATTTCTGGGGCATATTGCTGGGGCTGTTGAATAAAAGCATTGCATGTACCACTTTTGAAATGCTGTTGTAGCTGAGCCGCACTCTCTGGCTGCAACCAGTGGCGTAGCTAAGGTATTTGCTGCCTGGTGTAGCTTAGGACTTGATGTCCTTTAAAGTGGTCAAAATAATTTCAGAACACAGTAGAGTAAATATATAAATTTTTATTGCTTCAAAACTATAATAACTACACATAACTTATTTTTTCTTCTGTTTTTTTAAAATAAGTTTCAACTATTTTACTTGTCAGTACGTAAATCGATTTGTGTTAAACTTAGAACCTCTTTAATTCTTATATGACTTAATATAAGTTTTATTACTTAATATAATATAAGCTTTCTAAAACCTCTCATACATCATTTTAAATTTAATAATAATAATTTGGATACATATAAAGTATGGTGTTGTCCTTCTCATATGTCTCCAAATTGTTATAAATATACACATATTATATATATTATATACATTAGAACTTCCTTTATTTAATTTAAATTTACAATCAAACAAGTTTAATTTGCCAATGTAACTAAACTAATCTAAACGTGTGTTACATTGATGCCATATGTAATCTTATCTAAAGTTTTGATTATTCCTCATATGCTCTCAACTTAGTTCCGTACGTCGCGTCGCCGAGCGCACGCGTACCTAATAACAATTTTGAAAATAAAAAACTCTTTTTTATTTAAGTTGATTTGGTGATGTCATAAATATAAATACATTGTACTTTAGTTAATTAGGTATAGACAATATTCCTCTGGTTTTATTTTAAAAATATGCTACTAAATGATCGACCCATTTTTTTAACTTATTATTTCTCTAATGCGGAAGTTGTTTTAAAAAAAATAAAACAAAAAAAAAATACTTGAATGTACCGTAGCAAAATTAAATCTATAGGTATACCTTACCATAACCTCTGCTGTAGGTCTGAAATTATCATAGTATACGTAACCGATGTACGGAGAAAATGAAAAGTAATTAATATTTGTTATCAACGTTTCTTAGAAAGCATAACAATTAAAATTACTAAATAAAATTACATTCTCATATGTAAAAAAAAGTATTATTATTTTATTACAAATGAAAAATAAACACATATTTTAATTGCCAGTTCTGTATAATATACTATAAACAGTATCCATACATATAATGTATAACAGAACTTATTATCAAAATCAGCAATAAAACGATTTTTATTTAGATTAGATTTTCAAATATAAAATCTCTCTAGGTACATGTTAATTAAAAATATACGTAAATTGCAAAATTCCAAAAATAAAAATAACCTTAAATAAATAATTGATTAAATAATGGAAATATTTTTTTCAGTATTGAGCTAATGATCCCAATACCAGAGCAAAGTTGTTAAAATGGTTTTTCAATAATTTTACATCATTTTATACTAAAACGACTTAAGACACTAACCTTCTTGTCTATCAGACTGTCTGGTAACTAACTACACTGTTACTAAATTATCAAAACGAGGGATAGGTAAGGTTAGTAGGTTCAAGCCATGTACGTGTGGATTGACTTTTGTAGCCAATTTAAGTATGATTTAAGATGAAGCTGTTAATTAAAATCAACATTAAAATAGGATAATGAGACGTTGAAGAAAATATAAGAATCTATGTTCGTTATCATATCACATGTCGAATTAATATGTTCATTTGAAAGGCAACAGACGAAAGCATAGTTTTAAAATCTGATTTTTATTACAACTGTGATAAGGATAAAGTTCTATAAAGTTCTTATTCGTAAATCAATCAAAAATTAAAAGAAATCTATGAAATATATATTCGAATATTTTATTTTCATAATTACTGAAACAATCTCAGAACATTTGCAATGCTTACTATGCATATCATAAATTTCTTAACTAGTCTAACAATATTTATTTTATTTTTTATATATAAAAAATTATACATGAAAAATATATTTTTTATTTTTTCAAATCCTGTGGATACTGTATCAAATACCTACATCTTGTCTTCACATAGATACGATTCCTATAAAGTAATTGAAAACTCGGGTTAAATAAAAAAAAAGTTTAAAATGATAATATAAATGTACGCACGCTGGACCAGTTGAACATAGTTTTATTTCAACCTATTCTGTATTCTTGAACAATGTCGAGTAATAACTGATGAACAAATTCAGTTCTAATATTGTATAACGTGAAACAAATGGACTGATTGCTGACACATTCAAACAAAGTACTCTATGTGCTAAGCGAATTTAAACGTATTTAATATTAAAATTTAATCCAAATAGCATTAACTCAGTGAGTAATAAACTAAATTCTCGGTGGGTACAAATATAAGAAATATAATAATAATATATATTTATTTTAAATAAAAGAAAAATCTCTAAAAATTAAAAGTAAAGTAAATATATTAATGATCATTAAAATATACAACAATAAGGTTAATGTAACAGTGCAGCCCAAATACAGTTATTTCATGTATATTTTAACATTTTAATTTTAACTCTCTGTTACAAATATATTAACTATTTATAGCATATATACGTTTTGAATAAATAAAAAAAAGCTATAATCATAGCTATCGTAAATGCGCGCCGTTATCGCAAAAGGCTAAGAGTGATGAATGGAGTCGTTAATATTGTAGGATCAGCCGCGATGAGATACATGTTCCCACACTGAATATTGTGTGGTTTAGTAAGTCTGAGGTGTGATTTGTAATACAGTTTCTGTCTTTATTTTATTAAACAGTGTTATCGCAAAATATTTGATATTTACCAATTAAACTTTTTTATCTATGCTATTTCCAATTTGCAACACACATACACACAAAACGAAATCTACAACTTCAAAAAGGTTGATTTGATCTGTACCTTTATTGAATCGAATTTTATCTCGAAAAGATCGCTACATCACCCCTTCTTCTAACAAAATTGGGTTAGTGAGGAAAGAAGAATTATGCACTTATTTTTAAGATCATATATAATGTTTAATCTTTTAACGTTCGACTAAGGATTTTAAATTTATAAGGTCTACACTATTTGATCTTATCAGGGTTATTTAATATTATATCTGATTCACCCGCACCAGCATTTCTGAAAATTAATTTAAAATTGTAAACTTTTTAAGAAGCTATTGAGAAGAATTTTTCAATCTAGTGAGTAAAATCTGATATTTAATATCAGTATCAAGTTCCAAAGAGTAATCTTTGGCAGTGTACTGATACACAATATCCACAATACAAAGGGAATCTTGTTATATTGAAATTCTAGTATTGCTCAAAGGAACATAACGTATCTAAATATTAAACTGATTCTAGTTCTACATTTACTTAATAGATATCAACTATTGTAAGTTGTAAATGTTTGTGTTCAACTGGACACTGGACATCCATTGAAAATCAAAAATAAAAATTCTACTATTTTTTTTCTGACTGGAATCGATCCAACAAGAGAAGCAATGAACAATTTGCACTTATATCCGAAAGGTTGGTGCCGATTTTTATTGTACTTTCTTTAATTTGTCAAGTTACCAAAGCTTTTTTTTCTTGTGCAACATTTAGTTCGTTATTTAATTTTGCGAAACCAATTCTTTTTTGCAAGAACATTTTATCCAATTAAAATAGGGTTTATACATAGTTATAATCACTATTCAACTACGACGACATATTGTAAACCCTTAATATCATAACCATTGGTATTCGAATGGTATTCGAATGCGATATCTTAATGCTGGAAATGCTATATATTTCGATAGTGAAAACGTCAACAAAAACGTTGAAATAAAATCTTATGCCATCTATTGAGACTTTCTTAAAGTAAGTTTGTGAGTAGGGTCAGCTAAAACTTGTTCAGTTTAATCCACAGATGACATAAGTTTTCGAGTTTTACCTATAAAAAAACTTTGTTTGATTGTCGGTTTCACGGTCACTTGAAGAGCAAGGCCGTGTTTGCTTCAAAGAAACTGGACACTCCTAGTTTTTTTTCTCCTAGCTAAAGTTTCATTAACTGAGCGAGGCAGTTTTTCACTTAACAAGGATCTTAAATAAATCTATAGAAATAATACATTTTTTTAATTCTTTTTGCCGTCGGTGTTTATTTCGATAATGGTAATGCCTCTTGATCGAAGATAAATAATTTGCGATTCATAAGATACACATAAATATTGTACACGGTTAAGGAATGATTACTTTATTTAGCTTCAACTAATTATTTAAATAATATAATAATATAATTCATTACTAATACCTGGTCAAATAATCCTGGTATATCAAGAATTGATCGGCGTTACATCCTAGACAAAATAACTACGGGAGTATTTTATATAAAATACTCCGTACATACTCCCGTAGTATAGCAAGAGCGCGGAAGGGTATAACCACCACCAAACGATCTATGGAGTTTGTAAAAAGGCTGCTCCAAAAAGTCAAAACCGACTTATTTTACTTTACGCGGCTCCTGATTAGACTGTCATGATGAAAAACATTACGAGAAATCCCTGGGAATGTTGGTGTTTCGTCATCCAGACCGGACTTATTCCTGTACTCTAAACATCTAAGGCGCGTGATACTTGCGGAGCACCCTGTGCCCTGGGAAACAAACATCTTTAGGGATCACACATTTAAACTTAATAAGTATTAACTAATAAATAAACTTAATAAGTATTACGAACTGCCCAACGAACTGGACGAACGAACTAGGAATAAATTTATAGTTAGCTTGTACGCCGTAGAAGTGGGAGCGAGAGGTGTAACAGCAGAATCTCTTTATAAGTTACTTACTGGCTTTTTTAGAACTAGCATCGGTTAATTTCTAGAACGTATTTCAAAGGCGACTTTAGTAGGTTCTTTCCAAATTTGGTTAGGTAGGGAGAAGAGTGTAGACAGTGAAGGAGAGCGTGTTTGCGCATCATAAAGGGGCACCATATACAATTAATAACATGTATTTAAAAATCCTTAGACATATTATATTATATGTAAATATATACAGATATACAAGCATACATATATATATATACAGATATACAAGCATAGATATATATCGGCGTAAATACGAAGATCATTCGATTGATAATCAATTTATAAATTTTATTATTTAAAATGATTATTGTTACTTAACGTTATCTTCAAGTTTACTATGTAATTACTAAAACAGTTAATTGTATTGACTTTTTACTATGAAATTGTGTAATCGTTTTTGTGCTATTTTAAATTATTGTCATATTTACAAACTACATTATAATTAAAAATTGTAGAGTAATTAATGATCAAATAATAATTAATTATAGTCTTGTCTTTTGACAACCCTAAACTTAATTTTATTATAATACTTATTTAAAAGAGGTTCATTATATTTATCAAGTTCTTATCTACATACTTAACATTAAAAGTACTTTTACAGATATAGTATAGATACGAAATAATCAAACGACATTTACAAAAACAAAACTATACTGTATGATTGAATTTAAATCAGTATTATAAAACTATCAACTTGTATACTTGTCATAGAAGTTGTACTATTTTAGTTAGAGTGTTAACGCTGGCAAATAAGTTATTATTTGCCAGCGTTTTTATTGTTGTTGGAAGCAATAGGATTTTTTTAACAGGGATTGAAGCTCCAACATGTTGTTACTTTCTTGCGGCTTTTATTAGTAATAATAAAATAATAGTAGGTAGTGATAATAAAAAGTTCTGATACCTAAACCAAAATACAAATTAAAATAAAGCCATAAGTATATACACTATATTCAATGTAAGTTATCGTCCAGTCTACATATTATATGTTATACATTAGCAATCAATAAGATTTATGTATTAAGCTCAGGGCTATAGTGTAATTACTCGTAATATACAATATAAAACAACAACATTACTTTTATGAACTAAATACAATTGATAAATAAAACAATAAAAACTAATAAATTGACGAGTTTAGTAAAGAAATATTTCATTTATTGTTCGGAACATAATATTTTATTTTATACACATATACAACTTCATTTATAATTTGACATATTTAAAAGTTTTTTTTTTGTTAAAATAAAATAAATATTCTTTTTTTTATCGCAAAACCTGTACGTAATCAGAAACCTACACCTAATCTTACTGTACACACAATTGGTGCAAATAAATGGGAAAGTCGGATTAAAAGAAAATAAAGTAGGTATTTACTGTCTTGAAAATTGTCGAGTACTAGTCAATGTTGAAATTTAATTTAAATTCAGAAATATATATTTACTATCAACCATTTATAGCAATAGGAAATATAAATTCTGAGAGAAGTGTGAACCTCTCTTTCTTTCATATGTATACAGATGTTTGAAAACATTTCTATTGTTTATTCGCAAAAATATATTACATTTTATAGTCACTGCACGCCCTTATCGCTGTATGCTAAGAGTAATGAATGGAGTCGTTAATATTATAGGATCAGCCGAGTTGAGATATATGTTTCCAGATTCTAAATATTGTGTGGATCTAATATTGTGTGGTAAAGTAATTCGGATGAGTAATATTTTCGTTTGCCATGGGGGATTTTACTTGCCGCACCCATCGTTTGCTAAGAAGTTTTCATTTTTATTTTACTCAATAGGTTTATTGCAAAGTATCTGATATTTTCATTATTTTATATCATATCTAATTTGCAATAGGTACCGCATAGTGTAATCCAACAAATATGATTTAAAAAAACATTCAAATCATCAATAGTTTTGTCATTCGTTGTAAAAATCTTGTATGCATATCACTTACTAATAATATGTCTGAAGTGGCACCACCGCAACATAGACGGCATGCAATTATAACGAAGTACAAGACCACTTAATTTGCGTTGCATTTTTGGTAAGATTGGTTCTGTCCTACAAATTTGATCTCAATGAACCCCATGACTGACCAGAGACAAGTTTCAATTGAAAAGACTTAAAGGTGATCGGGAACAGAGATTGAACAAGACTTTACGTACATAAGATTATACTTATTTACTTACGTCTTCTTAAAAAGATAAGAAATAAAATACGACTTGAATAGCTTCAGTTTATGCCTTCTTCAAAAAAAAAAAAATAAATTACAATCCACTAGAGATTTGACAGTAACTGCTTAATAATTGCTAACCAGATATTTTTCATTCGGAACCTTATATTGTTATGCCATTATTTTTAAGATTACGTATAATGTTTAGCCTTCCAGTGTTGTACTGAGGACGATTTATTTAAAAGATCTTCACTGTTTAAACTTATTAAGATTTTTCAATCTCATCTGAAATTCAGTCGTATCGTTAAGAAGCTATTGAGAAAAATTTCATTCTGTTGAGTAAGTCAACAGAATGAAATCGGTGTCGATACACCGTACACTGATACACAATAGGCATAATAAAATTTCATAAATAAAATTTCATTCTGTTGACTTACTCAACAGAATGAAATTTTTCTCAATAGCTTCTAATTTAAGAAGACGTAAGTAAATAAGTATAATCTTATGTACGTAAAGTCTTATTCAATCTCTGTTCCCGATCACCTTTAAGTCTTTTCAATTGAAACTTGTCTCTGGTCAGTCATGGGGTTCATTGAGATCAAATTTGTAGGACAGAACCAATCTTACCAAAAATGCAACGCAAATTAAGTGGTCTTGTACTTCGTTATAATTGCATGCCGTCTATGTTGCGGTGGTGCCACTTCAGACATATTATTAGTAAGTGATATGCATACAAGATTTTTACAACGAATGACAAAACTATTGATGATTTGAATGTTTTTTTAAATCATATTTGTTGGATTACACTATGCGGTACCTATTGCAAATTAGATATGATATAAAATAATGAAAATATCAGATACTTTGCAATAAACCTATTGAGTAAAATAAAAATGAAAACTTCTTAGCAAACGATGGGTGCGGCAAGTAAAATCCCCCATGGCAAACGAAAATATTACTCATCAGAATTACTTTACCACACAATATTAGATCCACACAATATTTAGAATCTGGAAACATATTTCTCAACTCGGCTGATCCTATAATATTAACGACTCCATTCATTACTCTTAGCATACAGCGATAAGGGCGTGCAGTGACTATAAAATGTAATATATTTTTGCGAATAAACAATAGAAATGTTTTCAAACATCTGTATACGTATGAAAGAAAGAAGAAGAAGAAGAAGTATGTATTGACACCGTACACTGATACACAATAGGCATAATATAAAAAGCATCTTGTTATATTGATATCCAGTCCAGTATCCTGATGTCCAGTATTACTCAAAGTTACACTGCGACCTGGAAATTGCAAAGGATCATAACCTATCAAAATTTAAAAACTAAGTCTGTGGATCATTTTCAAATTCTAGTTCTACACTTAATAGATTTCAAATATAGTTTCAAATTTTTTTTAGTTGAACTTCACACCGTACATCTAATTATATCCAAAAATAAAAAATCTACAATTTTCTCTTTTGTACTGGAATCAAGCCAACAAAACGTTGCCGAAGCAATGAACAATTTAAATTTGTTAAATTATCGAAGTTTTTATTTAGTGCATCATTTTGATTGTTATTTTGTTAGCGGAACCAATTTTTTTTTTGCATGAATATTTAAACCAGTTAAAATAGGGTTTATAGTTTACAAATCACTATGTAACCACAACGATGAATAGAACAAATATTCATTGATATGCAATGCATCCTTATGTTGAAATTGCCATATATTTCGGTATTGCAATCGTCAAAATACCAAACGTACGTCATCCACTGAGACTCATATGCATATGCGATTGATATATATTTTTTACTTGATATATATATTTAGTTTTTAAAATACAAAACTTGTAAACTTCACTTGTATAATAAATCCATTATACTTAACTTGTGTAATTAATCTAAAGAACTTACTTATTTATAAATCCTTTCGCCCTCCGGTGTTTATTTCAATAATGGTAATGGATCTTGATCGAAGATAAAATATTTGCAATTCATAAGATACACATTAATACTACCCATAGCTGAGGGATAATGACTTTATTTCGCTCCCATAATATATTTAAATAAAACTACGCAGATATTAAATAACAAAGTAATATTTAGTAGTAACTAATTAACCGCCCCGTTGGTCGAGTGGTTAGCGCAGACGCCTAACGTGTCACGGCGCAATGGGGCTCGGGTTCGATTCCCGGCGGAGACAGGCATTTATGTGATAAGCATAGATGTCTGTGTTTCTGGGTTTGGTCGTTTATTAAATATATTTTCAGTATTTATATGTGTATCTTTATGTATTTGTATCGTTGTCTAACACCCTTAACACAAGCAAATAATTTGCTTACTTAGGGGTTAGATCAATGTGTGTAATTTGTCCTGATATTATTATTATTTTTATTATATTAACTAATCAAATAATAATAAAGAGCTTAAGAACTAAAGTATAAATTGACTTTTTGGAAAAACAGTAATACAATACATGTATTATAATTTCAGTGGTCCTTCGTATTATATGTACGCAAAACATAATAAGTATGTTTTATTAAACGTGGGGCAACTTTCTTTACAGATGTAAAAAATTGGCAATTGTGGGTTGGCCAATCAATGGCCAATCCCCGCCGCCCAATGTCCTTTTCAATACCAGAGGTTTAACAAAAACTTCACCGGTGGACATGACATTGAATAAAAGTTCCGAATTCAAAGAAAGATTATTTCTTTTGCCATATATGATCGAAATTAATGAGTAATGTTTAATAATTCATTATAATATTGTTATGTAAAATTAATCATTTTACTTAATTTCAAGGCAGAACAATTAAGGCTGCAGTCTACTTAGTGACCACATGTATAATGTATAATAATAGCATCAAGGAAAATAACTCAACAGCAATTTGGTAGCAATTTTGAATGCAAATTTATCGATCTAGACACTTAAAATAAAAACATTTTTTTTCAAATATCCAACAATTTGGTATATTTTATGATATTCCAGGAAAAATACTTTTAGTATTGAAACTAAGTCTTATAGAAATATTCTCAATCACATAATATTAAATACAAATATAAATAACTCAACTGTTTTACTTTTGAGTAATATATAAGATATTTCAATAAATAACTCGTTTATCGTGTTAATTTAAATAACGTTTATCGTATACTAATGCTATAAAGAGTAATCATTGTTTATTTGTTTCAACTTTAAAACTACAGCACTAATTTAATTTAGTTGAATTTCATTATAAAGCATTATTATTCCTGATCAAGTCCTCATTATAATTTAAATATATATATATATATATATTTTTATATAAATATATATATATATATCTCTTAGGTCTTTAAAAAAACACTAACGGAGGTCTTTTCTCCGATATATATAATAATATAATATAAGATAAAAAAGCTTACTTTTTTATGTTTATATCTTTATTAATTTATAGGTATGTTTATATTTTTTTCCTCTATGAATTCATACCTGTTTGGTAGATCAAAGGGAAGTAAAGGCTTATTTTGATACCATACTTATCGGAATAAACTGTTCTGTAAAGACACTCCGCAGCTTAAAATGAAAGCTACGAGGATTCCAATCGCGCCCTGGTTTGGGAAAAAGCACACATCAAACTCAGCTGGGTATTTTCTTATTGTGATCATTTCAATTCATGAGCAACTAGAACCATCGCCAGTAATTGGATGGGAACACTTCACGAGCATAGCGCGAGGGTCACCCATCACCCCGAAGAAGTGACTTCTAAGGAAACGGTGTGTTGCAGCCAGTTGATCGAACAAAATCAAATTGTCATTTTGTAAGCAATTTTAATCAATTTAAAATATCCGCGATAGGTATTATATATATATATATATATATATATTATTTGCCTATCCAATATTTTGAATATCCAGCTATTAGAGTGATGTTAAGTTTTTAAACAACTTCACAAATCATAATAACTTATGATTTTTAATTTGGTATTAGGTAAACTACTATTAGGAATATTAAAATGAGATATACGACCAGGGCCAAGAGAGCGTCCAAGAAATCGGTGGTTAAAAGAGTGAGGCAATATTTTACGTCGAACAGACAGCGTCGCTTTTCCGCAGTATCAGCTTCTACCATTTGAGCTCTAGCAACGACGAGTCGCTCGAGGTGTCAGAGACTCGGTGCTCTGTGAGAGGTACCATCTGAAGCGATCGATATCATTGCGTAGGGATATCGCCTCATTAAAGATCTTCAACATCAACATCAGCAGGATTGCTATAGCTACATTTATTGAGAACTATTTAAAAAACAAATATTAATTCACCATTTGCAAGAACACTAAATTGTAATGAATTTAGTTAATCTCGCATCAATTTGGCGCTTTTAAAAAAGACTATCATTTATTTCGCACAATATAAATTTCAGCAAATAATATGAATGGTCCTCTGTAAACAACCCCGTATTCTGTAAACAGTTGACTACATTTCTAACATGGAATAATATATGACTAAAAATCCTTTTAACGTTGAAAATTGTACAAAATTACAGAGCTTAATAATTATTTTGATTTTTAAATTACGAAAAAAGACAGTTTCAAGGTATTTCATTAATAAATAAAAAGTAAAGTACTGTCTTGTATTAATTAATCTAATAAATATACATAAATACTTTTATTTTGGATAAATAATAATCATCGAATTTATAAGGCCTTTGTTATCAAATCCCCTTCTCCTCCTCTTTTCGCAATTTGACAAAGATGCGGACTTTAACCAAAGTGCTCTATGATCGGTTACTGGATTATATGAAATTTTATTTGTTCCTCGCTATCTTTTCTGATATTGACTGCTAAACCCAGGACCCATTAATTTACTACAAAGCCTCACTACTGAACTTAGAGGTTAAAATACTATCTGATACTTCTATATAATTAGCAATATAAGCGTCCGAATCTCAAATGGGTATTTGTGTTCAGAGATAAGCACTTTATAACAGGAGCTAAGACCCTCTTAGGGAGATGTCCAGCCACGAATAATATAAATACAGGATTATCCTCGAATCGTTATCTGGGTGGGGATTTGTAGCTGATTTTATCTTGTTAATTTTGTTTGTGTAATTGGATATAAGAGCAACGGATTTACGATTGTGTATATTTTTCATTTATAAAAAAGGCTCCGAAAATATTTTGCCAATAATGTTTTTAAAAAGAGTATGGTCAGCTCTCCTGCCGTGACTATTGCAATCCTCGTGATGGTGGTTCCTTACTACGACTTCAAAATAAAACTTAACGACTAATTATAGCTTCGTTTATTCAACGAGCAGCGTTACAACATTTCAGAGGGATTCGTACTGTTCGACTACTCGAGCAACAATTATATTGAGCTTCAAATGTTACTTCATTATATTCCCTAGATCATCTCCCGCCATAGCAATAACTCAATAACATGAAATTGTCTTAGTATTACAATTAGAGATCTTAATAATAAACATTTTCTTACCGTTCAGTTACTACAAGACTACAATTAATTATTAATTGATCATTAATTATTCAAACATTTTCATTTACAATTTAGTTAGTAAACACGACAATAATTTAAAATAACACTAAAACACATTAGCGATTCACAATCGTATTGTAAAAAGTCAATATAATTATTTTAAAACAATAATCATTTTAAATAATTCAATTCATAAATTGAGTATCTCTGGAATGACCTTCGTCTTTAAACCATTTTTAATTATGACCTTAGTGTATAATTATGTAAGTATAATAATATATTAGTTCATAATTATTGGGATTACATAATTTAATATAGATATAGATTGTGTTTTTTTTTCGATTGGTCTTATTATATTTCACATTATTTTGTTATTTTTTTTGTTTTATAGGTATGCCATCGTCAAATATCGAAGGTTATGAGAAAAATATATGAAAATTTAAGGTTACTAAATCGATTACAAGCATGGTATTTATTAATAGTGCAAATGAGAGCAACAAAAAAAGGAGATGAGTATCTACTGGATGAAGGATTTTGTTTAATTATTTTAACATTCATGAGTTTTCATAGAGAATATAAGCCACTATATTTTTTCCAATAAATATGATATCATATTAATAAAAGAGACATTTTTATTAAATTATGGTAAGGACAGGCAATTGTTTGATGAAAAATTATGTAGTCTATAGACGAGATCGTAATCTTTAAAAAACCGAAGGTAGAGTTAAGATCGCATTATGATCGCATTGAACAAAAACAATGATTGTAATGAATTTTGGCATAAATATATAAATAACCCAGGATTAAACATAAGGGTACTTTTTATGTTAAGTAAATGATCTTAAAAAAAAATATTTTTAAAAATACTAATGTTTGGGTGTGATTAATTCCTTTATATTATTTTCCAATGTTTATCTTCTTTTGAATAATCCTAGCTCATACTATAAAGGAGAATATTTGTTTGCCAGGTTTTTCCATCTTAACTTCTAAACCGATCAACAAGAATATTCGTACACAGGTTGCCGGGGGAACATAAAGAATACAGAGAATAATTAATCCCTAAAAAATATTGCAGGCGAGGTATAATGAAAACACCTTTTTTACTCTTACCGGCGAAGCCGCTGTACAATGCGAGTTCATAATGTTAATATAAATATTTAACTATTTTAATTTAAACTTAATGATCTCTTTAAGATATTTTATTAAATTTTATTATCATTAAACCTTTCTATTCGATTCAATGGTACTATTTAATACCTTGTGTATTACTTCGAAGAGTTGCGAAGTCAAGGTCCCTTGAATTGGTTACAATTTTTTTTTGCTTAAGTCATATTCACAATTCTAATCTTATTTACTTAATTTTTTTCTGTTTTATATTGATATTTAAAATTATTGAATAATTCATTACGGCAGGTAATATACAATAACTCAAGTGGCAAATCAGTATTACATGTCAAATTTGTTATATCAATTTATAATGCAACAAACAAAATTTAGTAATTTATATTTTTTTAATCCATATAATTTACAACTGCAATAAGAACAAAGGTCTAAGTCGTAAACCAAAATAAATATTATAATGAAGCCATAAAACATATATTCAATTAAAGTTATCGTACAGTCTACCATTTACATGTTACATATTAGCAATTAATAATATTTATGTATTAACCCCAGGGCTGTAGTGTAATTACTTGTAATATATAGTATAAAACAACTACATTATTTTATTGTTTTTTTTTATCATAATTACAATCGATAAACAAACTTCATCATATAAGAGGAAATCGTCTCGTTGCAAAAACCCTCTACAGTAAAAACTATTCAGTTTACTGTTTAGTAAAAGAATTTTAATGTTTTATTTCTATAATCATTTAAACAACTTACTGTCAGTAAGTTATGTTTTATTATTAACATAAAACAACTCTTTATTTTCTTTTTTATCGCGAAACCTATACAGTATCAGACACCTACATATTGTCTTCCCCTGAATGCTGCAAATAATTTAGCAAATTATTTGCAGCATTCAGGGGAATCAATTAAAATACAACAAATTTTAACTGTTAATGCTCGCGTATATTTAGATTCTCATTAAAAATATAATATATACGCATATTTACATAATATACATATATTTTTAATTAGAATCTAAATATACGCGAGCATTAACAGTTAAAATTTGTTGTATTTTAATCTTGTTTAAAAGTTCAAGAATACAAAACCTTCTTGAACACTTCATGTGTAGTAATAACCGATGAACAAATTCAGTACTGGAAAACGAGAAACATGAGACTGATTGCAGGCACAATCATATATATCTCTCTATCTGAGGGATAAAATTTTGTTTTTCATTACCGTTTCACTAGTTTTATCTCATTACTAACTAATTTAAGAAATGTGTAACGATGTAAAAAAGTAAAAACATTTTTTTAATTATAATTAGGTCCTTTAGTAATAAATAACTCGATAATAAATTAAATTCTGTGTTGAGAAATAATAACAACCATTACATATTTCTTTTAAATAAAATAAAATCTCTCTGAATAAATTAGATATATTCATGACCATTAAAAGCTTAAACAATACAAATGCAACGACGCAGCCTCAATGCAGTTACATTAAAAGTTGAAAAGAACTTTTAATTTAAATTCAGTATTACAAAATAAATAAAGAATGTTGAATACTTTAGCCACTCACTAAAATGCTTTTTATGGTCTGTAGCGACTAGGAAAAATGTTCAACATTTTCCCCAAGACCTTTCATTAATAGACATACTATATGGCAACTTTATTATAGCGCCATAGCGCCTTCATGTTCACTCCTTCTTTTATCACATTTTTTTTTCGGGCTTTTGCCACATTTTATAGTCAGCATCACCCACATTTTGATCTATTTGTAGTTTTTGTTTATAAATTTCAAAATGTTATTTCAAAGACACTTCAAAAAAGTCACGCGTCACAGATATATAACCCATATAAATACTATTTTTACAGTCCACGTCGACGGAGTCGCAGGCAACAGCTAGTATCTTATATTTAGGAATAAAACTTTTTTATCAATGCCCTTTCCAATTTGCAATAGGTAATACCTTTTTTTTCCTTTGGATAAATCCGTTACGGATACCGTCTGCCAAGAAGGTGATGACCGGGATTTATGTGGGAATACTCGGCAGCAAAGGAAACTCTGCTATTTTTAAGGCTACTATAATATTAATTATGGAATCGGCACAAAACTTTAATACACAAATATATTTGAGTTTCTGTAAAAACCTCTTACAAGTAGAACTTTGTATGTTGCAGCCCAATAAGTCCACTAATTGTTGACGGCACTTGAGGGCCTTAGCCTATTTTTATGACAAAAAAGAAGATGAAAGAGAAAAGGAAGATGATTTTGTTTAATTATTATCAGGTTAACCTGATATTTTTCTAAAAAAATGTTAGTTACCACTGCCGTTTAGATATCACAAAGCCACATAAACCAAACCGAATCTGTGAATTTATATGTGGATATTCATTGCCTTTTTTTAATTTTAGCGCCTCTGAGTATTATAAATGTATGATAATAAAAAAGAATGAGGTGATAAAGGGAACCAAATTATGGTGCCAGCATACAGATTAAGTTTGGAAGTAATGTAATTTTTAACATTTTTATCCGTTAGGTATTAGTCGAATGTTTCGAGTACTGGGCAATTGATAACTGGAATAAAACCTCACATAGTATTAGTTCATAAGGCAATCAAAAGAAAAAATATATAAAAATGGTGTCCGACATCAAAAGATTTTATCTCGAGAAATTAATATTGCACCTCTAACCATGTAACGTTTTTTTAAAAGATGACTTACGATTTGCGGCAAATAAGACACGCAATGTTATTTATTTATTTATTTTATTTATGTTGCCGGCAGGTTTTCTTCTTTTTCTTCCAATATAAACTTGTATACATTATTTTTGATACAAACTTATTAACGGTTTCTAAGCAACTTGTATTTCACAAAAAAACACACAAGTATGTCTTATATTATAAGTATATGTAACAAACACAATTCAATCACATTCAAATATTTATAAACGAGAATCTAGTCTTTTTGAACGTCTAATTAATAATAATCATTGGTCATACATTTGGACAATGTTTGATACCACGAGTGAAACAGTGAGCGTTTCTGTTAGATAGACGAATCGTTGGAACGCGGTAACTTTTAAATGTATATAAACTTTGCAATAAAAGGTTAGTAGACAGTTGAATTAAAAAATAATCTATCACATAAGTATTTTGAATTTTGTAAGTAATTAGGTCGATTGAAGGCATTTTAGGATCATGTAATCTATGACTTTATACAGATCTTGTGTTAGTTTTGTTTTATCGAGTTGTTGATATTTTTTCAAAGGTTGCATAATCCAAAGAGCGGATCCTCTTTAAAACTTATAGTAATGGCTACCAAGACGGTATGGGTATAGATTATTGACCTGGTATAAAATACTTTTTACATCTTAGAAATATCTTATTTTCTCAGAAAGACTTTTAGACTACATAAAACTTACAATAAAACTATCTAAAATTTTATTAATTATGTATGATATTGACTTGTTATCTAAGTCAATATATACGATGCTTTTGAGGACAAAAAATCACCTTATTTGACTAGAAAACAGAAATATTGATTGGGCTATTCAAACGATTTCTTATGATTTAAGAAAGAAAAGGGAGAATGCCGATGCTGGCCAGTTAAAAAATATATTAAAGGTAGCAATTTTTGGATCCAAATGTGAACATTAATTTACATACATACCTGCAGTTAAGCCTTCGGGTCTTCTGTTTAAAGTCGTTTCATGTCTGTGAGATTTAAACTACCGAGGAGCAAGATGTTTATCAAGATCATAAAGATATCGCATTTGCAATTATAATAAAATCTCGACTTTATTATTTATTTTATTAAATTCATAATCACAATATAGCTCCCAAAATCTGTAATTCCATTTAAACATTGTTATGTTGCCATACATTGCCCAGTATTACGTTGTAATATAATTGTAGACAATAATATTTTGTATCTTTACAATTGATTTCTTTTCGGGTTTGTATCTATTATTATTTTGGTAAAAGAAAAATATGTGCTTTAAAAAATGTAATACACATTTTACGCCCAAGCATCGAAAATTACAGTGAAGATAAAAGAAACCGCAATCAATATTCAAATAGTTACTTGTGTATTCACGCAGCATCCTCAAATCTCAAAATACAGATCAAGACGACGACTCGTATATATCTACCTCATTATTGTGTGGCTCTCTTGAACAGTGACTTTATTTATTTCTTGCAGGGTCAAGTAAGTTACAATAACTATAAAAGTCGATCTTATAATGAAGTGCTTTGCTTTTTGTAGTACCTACACAATACAGCCATTTATTTCATATTCAGGGATGGAAGGGTTTTTAATTTAATACCTCTAAAACAGTAAATAAGAGGAATATTTATTGTTTTAGATTAACTGCAAACGTCTCTTAATACTTGTACTTATTTGACCTCGTTGCTTTATAATTTATATGTAACAACTTCGTTCTGCTAAACAGGCACCAAATGAGCAGACGTACGTTTTAAAATAAATACACTATTACCTACATATATTTTTTTATTATAATATGTAAATATAAATAAAATATAAATTTAAAAAATCATTATCAGTATGCCCATATAATACCATCAAGATATTTGCTTCATGACATGAGTTGCACTCTTCAGTAAAGCATCTGGTGATATTTTTTTTTTTAGTAATGTATATGGGAAAAACACGCATTTTATAAAAAAGCAATTCAGACCATAAACGTTTAAGGATTTTTTTTTGTGATTTGTTAATCGTCGTGGCAATTGCAAGTAATATCAGAAGTTTAAGTGGTTAGGATTATCTTGCACGCCGAAAAACATTAATTCATTCGAACTCTGATATTTGCGCGATGATTTCGGATTGCTGAGAAATCTCACGGACTGCCTCATTTTCAACCATACTTAACCATAGACAAAACTAGCTGTCATTTTTATAATAGATTTTTTTCAACCATAGTTATTTACTTACTCTTCTTTTACGTATTGCTTTTCCATGTCAGATGCGTTTTTGTTATACCATGTTTCATAGTGATATCACGGAAATTTAATTTAGTCGTCAAATATCAGAAAATGTTTGATTTATTGTTATAAAGATTAAAGTATAAATAACTTAAGTTACTGCCCACTTAGCCACAATAAATATCAGGGATATATAATAACTGCGAGCGTAATAAATCAACTGCAATTTGTTAGTAATTTAGAATGCAAATGAAATATGCACTCACCAAAAATATAGGTGTATGCAAATTACATTAAAAACACAAAATAAATAATTTGTTACAACATATCGATATTAACTAACATAAAAATATTTATCTCCTATTTGAAAATGAATTAGAAACTTACTTGGTTTGCAGACAGTGGTAAAATGTATAAACTTCCTGTACAGATTGATAGTTATTTTAACTTATTATGCTTTACAGCTAATATAAATATATTTATCACAGAATTCTCAAAACATGTGAACCTTCCCTTCAAACCGAAACTAAATATCTTTAATTTTAAATAAAATTGAAGTAATCCCTAAAAAAATATATTTAAAAATAGTTTTTAAATGGTAATGATACATAAATTAATCAGTAAAATAATACTATTTAACTATATCTATGTAGGTTATATTAAGTGTCGCGATTAAATGTAATATTTTAATGGATGTGTTTTGCAGTTAAAACGTATTTTTAACCAAAAATTAAAAGAAGGTTCCTTCTATCTTTCAAATGATTTCGTGTCAAAGAATTTAGAAAAGATAAATCGTTTACTTATATTATATAGTAGGAACATGCAATAAAAAACAATATTACAAGAAGTAATATTGTTTTTGAGATGATTATTTTTTTTTTTATAGTATAGTTTTATAAAGTATATAGACCCTATAGTTTATAAAATTTCACAAAGAAGGAGCAATAATAAAACAATTGAAGGTTCTTGAGAAACAAGAAATCTCTTTTTATTTTGACTACCAATTTCGTATCGACCTGGAAACACCGCTGACGAAAGTTTAGTGCATAATTATTAGTGCATGCAGGAAAGTTTTTGTAAAAGTCACTGTAGAAGACAATTGCCCAATACTACGATACTTTGCGAGGCATTGAAGGGAGTATTCTTGAAGAGTGGTGATACTACAAATAGTGTATTATGAAACGCTTATTTTTTTTTCTTCCTGGGATTAAATTAAACTAAAACTGAACAACTTTTAGTTTACTCCATTTTAAAACCCTCCCTAGGGAAGCTAGGGAAGCCTCAATAAAAGACACAAGTTTTCCAAGAAAATCCTATACTTCCTTAATACACACCATCTATAGCATCACCAACATTTACACGCTTAGGGTCCGACCAAAAATAACTTTTATACCCCGCCCAGGATCAAAGCTGGTAATCCACTTCCAAAAACTCCCGGGAAGCCCATAAGAACGTCGCTTCAAAAAACCTTTGCCCTACACGATCGAAGGATTTCGCAATATTTATACAAACTGCCAGGACTTTATTGCCAATGGTCGCATCCTACCAGTGTGTAAGGTATACGAGAATAAACATATTTAAAATATATATGTTATGTGAAGCCACTTTAATATATAAAAAAATCTTTTTACAGATTCGTTCTTGTCCTTAATTATTTAAATAAACCTTAAAGTTTACCAACATTTATAACTTTACTAAAATAAATAATAAAAAGTTACATAAAACCGTCAATAAATGATTAATATTAAAAAAACAAGTATCCTAAGTTATGACGGTCGTTTATGTTCCGCCCAGTTATTTGTTATCGCTTAATTTAGTAATTTATGGCTTAAACGTTGAAGACATTAATACAACCTCGTTACTTTGCTTTGGTAACAAGAAAATTATGCAATTTGACTACTGTCATTTTTAAATATATTTTTGACAAGCCTGCTGTAGTTTGTATAGTAAGACAGAAACGGTTTTTTTATTTAATAGGTACATACACTTATTTAAATGACAATTCCTTACTATTGTAGATCATAAAGTTATTATAGATTAGGAAGACCAGCCTAAAATGTGTCCCTCGAAAAAAACGGGAATTCAAATAAGAGAACGCTACATATCTGTCTTTCTTTATGTATGTGTGATTAGACAAATATAAGTAAGGCCCATCTTGCCTCTTTTATTATTTGTTAGATACTCTCAGTCACTTCAATTATAGGTAATGGAGCCATTTGTCACTGATAACTCGTAAAACCGTAATTAATTTTGTTTAATGTATCATTAAACTTAATTTAATTTATATGTCACATACCTATAAGAGCTTAAACATCTGGTGCTATTCATTAATGGGACTTAATTTACAAAACAATAATATTACCTAGTGACACATTTCAAGTCCTGCATCGAAATAACAAAATAATATATATATCATAATTAGATACTTGATATTATTAGACAATATTATTTTAGTGTATTACTAAGGCGGTAGAAATTCAAATAATTTAAATATCGAATGAATCAAGTATTTAATGTTATAACGCCATCTAGTATTTCATTTTATAATTTGGTTAAAGAATTCTTTCAACAATCAACAATCTGTAAAACATAAAATAATACTCAACATTACATTTACGTATTTCCAATGACAAAACTAACATGTAGCTAATTGACAGAACGTCGTATGACTGATCTCGGCCAGAGTAATACTATCTTCTTATAAATCTTATACTAGAAGTAGGAGTTATTACAACTTACTTTATATACTGATAAACCCATGTTCATGCAAATAGACTGTTTGGAGCCTATTAGACTGTTGTGTTTCTGTTCTAAAAAAAAAAATACGTAAATTCGTAAATTTATTATTTAGATGCTGATTTTAAAGAACGGGTTACAATAAGACTCGAATTCGTAATTATTAAGAGCTTTAATTTTTTTTTGGTAAAGTCCAGTGCCGATAGCTTCAAAAATGGTCAAAAGTACCAAAATAGTAACAGGACGAAACCGTTTCAAAAAGCATGAAAATATTAAATAAATGAAAGGAAAAATAAATTAAAGGCGACCTGACATCGGGAAATCTAAAATATTACAGTATAGAACTCCATAGTTTTAACGGAAATCGCAAAAAAAACGTTATTTACCCTTAAAAGCTCACCCGTACCCCTTTGCCGAATTCAGATCGCCTTTAATTATTGTTCCTTTCATTTCTTTTCCATATTTTCTTGCTTTTCCAAACGGTTTCGTCCTGTTACAATTTTTTTCGTTCTAAGAAATTATTGGCACTGGACTAATAAGTAACTATTAGTCATTAATTTCAGATATAAAAAATATTGATAAGATAGGATATGACAATGAAACTACATTTACACATATAAATTACATTTATATCTTTGAAAGAAATAAAGTTCTTGAAAATTATATTATATTCTATAGGTAATATAAAAATGCTTAGTCCCGTTTATACTTGTAACATTTCAATTAAATAATTTACACAAACAAACAGAGAAGATATATTTTAATCAAATAATCTCTTATCTTATGGAAAAAAAATGTAAAGAAACATTATAATTTATAACATCTTTACCAAAGTAAAGGGTAAAGTTAAAATATATATTCTCTATATTTGTTTTTATAATAAGGACGACATGAACAATAATTAAAAAGAATATTAAAACACACATTAACCATACAATTATATTACTAATAATAAGTACAAAATTAACTTAATTCGAAAATTCTTTAATAAACTTAAAATACTGGTAAATTCAACTTCCATAGTGCAATAGAAGCTCATGATTTCTTACGCCAATTAAAATAAACTATAATCTTACCTATTATGGCAACATTCGTTATCAATATCTGTACATAGTCATATTTACAATAATTATTTACAAATTGTAACAATCGAATAATTTATCAAATAATTATCATTTTTATTTATTTATGTCCGAAACAAATTATTCATAATTTACTTACACTAAAAATTCAGTCTTAAGACTTTAGAAAATGCAAACAACGATAACGTTTTAAACTGTTATAATATAGCACAATTGACGATCACTTGAGTTTTTTTCAATAATTTTCTGGCAACAGAACTATAACATTATTATATAAACCTTTTTCATTTAAATCATCTTTAAGGTTTAAAAAAAAACAGATTTCCACTCAATTTGAATTAATTTTGTCAATGTTTTTTTTCACTATCCACTACATCTTGGTCTCTAAGTAGTAGTCAGTAAGTACTCATCTGCGCTCTTGGCTCGTTTCCGGTAGTTTTAAATTAATATCCGGCGATGTTATTTGATTTGATTTCGTATCTAATGGATGGTTTGCTGAAAGAAATACCAAATTCAAACAACAATTTAAATAACAACTAGGGCTCCTAAAATAAAGATAAATATAAAATGAAACATAATAAAGTTACCAACGAAAATGTGTTCAATGCATCCAATTATATAAAACTTTGCATTATGTAAATAAATATATGTTAGTTAGTGTTGGAAATATATATATATATATATATATAGATGAAAATCATTATTTTTTTAAATAAATATGATCAATTCAGTAATTTATTATAGTCACATTTATTTCCTATGTCCGACACAAGCTTATTTAAAAAAAAAGTGAGTAAGTTTAAATTTTCATTTTCAATTATCAAAATAAGCTTCAGTGATATTATTTTTTTATATTTATTTATAATTTACATCCAATTTACTAATATAATTCAAATCTAAAACGAAACTTGATATTTATTAATATTATACAACATAAACACCGGCAGTTTATAACATTCACACGTTACATGATTTTATAAGTTTTAAACTTTTTTTTTTAATTAAAAATTATCAATGGCTTAGAAAAAATATTTACCAGTTCTTCTCAGCGGCAGCGTATGATTATGTCTATCAACATTATAGTAAGCGCTATTATTATCAGCATTGACCCTCACAGGGGGCGATCTAGTCCTTGAATCACAGTACGGTTCTAGCTCCGGCATTTGGGATAGATTAAGAGGATTCCGGCTAGCTGATGTGTATATGGATGGCGTGTACAATTCTGGAGGCATTAGCTGTTCAACCGGCAACTGAAAGCAATAAATAATTGAAATTTAAGAAGTAATATTTGATGAACTATAACAAATATATAATTTTAATTTAATACATGTTACACACATAGCTGAGGGAAACCATTAAAGTATTTTGAATATCCATCTTAGGACATTCACTAAATTAGCGAATGACTTTGCCACCAGGACGAAAAGGGCAGGAAACAAGTAATTTGCATTTATAAACCTAGCACGACCCTAACAGAAGTACGTTCGGTACAGTCATGAACACATACTTAGTCTGGCCATAAATACTGTTACAATTAAAAATAAAAAGATATTACATTTGAATTTGGAATCTCTCATTTTCATACGATTGTTCATTGTGTTTTCTCATTTTGGCGCCAATACATTGTACAATATTTTGCGATATTTAAATATAGTGTGGTGATAAAGAGAAGAGAATCGCTGTGATTGCATTACACAAAGTAGGTATGAAGCCAAATGCCATTTTTAAAATTCTCCATACACTTCGCATTAGTCAAATGTTATGTATCACGCTATTATTAAGTACAATGAGACTTTCTCTGTTTGTGACAGTAAGATCTCGCCGTCCATGTAGTGTCTGTACGAAAAAGGTAATTAATGCAGTAAGGGAAAGAATTCGAAAAAATCCTGTCCGAAAGTAAAAGATTTTATCTCGGAAAATTAAGATAGCACCTAGAACCATGTCGCGTATTTTAAAAGATGACTTAGGAATTGCAACCTACACGACATGCACTGGTCATTTCTTAACTGATAAAATAAAAATGAACAGGGTGGTAAAATTGAAACAACTACTGAAGCGGTACGCAAAGGGAGGTCACACAAAAAAATTGTTTACGGATGACAATTTTTTTACAATGGAGCAACATTTTAACAAACAAAATGACCGTGTTTACGCAAAGCTTCTTTTATTATAAATTTTAATAAGCTTAACATGGCTATACATGTTTATAAATATTTTCAAACATTAATTTCGGCAGTGGCATCTTTTTAATATTTATCTATACTGCAAAGTTAGAAACATTGGTCCCTAACCAATGTTTCTAACTTTGCAGTATAGATATTTTCGAAAGAAACCTAATAGATGTCACCACCGTCCCCATAAAGACGATCACATATAGAATGTCTAATTCACCGATACGGACAGCGATACGGTAGCTCGATTGGTAGAACAATGGTTTCGGTTTATTCGGTATCGGTATATTTTTCATTTTATATTTCTATAATTTGAAATAAGCTTAACATGGCTATACATATTTATAGATACTTTCAATCTGTTAGACAAAACATTTTTTTACACTGTGTCTTCTATAATGACTTGACGCCTGGAGCGGTCACTCCGTTTGCCTTATATTACCGTCCGTCCTGGAAAAGTGCCAGCAATTTAAGCTGAGAACCATAATATATAATAAAAGGACATGGTTGTAATATGTAAATATGACCTCGAACAGAAAAGACATCGCAATTTATGACAACTAACACGCACAGACGTCGATATTTTAAGACAAAAATTACAAATAAAATTATATTTGACAATACTAAATCATTTAAAGCATCATAAAAGTAAAAAAAAGAAAAATAATATTCTATTAGCAAGAAATAAACTTGAAATTTATCTTACCAATCCACTCGTGTTCAACGGTAAGGAATTCTTATATTTTAACCAGTTCTCGTAAACTTTATCGTATGGTGCTCGGCAATCGTTTGGTCCAACGTTTGGCATATGCATTGGCCCAAGACTCTGAATGCCTTGGCCAAGGTTGGGCATTTGAAGACTATTTTGGTATTGATGTACTCGGAAGTCCAATGGTCGTACTTGGACATATTGGCTACACGGATCGTTGTGTTCGTAGTGACGTTCGGTAGGATCGTATTTGTCATCCGATTTGGATAGTAAAGGTCGGATAGAACTGTAATCGGTGGCGGAAGATTTGTTTGAACAGTTGTCGCTTATTTTTCCCTCTATTGGTATTATATCGGGATTTTTATCTGCAAAAAAGTACCGTTTTAAAGCATATATTATTTATATATTGCCTATTGCTATTCCACATCACTATCATTATGAGATAACACTCATCATACATTTTAATACACTAAAAGGAGTCAATAGGAATATGTTTCATATTAATATTTTTCTTAAACAGATTGTATTTATACCGCTACGATGGAATTTCATACCTATACCCACAATTGGCAAATACAAATATCCACACTTAGGCATAGTTACAAACACACATAAGGATAATTAATACACACATACCCATACCCACACTTGGCACATACCCATATCTACACTTAGGCACACTTACAAACATAAGCACACCAAAATAGAGTAAAAGATAACCAATTTAATACAAACCCAGACTATCCACGCTTTCACACTCATTGGTCCCCGTGAGCGGTATATTAGATATTTCATCCTGTTTACGATTCGTTTTCTCATTTTTATCTAAAAAAAAATTATTTCATCATAATATAATATAACCCTTGCCTGAACATGAACTATTTATTAACGCGAGTTAAGTTTTATACACTTGGTTATTGTGTTACCTATTAAAACTTATACATATGTTTATTTTAATTAAATTCTGAACGAGCGCTTGTTTTCAACTTTAAAAATAAATGATGTTTTATTCCTTTCGTATTCATTTTAATAGGACGTCTTTTATTCTTATTTTAGTTATTTTAGATATTTAAAACAGAACAGTGAAAAACGCCGTTTACTATATCAATTAACAAATCACTCAAAACACGATTATTATCATGATTGAAAATTATCTATAAAAATTAAATTAAACAAGTATAAAAATGTTTTATTTTACTATCAACACTACTTGACATAACAATCGAATGGACTCGAATTATAAAATTTTTAGATTCGAATTCTTACGTTCAAAACTAATTATCTAATTAATAAAAAACTTTAAAAACGTTTTTTTTTATGCAGATTACATAGATTATTGTTATATAGTAGCTTGTTGCGAAGAATTAAAGTGTTTTTTCTTCGGGAACCTGATATTTTTTTGGTCCGTTAAAGTCTTTTTAGGATCTATTGGTGTAACAATTTTCAAAGTAGCTATCACAATCATAATATAAGTATAAATATTATATAATAAATGTATTTACTTACCGCTATGGTTACAGTACTTCCAACAGAAAACAAAAGCAGATACTGCGGTCAGTATCGCAATCACAGCAACAGCCGCCAGGACGCTCACCAACACTGTCGTTAGTTCAACACGGACCGGTACGTTAGCTAAAATTTTACATCATTATAATTAATATTGTATTTCGGGGAAGCATAAAATAAGCTGTTTAAGTGACATTCAAATATTAAAACTCAGGCTTGAAGAATTCACGACCAATTTTGATTAACCATGTGTGATTCGATTTCACAATGATTTGACAGCACTGTTAAAAGTTATGATTAGCTGTCATGCAATCAACCAATCAGAAAGAGTTACATGCGATTTGTTCGCTGATAAATTTGGTTGTTAATGACGCCATCAACAACCCCAAAAGGAAAAGTTTGAGTGCAAGAGCAAATTAGAGAATATTCAGTTAACCTTTAATGAAACCGAAAAGCAATTTAAACTTAATAAACATTAGAAGAAACAAAATAAAAAGAAAATATGCTATTTTTTTATGTAATCCAAAGCAAACATTTACCTGTTCATAAAATTTGCATATTAATCGAGTAAACTGCGAAGATAACACTAATAAATCAAAGTAACGGTCACATTACACGCCACGCGGACCAGTTTATCGCTAAGGGTGTTATAAAAGCGTCTCGTAACTATAAAGGGTCGGTTGGACCCTTAAAGTAATGGACTATATATAATTTTAATTCTTAAAAAATAAAGCTATGTATCTGTGACTTAATAAGTGTTAATAATTTTTAATAAAATGTCTAAAAACAAAAAAATATGAAAAAATGTAATAATGATAAGTTATGTATTATATTCCATAATACTAACCGGTATGTCGCTGAGGATGTTTCAGTAAGTTGGAAGTGAGAGTAAAGGGTTCACTAAACCCTTTCTTATTAAAGGCCTTCACTGATATACCGACAGCGTTGCTGCCCGATAGACCCCAAACAATAAACTGGGGTTCTTCACTAGTTACATTTCGCAGAAGTACGCCAGTTGATATATCATATACCTGTGTATTGGGTGTAGAAGAAAAGAAAACTTAGGAAAATAGTAAGTTTTAAAAGTGATAATAAAGCACATTATTTGGTTTCAAAATATTTGACAGTAAAGTAGGTTCATCTAAAAATGGACAAGTCTTATTTCTAAATATGTAAAAATGGATATTTATCAACAAGACCAATATTTTTCCTTCACCAACCTTAATAATAATAATGTTAAACTGAGTTAAACCGAAATAATTTTGTTAAACTGAGTATCGAACTTGGCATTCCAAGTTCGAATGCATTTATTCTGTTAATTCAAAGCTTTAGAAACAATATAAAAATAAAAAAAATGAATAAAAAAAAACAATTAAGTTTTAAATAACATTATTATTTGAGATATAATTAACTAACTTGTAATAGGAAGGACTGTCGCATGCCACCGTCGTGTCCGGGCAAACAGCCGAGTGTAAGAGAGTCGTACGTCATGTTAGTGATCTCACAGTTTTTCACTATTGACGGCTTTTCTATATATTTGTAGGAAAATAAGAATGGTTAGAGTCGTGAAAGTAAAGTTTAAAATAAATTATAATTGTAATAATAGCAGTAGTCTAAGAGCTCTTTATTATCAAAAAATAAATATAATCATTTATATTTATTTTTTAATTTTATAATAATTATTATCCCAACCCGCTCTTTGTGTTTCCCCTTAGCAATAAGAACCTTTTCAGAAATATGTACCCTATATAAGGAGAGATAGAAAGAAGTTGTTTATTCGTAGAAAGCTTACAATTAATCAAAAAAATAAAAAACTATTGATTATATTTATATTCATGTACTTCATAAATTTAAATAATTTTACAAAATATAAATAATGTATAGATTTGGCTTGTAACTTCATTATTTAAAATGGTACAAATAATTCAAATTATAAAATAGGTCATACTACAAAACTAAAGACATAACTAATAGGTGTCCTGCAGCGAGACAAACTGCAACGGACGGAGAAACTTAATTACACTCTTCTATAAGAGTTCAAGGAAATATGCTAAAAGGATTTCTTAATACACTTTTTACACAAGAAATGTCATCTTTCTGTATTTATTACTATATTTACGTTATATAATGTAAATTGTTTTTTATTAAATTAACAATGTTTAATAAACATTTCTGCAAGATTGATTAATCATAACTAATGAAATTAAATGGGCTATAAAATTCTTCAGCAAAAGGCAATCTTGTGAAGAACTTAAGTTAGGCAATAATGTCAGCAATACTCCTTGGATGCAATATATAGATGATAACAATATTTTCGCTTGAAATTTCCATAAAATTAACAGGTGTCTAGTTTCTATATATTTAATGCTGTTGCATCTATATATATGAACTAGATAGCTATCACTATACTTTTAGAATTTCTAGCCCAGCGATATTGTAGTCATAATTTCATCCAGCCCTGTAACTATTATTTCAACATTGTCGAAATTTGTTATGTCTATATCGCTCAGATATATATCCATTTCATTAATTCGATACTGAGTTACAATTCTCGACGAGTAGTATTATTTTGATAACCCGTAAAAGATAAACTTATATTTCAGTTTTCAAAATTACTTAATTGTAAATGTCAAGCAAATTAGGTTATGTAATTAATTATTTGAAAACAATGTTATACTTTATTAAAAACTAAAATAATTAAATTATATTTTTTTTGTTATATAAAACCATAAAAGTTCTAATCATTACACTACTTAGCTTTCTTACCAGCGGGTAAAATATGAAACAGGCAAGGTGTGTTCTGAGTACCCACGGAGTTAGTACCGGTACATTGGATCCAGCCGTAGTCAGACGACGTGTTAACAGTGTAGACATACCTACCTATTGTAATATGAATTAAATAACTCAATTAGAAGCTTTTATTAGAATACCAAGACAAACAGAACACATAGCTATGTAACATAAGAAAATGAATCGTTGTTAGAAGGGGATAACAACGAAGAATTGATACGAGGTAAATTTTAATTAAATAATTAAGATAAAGTTTGGCAGAAAAAGATATTGACACAATATCAAGATGTGAAGAACCGTATGAGAGTAAAGTAACATTTAAGTCACAGTATACTCACCTAGATTATTTTGAGCGTTCATTGAAAATGAGTTGAGTTCGAGTTTTGTGTGGGTGGTGCTATTGAACCACCAGTGATACGTCATCGGTTCCTGAAAAAAAAAACAAATAAATATATATTTTTTTTCTACCGTTATAATAAAAGGTGGGAGAGAGAGTAACTTATTTCTTCACATTTCGAATGAAAAGTCAAGACATTTGACATTGCCCCGTTGCATTGGTCGAGTAGTTTGCGTAGACGCCTAACGTACAGCGACGCAATGGAAATCGGGTTCGATTCCCGGCAGGGATAGTTATGTGATGAACATAGACAGTTGTATTTCTGGGTTTTATCGTTTATTAAATATATTTTTAGTATTTATATGTATGTTTGTATCATTGTTAACACTACAAGTAAATCATTTGCTTACTAAGGGGTTAAATCAATGTGTGTAATTTGTCCTGTATTATTATTATTATTATTTAGATTTATCTATGTATATATGTACCATTTTGTTCGATAACTTTTTGCCAAGTTGTAGGTTTGATGGCTTGCCATCATAATCCAGTTGCTGTCTAAATTTTGAGATTTCTGATAAAAAAATAGAGACAAGAAGTTTTTCGGCAATACTCTCTTGCTCTCTCTGGTAAACACCAGAGAGAGCCTAAAAAATTTTGTAGAGACGATGCAGGTACAAATCTGAAGGTTATGGCTATACAATGAATGCATTAATACTTCTCAGCCAAACTCTCTAAATTTTTGTTGAGTGGCTAAAGATGTGTATGGTCCAGGGTTATCGTGACGAAAGACCACACTCTTTCTATTGCTTAATCCCAGCCGCTTTCTTTCAAGTTCTTGCTTTAATATCATCAGCTATTGTCAGTAAACATCGGAATCGATGGTTTTATCTGGTGATAAAAGCTCATATTTAACAATGTTCTTCAAGTCCCACCTATGTACAGATCATCTTATTGCAAGTTAACCCGTATTCAACAGCCTGTGAAGCATGATCGACCTTTGACCACAACCTTTTTTGCAAGATCTTATCGTTTGTGATATATTTTTCATCACCAGTTATCAATTCGCATTACTTTTCAATAAAGATTCACTCTTCAAAAAACGCATTACGTCTCAATAAAGATTCGCAAATGAGTACGCTTTATTAGATTCCTATCAGTGAGATCCTGAGGTGCCCAAATATCGAGATTTTTTGTACACTCAGTTTTTTTTCAAATGGGTTAAAACTGTTTTGCAGTCAATCTTCAGTTTTTGAACTACAACGTAACTATTGACCTGCCAATTTTGGCCCACTTTTTCAAACATTGCATCCATTTTATTTGATCCAGTGCCACCAGAGCGAGATGCATCTTTGACACGAAATTCCTAGATTGAGAAACTTAAACCAACTTTGTGCTAGTCTTATTGACAATGAATGAAGTCCATAAACGTCAAAAATGTTTTTTGTGTGTTGCGTCGCATTTTTTTCTCATTTCTCTGTATGTATGTATGTTGACAAATTAAAATTTACGGAAAACACCAAATTACTTAATTGTTTCTTTTTTTAATTTTATTGTAACATTTTAATGTGATTAAAACTACCCAGATACACATAGTACAGCCAAATCTTTTTTATTACAAGTTTATATAAAGAAATATCTTATATTATCTGAAAATAGGAAACACTTATATTTATGTTAATAACCAAATACATTAAAATAATTAAAGTGTTATAGTGATACAGAAGCATAACAAATGATTAAGCAATATAGGTACATATTAAATATTTGATTTAATTAATTACAATAAATATTCGAAAGAAATTCTGATCGCTGGAAGTTTTGTGTGAAATTTACCGAATAATTTAATTCAGTTTACGTCAGTAATTTCACGAGACAAGCCCTCAGCTTGTTGAAATTACATTAATCTGAGTTTTATTTTATTTCAAGCATATATTTATAATTAAACGAAGTGACTGCGCTTTATTTAGCTTTATAAGTATTATTTAAAAGATTATTATAAACTTGATCATAAAAATGTCATATAATAACAAAAGTAGGTACATGTACATTACATATTATGTAGTTATGGGCAGGATAAAATACAACCGGTTCAGTAAATTTAAATAAATATATGTTATGACGTATTTCTTGTATTAGAAACCTATGTGAATACTGTCTCAAGAGATCATGTCTTTCGAAAATTAAAAAAATACGTGTATTAAAATTAAAGACAAATAATTAATCAGCAAGTGAGGAGAAAAGCTCTGTGTTTTTGGGTCAAACGCATTCTATGTTATTCTACTCCTCTGCAGTTAATGAACCGATATGATTTAATTTTATTTTAATAAATTGCTTTGGCTTTACTTGGTATTTATAAGCAAATTAAATTAAAGAAATCGGTGATAGGTCCCTAAGGCTTTAACCTATCGCAATCCAGTGCTAGAAATAGGTCTCCCCCATTTTTGGTTAGATATCCTAGTCCTATATCGTCGAGCCTCCACCTCTAAAAGGTGACCTACACTATGCTTTCTAAGACGCAGTAATCACTCCCTGATACGTCTGATTTAACGGCCATCGGTTCTGCGACATACGTAACCGGACCACTGCCTTTTTAACTTGCTGATTCTTTAAGCTATGTCTGTTAATTTAGTTCTTTCACGAATAGTATAGATCTGATTCATCGTCCTGTGTGATCCTAAGCCTTTTCGAAACTGGTTTGACGTATGTAATGAATATTTTAATATTTATTATATCATCGTAGATGTTGTCAGTTTTGAATTATAACAGATCTTAAATATATTTCAATACTACTATTATATGTGGATGTTACAAGTATATATTATAAATTAAAATATACCTTTTTAAAACAATTTCAAAATTTATTCGATTCTAAATTGGTTACTGCAATATTTTTATGTTATAATTCGATTATAGTTACATTTAACCATTTTAAATAATTATTTATAATTAATACAACTACTTATGATAAAAGCGGTAGTTACTTATTTCATAAAATAACAGGATAACTGAATCATGTTAGAAAATATCGATACATGTAAAGCCATGTAATTTTTTAAAGATTTTACCGCACCGCTCCTGTAGACCGTATTGGTTTGTTTTTCATTGTGTTTATATTTAAAATTTAAACTAATATTCGTTCGTTTAACGTAAAAATTTAATTTAAACTCAAGGTAAGCTTGAACCACATTATAAGATTCTTGATTGATTTTTTTTTAATATTGCTGAGGTAAAGAGAAGTCACTCATAAAAGGACAAAATGGTCAGGATTCCTTGAATCGCTTATTGTTGCTTTTTAGAATTATCATTTCCCTGAAAACATTTTATCATAGATAGAAAATTTTAACAAATTTTATATTGAAAAACATTAACATTCATTTTTTATATAAGGGACTTTTTTGTTGAGACAATCTAGAGCGAACAAACACATCAAACATAACAATTTATATTTTTTTTAGTTAACGAAGAAATAACGTTTATAGATTAATGATTACAGATTACTTTTGCAAATAAAATTACAATATACTTTCAATAAACACCTTTTATAAAAAAATGTTGATTCGGTTTGTTTCTCAGTTAATGGTTTAACTTTGAAAGTGTACTTTTGTATACGTATTAATTGTGTCTGGACGATAGTTTATAAAGTATAAAGATAAACAAACACTAAAGTCGTAGCCTCAATGACAGCGTTGGACTGGGCTAGGTCTGGACGACAAGAGCTTGCCAAAGAACCTTGACACTTAGCCTCTTTATATAGGTCGTAGCATTTTACACTTGTATCCATTATATCCATTTAACTACACTATTGTGTCCTTGGGCAAAATAACCTCGTGAAACTGTTGGTATAACTTCAAAAGATAAGTATTTTAGTACTTTAAGAACAGTTCAGTAACCACCGTTTTTTCTGTATCCTCAACCGCTGTCATCGAGGCCGCACTCTTAGGTATAAAGAATATCTACGTACCATGGGGTTGGCGTCTATGCCACACTCGATGTCAATGGCCTCGCCCCGAGCCGCTCTCAATATTGTAGCGTGCTGAGACGTGCATGTTGGCGAGTCTGCATACAGAAAATCTAATAAGTCTTAAACCTAACCTAAACACCTAAGTTATTATTTTTCAGAAACACATTAATCAAAATAAAAACGGAAATATCTCGCGTATTTTAATTATCATTTAATTTTACCTAACATAAGAAAAAAAAAACATCATTCATTGGTTAAAATCATGTTCCGGTTTAATGTTTTATTTTATTAAAACTTGCAACTTCCGGTTTAAATTAAATATCAAATATACAAGTTAAATCCGCTTAAAACAAAACTTACTTATACATATAAAGTATAAGTATATAATATTATATACTTATACGAAACTCACACTTCACTTCAAGTTCCAGCGGGTCGCTAAATCCTTCCCCTAAGTTATTCCTTGCCACACACACATACCTGCCGGTGGCTTTTCTAGACATACTTTGAAGAACCAGGCTCTGGTTGGCTAAAACAACTCCATGCCCCGGCTTTACTATTGCACCCTGTGTACAAAAAACACCTTATTGTTTATTCGTCATATATAAAGGGTAGGGATATGAAGTATTTTACTCGTATACTAAGTTCATAATAAACAGATATACCTACACAGCATGACCTTATTGCAAGTTAACCCGGGTTTAACTACAGTCTTTTTTTTTTTTTTTTTTTTGTTTGTCTATGCTGTTAGCCCTGTTGGCTATTACAGCGTCACCGGGGGAGCGGGTGGGTCTGGAGACCCACCCTTAACAAGGGGGGGCCAGATGGGCCCCCCTGGGGAACGACGTCCCGAGGGCGTCTCAGATTGAGACACGGACCTCGGCTCGGGGCGTCGTTAGTCAGGAGGGAAGCTAAGGAAAATTGGACACTAGCGTCCTCCGACGGCAGAACGCCGGAGCAACGGAGCACTTACTCAGGTGGGACCTCGTCTATACCGGTACAGACGGTGAGTGTCTGTATGTTGTGTGGTGTCAATTATGCCTACGCGTACACGTTATTACCTACTGTGAACGCGTCGTCGGGGTCAACGAGTACCGACTTGGGTCTTCTTTTTCTGACTAAAGTAGTCTTACGTGGTCTATACTCTGCGGCGTCAGCCACCAGTGGGTTCGGGTGTCGCTCAGAACGTTCAAAGTACTTTTGGGAAAGCCCCTTGAAGTACTGAGCGATGGTCGGAAGGTTCAAGTCTCTGTGGAGATCGATGTTGCGTACGAACCACGGCGCCCCGGTTGCAATCCGTGTAAACCTGTTCTGAATCACCTGAAGGGGTTTCAGATTAGCGTGCGCAAAAGCGGGACTCGCATAGGACATGACGGAACGTATGCAAGCTTTGTAAAGTGTCACCTTGTTGCGAAGGGACATTTTACTCCGCTTGCCTAACAGCGGATATAAACGACCTAATTTGTAGGCCGCTCTGCTACGAACGGTCCTAATATGCGCAGTGAAAACTAACTTTCTATCTAACGTTACTCCTAGGTATTTTGCCTCGTCTTTCCAAGGTATCGGTTTATCAAAGAGTTTGATTCGCGGGAGGATCCTTGGGGGGCCCCGTTCGAAGAGCACCGAAACGCTCTTCTCAGGGTTTACTTCGATCCGCCATTTCCGCAGCCAACTCTCGAGGGAGTCGACTGCGGATTGGAGACGTTGGTATATCTCCCAGTGATCCTGAGAGGACGTGTAAAGCGCGGTATCGTCCGCGTACATGGCAAGGTGCACTTTAGATCGCGGTCTAGGAATATCGCTAGCGTAGATGGAGTAGAGGATGGGCGAGAGAACTGAACCCTGGGGAACACCCGCCCTGATGGGGCGGGGGGTTGACAAGACGCCTTCCACTCTGTAGCGAAAGGAGCGATTCGTCAGGTAATCGCGTATGATGAGTACGAGTCTATCCGACACCTTGAACTGGTATAACTTGTACACCAGTCCATTGTGCCAGACCCTGTCGAACGCCTTAGCTACATCGAGGAAGAGCGCTCCTGTCCTATGCTTCTTGGCCCTCACAGTGGCCCCTATCAGTATGTGCTCCGTGAGGCGTTGCACCTGATGGGAACATGAATGGTTGGCTCTAAAGCCGAACTGCTCATTTGGGATGATTTTGAGTCTCTCGACTTCCGATCTAAGTCTACAGAGGATGATTCTCTCATATACTTTCCCTAAGGAACTAAGAAGACTAATGGGACGGTAACTACTAGGCAGACGGTAACTACAGTCTGTGAAGCCTGACCGAACTTTGATTACGGCCTTTTTCATCACGTTCTTATCGTATGTGATCTATTTTTCACGACCAGTTATCAATCTCTTCAAATACGGGTCGGTTACATCGCCTCTCAGTAAAGAATTGCAAATGAGTACACGGTTCATTAGGTTCTTTTCAGTGAGCTCCTGTAGCACCCAAATACCCACCTACCCTCTTTTCCAAAAATTGCGTTCATTTTATTTGCAACAAGGCGACCAGAGCAAAGTGCATCTTTAACATCGAAATTCCCGGATTGAAAATGCTTAAATCAACACTGACCTAGTTTTATTGACACTGCATAAGGACCATAAACGTCACAACTATTTTTCGCGACTTTTTGTAATAAAAATTTTAAAATGTATCAAATTTCTTAATTAGCTATCATCACGTTCTTATCATTTTGCCAAATAGAAAACAAATGAAAAATGGCGGGGAACAACATTTTTTCTTTTTTAAAATGTAACTGTCTTAATGTCATTAAAATAAGTCAAATACAAATATTACAGCCAAGGAGTTTTTTATTGCTAGTTCATACATTACTATATGCGAAAACTCTTTCCGTGACCTATTATTATAGAAATAAATGTTCGTTACTTATACCATTTAACCGCTATTGTAATATTTTGCGCATATTTTTCCGGGTTAATTTAAAAATTATTAATACTATTTTAAGATAGGTACCGGGTTCATAAATAGTTAAGGAGTTCTTTGTATTATCTAGAAGTAAGTAAGTAATTGGTGAAGTTCACCTTTTAGGCCAGTTTATAAACAACAGATCAGTTACTAATATTACAATATAATTAAAAATGTTAAGATAATAAATAATTTGTTGGTAATGGTAGGTTGTATACTAAAAAAGTACTTACATTATGGGTAAAGTACACATGGCTGTGCCATGGGTTAGCTCGTACCATGCAGTCCAAATAAACATCAGAGCCTTCTACAATTTTATCCGCATCCAAATTTGCTCCCAATTCTAATTTTACAACTGGTAAATCTGAAATAAAAGACAATTAAAATAGTATAAACAATTTTAAAGTAATGACTTCATGACAGTACAACACTATTCAACAACAACAGCAACGACAATATTCAAAGACATGGGAGCTAAGCATGTTATTATTTACTGTGGATGTATATAAGATTTTGGTTATTTTTGGTAATTTTTGGTAATATCTCACGCTGTATCTCCAGTTTCCATCCGTCCTCGTGTGTGGAGAGGGCTAACTGTGGTTGTACTGTTCTACATGACAACACGCGCCCTGAATCATCGATAGACGGCGTGAAGGTTAGGATACTGCTGGTCACGTTGCCATCTGATGATGTCTGATTGAAATGACAAAAATATTTGTATTAACTTATTGGTTCTATTATTTTGAATATCTATTGAGAGCGTCGGGTATGATCACTAGATGTTTTAATTCATTATTAGGAAGCAACACCCCGACTACAAAACAATAAACATTCATTAATAACGGCCTCAAGTACACCCAGACTAGATACAAAAATGTATATTAATATGAAAGCAGCGCTATATTTATTTATATATTAATATCTTGGAATCAATTCCAGTATCACTTTGACTTAGCAATCCGGTCCAGTTATTATTATGAGATCAAAAGAGCTACATATTATATTTCTCGTTCGTATAAATGATATAGTTCTTTTTCTGGTGGAATCAACTCCATATGTATGGTTTTTTTAACCGGAACTTTTGGCAGAGATAATTTCCAAAGCCATAAAATCTGTTCATAATCGTGTTAAGTTAGTTAACCTGAGCCTATACGTCCAGGTAGTCAGTTAAATTTAGTTAACATTATTAAACTTGAATATCCAATTCTTTTCAGATTAAAAAACCAATATAACCTAGCTTTTTTTTTTTTTTTCGTGGGTAGGCGTGAATAAGTGTACACGTACTTTGTGCTGTCTTAATCAATTTATTTAAAATAAATAATTAGTAATCTTTTTTTTAAGTGTTAATCTTCTATTTATGATTTAACAATTAGTATTTTATAGTTATAATAAATAATTGACACTCTATGAGTGCAATTTTGATCTAAATTTTACCTGCACACACCTGTCTTATAACATCAACTTTTATACGGAAGAACAAAAGAAACTGTATAATCTATTTGCTCACATTACTTGCATCATGACTTCATTAGACGCTATTGTAGAAGTACAAAGGTCAGTCAATTCTCAACTATTAGCACGAATGTCAGAGTTTGAAAACCAACTGAAAGCATCTCCTTCTAGCAGTGTAACTATGTTTCGATTGAGTGAAGAGTTTTCTAATTTTAAGCAGAATGTCTGGAACATATTGACACTGCTCCAGCAGCAATTGGCCGAACTCTTGAAATCCGTTGACATGGCCGAGACAAGATACAGAAAGAAGTTTCTGTTACTCTCTGGTGTCCCTGAGAAGCAGGGTGAAGACCTACCATCACTTTTCTTATCTATTATCCATGAGAAGTTGCAGCTTAGTAACATCAAGGTAACTGCATTTAAATCTTGTCGACGACTAGGAAATTCTCCTGACAATAAGTGCCGTCCAATTCTTATAAAGTTCTGTGATGAGGAGACTAAGGCAATCATCTGGCGAAAGAAAACTTCTCTTAAAGGAACAAACTTTGTTTTGGCTGAATTCCTCACTAAGCAGAAGCAGGGTTGGTTCATTTCAGCCCGCAAGCATCTTGGTGTCCGTAATGCCTGGACTCAGAATGGCTCCATAGTCGTCAAATTACCGTCAGGTAATATTAAGCGAATATACTCTCAGGAAGAACTTGAAGCTGTTCTACTGCAAGTTCCGAGTGTCGCCGTTAAATCTGCACAGCCACTGCAGCATACAACTGATCCACCGAGAGCTGATTCAAGTCGTATTAAACGTGTTACTACTAAGAAAAAGTAGGTACTATCATTGTCAATGTTTCTGATTTTTTTCCTTATTTTGTTTTTTCTTTGCCTCCTAATCAGTTGGAATTAATTTAAGTAGACATTTGAGTTACTTCGCTTATAACTATTTAATTATAATTCCACTGCGTATTCATAGCAGTTTATCAATCCTGCAATTATAATGCTATACTATTTTAATTCAATGTTGATCTATAAAACACTACACAATATCTGTTATTATTGAGATTGAATTATAATTTATTATCATCATCTTCTGTCCCTTGTCACTTGACAGTTGACTTGACGATTCTCATTGTTATGTCAGACGGCAAGCTAAGGTTTATAGCCATACTGCCATAAGACATCTGACATTGAGGATTTTGTTATACACAATTTAATTTCTTTACTCACGTCTTAAAATAATAATAATTTTTTTTTGTTTGTCTAAAAATAATTATATTTTTTTACTGTGTAGTGTGTTATATTGTTTTGTTAACTTTTTAAACTGCTGTAGAATAATTGCATAGTTAATTAGTGAGTAGCTAGTTTTTTGTTATGTTTATATAACTTCTTTTTTTTTTTTCCTTACTATTGTTGCTGTAATGTAGTTGTGATTTGGAGTAGATTAGTTTTTAACTGCTGGCATATTTTTTTTTATTTTTTTTTATTATTGCCGTTAGTTATGATTCTATTTTTTTTTATTGTAGCAGATACATTTGCACAATACTTTGTCATTATTTTACTAGTTTTTGTGCAATCTAGATTTCTTTGTTTAGTTATTTGTAACTAACGGTACTAACTCAGATTATGCATTTTTGTTTTTAGTTTTTGTTATTTTTTTTCTCATGTTATTTGGCTGGTTGTGCAGGTAGTTTTACCTTTTACACTTTTGCCAATTTTTAATTTTTATTATTATACGCTTTTATTATTGTTGTATTTAGTATATTATTATAGAAAACATATAAGTATATATAGTATTTTGTATATTTATATTTGTAACCTATCTAATATATCTTTTATTTATTATTACTATATTTATTAATTCATGTCTGATTTAAGTAATTCATTTTATTCTGCATGTAGTTCAAATTCATTTTGCTCAATAGACTCGGATTTCCCAGTTCCGTCTCTGCGGGATGAGTTCTTAAACGAACTTGGGGCCAATAATAATTATTTCAACTGCTGCCACATCAACGCGCAAAGTATTCCCCAGCACTTCACAGATTTCTCTTACACTTTTTCTGATAGTGTCTTTCATGCTATTCTTATCTCTGAAAGTTGGCTCAAACCTAATCTAGATTCTTCATTTTATTCTTTACCCGGCTATGTTTTAATCCGTTCTGATCGCGTTGATAAAAGGGGTGGTGGGATTGCAATTTACTTGCGCCAAAATATTCCACACAAAATTTTAGTTTTCTCCTCCTCTACCTACTCTGCATCTGCTGAATTTTTATTCCTTGAAGTTGATTTCAAGGGTATTAAAGCCGTTCTAGGGGTTGTGTATTGTCCTCCTAGCACCGATTACTTTTCTGATTTAGAATCAACTTTAGAAAGTCTCACTTCTGAGTATGTACATCACATAGTCATGGGAGATTTAAACACCAACCTACTCAACAATTCTCTTTCTTCCCGTAAACTCAAATCCATCCTTCAATCGGTTTCACTAACTATCCTACCCCTAAATCCTACCCATCTTAACATACATTCTCCCGACACTTGGATTGATCTAATCCTTGTTTCCCGTAAAGATAAAGTTGTACATCACGGTCAGATATCCGCTCCTATGTTCTCTAGACATGACCTTTTATTTATTTCTTACTCTCTCAAGCCTCCCAAACCTCGCCCTACAGTATTGCATCTGCGGAGTTTCTCTAAATTAAACATAGAAAGTTTCCTTGAAAATGCTGCTCTTATAAACTGGTCTGATGTTCTTAATAGTACAAATGGAATACTTTAACAAAAACGTGTTAAACATTTATAACAAGCATGTACCAGTGAGAGCTGTCAAACTGCGTCATTCCCCTTCTCCCTGGATTACGGAACGAATCAAACTAGCTATGAAAAAACGGGATTGTGCTTTCCGTAAGTTCAAGCATTTTCGTTGCGAGGATAACTGGATACATTATAAAAAGTTGAGAAATCGGTGCAACCAGATGGTAAGACTTGCCAAACGCCAATACATTCACACTAATGTTTCTGATTCTTCGTCGGCACTAATATGGAAGTTTCTTAGCAACATTGGTTTTATAAGATCTAGAGACAAACAAAATTTAAACAAATTTTCCCCTAACGTATTGAACCATCATTTTACTACTGTCTCCTCAATCGATATTAATACAAAGCATCTCACTATATCTTCCATATCTTCCATGCCAAGGCTACTCTTTTCAGCCTTCACATTTTCTTTAGTCTCTGAGGAAGAAGTAAAAAAAGCAGTACTTTCGATTAAATCAAATGCTATTGGCGAGGATGAAATTACTCGACACATGATAGTCACTATGATTGACGAACTTCTTCCAATATTAACCTTTATTATTAACACCTCGCTTTCCTCCGGTATATTTCCTTCAGTATGGCGTAAAGCGCACATAATTCCTATTCCCAAAACAAATAACCCTACCAGTCCCAATGAATTACGACCTATCTCTATTTTACCCTACCTCTCTAAAGTCCTGGAAACAATAGTATATAAACAATTTTCATCTTTTGTTCATAGCAACAATCTTCTCTCCGAGTTTCAGTCAGGATTTCGTCCTGGTCATAGCACAAGCACTGCCCTACTTAAGGTGGTGGAAGATTTCCGCGAGGCAATGGAGGATGGTCAGTTAACCGTGTTAGTCCTCATCGATTTCTCCAACGCGTTCAACGCGGTTGACCATGACATTCTTATTGCTCTCCTTTCACACCTAAATATTTCTTCCAAAGAACTAAATTGGTTTTCAACATATCTTCGTGGTCGCCAGCAAGCGGTACGCATCGACAATGCTTTGTCAGAATGGTGTGGCCTGAGTGCTGGTGTACCACAAGGCGGTATTCTTTCCCCTCTTCTATTTTCGTTATTTATCAATATCATTACTAAATATTTAATCTCCCCTTACCATCTGTATGCAGACGACTTACAAATTTACACTCATGTTTTGCCGGACAACTTGAATACTGCAATCGCGTCTTTAAACCAGGACTTGAAACGAATACACGACTGGAGCACTAAGTACGGTATTAACGTAAACCCTAAGAAATGTCAGGCAATAATAATAGGTAGTCAGCGACAGCTACTTAAATTGGAATCAATCCATTTAATGTCACTGTCTTATGACAATATTGATATTCCTTTTTCCTCTACTGTCAAAAATCTCGGCCTCCACATTGACACAACCTTAAGTTGGGATTTCCATGTCAGTGAAACATGCCGCAAAGTAACCGGTTCCTTGCGCGCACTATATCGTCACAAAAACTTTCTACCTATTCGGACAAAAACTCTGTTAGTGCAATCCTTAATCCTACCTCTCATCGACTATGCTGATGTATGCTGCTCTAACATTTCCGTAAGCAACCTAAATAAGTTGGATCGTCTTCTCAACAGCTGCATTCGCTTTATTTTCTCTCTTCGTAAATATGATCACATATCTCCTTACCGCTCAAAGTTAAACTGGCTTTCTATAAGAGAGCGAAGATCTTCCAGATATCTATGTCAATTATTCTCTATTCTTAATGATCCACTTTCACCCCAGTACTTGAAATGTAAATTTCAATTACTGGGTAATTCTCACGACTTCCACCTGCGCTCTTCTTCTAATCTCAAACTTTTAATTCCTTCACACCGTACCGGTTTTATCTCCAGTTCTTTCTCTGTTCACTCTACTAAACTCTGGAACGGCCTACCCGAATCCATAAGGCGCGCACCCAACAGGGTAGCTTTTAAAAAATCAGTATTTAAATTTCTCTCTGAAAATTTGCAGAATTGTTATTAAGAATCATATATTATATTTTATTAGATAGACACTTATATATTATTTTGTGTATAATATTGTACTTATTATTATAAATAATATTCGTGTATTTACATATATTACATTTATGTACTTATCTATATTATGTATATATGTATATATATGTATGTGTGTATGTATATATATATATATATATATATATATATATATATATATATGTATATGTGTGTGTATGTATATGTATATATATATATTATTATATTTATATGTATGTGTACATATTTTGTGTATTATATATTATTTCTATATCTTTATTTATTTATGTATATTATTGGTATATATGTTTGAGTTTATTTTCTTTTTAAACAACAATGTTTCTTTTTTTTATTATTTTGTTTTAATTATTTAAGTGACACTAGTATATCGCCTCTTTGTGTTATCTTTTACTGTATTCTCAGGTTGACTGGTAGAGAATGCTTTTAGCATTAAGTCCGCCTTTTGTACCTTTATTTGGCTCAATAAAGATTTAAAATAAATAAATAAATAAATAAATAAATAACCTCAAGCCTTTCTCAAAACAATGCAATGGAATATATTGAAACGTACACACGTACAGCACATTGTAAAAATTTGTATTTGTTTTCGACTTTCGAACAATTCAATTCTAGAAACAAACCTTCGTGCACCTCAAAGGCTGGAAAATAAAAAACAGTGATGTATGCTAGCAAGGAAAATTGCGCTAGTGCAAAATACATCTGCCAGGATATCACAAATAGTTTGTTCACTAAGCGAACTCTTGTTACGAGTCTTTGAACTTTTGTAACATTTAAAAATACCAACTTTGCCAACTTCACAAAGGTTCTTTTGAAGTTTCCAAAGTGAATCAACATTCTGTATAATATTTTTGGGGTACAATAAACGATGATATTTTTTTTAATTCAGCAGCACAGTTATTTGTAAGGAATGTATAAAAATATTATATTCGTTTTGCAGTATTTTTTTTTCATGTATCCACATAGGTAAGTAAATGCTGATTAATAATTTTATGTTGAAATACTTTAGAATGAAACATACTTATATAACAGCTCGCCTTATTTTTTAATCATGATTAATATTGGAAAAAAAAAACAACAATCAAAGCTTTGAATCTTATTATACTAAAATATTTGTTTGAATATTAAAAACCAAGGCTAAAAAAATCATTACTATTTGTATTACAATAAGTATTTGTATACACAATAAGTTATATTTTATTAAAGTGGTAAGAATGGTAAGCCACGGAGTAAATACTACATGGACAATAATTAAGGTTACTATTTATAACCTCGTAAGCAGAGAGTTTTTCGTAATATTATTAATATTGAATTGAGATTTAATTGAAAAACTTAAACAATTTAAACTGATATCACATTTATTTTCAACAATAGCATTGTTAATAATTTAAAGATGTCTATAAATTTAAAAAAAAATAATTAAAATTTACTTACAGTTTCCCTTACAGTCTTCAACCTTGTGCCTCCTTTCCACCACGATATATTAGGTTTTGGTCTAGCACCAACCGCTTGGCAGACCAGTTCGGTGCTTTGACCCGCTACTAGAGGCCGCTTGCCACCCAAAAGTCTCACCCACAGAGGTCGCACTGTTCATACAAAATTAGATTCATTGGATGAAAGTTATAATTTAGTTACTCGTTTATATAAAAGACCGAAGGGATTTAAATGCTCAAAACTTTAGTGAAGTTGGACAGGAGTTACCGATTTGTTTATTACGTGAAGTACATTTAACGAGGTTGTTTAATATTGTAACATAAAGTGAAGTTCAAGCAGTATTGTGCAATTTCATCATACAATGTTATGATATTTTAAAATGCAAATTAATATATATTTGAAATTTAAAAATATTCTAGAGCAGTGAAGTAAAAGATAAAACTTTTCGTCAGTTAATTACTGAAGCTTTCTCCAATGTGAATGGTGGAGAATAAAAAAATATCAAAGTTTATGAAGATTAAAAAAAAATGAATAATTCTGAAAGTTTTAAAGTTCCCGTTAGTAAGGACTAGGATTATATTTCACGAGTAACAAGTTGAAAATGAACCTGAATTTCCTGAACGTAACTTGGTTAAAGAGATACCGTTGTACCCCGCCTCTACGGTTCTTAACTATTTTATCTAGTTTGTCTTAAAACTTATCTTCTTTGTAGGTCTTGAATTTTACTAGAATGTTACTGAATAAGCAGGCAAAAATTTTAAAGAGTTGCTTTTTACTAATTACTTCCAGATCAAGATATTTTTCTTGTTATAGATTTTTTATTTAAGGTGCAATTACATTCATTTATTATGAAATAAAACATATATTATATTCCGATATTCTCATATTTTATAAGTTAACACCCTTAATAGTGCTATAACATTCTGACAGCAAAATATGAAGAAGTTTAATTTAAGTTCTCTATTGGACCGCAAATGATCTCAATAAGATTTAATGGAAAGCTTCCTATTCTGCAACGAGAAAGCTCGTTTCACATTTGAAATATGCTTTGCAACTCCCCTAAGCTGTGATTATTCGCTTGAGACGTATGAATGAAAATTGGCGACATTTTGAATATAAAAAGACTGAAAATGGCAACAATGGAAGTAATATAACTTATTATTTTTTTTTTATCCTGATACTGGCGACATTTCGTTTTCTCACGACAGCAACAATATGGCAACAGTTATGAAACTGATGAATAGATCTAAATACTATATAATTGTAATTATTTTTTTACAACGTCTAATTTGTTTTTAAATTTATTTATTTTAAAAGATAACTCCCCCGTTAGGGACTATATTATTTCTGTGTCACGGCTTCATACATGTAAATAACGCATACAAAGGACAGCCAGACCCGGAACAACAATCTGTAAATCACGGAAAGAATGTCCCGTGGGAGATTCGAACCGTTAAGCGTTTTATTCAGCAGTCAGGGTCCCTAACCACTGCACCAAGAGATCACCAAATAAATAATAATACTTAAAGTAAGTTATATCCAAGTAGTATTTTTTGTCACATTGAATACAGAGATATAATATATTACTATAAGTAGCTAAGCCAAAGGGAGTAAGAATTAAATAATAAATAATAATAATTATTGGTAAACCTGCAACATCAACATTTCATGACATTGTTAGGCAATTTAAGCCAAATTACCAACAAATACAACAATATAGCTTAAGGGTTCCTCTCTAAGAAATTTTGCAAAACAAATGTGGATGATCACCATTATTGAATAAATTTCGTGTCCTTATTAGCTGTCTCATTAAGAAAACCACAGTATATTGTTAAGAACTGTTGAAAATGATAACAACAATGTTTTACAAGTTACTACGTTCATTAGAACCAAAATCCAATTGTTAAACTTGTTGAATTGGAATTATTTACGCGTATTTTTCATAAATTGAATGGATTGGATGAAATTTACATGGATTTCTCTTCTAAAGTCAGCACTAAATATTCTTAAAAAGGAATGGTTGCTACACGTACAACTTTTGTAAAGTTATGCTCTTTAAATAAAAACCATGTTGCAATGAATATTGGACGTTAAAGTTGCTATGAAACATCCTGTCCATGATTTAGATTTAGCATACTGTAAAACGAAACGATGAGAAGGGTTTATACCCTTTTCATAATTATGAATATAACAGGAGCGCTTATATAATAAATATTGAGAGAAAACAATTTCATTTGTAATTTCACGCAGCGTATATATTTTTAACTTACTAACTTAAGTCAACAATATAAAGTTTTGGGATAATTCTTTGATTGCGTCATAAATTCAAGGTATATTTTGTTGACAGTTATGTTGGGGCTGAAGCTATTGAATGATGAATCTTTTGTTTCAAAAACTTTTCATTTCTCACAATGTATTTTAAAAGCTTATAAAACAATTCTTACGTTTAATAAAGAGCTAAATATACTTTCTTTAGCTCTTTATTAAACGTAGGAATTCAAAATTCATTAAAAGAACTTTCTTAAATGTCTTTTATTGAAGTTTTCTCGCTGTGTAATTATTTAAGACAACGTTGTCGAATAAAAAATAACAAGTTTTTTTCAAAAGTGGAGAATACAAATCTATTTTAAATTGTAAAATTAAAAGAATAAAATAAGACAGGGAACATTAAATCTTGAAATAAAATAAACAAGTAAAAATACGATACTTTTTATAATAATATTCGGGGGATAATCGAGTTCAATTACGGCGTTTTAATTTAAGATAATGTACATGGGTCGAGGAAGTTGAATAAGATTTATATCCGCCATCATTATAGTTCAATTTACAATGAAACCGTCAGAGTTAAAGTTAATAAAGTTACAGACTATTCAAGGAAGAGTAGTCTTTTCAAGGAATTTGTCCAAGAGGTGAGTTTAATTATGGATTGTCTTTATAAAATGTTAGGGTTATTCTTTTATTTTAAACACTTTCTTTAATTTTAAACAAATATAGAATGGCCGCTGTGAGAAAGTTCGTAACAGATTTTAAATTCGAATCCTTCTTTCTCTGTTGTTCGTTTTAGTTACTTTTTGTTTAAATATAACTTGTCCTAATTCTAAGGTTACAAAACAATATTCAAAAATTTCAATGTCTTAATAATTTTATAAAATTTATGTTTATGTTCTTTATTACAAAAAATGTCTCGATTAACGTATAAAAGAATACGTAAAACCAATTTCGCTTGCGATACATCATCACTTTACTTATTACGCGCAAAAAAATTCACGCTTCGAGAAAAAGCCAGTGATGTTGATAATATGTTTATTTCATAAAAAAATACTAAACAGGAAAGTGTATATGTTATGGCTTGATCTAAATTTATTATGAATTTGAGAGAAATTATTTATTTATTTGAGATAAATTTAGATACACAACTATTAACTTAAAAATAAAGAAAATCCTTTGTCGATTGGAGTTTCTATTATAAGAAAAATAAATCATGAAAGTATAATTCTATGTTTAATATTTAAAAGTTTAAATTTCTGCAAAAGTGTTAGTTTCAGCCAGCTTAAATGGCAGGCCAACACTTTAAAATGATGGGACAGGAATTCGCGACGATTTAAGAGTATTATATTTTGCCGATAGAAATTTAACAAACATAAATGGCGTTTTTACACTAAATCAATATCGAAATATTGCAACAAAATTTACAATATTGGCAAATGTTAAAAATTAATAAAAGTATATTAACTTATAAAAATTAGCTCATCGTTATTAAATTATTAAGAATATCTCTTTATAATTTTCTCCTAATAACTACATTAACTCGTAAACTTTAATAAAGTCAAAGCCACAAAGGATTCAGATTCATAAAGGTTCTATCTGAGGCTTTAAAAACAAAATCCTAGCAAATAAATCAACATTACTATGCATCCAAATTTAGCATTAATACGAAAATTTTAAGTCACAAAACAGACTGTATGCCTTTAATCATAAAGAACATAATCGTTAAACAAAGTAAAATATAACTAACAGCGTAATTTGTCTTATTTTGTACAAAATAAAGCAACGCGACGCCTTAACAGACATATTTGTCTTAATACAGTTGAAATTTGAATTACTTTTACTCACTGAATATAAATAAATAATAAAGTACTTTTAGAAAATATAAATTATATTAACTCAAACCTTTATAAATATTATTATCAGCCACCTCAGTGACGTGTCTAATAATTCAAAGATCTATTGCAGGTCAATTGTATTCATATATAACGACCATGAACCACGACGTGAACAGAGCTATGCTATAATCGTATCATAAAGATGAATTTGCAATTCTATTTTATCTACATTTTAGAACAGCATTTGCAAATAACTTGAAAATAAAATTCATTGTATTTTAAAATACAAATATTTTGAGATCATTTGATGAAAGTCACTATTATTTTACTAGGCTATATTATATTTTTTAATCAAATCTAACAACAATCAGTTACAGGTTAGAGCTACATAATAAAGTTATATATAAAAATTCGATAATAATTATCGGCACTAGTCGTGAAACAGTTGGAAATCAGAATTAGGTACTAAAGTAAACATAACACGTATTTTTGTTACCTGTGATGGACATTTTGCTTGAAATCATATAAAATAATAGCTTTAGTTTTATATGATAGTGTACTAAAAGTAAAACATTTGAAAACTGTTAACTAACTTAAAGGTAAAATAGGCGGCGATTTAAAATTTAACAAGCAGTCTGATCAAAAAGAATTAAAAATTAAACAAACAAAAATTTAAAGATGCCGGAACAACACCAATTTAAAAGACGTACTTCTACTAACTAGAACTATACTTAACAATAGAGCGAAAATTTCGCAAGCTATATCACGTTGTCAATTAAAAAGTTCCACAGATTATCATCTCGGATATAAATGGTCTGATTATGTTCAATCCCTTTTAGATTTATGTTTGTAAATAATTCAGCGCCTACTTCTCAGAACACCGCCGCGCTGTTGTTTATACCACCTCAATATTTATTTCGTCTTGAATTCTGTGATATTTATTTTTGTTAGGTCTACGCTTATTTCATTTAACGTATTCGAATAAAATGTATCACATTTTTTATTATTTACATACTCCAACATAGTAAAAAATACTATTGCGACATCGACCAAATAGTTTTTGGGATTTGCGGTCATTAAAATTTACGAAAATTCAAAATTATTTTCCGGATTACGAATTACAGTAGATACGGTTTTCAGTTAATCCACGAAAACCGGTCACTCAATTATAAGTTTTTTTTTTTAAACCTAACGTTCAAAGTTACTTTTCTCCTATATTTATGATGCCTCCGCAATCTATATATCTATTGATGCACGCAAATTTCATAGTAAGAGTGAAATAATATATTTATTTTATTTAACAGACCAGCTATAAAACTTCTGTAAGCGAAGCCTAAACCTAAGCCAATATATTAAGGGCCCGTCACGCAATTGACATGATAAGTCCATTAGAAAGAGACATGAACTGCATTTACGGATATGTTAGATAGAGACAGATGGCTGCCAGTCACGCGGATTAAAATCTGTGATATATCGAATTATATGATAAGAATAACAAATTAATGATATGTGTATGTTAACCGACTATGACTATGTCCTATTGTTATATTCTTCAAATTCATGTAACTTTGGTGTCAAAAATCAGACCAGCCAATAATTAACGTTGTATGTAATCGCTTATATGGGATGTAGTTTAAGGCCCAAAGGCAGAAATCGTCGCAGACTAATTCTTGGTATTGCCACGGCCGCCGAAATCTTACACGATAATTATTTAGGTTCGAATATTACGGAAATTCCAACCTCCGAAAGGTTCTCTTAGCTTCTTTTTAATTGTGACCGGCCAATTTGTTTACTATCCGTTATCTATCCTGTTTGCTTTAACTTCTTGACCCAAGCTTTAATCTAATTAACAAGTTTAAGGAGGCGCCGTAAAGTAGTTGTCCCGCGAAGCGCTACATTGTGACTAAAATTGCATCGCACAATTCACCGCCACCCGGGCGCTCCTTAATCTTACGGTTTTTGAGAATTCAAGTGTTGCTATTTGTTAACATTTTTAGCCAATTCTGTATAAAGTTTGTATTTGGATGATGTTGACATCTATAAGGCTTCTTTTAAATAACGTAACTAATGTATCTAACTTTGCAGTAAATATTAATGGTGAAACGTTTCCACAACTGAAATTGTGTTCGAAAATATTTACGACTGCAAACGTTTATAGGCGTCAGTATTCATAATACGTATATATTATAATAATGATAGTGTGTAAAAATAAAATCAAATACTTAGGAAGATGTAACGTAGTACCTACTGCATTATCGATATCTTTGTTTACATGCCGTAACGTTATTTACCATTTAACATAAGACAGTGTTTTATACTTACAATTCACATCTATTGATATACTTTCGGAGAGCGGCGTTAAGGTCGGGTCGGTTACAGCCTGTAACAAAATAATAAAACTCATCTATTATTTATTACTATTCCGCCTTAGAAAACTAAGTTACAAATAAAATAAGTTGTGACAGTGGAATTGAAATATGGTGATTCTAAACATCTGTTAGGTGTATTTCAAAACGTTATTAAAATAACTTAATTATCTAAAGATTTATATGAAGTGCCTATTTACTGAATAAAAAAAATAAGTCTAGAACAAGAAATACATAGACACACGCAGAAATAAAACTTTGATTATGAATAAAATTAATAAATATAAAAAAAAAACATAAACGTATAATATAATTTTCATGCCATGTCTTTCTGCTATCCAGTTAGTTAGTTAGTTATAAAACTTGTAGATTGGAAATATTTTTGTCAAATGACTTTAAATTTATAAAAATGCATATTTGAAACTAACGAATCAATTAAAAAAATCCATTACAAACTAATCAAATTTATTATTCACGAAGTTATTTTGGTATTCTATTAGTAGAACGCAGTTTGATACAAACAGTCTGTTGAACTTACCTGACAAGTTATATCAGTTCCGTAATCAGATCTCTGAAGAGTGAAGGTTACCGCTGCTCTTGCCTCCGAGTTGGCGAGGAGTGCGTGAGATTTCCACCAGGACACCCTAGCTGGAGGACGACCTGGTAAAAAAATTAAAGCAATTTTATGCTTTAATTTAACTCTATATCTCAAACAAGTAAGGCCAAAAACATCATACGCAAGCTGTAAAATTCTCTCTTAATACACGCAGTTGCCTAATTTTTTAATTTAGGGGAAATGCTAAAACAATAAGCAGAACAGGAAATGAGCTACGAATGCGAACATAAAAACCGTAAGACAAAAGGGTGCCGTTGAGTGCGTCAAAAAATTGTCACGAAAACCCAGGGGGTTATGAGAGAAAGTAAAACGATACTCAATTCTAACGAGCTTCGGTATAATTCAAGACATTTAAATTTATCTATTTAAAATTTCCTTTCATTTTAATACTACTCTGAATTGATCATCATATCGTTATAAAGATTACGTATCATGGAATTTAAATAAATTTATTTTATTACCCATATATAACATTGTCTTCAAAATCATAATTTAAGTAGATATTTATTAAAAATTAAATGAGTTTTTATGAAACAGAATCTTGAAACTATAAGTCACTTTTTTGGATTGCTTATAAGATACCAAATGATTTGAGATAATGTAATCCGCTACCTCTTATTACTTGGTCTATAAAGGTTCAAAAATTTAACGTTTTCACTAAAACAACCGGTAACCATGGAACAAAGGTGCATGAAGTTTAATAGGGGGTTGAAAACGAGTTAAGACAATGGCGCTTGTGTTTAATTCATACGGGTAATTGTTCAAAAGGAGGTGAACCCCTACTGTTATTGTAAGCATGCTCCAGAATTTGGATTGTTTTCTAATTACCTCAGAATATAAGCGATAAATGTTTAATGATCATGTCTATTCTGTAAATGTTTGAAGACAGTGATAAACGGTTCAAGAAATAGAAGAACTAACCAACTTTCATGAATTAAGTTTAAAGATATTTATCCCATGATATCTTAGTTAAACTTTGCATTGGAACTCATAATATTTTGAGTATAAAACAAGAAGTTTCTATTTAAGATACTTACCTCCAACAGCAACACAAGTCAGATTGACTTCGCTCCCCTCATCATATGGACCAAGAACTCCGCTTTTGATCTCTTCACCTTCATGATTTAGAATAATTAGACGTTCGGGTGGAACTGTGAATAACAAAGTTATAAGATTTGACTTTACGACGAGCTTTAAAATGTTACATTTACAATATGAGTTATATAATTTATATAAAACATAGTTTTGTAATGTAGAGACGTAGACAGAGGATGTGAGATTAGTTAAATAAATAATGATAGTAAGTGTAAGAATTTTTACAAAAACAAAGAAAATGAATTAGCAATTACAGTTAAATTGGTGTTGAACTACATCCATGAAATTTTGAAGTTTTATTAAAGTATTAAAAATTAAACACTTGTTTCAATTCAAAAGCAATTTAATGTAACAATATTTTTTCCATCAAATAAAAGGCCAATCAACTGTCTGGAATTGAGATATCTTTATTTCCAAACAAAATAAAATTGCCAAGATTAATTAATTACACTGTTATGAATTGTTGATTGAAATTTGAACCTTGAGGAATTTGAAATAGAGTTTATTTAGGTTATTGTATTTCTATAAAATGTAAAATAAAGCAATTAGTAGTATTATTGAACCAATAAAATAGGCAGTTTGTATTCAGAGCAGAACGAATTTATATACAGAATATAACATTAATTTCAACTGTAATAATTAATAAAATGAATTTATATCCATTGATACATTTATTGTGTATCAGGATGTATTTGTATCTTAAATACCTATGTATAGAGCGTATATCATAATAAATACTTACTCAGAATAGTAAGATTTAACCTTGTATTCTTTGTCGGAGATCTGAGGAAATCCACTCTACACCTGTACTGTCCACTGTCTTCTGGCCTAAAATAATAAAAACTATATAGGTAGGTAAAACATTATATCAAATCTATAGTACCTATAGTGGTTTTTGAAGCTTTTATATAATTTAAGATAATAATAATATAATAATATCAGGACAAATTTACACACATTGATCTAACCCCTAAGTAAGCAAATTATTTGCTTGTGTTAAGGGTGTTAGACAACGATACAAATACATAGAAATACATATATAAATACTGAAAATATGTTTAATAAACGACCAAACCCAGAAACACAGACATCTATGCTCATCAGATAAATGCCTGTCTCCGCCGGGAATCGAACCCGAGCCCCATTGCGCCGTGACACTTTAGGCGTCTGCGCTAACCACTCGACCAACGGGGCGGTAAGATACACTTACGATATATATATTGCAACCGAATGTTGACTATTTATACTTTTTCATTGTATTTTAATGCGTATAAACGATTAAACGATAATCAATCACGTTCATGGTGGATTTCTTTTGAAATTATAACTGTTTCACACAATAAAACTCAAAATGTAGGATTGCGATGTTGCTACGCAAAAAGTTAAACGCCTAACATTTTCAGAATTGACTAATATTACAGGAATCTGATTGATTTGTAGACTCATTATTACGTGCCAAAATTGATCTATAACTCAGCCATTATTCATTGACAGAAACAGGGCTTCTTTTAAAATAATACTAAAGCATCTAAGTAATAATAAATAATTAAAATTAAAATAAGAAAAGGTCTTTTTATTTAATGAGAAATAAAACAAAACATAAAAGAGAAAAAGAAAGAAAAAAATAAACCGTTGTGTTTATTTTATCAGCTAAGGCGTTCGACAGGGTCTGGCACAATGGACTGGTGTACAAGCTATACCAGTTCAAGGTGTCGGACAGACTCGTACTCATCATACGGGACTACCTGTCGAATCTTTCGCTACAGAGTGGAAGGCGTTCTGTCAACTCCCCGCCCCATCAGGGCGGGTGTTCCCCAGGGTTCAGTTCTCTCGCCCATCCTCTACTCCATCTACGCTAGCGATATTCCTAGGCCGCGATCTAAAGTGCACCTTGCCATGTACGCGGACGATACCGCGCTTTACACGTCCTCTAAGGATCACTGGGAGATATACCAACGTCTCCAATCCGCAGTCGACTCCCTTGAGAGTTGGCTGCGGAAATGGCGGATCGAGGTAAACCCTGAGAAGAGCGTTTCGGTGCTCTTCGAACGGGGCCCCCCAAGGATCCTCCCGCGAATCAAACTCTTTGATAAACCGATACCTTGGAAAGACGAGGCAAAATACCTAGGAGTAACGTTAGATAGAAAGTTAGTTTTCACTGCGCATATTAGGACCGTTCGTAGCAGAGCGGCCTACATATTAGGTCGTTTATATCCGCTGTTAGGCAAGCGGAGTAAAATGTCCCTTCGCAATAAGGTGACACTTTACAAAGCTTGCATACGTTCCGTCATGTCCTATGCAAGTCCCGCTTTTGCGCACGCTAATCTGAAACCCCTTCAGGTGATTCAGAACAGGTTTACACGGATTGCAACCGGGGCGCCGTGGTTCGTACGCAACATCGATCTCCATAGAGACTTGAACCTTCCGACCATCGCTCAGTACTTCAAGGGGCTTTCCCAAAAGTACTTTGAACGTGCTGAGCGACACCCGAACCCACTGGTGGCTGACGCCGCAGAGTATAGACCACGTAAGACTACTTTAGTCAGAAAAAGAAGACCCAAGTCGGTACTCGTTGACCCCGACGACGCGTTCACAGTAGGTAATAACGTGTACGCGTAGGCATAAGTGACACCTCACAACATACAGACACACACCGTCTATACCGGTATAGACGAGGTCCCAACTGAGTAAGTGCTCCGTTGCTCCGGCGTTCTGCCGTCGGAGGACGCTAGTGTCCAAATTTCCTTAGCTTCCCTCCTGACTAACGACGCCCCGAGCCGAGGTCCGTGTCTCAATCTGAGACGCCCTCGGGACGTCGTTCCCCGTGGGGGCCCATCTGGCCCCCCCTTTTCAAGGGTGGGTCTCCTGACCCACCCGCTCCCCCGGTGACGCTGTAATAGCCAACAGGGCTAACAGCATAGACAGACACAAAAAAAAAAAAAAAAAATGTGTTTATTTTTTTCTTTTGTGGTTTCGTTAACTATTTTTCCAAATAGTAAAGTCGCCTTTTTTGATTATATAGCATCTAAGGTATATAAGTATAAAAAAAAACAGACTTTGAACTACCTTGGGTCATAGAATTTCATTTCTATCAGCTTTAAAACATTATAAAAGAACGAATGAGATTTGGACACCAATTTGTTAATAAAGCTTTTGCCAAAAAGGATCTGAACCAATATGTAAGTAAAAAATACATAAAAGGGTCTTAAGTCTAGACAAAGTAATTGAGTACTAAAAAATGGATGACAATATGTGTGAGAGTTCAACAGAACAGACAGTTTGTCGACCATTTATATTATCTATATCAAAACCTCAGGACAATTTTAAATTAATAATTATGAATGAAATCGTATAATTAAACATAATATTTTCAGTTTCAGGTCTCAACTAATTTATAACAAACCACATTTTCGAGTCACTGAAACTACGAAATCCTATTTTAAAAAATATCTTTATCTAAGCTTAAGCCTTTTAATTTTATAATTTTAAATTTAGTTTTGACCAAAAAAGAGTGAAATTACCATATCATTTCAATATAAGACTTTTAATAAAAAAAGAAAATACTAAAAAAATATATAATGAGTAAAACAAGCAAAATATCATAGCTAAATAGAAAAAAACATTGTCCTCAAAATATTATTTCCTTAACTTAATAGTGTTTGTATTAACATATCTTAAGTAGATTTTAATATATCATTAATATAATATTATAACTTTAAAAGAAAAATAAATTGTATTTATTAACAACATGCCTCGCGATAATAGGAACACATGAAATGTTATCTGTCTTAAAAGTTCTGTTCCACTTCCCATAGAAATATCTACAAAAAACAAAGAATGTTGAATGAGGCTTATTACAAATGTAAAGCTCGGTGCACACAGAAGGTAGACGGACATCATTTATTTATAAACTATGAGAGTGCATTAAATATTTATTTTGTTTTTTTTTTCTTTGTAAATATCAACAGTTGTAAAAACAATTATTATAAACATTTTATACATAGTCTAATATCAATAACAAATAATTTGTATATTGTACAAGTGTACCTTAAAAGTGCCTCTTGTTTTATTTATGAACATTTAAATTAAGAATCAATGATTCCGATTAATCTTCGAAAGAATAAGTAAAAAAATATGAAGATATTATATATTAGACTAAGGCAATGCAGGATTTTTCTACATAATAAGGCTTTCAAATTATATATTTTATTAAATAAGAATTACTGTAATATTGCAACTATTAAATATTAAAAAATATTTATAAATATGTTCGTTTTATATGAAATAAATAACTTAACTTGCAATATAAATAATTTCAATGTTAGTTAAATGATAGCAAAACAACAGAAAAATCGTTTGCCTTAGGTTCTGAACTGGAGTCTGGATGTTTATAGTATCGCGTATTTTTTAATAACTGCGAGTGAACCAGAATAACAGGGACCAAAAAAAGTTGTTTGGTCCATTCAAATGTTTGACTTGTTGACACTTATGACATTACTACATACATGTTTTTCATTTTTTCAATTAGATTAATCGGTAAAATAAATAAAAGCAATAATCTTTTTAGAAAAAAAAAAAAAACATTGATTATAAAGCACTTTAAAGTGTTTTTATTTTTTTTTTCTTTTTTACTTACTTTTAGAATAATTTTGACTTGACTATTTTATGGATATGCTATACATACTATCTAAGCATGAAAGATCTTTAAAAAAAAAGATAATATACAGTCAATTAATTACTACAATCAGATTTGCCTTACGTAATATTACGAGATTATTTAAGGCCTCATCCATTCTAAAATAAAGAAGGAGTGAATTGATTAGGTAAAAATTAATCAAAATTTTATCATACAGCGTTGATGAGAATAGAAAGTAAAAAAATATATAAAAAATAATTGTGATTGAAAAATGTGCACGCAGCACTATAACGACATTAATATGAATTTACTTTTGTGAGTTCAGTTTACACAAGATGCGATCCCGTTTTGAGCTGAGATTATATTTCAAAGCAAACTAAAATACTTCAAACAAACTATTGCGAAACGTTTTATTACCTTACCTTTTAAGTAAACTACAGTTTTTAGAAATCATATCGTGAAATTTTTCAAAAAGGTTCGAGGTAAAAAGGTATGTTGATTAGAGAAAGGGTATTATATTTAAGTCATAATTAACAAAAAGTACATTTTGTTTTCGACTCCATAATATATTCAAAAGCTCTAATTATTCAAGAACATTTGCATATAAATACCGAAATTCGAAATTATTAATTCTAAACGTATGCCTATTTCGTCTGATTATAATTATAATATCTTTCTCGCTTATAAAATGTAAGAGAAAACGAGATGCCTCTATGCAACCACAATAATATTAGACACTTTAAAAATTCTTTATTATTATATTCAGATTGAAGTTGAATGTAATAATTATTTTTAGTAGTTTTAATTATTGTAAAATATAAACAAAGTATCCGACAATAAATATCATAAATTTAAACGCATGATAAATTCATTCTTTACAATAATAATGTTTTATTAAAAGAATCTTACAGGAACATAAAAAAACTACAGTAAGAAAAGAAAACAAAATAAACAGACATAAGTTGACAACACAATACATTTATTTAGCAGTTATGATTATCCAGACCTGTAGAATTTTGAATATTCTTACTAAAGGCAAAAATTTACTCTACTTGAATATAAATTTACCTTAGCTTAGTAACAAGAAGCACAACAGGTGACGAGTTACTTCGAAACGACGCTCTTGATCCCAAAATCTTAGGATCCGACCAGTGTGTCGTCACACCCTCTCTTGTATCCAGCCTGTCAACAAGAATACACTTTTAAAAATGAACACGATGAACCTTTTTGGTTTAACATTTGTTTATTTAATTACACATTGTTAATTGTAATTCATTTTACTCTCTTAATTGTTATTAAGTATAACTTAGTCTTGTGTTGCATATCTTTTTTGTAATTACATAGGTAGTTACAGTAGTCATAAAACTACATAATGGCTTGTTCAACTATGTAGATAATGAATTAGATTTCTTTAATTTAAAAATGAATTATAACAATAAATATGTAATATCACAAATTGGAATCAAATAAGGAACATCCGTTTTAAAATTAGTGTCGCTACTAAGTAATACATAGTATGGTACCTATCATATATATATGGTAAAATTAATGTTTTTTTTGATAAATTTGCATATATTTTCAATTTGTCGATATAAAGCGTGGGATATAATATAAATAAAATATATATTACGTGTTAACTAACTCGGCTGTCATCGTACAAACAAACCGACGCGACGGTCATATTTTAATGTAAGGCGTAGCGCACAATGAACACGAGACTATCTTGTTTATTTGAATATGTATGTATCTTTTAATGGTTTTTTTATTTATATTTACATATTAGATAATGATAACTTGAAATGTATAGATAACTAAAACAACCGTAAAAGTCAAGATTCATTCTATAAAATTTTTGTATTAATTAAAACAATTAACTTTTTAGTCATATAATATTTTTTACGACCGTCCAATTATATTAAAAAAAATATATATAATTATTAATATATTATACTTAGAACAAATACCAACATTAATTTCTCTCAAACTAAACAAATCGTCTGACACAGCCCTAACAGCGCATACCATCTGTCAGTTGATTTTTAATATCTTAATCAAACCTTAAAAGGCATTCGTGATTGGAAGATTTGTAGCAAGAAAGTATTGTGAGGTTTGAAGTTGGGTATTGATATGTAGATATTATTTTAATAGAACGCTTCTCGGGTATTGGTATTTTGATCTCATAGGCGAGTTAATGGGGTTACTGTCAAGATTTAGTTAGTGGAAAGTTAGAAGCATCAACTTTCACTGATGATTTTTAAGATTTCAATGTACATTTTAATTATATTTAACAAATTATTTATAGGTTGTTTTAATCATTTTCTAGCTTTTGACAGCGACTAAACTGTATAGTCAAAAAGAGATCCTCCAACCTCCGTTTGACGTAGAGTATATCTAAACCCTATGTTCTAGTAAATCAGGAATATTATGAATTAACTTTTATGCATAGTAGTGGAGAAGGGACCCTAGCCAGATTCAGGCTGGGGGTCCCCATCTCATAATCTCTTGATTTAAGTACAACAAAATGCTATAGGTTGGTCAAATACAACACTAATTATTTTGTAATATTACCTAATTTAATAACTACTAATTCACTAGTTGAAGAAAAGTTTGATTATCTCTATAAAAAATTTTAATTAATTTAAGAACAAGAACATAATAAATATCTACAGATTTAACAAAAAACCGATATGCTAATACATTTTACGGAAAATAACTTTCGAAATTAATTATTCTCTTAGCATAAATCTTAATCCTTGAATACTTTTAAATGAAATCTTTAATAATTTAAGCTTGGATTAATAATCAGGAAAACGTAATTAATCTTGTAAGTTGTAATGAATATTTTATTTGAATTGGCTATGATAATGGTATTGAAAATGAAAGTCATCGTATTTAAGATCGTCAGAGTAACTAATGCCTAAGGTTAGAATAGAGATTCCATGATATAATTATTATTTTAAAATTATAGAACGTCAGAGGACAATACTGTGTTTACATTTTAGCTCTTGAATTAAATTTAGAAGGGATAAATGTTTTAGATATCTTTTAAAATTATAACCATGCTAAAATTATAAACAAATATAGAATGGAAAATTTAGAATACAAGTAAATCTCGAATTTGCGACCTTTAGAAGTATCTTTTCGTCGGTCAGCCAACTGAGCTATGGTGTCGTTACCCCCATTTTGAAAGAATGTATGTCACAGCATGTGTGAAGAAAAACATATTTATTATATAGGTACCTAAGCACTTGTCAGGAAGCATTTTTTGGCATATAATATACTTATTTAAATTTATATGAATATAGAATGAAAAATAAACTGATACGGGCAGGGATTAGAATCCGCGACTACTGGGAAACCATCCCGTCGCTCTACCAACTGAGCCACCGTATCGCTGTCCGCCTCGGTGAATTAAGCATTCTATATGTGATCGTCTTCATCGGGACGGTGGTGACATCTATTATGTTTCTTTCGAAAATCCTAACCGATGTCTCTAACTTTGCAGTATAGATAAATAAACATTGAAAAGATGCCACTATCGAAATTAATGTTTGAAAATATCTATAAACATGTATAGCCATGTTAAGCTTATTTAAATTTATATAAATATAGAATGAAAAATAAACCGATACGGGCAGGGATTCGAACCCGCGACTACTGATAAACCGTCCCGTCGCTCTACCAACTGAGCTATCGTATCGCTGTCCGTCTCGGTGAATTAAGCATTCTATATGTGATCGTCTTTATCGGGACGGTGGTGACATCTATTAGGTTCCTTTCGAAAATCCTAACCAATGTTTCTAACTTTGCAGTATAGATAAAATATTTTTCATCCTATATTTATATAAATTTAAATAAGCTTAACATGGCTATACATGTTTATAGATATTTTGAGAAATATAATATACTTTCAAGTATATAAATTTTAAGTTACAAAGTTTAGAAAAAATACATATGACTTTCCATCACGGATAAATAGTTACAAAAATAATAAATAAAAAAATAAAGGTTTTGTTGTAAAGGTATTAACATATTTTTTAAAAACACACATTTTTCATTATAAACATTTAATTAAATAAAGATTTAATTTTAAGTGGGAATCTATTCTGAAGACAGACTTATACCAAGCGTGTTTACGACACGTTTTATTTGACAATAATTATATTATGAATTTGCATTAAAATTTTATATACCTACGCAAAATTTGCGCTATTTCCTTGTTTTATTTTGCGGTTGAGGGATTTATGCATCATAAAGTTTTTGATAACTTCGTATTCCTTTTCAAAGACTTGCAAGAAAATTCAGAAATTGTAAACATTTGTTTACCTAAATATTTCAATATAGGAATATTGATGTATTCCGTCTTTTAATTACCTGGTTTTAGGTATAGAGTATATAAACTATATCAATTAATCGTTGAGCTGAGCTAACATGCTTTGAGACAGGGATACCTTAACGCATTAAGTCAGGCATCAAGTATCAAGACTTGATAACTAACATGATAATATAACGTTACCGACTTGTATAAAATATCAATCATTATAGGAATATATAAAACATTTTCGTCTATTACGAAAGTTTGCATAAGACTGCTCCACAAAAGTAACATAGTTTAAAAGCTACAAAGCTTAAAGTATGGGTCCAAAACCTAACAGGAAATATTAATAATAATAATACAGGACAAGTTACAGACATTTATCTAACCCCTAAGTAAGCAAATTATTTGCTTGTGTTAAGTGTGTTAGACATCAATACAAATACATAGAAATACACGTAAAAATACTAAGAATATATTTAATAAACGACCAAACCCAATACAGACATCTATGTTTTATTACATAATTTATCTAAGATAATTGAGTGTTGAAAACCAAATGTAATTGCAAATTATAAAAAAAATATCAGCGAAGAAACAACCTAAATCGGAAACCAGACCAATTTCCAATGACATCTACACTCTTGAGAAAATCGCACATTAAATTAATTGTGATATATTTTTGCTGAAGTTACGATTTGCTATTTAGTATTTGCTATTCAGTAATATAGTAATTGACCATACATGCAATCATTAATTAATTGCGATTCAATAACTCCATGTAATATTCAGAGTCAAGCCAGAATATAATAGTATATAATCAATACTAAATAGTATAATAATTTAGATTTCATAGATAAAAAAATATAACGAAGCAAATTTATATCAAATAATTGTTGCATTTCACTTAAATAACCTTACCTACATAAATAGTTATTTTGACTAATTATTTCTTAATTTTTAGAGTATTATGAGGAACCAATGTGTTGGGTGGTTTGATGTACTGAATTATAACGTTATGAGTGAATATGTTGAGCTAATAATTTATTTATGAGATTTTAAGTTAGATTAAATTCACGATTTTTATTAGTATAAAAAAAAGAGCTTTAGTAAATACTAAGCCAAATAAAATTATTTAAAAGATCGATCGATTTAAGATAGCGTCGAAGTATTAAATAATTAATGAATAAATATGTATTAAAATTACAAATAATTAATATAATGCTGTTTTCTTACCTGATTGGATCAGTAGTATTGAAATTGGTTTGGTCATAAAATACGCCACTAGTCAAGAATTAAAATCTTTTTTGAAAGAAAGCCAATGTTGAAAGTTAGAACGGCTCTGAATACTGTGCATATGAAATTATAATATAATAAATGAAATTGAGACGCCTACTGGTAAGTGTTTTATACTAGCAATGCCTGTGTATCTTTATGCTTAGTTGCTTTTGTGTTTCGACATGAAGCAATACCTTGCATCATTTAATATCGATGGGGCTCATATCGAAACACAAAAGCAACTAAGCATAAAGACATACAGACATTGTTTGTATAAAACGCTTCACAGAAACCGGGGCATACCTGACTAACAAACAATTGTGAGATAACACGGAGTTGATTATATTTTGGACTACCATTAGTTAAAAGTATTATTGATTTTGCATTGAGTGAGTAATTTATAAGAGGTTTTTTGTTCGAATGTACGTATAAAGACACATTATTGACGGATTAATTAAGACTTGGTTTCTCGAAGGCCTATTTAAAAAAAAACAACTAATTTGTTGTCTTTTCTGATTGATGGCGGGATGTCCAGCCAATTACGATTTCTTGACAGTTTAATCATCCTTCTAGTAAATGAAGTCCTATGTGTATGTTTGTATGTTATTTATTTTAATCAGAATGCAAGAATCGTTTTGTCAGTCTTTTTTATAACACAGTTTCTTTAACCACTTGATACAACAATTATTAACTACATTTTTTCCATACATGACACAAGTAGCATCTCGTATGTCTGTCCATGATTTTAAAACCATACAAAGGCTTATACAAACTCTAAACTGGTAAACATTAACTATCATTACATAACAGATCGGTTCACAGCCACTGTTAATTAGTCTAAGCCTAATATCAGAAAATCGCAGGCCAAATTAATCTCAACTGGATACAATGTTGGCCAATTAATGGTCATTAACTATTCAGCTGCCGGTAATGCTATAATTAATTGTTCGTTATGAAACCGTTTTGGTGCCTATTTTGAATAAAAACTACACAAAACAAATGAAATGCCGTAGGAAATAGGACAGTTCCTAATACGGCAGAAAGCTTTAAGAATATATTACCATTGGATGTTGATCCTACCAGTTAGTCTTAAAAGAGAAATAAATATATTTTTTTGCAATCAACATAGAATCTTATTTGAAAAGGCAGAAATTTGAATTCTGCTAAAAAAGCAAAAACCGGGAATAATTTCACATTGAGAAAAAATAGCATTTAGTTCCTTATAACTTTATACTTTTTAATTAACTAACTAGTTAAGTATTTAAGTAATATTTGGATGATTTCTACTTTAACATATAACAAAACCGAAGGCTTATTCCAGAAAGTGTTTCTCAGCGATATTTTTCTTTTGGATTTCGCGTTAAAGTTTCAAAGATACACAATCTTTGAAGAGGCTTCTTATTCACTTACTTATTTGTAATTAGAATTTTATGCGACGTTCAATTTGATAATATACTTCTGTATATTATGCATACTTATTTACTTTAAAAAACCCGCGGTGCACAAAGACTTCTAAAAATAATAAAAACAATATTATTATAAGCTTATTGAAGTCGTTGCGTCGAGGGACCGCTGAATAAAGGAAGAAATTAAAATGCAAGTAAGTTACCAAGGCAAATAAAGAAATTAAAGTATCGAATCGTACAGTCTAAGCTCTCGTAACTTCGTAAACTAGACACCATCGTCAACGTACGTACAACGGTCCCCCGACGCAACGACTTCAATAAGTACATAATAATATTATTTTTATTCTTTTTAGAGGTCTTTTTGTATCGGGGTTTTTTAAATTTTAATTTAATATTTGTGTATTTAGAACACTGTATAATGCTAATTAATTTGTTACGTCTCATCCATAATATAATATTTATTGTTGAGTAAATCAACTAGTAATAATAATAATAAGCAATAATAATATTCAATACTCTTTAAATTACAATAAGTTTAACAGAAATAATTGATCACTAAAGTTGATCCTCTTATGTCGTGAGAAATAATGAAGGATTTATCTTTTAAACCTTTTTGCTGCAAATCATAGATGCTCGTTTTTTTTTTATTGGAAGATTCAAAAGTTTAACAAAACTGACAAAGTGAAGTGGTTTTTATTAAAGAAAAAACATTTCAATCTCTAACATTTTTGAAGATCTGAGATTTTGTAGGAAAAACATTTTACTTAAGATTAATTAAAAGAACTAAAAGTTTCTTACTTACTTATCTCTATAGATTTAAGTTGAAAGCCGTTATCTATAATAAAACTATTTATCTATTTTAAATAATTTAAAACTTACGAGTATATGGGTGTATCGTGGCCTTGTTTGTACCAAATGACAAGACCCATACGATCATCGGGAAGGGCAGGAGTGACGTCACACGGCAGCTCTACATTGCCGCCTGTTGGTGCATATAGAGTATCGATCGTCGCTGAAACAAAAATAATTCATTAATCTTTAGCAATAAAAAATATTTCAAGCTTTATGTCTTCCACATGCGCACAAGCTTTATGTCTTCCAAGTTGCATCGGAAGCTATATATTTAAAGGTGTAAAAATACATTTATTTACCGGCAATTTAGCCATCAAAGGCTTAAAGCTGTTACCCACAATTTGAGGCTATCAATCAGACTTTAAAACGCTACTAAGAGAGGCTTCTTACTTAAGAATACAAGGTACCATTATTACTTTCAACTACCTACTAATAATGTAAAATCGAAAAGAAAGTCTATATAATTTTGTACAATATATCTTGTAATGCGGTTGACTGGAAATCGCTCGAGGTGAATAAAGATCAAATTTTACTGAGGAATTTCTAATAAGCCTATATCAGGATTTGATCCGCCATATTGAACATTCCGAACAAATTGTATTCGCTCCAGATTCTCATTTTCTTACTTAGAATTGGATTGATATTGAAATTATTAAAAATATAATATTATACCGATAAAATACCTATTGTAACATTTAACTCAAATTTAAATTTTACTTTTATTGTTTATTCAGTGATAATTGCTTTTTTAGTATTTTAATATTTTTTATTAATATTTTGTTTCATATAAATATAATTCTTTTTTTTTAGTATTTTTATAATTTTTATTAATATTTTGTTTCATAAAAAACTGATACATATGTAATATAAGACAATTAATTTTTCGTTTAATAAAAAATCTTTTTTAATATGTAACTATATGTTTGATAAGGCACTTGGCAAATCTAATACCAATCATTTCAACGAAATTATTAATAAATTCAACCTTTTCTATTGTATCAGCATACACTTTTCTTTGTATATATTTTCGAATATAATATAATAATAAAAAAGTGAATAAAATCTACATACATATCGTGTTGAAAAAAAGCATTTGAAAACTTATCCAAAAATGTATTATCTTTGCTTGCATTCTAACGAGATATACAAATACTGACATTTCACGTCAATTGGATTGATTGAACTTAAATTGGTTTAGGATTGCAAGACATTTCCCAGAATAAAAACGATGTGGTAATTAATTCAGTCAGAAGTTCAACTAAATACTCATCCATTCAAAATGTATAAAATTAAAATTTTAATTACTTAAAACATAAGTTATATTTATTATTAAGTTATATAATATATACCTATTGTAACATTTAACTCAAATTTCAATTTGAGTTTTATTGTTTATTCAGTGATAATTGTTTTTTTTTTAAATTTTTTTATATATTTTTTATTTTTTTTTAAATAAATATAATGAATAAAAACTGGTACGCATTTCAATTTCAAAATTAAACTATTCATAAAATTTTATTAGTTTAATAAAGAACCGTTTTTAATATGTAACTATCTGTTTGAAAGGGAACTTTGCAAATACAATAACAATAATTTCAACGACGTCACTTTAACGAATTCCACCACATCAAACGATTTTTTTAATTCCTCCCTTCAATCGATTTTTTACATTTCTCCACTTTAATCGATTTTTTCTTTGTATTTATATTTCCGAATACTGTTGAATAAATAAAAGTGAACAAAATCTTCATGTGTATCGTGTTGAAAAAGCACTTGAAAACTAATCTAAAAATGTATAATCTCTGCTTGCACTGTAAGGAGATATACAAATACTGACATTTCACATCAACTAGATTGAAGAACTCAAATTGTTTTAGGATTGAAAGACATTTCGGATAATAAAAACGACGTGGTAATTCCGTCAAAAGTTCAACTAAATACTAATTAGTTCAAAATTAAATGAAATTACAATTTTTATTTCTTTAAAGAGGCTAAAATTAAATTTATGCTTAAATAAATCGTGTAAATATAAATAATGGTTTCCAACAAAAATAATTTCCTTAAGAATAGAATATTAAGTTTTCACAACTACAATTTAATTTTTGTTTTATAAAGTCATTAGAAAATAATTACAAAGATCAAATTATCAGACACAAAGTACGCTCAGAATCGGAACTAATATATGTGAATCAAATAAAAGAACTATCTGTGTGAGAATAGAGTCCATTCTTTAAAATATTTATTTTAATTATAAAATTCAAGTGAAAAATAAAAAGGATGGCGCCAAAATCACTTTATAATATTTTGTGACTGTCTTATCAAAACAAAGCTATTTATATTCTAATTCTGGAATGAATTCGCGACAGCTGGGATTTATTGGACGACTGGTCTTAAGACTATTTGTGTAATGGAAACTCAAAACTTCTTCTTAATTTTAATTAATTTTAAAAAACATTCTCCCTAGGAGAAAATGTCTTCATTATTAACTTATTATTTTAATATTTCTTATTATGAAACAATCTCAACAAGGTAAGATGTGAGCTGTAATTTAGCAATTTACAGTCATTTAGTAGACTTTGTTATCTTAAATATAAGCTATTTACATTATACAACCACGTTATAAATTGTAAAGAGCTAAAACCAAGTTGCTTCTCTTTTGATGTGTTATCCTCACATATAAAATACATGTAAAAGAAAATATATGATACACATTTTTGTGTACAATAAAATATTAAAACAAAATCAAATAAATTAAATTTGAACTTGCAGTGTTCCACAATTCAAAATATAAAGTACATTACACATTAAAATGCACTATAAATGAATTGTACATAATTCAACCTTTTAAGGTAAAAGAAAACCTCGTAACCATAGTTTATAGTTTCCTTTTAAAACAGAGAATTCGTTTAAAGCAGCCGATAAAAATCTTTGCCATTTTAACAATTACTTGCAAAGACGACATGGCTGCATTATTTGATAAATAAGGGTAAAATTTTGGGGTCAGCATGCTAAGATCAGTGAAAGAGGAAATTGATATATATATAAACATATATATACATATTTTGTAAATAGATATTAATTTAATAGTATTTTTATTACACTTACGAAATGTCTCTCTGTCTGTCTTTTTATGTCTGTCTCTAGTTGCACAGTCCCAAAGGGTAGAGTCCCAATGGTAAAATCGTAAGAAACTCCAAAGTACAAGGCAATATTTATTATTCTAGTAAATATTTGTGAACCACGAAGTTTCAACAAATGTTCTCTTTTATAAACATGCGCGGTAACCGTACTTTAGACCTACAAGAGCCTATACAAACCGAAAGGTGATTCTGAACGCCTTCAACCTCCTCTTCAAAATTCATACAATACTTTAAAAGGGTATTGTGTACGAATTACCATATAACCCATTGAAATTCTGGTTAAAAAAATCGATTTCACACTTCGATTTAGTTTACTCAACATTTTTAACTCCAGTCTTTGTTATGAATTTATATTTTTTAACGTACTAATGGAATTTAAAACAATTTATTCTTGTTTCTAGTTATAAACGTACAGTTTAAAAAAATGTAATTTATACTAAACATAGAAATGAATAATTTACTTAAAGAGTATAATATGTCATTTGTTATTTTAGTAATTGCAACAAAATTTCAATACTAATGAAAAGACAGACTCAGGATTAAAAATTATCAATTTATTTAGTAAAATGCATATTTTATGCAAACATTTCCATGATGGATCTTAGAAGAATTCTTTGTTGTTTTTTTATGTTATAAAACTACTGAAAATTCCTATTTTAATAATATTATTCATACTTTAAGAGAAAAACGAAACAAGTATCCTTATTTGTGAATAAAAATAAAGGAATACAAATCAAAATCTAATAAATTTAAATAAGATAAAATATAAAAAATATAACGTACTACCGACCCCGCTGAGATTTATTGGAACCGGATGGAACGACTTTAGAATATCAATGACTGTCCAAACTTTGTTAAAATTAAAAAAGTTAAACAAAAGATAAGTGAGTTTTAAGATAAAATTGTGTAAATTTTATAAAAAGATTATAATAAAGTTGGTATGTCTATGTAATGCTTCTTGATATATTATTGCGAAACTAGACCAAAACATACACGTACAAACACATAGACATGTGTCAAAAATGACGCATTCATGCCCGAAATATAACAAAAGATGTAAATATTTCTATAATATAACCATTTCAAGCAATACCATTCAGAATATTATTTAAAATGTGCAGTTTTAAAGAATCAAGCCTTGGCAAAGGAATTCTTTTGTACAATTTTACGACCGGACGGTCCTAATCGATTGGATTTAGTGTTGTCCCATAAGAGACATAAGATATATCGATATTGAATAAAAAAAAGATTTTAATTATTTGTGTTGTTTCTCTTCTTTTAATTACAATACTTAGTTAACAATGTTCTAGCTTGGAAATATCGAAAATAAAGTAACGAATGAATTATATTAAAGTATTGATTACATCCCGTAGGCTCCAAAAAAGTAACGGTAGTAAGAAATGCATTCGCTAGACCGATTTTTACGCCGACTAACATTACAAAATTTGTCTTTCCTAAAACCTTATTTCAACGGTATAATCCACAATCTTATTTTAGGAAAGGTCAATTTTAAAAAAGACCTTTACTTAAGAAAGATTGTAGATTATACTAGTAAAATATTAAATTTTAAAATAAATTAGAACACCGTCCATAGTAAATAAAGGTAAATAATAAAGACTCTAAATTAAAATTTCTCCTACACACAGAAACTAATTAAAATAATTACCAACATAAAAAATATAAAAAAAACATCGATACGTACCAGCACATCACTATCAAAACAAAAACGTCCCACGCCAGGTGTTCACAATCTGATCCAGAATCAACATCCAACAAAGAGACCGTTCATAATCCAAAGTTCTCTGAATCTTAGATAATCGAGCAGGAATCGAACGACTCATTATTGTGGAATAATAATGAGGTGCCTTTGACGCCGGTTCGGAAAAAAAAAATAAAGCGGGGCGCGTCTATTGTATATTTTTTGGTTTTGTTCGGTATGGAGCCAAATTAAATGAAACCGCAAAATGTTCAATGTTTTTCACAGATTTTTTTACATTTATGTAACCTAATTTAATATTTCTGTATATCTAAAATATTTATTTTTATATTACCGAAACGAGTTTAATTTTTTTTGTGAATTTTCAATTTCTCAAATGGATCTTATATTAGAATATTGATTTTAACTATATATACAATATTAACCTATTACATTAAAAACTAACTAGTAACTTAATAACACCTCTGTTTAAAACATTTAAATACTTGACAGCAAAATTACCTCTGCGTAAAAGACACGGTACCGATGAAAAAAGTAGCGCAAGAGGCAACGTAATTATACCCTCACGGTTTTAGGCCTCGGGGGCTTAACATCTCGTTCCAGTAGTACCCTTTAATTGTTACTTGTTTTATTGTGTATTGCAGCTTTGATTGTATTTAAACGTGAAGAAGATTGCTATTTATTTATTTTATAGGTGAAAATACTATCATGGTTAAATGAAATGGTCTATACAAAGAAAGGAGTGGATGATATATGGACTTTTGTGTATCTTTTTTGAGAGGTGATATATGTCTATCCTTTGTTCAATGGCCGCTAGCATGTATTGTGTATTTTATACTTTTTGTACGTCAACAGATTGAAAATATATGCAAATATAAAACACAATAGATGTTGAATTTGATAACTTAATTTGTCGATGAGTTTGAGACTAACGGTGATTTATCGATTGTATTATTAACAATACTATTACGTCGTTATGCCATAATGGATGGACCGAGAGCTCTTCATGAAATATTGAACAAAAAGAAGAATTGCTACGAGTACATAACAATAATAATAAAAATTATAGTTGCTAAACAAAGATACCTAAAACCTTTTTCAATCTTATATATGAATATTTAATTATGAAATACTTCTCAAATAAAAAAAAAATATTTTATTTGTAGAGAAAAATATTTCTTACCTCAAATTAAACAACTGATGCGATAAAATGTAATAAGACAGGAGAAGTTATCTTAATAGAAATGAAAGATTTGGTGAAGTTTATATATTATTATTAAAATCTCAGAAGATTACAGCAAACCAACATTTATCGAATCGTAAAACCCCTTTTAAAATGTTATTACCAGCGTATTTACATGGACGGATATTTCCCGCAACGATGGGGAGATCCCAAGATTTACTGGCAAGCGGGCGTAACTTTGAAAGAAAGACGTAGGTACTGATTCTAAGAATTGAGGTCAATTTAAAAGTAGATTGAACTATTTCAATGTCCTGAATATTAAATGAAGTTAAGAATTTTAATTGAACTTCGATATAGTTTTATATAAACGTTATGTTCGTTGATAATAGGTTTCTCAAATAAAAAAATTTAATTAAAACCCACAGTGAGCTGTAACATGTGATAAATTTGTTGAATGTTTTAAACCAGTTGATATACAAACATAATCTAGAATAAATTATCATAAGTCCAACACCCACTTGGAGAATTTTCGAACCGCATTCAGTAATGTGTGGTCTTCCACACATTATTATAACACCTAACACCTCTAGACATGTAAATTATTCACGTGTTATCACAGCAAAGCAGCCTTTACTACGGAAAGACAAATGCTCTAGTACTAACATTAGGCGATTTATAATTAGAGGGCCACTAACTGTGACACAAAATTAGGCAATTTTGAAATGTTCTATATTATAGTTTTAGCACTTTAGTGGCAATTAAATGACAATTAAAATGTAACAGGATGTAAAGTACCGCAATTCATATACATTTTAGAAATCAAACTAAAATGTCTGAAATCATAATTACTTAAATGGTTTATTTGAGCCAGTTTTCACAAAGAGTAATAAAGCAATCTTTCTTTGACTTTAACAGAAAGCAAAGTATAATGTCTCGGCTGCAATGACCTTATCTTTGTCTGCTGGGAATACTTATAAAAATGCAATGCTTTCAAAATGCACTGGCTACAGTTATGATCTGAATTTTCTAAAGATGCTTCTAGAACGATCTTGTCATAAAAATCTCGACACGACCTTGACCGTAAAACTACAAACAAGACAGACCTTGAAGAAAATACAACCTCTGTAAATGTTTTATCCAAGATTACCATTTTGTATTCTAATTTTTTGCCCTAAGTGTAGAAATCTTTTTTTGAGAATTTAGTAAACTGTTTAGCTTTCTACCTGATTTAGATATGTGTTTTTCGAAACAAAATTTTCGGGTACAATGGGTTTAATTTTGACAAAGAATGAATGAATGAACATTGAATACAATGAAAACATTGTATTTCTATTCATCTTTATGACAGCAATATGGATACCTAAAACAAAGACATTTTAAACCGTGGAATCAAAAGAGAATAAAACCAAACGGCGTAGACACCAAATAAAGTTGAAGACACAGTTCTGAATAAATTCAGACATTTGAATCCGGTGGAAGTGCTACTTTGAAAAGTTTTTTGTTAACAAACTCCACTTAGAAGTCGGATCCGTTCAGAGTAAAACCATTTCTTTTAGATTCAACAATCAAGATTACTCTAGTTTATACGCTGTAAGTGTCAACTTCAGGATAATTTCGTCTAACCGGTAGTTATTGGCATCCATAAGTTTTATAGGCAATAACGTAAACTTAGGAAGTAGCACGTAAAATTTTGTAAGGGCATAAAGATGTTTTATGTTCATAGCAAGTTAAGGGCAATCGTAAATAAAACCGCCCTCCAAAACTTTGTGACGTACGACTCAAGCGTGGCGGTTTATCGCCTTTTTTGTGGGTATTATCAAAAATATAAGTCCTAGGAGGATATTTTTGCGCAAAGTAAAGCATATTCAAAAAGCTGAAAGTATACAAGTAAGGTTTTAAAATAACAATGTAGTCCACGTCTATGCTGGAACTATCCTGACTTTAAGACTTTAACTACTTTTTTAAGATTTAACGTAGACTAATACGTTAAATCTTAAAAATTAAGAGCTATTTCGAAGAAACAAACACCCCGTTGAAGAAAACACATTATGATAAAATTAGATTAAGGAGAAAAACAAAGACCATAAAGTGTTAATTTTTTAAGAAAAGCGTGTTTTTTAATAAGAAAAATGTGGTGACAAAAAGATGGCAATAAATATTAATATTTCTTCATTGTCTTTCTTTTTGAAAAACTCAAAATTATAAAAAAAAAACAAAATTACTTTAAGAAATTTCGACTTTCAGTAAGATGGATATAATGTTTTTTTTTTTTTTAATCAAGTCGTATGAATGCTTCCGAGATGTGACATAACTTTTGCCAAAAACGTCAAACGTCATTATGCGGGACAGTTTTTTATATCTTTCTATAAAAAACGGAATAGACGGATTTAAGGAGTAATCTCTTGGCAGGTAATTTAATGTGACCCGGTAACGTCACGTCATAGCTTTGTAATGAAATTCCCCGGATGATTTGCCATATGTGAGAGTTTAAAATTAAATCCTCTGATGAATACTTAGGAGGCGAAACTGAATGTCATTCATTATATAATTGATTCATTTATATATAACATATTCTAATGTTTGATAATTTAGATAAATAAATAAACTATTTGTAGTAAAATCCATTTTATATTAATTACGGTAACCTACAGAAAATTGTTTAGAAGTGATCTATTTTGAAGACCAGAATTCACTATGTATGTTATAATAATTTTTAATACTTAATAAACAAATGACATCTTGGAAGACATAATTTTATATAAAGGTAGTTTCATCGAATAATAATTTTTGATATACCTTTCTGATATTATTTTTTGTATCCTAAAGCCAATTATGAAGGGTTGCAAGAGAATATAATAAGCAAATCTAAGGATTTCTATTCAATATAAGGCACATTTCTTTGCTATTTCTTTTTTATCCAAGTTCTTTATATGTATAGATTTTTAAGAAATATTGTAATATTATTATAAGGAATAAAAATTGTATATTATTTCTTTGAATTAAATTAATATATAATCCTATTCTTTGGCAGTCACTTTAATTGTTAAACTGATATTTATTAGGTAAGAGTTCTATAGTTCTCTTTGATTTCAGAGTTGATAGAATTGAGTAGAACGTTATTAAAAAAAACAATAATAACTACCATACTGCGGCTAAAACTACTAAAAGTATTTAACTAATTTCGCAAAAATAAATGCAAATACTTATATTTACATTGTCAGCAATAAAAAGGGTTCATCATCTTGTAACAAGACTCAGCACTTACTTCATATATCTTACGATATGGGACAGAAGGGATAATGTATCGTAGGGGCATCTTTTCTCACGACATGCTGTCACAGCAATGGATAGACCAATAGATCATCTTGACATATATGTGGTGAATACTTCAATATTTTATGCCAGGCATCTCAAAAATTTTATCCAATCTATTTGATTGAAATAGTCAGATTCAAATTATATCAATAGTATCTAAAATTATATCTATACAAATAATAAAATTGTCACGGATCCATTTCTGTACATGGAAAATATTAAAAAAAATCATAGGGGCCGTTTATAAGAACAAGAGAACCCAAAACAATGGTTTTTCAGTTTGTCTGTTTGTCTGCATGTCTGTATGTTTCTACAAGCTAATTTTAGAAACGGCTTAACCAATTTGAATGTGGTTTTCAGAAATATATTACCACAGTCTTCACTTAACATTAAGTGTTTATGTTATCTAAATCGGTTAAAAAATAAAAAAAAAATGTCAATTTATTTCAATCACGTTATTACGTACGTATTGGTACTATGCTAATCTTATTCTATAAATGTAATAAATCTGTGAGTCAGGATGTGAAGTGATAACTAACAGAATCCATTTTCAGCATTTTAAAAATCTTTGTCTGTTTATCTATTTATCTTTTAGTTGTGCACAAAAATTGTTCAAAAATTCGTACAGAGCTTTATAAGAGCTAGAGTACCCAAAACAATGTTTTTCATTTTTTCTGTTCGTCTTATGTCTGTATGTTTGTGCACGCTAATCTCAAAAGCGGATAAATCGATTTGGATGCAGTTTTCGGGAATATATTGCCATGGGATTCACTTTATATTTTTTTAACAGTTGGTTAACAAATAAAGAAATTATTAATTTTTTATTGTTTTATTTTGAAAGTTTATAGTTTTTACATATTTTGGTAAGTAGAAAGGGTACTTTTTATTTAAATCGAAATCTACGCGTACGAAGTCGCAGGCACAGCTAGTCAATAATATATCTATCATTCCCAACAGATACTTTATTTAACAAACTTATGGTTTCCTTATTATTTAGCCACTTATGCGATTCATTTAATTGAAACATGATCAAGGAACATTGCAAATTTTAATCAAGAGCTGGTTAATTAAAAATCTTTGCATATACTTTGCTAGTTCAGATCAAATAAAATAACTTAAATATAGACTGGAAACATACACGATATTAAGTGTTCTTCGGTTAATGTACCAATAAATCAAGAGCAATTGAGTTCTGTCACTTTAGAAAGCATCTGAATTGATATGACACCGTCGCGAAATAAATTGGCTTGTTACCAGTCCGTTAATCACTCAATGAATGCATTTAACGGGCCTTTATGGTTATTGCGTCTGTCTGTGTATCTGTAGCTACAAATTCTGCAATGGCTTACAATTTGCATAAAGCTGAATATTTATAATAATAATAATAATTTATTTGCGTAGTAAAAACATGTACATTGATTAATCATAACAATACAAGGCATTTAAAAAAATTCACTAACAATTATGGTAACTCTAGCGCCTTTGCTAAGTTGACAAGACAACTTGTATTGTATTGTTTATTCATTAACACCATCATATTTCTTAATATGTGAATCCCAGAAGATCATTTAAACGGTATTATCATAAGATATTAAAAGTATACCAACAAAGTTATACATTCGATTCGAATAAAAGAGAATCTGCAATGAATACTATTCTATTTATGGCAAGTGTGTATGATACAGCGAATAAGTCCGTCGTATCTCATTAGAACTCGATACCAATGCGGATCACATGCGGCTCACCACGTGCTATTCCTGGATAATCCTTACACATGAACTGAGTTTGATTTAACTTACTGATAATAAAGTACCTATCTGTTAAGTAATCACTCAAATGTTACAAATTAAACAAAAATAATCCTATACATTTAAAAAATAAAGTTAAAAAGATTTTTTATCAACAAAAATCTTGCACTGATGATACTTCAAATTAGGAAAAGTCACTAAACTCCATGGATAAAACATGGTGGAAACTTAATATGTATTTGTATATTGTACTGTATATTGAATTTAAATTGAAACCTTACAATGAAACGGTACAACATAGTTCAAATTTGCGCCCGCAAAAGACATCATGTACAGATTAATATAAAATGTCTGTTCTGGATTGTTTAAAGATTAAAAAGTCTTTTTAATCGAAAACTTAAAGCGATAAAAAATACCGAAAATATGTTTCATATAAAACCTGAATCTTCCACGCAATACAAAGTTATAATATTTAAAATTAAAGAAAATAATGAAATTATGTGAAGGTATATATAGGTAAATTTATTTTAAACTAGCTATGACTGCAGCTTCGTACGCGTAGATTTCGACAAAACCGAATGTCTTGATTCTTGACATTTACAGTAACGACAGCGTCAAGTCGGTAAGTGCCGCCATTTTAAAAATATTATCTACTTGTTAGTCAATTTGACTATTGATAAGTATTGGTGTAATTTTTTTAATAATATGTGTGAATGATTATTTTCCGTTATTTGTTTGTTATATCATGCTAAATCGTGTTCATTGTGCCAAAAATGATAAATATTTTTGTTTTAAACTCCGAGAATAGTGGCTCATTATAAGATAGAATTTATTTTTACTTATTTTTTATACTTAATTAGACTGATGCCTTAGATCTCACTAAAAAAGTTACTAAGACATTGTTTTTCATTATTAATTTTAGTAAACTATTTTTACTAATTTTTAGTAAACTTCTTATTAAAATAAACAAATATATTTGTATGTTTATGACCTATAAATTATTTTTGGAGCAATTAATGAAGAGATAGTCAAAACGACTAATTATTAGTATTACCGTTTGAAAAAAATGATAAGTAGGTACTCTAGGGTTAAGCTCTGGTAGAATTACACAAGATTACTAGAGTAGCAGTAATCTTGTGTAGTAGATACTTCTACTTCTACTAATAGATACTTCTCAGAATTATACAAGTTCAACCATACTGCACTCTTCCGATAAACGAAGCATTTTATATGTATTCTTTTTGTTTACATACTACATCATACTGTTATGAACATATAGGCCATTACACTATACATTTAGAATTTATTTAGAAAATTTTATGTTACCAATCACCATTTCATTTTAAGTATTAAAATAAATATAATTATTTTTTAATTCAGTTTAATTGAATTCCACCATATTTTAGGCATATGATCATCAATGATGATGATCATCAATTTCTTGAAATAATTTCGAATTGTTAACTATGTAGAAAGATGATGATCATTCCCATAAAACATAAATTATACTAGAACGACCAGTTTTTGTTTTAATTTACTAACCACTTCTTAAAAGTCATTCGTAAGATTTAAGGTATTTTATATATGAGAAGTAGTTTCAACAATACTAATATATTACTATAAGACTAACTAAATTATATTTTAAATTTATCACTACCGGATGATTAGATTTGATATACATACAATAAAAACAGATATTTCAAACATATATTACAACACCGAATTCGGTGTAGTTTCAAACCTATATTTCAAACAGATATTTGAAATATATTTACACGGTGTGTTTTTATTAACCTTTTTTGTCATAAGCATATTACATATTTTCAATTTCCACTATTATTAACAACATTGTTAAAAAAGAAAAGCAAATAGATGATCAATATCTCTAACGAGCGGTTTTTTTCCTTAAAGGCCTATTTCAATTTGATTGATTACTCTAATGTTGATTAGTTCGAGACCATTTTTGTTCTACTTGTTCTAATAAGAATTTATTTAGCTTATTTGGTTTCTTTTTATTTTATATAGCTTTCTTTTAGTGAAAATAAAACTTTTATTTAATTAGAATTAAACTTATATTCTAAACGTAATTAACAAGTATTATTTTAAAATAACCTTACATATTATCTAGATTTTCAATGTTACAATTAGCTAATAACAGACAAGACTAGTTCTGCCCTCGGCGGTTTATAATGAACTGTTATTGCGGCCCTTTGAAGTCAAACACCAACAGCTAAATTATCTTTAGAAGTAATTTATCTTTAATAGAAAATTATTTGCAATTAAAACTTTGTAGTTTTCAAAATGAAATTTTGGAAGTTTGTTTGGAATTTAAATAAAATTTTTTAAATACTTAATTTTTCAGACAGGTGAAATTCGGTTTATGAATATAGTTTCAGGTTCATAATAACTTTTGACGAAAATTACAATTCTCGTTTTAATACAACATTTGATCTCACGTTGTGATTATACTGAAGTTGGAAGTCTTCATCGCCTCCATTAATAATGTATATAATGAGATGATTTTAATTATGTGGATATTTTTTTCCCTTGCTTTGAGAAAACTGTTACAAGTGTCACAAGTATACAAATATTCTCATCAAAACTATTTTATGAAATTTGACTTCTCTGAGATATTTTTATCACTTTGAAACTTACGTATTTTTCTCTTTGAATTCTTGCACAAATATATGGCATGCTTTACAATCTAGACAGTACTTTATTTGTCAACTGTGAAAAGAGAGTGCAATCTCAAAATACAATTGTATTAGGTGGTGTATCGAAAATCATTTTTATTTTGCACTTTGTGAGTTATGTAGGATATAAAAGATACATACAATTTGGCACATAACGAAATTAAATGAACAGATAACATGAGAAGGAATTAAATTCTAAATTTAGTTTACAGTTTAAAGTATAAGTCTTAAAGGTCAGTACAAAGTTACTACTCGTGCCCTTTTTAATGACATTGGCACTGGCCAATCTTTACTTCAAGTTTACGGCCTTAAAAAGGTTCAAGGCTCAGTAGCCTTGAACTTTTTTAAATAGACGCAGTCATGTTAGATGTACAGAAAAAAAAAACATTTTCCCTCACATACTTAAATATAAAAATAAAAAATAAAAGTTTCTTCATATTTTATATAAAAAGTTAAAACTTTTTTTTTTTCAAACTTTATCTACATTTATTTATAGTAAATATACCATTTTGGTTGATAACTCTTTCCCATCTTGTAGGAAGTGACATGAGTTGCTATACAAATTTTATGACTTCTTAAAAAAAAAACGAGACGAATCGTTTTGGTAGTCCTCTCTAGATTAGTAGTTAACCTGACAAAGGGTTAAGATTTCTGTAGTGATTGAAACAGGTAGAAATTTGAAGGTTCAAGATCAGAGCTATTCGGCGGATGCACTAATACCATGCCATGCCATGCCGAACTCTCTTAAGTTTTGCTGCGTGGCTAAAGCATGTTCTATCGTTATAGTGATGAAAGACCAAAAGTGTGGTCTTTCAACACGATAACGATAGCTCTATTGATCAATTGAGCCCTCTTTCTTTCAAATTCTTGCTTTAATCTCATCAGCTGTTGGCAGTAAACATCCGAATCGATGGTTCTACCTGGCGGTTAAAGTTCATAATGAACAATGCTTTCTAGTCCACACTCCATCAACTCATTGCAAATTAACTTAGACTTGCTTCACAGATTAATATGTGAAGGAAGTCTAGGTTAGTTAGGTAGACTAGTATGTGAAGCTTGACGACATTTGACCACTACCCTTTTCACACCAACAATTATGAACATTTTCATAACCAGTTATTAATCTGATCAGAAACGGGTCAGTTTCGTTACTCCTTAATAAAGAATCGCAAATAAGTACAAGGTTCGTTTCAGTGAGCTCGTGTGTCACCCAAATATCGAGCTTTTTTGTGTATTCAGCTTTTTTCAAATGGGTCAAAACTGTTTTGTGGTCAATCTCTAGTTCATTTAGGTCGTTATTACTGATATGCCGATCTTGGTTTACTGTTATTAAAAATTAAGTTTGTTTTTTTTTGTAACAAGGCGATCAGAACCAGCTGCATCTTTAACATAAAAATTACCGGATTAAAGAAACTTAAACCAACTTTGTATTTTGTTAATAATGAATGTCACAATTTTTTTTGCGTCATTCGTCACATTTTTTTTTCTTTTGTAAAACTTTAAAATGTATCGCTCTTCTTCTTCTTAATTAGTTTCAATCATTTTTATAGAAAGAAAAACAAATGAAAAATGGCGGGAAACAACACTTTACATAATTGTTTCCTTTTTTTAATGTAGCCGTTGTAATTAATGTCATTAAAGCCAGCCAATTAAGAACAGTACAACAAAATTTGTATTACAAGTTCATACATACTATATGCAAACCTTTTACCTATTATATAAAAAAAAAACATATGTTGAGCGGATTGAGTAAGCAAAATTTAGTATTTTACTTTGTTATTTTGGTAGTAGTCCCAGTTGACACATTAATACTGAGCAGACTCAGCTTATATTGTCTACAATAATGTAATACAAGGTAAACTTGGTGGAAGGCCCATAGTTGGAATATTTCAAAAGTAATCGTTTAGGTTAGTGTGTAGTGCCACAAAATAAACCATTCGTACTCAAATAAAGAATTTTAGTTATTTATAACAAATAATATTATATTTTGTAAAGTATTTAAATGAAAATTAATAATTTCTTTGAAATATTAATTAAAGTTACAATCATTTTTAATAATAAAATTATGATTAATTATTCTATGAAGTTTAATTTCAATACAATGCTCAACATTTTCAATCTCTATTGTGTAAAACTTGAAAATCAGTGCTTTTTGACATGAAATATTTGTCACAATTATTTAAACTTACTATAACTGGAATAAAAGACTTTTTTTTAAACAAAACAGGCCTATTCATTTTTCCCTAATAGTCTGTTTTACAAATTCCTTAGCGGAACGTATATATAATATATAAGTTCCGTATATATAAACGTATATATAATAAAATAATTATGTCACCCTTATTTAAAGGAAATAGCTTTCATTTAAACAAAATATACATTGCAAAAATTACCGCCCCGTTGGTCGAGTGGTTAGCGCAGACACCTAACCTTTAGCGACGCAATGGGGCTCGGGTTCGATCCCCGACAGAGACAGGCATGTATGTGATAGATGTCTGTATTTCTGGATTTGGTAGTTTATTAAATATATTCTAAGTATTTATAATATTATGTATTTCTATGTATTTTATATAAGGGTCTAACACCCTTAACACAAGCAAATAATTAGCTTACTTAGGGGTTAGATCAATGTGTGTAACTTGTCCTGTAATATTATTATTATTGTATTATTGCAAATGTGAAACTTCAGGCACTAGTAGAATGGTTTTAAGTGAGGCCCTTGGAATTTTCAGGAAGATTTATTTTTATTTTTTACGGTATTAACTATATAGTCACTATCGTAAATTTATATAGATATAGAATGAAAAATAAACCGATACGGGCAGGGATTCGAACCCGCAACTACTGGGAAACCGTCCCGTCGCTCTACCAACTGAGCTACCGTATCGCTCTCCGCCTCGGTGAATTGAGCATTCTATATGTGATCGTCTTTATCGGGACGGTGGTGACATCTATTAGGTTACTTCCAAAAATCCTTATTCCCGAAATTAAACAAAACAAACAACAACAAACACAACATAGTCACTATCGTAATTGATATGTGAGAATAAATTTAAAAATGAATTGATTTGAATAAATTATTAATATAAATGTTAAAAATTATTTAATTAATAAATAAAGAAAGCTAGTATACAAAGCTCTCATATTTATAAGGGCTTATTCTCATTGTAAAGCAACATCTATAGAAATGTTAGTAGATAGTTTATTTTTAGGTTTTCCTATAGTCAACATAGTTTAAACAGAGTAAACACAGGCTTAGGAAACAATAAAGCGTTTTATAAGCGATTTATGTTAAAAACAGTCCATCCAGAAAAGACATGTCTTTAGTAATAGAGACAGAAACAAATAGTTTATTTATAATAATAATAATAATAGTAATGATCTTCTTAGATCAGATCAGATTTGAATTTAATTTAAGTAATGATCGTTCATTACTTTAAATTATTAAATTTATTAAATTAAATTCAAATTCAAAATTATAACAGGATTATGTTTTTCCAATATTTTCATGCCAAGAGAATAAGACAAAAAGGTTAAATTAAAATTACGAAAACCCTAAATTCCTGAACGTATAACCATAATCACGTTCAATTGCAGCCAAGTTTTATAATTGTAAATTGTTCAAACAGCCCATAACAAACATGCGATACAAAGCATCATTCATAATGGCCGTTACAGAAAAAATTAAAAGTCCTAACTGCGCATCATAACAATCAGCAAACATGGATGTCGGGAACGACTTTAATCTATATTGTTTAAAACATAACGATCAATTTCCGACCAACATGAAATGTTGGGTTATTGTTGGTCTAAATGATGGTCCAAACAGCTTTGACGTGTGTAATTCGGTTTATTGCAACGCAATTGGACCACATGTATATACATAAATGAACACATTTTACAATGGTAGTAAAAGTTATAGTCGTATTAAAACGAGAGATTGCAACATTGTAATAATTTCGATTCCAAAACACTTTTTACTGCTGGTAACAGTTAAATTGAAATTGCAAGTACTTCAATAGTAAAAAAGTGTAGTCAAGACAGTGTGCTCAGGGAATTTTTATTAGTTCAGAAATCTTTCAAAGCTAAAATTTTCTTTTAACTGCGCTATTGGGAATGTGAAATTAAAAAAATAGGTCTTTGAGTAAAGAGGGCTACAACAGTTATGATTCAAGTGCTACATACATGCCTACGACATATCTACTTATGGTGCTACCAACGCCTCTCTATTGCTCACAAAAACCGAATAAATAATATACGAAATAATCGTTGTATAAGTAAACGTTTCTTACATAAATAGACATAAATGGCTAACCTTCAGTAAATCACATAAACATTCAAGAAAAATAATTAAGTGATTCAGGGTTTAAATACAAGAAAAAAAAATAGGCCATAAATTTTTTTGAAAACCTTTGTGTTAGGGGTCTCGTTAGTTTAATATTAAATGTCAAATTTAGAGGTGGCATTATTAAGAAGTTGTAACCATATCCTTACCATAATAATTCTTTGAAGTTATTATGTTATTAATAAAAACTAAATTCAAGGCGATATAGAATTCTCTTTAAGATAATCAGAGTTGAAAATCATAAAGTCTTATACCGAAATCAAAATAGTTGCTCTTAAGCCAATGAGGGTTGACCGCAAGCACATCGTAAATTTAACTCGGCCTTTAACGATAGGTCGTTATCGTTAGCTACTATGAGTTCTCGATACGATATAAATATAAGTTAACGTATTAACCAAAAACTGTAAGAATATAGCAAGTTGATATTAGCCGCTGGTCAATCTAAAACCATGTAATAAAATTAAGAATTGTTTTGGATTTTAGTTTTATTAATAATAATTGCCATTGGTTGTCGTCGTCTTTTAAATGAAATTAAGTGATTTTTTTATATTCATTTACGTTTTGAAGTATAACATTATTTTAATGTAACATTTTATATATACATATACATTTTTGTACGTATACATTTTGGTGTAATTCTGTAAATGTCTTGTTACGTATTTTATTGAATACATAGGTAAAAGGTACAAAACGTGAAGGTTCTTCAAGGTAAATATTTATGTTGAAGAAATTTATTTACACTTTATTTATATACCAAGTATTTCAAACTACACTTGTCTTACGAAACAACAATTTGTGAGTTTTGTTTCGAGATTTTATTATTTTTTTTGTAGATATATAGTAATTTAAAAAAGTTCCAATTTTGTTATACTAAATATACAAGGTATCACATAAAATAATTGGGTTATTTATTTCTTGACCATAATCAATAGGTATTTTAGTCAGTCAGTAACTCGTTGCTTTATAGTTTTTGAATTAGACGTTTAAACTGCGTTAAAGTATTTATAAAAAAATATTATGACATAAAAGTATACTTCATCTCATTCTTAGTCCTTCTCGTACTCTTCCTACGTTCGAGTGTTCATCGAGAACCACAAGTAGCGCTGCAATCTCATGATATAATTTAGTCATAAACTAACGCAGACAGTACTATCAAGAGAACGAGAATCCATGGGGTTACATCGTTTCATATTATGGGGTTTATGGCTCCCGGATCAAACTGATAAAGATATTTTATAGTATACCCATAAACATTTGTGATGATTTGTTGGTAGTTTAAAATTTATACGGCTTAATTATTTAATACGATACATAATAATAAGTACTACATTGTTTCTGATTGGTAAGACGAATTTATCATTAAATTTTGTATATAAAATACAATTAGTGAATATTAATATGAATTTAAAAAAAATCAGCTTATAAATCTATTTATAAACCTAGTCCAATCATTTACTATCAGATTACATTCAAATAAAGTGTGACTTTGGCACTAAAATTAAATATTTTTTCTTACACCTCTATTTAAAAGATACAATATAATATAAGACTGATACTGATAATCTAAGACTGATAAGTTTGCTCAACAGATTGTTTACATACATTTAAAGCGCTTGCTTTATTTGTGAATTAAACTTATTTTTATTGAAATATTGGTAATATAATCAACTTGAGCCAAATTAAGTAAACTATTTTAACATAAACTGGGACTCATTTCGTGTTCTGGATAACTTAACCAAGGTTACGAGGCGGTGGCCCGTGCGGTCTTTGTATTGCAAATTTGTCTGATTCTACATTTCCTGCATTTAATATTGTGGACTGTTTGAAGGCGTTGTGTTAAGCTGTTAGACTCAGTTCAGTATGAATGTAGTTCGCAGTTTAATTATGATTATTTCATATTATTTGAATTAAAATAATTGTCATTGTTAACCAAATAATGATGATTATTAAATACTAGCTGTGCCTTCGTACGAGTAGATTTCGATTTTGATAAAACGTACCCATTGTACTTACGAATGTTTGTAAAAACTATAAACTTTCAAACTGGTAAGCAGCAATGGTACAACAATAAGAGGTTATTAACTTATTTATTTCTTAACCGATTGTTAAAAAAAAAAACAAAATATAAAGTGAATCCCATGACAATATATTCCCAAAAACTACATCCAAATCAATTAATACGTTTCTGAGATTAGAGTGCACAAATATTCAGACATACAGACGAACAGATAAAGTGAAAAAACATTGTTTTGGGTTCTCTTGCTTATATAGTATTTTTTTTTCGTGTTGTATGCACAACTAATAGACAAAAAGATAAACACACAAAGATTTTAGAAATGCTCTGAATGGTTTCTGTTCGTTATCACTCCACATCCTGGTATATATTTTTTTAAATATTTTCAATGTACAAAGACTACTCCTCTACAGATTTATTACATGTATAGAAGAATAAGATTTTCATGGTACCTATTACGTGGTTGGCAAAAATTTACATAACTTTTTTTCTTTATTGATTTAGATGAAATAAACACCAAATGCTAAGTGAAGACCGTGATAATATATTCCTGAAACCGCATTCAAATTGGTTAAGCCATTTCTGAGATTATCTCGCACAAACATACCGATATACAGACAAACTAAAAACCATTGTTTTGGGTTCTCTAGCTCTCATAAAGGCCCCCTATGATATATTTTTTTTATATTTTCCATTTACAGAAATGGTTTAGTGACAATTTTATTATACGTACAGATATATTTATACGGCTGTGTTCACGTAAACGACTTTTTCTAGCATGGCGACTAATTTACGTGAACATAACAATGTATATTTAATAATCATTTCACATTGATAAAGATGAAGAAGTGTACATATTCGATATACTGTGGTAGATTGATATTCGATATTGATCTGAATTTACCATATATTTGAATACAAATATTGTTTATTTATAAATGCTTTTATATAATTAATTAAAATGCATGCATACAATATTTTCGATTCGATGTATACACAAGCATAAATATCAATTTCTGTATTCAATTGAAAAGATGTAGTGGAGAAAAAAATAGCTAGAGAGACAGAGAGATATGGAGAGAAAAGGAAAAGATATTGTTCGGATTTTTTAATCATTAAACTCCCTTTTAAAGAACCATTCTATTAGAAGTGTATTCGTAGCTTATTACGAATAGTTGTATCCCCGCTGAGTTATAATCTCATACTGTGTTTCAATTTGATAGTTTTAGTGCCTCCGTGTGACAGCAATTTGTATTGTAAATTCCACTTGTTTACTGCATATTGAGTCAGGGAATTAAATTTCCGTTTTACAGATGTTTTTATTGTATTTTGATTGTAATAAAATATAGAAATAATTTGTTGTAATATAGGGTTCTTGAAAATTTTCATAGATTGTTTTCATTCTGTGTAAAAGTTGTTAATTATTATACTAAAATATTTAAAAATACATTCATAATTATCTCTCGTCTTATTCTATATTTTAAATATTTATGCTCAGAAATATATGTATACTATGACAATTTCCATACAAATGTTCGTTAATTCCAAATGAACTGCTGTTCTATAATTATATTGCTTATTTAGCATACAAAAAGAAATGTATAAAAGTACATCCTCATCGTAAAAATAAATCTGTTTGATAACGATTCAATTTGTATAGCTGTTACATTCTGTAATTGTAACATATGAATGGGGTCTAAACAAAAAGTCCTGGATTAAAATCCGCTTACAAATACCTGTTCTAATTTATTTATGTCTGTGTGGTTTAAATATTACAAAAAATATATATTCTTTATTATTTCTTTTTATTATGCATAAATATTTTAAATTCCCAAATCGTTCATTTCAATCTATTTCAAATACCGAAAGATTCAATTTAATTTATTTCGGGGGGCCGTAATAATTAAGCTTTTGAGGCGGAAGGGAGATAAACCTGTGTCACACTCAGTAAACAAATTATTGTATTAGATATAATATTATTATTATTATTATATTATAATAATGCAATAAATAAATCATATTATTAAACAGAAAACTTTAAGTTAATTCTTTCGATTAAATTTTTATTATGTTCGTGTAGGTACCTACTACCTTCAAAAAACATATAAGATAACTAACTCCTTTTTAATTTTAAGTGTTATCTTCTCATTTGAATTACAATGTAATTAAATTTATTTCTTTCATTACTTATATATTATATTTAGTATCTCTACGTACTTATATTATGTATAAATCAAATAATTACATAAGTTGTATATAATTTACAATAAATACATTTACGAATAATTGACATTTCATTGAATTATAAATATTGAATTTCAATAATGGTTGTTTGTTCATTATTCGGAAATAATATACCTATTATCTTTATAAATTATGCTTATAAATATTAACTTTACTTTGAAACATATTTTAATTCCGAAGACAAAAAAATAATATTAAAACAGTTTTATTATAATAAGTATAGGAACACTTCTATAATTAATCAATTCAAAATATAATCATTAATCATTGAGTAATTTGTTTTGATTGTAAACTTAACTGCCGCTGCGTTGGAAGATTTATAACATCAGTGTAAGAGTTGCTGGGAGGAAAAGATGTAGGTCAGGGGTGGTCAACATGTTGCACAAGGGGTCGCATTCAAAATACTAACGAATAAATGGTTTCCAAACTAAATCTATTCCTGTATGTGCATCTGTAATATAAAATAAAAAATGTTTTTGTTTTATTTTTTTATTTACATATAAAAAATAAATGTATTCATTTAACAAGCTTTTTATAATAAAATTTATATAAAGTAAAAGTTAGTATAAATATTCAAATTTCACATCACAATTCTAATTGGACAGCCCTGGAGTAAACGAATACATTGTTCTAAATAAGGACACCTGTAGCGCTTAAGTAATTTGATGAACAATAAAAAAAAATCTTGAAAGGAACATGTATTAATATTTAAGCATTCTTAAAATATTATGATTTTTCATGAAAACTATCACATTATTTGACCTTGACCTAGTTTCGTATCGTATAGTTTCGTAATGCCCCAAATTTCTTATAATTTGTGTGTATTGTAATGAATTCCATATTGACAAAGACGATTGCTCAACCGCCTCCTTCCCCTTCCACTCCCATCACCCCGGTCTACTCCACGAGGGTGTCTACTCGTCATCTACTACCCATGTTTGCGTCGGGAACCACATCTTATGAAGCAGACCATCTGATCGTTTGACCTACTGCCATATAAAAAAAAATATTCACAATTGAACTCTGCGCATGTAAAAAAATAAAAAATACCGAATTTTAAGATTTTGAAGTTTTATGCTATTATTCCAATACTTGGAACCGTGGAGCTGAGTTGAAATCCCTTTGTATTTATATTATTTTGAGTTGAACTGACTATTATTAATGACAAATATACTATTTTTGATTTGTGATTAATTATAGATATCAACCAAATATTGTTTTGTGATTAATTGTAGATATTAATCAATGGTAGCATAATATAAATGTAATTACATTACAAGTATAGATAGAAATTTATATTAATATAATAAAAATAATAGTTTGTACTTTTTATTTGTTTGGACGCATGCTTTCAGAACTACCAGCCTGGTTTGATTATAAGGTTTTAATGTCTTTAATAAGGCAGGTTATAAATAAAAATATAAAACATATATCTTTAAAATTATTAATTCTTAATTCCTTACATGTAGTGCACTGTTTTCTAATGCTATCGATATGATTTCAATATTCATTTCAAATGCTAAGTCGTTGAAAATCCGTAAAGATCTTATTCTTGAAAAAAATATTTGTAAAATATTAACAAATTTCATTTTAAAATTGCAACAAAAAAATATTCAATGCATTCAGATATACTGTGATTAAAAGAGTCGAGAGGTTTTATAAGGCGATTGTGCTAATGTAATTAGTAAATATTCATTAAATAGTTAAAATGCAATTAAACTCATAAATAAGACACAAACACCATCAAAGAAACATAACATGTTTTTAACAAATAAAATATGTAAATTTAATTTCAAAGATTAATTAAAAACATTTAAAAAATCAATACCAATCAAACGCCAGGTATAAACATAAATAACAAGGTGCAATCAGTGGCTGGCTTTTCGATCCCCTTTAATTGCACAGCCGGTGGAGATTGGCGCTTCCCATTTGGATTTCAAATCCGATTTTTCAGTAATATTGAAGTGGACGTTTGATGTGCAGTTGATTTTATCCGATGTCATGACTAATGAAAGGACAGTGGTAAAGTATTAAAAAGTTGTATCAACTGGTCATGATTGATATGTTTTTTTGTATTCATATTTTTAGTTAGACATTCTTCGATTTTCAAATTATGCTCAATTCTTGCTTTTAATTTTCGGCACAATTTAGATAGTCTTTTTGATCATGTTTCGGTCTATCTGTCTTCTCAGTAGTTCACAGCTGGTTTGTCAAATTATTATGCAACACCGGCTTCATTGTGATTATAATTATATATCCGTCATATATACCATTGTTATGCTAATGGTCATTTAATTAATTACTTTCATTTGCAGAAAAATATCCTAATATCACAAAAAATGTATACAAAAAATACATTTTGATCATAAATAGTCCGAAATACAAAGCTATATTTACGTTTGACAACAGAATGTTATTTATTGTTTTGATGGTAAATATTCTGATAAAAGATAAACGGGAATATCACGGGTTGGTAAATACGATATTGATTCAACATCGGGTCGGAACAATATTCAATTATTATTATCATTAAAATTGTAGGTACCTTTATTTTATGCAATTGATTTGATAACATATTGATACTCAGAAAGCTAAAATTAAATAAATTCTTTATATTTTAAATATATTTAGGTTATTTATAAAATAAGTTGATAAGAAACTCAAATAGACTTAATACAAAAATGAAATTTATATAAAATTGTCTCTTTTTTTAATAAAAGTTGAGATTATTTTCGAAGACTGATACGTAAAACATACAGGTATGCTGTAACCATTTTCATACCCGTAAATATAATTTAAGCATTTGTCCGATTTTATTCACGTTTATATTATTATTTTCGGATGGAACTAATTTTTGTTATAAAATTTAAGATAATTTTATGTTCGTATATTTAATAAAAAGTATAATTGCTAGTTCTAAAATTATAAGGACTATTTTTAAAAATGTATTTCGCATGTATTAAAAACATTTTAGCTCGTCAAATCAAATCCTTGACAGCCATAATGTATACGGGATGATAAGATGTCTGTGTCAATTAGTTGAAAGAAAGAATAAAAAGAAAGAAAAGAAAGAAATTATAAAAGAAACAGCACTTTGTATTTGTACATAATCGTGAAATTATTATACATTTTTAAACTTTGTATGTATCTATTCTGTTTGTTTTTTTATCAAAGTATATATTTTTCATCAAAGCTTATGTGAAAAACAATTGCGTGACAAATAGGTTTAACTAAAGCGCTTTACAGCTACAATTTAATACTTTAAAATGAAATGGCAAATCCATTCAGCGTTGGATCTAGGAATAAATGAATGTGACATTTAATAAAACTGCTAAGGAATTATGGTTCCGTAAATTAATAAACAAATTTAATATTAAAACTATTTTCTTGCAAACACTTCTTACAGTTATCAAATATATACTATAATACACGTATAAGTACATTGTATAACCGATTACGCTTATCGATTCGTGATTTAGATCATAACGTTCATCAGTCCTAATACTGTGAAAGTACGCTTACTTTAAAATTCTTTCATATTATACAAAATCCAACAGAATTCAACCATCTACATTAATAACCACCCACATATGCAATACCAAAAAAGGACGCGTTCACACAGAACGTATTGTTCTTCATTTTAAGATAACCTTAGTACGGCTCTTTATTAGATCGACCACCCGCTGTGTTAAAATTATTACTCTGTATAACAAAGGCTTGTATGAATTTTTGTGAGGAATGGTTTAATATTTCATAAAGGATTATTCCTATTAATATTATAAATTCAAAAGTTTGTATTTTGTATATTTTTTTAATCTTAATCTGTGGAAGCTGTTAACAAGCTCTTTTACAGATAATTAGGCTCCAAAAAAACATCGATGCGGTAGATTTAACATTGGTTTGCATTTAGAACATTAAAGTAAAACTATTTCAACAAATATTTTCCGTTAAATATATTCATCAAAATAATTTAGTTTTTAGTTCACTTACGATAATTCTGATATAATGATTTCCCATGAACTTAAATCTGTTTATTTGTTGTTGAAGTAAGATTTATAAAAATATAATTTTCAAGTTATTCATTTTCTAGATTAAATAATTAAGTATATGTAAGTAGGTGTAATTACATTCACATAATTCTTAGAAAATATACAGAAAATTTGGCGATTTCTACCAAACCCAAAATAAATTATAAATAAAACTCGGATATTTTTTTGGGTCTGCGTGTCGGACCTCTATTTCGTTTTGTATCGTATTGACCTTAAAGAAAAGTTAGGTCTTAATGGAGAGGTTTTGCTGACTGGTAGCCTACGTATTACGATTACACTAAAATGTATATATATATACCTTTACAGTTAAAGTTTTATAAATACTTTCTTACTAAAACCGACCAATTTTATATTTATACTGAGAGCGTCTTCTGTCATCTTAAAATGTATTTGTTCTTGCAACTTACATTACATAACAGGGATATATTGCTCTATTTTTTGTGGTTTTTGATCTCAGGGGATTTTATATACTAGAAACCGACATTCCTTATTTGAATGATCGATTTTAGTTGAATGATCGATTGAAGATTGATTATGTTTAATAAAAAAGTTTGTTCGTAACTTCTACTTGTGGTAACTTTAAATATAAACATTTCTATGTATATATATCCTATTTTTCATTTTCTTACTATAATTCTGAAGCACACTGCACGAATACAAATGGTATAGTATTTAGTGATGTTAATTGATGAACAAAAGATTGTAAGTTCGATTCTCATCTGATCTTTTGTATCATCCACAGATGGATGTTCCAACTATGAATGTTAATAGTATGTTTGTTTTTCTCATAGACATAGAGATTACTTTTCTGTATGTTTTATAATCAACCATGAAATAACTATTTGTTTATTTTATTTATTATAAATGTATCTTAATAATAAAGATATCAAGTAAACAAATAACAACTAAAACATGATTAACTTATTTTTCCTCAAGTTCTTAGTATTTTTAATCTGAAGACGCTCATCTATCTTCTATTTATAACTTTATCAATACATAAAAGGTCTATAATACGCCTATAGGGTCATCCTAACAGCAGAATGTATAACGTATACTATCATAAACTTTTAGGTCACCGCCCATTCATCATCTCGATTTATCATCTTTTGAAGACCCTTTCATATATTTGAATACTCATTTTAAAGCACAAAAGGGTGAACCAAAATTGTCAAAAGTAATTAATGTCTACTAAAATTGTTAATGTATTTATTATATCTAATACACCAATGTCGTTTTCTTAATGTAAATAAATATATATGTACATATTTGTATATGTGTGTTTTACAAAAAAAAAATTTTTGTTTAAATCTTACAGATATATTATTAGAGCAGAATTATATCAGCAATATTATTGGCAGCAAGTGGTAAGTGGAATATACAAAAGTGTTATACCGTCAAAGCTACCCACCGTTCATGGATAAAATATATCAAAACATTATAAAATACGATTTAAAACATTACAATTACTTTACAGACATGAAAAACTCATTATTAAAATAAAACTATTTTTAAGGATTTAACTCGCGTATATTAAATTAAATTTTAAATCAAAATGTAAATTTAAAATTTAATTCCATATACGCAAGTTAAATCCGTAAAAATAGTTTTATTTCAATGTGTAGAACTCGTCAAAGCCTTAGAAAACACAACTATTGATTAGGCAATTTATTCAACAAGGCATAATATGCTTAAATTCGTAACAATAATAATGTACGAACACAGTTCGATTATTTTGAATTATTTAAAAACTAGCAACTTTCCGCGACCGCAAATAACTAATGAAGAAAATGAATAAAGCTTACCATAATATGAAGTTTGTTTATTTTGCATATGTATTGTCATTGTCGTTTCTCACTTATAAGACTTCTAGTATCATTTGGAAAAAGAATCTTTTATTTGATCATTCATACATGCTTAAGGACGGCCTATTAGTAAGGTCCTAAGAAAATAAGTGAGATATATTCAATGTATATAACTTTGTTTTATGTATGTATGTGTAAATCGTTATCGTTAAAATATTAAATATCTTTCTAAAATAAGTCGAATTTCAAATTCAGTTTAAGTTCACAAATAATAAATAGCTGCATCAACTAGTATATTAATATATTTTTCGAGCCATAAATCTCTAATCCGTTGGAATCTTACCAAGTCAGCTAACCAAGTTCTTAGTTAATATGAGAACAAAAATGGCAAGTCGCCAGATCTGAAGGGCACTTTAAAGTATCGGCGAATAGTTAACTGTCAAGGAATGGAAGATTACATAATACTACAATTTAACAAAAAAAATCAAATAATTGTAAGTACCGGACTTTTTATAATAAATTGTTAAAAATCAATACTTACAGACAAAAAGTTAATGCTTTCCTGCATTTGTCACTGGGCAAGAACCTTTTCTATTAAGATCAGACGTATTGTACGTCCTAATTTGATATTGCTGTTTAATATGTCGGTTGACTTGTAGAGAATGCTTTAGCACTAAGTCCTACATTTGTTCAAGGTTTTTATGAAACAAAAATAAAAAAAAATAAAATAAAAAAATATAGGTTACGTATTAAATAATAGTTGAGAATCTAACTTCTGGGTTTCAAACTTTGCAAGACAAAAAGAATAATAATAATAAAATGAATGAAAGAATATAGAATTAAGAATAGAATGTAGAATGTTATCAATACTTTATCGGTTGCCGTGTCTGTATGCTAATTCGAAATCAAGAACGCGATAGCACCATATCGAGAACTGATCATAATTTATAGAACTAGTACAGGCATGGTTAGATATTCTTATCTTATTTTTGTACCATGCTTTACTTCAATTCTAATTGATTACATGTCAATTATTACATATTATACAATAGTCTCTGGAAATCAATATTTTGAGGGTTTCATAAGGGTGTCCTTGAAGTTTTTGTCCTGCTCATGTCCATGGATCTACCTATTGGTAACGTGAGACAAGAATCGTTTAATAAGTGTAATTTATGCATATTTGGAATACAAAACTAAAATATATAAAAAAAAAACAGCCAGAATTTAAAATGTTCAAAGAGAACAAATAAGTAAGTGTCTCACAAAAACACTTGAAAAAATTGTTTAAATATTAATAATTATTTTAAAATAAGTACGGCCAAAACCAGTATATATTTTAGTTATGTCATAGGATAATTTTTATTCTTAAGTGAGTACGTAAGTCGTATGCAGATTGCATCGTAGTCACGACTTGGTATTCACGATGAATAACAATTTGAGATCGCAAAAGAAATATTTTAAGATTACATAACGTATATACAATATAAGCTTTTGAATGCTAGCTGTTACTCACGTCTTTGCTATTATTTAGAGATGAAAAATAGTTTGTCACTTCTGGATCTTTAGATGAGACATTAATATTTGTATTATATATATATATAGTCCGGTCAATATAGACATTTGAAATAACAAAAATTGCCGGAAAGCCAAATATTGGTGGAGACCTATAGTTTACCATTACGAATCAAGTTTTAAAAGTCCCCATCGATCCTATGTGTGCTTCAAAAGTTATTCGAGGTCAAAGGTCAAAATTTGAGGTTTTTTGGATTTTGCTTGACAACGGTAAGTTTTATCAAAAAAAACTTTAAACCAAAGTTGTAGATCTTAAAATCATCTACAAAAATGGTATCAATGATTTTTTTCCTAACAGTTACCATTCCTGAGATATCGCGATTCTAAGAGTCTTACTATACATGATATGCACATATAAGCCACGTATATACATATTAGGCACTTAATACAAGTATAAATACTTATTTGTGTCGCTTTTATAGATATTATACTATCCTAAAAACATTTATTCAAATGGTAGCCAGTCCCTAACTGAATTTCCTCTATGCACGGCTTGAAAAACATCGGGCTATTCTATTGTCCGTAGGTCTCGTTCATATTAATTGTTTTCTAAAAGGTAACAAATAGCAACAACAAGCTACAAATGATGCAGATGTCCTCATAATTGAAACAGCAATTGAAAAATTTGATGCAATAAACACAACAATTGTAGTAGGTGAAGATGTTGATTTGTTAGTACTACTTACTGCAAGGACTCCAATGGATAAAATTATTTATTTTCTGAAACCTGGAAGGGCTCAACAGCAAACAGAAATATATTCTTCAAAAAGTTTATCTGCTTATCCCAAATGTGAAAACTATATTTTATTTTTACATGCGATAACCGGCTGCGACACTTCGTCAGCAATGTACAGAAGAGGCAAAACGTCAGTATTTAAACTATTCGAAAAAAATGATTTGACTAACTGCGCTAAAGTATTTACAAAAATTGATTCCACACCTCAAACAATAATTACAGAAGGAATTCGCTTTCTTCTTACGGTTTATGGAGCTCCAAAAAAAATCACTTGCATTGATAAATATCGATACTTAACTTTTGTAAAAAATACGCGAAACAAGAAACAAGTACAATTATCATGTCTTCCTCCCACATCGGCATCTGCTATTTAACACTTGTATCGAGTATATTATCAAGTTCAAACATGGCTAGGCAATCAACTGAATCCAGAAGACTGGGGTTGGAAATTGATAGATAATACTCTGGAACCGATTAAAACTTTACTCTCACCTGCTCCAGAAAAACTCCTCAACACAATTTTTTGCAATTGCAAAAAAGGCTGTAGTGCCAAATGTGGGTGTAAAAAAGTCGGGTTGCAGTGTTCTCCAGCGTGTGCCAATTGCCAAGGTCAGTCTTGCTCAAATGCCCAGTTGAGTACAATAGAGGAAGATTCCTGTGATTTTGATGAAGAAACCAATGACTCAGCTACATTTGAAGAATTTATGAACATCCAGCAAGAGGAAGAGGAAGAAGCAGAAATCGAAGAAGATATGATTGTTGAAGTAGACTTTCAAGAGTATGATTCGGATTAAAATATGTAAAGAAATAAAAACAATAATGAATCTAATAATCAATAGAAATATAAATAATAATACGGTAATATCTAGAACTTGACGGTTATTACTCCCTTAAATTATCCTAAAATTTTTATGACAGTTAGTGGAATAGGCCTACAGGGGAAACCACGGTAAAAAAAACGCGCCAAGTACACTACCTCACTGGTGGTGTGGAAATGTGTGCATATCATGTATAGTATGACTCTTAGAATCGCGATATCTCAGGAATGGTAACTGTTAGGAAAAAAATCATTGATACCATTTTTGTAGATAATTTTAAGATCTACAACTTTGGTTTAGAGTTTTTTTTGATAAAACTTACCGTTGTCAAGCAAAATCCAAAAAACCTCAAATTTTGACCTTTGACCTCGAATAACTTTTGAAGCACACATAGGATCGATGGGGACTTTTAAAACTTGATTCGTAATGGTAAACTATAGGTCTCCACCAATATTTGGCTTTCCGGCAATTTTTGTTATTTTACCACTTTTTTATGTCTAAATTGACCGGACTAATACCACGAATAAAAAGAAACACCTTGAAAATTAAGAAAATAGATTAAATTATAAAAGCTTATATCTTTTTCAAATAAAAAGGATATTTTTCATTGCGATTTAGGAATAAAATGTATTAAAATTTTTTTTGCTTAATAGTATAACGAATGTGTATTTAAAATTGTAAATTGTATTACTACTAAAAGATTTAGCACATTAATATAATGATTGGATCGTCATATTTTTTCAGAAAACAGCTGTCTAAATAGAGACACATTTAGACATAGCCGGGTACATATCTATCTATTTTTATATATATACCCGGCAGTACCCACGTTATTTTTTTTTTTGTAACTAGACCGGCGAGTTCGAACCCAATTTGGATCCTTATTCATGAGCTCAGAGCATGAAAGGACCACAGTGTGGATTTATTGTACATATATGAATCATTCAAGATTCAATACAAAACACAGATGTCGCTACATTTATAATTTTACCGAAATTCATTATTTTCTTTGAAGACTAAAATCTATAACCTAGAATGTAAGGGCAAAAAAGGAACTAAGACAACCTTTTTAAGGTATGCAGTTAGTTAATTTTTATTCTATTATAATTCTATATTAAGACTATTCTATTATATTTTACTAAAACACAATGATATCGTAAACATTTTTATGTGTTTACATCTAAATTGTGCATTGAAAAATAAATATTATATTTATATATTTATTAATTATAAATAAATAAATCTACAAACATAATATAAACACTACATCTAATAACGCCAGCATCCGGTACACAATCTCATTAAGTGCTTAAATAAAGAGCGCGCTGAACCCAAATCCAACTAAGCTAACAATTTTTAAGCAAACATAATCGTCGAGAGATTTGAACGAATTCTCTACGACTTATTTATCATCATTTCTATCGTAACGAAATCTTCAAATGAGATTATATAAGAATAAACATAGTTTTATGTATATAAAACTTTTCTTCTTACATCGTATATTGTACTTTACTTATTTCTATGAACATTTTTTATTTTTAGAATAAATAGGTTTTTAGTTTATAATTATCTATGATAAAATATAGACTCGTATAGTAAACAAATACAATAGAACATATATTACATTTAAAGCAACGATAAAACATTTTTAGGTTCGTATCAGGCAAACGAACAAACGGCTCCCGCGATAGTAAGTATTGGCGCCGCCAATGGATAACTGCAAAATGGAAGTGCCCTGCCACCCAACATGAATGAGGAATGGGAAAGAAGGGAAATACTATGTCATGAGGCGAAAGAAGAATGGAGCTTGGCTGTCTCCCTTACCAAGATACTAAGATAACTTTCTTATCTTGAGAGGTGGAAATTTAAATTCCTTTCCTAATGAGTGACGACGTTATAGAAGGATCCTAAATTAAAAAGAAACAATTATCTTACCACAGCGGTTTGAGCTAAGCGTTAATAGTTCAGCCAGTCAAGATTAACTTATCAGCCATGATATAGATTTAATAATTAAAAATTAACATTGTCTATAAAATAAAACACACATATGCTAGTAGCAGTTTTAGAATGTGATTTCAAATATAATAGAAAAATAATTTAAACGATGGGATATCAATAATAAAAACTCAATAGACTGGATCATGTAATAGTTCCAAAAATAAAATTTCCTTGTTAATTTACTGCTTTATGTTTTATACATGAAACAGCCTTTGACTTAATTTTGATCGAAATTGACTCCGTCGAAATTATTTTATTTTTGTTGATGAAAGTCCTTTAAAAGGCCTTGCTTAAAATTCTAAGTGAATAAATTACATGTGGTAGTCAAAATCTGTCTTCAAAACAATAAAAGCTGGGGTAGACCACTTTATGCTTTCAAAATACATTACAATGTTTAATAGTTCAACTAATATTAATACAAAAGATATATATCAGATAACAGAACACGGATATAGACACAATAAAATAACAACGGACCAAAGAAATCTGAAGATAAGGTGTGAAACCATTAATAAAAGCAGTGTATTGTTCTTAGCAATAATTGGATTCCAGGTCTGGTTCACTTTGAATCTCTTTGACGAAAATCCATTGTCTATATTTTTATCTAAGTTGGTATAGTCTTTCAGATACGGATAATGCTCGGAAAAATAGTCAAAAGAATGTGTAGAATAGAATAGTTCCATAGTGTCGTCATAAATTTAACTAAACTTACTATCATTTAATATGATACGAGACTTGAAGTCTACTAAAAATAGCGGTGATAATATCATTAACTTGACGTGTGAACAATGTCACTTTTATAAACTGACGGGAATCTGGGGATTTTGTCAAAAAAGATTTGATTTAATACCTTTGAAATTCTTTTCCGCTAAAAACGAAAATAAAATCTACGGCTTTTTAAAGCAAATTCAAAAAGTTTGTATAATTTATTTTAATGTTATTCATAGACCTATTTCAGCTTTTATCTCGATTAAAGTGGAATTTAGAATAAAAAAAACAGTTGTTTTAAATTTCATAAATGAAATTTTTTCAGTATTTGTTTTAAGTTTCAATGTGAATTATTAAAAAATATAACTCATTGAAAATGTTACTTAACAAAGTGGACTACATGTCGTGGATCCACAACAGTTTTGTGATCCTAGGTAGGAATAAAAAATTTCGCCCATGCTATTTACGTAAATAATAATCTTATTATGGCGGAAGTCCTAAAATTATTCTTGTATCTCTGGGTATAAAAGTTATTCTATGTCCTTTCTATACCGCTGACACTGTGTTATCAAATATAATAATGATTGAGTAGTTTAGCAGTAAAACATTTTTTTAGATATTAACATTTATTATATTAATTTGGTAAATGGACACATAGGTATGTTCTAATTGTTAAAAAGTATGATTTTTTAGTTAGGTATAAATAATATCAAAACACACAAATGACACTATTTTACCGGAAAAAAAGAAAACATACTGACTTATCAAGAAATGTAAGTAAATATCTTGGGTCCGGAAGACGAATTCATGGTTTCTTCCTTACAAAATATGTCAAGTTTACACATGAGTTAAGTTTTATATAAAGGCCAGCGGATTTCCGGAAAAGAATTGGTTACCCCATATATGTAATATCAATCAGATTTATAACATAATTTTCTATGTATTAAAGTATAAATTAATACAAGTAGCTTTAACAATTAAATCACTTTTTATGTCCAATCATGTTCATACGTAGTTTGAAAAGTTTCTAATCTTCATGTTTTCCTGAACTTACAAAAGAAAGTCATAGTCATCACAAATTTAAAAAAAATATTACAGAATTGTTAATGTGTTAAAAACTTTAATCACAAATTAACATACAACAATTGTTTAGTAATTACGCCGTAGTTTTACTCCAGTCTTGGTACAAAGGAACCATTGTTAAAATTATTAGCTCTTTTTATGTTTCGCTGGTAACGATTACCTGTTATGTTCCGAGAAGTAAAACAAATTCATGTAATGGTAACTTCTGTGATTACTATAGTGATTACTTTAAGCGTTTATTAAATAAACCAGCAATAATGCTTAATGCTCAAAATAATCATAAAATAAATTATTAAAATCCTTAAAAATTAAAATTTACCAACACGAAATTCATTACTATATCCTTCTTTACATATTTTGTATTAAATAAAACTAAAATATCATAAACGACTCCATAGAACTAATCGTTTTGACGTTAAATAAAAAGACGATCATTGAACTTGACAGTCATCTACCCGGTCGTTGATTGTCTTTTATTTTATAAAGAAATCATTAGTTTGATCACTTATAAAGATTCTACACTTGCCCTCTTTTTAAGAACGATCTCACTCTTATAAGTTATCTCAATTACTACGAATTGGCCACTTGTGAGTATTCTATCCTTCCGGCTTGTCTCACTCTCTCTTATGATGAGAAACCTGGGAGTGGAAGAGATATCAATATTCTTATATCAAGTGAAGCGGTGTTTGCTTTGTAACTCGATAGCCGTGTGTGGCCAAACCGAACGCTAGGGATGTACTAATAATATTGATAAGATAGTTATAAAAATAAAAAGATTTGTTGTTTTTTTTAAAGATTTGAGCCTTTCAATATAATTAACGAGAAAAGAATACAAACAGAACAAATATATTAAATATGAAGTCAGATAATTCTAACAATCAGAGTAATGCATTAATAGATTTATACATCATATCACAAACATGAAAAAAAGTTATATTTTATAATTGGGTAATTTATTTTTTAATAATAAACTTATTGGTATGAGAATAATAAAATTATGTAATTCTTGTAGAGACGCGATAATTATTAACGAGACACACCACATGACTGTTTTTCATTAATTAAGTACATCTCATAATAATGTAATACTTTGATAGGATAGTGATGTTAAGTCCGTATTAAAAGATAAGTTACATAACTGTATCAATCATAATGGTTGTCAACTATATTCGTTTAGAGTCAACTTTGGTTTCAAAATTCGAGTGTAGGGTTGAACATGAGCATACGAGTATTTCACTCATATTTTGTTTTATTTTTAGGTTTTTAAAGTTCATGATTTATTATAAAATTTCGTATTGACTTCAGTATTTAGCAAAGGTCAATATTGATGATATAAATATGCCTCTTATTTAAAAAAATGCGATAAATTTTGTATTATTCTATATCTGGGACAGCAATTGAGCTATGTTTACTTAGATGTTTATGGTTATTACATGCTACCAAAAATAATAAAAATAAAACTCTTCAAAAAAAGTTGTCTGTTTCTCTGTCGGTCCGAGATAAACTTTCAACAAATTTTCCGATTTTAATATTATTATCACTGTAAAACAGAGGAGTTTATTTATGTTTATCTGATAGATAACTTTTTACGCCACATGAATTAAGGTTTCCAAAGCAAATTTAAATTTCAAATCTATTATCGAAAAAAAAAACTCTAGTTGATACCACTTCACGGGAAAAAAATTAATTGATTTGATTATAATAAAAAAAAGAAATGAAAATTCCAAGCAATAAAAAAGTTCTGGCAACAGCTCCTTTTTCACAAATGTAAATGTCTATACGTACAATTAAAATTGATTCGTGTATTTTTTAATAACCATTGCAGATAACTTTTGAAGGCATATTAACGAGTTGTGGTAAATTCAATGATATACCTATCATTAATATTTTTCTGTTTTTTCTCTAACAACTAGCAAGTAAATACATACGTTTTATTATATCAAAGTTTTTAAAATTTTCTTTACTTTATAATAAAAAAAATACATAATAAAACAGTAATACTAGTTATTTAAAAAAACGTACTTGTATTACTTATAATATTGTGAGAATGTTAACGCGGCCTGTCATTGTTTTTAATTAGTCTAATTAGCGGTCGGTCGGTGTTTCAAACATAATGCGGTTTAGAACATACACGTAACATGAACTAAAAGGATTTATATTTTAATATAACATTTAAAAATTACGATATCGTTATAAAAATAATTTCATAAAACACAAATATAAAATTTAAAAACACAATTTAAAAATGGAATTAAAATTAAGCGAATTTTGAATCAAGAGCACGTCTGTCTATCGTGTTTATTTGACGAAAATTAAAATTTTGTAGAGTGAAAAGTAATTTCAGAGGGAAATAAATTAAAAATAATTTCCTACATATGCATGGAGACAAACATTTTATATTTTTTCTATTTCTATTTAAATAATGGTTGAATCTCATTCCTATGGATTAAAGCAAAATATTGTAGTAGACTTAGCTCTTATAGCAATAGTATTTCAACGTATTCACATCTAATAATCAGATAGAAATAACCAACATATCAATCATTCGAACGTTCAATCCGTAAAATACATATAATTTACGAAAAGATGATATAAAACGACTATAGTAAAATATTTATAATAAATTATATTATTATAAACCACAAGTACCTATCAAAACAAGATGGAAAATTGTTTTATAGCACAAGACTAAGCATGACTATCTTATTCCCAGTTATAAATGGAAGTGCTTAATTAATTTAATTAAAATAGCACTTGGGATACCCCGGGGATCCAATTGAAGCGCGGATGCGGGCATTGTTGAATAATAATCTATTTTTGTATACGTAATAGAATTTGTAATTATGCAAACAATTTTGATAACTACTTTATGTACGTACGTTTATAGGTTTTACAAATAAGTGTAGGGGTTTAAAATAAGCGATTTTTGCGATAAAAAAATGAAATACAGCTCCTTTAGATTACTTTTATAAGTACCTTTAATAGAAATAAAAAGATATTATAGCAACAAATTTTTATTTAGACCCAAATTCAAGGATTATTAATATGTTATTAATATTTTTATGTTGAAAAAATGTTCATTAAACACTCCCCTAGTGTACATTATACTATGAATAGGATAAAAGAACATAAAAAATATATTTTTTAATATCAATTTAAAAAGGTACTCACTTGATTCTTCTATTAAAATTTCTGGGTGACTTCTGACACTGAACATGACGAAGTTGATCACAAAAAGGGCTAAGTGCAACATTGTTCTTAATATTTTTAAACTATATTACATTATTATACAACTCATACTAGCACATTTAAAAAATATCATTTTCGACGTAAAATATGACGATCTAAATCAGCAGCCAAAAATCTGAAACAAAAATAATAATAATTAAACAACATAAACAAACAATACAACATAACAATATGATGTAAAAACTTGATAACTGTCAGCAATTTTAATTACTTTTGACAAATTTGGAATTTAGTTCACAAGAATCCGAATGTCACTGAAACACATGATTAGTCTTTAAATATAAGGCTTTTCTTTTTACAGTAATCTAGATTTGTTTGGAAATAGTCTAGTCATTAGACTTTTAATAATTATTGTAACTATTTACGTTTTTGGGCTTATATTAGCAAACTAATGAATGTTCACATGTGCTTGGGTAGGATGAGTACTTTCTACCTGTTTCAATATACTTCACATTCTATCGTTAAAACCCCTGCTTTTTATATTAAAAAGCTGATAAGTATTGATATTGTAAAATGGATACATTTTGTCTAAAATTTTAATGGTAATAAAATATTTACAAACCAAGCTCTACAGTTTCTTTGGCATTAGAGACCTTAATTATATTTTCGAGGGAATATATCATAATATAATATACATAAAACCATATTAAAATATTTAACGTAGACATTAATGGTCTGGTGTGTTTACTGTTCATGTTCAAATGAACTCATTACGGACCTGAGTGAGGCTATTAATTGACTTAGTTTCACCACACAAATATCACCCATAACATGAATTCCAGTACTGGTTTTAAACTTTTATGATTATTTTTTTTTAATTCGTTGAATGATTTTAAACTTTTATGTTCAATAATGTTTAATGTGTGTGGTTTTAATATATCAAAAATTACTTGGGGACAGTAGATATTGATTTACCGCCGGTATATCTAAGGGCGAAATTATTGGGCCATATTAGTACATTAGATATATGCTGTTCTAATAAATTAAATTAATATAACTGTAACATTATTATATTTCAATTAATTGAGACATTATTATATAATAATTTAAAACAAGGCGATAATATTATATCGAAACGGTTTTGTCACGGCATCAAAAATTAATACCTAAAATCAAAAACAACTAGTGAAATTTTCGTAACCACAGATGAAATCATAATATCTTTGTTTTCTGATGTATAATATCTTCTTTGTATTTTAAGGTCAACTTATACTTTCCTTGGATAAAATTGGCATAATATAAACTCATTATCGTGTCCCCATTCTAAATTTTATTAGCCAGCAAGGTAGATTAATGAGGGAGATTAATGACGCTTTTTAAAAGATGACGCCAAGGAAGATCTAAGTCGAAGCAATTTCGCGAAGTCACGGCCGAATTAAGTTGAAAAATATTTTTTCGTGAAAATGAGAAAATTTTATGATAAAAACCGGCCCATTTGAGGTGCTATAATCCGCTTGTCTGCCTTGGAAATGGCGCACTTGGTGCTTGAGTTTGGAAGTTTGAAATATATGTTTGAAGAGCCAATTAAGTTTTAAAATGTCTTGTATAATTTAAAAATTTATAATTTTTTGTTCTCAAATCACAACTTACAAATACATACCTACATCACATAAGTTGTCTAAAAGAAAATAATTAAAAACAGAATTCTATTATAGCAGATATTTTGTGTCTCAAATTTATCATCATTTATAGCATCGATACATCTCTTATTTGGTAAGTCCACACAGGGTTATATTTTTGCGCGCGTGACAGTCGGTTTTATCCTTTATTTTAGATAATCAATACCTGCTTAACGAAAGAGGTCTTGTTGATTATATTTTTATTCGGTACATTTACTTTTTGTCTAGCTTATAAAGCTGGTTTATTTTGTTTGCCGCTAATTTGTTTTGTTTTATTTACCTCTAATCATATCATTGTTTATAACTTCGTCATCTACTAAACCCGAGAAAGAAAAAGATTTATTTTCAGTATTTTGTAAATAATTATGTTTCATCACTTAACCAAGTATAAAAATACATATCCTATTACTGATTGTTACAATCTTTGTAATCTAAACCTATAATTATCATCTATAAGAAGACTACACATACGCATAAACGCTGTTTTTAAATCTGACTTTTCGTTCCAGAGATTATAACAATTGATCAAAAACCTTTGCAGCTTTATTATAAGGTATCACGTGTTTATTTTTATATAGATAAATTCTCAAATCCCTTATTAATAGATACTATGATCTTGAAACAACCAAGAATTCGAAGTATAATATAGTCATGAAACAAAGCATTTGAATTGTGAAATAAACACGTTCTGGCACCAATAACCTACATCGTTTTATGAACAAACGTACAAACAGACCACCCACACAGTACTTGGCCATAATTTATGATATCACTAAACAAATAAATGTCAGAAACCCACTCAAATTAAGTTATAAATCGCGCTTTCTAAATAACTTGGACCTTTTTAAAGTTTCTATTTAGGTGACAGAATATTTTAAGGTCGGTAAAGAAATTTTATAATGTAAAAACATAAATTTTATAATTTAATTAAGATTTTCTTATGTTTGAAATAGTCCTTTAATATTTTAACCCTATTAAAATAAAAAAAAATATAAAAATATCTACACTGACAGGACATCAATCTTTATTCTCTGGGAAAGTAATTTTTTACTAATTCACATAAGAGATTGAAACCAATATTAAAATTATTCATAAATCTATTTCAAAATAAAATTACGCAGCTCATATGAATGGTAAGTGTAAGATATATTTAATTAAGCTCAAGGATTACATATCTTGATTACATAACTTTATATTCCCATCAGAATAATCTTGAACGCATCTGTATGTTAAAGGGAGCATTGTCCTCATTCACAGACGAATGGTAACATACCTATGAAAATATTTATGTAATATTGGTGCATATTTTTTATACTTTGAGAAAGTAAGGAACAAATATAAAATTTATTTGCTTTATTCAGATTCCAGTTAAATTATGAAATTATGCTTGCGGTGACTGGTTGTGTGGCAGGCCGAAGATTTATATATATATATATATATATATATATATATATATATATATATATATATATATATATATATATATATATATATATATATATATATATTTACTGTTATTATTATTTAATTTTCGTTGCCTGAAATCATTGGGTTTCTTTTCCGATTGATTGCGACGGTTCTAGTTGTTCCAAAATTGCATTTAAGTTTGACGTTTGTGAAATAGTGATCACAAAAACAAAAAATATATCCGGCTGAGAGTGCTTTTTCGGAGGGGCTTATTACGATAAATCTAGTATCGTAATAGGCCGTCCTGACATTTCCATGTTAACGTACACAAGTGATTACTGATTATGATTCTAAGTGGAAAAGATATAAATAAAATAAAATAAATAAAATTGACTCATTTGCTGGGTTGATGTTATAATATAATATATTTAATTTATAAGTCAAACATTGTTAAATTTTATTTAAAAATTGTTGAGTTTCTGGCCAGCTCTTCTCAGCAGAACAGCATTCCGAGCTGGTGGTAGCTTACTCACAGACTGACTATACTGACCAATTTAATGTAATTGACGATTCAAAAGTGCGTGTAAATGCCTACTTGAATAAAGATATTTTGAATTGAATTGAATTGAATTGAAATCCACAGATATTTTAATTTAACTTATAATTAAATTGAATACAAGAATATCAATTTAACAAAGGACAAGGCATTTTTTAGTTTTTATATTATAAAATATTATTTCACATAAATAACAAGACTGACGCGGTGGATTTAATATACTAAGCTCTGTTAGAAAATATTGAACTTATAAATAATTCATACGGCATTTAATACAAAGCCGTCCACTTCATCTCGGAAAACATTCATTTGCTGGTTCAAAAAATATAATCACTCAGGGATAATAAAACTGTTTTAATAAAACACTTAACTACTTCGTCTGTAATAAGAAAATTTGCTTTTCAAATAAATTGAAGGGTGGTCTTTTAATTACATTATTTAATGGTTAAATGAATTATTTTGCATACAATACAAACCCACAACAGATTAATAATAAAATGGCCAATTTATATTCAGTGTGTTTTACAATTTTATAAACATCGGAATCACTGTGGTCAGCTTTTAATCCTGTATCAGTTTAGGAAAAGTTATATTTAAGCACCAAAATTAAATATTTTGAATATTATATTTTTCTAAATAACTGGTAGGTACATAAGTACATATAAATGTAGCTTTAATGAAGACATGTCAATCCTTTTATTTATTGGTACAATACAACCTTTCTTAGTGTTATGCATTCACATAAAAAATATTCATATCTGTAAATTTTCAATATTTAATTTGAAAATAAAAATGTAAATATGCAAAGCATAGAGAATAAACATTAATGTTTATAAAAGCAAAATAATAAAAATATACCAAAAACTTACGGACAAATAACTTCAACTCGGTACCCTTCAATGGTATTAATTAATAATGGTTTACTACCATTATAATATATAGTTTATTTAAATATGTAGAGTATGCCAAGTATTGTCAATTGTTTTTTTTTGACCACAGAGGAAAAGAAGCAAATATTCGATTATTTATTATTATTATTATCAGCTATATGTAACTTAGTTGATCTTACGAGGGGCGGCCGAAAAGTTTTTGACCTAAATACCTTTAAGTGTTATTAATAATTCGCACAACACTACTAAGTGCGGATATCTTAGGAAGTATATTATAAGTCAAGTTTCATATCATTAGCATTATTTTGCTTTTTGAAATTGAATCGTTAACGTCACCATGTCTGAGTCATCTGCACTTTTGTATAATTGTACAGAGCTTTCATAAAATACTATACTAAGAAAAACCAAACGCCAAATGAAATTTTTAAAGAGATGTCAGTTGTTTATGGGGCGCCTATACTGTCCTTTGGAACCGTAAAACGTTGTAGTCGTGTTCAAACAAATAAGGAAGTTGCTATAGCGTCTAGACACAAACTGCCCAAGAGTTTTTGGATACTTGTGTTGATAGCCCTGAGGATATTTTTGCTCGCATTATTACTATCAATAAATATGGATTCAACAGTACGACTTAAGTCAATAGAAACGGGAAAAAAGACGCGACGGCAGATCAAGTGGATAAATCGGCATCCAAGTTCTTCGTCTCTGTTTTTTGGGAATTTGAAGGAATTTTGTTAATGGATTACCTTCCTAAAAATGTTACAATAAAAACAACTACAATAACTTCTTAACAAAAGTGCATTAAGTGGTTGTTGAGAAAAAGAGAGGCAAACCAGCGGAGGCAATCCTATTTTTGCAAAACAACGTGCCAGTCCACACTGCGTGAGTTATTACGTCACAAAGCGTACCCTCGCTACTTGCAGTCCAGACCTTTTTTTTTTATCGTTGGAAAAATGCGTTACGCATCATCCCATCGGCCAGGAAGGTGATGACCGAGGGGGTATGTGGGACTACCCGGCAACATAGAAGACGCTGCCATTTTTAAGGCTACCCACTAAAAAACCAACGGTTGACCTTGCAGTCCAGACCTGGACTTCTTCTGGATTTTAATAATGAATTTCTAGGTTACCAGTATTACTCTAAAATAATTAGCATAGTAATATAATGTTTTTAAGTTAAATCTTATAAATTTCGGAGTATTTTTGTATTTTGTATAGAGATGAATAAAATAAAATCGTAAATTACTATTAAAATAATATCTATAATTGTTAGCAGAAAAGAATACTATTAAGACATATTCGGGATTACAATTTGATAGGATACATTTTTAACAAGTTAGAATAATTTATGATTCACAGCCGCGGTAAAATTGCGATGAGCAAAATTCACTCTACATGGTATTATTATTTAAATTAAATAACTAAGAAATAATGATATTGAATAATTACAATGACCCAAAGCTGCGAAAATGTCGTTAACAAAATAAAACAATCTTACATCAATCACATAACCGTTCAGTTTGGACCCTCTTCCACTTGTCTCCTATATATTGTTGCAATGTTCGAATTTACATACAAATGTTCTTCTCCTATTAAGTGAAGTGACTTTATTACTGTTACAGAATTTATTCCTCAGTTAGTTTGGGATTCATAAGTAAATACTGGTGAGATTTATGTACTAATATTAAATGATTTGGCGGTTTAGGATTTAGTGCGACTTTATTAATATCAATATAAAAGAATTTATATTAATTAATTATTATTAATGTTGTCATGGTAAAAGCGAATATTAAGGGAAATTGCAACCTCTGTATGCTGCTTGATATTTCACTTTAACTTCAATTCCACTTAATGGTATTTGTTTAAACTATTGTATATTTTATACTTATATATTTGTCAAAATAAAAAAAAAATTAGTTCTCCTCCAAAACACATTTTCATAGCTATATATCTATGAATTCTTATCAATTCATCTGCTTTAAGCAGGTATGGTTAAATGTTTCGGAATAAAAATTTATTTTACGAAATCTCTATCTTTATTTTGTCAGGCTCCTCGATGGATTTCGTATTAAACCTAATTTTAAGATCGCACAATATGGCGTCCAAAATCCACCATTTTCCTTTTTTTAATATACCCAATGTTACTTGCGCCATCAAGATGTAAATGCCGATAGGTGATAATTATACGTCCTAATCCATTAAGCCGTTTAGGCTGTAGCAGGGAACATACAAATAGCATAATCGGCTTTATTTATGTTTACATACTTATATTTGAATAAACATAACACTCCTTCTAAAGTCGTCCGTTAATGAAAATGATTTTCACAAATATTTATCTAAAATACAGTGAATCTAACGCGCTGCAACCTATGTAATTTTACAGACAAAACCACGTGCTCAACTTAGTATTTCTATGGCCTCTGTGTTATTCTGGTACATATATTGCTAAGTTTCATCAAAATCCATTTAGTAGTTTTGGCGTGATTGAGTAACAAACATCAATCCATCCAAACATTCGCACTTATATATTAGTAAGATTATTATCCAATTCCATTCAAGGATTGAAATGATTGTCTGTTTCTTGAGTCATTGAGTCAACCTAATAAAGTTAGTGCAGAAAATTCTTGTATAATATAATGGTTAAAAATTGTATTTATCTTTAGTTATTTAGAACCATTCTATAAACCATCCTAAACTAAATAGTTTTTAACGGATTTTTTGTATTAAAGTCAAAAGATTTTGATTCATAGAGTGTATAATAAAACTGTTTTTAATTTACAATTTTTCGTAACGTCTACTAGGGTATTTTTTTTGTGGTTCATCAACATTTATAATAAAAGATTAACAAAAACAGATCACGTAAAGACGCTGTTTAAGATTCAGGTGCGTATTAGGCACCTTTTTTTTAAAACGCGTTAACTGACTTTAATATTAAGCAGTTTAATTTAATTTTAAAAATACTTAAGTATGTACAATGTTTTCAATCTTATTTGCAAAAACAAGAATTTTCGAATATTTTTATTTACACAAGCTTAAATTTATTTATTGTTAGTTTAAATACATTAACTATAAAAAAGCTTAAGACCAGTTGGAAAAAGTTTATTGCATCTTATTAAAAAAAAGGATAAAACAAAATACTTGAAATCTGAAAATTTATCTCTAAACTCTAACTTAAATTTTTCAAAAGTTTCAAGTATTTTGCTGTATCCTTTTATGTATACTATATAAACTTATAAAAAGTAATAGCAAATAAAATTTATGAACATTAACAAAAACTATTATAATTTATATGCAATTTAATTTTCTTAAAGTATACCAACGAAAAACATAAAAGTCATATCCATGGCAATAAACGTCAGAACAAAGTAAACTTTTACTTGGAACATCTAAAAAGCCGCTGAATCATAAAATAGGACGCGACGTCTTACCTACTTTAAGCCTTGGCATTATAAGTTTACTATGAAATACGACAAAAATTACACTAAGAGGTTCAAATTATTTATTCATTTAATAAAACTTCAGTTTGTAACAAGGCAGGCTTAATGCTATAGCTTTTTTTACTAGTCATGCAATACAACTGATAAAAATATAAAACAATGACGGTAACAAATTAATTAACCGAAAAAAATATAATAAAAAAAATTAAAACTTTTAAAAAACTAAAAATAATATTACTATGTACCTAATTTAGTGGTTGCGTGGGGGGAGGGCATTACAAGTGGTGTCTATTTTACTAAGTTATCAGAACTACTAATTAATGAGGACTTAAACTATACCATTTGATATCGTTATTTCGATATTCGTTCCTTGGTAAATAACTTGCATTTCATTTTCCTTTATTTAGCGGTGGATTCAGCTCTGCGGTGATACTGATTCAAATTAATCTAATAAAGTCTGTTGCAAAGTTCATGGTCTTCCTTATTTTTAATAAATTTACTTTTGATACACAGATATATATATCTATAATAATAAATTTAAAATTTTAGTTTGTACAAAAGGTATTTTTGTAACGGGGATTCTTTTTGTTTTTTTAATTGTGTTACTGGTTTCTTTATTGTACTGAATGATTATACAACACAAATTATCACTTGTTTAAGTATTTACTATCAATATTGTATAAGAAACTTTCACCAGCATCAATTAAACCTCAATATCTTGAAGACGACTATTTCTATTTCGACCAAACATAGCCAATAACCAGGTTTGGATTAAAAAAACCGCTAGCAAGTCGGAAAACTCGTTTGGCTGCTAGACTACAGACACACACACAGACACAGATACACATTAATCATGTGAATACGTCAGAAAACAAAAGTCTCGATATCTTTTTGAAAAGGAAAACTGTTAAACCATGTTTTCCTATACAATAAATCATTAAAAATTTTAGGAACAAACTAAAAGCGAATTGAATATTATTTTTATATTGAAACCTAGACAAATTTATAAATTAAAGTAACAAATTATTAATTAAATTATACAAAGTATTTTTGCTTTACTTACCATCTTGACTAATTAATTGAAGACAATTAAAATGATTCTATTATTCTACAAAGATTAATTCGTTTATTAGGCGTTTATTCATGTGTATATTGTTCATGTTTCTTTTATAAAGAAATGTTTATGTTGTCTTAAAGATAAACCGAAATATATACATAACTATTCAAAACAATATATTTTATGTTATATAAGATGTTGATATTTCTTAAAGTAAAATGTGAAGTTACTTCGGTTTATTTAGAAACAAGTTACAAAAGCTTCGGTTAGTCGCGAAAACATCAAAATTTGTTTAACTTAGTTTTGTTTGCGACAATAAAATAAATAATAAGTACTCTTAAGGTTGTTCTTTGCAGGTCCTTGTTAAAACAACGCTGAAATGATTACTTTTAAGCTCATATAAAATTGCGGTTTTGTAAGGAACATAATATTTTACATGAAGCGTGAGGGTAAAATTACCTAATGAAGTCAATGATAAATTATTAAAAGTTACATTATTAGTTTCTAGAAGCCCCCTTATTCTTAAGCTCACAACCGTTTTGACTTTTTATTAGATACAATTGTTTATCTGCATATAATATGTTCTAATAATCTGCATATGTAAATGTAAGTCGAAGCCAATTCCATTTAGAATTCTAAAATTTAAGTACTTCTCAATTTGTTCTGAGTGCCTGTGTAGTTTGGTTTGTGAACGTATACCTTAAATTAAATAATCAGACAAATATTTTTGGAACATTGAATATGTATGAATTAATCAAATATCAATAAAATTTAAATATTTTATTTACAAATATAATTGTTTGTTAAACAAATGATAGTAAAACGATGTATTTATTATGAATCAATTTCATTACAAACTTCTTATAGTTCATTTGTTGTAATATAGCTAGTAGATTTAATTATTTAAAAATATATATTTGTTGTATTCACAAAATTCTTATTGGTATATGGTTATTCTTCAAAGGACACATAAGGTTAAAAAACGCTTTATTTACAATTGTGTCTACTACAAAAGTTTTGTGCCAGCAAAAGCTTGCGCAAATTAGCCTCTCCAAAATAGTCTACCCTCAAATGTTAGTGATGTACATCCAGCCGAATTTCGAAATTAGTTAACGTTTAATCCTGTTAGAATTCACTTCAAAATATTCACGCCATAAGGCAATCACAATATAGAAGGTTTTTTTTGCAAATTTCCAAACGTCATATAATAATGATTGTAATCGCACATCTGTTATCTCAAAAGAAAAAGACTTTAAATTAGGAGAAAACAAAAGAGTGAAGGTCCTTTTTTCGTATTATCCTCAATTTATTTATAACGGAAAGATTTATATCTTATCAATTTTAATTCCTAGTAATAATTCACGACCAGTGTTGGCTCCACGTTTACAAATTAGTATAATTGTGTATTACTACTGTTTTCGTGGAATCAAGTAATTACAGATTCAGATACAACAAATATTAATATAAACAATTTTTATATTAAAACACTCAATATCTGTGAGTTATAATTGTACAAATATATTCTAACTTTAAAATAATTTATATTTGTTGAAAAATAAATTTCATTTAGGATCAAATAGCTTTTAGCAACATTTAGAAATAGCAAGTAATTATTGAGAAAGTAAGTGAAATATTGTGTTTCGAGTATATTATTTGCGAAATCTTTAATTAAAGGTGTATTTTAAAAATCTCTGAGAGCTTTTGAATATGCCATTTCATCTATCTTTGAGAATAATAAGCAAGTTTTCAAGTATCCTATAATAACTACGTAGTACATGTTGAGGTCTTTATTTGTAGGTGACATAACATCACAATGACATAACTTCCAATACTGCCTCTACTTGTGAAAATCCTTAAATAAAAAACTTAAAACTGAAGTTCAGAAGTAAAGTTTTTCATAATATATTATTTATTAATTAAATAGAACAACAATACGAACTGTTAGGGATTATATCTTGAAGTTTTGAAAAGATAGTTTTGGAGACTCGGTATGATGTGGTGTTCGGATTAAACTTAAACCGATATTACTATTTAGATTGAGTGAATACGACGTGATTGAACAATTGTTACAAACAAATATGCGAAAAACTCGGTACAAAAAAGAAGGAATCCCATATCAATCACATAACCGTTCAGGTTTAGACCCTCTGCCACTTGTTTTCTCTATATGTTGTAATGCTCGAATTTACATACAAATGTTCTTCGCCTATCAAGTAAAGTGTCTTTATTGCTTTTACAAAATTTATTCCTCAGTTAATTTGGGGTGCAGAACTAATATTCAGTATTTCGAAATATATTTTTACAAATTTTAATAGATTAATCGCTAATAGATAAAATGAAACTTTTTAACTTTAGTAAATATTATTGATTAAAATCACTGTCTTTGGTATATCAATCGTTAAGTATGTAGAATATGTTTATATCTTTAACCCCCGACCCAAAAAGAGAGGTGTTATAAGTTTGACCTGTGTTTCTGTGTGTCTGTCTGTGACAATATAGCAGTCAAACGCATAGATGGATTTGAATGCGGTTTTTTTAAATCGAAAGCTTGGTTTGTCGAGATCATTCTTAGATATGTTTGGTTGAAATAGATCATAGTATAGTATAATAGTCATCTCCAAGATATGAAGTTTTTATTGGTGCTAGTGAAAGGTTCTTACACAATATTCATAGTAACAACCTAAACAAGTGAAATTAGCGCGTTCGTGGGTTCATTTAGTACAATATATATAAAAAAAATAAAAAAACCACCGATACAAAAAGGCTTCTAAAAAGAATAAAAATAACATTATTATGTACTTATTGAAGTCGTTGCGTCGGGGAACCGCAAAATAAATGAAGAATTCAGAATGCAAGTTACCAAGACAAATAACGAAATAACAATATCAAGTCCTCATTCTTAGATTTCAGCATTAGCTCCAAAAATTTTGTAAAATAGACATCGTCAACGTACATTCAACGGTCCCCCGATGCAATGACTTCAATAATAATGTTATTTTTATCCTTATTAGACGTCTTATTATATGGGATTTTTTTTTAATTTATCTGATTTTTAACACAACTTTTTGTTACATACATCAGTTCTGGATTATAAAGATTTTCTAATGAACAAACTAAATCAATTTGAATATAATAATTTTAACGAAATTTTAATGGATCTTTTATAAAGATGCACTTTCAGTTCGCTTTCATTATATTGCATTTACATACCTACTGAATGGTAAATTAAATTTTCACAAATTTTTGGGGCGAAATTTGTGCGCGTTAAATGCTTACACATTATAAAAATGCTTAATCTTTATCATAAAATAATATTTTAGTGTTTATATTGTATATCATTCATTTATTATTATTATTAAAAAAATTGTAACTAAGCTTCGGTTTTTTATTAAAGTTTTATTAAAATCAAATCTCATTAATAAAATGCAATCTTTATTCCATTTTTACATGAAATTCTCATCAATTATTGTATTTGATTGTGAAAAAAATATTTTTATTTGAAAAATATTCGCAAAGTGAATTAGATAAAATAAAAATAAAATTGTCTATATGTAATATCTACCTATGTCAACCTAGGCAAACCATGCATTTAAATCTATAGTTGATTTATTTTTAATATGATTTCAAATTCAGAATTTGGAAACTTTAACCTGTTGCTTCGACCATCGCTACCAAGTGTCATTGCTACAAAACATTTTAAAGAATTAATTGTGTTTTAGAACTAAAAGCTATCAGATGTTTAGTGATTATCAACTTCTAAAATATAAATTAAATTCTTAAGATAATTTATTAACTTAAGCAGATTACGTATTACTTTTACTAAAAATTGTAATTTATTTGCAATTCTTTTTTCTTAAAGTAACCATGCCAACAACCAACATAAAAGTCATATCCACAGTAATAAACGTCAGAACAAAGTAAGGTTCTACTTGGAATATCCAAAAATGATGCGTCATAAAATAGGACCTTTCGTCTTACCCACTTTAAGCTTTGACATTATGACTGTAATGTGAAATATTATAAAAGGATTAGATAGTTAAAAGGACCAAGATAGAATGTACTTCTGACAATAATAGAGATTAGTGTAAAATATAGTTTTATTAAAAAAACTTATTTATTTAAATCGATTCAAGCTAAATCTGAACCAAACACTTAATTCCGTGACACAAATTCGAGATCCACAGCAATATTAGTCAAGGCGAAATAAATATAAAAAAATCTTAAACCGATATTGCAAATAATATTACATATACCTATATAATATATCGGAAAGAGATAAAACATTTTTCCCACTCAAAATCTCATAAAAATACATTAAAATAAACATTTTAAGAGGTATTTAATGAAGGAAATATGTACAAATTATTGTTGTAAAAGAAACAATTAATTTAAGAAAAAACTACAATACAAATTTAAACTAGATTGTATATTAATATCTACATCAGCTGGTGAGTGTAACCGCTAACAGATTCAGCTCTGCGATGTAACGGATTGAGACTAATATAATCAAATCTGTTGGAAACTTTGTTTTTCTTAATTTTAAATACATTTATAAAATAGAAAAAAATAACATACACGTATATTAAATGATTCTAAGTACAAAAAATAACGTTTTGTTGTTTCAAAACAGACAAATAGAATTGTATTAAGAAAAACTAATAGAAGTCATAAAGAAACTGTATAAACATACTTTGTCACAACTCTTGTCCAAGACAGACGAAAGTAGATATCATGAAAGTAGGTGGTTCAAGACTCTGTAAATACGTTTGGAGACAAAAGACTCCATTCCCGAAGAGGAAAACTGTTACGCCTACTTTTATTACATAATATATGTGAGGCTTTGAAAAGATTTTAGTATGGAAGGAAAATAATCCATTTAAAATACATTTTACACTTAGTATTCAAAAAAGGATATACATTGAATATGAATCTTCGTTTCAAGCATCAAGATAGGTACCTAGTTAAAATTATAAAAAATATTGTGATTTTTTTGTGAACAAATTTATTAAAATATTATACAACACTATTATCAGTTTCTAAAATATGATTTTTAATGGCAATATTGTGTGCGTAATCTGTTAAAAAATTAAGCGAAGTTATTAAATACACTTCGAAAACAAAATGATTTTTTAATATTAATTTTTGTTCATACCTGTTATAGATTTTTGAACATTTTCTAATACATACTGTATACAAAAACTTCTCAGGGATTTGGCAGCATTTTTATAACAATTGGTGATTGCAGATCGGTCAATAATTTGGGCGGTTAAAAATAAAAAAAAATTGATAAATAAATAATATATGTAAATATTTTAGTTTCCAGCTTAAAATTGATTTTTTATTGCTGTTAGGAAAAAAGGGTAGTTATTTTTTTTGGCACATTACCAATTTAATCAAGTCTAAGCTGTAAATTATAAATCTCTTAGTGCTTTAAAGATTAAATGCAAAATATTAATGAAACTGATACATTTACTCAAAACGTTACTTAGCATCGAATTATTAAGTAACATAATTATAATTTCGTTGAAACTCGTTTTAGCATATACACATATTGCTTTCACAATAATTTTTTTTTTTAAACACCACAAAAAAATTAATTTTATTAATGTATAATATCATTATTGCAAATGATCTCAAACTTTGACTGAAATTATTAAAATAAATATAACGAATATAAATGAATATTACGAAAACAAAAATAAACGAATATATCGAGCATTGTGAATAACGATCTATATAAATCAAATCTCCCTGCGGTTATTTTGTTCTGTTAACAAACAGCATTCGATTCACGGACATACTACACGGACTCTAGATTTCGGGGTTTACCCTCAAGCCAAAAATGCCCAACAGCCAATAAAAGTTAAGCCTTAAAAACAATATGTTTATTAGAAAAAGTTTTCATCTCAAGCAAAAATAGTATTTTGATGAAGCCAGTAGATTGTACCTATTTAACTAAATATATTTTGCTATCGCTAAACTACAATTGTACCTAAATGTTATCTCATCACTTCATATTGTTTTAAGGAGATGTTTCATTTACAAATAATTTTACTACAAAAGTAGCAGAAAAGAATTGGACAAATGGGACTCTGGAAAATCGGAAGATTGTAATATCTCCAACATATCAACAATATAAATGTTTAATGAACATACATTTTAATTTTAAGTAATTAGTTGAGCCACGGCCAGGTTTAACTCAAGGTGTACAAACTAATGTAATTGTGTGTAGTGCTGTTAATGTAGCATCGAGTAGTCAATTGTGTTAAGGAATACTGAACTATGTGTTATGACTGTAATAGTAATTATATAGGATAACTAGCTGTAGCCTTTTCGGATATATTTTTTTTAAGTTGGAAGTTAGCAGGATGTTATCATGAAGTATAAGAAAAACGAAAACATCTTAAAAAAAACGCTGTCTCTACGTATAAGTAACGAACGTACGTTTACTATAAGTAATAAGGTCATATAAAAAAGAAAACAAGAAATACGATACAAAGAAATAAAACGTATATAGGCCACTCAATCACGATTTGCTGAAATTATAGATCTCGTTACAAGAAATATTGACAAAAAACCTAGTAATAAATGATGATAAATGTGCCATGTTTAGTTTTTCTGTAGCATGCGGGCAAAATGTGAAATAGAGGTTTAATTGAATATAGTTTTTAAACATTATAATTATTATTCACAACAACACTCGATCGGATTTGCTATGAACAGAGCGGGGTGATGGTGGTAGTGCAGTAGTTGAACATCTAGCCTTTGCCTTGCTCGTTGTAATATATATTTATATATATTTTTTTGTAACAAAGGTAACCACACTAGGAATAAAACTTAACGATTCTCTTATCCATACCTAACCAGTTCTTTTCATTACTGACTGAATCAATTTTAATTATTTTAGTTCAAAACAATTTCACATTTAATTGTTTATTTATTATTATTATTTCTAAGTTACATTTTTATTAATATACTATCGTGGTATTGAGTAATTACAGACGCGAGAAATCCCTGTGTTGAAGGCTTATAGTCAGGCTACTTCACAAAAAAGTTAGGGCTTACTAAACTTCATATTATGACTATTATATAGAATATCTTTCTGTAGTCTTTTCAAACATATATTATGCAATAATTATCACGAAGTAGGTATAAGTAAAAACGAAAAACAGTTTCAACAAAAGCGTTGTCTCATCATTTTACTGCAATATACGTAAATAAAGATATGCTTATATATAATATGGATTTTGTTATTCCTCAGTTATTCTATTTAGCACGATTTCAAAATATATATTTTTAATGAGATTATTTAAAAAGGAAAACAAGAAATAAAACGTATATACAGTTAAATAAAAACGTTTTTAGTTAGTTCACTTGGAACGCGATTCCTTAAAAAATATAGGATCTCGTTACAAGAAATATTGACACAGAACCTACTAATAGACAAATGATGATAAATGTGCCGTATTTTGTTCTTCTGTAGCTAACGGGAAATAATATTAAGTTTTTATTAAATATAGAGGTATTAGTAAATTATAATTATTTTTCTCGGATTCATTTGATAGGATTTTTTGTTACCGTAGAGTGGCGATGATTGTAATTGATTGTAATTGCATTTCCCACTTTTACCTTTTCCCACTTTTACTTTCACGTTATGTTTTAAATGTTTTATATAATTTAAATAATGTATTTAATATAATCTAGTTTTTTACAACACTAGGCATGAAATTCAACGATTTTCTTATCTCCACCTAAATGGTAGGCACACATCACCGATATACTATATATATTTTTATTCATTTAGTTTAAAACGATTATGCATTTGATATGTTTTTTATTATTTTTATAATTTATGATACATTTTTATGAATCAATCGTAACCTTGGAGTGGGTTCGACACATCGTATGAAGTTGCTGACGTAATTGACATCGAATTTCAATTTGGTCAGTTCGTTTGATTTTCAATTATGTATCGTGATTCTTAAATTACATAATTTTGCATTACAAATACAATATATATAAAAATAAATATATTTATAATATATTACAAAATTAACTTGTGGTTGAATATTGGGTATTTTATTGTAAAAAAATATTTAAAGTAAATTGATCGAACAGCACTTGTAAAAGACTAAATTACCATCTATTGCGCCATCAAACAATCAGAAAAGTATAAGGTTAAGAATATGTGATTTGACAGTAGATTATTATATGTTTATTTTAATTAACCCTTAAGAATCCTAACTACAAATATCGACTTATATATAAACTAAAAATATGTCCAAAAATATCGAAGATTATTTTAAACCCCAAACACAAAAAAATATTTTATCCTAAAAATCTTGCAAATCTTTTTCTTGCTTCTACTCATTTTTGTCTGTAACAATAAAACTTAAAGCTTCACAGAAACGGAAGGAAAAGGTATGAGCTCAAGAAAAGGATAAACACAAATACAATTAAGGTGTTTAAAGCATAAAACGTTGACGTCAAAAGACAATTGCAAAACGAGAATTCTGATTCATATTATAAATGTAAACCTCTGTCGGTTGAGGGAGTGACATAAAGACGTGGAGTCAAAACTATAAAAACTAAAAGCCGCAGACGAAAGTCAATACCATTATAAATCACAAAACTATTACAGCAGGACCTCTTTAATCCGAACCCCCTCTAGTCCGAACACCTCTGTAATCCGAACCCCCGACCCGAGTCCGCGCTGTCTCGCTCTCGCCCGCCAGTTACTTTCCGAACGTCGAGTAGGTATTACGCGTATTTGATTTTGTTATCCGTACGCCATTTTGTGTAGCTATTGTGTCGCTCGTGCATTTTGTGTGTTATTTGACTGTTATTTGTGCTTTTGCATCATGGCTTCGACGTCAAAGAAAAGGAAACACGTTACCCTGACTATTTCCCAGAAATGCGAGATTTTGGATCAACTTAAAGAAGGTATTTCTTTTAGCTTTCTTGCTCAAAAATATAATGTGGGCAAATCTACCATTTTCGATATTAAAAAGAAGGAAGAACAAATACGATCTTATGTTGTGAAAACTGAAAAGGGTCCAGGTGCTCGAAAGACGTTGAAAACACCCGAAAATCCACAACTCGAAGATGCATTATTTACGTGGTTTATAGAACAACGTCGAAAAAATGTTCCCTTGTCAGGTGATATTATAATGGAGAAGGCGAAATACTTTCATGGAAGGCTTGGGCGCGGAGAGTTTTCTGCTAGTAAAGGTTGGTTGGAAAAATTTAAAAAGAGACACGGTATACGGCAATTAAAAATGACCGGCGAGAAAATATCAAATAACAAAGACGCCGTTAAACCATTTCAGGTTAAATTTATGGATATTATCAAGGAGAAAGATTTATGTGCAGACCAAATCTATAATGCGGATGAGTCTGGCTTGTATTGGAAAACAATACCAGATAAAACGCTGGCTTCTGAATTAGAACGTACAGCCCCAGGTTCTAAAATTTCTAAAGAAAGAATAACATTTATGCCTTGTGCGAATGCTTCTGGGACGCACAAACTGCCTTTGTTGGTCATTGGCAAAGCACAAAAACCACGTGCTTTTGCTTCTGTACGAAAACTACCCGTACAGTACATGGGGCAAAAGAATGCATGGGTGACGAGATCTATATTTCTGGAGTGGCTTAAAACATACTTTATCCCTGAAGTAAAAAAATACTTAAGTAAAAAGAATCTGCCACTGAAAGCGCTATTGCTTCTCGATAACGCACCAGCACATCCGATTGATGAAGACCTGCAATCCATTCATGAAGATTTTACAGTTTTATATATGCCTCCTAATTGCACAGCTCTTATCCAGCCAATGGACCAAAACGTTATCCAAAATATAAAGGTGAATTACAAGAAAAAACTTTTACTGCAAGTTTTTGCTCAGCAAGAATTGGAATCTGAATGTACTGTATCTGATGTCCTTAAGAAGACCACCATGAAAGATGCTGTTTTCTTACTGGCTGAAAGCTGGCATCACTTGAATGCGGACCTAATAAAAAAATCTTGGTCTCCCTTGTGGCCTCAATCACACATCGAAGAACATACAGGCGAAGACTTTGAATCCGAAGATGACATTCCTTTAGCATTTTTCGTTGATAGAGGCTACTCTGAGGCTGAAATTAATAACTTCTTACTAAGCAATGATGACCTCAATGAAACTGAACCTCTTACTGACGATGAAATTATACGGCAAGTAACACAGGAATGTGATGGTGAAAATGAAGAGATTTCACACGCTAAACCCGTGGCAAGCGTTTCCCATTCAAGCGCCATGTCTGCCTTAAATACATGTCTTGAATGGGCTGATCAAGTGGATATTCCTTTGCCAGAAAAAATGCTTTTACGTAAATTACGAGACAAAGCTTTTTATTTGTCATTAAACACCACACGACAAACCAAAATACTGGATTTCTTTAAAAATGTTGAATAAAATATGTAACGTTTATAGATGAATACAGATATTGTATTATGTATGTATCTATTATGTAGTTTTATTCACAAAAAATACCCTTATCATCTATACCCCTATAATCCGAACGCTCCACCAATCCGAACGGGGGCTAAATTTTCAGAGTTCGGATTAAAGAGGTCCTACTGTACCACGGAAACTATATACTTACACTGTCTCGTCGGCAAGGTTTAGTTGAAATATTACGTGGCTTATGTTATTAGAACTTAGTTATTAGTTGTAATGAAGTTGAGGGTGCTTAATTAATGTTGACGTTAAGTTTGGTATATTATAGGAAATTATAATAATAAGGCTCATATTAGCGATAGATTGAAAATTAATATTCCAACTGAAATTCTAATACCTATAGGTGTTCATAACCTTCTAAATGACCAAAAAAATAAATTAAAAATACAATGTTACTATTATGGTAGGATTAATTATGAAACTTCGAAAGAACTATGTAATATAATTCTGAGTGAATTGTTATTTAAGCTTTTATATTATACCTATAGCTAATTAATCACATTATATTTATTACTTCAAAATTTTTTGATGGACAAGGAGTTCGTTTTGTATATGTATCAAGCGCCACCGCTACGCAAGTACGTGAGTACGTACGACAGTGTACGCAAGTACAGTTTGTTTTTTATATGTATCGCAAGCCATGGCAGTGCCGTAATCTGGTTCACAGAAAAATATTTATTGTGTTTGGTAGTGGTGATATGAATTACTATACCTACTCGTCTGTTGAGAGTAAGTTAGTATACATATGGACACAGTATTAAAAAAACCATGAAGTAAAAAAAAAGCAATAAAGACTTTAACTTAAGTCGGGTAGAAGTAGAAAATACATAAAGAAAGTTGATACCACTGAAAGTAGGTTGTGTCAGCGGTAAATACATTTGAAGTGACAACAGTTTCCTAAGAGGAAAACGGTTCAACACTGTTTTGCGTTTCAGATTACGAAATCTCTTTTTATACAACCAGTGTAATATCAGAGTTATTCAATATAAAATAAAATGTGTGGGTTACATCCTTCAAACAGAATTCTGTAGACATATTGATGCGTGTTACTTAATGTATCATATGATAATATTTTATGAAATAAGCTTTTGTTGAAGTATGTGCATATTTTGTAGCTTTGTTATAATACAAACTTTCTCTAGGCTTTTGAGATTTACAATTATATTTCAAATAATTATATAGATATATTCAATCCTTTGTTAACAATCACGATGACTAATTAGTTATTTAGAATCACGAGGGAAACTAATCCATTTAGGAGATATTTAGTATTCAGAGGGGATAGTGTATTTGTAGAACTATACCAAGATGGAAGTTGCTAATGAACATACAAACACTATTAGCCCTGTTCATCTATTTCCTTTCAATTTAAATCAAATGGTAGTGTTAAGAGATGAGATTTTAGCCACAGAACTGTAGTATGTATATTGGGGGCCTAGGTAGCTTCACAAATATATAAATAATTCACACAAAGTACACCAGGACTCAGAACAACAATCTGTGGATCACATAAAGAATTGTCCCATGTGGGTATCAAACCCAAAGACTTTGGTCTAGCAGTCATGGCTATTAAACACTGCATCAATAATTAGAAATAATATTTTGTAAGCATTGATTTATATAAATCAGCAAATACGAATTATATAAAACTAATGTAGATTTTACAACATCTAACATTTAAACAACGACATTTTACACAATCTTACAGCAGTACGAAAGTTGAGTATTTACATGTTCTTTATTTTTTTTCTAACCAAATAAATATGTCAATAAGAAAAAAATATATATAAATATATATATATCTTATTATATTAAATTTGTTCTACGATACGAATCTTGATAAACAACATAAAAAACACGAAACAAAAAAAATTAAAAAAGTCGTAGAACAAATTTTGTTACGATCGATGGAGAGAGGCTGCCTGCAAGAGGTGGCCAACTAATTAAAAATAACCCTGTGTGTGTATTTAAAATTAAGAATATCGCCCCGAATAAAAATTCTAAATTCATTTCTAGCATACATTTAAAACAGTCTTCGTCGTTCGTTATCTTGTCCAAAACACTCGTGACTGGTCCTAACATCTCATCATTCTTTTCCACTAGATTTAACTTAAACACATTTTCTGGTACGTTATTACTCAGATATTTTTCTTACTGCAGTACGAAAGTTGAGAATTGACATGTTTTTTTTTTGTATAATAAAATAAGTGTCAATAAGAAAAAATTGAGCTTTTATTCATCTTTGTTGTCCATCCATTTTTATTCCAGAGATAAATCTTAAACAATATTTTTTTTATATTTTGGTAAATAATCTTTGAATAAAAAATCATAGCCAAAAATATTTTTTCAAATTTTAATTAGATTTAATTAAAAATAATATATATTATTATAGCATCGTTAATTTAAACCACAATCAGGTGAGTAATAAATAAAATCGGAATATGTGCTATTTGTTATCGGTTTATGTTATTGGTAAAATATAATGAATGGTTATGAAACCTTATGTAAAATGCAACTACAAAATACCATTATGTAAAATATAAATTTTAATTCAAATTCAAAATATCTAGATTCAAGTAGGCATTTACAGGCACTTTTGGATCCACAATGATTACATTAAATTGATTAGTATAGTCAGTCGGTGAGAAAGCTACCACCTGAAGAAGAGCTTTCCAGAAACTCAGCAGTTGTTTTTTTTTAAAAGAAATTCAAGAATGTTCGACTTATACATTATTATATGAACCCTGCAAATGAGTCAATGATCAAAGTTCCACACATTTTGATCAACCAAAAAGTCTTGAATGTTAAAATAAGATTTATTTATTAATATACTTTTAATTTTCGATTAAAAACTAAGAAAGGGAAGATCTAAGACATCTTGAGAAACTTTATTATGTATGTACCAACATACACTCAAGCCCATGGAGGAATTGTTAACTTTCTGAAGTCGAAATTTAAGCGTTACGAGTTAATTTGTATTTCTTGTAATAAATTTATTCGTGTGTTCTTGTATTAATTTTATAACACTAATGTATCAGTCAAATATTTTTTTACACATTTTGTTTTATGTGCTATAGGTTTATATTTTGTACTTTCATAATATATGAGTGCATATGTATATAATATATGAGTGCATATGTATATAATATATATATATGAAATTTAATTTAAGTAGGCATATTAAAATTAAAGTTTAATATAAAGTTATCAGTGTTATCTCGAGTGTAACTCCTCAAAATCCTAATGTTTTTTAATCGATTTTGAGATTTCCGAGTATTTTATAAACTCTTGTGTTATAATGTTTTTATTTGTATTAAAAATTAATAACTTCATACTATCCTCGTAGCTTTAAAACAATAGTTTCCAATTAAATTCCATCCATCTGTTTGTCTATGCCGTTTTTAGGAATCCGTAACTCGAAAGTTAAAACGGAACCTTTATAGGATCACTTTGTTGTCCATACGTCCACCTTTTTCTCAGAAACACGTGGAGGTGTCAAGCGGAAATTTATTCTTCAAGTCTTTTTTTAATTAGAACTGTGAAAAACCAATCTTCTAAACCAACGCAATAAAAAATACAGCCTTTTATGCTGAAAATTTAACAAACCGTAAATTTTTAACCGTAACCGTAAATTACAAAGTCAAACTTCTATGTCGACGCAATCAGAAAAAAAACAGCAATTTAAGCCGCATGTTTCCAAACTCGCAACTCGCAAGAGAATCAAAAACCCAGAGTACTCCAGTCGACCTAGAATCTTGAAATTTGGCATAAAGCATTCTTTTATAGTAGGTACCCAACATAAATAAAAAACCCCGAAAACCTTAAATTTTTACATACATCACATATTTTTTTCATAAATAATGGTAGAGAACTCTTGGTTCGAGAGTCGGGTTCATACTTGGCCGGTTTTTAATACTGATTGCTTAATGAATAAAAACAAGTTTCGCTACAAGAAGAACAAACATTATTAATTTTGACATTGCATACATATTCCATGTCAGATTTTTTCCAATTAAATTTTATACAACAAGGAAATGAAAAGACATATATGGCTATGTTTTTTAAAAGTATTACTAGTTGAAAACAACAGAAACATTGTATGTATTTAGTTCATGTTCGTTTTTCCGCCAGATGTTTATTTTTAGTTTGTAAAACTTCTTTTAATATAAGTAAAATATGTATGATTGTAATCTATAAGGTTTTATTTACGAATATATATAAAACCTATTTCAAGAATAGAAACTAATAAACTATTCCTTTTATCACATAATTTCAAATATACAAGTTGACTTACCTTAGGATCATTGTAACAATATCAAAAAATGCGAATATAGCTCTCTGAAAATAAAGAAAGCCCATATCAATCACATAACCGTTCAGACTTAGACCTTTTTTCCACTTATTTTTCCTCTCTATGTTGTAATGTTCGAATTTACATATACCTAAATGTTCCCCTAAAATGAAGTTGCTGTAATGATGTTTTAGAATCTATTTGATCTGATGGAATTGGAATTCTGAAAATTAATTTTATTTTAGAATTTATTTGTTCTGATGGAATAGGAATACCTACTGAAAATTAATTATATTTTATCTAATATGACAGTTTTTATACATAACTAATAAAATTCGTTTCTGTTATAATATATCTTTAAACTGTGACCTTTTTTAATAAATAAAAGAAATGTGAAAATATGTTTCTCATGAATTATTTTCATAAGTGGCGAAAGTAGAACATGGATCTTAGCCAAACTGCTTCCTAGTAAATTTCTCGCCATCCTATTTACTGTTGTTATTTAAATATACATAGTTTTACTCCACACTTTTATAAATATATCTATTTCATAAGAAAATGTTTTTTATCCAATAACATTTTTTTTTTAATTTTATATAACATACGAGGTATATTATAACTATTTAATGCATGGGATGGTTAGAACTGTTATAGTTTGATATTTCGGTATTCAATATATCAGCACGCATGTCAACAAAAAAGCCTTGAAATATTTTATTCCAAGTATTACCCGCTATGAGATCAGCTCATAAATTCCATTCAACAAGAACAAAAGTGTCTCTAAGAGGATGATGATTAACTTTCACCACTTTAGCTAATTTTCCTCCCGCTGTAGCTTTCAGATAGCCAGCTGCAATTACTTTTTACCAAAGTACAAAGCGAAATACAAAGCTAGGCAAGCTAGAGGTAACGGAATATCTGATATTACCTTAAAAAAGGAAACTGTAAAATCTTATATATTTTTTTATTATATGTATATTTACCCGGCTTTATTCACGTAAATTAATCGGAATTTTGCCAGACTAGTTTCGAAACAATTTGAATTCGATTAGCTCGATGCATAGCGGACTCGTAGCGTGAATAGTTTATCGATTAATTTACGTTAATACTGCAGAGTAAATATATATATTTAATAGTAACATAGTTCACGAATGATTGATAACATTTGTTTGTTTAAGTAAGAAAATGAAAAGTAGAATGTTCTAGAATAACAGGTCGTTTCTATCATCAAATCAGTTTAATTTCTACCAAAAACATGATGGTTGTATGGGATAGAAAACATGTCAATTTATTGTAATAGCCTATGGTTACGAGTCCATGTTGGGTCATTGTGTACTAATTGTTGTAATTGTGTGTATATACTACGTAGTAATTTCGTATACGAGAACGGAAACTTCTCCCGAAGGCCTATTGTTACATGATATCTAAATTGTAGTGATTTCTCTATATATTTTTAGTTTTGTATTTAAATTGATACACATACTTGAGGTATATATTTTCCAATTCTAAGTGCTACAATCTTTAAGTAATTATAAGAATGTCAAAAATATACAAATACCTTTATTGGTTCCGTAAGAAATTAATATAAATATTTTAGCTATATTTCTGTTCCATTTGAAGTAAACAAAGCTGAGATATTTAAATTAATAAATTTAATTAAAACTAGAGAAAACATAAATAGGTTACCCTAAGAAGTTTTAATAGGTTCAAGTAGGTACTTAGCAGGTTATTGCAAAGTTTTAGCTGTGCGTATGTCCATCTATCTGTTTTAAGGTTGTACCTTATATCCATGACGGCAATTATAAATAATATAATATATATATATTGTATGGGTAATATGTGTTATGGGACCTTTCATGCGCGACTCTGACTCGCACTTGGCCAGTTTTTCAAATATGCGTTATATATCAGCTTTCATATTATATATATAATATATATCGATATAATGACTGATTGGTTGCTATATTAAATAGTCCAACGCTGATTCTTTCTTATCGAACGTTAATTTTGTTGCTACGCAACAGATTTATTTTGTATAATAATTCTTTGATTTAAAAACGACATAAATAGAAGTTTATAAAGAGGTACTTATTTTAGAATCATGACAATGTCCTCATGTTTTTAAACTGAAATATAATATTATGTTAAACTAATAAATTTAAAAAAGTAAACCAACTAGGTCATGTTTTAACTTTTGTAAACTATTTTGAGGACGTTTTAATATATGCAGAAGATAATATTACCATATTTATTACATTTAGCATTCCTGATACTTTGCATAAAGAAGAGATAGTGATCTTAATGATAGTCTATAATTCTTATCGTAGTCATTACTATTGCGCCTTAAACGGAATAGTTCTTAAAATACGAAACTTAGTCTAGAAATTTCAGCTTTTTACAAATACAATAAGCTACTGGATTTTTTTTTAACTACAGGTGTTTTATCAATTTTATTTTAATACAATAAAGTTTTTATTACCATCAGGACTTAAACCTGCAACCTATGGTGAACCTGTCCGCAATAGTCGTGTATAACTTTCTCCTTTGATCTTTACCTGAAACAATAATAATTATTTTAGTTTATACAAATAATAGTTTTACTTTGATGTAAAGATGGAACTTCTTTGTTAAACAATCGGAAGAAAACTTCACAGTTCTTGATCTTTAGTTTTTCGGTATTTAAAATGAAAAACGTATGAAACAGTTATGAAACTTATATAGTAATAAAAAATATATAAGACACTTTCAATTGCATAAAATATTTATAGATTAAAATTTAAGCAGATCTTTAAATTTTAAATTTTGGATATGTGAAATATATCTTACACACTGCCACAAAGCGGCCAACAGCAAAGCGGGCATAAAAATTTCTCAGATGGAACCATAATCTCCTAAGATTTGCAATTTTATTGCACCTCGAAGACACTGTATCGAAGATATAAGTCTGAAGCGTTGTAGCAGACGAAGAATATATTATACTTTGAACATGTTGCTTGACTTATGTTTTACTTTTAGAGGTGAGAAAAATAAATAAAGTCTCATAGTCATTTGAATAGAAAGAAGAAAATAATAAAAAGAAAGGTAATAAGTCCAAAATATTATCTTAATATATTTTAAAGAAGTTAGACTTTTTGGGAAAGTAATATTAGGATTTGGGATAAATAATTATCCTGTTAATTGATATAAAACCTCAAACAATATAAAACCACAAAAAAATATAGGAGTGTGATAAATTATGTCGTAGTTCAAATATACCAAGTTAGTGTTAAAGATTAATGGTAATTGGCGTTTTAATATTAAATATTGTTCAAACTTTGAATCCAATAAGTAGATATGAATCCTCAGATCAACACAATCCTAACAAGAAAAAGTTATAAAATAACTTATACTTATATATATACTTTTTCCTCGACTCGTGTCCAAGTGGGAGAAAACTAGATATCTTGGAAGTAGGTTGTGTCAGCATTGGCAAATATATTTAGTTATTCCAGAGGAAAACCGTTACGCACCGTTTTATTACATTTTTTATGTATGTGTATTATTCTTTGCGAAGATTACGATTTTTATTGTACCATTGTATTGTATTTATTTATAACATTGATGAAATCAAATATAATTATGATCGAATGTTAATAATTATTTGAAATCAAATTTTAAATTCCGAATATTTCTAATGGTTGTCACGACTTGCACTTGTGGAATTTAGTCTTATTTCACCTGGATAATTATTATAGGCTGGTACGATATTTCAGATTCACGATTGAAAATAATCCGTTTGCAGTATACAGACGAAAGACTAAAGGTTTTTTTTGCATTAATTAGGCGTATTTCTTTATCTTTTATAGTAAGCTTATGGAAATTAGCATCAAGAGACTAAGTGACATGAGGACAACAATCTATTTAATAAGATTATTGACATATGAATGAAGGTATATATTTTTTAAGACACTATTATCTAACTTATTTGATACAGTTTTTGTACGACCTAAAAAACTGCCAAATAACATTTACATATATTTTTAATTTTTTACTTCTTTCACTAAAGTAGAATAATAAGATAATCACTCAACATTTAAGGTATCTCATATCTATCTAAATATGAAGAAAAAACAAATCAGAATACACTGCTATAGTGCATTTTTATTTATCTTTGTTTTCTTATAATGTATATATTTTTTGTATTAAGTTTAAAAATATCTTTATTACTTCGGTCTATTAAGTAATAAACAACAACAACAGTTAATATAATTAAAGGTACTGGATGGAATCATTCAAAAAGCAAAACTAGCATATACTATAATAACGTGATAGTTGCAAAAATAGGATCCATTTTTAATGTACACTATACATAGATTTGTCTGCTATGCTATGATTTTTCTACTATATATATAAGAATTGGCTTTTTCAAAAATTGTGTTCCTTGCAAGTGCTGACTTGCAATTTAAACCCTTTTCTAGAAAGATTAAATGCTAAACATTAAATGAATGAAAAAGAAGCCTTTCCTGTTACTATATAAAATTCTTATTGTGGCCTTGTTTACGGCATCTCTTGAATAATTTACTAAAAGAAATTGGAGCCAACATAAACCGTGGCTTTGTTAATTTATTCAGCTGTAAACTGTTTAATCTTCAGAAAATTTGTTATCTTTTGTAAAAACAAAAACTTTTTAATACGCTGTATATTTAATGTCATGTCATGTGTATACAAATTTAAAAACGTAAAAATTTTATATACATATGTATAAATATATGGTTTAAAAAGTATTAATAAATATAAATTTCTTATTATTCTATAATTATTATTCTGAAAAAAAAAATACTTAAAAATAGTCAACTAGATATTTATGAACTATTTCAATAAGGCGAAGCTTCTTAGCATTCCATGGATTAACCGTGCGGGTGCGGGCCCATCGCGTTGCAAGGAGAGGAGTACAGTGCTTGGGACTTGCGACCCAGGAGTAGTTTAGGCCCCTTTATTATGCGCAAAAATGCTCGCCTTCACCCTCCACACTCCTCTCCCTACCTGACCAAATTTGGAAAGAACCTACTAATGCCGCCTTTGAAATAGGTTCTAGAAATGAACCGGTGCTTGTTCTAAAGGCTAAGGTCTTTAAGTAGGCTATAGAGACATTTTGCTGTTATACCTCTCGCTCCCACTTCTACCGCGTACAAACTAACTATAAATTTATTCCTGATCAGTTCGTTGATTAGTTAGTAATACATATTGAGCTTGAATGTGTGATCCCTTGGTTATGTTTGTTTCCCAAGGAACAGTAAGCTCCACAATTATCACGCGCCTCAGATGTTTAGAATACAGGAATAAGTGCGGTCTGAATGACGAAACAACAACATCCCCAGGGATTTTGTAATGCTTTTCATACGTGTCCATCATCATGAGAGTCCAATCAGGAGCCGCGCCTAAAATTGAATAAGGCTTCACTTTTGATTTTTTGGAGGAGCCTTCTTTTACGAATTCTGCAGATCGTTTGGTGGTTGTTATACCCTTCCGCGCTCATGCTACTGAAAGACTAACCGCGTCCCGTATATCTAGAAGTACCTTAAACCCTACTAATAAGTGTTTCGCGGTTCCTATTGCCTCCCCACAGATGTTGCAAGACTTTTCGGTGGCTTTGCCCCATCTTACTAATTTACTTTGATCTGGGAGAGTCATTTGGAATGCATATATCAGTGAGTGTGGCGGAAGAACGAGCGAAGCTCTGTGTTGTTAGGTCAAATGCATTCTATGTATTAATTGATCGAGCTTCTCTATATTAATTGATTGCTGTTAATCGGTAAGAGGTTATGTTCTTATGTAATAATTAACCAAAAATAATTTTCATTTGTTTGCATTGACTTAAGCTGGCGCACGCTTTTAGATTACATGAGTCGAGCTGTAGGCTTGATCCAGAAATGAAACTCTTAATTATACTATGTGCAAGTTAATGAAAATTCTAATTCCAGACGCAAATAGCGACCTTACTCGCATGAAAATCAGCCAGAATGGCAGTCAGCCTAGTCAGAACTAAATACGCAATTATAAAATTAAACACCTAGGTGACAAAATGAGACTAAGCGTCTTGAACATAGCTCCAATGTCCTATTACAATTATTAATATAGCAATGAATATGGTTAGAGTTATAGCATCGTAAATTATAATCCCAATCAGGTGAGTAATTGGTGGTTATTTGTTGTTGTATTAATTGTGATTTATTGCTAATTTGGAATAAAAAAGTTATTGATATTTTTTTAAATATTAACAGAATATATAGATAAAACAAAATAGAACGAGATAAACTAGGCGTTAATTCTGCACTTAAATAATAAATAATATACGTAAAGGATAGTTATAATATATATAAAATTTAGCATTTAGTTATTTTTAACTGAAAAAAAAATCTTCCTAATGAGTAATAAAATAATTCAAAATCTTTTAATATTCATTTGATTAAATTGTTTTATGTTCCTTGATAATTGGATTTCGATCCTCAAAAAACAGAAATCGTACCATTTAATTAAAAACAATGGCAGAAAAAGTTAAACAATAAAAGTTTCGAGAACGAAATAAACACAATAATCCTGATAAGCCTCAGAATCCTAGTTAATAATTCGAATTTCAATCCGAATCTTATTTCTAATGTTTTCAATTCTAAAGAGAAACTGTACTCCATTTAAGCCCCAACACTTAAGTATTAAAATTATAAGCTTTGAGTTCAGTGGAAAGTATGAAAATTGAAAAGTGTTCCAAATCCTTCGGAAAGTTGTGTTATAATATGAAAGCAACATGAAACATTCTCGTAACTCGATTCACAACTCCAGGAAACTAAAAAGCATTTTAACAAAATGGAGTATGTTGACAAACTGACTCTATTTGAATTTATAGGCGCTTACATCTTTTATGTATTGCATATTTTATTCGTTTTTTTTTCGTTTTTTTTGGCTTATATTACCTACATTCTTTTTATAACGGTTCTAGTATTTTACTTTTTTAAAGAACTTTTGTATAATACAAATCAAGTATTTTTAGATTTTTATGGGCAACGGCACTAATCATTTACCATTAGTAGGGCTATTGGCTAACTTTGAATTTCTTGTGACAATCAATCTTTAGTTTAGGATCGAAAATACCCAGATCCCAACCTAATACCCTGTACTTAGTACACACCCACGAAGGGAAGATAGCATTGTCTAACGAGGGTTATGGATCAGGCGAAGGGTCGCGTATCTTAACCATACACGAAGCACAAGGACTAACTTTCGGTTCCGTTTCTATAATCAACACCAGGAGTAAGATGCAACTGCACGACAGCGTTCCCCACGCGGTTGTAGCAGTGTCGCGTCATACTGAGAGCTGTGTGTATTTTACCGACAGCGAGGACGACGCGACGGGCAGATTGATCAGGAGAGCGATTAAGGCGACAAAATACAACATCATAGAATATAATACCAACACGGGATTGGGAATGCACGGGCGACGTGTCCGTGGATAAAAGTAAAAATTAATATTAAAAAAAAAAAAGAAAAAACCGAACTTTGGCGACAACTGAATTTGTTATCACAGTATGTCAATGTTGTTTATATATAATATTTATACTAGCAATAGATGCAGATGTGCACTCCATTTGCCAGTAAAAAACAGAAAAATAACCAGTAATATGGATATATTACATTCATTTTTAATATCGCACTGGTTTTATGAAAACAAAAGCAGGCTTCGCTTGACTGCCCGCGACTTGAACACATGTATCAGCTTGGATATTCTGAACATTTCGCAGTCTAGATTTATTTAAATCAAAATGTTATTGAAATTAAATTAAGGTTTCTGAAGCGCTTAATGTATGTTAAAACAAGGAGGAAAGATCAGAAACTGTATTCATTTTATACGTGTTTTTAGAACTAAAACATACTTTTGATAACATAAAGAATGCTATTATTCCACATCCTTTAATACCGCTATAAGGACCGATTAAGATAGTTTTCCATCACTTTTCTCGAAACAGAATTACGATTATACATCCTAAACAGACGCCTATACAGAAGTGTGGTTATGGTTGGGTAGTAAAAATGTCAATATACATCCTCTAGTTCTTTGTATATCACATTTTTAGTCTTTATATCTGCAGAATAGAGTCCACTTTCCAACTGTTTTATTAGTGTAATGTCTCCTATTTTACGGTGTCGTTAAGGAAAAGGATGTCGGAATCCCATTTGTTCGCGACTCGGTTGAAAAATCATGGTAGTATGAATTTTCCTATGATGTGTGCATGTAATTGTGTGCTTTCGCCGAAAAGTGATGTATAGTTAAAAGACAAATGAAAATGTAAATTAAAAATCCTTTATCAATTGTAAACGGAACAATGAAAAAAGAGAAACCCTTTTGTTCTGAGCTTTTTAACTAAATGTAAATACAACAACATAAATATCTTTGTTATCAAACATTTAATTGTATTGTTATCAGATATCTAATTTTATTTTATGTGGAAAATCTCGCATTATTACGAAATTTTTATATAACTTTTCAATAGAATTTATTTAGGATTTAAATTTTAAAATATTTCATTATTTCATTTAAAATAAAATATTTCAAGAGCTATAAGTTTTCTTTCAAATAATATTATCGTTAATTAAATTTAAAAACAAGTTACACAAGCTCGTAAAATAGAATTCTTTCGAAACTCAATAAGTCCATTTCCCAAATTATTTATTTAAAAGATAGTATTAGGAACTACTTTATATTGTATGACACCATTTATAGTACGTATGACAAAGTATGATTAGTATTATTTAATTAACTAGAATTAAAACAGAAAATTTCATACCTGTAAACGATATGAAGAGTACAATAGATTGTTTTAACGAGTTTGAATTATTTTATAATACTCAAATATATTCTAGGTAATTTATTTCATTTCAATAAGACAAAGAATATTTCTATTAAACGTAAAATAGTTAAAAAAATATATTTCCTAAGTGGAAACAGCATGATACGTTATGTATAGTCTTTAAAATAATTAATTAATTTACATTCTTACTGTACGTTTACAGAACATCAAAATATGGATCAATTGAATCAATATTTTGACTTTTAACGTAAATAAAATGACAAATAAAAACAGACCAAGCATCTTAGAAATAATACAAAAATAAAAAAATATTAATTGAATTAATCCTGTTCATTACAAATACCTAGTTCAACAGAACGTCCATTGAATATTAAGATCTATTAATATTAATGAAAATATTTAAACCATGTTCGTGCTACGTCTACATTGATGTTATACTAACTGCAGCGTAGCATGAACGTAGCAGTCTACGATTCGTAGCGGTAGAATACATAAATTGAAAATTTTATTATATGTTGTAACCTTGAGTTGTACTTTTTCAAACACGGTTAAACATACGCTAATTTAATTACTGGTCTGTTTTATTATTCAGTATAGTTTCGATTTTTTCTGAGCTTTATAAATTTATTTCTATAAATGCTGCTAAGAGCTGCAACGCATGCACAACTTTATCTATGTTTTTTAACTCGTAAGTGTCCTCGAGCTATGCTAATAAATGCACCATTTATTCTCTCTTAATAATTATGAAATGACAAATAAAAATATTTTGTAAAAAAATATGGATGAATAAGAATAAGTGGATGAAATAGAATTTAGCGTTGCGTATAGAGGTGACAAAGCTTATCTTTGATTTGACGGGGCAGGGTTAAATCGCTAATGATGACAAATCTATCGTTCTTAGCCTAATTGAAATTCCATATTTTACATATAGTGCTAGGCCTGTGTATAGTTGAAGAACATGTAGATGTTTGTGCTACATAAATATTTCATATTAGGCCTTAAAGTATTTTTTCCCAAGTTTTCGTTTGAAAACAAAAAACAAATGTACAAAATTTCCGAGATATTTATAAAATATTGATAGTTTTGTTTTCATATGCTTAAATGCACTAAAAATACGATTCTAAGAATGTATATTTAAAAGCAACCGGCAAATTGCTTCTCAGGTCTACTTATTCAACGGACTGGTATGTATGAAATTAACTTCGCCTTCTTCAAATAAAAGTAACTTTGAAAAGACTCGAAAACTTAGCATAGAAGGTATTCTAAACTTACATAAAGAAATTGAATGAGGGAAAATTGTTTTTTCCTTCTTATTTGGTATACATTTTTTGAATTTTTATAGAAAAATTCAAAGCACATACTCAAGAGTTGTAAAAATTAAGTTTTCATCTCAAGTATTAAAAGAATATAAAAGGTAGTTAATTTTACCTCCAAAATCTTACGACGTACGTAACGACCCTATTTATTACATAAGAAAACAAATCCGTCATACATAATAAATGTAATGCTAACACTGAAATTGCCTTCAATATATTATGATCTAAACAATTTATAGCAACAGAATGTATGCATCGGATCTCGTTCGTTTCAGTGATAACAAAAGCTAGTGTAATCAAGGTACAGAGGAATCCTATGCATTCCTGAGGGAAAATTAATTGAACTAGTTACGAAAGCTATTTCACAGCTTACTTTTTCGTTGTTTTCACTAAAGTTATACTATTATATAGTTTCACAGAAATAATGATATTATTAACTTTTAATTAGGAAAAAAATATATATAAAAAAGTGTGCACGTCTAAAGAGAACTGAGAGTTTACTCGTTAAAAAAATTAGGTCAGGGGTTATGTTCATGTCCTAGTACTATTTTTATCCTACCACCTCCTGAATCGATATCAGGATGTAATCCTTTAAGCAAGCTGAGGAAGGAATAAGGAATAAATTTACTCTTACCTAAGCTGGTATAGAAAGCTTTCTTCTACCTTAATAACAATGTGTAATCAAATGTTATGTAGGTACCAACATAGACAAATATTTACTTTGAGTTTTCGTTGGCACATAAGATAAAATAAATATATTTGTCTATTTTGCGACCCGACAAGGCTTAAGTATATAAAAAGTTTATGGTGTCCGAATAATGTGATAAGACAATTAAAAAATAATATGATGGAAGATCAAAATATATAACTGAAGGCTTAATTTAACTGTTCATAGATTTTGTAAAAGTTTTGAGCAAGATATATTTTAATATCATTCTCAAACCACTAAAGTACCTACTATGGGATAATAAATTAACGTTATTATTTATGTGTAATATTTTGTATTTTTACTAAAAGCTATTAAATAAATATAATTTATAAAGACACGGATCAGCAAAAAAAGTCGCTTACAAATAATATTCGCTACTAAATCATATGTTCTGGCGAACAAAATGAAATATTTTTCCTATCGCCTTTCACACGGGTAGCCTAAATAAATTTGTTTAGGCCCGCTATAAAGGTCACTCTGTGACGTTTTAGGAATCCAAAACAACTAAGTTGACATTTTTATAGGGTTTTATTAATATTGATAGATTCAACTCGCATATACAAACATCTACCTATTGTTCATTACGTCCCAGATAAATAATAACCTTATAAATAAGAATATTCCTTGTAAATATTGTTTAAAAATCCAAATGCGTCCAAATATCTAAATCACAATCCATGTATTTAGTTATCTATATCTCTTATCTATTGATAAGGTTTTAGGAAGCCATATAAAATTAATTTCTATCATGGATTGCAATTCAATTTAATGTATTTAGTATTTACAAGTGGTATGTTTAGTATCGATAATTACTAAACATGTCATTTTTTACGTCTAAAGATTGAAATTACAATCTATATCTGTAAATTACAATAGTAATCTTAAATTATCAGTCCTAAATAGCTATTGATGCAGCTTATAGGAATTCACCTAGGAGATTAATTTCAACTACAAATTTGCAATAGACATTTTATGTCGCTTACAGTAATTATAGACACAATTTATTTTTTCTTCTAAACATTTAAATTACAATCGATATAATGAGTTATCAGTATTCATTATTATCCTGTAATTTCAGATAAGCCTAAGCCCATATAAGATTGATTTCCATTAATGTTTGAGTTGATTTATACCAATTAAGACATAAATCAGTTTACTGATATCCATATAGCATTGTATATTTTAATTATTCATAAATATTCCCAGCACAAACTCGCCGTAGGTTTACCTCTGATTGGAAACCTTTACCGTAATTGGAAAATAGGCAGTTGCCTAGTAGTTGATCAGAAATGTACAGCAAACATTACAATATAATATAATACAGTACAATACACCCATATATGTATACCTATGGTCAGTATGTTTATATGATTTAGTCTTAACTTAAATTGTCACAGGATTCAAAATCCTGAGATATTTTTAACAATTATTTTATTTCATTACAATTTTTCAAAATTATTTAAAGTTAGAAAATGAAACTAGTCTCACAAAGTACCAGTAAAGCATCGAATTATATTAAGAACTTAAATTTAATCTCACACTCAGAAACACATTATTACAGCATGCTGTAGAAGTTTTAGAACATTAGTAGAAGCACATTTCCATAAAGTACTCTATAAATCAATGAAATCGGGAACATGAAAGCCTGAAAGTGCTTCAGTACACGTGTCCTCTGCTCGTAACGAGAAAACTAGGATATTATTATTACATTTGCACCTATCACATTTTTCCGCTGTTTTGTAATTTAATGCGTATGAAAAGTTACACTAAAACCTATGTTTATATTGCAATTTGTATTGAATTAAAAATTTGTACAATATAAAGTATAATCTTCAATGAGTATTTTTAAATAAATTGTAAAATAAATAAATTGTCTGAATTTATATTTTACACCTTTCTTGGTAGAGATCGGTTTTAGTTTAACGTGTCAGTTTATATTTTCAAAACTATATCAGCTGTCGTGGTATTACTGTTGCTGCATCCATAATCAACGCCTAATCAGAATTCAAATTTTATTATCTTGATGTTCGGATTCTGTAAATTATGACACATTTTTTCCATTTATAACAGTGCAACTAGAGTCTGAGACGAACTTACGAAACGAACGAAACGAACAAGACGTTTGATGTTTATATAGGCATCTGTATAAACATAAATCATTTTATTTGATGATTATTCATTTTAAATACAATATAAAATATGTTGGCAGTATTGTTAGATGTAATAACATCTCTATTTGACCACGATTGAATAAACTGCATACTTTTTTAGCCCATGAAAAATACAAACACATTACATATACTGTAGTCATATCTGCTAAGCTTTCGATATCCATAAATATAATAATTATTTAATAAATAATGTAAATCTCACTCACATATAATATTTTATACACTATAGTTCCTAGATGCGTCTATCAATTTCCTATTAGAATGCAGTTTGAAGAGTAAAACAACAAAACTAATATATTCATAGTTGATGTCGGAAAAAATCATCTAACAGATTTGACGCCGAACCCGGGTGAGAATAAATAAACAAATAGCATTCCTTAAAATCAGAAACGTAAACAAACTACAAAGCCCGATGAAGCATTCTTTTTATCTTTAGAAAACTTTCTTAATCGACCATAAACTCACTAACGACTAATGAACTAAAAGTAATTATTTAAAGATCAATCGTTAAGTAAAAAAAATCTAGTAACAGTTTTGGTTATTAAAAAACCGTTCTTTTTAAAAATATTCAAAATCTACGAAACTTACATCAATAAATGTTATCTTTCCGTTATCAAAAGATAAAATAAAAATACTTTTTGTATTCCAAAAACTCATTAATATTATTTTAATTTAGGCCTCAATATTTAAGTTTCTTGACAAATTGCCAAAAGTTTTCTCCTCAAATTGATTTCCACAATAGAGCAATAGGAGTGAACAGACTTTTGAATAGCGAGTATTACGATTCACGATTTCCTATTGTGATTTAGAAGTCGTTAATAAAACTTTGTTTGGAACTTAACTTGCAAAAATATACATAAGAGTACATACATAACAACAAAATTCTATAACTACCTATAAATATTTCAACAATAACATAGTCCTAGTGTAATTTGCGACCGGATGTCCGCGACAGACGCTCAGAGTGTCACTGCACTACATGGTGCTGTGAGTATACGTTAAGGTAACGTGTTTTTACATCTTATATACTAATACAAATATTTTTATTCAATTTACATAAGAAGCTCCAAATAATTATTCGTATTGGTTATTTACGAGACGTATAAGAGTATGTATGAACAATAACTACTAAACCAATATTATATCTTAAAAGAAATCAAACATAAGCTCAGTAAAAATTAAAAAACTAAAAATGAAAATCATAAAAACTCGAAACAGGTGGTAAAATATATTATTTTAGTGAAAATATAAACGAGCAATTCAAGACTGCATTTGAAGGCAAGAGAACATTTTCACAAGCAGTTACATTTCAGTCCAGGAGCATGAACTAGACAGAGTTATTGCTATAGCTATCAGAATATAATTTAAAATATATTATATCTTTTGCTCTACACGCCACCTGAGGTAAAATAAATAGTGCTACGAAGTCGAACATTGGCTATATCTAGCTAGCTATCTATTTATTGAAACACTTACAAAGAAGATTGTGAAATCTAGACATATACAATATAGCCTATATTAATCAGGAATGGTTTAGTTTTTTACTTGTAAATGATAATCCTTTCGTATATTAATTATATTTATTTATATTACTATAATTAAATACTTTTAGCATATGAAAGTACGATAAGCTAAGAAGTTTCAGAGTTTAGCAGTTATAACCAATAAATTCTCATCACAAGAATAATATAGGTGAACTAACCACAGTTAAATAAATATTTTAAAACGATAATGGTTAATTAGTTTCAAAATGACATCAAATTTACTCGTCAGTTGTCAAAGATTATTTCAACAAGTCACGTGTCAGTCCTGAAGGTTGGATCGATTGCTATCACTATCTGAATATAAAGGATGTGAGGAATCTTGGACCCTTGTAGATTACTGAGGTTGCAGGTAAAAAACGAGGTTTTATTTATAGGCAAAAGAAAATCCATGTCCGTTTTTTTTACATTTAGGTATCGGGTACCAAAGTTTTTTTTTTTCAGATAAATCTAAGAAATTCATTGTTTGAAAATATCTTTAAACATTTATAGCCATGTTAAGCTTATTTAAATTTATATAAATATAGAATGAAAAATAAACCGATACGGGCAGGGATTCGAACCCGCGAATACTGGGAAACCGTCCCGTCACTCTACCAACTGAGCTACCGTATCGCCGTCCGCCTCGGTGAATTAATTAAAGAAATTCTTTTTTGCTTTTAAACTCAAGCCAATAAGTTATAAGTTTTGATTGGAATAATTATTCAAAAACGATTACTTTTTGAGTCATGTATTACTTTCATGTAAGTTTCGGCAATTTCGCCAACCTAAAATCTGTCGAGACGAATATATTTCGATTCCTACCAATTATATCGGTCCCATTTCGGGAAACTCTGAACTAAAAGCTGGTGAAGGGTTAAACTTTTAAAAAATATTTAAAATTTTCTGAGGCATTTAATGCTAAAACTTTTAATTTTATCGGGGCTTTTTAGAGTCAACAGGCAAGTGGTGAAGGTGTATGAAAAAAAAATTATAATCAATTTTTAACCTATCAAATTAGAACTAAATAATGGATGGTAACTTGACAAATGTAATAAAAAAACATTATCAAAACTAAAAAAAACAAAATACAAATTTTATAAGTTTTGAGAACTAATGCTACTGACGGTTATGAAAATATAAAAATCAGGAAATAAGAGAAAAACATAAAAAATAATGTCCATTTCATGGAAAAACAAGCAGCTACAATTTTAAATAACAGTAAAGTGCAAGATTATCTTCCCTGTCACGTAAATGTCCTATTCGGTAAATCGATAAAGCAAGAATTAATATGAAAATTGCTGTGTTGGTGCATCTTGTATGCAAATTGATACAAGATGTAGACATGGCTTTAAACTCGTTGTGACATAAAGCGTCATGTCTGAATAATAATTTAATTACTTAATAACTAATATTTGCTGAATTAGTAAAATAATTGATATGGCTATGTCAATGCCTCAATTTATTGAGAATTATGAGCAATTAAATAAATGTTATCAAAATATTTATTCAATCAAATTATAGTGCAATGTAACCAAAATATATGAAAATTTTCTATTACCATTTTTATTTACGAATAGTTATAGTTCTTTGATATTTCACCTGCAGTACTGCAACTAGGTCGACGCGAGATAAAATGGGGCACATATGAAGAGCTGCTTACCTTTAATGTAACTCTTCAAATTTGTGTTGGTGGTATTTTGGGTCAAGATACATAGTATAAGCGGTGAATACAAATTAAGCGGTTATATGTGAAGCGAATGTTTCATTTGTACATAAAAAATACATGTAAGTCATGTTTTGTACCATTTTACTTCTTAAAGTTATAGTATATGTATATATATTACAGCAGCATTTTTGTTTCCCCCGATCGCTTCACAAATTTATGATGATGAATATATATGTTATATGATAAATGAACACATTGCCCCGACCTCAGACAGTTGGTATAAGGGCAGGTGAATGATGACGATGAATATATTTATCAGGATTTTGTCTTTGAATGAGTGATGTGAACGAATAAACAAGTAAGGGAAGTAACGGAAAGCAAAGTTAAATGATAAAGCTGTACCATGATAAAAATGTACCATTTAGCTGTGCTATGAAGTACCTAAAACACAAAACATTATTGGTAATAATTAATTAATTAATTACTGAAATTCAAACATTTTATTTAAGTAGTCTATACCTACTAAGTAATTGATACACATGTATAATGAAAACAATATTATTTAATGCTTCAAAGTATTTTATAAAAAATGTAGTTTGTTTTAGTATTTTCGATAAGTGCATTATTTCTTGTATACCACATCTTAATTATTAATCATGCCTAAAAATAGTAAGATTTTAAATTTATGGTTTTATGATTTTAAATTATGTCATAAGACTATTTAATTATAATAGTGGTGGCTGTCAATTGTTTTTTTTTAGTCGCAGTTTCATTTAAACAGCGCATAATAAAAGAAAATTGCACGAGGTAAATTGGACTCTAAAAGTGAAATTAAAAGATATGTTATGCGCTTTAGTGTCTAGTAAATACGAACTTAAAGCATCTAAGTACTTTATATAGTATTCCGGAGTAATTTAACTTAATAGCAGAGTATTTGTAAAGATAAAAATATTCTTAAACGTTTGTTTTATAGGTGGCAAAATAAAATATATCAAGGAATTTTCTTATACTTCATTTTATATATAGGTACATATTTTTTAATTTTAATTATGTTAGTTCTCTTGCTCATTAAATAATATTCTTCAATTTTCGTACGAGTGATACTGTTCATTGAGAGGTTCCGTGCTCTTAACAAATTTGTTTTGAGATAATGCCGTTAAAGACCACTTTGATAGAAAGCTTCTTGACAAACCAATCTTAATAATAGATGTAATTTATGTTTAATTTTTGTTTTCTTTTCGGTAACTTTAAGAAAAGTCTATTTTTATTGTAATTTGAGTACAAAAAAAAAAGATTTTAAATGTTTCCTATTTTCAACTATTACATCTTAGCATGATCACTTATTTATTTTTTTATATTAAAATTCACTAAAATCTTTTTCCAACTGTGTTCATTATTTGAAAAAAAATACTCAAAATATTCAACGAAACTTTTGTTCCGTAGTTATTTCTGCCTCTGGCTCCAAACACCGAACTGGATTTGGTATAAACCGACTCATTTAAACTGATTTAATGTCCATTATTATAAACTTTAAACTCCATTGTATTTAAATCACGCCATGCCATGATGCAAGGTGAAATAATTTATGTAACCTTCTTTACAGTCGTGTAATACTACCTTGATCCGATAAACTTTAAAGTAAAGAAGTATAGTTTTAACTGCACACTATCGCTTCTAAGCAACTCCGTTTTAATTACTTCCTATAGTTTCTCGTATACCTCGCTTAATAACGGGTGTTTAGAGATTAAGATTTCTAACTGATTGCAGCGAAGTGAGTAGGGTTATGTTTCATTGTTATATATTGTATAAATTTAGTGCTCAGTTAAATTCAGCAGCTTTTAAATATCTATATAGAGATGTCAAAATTGGGGTCATATACATGTATATTTATATATTAAGTCCTTACATATGAAATTGTCATTTTTCGTACTGGTCACTTTAATCACAAATTTCACCAGCAGAACAAGGCCCTTGGTCAGCGGAAATCTTCACGATTACATATAATAAAAGTATCGTCTATGAGTAGGTATATGTAAGTATTGTTATTTATTAGTAGCCTTCTCCCGAAAGCTACTGAGAAGCCTATGTGATATATGTTAAAATCCAAACGTAGATAAATATAATAATTTAGGTAATATAAATATTTATTACGAATGAACAAAAATGTTTTATAAATTTAAAACGTTTTTTGAGCAGCACTTATATAATTTGAATGATAGGTCGTTTAATTGGAATCCAAATTTGTCACAAAAAATCCATCACAAAGAGATTGACATTTTTAATTTATTTGCTCTGTAAAATTCCTTTCGATATATCTTTCAATTACAAAATTGTAAAAACATGGTAGAAATAAGCGAGTACAAAATTGTGTAACGCTTTAAGTAAATATTTGTTTATCATATTGAACGTAAGATCAAAAAAGCATCAATATAATTTAAGTAAGTTGAGCCATCGATCCTTAGCGAGTGCTAAATTTACTTATAGCCTAATAACCAATAATGTCAAATATAGCAGGAACGTTATTAATGGAAATATAGTTGAACAGCAAGTATCACACGAGCAATCTATACTCAATTAATTATTATGAACAATAAATTTAAAAGAACAATTGTATTTACGTTAAATGTATCGTAATTTGCCTCAGTTTCGAACTTTTTAGGTTAGTTATTACTGTAAGTTCAAAGTGTTCTCAACGTATTAGAACGACGTGTGTATTATCTAAAGGAGATCTCTGAAAACGACACTAGCTAGATCTGCCCCCACCACCATCCCAAACGGCACAGAAAATATGTTTATGTATTAATTACTATTGTAATGTAAGTTTTATTTAAAAATGGCGACAGAACACCAGAAATGAATTTAATTAAATCCCAAGTGCTTCAACGTTTAAAGCCGGTCCCTGAAATAAAATTTAAGTATGAAAGATATATTTTATTAAGTAAGTCATTCATTGGTTATGGGTTCCTTCGACCCAGTGGGATAAAAATTCACATTTCAGATATAAGTCAAGCTTTTATATAACTTTATTCTATGAAATATAAAACACTTATAGCATTAAATCAGATTTTACCAACGACGTCGCTGCCGTAGAAGAGGAATGAAGAGTTGAGGATTATTTAAAAATAATAACTAAAGTTCCAAAAGATGGTGGCATCGTCGACCTGGAGATGAACGGTGGATTCACGTTATCCAGGGTTTTTATGCAAATTTTATATAAAGTCATGACAGTTTTTTTAATTAAACAATAATCATCATCTTTAGTTAAATATCAAAACATAAGCACATAATATGTGAATAAACATTTTAAATTCTAAATAAGAAAACCGACATTTCGAAACCAACATTAGAATCCTTTTGATGTTTAAATGTAATCACTTAACACATTAACCGCAAGGAAATAAAATAGACATAAACAAACTGAAAACATCAATACACAAAAATCATAAATGTTAACGATTTTGATTCCAACCTTCCCTTTGATTGCGAAAACGATTTTCAGTAACATTCACGATAACAACGAATATATTCCGTTACGCTACTGATAAAAGGAAATAGTATATCATGAAATACGATAATGTGAAATCGTTTTTAGAGATTTCATTTTGATTTGTGGTATTGAAGCCACTTATAGAATAACGACTTTTTAGTAGTATTAGAAGTAGTAAACGTAACTAGATGGCGCGTTGGTGTTGTGGCTGGTGACCTTAATTGATGATTGAAAGGTTCGATTTCCGTGCGTGACACTTTTTAACAAATTGTCGCGAATATTCTTTATGATCGGTATTTAAATGTGCGAGTATGTGTTATGTATATACACATTATTTGAATAATTATATTTATAGGTTAATAAATAAAATGCATTTTAATATCATATTCCTCCAAGGCTTTTGTTTTAGATCCATGGCGTGACATTAATAACCAGTGACGGTTTTATTGCAGTCCCGTCACGTTCTGTGTTCAATTTAATATTACGTGGACATAATAACATGAACTATAACTATAAACATGAACTATAGTTGTTGTAAAACATATTAAGATATATTAAATAATATTCAACGGTAATTCATTAATTAATATTTAAGTATAAAACAATTTTTAAGGTAAAAGTTCTACGATAAATGTTTTAAACGTTACGTTTTTACACTGAAACGAATTTGTGTTGTTCATTTTACAAGAACAAGCCAGGTTTTGAGTGTGATGTAGTCACGAATAAATAAAACTATTAACTTATGCAAATTCAAGTTAGTAAGCTTAACCTAGTAGTTACGGGTAATATTAATGAATAAAAATAAATAACTATTAAATGTGACGCTTGCAATCGAGATAGTGTCGTTTTATATAAATATTACGTAACTACAAATTAAGTAACATGAAATCCAAACTTTATTACACAAGCAGTACGTTTGAGACTTATTATGCCAACTCCCCCCCCCCCTTCCCTCCAACTCCTCAGTCCTTTAAGGTCACGAAATATCACTTCAATAAATCGACTAAAATAGAAGCACTCTATAACTTCGGGATTATGAACTTTACTGGCTGGTTGCTAAGTTTTCTTTATTCTGTAGTCAAATGAATTGGAAATATAATGGAATTTTTTCAGATATTTAATGGTTGTGTGTGTGTACCATGTTTAAAATGTTTTAAGTAAATATTTTACTGTTAAATTAACCAAATTGACATGGCAGGCATTTTTCTACGAAATGGTTCCATGCCGTGACCTATTATATCTTATCTTGTTTGAAATCGTCTTTAAAAATATTAATAATGTTCTGCTATTAATAACCATCATTACCAAAATAATATTAGGGAAAAAGAATAATACTAATTTATTTTCTTTCTTTCAATATATGATTGAATATTTTGTTTCATTCTTTAACAAAGGCACGCTTCTCTATTCCTATGCGATCAAGATAAAATTAGTAATTTACGGAGAGGATAGCACTGTGAAAAACCTAACGAGTAATATAATATTTACTAATTATTAACAGACTATCAACACAACAACATGTGACATATAAAAATACGGATAGTCTGTTTTCTGTAAAGATATAGTATGAAACCTAATAAAATAATAAGCAATGAAAATAATACTTAACTTAAAAAATCTAAACGGTTTGATCTAACAGTTTTTTTAAAGGTGTATTGATTTAATGTTACTCATTAAATTAATATCACAAACATCTGACAATGTTCCCAAATTAAATATGCAAAACGGATAAAAGGTGAAGTTTGACGTAACTTATAATTTTGTATTACATATTGTATTAACTATATTTAGTACAGTTGAAAACTTAATAACATTTATATTAATAAAAATATCTCAACTCTTTTCTTACGGATTTGCTTGATGGAAAATTAATTTTGTATTATGTACAATTTATTTGACTTGTGATCTTTAAATATTGTTTGTCTATAAATATAAAAGCCCGTACTACAATCTTTTTACACGTTTTATAATGGAAGAAAGAATAGACGTCCTTTGTTTTATAGTATTTCATAGATGAAAACAAAATCATTTTTTAATATACCTACAACCATCTCATAAATTCGCTAAGTCAATTAAAACAGACACATTGTTTCAAAAGGTGACATATTTCTATAAATTCTTCTAAGATATAATCACGAAACGTTTTCCTTTATCAGCGGACAAATGTTCCGGACACAGACGGGGTTGGAACCCAAGGTCTATAAATTCAAAGGCAAGAATTAGCGCCACTAAGCTAGGCGTCCACTACCTGCTATTCAAATTAGTCTGATAAGGTTTTAATAAGGCATTACAAATTTCGTATTTAATTGCGAGGGGTTTTATTATTATGACGACAATGCAGTGTTTATTTACGGAACAAATAAAATTATTACGAATTTCATTTTATGTTCTCATTTGCATATAAGCTTCAAATGAGTTTTAGTTATGTGTAAAGCAATTGCTGTATTAAGTCGCTTTTAAGCCAATTTTGTTTTATTAGACTTTGTAGGTTTAAATTGTTTAATATGAATATTAGTACATTAATATAGCGTTTGAATACTTTTTTTTTTTGTATAAATCGTGTGACCAACGCTATAAAATACCTAAAATTTAATATATAATAGAAAAATCCTTGAGGATTCAAGACTCCTATAAAACTGAACCCTTGACTGAGGTCAAGATACTTGACCCACGGGAGGCCTTCAAGTGAATATAACCACTTGAATAACCAAAGGCTATTCTATAAGGATGTGTCTGTAAGGAGTTATTTTGAATATTGAAGATATAAAATATCAGACTAAAATGATTATATTGATAAAATACAATGATCATATATATTTTCAATGTTCTTCGAGTGATAGTTTTGATATATGAGAAATGTTGAGAATCTCTGACAATGAGAATAAAAATAGCTAGACTGGAATTATGCCTGAAAAAACATATACATATTGTTGCACGTTATGAGGGTAGTGGAGGGAGTAATGGTATTTAAGCGAGTGTTAACACTAACCAAGAACTCTTTTTGGCGCATTTGATCAGTGAGTTCGATACGTTGCAGTGCAGTCGTAATATTTTTCGCGACAAATTTGTCTTGGTCTTATGGTTAGAATCAAATTTAGTTTACCGGTTAAAGTTATTCGTGATTGTGTAGAATTCAAGTTCTCTAAATTGTTAGATTTTAATTAATTAATTAAATTGTTTGTTGAACCGTGTGTACTATTCTTTTTTTTTAAGTCTCTTTTGATCTGTTTTATTAAAATATATATATTGTAACAAAACTATTGCATTTCTTTATAAGTTAAATATATTTATTGGTATAGGGCGTATTTCCTCGAGTACCTATGTTTCCTAGTACATCTGTATGAAAGCTGGCTTCCCAAACCCTCATGTCTGGGTGTTCTTATTCCTCTACATAGTACCGATATATCCCGAAAGTCCAATTTGCTAATATCACTAACCACCAGATGGAACCCACATTTAAAAAATGTTTGCAAATTATCCATAAGAAAGTGCTTCTTTAGAAGATTTTGGATTCACCATAAAACAAAAATCAAATTATTTAACAATAAGGATTACTTGACACGGATTCTTGAAAGTTTGTTTTATTTGTTTAACATGAATTTTAGAAAAACAATATATATTTAAAGTCGGAAGGAAAGGAACGAAGCCTCTCATATATACTCATTTTATATTTTTTCGATTACTAATAATATTATTGTAATCAAATATTGAGTTTTTCACATACTACCACAAATCCATTTTATATACGATCCCTTGACACATTAACAAAATCATATTATATGGAACTAAAGGATACAAACTATTGTTCCAGAATAATTTAGATTGCTTAATGGCCGGATTATCCCTAATATCCCTGTGAGGATAATGTTTTGTGACCTCTTCTAAGGCATACACTTAGTTAAAAGTTGTATGTAAACTGGACATATATGGAAACTATATAATACATATGTTATTTTAATTCCAAGTGTCCCACATTACTTCTCTGGTTTAATATAAACGTAAACATTTTAATATGTTAAAAGAAATACATTTTCATTAACTTTATAAAATTCGCAATGTCATTTTTATCCGCCAAAAGAAATTTTTACAATATGTTTTACATCGAAATAAACAACTCTCATCAATATTCTTTTTCAGTCAAAGCAAATAAATTAAAGTGAAACGAAACGAAGACTATTCATATTTCCTTTGAAAAGTTACAATACGAGTATAGATATACCAAAAATAAACATTGTTGTCTATAGCGAACATGGATGGTTTTAAAAATTATTGTCAGCTGTATAACGAGTGAATATTTGTATTGAATGTAAGAAATAAAATATAACTGTAATTGGAATCGAGGACTTCAGTGATCCGTGTACGATTTATTATCATCAGTATTGTCACGATATATAAATACAATATTGTAATTTACTTTTTAAGTTAAAAATAGTAGTGACTATAAATTTTAAGTTAACTTCTTAACACTTTGCCAAACTTACTTACTTACTTAACATCTTAACAGCTTGCCAAATTTTCCGAGTGTGTAAAAATGTTAAACTTTTGCAATTATCATTACTTAGGTAAGATATATATTTAGCTATACATATATTTATTTACCTATACATATATTTATTTAGCTATACATATATGGCGCTGATGAAAGAAGCTAAAAGGGGCATGCAATAAACTTTTATAAATAAGTATATTAAATAGAGTAAGATGAAGAACGTATAAGTTTGTCATTAATTTCATCTATCATCGACTTATAAATACCGTTCTATTTTGACATCATCATTAACAGCTAATAATTAATGGCCACACTGAACTACATCTGCCTTTAAAAATAATATCTTATTTTTTGTTGTAGATATTAAAACATTATGGTTGCAGTAATCGTTTTTTGCTATAATTCAATATGTCACGAAAATTTTAACATCATTCCCAAGTTATTGCGAGACTACTTTAATAAATACGTTCGATTTTAACGTTGCCTGTAAATGACAACAACCGAACGAATACCACATCAAATTGGTTTGAAGATAGATCTAAACTATATTGACAATGCCATTTATGAGGTAGACGAAAATATTTTAATACTATAATAATAGTTTTAACATAGAAAAAAATATTAATTTTATATATTTATCATATGATGAATACATATTATTGTCATAAAAATAATTCGCATGCACCTTACGTATTAGTATAAGTATTTAACTTAATTAAGTAAAACCTTCAGATTATTATTTTGTCCATGGAATGGTTAATATTAGACGAATGTTCTGGAAAATATTTTTCCCCCAACCAAAATTGCCCTTCCAAAAAAAATTCAGTATCCGCCAATAGCAAAAGGGTGGTGCTACCTGGGTAGAGTTTTCCGGTATATGAGAGGCAGTCAAACGACTACAAGTAGGCTCTACAACATACCTGTTTTGCACACTTGATACTTATGACTAGATATAAGAACAGTTGTTTTACTCTCATATATTTTTATTATACTTTTTATGTATCTGAGTGAATATGATGGCGGCATACGAAATAACAGGTTGTTAATTAAAACAGCTTTATACAACTTTCAATCCGCTAGATATACAGTGTATGATTAAGTAAATTGAAAACAAAAAATAAAACATCAAACAAGATTAGATTTTATTATACAGGCATGTGCAGTAAAGGGTTATAATAACAATAAAAATGTAAAACAAAAAAAATATTTTCTATCATAGATTATTAACTTCGCTTTAAGCTTTAATCAAAACCTTTAAATAAAACAGTAGGTAATTAATGTTCATAAAAAACACTTATCTTTATTTACTTAATATTTAACGAGATTACCTAATAAAGCCAGAAAATAAGAGAAGCTCCCATATATTAAATAATATTTTTAAGATATTTTCCATTGAGTCATAAATATTTTATAAGCCAAAAATAGAAGTTATTATATAATGAAATATTCGCATTACGTAAATAAATATCTCCGAGACTTGGTTCTATTTCAGAAAACTCATTAAAATTACATGAAATAAAGACATTTCATTAAAGAAACAATCGTCTTTGTAATATTATATTGTTTTGTTCCGTCTTTCTATTTCTTATTGTTTTAATGTATTGAATGCGGTAATTTTAATTGAAAAATATATATATTGACTTTTTACAAGAACTACATATATAGGTACTGTTCTCGTGAAAAGAAAGGTCCGACTGACAGACAGAAGATTTTACACCGGGACAGCTACTTGTTTTATATAAAGCACAGATCTGGATGTGTGAGGAGTACTGTGGTCACATATTTGCTAACGCCGCAAAAGCTCTTCTTGCGTTTCTGGACTCAATTCAGAGGCGAGCAAAGAGGCTTATAGGTGACCTTGAATTGATTGAAGCCTAATTTCCGCAGCCTTAAATACGGGCGTAGAATTGCTAGCCTCTCAGTATTCGATAGGATTCATTTTGCGCAGGAATTACACAAACAGCTGACCTGGCCAGCTTGCCTGCGTCGATATTTCCCTCCATGTATAATGTCTGGTTGGGTGTCTTTAAGAGAAGACGACCATTTGTAGTATAGTAGAAATATATATGTACCTATCTCATCATCATCATCATCATCATCATCAGCAACATCATCTCCAACACTCATGGGTAGCTGGAAGAGATCTTTTTGAAGATATAAGCTCATCCTTTCTATACGTCTTTGCTATTATTATTATTTTTTGTAACTAATTGTGATACATAAAATAAATAAATAAAAGAAGAGTGAATAGGTTACTAACCTAACCAGCTATGACTAAATTTCCACTTTCCATCAGGTAGAATGTAGTCAAGCATGACATGTAACATAGACAGTATAAAAAAAGAAAGAAAGAAAAAAGCAAAACAAGACATAAATCTATATTTCAGGAGTTTTTCTTATTCATCTAAAAATAAGACAAACTTTTTATTGATACAATTGTATAGTTTCAAAATATTATGTTACTATGTTACTTAAATTACATATCTAACAATGCTAAGCAACATATAGTTTATACCTTAATTATGTTTTAAGATTTTTCTTTCATAGTTAATACAAATGGTAATTTAATTATAACTGAAGTTAATGAAATATGCTCTAATTACGAAGTCTACTTACCCAAGGACCTTAGAATTTGTCAATTATGTTTCCCAAGGGCAGTCCTTCTTATTTATTGTAATCCTAGGAACGCCTAGATTGAAAGTAAAGACATAATCTTCCTTGGACCCAAGATTAAGTAACATTTGTCCTTACTTTATCATTTATCTCTATATATATAGTTATTCTCATAATAATAATAGAATTGAACTAGATATTGGATTATACAGTTATATATATTAATATTGAATGCTAAAAAAACAACACTGTATTGTTTTTTTTTAAAAAAGTTTAAAATTATAAGAAACAAAATTAAAAATATGCCGTCTTTTAATGTCTTAGTTTGGGGATGAACTCGTAAAGTTTATAAAAGTTAAATGGAACGGAAGGACTGTGTCATCGCATTATTCCCGTCGCAATTGCACCAACCAACTGTGCTGAGTTATTTTGGAACACTAAGGCAATTAAACTTTGTAACGTAAACTCGGTACACGTTACTTAATGATCATTGTATCAGGAAATATTCCTTGACCAGACACTATTAACCATTCTGTGTTATATAAAAAAATATGTAAATATAAATGTATATATAAACAATTGTGAATTTCTGATGTACACATACATGATGTAAAAGTAATTGCAGTTATTTTGCGTTGAGTCCTCACGCATCGCAATTATAAAAAATCGTTTAAAGCCTTTAATTTTAACTTGCAAATTTCCACATGTCAAACGGAATATATAAGTCTGGACAGTCACGAAGTATGTACACCACTTTATTGGTAACTGTTAGTACCTAAAATTCATTTATTTTGCATCAATGTCATCTAAAGAAGTTATAATGGTATAAAAACTTTTTGTAAGAAATAATTAAAAATAATATCGTCTATCTGATGAATTGTGATTATATTTAAATATGAATCTATGAGGTGTCTTACGGTCTTGAGGAACGTGACGGATGAGGGTGATGACTGAAGGGATCTGAACTGATCAAATGTTAGACAGCGAGAAGACGGAAAAGGATATTCGACTTATGGCTTTCTTTGTGTACGCAGAAATGGAAATTTCTCAGAAGATCCTCGGAGCCAGTCAGTTAACAGCTAGGTGAATTAATATCAAATCAAACAAACAGAAACTAGTTTCAATTCCATTTCCTAGTTATGTTTCTGACATTTCTAGTTCATAGATAACGTACAATCACTTCCATATATGACAACTTCATAAAAGTGTCAAGTATTCGTGTCAAGTTGCTCTAGATTTCTTATGTGGTTAGAGTTTAACTTCATATTTGGGCAAGGCATGTCTCTGAAGCAACATTTATTAATTAAAGTAATATTAAAACTTAGTGGATGATCGCAGATACACTATACAACTCCTTTTTGCACAGACACGTTTAAAATCTCATTATCCGATTTGCCAAAAGTTGGGTCAATTAACGTAGTATCGCATTGTGAAGAGGCTGTTAGTAAGCGTTTATGCTCTTTTCTGATTTGTGGACACCTTTACTAGATATTTTTTGGCGTCAATTATTGCGCTGTAGATAATGGAATGGAATTGGATAATGGAATGTGCACATAACTTATTTACTTATTGTTTATTAAAAAGCTTAGACTGTTTGTAAATTAAAGTAACAACAGATGCTTTGAGGTTTTATATAGTGACTCATTTTTTTTATATTATACATAAAGGCCTAGTCTAAATATAGATTATAAAATTTGATACACTAACGATAAGAATAACGATGAATAATTATTATCTAAAACTAATATCAATCGACGAATATATTACACCAAAGTATGAGCTAATTTGCTACGTTTAAAAATACACACCATCAAAACCAAAGACAAAAATTACAATCATTTTGTCACCGTACTACAATTTAAATGTTTTGCTTTAGTGAAAAAAAGGTATATTCTTTGCAATTTGGTCAATAATTAGATCATCTTAAGTATCACAATTATATCTTATATCATTTCATAACAAAAGGGTTATATAATTCGTTATTTCTTACTCCATTGTTGAACAAATAACGTATTCAGAGCGCGTGGACACTGGGATTCAGCTACGTGTCAGCTACACTTGATCTAGGGATAAAAAGATCATTTATAGGAAAATCTAAAGGCAGAAATGTATTTATAATTCAAGTAGTTTAAAATATTGCAATTGGATTTTATTTAATCAATACAAACACTCCAATAACTAAAATTATATATTCGTAAATGTTCTTTTATATTCTCGTATAATAAAAAAATATTAAATCAATGCTAATAAACTATTCCATCTATAATTGCACTATTTATCGCTAAGTCGAACTGGCAAGCAGAATCCAAACCTACAATCATCTGAAAGGATGCAAATTAACCCGGGGCGTGTTCTGACGTGGTAATTTAATAGTCTTCTCAACATAATATTGGAATTCCGTCGGTATTTTTAGGTTTCATTGTTTGGTCAAAATTGTTATAAAAATTTATAATAAATAGCGAATGAAAACTAAACCGATACGAGCAGGTGTTCGTACCCCTACTTATCTTAATCATCTCCGTCTTAATAAACTTAATTAAAAGAAAGTGTTTAAAAATATTTCAATATTCAGTTTTACAACGTTCACTGAAAAGACTAAATAAATGACTTTGCATTTTAACTTGAATATAAAAACAACATTATTTACAAAAAGTACTGTGCATTCAAAGCTGTTCTCTTTTAATAAGTACTTTATTACACTGTTCATAAATAATAAATATTTATTTCTGTATTTAATATGATATTGTAGGTAATCCAAAAAAGTTGCCCACACTATAATCATATACTTAGAAGGAAGGCAGTGTACTCCAATCTAATTAAACTGTACGGCAGTCTACTCGGTATCTGCTTAATTACAGAATCAACCAGAATTATCCGGTTTATAATTCAATCAGTGTATGGGATAATAATTGTAACGGATGTTTGTACAAGTTAGTTACTTTTAAAACTATCTTGTTTATTTTAGAATAAGATATTAAAGTAGCCACTATTTTTCACAATTGCATTCTAAAATGTAAGCTAAAACCTTGACAGTGAAATGACTACGAATATTCCCCAATGAAGCGTAAAAGCCCCCGTTAAGGAAATCTACAAGAGTGTCACAATAAATTAAAGCCCTTTTATGTGAGCAAAAGTTACCCCGAAAACTGCTGATTAAAAAACTTTCTAATATGGGCCGTATGCCAAAAAAGTTCTGGAGCATAGTGTTCTATTCGGTACCTCTAATTCGGGCCGAAAAAATCCAAAGAGCTCTCAGCATGTCCGAAATGTGGAAGTGATAATTCCGTGAATACAATGTGTTGAAAGATGCCTACAGCGACTGGCGGCACCCTAATTACTGTAATCAAACAACGCTAGCGTGAAGATGAAGAAATGGCCTACAAGATTTCGGCCTAAGGAGATAATATTTAGATTTTTTTGTGTGTTGCAGGTTGAGTTTTTGTTTGGATAATGAGACATTTTTTGTTGAGTGTTCCGAAACGAATAAGGTATTAAATAAATAAGAAAAAGCAAAATTCTTAGTCATTTGTACATTACCTAGGGGGTTATACTTTTTTTGGGTGTATTATTTGTTTTGAATAAAGAAGGTAGGTACTTATTTATTTTGTTAGTATTAGAATTATTATAGAAGTTTTTTAATTGCGAATTCTTATTTTGAATTTGACTATAAAAACTATGTAATTTAATGGAAGAAGCATCATTATGAAACTTCAGTAGCACACAAAGATACTAAAGCTACAAGACTTATGAGTCTAGAAAGTTTAATAAACAAAATATGAATAATTACATAATAAGGAATAAATCATTTGCAAAAATAAATATTTAATTTATGACTATGTGCCTAATTCATAACGAAAAATAACGGTTGTTAGATTATTTTTATTTAGTTATCCGTATAATATTTTCAGCCTCAAAAAACAAATTCAGTGTATAAATTATTCACAACATCAACATTCCAATCATCCAACAATTTCCAATTAATAAAACTTTCTTTTTCTTTTACGTTATTTTATAATTACAACTAATTAACAAATTTTTATATGTTTGTAAATAGGGCAATATAAAATTCCAAAAAAAGTCATAAGAAAAGTTTTTAAAGGAAATTCAAACACCTATTCTCACTAATTGCTAAGTTCCAATCTTAATTTGGAGGCAGGGCAAAAATTTTAACAAAAAAATCCCAAGAGGTCTCACGTTCCCCCTAAAACTAATTAAACTGAACTGTCCTTCGTAAAATATATTGAAAAACTTATCCGTGAAAAATGACCTAAGTTATGTTTCAATAACATGATATTAAAATTTTTAGATCAATTCCCAGTATACTAGATTATAACTAATATTAGCTTAGAAGAATATATGCTTAGAATTTATATATGCGATAAAATATGTATTCAATGCTCCCAAGTTCCTGGTAATAATTTTATTTAAGTAAATTTTCAGCAAGCCAACCAATGTAAGGTGTTATATATACCAACACTGCTCTAATGTATTTTCATATCATTTTATCTTTTCTACACAGATACTTGTAAAGTTTGCGGACTTGATAGTATAGGTATTGGATCAAATACCTTTTAAAATACATTTTTTTATAAATATTGTCAGTTTATTTCATAAAAAATCGATAATTTTACCATGTCATGGTATCGAAAGGAGGATTTGAATTATAGACAATTTCAATTATTGATTTCGGTTGTAGCATCTGTTAAATGTAAATGCTATAAAAATAGGGTTTTAAAAAAAGAACAAATTTATATAGCCTTGACCATGATAAGGATGATTATATAGATTTCTATAATAATAAAAGCAGACAACGACATATTTGTCGTCAGACGCTAGATCACATCCGGCCTGTGTTAATGATTTTTTAATTCTATATTTGTTTTAAAATATATAATATTCTGATATATTATATTTAGTGTGGTTACAAAATAGGTCTTAATTCCTAAAATGAAAGCTGTTGTAGTTTTTTTTTTTTTTTATAACAGAATATGAATGCGTTACCTTTTTTTATTACGTACTATCAGACTACCGATAAAAAACATTGCAGAAACTAATGAAGACTTATGCAAACAAACGCTCACTTTTAACGATACACATTCTCATTAGTAACATTTAAAAAGCTGCATTTAAGATAATGTTCTGCTAAATAAGCGATTTCCAGTAAAAGATGTTAATAAAAAAGGTTTTTCTTAACATTGGATATTAGAAAATACTGGTCCTTCGAGCCAGTGTCATTATTTTTTCAATAACACAAGCTTAATTTACTGCCGCATAAGCTGAATAGCGCAAAACTATTGAAGTCCAAATGAACGCGAGACCACAACAGCCTTTCATACAAATTGGAGCATGTTATTTATTACCCACGCGATCGCACAACGGGCTATTTAGTCAGCCAAAGTGCTGTAGTGGAACAAATTTTAATTGAACAATGGTGTAAGCGAATTTCTACAAATAGGTGTTGTGTTATAAAAATTCGTTATGCCTGAAGTACAAGGTTTTTCAAAAAGTTAATAAACTGTCGCTTAGAGGTTTTTACGCGAAACAATTTCGGTGTGAGGAAAATTTTAAAAGCAAAAAATAAAAGACTTTTTTAAATAATAAAAATGCATCTTAAAGGATTGTTGCTCGTTACGCAGAATTCTAAAATTAGCGAATACGATTTCACGTTATCTTCCTTTGCATGTAAAGTAAGCAATAATTTTACTTCATCTAAGATTAAGCCGGTAACTTATCTACTTACTAGTTACGTAAGTAGATAAGAGATAAGTAATTTGCTTCTCTAAAGCTTCATATTGTACAAAACGTAGCACAGTCGTGACGAAACCTACGTAGAAAGCAATTCTTGAACATAATTTTCTGTGAAACAAGAAACTACCTCTTTTCTTACACAGGTAATTATCCTGCAAGAGACATTAATGTCATGTCAGAACGGTCTTTCAAAATATTATAAATTTATATATAAATATCATTAAATTTTAATGTAACGCTTTTGCTACTTTTACTGCTAATAAAATATTTGTCTTCATGAGTTAACATTTACGTTTGACTTTAATCTCAATAAAACAAAAATTCACTTTCAAGCATTTCGAAATAAATAAAAGGTTTGTTTTAAGCATTTCAGATGCTCAAGTGTAATCTTTTTGAAGTCTCTTGACTTGAGTTTTGCGCTCTCGGTGTGAACGAGTATCATCAAGTGATGAAGTTATTCTTTGAATAGAAATGCTCAATTATGTTGACTGCTTTTATCGTAAACAAGATTGACGTTGAAAGTAAGTTGAGCAAAAAATGTGAAATATCAATTTAGCAAAGATACCAAAGGTTTTTAATATTGTAAGAAAAGAATACTTGTATAAACCAATAGAATGAAGTCCTGAATATTTTTTCTAACAAAAAGTTGAGTAATCTCGAAACGGGAGAAGAAATAATTGATATAATAGCCATCCACTCACAGAATCTTGTCGGTACTTGGAATAACATATGTTCTAGCAATTTGTATAATGCAGAGCCATTATCCTAAATAGCAAAAATGTATTCAATACTTTATTATTGGAATATATATGGATGGTTTAATACAAGCATGTCAGCAAATACAAACTATTTTTATGATATTGGTTATGATCGTTGATTCTATTGATTTCGTTTACTTATGTAATAAATAATTAACATTTCGTTTTGTATGGTCTGACAAAACAATAGTATTTTCATAAATTTTGGCTTTTACAACGTTAAAATGAATGAAACTATATGGCGTATTATTATAAAATAATAAATTCTTATATATTTTTAGGAATATTAATTATAATATTCCACAACTTCAGAAATTTCCATGAATTGAATAAATGAACTAGGGTTTGATGTTAGCAGAAATTTTAATAATTATATCCAAAAAATAAACGTGACTTTACCATATAATAAGCATCAAATCTAAATGGTATATTTAAGTGACTGAATAAAGCGCCCATTCATAGCCAAAATATTATAACATCAAAGTAACGTATAATTTTCTTCCATATACCGAAACGCTTAAATTTTAATGAAATCGACTCCATTCGTGTTAAAATTACAGTAATTCAAAGTAGAATAGAACCAGCCATTTATATAACAAGGTACTCGATTTGGGGACGACTTCCGAACTGGTTCAGAGATTGGTAATGAGAAGCATCTTTTATGTTTGATTTTATCTCGAATTGGAGCAGAATAATGAATACATTTCGAGTTAAAATGTCAATATCTATAAAATAATGATAAAAAATAGGCATTAAAATTTCGATTTTTAATTAAAAATCTGAACTGAATCTTAAAATTCAGTTTTATTTTTTTTATAACGTGTTTATTTACCAATTCAATAACAATTTACTACTAAATTCTACTGTCTCTGTTTAAGATTAACCTTTTATTGGCACATTTTATAAATGAAGACTTAATCAGTGTGAAGAGACTTCGCTCTCTAAGAAAAATATCGTTCGAAATTAGGGTAAAAATATCACAGGTAAAAAATATTTTGATAAGATATTAATATATTTTGTGTCATTGAATGCATGCATGCATAATGTGTGCGTGTGTGTGCGTGCGTGTGTGTGCGTGTGTGTGTGTGTGTGTGTGTGTGTGTGTGTGTGTGTGTGTGTGTGTGTGTGTGTGTGTGTGTGTGTGTGTGTGTGTGTGTGTGTGTGTGCGTGCGTGTGCGTGCGTGGGTGCAAAGTAAAATAAATCAAAGTGTATAGCCACCCTACCATCAAAGAGTAATTTTTATACGTCTGTTAATCTGATGAGTAGATAAGGCTTAGTGTGTATATAATGATATATAAATGTGGGTGTAAAATCATATATAAGTATAAATAGTTTTTTTGTTCAGTGACTACTGAACATTTCACTGGCAACACTTAATTCTTAAAGCTTTAAATTTACACATAAAGAATAATCTCAAAGTTAATACTATTCGGTTAATATTCTTATTTAGTTTCTTATCAGAAAATGGAATAATCATTTACCTAACCATTTATTAAACTATTCAATGAATAAAAACGCATTAGTGAATTAGCGACATACAAACTAAATAATGATCATTTAGATTAGATCAATATAAATAATACAATAGAACTAGTTTTCACCCAAATGGACTTTAATAATATATACAAATATTACCGTAACCTATATTATAATAAAAGCTTCTGGGTACTTCCTTGACTCTAGAATATAAAATCGCTGAAAGAGGTTCTTATCTTCACATAAAAATACAAATATCTTCAGTGCCTATATAACAGCAGCTCTTGTACGACTGGGTCTAGGCCTGGCCGTAATACGAGACTTTATATCCGAGAGAAAAGATACTTTTCAATGGATGATGGGCAATAGTCATTCACATGTATTGGTAGCTCGCTTAAGACCGCTTTAAAAACTGTTATAAAGGAAAACCCTGTATAGGCGTGTATTTAGTTGGTTATTTTTGTATCGACCAGTTTAATGTAGTTAAAACTAGCGTAATACTGAAAATTTATAAAACAAAGATAATTTATTCTCCGATTACACCTACAAAACTTGATTTTGAAAAATAAACTTAATTTTGTTTATATACCTACTTTTTTGTAACAACATCCGTGTTTAGTTGAATAAATTTATTCAATGAAAAATGTAGTTATGAACAATATGAATATTAAAGAAAATATATATACACTTTTTCCGCTACACGTTTTATTTAAATTTATAACAGAAATATATTCAAAACTAGAAATTGCGTTTAAAATTTGGGAGATTTCACAGCATTTCAACTTGGTGAAAGTTTAGATATTTTAACAATGTAGATATTTAGGACGAAATCTGGTCATATTCCAGCGTTGAAAGCGCAAATGACTTATGTTAGATAATGTAGTGGTAAATCCCAAGAACACTGCTATACGAGATAATGCAAATGCAAATGGCTGCGAGAATGTTTGTTATTTATGTAAGCAACACACTTTTAGAGTGTTCTGGAGAATCTAATCTATTTTTCTTTTATACAATTTTGTAGGTGTAGTGTACCTAGAATGTAGTCGATACTCAAAAGTTTCCTCGAAATGGAGCTCATAATTATTTATCTTTATCGATGTAAAATAAATAAACGATAAAAGTTAATATAATATTGATATCCATTTTTACCACCGGTTACGGGATATCAGCTATTAAATCTAAGGATAGAAGGAAGGAATTGCCCGAGGGTCTCGATAAGCTCAGGAAATAGCAGATGATGATAAGAAACCTGTTTGCTTCCACTTTGTATGTAGATGGCAAACATTAACGTGTGGCCTCGTGTTTAACAGGAATTTGTCTAAAACAAAGCTTCTTTGATTTTTTACCTTGGTGGTTGTTTACATTAATGCAGGTGCCAGTACTGGCAATTATTAAAAAAAAACTTCTGTTCTATGATCAAGATAAAGAATAATTCCCGCGAAAAGATAAAACATCTAGTCTTACTTTGTACACTACTATAAAACAAAGGACCTAGTAAGTAGTGCTTTACTGTGCAGTCTCAAATTGCAACCCTTTTTAATAGCCGTTAGAGAGCTTCTAAAGGAGGTCACAAGAACATAAACCTTGATATTTTATCCACGCAATTGAACAAACTGAATTATATCCACATTTTATTATCCTTGCTAGTTCTGTGTCATTTATTATAAGTAGAACTATAAAGGAAAAATGTTATGGAATTATCTAATGTAGGATAGAACAATAAAAATGAATTGAATATTTTTTTTCATATCTATATATAATACTGTGAAAATAAAAGTGAACTCAATTCATTATATAAGAATTGCCGAAACGTTTCATTGATATCATTAGGATGAGGATAATACAATCAGACTTAGAGCGAACTTTATCTACCAACATCGCAATCGATACGAAGATACCAATTAATTTACGAAAACGACGATCTTGTAACGTAAACTAATTAACTGCCTTAATTTTATTACAACTGCTCTTACCTTCACCCAGTTGTGTCTGCTTTTAGAATATATTGAGAAAGCTTCTTTATTTTTTGAAAGTAGGTTCCTTAGGTACCGAAAGGTTAAAAACGGAACCCTATTACTAAAACTTTGCTGTCCGTCTGTCTATCCCCAGGCTATATCTCATGATCCGTGATAGCTAGATAGTTTAAATGTTCACAGAAAATTAAGTTCTGTTGCCGCTATAACTACAAATACTAAAAACAAAATAAAGTAAATATTTTAAGGAGCTCTCGTGCAAAAAAAATTGTTTTTATATATATAATGGTACGGAACCCTGCGCTAGTTTAGTTTATTCACACTTTAATACTTTAATTTAAACTTTAATAGATGAATACTTTAGTTTATTACTACTTTTTACTCTCAGGGGTTTTCTTCCGAGTAGAATATTTTACAGTCAATAAATAAATACCTATTAGGTTTTAGCCAGCACTGATACAGGTTTGGTTTTGAAATAATTTTGTACTTTACATGCGGTTATGAGAAAAATCTGTCTGTACATTTCATATGATTGTAAGAAGAATATACCCAAACTTTTTATATGATTATAAGAATCATCTACCCAAATCTTTTTTTATGATTACAAGAAAAAATATCTATTCTTTTTATGTAATTATAACAAAAATCTATTATGTAATTATAACATTTCATGCGATTTTTTCAGTAAGAAGGTGGGAATAATAGTCATTACTACCCCCTTCTATTTATCCACGCTTGGGTTTTGGTAATATATATTAAAATAGGGTGAGAAGCGACGCTTTTACTCGTGGCTTCAGCCCTATTTATTATCTCTTGGGTGCTATTTCAGCGTTACCAAAGTACCTTTGAAATATGCTATTATGATTGTGATAGGAAATGTTGGGTCAATAATGTCTAGTCATTATAGTCTGTCTAGATAGTCTAGGCGGTGAACAACCACATTACATTATGACTGAAACTCGATAATATTAAGTGTCTTTATGAAAAACTTTTATATGATAAATAAAATTATTTTCAAGTTTTCTCAGCCTTAGGTTATTTTACATTTTATCTAGATGTGGTTAAGAATTAGGATAAACCCGAGAGATTAAATTCTTTTCTGTTTTTTATTGAGAAATGTAATTAATATTGTAAACGAATATTGCAATTTGCTACACGTATAATTTGGTTACGGGATATTAATCATGATTTTTTTTTTTTGTATTTTTCTATTCCGACACTTGCAAGCACTATTTAGATGTAATGTAAGTAACGCTTAATCTTAATATTTATAATGTAACAGTAAACCTGTTACATTATAAATATTTGATAATAACTATTTACCTAACATTATTAATTAGTCTTTGTTTAACCATTCCTAAATATCTGAGGATAAATATTATTCAACAGTTAGTTAGGAAGTCACATACCTACGCAACTTTTACTAACAAAATTACATTAGGGAACATTGGTAAGCTGCCTGAAAAAGTAAGGTAAATAAACAGGAATAGTTTGAGAGGTTTTCTTAATCATCGTTCTACAAGGGTTTGTATACGAACCCACGGATTCTGAGAAACCGTCACATGGTATGTTTAATTAAAAAAGACTAATAATCTTGTGTCCTTTAAAGTAGTACTCATATCAATAAATTATATGCTATCGCTTAAACAATTAATTGTATGATGTCAATAATCGATTATTTCAAAACCTATACTATAATTAAAAAGCAAGGGCGTGTATTGTACAATTAATTGTCTAATAGACATCAATCGTCAAGTCGTTCAAAAACTATACTATACCTAAATTACAAAAGGCGCATATATTGAACAAATTAATTGTGAAGTTAATATAAATCACTAACTAATTAAAAAGTCGTACTATAATAATATTACATATTATTTTATAAAATACAATTTTACAATGTAGGCTACTTGTTGCAACATTGTCAATTGTTTATTATTCAATCTAAACATCTCATCTCTTATCAATATACACATTATACACACCATCTCATCTCATCCAAACAGGAAGTAGACACGGTAAAAGACCAAATACACCTGGTGGTCTAATTAAAATTAATTACATTCTGAACCAAATTAATAAAACGATCCTATTGCTTTTATGATCGCTGCTTACTTTTAATTAAATCTCTTTTAGAAATGTTACTGTTTAATTATTTGTTTATATTATTTTATTCATTCTAATTACTTTTAGGGTAGATCTATAATATATATATAATCTATCTCGATGTTTGTAGTAATAATATTTTAAAGTAGTTACCTAACATATTATAGCCTATGTTACTGTCGTATTAAAATAGTCATATTAATTGGATTAACAAAACAACAAAAGATATTGCAATAATTATTAAATCCTTCTTGATTTAACTTAATTATAAGATAAAAAGACAATGATCAATAATAATAATAATATTATCAGGACAAATAACACACATTGATCTAACCTTACCTACTTAGGAGTAAGAAAATTATTTACTTGTATTAAGTTTGTTATACAACGATACAAATACATAGAAATATACATTATAAATATTAAGAATATATTTAACAAACGACCAAGCCCAGAAAAACAGACATCTCATACATGTCTGTCCCTGTAGGGAATCGATCCCGTGCCCCGTTGCGTCGCTAAACGTCTGCGCTAACCACTCGACCATCGCGTCGGGGCGGTGAACGTGTGGTATTATAAAACCGAGTAATACACATCTCAAATGGGGCAATTACAAATAGTCGAAAGTTTATATTACTCAGACAGAAATGGGCCATCCGTCAAATGTAATAATAAATCTTATTTTTATTTGTCTGTATGTTTGAAATAGATCATGAAAATAACGATGGATCGTTAATGGTTTTTAGTTTCTGTAAACTTTTTGAACTTTAATTTATGAGTTGTCAGTTTTGACAAAGTTTTGATTAGAATCTTGTTAGTGACGAAATGTTAAATACTTAGTCTGGAATTTTAATCCAAATATTATTTTTAAAACGTAACTCTTTGGAATCTGAAAGTGACAAATTGTTGGATTCAAAATGAGAAAATAATGACATATTATTATATTTTAGTTTTGTTATTCGTCGCTGGTAAGTATATTTATAACATTGGTGGTAAATTACCAGTCGCTTTTATGGTATCATTGAAGTTTTAAGGAAGTATTAAATATATAAAAAACGTAAAATGTCACAAAAACGTTAATTATTGTTTTGTTTTCTATTATTATAAGATCATTATCTTCTTATCATAATACAATTTTTTCAAGTCTTGTTATTATGTAACAAGTATTATTATTATCGTAATAAATGGTTCAAATAATAAATGAACTAATGACAATTCTCTAAATTCTGGTATTTTAATGAATGGACTCGGTTCAATTAAACAATTAACTTAAATTATACGACCTTGGTTCATCGTAACGCCTGGGTGCTCTGGGTAAGAGATGATATTAAGATACAACATCCTTCACGCTCGTGGCCATAACACACAATAAAATACACATTATATATTTAACTGGGTTTAATTATTATGATTATAAAATGGACTTCTATTTGACCCTATATATTTTATTTGAGTTCTGTAAAGTAGGTACATCGTTTGTCAAATACGTAAGTACTTACCTACCTACCTACCTACCTACCTACCTACCTACCTACATCTCCGCCGCTTCAAAATATATGCAGCTTTTCTTAAATGTTTTTCTTTACCAGCTTAATTAATAATTTCATTATTATAATTATATCACATCTTACAATTATATTATCCCGGCCGGGGTTCGAACCCAGAAACTGTCAATACCAAAACGAACATTTGTACCACTACGCCAGAAGTTTTATATATTATTCTATATATAGTATTCCTAGGTTTCACTTAAATAATATTTGGATACATTTAGATATATGATTATTTTGAAATGAGCAAAATTATAATATTTTTAATACTATAAAGATTTTCTTCATAAAAACATTAAAATCTAGACCATAAAATTATAAGCTCATTTCTCTCATATCATTATTATACTTAATACGGTTTTAGATATAAACATTTCTGCGTATTTTCCTTTAATGTAACTACTTAAGTCATTTATAAAACAATTATTAACTTTAGTGCTCTAAATAGAATCCTTTAAGTTGTAAATGTGAGAACATCATAGAATCGTGTGTTGGTAAAATAATGTCCGAGGAGTATCTTCTCGGTTCTTACCAATAGTGTACCTACCTATCCTCCGGAATCGTGCAACTAGAATCTGATGTTACATGCCTATTGGAAATAAAATCTTTGACTTTTTATGTGTTTGTGTGTGTGTGTGTGTGTGTGTGTGTGTGTGTGTGTGTGTGTGTGTGTGTGTGTGTGTGTGCGGGTGTGTGTGTGTGTGTTCGGGTGTGAGTTTGATTGTGTGCGTGTGTCTTTGACTATTACTATGATAGGAAATATCGAAACGTAACTCATGATACTTAGTGAGTAAGATTTGTGGCGAAATAGAATACGATAACCGCAATTGTATAACTTATCTTATTACAAAAAGACATATAACCATAGTAATATATATATTAGATTATTTATATGTTCTACGTATTGAACCGTTGGAGCGTTTAATTTTGCAGCAGTCAGCAGATTTATAAGCATTAATTTTGTACGTAAAGTAAACGTTCTACACTTTTCCTAAATTGTGTTTTTCTTAAATGACTATTACTCATTCCAATGACTTAGAGCTTTTCCTTAATGTCTTTTAAATAATTACTTTTTTAATATTCACTTCACGTTTTGGGGTAAATAAAATATAGTAGAATATTTGGAAATAACATTTTAAATGAGTTATATTTTTTATTTAATAACTGATAAAAATGTTCATTAAATATGTGTGTACCTAATAATTTTTGGCGAGTTCAAAGTAAAAAAAAAATCTATTGTTTCCGTCTCATATTAATTATTTGATTGGTTGAATCTATGTTATATTAATAACAAAGATTTAATATTAAATAATATTTGGAACCTTTAAGTGTTGCGACATATCGTATCCCTTTCAATATCGTAAGTATTAAATCTGTCTCAATCAAAATGCATCATTCATCTTCATTAAACATGATTTAAGTCTACACCGCACAAGATGGATGCTTAATACGAAAAATTCAATAATTCAAAAATCAGCATAAAGCTATCTTCATTGAAGATGGAATTAATGAAGCACTTTTCACTCTCGAATAACATCTTCTATTACATATCAAGAGGGATGGGTAAAATTATATAAAAAAGGAATTAAATAATTATATCCCTTATAATTAGGTATTAATTACATACATTAATTCTTTAGGTAAGTTTTGAATACTGCTTATATTATTTTCTATCCTTAAATGTTATGTTTTTAAATTTCTTAATGATTATATAATTAAATAATTAATGGAGAAATGATACAATATACCTACTTAGTCTGGCCATAAATACTGTTACAATTAAGTATAAAAAAATATTGTATTTGAATTTGGAATCTATTATTTTAATACGATTGTTCTTTCTTGTTTTCTCATTTTGGCCCCAATACATTGTACAATATTTTGCGATATTAAAATGGAATGGGGTGATAAAGAGAACAAAATCGCATTACACAAAGTAGGTATGGAGCCAAAAGCAATTTTTAAAACTCCATACATTTGGTATTAGTCAAATGTTTGTGTACCGGGCTATTAATAGGTACAATGAGACTTCCTCTGTTTGTGACAGAGAAAGATCTGGCCGTCCACGTAGTGTAGGTTCGTATAAAAAAGAGAAAGAATTCGAAGAAATCCGAAGAAAAAGTATGTTCCTTCAGCAAGACTCGGCGCCGGGTCATAAAGCTATAAAGTGGACGCAGTCTTAGTTGGAAGCGAATGTTTCGGACTTCATCAGAGCTGAAGACTGGCCGTCGTCTAGTCCCGATCTTAATCCGCTGGATTATGATTTATGGTCAGTTTTAGAGAGGACAGCTTGCTCTAAACGCCATGGAATCCCTAAAACAATTCATACGATTGGCAGTGAAAAATTTCCCCATGGAAAGAGCGCGTGCTTCTATTGATAACTGGCCTCAAGGTTTAGAGGACTGTACTGCAGTCTGCAGCCAACATACACCACTACGAATAAGCTTTTTATATTTTTAATTGTTTTATATTTGTGTATTTTATAACAAACTGTAAAAGTAATAAATGTTATTTGCAATTAAAAAAATATTTTTTCTTTGTTATAATATTTATGGCAAGACTAGGTATATAATAGGTATTAAAACTGTCACTGGCGGATATTCAAACAAACAAAATGATAAAGTCATCAACGCCAGGTCAAACCGCCCCACCCTACACTTAGCTACATAAACTATCGTGCGCAAGAAAACTATTTACATTACAAAAACATACATAAAGTTAAAAACAAAATTAACGCTTCACCTATTTACTTGAATTATTTAATAGCACCTAGTTTTTATTTCAATAAAAGCTAGATTTATTTTTAAACCTTTCAGCTTTTATTGAACTAAAAGATAGGTTAAAAAATAAATCTAAACAATAAAATGGCGCAACAATATGTGAATATAAAAATGTCAATGCCTCGCTCACACGGTGTAAAATTCAATTCGAAATATTGTACACTTGTTAGATATTCCATTAAATGATATTGGATTCTGAGGTGGCTCAAATATATATTAAATATAGATACTACACGTACCTACTTAAAAGTAATATCTCAAAGTAACTACATTTATTTCTATATAGATAAATAATATGAACATAAAAAATATATACACCAACTGTAGAAATGAGGCACTAAAGATAAATTTAAGTTACGTCTTAAATAACTAATAAGCTATAAGACTTCAAAAGGAATTTTAGTTTGTAAATTTTCGTCTCAATTATTTGAATTGACAATGACAATTTACAAAAAAGCGCCACAGCTAAGTTCATTCCAAACGTACTTGAACAATATTTTTTTAATAGTCCTAAAAATTCAATACAGATTATAATAAACACATTTATCTAAAACACCTTGTGAAATGTATGTCACGTTGAACTCAATTTAGAAATGTCGAAATAGGAAGACTTTAATTTTTACGAGCTGAGAGATGTGCACAGAATTCTAAAGTGAGTTCTAATTTCGAAAATGTTGGTTCTAGGTAATGGTTGTTTTTTATAACCTGGGTTTGCAGAAAGGTTTTAATAACCTGCTAAAGAGGCCAATTAAGTACATAAATAACCCTTTTAATGTGTAACATAGACCACTAAGTGTTCATAATTTTTATAATTTGAAATAAAAAAAACTATCTCAAATTTTCATTTCTAAAATAAAGATAATGTAATAAATAATAGATACCTAATTCCTAAGGTAAAGCTATCTAGGTACAAATCTTGATTTTAGTCAGTATACCTAATTGCAAAGACTCAATTGCCTTCTTTAATACCCTTTAAAAATATATTTTATGAAAATTGAGATAAAAGTAGGTTTTATATGAATTATACAATTAATACAATGTTTTGATAATTTCATCTTCAACGTATTAACGCAAAGCTTTGTACTAGAAATGATAGAAATAGAGATTTAATAAAAATGTGTAAGAAATACCAGCAAAGCTTACTAAATCACTTATTCACGATGAAATTTGAAACTTTCTTGATCTATTTTACGTACTAACTTTTAAATTGTATCGGTAATTATTGAAGTTTGAAATTCCTCCTTACATAGGTATTAAATTTATTGGTATATTTTTTAATAGATAGGTACTACGTTTAATGTACTAAATTTATAACTTTAACGGACATGTAAAATTTTTAACGGACGATTGAATTTAAATAGATTTAAAATATAACGTTTATTACAATTTATATTTATTTATATAAATACTTTTTTTTCTTTTTGAATTAATTGCACGTATCTGATAATCATATTCGGTTTATTTATTGTGTACTTTTAATTTATATTTTATTTAAAAAATAAATACGATAGTTGTAATAGGTATCTACTAAAATAATCTAGGTTAATGTTAACAACATAGTATTAATTTTATTCTCACGTATAAAATATATATGGCCTAATCTCGAAAAGTTGGAATCAAATTACGTTTCAATATATATTCTGTGAACTTACAAGTAAATTTTACTTTATTTACCAACCTGTTAAACTATCGCAATTCCAGAAACTAAACTTCCAGTAACACATACCACACACCTATAAATTATTCTAAATCCACATCATTCTGTCACGTTAAACCGTTTGATCACAACACTGAAAAATATCACGGTACAAATCGTAAATCTCGACAACGATGTTCAAATGCTTGCCGCGACGTTTAACACTATCATTTACGTTCAATATCCATGAGCGACGAAGCTCGACTGACGGAATTGCTGGATGCGTTGCGGCCGTTCCAGTCTCCCTCCCTGCACCCCTCGTACTATGTTCGGTAGTTGGTACAAATTATTATTATTAATAAAATACCAAAGTTCTTAATCCTATTCGTACTACCTACTTTGTATTAAGTTTTTTTTAAAGAGACTGTATAATTTAGCTTTCTTGATTTTAATTCCGTGATATTTTTTTTGATACATAACCTTTACTCTGAAAGCTCGTATTATACCTACAGCTATTTTTTTTTTTAAATATCTTGAACAGGCGTAAGTACCGCCATTTGAAATATATTTTTAATACTATCGTACAATTTAGTTATAAGAATGTATAATAGTATAACGCTTTCTAATAACGGTTTATTTTAGCGGGAAAAAGTTATCTGCTGGTACATCTAGGCAATAAATAAAATCTGCTTAAGCGGTTGTCAGCTTTTTTAATATTTAATGAAACAAGTTTAATAATTATCTTGAATATATCTCTTTTCCAATTTAGGTATTTTATATTAGACGTAATAAAAACCAAGGCTCAATTACTCAATAAGTATTATATTAGATATACCTACATACCTACTTAACCGGGAAGATCTAGCCGTCTTATATTATAATATGTTAATTTGTAACAGCAAATTTTTAAGAATTTTTATTGAAATAACTATTTAGCATTATTTTGTTAATTGTCACCTCCAAAAGGTACTTATATACCTACTTATTCTACCGTGCTCTTCGATATTTGAATTTATTTTCCCAACTCAACTCCCTTCAATCATTTCATAATAGGAAATATTCATTCTGATCATAAATAATAGAACAAATATTTGTTATAACAAAAAATATTCTTAATTTATACAAATTGATATACAAATAACATCATTGTTAATTAAAATCTGCCACTCAATTAAACTAAAACCAGTTGAGACGGAAATAGAAAAAACTGAATACTAGAAGCAATTTATTATATATCTATCACAGATAAACAAGATTGATCATATTAATACAAAAATAATAAAAAAAGAACTTAAAAGAACACTTATTTATTTTCTTATATACCTACTAGTGAGTTTTTTTAGCAAATACGAGAACCAACATATTGCTTTGTTCAAGCGTCTCGACTGCTTAAATACTTTATTTACATTTTCCCCTCATAAGCTTTTATCGGCACAGCTTTCAAGGTTCTACTCATTTTATATTCCTGCTATACTTCCATATATTGAAAATTATAATACCAAGGATATAATAACATTTATCTACGGAGGATCTTAATCAACATTAATTCATTTTATGTTGCTTAGAACAAACATATGGCTATTAATAAATACTTTCTCTCTAAACAAAAATGTTATACTTTAACATGCTCCATATTTATCAGAAGACTAATCACTGGCCAAGTTCAACACCCCCCGAAAACAAACTCATTTGATCTTCCGTCCGGGACCACATCTAAAAGGATAGCCGTGTACACAGATTACAAAACGCAGGAAGCGATAGCATACTCGTTACGTCTGTATTGATAAAGATAATACCCAGTGATGAGAGAAATTAATTAAATTATGAATACCTGTAGCGACAAGCAGAGAGGAAATGAAGATGATAAGAAAGTGTTAGTTATTAATAATTGTATTCAATTTATGATAAGAATAAGATACCAATGAGTGATTGTAGTTTGTGACCTATTTTTATATCAAAGTTACATCGGTTTCGAATTATTCATTCAAGGACGTGTCTATCTATATCTCTACTATAAAAGAGCTAATATCTGGTTTTGGTTCATATAAAAGATCATATGTTTTTATGTATAAATAAGAAAAAACCCGTTTAAAAGAATTATATGCATGTTAAGAATTAGACAGGAAACATAAAACTTCGTATACATTTATCAGCATAATATTTTATTCGCTTGCCATTTAATAATTAAATATGATATAAAACTGGAACTTCTAGTATTTTTATCTCTCTATGAAATACCAACAAAAAATACCGACAAATTGATCAAATATTTCGTTGAGTGAAAAATGTTCCGCTGATATTTTCACATTTTGGTAATACAGTAATTTGTCTTAAGGTCTACTGGTAGGGTCTACAAAGAAAATGAAGAGCACAACTATTTTATTCTGGTAGAAGGTTTTTTTTTGTATTGGAACGGACTGGATATGAATCTTTAAGTTTGTTTTTTATATAAGATGTTTATTAAGCTGGTTAATAATTTAGTAATTAAGAGTTGTAGTTGTATAGCGCAAGTCATAAGAGAAAATGATGAAAGAAGATGAATGCAAGAATGCAGGTCGTGAAAAATGATATGGTAAAGAAGCAAGTTTGTACCGAGATGAAATATAGAAGAAAGTGGAATTGTTATATTGCACCAAACTACTTAATTAAGATAAGGATATGTAGCTGAATTATAGATATAGCACTAAAATAATATTTCATCAAATGTGCAATTGAAAATTTTGATAAGTAAATTATCCACATACTGAAGAGTATTATTATTATGACAGTAAAGGAGGCTGGACAATGTTTTTTTTGTTTTTAGGACTCTAATGAGTATAAGTTATCACAGGATGTTTCTTCTATAAGATAAGACGTTTAATTAATAGGACTTATACTGACTGGACCTGTGTTACTGGTTCGAACCTAACGGGTCTTGAAATAGCAATTATTCTACAAGATCGAACTAGAATCCAATGGAATACATAATTAATTTCGTAAATACTAAGGTAAAATGATTGCTCAACTATTGGTCTAAAAATGACAACAAAAATACTTTATTTAAATTGTTCTTAAAAGCCGGGTATTGGTTGAGAACCATCCAGCATCCCATCTTCTTTTCCCTGGACATATATGTTGAAGAACATTCAAAAGTTAGTACAAGTATAAAGTTTTATCTCAAATATACATTGGTATGGGCATCCCTTTACATGCCATTGTGTTAAGGGACGTAATAAAAAACTATATATTTTATCATGTTGAATAGTAAAGACTACAATTAACAGATAACGTGAAACTGAATGGTAATCTATTTGTATTTCAAAGTTAAATTGCAATCGGATTAGTCATTACGTACACTGTGAATTTGCTTGCAATTTATATAATGTATATTTAATTTTTTTACACAATTTACATTAGATTAATATTTTAATAAGAGAGAATTAAGAGTAGTATTTCAGAAGCTGAAAATATGTATAAAAATAATAAAAAAAAACATTTTTTTAGGAAAGTTTAATTTTAACCTTCGTAAAATGTAACTCATATAAAGGATACTCTTTGCCAACCGTCAGTATGTAACTTGCCAAAAATAAAATGCAAATCGATTTGTCTTGCTGATTGTACGTCACTTAGGGGTGTCTATGATAAATGTGTGTTTGAACCTTCTTCCATTACGTAATTAATAATTATAATATTGTTTTTAAATTACATTAACCAGAGCGTATATCACCTAAATTTTAAAAGCAGTATATTTTTAGCTACAAAAACCAATAATGTGAACCCCAAATCGTTTTTAAACATTTAGCTCATACACATATTAATATATATAACTATATACATTTATTGAGTTTTACTGCTAAATATGTATTTGGCGCAATGTCAAAAATAAATTAATGTCCAGTATATCAAAAAGTTTTTATTGCAGTTTAAATTTTAAATAGTTGTTGGTAGCCCTGAAGTGACCTATTTCAAACTTCAAATGTTTGGCAAACCGATACTGGCGAACTTCAGAACGCCTAATCAACCTTGACATGTGCAGATTTTGTTTATTACTTCGTTACAATATAAAGTTTTACAATAGTTCCAGGTAAAATATAAATTATCTTTTTCATATAGTCAGTACCTACTGATCTGGAAACATCCGCCCTTCTCGATGAGGGATATGTTCTATCCCCGTTAAATATTCATCTTAACGCTTAGTATGCACACTTTAAAAATATCAAAATAATTACTGTCAAATGCCATTTAAAGGTATAATAAATTTAGAATAAACAGTACTAAATTACAAAATACCCACAATACGTAGGCTGGACCTAAGTAAATAAACTCACCTGCGGACCCTTTTCAAAGTGAAGTAATGAACATCAGCTTTAAATTGTGTGTCAATTTTGGCTGAAACTAGAATATTATTTGTCCATTAATGTCAGAGTAATTATATCACGATGACGTAGAAAATATGACGTAATTGTTTTAATAACGATGCTTAAAATAATTGGCCGCCATGTTTGTTATGTCATTGCGTTACGTCATGGTTGTACTTTGTAATGCCAGTAGATTAATAATAAAAAACTTATAAAACTTCATATCAAACGTTAACCATTTAATCAGTCACTAACTTAAGTGCCTTGAGCTAAACCTGATCCTATTTCAAAAGTCAACTTCAGCAATGAATACTTGTACTTTAGTTCAGGATCCAATTTATGGCAACAGATTATCCTCAAAATTCTCCAAATATCGACATAAAGTATTATTTATTTACAAAGTTTTGTTTTACGAGCTTGATAAAAATATTTTGTAAAGTTATTGATATTTAGATAAAATATGACACATTTGTAAGAGAAACTAACATAGGATTTTATTTATAACTATCTCGAAATTGCATGCTTTACTACTAAAAACACTATTTATAATGTTATTTTGTCTGTTTTATATTAAAACAACATGCCCTTGTAACAAGAAACTAGAAACTTAAACTTAAAATAAAATAATTATCTAAAAGATATTAAATAAAAAGTCAGTATTTCTTTTATTTAAAATAATTATTTTTTTGCTACAAATTAAAACATTACTGATATTTTTTTATTTTGTTAATGACGTCAATTCCACCAATCAACAAGGACCATTTCATCTAATAATCATTTTAGTAATTAATATAATCCCCTTCATCATGCCAGCCCAACTTCGACTTCGACAACTTTGTCCATGCATATATTATTTATGATTATAAATATTTTTTAAAGAGAGCTTTTTCACAAGAACATTTCAAATTGTCATTTGCATGGCATTTCTTTACCAAATTGTTGCAAATATCTATACCTATGCACATTGAAATCTTCCTCAATCGTTTGTCAAAACATTTTCGTAAATCAGATATATGTTCGCCAGTAGTGAGCTCGCCAGGAAGATCCCAATAAACTAATGTTCTCAATGTCCTCAACATCCTCAATAGATGAAATGTGTGTAGAGTTCGTCTTTTATCTAATTCTGCTTGTTGTATTTATTTTATTACTCCAGATAATTCTTTTATTTTTTCGATAAATACGAATACATTTTAGGTTATAATTACAATAGAACGCAAAATGTAAGTATACCAAAAATGTACCCATCGATTTTTTAACCAAAAAAATCACTGGCTAATTCTTTAATACTCTTTTTTGCTAACTATAATTGAGATACAATAAATTATTTAAAATAATTTTAAATTAAAAAAAAAAACATATAAATATATCACCAATCATTACATATTCGTTTAATTATGTAAAAACGATTAACTAAATATGTCAAAACGGCTTATTTAAAAAAAAGTGAAGTCTAAGCGATTGATGAATATAATTAAAACTACATTTACTAGAGGTTTGTTATTGTTCATCAGGGGTCATCAGATCTCTAAAGTGATTTGACTAATGACCTTGAAAGTTGAACGTTTCAATTAAGGGGCTAATTATAAAATCAATACATAAATGTCGAACTATGAAAGTTCAGAATACTTGTCTACAAGTCTACTCTACAGTCTCATGACTTGGTCTACCAAGTCATAAGACTGTAGAGTTCTTTATAAAATACTTGCAGGTCCGAAAAACTTGCAAGCCCTGCTGAGAAAATAAAAATAACAAAACATGTAATTACTTTATACGCACCAAAAATTATTCAAAATCGATTTGGTCATCAGGGAGTTTGTTTGTTTTAAGCCTGCAATATAATATATAAGAATAAATAAGAAGGATAAGCACTTGCTATCAACATATTCTATAAGAAATAAAAAAATGTTTTGTGTAAATTGCGAAACTCTACGAAACTCATTTAAAGTTTTAAATCGTTCTTGGTTAAAGTTAATTGTAAAAAACATTTTAAAGCACTCGTGACGTTAATAAATAAATAGCTAGAGTTTGTAAGACTGCATAGCATGTTCGTTTAATTTTGTAGGAAAAGTAAAATATGTATCAGCTTGTTGAGAAAAAAAACAAACAATATTAGCGGTTTGCGAAGTTATACCAAAATTCGAAATAAAATATGGATTAGACACAGTACCATTTAAAAGAAAGTGATATGGAAGGTGTGGGGCATTATGAATTATAAATATTGGAGTATGATTTTTCCAGATACTATATTGTCACAAATGACCAAAGTGTGACAAAGTTGCATATGTATAAGCTAAATGCCTGACCCACATCTGCCTTCCTAGTACAGAACTCTTTTTCATCCCTCCGTTTTCGACATGGATATTTCTCTAAAAAATAACAGATTGACGACTGTTACCTAACGGATAGCGGATAACTGATAGGATACGGAAGCAACGGATCCTATAGTCGCTATCCTCCACTTATTTTACGGAATCTTAATCTTTTCTTAAGATACGTGTCTTAATCTTATCAAGACAATACATGATCTATCATCGATCGTATATACTGAAATAATTCGGTGCATTTCATCGAGTCTCGGACATTTAGTACGATTAAACATTTTCACATCGAAATATAGCTGTTTGTTGAAGTTTATATTCAAAACTTTTATAACTCGACTATTAAGTCGGATGCGAATAAGTTTTTTAATTGCGTAATTGAAGAAGCATTCGAGTTTATATAAAAGGTCGAAATACATTGCGATACGAAATAAGTTGACTCTAAACTTTAATATAGATAAGTATTTTTAGAATAACAGCTTTTGTGTGCTTTGTCAATTTGACAAATCGTGTTTCTTAATTTGAAAATGATCGACTTCTATTTAAACTTTAAATACTTATTTAGTTTAGTGGGATTGAAATTTTAAAATAAAAAAAAACAATAAGACGATGACCGAATCGGTGGTACTTAAACATTGCAAAAGTTAAATTCAACATTCGATCAAATATCTAGTACTACTAGTACATGTATAGTATACTATACTAGTAATTCTAGTATAATAGTACATAGAACAAATAATAAAAACCGATTTCTAAACAATTCCGGTACTCTGCCAACTGAACTGTCGTGTCTTTACTTGACAAATTTGGCATCCTCTACATATTAGTCTTTATGGGATAGGTAGCATATATATTTTTTTTTATTTTCACGATTGTTACACATTGAAATAAAACAATTTTATAGGATTAACATATATCAAGATATAAATTTGAAACTTAAGATTTCATGTTTACGAGATATATGTGACGTGAGCTTAATCTTAAATTAAAAATATTTTTTTTCAATCTATTAAATCTCTTTGAAAACCAGAACTGTTTTTTACTCATGAACTCTTTTTTTATTTTACAATTGTTATTTCTTATCACATACGTTTAATAAAAAGTCGAGAAAGAGCATTAGCACATCTTTCAGCAAGTTGGTGGAGGCTTACAAGGCGCGGACTACGTGACATACATGCAGATAATTGAACATTAGCCCCAAATCTACCATATAGGTATATGTCTTATTTTTTATTGTGACAAAAACAATAGGTATACAATATGATTAGTTTCAAATGATTTTCGGTAAGTAAATTTATATAAAATTTAATCTTTTATGACCTATTCTTTCATTAAAATCAAGTTTAAACAGTTCAATAGTATAACTAGGAAATTGTTAAGCTTTTAAAATTTAATTAATATTTTATAAGAAAACAAAGAAGAAACATTAAATAAATAATAAAAGTCTACTGAATTCTAATCTGAATTCACAATTAATAAATTGTGAGCTTGATAAAAATATTTTGTAAAGTTATTGATATTTAGATAAAATATGACACATTTGTAAGAGAAACTAACATAGGATTTTATTTATAACTATCTCGAAATTGCATGCTTTACTACTAAAAACACTATTTATAATGTTATTTTGTCTGTTTTATATTAAAACAACATGCCCTTGTAACAAGAAACTAGAAACTTAAACTTAAAATAAAATAATTATCTAAAAGATATTAAATAAAAAGTCAGTATTTCTTTTATTTAAAATAATTATTTTTTTGCTACAAATTAAAACATTACTGATATTTTTTTATTTTGTTAATGACGTCAATTCCACCAATCAACAAGGACCATTTCATCTAATAATCATTTTAGTAATTAATATAATCCCCTTCATCATGCCAGCCCAACTTCGACTTCGACAACTTTGTCCATGCATATATTATTTATGATTATAAATATTTTTTAAAGAGAGCTTTTTCACAAGAACATTTCAAATTGTCATTTGCATGGCATTTCTTTACCAAATTGTTGCAAATATCTATACCTATGCACATTGAAATCTTCCTCAATCGTTTGTCAAAACATTTTCGTAAATCAGATATATGTTCGCCAGTAGTGAGCTCGCCAGGAAGATCCCAATAAACTAATGTTCTCAATGTCCTCAACATCCTCAATAGATGAAATGTGTGTAGAGTTCGTCTTTTATCTAATTCTGCTTGTTGTATTTATTTTATTACTCCAGATAATTCTTTTATTTTTTCGATAAATACGAATACATTTTAGGTTATAATTACAATAGAACGCAAAATGTAAGTATACCAAAAATGTACCCATCGATTTTTTAACCAAAAAAATCACTGGCTAATTCTTTAATACTCTTTTTTGCTAACTATAATTGAGATACAATAAATTATTTAAAATAATTTTAAATTAAAAAAAAAAACATATAAATATATCACCAATCATTACATATTCGTTTAATTATGTAAAAACGATTAACTAAATATGTCAAAACGGCTTATTTAAAAAAAAGTGAAGTCTAAGCGATTGATGAATATAATTAAAACTACATTTACTAGAGGTTTGTTATTGTTCATCAGGGGTCATCAGATCTCTAAAGTGATTTGACTAATGACCTTGAAAGTTGAACGTTTCAATTAAGGGGCTAATTATAAAATCAATACATAAATGTCGAACTATGAAAGTTCAGAATACTTGTCTACAAGTCTACTCTACAGTCTCATGACTTGGTCTACCAAGTCATAAGACTGTAGAGTTCTTTATAAAATACTTGCAGGTCCGAAAAACTTGCAAGCCCTGCTGAGAAAATAAAAATAACAAAACATGTAATTACTTTATACGCACCAAAAATTATTCAAAATCGATTTGGTCATCAGGGAGTTTGTTTGTTTTAAGCCTGCAATATAATATATAAGAATAAATAAGAAGGATAAGCACTTGCTATCAACATATTCTATAAGAAATAAAAAAATGTTTTGTGTAAATTGCGAAACTCTACGAAACTCATTTAAAGTTTTAAATCGTTCTTGGTTAAAGTTAATTGTAAAAAACATTTTAAAGCACTCGTGACGTTAATAAATAAATAGCTAGAGTTTGTAAGACTGCATAGCATGTTCGTTTAATTTTGTAGGAAAAGTAAAATATGTATCAGCTTGTTGAGAAAAAAAACAAACAATATTAGCGGTTTGCGAAGTTATACCAAAATTCGAAATAAAATATGGATTAGACACAGTACCATTTAAAAGAAAGTGATATGGAAGGTGTGGGGCATTATGAATTATAAATATTGGAGTATGATTTTTCCAGATACTATATTGTCACAAATGACCAAAGTGTGACAAAGTTGCATATGTATAAGCTAAATGCCTGACCCACATCTGCCTTCCTAGTACAGAACTCTTTTTCATCCCTCCGTTTTCGACATGGATATTTCTCTAAAAAATAACAGATTGACGACTGTTACCTAACGGATAGCGGATAACTGATAGGATACGGAAGCAACGGATCCTATAGTCGCTATCCTCCACTTATTTTACGGAATCTTAATCTTTTCTTAAGATACGTGTCTTAATCTTATCAAGACAATACATGATCTATCATCGATCGTATATACTGAAATAATTCGGTGCATTTCATCGAGTCTCGGACATTTAGTACGATTAAACATTTTCACATCGAAATATAGCTGTTTGTTGAAGTTTATATTCAAAACTTTTATAACTCGACTATTAAGTCGGATGCGAATAAGTTTTTTAATTGCGTAATTGAAGAAGCATTCGAGTTTATATAAAAGGTCGAAATACATTGCGATACGAAATAAGTTGACTCTAAACTTTAATATAGATAAGTATTTTTAGAATAACAGCTTTTGTGTGCTTTGTCAATTTGACAAATCGTGTTTCTTAATTTGAAAATGATCGACTTCTATTTAAACTTTAAATACTTATTTAGTTTAGTGGGATTGAAATTTTAAAATAAAAAAAAACAATAAGACGATGACCGAATCGGTGGTACTTAAACATTGCAAAAGTTAAATTCAACATTCGATCAAATATCTAGTACTACTAGTACATGTATAGTATACTATACTAGTAATTCTAGTATAATAGTACATAGAACAAATAATAAAAACCGATTTCTAAACAATTCCGGTACTCTGCCAACTGAACTGTCGTGTCTTTACTTGACAAATTTGGCATCCTCTACATATTAGTCTTTATGGGATAGGTAGCATATATATTTTTTTTTATTTTCACGATTGTTACACATTGAAATAAAACAATTTTATAGGATTAACATATATCAAGATATAAATTTGAAACTTAAGATTTCATGTTTACGAGATATATGTGACGTGAGCTTAATCTTAAATTAAAAATATTTTTTTTCAATCTATTAAATCTCTTTGAAAACCAGAACTGTTTTTTACTCATGAACTCTTTTTTTATTTTACAATTGTTATTTCTTATCACATACGTTTAATAAAAAGTCGAGAAAGAGCATTAGCACATCTTTCAGCAAGTTGGTGGAGGCTTACAAGGCGCGGACTACGTGACATACATGCAGATAATTGAACATTAGCCCCAAATCTACCATATAGGTATATGTCTTATTTTTTATTGTGACAAAAACAATAGGTATACAATATGATTAGTTTCAAATGATTTTCGGTAAATCAATTTATAAAATTTAATCTTATCTCTTCTTTCATTAAAATCAAATTTAAACAGTTCAATAGTATAATTAGGAAATTGTTAAGCTTTTAAAATTTAATTAATATTTTATAAGAAAACAAAGAAGACAAATTAAATAAATAATAAAAGTCTACTGAATTCTATTCTGAATTCACAATTAATAAATGGGTCGCAGATGTCGTTACTATTTAAACGGCCCATAAAATAATATCCAATCGAAATAACAGCTATAAAGACTAAGTTCCTTTGGGGAAGGATTTGTAAGTGTCCATTTAATGTTAAGGCTTTGAGAACAAACAACGGTAAGACTAAATTGGTTTTTGATCTTAGAAACTTAATGTGTTATCCTTATATAGAGGGTGTAATAACTTTTGAACACATGACCAGTTTCTTTAGAACATACTGTATATAGTTTTGAAATATAATAAGACACTAAATAGTATTTATATATTACTAAGAAAATAACAAAATTATCAAAAAACTGATACCATTTAAAATAATTATAATAATAATTATGGATTGACATTTAATTCAACAGTTACCTACTGTTGTTATTTTAAAAATGTCGAATAAATTCAAATACACTTTTCCCTTTTGATCAGTTAAATGATTATATATAATCGGATTTCTCGGAAAGCTTTCTATTAGGCTCAAAATAGTCTAAATAAGACTTTCAATATCAGGTAGGTCTTATGTAAATATCCAAACGATCTTTATGAATCTGTAAGCAAAACCCTCTACTCTCGCTAATATCGATATTCCCAAAGGAAAATTAAGCTTTAGAAGCACGATTCATTCTTATTTGACTCTTAATCCTGGGTATCAAAGTCGATTTTGCGCTGTTGGTTCAGGAATATCAAGTGTGAATTGGTACACGCTAGAATTTTGGTAGAATACAAAACAGGCTGGAACATAAAGTACGTAATATACGACACTACGGAATCCCAGTTCACTAATATGAAAGATTTAGACTAGTATCTGTTCCTGTCAGCTGTTGGCATGTATATATTTTAATTTAATTTTATTAAAATCTATTTTACTTTAAACGAAAAGACAATTATTAAAAATACCACGCCCCCTTAGTGATTACTTTCCCTGACGCGGGGGCTTCACTTATATATAAATAAGGGACAAAAAGTACAGCTAGACTCGGAACAACAATCTGTGGATCACACAAAGAAATTAGTTAAGTTAGTTATTCTTACTAACCACCACACCAACAGGTTAGTAATGTTAATGTTAAAGGTTAATAATGTCCAAAACATTAACAAAAAATAGTAATTTATTTAAACATAATCCTTTTTTTATTATATGTAACTTTTTATGGGTACCCAAACTTTTATCACTAAAGCGCGTTAAGCAAAAACTACTTCATTTGTAGGTATTGCAGACTCGAGTATGTATGACCTCATTTTTATGAAGTAAATATTCATTAAAAACGCAATCTTATTCGGATTTATAATAAAATGATAGCAAAAGTTTTAGAAACGACGTGATCAGATAATGACGTCAGTTGACGTATGATAGAAGATGAAAAAATAATTTAAAAAGTTTGAAGGCTCGATGTCTATCGATCTCTATAAATCTAATAAAATAATTCCTGTTAGTATATTTATTATAGTAGATACACACTTACGTTTGAATGTGAGAATTTTTTTTTTTAGTGAGCATCTAGGTTGAATTTAAAATTTAACTCAATTGGACTTCTGTTAAAAAATACAGCAACGTCAATTTAAGTTACTCACTGCTACAAAGTTCATTATTATTTGGGTCAAATTCTTTTAATTCGCCTAAAACATATTAAATCAATGAACAAGAGTATTTTAGATATTATATATCAACTTGATTATTGTTTATACTTTGTACTCGTATTAGTTATTAAATATATAAATAAACTACTTTAAAGATATAAGAACCTTGACACCGAATTTCTAGTGAAAATCCTGCTTGAAAATGATTATATCACTCTGACACAGAAGATAGAATACAGTAAGTACAATAATACTTGTATTTCAAACGGAGAGTTGTGGTAAGTTTGGTGCTCAACTACTCTGTTTGGGATTTTGGTATCAAATTCCCATCCTTAAATTTTGGTTTGGTTTCTCACTTATTTATGAATCAGTTCTTATAATTATATTGTGTATTGTGTATACTACGACTAATAAAATGCATAAAAATATTTAGGGGTAAAATAAACATAGTTGAATTAATTAAATTGTATACACTTCTTCACTTTGGTGTTTCATAATGGAACTAATGTATCGTTGTGTAAAAAAAATAATAAGACGTACAGGTTTTTTATATAAAACCAGGATTTCGTATAATAATTTATTGATTATATGAAAATACGATATTGGTGCTTTGATAGGATACTAACAAAAAAAATATTTGTTCTTGAATGTGGGTTGAGAAATAAGAACCGCAAAATTAATTAAATTGAACGTAGAGATTCTTAAACTTCGTATTTGTTATTTAAATTTTTATTTAATTTGCTCGATGTTTTACTAAACACATATTAGTACTTTAACAATTGACTTTAACATATAAAACAACATAAATAATGAGTATTCTTTTGCCTTGCGCATTGTATGATATTACATTAAGTATTAAATCTCATACAATGTTTCATGGCCCACATACACATAATAACATCGGTCAATTGTGAGTGCCTCTACAATAGTGTCAAGCTCCGCTGGCCAGTGGTCTATTACGTAACGAGAATCCTTTATTCACTGACCTTAACCTAGTATACTTACATAATAGTGCTACCACTGGGAATAAGCCATAATCTTTATATACAAACTGCTTTTAAGAATTTATAAATTGCGGATATAAATATTAAATTAGAAGTTAAGGTTTTTGTAGAAAGGAAGTCATACTTTTTTTATGTTATAATATGGTACTGAAAATTATGTTCAATTACTAAAAAAATCTATTGACGATATCTACAGAAATGATTTAGTAAAATCAGACAATGATAGCCTAAAAACTTAAATCAAATTATCTATATTCTTCAATAAGAAGTTTAATCTAACGGCAAATTCATATCATGTTTTTATAAAAACAAAATGTACGAGAAATCGTATATCTTTTCTGTTCAAGAGAGATTTTGGGCTAATGTTCAAGGATCTGCATGAATGTCACGTAGCCCGCGTACTGTGATGGTGTTTGCACACAGCATCCGATCTAAATCGGAGATAAAAAACAACGATATCGCTGACGACTTTGGATTACACAACTCGTATGCCGTCGTAAATGTTCATACAATTAGTACTACACTACTTTGGTCCGTCATTTCTCGAAATCGAATTGGATTCGAATCGTATGCGGTGCATGAGCGCCCTGAGCCTTCTTAAACTCGCTGAACAATACGCTGTCTATTTATCTTTATAAAGCTTCTATGACAATATATATCAATTATTTACTAACGTGAGACTTTATTTAATATTTAATTACGCTTCTCTTTATCGTGAATGAAAATATTTTAGCCTGCGCTAGTTTGACGTAATATCACAAATCTTTTACGAAGTTCGACATTTAAGTATCGTTTTTTTGTCATGACATGAGAATTATTACTTTAGGTAACAAGTAACACAAATAAATCACGTTTTATTACGATCTTTCCTCACTATACCAAAAGCATTTGATTTAAGATTATAGGAAGTAAAAGAATATATACTTATTCGATTTTTTCTAACTCAACGAAATAGCCGCTTTAATAAATGTTGATTGTATTATATAGTTAATAACCGAGAGTGCTTGCTATTTGTATTGGCTGGTGTTGCCATTAATAATCGTAATCTTCTTTCACATCATTAGTAGTCAGATTTGTGTTAATGTTGTCGAATAACTTAAATTCTACTAGAATAGAATAAAATGAAACAACATATACTCCGGCAACTTAGTAAAATGTTATTTTAATAAATTTAAATAAAAAATGAAAATTCAGACAAAACCACATGCAAAAGTTAGTATTTCTATAACCTATGTGTTACTTTGGTACATAAGATACAATATTGCAAAGTTTCATCAAAATCCGTTTAGTAGTTTTGGCGTGATTGAGTAACAAATATCCATTCAAACATCCAAACTAACGCACTTATATATTAGTCAGATTAAATGCAGTTGAATTACGTCGCATATAGTTATTAAACACAAATTTTTAAAAACATAATTAAATTTCTTTGAAACTATTTTATTAAAGCGCTCTATGAATTCGACCATTCGACCATTTTGGATAAGCATTGTTTGATTATGATTCCATTATCACAAAACAGTTCTTTTAGAGGCACTGAAGCGTGCTTTGGTAATGGTTAATAATAAATTACCCCTCCGCAGCAATGTGTGAATTAAAATTTTACTGCATTTCGTCTTTTGTTTTCCAGTAAATATAATAAGGGACTTACTCAACGTGTTACTCTCCCTATGTCAGTAAATGATGTAACATCTCAAAGACAAAGCGAATCCCCATTTAATAATTTATAGAACATAATTTATGAAAATTATAATTTTATAACACGTCAAAGAAGCTACTCCTTTATAAAGGCCTTCATTAAATCCAAAACACCTCTTGTTTGACAGTTAAATTATACGAAATTAATTTACAAATAATTCATAACATAATGTTGGAACACAAGTCATATATTCAATTATGTTAACCATCTGACATAAAAATAATTAGCTTTGTAAGAACGACTTTCATTGAAAGAAGTGTAAATGCTACCGAATATTTATGCAATAATTTACACCATTTATTTATTGTTATCAATAACTTCAGATAAAGATACCAATAAAGCGTGACCGAAAAAAGGTATGGAATAGAACAATTGACATGCTTCGGTGGTTTGAAAAAGACCTTGTTCTTCTTTTTTTGACAATACGGCTTCTTTAATCTTTTTTGTGGCTTGTTTCATCTTTTTTATTTGATATATACCTAAATGCATTGTGATTAATGTTTTGAAATACTAAGTTGCTATATCTGAAGGGCGTCAAAAAATAAGAGGTAGTTGAATAAGTTTAAAATTACCATAAATTAAATATTCGAGTTGCAGTCGGTATGTACGAGTAATGTCTGCTCCGGGCAATGTAATGGCGGAAGTGACATAAAAAACTAAAAAATGGTTTTTTACTTAACGGACTTACCTACAACAGTTGGTGTTTGTCAAATGAACTAAAAATATAATATATTTATTTTCAATATATTTATGTTCTTTCCAGTAGCTTTGCAAAATTATTTATGGCAGCCCATTTGTAGATGACGTTTGACTTTTAAAAACTATAAAAATAAATGCCTAATAAATGATGTTGAAGTATTGGCCCTCCCGATAATTGTATGAAATATAAATATGCCTGCTATATTTTCACGCAGAGTCAAGGCAAACAGTTAGTGATAAATGAAATAAGTATATTTGTAAACTTATTAATAGTAAAACTAATTAAAAAAATGTTTTTATTCGACTTTCAACTGCCGTTTAACACATATAAAAATCCTTCTAAAAATAACTCGCTAACAAGGTAACAGAAAAAACAAAACCCAATCATACAAAACTGCATAACGTAGTGGCACCACCCAAAACATAATATAAAAAGTCTTAAGTAACCACAAAAGAGCAAACCATTTCCGCTCTTACAACATTGAAAACTTAAAAAGAATGCCGCTATAATTGAATGTTTATGTCAAAACTTTAAAAACTCTTGACATCGCGTCCGACGGCTACTGAAGATTCTTAAAAATAGCCTATATAAGTTATACTAATAGGCTATTTCAACCTTAAGACATGGAGTTAAACTTCATTTTACTTTGACTGAGGTTTCTATAAGATTTATACCTTTTTTTGCCGATACAAGAAGGTTTTATGCTGTCGCTGTCAAGCTTTTTAATCATTCTCCAGGATCGAGTTGTTAAGATAATGAAAGGATATCAATTATTTTGTCCTCAAAGATATTTACAGGAAGTCTTAACTGTGTCATCATTATTTTGAATTTTAACGCTTCAAAAAATAACTTTATATTTAAAAGATCTCAAGATAAAAGCAGGAAAATATCCATAGATAAAATTGTGATAACATTTTTGTAGAATAAAATAGACATTTCGTGATAAAATTGTTTTTTTAGATTTTAATCCATTCTCATGTGATGGATAGTATTTTTTGCAAATAAAATATATTATAAATAGGATGGGATAGAGCCAAATTTTTTTAAATAAAATGTATAAATTGCTGGTGGATTAATTATATTAATATTAATATATATGGTAAAACCTATTCTCCATTTCTTAATATAATGAGTTCATTGTAATGAATAAATAATCTCATATTAACATATGTATTTGTTACCAATTTTAATTAACAAGAAACTAGTTTGGTGTATCTTTTACTGACTTTTAAAACCGGTAAAATTTTGTTTTGACAGCTGACAATTTATATCATTTTTTATAAAAATATATATATTCTATACTTTATTATATCCATTAAAATTTTTCAACTTTTCTATACTAAATTTATAGGCCATTGATAATTTAATTAAAAATTAATACATATATATATAGATGTATACTTAATTATTAAGCATATACTATATATATTTATATACACATCATGTTTTAACGGATTAGAGACTAAGCAACCAAGTTATTATAAACTAATTAGTGTAATCTCGATTGTTAATATAATGATCAATACAAATGGGAAGATAACTTCAAACGGCGTTATATCTGGTAATTACTTACATAGAAACAGTACGTGTTACATCAAACAATATTGTAATATAATATATAAAATGTTATGTTCTAAAGAACGTAGAAGACAGATATACAGTTGTAAGATAACTGTATTTTAAAACAGTTGTTAATTCAAGTGAGGAATGGTTTTAAAAAAATATAATTTGATATTTTTTATTATATAATATATAAATACGGCAGACTAGAAAAGAGAAAAACATAAATTGTCTGAGGTCTGGTTTAACTTCACATCCTTAAATCTTTAGGGATCCGTTCGAATGGGCACAAAAAAACTGAATCAGTCTGGCCGTTTGGGAGAAATTTACTAACAAAACCGAGTACAGAAGAACTATAGGATATATATATTATAAGATAATTATTAGAGCTTCTCGACAAAAGTTTAAATAATTATTTTAATTATTTTCCAAGCAAATGTTCATTAAAAAATTATAAGCATAAAAATAGAAAATAGTAATGTAATTGCTATTCGATTTTAGGTTCCATCAATTTTTTACTTTCATGTCAGTTTAAGTTCGTATTAGGATAGTGATAAAACAATCTCCCCATTGATATATAATTCAATAAAAATAAAAAAGATAAGCGTGCCTGTAAGTATATTTAATTTAACTGCAGGTGTATCTCCTTAATTATCAAGATACCTCGATCGTGACTTGAATTGACAAAAAACTGTATCTCGCTTAATTACGGCGCCGATTTAGTTAATATTGTCATTATTTATGCCGTTCGAGTTTTCGTAGTATAAAAGAAATTATTATTTTTGTGTCTGCTAACTCATGTTTCGGAAATATATTAGTAATTAAAATAATAGGCTAAGTATGTACAGGCTTGAAAAGTTGAAATGTCTGTATGGGACTTCAACATTACTTCGCTTTGTCAAGTTATAACTTAATAACCAATTTCAAAATGTTTGTTTGTTTGCTAATTTTTTGTTTGTCCCGGATAATCCTTGAAATAGGCGAAGCGATTTTAATGAGACTTTCTCTATAAGATAAAATTTGTCACGTGTTTCAGAAACAAATACAGCTGTTACCCAACTGTTTAAAAACCCAAAAATCGAAAATGTCTAGTGCAAATATGAAATAGCAGATTTTTTAAACTTTAACACAGCGGAAATATTAAGAATCCCATAAAATTACCCAAAATAGAACTCACTTAATATCTTAACTGAGACCAGGAATCTAGTTTGGATCTGAAATAACCAACCAAATTTTGTCCGATACATTTAAGTGACCCAAAAAAAAACATAGACCAAAGGACGAAGAACAAGGGCCATCCGAAATAACAAAACAGATTTTACATAAACCTACGACGAGGACAAAGTCATTGGCAAAACTATTATGAATATAGAACAAGAGAGACAAAACAACCCAAAACAATTCAGAAATCCCTCCGAAAAACAATCAATTCCCTCCTCAACCAACAATACATCAATTGAGCGGTTCATTCATATAACGGATAAATATTTTTTGGAACGCGTTCATTCATTCAATCAGTTCAATCAACGGTTCATTGACTGCGCGAAGTATTTTAACAAGCAAAAAATAGGCACGTGTGCTTTCGGTCTATATAAGGGTAGGTAATATGAGAAACGTTTGTGTTATAGCATTTGTAGATCTTAAATCCAGTTAGTTTTGAAAAAAAAATCATATTATGTTACTTAAGGTAATACTAATAGTATTTATGCTTGAAAAAATACAAACTCAGTTGCATTCTCATCGTTAATTGTCAGATATCATAATTTATGTTGATGATTTCTGAGAAAATACTGATTGACAGACAGACAAGAATGAACGTTTTTAATACCTTATTTTCATTCGTAAATACACTTTGAAGTACTGTAGTTAAATTAAAAAAGCATGTTTAAGAAAGTACTTTCAAAGTAGTGTATATAAAAATATCCGACAGATTCATCACCACATTTGAATAAACAAAAAAATCAAATAAAAACTCTTCAAAGATTTGCGGCTTCACAAATTCAGCTCCAGTGAAATGCCTTACATAATTTGATGGAATGATAAATGACTGTCGTGTCTGAGCACGTCGATGTAGCTTCCTATACACCGATGTAGGTTGATAATGATAAATTATTAGAACTGGTTGGATGAATTTGAATCTAAATATAATACGTTAGAATTTAAAATTGTTTGGCAAAATGTTCAAGAAAAATGTCCAAATAGATATTGTTTTGCCTTTTCGTAAGTGAAGTTTTTGGCTTATTGCACACCATTAAAACACTTTCTCTGAAAATAATCCTTATTTTATATTTAGTATTATGAGATACTTACCTTCTTGATATTTATATTAGATTAATTTTATGAAAACATTTTACATTCTACAATTTATTTTTGATATCAAATGTATTTACATCAAATATGAAATATTTTAACTAGTAGCGTGTTTATTTAATTGTATTTGTAAAATTAACTATTTGTCTGATTGAAAAAAAGGCAGTAGTAGTCAAATAGCAGTCAGTGTAGTTGCCTTGTTATTGGTAAAATATTATATAATTTATAATACACTAGAGCTTCTCCGTTTTATCAGTATTATAGATGTTATTTGATATACCAATCTCCCGAGATGACTGAACCTATGTCAGGCCTATGTCAAGAACATAGGCTATTTTGATCCAAAAGCTGTTAACTACTTGGCAAGTACAAATAAACACACGCTTTAATTGACGGCCTGTTGGTACAATGGTTTGTGACCCTGACTAATGAACCAAACCCACAATGGTTGGAATTCCACACTGAAACAATTCCTTGAGATGTATAGATTGTTTTGTAAAGTCTGGGAGTACTTTTCGTACATATTTGTAAACGTTATATGGATTACTCCTATCATTTTTTTACAATGTTACGAAAAGTTACAACAACCTGTTACTACAAATTATGTAGGTATTGGATAACCTACACAGTAATAACTATAGTGTAGACAAAGAGCCCAGGTGTAGTTTCTTGAGTGCTATTTGTATGCGGGGTGATTATTATGGGGTTAGTAAACCTTATCCTAGGAAATCGGCGTTAAGTAGCTATAGCTGCGTTTCGTACGGTAAGTGAAAGAGCAGGTAGTCATAATAGTCATAAGTAGATGCTAATGACATATTTCAGTCACTCATTTACTAATATAATAAAAATAATATAATAAAACATATACTAATATTTATAAAAATTGTATTTTTTGAAACAGAAATAACAAGTCCCGTCAAACAAAAAAAAAATCGTTCGATTTGCAAATTCCTTTACAAAAACAAAGCAAACGAAAGGTTAAAACAATGCACGTGCATTTATTTTTCTCATCAAAGTGACAGGAATATTCCTTTTGTTCCGAAGTCAATTAGCAGTGTTTATACATCCTGCATACTAACAAATTCAGGTTACTATTGTGTGTCAATCACTGTCAGATGTCATTTTAATAAACCATTACCCGTAATTGTATAATTTATACATCTATATTAAGAGAACTATTGACACCATTGGCGCTAAATTACGAAGAAAATTGTTATACCGTATATATTAAGTAAATGGGTGAACCGTTTATAAATTATGTTGTTTTCTTAGAGTTACTCGGAAATAACGAGCGTACGTGTCATGTGCTAGGTAAATGATAACGGCTTTATATGACTTGCAACAGATATTTTGGTATAAATACTTCTTATATTAGACTAGACTGTTTAAACTTATGTTAGTAAACCTCTACGTTATATTATATTAAAAAAGATTTTTCATATAACGGGCCAAATACGAAATTTTTGCAATTTTTTTTAATAAGTTTCTGCCTGTATAATACCAATTTCTTTATAATAAGAAATTCTAAAATCAAATTATTATAGCATCAATTTACATTATATTATATCAAGTAATCAATATTCGCGGTAACTTTATCTGGATACGGGAAGGGCAAAGTGTAACTTAGTAATTATAACTTCATACCGATAGTGAGAAACTTGCTAGAGCTTGCTAAGACTTCTTTAACAAAGTATTATGGTAATCCTTATTCAAATAAAACTATTATTTATTTAAGTTGCAAATAATATATTGAAATTAATCAATATAGCAATTATACGGTACATACAGTATCTATCTACAGTTGTGAAAAAACAATCAATTACTAAGTTTTATGATTTAAGTAGGAAAACATCGTTCTAATGAAGGAAATAGTCTTTGAAAACATCCGTCAAGAAATTCATGGATATTCTTATGCATATTTGTAATTATACAAACTTTTCTTATATTATATTAACAGTAATAATAATAATAAATATTTTTTATGACACAACAATAAACAGCAAAAATAAAATAATGATAACAAAAAAATTATAATACGTGATGACACAAAACGCGGTCTTATCGCCGAAAAGGTATATCTACCAGGCAACCTTAAGGTTGAGGATATGTGGTGTTTTGTACGTAAAAACTTATAGAACGATTATTATAGATTATTTGTGTATGACAATAATATTTAATAATGAATATTACTTCTGTTTCCACTGAAAATATGGACGTTTAAACAAATGCAAAACAATTAAAAGATATGATGATCTCAACTCTGTTTCATTTCAACTCAAACTCAAAACTCAAAATTCCCGCAATGGGAAACAAACGCCACAGCGCGGAAATGAACTAGACAATCGAAAACACTTCATTTGATTCCCCGCTATTTGTTAACTCTCTGACAACTTGACAATATTAACTCGTTTAACTTAGTTATAAAATGTATAAAAGAACAGTACATTTAATAATAGTGCTAAAATGTAACATGACCTATTTATAAAATATTAAAAACAAAATTAAAAAGCGATTTAAATTATTCTTAATAAATAACTGGTTTATTTCAAAGTTATTTTAATCACTATTTTTTATATATTCTATCTGTAACCAGTGGTTTCTCATGCGTTCTCAACTTTCAGATTTATTTTGTATGTATATACTTATATAAAAAAGTATTATTAATTGCAGAGTCCTTTAGCGACTAATTTTTGATGAGTTTTCACAAACTGTGGAAAAGCTTTCTATAGCTTCTTTCCTTTTCTAAAGCTATATCGGGTTTCTTAAACGTAAATAGTCCAATAGGACAACCCGTTAGGACATAAAAAAGAACAAATAAACAGACTGACAATTAAATTATCAGTTAGGATAATTACATTTTTTATTACCAAATAACATCCATTAATACTTTTTTCTATATATATCAGTTATATTTCAGATTTTATTTTGTTTTTTGGGCGCTTATTCAACGTATTATGTATGATATTTAGATATTAGCGCCATCTATCGAGTCATATAAAAATTACAGGAGAAACGACAATTGTAAATAAAGATAATAATATTTATAATTCCACAATTCACAACACAGAATAACATTTACTTTACAAATTCCGTGAGGTAATTAATACTGTTCCAGTTTGTAGCGATGCGTAGGCGCAGTCTTTGTTATTTGTAATCTAAATTATCCAGTCCTTATTGAGAAACGGTTGATATAAATAAATTACCAGGTACTGATTTGGCTTACAGTTATTTTGTATTGATTTCCGGGCGTCAGATGAAATCGTTAGGTATACCCATAATGAAGCGCTGAAAGTATTGACGTTAGATGTTTAATTTTTTTTACAAAAACGAGCTTGTGTTTGTTATTAAAATGCATTTACTTTGTATTTATTTATCTATGCAAATTGTCTTTCCTTATGTTTAATTTATTTAATTCATTTAAAAGGGTTTAAATATTAAAAAAAAACACTTATTACGTATGCCTTTTATTCGTAGGTTTATTTTTTTAAACTATATTTATTACAATGATTATTCTTCTAAATTAAAAATATATATTATATTTAAGGTGTTTATGAAGCAGTAGTAATGAATAACCTATATTACGCAAAAGAAAGGCGAGAAAAACAATTTCGTTATAATAAATAGCACTAGCAACCCAATACCATAATAGCCAATTTCAATTGTAGTCGCAATAACCATAAAAGATTATTTTAATTGATCCCAAGTCTATACGAGTAAATATTCCGAACACGTGCGATGGCTGAGCAATACAATGACTCAGCGATTATAGTATTATATTATTTTATCCAGCTACCAATTAGGATTATGGATATATTGGATGTTAGTAATATTCCGAAGCATTAGAAATAAAAATAATATCTTATTAGAAGATGTAATCAACAAACATATTGTATAAATGTATTGTATTATGTACGCAGATTGTATAAATGATCTTTACCTTTAGACCGACGAACAAATTATAGATAAAATGATTGCCATTGCACAAAATATTTACATTATATTTATTGTTAGGAAAAATAATATAATATTTATATTTTAAGTTAAGATTTAAAGTTTAATAAATAAAAAAATAAATAAAAAAATACTTTTGTTTTCTAGTTTGGTCAAAGCTTTTAGAAGTTTTTCATGTCTGCTTTTTCTTGAACATATTTCTTAGTAAAGTATTTTTTTTACTTTTTTTGTGTATAATTATAGTTTTCATAGTTACTTAATGGTTCTTTTTACCTTATATTAAAAAAAATCATAAATTAAGACTTAAGTTGCATAAAATTTACACAAATATTGAAGTATGACAAGTTTAGTTTATAAAATAATATTTTACTTATTTGACAGTCGAAAATATTATTATAATTTTTTTAAATTATGAAGTATCTGATTTGTATTAAAGAAAGAAGTGTATCTATAGGGATTGACGTTTATCCTAACCATATAATCTTAATTCTCTATCTTGAAAGATATAAATTGTTGTGAAATCTTGTTTGTTTATAGGTACTTTTAATATCCAGTTAAGAAGTTCAATTATATAACTAATTTATATAATGATAGATTTGACTTAGGAAAATTATGACGAGAATTATTATGACGAGCAATTTCAAAACTGATTGGGATCACAAATACAATAAAAAAAAATTATATGATTAATTAATTGAGAATAGATATTATAATTTTTGAGTCAAGGTTGTCAACCGAATTCAACAATAAGTATTTTACAAATTTAAGATATGAGAATGGGTAAGTAAGGAAAAACTTTTTTTCTTATATAGAGATTTAATTTATACCTATTAAACTGTTTAGTAGACTAACTGTAGACGTTAAGTGAAAAAATGCTCATTTTAACAAACCATTCCATTAACTTCTTGATTTCTTTTTAGATATAAATAATGAGCATTAAAAGCCAATAAATAGCAATTACATTATTCCGCCTACATTGAATATAAATACTCAGAGATTGACAATACATCGCATTTAACGAACAGATCACTGATAACATCACATACGGCTAATAACTGTACTGTCATTTAGATTTCACAGATAAAAGGATCTCGATGTTAATCTAAGATTAACGTAACTAAAACTTAAACTATAGTTACGCAATTGAGAAACAATGGTTGGTAATGTCTGTTGACGATTGACGTTGAATGACAATTTATTTAAATTAGTATTTAATAGATTTAGGCACAGTTAATAATAAGAGTCGAATTCTAAAATTAACGACGTACACTAAACAATTTTTGATTATTTTTGTCAAAGTAACCTGCACTTTGTTTGATATCGAATATAAAAATATCATTTTGTCCCTTTGTTTAAATATTAAGCCGACAGGATGATGACTTTTTAATTTCACGAATTAAATACACTCCACTTTTTATATAAAAAAAACAACCGATATAATATAGAGAAATTCTTTAGACTAGATATCCCATTATAAAGTTTAATATAATCTGCAGACACCGACAAATTCTCAGACTACCAATTACATATACCAATATTTGTGGCAGTGTTAAATCAATTTGCAAGTTATTTGAAAGGGTTCACTAGATGCATGTAATTTAATTATTTCTACTTCATATATTAAATGTTTTTATATTTATATAGACATATAAGTTAAAATTATAATTACTTTTCAATTCATATTTCTGACTTAGTTTTTACTAAAATTAACCGCAATTTCGAAGCCACGAGTTGGTAACACGATAGGTAATTTTTTTTTTAAGATGAAATTAAAAAAAAATGCTATTAAAAGATAGTAAAAGATTCAAATTACTCTCTATATTAAACAGAGGATAGAGTAGAAACGACTTCTCTTAACTCTCAACATATACATGGTCGTATTTGCATTGAAGTCCACAACTAACATGAACTAAATAGTCTTTGTATTTTTTTTATCGTAAATTCCAACAACATGGCCTCCGAAGTGAGGACGTTTCCAATGTTTTAAGTAATAAAAGGTTTTGTTTTATTTATATACTGTCTCTGTTTGTTAATTTATCGCAGCGAAATAGAATTTAAGGTATTATTTTGTAATAGCTGTTTACATCAAAACTTTATTGAGTATCTATATTTTTTTTGACTATTAGGTATAGAAAATCTTAAATTATTAAACAATATGGCTATGATTATTTTAACATTTAAAAATATTGAAATATCTTTACATATACCTACTAACTAGGAAAAATCTTTAATTCAAATACTTTTTAAAACGTAACATGATATTTTTTTACAATAACAAAATATTTGTTTGTTTGTCAATTAAATTTTTGTATATTTTTTTGTTAAAAGTTTGTTCACAACAACTAATTACAAATAAAAAATGTATCGCAACAAAGCGTACATGTTACTGTTTACGACAAAATCGATCATATTCACGGGATAACAGTGACAGGTTTGGAGTTTTAATTATTATTATTAAGCAGTGTAAAAATATATGGCTTTAGTATTAATTAGTGATGATAGATGACTTATTAATTGATTTATGGATGGGAGCAAATGGATTTGCTACCAACAAGGTTTAAGTCTAATATCGATCACTAGTCCGTTCTAGAATACTTAGAAGTTTTTCTATTAGAATTATTATTAGACTCCTTCATTGTAACAATGTTTCTTATGTGTTATGAACACTATATTTTATACCTTTTTTTTCTTGGAATAAAAACTGTGCGTTTTTAGGCTCATTTATTTGAATATAAGACAAAGGCCTTTGTTATTACAGCTTACATGGATATACTTTTACGCAAGCTTCACTAACTGAAACAATAATAAATAACTGTTTTAACAAATATTTATATGGTAAAAATAGTAACATTTATAGGCGAAGAATGAACATGTACTTTTAAATGAAATCAACAAAAGTTTTATAAAAGTGCTGTTTAAATTAATTGAAAATTGATGTTATCTAACTACTACAATAATTATTGATTACCCTCAGAGCTTGCGAAGTAATAGTATAGAAAACAAAAAAAAAGATATATACTAGATGTTTAATATAGAAAACGAAAAAAAAACAAATTTTTATAAAGTATTATTATTCAAGTGTTATTTCATCGTTTTGTAATTTTTTGAACATAAAATTATAAATATTAATTACGGGAAAGTATTAGTGATAACATTGGGACCTTTTTGAAATAAATAAATGAAAGTGCATGGGTTAAGCGTTATCACCCATTATAAACTATGAGAAGGAAGGCGTGCGTTTTATAGTTTTCACAAAAGTTGAGCTTCTGTTCAACTTAACTCCTAGCAGTTAGGGGACCTCTTTATCTGATGTGCAATGAACTTCCTACATTTATCTAAAGCGGTTACACCTCCTTCAAAAACTGACAAACTTTTTCGGGTTCCTCTGATATAAAATCTTTGGTGATCTTTTTCCTATGTGGTTTTGCAGTATTTCAAAAAAAGTCCTTAAAATTTATTAATAATATAGTCTATCTTATCGTTTGTATTGGAATTCGAATTTTATTGACCGAAAACTTAAAAAATACATTTTTAAGATTTCTACGAGTAATAAGAGTAATAAACGTCTAAAACACGTTTTAATAGTTATTCTTATATATTTATAATATATCGTTCGTTGGGAACTCTGCTAATAGTTGAAGTTGATAACGCTATTATTAATCAGTAAAATTAACCGACATCCCTAAGTCTCAGAGACTTTAAGGTTAAACATTGCTGTAAGACCACAAAATTAATTTAGTATGATTTTACCGCTATGATTTATAATTTATTATCTGACCAAACTTACTTTCTCTTGTCATAATTAAGGACATTGAATTCGTATTGTTATAATTAATTAAAAAACACAACAATTCTAATAACTTCACAGCAATTTTTAAGTTTTTTTTTTTTCATTATAACCTTCTCCAGTCGTTCATTCCTGATGCCACGAGCAAGGCTAACAGGGATACTGTATATATGTATAGATAACGATTTATAACGTACGTAACGCTATCTTGTTTATACGCAGATGTAGTTGCGGGCAGAAGCTAATAATGTATAAATATACAATAACATGATTTGTGTTAAAATTCTGTCCTTGATCTGTGATTTTATTAAGAAGTTTGCAATCAGTTGTGACAGATGACAGTGGTTCAAGTTTAGAGTTTTTTAAATTCCGTTCCAGAAAGAGGTTGTTATATAATGTTTAACATGAAACTGTGCATTTGTGTGTCTAGAGTGGCATAGCTCCCAACCAGACAAATCGATTTTAGTGCGGTTTTGTAATCGAAAGTCTTATCCGTAGAGATGGTTCTTGTCTGAGATACGTAACTACTTTCAATAAGAACTGAATTCGAACTTTGACGTTGTAAGACTTGTACTACTAAAAGGGTTTTTTTACATATGTTTAATACAGTAAATAAAAAAGTATAGACTAGTTTGTACAATGTATAACAATAGGGCAAATACAATCTGAGTTTTGCGAAACTTTTAATAACATATGGTATTTCACAAAGTATAACTTTGTTTCTATTGAAATAACTGTATTGAAATATGTAGTAACAAAATGAATAATAATGCACTTGTATCCGTAATTCAATATTCAAATGTTGGAGAACTTTCCCGTTCTGTAATTTAGTAACATTCATGACTTTCTACGTTTATGCAGTATGTTTGTTTGCACCAAACTTCTTCATTGGTCAAGACTTTCATAACTAAATATAAAATATCTATATACTATCAAAGCAATATTATTTTCTTTATATGTTTTTTAAGATCATTAACTGTAAACATGTCTTTATGAAAACATTTTGTTTTTCTTGACGCTACTTAGTAATTAATTCATTTTATTTTTAACAAATATTGAGAATCTTAAATTGGTATCAACATCAAATCATCCTCGTCCAAGAATACAGAAAGACAATACTTAATTTATCCCAAATCGTTCAATTGATTTATTATAAAATCGAACAATCCTAATGAATTGAGTAAAATTTTTGACAACCCATAAAATCAAACCAGTTTTAAAATAAGTTGTGAAATGTTTTTAAATTTATACAAATATATAATGAAAAATAAACTGATACGTCTAGGGACTCAAACCTGCGACCTCTAAGAAACCGTCCTGTACCAATTAACCTACCGTATCGGGACCTACGGGACATTTTCCTAGAGGTCGCGAATTCCGTGCAATTCCATGCCCGTATCGGTTTGTTTTTCACTCTATATTTATATAAACTTATAATAAGCTTAACATGGCTACATGTTTATAGATATTTTGAAATGTGGTTGTTAAAGTACTTACAACTATGTAATAGATCCCCTCAGTGTTCAAGCAGTATGAAAGTTATTAAAGTTAGTTGTTTTTTACATTGTTAAGCATGTATATATAAAACAATAAAGAATTTTGAATTTTTTGAATTTTTGTTATTTTTATTTTTCAAAAGTTTATTTATGGTTGGCAGCCCGATGCTAGTTTTAGTTCTTCACCAGTCGCTAAATCTGGCTCTAGGGTTCATCACTTTAAGGAGAATCTCACTTTCACATATAGAATAAATAGTTAGTTCTTTTATCATATTAATCACTTAGTTTTACTACACAGACAAACAATTATCTGTATGAAAATACAGAAATACAGATAAATAACAACCTGGTAATTTATACGAGTATTTTGTTAAAATATTATGTTTTCTCATATAAGTTGGTTTTTTAATATGCAGGGTAATCTTCGAAAATGTTATGAATTCTAAAAATGTGTTTGGAAAACTACAATGTATATTTTTTATTATTTAAAAACACACGGTTGCTGTGGAATATTCTGACGAAACTACTTTACGCAATAACAATGCAACAGATTGAATTGTTTTTTTTTTCATATTGTCGTACAGTTGGAGAATATCAAGCTATTTTTGTATAGCGAAACATCCACAGTGGGATTAATTTTTGATATGCTTTTTTTCATAGAGAAATGTAACGAACTGGAAATAAAATAAATAATAATTTTTAAGCCCTATATAAGGGTTTTCTATTAAAGTGAGAATTATTTTGTAAGTATTGATGGTACTGATTGACGCAGTGGCTGCTACTTCAAAATATTTTTACAGCGGTGTTGGGTTTAATCCAAAAGTTTTTTTTTCTATATTCTAGGTTTTGTTTATATCTGTACACTTACAACAAATGTTTGTGTCCGTTTATCAGTTATCTATGAAGCATACTGACGGCTTTGCTTAGTTAGAAGCTGAGTAACATTGTGTGCAATTTTATTTATTTACTATAAAGTATAAGGATTAGAGCATTATATAAAAACTAATAAACCGATTGGAAAACTTGCATAATACTAGGGTCTAAACTATAGCTTCCATAAAGATCAGAACGTTGGCTTCCAGCCAGGCTTGGGTAGTTCGTGACTTATGAGAAGGTCCTGCTGGAAAGTCCACGGTACCTTTTATATATGTATTGTTAACAGGTTTTGTAACACCATAAAATACCGGCTTCTGATTCACTTTAGGATTTTTTTTTTAAAGAACACTTTTTACCTATTTTTTATTTTTTTTTAATATATATGTCATCACCGTCCCGATAAAGACGATCACATATAGAATGCTTAATTCACCGAGACGGACAGAGATACGGTAGCTCAGTTGGTAGAGCGACGGGACGGTTTTCCAGTAGTTGCGGGTTTGAATCCCTGCCCGTATCGGTTTATTTTTCATTCTATATTTATATAAATTTAAATACACTATAATTTAAAATTTTAGTAGCTCAAGACTGTACAAAATAATAAAATATATATATTTAGGTGCAATAATATGTTATCAAAAACATTTAATGAATAAATATATATTACAGACTTTTTAATTTTGCACTATAATTTAAAATAGAATACGAACATAAATAACCCATAATATAAAGTGTAATGAGGTAAGAGGATCTTCTGCTCTTGTTTGCGTTAGCAGGCGGGAGTTATAAATTACTTAAGGTATAAGACTCCTACAACATGCCAACTTAACCACGTATTTCAGATTATTATTATTATGCTTGTTTGTTAGCTTTATACTTTATATTAATAATAATTAGTTACTTAAAGTATACAAGTGATTTTATATAAAAATACAAAAGACTTCGACTGTTTTAAGAATTCAAATATAAGCCTGAGATACTCTATATCTTAGTTTCTAGCACCACAATTTTCGTTAAATTCAACAGGGAACTTTCTCCTATTTATAAAAAAATATATAATTTAAATTTTAGTATTGTTTTTAAAAAACATACCATATAACACATATTGATTTTATTTCGTAGTTTTGCAAGCTATTAAAATTATTCAAAACATCATGCAGGGATTTTTGTACAAAGCGTCCCATTAATTTAATTTTGTAGAGCTCGTCGCTGATAATCACATTATAAAATTAATCACTTTATAATATAAATATTGTATTTTTGCTTTTGTTTGTAAAATATAAATAAAAAAAGGTAACGCAGACAATTTTTATTTCGTTTCCTAAAATTAAAATTAAAAGTAATAATTATAAATAGTATAATTGGCATCACATGAACAGTATGATTTGCTTGTTTAACAGTTTAAATGCCTCAAAATAGAAGCTTACGATTAAACTGGAAATTTCGAGCTTTTTTAATAATATTAAACGAGAACACGATAGCTAGAAAAATACCGTAAATTTTATTTGTACTGTATTAAATTTGAAAGGCAAATTAGGTGTGCAATGCACGAAGATAATAAAATCTATTAAATTTCTGCAATTGCCCCAGTCCGTGTTCGATATGTTAAAGTTCGTTGCAGGCAAATTTTAACTCATACTACATTCGCTATCATAATAAAAAAATAAAATTTGCGAATGTTTGTTGGCTATCATAATTTTCCTAACGTGAAAAATCAGACTGGTTTCGTGGTGGTAGACCATAACATCGGGTCGCCGGCAAAGTTACCACCCATCGGGCAAAGTCGTGCCGCAAAGCGACATAGTCGTGTTCCGGCACGTTGCTCGATGAAGCCGTTTATGGGAAATGGGTCTGAACAGCTGCGGTACGTTGGCGAACCGGTTGACGTCGAGTTGGTGTTTGTTTTGTCGGGTGTCTAGTCGAGGAGGGTAGCGGGATCCGAAGCGACGGCTTCCGCTGGCCGCCCGCAGATAGTTGGGGGCCCAATTAGTGGGTTAGCCACCCACGAAAGGCTGCCCCGCCAGCTGCGAAAAATCCCAGGGTGGCTCCATCGTGCTGGTTGGCGACCAGGCGAGGAGGCCCGATGGCGATTCCTGGGGGGGTTCGGGCGTCCCCGCAGTCTCCAGGCTAGCCTCCCAGCGATAAGACATCACCAATTTCGAAGTCGGGTTTGATACGTACCGCCTCGTTCAACTGCCATTTCCCATCCCTATTCACTTTTATTTATTTTTTATTATGAAAAAGGTAAAAAAAAGAAACAAGTTGACACAGCGGTTGCACTCCTCCTCATACAAAGTGCACCTGATTAATATAAGGGGTTTGCACTCAAATCTTTTAGCTGTCCACCACCACCTGGAGACAGAGCAGCCGCACTTGCTCTTTTTGACGGAGACGCAGATACAATGTCCTTTGAGCGCTACATACTTGGATTATCCCGGTTACTCGTTGCAGCACAACTTTCGCTCACGGGCCGGGGTCAGTATGTACGCGCGGAACGACCTCTGTATTCAGCGTCTCCGTCACCTTGAAGACCCCACTTTTTCTTCCCTATGGGTTCTAGTGGACACAGGAAACGAAAAAATCCTGTATTCCTGTCTCTACCGTTCGCACAGCGGTGACCAGGAGACAACTCGTTTATTTGAGTATCTCAGTGAGGCTGCAGATATGGCTCTGTATCAGTACCCTTTGGCGCAGCTCGTCTTTCTGGGGGACTTTAATGCCTGTCATCAGGACTGGCTGTTCCCGTACCAGAAGACCGACCATGCTGGAAGAGAAGCGCGGAACTTTGCGTTGTCCTTGGACCTCTTTCAGCTGGTGAAGCAAGTGACAAGGGTACCAGATGTGGTAGGCCATACAGCCAATTGCCTGGACCTTCTGCTGACAACTGATCCGGACAGGTATCGTGTAGAAGTCACCTCCCCCTTGGGAACCTCCGATCACTGTCTGGTGAAATCTGTGTTTACATATTCCCCACCAGCTTTCGAACCTCATGGTGTTAGGCGAGTATGGAAATACAAGTCAGCAGATTGGGATGAGATGCGACACTTTTTTGCGTCTTATCCTTGGCGGCAGGTCTGCTTCTCGCTTCTCTTCTTTGGATCCGTCGAGTTGCGCGGATGCTATAACCGATGTGGTGCATCAGGCAATGGAGTATTTGAGTCCTTTTGCTGACGTACCCATCGGTGGCAAAGCTCGCCCATGGTTTAATGCCGAATGTGGTCATGCTCAAGACCGAAAACATTCGGCATATCTCATTTGGGCTGATGCTCGAACCCGCAAAACTCCGGATGTAAGTTTGAAGAAGAGAGCCTTTAACCAAGCTGCCAAGTCCTACAAAAAGGCATTGCGGAAGGCTCGTCTCGATCGAATCGACACGTCTGTATCGCCTCTCTTTCATGACTGGAATAGTGCCGAAATCCTGGAAGCTTGCTAATGTGCAACCCGTGCCCAAAAAAGGCAGCCGTACCGACCCTGTCAATTACAGACCGATTTCAATCACCTCCATACTCTGCAAGATTATGGAGAGTGTATTGAACTCGCGCCTACTAGCATACCTAGAAGGTAACGATCTCTTCAGTGACCGACAGTACGGGTTTCGCCGTAATAGGTCTACTGGGGACCTCCTAGTGTATGCTACTCACATTTTAGGCGAGGCCATCGAGAAGAACGGAGAAGCGGTCGCCGTCTCTCTGGACGTCTCGAGGGCATTTGACAGGGTCTGGCATGCGAGCCTTATATGCAAGCTTTCAGCGTACGGTATATCTCCTGGTCTGATCGGCTGGGTAACGGACTTTCTGAGCCACAGATCTCTCCAAATAGTTGTCGACGGGTGTTCCTCGGAACCCTTGACAATAAATTCCGGAGTGCCTCAGGGCTCCGTTCTTTCTGCAACTCTGTTTCTGCTGCACATTAATGATCTGTTGAAGCCCGGTATCTATGGGTATGCAGACGACAGCACAGTTGTAGAAAGATATCTGCCGAGTACTCGGACTAGTCGAGATCAAGTACAGTCTGAAAGAGAAGCCATGGTGCAACGTTTGAATTACAAACTTCAGGCAGTCTCCGCATGGAGCAATGCCAATCTTGTCAAGTTCAGCGCCACCAAAACGTAGACGTGTCTATTCACCGCCAAAAGGAGCCCTTTCACCTTGGCTCCTACTTTCCAGAATGTATCCTTGGAATACAGTGACCGGCTTCAGTTGTTAGGCTTAGAGATTTCCTCGAATCTCAACTTTGGTCGGTTCATTGAGTCCAGAGCAAGAGCAGCAGCAGCAAAGCTTGCCGTTCTTGCGAAGGTTCGGCAGTACTTTACACCGGGACAGCTTCTTGTTTCATACAAAGCACAGATCGGGTCGTGTGTAGAGTACAGTGGACACATATTTGCTGGTGCCGCAAAGTCTCATCTTGCGGTTCTGGACTCAATTGAGAGGCGAGCAAAGAGGTTTACAGGCGATCCCGAATCGGTCGAAGCCGACCTCCAAAGCCTTGAACACAGGCGTAAAATTGCTAGCCTCTCAGTATTCTATAGGATACATTTTGGTGAGTGTGCGCAGGAATTACACGAGTTAATTCCCCCGTCCCCCTTCCATCACCGGACGTCCCGACGCACGGCAGGTATCCATCCTTTTGTTGTGGACATTCCACCTGTCCGAACGAAGCGCTTTGCTTCCTCATTTTTAGTGCGTACAGCGAAGGACTGGAACAATTTGCCTGCGTCGGTATTTCCGACCAAATATAATGTGGGTGTCTTCAAGAGAAGAGTGAATAGGTTGCTAGGGCAATGCGACTTACCATCTAAGACTACATTCCACTTACCATCACCTGATGGTAAGTGGAATGTAGTCAAGCATTGCCCTAGATCATATAAAAAAAAAAAAAAAGACTTTATTTGGAGAGGTGTAGTCGGATAAATACAAATCCTAATTTCAATATTTGTAGTTTATTAAACGAATAACTGTAGCTTTATAAATAATATTTACAATTAATGAATTGTAATTATATAAATCTCCTTTTGAGCTTATGATTTTAAGACTGTTTTTAATTTTATTTTTTTATATTATCTAGGTTAATGCTTCACAATATTCAACCTAATGGAAAGTGGAAATGTAGTCAGGTAGGTCAAGGCCCGTTAATCTAGCAACTTATTCACTTTTCTCTTGAAGAAACTCACATTGTTTATGGCAGGCAATACCGACGCAGGCAAACTGTTCCAGTCCATCGCTGTATTCACTAAAAAAGACGAAGCAAAGCGCTTCGTTCGGACAGGTGTCCACAACGTAAGGATGGAAACCTGCCGTGCGTCGGAACTTTCGGTGATAGAAGGAGGGCAGGGGAATTAAATCGTGTAATTTCTGCACACACTCACCAAAATATCTTATAGAATGATGAGAGGAAAGCAATTTTAAGCCAACCTTGAACATAGGCATGTTTAAGGTTGGCTTCGACTAATTTAGGGTCGCCTATAAGCCTCTTTGCTCGCCTCTCGATTGAGTTCAGAACCGAGATACTCAAATAATCTTCAGAGAGATCTGTCGCTCAGAAACTTCGTTACTCAGCCGAACAGATCAGGAGATATACCGTACGCTGAAATGTGTCTCCTATGTACGCCTCTCCTAAAATGTGTGTAGCGTACACTAAAAGGTCCTCAGCGACCTATTCCGGCAAAACCCTTACCGTTGGTTACTGAGAACATCGTTACCTTTTAGGTACGGCAGAAGGCGCGAAAAGATGTGCTGGAAAGCATTGCTAGTGTCTAGATGCGAATGATCAGCAAAACAGAGAAGTAAATAACATTCGCTTTGTCTGTCGCTGCATGAGACAAGGAGCCATTCGGGTTCAGCAAAGCAAGCAGTGAGGGTTGGCAGAAATTTGATTCAATCGCTTTAGCAAGAGACCAGAAAGCTCGATTCGATGCAGACGAGCTTTCCGTAATGCCTTTTTGTAGTACTTGGCAGCTTGGTTAAAAGCCCTCTTCTTTCAACTTACATTCGAATATGTAAACACAGAGGTTCCCAAAGGGGAGGTGACTTCTACCCGATACCTGTCCAGATCAGTAGTCAGCAGAAGGTCTAGGCAATTAGATGTATGGCCTACTACATCTGGTACTCATGTCTTTTGCCGCACCAGCTGAAAGAGGTCCAAGGACAACACAAGATTTCCGAGCTTCTCTTCAAGAAAAATCGGTCTTCTGGTGCGGGAACAGTCAGTCCTGATGACAGTCATTATAGTCTCCCAGGAAGATGAGATGCTGTATGGTAACGATGTAGATCAGCTGCCTCACCGAGATACTCAAATAATCTAGTGGTCTCCTGGATCACCACTGTGCGAACGGTAGATACAGAAATACAGGATTTTTTCGTTTTCTGTGTCAACTTAAACCCATTGGGAAGAAAAAGTGAAAAGCTGAAAATGGGAATCATGATTTATAAAAAATAAAATTAAATCAAAGTAATTAAAATTCATATAATCGAACTATACTAAGACTGAATTCTAAAAGCAAAAATTTATGTGTATCCATCCATCCATCAATCCATCCATCCATCCGTCCATCCATCCATCCATCCGTCCATCCATCCATCCATCCATCCATCCATCCATCCATCCATCCATCCATCTGTTAAACTCAGGAACGATTCACTTTGTCAAGCTCCCAATAGACCATTTCTTTAGAAACGCGGCCGAAATACCTTCTTAAGATGGTATATTTTTTGTTATTATTAATTGCACATAAGTATGTATGTTTGTATGTGTATCTTTTATATGTAATCTTTTCTATGTGTGTATATATGTGTATATTATACCTGTCACTTATATGTTTTTATAGGTATTTAGTATAGACTTTTATATACCCTTAAATGATTGTTATATGTGTTAATTTGTAATGTGTGTATATAAGAAGTTTTATGGATAATAATTCCATATTATATATACGTTTTATTAAAACTTTTCATAGGCGAGGAAGTTTTGATTTGAAAACTTTAGATTTATGATTGTGATATCATGAAGCTTATTACCGGTTTCTCTATATGATACCATATTTATCATACGTACTTACAGTACTTACAGTACAGTACTACTTAATTAACAGTTAAAGTTAAATCAGTTAATTAAGAGTTAAAGAACATATTTCGGATATCAAGCATAGGCGTACATCGAAGTCTGCAGTGTGTGAGCATACCATAGACAAGCCCAATCATTATATAAGATTTGATAAACCTAAAATCCTCGCTAAAGAACAACGTTATATTCCAGGAATGGTTCGTGAGGCTATTGAAATTAATAAACATCCTAATTTTAATAGAGAAGATGGTTGGGGATTATCTAACACCTGGGATCCACTTTTGAAAAATATAAAATCCCATGTCTGTGACCGCACTGTAAGACCTCAAGATACTGTTAGTGCGTTTTGTGTGAATCCTGAACGGTATGCCCGGAAGCTTAGAAACCGTTGGAGGTAGATGACTAATTAACTGACTTACTGACAGACACCTCCATCTCGTCTTTCCGTGAACACGATTGCTGCAAAGCATTCGAAACGTCGGGTTAGATTTAAAATGTAAATTTAAAATTTAATTCAATATACGCGAGTTAAATCCGTAAAAATAGTTTTATTTCAATGTGTAGTACTCGTGAAAACCTTAGAAAACACTAAAAATATACAAATGTCGGAAACATTTTATTATTTAATAAAGCCTCCAGATAATATTTTAATAACTTTTATATTTGTTTGTGTATTCCATTTACCCCATCTTGTCACAAAATTTGTTTCAAAAGTTTCCACTACAAAGTAAGTAAATGATGGGGTCCGTAAAATTGGAATAATTACAATAATAATGTAATTGAATACAACGTCGATTGTTTGGTTCTGCGTTCACTAAAATAGTTGAAGTCCAGCCATTCGAGTTATGAATAAATATCAAAGCTTTTTAATGGGTTTGAATTGGTATAATAATTTTTCCAATAACCTTTGATGGTTAAGGCTTCAAGAGTTTGACCTACTTATAAATAAGAATATTTTCATTGTTAGCAGTGATCACTTGAATTCAGTACAATGAACGTCTGTTGGTAAAATCTCGGGTTAAAAAAGTTTGAGTTTATTAAATTGGTGAGGAGAATTAAAGAAATAATTTATTTTATTAAAGGAAACTGCGAATGAAATTCCTTAAAATATATCACAATCGTGAAAGAAAAACTCTTGTAATAAGAATGACTAAAAATAAAATATTTTTATTTCATTAATCAATATCACTAAATGATTATCGAACGATAATCTAAAATACTTTTATTTACGTACTAATCTATAGTCAATATATATAACGTGTATAATACATAATTCCGGATTCAAACAGAAAGGTTGTATATGTTTAATGTCCGCAACTGTCTATGGCATCGTGTTTTCCAGACGGTTAAACTTATTGTGTTTTTTCCTTGAATGGTAAGTAGATAGAAAACCTTATTAGCTATTTTTGAAAACAAAATAAGTTTGCCCATATTTATGGACCTTTTTTATATAAAGTTATTAAAAACATTTATTGATGCAACTTAAACGGATCCGATCAATTTTATTTGGTGTCTTGTAATTTCAAAGATATAGAATGAATATTGGAGCTCTCTTACCGCAAAGAATCGCCAACGACAGTCGTTCTATTCTTTAAAGCACTTTATGACACTGTTCACAAATACACTAAACTGTTTACCATTTAAACACTTAATTATCACTGTTACACAACTTAGTTTCTCGATCTCACACTCAGTGGTTTATTATAACTGTTACACTTTTATCACAATAATACCACCCCACAACTTGTACTCCCAATTTCACACAATGCCTTCTCTTAACCGAGCTGCGATTTATATACTTCTTATTCTTAGTCAAATCGGTATCCAATACTACATTTATTTTATCAATTAAACTTCTATACAGACATTCAATTGTTTTAGTCAAATCAACAAATTATATCTTTATTTTTAGTCAAAACCAAACTACTACATGTATAAAAGCTAACATGAACAAAAATATTTGATTGCAACTGTAACAATATTTAATTCAATAAAAATATGATCCGAATACAGATTTTGGAGAGGCAAGTTCTCGTGTAGCCATTTCGTTCGTTCCCGTGTAGACAGTCTTGATTGGTATTGATTGATAAGTCGTACTTACGAATAATAGACAAAGTTATGGAGCCAAGAAATAATTATAAGGTTAATTAATAAAACATCTCCAAATAGAAATAAAAAACAATGTGTGTGTGACCTAAGCTATACGTTTTCATTTAACAATTGAAATAAGTTTAATTTTACATATTTTTATATACAAAAAAATCACACGGCAGGACTTGAGTCTGTTACCTTAGATATCGTCAAAGTCGCTCTGCTTACTGAGCTTCTTAGTCTTTTGGAATTGAGGACGATATTCCATACGTAACACGTTAAAGTTTTGACTGTATTAATAATATTTCATTCTAAATTCAGTAAAAAAATAATAAGCGTAACATGTTAACCACATGTTATTGACCATTTCAAATATTAATTTCATAATTTTAAATTTATCTTTAGACATCTTATTTAAGCAATCACAGTGTAATGATAATATGTTTTTGTTTGACATGAGTATTATATTCAAAAATAGAATCAACATTTGGTATGAACTGTTTCATGAATGGCTGAAGTTAGATTGCACACAATTTAAATGAAAGTACTGTATGTGTTAGTGTTATACTAGTGTAACATAATATCTGTAGCCAGGGATCCCTTAAGGTAAAAAACCCATCGCTTATCACTTAAAATATAACGAATTCTAACATATTCCTTCTAATTATAGCCCAAGTAAATTTTAGTTTTTTCCGCACAAAAAAATATTATGGAAATTTCTTAAATGGTACCTCTAGACTAATTACGTAAATTATGTAATATGTCTCTATATTTTTATTTTAAATTTGAAATTAATACAGAATGAACAATAAATCGACATAGAGAGTTATGTCATCGACATGTTTCAAAGTCTATAAATACAGCAATGTCATAATGAAATATTATCGTTTGTTTATGTATGATTATTATTATAAGCTAATATGTGTCTTTAGAGATCAATCTAGGCCCAAACATATAATTAACCAAACAATCTTATTGTATTCTACAATTGATTTGACAATTTTGCGGCGAACAACTATTGAACATCAATGACGGCCGTTTATTCGAGAGTTTGACCTATTTTTTTTATAAAGAATAATTTAATTATGTGTTGTTCTACATAGCTTAACCTACAATTTATTTTTTATTATTCTTAGGATATTATTTTTATTTATTGAGTAAATCAAGTTTGAATACCTCAATAAAATATAATTAATTTATAATGTAAAAATTATAACTGAATTACATTAATACATTTTTGCATTACGAAAGTATTTCTTTTTATTTGAGTTTCGTAAATACTAAAGTGTAAATGTTTGCTCTTCTTGTTTTGAGGTTGGTGTAGACGTTTTTTTCTAGGATACCGGCAAGGTAGAACAGAGATCTCGGTGGTAGACTATAACATCGGGTCGCCTGCAAGGTTACCTACCACCCATCGGGCATAATTATCCCGCAAAGCGACCTAATCGTGTTCTGGCACGTTGCTCGATGAAGCCGTGAATGAAAAATGGCTCTTAACAGCTGCATCGTGTACTAACAGATCGTTGCCGTTCTTGCGTATCTAAGGTCCGAGAGTACTTTATTCTGGGACAGCTACTTTTATTATACGGTCCCATCTTGCGGTTCTGGACTCAATTGAGAGAGAGAGAGGCTTATAGGTGACCCTGTATTGTTTGAAGCCTACCTCCACAGCCTTGAACGTAGGTGTAGAATTGCTAGCCTCTCAGTATTCTATAGGATACATTTTGGTGATGGTGTCTTACACGATAGGAATTACACGATTTAATTTTCCTGTCCCCCTTCCATCATTGTACGTCCTGACGCACGACAGGTATCCATCCTTACGTTGTGGACACCTGTCCAAACGAAGCGCTTTGCTTTGTCTTTCATGGTTCGTACAGCAAAGGACTAAAACAGATTGCCTGCGTAGGTATTTCCGTTCGTATATAATGTGGGTGTGTTCAAGAGAAGACGGAATATATTACTAATTTAATGCGCCTTATCACCTATTACTACATCTTCACTTTCCATCAGGCGGAATGTTGTCAAATATTTACTTAGATAGTATAAAAAAATGTTCAAAAATTAATTTTCATATTTCCGAAATCACGTATAAACTAAAATTTTGTAATACCACTATATATTAAATGAACAAATTATATATCATGGCATGGTATGTAAGTCGATTTACTTTCATAAAAAAAAGTTAAACTTTCTTACAACCAATAAATACAGAAATAAAAAAATATAAACACTTTTCTTTGCTTAGCTCATTCCTAGCATTCTATATCTTTTATACGCACGGGAAGTAATTGCTTGTAAACTGACTTTAACTTTTGCAATATTTCATAGGTCGTACTGAAGCTTTATGTACCTACATATTATGTACATAAGGAAACAGTCTATTGATTAGAATAAAAAACCCTAATATTACGCCTTTAACTAGGGATTACGCCGATCTACGCCTCTAGTTAGGGATAGTTGAAGTGAGATATGATACTAAAAATATATAGGTCATACAAAAAGATTATGATTCTTATAGAACTAGTAATAAAATTAGGTTCTGTCAACACAAGAAAGCGTAAACGCAGCAAAGAATGTACTAATTTAATAAACAGTACTTCAAATAAATGTCGAGTTAAGAAGAGAGGTTCTAAGAAAATTGCATGTTCGAACAGGATTCTGTATTTCTTTCCGAGAAATATCATTGAATATGTATGAAAAGAGTATTTATACGAGGCGCTGAAATCTACTAGCGTAGCTTTTATTTTTGTGGAAAGAAATCACTTCCTAACAGTTTTTATTAACTAAGTAACACTAGCGGAATGTTCATGAAATAAAGCAAAAATAGAAATAATTAGTTTATTAGGTAATTCTACTTATTTTCCATTTACATATCCCTTAAAATCTTAACATCAAACATCTACAAACTTTATATTGTCGTGGTACAACAAACTAAGTAACGTTAGACATTAGTAAAAAATTTTTAAAAAATATGATGTGTTTTTTCATTTCAATAATGATTACTCCGCTTACGCAGGCAGCTATTTAGTCGAATTCTGAAACATATAAGTCCAGATATTGCAAATTCAAATTTCATAACTATTATAGAAGTAGTCACAGTAATGTTATCTTTCTAAAGCTTACTATAACTACTTCGGTACGTGACACTTTGGTTCCAGATCGGTTCGGAAGAGTCAATCCGCGGAGCGTGATCATCAAACAGTGTTCAATCTGCAGGTATCAAAATAAATAAAAAGTGTTTATTTGTAAATCTGTTTGTTTATTTATGAGATGAATTCTCATGAAGTTTAGTGGAACGTTCCTTTATTATCAAATTCGAGATATGAAATTATAACTGCTGATTGACGTTAATTCGATAATTTCTACTATATAACATAAAAATCCTTTAGTCTATATATTTCATGCATTTTTAAGAAATTTGATGTAATGGTATCTTATTATCGAAATCAGTAGAAAGCATATTTTTCTTCCCGGAAAATATTTTTATGTTAACTCAAAAATTTGTTTTAGATATTATTGAAATAAAATTTATAACGCAAGGATTTTCGTTACTAAGAAGTGATGACTTATTATGTCTTATTATTTGATTCAAATTGGGACCTGACGAAGTTGCTGGCAAATGCAAGTAATAAAATAAGACCTGAATCAATCGAAACGTCTTCAATCCAGATACATTCGTCAAACGCAAAGAAATATCCACTTTATGGGTAAAAATGTCAAAATTGAACAGCAAGGCAATAAAGAAATTTACAAATTGACGTCTTACTATGAGATTATAAAGCTACATTTTTAGGCAAAAGGTGAAGCTTAAGTGAATTAAGAGTCTGTCTTGATTCATTGTAAAGCCACAGTGCAAGATCCTTGTTTATATATGTACGTCCAGTTTTTTTTCCAACACTACTGCAAGCATATTGCGGACATCTGCTTTTCTTTTCCATAAAATTGCTAAAATCATATTCATAAGTAAAGCTTCTGATTAAGAAAACCGAACTGTACTCGAATAGGATTATTTGTTTTGAAGCCATGATGCACACACACACGCACATCCACATACATATACATAAATACAGAAGCTGAACTTATTACACCAGTAACAGTCAATATTTTCTATATCAAGAAAATATATACTTTTTAATATCTTGTTACCGACTATAGAGTTACATAGAAAGATTTAGAGATACATAGATACATGTGAATGCCAACTTTTAAAAGTATAAATAATTCCAATTTTAACCATATATTTAAATTTTATAAATTTATATATAATAATTATTTTTAACATATTAAAAACTTAAAATTGTCCTCATCCCGACCTCTCCATTTTATGCCTGGAGTTATGTGTTCTCCTATTTTCCCTCGAAAATATACGGTTCCCCTGAAAATAATACTTCTATTTCAGTTAGCTTAACCCGTGTGTTATTTGTTTGTTTGCGAAATGAAGCTACAAATATTCTCTTCGTTTTATGGATAACAAATAAAATATATTTTAAAACGAGAATATTAATTCAGTTTTGTTTTAATTACCATAATCAATTAGTGTTTATATTTTAGAAAGCAATTAAAATATGTAGATTATGAGCAGTTATTAATTATAAAAATTAAGTCTAAGATCGAAAAAATATTTAGTCATATTAGTTATCTTTTAAATGGAATACAACAACATATGGAATAAGAAACAACAGATTGAAAACATTTTATTATAGTTTATTTTTACAGATAAAATGCTTTTATTTGTAATTGGCAATTTGAACTCTATGCCGATATAATACGGTACATAATTGGATTAGTATACAATAATTAGGCGTTGAACGCAAGAGGCTTATATATAATACACATAGTGCTGTGATGAATGAGACATAAGGTCTTGACAGCTCGATTGAAATCTCTATACAACGAGCACAACACTACGTTCATTCATTCATGTGATATATTGCTCTTTAGAAATAACTATTTTTTATTGTACACATACAGTGTAAGGTGAAATGTGGTTAAAAGTTGCAAATATATTATTGGTTGAAGATAGTTTATTTTGATTTCGTTATGTTCGAGGAAAGGTAGTGTGCTAACATTCTGTACCAAAGAAGTTAAACGGACTATTTGGATAATAAAATTTGTCTTGAAATATGTTTAGGCTTGTTAAGCTTAATTAAAGTTCAAATAATTGTAGAATATAAAATTAATAGATAAAGGCGGGTTTCATACTTACGACCTCAAGAAAGCGTCGCCTTGCCAATTTAGTTATCTTATCGTACGATGAATTTAGCATTCTATTTGTGATCGTCTTTATCAAGGCGGCAGAAACATATATTAAGCTAGTTTCGAAATCCTAGCCGATGTTTCTAAATCTGTTTAAATATGTATAACTATGTTGAGCTTGTTTAAATTTTAAATAAATAAAAATAAATGAAACCGTAGCCCTGGCTTCTGCCCGTATCGGATTAATTTAAATTGTATATTTAAAAAAAAAATCCTAACCAATATTTCTAATAGTGCAGTATTAAAGAAAACATTGAAAATTTACCACGATTCATATTAATGTTTGAAATAGTCTGTAAGCATAAGACATACTCGCATAAGACTTATTTAAATTTAAAATAATTATTTAACAAATAAATAAACGAGCCATGTAAAATTAAAATTTTCATCATTTGATAACATCTAGGGTCGATTCGATTCAAATACGAAAAGAAATATATATATATATATATATATATATATATATATATATATATATATATATATATTTAACTTTAGTTTCCAATAATGGTAGCGTTACCATTATTGGAAAAATAATAAATATTGGATAAAAGAGAGTGAATATGTGCGTACATATTCACTCTCTTTTATTGAACGTTTTTGAAGAGTTACTAGATTTTTTTTTGTTCGTCTAACAATACAGACCGGATTTAACTCCCAAATCCTGTAATAATCACAACAAGGTTTTTTTTATCTATTTCTTAGTATAAAATTTCTTATAATGTAAAAGGTACTTTAAGCTAAAATGTATACAATCATTTCAATATTAAATCGAAATGATAATATTAGGTCCTTACAAATGAAATTGGCGTCTTGTATGGTTGTATGGGAGGAACAAAAAAATTGAATATTTTTTTATATAATGTATTTAATTAATCAAACTATGAACCATTGTATGCACTGTGCCATTATGCACTTTTGCCATATTATAGGTAGTTCATTAATCCCTTTACTGAAAAAACTAGTCGGACGGGGGATCGATAAAATCTTTGAAGGTGATTTGGACTGCCCCATCGGAGTTGACTTTTTCCCTTGCAAGAAGTTATCCAAATTTTGAAAAAAATGGTAATCTGTTGGAGCAAGGTCCGGGGAATAAGGTGAATGCCTTAGATATTCTAATTGAAGTCGTTCTAATTTGGTAGCCGTCTGTTGTGAAGTGTGTGGTCTAGCGTTATGGCGTGGAACGATTGACAAGCCTAGGTTATTTAGCAGCTAGCTTTTTCATCATGATTTGCAATTGCTGACAAAAGACATTTGCCATAATAGTCTGGCCAGATTTGAGAAAACTGTAATGAACCATACCGGCACTAGTCCACCAAACGGTTACAACTATTTTTTTTTAGGTCAATATTAGCTTGAGGCAGGATTTGGCAGGCTGAACAGGATCCAATCATGGCCATGAGTGCTTTCGATTATCTTAGAGAATCCATTTTTTATCATAGGTAATGATTCGATTAAATCCCTTAATTATTCTGAACTTAAATAACTGAACCGAAGTTACGCAGCAATCGACGCGGTTTGCCGGTTTGCTTCAGTCAATTTATGAGGTACCCTACCCACTTTTCAAGATTTTTTTATCTTCCCAATATGCTTCCAGTGGAGTAACACAGTAGTGGAGAAACGCAGCCTGTAGATAAATCGGACGTGTTTTGGGATGGATCCGCTTCCACAAAAGCCGTCATTATCAGCTTCATTATCAACTTGGGTCTCTGGCCGTCCACGGAGCTTGTTCTGCAGGTAAAAATTTCTAGAACGAAAACGTTGGAACCAAAAACGAATTGTGTTTTCTTATGCAACACGACCGGCATACACATCATTAACTCTTCGATTCGTTTCCGCAGCACTGCCATGTGGTGATACCACTGTGGAACTCGTACTCATAAACAATGCAATATTTTTAGTTTTCCATTTTGTAAACTGAGTAATGCAAACAGAAAAAAATACTCGTGAATGACGGTCAACGAAACAAAAATACATGTGTAAATAGCTGTAAATATTTAAATTTGGAATTCCTTACCAAAGAGGAGAAATTTGTGTTTAAAGTGGCCAGTACGAAAAATGCTAGTTTTATATGTAAGGACCTATTAAAAAAGAATCTGTACGTGTAAAATATCCAATCTGGAAAAAAAATCCACGTGTAAGATATCGTATTACACAAACGTGCCTCGAAATCAAAAGTCGTTTCAATATATTTCTTTAAAATCTTAAACGTGCTTTAAATTGTTAATTTGGGCAAGCTTACTTTATTAATTTGTTTGTAAAATATAAAAATAACTCAAGTTAACTTACAGAAATTAATGATAATAAATTATTATTAATCTCTATAGGTTAATTTCTATAAGTTATTATACAAATTAACTATATATTTACTACTATAATATACTATGCTACTTTATAATAAAAGAAATTAACGTTATATTTACTACATATTTGTATAAGTTAAGTTTGAGTTTTTAACGTTATTACAATTTATTGAATGTCGACAAATAGTTGTAAGTCTAGAATAACTGAAAGCATTGTCTTTCAAGGCAACTAATAAGACAGTTTATTTGGCAATCCGCCACTGGTTGTAGCGCGCGTCCAATTCGCTCGCGTGTCTTTCATTTTGTAAATTGGTCTTCCGGATGAATACATATCTTAAATATGTATTTAAAGTAGACATGACAAACATTAACTAGAAAATATTTATTATAAATAAAAGCCTGAATAAATTAGAATATTAGCTGAATATATTAATATGGCCTTTCAATAAAGTTAAAATATAAGTGATAACCAGTTTGTTTGGTAAAATTAAAATTCTATTTAGTATTCGCCCAGCTGTCGAAATGTTATAAGAAATATAAGATTTTTTTTTTATTTTAATGTTTTAATTATTTTTTATTTATTTATTTTTTACATTTCTTAAATATTTACAATGTAAGATAGTTCAACAAAATAAAAAAAAACAAGTAAATTACAATTAAAACCTTTAATTAAAATTCAAAAATTTTTTGACTCAAAGCACATTTCTTTTATTTTTAACTTCTGACAACTGTTACTAGATAAGTACAAAAAAATAAAATAGGGTGACAAACGGAGGTAGTCGTACTACAGGTTTTGCGTCTTGTCTTGACAGACTTGATTTTGCAGATAGGATGAAAAATGTTTTATTGATACCTATTTAAAATTACGTCTTTTAGAATTCTTCTGAAAACTAACCAGAAAGTGGGACCTTTGTCACTTCGTAAGTGGGATTTTAAGATTTAAGTCAAAACATTTAAGACTGTTCAATGGCTAATGGCAATCTGTGTGATAATTTTTTTATTATTCTACTTAATAATTACAAACTATTATAAGCTTTGTATTAAAAAAATAGCAAAATTACCTTTCAGATAAAAAAAATGTTTTGCAAAACTAAAATTGTTGTATTGACATTAGAAATATATATTTTTATTATAATAAGTCAATTTTAATAATATAATCCAATAAGAATGTTGTAATAAAACAAATATTGCAAAAATACGTTCTAAATATTCATAATTACTCATATATGTTTTCTTGTGTATAGATGATGACACACATGCACACATGCTGGTTATATTAAATTATGACTGTATAAACTACAAAATATAAACCACCACACACCGCATTTCTTTGCAATGTTCGCTGTATACATGAATACTTAACTTCCCAGCCATAGAACTTAACTAGTTGGTAACAATACATGAGAAAAGTATAAAACATAAGCAGAGAAAAACATAAATCCAAGCTACTACTTACAATCTTGCCTAAACTATATGCGTCATGCTCACTAGCAGAAATTTTCACAACTCGAGACGCCAAACACCTCTAAGGCTGATTTTAAGAAGACCAGACAAGAACAAACACAGCTAAGAATACATTAGCTCCATGTGAAAAGCTCTGAATAGGTCATGCACACCACTCTAGCAGTCTGGGAAAAGCTATGCGGAACGAGATTGAAGTGACAAGCGATTTTTATTAACGCCATCAGGAAATATTCAAAAATGCTAAGTAATAATTTATGAACGAATGATATCAAATGTGTTCAAAATGTTTATTTTTAAATCTAAATAACTTTAATGACTTTATGTAAGTTAAGAAACGTATTGTAATTATGTATAGGCATATATTTCCAGTACCTATGATATATTATTCTATTAAGCTTTATACTATTATTTTAAAACGAGTTAATAGTTTACTATGTGAAGGATTTTTTGTATTTTATCTTATACCTATAATCCCATAGCGAAATTTTATCAATTGTTATTTTTTTTACACATATTCTAATTGTAGTAATTATACTTTTAGTTAAAATCGCTTCAGTCTGTTAGTTGTACGGTTTATTTTGATAACGCTAGTCTCCAGCGTGTAACCACCTGAGTACAGAGCATACAGGTCTCAAACACTCTGACGCTTTTTGAGTATGTTTTTATGTGTTTTCTGTACTGTTTTCGGTGTCACTTCGCAATGGTATGTGTCGACATCCAATTTCAGAATGTGTATTTTTTTATTTTAAATAACACACATTTTTAAATCTATTTATTTTTAATGCAATGTGTTTGTACCACCAACAGGTATGTCAATATATTTTATATCATAAATTAATATAAATTATAATAAATGAATTTACAGGTACCTAATTATAATTTATTAGAATGTTATAATCACTTGTTTAGAACAGAATAGTTTGTGTAATAAGAAAATATAATTTACTGTTATATCTCTTTGTGGATATAACGGGCAATATACCTATTTATTTATGGAAAGATTTTATTTCAGATGTCCCCTAATCTGCCCGATATATCTTTTTTAGAACCAAAACTGTACGTTTTATGTATAAATATTATAAAAAAATACCAGGGCAAAATAAATACATTAAATATATAAAAAGAATTGAATGTATGTATGTTATGTACATAACACAAAACTCTGAAGGAATGTTGTTAGTTAGTGACCAAGACAGCTGAACTAAAGGTTATGAATTTCTTTGTGTGGTCCACAGATTCTTGTACAGGGTCTGGGTGTACATTATGTTCATTATTTATGCTTGCTCTAACTGTAACATAGAAACTGCTTTCAATCATGCAAACAACTAAACGAATTTTGATGGAATTTGGGATGGTAGTACATCATTAGTGCAGTCAACTAAAGGAAACTTTTGCCTTGAAAATAAATATCTCCTTTTTATAAATTAACACATATTGAGCTGATTGCGCAATAATTACAAAATGACATAAGCGATTCGCGTGGAATATCAGAGTAATCGAAAAGAGGTACAAAATTTCAGAAAATAGCGAATTCAAGATAAATCCCGGAAATAACAGTAAATTTCTACATAAGAATATCGATTATACTATTATAGCATTAATAACGGTCTGCTCATATTTAATATAAGTTTCCTTGTATTATAACTATAGCATAAGTTGATTAGCTTACGATCGATGACTTTAACTGGCTGTTAATATAAATTTTGTGTTTTAACAAAAAAATTAAATATCGCATTGGTTTCAGTAGTCCCAGATTCCTTTCAAAGTATGTTTAGGTCTTGACAAAGTATCTTTCAGTTTTAATTCTTCATTATTCATTATGAAGATCCAAAAGTAGTTATGCCTAATGAATCAAAGGCAAAGAAATGGCTTTGAAAAAGGCAATGGTACAATGGTGCAAATGGCATACGGCATACGACTGTTCGGTGTTACCATTATTAGGACCGTCTGAAATTAGTTTATGAAATTTGGTGATGGCAATTTTAAGTTGAAAGATGAAGATACCATGAAAATGTGCATCGAAAACGTACTTGGTCTTAAGAAAGTAGACCTTTAACTGTTGCGAAGTCTGAACTTCATCCGATGGATGTTCTTCTATGTCTGGTGGCACTGAAAGGGTATACAGTGCTACGAGCTCCTTGCGCAAGGTATCAGTGCTGACAAATATTGCAATTAACTAGATCAAATAAAAGACACCATAGCAGAAAAACGTCCAGAATAAGTGAATTGACGAGGTGTCGTATTCAATTACGACAACGCAAAACCGCTTGTTACGTTTAAGCCGGAAATTATTACAGTTTAATTAGGACGTTTTACCTCACCCTCCATATCCCTTAGACCTTTTCTCCATTAGATTATTAGGCGTTTCTCTCTTTAAGAAAATCTCTTCGTGGTAAATCCATAAGCAAAATAATACGCATCTAAATGAATATTTTGAAACTAAGCCTCAACAATTTCGGCAAGATGGAAAAATGAGGCTTTGCTACGAAATGGAGGAAGGTTATAGAACAGAATGGTTCATATATAATATAATAAAACATGTCGTGTATTCATTTCGCATTCCAAAAAGGGAAGAAACTTATGGGAACCCCTAAGTAGCTCGTTGATTTTTACTTGATAAGAAATTAAAATAATAAAATACACTTATTTTTATATACAACAAGAACTTTCATAGAAATGTTCAATCCTTCTTAATCCTTTAAGGATAGATTAACTTCTATAGATCTTTATTTTCTTACGAAGACTTTACTCTAAACAATGTTCTAAGTAACTAAAGCATTATATATTTCAAGAACTCGTGTTTTTAAAATCTTTAGTAACTAATAATGAAAGTACTGCTATTACACAGACAGTGTAATATCCAGACACTGTAGCAAGGCGTTATTAAGAACTTTTATATTTTCTTTTAAAACAATGCTTGTCAGACCGAAGAGAATATTCGCTACAGTAATCGGGAACATCTGTTATTGTTATTAACTAAACAAAGCTGAATTACATTCTGCTAAACTTTATTTAAGACCAATTTATAAAATACGCTTTAAAATGTAAGTGGGTTCTTGAAATGATTCAGGTTACAGCAAGCAAAAAAGGGAATTTCATTTTTTGAATTAAGAAGTTACAACAGGTCTTTTCACTACAGTGTAGTTTTTTAGCAAAAATTAAAGGAATACAATAGTAATTTTATAATTTTGTTTAGAAGGATATTTTTTTTCAAGAGTTTTTTGATTCATTTTTTTTTAAATTAGAAATATTTTATTTTTGACTAACAAATAGTTGGAATATTTTTCTTAATTGAGTTCATTAATGCTGAAGGTTAACTTTATATTTATGCCTTATAATATTCCATATTATTCTTTATAGTTTATATTTTTCTAAGTAAACAGAAAATTATTATCCTGTGTCGGAACAAGTGACGACATACATTGCAATTAGTAACGACGGTAGGAACTGTTGGACAGAGCACTATTGTGAAACGCACAACTCGTTTCCTTCTGAGGATAGTATTTTTTGCTTACTACTTTGCACATTTTAGAGTACTTTTTTCATAAAGCAATTGCAAAACGAGCATAACTATTTTGGTGGATGAATAAAAATACAAGACTAATTAGTTTTTAGAACTAGAATAGTTATTACATCTAGAATTCAATATTTTATAAGGGAGAGTTTTTCTATAAACGACGCTACATACTAAAGTAACGACAAATGATAAATAAAATATATAAAAAAAATACAAATTATTTTTATGGATAAATTGTACTTATCCGCGGGACCGTTGTCTGGTCCGGTGAGCATGTTGTCTATTTTCCGAAGTTTACGGAGCTAATCAGGACTTGAACTATAAAATTAGATACTGTTATTTCTTTATTAGCTTAGTACTTGCATATTGATTTTTTCCTTTACTAAGCGGCTCCCCGGCGCAACGACTTCAATCCTTACTATAGTATAATGACTTAAGATCTATTCCTTCGATCCAAGTAAAATGCTTGATCATGAAAAAGATGTTCGAGGTATATAAGTGTCTTACTATTCGAATGTGTAGCTCAGGGACACAAACTTAAGACATATTTTGTGACTCTATACCCTTTCTTGGCCTTTCAATTAATCAAGCAAATACTCCGAATAAGTAAAGGCATTTTAGCATGCCTACGTAGGGAATTCCATATTGATAAAATGTAGATATTTTACTTAAGTGTTTTATTTGTGTCCAGGGTCAAGAAAGGTTTTAGCTGTCTCAAAAATTGTTATTAGTCACGGTCACCGAGGAACTCTCGGGAGCGTGGCCTTTTTGTGCCTTCTAAAGTTATTTTACTTTTTCTGCCACGATGCCACAGACAGACGCAGAGATACACAGGCCAAACTTACAACACCCCTTTTTTTCGGTCGCAGGTTAAAAATAATCCTTGTAATTTTATATATAACATTCTTGTAGTCTATTTCTAGGTGAACATGTAAGCGGACACTCATTTCATAGAACACAAATACTTTAGCAAATTGAAGTTTTGATTGCGAGATAAGCTTTCAGTTTCAAAGTGTACCTATGTTTATACAAACTCTGCAGTTTTATAAATATATTTAGCACTCGCTAGATACGACTACAAATGTATTTATTTACAATTAGATAAATATATATTTATATTCTGGAATAAAAATAGGTAAGAGCTTATAGTTTGTTTTCTTGGTGAGCTGCTACATCAAGGGGGATATACGACGAGAGGGAGGGAATGGGGAATGGCGGTTTAAAGCACTCATTCCAAATCTACTCCTAAACTATTCCGTCAATGATTCTGTCAAAGCTTAAATATAGAAGCATATTAAAAAAAATATATAAAAGCATTTGAAAGTCTGTTTTAAATAAACCGTCACTTCTAGTTACTGTACATGTTAGTAACATTTATGTTTTCAGAGTGCTCTCTATATTGCAGTAGTTCTTGCACAAGTATTATAGCTGTGTATAACCTGTATAAGCTTAGCTGGACCTCGCCAAATCTAATTGTGTTGGTTCTCATTCTATGTATTTTCTTCGAGGTTGGTTCATGCGTCATTGAAGTTATTTCTATATGAAAATATTTATATGTTGTGACTTCTAAATTCAGAGATAATATTATTATGACTTATTTATACAAGTCTTCTTGTTGAAGATATAATTATATTCAAAACAATAAGATAATATATGTATATATTGCGATATCATTTTAATTTTAATCATTATTTTTCAGGATTTTCGTAGGTAAAAAAAAATAAAAATTGTATCTTTTATGATTAATTGTATAAAATTACAATGAAAAGTCTACGTAGTCTGGATGTATTTTGTTGTCTTATTTATCCAAAATACAAAATACAAAATACAAGGAAAATTGAAACAAAATATAGATAGAAACCAATAGGTATTGGATTACATTGTTATTATTGGGTTTAATTCTGATGTGACCTTTCTCTTTTTACTATCTGTCATTTAATCAATATCTTTGTGAATCAAATAAGTTAACATGCGCTATTATAATTGGTTTTTGTACTGTATGTATTTTTATGAACCATAAAATATAAGTGTGATCCACTAGATAGGTAAGAGGAAATTTTGTAACATATTAGGAGAATATCAAGAGTATTTACTATTTTTTATACATAACTATATTATTTTCATATATATTGGGATGGAGGTGACATCTATTATTCGTCTTTCAAAAATGTTTTGAAATGAAATAAAAAATAGTAATGTTTTTAAGTTTGCAATTTAGAAGAACACTAAATAGATGCCAAAGTAATTGCCTTCAGGTATTTGTTGATAACTATTTTCTTTATATGTAAACTATGATTTTAATAAATATACAAATTGCTAACACGCATACTTATAGACAATTTAAAATATACACATATTATTGTTGATTTTAGAATTATACATGAATTAATTAATTACTTTGTTGTTTTTGGTTTTTATTATATCATAATATACTATCATAAAACGTAATATACTAGGTTAAAGGGTAAATACTTCTATTATTAAGTAATCTTCAATAATATTTTTTGTTCCAAAGAAATATCTTATATAATAAGATTACACATAAGAACGAATACAACACCCGCAAAAAAATTATAAAAAAAAATCAATAATTTAAGTTTGTGTCGATGCAATAGCTCATTTATCAAAACTAAAGGAAGATAAACTTCAGCGATCTATTGATGTTGTATAATGAATTCGAAAACATTAATATTGTTACCGTTCTTAACCTTAAAAAACTAGATAATACCATATTCTATATTTTCATTTAATTTATAAAAAAAAATATTCATTTATTAGAAAGTTATAACTCACAAATTATAAGAAAATAATAATAATTAACACGAGGTTATGAATCGTTAAAAAAAATAGCATCTAAAACGTGTTACCCTGTTTGACGGTTAGGTGTTTTGAACAAAAAAGACGAATTCCTGACGAAATTGTCACATCATTATTACTTGGATCATCTTTCGCACCGTTACGAAAACTTGTTATTCAATATTAAAATAATTATAAAAACAGAATATACCTAATAAAACTTAAAATAGGTACAAAATTTACTGCAAACTTTAAGATTCAATTTAGAAACATGTAGGTAGGTAGGTAAATTTAATTTACAGGTAGGTACATATTTACAAAATCAATTTTAACGATAAAAGAAAAGTTGAATATTGAAACCGTTTTGAAATATCATTGAGTGTTGTAGAATAGAAAATACATTTCACGTACAAAGTTTTAAGTATAATTGTTTTAGTTTATAAAATTTGTCGAAATACTTTTTTGTTATGCTAATATTATAAAAAAGTGTATTTTTTTCTTTAGCTCTAGTTTAATTCGTATACATAAAAGTATTTCTTTAATTTCAATATAAGGAATATTTCAATATATACTTGAAGTTCGATCAATAACGGGAAAAAATATATGAAGGATATTTGAATTTCTTCTGGTTCTGGTCGTTAAGAGAAAATACATTGAGAAAATCTGCAAGTATTAGAAGTTTAAACAATATATATAATGTAAATGTATGTCTATTTATTGTTACCCAATTTTCAACAAAAAAAATGGTATTTACTTTTGAATATATATATATGACCTAGTACTTACATACATCATTAAATGTTCCTTCGCTATAAGAAACATTATAAACAGTGCCCATGCATTCTGGTAGTCTATTTCTAATAAAAAATAAGTCAAGCAAACATGACAGAAGTATTTTATTTACGGTACCCTCCACCAAATACAAAAAAGTAGTTACAGACCAGTTAGGATACCATTTGGGGAATGGGATAATTTGGAGCTGATGTAGATTTTACTTTTGTTCTAAGAAAGTAGTTCAAGCTATGTATAACAAAAGTCGATGTAAATCTCGTAAAAAGTTTTGAAAGACGTTAACATTTGTTTTTTTCTACCTTTTTATTATTAATTAGGATAGACTCACTATTAAGTTTACGATAGGGATGATTAGCGTTAGTAAATTTATTAAAACAATTCTTCTCGTCGAGCTTACCTTTAACCAGTTCATCAAACATATTTGTAATTTTAAATATAAAAGCATCGTAAGTACAATATTAATCGCAATAAAAAAAAAATGTCTGATACATAGCACTGTAAAAATACAATCCAACTTGTCTCCAAAAACTCCTTTAATGTAAAATTTAAATGTCCTGTAAAATCGACAAAAAAAAAACTTGTTTAGGCATTTAGAATATGTAACAAGTTTTCGTAACTATTGTAATAATATCGTTCGGTTCCACAAAACACTCTGTTCACCAGCAAAATTCAGAATTTATATATTTTTTATGTTTTAGTGTTCTACCTACGTAAAAAAGCAATCGGTGGCAGTCTCTGAAAAATTTCATTAAAAAATCATCTACCGTCCTTAACCTGATGCAGTTTAATCACTCACTCGAGTCTTTGTCAAGAATATGATTTTATTGTAGCTGAAGCGGGAAAGTTATTGTTTTTGGTATTAGATTAACAAATCAATATTGCTCTTTTGGGCATACAAACTTGGGAGTTGCGTAATTGGTAGCACAGTAATAACTGCGTTTTATCTTGGTTTTATAAAAGTGTGACATAAGATATCCTAAATAAAACAACAAACGAACTATAAACTGCTGTACCAAAATACAGTTATTATAAAAACAACAAATTTAAACAGAAATTTTAAAAGTGTTAACAGTTAGTGCCTAATTGCCATGAAATGCTCCATCGGCGTTGCATGAGTATATAATTGAAGATTGAATACTAGAACTGTTAATTAAACTGCTTTCTAATAAAGTAAAATAAAATTACGTCGAATAATTATTATCTTTTCGATTCAATAAATCGATTTGGATTGAAAATATTTTAGTGGTTAAAGTTATTCATTTATACAAATATCTTAGATATAAGTAAAATTAAACAAAATATGTTAACATTGCATAAACTTCTAAATATGTATTTAAAAATGATAAAACGTTCGGTTTTGCTAACTTTATTTTATAAGATTGATGATTTTGATAAGGGTCTAACCCTTTAAGGATAGGATAATGAAGAGAGAACGGTCAGATTTAGTTGCTACTTTGTCATCAATAATCTATACATATAATAAAATTGTCACTGATTAAAAACTGGACATGGAAAAGATAAAAAAAATATCATGATGACTTTGGACCTTGGGACCTTTATAAGAGCAAAAGAGCCCGAAACAATGGTTTTCCTTATTGTCTGTTTGTCTGTATGTCTGTATATTTGTGCACGCTAATCTCTGAAACGGAATTATCAATTTGGATGCAGTTTTCGGCAATATATTGTCACAGGGTTCATTTTACATTTTGTTTTTTTTTTACAATCAGTTAACAAATAAAGAAGTTATTAATCTCTTATTTTCGTACCATTGCTGCCTCACCAGTGATTAAACATAAAATATATATACATTAATAAACTACAAATACTCCAACACGCAAAAAAATTTAAAGGTTTATAGTTTTTACATACATTGGTGAGAACAACGGGTACGTTTTATCAAAATCGAAATTTAAGCGTACGAAGTCCCAGGGCACGGCTAGTTATGTAATAAGTTACAACCCAGTTATTATCTGGTAATTAGTCATAAGTGGATTATTGAGTACATTTTAAATAAGCTGACTGTAAACTCTAAATTAAAATGAATTTTTACAGAAAAAAATAAGATACATATTTTTTGTTTGTTTTTACAGATTTTCAGTGTTACAGTTTTTCAAGAAGATGAAATGAATACTAAAAAGCTTATAGGACTTAAATTAATTCTAGCCATTTTTTGAGCTCTTATAGTTTATTCTATACCAGTTAAGTTTATTTCTGATAATATGGTTCAAATTTATTAATCTACATATTCTCTTAAATAAAAAAGGAACTTTAGAACTTGGATACTTACAAGTGTATTATTTTGGTGGAATGTTCCTTATTTATATTCAAATTTTGAATACCTATAAGATGAAGAAATCCTGATATATCCTATCTGGACCAAAAGCTGGATAGCCCATGCATACAAATATCTAGCTAGCTGCTGTATTTCCAACTATTTGAATCCAAGATAAGAATACAATGTACATATGTATAAACTACAATTCAGAGACAGACATAAACTTATCTAGATACGATTTTTTTTAATTTCACGTATAATATAACAAGGTAATGTATATTTGTCTTTCTGAATGTAGTAACGATTGTGTTTTACGACATTTGACGAACTAATTAAGAAGCCATTCGGGGTCTTTTTACATGAACCATTGCTGAATAGGCGTATGATCTTAACGTGAGTGCAACCGGTACATTTAAGTGATAAAGTGCTTTTTACATAAAGGTTTAAAAGCATTGATTCTTATATAAATATAATATCTTTGTCTATTCCAGTACTTATATATTCTGCTATCATTTGTGTGTTGGGACTGCTTGCTATGTAGAGTTAGTTACATTGTAATATGTTTTAAGCTGTTTCTTGCCAATGTTCATCTGCAGGTATTCACATGCAGAAAGCATCTTGGAAATTAAGTTACAATGGCTAGTGTTTTAAAATTCTTTAGTGTAGTTACTTATGTTTTTATTTTATCGATAGTTTAGCATATATTGTTAAATGTTAATAATTAAATAAGCACAGTCGTGTAATTCCCTAAAGCCTACATCTAAAAAAATGTTAATTTAAATTATAATATTTAAATTTAATTCCCTCTACGCATTTCTTTTTTTATGTATCTTATCGGACATTCAAAGTAATAAATGATATAAGTTTTCTTATTATAATATGTAAAATTATAATATACCCATGCCACGTCACCTTTATACTTTTATGACTGACTTAATAAGAAATCTCTAAGACATACGTCGACAAATTACGACACTATTATTGTTTGGGATTTAATGTATATATTAGGTATATAAAATATATATTATTATTGGGAATGTAAAACCATATCTATTATATCAGCGGTTCGAGCAGTAATAGCTGGATGCCCAAACCTCGTCTATGTATGTTCTAATCTCGTCTGTCCTTCGCTATTCCTTATATGTGGCAATCCCTTGAAAATATGCAGTTTTAAGGAGTCCATGGGAGGCTCGTCGCAACAGCATGACACGAGTCCACTCAGGTTCACATACTATCTTCTTGTTATGTCGTAATGGACAAGAAATCAGTATTTGCAATTTCTTTTCATTTTTTCTTTATTTACATTCATTTAAATAACTTCTAAAGTGAATAAACCACAGACACTGTAAGCGACTGTTATTTTTATACGAGTTTCAAATTTTTCCAACACTGCAAAAGGAATTTGATCGAATACCAAACTTCGTAGTAAGTTTCTTTTGTTTCTGAAAAAGTTTTCACAGCGGATGCTAATATATAAAAACGTGCCTTGTTTTACATTTCCTTTACTGCATTTTTAAATTTGTATATTTAATATGAATTCCTGAATTTCTCAAGTTATAATGTATATTGTAATTTTTAAATTGCTAACTAATGTTATGTTTTATATCAGCGGTTAATAGCATACAAGTTGTGGATATATGCAAAAGGTAATTCCAAAGCAAAAAGAAACATTTAATTAATGGTTATAATTTGCAACCATATGCAACAGTCAATGATTCTTACAGTAACGAAGAGACAATAATCTCACTAGCTCCATGATGTTATCCCATAATAGGACTATTACCACTGCTTGTTTTCACTTATCATCCTATGTCCTATATCCTATACAAATTATCTAGATTTTTTGTCCTAAAAGTCCTACGGGACAAATGACAGGATATTTATTGCCAGAAGTCTCATCATTGTCAATCATATTGTTTTGTCTCATAACTGTTGTAATATATGATTGGTCGACTATGGAGGGGCACTGAAACGAATAAACAGTTTTATTATTTCATTCACTAGGGAAATGAAATGAACATATTATTAGTTAGATACAGCCAACTATATAATTTGATCCGGCCCGTGAGATATTTTGAAAAACTTTATATAAATACAATAAAATCACTATAAACCTATACTTATCGAGTGCATAATAACTTTCTACTCTAAATAATTAAAAATAAATATTTATTATATTTGCACACTAACGTTGGGCCCACAATATGTTAAAGATTATTTATATTCAATCCAAGGTATTCGATTCAACATAAAACTTTGGTCAGGAAATTGTACCACTATTGATTCCTTCCTTTCTAATAGTATTCAAAGGGTTGAAGTGAATGAAAAGAGATCATCGGGGACTCCGATAGACACAGAGTTCCCTCAAGGTTCTATCCTAGGCCCATTTCTCTTTCAAAAACAATATATAAACAATCTGCCTATTTTGTAGTTAAACATAGTGAGGTAATATTGTATGCTGAAGATACTTTTTTTTAGTATTGAAATTGAAATGGCATCAGGTAATATATGACGATAAAAACAATATTCTCTGTCTTGAATATTGCATTATTTTTAGTCCTTAGTAATAAAACGACTAAACTTTTAGATTTTTGAGTTCTAATTAACAGGTGTAGTAAACTAATGTACAATTAAATGAGAAAGCGATGGATGTCATGAAAGCCACAGTTTTTCTAGAAATCCTTGTTGACGCTGTGCTAGAATGGGGTCCCCATATAGCTGGACTGGCTATTAAAACTTAGCTGTGACGTGTACAATTAAAAAAAAAATACGATCGCGCACTGACAAGACTACTGCCGAGTAATTTTTTATAGTTACTTTACTAACTTTTATCCACGACTTCGTCCACATTCCTATGTAGCTCCGTTAGGTAGCAGTTTTATTCTATTTTTTGTTTAGGAACACCCAGTTCCAAAACAGAAGAAAAACAGAATCACACTTACCTACTTACATCTATAAATAAAACTATATTTTTATTTATAATTTGAAAGCAAAATAACAAATTAAAAAGGACTGGTGGTTATGAAAACGTTTTATTCAGGCCTTATCATTTATATATGGACATTCGTTCATAAAGAAAAAGTACATAAAAACTACATATTATAATAAAAATTAATACGCGAATTAAGGACATCCGGGAATATAGATTAAAAAAATATTTTTTTTTTTCGAAGAATAACACTCATTGCAGAGGTTTTGTCTGCCTGTTTATAAACCCTACCCCAGATTGCTGCTGCGTGCGGTTGCGGGCAGAAGCGGCCGCATTATTTATTGTGTTTTTTTTTTTTTTTTTTTTTTATACGATCTAGGGCAATGCTTGACTACATTCCACCTGATGGTAAGTGGAATGTAGTCTTAGATGGTAAGGCGCATTGCCCTAGCAACCTATTCACTCTTCTCTTGAAGACACCCACATTATATTTGGCCGGAAATACCGACGCAGGCAAATTGTTCCAGTCCTTCGCTGTACGCACTAAAAATGAGGAAGCAAAGCGCTTCATTCGGACAGGTGGAATGTCCACAACAAAAGGATGGATACCTGCCGTGCGTCGGGACGTCCGGTGATGGAAGGGGGACGGGGGAACTAAGTCGTGTAGTTCCTGCGCACACTCACCAAAATGTATCCTATAGAATACTGAGAGGCTAGCAATTTTACGCCTGTGTTCAAGGCTTTGGAGGTCGGCTTCGACCAATTCGGGATCGCCGATAAGCCTCTTTGCTCGCCTCTCAATTGAGTCCAGAACCGCAAGATGAGACTTTGCGGCACCAGCAAATATGTGACCACAGTACTCTACACACGACCGGATCTGTGCTTTGTATAGAACAAGAAGCTGTCCCGGTGTAAAGTACTGCCGAACCTTCGCAAGAACGGCAAGCTTTGCTGCTGCTGCTCTTGCTCTGGACTCAATGAACCGACCAAAGTTGAGGTTCGAGGAAATCTCTAAACCTAACAACTGAAGCCGGTCACTGTATTCCAAGGATACATTCTGGAAAGTAGGAGCCAAGGTGAAAGGGCTCTTTTTGGCGGTGAACAGACACGTCTGCGTTTTGGTGGCGTTGAACTTGACAAGATTGGCATTGCTCCATGCGGAGACTGCCTGAAGTTTGTCATTCAAACGTTGCACCATGGCTTCTCTTTCAGACTGTATTTGATCTCGACTAGCCCGAGTACTCGGCAGATATCTTTCTACAACTGTGCTGTCGTCTGCATACCCATAAATACCGGGCTTCAACAGATCATTAATGTGCAGCAAAAAAAGAGTTGCAGAAAGAACGGACCCCTGAGGCACTCCGGCATTTATTTTCAAGGGTTCCGAAGAACACCCGTCAACAACTACTCGGAGAGATCTCTGGCTCAAAAAGTCCGTTACCCAGCCGATCAGACCAGGAGATATACCGTACGCTGAAAGCTTGCTTATAAGGCTCGCATGCCAGACCCTGTCAAATGCCCTCGAGACGTCCAGAGAGACGGCGACCACTTCTCCGTTCTTCTCGATGGCCTCGCCTAAAATGTGTGTAGCATACACTAGGAGGTCCCCAGTAGACCTATTACGGCGAAACCCGTATTGTCGGTCACTGAGGAGATCGTTACCTTCTAGGTATGCTAGTAGGCGCGAGTTCAATACACGCTCCATAATCTTGCAGAGTATGGAGGTGATTGAAATCGGTCTGTAATTGACAGGGTCGGCACGGCTGCCTTTTTTGGGCACGGGTTGCACATTAGCAAGCTTCCAGGATTTCGGCACTTTTCCAGTCATGAAAGAGAGACGATACAGACGTGTCAGTACAGGAGACAACTCAGCTGCGCATGTCTTGAGCAGAATGGCTGGTATACCATCAGGACCACCGGCTTTATTCACATCTAAACGACACAATGTTCTCCATACCTCTTTGTTAGTGATGCGGATTTCAGGTATCGAAATAACGCAGTGAGGAAGATGTGCTGGAGAAGCATTGCCAGTGTCTAGAGTGTATTGCGCGTGGCTTTTTATTTTAACCCCTTTATTGCGAAAAAAGATTTTTGCTTGATTTGTAGGTTTAGTAAAGTTAGGTCTAGGTTTAGATTATCATTTCATTAATAGGGACTACAGTTTGCGAAGCCCGAGTTAATATTCATCTTCCTGTACTTCCTTAAAACATACTTTTAGAGACAAAAAGTCTCTTCGTATAATGATGTTGATGATAAGGTTACAATATTTTAAAAGGATTGATATAATTTGCTTACTTTTAATAATTATAATGACTAAAAATAACTACTTATCTCTTTTTATTACATAAAATGTTGGCTTACCTACCACAAATATGTGTATGGTTTCGTAGAATTCTTGTTAGATCTACTAAGAAGATATTTTTTTAGAGCCACGTATTCTACCTACCTACTACGACGCTAGCTTATTCCAGGAAAGGTACGCAGCGGTGCTTTTCTCCTGATTTAAGTTGTTTCTCGTGAGAATAAGACATTTTTCAACAGTGGTTTAAGCTTAAAGCGTAACAGACAAAAATACAGACAGACAGTGTTACTTTCCAATTTGTAATATTAGTATGGATGGTATCCTACTATGGGAATTAATTTGTAATAGTACTATGGGGATGTTGATGTGAATACGATTTTAATATTACAAAAGACAGCTATCCGTGCAATTTACAATCTGAACCCTAAGGATTCTTAAAGACAAAGGTTTAATCAAATTAATGTAATTACGATCGCCGGTTAGTATATTTTTGATTTCCTTTAATACATATATACATATATACATAAGAATATTGACATTTTGACTCAGGATAGTGATATAAACATATAAATAAGAGGAACAAATACCAGTTCGCGTTATCTGTTACTCGATTTGACCTAAATCTTTTATGGGGCAATTTATACAATTTTACAACAAGCTTCCAGCAAACATTCAAGAACTACCGTTTAACAAATTTAAGAAAATAACTAAGAAATATTTAGAGGATGCACCGTGGATATGAAGTGTACCTGGGTATTTCGTAGTAATGTAATGTATTCATGTTATTTCTTATTTTAAGTTTTAATTAAAAAAAAATAACAACAACATGAAAATCCAGTTAATTTTCAGTCATCACTTCTTATCCGGTTTGCGGAAACTATTTCTCCAACTGGTAGTAACTTCGATTACATTTTATGTTTTATTGATTAAACTTTCATTCAGCTTTTAAAAAAATATTACAAAATATCAAATTATGTGCAATTAGCACATCATTTTGAAATCCTGAAAATAATTCACTGGTAAAAAAATACATAATGGGACCCAATTATTATACAAAGGTAGTTTAAATATAAGTCACGTATTTTGTCTTTGAATTGAATCGTGCACTGAAATCTAATTTTAAATATAAAATCAGAGAACAATGTTTCTAGAGTCACTTGGGCGTATTGAGAAATTATATCCAGCAAATGGCCAAAGAAGTCACTTATTTTTTCATTATCGGTCACTGAATTTATATTTTGTTATACCGATGCATACTTTTTGCAATTTGCGTATATATTATACCTAAATAAAGTCTTGGATCCGATACTTCCTCTCGTATCAGACTTCGTCCCAATATTTTTTTTTAGAGTAAAAAGAAAATATTATATCTTATATAATAATATACCTCTACCTATTATGTCATGGTGAGTAATTAGTTTTTACCTTATTCATAAATGTCCTTGTCACTTTTAAATTTAGATCAGAGTCCAGGAAAAAGAGAAAATATGTGACCTCAACAGTAGAGCTTGTTGCGACATTTCATATAACGATACTAAATACAAAAGGAAAAATTAATCGGTACAAAAATATATATTTCTTAAAAATTATAATACTAATAACTATTCAAAACTATTACTATTCAAAACTATTACTATTCAAAACAACTAATTCCTTAAAACAAATACTTAATTACGAAGAAACAAAACTCGGTCATGAAGGTTCTATAATTACTTCCAACAAGCCTACAACAAATGTATTGATTATGTGACATCAAGTTACTATAAGAATAAACTACTGTTACTATAAGAATATACTATAATAATAAACTGTTTTAGTCTTATATTTTTTTGAACCTGGTTACAAACCAAGATTAAATTATCATTCTATAATTTATGGTTATTATTTACATATATCATACCTATATATCATTACCTGAAAAAAACACATTAGGCAACCAATTCCTGAATTGCCACTAACAACTACAACAATGATTTAAGAAAATACTGACTGATTATAAAAGTTTGTTGTCATAAAAATATTGTTTTTCGATTTTATTATTGTTTCTATTTTGGACAAAACTATGATAACATGCTGATGAATTTGCACTATAAGACTGATGGTTTATAGTTCCCTTTGTTCTAACGCAATATTAAAGTGTCATATATAAAATTGTGGTTAAATATTTTAAATCTAAATACGACAACTAAATCTTACTATTTTGTTACTGCATCTTTGAATATAAACTGACAAAAAATATTAAATGTTTTTATCCTATTCCGTGAATCCTCTTGGTTCCTCAAATGACAAACCTTCGAGGTCGCCGATATTAAAAGTAAAAAATAACCACAAACTAGGACCATTAACTAAACTATATGCAGTATATAATTAATCTGGCCCTAAATACTGTTATAATAAGGAAATAAAAAAAATATTACATTGGAATCTGGAATCTGTTATTTTTATACGATTGTTCATTGTGTTTTCCCATTTTGGCGCTAACACATTGTACAATATTTTGCGATATTAAAATGAGGTAGGGTGATAAAGAGAATAGAATCGCTGTGATTGCATTACACAAAGTAGGTATGGAGCCAAATGCAATTTTTAAAACTCTTTGTACACTTGGTATTACTCAAATGTTTGTGTACCGGGCTATTAATAGATACAATGAAACTTTCTCTGTTTGTGACATAAAAAGATCTGGCCGTCCACGTAGTGTTCATACGAAAAAGGTGGTCAAAGAAATCTTGTCCGAAAGTAAAAGATTTTATCTCGGGAAATGAAGATAGCACCTAGAACCATATCGCGTATTATAAGAGATGACTTTGGACTTGCAGCCTATGAGAGACGCACTGGTCATTTCTTAAGTGATAAATTAAAGATGAATAGGGTGGTAAAATGGAAACAACTACTGAAGGGGTTCGTAAAGGGAGGTCGCAGAAAAATTCTGTTTACGGACGAGAAAATTTTTACTATTGAGCAATATTTTAAAAAACGAAATGATCGTATTTATGCTGAAGCTTCCCAATTAGTCAACATAGTACAACGTGGGAATGTGACTGTGATATGTGACATGTGTGTGGCATAGTGACTGAGCCATATTTTTATAAAAATGGTATCAAAACATCGGCACAAGTGAATCAGGATACCATTCCTGAGAAGATAGTTAAGCCCCTTAAATAATAACATGTTCAATAACCTGATAACCAACTAAGGTTCTTATAGATGGGTTATAAAGCTCGGTCCAGGCAGTCTTGGTTGGAAGATAACGTCTCGGACTTCATCAGAGCTGAAGACTGGCCGTCGTCTAGTCCCGATCTTAATCCGCTGGATTATGATTTATGGTCAGTTAAAGAGAGTACAGCTTGCCATTTTAAGAGAGTACAGCTTTTACAGCTTGCTCTAAACGTCATGATAATTTGGAGTCCCTAAAACAATCTATACGTTTGGCAGTGAAAAAAATCCCCATGGAAAGAGCGCGTGCTCCTATTTATAACTGGCCTCAATGTTTAAAGGACTGTATTGCAGCCAATGGACACCGCTTCGTTTTTTTTTTAAATATTTTTAATTGTTTTATATTTGTATATTGAACCAACACACTGTAAAATTAATAAATGTTATTTGCAATATTTTTTTTTGTTGCAGTATTTATAGGACAAGGTATATATAGTGTCTTATATAATTTTATAAATAAAATTGATCTTTTGCAGAATGCCCTTCTGTACTAATTATTAATATTTCCAAAAAAAAATAAATATAATGACTAATCAATTAATGGATCCAATTGCTAATTAACACACACTAATTACATTTCATTATAAATTAATAGTGACCACTCACTACATTAGCGCAATCTGACCGCCCTGTGTTTATTATTATATCCTTACTTAATCTTGTATGATAATCTTAAGATCAGTAATCTTATCTAATATACTAGTTACCAAAACAGAAACCATTTAAAAATAAATTGAAATTTATACAAAACAAGAAAATATGTTTAATTAATCTTTTGGACTAATTGATTCAAATTAATATGTAAATAATTTTGAACTATAATCTTTTGGTATGGTATGATCATAAGTATATAAGTGACATTTGGCATTGTCAATGGCGTATCTGATTCGTAAAGCAATTTTATAGCTTTTTACATTTATTAAATTGGTTGCTTTATTAAATTGGTAACCTTTAAACAAATAAATTGCGCTACTTTAAATTGACAACGTATGATGTTATATTTTCTAGTTATATAGTTATATAGTTATATAGTAAATTAAATTAAACCAATTGAATTTACTTCTTTTCTCATTACATGCTGTTTTGGAACGGATGCCCCGTTCACTACTTGACATGTTAGAAAATGTAACTATGTTCAAATCAAAGAAAGATTGTAAATGTTCTGAAACAATTATCAATACGCGTAAATCTCTAATTCAATACGAAATTAACGGAAAAGATGTAAAGATTATGTTTTTTGAAATATTTCTAACATAACATTTTTCTAAATTTTAATCATATATATTTTTAAGAATATTATAATCATTATTTTAATACATGTTTACCCGGTTGTACTTACTATTACTTTTCGTAACATTTGCCATCCTGAATAGCTTCAGATACATCCGAAGACATTTTTTATGTGCTCGAAATTCGGGGGAACTGAAACTTGAATGTGACTATAGAGTTGACATCGTGTTATTATACGTATCTATTTATTTTGGGTAAATGATTAAAAAACTTCTTTATTTTTTGCTACTTTTTTGTATGGAATTTCTGTAGACAGTACAATAATGTAATATTATAATAATATTATTATAAATTATTAATAATTTTTAATTATTGAATTTTGCCACAAAATACCATAAAAAGTATTTATATATTTTTTTACCATTCAATTTTACCAACTTTGATTTTTAAAGTGAATACAGACTGTTTTATAAAGTAGACAACGATTTTTTATCGGATACCAAACTTTGTTACAAATCGCTTTTGTTTCAGAATAAAGTTTTACAGCGGTATGCTAACATGAAAAAACGCGCCTAACTTAATTTTTTCTTCACTTCAACTATATTTTGTTAATATAAGATTTGTTTTAGTACCTATGACTTTAACTAATAGATTACAGACAGACTAAGTAATTACCTACGACTATATATTATTCAGTAGTTACACATGACTGTAGACTGTATATATAACAAATTCATATATATTCATACAAATACATATAGAAAGTGTGTGTGTGTGTTCTGTGGTTGTAGTAGAATTAAATCTCAAGTATTGGAAGCTACAAGCGATATCAATTCAGAGGCAAGCAGGAGTCTTGGGTATCTGTAAATAAGCTTAAATTGAATTCCTTCGCAATATACTGTAATATCTATTGTATAAAATGTTATTTCGGACCAAGCTAACTTAAAGTTTAAGCACTTAAGTTGCTATTGTTTTGTATGGAGTATAAATACTTAAAAGCTTTCATGAGTTATTTATTGTATGTAATCAATTCGTGTAATATTTTCCAGTTTCCCAAATTTAAGAGTATATTTTATATACTCAATCGCAATGCACGGGCAAAATTATACGTTGATGAATAAGGAATGCTGATCCTTGAAAATTAAAGCAAAGCAATTTCTTGGTGGTATCACTATGGCGACATAACGCCAGATTAGATTATGGTACAAACGTTTAAATTCCTGGATAACATGACGACTTCCTTGTTTTTCTACGCAAGAGATTAGCGTACGTAAATAAATAGGTAGGTTCTTATATACGACGGAATTCCGTTATCATCATATTGATAAATAAACGCCTTTTTATATTTACATATACAATTAACTGTGTAACTGCTTTCTTGTGTTATTTATTACACAAGCGAGCAGTTAATTTGTTTTGAACGCGTTTTGTCAATTTATTCAAGTGTTATTTTAAATAAAATATCAAATTTTAATTTCGACCGTTCGACAATTACCAAAACGCGTTGCGAGCGTTTAAAAGTAGCCAGAACGCGTTCTGTGCATTTGAAGGCAGCCAGAACGCGATGTGGCCGTTTTTTCCGTCCACTGAGCGTTTTCGGTCTTCGGGCCTGACATATACACTATACTAGTTCAGGAACACAAGGACAACATAACTTATGCATGTTTTTGTAATAAATAATATTAATATTAATTTAATAAAATGAATTAAATTAAAATAATTCATTATTAAAGCACCAGTTCCATAAATTAATATTAAACGTCAGGTTGAGCCAATTAAATACAAAATTTTAAAAAATATTTTTAAAGAAAACATTATACTTGGCACAATAATAATTTCAAGGTACTTTAAATTCAAGTCACGTATTTTTTATTCGAATTAATGCGTGCACTGAAACGTTAAAAATAAAATCAACGGTTAGGGACAATTCATGACAAATTATATGAAGTAATAATGGTCAAAATTAAATATAAAAATAGAAAGATAGGACTTAAAATATTTTTTGATAAATGACAATGAACCTGGCGTAGAATCAAAAGCCCAATCCTTTCTCGTTAATTTTAAGGGTGTTAACACATCTTCGGTCTTATACATACAGATGTCGACTTAACACCAGATGAACCGCTGGCATTTTAGTTTAAATAAAGCAAATTTTATTCTAAATGCATACATATTAATCTAAATGTATCTTAAAGTACCATATAATTTCTTTTGTAACAGAAGTTAATATAATTTCGTTAGTAATAACTAAGGTAATAACCTTATGGAGGCCGTAGTATTAAAAAAAACTAGGGGTATTATGACACTTTTAAATTTGGGTCCATAGTAAAGAGGTAACACTTAATCTCAAAAAAGGGAGTTATTGCGATATATCGCATAACGTACCATTCTTCAATCAAAGGTATAAACCTGTTACAGTAGTAAATATTATGTAACAAACGTATTTTCTTAGATTTTAAATAAAACATTTAACGTTTGATTACAATACATTCTAGACGCATAATATAATGTAATCTCGACGTATCTTAATCTATTAACCAAAATTTTTGTAACATTTACAATTGTTGCTTAAAAATAAATTACTAATAATATATATGATGAAATATTTTTATAAATAATAAAGTAGAAATACAGATAACTTTAAATAACGCCAAACGATGCACGGTCATGAAGGCTTTCTTATCTTAAGTAGAAAGTTCCGACAAGTTTAGAACAAATGTATGTTATATGTACTGGAGCCAGTCAGAAATATAAGATTACATAAAAACAATATGAATTTTAAATACTTTTGCTCAGGCGTATTTTTTTAATGTGAAATAAAAAATCATAAACATGAACAAATTTTTTTCGTAGTACAAATATAAGAAAACATAATTGATACAACGTAGGTACTTTCAGATTCGAAATATATTAAATATATAGAAAAGTAATTAATTTTTAATTATAAATCTTTATTTATTATAGGCTGTTATATTTTGTAAAAGATTTATAAGAGTGACAGTTTTCAGAATAGCATTTTTTTTACCATTGAGCGCTGTACAATAAAAAAAAAACACATTTTACATCTTTCAGGAATAAAATATTCTAAATGGAATTCTTTTGGTTCTTAAACTTTGTTCCTAATCGCTTTTCTTTCCAAAAAGGTCATTGTTATGCCAACATAAAAGTAAAGTGTACTTTTCTGTAGTTTTATAATATAAATTTTGAAATTCAAGTTGTATGTAAAGCAGGAACTGCAAAATAAGGCCTTATATTCGATTAAGGATTTTATTTATAAATGACTAGCTGACCCGGCAGACTTTGTACTACCTACATCGATAAATAAAAAAAGCTATACTTTTGTATAAAATAAACTTATCCAAAAAAAAGGAATTCGTACTTAATAAAATTTCCATTGCACAGTTGAGGTTGATTTATGTTACCCAGCATGATGATAACTGATCCTACTTTTAACTGCAAATTTTGATGTGGTAGTCCATGCTATTCCCATGTATTTATAAAAACTCCGTGCGACAGCTGACTACATATTGGTAATGAACAGTTGAGAAGAGCGGTCATGAGCTTCTTTGCTTGGAACTTCTCATGAGCACAATTAATTGAGATGGATTGGGGAAGTCAAAATGGTTACCATTATTTTTTTATTATTTTTTTTTTTGCAATACTTGTTTCATTTTGACGTGTCTAAATAAATGTAAAACATTTTAATGGAATAGTTTGTTTTTAACTTTGACTATTCTATATATTATATTATATATATTAAATATATTCATTGCAGGAGAAAGTATGTAAAAGTTTAATAAATGGGCGTAAATGTTGTGACAAAATTTTTATGTTCGTACCAACTATGACTTTTAAAGGGAATACAAACAAGAACGCTGGGGTCGACTCCTATTTTTGTAGTAATTTAAATTTTTGATTTTTAAATTACAAATGAGTTTTTGTGGAATATCAAAGTTCGTGGTTAATCGACTTTTTTCCAGAATAAAGTTTTCACAGCTGTATGATAATATGTGAAAGCGGTGCCTTGTTTTATAAATATTTATTATTGCAACTTGAATTTTTCTAATATTAATTTAAGGATTTATCCAGTTTTAATGTATATTTATTTGTATACTTCAATTGCTAACTTATGTGTTAGTTTATGTAAATGATTTTTTAAGTAATAATTTTTACCCACTGAACTAAACTACTTTTTTGGTATATTTTTAACTTCTGCGATTTGAATGATTTACATGCTAACTAAAGAGATTGTTAGTTAGATAACTAGATAACTTAAAAACTATGATAGTGAATCTTTTTTTTGTATATAATAAATATATAATTAATAAATAGATTATTATAATAAATAGTGATAATATTGCATGCATGTTGTGATTCATTTTTAAGCAACTCTTAAACATGGATATAACCTTCGATTATTTATTTTATTAATATCAAATTATACATTATTACAACCTCTAATTATACATTAATTCTACATATGTCAGTTCGGTTGGAAAATTAAGTCAGGATGACTAAACAACACCTTGTATTATTTAGATTATTACACTGTATATTTTACTGCATGAAATTCTACTGAAATCTATTGTTTTGAGAGTATAGATAAAATTCAAGATGAAAATAGTTGTCTATGAATTTGTATGCTTTAATAGAAATATTTCCTATATTCTTACTTTTTACTTAATTTATTGTTTATTTATTTATTTAAAGAACTATTACACCTTTAGAAAGTATACAAGAAAAGTTGCAACATAAAGGAAATATTTAATTTATCATAATGTTATTGAAGAAACAAATATGTATTCTGCTTACAATTGCCTATAGCAGTCAATTGTCAGCAAAATAAGAAATATTAGATAGTATTTTATGTTTTACTGATAAAAGCATTGAAGTACATTTAAATGTAAAAATATGGTGAAGTAAAGTAATAAGGTGAAGTACATTTAAATGTAAAGTAAAATAGCAATGGTGTTATTACAATCGTTTCTCAATGAGGCTTGTCGCAGATCACGTTTAAGAGACAGTCTCAGTCAGTATATTACGACGACTACGACTACGTCTGACAAGCTGGGAATTAAAAAACTAAATTTAGAAAACATTTCTAATGTTTACAATCTTAATTTTTAACGAACTAAAAAAACTCAGAACAATAATTAGTTATTACAGAATATTTTAATGTAATATAAGATTTTGTAACATATTTTTTTATTGCTGAAATAAACACATTTTATTGAATTATCTCAACAAATATGAAATTATAATTTTATATGAGAATTTCTCGCTACGTTGTTATTCTGTGATTGTTGCTGAAGCCTGAATTACATCTCATGTTTTGCAAACTGCAAGCGATATCAATTCCGACACAAATGGAAGTTTTGGGTTAGTGCAGGTAAACTTAAATTGAATTCGTTTTGTGAAACATTTATTTTCGATGTGTTATTTGTTCAAAGGTAACTATAATTTTATATCGGTTAAGAGTACTGAAAACAAACTTCATAGACTCTTAGAAAACGTTCATCGGAAAATGAAATAAATGTATGTATTCTATTTTTTAATAATAAAAACTTTATTACATATCAAATATCTCATATTATATCATAACACATAATTTATACTTTAAAAAATATCCCTAACATAGTTTTTAAGATATCTATTACTAACAGAATTTTGAGCATATTATATCAAATTTCATAGTAATCTAATAATTAATACTTGTAACAAACAATGTGTAATGTGACAGATACACACTAAATATGAAAAGTGCACGGGTGTCCGTGGATACAAGTTGAAATATATATATATATATATATATATATATATATATATATATTTCCGGTTCCGGTGCTCATACAGTGAGGACGTTGCTCAGTGCTCTCCAAAAGAAATAATTATAATCTAAGTGCAAAATAAACAAAAACAACCAAAAAGTGAAATAACTTAATCAAGAAAACACGACAGGCAAGATAAGATATAAATTAGTGTAATTAACACAAGATTTACTTTGTGATTACTACAAAATATAGTGATAAACGTAAGAACAATAGCTTGTCGATCAAGTGTCAACTACCAGGAAGTTATAGATAAATGTACACAATACCAACATAACGGAAAAACGCAGTGTTACTATTCAAAATATAAAACACACTACCTATTATCCAACAACGAGTGACATATCTGAAGGGCAGCCAACATAATATTTGCATTCCAATTCAAGCAGTTGCGAAACGTTTTGTTATTGCTCTGTATAAATACCTAACTATGACCGAAGAAATGTCAATATCAACATTCTACAATATGATGAAATTAGAAATGGATAAACAAGCTACGCTGATAAAGGATAATACAGAAAAAATTATGGTGACCATAGATGATAAAATAAAACCATTAATTCAAGAAAATAAAACCCTAAAATTAGAAATCGAAGTACTTAATAAAAAAATAAATTCTCTAGAAAATGCAACCAAAAGAAACAACATTATAATTCATGGAATTAATGAGAATGAAAAAAATTACGCTGAATTATATAAAAACACCATAACATTATTAGAAAATTTAGGAATTAAAATTGATAACTATGATATAAACAAATTACACAGAATTGGAAGACAAACGAATGGAAAAACAAGGCCCGTATTAATTACCCTCACAACATATAATAAAAAAATCGAGATTCTAAAAAACAAAAAGAAATTATCACAACCAACATACATTACTGAAGATTTTTCTAAAGAAACTTTACAAAAACGCAAAGAATTACAACAAGAACTACACCGAGAAAAAGAAAAGGGAAATTATGTATACATTAAAAACAACAAAGTTGTATTAAAGCCAAAAGGGAATGAGAAAAGAAAAAGAGAGACATCACTTTCACCCACGCAACAATATCAACAAGTGTCAAGCGGTAACAACAAAAGTACAGAAGCCCCTACAAAACTACACAGAACTGACCCCTTCGCATTCATGAGGTCTAGATCACATTCTTTGACTGAAATAACAAAATCAAAAGCATAGGAATCTCGAGACATCGGTAACCGGACAAACATAACAATCACAAGCAAAGAACAGCTGAAAAAGGAAAACCGACCCAACCCGGTTGGTCACCGTGGGGCAAGAGACCAAAACCCCCTAGGACTGCCCTATCCCAAAAAACACAACATACACGAAAAGAACAAAAAAAACATAAATGTTATAAAAGATAAGAAAAATATTATTTACATAGCAACGCTTAACACTAGGACCCTAAGAACAGACAAATCTCTTCAAAAACTGGTACATGCCTTAGGTTTTATAAAGTGGGACATTATTGGACTATACGAAGTGAGAAGAACAGGAGAGAAGATTGAACAACACGAAAACTTCATATTCTACCATATTGGAACCACACCAGGCCTACACGGTGTCGGTTTCCTTATAAAAAATTGCTACAGTAAATACATACAGTCCTTCATTGGAATCTCAGAACGAATTGCACAACTAAATATCAACTTGCCTGGGTATGCAACTATGTCAATAATCCAAGTATATGCACCTACAGAGTTGGCATCTAAAGATATAAAAGATAATTTCTACGAAGACCTGGAGAGGACTCTGGAAAAAGCACACAAATCAGTCGTACTGATGGGAGATTTTAATGGCCAGATTGGTAAAAGAATAACAACCGAAAATAATATACTAGGCAAATTCAGCACAGGAAAGCGAAATGAAAACGGACAAAGACTAGTAAACCTGGCACAGGCATATAACCTTAAGATATTAAATAGTTTATACAAGAAAAACAAAAATAAAAAATGGACCTGGATGTCTCCAGGCGGGAACGTAAAAAATGAGATTGATTTCATATTGTCAAATCAATCTAAATTCTTCAAGGATTTAGACATAATTAATAAGTTCAATTTCAATACAAATCACCGAATGGTGAGAGGAGCCGTGTACCTAGAAGAGACGAAAAGGCGGAGACAGTACCCTAAGAAAGGAATTATTACACCAGGTCAAATCCCAATCATCGTCCCGGAAATCTTGCTGACGAAATTGAAAGATAATCTACAGATTAATAATAACAGTGAAAATATCCAAGAAAAATATAATAAAATAGAAAAAACACTTCAAGAAACATCTAGAAAACTATATACCCTAAAAAACAAGAGTGATAAAATAGGAGACGAAGCCAGGCAACTTATTGAAACTAGGAAAACTTTACTAAGGAATAAAAAGCAAAACAGAACACAAATAACGCAGTTAAGTAAACAAATAAACGAAAAAATTAGGACCCATAGGAAACAAATTAGAAACAGAACTATCCAATACCACATTGAGAAAACTGGAGGCATAAAAAAAGCTCTGAAAGAATTGACAGAGAATACTTGCTGGATTCCATCCATCAAAAGTAAGACAACCAATAAGAACACCACAAAACGACCCGAAATTATGGAAATAGCAACAACATTTTATAGCAAATTATACGATGATCCAGACTACACAAATGCTCAATACCCATTGAAAGAGGACGAAGAAGTTACCCTCCCAATATTAAAAACCGAAGTAAAAACCGCAATACTGTCCCAGAAAAACTACAAAGCTCCCGGAGATGATGGAATAACAAACGAAATTTTAAAGGGATGCCTAGATTATATAATTAATGCTATTACCAATATATATAATGATATTCTGACTAAAGAAACAATACCGCAACAATGGACATCATCAACAATCATATTGCTCTATAAGAAAGGCGGCAGGACAGAAATAAACAATTATAGACCGATCAGCCTGATCTCAAACCTGTATAAGATATTTGCAAAGATAATATTGAACAGAATTAGCTCAAAATTGGACGACAATCAGCCGAGAGAACAGGCTGGATTTCGAAGTAACTATTCTACAATGGATCACATTCATGTCGTCAAACAAATTATCCAAAAGAGCAATGAGTACGGAAAGACATACTACTTGGCATTCGTAGATTACTGTAAGGCATTCGACTGTCTGAAACATGCACACATTTGGGACGCTCTACATTCACAAGGAGTACATCAGAAATATATCAGGATAATACATAACATCTACAAGGAATCAACAGCAAAAATCCAGACCGAAAGGAAAGGAGAGGTCTTCAAAATAAGAAAGGGAGTACGGCAAGGTGACCCTCTTTCACCAAAACTATTTTCATCTGTACTGGAACATATATTTCGTAAAATTAACTGGGACGAATATGGAATAAATATAAATGGCAAAAAGCTCAACCACCTCAGATTCGCTGACGACTTGATTCTGCTAAATGAAAATCAAAAAGGCTTAGAAGCAATGTTAATGCAATTAGACAGAGAAAGCAGAAATGTGGGTCTAACTATGAATCTAGACAAAACAAAAATAATGACAAACAATACAAAAACACCAATTTTGTTAAACGAATATCCCATACAATATGTGGATGAATATACATATTTAGGACAGATCATTGCACCGGAAAATCAAATGCAAAAAGAAATTAATATCAGAATAAATAAAGCTTGGAAAAGATTCTGGTCCCTAAAGGAAGTTATGAAAAATCCACATATACCCCTTAAAGATAAGACTACAGTGTTCAACTCTTGCATACTACCAATTTTAACCTATGGAGCACAAACCTGGGCCCTCACCAGTAAGCAGAGTGGAGCACTCAGAGTGTGCCAAAACAAAATGGAGAGGAGCATTCTAAACCTCAGGCTAAGAGACAAAGTTGCACTTAAAAATATAAGATGCAAGACAAAAGTCATGGATGTCACTTACACAGTGAAAAAGCTTAAGTGGAACTGGGTAGGCCACATGATGAGGAACAATAAAGAAAAATGGACAAAAAATGTTACTGAATGGTATCCTCGGGATGGGAAAAGAAGGAAAGGAAGGCAAAAAACAAGATGGGAGGATTATATTAGGAAGGTAGCTGGAACAACTTGGCAAAGGGAAGCCACCAATAGAGATAGATGGAAAAGCCTAGGGGAGGCCTATGCCAAATGGCAAACCGATAATAATGTTACCGATGTCGTAGATAGGAATTGATTAAGTTAAACAATAATCTAATTTAAATTTATAAATTTATAATTTATTTATCTATGTTATTAAATTTTATATTATTATTAAAGATTAATAGTGCATGAAATATTATCATATTAAAATAAGAATGAACTACATTTACTAAAAGTGCATGGAATTTGTTATATTAAAATCTATATGAAATTTATTGTAATACATTGAAAGATTATATAGTATAAGAATCCTAGAAATAACATTAATGAAATTGAATGTAATAATATTATCAGTAATAAAGGCTATTTTGATTTTGATTTTGATTTGATATATATGGGGGGTAGAATGGGGTCAGACATCAGAAGTATAACGCAGGAACACTTTTAAAGATTTATTACAATGAATAATTACCTTGCTTATCACGTTCACTGCGACATCATAATTAAAAAACTTTCAGCTGGTGCGTTAGGGATCTAAAAGATCTCGAAACTAATTTATCCCCGGGTGCGTTGGGGACCTAATCAGTCCCCTAAAAGTACAATTCTGAAAATAATTTATATCTTCAACAAAAACAATGACATATACTTAAAAATTTCGTGGGTCAAAGATAGTCTACTGTTCTATATTTTGCTAGGTTCGCACGCAGTTATGACATAAGAATAAGCCACAAATCCAAATCAAAAATTAGACATCGATTGTATCTCGTTCCGCAACCAGAGATAGAGAAATATGTGAAGTGACTAGTGATGGGAATTAAATAAAATGTCATTTGTCGATAGAAAAAGTTTTTTTACGAATTAATTATTTATTGTAAACTATAAAAAATGTTTATCATTAAAACATGGTAAGCACATTGACCTTTTACATTGTGCGCAAATCGTAATGATTTGCGCACAATAAAAATTTGATCATAAAAATCGATTGACTTTTTACACTTTTTCGTTTTAAGGTAACTCATTGTTTATCAAAACAAAACAATTAGAAAATATAAACACGTTGATTTATTTACGCGAAGTTATTTTCAAAGCCTGCATGCGTCCCCTCACATCGATACTTGAACAACACTAAAACGAGACACGCAGCGCCCGCGCCGCCCCCCCACCCGCTCTTGCGTCTACGAGGCCTATAATTCCACGAGTATTAAAATATCCCCTAACGCAAGTAAAGAAAAAATTATAGTACTGTGCGTTAGGGACCTAATCCATCCCTAATTTTTTTTATTATGTCTATAAACTCACCTTCAAGTAGGATACAAATGTGTATATTTGTCTTGCTCATACATAAAGAACTTTGCAAGTTAGAGCCTCCCGCAAGGAGTGAAACAACAGCATTTCAGTCCCCGCACAATACGAAAGTCCCGCAAGACATCTTATAGACCTCGTAACACAGTGAACGTGTTAAAGAGGGTACTGATGCATTAATTACCCTCTATAAAAACAATTTTTTCATTCTATATTTATATAAATTTCAATATGCTTAACATAGCTATGTTAGATATTTTCAAACAAGGGTGACCGTACTGACTGCAAGTCACATCGCTGTATGTCGTAACCATCGGTCCCTGGAAAAACCTTCGCAAGAGTACTTTCTCGGTGCGTCAGGAAAAAAATTAAGAAAAAGGTCGTCAGTTGTAACTCTGTTTGTCGAATTGGATAAAGCAATCGACATTGTGCCTCAAGAAGCTCGCTGGCATAGCACCAGTTTGAAAAACTAGGCTGCAAGAAGAACTTTGTGCGCCTCCTAAGATTCCTGCATGACGATATACTGTGTCTATATACGTCGATATACGTCTGTAGACGGTGAACAGTATGTTTTATTACTATTATTATTTTATTATTATTATAATATTGTTACGTATAACATTGTTATAATATAGAAAATGATAAGTAGGTAAAATAAAGATAACGTTATTTATGAAATTACAAAATTCAGTTGACAATAAATGTGTGAAATATTGTTGTTGCAATTGTAATTAAGAATTTAGAATTATTTAGAAATGTATATCATTGTTATTACTAGTATATTATTAAAGTAGTAAAAGTTATTCATTTGACAAACTATCAGAAGCTATCCTTAAGGTATTCAATTATTATATTTACATAATAATTCAAAAGTCTTGTCTTAAGTGTCTTGTCTTAAGTGTTGTTTGTTTTATAGTGTAACCTTTATTTTTATTTTTTTCTATATTGTGCAGCAATAGTAAGTTGTTTTGCTTAGAATAATCAAGTCTTTGAATTCAAGATACTGGTAAGCTTTTAAGACTATAAGAGCATACGCTCTGATTAAACTCCCCACATGTACTTGTATGGAAATTTACCGGATAAAAACTATTATTTTTATTTATATTAACCAATAATATAATATTTCTAAGCATAATAAAACAAAAAAAAATAAGAAACGCCACCTACGTCTGTTAGCATTTCAAATCTAAAATATAGCAATGTAAATACGCTTTTCAGTTTTCACGTCATTTATATAACAACCTGCAACCGATGCCATGTCGTAAATATACAACCCTTTTTGATATTGTAACAATATATTACTGTCACTTCCAGTATCGGTGTGCAAAGTAATACTTATTTCAAACTATTATAGGTCATGACGTATATTGGAATTTAAAAAAAAACGTTTTCAAAACCATGTTAGATTTCTGGGATCTATAGTTTAAGTTTTAAGTAACAATAAGATTTAAAAGCTTCATTATTTCTGGATACTTATTAATGATAATTTATTTTACCTCTATTGAAGTAACTCAAAATATCTTAAAATATTGAGATTAAAGTTTCAAAATATTTTTTTACGAAAGTAAATAAATTTTAATAAATATTACTTTTAAAACTGTATTCAATCTGAAACATTTTATGATCGAATAATATTCACTAAAGAACGGAATTGACTTTTCAATATTGTACTGCAGATATTTTTATTGATAGAACATAAAATAACATTCATCATTTTAAAAATATTGCGAATTAATAATAATAATATACATATTTTTTTTAAACATACACTCTTTGAGGTAGACAAATGGAAAATAAAAACAAGTAAACTGCTTCGAAATGTGTAAGTAATTTTTGTGGGATATTTCCAAATGCTTTTTCTCGAAACTATAGTTCCGAGGAATTACCTTGCATGGAAGACAATTAATAAGAATAGACTTAAACCGATCAATATTGGTAATATTCTCGTCCTAATTTAATTTTAATTTTCTGAGAATCGGTCATAGGTTCGTAGACATATTGGTATATAACTTTTATCCCCGACATTTGTCAGCGAATTCCTTTAAATTTGTTTTTTTTTGACTTAACAAAGTCATGAGCATACACTATGAAACTGTACAATTTAGTAGAAGTGATCCTTATTATAGAAATCACAAGAATTTGAGATATCATAATTTTTTAAATTAATATATAAACTTTACGCAAGAGTCAAATTAACATACGCCGCCGCCGCCTTGTAGGTACGGGCTACTATGTATTCCTAACAAGAAAAAACTTCAAGCTCAACAAACGCTAACACTGCGCCATATTGTAAAATTAATTAATCGCTGTCCATTTAATCGTTAGCAACCGAACGATAGTAAGAGACCTAAACATAAAATCCATCAAAGAAGTTATCGAAAAAACAGCCGAAAAGATGTACAACAAAGGGACCACCAGTAAAACATAGAAAACCGCCACTGGATCCCTTTCCAAAAAGAGCTCTAAACCCAACGACGTGGCTGTAAGTTACAGTCAGGGAAAGAAAACCGCATTAAAAAGGGCCCCGCCCTTGACACTGCAGCTGCCGCTCCAGCGACGAGAAGAACGCCTTCTAGGTAATATGCCAATTAAAAGTCGTTATGTATCAATCGATTGCATATTAAACATATTAAGGTGGTCTAAGCAATGGGTGACCGTTTCCAAAATTTTTACCTGTTTATACATTTATATATTTTAAATGTCTTTAAACATAAACCGTCCCCTCGCTCTACCAATTGAGTTACCGTATCGCTACCCGTCTCGGTGAATTAAACATTCTATATATAGTAGTATTTATTGGTGAAATCTATTAGGCTACTTTCGAAAATTCTAACCAATATATCTAAATTTGCTGTAACGTTAGTCTAACATTGAAAAGATGCCACAACCGAAATTAATGTTTGTTGCCCTGTTAAGCTCATTTAAGAATTTAAAAGATATAACATAGCACATGCTTTTATTTAGTACAAACTCAAAAAAATCTATTCTATAAATATTAGGAAAGATATTTGTTATAGTAATACCCAAATTGATATACCATAAATAATTTCGAAATGTCAGTGCCGATATTCAAATTAGATTCGTATTCGATCATAATTGGAAGTAGTGAAACCGTTAATCAAAATTCAATTAATGTTAAGACTACTAAGTCATGGCATTTGCTTTCTTTGTGCTATGAATAAAATTGAATTCCTTAAGTGATTTATGTGGAAGCTTCGGAATATCGCAACTTATTTGTGTACAATACAAATAGTATTCAACTTTACTGTCACTGGCTTATTTCATCAAACTCTCAATCAGTCTTGCTAAGTGATAGCATTTAGTTTTAAATATTATTTTCTTTGGGTTCAACGCGACCGGTGTACATAATTTTAACTTTTTATATAAGAATGGATTAATAGTCTACAATAACGGTTATATTCAAACGATCTTACTAAATACGAATTAATTTTTGTAGTTAAGTTGCAAAAGTGCAGAAGTGTTAATATGAATGTAGTTGTTTGAGTACGTTTTCTAGAATTCTGGGTTCCATGGTTATTTATTTCTTCCTTTAAAGACGTCCTTTGATCGTATGTAAAGCGACAGGTATTGAAAATTCCTTCCTGAACAGGTAAAAAGGGATGGCGCTATAATATATGTAAATCGAATTCTTACAAAGTCAAAGGTGGCAATCAAGTGTGTTTAGCTTAGTAAAAAAAATATATACAATCTAGTTTAGGCTTATAAAATTTCTTGATGATAAAGCTGATCAAACTTTGAAGAACTAGTATATAAAATATATTGAAATTAATTTTAGTATAATTTTATAATAACAATTAGCTTCTTTCATCACGTCTCTCATCAGACTTGTATTGTTATTTTTTTCAATTTTATTTTGGTTGTACAAATAATAAACATTTTAACTTAAAGAATACCTGTTAATATTACTTATCTTATTATAAAATCTACGTTTACTATTTTTATTCATTGTAAAAATATATGAAAAAAAAATTGGCATTCTATAATTTGGCATAGCTGATCTCAATTCAAATTAGGTTTGCTTATAAAATCACTGCTTTCCGCTTTTGATATTGGTTGCAGTTTCTGAAAACGAAATTATTTAGGTCAACCACAAAGCTAAAATAATTATTAAAATGTTTATCTGAGAGACATCAGACAATTCTGAATATTAATTTCTGGAAAATATTATATTTTCAACATCCAAAAAATATATTTAGTTATCATTCAATAAGAATGCTTAAATCATAATGTATGTGGTGCTTGAAATTCCGTCTCATTAATATACTACAAGTTACAAATATTTCGTTATTATTAATTGTCTGTTTGTTTGATTGGGTAAGGACTGAGGTAACGTTTAATAGGCTTATTTTAAAATTTTAACGAATGTTTCTAACTTTGCAGTATACATTAATATTGCAAGGATTCTACACCTGGAAATATTATGCTTAAAAATATATAGGTAAGATAAGAAATGTTAAACTTATATTTTTTTTTTAATAAATAAACAATGCAAATTGTGACAATACGGACAGGATTATATCATAGCGATAAAATTTTATTCTGTTACTGGAAAATATAACAATTGCTTTTTGTTTTTTTTTTTTACTTTTTACTGTAATTACAATTTAACTAAAAATTATAGTTTAAAAGTAAAGAAGAAATACATAACTACCTTCTTTGGTAAATATTTACTTGTATATAATATTTATTATCGCCACTGAGAAATCCTTTCGTCCTTAGTTCTATCCTTTGAGAAGAATACGATCACACTTTAAAGCGCAGTATCATCAGAGCTTAATCAATCACCGCGATAAGACAAAAACAAGTAGTCTATATCTTAAAAGATTTCATATAAACAAACAAATATTACAAATCAAATAAAACCTTTTTAAAAGTATATAAAACACAGTTTTAAGAAACGTTTGTTATTATAACTTAATGAGAAATATAAATGATAAAAATGCTGGACCCTCTGCTATTATTATTATAAGATAGTTTTTTTTTTATTTTTTAGTATACATTTAATACATACATACAAATTATATTTTTTATTACATAACAAATTCAAAGAATCAATCTACTCAATGCAAGCGAACCTACCTGATATTAAATTTAAATTGTATCACAAAATTCTCCAATTTATATTACAAAGTAAAAACTCAATACAACTTTCTACATTTGGATCGGAAAAAGGGATTCAATTTTTTTTATTGCTTATGACTTTTTGAAAACACTTCTTAAAAGTTTTTATTGTCTGGAAATAAAAATAAAATAAGTAAGTTGTAATGGTATATATTGGTGATGGGAATTATAGACTATTTGGAGTTGGTATAAAAAATATGAAAATTGTTTTATTTTATAAATATAATTAAGCGGTTCTTTTTATAATAATCATAAAAGAACTTCGAAAAAATCATAAGGATATAAAATGTAAAACAAAATTCATTTACTGAATGTCGGGGTTATTTTAAAACCATTTATTATCATCAAAGCAAGAAAAAAGTTTTAAAATATTTATAAAGTTTATAACTTTGAAGTTAATGGGACCGGCAGCTGACATTTTAGTAAATAAATGCGAACTTTATTATTTTAACAAGTAGGAAAGGAATGAATTCAACAATTTTATAATCTTTTACAAGAATAAGTAATGAAATTTACTTAAAAATACAAAAATATTAATCAAATTTGCGTGTATAAAATCTATACACATAAAATAATAATAATACGACATATGTAACTTTTCTGTCTACTGCTACGTGAGTAAGTAGCAGTGAGTAAATTCCGTATATAGACTTGTTGTTTTTGAACACATGCTTGTTACAAAATCCTGATTTACATAGAACACGGAATAGCCTGAGGCAGCATATTCAGGTTAATATAGTACGAGGAAAACATCCGTACTTATGGGTAACTTTATTAGGTTTCAGCCATTTTTGAAATACCCAAACATAAATCATTGTAATTGAGAATAAATAGTGGCCTCTTATTATACTTAGTGTGGCTGGCCATAAATACTGTTACAATTAAAAATGAAAAATATTACATTTAAATTTGGAATCTGTCATTTTTAAACGATTGTTCATTGTGTTTTCTCATTTCGGCGCCAATACATTGTACAATATTTTGCGATATTAAAATGAAGTGGGGTGATAAAGAGAACATAATCGCTGTGATTGCATTACACTAAGTTGATATGGGAGCCAAATCGATTTTTTAAACGCTCCATACACTTGGTATTAGTCAAATATTTGTGTACTGGGCTATTAATAGGTACAATGAGACTTCCTCTGTTTGTGACAGAGAAAGATCTGGCCTTCCACGTAATGTTCGTCCAAAAAAGTTGGTCAAAGCAGTAAGGGTACCATGAACCATGTCGCGTATTTTAAGACTTGCAGCCTATGAGAGACGCACTGGTCATTTCTTAACTGATAAATTAAAGATGAATAGGGTGGCAAAGTCGAAACAACTGCTGAAGCGGTACGCAAAGGCAGGTCATTGAAAAATTCTGTTTACGGATGGAAAAAATTTTACAACCGAGCAACACTTTATCAAACAAAATGACAGTATTTATGCTCAAAGCTCTAAGAAAGCTTCTCAATTAGTCGACAGAGTGCAACGTGGGCATTATCCGACTTAAGTGATGGTTTGGTGGGGTGTTAGCTATGTAAGATAGCTGAGCTATATTTTTGTGAAAAAGGTATTTAAACATCGGCGGAAGTGTATCGAGATACTTTTCTGGAGAAGGTAGTTAAGCCCCTTAATAACACCATTTTTAATAACCAAGTATGGCCCTTCCAGCAAGACTCGGCGACGGGTCATAAAGCTCAGTCCACGCAGTCTTGGTTGGAAGCGAAAATCTCGGACTTCATCAGAGCTGAAGACTGGCCGTCGTCTAGTCCCGATCTTAATCCGCTGGATTATGATTTATGGTCAGTTTTAGAGAGTACAGCTTGTTCTAAACGCCATGATAATTTGGAGTCCCTAAAACAATCCATACGATTAGCAGTGAAAAATTTCCCCATGGAAAGAACGCGTGCTTCTATTGATAAATGGCCTCAACGTTTAAAGGACTGTATTGCAGTCAATGGACACTACTTCGAATAAGCTTTTAATATTTTTAATTGTTTTATATTTGTGTAGTAAACTATTACTCAAAAAGTAATAAATATTATTTGCAATTAAAAAAATATATTTTTTTCTTTGTTAAAATATTTATGGCAAGACTAGATATACTATATCATACATATGATTTTATAAGAAATATTCACTTTATTTTTTATACATTGCTAAAGCTATATGATTTAAATGATACTAAACCTCTGAATTGTTTATTTTTATATTATTTCTGGCTCAATCAAATATTTAACACCTCTTATACGATCTCGTATTTGTCAGTTTGACGCCAAAATTCAAGAATTTGAGAAGTACCTAGTTTTGGCGTCAATTCTAGATTGTTCCAACTAAAAGCGGCTGTCCAAGACAGTTCATTTTGCAGCCCTTTTTGAGAAAATAAAACACATTTTAAATAAATTTTAATTTATTATAATATTATTGTTTATTATTATATTAAAATAACTAAATTATTAATTAACTGTGTAAACTAACTAACAAATCATATGAAAAAAAATATCCACTATTCGAGAATTACAACACCTAATACAGTTTTACTTTAATGTTTTACAGTATTTTATAGATTTGATGCAATTTAATCAATAAACATAATTCTATCAAATATTAATTGAATTCATTTTTCTTTTCAACTAATTCGACTTTCAAGTGATCGCGGGTTTCGGTGTTCAATTCTATGAGGTGACCCGTATGCATATTTGCCTCCATAAAACTATAAAAAAAATATGACGGATAAATGTATAAAATATGAAACAAACATTTTTTTTTCAAATAATTGCGAGGCACAAAATCTTTATCTCATTGATTCTTTAGAGACAAGTAAATATTTTTCGTACTTGATTAAAAACAACAATTTAATGTCAATCATTGTCGATATTCTTATTTAAAATTCAGCTCTTATAAATGTTCGGTGGAAAATGTCGAAGAAAAATGTAAAAAGAGAAAAACAGGAAGAAAATACAGCGTTACATAGCTCGTGAGCAGCACTTACTATGTCTGCAGCGAGTGTTGTGGTACAAGACCGGAGAAGAAGCGATTATTATAATAACATTTATTACATAAGTAACATTAAAAGGAAAGAAATCTAATACTTCCAATATAACATATTTGACATATAACTATATATAACTTAAAGTACCAGACGCAAGCTTAAAAGCTAACATTTTCAAATTATTTATATTCAAATGTAATTTGTTTGAAAATATATTGTTTTAAATTACACGTTACAATACACGTTAACTATTCGTTTTTTTATACTATTTTGGAGAACTTAATAAAGAGAAGACAAACGTGAATATGCCGGTTGCGTTGCTAGAAGCTTCCAATATACGCTTCTAACACAAGATGATTGCCCACGCCGTCATAGCTAGAAGCTATGACATATTTCACGCAGTAGATCGCTACAGCGTCTACCTTAAAACGTAATTGGAAATGTGTGTAAAGGCACGTTGATCGTCTAGCGCGTCCCTCATTACTGGCGGAGCAAGAACATTGATGATTTCTTCTTATTTTGAGTTGATGTTTTATATTACTATGTAGGAGACTAAGCTTTTTTAACTATAATAATTTTATTAAAAATAAAATTATTCTCTAAGTGTTCAAGTAAAAAAATGGTTTTTGTTTTAAGTTTTTGCTGATATTTATATTTTTATTATTTTTTGTCACAAACGGCGTATTACCGCATTACTTGTCTTCTCTCTTGCACTGGATTACTATTGAGTTACATGTCAGTTCTTCATATAGTTCAGTAATATGGGGTCAGTAAACTCTTCATTAATTTTAATTAATACATTGCGGTGAAGAATATACCTTTAACAATTTAACACATTTTAAATCATGAACACATGCTACACGTCGTGTGTTGGCGTTAAATTGGTTTTCATTTGTTTCAAACTGCAACCGACTAGTCATTAATCTACCTTCTCGATCCAATATCAACTATAAGTTAGTGACACTTCAGATATTGAGGATATTTGAATAACATTTCCAACCAAACTCCTATAATCAAGTTATTGATTTTGTATATTATGCTTGTTTAGATTTTAGTAATTTATAGCATAATATAATAGATACCAATCTATTATATAGAAGACAATTCTATATTTACCTCAGAATAAGAAGTGTTATAAAATTATTGGTTGAGTGTGATTAAGTTTTCGGCTATTGCTGAGGTTTGAACAATTTGTTATCCGAAATCTGATAGATGATAGTAAGAGAAGAGGGAAGGAATAACTTAACTCACCTTATTTTAAATATTAAACTTGTAATTAAGTCATTATGAATCTTAAAAAATTAGTACCTTTTTTGACAAACTTCCGTATTATTCGACAAAAAATATTTTTAAGTTTTGGTAGCTGCCCTGAAATATTGTAGGTATATAGGTAAAAGTTGGACTTTTGCCTCGGCGAGATACATGCCTCAGTTTCGAATGCACTTTGATACTTTTGTAGATAGATCTAACACTGTTAGATATTTATAATTTTCGAAAGTGCCATGCAGGCCCAAATGCCGCATAAGCTTTTGAACTAGACCTAGGTTTCTTGCCGTGATGAGCAAACGTTTTCCGGAGCTAACGCCTTGACAGACGTTAACATGATGTTAGCAGATAATTTCTGTTGAATAATTTTATTACTGAATAAGATTTTGATTATCTTTTTAGTCTCTTTGCATGTATTAAGGCTTAAATTACACAATTTATTAATATTTATTCTAAAATAGTATTTATTAATTTTGCAAATAAAACGGTCAAGTATTCGTACCAAAAAGAATATTATTAGCAATAAAACGCAGTCTGATAATACAGATATTATTGAACTGACTAAAGTATTTTATTTAACAGTTCTTTAAACCGAAAGGCTTAAGAGAGAAACACATTTATTTTTACATTTCTGACAGTGACATTGAAGAAAATTATATAAATTAAAAAACATCTAATAGAAAGAACTACCATTCAAAGGCGAAAAATAATAATTAATTTACTTAAAAATATTAAAAATGTAAACTGCTTATTCAAGAACAGAAATTGCTGAGCATCTACTTAAATAAATGCTTCTGCCAATGTTGAATACTATTTAGTCCTGCGTTTGAAATAAATAATAAAAGACTTTTAATATTGTCTGTATTTTATTATGTTCATTTCAATTTTAATAATATTTATTAATAGTAGAACTTAATAAAGAAGATTGTGTATATCTAAAAAAAAAACCTTAAAAGACATCTTTCATCACATGAGGGAACTATCCCCCAAAACATTTGGACGTTGGGCTACTATCCGCCTTAACAGGCAAGTATCCCTCTTCTGAGAGGTCAAAGAAAACAGGATTTATTCAGAATCAATATCACTTACACTTTAAAAAATGGATTAATAATCAATGTTTCAATATACACTTTCAATTCAACACTAAGAATTCCATATTTTTAAAACAGTGCTTTTTTAAAAAGTGTTGCAATTATACGACTTTTATCCTAATTAGTATTATGGTGTATTAAATTACATAACAAGCTTTAAGAGTGATAATCTACTCGTTGTTAAATGTAAAATGCCTCTAAACATCTGAGCTCTCATATAAAGTGACATCGTGTAAGCTTACTTTGCAAGTGTTATGAGTTAGGAAAAATAAAAGTGTTGCCAACCAGTTTTTCAAAAGTTATAATTAATAAATACATATCGCGTACTTATTTTTAATATTTTTAATTATTAAAAAAAATATATAAATTAAAAATTATAAATTATTGCTTTAAGACCATAATGTATATTTTTACTTAGTAGAATTAACCTTCATCATCTCGTTCATAGACAATTTATACCTTTTTACAAACAATGTTATTTTTTTTCATCGGACAGAAAATTTTGTATGGTTCTGAATAGTAAGACTGTTGCATCTTTTATGATTAAATTATTTGAAAATGTTTGATTAATATTAATATTAAAAATTAAAAAGTTTTTTTTGTTATTTAAATAAGAGTTAGGTTTTTCCTTTTAAATATATAAAAATTCAATAAAATAGACACTTTATGGTAAAATTTCAGAATGGGTTTCTTAAAAACATGTGCTAGAGACATACATACATACATACATACACACACACATACATACATACATACATACATACATACATACATACATACATACATACATAATTACATACATACCTATATATTTCGCTCCGAGAGTGCTTTTAATATAGAAAGTCCAGACTGTTAAAATTTTTGCCAATGGATCTAAAGTAACACAAACTTAAAATATTGCTGTAACTTCTGAATAAATTTATTGAAAATACTACCTGAACTGTGTTAACAATTTCTACTAAAAGTGACAGCACTGGAAAGTGCAGGTCAGGCTGCTGACAAGTGAACATGTAGTAAAACCAAATTCTGGACATATTACTTCGCGGTAAACATTTTCAAGGCATTGTCTATTTTTAAAGTAAGTAAGCATTGTATTATACATAACTTTATGAACATCATAACACTAAAAGTAGTTAAGTAGTGGCGTTCTTAATTATTATAGCTTTATTTGATGTAAAGCTTTATTTGAGTTCTAATTTATTGTCACAATTATGATTTATAAATATTATTTTAACTAAATTGTTATGAAATGTAGCTCGTCCAATGTACCATCTTTTCTATTAGCTGTAATACCAGGAGCCACACTTCTGACTATTCGTGGGAACACCATCGTCACAATCAAACTTCATAGTTGTCATTATTTATATTTTATTTGTTAACTTTATGTTAAGCATCACTAGACAAACTAATTTTGTACAAATATTATTGTCACTTATTCCATTCATTTGTTTATTCCTAAGATCTGGAAAAAAAGATTTAGGTTACGATAGTTTTAAGATTATTTGTTCTACTGACAAAGAGTTATCACTTTAATAAATAAAAAAAAAATATCATTATTTATTGCATTTCCGATCGCCAAACTAATTAACTACGTTGTAAAACAAATACTAAAGCTTTCGTTGAAAAACTACTTAAAATAATCACTCGGGAATTATATAATATCTCCTACAATCTACACACTATTAGATTCGAGATAATTTTCCTAAGATTGTATTCTCTTCACGTTCCTCTGTTTCCTTAATTGGAAGAGGTTCATAAGTGGCAATTTCATACAGCATCATAGTCTAAATTTGCAAGGATAATCTTATATAAAAAGAAAGTATCTTATGGGAGATTAGAGAAATGAGTTAAGTTATAAACATTCATATGAACATGAAAGGGTTCTTGTTATTATAAATTATTATGGTTATTGGAGGATCAACGCCTTGTAAGTTTATTTCCGAGAAGAGAAAATTTAAAAAAATATATAATTCATATCTTAAATCTACAAATATGATAGTCGTGTATGCTTAGTTTTGAAAGTTGAAATTATTGGCTGTGCTTTTTATTCTTATCTAATATAGTAACAAAAGTAAGCAAAATATTATAGTGTTTGTAACCAAACTCCTCTCAAACGGCCTAAACGATTCTTATGAAATCTGTGCATATTTGCTAGGTTTGAGAATGGGTTGTAAACTATTTCTTAAGCACCTAAGTGACACGGGTGGCTCTCCCCAAATTATTTTTTGTCCTTTTTATTTTATTGTTATTTAATAAATAAAAAATCATATATTCCCAAATTTTTTATCCTTCTACCACTAACCAGCATTTTTTAATTGTGGTTTTAATATTTCAATGAGTTTATTTTTTTTACACTTAATTTATTCCGTTATTATTAAGAATAAAAAAAATACGAATAATCCACAATTTTCACCCTTTTTTTTAAAGATTTTTTTAATTAAATAGTGTCATATTTCTTTTCCTTTATTTTTATTTAATTTACAGATCCGCAATAGATTTGCAAGATGCCAAACGAATATTTAAGACTACCAATATAGATGCTACTCTTTGGAGTGACAAAAGAGTAGCATCTATATTGGCAGTCTTAAATTAGAAATTGTAGCTTTTGTTACAACTCACAATATTTAGTATCTAGACATTGTGAGTAGCTATTTTGTCTGATACTACTGATTTTGTCAGGACAAGGGGATTTCTTTTCTTTTTGATGCACCAGGCGGAACTGACAAAACATTTCTCGTTTTGCTACTCTTAAATCCAAGAATGCTGTCTCATTGGCCGTTGCATCGTCTGGCATTGCAGATCAAGACAAAGATGATCATAACTTTATGCCATGTAATATTCAGAATAACCAAACCTAGTTGCAATGTGTAACATATAAAAACAATGCATTGAATAGGATTGAAGAATATAAATGTAATGAAAATATATAAAAAACAATCGCAAACTATCCGACGGCACTCTGTTACTGCTTTCATGTGATTTCAGACAAATACTTCCCGTCATTCCAGGTTCGTTGAACCTGGAATGACGCTATGCTATGCTGTTGAAATCAAAACTTACTTAAAATCTTCGTCACGTTGACGTAATGTTGAATAAGTACAACTCAAAATGCTTAAATGATTCACGATCCTTTCGCTGTAACGTTCTCAAAACAACTGTTAAATGTTGGCGATGAAAAAGTTGCAGTAAATTAAAATACTGGATGCATAAAATTGTGGCAGCAATTACACGTTTATCAACTCGCAAAATACTCCCATTGACCACATACTTACTGAAAAATAGCAATTTTGACACAAAATGTAAACGTCAATGGTTTAAATTCCAAGATAGAACAGTTGTTGCTATTAACAAGGGACTTGGTGTTTCAAAAATCTCTCGATACAATTTTGCTATTTTAACGAAGATCTTAATTATCCAATTAAGTTTTTGGATTTGTTAGATATGCCACCACAACATTTATAATTGAAGCTTGGATCTCCAGTTGTTTGGTTATTGAAAAAATGAAGAACGTCATCGAAACCCGCATTTTTGATAACATTCAAGGGTGACACATTCACCCTTGAATGTTATCAAAATTGCTGCCACAAATCCCTAAGATGTCCGCAAATGTTTCAATTGAATTCAATTGTTTGTTGGCTAAACACGGACTTATCAAAAATATTGTATACTCTATTAGACTGACCAATTGATATTGATTTATTTTTAATTGCCATTATTAGTAGTAGAAATATAAATAACTACTCTTGATATATTTCACGAAATATAATTTAAAATATATTTGTCCATTTATTCAAGTATAAAGAATGATAGAAGTTAATGTTTAATGTATTGTGATATTATTGGCCGTCATTGCTTACAACGCTCTATTCTTCTTTCAATCATAACCAAACTAAAACCAACTCAAAATATTTTTTTTTTATTTAACTACAAAAATATTTATTAGCAATAATGTATATTGCAAAACAATATTTGCTGGGTCAGCTAGTATTTTATAAAAATTTCATTTGAACATGATAATTACAAAGACATAGTAGTTGCAAAAATGTGTAGACAATATTTTTATATTTTCTAATTACTTTGTTTTTGCGTAATAACAACAATTTTTTTTTACGCTACAATAACAAAATTATTTTTTTTAAGGAAATTTTACAGAAGTTTTTGCATAGAATATTAATTTGTTCTAGTCTATTAGTTTAATCTTAACTTATATGAAACAATTAGCTTCTTTAATATTTTCATACGTAACATGTATATAAGTCTATCGCTACCGAATTGAATTCAACATGATACCTTTCTACAAACCCCAAAGCCGAGGTTGGATTTGATATCGCTTGCAGTTTCCAATACATAAGATACAATTTTATATCAACCACAGAACTACAATGTAGTCTGTTATTAACAACCTCTCTTTTATATTATTATTTTTTATTTTATTTGAAATGAATGATAAATCAGCACAACTTTTTGAGGAAATAAAGGAAATCAAAATTATAAAGTCTGCATTGCACTTCAGTGAGCTACACGGCGGGTAATATAGTAAAGTATTTCGAAATAGTGTTAACTCTTACTACAAAAAAAGCAATACCCCCCCTACTATTATAGTTTTCTAAACGTAAAAATGCATATTTTTGTAGAATAAAAGGCAAGCCTATTACAATTTTTAATAAATATAAAATGAAAAATTAAACAAATATAGTAGTAATATAATAATAATATAGAAAAACTAAAAAAAGACGATATAAAGATCCTAAAGACGGGTAGCTCAGTTGGTAAAGCGACGGGATGGTTTTCCACAAGTTGCAAGTTGAAATCTCCGCCCGTATCGGTTTATTTTCATTCTATATTTACTAAAATTTTAAATGAGCTTAATATTAAATGATTGAATTGAATTAAATGATATTAAATGATTTTAAATGAGCATAGTATATAAGTTCATAGATTGTTTGTTATTACAATTAATGCAAAATTTTATTGTTAAATTAACAGGTTTATATTTTTATATCTTTTTGCGGATACCTATCTTAGGAAGTGTAGTACAAAACAAACCTATAAATGTTAAAAGGCTACCAAACCAGTTGATCCTCACTTAGTTCAGAATAAGTTATCTTTTCAAAGTTCTACACAAGGTTATTTTCAATTAAGCTGATAAAAATATTATTTTTATTTTATGTGACAAAATATTGACTTGATACATATCCCTGGATTCAGTATAAAAGAAAAATTCTTGTCAACCCTTTTAGCAATACTATTTATTTATTATTGACACAAAGAGAGTTCGACTCTTAATAAAATGATTTGAGAGTTAACATTTAACGATACAATTTCAACCGTTCACGTTCACAAATTTCAAAGAATATCTCAGAAGACTCTATAAAATGTAACTCTGCTATTAAATAATCTAGGAGTAAATGTGAAAAATATAATATCATGAATAATCATAGAATATAATAGAAAAGAAACTAAATCTACTAAGCGTATCTGAAACTTCATAATTTGCTCGTAGAGAAACAATACTTTTAATTTTGTGATTTTTACGTGTGGAAAAGTGTTTGTATAAAAAAATATATCATTAAAAATAAAAAACTAATTCCACAGCCAAAAATTAAAAAAAGGATAAGGATTGCAAATTGAAACAATCTCTCTCAAATAGAAATATTATTGTGCAACAATTAAACCCGGATGAAATACGGATCATATTCGACCAATATCAATAACATTTAAAATAGTATTTTTGCATATATGTATCAGTAAATGTATATTTGACAAGTGAAAAACTTGTAACAGATAAGGTCGTTGTTTGAATATTTTTTAATGAATAAATCAAGTGAAAATATAACTCGACCTATGTAAATATTTTTACATATTTTTCAATACATTTTGATCAAGTCATATCTAGTTAAAGTGAACAATAAAATTTGATAGTAATTGCAAATGTATCCCTTTTATAGAGCATACAGATTTTGAATTTAAGTTATGATTTAATTTTTTAAGTTTAGGAATGCTTATGTGAATTTATATACTTTCTTTTTTTTTCAACTTCTTATATTTTACAAAACTCTTCGAAAGTGCTTTTTCCATGGGATACCTAATTAAAAAAAAATATTTTTTTAATTAAGTACCCTTTTGTTCATATAAGTCGTGCTGGCTATTGTGACCGTGTACCGTGAATATTCATATATTTAACAATAATATATTTAACTTACGACTTAAAACAATAGTCTAGTATGTGTAAAGTATAAGTTTTTGTTATTAAAGTCATTTGTTTCCAAACCTGCAACTGACAAGTCATTAATTTAATGTTGTTTGTTCAAATATCAACAAAATTTTGGTAGCGCAATATAGGTTGGGATATTTTAATATTTGACTACAAACTGTTAAAATATAGTAGTTGTTTTTGTGTCACTGATGAAAATAAAATCCCCAGTGCAGCATATCAATAACTAAAATGACAAAGATTACACCTACATCTATAAAAATGCCACGCTAGATTGGCCTTGTATTTAAAAAAGTCTTTTGAGCAAGCCGTGTTTAAATTTTCTATGGAAAGAGTAATAAAAATTCTAAAGATTCATGACAAAACATTGAAAGCATGTATCATTTTAAATATTATTATTGATTATTTTTGAAATAGTTTCGAGAAGTGTGTATAAGTAAACATTTTATATGTAGAGAAACTTTTATTAATTTCATTTAAATTCAAGGTCTTTGTAATTCTAAACTGTCACAAGACCAAAAGTTCTTGAAGATATGATTATTAAGCGTTGTGTATTTAGATCATGAAAAGAAGGTATTACACCTTATATTCTAACATAACAACAGAGGGAGAATTATATAAAAGTAGACATAATCCTATAAATAATGGTCAAATTCTTATTCCAATCTGATCCTACCCTTCTCAGGATCTGTCATCTAATCTTATAAAGCGCTTTCCACAACGTACTTGTAGATGTAATTTAGTAATTTTCCATAATTTATTTTTTGCCCGATATTTTTTTGCGAATCTTACTTTTTTATTTTATAATAAAAAAAAATTCTGATGAATTTCTGAATGAAATTAATGCTTATACATACTATAGTGTGTTTAATGGTCACCAGATTTTTAATAGATGTTAGTATTAAAAGAGGAATTGGGTAGGTAAAAAAGTATGTGGATACTTACTTAGATAACTTTACTTCAACTCTAGTCGTTACCTTGTTACTTACATCCTTTGATGTCTTTAGACATTTTGTACGAAATAATAAATATTAGTGTATTAGATCTGATAATGAAGGACTGATGTATTATTCAAAGAAAACCACATATCTAATCGCCACCCTAACAAAAATGAATTCGAAGATCGAATGTCTGATCGAAATGTCATATTATTATTTTTGTTACAGGATTATACATAATGTACAACAAATGTATATACAGCTTACTATAGTAGTAGACTGTTCGTCTTCCAAGGTAATAGTGCCTCTGAACATTTGGTTTCTCAAACGAAGTGCGGTCACGCAAACTCGCATGGTGCTTCCTAAATCGAGAGTTCGCAATACAGCTGCTTCCACGAGTAATACGCTTGCTTAGAGTATTGTAATTTGATAAAAATATTAACAAAAAATCTTTCACATGTTATAGTTACAACGCAGTAGACCATTTTTTTGTATTATTAATCAAACTGATTTGGTCGGTCTTATTTTTCTTTTCCTGTAGAAGTTTATTATTATTTGATTAGAAAAGCATTTTATGTAAGATTTCATAATTCTAATAATTCAATCATTTATACATGTAATAAAAATGTAAACATAATATTCATTTACTAATCTAGATGAATATCATGTAGATAATTAAAAAACTATAGGTTTATAATTAAAATAGTAGAATGTAATAACACAGTTTTTTTAAGCTTCGTCTTCGTCTCTTTATCTGTTTTTAAATGTCTATGCGCACATCATGCTAAAAGTATTAGATGAATTCTGGTTAGGTACGTATTGATAAAACCCAGTTAACGTATAGAATACTTTGTACTAAGAATTATCTAACTCTCATGGTAAATCTTAGAAATGTAAATGTAAAAATTGTTCAACTACATATGTACCGTTTTATATAAAGTGATATAAATTTACATTGTGGTAGTTTATTGCCGCCGCGTTGGTCGAGTGGTTAGTGCAGACGCCTAACGTATAGCGACTGAGTGGGGCTCGGGTTCGATTTCCGACAGGGACAAGCATGTATGTGATGTTTGGTCGTTTATTAAATATTTATTCTCAGTATTAATAATGTGTATTTCTATGTATTTGTATCGTTGTCTAACACCCTAAACACAATAAAATAATTTGCTTCGTTAGGGGTTAGATCAATGTTCGTAATTTGTCCGGTATTATTATTATTATGAATAAGTACAAATGCTAAACCAATTTATCGATGACAGTAAAATACTAGTGATAAGCAAGACAAAAATCAAAATTACAAAGCGTCTACATACAGCCATAAAACGACTTGTGACGCTATTTATAACTAAGAAATCTATAAAGACTTGTTTATTTTTTTCTGGTAACAGTACGAAATTAATTTCGTGATCAGACAAAATAAAGGTCTGTATCAAGGTGTAACTAATAAATATTGATTGAATATTCGAAAGGAATCAAAATTAAGTTATGATGTCTTCTCTGAAATATAATATTATATTTATATATATTTCTATACATTTGGATTCACGATTTACACAAAAAAACGATGTGAAGTACCGCGGATATGTTCAAAACTAGCTTTTCGAAGTAATAGTAAAAAAATAATAAATATGTAGCGTTAAAAAAAATAAAAATCAAATGAGATTTGATTGGTGCTAGTTAAAGGTTCTTATAAAATATTGACAGTAAAAACCTAAACCAGTAACATAACTTTAAAAAGAAAAAAAATAATTAATTAAAAAACCTCCGATACTAATGCTAAGACCTCAAAAAGGAAAAAGGAAAGTCGTTGCGTCGGGGGACCGCTTATATAAAAGAAGAAGTCATGAGTGATGCAAGTAATTTACGAAGGCAAATAACAAAATAGCGATATCTAATTGTAAAATCTAACTCCTCATTCATTAGCTCTGAAAACTTTGTAAAATGAACACTATCGTTCCCCGACGCAACGAAAGTAATTACGCTTTGGTAAATTTGATATTAAAATATTATGAATTTATATGTAATTAAGACTATCACCCTATATGTGTTATAATTATGCTTCTTTGAGTTACTTGCTTGATGTTTTCCTATTAACCTTCTACAACAGTGTATTTAGGTAATCACTATAAATAATATACGTCTTACCATCCATTTCATTCTGTATCTAACAGTTTTACATGTATGCTATTGCAAATAAATATTTGTTGAAATCAATCCTCTTATTACTTAACGGACTCGACATTTCAATTGCTCCCAATTCAGAAAATATTTTTAATTTTTATTGCATGCAAACAATTTCTGTTGTAAATCGTTCCTATATTTTTGAATAGCACTACAGCTACATATTCTGTTATTAATGAATTTGAAATGTTTTTTTAACGTCAATAGATTTAAATTGAAGTTCTCAATTATTTTTTACGGAACTTAAATGTTTTGTCCTTTGAAAATATGCACATCATTTTATAATTAATAATCAAAATGTTCTTAGAAAACAAAATGTTTTTGTTTTAGTGCTTTATTTGACTAACAATTCGTTATTTCCTAAAATGGTGTTCTCAATTTTGTAAGTAAAACGTTCAGATTTTGGGGAAGCGGTAAATTAACAGTTAATATAAAGTAAACATTATATAATAAATGAACGAGCAACGTAAAAAGCCCTCTCTACGTAACTAAATTTCAATATTTGTCCTGTTTTGACCCTTTGAATCGACATATATTATAACACTGCTTACGTGGAAATTTACCTTCTTATTTTCTTAAGGTATTATAATTTAATGTTATTTTAAATAGGTTAATTTAATTTATTTACTTTTGTGTTCTTGTGTAGGGTACATTTGTTTATTATGCATTGTTGTCCCAGTTTACTGGTTCCTGGCAGTACCTAAACCTGAAGCTTAGCATTATTGACTTTCCATTCATCCCTATAATCTTGGGAAAATATATATGTGTCAATGTACAAGTTTTTATATTTGATCAACACCTATTATATATTCAAAAACATGTGTTCGACTGCGATCCTCTTGAAATAATAAGCAAAGGGACTTTGTTACAGTGTGACTTTCACTTCACTTGTCATTTGAAGTAGTGCCTAGGAATTTAACACGAGATTAAATTTTAAACAGTGATTCTGATTAGTAGTAGTATATGAATACTACTACTACTTACTTCAAGTGCCCCAACGCTGTTTCCACCTGCTACATTTCTCTTTATTGTTATTGTAAACTTACATAAAGTACAATGTACAATTCCAAATTGCAAACAAAAAAAAAAATTATAAATGAACACGTTCACTTAAAATAAAAAGTATCATCTAAATTTTTATCTTGCCTTTTGGCGAGTGCAAAAAATCTAAAGAAGTCTAACGGCCAAAATTTATAATCGAACTGAATTCGAGGTTTATATTCATCTAAAAACAAACAAATCTGAGGTCAATGATCATAGGCTTCCCTTCATTTTATTTTTCTCCAGAACAGGAAATACACATCTATATGTAATAAAAAATATTTTAATACGTTATATTGTATCTTGGTGTTCGAAAACCATCGGCTCGTTGAGATTACGCGATAAGCGGTGATCTGTTTAGCACACACCCAGATGTTGCTGATCTGAGCTTTTGTTTAATGTTTCTCAACACAGGGTAGTATTGTACTATCTATTAGGTCGTCACTGTCCACCGTCCAGATAAAAACGATCACATTTAGAATGCTTAATTCACCGAGTCGTACAGCGGTACGATGGTTCTAGTGGTAGAGCGACGGGACGGTTTCCCAGAGGTCACGGGTTTGAAACCCCTGCCCGTATCGGTTTATTTTTCATTGTTTATTTATATAAATCTATTTATTATCTTAAAAACAAAGTCTGTATTCAAATGGGGTCAAGGTTTGTTCTTTAAGATATTAAATCCATAAAAATGATTTTTATAGACGTCTGAAAATTTTACTACAGTCAACGTTCGTTTTGTACATTGAAATATGTTAGTTTTCTATTAAGAAATTGAAATATTTATTATTATTAAAGTTTAAATTATCATAACATGGCTAACAGACTTATAGATGTTTTTTCGTTATGGCTTTATTTTAATATTGCAAAGCTAAAAACGTTGGTAAGCTTTATCAAAAGAAAATTAATGGGTATGGATATCACATCCTCTGTCAAGACGATTATAATATACAAATTGCTATGTTCAATATTACAGAAAGATATTAATTTTGTAAAACCTTTGAAGTTAATACTGTTGATAAAATCTCGTATATATTTTACCGTTATTGTAATGTAGTGACACCGTTAGTGGTGTTTCAAAAGAGTAAAGCACACAAAAAATACGTCATAACTCATTTGTAAAGTATATCTGTTAAATTTATTTTTCTATATTTATTTTGTTGTAGTTCTTTTTCTTTCTTTCTCTTATTCGGTTAAGCTATCTTACGCTTCTTATATCTTATGCTATTACCTACGTGTTGAGGAAAAAGTAATAATCCGATCTTCCTAGTTCCAAATCTCATAGTTTCTTAAAAAAATACATCATCATCGCATCACGTATCATTAATATGAATGCAATATTAAAACAAAATAAACTCATTTTCTTAACTAATGATATTTTTTATGGATGACACTAATATATTTATTAACTTTTATATATGCACAGAGCTTTAGATACATATATTTAATGTGGTTAACTATCACGGAAACAAATCTAGAATATTATGACGTAATAATAACAGCGAAGTTAAAAAAATATATTTGTAAATTATGAATGAATTATGAAATAACAATTATAAACAATAACACACAGAATTACGTAGTAAATTTGAATTTCATTTGTACATCTGATAAACTTATACTAACCAGGGGCCAACACTGCTATATCCTGATCAATTAAAAATATATAAAACTAGCGATTCCAACTTCTTCTCCTAACAAAAATCTGTACTACCAAATTACGTCGAATCTAACTTAATATATAAATTAAACTCTACAAGGACTCATTAAAACACACATAAGAAAGATAATGACAATAACTATTTATAAAGTGTTTAGTGACAAACATACAGAGAATGACTCTGTATGTTGATGATATATATATAGATGTAAGATAATAGACCTGAACTCGTTTATCTCTGTTAGTAACTAGTATTAACTATTATCTCTGTTAGTAACTAGTAACTTTGCACTTATTTGAATTATAAGTGCTATTAAATGTGTGGTGATGAAAACCATAGACATTCTAGGGAATTTTTCAACAATTTATTGCAGTTACCTTTTATAACCGACTTCATAAAACAAGGTTTCTCAATTCGACTGTCTACATTTTTTATGTGTGTTTGCGGTTAACTTAGTAACTGAAGAATCGATTTTGATTATTCTTTTTTATTATGAAAGTTTAAGCTTCCGGGCCTACTTTAAGTTGGTGAATATCTTATTATTAGTATCGGACACAGACAACCAAACCCTACAAACATTTACAGCCGATGTCTCACTATTGCAGCGATCGTTTGAGTATTTATTGGAGTAGCATTTTTTAACATAACATTTCATATATAACGAAGGAAGCTACTTAAAATGAATAAATAAAAAACAATTAAAAAAAATGTAAATTCGTTTTTAAAACGAATAAAATATAAATTTGATGATGGAGACTGCATAGGAAGTCGGTGCCAGTTTCTTTAAATGAATTTTATTAACATTACATACAGTTTCCTTCATTACATTATTTTATTATTTTTAAAGGCGGTTTTACCTTTTTGTTAAAAGTTTTTTCTTATTACAAGTATATATTTCATTCTTAGCTTATATATTTTCATTTTAAATAGTCGAAGGGCTCAATTTTTCGATTTATAAAACTTATACTTTTTATATAATCATATATATCCATCTTTATATTTCAATTCCGAAAGCATTATCATACATGAAATCTTTTCGCACCCTTTTTAGGTTAGAACTTTCTATTTAAAAAAATAGTCAATTCAGTCAGGTCTCAGTTACAAACATTGATCACAGTGGTAACAACAAAATATATAAAAGAATATTTCAAATAACCTTCAAAAGTTAAATACAAAAAATATCTAGATTTTTTTTTCTTTAAAAAACTATCCGTTAAAGATATTCTTGTGAAAGCGTGTGAAGCCACTACAAAATTGCTCTTGTGAAAATAAAACCTTTTTTATCAATCAACTTCAACCTTTTGATATTCGACCACGAACTTTGGTAAGCCCAGAGCTGCGATTCACATCGCATTTAAATATATACCGATGTTATTCAAGAAACCATACAATATTACAACTAATTATTTTTATAATATTTTTGTTTATCTTCAACTTGAATATATTTTTTTAAATCTAGTTTCAGAAACCTGTTTCTAGATAAATGTTATTTCATATTAAAAACTTCATATTTATACTACGATATACTAAAATAATTTATAGTAACGCAAATCTCATAACTAAAATAGTGTTAACTTTTAAACTATAGTCAAAGTTATGTGAAGGTGTAAAATATGAAAAATGAATATAAGACCTATTTATTCTATTTCTAAAAAAAAAATCCAAGAATAATATCATAACTTTTAAGTCTCTTACAGAAATCAATAAAAAATAGTTTTAAAGAGGGCTTATTGAAATAAAACTATTTTTACGGACTTAACTCGCGTGTAATTAATAAAATTTTAAATTTAAACCGACCTTCGAATTTGAATGCTTTGCAGCAATTGTGTTCACGGTAAGACGAAATGGTGGTGTCTGTCGGTAAGTCAGTTAATTAGTCATCTACCTCCAACGCTTTCTAAGTTGCCGGGCGTACATTTCAGGATTCACACAAAACGCACAAACAGCATCTTGAGGTCTTACAGTGTGGTGTGGACATGGGATCTTATATTTTTCAAGAGTGGTTCCCAGGTGTTAGATAATCCCCAACCATTTTCTCTATTATAATTAGGATGTTTTTTGCATTTTAATAGCCTCACGAACCATTCTTGGATTGTAATGTTCTTTAACGAGGATTTTAGGTTTATCAAATCTTATATAATGATTGGGCTTGTCTATTGTATGTTCATACACGGCTGACTTCGATGTGCGCTTATGCTTAATATCCGAGATGTGTTCCTTAACTTTTTTACCGATGCTCCTTTTTGTTTCACCTATGTATGACAAGCCACAAGCGCAGTCAAGTTAATATACACTCATGGACATATTTAGGGGAACGCAAAAAAAAGGTCGAATAACGGAAAATATTTTCATATTTTCGTACTGGCCACTATACCAATATTATGTATTAAAAAAAAAGATGATTTTAAAAATAATTTTATTTTAAATTTCATTTATTTTTTTTTTGTTTATCTGCTAATTTCTGAGACACGTAGTGTATGGAATTTTCGTCGGCTTTTGTTGTTTTTAACAAAAACTTTATTTCTGTTGTTTTTTTTGACGAAAATTGTCATTATTGAGTGAAGTGAACTTAATTCGATAAATTTAGGCGATAATGCCGGATCTCAGCGTTGCTCTAGTATCTAAAGCTGTAACTTTAATTGAAAATGGTTACACTTACAATGAAGTGGCTCAAACATTACATGTTTCCAAGTCTGTGATTTTCCGCAATGATAAACGATACCGGCAGACTGGAGAGTATACCAGACGTAAAGGACAAGGTCGCAAAAGAGTGAGAGAGACGATAGATTTATTGTCAGCAGTGTTCTCAGAAACCGTACCTTGACTTCTTCTGAGGTACGAAACCAGCTGCAGGAAGTTCGACAAGTGATAATTAGTACCAAAACCGTCAGAAGAAGACTGAAGGCAGCTGGTATAGGGGCGTACTTGCCTGCCAGAGGTCCACAGCTCACCGCAGGTCATCGAGTGGCTCGGGCCAGCTTTGCTCGTTTCCACCTAAATTGGAATAATGACGCTTGGGGAAAAGTTCTTTTTAGTGATGAGTCCAGATTTTGTCTCAAACCAGATGATGGAAGGACCAAAGTATGGCGACGACCCGGAGAAAGATACGCTCAGTGTAACATTATTGGGAGAGAGCCGTATGGTGGAGGGTCAGTAATGGTATGGGGCGGTATTTGCTTAGGAGCACGCACGGAGCTACACATCGTAGAAAATGGCTCCCTGACTGCGGCAAGATACGTAACCGACATTTTAGAGCAGATTGTGATGCCTTTTGCCCCTTTCATTGGAGACAATTTTCTTCTAATGCATGACAACGCTCGACCTCACATTGCGGCATTAGTTTCGGAATATCTTAATGAGGTCGGAATCCAGGTTTTGGGGTGGCCGGCACGCTCGCCAGACCTAAATCCAATAGAACACGTTTAGGACCAACTGGGAAGACAAATTAAACAAAGAAATCCATCACCTGTCAACGTAAGAGACCTCAAAACCGCATTGGTTGAAGAATGGAACTCAATGCCGCAAAGTTTTATTGACAATTTAATAGAGAGCATGCCCAGACGCATGCAGGCAGTTTTAACAGCAAGAGGTGGCAACACTAAATACTGATTGTATCACCCATCGCGAAAAAACCAGTCATTTGGACAATATTAACTTTTCTTTAGTTTTCATTGTGTTAGGTCAAAACTCTTCAGAATTAAGTCACTGACCTTATTGTCTTTAATTTCGTTTCTTTCGCTTTAATTTTGTGATTTTTTATGTTCAAAAATGTTAATTTAATTAATTCAGAATAATAATCAAATGTATTGTACAACAAAAATGTGTTTTCATATGATCTTGCAGTCTGTTTTTTGCGTTCCGCTAAATATGTCCACCGGTTTAGTTAATATTTTTGGATGTTATAGCCCATTGCTGAACAAAGATACACACACCTAATATTACACCATTATTATTTAATATAATATAATATTAAAACGAGTCCTAAATATTTGTTGGCCGGATTTAATTTGTAGTTCCATGATTGGACGCAATTTTTGTCGTCCAGGCTTATTGGAATAATTAATATTTTGTAATAAAGCTATTACAAAATAAGTAGTAAGCACTACTTATTATTATATTGTACATATTTAATTAATAAAACGGTTAATATTATAATACATACTGTATATAATAGTCCGTAACCAGTAACATTATATTTAAACACATAATCTCATTGTGGCAAATTATATTTTTGTTTCAAAGAAATAATGCAGTAGTAATAGGTTTAAAATTCAAAGCTTGTTACTGATATTTAATATTAATAAATACGTACTATCAAACTATTTTAATATACCCAATATTAAATAGTTTGATAGTGAAATGAATTATGGAACCTTGTCCGACCCGATTTGAATTTCTTTTTGTTACAAATTAGAAAGGGTAGATATCCCTGAACAATCTTTTTCGATTCGTTACCCTCGCACAAGGGAATGTCTAAAATGTATTGGCTTTTTTATACAATCGTACCTGAATATTTCAATTCTGAATGTATAAAGAAACTATAAATGAGGGTTAAAGGTAGAACATCGTATCTTCACGAAATCATTATATTTATTTTTTGGCATCATTCCATTATTATATAGCACTATACTGTTGATATTAACATTGACTCACTGGTTCCAACAATATAATCAAGAATTATTCGATATTGCTTAAAATAACCTTGGAAAAAAATGTATCTTGATAAGTTTCTCTTTAAAAAAACTATTTATTAAATACATTGCAAAATTTTTCAGTCAATATTCATTTTAATCAAAGAACCTCAATTTTTTAAATTAAACTTCAGCGAAACGTTATGTTTATCAAAAAATGAAACTAAACTGAACTAAGTGAACTGAATTTAGGGGGGCCGTCGCCGAGAACCTCCTCGTGTGCCCGTCTGTTTCCCTTGTTGCTCGGATTCGTCCGGTAGCATCGGAAGCGGTACGGGCCGGTGCTCCCTGGGCAACAACGGTTAATGTGATCCTTCGGGTTTGCATTAGCCGTTGGCTAATACTCGGCGCGGGATGGGTCGGCCATGGGGGTTTGTGCCCGGTTCATGGCTGGCTGGCGGACAGGCTGCCTTTCGGGGTGGTCTGTCTGCGGGGTGGGCTCGGGCCTTTTGGCCTGGGCACTGAGGGTGGGAGGGCGCAGGCCCTCTCTACCGGGGACAGCAGCGGGGTCGCCCCTGGTACTTCTCTGTGCGCAGAGTGGACTGTGGGGCGGTCCCGTGGTTGTGTGGGGGGTACGTGGCGGTCTCTTCCTTGCTGAGGGGGAGGCCGTTGCGCTGATAGGGTGATGGCCCGGAATAGTCGTCGTCAGGTACAATAGCGCTTGACGACGATTAGTCCGGGCGAGGTGCCGGCGGAGCTCTTCCTAGGGAGGGCTTCGTTGGGGGGTGGCGGGACGGGACCTCGACCGTTTTCGGACGGGTTCCGGCCCCGGGAGGTTGAGTCGGATCGGGACACCTTCTTCGTTGAGGGAGTCCTGATTTGGCTCGGCCGGCTTGGGTGGAGGGCAGGGGAGCCCTTCGCCATTCAACAAGCCCCGGAGTGGGACGCGCTCAGCTCCGACGGAAGGCCGCTCACGCGGCCTTCCGTCGGAGCAACGCGGATGTGTGCGCAAGCGTTCCCGTGGCGCTCCATTACGACGGAGAGGTGTTGACCGTCTGGTTTAGTGAGTAAGAGTCTCACATAACCACTTCCATCTTCCCCAGGATGGAGGTGTGTATCCATGAGGATTCCAGACGTTAATAAAAAAAAAAAAAAAAAAAAAAGTGAACTGAATTTAAGTATACATAGCCAGGTAAAATATATATTTAAAAACCTCCGATTGTTTCTTTTACATATTTACTTATCTTTTGTTAGATTTAGTTTAAAAAAAATTATTGAAACTTACTTCTACATAGTTCAATGTTATTAGATATTTATTAGTTCACAATATTTATTATAATACGAATCTCATAACTAAAATTATATTTGCTGTTACACTATAATCAACACGAGTTGAATATGTTTGTAACATAAAATTAACATATGTATTTGGGTCTAGAAATAGACCAGTATTTTAACGGGAGTCTTGACATAGTCCAGTGCTAATAATTTCTTAGAACGAAAAAAATTGTAACAGGATGAATCCTTTTGGAAAAGCAAGAAAATATTTAAAAAAAAACTAATTGTTGGTTTTTTATTTTTATCTTTATCAAAAAAAAATCTTAATGAAATTAGGTGAATATGTCCCAAACATATATATGGGTGTTTCTCTACTAACGGGAAAATTGATGTCCCAAGCAATTTGCACATTGTGTTGGATATTTTTTATTTAAGAAAATATCTAAACCTATAGTACATTTTAGTATCTTTGAGGCTACCTACTTGTTGACCATGTATATGTTCTATATCTTTTTTTCTTTTAATCCCAACCTGTCAAAACACAGTCCCCTGGCGCGTCCCCATCCCAGAATCTTCACTTTGAATCCAATTTTTTAAATAATATTTTTGAGCGTGTAACAAATTTAAAATATATTATAAAACTAAATATACTGAAAATTATATATGTTGAACAAATACTACGTAAATGTAATAATAATTATTCGAAATTACCGCCTGAATGTTGTCCTAAATATTTGAACACAATCCTTTGGTTAATTTGAAAAAATAAAACAAAATTATATAGTCTATGATAACGACTCAATTTTGTGTTGAATGAGTCGCTGACAGTGTGAAGTTCGTTCATATCGAGTCAGAACCGAGACATCATTTTGCGGGTAGTTTCATTTTTTGCCATAGTTACTGAATCACGCGTCGGGGCCGTTATGCGTAACAGTCCCCTGGTAAGTAGTTTGAGTGGTAATTTTTTCTAATTAGAATATGGTTTTGATATATCGATTACCAAAATAAACGTACAGTTACTTATTTAGCTGTGAAATAAACTAGGATTCGTAAATAATGAATACAGTCCTGTTTAGTGCCAGAAAACACAGTCCCCTGGTGACAGTCCCCTGGCTACAATCCCCTGTTTCGACGCAACACAGGGGATTTTTATAGTTTTCAGTGGATTGTTTTTTATATACATTTTAATAAAATTAGCTACTAAATGGATTATATGCAGTTATTATCCGTAAGTACAGTAATTACTAATATATATTAGAAACGGCTTACCATGCCAGTTACCACCCAAAAAAAAAAATATAAAATGACGAGAGAATAAATAATTTAAAAAAAGAGAAAAACAGCAAATTTTTCATACAAATGTTATAAGAATGATCCTCAAAAGAGGAAGGAGGTCAATGAAAAAAAAAAAAAACAACGAAAAAAAAAAAAAAAAAAAACTTCTAAAATTGAAAAAAGCAGAGTAATCTTCCAGCCTTTTATAGACTTGAAAATCGCTTGTTATTAGCTTTCATTCTATACATTCAAAACCCAATTTTAAAACAATAAGTGTGCAGGACAAATTTCATGCAAAACTTTCCCGTTAGTGGAGAATCACCCATATATATATATATATATATAAGTATACATACTACTATTGCAAATTTTGGCCAAAAATTTTTAAAAATAAACCATCTTTTATTTTGGACAAATTTGTTACAGGGCATATTATCAGGTTCTCGGTAACGAACTGACACCAACAGTTTGGGACTGGAAGCTGGAAATGACAAAAAAAGATACCATGTGCAAAAAATATCATCCATTATTAAAAAATAACAGAAAATAAACTTGCAAACTTATACAACAAAACAACAAAAAATATTTTATAATTAAAACAAATTTAAGCAAGAAAGATGAAGGTATGTAAGGTCACTAACAGAATTACTGTCGTAGCAAAGTTATCTTTTTATTTTTATTTTTTTATCAAATAACTACAATGACTTAGATATTTGAGTGGGTCTCCATAGCCGCCCGCTTCCCCGGTAACGTTGTCATAGCCAATAGGGCTAATAGCAGGAGCACAAACAAAAATAAAGAAACTTTGATATTCGGACGCTGACCTTTGTTTCCCAAAAGGTTGCAAATACACTCCATTTAAAATTACATTGTAATATTTGTCAGTCGTATACTAATGTTATTCAAGGCATTAAGTACACTTTGTTACAATTAACTGTTAAAGAAATTAATTTAATGAATGTTATTACATATTTATTAGTTTTGTTCAAATTATAATAATACCAACTTAATAAGTAAATTTCTGTTAGCTCTTAGACAGTAACCAACGTGAGCTGATGGTATGAAATAGAAACTTTAATTCAATTATATCATAAATCAATTATATCAATTATATCAATAAATATCAGAGTTTCACTAATATAATACTAATAAGTAATATATTATACTACGGTATCAAAGACACAAATTCTATAAGATTTTTTATATATATAAACCAATTTAATGTACCACTGATTTCTGAAAGTTTGTCATATATCATTTATATAAATATGACTTTTATCGTCTTTGAAATAAGAATAAAAAGTAGACGACAAACATCCAAGTGACTACTAAGTATTTGGTACTTCCCGAATGCGAAGAATTGGAACTTCAATTGGCAATTTATCTATTTTTCTTACGACGGAACCTGCTGCGAATATTTCATATTGTATATAAGTTTCATGCAATTCTTATGCTAAATCAATTAATTCATTCAGGTGATTATCATGATCAAGAAAAAATAATCTTAATCAACAAGAGTACTAATTCATCAAATAAATATAAACCGATATATGAAAGAGTAATTTATTAAGGTTAATAATTTAAAAAAATATTTGTATGTTGTTAATATTCTGTATTCATATAATAATGTATATCAATTATGGATCCATAAACTTCGGTATCGAAACAAAGTTGTTGAAAATATCATTTGTTTTCGTCAAAATAGCATCCAATGACTTATATTTTTTTTGTAATTTGGAAGACGATTTTTGAGAGTCGTCTGAAGAGGTTGGTAATTAGTTTCGACTTAATTTGATTTAAAATATTTGTCTATAAGTTGTGACGTTATAAAGGGTATGAAAATAAACATATTAACAAAGGGTATTAACAAAAGCACAATGTAAAAAAATATGATTTTTATTTCAATATCTCAGTTATAAAAACAAAATATGATTTAATTATTTTTCCAATAAACTTCATAAAATATCAACCATCCATTGTCCATTCATTGTCCATCCATTGTCCATCCATTGTCCATCATTTTATTAGTAACTAGATGTTTCTGCGACTGAATGACGAATATTCCTTCAATAGAACAACGATTGGACGATTATTATTAAATTAATACAAATTATTAAATTGATTAAATTAAAAATAATATGAAACTGTATTACAGCAATCGATTTCACAGAAATTTATTTTCATTTGAAAGGTTTTAAATATTAAAGGTTTTATATTATTTATTATTTTCGTAACACAGTTTTATCACTTGTGAAAACCTTAGAAAACACACACCTGTACCCAATCCGCGGTTCGTTGGTCCCATATTTCATATAAAGTCTAACAAATATATTATTACCAAATGTTTGTTGGTCCAGCTGTTGTTACCAGTCTAATAAATATTCAAAACGTTTTCAATAACATATTTAATGTCTGATATCCTATCGGTGAGCTTTAAAATATTTTATGATACCTACATACATTTTACGTAAAATATAAAAATAATACAAATTATAATATTATTATAATAATTATCAAATATTGTCGTGGATTCGTTCCCCAGATCTTATAATCAACGTAGGCATCGAAAAAAACGTTGAAAAAAGCGTTATAAAACTTCCTCCAAAGGTTTTCTGGAAACTCTATTTTTGTGAGTACCTGCTTCAAATATACTCCTAAATGAACTTTTAGGCTCAAAATTTTTTAAGATTTTCAAGAGAAATATGACATTAAATACAACTGGTTTACTAATTAAACACGGATTATTATTATATTTTAAAAATTTGAACCTGACTGATGTATAACTATATTTCATCCTTTTGCGAACACAGTTGTTCAAACACATTTCAAACGTCAGTTAAAAAAATACTCGACCTTTTTCTATAAAACATTTTATTTACAGTTTTATGCCTTCTCGCGGGAACACCCTTAGTTTAACAAAATTAAACATATTCTACTTATTATTCCAAAATATACAAAACCAAAGATAAAATATTTCTAGCAGTTGTAAAGTGATAACTGTTCAGAGAAAAACAAAGAGACATCCAACCAAACCCATAAAATAAAAATAAATCCTGAAACTATAAACTTATAATTAGTTTAAACTAATACGTTTTTATTCAGAACTTATTATTAAGATTGTGTTCGAAAAAACATTCACAACGACAAAATTACCTCAAACTATCATTGGAAAAATCTTATATAGTTTAATTTAATTATAGTTTAGTCTCTATATTAGTTATAAATCTCATCAAGTTTATTTTTATTGAGCTATTACCGTAGTAGATAAATCTGTAATATCAGTTTTATATCATGATTAATTAGATAAAATATATCCCTTTTCAACAGTCTTTAATTCTTATGATGTATTTATTTCGAATTTAGATGGAAATTGTAAGGTAATTGAAAAATATAATATGTCATTTACAAAAACATAAATAGAACGCGTTACAAATATTGTTTTTGATTCAATTTAAAGGCATCAAAGAAAAACCTGCCAAGAGCTAGTAAGATAAACTGAATACGAGTCTCAACAAACAAATACATATATGGATTCCAGGAAGATACGATTTTTCAAGATGAGGTATCTTAAATATAAGCCAATTTAATAAAGTGCCGAGACATGCACGTTTTTCAAGTGATGTGTATACAAATGTAACCTTTGACGTCTTTAATATAAGAATGAAACTTGAACTAACATTCATTTCAGCAACCACTAGAAATTTTGTACTTTCAGAATGCCAACAAATCGGACTCGACTTTTCAATTTAAATTTATTTATTTTCTTCTAGGAAAATACGCTTATTATGTTATCTACTTTGACATTACTGAACTGATTTGTATTACCAATCGGATGCAATCTACATGAATGTATCATATTTACTTTTACTTCTATATCAATTTGTTCCTTATGCTAAAAGATGTAGCCAACTCTACCATCTCTATCTTTTCTGGTTGTAATCAAAACTCAAACAATTGATCAAACCGAAAATGGACCGTGAAGTACTTGGTTCATATACATAGTAACCTATATGTGCGGTATATATCTGTTTGAAGGTAATATTATAAAAAATACACACATATTTTTAAAGATGATAACCAAAAAATTTTAAAACAAAGAAATTCTGCTGTTATGTAAAGATATGTCATACATGATATTGTCGTATATGCTGTGGTATCTTTTAAAATTATAAGCTATAAAACATGACATGGCATCCACCAATACAGATTAATCTTTATTTGATCTAAAAAGCTTTCTAATTTTTTGTTCGCGCCATACAATTCTGAAAGCATTCATAAAATACACTTAATTTTATAAATGACATATAATAAATATTTGTCAAGATGGCGGAAAAAAATTTTTTGAAGGCGTCATTTTAGATCGGAAACCGATGTAAGAGTTCCATATCGCTAAGTGGTATCGTACTGATATTTCCTCTCAGCCCTAAAAGCCCTTATGTGTATGAATTGTATTTGATACACTGTATTTATTATTATTTTTAAATAAATTATCAATAGTGAACATATTAATTTATATATATATTAATTTATAATACATACATATTAATTTATAATGTTGATGTTAACTTTCGTTATCTGTTACTCGACAAAAAAAAGTGAGTAAATCTTTGATGAAGCAATATATACAATTTTTCAACAGGTTGCAACAAAGATTCAAGTTCAATAAATTTAAGAATATATTTAGAAACGTTGTGTGCTTAAGGATACATAATATATCCGAATATTTAGAGATAATGTATCGTGGACATGAATCCTGAAAAGGCCTGGCAGCGCAATTAGTATTGCAATGTATTTATGTAATATAGAATTTAAGTACTACTTTAAAAAAAAAAAATAACATGACAATCCCGCTGTTTCCCAGTTTCAGTCGCCAGCTCTTCTCAGACCTGTGGGAATTATTTTTCCGAGCAGGCATTTGGTAGCTTTGACAATGAAAAAATGTTTGGTATAAAATTTATTTTCAATAAAGATTTTCGATTTGATTTTAATAAGCTTAATATAAACGGATCAAGACGATGTAAATAATTGTTATTATCATTTTCCTAATTTTATAAATGTACGAAAGGCAGGTTTGAAACAAAAAAAAAATCAAGTAGAACGTCTTTTTGTGTGCGGCAAAAAAAAACAATACAAAATAAATAAAACTAATATGTAAATAAATATAAGCATGATCATTCACAGCATTTACAGAGAACGTTATTAACGAACTTTAGACTTTGCTATTATACAGGATGTTTGTAAAAATGAACTTTTTATTTCATAAAATCCCAAACTTTAAAAAATACTTAGTAGTTAATAAACAATTCTATTTAAATATTTTATAGTAGTATTGTATTCTATTAGATATAACAGTGCAAGATTTAATATATTTTGTAAATATGTAGATTAATTAGAGAATAGACTATACTTAAGAAAAATTATTTTATATCTTTATTAAAACAAATCCATAAGAAGTCTTTGGCGTATTTTTAAATTAATACCATTTACAAAAAGTGTCTTGTAACCCAAGTAAAAGTTTTGACGTTACGAAAACTACCACAGTTTACCAAATCGTAAAATCGAAACAGAATTTTTATCTAACACTCTATGAATCAAAATGTATTGAAATATTTAAAAATGTGATCTCCCTTGGCATTTAGTTATCGCGCTACAATCTATGTTATGTCACAGACCAAATCACGCTCAAAGTTAGTATTTCTATAGCTTATGTATTATTTTGGTAAATAAGCTGCAATATTGCTAAGTATCATCAAAATCCGTCTAGTAGTTTTGGCATGATTGAATAACAAACATCACAGACAAAACCACGTGCAGAAGTTAGTATATGTATAGCCTATGTGTTTTTCTATTACATAAGCTACAATATTGCTAAGTTTCATTAAAATTCACTTAGTAGCAGTGTAGCCAACTTAGGGGTTTTCCCCCTAAATTTAGGGGGAAATTAAGCGTTTCGGGTTTTTTTAGGGGGACAAAATGTTTTGTTGGGACACAATGGGTTTTGTTTAGGGGTTTTTAATTTCGATAAATATTTGAAAAAAACCGTATTATCCGTATAATTTTCAAACAGGGTTGGAACTGCTGACCTGCATTTTGATTATTGACATTTGACTAGTAACATTAAATCAAAAATAATTTTCAAAAACATCATGTTAATTTCAAGAAGAGTGTTATTAGTTAAGGTTAATATGTAAAATTTAAATGATAGTAAAGAATTTATATATTTTATTGGTTAAATTTGTACTTAAGGGTTTTTTGGGGGTTTTCGAGATTACATTTAGGGGGAAAAAATTTCAGGTGCTGGCTACACTGCTTAGTAGTTTTGGTAACAAACATCCATCCATCCAAACATCCAAACAATCGAACTTATATATTAGTCAGATGACTTATACAATGATCTTCAATAACTAAAGATAAATAGATTTTTTAACGGAGTATTTTAAATACGTCAAATTATTTTGATGCATAGAGGGTATTATAATTCTATATTTTATTTTTACGATTTGGATAACTGTCATAGTTCTCCTAAAGTCATAAATCGTAATAAGGGTACAGAATAAAGTATTATATAAGATTGCAATTTTTATTGATACGTAATAAAGAGGCTTGCTCTTGATATGTTTTGAAAACACTTTGCCATTTAAAGTTCAACAATTTCATTTAATATATTGTAATTGTATTTCATGCTCATACAATAAGTATAATTTTAACATTTCAAGTATAATATAATTATTTAAAATGCTAATTATTGGACTATTTATTATTAATCGCATTGCATTTTTTATTATTCGTCGAAATACAGGTTATATTTCGTTAATTTAAATTTTACTTTTAATTAACTTTCTTTATGTGTATAATAAATTAATTCCATACAGTTATAATTATTGCTCTTTATAGTCATGTGTTGTTCGAGTTAATGTGTACATTTAATGTAATTAAAAGTATAATATTGTAAAAAAAATATTGCAGTAAACATTAAAGGAATTTAATTGCAGAAGTACTTATTTAGTTGTTACCATTGTGGAATGAGCAATAGCACACCGGATAACCACTTGGCCTGTTTCGCCAGGAGTTGTATGGTACAAGTTATAAGATTAATGAATATTTATGTAAGAGAGATATAAGAGTAACATATTATTTTTTAATACCTGGTTAAACACATTTGAATGTAATTATAAAAATAAGACTAAAAAACTACACTTGATATGATTTAAGACGCAAAATATTGATCAATTTAATTTTCCCATCTATTTATATTAACTTTTTCGCTTGTTTCTAAAAAAATATTAATTAAATGGAAATATAAGTGTAAGCGATGATAATTAGAATATATATTTTTGTATTAAATTTGAATTTTTAAAGGTATAAATTCATGTAAACACTCCAATCTTATGAAATATAATACCTACTATTATTAACCTCAATGGTCAACTTTGAGTTTGAGAAGTGGAAATAATGCTAAGTGCGTTTTTGAAATTTCCCAGAAGTACTTGAGATCAAAACTTTTACGTAATTATAACTTCAGCCAAAAATAATTCATTGTATGTGTTTTGTACTTCCATAATGAAATATAGCATTTCATTTTTAATGGTCTGACTCGTCCCTAGAAGCGTTACTAAATGGAAGCCATTAATTCATTAAATTATAGTTAAGATTATTTTATGTCTCACTGTTTTATGACACTTATAAATTGTTTAATGTAGGTATTTTATAGAGCCAATAAATTCATAATAACGGTAATTTATTTATTTATTTACATTTTTATTGCAACTAAAATTAACGGGCCGTTAATATTTTTATTGTGTCTGGAAAATTAAAATGTAACTATATATTCTAAAATCTTTCATCAGGTATCTTCAATTATGATGATGAAGCACAACGACTTTTTAGCTTTAATTTATGTAAAAACTTAATTTACTATTATAGCAACTAAGAACATATGTGTGGTAAGTAAAAGCTAAATTGTAAGAAAACTTACAATCTTCTATTTAATATAATCTATTGATAAAATGGAACATTCATTACACTTCAAGAAGTCTAATTATCAAGACTTTTGTCGGCATAAATTAACACCTTAACATCTGGAATAACATAATTACATTGGAAAATTGGTAATTTCTTCAAGGCATGTTTGTTAGGAAGTTCCTCTTTATGAAAACTTTCCGTATCGATTATCTGTTTTTGGATAAGCGAGTTTCCATTATCTTTATACGGTAACTTATATATGTAATATTATAAAAAAGATAATTTTGGTATAATAACGATTGTGTATTTAAGAGGTAGAATTTTTTGGAAACTAGCCATTTCAAAAATATTTTACCAATTTTTAATATATCTGGTGAGTGGATATAATCTATTTTTAAGGTAGCATTAGACAAAAGCTAGTAGGTAATTAAATTTTAAACAAGATGAGTAAAGTGTTACAAAATATTAAATTATCTTGAAAGATAAACTTATTTTCATCTGCTTCTGGAAATATTTAAGTGAACAATTATCAATTTTGATATTATTTAAATATATAAATAATCAGTAACGATATAAACATTTATACATTTTTCTGGCGATACACTTATCTTAACTTAGAAAATTTATGAATGTGAACAGACGTACATAAATATGGCATATGTACACAAGTTAATACATATAAGTTTTTGATTAAAATATATTAATAACTAGGTGTGCCTGTGGCTTCGTACGCGTAGATTTCGATTTTGACAAAACGTACCCTTTGTACTTACCAATGTTTGTAAAAACTATGAACCTTCAAACTGGTACGCAGCAATTGTACGACAATAAGAGATTATTAACATCTTTATTTGCTTACCGATTGTTAAAAAAATAAACAAAATGTAAAATGAATCCCATGACAATATATTCCCGAAAACTGCATCCCTATCGATTAATCCGTTTTTGAGATGAGCGTGCACAAACATACAGACATACAGACGAACAGACAAAATGCTTGCTTATATAAAGATGGGGGACCTTTATAAGCATGAAAACCCAAAACAATATGAATTTTGAAATATTTTTTTTTCGTGCTGTGTGCACTTAACCGATTTAGATGAAATAAACACTAAATGAAAACTGTGATAAAATATTTCTGAAAACCACATTCAAATTGGTTTAGCAGTTTATGAGATTAGCGAGCACAAACATACAGACATACAGACATACATACAAACAGACAAACTGAAAAACCATTGTTTTGGGTTCTCTTGACCTTATAATGATGTTTTTTTAATATTTTCCATGTACAGAAATGGACCAGTGACTATTTTATTATAGATTTATTTTCTTAATTAATATGTATATCTATACATATTAATTAAGAAAACATTAAGTTTTTTAGTAAAATTAAAAAATTGTAATAATCATTTTTGATACTAATAAATCTTTAAACAAATATACTACTAGATCTTTGAAATTTGTAAATTATGTACTTTTACATAAACTAATCTATTTATAACATTTATAAAACTGCTTAGTACTAACTTATAAAAACGTATTCTTTACATTTATGATGCCACAGAATGGATTGCTAGAAGATAATTGGTAAGAAAAAGATAAGATTGAAGATAATAATAATAATAAAATTTTTATATCTAGAGCATAAAACCATCGTTCCTTTTCCCTCTTTCTTAAGAATTGTCCTAAAAAAGGAAGAAGTTTATTAATAGGTGTATATATAACATTATATTTTTAGTAATTACAAAATGTATTATATGTTCTTGATTGTACTTATCAAGGACAATGGAATAAAACTTGACAATTAAACCCAACAGAGAATTTATGCCATTTTCGAGAACATTTTATTCGACGCAAAACCAATTTCAAGGTTTGCAAAGTTTTTACTTTTACGAGTTATTATAATATTTTCCATTTCGACCTTTTCAGAGTTCATTGTTTCATCTTGATTTAATTGATAATCGAAAAGTCAATTTAATTTAATATTTCACTGGACTCTTGTTTTGTAACAATTATAAAGGTACCAAATTAAATTATCTTAAAAATAATATAATAAAAACAATAAAAGTTTTATAACGGATCATAAAATAAATGAAGATTTATGAAGACATTTCATTCACATAATGATATTTTTCTTCGGCCGAAAATACTTCGACGTGTTTGAAAGCTAATGATAATTTTATGATTATCATTTATCCCATATGAGTAAAGATTTCTAGAATAATTTGGAACATACAAAATACGCTTCTATCAATGTTGTAACTTTATAAAATATATTATGTAACAAGAGAAATTATAGAAAATGGGCCACTTATAAAACGGTTAAACGGCGGCAATTGCATACTTTGAAATTTTTCATAATTTTATATCATTAATCGCAGTAAGAAGACCCTGTGTTATCATTAGCGGTTTAGGGTTGCCACGTTCGTGATGTTATAATTATTAGGTATACATTATCTTGGGTCATATATGTTAAGAAGTCATTTATTAAACAGTTATTTATTTAAATTTAAAGATAAAAACACAACTGTGAAACATGGCACATTTACATAAAACATTAATAATAATGGATATACGGCAAGTAAATAAAAGGGGACTTTGTGTGTAGCCCTCCCTTACTCGTTCTACGAAATGTCAATATAAAAATTTTACGCCGATGTGCATTTATATTAAAAGTATTAATATATTTTTAAAATGTTTAAAATTTTATACATCTCTATATTATTTAACTAGCTGTGGTGGTTTGTTGTTCTATAACATTATTGGAATATCACAAAATATATAAAATTATTGTAATGTAAATCTTTAAAATAATAAGATTGCAACCCTATTAATGGAGGGGAGGGGAACCCATTAATGCTAATTTGCATCTCCTTAAGATGGGATCACGACGTCGTTATTGAATTAAATTACATGGTTTGGAAAAGATCTTTATTGCTTGTCGGATAGCCATGTTATTTATAATCTCATAGTATTTTGACATTTGATCGTGATATAACTGTAATTAAAAAAACTACTTTTCTAACACATTCTGATTGTGAACAAATACCTTTTGTCGAAGATTTCTTATTGATACGACAAGGACATTTTAAGCAAATTATATCGTATCAAAGAGAAGATAAAGCATTTTGTTGTTCCTCTAATATTACAATGAAATTGATAAAGTTCTGTCACTTCCATATTTATAGGTAAATCCACAAAACAATCGTCAGTGATAGCGTTTGGTTATAATATAAAAAAAAAATACCTGCAATCTTACTTTTAAAATTTTTAAGTATAACAAATAAAAAAAAATATTGTGAATGAAGGTAATCACGTATCTTACGTTTCTTGAGTACAATGTGAAATGAGCTTAAACAAAAACTTTGCTTCTTACTTGCCGCCGCCGGGAGTAATGTAACGCCGCTCTAGTAACCGCCATTAAGTTATGTAATAAAATTAGTGAGAGAAAGTTATATAGGAATACTTCCCTATGCATAATACATACTATGTGGTATAGATGTTAAAGTTTTGTAGATAAAAGTTTAAAAATAGTTAGCGCAGACGCCTAACATATAGCGACGCAACGGTGCGCGGGTTCGATCCCCGACAGAGGGACAGGCATGTATGTGATGAGCATAGATGTCTGTATTTCTGGGTTTGGACGTTTCTTATATATTTTTCCAGTATTTATAACGTTTATATCTGTGTATTTGTATCGTTGTCTAACACCCTTAACACAAGCAAATAATTTGCTAACTTAGGGGTTAGATCAATGTGTGTAACTTGTCCTGTATTATTATTATCAATATTATTATTATTATTATTATTATAGCCATGTTATTAAAATTTATATAAATATAGAATGAGCAATCAATCGATACGAGCAGGGATTCAAACCCGAGACCTCTGGGAAATAGGACGGTTTCCCAGAGCTGTTAAGCTGTTACTAAGCTGGTTTTACAGTCGATTGAATAATTAACATTAAAATCTTTTAATTTTAATTTTTTTTTTTTTTACAGTAATGACTTTTTAGTAACAGTCATATCAGATACGTGGGTAGCAATATAAATCTAAGTGTATCTAATTACGAAAATAATAAAAGACTAAATACCGTTGAACCAATAATTCAATAAACTTTACTAAGTCAATAGGCATAATACATGATTGTTTCAGGTTTCCATAAAAAAATAACAAGGAATAGTAATAAACATTATAACCATAAATTGTATAGCTACAAATGTCTAGAACTGATAGTAAATTTATTATTAGCAGACATCTTCATCTGCAACAAAGTCGTTAGTTTTATAGTAAGCTTCTGAAATCTGTAATTGTTTTATATGGTCTTTAAATGTTTACGCGAATTAATGACCGAGGAATAATATTTTTTACGACAATTATAGTTTGGTCCCAGATGTTCATATGAACTAGTTTTTCATTTTAGTCTTGATATATTGTGACGCGAAAAACAATCAAAGAGTTGCAACAATTCTTGAAATTAAACCGGTATCATGTACATACTAATCATGTAGCAATTTTTTTTATTTTTTAAACCTATTTTAAACAAATCGCTGGCACAGACCTTCAATTATAATAAAAAAGCGGTATTTTGTTTTGTTTTTATATTATTTCTAAGATTTAAGTATGGTCTAAATATTTTTATGATGATAATGATGTTTTACGAACTAGATATTTACAAACATCAGTATTTACAAAACCTGGGGTGAACGACTATACGAAAAACAGAAAAGAAAAATTACTTACGTCAAATTTTATACATTAAAAATTAAAATGTACGGTAAATATTTTGTTCTCCTTTGTTGATACGCTCCCAGATCAATAGATTCCTATTTTGGTTGTAACATTAAAGTTTACCTTATAACAAAAAAAAAACTCTTACCCATTTAAAAATCGTATTAACGACATATAATATTCATATAAAAAATATGTTTAATATTCTAGTATAAATTACTTTTCCAACTCCGACAATTAAAGCAAAACTATAAGTAACTATAACTATAAGTTCGTTCATTATAATTCTGAAACTTTATTAATTCAAAGTTATAATTTTAATTCTTGCATTAAGTCGATCAGATGCCCAGATGCGGACCAGAATAAATAAATTTAATATGGATATTAAATTTTACAAAAAATATTCAAAATCTTAGATAATATTATTTTGCTCTGAAAAACAACCGTTATGCGTAATATTCATATGATAATTTGAGAAAAGTAGAGTTCATCAAGTTGATGACTGTTATTATAAGCACGGTTATATTTAAAAAAATATTTGTGTAGGTATGTATAAATAAAATCTGGAGAGAGCTCCAGAGTTACGGGGGGGAGAGGAGGGTAATACAGAGGGACGTATAATCAAATTTATTACCTATTTTATTGCCGAACTTGTCGTATTAACACTTTTTTATATCACCGCCCACACTAACTATGAATTGCTGTTATTTTTCAATTAACTTGAACTCGAGATAACTAGTTGAAATACTAGTAAAGAAGTCTTAATAGGTCAACTTTATTTTATGCTTCGCAAAGACTAATTATCAATAGTTTTATTTTCTACTAATTATTAATGAAAATTGTATAGAAAGGCAGACATTTTGCCTCGTTATCATTTTATTATTGGTATGTGAAGTATTTAAATAACACTATCAAATAAAGCACGCCGTTTTACACATCGGCACTTCTATACTTTTTAATGTTCAAAATTATATCTTTAAAAAAATATGACTGGGGAATCTATATATTTTTTAACAAATGTTTACAAATGTTGTTGGGATTGATGTAGAGAGGCTGCGTGCAAGAGGTGGTCAACTAATAAAAAATAATCCTGCATACTATCAATATATACTATCAAGACGTACTATCAATATGTAGTATAAATACATACTATCACTATAAGCTATCAATATGAACTATCAATATGTGCTATTAATATGTACTATCAATATACACTATCAATATGTACTTTCAATATTTACTATCAATACATTCTATCAATATGTACTTTCAATATTTACTATCAATATGTACTATCAATATATTCTATAAATATGTATTATTAATATGTACTATTAATATTTTCTCTCAACATTTACTGTCAATATTTACTATCAATGTTTACTTTCAATATATACTATCAATATATGCTATCAATATTTACTATCAATATTTACTATCAATATATACTATCAAATCATACTATCAATATTTTTCATCAATATATACTATTAATAAATACTATCAATTTATACTTTTAATATGTACTACCAATTTTTACTATCAATATTTACTATCAATATATACTATCAAAACATACTATCAATATTTACTATCAATATATACTATCAATATTTACTATCAATGTTTACTATCAATATTTACTATCAAAACATACTATCAATATTTTCTATCAATATTTACTATCAATATATACTATCAAATCATACTATCAATATTTTTCATCAATATATACTATTAATAAATACTATCAATTTATACTTTTAATATGTACTACCAATTTTTACTATCAATATTTACTATCAATATATACTATCAAAACATACTATCAATATTTACTATCAATATATACTATCAATATTTACTATCAATGTTTACTATCAATATTTACTATCAAAACATACTATCAATATTTTCTATCAATATATACTATCAATGTTTACTATCAATATTTACTATCAATATTTACTATCAATATGTACCATCAATGTTTACTATCAATATTTACTATCAATATTTTCCATCAATATATATCTACTATTAATATATACTATCAATTTATACTATCAATATTTACTATTAATATATACTATCAATATATACTATCATTGTTTATTATCAATATGTACTATCGATATATACTATCAATATATACCATCAGTATGTACTATCAATATATACCATCAATATGTAATATCAAGAACTAGCCTAGAACTGTGTAGCAGTAATTCTATGAGATGTTACTCCTTTGAGCGAATCAATACTTATTCGTAAAAACACACACAATATATTTTTATTTATTAAGAATTTCGGTTATCAATAAAATGTTATTTTGATTGGAGACTATTTTCACTCAAAACCATCAGTCAATCAATGCTAATTGAATTTTATGTTATATGTTATTCTGAAAATATTTGTATAAGTGTTTTAAACAAATATTTTTAGTAATTTCATTCATAGTAGAATTCATCTATCCTCGTATAATAAAAGAAATCATACAGAAGCTGTATCATATATTTTTGTACAATGACTAAAAATAATATTATTAATTAAGATATTATTTTAATTGAAACAAATATTGTGAGAAAGAATGATAATATAAACAGAACCAGCCAACCAGAAGATTCTGATGCACCATCAGAATTTTCAGTATATATGAGAAGTAAGTATTTAGAAATTGAGTTGCATATGAAAAGTTTTAATATGAATATTTTCGTGTTACGGAACACTGGCTAAAAAGGAAAAAAATATTGTTCCACTTCAATCCAATTTATTTGGTAGATGTTTCGTTTAACATAGCTTATTGAGCAGTGACCTATGAATGAGTGCTGCGGTCTTGCTGGCTACGATTATTTGCAGTTTTAATTTACTAAAACCATTAGGTATTCATATCAAATTTATTGCACTGGTTCTAGTTATTTACAAATTGCTCACTAAATATTGACGTTTGTAAAATTCTGAGCACAAAAAAGACCCAAGTGATCACTGTTATTGATTAAAAATAATAATAAAAATAGAAAAAAATATACTTTCATGAACTAGACTTATACAATATATTTTAAAAACCTCGTAGATTTTCTGTTGTTTACGTTATTCTACTTTATTATTGTACTAAAATGTTTACATTCCTAAAATAACAAGTAAGACTGTAAGAAGAAGTATTACTAAAAGTTTTTTCTTTTGTATTGAATATAACTTTGTAGGCAAAGGTAAATTTTTAATAATCTAGGAGCTATATTTTTTTTACTAAAGAAATATATTAAACTTTAAACGTTAAATCCATAATGTAAACATTTCTTATATTATAGAGAAAGTTTTAAAAATAGCTTTGTAACAATATCTTTAAAATCCGTATTAGAAATCATTCTCTTAAAAACAATATATTTACATTTATATGAGAAATGTTGTGTTTCACGTTTAAACGTTCTTATACTTTTTCAAAGATGTTATTATCTTAATAAATTTGCAAACTTCTAGCTTAACTAGCTAGAGCTTAACTAACTTTACTAGCCAGCTTAACTAGCTTTACTAGCTAGCTTAACTAGCTTAACCAAAAGATGTTATAGCTGAGTAATAGCTTACTATTAACTCTCAAAGATATTACCAAGATCCTAATCAAGAAGAACTAAAGCTGGTTACTGTTTCATGATAGTGTTAGTTATCTAAATCTAACACGGATCATCATGCTTCGTTAGCAAACTGGAAATAAATTTAATGTAAATTAATCAAAGTCTTAGTTTTTAATAACTGTTTATCATACCCAGGGTATTTTTAACGGATATATTTAGAAGCCAGTGAGTATATCAAATTCGTTCAAATGTATCGTTCCTATTTTGAACAAAGAAATTTGGAAATAATCACAAATAATTTTATCGTACAAAAATTTGTTAATAGGTTAACTGAAATACAGGTAAATAGATAATTACTTTTTCGACAAAAGATTATGTTTTTAATATTTGTAGGATTCGTTGATTACAACTTAAATCCTTAAGTTTTAAAAAGTATTGTTTTCTTTTAAGGAACATCCTAATTCTACCTATCCTAATGATAGAAATATCTATTACGATGAAAATATTTTCAGATTCGGGAAATAACACCATATCTTTTTATTTTTTATTTAATTTTAAAACGATAATTAAGTTGGGACTACTCTAAATATACTAATTGAAATATATTCATCAAAAATAAAATATGTATATTGTTTTTTAAATGTAGCTAGTAACTAATTTTTAAAGATATTAGTCAAAAAACTAAAAGTTTGTATTTATTTAAATAGGCTGTAACACAGTATATACAATACTTATTCGGAGGAATTAACCCATATACGACCTGCAAGGAAATTTTGGTAAGCTCTGCCACCCACATTTTAAGTTGACACACCGCAACGACAAGTGTAGGTAGGTACATTATTTCATTGCGTCAACATGAATAAATGTATTGTTTTCATTAAATAGTAATAAATAATGTAACGATGGTTTTCTATAAAATTCAATATAATATCAATGATGTTGCAAATAATTATAAGCCAATTATCGCGTTACAGAAATAACTTACCAGATATTTACTTTCGATTTAAATTATACTTTGCAGACATCATTAAATCTGCAATTATAACATGTATGCCGTTAATGATATACAATTATATATTTTCTTTAAATCTTGTTTGAAAACATCTATGAACATGTATAGCAGCCCTGTTAAGCTTATTTAAATATATATGTCGGAGATAGATACATATTAGTGACTTGCTCGTTCTTGATGGAGTATTCTGGTACAGGATCCGAGGCGTAGGTCTCAGGCAATTAAACCACACACACAATATGACAATTCTTGTATTAAATGTAAGTAGTCAATTCTCACAAATTACTTAGTAGGTATACAATTATCAGAGTTGCGTGAACTACCGATCCCGTTTGGGGGTCCGAACTGTAAGGCTTTCACTAATCAATTCCTCTTCCGACTCAATGCGCTCCAATATTTAAAATGTCTCCGGTGCCCCTCCAAACGATTCCGGTCACGTGATTTGTTACGTCACGATGTTCACACCCCACTGTTACAATGATATCAATTGAGTTACTAATTATCGTTAAATTATCGTGATCTACGACACGGCCATACTGACAAGTCACACGTCCTCGTGTGCATGTATCTCTATGGAGTGACAATAACTATGTCCCCTCTGAGTGACGATAACTACGCCACCTCCATTGAGTGACGATAACCACGCCACCTCCATCGAGTGACGATAACCACGCCACCTCCATCGAGTGACGATAACCACGCCACCTCCATCGAATGACTTTAGGATTCGCGGTTGTCCTGGGATGTAGGGTCTGAAATAAAACAAAACTCCAAGGATAACTTGCTCGGCTATTCTGACAAAACAAGTGAATGTCACGTCTCAGGTTTTTACTCTATGTACAATCTTAACACAAGGTGTGCACTACACCTTATTTACAACAATTAAAAACTACTCTGATCATTAGATCCATCACTTTACTTTACAAAATCAATCATGATTTTACCAGACTTGCGTACTCAACTCAATACTTTTGCAATATGATACAGTCCATCGATCATATACAAACAACTACCATGAACCAGTCCTTCGGTCATGTATTAATACTTTTGCAATATGATACAGTCCATCGATCATATACAAACAACTACCATGAACCAGTCCTTCGGTCATGTATTAATACTTTTGCAATATGATACAGTCCATCGATCATATACAAACAACTACCATGAACCAGTCCTTCGGTCATGTATCAATACTTTTGCAATATGATACAGTCCATCGATCATATACAAACAACTACCATGAACCAGTCCTGCGGTCATGTAAATCACAAAACAGACCCATCGCCTACACGTGTTACACCACACGTGAGGTGCGGTCAACAAGTATGAGTAGGCAAGCTATTATCTGTAGTGAATTCAATATCACTTTGCTCAACTAAAACATTTAGTTCCTGAGGGATCTTGTGATCGGAATGATTTGAAATAGACTTTCTAATAGAAAATTATTAATCATAACCTCTGATAAGATCTATAACGTACTCTGGACACTATGCTCGTTGCCAGTTAGAATTACTGAGTTATTTAAATGTTACACAAAAATTGTTTGCTACACATTCTGTGATCAGAGAACTCTCAGCACAAGAACCAAAACAATATGAAAATGACTCACCAAAGTCCTATAGTACCATTAAGGTAGCTTACGTGATCACTTCAACCCTTCTTTCTCTGTGGCTGCCTGCTGCTGGCACTGTATCGAAACTTCTCGTACCCCTGTTGCACCTGTCGCCTTTACAACTTATTGAAAAAGGAAAAATCAGTTATAATAAAGTTGAACATCATAATTGAAAATAAATGCCCACTCAACTAAAGCCTAAAGCAACTAAACACCACTTATCATTACATTTTAAACCAAAAATGTATTCTAAAAACAACATAAAACACAAAGCATGAATCTTATTCGTCACATGGCTTTTCACTAAGCCCTACCAACAAACCTGTTTGTTTCATGGCATTGCTTTTAATTCCGAGTCCCACGGACTCCCAATTGAACTAAGATTCACTACTTTTACTCAATCGCTTTTACTACAAGCTCTATTTCAAGTGGTACTTAACCCTCTGGCATCGCTATATATCAAAAACAAAGGTTTTTTTTAACTTTTTCTATCATAAGCTCTAAAAATGAAACTTTTGCAACCCTGGTCATTGTACAATTTGTCGCGTGTTGAATTTTATTTATGGCATCCTACCCCGATCGAATATTTCTAGTCTCTGTCGCGGAAAACATTTACAAGACGTAAATAATAAGTTCTTACTTTTGCTAAATTAACCAAACGCTTTATTTTACAGCATTTACGGGCCTTGATCGGCAATAATACGCATTCACAATATACGATTAATTAATAATTGTAAGTTCGCCCGTGATTCCTACACATGTAGGTAGACAAGAAATAAAATATGCCGAAAATCGAATTACATTTTTTTAAAGTCTTGTCTGGTCTTAATCGGTTGAATCTTTAGAGCTATCACGTTACCATTGTTTTCCGAATTTAAAACAAAGTTATTTAAAACAAAAGTTTAAAACATTGTTTTCCGAGTTTAAAACAAACATTCACGTTTACGAAAATCCGTGATAAAATAATTTCGCGTCTTATCATACGTAACAAAACGACGTAAAGTTAAAGTAAAATAATTATCAGTAAAAATTAAAAAACAAGATCGTGGGGGGTCGATTGCTAATCTCAATACCAATAACAATAATAAAATGCTTACCACCATATTTGATCGCTAAATTTTCTTTAACTAGCGAGTATTTAACGCAAAAATTGGAAGTAAATCGAAACGAATTCACCTTTATGCTGCGACGTGTCCGATTTTGGAAAAATTGCAGACCGCAACGCGTTGCTCGCACTCTTAACACAAGGTGTGCACTACACCTTATTTACAACAATTAAAAACTACTCTGATCATTAGATCCATCACTTTACTTTACAAAATCAATCATGATTTTACCAGACTTGCGTACTCAACTCAATACTTTTGCAATATGATACAGTCCATCGATCATATACAAACAACTACCATGAACCAGTCCTTCGGTCATGTATTAATACTTTTGCAATATGATACAGTCCATCGATCATATACAAACAACTACCATGAACCAGTCCTTCGGTCATGTATCAATACTTTTGCAATATGATACAGTCCATCGATCATATACAAACAACTACCATGAACCAGTCCTGCGGTCATGTAAATCACAAAACAGACCCATCGCCTACACGTGTTACACCACACGTGAGGTGCGGTCAACAACGCGTTGCTCGCACCGCACTTTACCAGTACCGCTGCCATAGCTGCCATCGCCACGACCGCTGTCACCACCATCAGCAACCTCAGCACCATCAGCGCCATCAGCGCCATCCGCGCCGCGCTGTCACCACCAGCCGCGCTGCGCCTTCATCGTCAGCCACGCAGTGCCGTCACCGCCGACTCCGCAGTGCCGTCACCACCAGCCGCGCCGCGCCTTCATCGCCAGCCGCGCAGTGTCGTCACCGCCAGTCGCGCCGCGCCGTTACCGCCATCCGCCCCGCACCATCACTGCCATTCGCGCCGCGTAGTTACCGCCATAATTTCTCATTTCTTTTCTTTCTTCATTAGCAACGATTCCTTCTTTCGTAGAATTCTTCCAACGCTTTGTCAATTAATCTAATAAACGACTTGCATAAGCGATTAAATAGGTATTTTCACTCTATTTTCTTGATATGTGGGTAGATCTCAATTTTTAAGTTTTGAGATAATATAAATTTAACTTGATTGATTGATTGATTTACAACCATTGATTATCAGCTATTGATTGATTGTATTGATTCTGGAACTTCCTTGTTATTATCTTGTAGTGTGCGTTTCAAATAATAAAATCACTTCATTTCTTGCTTGACGTGATTTGTAGCTTCAATAAACTTATCTTGCGGGTAGTTGGTGGTTGTAATGCCCGAGTGAATCCCACTTCTGCTGTCGGAGATAGATGCATATTAGTGACTTGCTCGTTCTTGATGGAGTATTCTGGTACAGGATCCGAGGCGTAGGTCTCAGGCAATTAAACCACCCACACAATATAACAATTCTTGTATTAAATGTAAGTAGTCAATTCTCACAAATTACTTAGTAGGTATACAATTATCAGAGTTGCGTGAACTACCGATCCCGTTTGGGGGTCCGAACTGTAAGGCTTTCACTAATCAATTCCTCTTCCGACTCAATGCGCTCCAATATTTAAAATGTCTCCGGTGCCCCTCCAAACGATTCCGGTCACGTGATTTGTTACGTCACGATGTTCACACCCCACTGTTACAATGATATCAATTGAGTTACTAATTATCGTTAAATTATCGTGATCTACGACATATATAAATATAGGATGAAAAGTTAAACGATACGGGCAGGTTTTCGAATCCGCGACCTCTGGGAAACCGTTCCGTCGCTCTACCAATTGAGCTAATACGATACCTAATACGGTTTATTTTCATCCTATATTTACATGTTTTTTCTTTTAATCTACTGAAATATTCTCAGCAGTCGATCCAATTAATGAGAACTTAAATATGATTCAAATGAAACAAATAAAATAAATTTAATATGTAAAAATAAAATATGCTCTTTTTTCATTTGTTTCATTTTACAATGATGTTATCCAGTACTGAATATGTAGTTTTCAATTTTACAACAGAAGCCCATAAAAAACACTTTAGTCAATTTACAATATACCATTTTCAACTTTATTTTACTAGCTTAAAATTACCTGAAAATATAACCTATACAGAAAATATATATTTGTCTCACTTGACTTATATACTCTTGACTCTTAATAAATTAGTACTCACAATTTTATTAAAAATTCAATTTGCTAGGTAATAAACACATAGTTGGTTTCATTGATATAATAAAAATAATAAAATAACTTCTATATTTATTAGAACCTTGTTTAGTAATAATATGGCTCCTCCCGATTTTAATTGTAAGCCGCTTCCTCAATCCGTAAAGTTGCGAAAGCGATAGTGTGTCATTACCGTTATTAAAACTCAAATATTTGTTTTATTACATTTTTAGTACTTGTTAATATAGTGACAACCGAAACACATCATCGGTGAAAATTTTAACCGTCGCGTTATAACGGTTTTTGAGATATTAAAAAGCTTTTAATAATTTTAAGCAAATTTGAATGAAGTATAGAGCATTGTAAACATAATGGAAAATTGATCTCTGAAAATTTTCATATATTATATGAAAGTTAAATTTTTGAATTAAATTACAGTCACTTAGTGCTTTGCGTTTATAAACTTTTTGCTAAACACCTTTCTGAGTGGCTTGATAGAGCTTCACGTTTATTAATAACTTTCATGTTATATTTCAAAACGGGACGCATTACCGCAATATTCCTAAATAGCTTTTTGCTAAGTAATAAGACTTAATAATTCTGGTAGCATCTATTAGTTGACCAAGAAGTATAAAAGATGTTGACCTAAATAAAATTTATCTTTAGGTACTCCTAAATATAGTGCAGGCAATAAAGCTACAGGAAAAAGCTTGTTTATTATATAATACGAAAATTAAGTCAACATTAAACAAATTCTTTATAATCCAAAGTTACTTTAATAATATTTAGCAATATTATTATTATTCTTTAAATAGCTTGTGCTAAATAGAAATTAAGTTAACTCATTCAAAAATATTTTTTTGGAAATAAAAACAAGAAAAATAATAACATTACATTAAAAACGGTAATAATTCTCTATTCATATTTTTAATAGAAAAATAAAATATGTCTCGTACAACAATATTACCTAAATGGAGTAAAGTTACATTTACGGTAATATCTATAGCTTACAATATGCTTTAGATCTACAATAAGTCGTGATTCGAAAGTCTTTTTAAATATAAAAACAATAATTTAAATTTACTACCAGACGCATCGATTTTTATGCATTTTCCCAATTTCATAATTCAACAATCTTTTGCCCCATAACTACTATCCGACGTCAATATTCCAACATCATGTTTTTTGTTCATTGTTATGGTATTCAAATTGTGTTCATAACCCTTTTTATTTAAAATTTCGGCAAAAATAATAGCAAAACTATTTTATTTAATCACTAGTACAGAGGGTTACAGCTGTTATAACAATTACGCAACTGTAGGCTTTCACGTCATGATCGAGCGTGCTGTGGTGAGCATCACAGATTAGGTGTAGGCTATCAAAGTCCAAGACATACATTTTTGAATCACAACTATAAATCGATTTAAAATTTGATAGTTTTGAGGCAGAACATTAAATTATTATTTGCATTGTTAAATCATATTTTTTAAAATGTAAACTATTTCCAATGTCAAATAATAAATTTTATTTGATTTTTTAATTTGAATTATAGAACAAAATTCAAGAATAGCAACAAGTACCAAACCTTCCCATAGATCATTGTTTCTAGTCGACAACACGAAAAATAAGACGATATAACATTTAATACCAAACACTGCGGTTAGACTGATTCGTAAATCGTATTCGGATATTATAATTGACAGATGGTGCATGGTCGTGTTTTGAGAAATTAACAATTTTACCGCAGACCAATATCCAATATTCCTCTTACTACGTTATATTGTTACAATCTCTATATACGCCTCGCACCGCTAAACTCTACTACAAAAAAAATCTAAATGTATACTTTGCGCCGAGTTCTTAAAAGTATGTATGTATTAACTCACGTATGTATTAACTGATATAAATTCAATGATAAATGTAACATAGATGTTCAACACGCAAAAAGTAAAATAACTTATTTTTGAATTAAATTTTACGGCCCCGTTGGTCGAGTGGTTAGCGCAGACGCCTAACGTGTCACGGCGCAATGGGGCTCGGGTTCGATCCCCGGCGGAGACAGGCATTTATGTGATGAGCATAGATGTCTGTTTCTGGGTTTGGTCGTTTATTAAATATATTTTCAGTATTTATATGTGTATTTCTATGTATATGTATCGTTGTCTAACACCCTTAACACAAGCAAATAATTTGCTTACTTAGGGGTTAGATCAATGTGTGTAATTTGTCCTGATATTATTATTATTATTATATTAAATATTACATTTATAGTAATTATATTTATTTCCAAATGTTTTAAGTTATTTAGTGTATTTTTTAAGATTCATATATTTAATTCAGATAGTGGCCGAGGGAGTAATTTGCTTACTAAATACTCAATCAAAGTTACCGTTATTTATCTCATGGGATATATTCTCGTATTTAAATTGCTTGTCATTTCGTACTATAGATTTAATATATTATTTGAATTTAACAGTAATGAAACTAATTAAATAGAAACGTTTTTTTCAAAATATTTAGAAATAATTGAACTACTTGCCTTATACGAATATACATGAATTAAACACGTGATAGCGGTTTATTTACCAAAAAAAATTGTTAATGTTCAACGTTGTGAAGATCAATAAATTTTAATTAAAAATGCAATTATAGTCGCTAAGAATGTTTTACTGTCCTTTCTCCAAACGCCTCTTTCTTCCTATCTTGGCAATTTATTCCCCTATGTGTTTACTTTTCAAGCAGAAAGACAAAGCATTGCACATAGTGCAAAAATTAACGCAACCATTCTAAGAAATTTAGTGTGCAAGAAGAAATATATCCATATCACATGGTTGACACGCCTTCCATAAACATAATACGAGTAATAATATAACAACAAAACATTTATTAAAACCGATCCACCAACATTTATCTACCGATAAACGTTGTTATACTTCCGTACAAAACGTTATATGAGGTCCGAGAAGAAGTGAACGACGAAAAGCGTTCCGGACGCCCGGGCACATCAATAACAAACATTGATGACCGTCGTATCATCATAAAAGGTGCTGAGGACCTGAATATATCGATTGGCTCGTGCCACTTAAGAAAAACAACTACACCACAAAAACCGTCGCTACCGTATAAGTGTCATGTTTGACACTGCACTTATAAAGTGTTAGACTCTGGGTAAAATCTTCCAAAAGATTCTTTTAGAAGAACCGGCAAGAATCTTCACGAATATTAATAGTCAATAAATGATGTTATCATTACTATTTTTCTCAACAACGTAAAATATCAAATTAGAAAAAGAATATAAATTAGAAATATATGTTCCTTTCGTTTAAAAAAAACGTATTATGTAACAAACTTCTTAATACCGTAGCCCAATAATACCGTAAACTTATCAACTTAAGAAAATATAATGGATACGAATTCCTCCCGGACTCGAATTGATATACGAGTATAAGTAAGTCCTGGATAACTCAAATCTTAAAAAAAACATCCTTTTTAATAAGAACGCAAACCTCTATTACTTAAACAAATACTATAACTTAAGTTAATAATTTCAAAACTAACCCTCAGTAATTCCGAGAACTGTTTAGATAAACTCTATAATACAAACTGTAATTTCGAATGAGTGAGCAAAACAAAAAGTTTTAGGAATTTTAGTGCAAGCCACTTGTTTACATACTGGTTAAACTGTTAACGTAAACAATAAGTGGTCATTTATTGTAAACTCTGATTGTATATAAAAGCTGTAAATTAAATTATTATACAACATTCCTCTTGTATGGTTTATTGATTTTTTATCGCTGTGTCCTTAGTGGCTACCTGACCAGAACATACCTAAAGTTGTCCATCATTCATGTTACTTATATTAATAATTATATCGAAGCCATTTCAAGTGAGAAACTAATTTTATGTCAAATACTGCCTTACATACCCTTTTTATTGGAGAATGGCGTGACAAGCAATAACAACTCTTGACCCTGTAGCCAAATCATTATTACTTTAATTATTCGTCCAGAAACTTCCCTTTAGAGTTGTCGATTTGCAATATGAAATTTAAATAAATAAAAGTTAAATTAGATACATAATTTAGTGCATATTTTAAAGTGAAACTATTCGTAAATTTATCTTAACTTAACTTAATACAAGAGTACAAGAGCAACGTTCTTAAAACCATTGAAAGTTATAGAATAGAAAAAACACTTTACAATATGCTTCAGTAAAAAGTTCATAGTGGTGTTTTATCGATTTTCAAACTTTGTAGAAAACCGCGCCAATCTAGATCACAAAATGTCTTTCATCCTATTTCTTATAAAACTTTTTGGCCACCAATAAAATAAAAAAAATCTACAAATCAAAAAGGTTCATCGTAGCTCGAAATACAATAATTAGTAGTTATATATTATATTATTATTCTTGGTTCCATTCTAGAATCCTGTGTATACATTTCATATATTTTAGTTAGTTAGTTTAGTTTATATATTTATTTTCTTATATTTCAAGCATTAAATTGCACTTATTTCAAAATAATCTAATTATTTTTCTTATTAATGCTACCACGGCTCACAGACTTTTCTTAACTTCAAATATATATTAAATTGTAAAAGGGACTTGTAACTTTATTGCTATGTTGTCGTTCTACAGTTGTTGCAGAATTGCATCTCATGTATTGGAAGCCACAAGCGATATCAATTTTGAGATAAGCTGAAGCTTCGGGTTTCTGAATACAAACATAAGTTAAATTACTCGAAGAACTTATTATAAATCAAATTATTCAACAAACTATTGTTTCGCATGGGTTTAGTCTACTTAAAATTCTCAGGATATTGTATGTGATCATTAGACTGCTTAGGTATATTATAGAATAAATTCTTACGCGACGACGTACACCGTAAAAATATTCGGTAATAATAAATCGGTAGATTTTAGTATAATTTTATAAAGTTTTCAAATTGAACGTTCGAAAGTAATGTTATCTTAGTAAACACCATTGTCCCCCTTTATATTACCAACTTCGTAAACAAATTTTAATATTATTTTTTACCAGAAAACTGGATAGTTTCTTTTTCACAGTAATGAGTTAGAAACGGTTTAAGTTACAAACATTTAATCCCTTAATATTTCAATCTTCAATTAACTAATTTATGACGTTTGAATAAAAACTGATTAATTATTTTAGCACAAAAAAACAGAGAAAAATATTCCAGTGATGGTAGTACAATCAAATAAATATATGGAATTCCCCTTTGTTATAAGAAATATCGGTTATGTATGTTATATATAAATATACAAACTACTCAGTAGTTTGGCGGAGTTATTATATTGTAACATGTTTGTATTATTTTGATGATGTGTGTGTAAACCAATGTTACCATTATCTCAAAAACCACTGGCCCGATTTGAATGCGGTTTTTAGTGATGGGTTTGAATTTGATTGGTGAAATATGAATAATATGAATCGAATAAGAGACAAATATAAGCACATGTTCCTCAACTATTGCAAACTTAAACTTGAGATTACTCAAGCAGTTATCCTTCATGAAGCAATGTATACATTCCAACAAATTCCCAACAAATGTAATGTAGCGTCTATATACTTACAGGTATTAGGGTATTTCCGAATATTTAGAGCAAGATCAACACTCACTGTGATTTTCATACAAATAAATCTATCTACAATATATCAATTGCTACCTTCTTCTTTAAGAATTACTATAGACGTAATGTAACACTATTAAAAACCTTTAGATATGGCTGCTGAGAAATAACACCAGAAACTCGGTGGTATAAAAGTTTTGCAAAATTTATTATAAGTATACTACTACTCCTAAGTAAAATAGTTTTAGTTAAAAAAAATTAAAAACCCATTTAATAGGAGAACTTTTAAATTAACTTTCTAACCAAATACCAAAAAAAGCTATAATATATACAAAATGATATTAGAATGGTGGTTTAAAAACTCAATTAATTAAAAAATAATAATAAAAAAACGCTTTCAGCTTGCAATGGAATGAGCTTCAGAAATATTATATTAAAATTTCTATACATAGAGAAACTAAATAATATAATCCTTATCTTGTTAATGTGGATGCTGGTATTTCTTAAGGTAAGTTGGTATGCTTCAAATATTCAAGTTTTTGGACGCAAGATAAGCTTTAGAAACTTTAAGAACATATGCTTGTTTGAACTTTTAGAAATTTACTCGATGGAAATTAATAATTTTATTTATATTAGTTCAGGGTAGGCATTGCATCGATTTTGTTAATGATACCACCAAACACGACATTAAGTATCTGAGACAATACCTAACGTCATTATAAAAATACTTATGAAATAATATGTGTAAAACCACGTAAAAATTCTTTCGTATTAAAATATAAAAAAAATAATTTGAAATATGTGAGAAATAGTTTTCAGTGTATAGGACAGTTTCAAGTAAATGTAAACGTTATACAGAAGGGAATTAAATCAAAATAGACATAAGCCAATAAATATTGATTACATTTTTGTCCTAATCTAATCGTACCCTTCTCAGGATCGGCCATTTCCGCGGTTCATTCATTTTATATTGCGGTTACTACGACAAAGATTCCTGGTCATATTGGTATAATTTGAATTCTTTGCTTAGTTTATTCTTACCACATTCATTTGAAGTTCGCCTTGTTTCCTTTAAACGATAGTATTATTAATATTGTATATTTTAAATAACAGATATATTAAACAGTAAAAAAAAGTAATTTCGGAAATAAAACAATTTTTCTCAAAACTTTGGTGACTTAATTTTGCAATTTCAATAATTGAATGAGTCTCTTTAGTCTTTATTTTAACAATGTTCTTAAGACTTTTAAAAGTTGTCTAGTCTTTGTTTCTTTGATAATTTAATTAAAAAATATTAAATATTATACGCGTACTACTTAGGTCTGGACGACCATCTGCTAAATTCCGCTTAAATTCTTAGAAAATAATAAGAACGTTGAAATATTGAAATAATTATTTTTCGAAGAATATGCTAGATATAAGCATAAATAATAATATTATCAAAAGCATGTAAGCTAATAGATATAATATCAGCGGCATGTTAATACAAAGATATTTTTTTGGACAAGAAAACTCAGGAGAATATAACCTTTGTTATAAGATATGCAAAATATTGAAAGGTAAAAATTGCAATGGTTCTAGATTTAATAAGTTAATGTTACTTGCCATTCATAATAATAATAACATCCTAAAATAAACTAGTTCTGATCGGCTAGTGTGACAAGGGAGGCGAACGCCGGGAACCTCCTCGTGGTGCTCCCTGGGCAACAACGGTTACTGAGAACCTTCGGGTTCTCCCGTTGGCTAATACCCGACGCGGTGGGGGTCGGTCATGGGGGTTTGTGCCCGGTCCATGGCTGGCCAGGGCAGGTAACCTTTCCGGGTGGCCTGCCCGCGGGGGGGAGGGCTCGGGCCTCTTTCCATCGACCTTCGTTGGTGGAAAGTTGGCCTGGGTGTCGAGGGTGAGAGGGCGCAAGCCCTCTTTGCCGGGGATAGCCGCGGGATCGCTCCTGGTACTTCGCTGATTAGCAGAGTGGACTGTGGAGTGGTCCCGCGGCTGTATAGGGAGGGGTGCGCGGCGGTCTTTTTCTTGCTGATCAAGAGGCCGTCTGGGTCTGGACCTCTTTCTACCAAGCATTGACAAAACATTGCTTGGTGGGGAGACGGTCCGAGACGTTGCCTGGATTGATCGTTGCTGAGTGCGATGACACGGACTACCACGGCGGGTTGGGCATGGTCGATGATGGCCGAGTCGGGTTTTACACCTGATTTCTTGAGACCGAGTCCGGCCAGAAGAGGGTCTCAGCCCCCTTCAGAGGTAGCAGACTTGGGTGGGGGGAAGGGGATCCCTCCACCATCTATCAAGCCTGCGAAAAAAGGATGGGTGCTCCTCGTTGCGGGGTGCCCTCTCCGTGGATCACGTCGAGGCATCGCAGTGAGTGCGAAAGCGATCCCGTGGTGTCCCACTATGACAGCGGCGGCAACCGTCAGGTTAAGTGAGTAGGAGTCTCACATAACCACCTCCATCATCCCCTAGATGGAGGTGTGTATCCATGAGGATTCCTGACGTTAAAAAAAAAAAAAAGGCTAGTGTGACTAAGGGCAGTTAAATTGGTTAAAAGATATACTTGAACGTGGTTTTTTGTTGTTAAAGCATTTTAACTTCCAGGCCTCTACTTCGTTTCGAAATTTGGCCGTTTGCGGAACATTTTAAATAAAAACAAACATTGATATAGATTGCTATCAGAATATAATTGGAAATAGTGAATCCATTGATAAAAAAGTCAATTAATGTTTAGACTATAAAGTGCTATCAATTATTTTCTGAGAACAATGAACTTGAATAAATTAACGAGGTATATATTTAGATCTGAGTTGTTGTAGTGAATATCGCAATTTATTGTTCTATTCTTTCCTATATTTCCTCTATCTGCCTGCCTGGTTGGACTCTAATAGCTAAACATTAAATTTTATTACGGTAATAGGCTATCTGGACAAGCATTTTTGTAACGTAGGCAGTATACATGTATAAATGTGCACGTTTATCTAGCTGGTCTTAAAATTTTATATAATTTTTATTAGCTGAACTGATGGAACCTCCAAAAAAATTCTTATTATTAATATTCTGAACCCAATTTTAAGATAGGAAAGTATCTAATATTTAAATAGATTAAGTATTTCCATAAATATATTGGAGGTTCGTAGTCCTAAAAACAACATAACAAATAAATAATTATTGATAAAATAAATAATGATGCTAATGATATATAATCAATTAACTTGATAGGATAAATGAAAGTCATTATTTTTGTCCTTGCAAGATGTCATGCAAAAAAACTAATCCAAATCCAAAAAAAAAGTAAAAATCTTTTATAAACTGAACTTAACTTCATAGATGAAAAGTAAACAAGCGTACAAATCCATCCAGCATTCCATTATTATCATTATTAGTCATTTTTTATAAGATTGTTTAGTATACACATAGAAATCACACAATAACACCTTTCTGTATACTAAAATGTTATAAGAATCTATCAACATTTTATAAAATATCATCTCTTATCAAACAATTTACTCAATACAAGCGTATCTGATACAAAATATAACTTCGTCACAAAATTCTTAAACTCGCATCGAAAAGTCAAAACTTAATACAACTTTGTAAATTTGTGTCGTAAAAGAGGATTCAATTTGTTTTGTTTCTTATGACTTTTTTAATACATTTATTTTAGCCTTGAAATAAACTGAATACACATAACTGAGTTGCAACTGTTACATTTTACTGATGTATATACTCCACATTTGATAACATTTAGTATTTTCTTAAAGATTTTGCAATAAAATACATAGTACATATTATGTATATAAAGTATATTTTTTGTTAATTAAAGAAATCAACATTAAAATTATAAGAACGACAAAAAATAACATAAATTAAAAAAAAAAACTTATTTAATTTCATTTCAGTTATTCAGTTGATTGGTGTAAATAATCTATACAGACCAAATACTAATTAAATGACATACATTTGTATTTTTTTTAATGTTGCTACGTGATATGATACAATCATGTTTAAATAAAACAGCACAGTCTGAGGCAGTACATTTTATGTTTCTAATGTTCTTGGGGAAACTTTTATTTATTCACTAGGTTTAGATTATTTAGAAATAATCGATAATAAATCAATATAAGTGGATTAATTTTTTTTCGTCTCTATGGTTTAAATATTTCTATGGTAAAAGTTTAAATGTTTTTCGTCTCTATGGTTTCTGCCGCCTTACTATGTTAGTATACTTTATTTCACACTTCGAGATAAATGATTTCTAAATAAGGAATAAAAAGAAATCAATAAGCTGTATGTTTACCAAGAAAATAGAACTTAGTTATTTATTAGTGATAGTTATAGTTACTGGAGATCGTTACAAGTTTTTTTACCTAAGGTTATTAAAAAGGGTTTAATATAAAATCCATTAATAATATGTTTGTAAATTGTTAAATAATTAAATTGAAAAGTAACCTTACAACAATGCTATGATAAAAATTCTGCGCTAGAAAAAATAATATGAGCCTGTAAGATTTTTGGTTGGAAGCCATAATTTGAGTATCTGTCAATTGCTCGCTTTTGGCTCCAAATCAGTTTTGCTCTAATTCAAGGTGGCAGTATAAGACAATTATTTTTCCCAAATTTTAACATTTTTACATATTATCTTACTACAAAGAATTATAATATTATTGACATATAGGTGTTACAAATATCTTTATTGGCAATTTATGAAAGCCGAGTGTTAGTTAATTATGTTCTGAGTTATGCTACGAGTATCAAAATATTTTAAATTATTTTTTTTAATTTTCGTTATGTGTCTAGAGAATTAAAATATATATGCAACCAATAATTGAGACTTATCTTTAAAACAGTTTTATATTAATTAGTATACCGTAACCACACTTGAAAAAAATCTGTAGGTACACAGTACAATAAAATATGGGTTAAATTATTTTCTGCTGTAAGTCAAAAAATATTGATGAATAAAATATAAAAACATAACAAGTGTAGGGAGGACTCAAAACAATCGCTCAAATATATGTTACTACTACTACTACTACTTAGTGGTAGCAAAGTTGCTATATAAATACAATCCTCTTTCTTTTTTTTTATTTTAATGTCAGGAATCCTCATGGATACACACTTCCATCCTAGGGATGATGGAGGTGGTTATGTGAGACTCCTACTCGCTAAACCTGACGGTTGCCGCCGCCGTCATAATGGGACACCACGGAATCGCTTTCGTACTCACCGCGATGCCCCGACGTCATCCACGGAGAGGGCACCCCGCAACTAGGAGCACCCATCCCTTTTTCGAAGGCTTGAAAGATTGTGGAGGTTTCCCTTTCCCCCACACAAGCCTGCTGCCTCTGAAGGGAGCCGAGACCCCCTTCTGGCAGGACTCTGTCTCAGGGAATCAGGTAAAACCCGACTAAACCATCATCGACCGTGTCCAGCCCCACCGCAGTGTACAGCCGTGGGACCACTCCACAGTACATTCTGCTAATCAGAGAAGTACCAGGAGCGATCTGACCACAGATTAAAATTGAATCGGGCGAAGTAGGTGTAATATAATAATTGTAAAATGCTAGACAGGACTCTTAAAAGGAATTTGATCTCTATTTATCAATTACAATAAAATACAAAGCTTTCTAAAGATGCATAAATGATGCAACCGCCCCAAATGATGCAACCGCCCCGTTGCATTGGTCGAGTGGTTTGCGCAGACGCCTAACGTGTCACGGCGCAATGGTGCTAGGGTTCGATTCCCGGCGGAGACAGGCATTTATGTGATGAGCATAGATGTCTGTGTTTCTGGGTTTGGTCGTTTATTATATATATTCTCAGTATTTATATGTGTATTTCTATGTATTTGTATCGTTGTCTAACACCCTTAACACAAGCAAATAATTTGCTTACTTAGGGGTTAGATGAATGTGTGTAATTTGTCCTGATATTATTATTATTATTATTAATAGTCCATATATTTTTATATATTTTAAAGCTTATACCAGATATAAAGACTAATATAAATTTACACGCAGGTAATAGTTTTCAGACGATTTACATATTTTGTCTAGTGGGCATCTGTCAAAACGAAAACATTTATAAACTTCTCCTGCGCTGATATCATTATCACGTGCTTTTTGAGCTTTCAGAATGGATCCTTAACTTGAATTATAGAAACAGATAAGTTTAACAAATTCGTCACTATATCCTGATGTTCCTTAGATACTTAAAGTAGGTGGTATCTACACATCAAATTTAAAAAGAACAACAATACAAATTATATATATTATATAAGTAAAATAGAATCGGCATTTAAATATTTTTTTAGATGTCATAATTATAAAGTGAGTTTTTCAATTACGCTATATACCGGCATATAATTTATCATCACATCGCTTCTCTACAAACAGCTTATCTTTTCTTTGTTTTTTGATTATCACATTTGACAAATATTTGATTTAAAATTACAGTATAATTATTTTCAAGATTAACTTTATAAGTTCAGAAAATCATTTATGTGATTATATCAGGAAAAACAATAATTGTTTATTAATTATTTTTGTATTAGTTCTTAACACAATAATAACCCAATGGTAACTTTTAAAGATACTTATAAATTTGATGGCATAGAGGTATTGAAATAAGTATTTTTTTAATATTAGCTAAAAATAAATCTAAAGTTTATATAGACAACTTCTTTGTCTTAACATTAAATAAATTGCTATGTTATTAGTAACAAATATTCAGCATTCATCATGTAAGATGCAGCTTAAATACAAATGATATTTCAGTCCGAAGACTACAGCTGTAGTAATATATGTAGTTGGAGTATATAACTGGTTGAAACACATGAAATATAAGTAGAACTAATTATTATATAATATATAAAAATAAAATTATAATTATATAAGCATTACCGGATAATATATCGATTATATAGCTTTGAACTTTTAATTTACAACATTAGGAAAACAGTAATAAAAACACGTTTGTATTGTAAAGGACAAGTGTTTAACTAAAAATAAATGTGTCTAAAACTAAAATACGTTAATCTGATCGTGTACGGTAGATAATTATCTTTATACTCATATAATATCTCTATATCTGTAAAGGAATTTTGCTTCTGGATAAAATAGATGAAAACTTGCTAACGTCACTTTTATGGAAAATAATCACGATGCAAAAATCCTTTAGCTCCCTGCTACTTTAAAGACATGCAGATATTTTCATACATTGCTGAAAAAAATGTACATCATAAGAAATAAAACGAATATTATAATATTTACATTGACCACAAATATAAACCATTAGTTTTTATAAAAACATTATAAAAACTAATGGTTTACATTTTTAACATATTATAAAAATGTTTGGTTGAAAAGATCTGAGGTTTGAAAAAAAATTAAAACAGGAAGAAAACATAGCGTTACAAAGCACGTGAGCTGCACTCACTATAGATGTAGTACTACTGCAGATGCAAGTATTGTGGTACAAGATTTGAGAAGAAGCCATTATTATATTACTATAAATATCACAAAACATTTGTTACACCAATTGCACTAATATTAACCAAATCTAACCCAACTTATACCATAATTTGCCATAGATAAATCTAGCTTGTATTTTCTGATAATTAAAATTGAATTTGTTCTAATTGAAAAATATACTTATATACTTTAACTTCTTTTTTCTTCTTCTTCTTTTTTTTAATATTTTAAATAGGAAATTAATTAAATTAGGAAATCGAAAAACGAGCCTAAGTTAAAGTTTCGTTGAAATATTTCTTCCTCCGAGGGAAACGCTATGATTATCATGAGGGGTTCTTTAAAGCGCAACGTAAATATGCGCCACTACTAGTCTTTAAGGGTTTTCCAAGCTGTTTTAATTAGAAATCGCGTTACATTTTACGCAATGAATCGCTTCAGCATTTAACTTAAAGCATAATTGCAAGGGTGTGTCTAATGGCACGTCGATCGTCTAGTTCCTTTCTCATTACTAGCGGAGCAAAACATTTAAAACTTCTTTACTTTGACTGTCTACTTTATACTAGCTTTGTCTATTGATGATCTTTTCTTAGTTTGAAAACGTATGTAAAGATATTACTTAAAAGTTTGAAAATGAAGCTCTTTTTACCTATAATTAATAACTAGAGTAATATTGTAAGTAAAATTATCCTCAAAGTAAACAGCTAAACAGAGCAAACTTTTTTATTTTTGTTTTTTTAGTAATTTTTCAATAAAAAATACTTTTCGTATTACAAACGATGACCTTCGACGCTTCTAGTGCTACGAGCTACGAGCTACGAGCTCGTATATACGAAGTACAATTACTTGATTTAATTCAGAAACGCAGGGTCAGTAAAGTATTTATTTAATATTATTAATACATTGCTATTTATATTAACGTAACTTGATATAATAGTTTCAAATGTTTATTATTGATATGAAATATTCCATAGAAAAGAAGAAATTGCAACTAAAATATTGTAACGAAATTTGTTTATACATCAATTTCATTGCTTTGAAAATATATATTGCAGTATTTTTTTTTAAGAATAAAAAACAATAAAGCGCTTTTGTAACATTATATTATTAATATTTTATTCTATAATAAAATGATACAAAAAATATATATTATCATAGTATAGATGTACATATAACAAAATTGAATTGGAAGAAATCTCTTTTAAGAGATAAGAAATTCTCTATATTACTAACGTAATACTTAATATACTTGTTACTTTTAAAAGTAACTAAAACAATATTTATACTTTGCTAAAACTGATTGTCGTTTGCCAAGTTAATAACAATTATGTGGTCGATTTGTCGATTTCCAAAATTATATATATATATGTGCATTTTTATCTCTTATAAAATTCTTTATTTATACACTTTACTTTCTTTCTGAAATAAAATGAAAGTGAACATACTTAAATTAACGAATAACGTCAACCCATATTGATTATTCCAACTCCTGAAACTAATAATTTTAATGTCTAATTTTATGCTAAACTTTGTTATCACTAGCAGAACACGTCTCGAATTAAATGTTGTTACTTGTTAGGCTTATCAGTTCGTAGATTTTCTTGTTAACAGAAGACTTAAGACTTACGTTAAAACCGAATAAGACAACTTTTACAACTTGCTTTGCAAGATTTTTCCGTGGGCAAGTGCAATCTAAGTATTCTAGGGATGTACTGAGAACCACTGTAGTTTTTCAAGGTTATTTTCAACACTTCCTATTCATGCTGAGATGTTAAATGTTTATTATAAATTCCAAGTCGTATAAAAATAAGAAAATTTCTTTCTACATATTTTGATTTACTGAAACCACTTTTAAGGAGTAGTCTATTTAGCATCAAATATTTACAGTACTTTTTTTGTGATTAAACTTTCGTGAATTGATGATTATTAAGTTTAGTAACAGTAAGATATTTCAAAGTTCTATAAAAATTGTGATTTACATAAAATTAGTACAAGAAAAAAACTCGCTATGCCCAACACTAGGCTCCATAAAAGTAAAAGTAAAAGTATTAAGTCTTTTAAGATTAATTGTATACGTTTTTATAATGAGCTCTGAAATAAAGACCTAAGTTTACCATTAATTTGAATTTGAATAAGAAATTTGTTAAGAAATTAGAATTACATCAACGACGGTATGATGGCTTGGGAATAAATTGTATTGTATTGAGAATAACTAGTACCTAATCACAATAAAAAAAATCTGGCTGAGTTTGTTGTGTAGTCCTTTTCAGATCAGGATGCGTTTGGAATCCTCATAGCTTTAACATTAAGAAAGTGCCTTTACAGACGGGCTTTAAATTCCGATTAAATTACGTAAACATAGCCAGATGATAACATAGAAAGATAACATAAAATGTATCAATAGGTGATTAATAAAGTTATTTAATAGAAAAAAAAACAAATATATTGTTCAATTGTTGTTGTTTGTTGTGATATAAATTAAGTTATATTATATAATTACAACACTGCTTTCTTTGTGAACATAAATAATTATTATGAGCATGAATATTTACATGAGCGGTTGAATATTATATTTATTTTTATTTTCTCATACCTATTACTTTTGACCAAAATAATATAAAACTTCTTATCTTAGTATCGTAACTGAATTGATTTTAAGTTTATATATCTCAACAAATTCCAAAGCCGCAATCGTTGGATTTATATCTCTTGCAGTTTCCAATACATAAGATTAAATTCTGCACAAACCACAAAACCACAATGTGTTATATTCCAAGTCCCTTTTATAATTCCAAGGATGGTTAAAAGGAACACATCGAAGATAGGAGAAATATAGTTTTTTTAATTGGTTTGTTAATTAAAAATTACAAAAAATATTTATTAAAATAGCAAATTAAATAAAATAGCACTGTTGTAAGAGTTATAAATAGGGACCTAACCTACATAATAAAACTATAAATTATTATTCTAATAACAGGTTTAAAAAATAAATCTATGAGATGATGGATGATGGAATGTTTGGGAAAACAGATGAACAGAACAAAAAGAATAAAAAGAAAAGAACAAAACAGAATTAGATAATCGCTCATATAATCATAAAACTTCCAAATATCGAAGTAACGATTCTAACATTTAGGCCAGCCATTTTTTTGTGTTTGTTATATAAAATTACGCCGTCCTGCAGCTCTACCAATTGGGTCATTGTATCTGCTACCAATAAATATAGGATTTTATATTAGACAAGAACGTCTTTGTCAGAACGAAGGTAACATTTTTTTTAACGGAGATTTTAACAACTTTCATGTTAGTGTTACTCATTTTCATAAAAAAATAACGATGTTATTTTCGAATTTACGAGTTCATTTTCATATAGCACATTCGGTACGTTACCTGTAACCTAATATTATGTATAATTATAAATTTAGAACAGCACTAATACTTCACGTTTTAAAATTAAATTATATATCAGTTAGAGCCCGATTCGTAGGAAAATGATAATTTTATTTTGAACATAATAGATTTTAAATTCAAAATAGAAATGCTATGCATGATTAAATTAATATTTGTGGAAGTTTCTGCATTTGAAGTACTCAACGTTTGATTTAACAAAGTAGTAATAAAACCAAGTGATATTATACTTAATAAAGGTAGTTTAAGATTAAAACATATATCCCAGGTAGGTTAGCATTTTCAAAAGAATCCTAACAGACGACCATATATAGAATGCTTAATTCACCATAGTAGGTAGCAATATGGTAGGTAGTTTTTCCGGATTGGAATCCCTAACCATAAGTTACTTGCATGCAAAAATTGAATTCCTACTACAATGACAATAAAATTTCATATTATTGTGACTGATTGATAACTTTAATCTTTTACAAGAACTTTAACGTCTAACTTTACTTTGAGTACTTTTTTTTTACTTTAAGTACAACGAAAACCTTACGATTTTTTTTGGGGACAGAGAACCATTCCGTTTATCAGGTTAATTCTTAATCACTACGAATCCGTACATCAATTGTAATAATCCATTCATTGTAAATATTACTTTTATTGTTAAAACTATAAATCCTTTTCCTTTAAGCTTATATATCTTAAGAAAAAGAGTTCAAAACAATTTCTTATAAAAGTTAGAAATCTGCTAACCCAGTTGTTCTGAACTTACTTATAATCATGTTTGAAAATATCTTTAAACATGTATAGCCATGTTAAGCTTATTTAAATTTATATAAATATAGAATAAAAAATAAACCGATACGGGCAGGAATTCGGTAGTGGCATCTTTTCAATGTTTATCTATACTGCAAAGTTAGAAACATAGGTTAGGATTTTCGAAAGAAACCTAAAAGATGTCACCACCCTCCCGATAAAAGACGATCACATATAGAATGCTTAATTCACCGAGACGGACAGCGATACGGTAGCTCAGTTGGTAGAGCGACGGGACGGTTTCCCAGTAGTCGCGGGTTCGAATCCCTGCCCGTATCGGTTTATTTTTCATTCTATATTTATATAAATTTACTTATAATAATTTATCATCTCTAAATGTATATGTAATAAGATAGTATTTTGTGTACAATAAAAAAACATTTTTTCTTAAACTGATAACTATAATATTTTTATTATGTATATTTTATTATTATAAATATTTTTAGAACACGACTATATATTTTTGGATACAGGATATTTATTCAAAACGAAAACATTTTTGTCAACCTTTTAATTATATTATTTTATTGAGAACAACGACTCGTAATAATATGAATTGATAGTCTACTCATTTATAGCAATTCGATTGACGTTTTTTTACGTGTATTTTTTTAATATTCAATTCAAAAACAGGAAATAAGTTCAGATCTACTAAATAAATATATAACTTTATAGTTTACCTAACTTTATTGTATAGTATTAAGAACTGTATTAAGAACTAATATATATACCGTTGGAAGATCAGACTATTCCAACACTAGCTTTAATTAACACTGGCAACTAAAGAAGTGCGAATAAAAATTGTAATTAGAAACATTCTTTCTAGAAAAGGGTTATTTTATTGCTTCGAATGATACAAGGTATTTTTCTATCAAAACATATATTCGAATTTAAGCAGCATTTGTATTTTTTAAATTGTATATATCCACATACCCGAAAATGTTTCTTTAATTTTTCTTAGGTAGGTACCGGTATAGTATTATGAGTACAAAGCGTTCTCCCAGGAGAAAGGAAAGTGGTAGTACGGGACTCCCAGCAACATAGAAGATGCTTTCATTTTGAATGCACTCACTTAGTCAGCTGCTTCAACTTTTAACTAGGAAACGGGTCACTAGTGGCCATTTCAGAATCGTTAGTTCCTGTGACAATCTCAGGCTCCTTGGATAATTCCCCAGACACGTAGCTCCGTCCAATTCGGACACATTGCTGCCGTTTGCTGCGCCCCATCCTAGGCACAGCTTTACTTGTTCAGCGTGCGCACTCACACAAAGTACCCAGTTTGGCAGTTTGTGGGTTTCCCAACTTACACATATACTTTACGGGTATCCCTTTTTATCGGACCGCTACCGCTAGCGTCGTCTCGTCATATGGGTTGTAATGTAATGTAATGTAATATAAATTTTGCCAAGTAAAAAAACCTGCAATAGAAAAGTTAATGCGTTTGAATATTTTTAAATATCAATAAATCAATTGAATACATTAATATGATTTTTAGAATATATAAGTCTTTAAAGTATGTTCTCATATTCAAAGTGTGGTTATGATATATTGTATTGATGATTTTAACCAAAAATTGTTTTGGTCTCTAAATAAGGTTGAAGTCCGCTGAGCGCGCTAGCCCGAGCCATAATTTGACAGTGTCTTTGTGACGTCTAAATCTAACAAATGGGTTGAATATAACATTAAATTGTGTCTTTCACTATAAATGTAAATCCTGCAGAAATAATTTTCAAACTAAAATTGTGGTTCAAATCGATTTTGCTATATAGATGCGTTGCATTGGTGTCGTACAAAAGTTCTTAAAAATAGTTCTTAATATCATTGGTGTGGTACAAACGTTCTTATAGAAATATATTTTACTTATAACGTAAACACAGTCTTGTTTGACATTATGCATTATTTTTCTTGGTGGTAGACCATAACATCGGGTCGCCGGCAAAGTTACCACCCATCGGGGAAAGTCGTGCCGCAAAGCGACCTAGTCGTGTTCCGGCACGCTGCTCGATGAAGCCGTTTATGGGAAATGGGTCTGAACAGCTGCGGTACGTTGGCGAACCGGTTGACGTCGAGTTGGTGTTTATTTTGTCGGGTGTCTAGTCGCGGAGGGTAGCGGGATCCGAAGCGACGGCTATCCGCTGGCCGCCCGCAGATAGTTGGGGGCCCAATTAGTGGGTTAGCCACCCACGAAAGGCTGCCCCGCCAGCTGTGAAAAATCCCAGGGTGGCTCCATCGTGCTGGTTGGCGACCAGACGAGGAGGCCCAATGGCGATCCCTGGGGGGGTTCGGGCGTCCCCGCAGTCTCCAGGCTAGCCTCCCAGTGGCAAGACATCACCAATTTCGACGTCGGGTTCGATACGTACCGTCTCGTTCAACTGCCATTTCCCATCCCTATTCACTTTTATATTTATTTTTTATGAAAAAGTTAAAAAAAAGGAACAAGGTTACACAGCGGTTGCACTCCTCCTCATATAAAGTGCACCTCACTAATATCAGGGGTTTGCACTCAAATCTTTTAGCTGTCCACCACCACCTGGAGACAGAGCAGCCGCACTTGCTCTTTTTGACGGAGACGCAGATACAATGTCCTTTGAGCGCTACATACTTGGATTATCCCGGTTACTCGTTGGAGCACAACTTTCGCTCACGGGCCGGAGTCAGTATGTACGCGCGGAACGACCTCTGTATTCAGCGTCTCCGTCACCTTGAAGACCCCACTTTTTCTTCCCTATGGGTTTTAGTGGACACAGGAAACGAAAAAATCCTGTATTCCTGTATTCTACCGTTCGCACAGCGGTGACCAGGAGACAACTCGTTTATTTGAGTATCTCAGTGAGGCTGCAGATATGGCTCTGTATCAGTACCCTTCGGCGCAGCTCTTCTTTCTGGGGGACTTTAATGCCTGTCATCAGGACTGGCTGTTCCCGTACCAGAAGACCGACCATGCTGGAAGAGAAGCGCGGAAATTTGCGTTGTCCTTGGACCTCTTTCAGCTGGTGAAGCAAGCGACAAGGGTACCAGATGTGGTAGGCCATATAGCCAATTGCCTGGACCTTCTGCTGACAACTGATCCGGACAGGTATCGTGTAGAAGTCACCTCCCCCTTGGGAACCTCCGATCACTGTCTGGTGAAATCTGTGTTTACATATTCCCCACCAGCTTTCGAACCTCATGGTGTTAGGCGAGTATGGAAATACAAGTCAGCAGATTGGGATGAGATGCGACACTTTTTTGCGTCTTATCCTTGGCGGCAGGTCTGCTTCTCTTCTTCGGATCCGTCGAGTTGCGCGGATGCTATAACCGATGTGGTGCATCAGGCAATGGAGTATTTTATTCCTTTTGCTGACGTACCCATCGGTGGCAAAGCTCGCCCATGGTTTAATGCCGAATGTGGTCATGCTCAAGACCGAAAACATTCGGCATATCTCATTTGGGCTGATGCTCGAACCCGCAAAACTCCGGATGTAAGTTTGAAGAAGAGAGCCTTTAACCAAGCTGCCAAGTCCTACAAAAAGGCATTGCGGAAGGCTCGTCTCGATCGAATCGCTAAGAATGGCGAAAAGCTCTCTGTCAGACCAACTGGCAGTCGAGCTTTCTGGTCTCTTGCGAAAGCGATCGAGTCGAATTTCTGCCAACCCTCACTGCCTGCTCTGCTGCAGCCGGATAGATCCCTGGCTCACACAGCAACAGAGAAAGCGAATGTACTTGCTTCTCTGTTTGCTGATAATTCGCATCTAGACACTGGCAATGCTTCTCCAGCACATCTTCCTCACTGTGGTATTTCGATGCCTGAAATCCGCATCACTAACAAAAAGGTATGGAGAACATTGTGTCGTTTAGATGTGAATAAAGCCAGTAGTCCTGATGGTATACCAGCCATTCTGCTCAAGACATGCGCAGCTGAATTGTCTCCTGTACTGACACGTCAGTATCGCCTCTCTTTCATGACTGGAATAGTGCCGAAATCCTGGAAGCTTGCTAATGTGCAACCCGTGCCCAAAAAAGGCAGCCGTGCCGACCCTGTCAATTACAGACCGATTTCAATCACCTCCATACTCTGCAAGATTATGGAGCGTGTATTGAACTCGCGCCTACTAGCATACCTAGAAGGTAACGATCTCCTCAGTGACCGACAGTACGGGTTTCGCCGTAATAGGTCTACTGGGGACCTCCTAGTGTATGCTACTCACATTTTAGGCGAGGCCATCGAGAAGAACGGAGAAGCGGTCGCCGTCTCTCTGGACGTCTCGAGGGCATTTGACAGGGTCTGGCATGCGAGCCTTTTAAGCAAGCTTTCAGCGTACGGTATATCTCCTGGTCTGATCGGCTGGGTAACGGACTTTCTGAGCCACAGATCTCTCCGAGTAGTTGTCGACGGGTGTTCCTCGGAACCCTTGACAATAAATGCCGGAGTGCCTCAGGGGTCCGTTCTTTCTGCAACTCTGTTTCTGCTGCACATTAATGATCTGTTGAAGCCCGGTATCTATGGGTATGCAGACGACAGCACAGTTGTAGAAAGATATCTGCCGAGTACTCGGGCTAGTCGAGATCAAGTACAGTCTGAAAGAGAAGCCATGGTGCAACGTTTGAATGACAAACTTCAGGCAGTCTCCGCATGGAGCAATGCCAATCTTAACAAGTTCAACGCCACCAAAACGCAGACGTGTCTATTCACCGCCAAAAGGAGCCCTTTCACCTTGGCTCCTACTTTCCAGAATGTATCCTTGGAATACAGTGACCGGCTTCAGTTGTTAGGCTTAGAGATTTCCTCGAACCTCAACTTTGGTCGGTTCATTGAGTCCAGAGCAAGAGCAGCAGCAGCAAAGCTTGCCGTTCTGGCGAAGGTTCGGCAGTACTTTACACCGGGACAGCTTCTTGTTTTATACAAAGCACAGATCCGGTCGTGTGTAGAGTACTGTGGTCACATATTTGCTGGTGCCGCAAAGTCTCATCTTGCGGTTCTGGACTCAATTGAGAGGCGAGCAAAGAGGCTTATAGGCGATCCCGAATTGGTCGGAGCCGACCTCCAAAGCTTTGAGCACAGGCGTAGAATTGCTAGCCTCTCAGTATTCTATAGGATACATTTTGGTGAGTGTGCGCAGGAATTACACGAGTTAATACCCCCGTCCCCCTTCCATCACCGGACGTCCCGACGCACGGCAGGTATCCATCCTTTTGTTGTGGACATTCCACCTGTCCGAACGAAGCGCTTTGCTTCCTCATTTTTAGTGCGTACAGCAAAGGACTGGAACAATTTGCCTGCGTCGGTATTTCCGGCCAAATATAATGTGGGTGTCTTCAAGAGAAGAGTGAATAGGTTGCTAGGGCAATGCGACTTATCATCTAAGACTACATTCCACTTACCATCAGGTGGAATGTAGTCAAGCATTGCCCTAGATAATATAAAAAAAAAAAAAAAAAAATGCACAGAACGTGTGATACTAGGGGAAAATTAATGTCTACATGTAGAAATCCATAATAATCCAATAAATATTGGTAAAATTCTTATTCTAATCTGATCTCACCCTTCTCAGGATTTATCGTTTTATCTTATACTGCTCCTGCCACTATATAGATGGTAGACCATATTATTGTAATTTGCCATTGTATTTTTCTGTATTCCTTTTATAAAATTATATTTTAATTAGAACTTGACGACGTGGTAATATCAAACTTGATTAAACACAAAATATTTTCTACAGAGTTTCATATAACCGTCACGCATAATGCTATTAAAAAAAAATGTGTAATCAATTAGTGATTCAATATTATTATTTGAGTGTTTTAGTGGTAGGCTAACGTGTGATAGATGATAGTGTTAGAAGCGGTATAAGTACAATGATTGTATCAAAAAGAGGGCACGAAAGGGACGGTTCGTGCCGTATGATAGTAAAGCTCATTTCATTACAAGTAGTTGACTTGAAATCATTATGATTCCAAATCTTGAAGAATCTAGTACCTACGTCAAAATTTCTATGAAGAAAAGCGTAGGTCTAATAAATATAGAGGTATTGGGTGACATAATTCAAGAAAACTTGGTAAGACACCAAGTTTTCTTGACGACAATTTACGAATATCAGCACTGAAAATATTATAGTTGGAATTGATGAGACAATACACATTGTACAACTGTATATACAAACTTCAAGACTAAGATATCTGCACGTACTCTAATAAAAAACAATAAAAAACTATTTCAAATAAGAGAATATAATGTACATATATATATATATATGTACATTATATTATATATATATATATATGACGGCGCGTTTATTGAAATATGAGCGGTTAATCCCGAATAGGGTAGTAGGTGTCGCCACTGGTAATGGCGGTTGTCATGGAGATAACAACTGTTGCTAGAAGTGCACATATGCTAACCTATTGGCTCTAAATCCAAGTTAATCTTATTGATTGTTTGTGATATTTTGTTTAGCAGTTAAGAATTGAATAATAACGTTTTGGACAATATGAGTATACTTCTATTTTTGCAAATTCCTATCGTTACAACGCCCATTATGAATAATAACAGCCAAGACCGCTATGAGGCTTCTCATGACGCTCCTACATCAGAAGTGGGATTACCAGCGACGAATAAGGAACAGAATACAGGTCACAACGTTAATATTTCTCAAAATAACGAGTGCGAACGTTGGAAATATCTTTTTGAAGTGCAACAAAATAATATGATGGAGTTAATTCGCGCTATACGAAAACCATGTGCATCTAGTACTAAAATAACATTACCAGAGTTTAACCCTGACACTCCTGAGTACGACGCTCGAGCGTGGTGTGAAACCGTGGACATATGCTTACAAGAAAAACCTATTTCCGGCAGTGATTTAGTAATCACAATGAGCAAGGCACTCAAGGGAACGGCATCAGCATGGCTTGCCCAATTTAGTTTTACCGGTATTACTTGGCCGCATTTAAAAGATCTGTTCTTAGCTAGATTTGATGCTGTTGAGACACCAGCTGCGAACTTATGGCGACTACTCAATAGAAGTCCAAGGGAAGGAGAGTGTTTATCTGCGTTTGCCGGGCGATTTTTGAGCACTATATTAGCACTATGGACGTCTGTATCGAAAGAACAGATTGCGATCGCGCTTTCTTTTGCACATTCTTCAAAAATTGAGCCGCGATTGCAAAGAATAGCATTTACTACTACTAGTGAGAAGACTACTCCGACTGTGAATTAAAGAAGCCGCTTACAGATAATGCACGGCGATGCTATAACTGTGACAAGCCGGGTCACGTTTCTCGGGAATGTCCAAGAAATAATAGTCGTAACGGCAATTCTACTACACGATTCGAGATTTCAGATACTACCTCCTCTCAGCAGCAGGACGCCAGCTCGCAGAAGAAGCCAATTACTCCAACATGCTTCAAGTGTGGGGAACGAGGCCACATCGCGCCGCGTTGCCCCAGTGCGGATGTCAAGGGATGAATGTTTAGGGACTTTTGCAATGCATACAACATTAACCTACATCTTATAGCTACCGGTACAAGTCGTTCAAATGCAAGTAGAACGTGTCATGTCCACATTAAAGAATATGTTAACTGCTGTCGAGGTAGACAATAATAAGTCATGGCAAGCTGCACTGCCTGATATACCGCTATCCATCAACTGTACTATGAGTAGGGTTACAAAAGCAAGTCCTTTAGAATTGTTAATAGGAAAGGTTGCTAGGCCCCTAAACTTAATAACATTAGATACAGATGACAGAAGTGGATTTAAATCTTATAAGAGAGCAATCGACACGAGCAATAGAATTTAATGCTTCTTCGGAGAAAGTAAGGTTCGATAAAAGTAAAGCAAAATTAAAAAAAGTTTGAAGTAGGTGATTATGTGCAACTTGAAAACCACAAGCATAACCAAACCAAACTTGATCCAAAATTTAAAGGCCCTTTCAAAGTAGGTGAGCTGTTGGATGGTGACAATGTTGACAGGTATTTACTTCGGGCCCTTGATTCTTATAGGACATATAAGTACGCACACGACCGTATACGGGCTATGCTCGAATGTTATGTTCCATTGGAGTTGAGTGGCGGACTGGAGAATCCAATCAACCAAATCTAGTCAGAATGTGCCGATGACGGCCATGGTAAGTAATTACATAACCTTTGCATCCTACTTTTTAGTCTAGGAGACAATGGCTAGCCTGTGTGGCATCTGGCCTGTGTGGCATCTGGCCTGTGTGGCATCTGGCCTGTGTGGCATCTGGCCTGTGTGGCATCTGGCCTGTGTGGCATGAACTGGCCTGTGTGGCATGGACTGGCCTGTGTGGCAAAGACTGGCCTGTGTGGCAAATACTGGCCTGTGTGGCAAAGACTGGCCTGTGTGGCAATGACTGGCCTGTGTGGCAACGCCTAGCCTGTGTGGCAACGACTAGCCTGTGTGGCAACGACTAGCCTGTGTGGCAACGACTAGCCTGTGTGGCAACGACTAGCCTGTGTGATAACGACTAACCTATGTGGTAACGACTAACCTGTGTGGTTGCAAATAGCCTATGTAGCATTAACTGACGTATGTGACTACATTTCGTAATACTTAAATTTAAAAAAAAATGTAATTGCTGTAAGTTGTATGACATGAACAAATGAGAATATTGTGTGGTCAGGAAGACCGATCGCGATATAGTATAACGCGCTATATTTATTATCCACAGATGAGAATGGTACACACGAGGACGTGTGACAATGCAGGACGGCCGTGACGGCGCGTTTATTGAAATATGAGCGGTTAATCCCGAATAGGGTAGTAGGTGTCGCCACTGGTAATGGCGGTTGTCATGGAGATAACAACTGTTGCTAGAAGTGCACATATGCTAACCTATTGGCTCTAAATCCAAGTTAATCTTATTGATTGTTTGTGATATTTTGTTTAGCAGTTAAGAATTGAATAATAACGTTTTGGACAATATGAGTATACTTCTATTTTTGCAAATTCCTATCGTTACAACGCCCATTATGAATAATAACAGCCAAGACCGCTATGAGGCTTCTCATGACGCTCCTACATATATATATATATATATATATATATATATATATATATATATATATATATATATATATATATATATATATATATATATGTAGCCAAGTTGACCGTTTATTGCAGATATTGTTAATCTATCTAAATGATAACATCAGTATCTAAACACTACATGAGAAAACTCAATTACCTACATTTGTTTTATACATTTTCATCCCAAAAAAACGAAATTAGGCTACAAATAAAAAGTTGAGCAATGTTCCTTAAACAAATATGTTTCATATATTTTTGTGTGCAAATAAAAATTTAATTTACTAACCTAAATGTGGTTTGCAACTGGGGACTCATTTTAAGTGCTAAATAAATATAGAAATAAAAATACTCTATTCTGCTGATTATGCCTCTTTAAGTTTATTGCTAAAATATTGTAGTTTGAGTTAAATTCGGTAACGAATATTTGCGGTGAACTAATTACTAATTAATATAGCTTGTAAGATTATTTAATGAAATACCTGTTATTATAAAAACTCAAATAGGTACACATTTTAGTAATATTTATTTAATTATTAAAAAAAAAATGCACACATCCTGCAAAGGCATGGATAATACCACCAGCATTCTCTTCCAGCAAGCCTTTAAATAAACAGTAAATACATCAAGGTGCATAACAAACCCAAAATAAAATAGTAATTATAAAAAATAAGAAAAAAAAAAGTACTACCCTAATAACAAACATTTGTAAGGAATAAAAGGATAAAACATAATTTTAAATAAGAAATTTTTACAAAGGAATACCCTGAGATATCAAATGTTTTTTAAAATTTTAAAATATTTATATCCATATTTCGGTTAATTTTCATTAAGAAAGATAAAAGTTTTATTATTTTAAAATAAATTCAACTTATTGGTTAAAGCACTTCAACATTTTTTAAATATATTTACATTATAAAATAATTCTGTTGCTAGCAGCGGTTTACGTAAGTTAACATTTAGATATGTTAATCTATCTTGGCGTTCGTAGTGCAGAGAATAGTTCGTAGTGGAGCTCATAGAGATTAGGAGGTGTAGTTATCGGTTCAGTAAGATAGGCCAGTCATTATTCTGAGTAGTATTGACCTTAATGGATCCTGCTGCAGATAGCAAGCCAGTGGTCATGATGTTATCAATTTCAGAGGTCTATATTAACCGATTCTAATGACAACAATCAAAGAATTACCTGATAAGCGGGGTCAACGCATAATAAATATAATAAATTATTACTTCCGTTTGAAAGTTTTATTTCTAATTAAATTCTAAACTGGCTTAGAAAGCACTGTAACAGTAGGTCCCGTAAAAACCAGAATATAAATATATAAAGAAACCTCAATGTCTTTGATATTTGACCTCAGACCCAAATAAAAAAATAATAATTGAAGATATTTTGATATTGAGATCACAACTCATTGATTTTAGTCATCTTACACTGTTTATCTCCTAGGCCTATTATGTGCCATGCTAAATGTGTTAAGAAAAACTTTAAAAAAATAAAATGATAAAGAAAAAATAAATAAATTTTAATAAATTTTCATTAAAAACAGTGTCTAAAAAAAGTAAAAGATTTCATAGGAATTGTGAAATTTTTTGACAAAAACAAAAATATTTTATTGTATAACAGATTATCGTTATGATAGTATCTTGAAATGGTTGGTTTTCTATGACAACTACACGTTGTATTTACAGCCCCGTTGGTCGAGTGGTTAGTGCCAACGCCTAAAGTATAGCGACGCAATGGGGCTCGGGTTCGATTCCGGACAGGGCGACAGGGACAGGCATGTATGTGATGAACATAGTTAGTATTTCTGGGTTTGGTCGTTGATTAAATATATTCTCAATATTTATTATGTGTATTTTTATGTATTTGTATCGTTGTCTAACACCCTTAACACAAGCAAATAATTTGCCAACTTAGGGGTTAGATCAATGTGTGTAATTTGTCCTGTAATATTATTATTATTATTTTAAAAAAATATATTAATTAATAATATTGTAATTGTGTTTTAATTTTCGAATACTGGGTAAATGTTCAAATGGTTTTATATTTTACACACATAAATATTGGTGTTTATTCTAAGTCAGTAACTTGTCCGAGAAATGGACGACTGAACGTCTTCCTTAGCTACCTTGGATGAAATCGCCATTTTTAAGATTTTCTCTCCCGAAATTTCGTTTTATTGAAACTCGGTATTTCATCTGAGGAACGGGTAATCTGCACATTTCTCAGCTTGTCACTGAATACTTTTCACAAAATACACTACCGTGTAAATCCGGATATCGTATATACAAAAAATAAATCGCTAATCGTGAAAATCCTGATAAGGATAACGGGACTTACTATTTAAATTATAACATTTGCCATCGGTCCTTGATAAGTAGGACTCTTAAAATAGGTCAAAACCATCTTCAAAGTTTCCGTTAAATACGGTTTTTGTAACTTTTATACTCATTTGTTGATTAAACTTAAGATAAATATCCAAGCTAGCTAACTACACTGAATTAAATATTGTATATTTTAGTAAAATCATTTGATTTCAAAGAATTTTATTAAAAATTAAGATAACAATAATAGGCCAAAAAATTCCATCTTAGAATTTTACTTGTAAACGCCTAAACTACGACTTCAAAAAGTTAACAAATCCTTCATGGGCTTGAGTATACGCATATATAATAAAGTTCCACAATCTTAGACCTTCCTTTTCTTGGTTTAAAATCTAAAATTGAAGGTATATTATTAAATAAATCTCACTATAACATTCAAGAATTTTTGGTTGATCGAAATGTGTGGAACTTGGGTCATTGACTGGTAGCTTACTCACAGACTGACTATACTGACCAATTTATTGTAATTGATGATTCAAAAGTGCGTGTAAATGCCTAATTGAATAAAGGTAATTTTAATTTGAATTTGAAAACATTTATACTAATAACGAGTATGGCCGACATTGTTCTACTTTTATGTATTAAAAAATAACTAAAACCCCATCGCAACGCCGTCTACGGACCTCTATTGCGGCGAATCCGATTGTGTCAAAAAACTTAGTAAAGTTGCTTTGGAGTTCTTTTTTTTTTTTTTTTTTTTCTGAATACAGTTGAGTAAGGTTGCGTTGACTGTCAGTGCTCATTGCTGCTCGACTGCAATTTTTTGAAAAAGATTGGACGGCTTCCTGATGCCGTAAAAGTGACGCCATATCAAACGGTTCCACCTCAAGGCCTCCGCAGAGGACCTGGTGGTCGAGGCGAAAGACGGCGAACCTCGGGCACTCCTCGAACACGTGGCTCAGGGACTGGACCGAGGCGCCATCACATGGACAGAGATCGTCCGGGGAAATCCCGAATCTGTGTAGGTATTGTTTTGTGAAGCTATGTCCTGTAAGTGTTTGAGTGAGTGTAAAACTGATGTCTGTGAGTGAGTGTAGCTGTTTTATGTCTTTTAGTGTAGGGAAGAGGTGTTTTGTATGTTGTCCTTGTGGCTCGCTTTCGTAGCGCGCCTGCCAGACTGAGGCGTGGTGTCTACGTGTGTAGTGTTTTATGTATGACATGGGAAAGTGTGTGTAGTCCGGGGCCTTGTGGAGTTTGGCCGCCCGCTTGGCAGCCTCGTTTCCGACGATGCCGACATGGGCCTTGACCCACGCAAACTCGAAGGTCCCGGGGGCGTGGTGTAGAGTGGCGTGTGTCTGCGCGACTAAGGGGTGAGTATTACTGCGGTTCTGGACGGCGAGAATGGCGGCTCTCGAATCTGTATAGATAACCGCGGCTGTGTGATTTTTGGATGAAGCCCACTCGCAGGCTTTGAGGAAGGCTAGAAGTTCAGCTTGAAAGACAGAACAGCTGCCGTGAAGCTTGAACTTCTTACTGACCGGGCATTGGCCTTCGCCGAAGGCGACGAAGGCCGCCCCCACAGTACCGTCCTCTAGCTTGCTCCCGTCTGTGAAGATGTGAATTGTACTAGGATGTCGCTTTGACTGAAACTCTTGGACCTCATTTTGGGTCCAGAGAGTGTGTATGTTCGGCGCCTGTCTAAGTGCTGGATGCAAGAGAAGATGTGGAGGAGTGGGACGCTCCAGTGTGATGTCCGCCGGAAGTAACGGTGACGTGCCCGAGAGGCGGGTGGCTGCGATCCGGTGCACCTCCTGGACCTTGAGGTCCAGGGGGGTAAACTGGGCGAGTGCGAGGGCAGCAGAGGTGGACACTGTCCTAAACCCTCTGATCGCCCGGAGGGCGAAGACTCGCTGAATGCTCAGCAGCCTCTGCTTCACGCACTTCTTATTAGCCACGTGTCCCCAGACTCCGGCGGCGTATGTGATGATCGGTTGGATCACCTGTGCGTATATTGTTCGTATATTTTCGGGGTGGGCCCCCCATGTATGTCTGCAATAAATAGAGAGTTTTTTGAAAATATTCGTGGCTTTGCTGATTACGTGCTGAGCGTGTTGGTGAAAGTTGAGTTTCTCGTCCAGAATAACACCAAGAAACTTGATGCTCCTCTGGAAGTGTATAGTGTGAGAGTCCATGATGAGGTCTATCTGTTTGGCTTTGGTGGAAAAAGCCAAAGCCTGTGTTTTGGCGGGGCTGAAGGAGAGTTTAACCCCCTTGCCCCAACCGGTGATTGTGTGTAGTGCAGTGTTAATGTTCGTCTGTAGATCAGAAGCCGACTTAGCCGATGCGATCAGTAGGACATCATCCGCGAAAGCCTGGACGCGACAGCCCGGAGGCAGGTCGATCTCCAATAGCTCGTCGAGGATGATGTTCCACAAGTGAGGACCGCAGGTCGAACCTTGAACGCAACCCTTAGACATTGCTTTTGAAACCCGGCAACAAGCATGGTCAAGAGTGACTGTTCTTTGTGAGGTGTAGCTTTGTATAAGTTTAAAGATGTTTAGTGGACAGCCGATTAGCCGCAGCCGGTGGAAGAGAGCCGGCCACCATGCGTTATCAAACGCGGCTTTTATGTCAAGGGAAATCGCAACGGTAAGTAGTTTGTCAGTCTTAGCTTGTCGGACGGCGTCAATGGCTGCGCTGATGGCAGCCGTCGTGCTGGTCTGCGGCCTGAATCCGTACTGCTTCTTGCTCAATTTACCGGCCTTGTCCGCGACGTAGGTCACTCGGCCGATAAAGAGCTTCTCGAGAAGCTTTCCGAAGACAGGCAACAGACCGATTGGTCGATAGCTAGAAAGGTCTGTATGGTCAGTCTTGTTGGGTTTGGGAATGATTTTGACATACGCTCTCTTCCATTGTCGAGGGAAGTGATGAAGGGAGAGACATCGATTCATGATATCGGTGACGAGTCGGGGATATGAGAGGAAGAACTGTAAACAAATGTCAGATGTCAGGCCGTCCAGACCAGGAGCCCGCTTCGGGTGCATTCCTCTGAGCACCTCCAGAATCTCCCCCTCCGTAAAGGGAGGATCTTCCGGGGTGTCAGGAAAGTCCCCCATGCGGTCCCGCAGGTCGTGTCGAACGTCATTTTCAGTCATGTCGTCGGGTCGGTCGAGTAAGGCTTTGGCTGTATCGGCTGAGTTTGAGGTGTGGCGGCCGCCGACCTTAAGCGTGACGGGAGGCCGTCGTGGAGCCGCTTCCCTGAGAAGTCTGTTGGTCAAAGACCAGACATTCTCCTTCGTTTGGAGTTCGCGGAACTGCTTTGGAGTTCAGTAACAATTATAAGTATAGAAAAATATAAATACATTTCACATGTCTGAATATTCTTTGGCTTATTATTAAAAGGTCAGGTTAATTCAGTTTTAAAATAATATTTTATTATAATTATGTTATTTGATATTTATTAGTTCTAAACATTTATAAAAATTGTCATAACCAAAATTCTATTCGTTCTAAAACTACAACCAACGTGAGATAAAAGTGTGCACTTTGAACATATTCTCCATGTTATTAAGAAGAAATGGAGTTTAATAAAATCAATGAGTCCTAGATTAAATTATAGGGATATATTTATTTATATGATGAAAAGTATATCTCATGAACCTTTACTGTGATTAAGTTTGTTTATTTAAATAAGTCTAATTTATTGAAATTATACTTAATTAAATAAACAAACTTGATGACAGTAAAGACTCACGAGATATATTTTTCTGTTATAATTACTCACCCGTTATTAGAAAAGGTTCCTTTATTTTTACTGAATTAATCACTCTAGTTTTATGACAAATATAAAAAATGCTTATTTATTATGATACGTTTAACATAATGTAAATAATCAATCCGAGTAAAACAAATTAAATAAAGCTAAAGAGCTTTAATACTTATATATAATGGTCAAAACTACAAATTCCCAAGAAGATGTACTGAATATAAACCAATTTAATAAGCCACTGAATTTAGAAAGATTTATATTTATTTGTTGCACAATTATAACCTTTAAGCTCTTCGACATAAGAATGAAAATTACGCGACAAATATCTAAGTAGCCACTACATATTTGGTGCTTCCCGAATGCGATGAAATCGGACTTCAATTGACAATTTATTTATTTCCTTTACAACGGAATGTACTGAGAATATTCCGTACTTTATATTAATTTAAAGCAATTTATTTGGTATACCAAGAAAATTTGTAGGATATCTTTAAAAGTAAGCTACAGAAATTTATGATTGAAAATTAAAACTTTTTTTAAATTTCGGGTTTAAAATAAAATATGAACATTAAAAAAAAAACATTTATGATGACCAAGGTAACATTTGATATAAAATTTAGGTAGTTTATTATTTAGCGATACCAAGGAAAAAAATACAAGTTAATAATCCCTATATACATAAATAATAAAAAAAATTATTCCATTGAGGTGAATATTAAAAAAAAATATTGTGTATGCGATAAAGATGTATGCGAAATTTGCGAAATTTCAGTCACATGCAAAAATTTAATTTATAATAGCATTTACAAGCAATGATGTTAATTTATTTATTTAAACTATGATTCTTATAAGCAACAGTTTTGGCAATATGGTTGAAATAAAATATTTATGAGTTGTGATTTAATTTATAAGGCTTTTAATAATATATTTATTAATAATACATAGCGTATTAAATTGAGATAAATGTTGATGGAACTTTTAATTTTGAACTGTGACAATTAAATAATTTGTAAAACAACAAAATAATATATTTTGTTAGTTTAAATTTTTTCCAAGTCCTGTTTCTTATTAGATTAGATAATTAGATTATTTACAATCACTGGCAATCATTTTATTATGTTCATACAAATCCGTACACCTGGGCCACGTACCTGGGTACGTAACACGGAACAGTTAATAACGTATCTATAAAACCCGGAAAGGAAACGACAACAGCAGGACCAACAAACAAGTCACTTATACCTCGTATTTTTTTTATTAGATTAGGCACTTTCATAATAGTAGTTGTTATATTCTTATTTCTTATATAATCACAACCAAAGTACAACAATAATGTTTCTCGAAATAATCCTCTCTTTCGAATGTGTAGAGAATACAACATTATTCACGCCAATGTTGATATATTTTCTAATACTCACACCAGATTCATAGAATCTGTACACAAATTGGATAGACCATAAACCCTATGTACTGCTTTAGTTTATTATTATTCTTATTTTGAAGCTGTATAATCTTTGAATGCTGTGTACAGTTGTAAGTGGAGGGCAGATTTAGAATTACGTTAATTTAAAATTATATTTAATGCTTGTATTTGATCTGTACTCTGTAACTGTGCCTTTTTGGTAAATAAATAAATAAATAAAATAAATAAATTCATATAATAGTATAAGATCAAGCAACGTCACGAAAAAAAATATTTTAGGTCAGTTGTTTTTTTTATATTTCTTTCTTTATTTTATTTATTTGTTTATTTATTTATTAAAATTAGAAAAGGACAGAATAGGTCTGGCACCTGGGACCGGTTGCGTTTACCTGTAGGCTTTCCGCTCTTCAGATAGAATTCGTGAATTTTCATATCATTTTAAGATGTTTTTTTTTTTCAACTTTTTGATGACCTTTTAGCAAGAAAAATTGTGATTGCCAGACAGTTTGGCAACTGCCAACATCGTGCCAGACACAATTTAATGTAATGAAAAAAAATACACTTTAGTACAAATAAATTTTTGATTTGTTTTAGTTTAATCATTAAGAAATAATATATTAATTTGGATAATCATAAGGCAGGATTCATGTATAGGAGCCGCGTCTCGGCGCCACTGATCTCAGGATTTAAAGGCCGATAAGATCTCAAAATATTTCAGAGCTACTTAAATTCATAAGTTACTTAAACAACTACAGACAGGCCGCTGAGAGTTCATACACCAATTTTGAGAGATTACGTAAGTAAAATATCGTTATAGACTATGAATATGAATAGCTAAACACTAGGTACCACCACATTATTCTCCTTATTAATTATAGGCTATTTGACTGTTGATATATAAAATTTATCCACCACTTATAAACAATAAACTCAAGCTCGGATTTTTAAAGTAAAAGTAAATCAAAAATTGATAATTATTTATTTTGTTTCGAGCGGCGAGGGCGTGAATTATCAAAGCGTTTTCGTCAGAAGGTAATATTAACTGCGCTAATTATCTTTGAAATGGAAGTTTTATTTGATAAAATTAAATATCTCTAAATCTGACGAGATCACGTAGAAGAAGATTTTTTCATTATTTTTTGGTTTCAAATATTTTTTTTTCAATACTAGTAGGTGAAAACTTGATTTCCAAATCTTAAGTGAATCTTACTGCTTTAGTAAAAATGTTATTCTAAAACTGGTTAAGAAATTGAAGTGTGTTTATTTGGAATTACTTATTTTTCAAATAATGAAAACCATTTTAAAATCCTAGTGCTAACATCGGATCCAAATATGAAACAATGTTATAACTTCTAAAACATAGGTCCTGTTTAAAATACTAGTACTAATAAACTGAGGCATTAAAGAATGATCACAACATAATAATAAACTTCTTGTAACACTTTCGATATATAATAAAAAAATACTAATAAATAAGGATTTTTTATTGACCAGCTTTGTACTTTATTTGTCAATAATTTCATATGAAAGTAATTATGACTATGAATGTTTGTCTACTGTAATTGTAACTATACTGTACTATACAAAAAAGGCATTTGTGGTTTGTACAATAAAATTAAAGCGCTTACATTTAGTATCTAGAATGTAGCAGCGCTCGTTTAATGAAATTCTCTCTACACTCGTTTTAACCATGAAGACCGCGTGGCTGTGTGTAAAATTCCTGCAATTTATATATTTATATATAAAATTTGGCATAGTAATTTATTGTTAGTCATGTTTTTGTTAATATTAATATCTAAGAAGCATTTTTAAATAAAGAATTCTTGATATTAACGTTTATTGGAATTTGGAAGTGATATGCGGTGCCCCATATATAATATAAAAATGACGCAATAACTCCTAAGCGCTATCTTAATCTAAGTTATCACTGTAAATCTAATATTCCCAGAGTATAGGTAGACTACCTAGGTATGGACAAAAGCTGGGTAAATAGCTTTATATAACTTCTCAAAAACATATTTAGAAACTCGGTTTTTTAAAGAACCTTGATAAATACTTCTAAAAGAACTTTTATTTAAAATTATTTATAAAGTTTTCAAGAGTAGTACACATTTATAAGAAATTAGTTAACAGATTTAACTTGTATTGTTTGAAAATAAAATTTTATTTTTTTACCCAATGTTCAGGGCTTTTGTATATACATGTATAATGCGTCTTTTGACGTACACAATTAATGCAAAGGTATTTAAAATGCTGGGTTAAATTATACGAGAGTTAAAAACGTACAATTTCTATTAAAAAACTGTTTTCTTTTTCTAAAACGGCTTTCTCGCGTTACCCTTGGTTTTTAAATATAATCACATAGCGTTTATTAATCCATAATGTATACATATGTAATAATGCACATATAAAATTGTGTAAAAGTCTCTCCAGCAGGTTAGCGGTGATAAAGTTATTTTAAGTGATAAACAAAAAAACAGACACACAACGAAAGAGAAACAAAAACTAACACAGCTGTTCAGATATAGAATAATTTATAAATTGCTGTATAATAATTTTCTTATCGAGCTATTATAAGAACTAAGTTATAAGAATGTTAAAATATTTTGTCCCAATTTCTAGTACAAATAATAATATTATTCTTATTAATGTTATGACAAACCCCAATACAAACTGCAATTTCATACTATACGTCACAAAAAATATAGAACGCTTTACAAATATTGTTTTAAAATGTATTAAAACAAACATTGCCAAAAGCTTGTAAAATAAATTTAATAGAACCGCAAACAAACATATACATATATGGAATTCAGGAAGATACGATTTTTCAAGATTTATGATCTTCAACATCAACCAGTTTAATAAAGTGTCGAGACTTCCACGTTCTTCATATATTTTTTATACAAATATGACCTTTGACGTTCTTAATATAAGAACGAAACTTGTTCACAAGTGATCAAACCAAAAGTAAAAAGTACCTGGCCTATGCATGGTTGATCCATTTATATGGTAATATTATGAAGAATAAGCATAGGGTTTTTTTTCAAGAATATCAAAGAAACATTGAAGGATAACTAAACTATGCATTGTATATAATATACATAATAGATAACCAAAGCGATTAGGTATAATTGAATTGGTATAAGACCCAAAAACATTAAGTTTTTTTTTTTATTTCATCTACAAAGATACTTAGTTTTTCTTTGGCATCAGACATCAAGTACTAAAAGCCTTCATTTAATACATTTAATTTTGCAATCGATATTTCATACATATTTGTCATCATTGCGATAAAAATGTTTCTTTTGCGATGTCATTTCGCATCGGAAAGGGATGTAGGACTGCCATTTCACTAAGTGCCATTTTGTCAGTCCTAAAAGCCTTCTCCCTTATATGTGTGAAGTGTATTCGAACATTGTATTGTAACGGATGTTTCTAAGTTATAAATAAAAGATTACTTACAGATAATAATCAATAATGTGGATATTAAGTGTTTGGCAAACGCATATTAATGGTTACCATAATGTGTTAATAGTCCCCATGTTTAACAAATCAAAATCTAAGATGACAATGATGTTTTAAGTAGCAATCTGCTGACTTACAATTTTTAAAATGAACTTATGAGATTTCTTTTACTATAAGGACATCTAGTCTTACTTTTATTATTATTATATTACAAGTATAAAAGTGCTGAAATAAACAAGACGTAAGAAGATAAAACAATCTTCAAAGATAACCAGCATAAAATATTGGTAAGCAAATACATCTACTCATACTAATGAGTCAGGTCTTCGTCAAACGATATGTTTAAGATTATAGACACACCAAATTATAATAGAGAGACTATTAATGTATTTTCGTTCTAAAACTTATTCGTTTTTTATTTTAAAACATTACTTGAAAATTATATATTTTTGTGGGGTAAAGCTGTATCAAGCCACTCAGAAAATTACACTATAATATTTTTTATTTAAGAGCTTCTACTTCAATCTGTTTTTTTTAATGGTCAATTCCCGCAATCATATTTCATTCCGACTCGGAACAACAATCTGTAAATCACAAAAAGATTTGTCCCATGTGGGAACCGAACCCACAATCTTTGATTCATCAACCAATATTACTAATCTGGTGATTAGTAATATTGGTGTGGTCACCAACAGGTCATAATTTTTTTCTATTAAAAGTAAATCAAATATTTAAAGACCAATTTATATATGACGAATTAATGTATTTATGACCTTTAAAAGTTGCTGTCCTGCTAAAAACAAGAGTTGAGAAAAAAGGCTTTATTCAAAAAGCATTTGACTTTTTATGAATATGGCCCTGAAAAGGAATGTAATATGAAATTTGTATAAATAAATAAATACACAAATGACCGGAAGCATTAACCAATCAATTATGTAAGTGTATACAAGTTTTTTAAACCTCCTTTATAAAAATTATTTAATTTTATTAACTTACGTATTTTATGTTAAGTTATAGGACAAAAATTGTTTTACAAGCAAAATAATTTAGTTACAAAATTTGATTTAGATTTCAAGCTTCAATAATTTAGTTTATAAATCAGTACACTTCCGACTTAATGTAGCAGAGAAGTAATAGTATAGAATTCTAGTCGTGTTTCCACAATCACTTTAGTTTGAAGACATTTCAGGCTCACCGAAGCACGTTGCTTCTTACACACACACAATAGTAAGTTAAGATTTAAATTAATATTAATCTCACACAGGTTTTATATTTAATATTTATTTATTGGTTCAGATACATTTTTTTATTACATAAGAGCAAACGAATTTGGCAGTTACGTCGAAAAAAATGTAGTTATTGTATATTTAAATTTTATTAATCTGTTAGCTGTTGCCACAGATTTCATCTTTCCTTGAGTAATACTATGAGCAATTTCTAATCAGTTAATATGCACAAATCCACACATTTTTGACGTGACAACGTCTTAAATTAGGTTAAGCTGGGAGTCACTTATGAAAAAGTGTAACGCCCGGTAACGTAACGATGAGTCACTCACACATAGAATGGCTTGCGTCTCTCTCCCACTCAAACATGATCGGTCCGCCGAGCAATGTTTTGATTTTCAAATTGATTCTTTAATATTACAAATATTAAGAAAAAGTGGCAGATATAAGAAATCTTGATTTAAAATGTGTTGAGCAAGAATTTTAACATCTAATTTAAGTAAATGTTTTAATTTTCAACTTCATTATTTACAATTACAAATTTTAATTAATTTAAAATTTATTTAGCAAAAATTTGAACCTTCGATCTGAATAAGTGTTTTGATTTTCAAATTAATTCTTTAAAATTAAAAATATTAAAATATATAAAATCAGAAGTGACGTCACATAACATTATCTGTACTTATTATTATTTAATATGTAGGCCAGTACATGTGACCATACTTGGTAGACACAATTGGAAATAGTATTTTTTTATAACTGAAAAAAATATATATATAAAATACTGGTAGCAAACAATAACTTCAATGATCGATATCTCCGCAACTAATTGATGTATCGAAAAAGTCTGTAAATAAATTTTGTAAAAAATAATAACATCAATAATATAATATAAAATAAATAATATATAAAATGATTTTACGTGACAACGTCTTCATCGTCCTATCCTCAACAAAATCACTCAAATTATTAAAATATTGTGCAATTTAATAATATTCATATCAATAAATATTCTACCGAGAAAAAGACGTGGTCACGTAAATCTTCGCCCGTAAAACCGACTTTACAGGCAAACATATTTTTTTAAATTTTAATTTTTGGTTTTGTTTTGAATACCAATTTGTGTTTTAGATATTGAATAATATTCTAAACAATAATATTTATACATTTTATACATTTTGTTCAAACAGTCTTGTACTTTTGGTGTATTGTAATTACAGTCCAAATCCACATTGTACTTTCCTGTTAAAATAATATTATTTTTAGAAGTATTATTATTTTCCTTCAATTTAAATTAGATAGATGGATGGATGTTTTTATATAAACCGCATCTAAAAGATGTCACCATCGTCTCGATAAAGACGATCATATTATATAGAATGCATAATTCACACAGAAGTTCACGGGTTTGGATCTATGCCCGTATCGGTTTATTTTTCATTCTATATTTATTAACACATTTAAAATTATAAAATTTTATGGATACAATATCATATTGTAGAAAAAAAAGTTATGATAACATCTGTTGTATGGAACAAAATTTTTCTACATCTTTCGTTCTTTTTTTCCACCGAATTTATTATGAAAGAACTGAAACTTGAGCTTACCGCCAAAATAAACTATAAAGTTTATCTATGAATACAATTTATGGTATTTGTTTTTTGGAGTTTACTCCTTAAGAATCGATTTTTGTATATAAGGCGCCCGGTATGAGAAATATATGAGGAGTAAAATCCACTGAACGATGACCTCGTTACGTTTTTGGTGCGCAACCTATCGTGCGCAACTAGTTTTGCCATCTATCGATGAATAGCAGAACTTTTAATGATTTGAAATATCACGCTTGTCTCTTTAGTTCACCAACTCGCCTCTAGCATAGGTTGTATCAGCGTTACTGCGCATGCGTAATCCTGCATAATACTTGTACAAATATACTTTTTTCATCAAGGCCTTTAATTTTAATAACTTGCTGTTATTGTGTTACAAAAGACCCTAAGTACAAGTACTTAACAATCGTTATTGTTCTTTATTCACAGAAATAAGATTGAAAATAGTTTTAGCCGATATTATGAACCTTTTTATGATATTACAAAGCAGTTAAACTTCTCATTTTAAATAGGACTGTTGATAAAATATGTATGGAAATGTCGATATTATTACTAAGAAATATCGATATTTATTACTAATACATTTTTGTACGATATATCGATACTTTGATATTGAAATTCAGGTATTGTGGTCGATATTTATTTCAAATATTTTTAAGTTATTGCATAGCTTATATCGTGGGATTGGAGTGCAGCGACCGAATCAAGAAATTTCGTAACAAAAAAACCTAAAACCCCCACTCCGCCTACTATGTAGCTCGGCCGAGTATTGCGTACATATCATTTAAAAATAGCTTAAGCGCCTTGTTGATACTTGTATTATATACTTTGTTGCTTAATAGTTTAACAAACGTAATTAAACTTATTCGTGAGATTTAAGGTTGAAAATATTTTTAGCTAATGATAATCTTAACCTTTTTATGACAGTACATAGGAATGACAACTTCAAATAGTATTTTTTTTAATAACAGAAAAAATTGTTTTCTTATCGGTCACAACATCCAACTTCAATTAATATAAACGCAAAAAAAATAAGTGTGGCACTCGGAGATTGCCGCAGTAAAGCTTGATATATCGACATTTTCAAATACATCAATATTGGAATTTCAAAATATTATCGTTATTTCGACATATTGGCTTTATTTAAAATAATTATTGCAAGTCATGTTAGACATGCAAGATGGTATTTATTTTTTAAGTGAGTTGCTAAATTAGTTGTATTACCGCTGCTTTTATATTTTTCCCGCATAAATTCGATGAAACACTTCTTGTATCAACTTTTTTAAAATACATACCATAAAATGGTAAAAATGATTAAAGAATATATATTTTGGCAATGTACTATTTCTATAAAACTAGATATTGAATGATTTAGTGTGAATGAATTAGCTTTTACCGTTACGATAAGAGAAATGACGATGATAATGAATTTGTAATAAATATCGATATTTCTAAGTAATAATATTGATATATCGATACATCGATATTTTATAGACCTATTCCTATTATGACATGATTATATATTATGAAATTATTCTATTCCTATTTAAAATATAATCAGTTAAATAAGTTAAATAAAGTTCAATTACGATTGTTTAATTCTTGTACTCTGGACTTTTGTAAAACCATAACAGAAAGTCATTAAAATGAAAAGGCTTTTTGAAAGAAATTCATTTGTACCAGTAAAACATTTATTTTAAAATAAACATTAATTATTATTCAATAAAGATCATAATACATATTATCAACTTGGCGCTTATGCTATTTTTAAATTATAAGTACACAATACTGGTGTGTTAGGTTATTTTCGTTATGGAATTTCTGGATTCGGTCTCCATACTCAAGGCCCGCGATAGAAGCTATGCAATAGCTTAAAAACTTGAATTAACATCAATAAAAAAAAATACTACATAAATAATTATAATTGCAATAGTTGATAAAAATGCTATGCAATAGCTTTACCGCGGCAGACAACAAGTGTCGCACGTTTTTTTTTTCATTTAAACTGTTTGTAAACTTATTTGTAAATTGATTCTAAGGGAACAAACTCCAATATGAAATAAATAATAAAGAACTACTAAGCAATTTAACATAATACAAAAAATAATAATGAAAATAATTAATTAAAACCTAAAATATTTATTATTTGTAATGTAAGTAAAGACTTATATTTCCATGTAAGGAACGATACATTTTTAATTTTTATGTTATTAAATTTTTAAAATAAGCTAATATGCTAATGATTACTGATAAAAAAATATCAATATTAAAAGATGCCTTAACAACATAGTCAGAACCATACATATTCATCGTATTAATAAAAACGAATATGCTCATGAATGTTGATAAAATCAATGAAAACATTAAATGTGTGTATATGATGCAAAGCGACTATATCTATATGTTATTGAGCTTGTTTATTTCTATCAGTATCAATTTACTTATGTTGCTGTTTTTGTTATATTTATCAATAATTAACATTGTTATTGTGAAGTTATAATCTTTATCATTATATTTGGCTAAAGTGAAATGCAAGTATTTCGAAATAAACTATGGCAGAAAGGGGTGTAGATAATATTTTATAAGGTATCAATCTTTTTTTATTTTTTTTTCCGTCTGTTTAGACAATTATACTTAAGGAGTAAACTCCAGTCGTGCGTCGGAGCTGACACACACAATTTTTTTTTTAAATATATCTTTAACGTTGGTGAATTTCACGGCTGAATTTATTTTTATCGTATAATCTTTATTGTATCGATTATGTTCTAAATCTAAATTGCGTGTTTAAGCTACTGCATTCATGCGTGAACCATTCTACACGGGTTCTCACCCTCTCTCTAGAGCTCACAGACTCCCAACTGTTTGTTCGCACGAGTGTTTGCTATTGATGATGCTACAAATGGTACAGAAGGATTTGTTATGCGAATAGAAAATTATCTGTCAATCGAGTTTCACATTTAATATCCTTTTATAGTATTTTGAAAAAAAAATAGTGAAAAAATTGCTGGTAATATGATGTGTTGAATTCAATTCTCTCTACTATGTATATTTTATCTTTATCAATATATAGTGATTCAACATCACCAGATATCAATGGTTTAATTTAGTCAGCTCTCTTTTATGTATTTTTGGATCCTAATGAACCAAAACCCATAAAAATTTAAGCGATTTGCATCACAATATAATATGAATATCAATTTTAATAAAACACATTATGTCAGACGACAAATATGAGAAATAAACACTTACAGGTATATTATAAAGAGATGTATATTTATTTAACAACTTGAGCACAAGAATGATTACATTAATTTAGTTAAAGACTATCCTTAACTAAAATAAATGTATTAATTTTTTGAGGTTCGATATTATATAAGACAAAGAGACAAATATACAGAAAAAAAAAAGAAAACTATCTAGACTTCTTTATTACGGAACAACTGGTTTTAAAAAGGATATATTGTATATATTTTCATCTATTTACTACTATCATTATATATGATAAGTATGTTAATAAATTCATGGCTGTACAAACTAAGTTTAATACAATTAATCTAAAACCTAATCTAATCTAGTCTACGTCGCAAAAACATACTATAAAGGAATTGTAGGTTACAATTTTTTTATTCACTTTATTACTGGAAATGTTGTAAAGCTTCTCATTTATCTAGTGCAGACTTTGTTTAGTTTCTTTAATTAATGGAATAACTTAAATTTGTTGCTGAAGTTACTGCAAAGTTATTGTCTGTCTCACGTTGTAAGCTCTACTGACTATGTTAGCGTCACCGGGAGCTGTACAAGATTTTTTTTTAACATTTATTATACTGATTAATAGAAACAATAATAATCATAAGATAAATAATAATATTATATTCGACCCTTTTCTGTAAAAAAAAATATTCCTAGAGCAATAAGTTTGTAATTGTCTCAAAATTTGTATAACGGATATAAATTTGGCATTAATGTCTGTCAAACTTTATATCTCACGATGGGTTGACGATATACTAATCCCATTAGGATGATTTATCGTTTAATAAAGTTTTTATTGGTTATCTCTTATTAAAAGTTAAACACGTTGCTTTGGTGAAGTTTTTGGAAAATATCAGCTATATCAGAAACATACTTTCCATTTTGATATTTGATAGAACAGAAACAATTCAATTTCTACAATTAACTTAGTTTACTTAACTGAACTGAACACGTATGAAAAAGGCGTAGCCTATAATGCATTACAAGTTATGAATGACCTTAGATGTCAATATAAAACAACCTTTTTTAATCGGCTAAAAAGGGTATAATAGTGACTGGTATATTACCCAAAATAATGCCTTAAATTTGAATTCGAGGCATCGCGATTTTAGTAAATTCGTTGCTATCAACGACAAGCGTTTACGTTGTCAGTTTGACAGCTTATAAAGTGACCGTTAACTGTTGCTTGTGGTTTATTTCGGGCGAGTTCCGAAATACATCCCAGCATACTGGCCAGCGCTAATGACGTTAAAAATCGGCGCCATGCTGTTGAAACGTTCCAAAATATGATGGCCAGCGCTGAGTTAGACCTTGACGGTATAAATTGATACCAATTTAAACTGTGTTAATAGTATTATTAACACATGAAAAAGGAATTATCTTTTTACTTTAAATAAAATTTACTGCATAGCTAATTAGATACTTTGCATTTATATAATTGTAACTGTGGTATAATTTATAAAACTTACAAATAGCAAGAATATATATTTTTCAAATATAACAATGACGAAGATTAAGTTGTCCTATATTTACTTGACCACTACAAAATGTATGTTTTCAAATGCAAAAAAGGTGGCAACCTTAGTTACTGTTGTAATATTACTCTGCATTTGCCTATATCTCCACAGAGTACTATAAAGTTTCCTCACCAGTGCAATATGGCCGACACCAATGCAATATGGCCGACACTGGTATCGTCATGACTGACAGTGGACAGAAATTAACAAGTCATAGATAGAGAATGCTAGGCATTTGGTTGTTATCTATTTTATCTATTTATTTACAAAATTATTTTATTTATTTATTTATTTACAAAAATGATAACAATATATTCTTAAACATTCTAAAGAATAAAACACAGCAATATGATTTTTTCTTTTATTCAGTTAACGGCTTTTTCTTTTATTTTGTTATCACAATTATCTGCTTAATACTCCTTGAAAGTTGAAAGTTTTACCCTGCCTCTACTTATTTTAAATATTTGTTTTCATAAAAAAACAGTACACAAAAATTACTTTATGTAAAAGTAATCATTACTGTAGGTCAATTAGAGCATGCAACCGTTTTCCAGATTTTTTTCCTGATAATAAGTAATTTAAAAATGCGTACTCGAAGTTCTCTTTAATTTATTATACCATGCCATCAATAATTTGTTTGTGATAAATTTAATGACAAAAATACTTTGATTCCGTGATGATTTGCAAAATCTTTAAATAAAACTTATTTTTATTATAATTATAAATATTCCTTTATATGTATTCCTTCCTTCCTTTATATTATTTTCTTCTTTTCCACTTGATCATAAATATATTAATATCCATTGATTGTGAATTTTACATGAAAATTGACAGTACAATTGGGTAAAATGGCCTACTCTAATCTATAAAGATTATAGCATAACATAAACAAGATATTTTTTTTATTTTACCTATTATAAGCGAGGCAAAATCTCTCTGAATTTTTATAAGATTTTTGTTTGTTGATGTTTGTTTTAGCTCAGTATAAGATAGCTTTGTCTTTTTAAGATTTCTTTGTTACTTTAATTATCTCGAGTTCGAGGTAACTGAAAAATAACTGCATTTCTCAGTCTGTGTGGGCGGTGATATAAATGTTTGCGCAGAAGTGTTAATGAGACAAGTTCAGAATTAAGATAGGGTAATAAATTTGATTATACGTCCCTCTATAAAGAGTAATATTATATCAGAGAGTTCTAATGATAAATAATTCTGTGGAGAAACGATATATACTTTTTTATATAACCAATTATTTTATTGAATTTTAAAGTTCTTATGATGACAAGCATCAACTTGGGAAAGTCAAGTTTAATATCCAATTAATATTACGTATTACGGTTTTTGTCTGATCAAACAATTATTTTCATAGTATTTGTATAATTTTAGAATATATAAATATTTATTTATATTAAATGTCTGGTGGGCACCTAATCTGTGACCTAGTGGAATAATTATAAATAAAGTTTCAGAATTGAAACGAGTGAACTTTAATAGTTTTGTTTTAATCGATGTAGTTGGTAAAGTATTTTATAATAGGAATTTAATAATAAATAAGGAAAAAAATTATTTAAAATAGTTTTTTTTATATTTTATTTCGTTAAGTGAACTAAATTAACTGGGTTTTTTTTCTAAAACTTCACGTGCATGTCAAAATAGAAATAAGTTTAATTAAAAAACTATTCATCAACGGCGTTAAATATGTATATTACATTTTAATTTTGAAAACATAAAAAAATATGTTTGGCCTAGCGGTACATTCATATTGACAGGTTCCAGACATTTTTTAAATGCTCATATTTGTATCGATCCAGCTTAAACTTAGTTTTTAGTAAAAAAGACAAAAGAGCCAAAGAGACGTGTACCTGAGATAGGTATTAAATAATTGAACACTTTACATGAAGAATTTATGGCTTCATTTACATTATCAATACACGAAACTTAAAACAATAGTTTTTAAAAATATACCTTAAAATCTATTTATTTGTTTTATATAGACGTTTATTTAAGCGTATTTAAAGTAAATGTGGTGTTGTTATGGGGAGTACCCCAGTAATATGTAATTTTATTCCGAAAATTCTCTCATCATCACGGTTAAATACACAAACTGATTGGGGCTGTAATTACAATACATCCAAAGAAGTGGAACATCAGTGTAAAGCAGATAATTACGTTTCGTGCGTTGAGTATGAGAGCCGGGTGAACAAACTCCTCTTTCCCTTTTTCTCTATTTGTCATCTAGCCTTTTCCCTACTACTTTTATAAAATATTCCTGAGATATGTCATATCTTGTTGGAAAAAATCTTCATGATATATCTTCATTGATAGCTTGCTGAAAAATACTTATTAAGTAAATAAACAGAAGAATAAAAAATAAAGCGATACGGGCAGGGATTCGAGCCCGCGACTACTGGGACTACTGGGACGGTTTTCTAGTAGTCGGGGGTTCGAATCCCTGCCCGTATCGGTTTATTTTTCATTCTATATTTATATAAATTTAAGTAAGCTTAACATACAATTATAGCATCCCCTTCATGGCAATGACAACTGGTAAACCGTTATTAATAAACTACTTAAGGTAACGTAGAATCTTCTTACTTCGATGATAAATTTCAAAGAATGCATTTGCCGCCCATTTGCCATAGTTTTTTCTTATAACATAACTTATATAAATGTATATTTAGAACTGTCAATATTTTTTAAAAACTCTATTTTTATGTGATACATAATAATCAAAATAATGATAACCTTACTTTGTATAAACGTACTTTTGACTAAACAACACCATTAATTTAATTAAGAGAAGCATTTACAAGAATCTTTTTATTTATTTTCTAACAATATTTTATATATTTTTTAAATAAAATAAAAAATAATGTAATTTGATACTTTATTATTTGCAAACAAAACCAAATTTATGTGAAATGTTTAATTTAATTTACAATTATCATTTAAATCCAGACAAAACCATTCAATTACAAATAGTCCAAATACACCAAATAAAATGTTCTCAAAAATAGCGTTTATCATATTCTCATGAACTCTGGGTGTTATTGTTATTTTTTTATATCTTTGTCCGTACGTTAATAAATTAAGTTGTCAGTCTTTATTATCAAATAAATAATAAGTATTTCAATAATTTATTTGAATTCAATAAAATTAAAAAAAAAAGCGAATGTCAATCTTTTTTGCTCTAGGTGTGTAGATTCGATTATCTTTTGAAGTGAAGCAATCAATTCTAGAAAAAATACTGATACATGATCATAACTGCGCAAATCAAATATAAACTTAAATTTTTAACTATTTTATTAAATTTTTAAATTATACAACTATTTAATTTAAATATTAATAAATAAAAATTTGTAATATTAAATTTTTGTAAGCGCTCAAGTTTGTCTAGCTGCTCTTCAGTAATATAAAAAGGGCAAATGTAAACGTAGTGAATAATAGGTAAGAAAAGATATTGAACAAAAACATTTTCGAAGTTAAACGACGAAGTTAAACGAATTATGGAGTTATCTTAAGAAAACAGCAGAGGCAAACATTGCTCCTCAGCAATTTATGGTCTAGAAAAGGTTCATATCAAAAATAAAATCTCGGTTACTTATTATATATAGACGCAAATATACTAAATTACTCTCTTTATAATAAGAGGGTAAACAAATTTATCACAATACAAGGAAAATTTAAACTCGCTTATTTTCTACAAAAACAGATGATCCATACGAAACGTTTTCATAAAGAGCAACTTCTTAAGAAACATTACCAATTTTCTAATGTAATTATTTGATTACAGAAGTTAAGATGTTAATTACCGCCTACATAGCTCTTCTAAGTTTGATATATTGACTTCACAAACAATATGTAATATACTGTTCTTCTTATTAGAAGAGTAAATTAAATTATCTAGAAGATTTTTAATCTTATCTTATCTTCCTTACCTTTTCCTAAGCTGAGATATAAACACAGTAAAAACACTTCGTAGCACACCTAAATAAATTAGCAAATAACTCGTAGCAAATTGGCCTCAAAGAAGCTAGGTGTACTGAACAGATCGAGACGATATTTCACTCCGGCCCATCGCCTGAAGCTTTATAAGGCGCGGGTTCGAACGCAGATGGAATACTGTTCTCATCTTTATGCAGGTGCACCTCAGTACCAGCTTCTTCCTCTTGACCGCATACAACTGAGAGCGACTCGAATCATCGACTGTCAAGATCTTTCCGATCGGCTTGATCCCTTGGCGCATCCTCTGCATCCTCTATCGCTTATACCATGGGGAGTGCTCTGAAGAGTTATTCGGATTAAAACCACGTACAGATTTTCGCCATCGTCCATCGCGACAGAACCACCATCCCCATCACCTGAGTGGCTAGCGTTCCACCACTGTGCGCTTCTCTAGAAGTTTCTTACCTCGCACAGCCAATCTGTGGAATAAACTGTCACCCGAGGTATTTCCGGACCGATAGGACATTCAAACCTTCAAGAAAAGAGCGTATTCCTTTTTAAAAGGCCGGCAACGCATGTATAACTCCTGATTTGCAGACGTCCATGGGCGACGGATGTTGCTTACAAGCAGGTGACCCGTTTGCTCGTTTGCACATAAAAAAAATCACATAAAAAAAAGTCTAAAAGAGGTCTAAAAGAAGTAGGTAACTGAAATTTCCCATGTAACGTTTTGCTTTTGCTTTGAAGTTAGTTTTTTTGTACATTTTGTACTGTAAGATTGCTTAAAAAAACTTGACTGTGCAAAAAAGTACTAATTGTAAATCAACTTTATTTTTTTGAAAAACTAGTTCGTTACTCTGTAAATGTTAGGTTAGGTTCCATATTATGTCATTTAAACTAAATCAATGTTTAAAATATAATTAATACAATGTAGAATAATAACTAGTTTTTATATTGCATTGCACACCATTCCCATATAATTCTTTATTATTAAATTATTAAAAATTCAAGATGCTAATGATCTGTCTTTTGCATATTTATTATTCATGAAGATAAAAGTTTTTCGTTATTTTCGAAATGCACTTTTTATTCACTTCTTTGGTAGAAAAACATATACATACATCCCACAGTTATTGATAGTCCTTATTTAAGTCACGTATAATTTTAGTTAACGGTGAAGTTTTGAACTTAACTTTGACTTTTATTAAGTATTGAAAAACCAAAATTTATATTAAATAACAGGATAACATTTTTTAATCTTAATAACAGGATAACATTTTTTGATATATTTTTTGTAATTTTCCTAAAAGCTTTTAGGGTTGTCAGGAAATAGCAGTAAAACCACTTAGCAAAAATGGAAGTCCTACATCGGTTTCCGATCTAAAATGACACCTCAAAAGAAACGTTTCACAGCAAACGTGACAAATATTTATTATATGTCGTTGCAAAATTAAGTGCATTCTATAACGGTTTGTAAAAAATCCTGTATAGTGCGAAAGGAAAAATAGAAAGCTTTTTTTTATCATTTATTACTTAACGTATCTACAAAGTTTGCTGTGTTTCTATTTGGTGTCCATTTCTATGTTATATTTCGTATGAACTGTATGAAATAGATAAGCTTTACAAAAGGTAATAAAAAATGAACAACTTATATTTTGTTAAAAGCACAAATATTATAGTTATGTTTTTAATCTGTTTTTTTTAATACTATGAGACTTTAAACAATCCAATTTGCGAGGTCTCGAGTGGCTGGAGAGAGTTAGGTAGGGAGTGTCGAAGACCTGATTGTATCGCAATTTGCTATAATAATATTCTTGCACTTAGAATCTATCTACTTAAGAACTTTCATAGAATGTTTACATTCATTGCATAATTCCCTTTCTAAAAAAAATATTGTGTTAATTAATATAGATAGGGTAAGGTTGTGAAGGTTTTGTGACATTATTATATATACGACAATAAATTATATTAAACCATACTATTTTACTGCTTACAAGATAAAGAAAAACGTCTGCATATAAATTACAATTAATTATCAATGCTAATAATAGATAGGCTTTTGTAATCATTTAGTAGGAAGCCGTCCTGAATTAATATGAATCTGAGATGGTAGACCGGTTATTTATTTTTGGCCGTTGGACAATAATATGGTAGTTGTGAAATTGCTATAAGGAACATCAGAGAACAAGTTCCAATGGTGCCTTTTGCTTTCAGTCAACTCTATAATATATTTTATATTGGATCTTTTAAATTAGGTCACTTATTTATTTTCACATTTATTTTAACATTTTAAATATTGTTTAAATACTTATATATATTTCAAAAATAATTAACTTGACTCTACCGTCCCATGGTGGTATTGGAGAGACCTTAAATCAATGTACAAATCCCTGATTCTGTGGAAATCGTAATCTTGCGTAGTTTATTCTTAGTTCTTCCTTAGTAGTAAGCGGTTCTGAGCCTCTTCAGATATATCGGGAGGTATACGAGAGACTGGTATAGACTTTCCGAATTCAGTTGAGTCGGCACTCTTCTGGGAGAACGTCTTATTGAGCATTATCAGGAAACGGTAGCATGATTCTATAGAATCAAGATTCATCAGTGGTCTGTTTACTGCTACAGGTATAGGAATTAGTTGGATATGTTTAACGTCAATCGTAATTTGTTCCAATTCAAAGTAAATTAAATCCAAACATAGTCCAAATCTTTGTTATCTTCTATTATTTCCATATAAAATGTACTTTTTTTTTCTTAAATTAATAAGCCATTTATGAATATGTAATAAACCTAGGAAAGATAACTCCAATAACAAAGAATCGACTACTTTCAACAACTAATAGATAGAGTAACAGTTACTAGAGTGAAAACTACTGACAGTTGTCGGCAGTTGTTACTTTTGTATTAGTGTACCTAGTTGAGCGCCTCAGTAGTACTACCACCAGTAGTGATTATCTTATTTTTCTCTGGAGCCATCTGGGTATTACAACATTTTTTATTTGCATATATAATTTATCTTTTTGATTAAATATTAACCTTCGAAAACAAAATGTATTTAGGAAAGAATGTGTTTAGCTTGGTCACTGTCTATCATGAACCAAAATTGTTTATTATTTGAAAATGTCTATAACAATTAACATATTTAGCTAAGGTCAGAAATCTTAAAATTATTTATTTTTTATAATTAATGAAGAAGTGGAGGGTCTCCAAAATAAACCGAACCTCCAAAAAGTAGGTTCGGGTTGAATATTCAATTAAAATTGAAATAATTTATCTGTTTAGTAACAAGTTTCATTAGTTATAATTTATAAAAAAAAATAGAAATTAATTTAGTAAAATATATATTAACAGACTATAAAAGTATATAAAAATCAATATAAGTATTGAAATAAATGTTCTTACAGATTTAACTCGCATATAAAATTTTAAATTAACATTTTATATTCAACCCGACGTTTCGAATGCTTTGTGCAACAATCGTGTTCACTGTTCAATATAAGTAAATAAACATATACCTTTAAAACAGTGTTTTGCGATACCATATATACATTGCAGAGATTACCTAGTATCGTGCTCAGAATACACTTAGCATTTTCATTACGTATGTTTACGTAAAGGATGAATCGGGTTTCTGATAACATCCCTAAAGCACAAGGCACACTACGCCATTAATGCAATGTCCACACTGACCATATGCATCTCACGCATATAGTGTTACACGCTGAAAACATTATCTCTTTCGGGGCGAATTCATAGTTGCATACATTAATAAAAAGCGACATCTTTCTTGTACTTTCTGTCAAATATCTTTAGAATGCTCTCGTTACAGATACATAATGGTTAGAAAAGTAAAGCTCCTAAATTCAATTTTCAATTCAATGAGTGCCCACTAGACCGATAATTTCAGAAACACATTACAAGATGGTAAAACTTTGAATAGTTATCTAAAAGTTGAGGAAACATCTACAAAAATTGTTACATTACCTTCCTTAATACCGATTGTTTTTCTCAGTTAATTTGAAAGATGCAGCTAAAGTACCAATGTTCATTTATTTATTTAAGTACTTTTTTGGACTCCGGTTTTCCTATTTATAAACATGATTTCTTGGCAAAAATACATTTTTTGTTTGAATGTCAAGAGATAGGTGTTGAAAATACCGACCTGATAAATGACCGGGTCAAGAGAGATAAAATGTAAAATTAATGAAAATTGTGTGTACCTACAAAGCCAAGGGGAGCAATTGAGTTTGTTGGCTTAGTAAAAACATTATTATCCGTTTAAGGTCGATCCAATTTCTTGATTGTAGAGTTTAAAAGACAAACTCTATGTCGTCAATTTTCATAGATATACGAGTTGGACAAATAAGGCAATTTTAAACAAAGAATAGTTACCTATTGCTTATTTTGGATAATTATTAAATTAAACTTATTTCAAAAAATTATTTTGTAATAATTGAAAATAGTTTTATTAATTAATTAATAAATAATATTAATTAATGGGTTACGCTTTCTATAACTTGGTATCAATATCTCAAATTCATTTAATTCATTCATTTATGTTTGTGTGTAATATCACTGCTTCATGACATTAATATTGGTTGATTCGCTCTTGCAAAATTTACCTTAACAAAGTAACAACTTCTAGAAGTCAAATAAAATCTTGTTAATTCGGTATTGAATACAGTTTTAAAAAGCTTTATTAAACTAAACCTTCACAGATGAGAGAGAAAGAAGTAAAAATAATGATAATCTAAAATGACTCATAACTATGAAGTAATTCCACTTTATATATTTTATACCTTTTTATGAGTTTCAATTAAATTAAATTATCAGCCTATATAGCTTACAGCTGGGAACTGTATTTATTAATTAGGTCCTAAGTTTCCAGCAGCCATGTTGGCATTATGGCTTTTTACAATAGAGGCAGTAACCATTATATTATATAACTAACAGTGCCTGCGACTTCTTACGCGTAGTTTTCGATTTTGATAAAACGTACCCCTTGTACTTACCAATATATGTAAAAACTATAAATCTTCAAACTGGTAAGCAGCAATGGTACGACCTCTCAATGATAATATAAATATTATTAATAATTTTAAAGTTGGCATTTGCCTGAAAGGTATAAAATTGGCATGAAGCAATAAGCGTACATAAAGAAAATACTCCAAAAACATATATTTTTTAGTTACTTTACATATGTTTTATATATAATGCTACGGAACCCTTCGTCCGAGTGTGGCTCGCACTTGCTAAATTTTTAATACAATAGAGATGTATGGATGTGATCTTCATACTTTATTCCGTTTATTCTGATGGCAACTCTTTCATTTCTATTTATTCGTCAGTTCTCTGTACTGTAATAGTTATTCGTCTTTAGTTTCATTCCATCGTGCCACATAATATATGTACATATATTATGTAGTAGACTTATTTAATGTATATTCCTAACAGAATTGCATTTAAGAGAATTAATTATAAATTACTTCAATACTTCAATAGTTAGCATATGATTATTAATAATATACTCGTCAATGTACATTATTAATCGAAACTAAAATATAGTCGGAGCTACTATTATGGTTTAAAGTTTTTATATATTTTAGAAAAATAAACATGAAAACAAATTTCATTACTTTTTATTATTGTTTTTATGGTTAAAATCAAAACGGAATTTAAATATAGTATATTACAAAAAAAATATAACAACACCACTTTTACTTTGATGATTATTTTACATTTACCAAGACAAAAATGATACTAACTTTGAACATTAAAAATAGTGAATACATATTACATATCGCTTTATTTTTGGACTATAAATGCTAATAGATAATACTATAGACTACTTTGGGAGTAGTCACATTTGAGTGACTAGATAATTGCAGTAACTAATTTCACGGCAAAACTAAAAATCGATTTTGACAATAATTACAACTGTGAACAACTACTGAACAGATTATGATTAAATTAGATTTTTTGTTAGCTTATTATCTTTTGTCTACGCGAACAAAAATTTGGGCTATAAAAAAAGAATAAAAAAAAGGTATACATAAAAATACATAAAGACACTAAAAATGTGAGGAATAGTTATCAATTGAAAATGTGGGAGCCAACAGACGCCGCTGGAAGTGTGCAATTTCATAATACGTTGAAGTGTTTTAACAATTATTAACATACATAATTATCATTAGTAAAATATCCTAATATTCATAAATCTAAAGTATCAAGTTTTAACAAGTTCAAACAAGACACTCGAATAAAAATAATAGATAATAACACGATTAATTACAACACCTAACCTTTTAATTATTTCCCGTCTTCTGAACGGGCTGAGTTTGGATCGCGTCCAACATTTTATAACACTTAAAAACTCAATTACAACTTTAGTTTTGGTAACTTGTTATTAAACTTCAAATGAACAGAAAAAATGTATTTTATTATAATTTTTATATTTCTACCGCGCTAAGTAACCATATGCAGGTTTCATAGATTTATACTATTTTAAAGGTACTGCGTTTACAAAAGTTATTTTATTTGATTATTTTATACTAACAAAGGTTTTGAAATGAAGTTACATATTCTAAACCATTTTATACTTGTAAAAATCATGTTAGAGAAACAAAACGCAAAAAAAAAAATGTCATTTATAAAGTGAAAACTTTAAAATTTAATACGATTTTTTCTTAAGAGTTATTCAATTGATATGCTGATCAGAAACAATACCTTTTATTTAAATTCTAATTTATAATGAGAATGTATACTGATAAGGATACTGAGTCTTGGTAATTTTCTAAAAGGGCCGTTATTTAGGCAAAACGGAAAATAACAATGTTTTGTACTTTTGGTATTGTTTAAGTAGCTTTTTGCAAATTACAATTAATATTAACTTCTCTTATAAAATCAAATATTTTTATAATTAAATATTATTTGATCGTATGTATGAATTTGTTCGGAATTATTTCAATTCGAAATGAATTCGGAAATATTTCAAAGGATTTTATTTTTTATTTTTTTTTTGTATAAATGTTAAGGTTTACTGTTTACATTAAATATGATCTTTTTATGATTAGAAGATTAATAATTAATTTTCAAATTTAATTTAGGCGACTTGGACTGCACAGTTGTATCATAATTAGTCGTTAATAAACTATTCAAACTATAATTAAATCTTATTTAACAATTATAATTTCTTTTTATTTTAAAGAAAAAAGTTAAGACTTTTCATTACATTTATTGGCTTTATAAAAAATAAATCTATAACAAAGCTTAGATAGGGTAGATGGATTACTTGTGTTCCCATAAATCCCACCGCGGTCTGTAAGTGTTGAAACAAGTTCTTATATGAAAAGGGATAATCTCAAGTGAACATTTCAACCCTTTCGTTCATTCCTCATTCATCTGAGGCACACTTATGCCACGTTTATTTTTACTCTTTTTCAACATTTCCAGTGTCTCTGTAACAGACTGAGCATGTCAGTGTGTGTCATGTGAGTCATGAACTATAACTTATATTATATTAGACCTATTGGGTTAAGGTGCGTTGGGAAAATTTATGATGTGGTGAAGTAAAATAGGACGCCTATTAAATATCAAGAAATCTTACTACATCGAAGTCGGTTTTTTCTTTCTTTTTTACTTTTAGGATATAAATTTAATCTTAATTACTTTATGGCCAAAACTGTATAGTTTGTAAGTTTATATCATATTCATTGGAGGAATTTCTTAGAGTGGCGATTGCGTTAACTTTTCAAAATGAGTAATGAAGTGTATTTTATCTTCTGTGGACATAGTGACGTAGGAGAGAAAGTAACACCAGAGAGAAAAGAGGTAGTTTGATTGGAGACTGGAATATAAAACTGCGTTTATATTCCAGTTTACAAAATAGAGTTTTATATATTTATTATGTTAAATTTCTGAACTTTTGATCTAAGGCAGTTGTTTCAGATATTCTGTCACAACCTCTTAAAGTTAATAGGAAATACCTAAACAGTTTAAATACCTTAGATACCGTTAGATTATATGCAATCTATAGTACAATATTACAATTATAATTTAAATAACAGAATATATCCCTCGAGACGCATTACGTTAACATTTATAGAGTATTTTGTAAGCAAATTATCGTAATCAAGTATACGAATCGAAACAAAAAACTAACTAATTTTAGAGAGTTTAGTTTAATTTCAGATACTTATCTTAGTACATTTTGTCTATTACGTATTTTATGTTTACTTTCTTAGTTTAAATAAAACTTTATTTATAAGTGAGAAAGCAAAGCTGTTAGTGACGTGCTCCTTAATAAAAATTGCAAAAGTTTATAAACAACCTTTCATATAGCTTCATGAGGAAGAATATCTGCCTTTTCTTTACACAACTTTTCTCCGCGCCCCTTTATCCTTACCCTTTCCTCACAGTGTATTAGTACCAATTAGAATAAAGTGCACCGTATTCTTAATATACATATAATATCAAGTTGTGTACTAAAATACTATTATTAGGAAGTTAAGTAAAAATAGTTTCGTGTTGCATAAAATAATTGATTTTGTTTCTCTATTTTTTATGTTTCTCAACCGAAATACGATACGACAAAAATATTTTTTGTACAATGTGATTTGATTAAATTCTTAAATTTATTTGGCCATTTTGAATTTAATATCTAAAATATTAAGAGATCCTCAATCCTAAGCAGCAAACATTACTATATTATAAAATAACTAAGAAAAAAAACATACAACTATATAAACATACAAATTCAGACTTACAAGTATCCGCTTCATAAGTGTCAAATTATGTCCACTAAAAATACTATCTATTTATTAAAGCAAATAAATTATAGTCTGACAAATTTAACGCCAACAGTGCCAAATGTACATAATATTGTAATTTTCAATTTTGGCAAAAGATTCGCCTCGTTGAAATATTATATAAGCGAAGAATCTTTGTTTCTAGAACACAACTTCGTGTTTTAGTTCAACCTAGGCACAAGACAGTGTTTGTGGCAATACCATCAATTAAATAACTCTTTTAAAATGTTTTTTTTTAAGTTTACAATATTTAAGTTTTCAATTTTTTTTTAAGTTTTCAATTAATCTGTATCATTGTTTAAATGTGAAATAATTTTTAGAATATAAACCTCTATAAGAACACAATATAAGATAATTATAATAAAACATTTATACAATATTTTAAATAATTATCATAATAATATGTCATTTCTAAACTATGCCATGTTTGGTTATTGTACCATGTATTTAAAATAAAAACAAATAAAATTACTTCAGTTAGCGGAATACTTTGTCTAAATATCCTGGAACATTATTGTATGTATATACACATCCTGTGCTTATTATAGTGGTTAATTTGGTAACACACAGTATTTTTTTGTTTGAAAATTAGTTTTCCCTTATTGTAATTGCAAAAAAGTACCCTTATTTTCAACCAAAAATTTTGACGTCTAAATATATCCTTTTTTTTAAAAAAAACTGGGAGTGTTTTTCGTGGTCGTCGTTTTCGTTTAAACCTTTATTTTTTGATTGTGTAAAAAAACATACATTACATAGATAATAGAAAGTTTTTTCAAAAAACTAAAATTTAAAATTATGTTAATATTATCTTTTGAGCTATTTATTAAACTTGACACTTAAATTAATCGAAAAGCTAAAGATTTTATTTTACATTGACAAACTCACAAATTGCAAATCAAAATATTATACTTTAATTAACAACCAAATAAGTTTAATACAGTTAATAGTTAGTTTAGTTAGTTTGCATTGGCGTGGTTAGCGCATACGCCTAACGTATAGCGGCGCTTTACGTATAGCATATACAGTACGTGGCTCTATGCATCTCTGGTTTCAGCGGTGCCTCGATAGCCTACAATATTATTAGATTAATCAGTTTACTCAACAGAATTGCTTCTGAGCTTATTTTGCAATGAATTCCAGGTCATATATGCTTACGGAATGAGGAGGCTGACCATCTTGCTAAAATAGCAGTCACAGTAGGGAGGAAAATTTCTTATGTGTCTGACTATTGGGAGTATTTATCAAAACTTAAGACAACATGTTTTTATAAATAGAAATAATACTTATTCTAATACTTATCCTGTTATATAATTATTGTATTTTAGTAAAAATTATATTAAATATTTTAATGTTAATTGCGGATCCGGTATTTCCAGTAGTTTTATCGGTTGTTATATTGCGGTCCAAGTAGAGTTTGGCTAGTTTGTTAATAAGTACATGTTTAAGTTTATATTTATAATATGGTTCCGCCTTGTCTTTCAAGTTATAATTTACTGATAATATTAAATGTATTTGCTTGGGTACATTATTGTGTCCTACTAAGTACTGTTTGTTTGCTTAACATGGACAATCCCCTGTGATATGTTCAATTATCTCTTAGTTTGTATTTCTTAACCGACATTTATCTGATATTATTAAAGGATCCTTAATTATATCCTTTTGGTATTTTTTTGTATTTATAATTTGGTCTTGGATGGCTACTATGTTTCTTTATATATATTTCCCCGGGATAAACCTGCATTTGCAATGTGTTCTTGTTGCAGGTGATTAAGGTGTTTATCATGAAGTGTTTTTTGTTCACAATTGTTAATTTTCTGGTGATCTGTAACAATTTTTTCTGTGCGCGAGCTATTGTATTTTTTTTTTTACTTTTATTATTTTATTTTGTACTAACTGTTGCCCGCGGCTTCGCCCGCGTGTATTCCCTATTCCCGTGGCAAATTTTATATATAGGAATTACATTGCTATGATATCAAACTGAAAATAATAACATAAATCCACATCACACACACACACACACACACACACGCACACACGCACACACGCGCACACACGCACACACGCACGCACGCACACACACACACACACACACACACACACACACACACACACGGCCAGGACATTACTCAGATATACTTATTAAAGCATATGGATGCGAAATATTTTTTTTACGAAATATTGTTTCTTGAGGCATGTTCAAATTAAGAATTTTTTTGTAGAATTTCAAACTTCTATGCCAAATGCGAAAACATAATCATAGCGAGTTCTAAAAAAAGTTAGCGCGATGCTAATATTCAATTTGTTATTTTATTAAAATTCAGACAAAACAAAGTAGAAATTCTAGCTTTCTCTAAATTAAATACGTTTATGTTAACCGCATTCAACTCTGTTTAAAAGTTTTAAAACAGTGCTTAAAGTAAATTATCAATTGACTATAACTTCTTTTTTTCTTAACTCATTTTGTCGAAATAGTTTTGACAACGCTCCGGATTATATATAATCCACCTGTGAAAACCGCGTTCAAACCTGTTGAGTAGTTTCAAAGTTATAACGTACCAGACAGACAGACAAAAATTCCAAATTGTTTTTTTTGGTTTCTGTTACTCGTCTTTAATCGCTCCCTATCAGTTTTTTGAAAAAATATATGAGATATGGGTGTGGCATATAAATAAAAGTTTTGAATTTGAATTGAATTATTTAGTTTTCCCCATACTTGTCAATAATCTACATAATATATGGTTCCATAATGTTTTGCCTTTTATTTACTTCACCTCTACGCCGCCCCATATTTTTTTTTGACTTTTGCTCCATTTCTTTGTTCTTTCTTTGTTTCATTTGTTTATTTCTTTGTTTCTTTGTTTATTCTTTGTTTATTTCTTTGTTTATTTCTTTGTTTCAGCATCACCCATATTTTGACCAATCCGCAGTTTTTATTCAAAGACTTCAAAATTTGACTTCAAAACACTTAAAAGCAGTAACAGGTCACAGGTAAAGAAGAGGTCCACGTGGAGAAGTCAATAACATCTAGTGTTAGTTTTGGTTATCCGCTCCTTCTCAAATCTAATTGTTCTCAAATCAAAGTTTGTATAAACGTAAAGAATAAAAACAAATAAGGTTTTATTATTTTAATTATATATAAAAATATCTCTGAAGCAAATGTATTCTTATTTTATTAATTATATTATGAAAGAAACAAAGAATACACAACTTTTAGAAGTCATAAACAAGTTAAGAAGACCTTTTACTCCATTATCGAAATTGCGAAGTTCAATAGCTATTAAATGATAAGAAAGGCCAATTTATAGTTAAAATAAATGTTTTGTCTGAAAACAATCATAAAATAGTATAACATGCCTTTCATAAGTGGAAACAAGGTTCAAAGAATTCAAATTGTAGCAATATGACCACGAATTTATGTCGTAGTAAGCGCAATATAAGCTGTAACAGCCGATTCTGAGAAGGGTACGATTAGGACAAAAATGTTACCAATATTTACAGACTTATGTCTAGTTTTATTTAATTCCCTGTTGTGTAACGCGTATTCCTGAAACTATATCCCACAGACTGAAAACTATTTGCCACATATTTAAATCAGTTTTCGTTTTTTTTTTATTTTTTCCTTTCTATACTGTAAAGTTACGTAAATTATATATTACTCACTGTTATAATCATATTTTATAATAATAATAATATTTTTATGGCTATTCAAAAGTGGCTTATTAAGACTAAAATATATTATTATTATTTTTTTATTGTTAATATTATAAAAATATTTGTATTCAATGCAATAACCATAATATATATAATCATTAATAAGCATCCCGAAAATAAGTTGACTTTGAATATTATAGGTAAATAAGTTTAATTTATATAAGTTTACAAGACAGACTTCGAAGATAACTTTAAAGTTTCCGAAGTTTCAAGAACTATCAAAGCAATCTAACTCATAGTAGTTTGGAATCCAATGTTACTAAGTATACAAATCCTGAAAATGAGGCTTACATTTTGTTGATTATTAATTATTTTGCATTTGTTTTTGATCGTTTTGTTACGATCCTAATTTGTTTAGAAATATTTTAAAAGTAACAAAAATATACTCTATCTAAATATATAATAATATATATTATATAAAAAAGGTAGATTTCCATTCCATTGGGTAAGTTCAGACGTAAGTACATATTTATAATTCAAACAAACGTAATTTCGTATAGTTCTGAAAATTTATAAGAGTTAATATTCTCATCAACTTTTCTTTACAAACCAATTTTAAAATTTACTAGAACAAGGTAAGGATGTATTATTTAGTTTCTAAGTATATTGATATTTTAGTTATAATTGTGTCAATATTTTAATTTGTTAATACATATGTTACTTACGCAAATTTCATTAAACGCTTAACGCTTTTTCTTAAAATCCGAAACATAGAAAAACAGTCAAACTATTTCTTTTTTTTGTACATTAAGCAGTTAGCTTGTGTTGTAATTTTATTAAGAACCATATTTGAAGCCTTTTACGGTATTACAAAATACGTATAAGGTACTTATAGTAATTCCTAAAGTTGTAGGTGTTCGCTTCTCGCCTTGGGCGGTTCATGCTCTATATATTCGGAAATACTGTAGTACCCATCGTTATACCAACGCTGCATTACATTGTTTTTGGGACTTATTGGAATGTATACATTACTGTATACAGGATAACTTTTAGATTAATAATAATAATAAATACATCAAAATATTATTTTTATCCTTTTTAGAGGACTTTTTGTGTAAGGGGTTCTTTAAATTTATAAATTAATTCTTTGACATTTTGAATTCAAGATTTTACTTTGTTTACTTATTGTGTAAAAGTTTCTTAGTAAGTGTTATTTTTCTTCCCACCTTGTTTGTAACAATTATATTTTTATTATCAATAAAGGAGTAAAGTAGGTATGTTAATGTTCTCGAATGTTAACTATTATGTCTTTAACCCCCGACCCAAAAAGAGGGGTGTAATAAAATAGACCTGTGTATACAGATGCACAGGTATCTGTGTATATGTGTATCTGTGTGTCTGTCTATGGCAACGTAGCAGTCAAACGTGTAGGCGGATTTAATTATACTAAATTTAATTTTTTCGAATTTTTTTGCTAAAGGACTTGACGTTTTTTTATGTTTTGTATTCAGAATTATGAATCTCTTCCCCAAAGGATCAAAAGAATGATGTGTTATATATTTAAATCGAATTCTTATTAAGGCCAAAAGATTAAAAGTATAAGGTTTTTTAAAATACAGGATTAATTATATTTAGAACAATTCCGTGTTTTAAAATATTAGTCATGTATTATTAATTAAGTTTATGATTAGATTAACTATTTCTTAGTTTGCATTCTAGAAACAGATCTTTAGCACAAACAAATATTGCACTATAATGAGTAAAATTTTAAAATAAGAGTTTAAATATTCCCATAATTACTCCCAAGTATAAAATAAGTAAACGACGTGGATTCATTCATAAATATTTTTTATAGAAACAATTATTTAATTCGGCAGCAAATAAAAAACTGCCTTCTGTAATTTGTTATGAAACATGACTAGTGACTATTAATTACAAATATTTCAAAAACAACCTTTGAAATAGTGTACAAAACGTATTTACTTTCCAACTCTAATTCTACATGATTAAGTACCCTTGATTCATCTACATGTTACATATGTATGTCCAGTATATCCTTGAAAGTTGACATTGGTAAATTTTGAATGTCGGCTTTTTTCGTTATAACATTTAAGTTATAAACATTGTTCTCTTAAACTAAAGCTTTTTGTGTAATTTTAACAAAAACTACTAATCTAAAAATAATTACTTAACAGAAAATGCTAAAAGACCTATCTTTTAATTTATATAGGTACACCTAGATTCGTTCTTAATTCATATTTGTATTTAAATTATAAATAGATTTTTTAAAAAAATGTTCTTATCACAAAGGAAAATTTCTTATATATTATTGAAGTTAAATTTGTCTGTTTGAAAACATGTTAAGCTTACTAAAATTTATATAAATAAAGAATGAAAAATAAACCGATACGGACAGGGATTCGAACCCGCGACTACTGGGAAACCGTCCCGTCGCGTCGCTTGACCAACTGAGCTACCGTATTGCTATCGTATAGCGATTTTTTATTCTATATTTATGTAAATTTAAATTTGTCTGTTTTTGTGACTGATATAAACATTGAGTTAGTTCAAACATCATTGATATTATTTTTGTAGATAAAATAACTAAGAGTATGTAACTTAAAGCATTTGTACTATATTATAGTTTAAAAAGGCACTAAAATTGTAAAAAAATTCGAACCTCCCCAAGTTAATTGTTTTATTTTTAATATTGTGACAATGCCACTTATTCAGCATTCTAGTAAAAATAAATCTAGAAATATATGTAATGTATAAATAAATCTAGAAAGTTTATACAGTTTATTTAGTAAGCTTGTAAACGCTTTGCGTCCGAACAAAAATGGTGAAAATCTTTATATGCATATAAAATATAAAATTACTATAGAACATCAAATTTTTTGATAAGTGATAACTTATCTTTATTAATTATTATCAGTTTATCACTCATTGATTTACAAAAACCTTAGAAAATTTTTTAATCTTTTAATCGTACGTTTTTTTTAAGATATTCATCTTTATATAGAAAATAATTTTAGTCTTAAGCTATGTAGCTACTGGATTGTTCAATGATACCCATAAGCATTCAAATACCACTCACCAAGTCAATAACAGAAAATGGAGACTGGAATGCAATTAAATATAAAAATACATGAACCAGGGAAATGAAAATACTTGAAACATTTATTTACCCAAGTGAAATTTAAATAGCTTGGAAATGTAGTCAAAAATAAAAGGCAATAAAAATCTGAACATTGAAACGTAATTAATAATATTGATGAAAAAAATATTTCTCCCAAATTTTTGGCATTTTAATGTAACATTTTTTGCAAAATAGAAAACTGTTCACTCAAAACTATCAGTTAAATATACTACCGAGATTCAAAATATGTTGGACAATACATGGTCGTAATACTCTAAATTCTAAAGGATGTGTTATGTATTACTCAAATTCTATTCGTAACTTGATCTTCTCGAAGCATTGTTATTTTGTACCTGGTTTATTTTGTTTCCATTTTTGTTGATTTATGATTTTATTGTTGGCCTCGATGAACTTAATTAAATACCTAAAATAGCTTGATAAAGCCGCTATTAATAATAACTTGAAAAGCGATGGAATCTCTTGGAAAGGAATTTCCTAAGATATTCTTGTAGTACGAGTAAATGGTATAATCAAAACTTGCTAACTGTGATAAAAAAGATTGGAACAATTTATCAATTGATCTCATATAATAAATTGATAGCTTTAGAACTTTAAAATAGTCTTAACCGATACCATCTAAAAGTTTTTGTACATACAACATACCTTTTAGTGAAATTAATTTAAGTTGATATTCAGAATATCAATGTTATATAATAAGCGGGAGCGCTTTTCTCGCAATTAATATGAGCTGCAATTTAGCTACATTTAACTACTACAAAAACAACGTGTAATAGTCACAAGTCCTTTTTATAAATATATATTTAAAACTAGGAAAAAATCATATATTTATAAGCTTTGATATATTTTCAAACATAATTGGGTTACAATGCAATAAGTCTACTTTATTACGTGATTTATAAAATATAAAAATGTACTGTTCTGAGGATTGTTTGTGTAAAAATGAAATTTTATAGATTTTCAAAGTTTTATTACCTTTCCTCATTTTTTTTCAAGGCATTATTTTTTGGATTGTAAGTCGTAGATAAATATTATATTTGTTGATCTGTATTTAAAAAACATAAAATATAATCAACTATACGTTTTTCTGTTGGCAGGTATGGTTTATCTTTTTGATTAGTAGAAATTTTATATGTTATTTTATTGGTGAGCGCTTAAATTATATTAGAAACAGAAAAAAAATGTAATTCATAATGACGAAGTATGGCTAGCCCAGCTGGTATAATGTACCTAATAATTATTATTTTAGATTTTTTATCCAATGTTTAAACTTCTTGCCAACCAATATGTTACTCTTTAAAATTTATAGGTTTAAACCTTAAGATGGTAATATGATTGACCAAAAATATTGTTTATTATTTTTAGTGATACTAAAAAAATGTAATGTAAAAATTTGCATGTGAGGAATTTCATTATTGAGGCTCATCTCACAGGTTTCATGATGTAGTCCTATAATTGTGGTTAACTGTTTCGATCATTTTATTAAATCACATTCTTAAAATAACACCTTTTATGAGGTTTTATATATTTGCCGGTAACGGTAATTCTAGTACATAAATTTCTTATGCGTCGCAGAGGACTTCTAAAACAAAAAATAGATTCTATTGTCTCGTGGGAATAAGAGTGTCCAGATAGTTCTAGTTTTCATCTTTTTTTTTGTTTATTGACAAGTTTTCTTTTTTATAGAATACATTTTTATGAAGAACTGAACTTCAAAGTTTCTTGAAGATGTAGAATAAATTTGATATGAGTAAAAATATAATTCGGCCGGTATATATATATTTTTTGTTATGTATGTACAACGATTTCTCCGAGGTTTCTGAACCGATTAACGTAATTCTTTTTTTTTTTTTGATGCGGAATAGTTTCGAATAGGTCCCATAAAAAATACTTCAGATAGGCTCATTACTTTTTATTTTATGAGTATTTTTGTCCAAGTTTTGAACTAGCTTCTCCGGAAGGAAATCGAAACGTGCTGTGACTAATGACATCTGTTGTTTTGGATATGTGAAGTCTAACGCGCCGCTGCTCGCTGAGCAGACTCGGTTGCTATACGGTTTCGTTCACTTCTAATCTATGAGCCCTCTGCTCAGTCGACTCGCTCTCTAATGCTCATTAATGAGGCCAAGTCTATTAGTTCTCTGCTCAATATACTCATTCGCAAAACGCTCTTGGATCTTACCGAGTCTAGAATTATGCTGATCATGAATTTCTTGACGTAATCGTGATTTCATATATGCCTTCATGGCCAACCAAAGTTTTTCACGATCTTTAATAGTCCCACAAGAACGAGAAATTGTGTTTCGAAGATAATTTTTACGGAGATGACTACTTTTAACCGTTCCCGTTTCTTGAGATCTGTACTGTTTAAGGCTTGCAGCACCTTTTGTAGGTCTACCCATGGCTAATTGATAATGTATCAATAAACTAAAAAGTATTAAAATAAAAATAACTTCGTTAAAAAACCGACATTAAGACTAAAAAGTAAAAAATAATGAAGATTTAATATTTATTATATACTACCTATTATTTAAATGTCCTATTTACTAATTACTAATAGGTTTGATATCGGTGCCAAGCCATTTAGTATAGTTAAAATAAAAAATAAATAAAAAAATTGTTTACACGCATTAGAATAATATTTTTATCCTTATTAGAGGTGTTTTTGTATCGGGGATTTTTTATTTCTTTTTTTAAGAAATTGCGATATGATATCGGTCGTAAACGATAATACTGTAAGTTAACGTTAGTGAATTTAGATTGTCAAAGAAACTAAGATTTTTTAAAAGCTTACTAAGTTATTACCCATGAGGAAAAGGAAGCGAACGTGAAGACTATGACCTACAGAGAGTAAGAACTCCCTTTAGTTTGACTAGATAGTTCTCATTCGCCGAACACACCTAAAAAGCCACTTCACGTACTCTGTAATAAAATTTAAAAAAATATCAAATATACACCCAGAAAATACACAAAAACACAAAGAGCATCTAAAATAAAGAATCATCTTTATAGAGGAAGAATAACTAAATATAGAGCATATATACATAGTAACTTACTTATTTACATAAACAAACATATACTTATGTAAAAGATATAGGTATATCTCATAAAAATTTTAAAAATATCTATAATCGAAAAAGATGCGTAGAGGAAAAAGTAACATAAAAAGTCTGAAGTATTCTGCTAATACATATTTTTTTTAAATGCCGAGGCCATCTTAACAATCGCACAACTGTTTCATTTAATTATTATCGTCCAAAAAAATATCTCAGATTATTTAAACTGATGTAATATAAAAAAGTAACTGAAGTAAATAATTTTAAAACAGTAGCCAAGGTCTCTTCAAAAATTCAAAAGATATGGACACTTGGAAGTAGGTACTCGGCTAGAAACATTGTATATTGGTTAGAAACAGCGAAGCTATGAACATAGGTATTACAAAGTAAATAAAGCTACATAGCTTGCAGTCTTTGCATACAAATGATATCCGCATATATTATAAGTCCTCGAATTGACCAATATACTTTGTTAATATAAAAACCAAGGGTACCATTTAAAATGCAATGTTTTATTAAATACTCATTAAATACTCAAGTTAAACTCACGTGCCAGTTCCGCCATGCTGCAAGCTCATGAATGAGGGCCCCCAATGGATTCATAATGGGTCGAGCAAATTCTATATAAACCATGTATAACAATAATCATTACAATGTGGTCTCTATATAAATTTATGCATATCTGTGAATTGCAGTTGTACATTGTATAACTAAAGGCTTATCTTGCGTTAAAATAGTTTGGATACAAAGAAAGCGACATATTTGTATATTTATGCGGTTTACCCATGGCAAGTCAGAATCTTGAACGTACTCATAATTAAAATACACTTAATTAATATTAGTTCAGAGCAAAAATATAATATGGGTATATAATATTTTTCTGGTCCTAGATCTATATTAAAACTAAAGATTACCTCCAGTATACACATTAAGGAAAACTGCACCTCACTATGAGCTTTTTCTTTGTTTTTATAGCAAATTGTCTAAGACTGAAGTTACACTACATTTTTTTTAATTTTATAGACAAATTGGGTTTGAATTGTTAAATTGAAAATGTTTTTAATTTAGTAAAAGACGTAATTTGACTAATAAATACATTTGATATAATAAATACTTAAAATCTTTTAAACTCTAATCTGTATCAACAAAATAAAAACAAGAGGATCCTCGTCTTGTTGCTAAATCTTTTGTGTAAGTTTTCTTTAGATTAAGAGTTTCTCTGCGTCATTAAGATTGCTTCAGAACATCTACGAACTTTCTTCTAAAACATTACACATTACATTTCAAATCTAACGGAGTAAACTAGCGTGATCACATTCTAAAACAGCAACTAATGGATGAAGTATTATAGTTAATAATAACAACAAGAGAATATAATATCAGATATTAAATTAACAACATAAGTTCTATTAACATAAGTTTTCATTGATAACTAAACTCCTGGTACGAGTTTAGATGATACGAAATCTATGACAGTTTACCAAATCGTAAAATCAATCCGTTAATCATAGAACAGTAGAACATGATTTTGAGTTAGACTTTATTGGTTCAATGCTCCATACTGGTTAAATGGAAAGTGTTCCCCTTAATTATTTCTCCAAATGGGCTCATCACAAGACTCTTAATGGCTCAAGGCCTTATCTTGTTCTCATTTACTTTATGTTTGAAAATATCTATAAACATGTATAGCCATGTTAAGCTTATTTCAATTTATATGAATTTAGAATGAAAAATAAACCGATACGGGCAGGGATTCGAACCCGCAACTACTGGGAAACCGTCCCGTCGCTCTACCAACACCACATATAGAATACTTAATTCACCGAGGCGGACATCGATACGGTAGCTCAGTTGGTAGGACCGCGACGGGACGGTTTCCCAGTAGTCGCGGGTTCGAATCCATGCCCGTATCGGTTTATTTTTCATTCTATAATTATATAAACTCATTTACTTTGCTGATTTGCCTTATTTTGTGGGGGATAAACAAGTGACATTATGGTTTTATATTAATACTTATCTTCAAAATTATTAGAAAGAAATCAGTAATTGACGAGTTAAACAATATTTTTGTTTGAAAATATATATAAACATGTATAACCATGTTAACCTTATTTAAATTCATATAAATATAGAATAACTGCCCTTATCGGTTTATTTTTCATTCTATATTTACATAAATTTAAATAATATTTTTTTGCTTAACGATAAAAAGACAATATACTATAATTTTTAATAAATGTTCTATATTTACTACAATTTTAAAATTTTAAAGAAGCTTAACATGTTTTTAGATAATTTCAAACATAATATACTAAATTGACTTCACCAAAGGTCCAATACCAAACACAACTAAATAATAAGAAATTGGTTTTAGTCAAGCCTACTGTTTTTTTTTAAAAAAAGGAATTTTTCACATTTTTTTTATAAAAGATATTATGTAGAAATTATTTTAAAAAATAAGAATTTTAATCTAAGTAATTACGACATTAACACGATCAAATCGTTTAATAACGAAGACTTTATTTCAAACATAGCAGAGTTAAAACTAATAATTTCAGTAATTATGACATATAAGTAAAAACTCTGATACAAAAGTACAAATCTAACACTGTTATAAAAAACTAAAATAGATTAAAAATAGCTATCAGAGCCAATTGTAAACGTTTCTACAATAAACTTCCATATAATGCCTTAAATTTGTATTTAAGTAAATTTGAATTAAGTAAAAAAATCTATAATATTGTAATTATTAAAAATGCCAGCAATAAAATATTGACATCAAAATGGTAGTACTTAAAAAAATATCCTATTCAAACCAATTCAATCAATCCTGTGATAGACTTAAGCGTGAAGAAGACGTTTTTATAAATATAATAATAAAAAAGATTGGTATTTCGTTTGACCTACTTATATTTGCAATTTATTTATGAATATACATATATAAGTACATAAAAAGACAAAGTTTATATATTGTCAATTATTATTTATATACTTAAACTATGAATTTTTTTATAGATTTCATTCAATTTCTTTGTTCGTCAGAGGGTAATGTAGGATTCTAAAGGTAAAATATTTTTTTAAATTGGTACAGTACTTTCGGAGCCTATTCAGTTAAAACAAACAAACAATCAAATTTTTCCTTTTTACAATATTAGTGATGATGATAATGATAAAATATAGCCTATGTTTATCAGGGATAATGCAGGATTCTAATGGTAAAAGTTTTTTTAAATCGGTCCTGTAGTTTCGAAGCAAAATTCAATTCAAACAAACAAACAAATCTTTCCTCTTTATAATATTAGGATAGATAAAAAAAAATACTTAAACAATTGAAAATTTTGTGTGTCTGTATGTTCATTTAGTACAATTCAGAAACAAGTAACATAACTTAAGAAAAAAAAAATAAAATTTAAAAAACCCTCGATAAAAAAGATATATAAAAAGAGTAAAAATAATATGATTATATACTTATTGATGTCGTTGCGTAGGGGGACCGTTTAATAAAGGAAGAAATTAAAATACAAGTAAAGAAATAGTAAAGAAATTACGATATCGAATCGTATAGTCTAAGTAATGATTAATTTCGTAAAATAGACACCATCGTCGACGTACGTACAACGGTCCCCCGACGAAACGACTTCAATAAGTACATAATAATATTATTTTTATTCTTTTTAGAGGTCTTTTTGTATCGGGGGTTTGTTTTAATTTTTGATTTAATATTTTTTTAAATTCAATATATTTTATCTTGTTTAATATGTAATAACTATTAACTGCTACCTGGTGCCTGAGACTATTTACAAGATTTGGATTTCAGGAAAAAAACCTTTTTTAAAAGAGAATAAATAGCCTAAGTCAACCCATTAGATCATTCTAAATATTGATAAAAGAATATTTGAAATGGGACTGCTAGTTTCGAAGATTGCCTTCCTCCTACACACACAATCACAAAACTTATTAAACTTTATCTCTATATAATAATAGTGTAGATATATATATTGTCGCATAAAGATTATGGAAACTCGTTTATTCTCATCACAAATAGATGTTCGATACATTTTTTTTTCAAACATAGCAATTTCTTAAGTAACAAAATTATAAATTTTGTTAAGTCATTACAGATGATAGTTGTGTTATTAATTTCCAACATAACTCTTCTAATTATAATATATTGATTAAATATACTATATATATCACCTTTGTTAGAAAACATTATTATTATTTTATAACAAATGTTTCTTATACTCTTTGTATACACTAGTTGTATACATGAAAAATCTTGCATAAAATTAATTGCTAATCAATGGCTGTGACTCATAATCACATAATAAAATACCTACCAAATAATATATGAGTATAATGAAAAATTAACACAAAATTATCTGAACTAATAGCTTGTACTTTGTACCATGGGCCTTATGTTGCTTGTTATGTCACGGATTGAAGTAAAAGAAAATTAATTTTCTGCATTTTTACAGTTGGCAACCGCTTTTAACGTAAAGATAAATAGATACAGATTTCAATTTCATTCATTCACGTCAGATAGGCAGTACAAATCAGCTGACTAAAATAAAAGTATATAGCATACAAAGCGTATTTTCTTACAAGAAAATAAATAAATTTTAAATTGAAAAGTGGAGTGCGGTTTGTTCACATTCCGAAAGTACAAAATTTCTAGAGGTTGCCGTAACGACGGTTTCGTGCGAATTTCATTCTTATAGGAAGGTATTCAAAGGTTAAAGTTGTAAACAATTTACTTGAAAATTTTGCAAGTATAGGGACTTTAACAAATTGGCTTATATATAAGATACCTGATCTTGAAAAATCGTATCTGCCTGGAGTCCATATATAACTTTGTTGAAGCTGTATTAAATTTATTTTACTAGTACTTAGTACAAATTTTCTCACATTTTTAATCAGGACACACATGAATTACATTAAATTATATATTATTATTGGTGTTGAAGACTAGAACAAAATATGATATATTTAAAATGACTAAAAATTTATTCCATAATTTTTTTCAATTTATTTATTGTGTTTATATTCAGTACAATAATAATATAGTAATATAGACATTTTTAATTAATGTTACCGGATGGATGTTTCTTTGTTTTCTGAATAAATAATGTTAACGTGTAAGTGCCAGAGGGAGATGATCATACAATTTGTTATATGTAGTATAAAATGTAAATTATGGATTATTGAACGTTATGAGAATACATTTTATCTCGAAAAACCGAAGATATTCCTGCGGGCGAAGCATTAAAATAAATTGTAAAAGGTATTATAACTCACGTATATTTTAAACGGGAGTGTAAAATATATTTGTAACAACCGTTCTCCCCAAAGGACAAAATAGATCTCTGTATAAAATTTCCGAATTGGTTTAAAATTTAAAAATGACATCAAACAACACCAGTTAGATCCGTGACCTAGCATCTTTTATATTTATATTAGATACTCCTCAATACTTTAGAAAACATCTGTAAGAAAGAGTTTTGTGAGGAGTATTTTAAATAGTATTAAATAATAAATATTTCTTTCGATATGTAAACTGTTTCAATTTTTTTTTTATTATATATATTGTTTAAAGGTATCTTTTTTTAGAAAGGTAAATTGATCAATTAATATTTAATGTAGGATTAACTTTAAAATCTAATCTAATTTAACTTTAACATCTAAATATTTATCATTTGTTAATACTTCTTAGGTGATTCGATTAATATATACATCGCTCATAATCAACGTTTTTAATCCTGCGCTATCCAACGACTTTTATGGGGTAATATGTACAAATATAATGTGCAAGGAATTTTAAACACACTGCCACGATGTAAACCGAACGCCTCAAATAAGTGCTCCGAGAATTTCATTAAACGCATGGTACTAAATTCTAGATGTGTGCCCTTACATTTTATGGTACAAATCACAAAAGACTTACACACAGTAAAGGAACATTTTTGGTGATAATGAGTCACAATCACTTTAATACGTATTTATCAACTAATAAAGTACGAAATTGGTTGTCGGGCCATAAAACTTGTAAATTGTATTATACGTGGAACGGCCGGAAACACGGATTTCAAAAACTCTTTAGCATTTGAAAGATACATTCTTAAGTATTTGAATCTGACTCACCCACGAAAAATTCTGAACAAACTTTTATGTTTTAAGGATTTAAAAAAAATAAACTACCAAAATATCTTATATTAACAAAAAAGGTGAGATATATATAACGGTAACTTAGTAGTTATTACTTTATTAGTGCGGCATAAACATTATTTTCATATCTTATGTTCTTAGGCTTGCTACCTTTTTACTAAAAGGCACCTTCTAAACCTGGTGAAACAATATTTGTGGTGATAACGTGTACGTTATGTACATGTACGTTACGTATGTATATGTACGTCATATGAATATTTTTTCAGTTTCTTTCACTTTGACCGTGAAAAAATCTAAGCAGCTTTTAATTGGTTGCTTATATATGATAAGTCAATTTTGTATTTCTACAGCCAAACCTTTTTAATAAACGCTTGGATGAATGTTCTCAAAAAATAATTTGTGCAAAAAGTGTATTAAAGTGAAGCTTTTACTGTAATAGTACAACATCACAGAACGATTCATTATACTATATACTCAGGTTTCGCTACGCCCCGCATTTGTCTTTTTATCCGATCAATACCCTAGATTAATGAGAAGAGATAAAGGTACCTGGTACTTACATATTTTTATTTTTTGTCCTTACCCTGATTACCACAATACTAACTAAAGGTTAAAAAAAATATATAATTTGGTGGTCGGGAAAAAGACTTTTCGCATATAATAACATTAAAACAGTTTTAAAAAAGGAAACAATTCAATAAAATGTTGAGTCCTGCTGTTGTGTTTTTGATCGGTTTTTCTTTCGCCAAATTATGTAAGAAAAATGGAGAAATTCGATACATTTTCAAGTTTTCTTATAAATAAAGAAAAAATGCTACACAAACTCCGAAAAAATGTGTGACGTTTATGGATCTTAAGCAGTGTCAAAACTAGAAGAAAGTTAATTTAAGCATTTTTAATCCGGGAATTTTGATGTCAAAGATGCTCCTCGCTCACCAGAGCGAAGAGCTCACGACAGCTCACATATAAAATACTGAGTGTGTTTGTAGTCGACTGAATATTGAGCGCAAAAAAATATTGATTCATTTAATAACAGCTGGGTAGACAAAAACGATCGATATTTGGGTGTCACACGAGCTTACTGAAAGGAGCCTTGTGAACTGTGTACTCATTTACGATTCTTTACTGAGACGTTATAAAACCGACCCGTTTTTGAAGAGATTGATATCTGGTAGTGAAAATAGATCACAAACGATAATAACGTGTAAAAAAGCTAGTGGTCAAAGATCGGTCTGCCTTCACAGACTGGTAAAACCCAGTTTAACTCGCAATAAGGTGATTCAGTGTGCATGATGGAACTGAAGGAAGAATCATTTGGATCTTTACTGCCAACAGCTGATGAGATTAAAGCAAGAACTTGAAAGAAAGCGCCCTGAATTGATTAATAGAATGGGTTTAGTCTTTCACCACGACTACCTAACGCAAGACCACACACATATTTAGATATTTAGCAAAATTTAAGAGAGTTTGACTGGGAGATATAAATGAATCTGCCACATAGCCCTGACCATGGACCTTCAGATTTCTACCTGTTTTGGTCTCTTCAGAATTCTTTATTTCTTTAGGCTGTCAGGTTAACATCAAGAGAAGACTGCCAAAACTATTTGTCTCTTTTCTTTATTAGAAGTCCCATAATTTTTACACCTACGGCGTTATATTTATGTATATTTTTATTATTATTATTATTTTGTTAAGTGTTTAATTAATGTGTGCTATGTACCATACCCATGTCAATAGATATTATGTCCTTTAACCATGGGTTTCTGGTAGAGATCTCTCGTAAGAGATAAGTCATCCTTTGTGAAAATTGACTATACTATATTATTGTTACTGTATTATGGTGCATAAATATATAAATTAATAAAGTCACTGACAAAAACTAGTATCAAATAAGTTTAAAAAAGTTTTGTTTTTCGGTTTCGAGAATATATATTTTATTAAAATTGTATAGACAAAGCCTGTACAATGTTTAATTCTTATTTGTCTAACCAAGAGGAAAAAAGCGAGACTTGTTCAGAAATTATAGTAAAATGTATGGTAAATCTGTAAAGTATGAGGCCATTATTTATTCGAACTTAAAAGAAAATGTATAAGGAACCTGTGTCTTATTTAATGGCTAACAATATTGAAATTCTGCACTGACAGGTATTGTACATTCTTTACTGAAGTGGGTTAGTTTTGTAATTTAAAACCAATTCATAAAATGGTTCCAGTTTTAAGTTAGCTGCAATTCTTTTCTTTTTTCTCGCTTTAATTTTTTACAATGATACTTTTAGTTTAACTGTGGAGTTCATTTTAGGTAATAATTTTTATACAGGATAGTGAGAACTATCGTATAGCTTTACTTTGACTTTGAAGGCTTCAATACCATCTCTTCTCGTGATATATTTTTGGTTTTTGTTTTATTTTTACAATGTATATTTTTGCAATTATAATTGCAATATATTTAATTTGCAATATTTGCCTTTGTCCAGGCTTATTGACAATATTCCCTCATGCTGATCTGATGACGAAAATCACTAATGGCAACTGGTAGGAAAACAGAATTTGGGCTGCTTTTATTCTCAGGAGTAACTTCCATTACACAAGACAAACGGGTCAGAACCCCACTACGCCCTAACTATTCACCCCCAAGCACAATCGTTGTATTATCTATGTCCTATTCCTAAAAACTTCTTGTTTATACATAATTCTGTCACAAAATTGATTGCTTCACTTATTCAGATAAATGATTCAACTTATCTAGACCAATGAGACTCCCTTTTGCCTCTTTGTTAAGATTTTTTTAAATAGTATCAAAATAATTTATTATAATGTAATAACTTTATGTATTATATTTTTGTAAATAAAAACCGTATTAAGTTAAATTTACGATTAATTAACGTAATAAAAAAAGGTAATACAATGGAATAAAACTTGGCAATAAAACCCCGCGTGGGCTTAATGAGAAAAGGCCATTTTGAAGAACATTTTATTCGACGTAAAAACCAATTTCAAAGTTTCCAAAGTTTACTTTTACCATTTATTTCAATATTCATAATTTAGACCATTTCTGATGGAATTGTTTTGGGTTTTGATTTAATGGATAATCGAAAATTCAATTAAACATTTCACTAGACCTTTGTTACTATGACTTAAGTTTCAAATTACATTTTTGAATTTCAAAAGTATTGAAACTTTTCATTATTATAGTTTAAAATATTATTGTGCGAAATAAGCTTTTATTTGAGATGGTTTAAATGTTTATAAGTAAAGTTAAAAAATACGAGACACATGCTTTTTCCTGTGTTAAATATTTTAAAATTATTTTTTGTTTGAAACTAAATTATATTAAGATATTTAGCAGAGCAGTGGTTCCGAATGATTTTAAGTAAGGACATTGGTTAGAAATTTCGACTTCCTCTGCCATCTTCAGACTCAAATCAAACCATAGCATATATATCTTTTTGTGTTTTCAATGACAAAGGGTTTTTTTTTCCGGGATGAAAACTTTACTTAATCTGTTGACTTTCATATTAAATCGGTTAATATTTAATTATATATTAACTATTCTATTAGTTAATATGTGCACTAAACTAACTGCAGCAAACTTCTTCATTATACAGCTTGTTATAGTTTCATGATGCACGAATGATAAAGCAGACAAAGTTTAATTTTTGTCGGAGTTCCTTGAAAAGTACTGACAGCCTAGCAATTTTTAGTTTATCATTAGTTCCTAATTGTCTTACTTAATTTAAAAAGCATGACAAAAAAAAATATCTAAATCTTTGACCTATTTCGTGCACTTCTCTGCGAGGTACAGGCTTACTATTATTGTAATGATGCGCTGCTGAACTCACCATCATCATCAGTATCATGGTAATGGTAACTAATGGACTTCTCGGCATACCTCGGCAACATACTTCTATATACATATATATAGTTTCTACGTATTTTATGTTTATAACAAAGTTATGGTTGGTTCATCATATGGATGAAGCCCCGTCTCGTGCCACTGTTTACTGATTTTTAACTTGGTCATAATAATCACACCGTTCGGGTAAAATGACCAGGATTGTTCGCACAGCACCTGGCGAACAATCGTCTATTGGACGAAGTCAGACATGGAGTTACAGGGTCATCCGTTCTATAGTCCTGGACTTGCACCTCCCCTTTTTATTTATACCCGAAAATAAAATAAGAACTTCGAGGAAAACGTTTTATGGACGCCGAGGAAGCAGTGGCTGCGTTTCAAAATGCCTTCGAAAAACAACTCCTAAGAACGACTGCATACGATGTATTTATATAAGATTGAAAAGATATAATAAAACTAATAACTTGCTGATTTGTTCAGGTTTTAATTTTCTAAGAACTTTCAGTGTGACCCTCGAAATGATTTGTATGGAAATTCTTAAATTTTCACGAAAAATACAAATAAATATAATTATTAAATTACAACAAAAGTATGAGCATTAGTTTTATTATATAAAAAAATCTCCTTTTTTATGTTTTCAGTTTAAGTACCTAATTAAAGACAAGTTTAGGTCTTAGCACTACTTCAGAATATATACTGTATTTCTTCATTTTATTTTGAATATGTAAATAACTTTTTGCGTGTAGCATCACTACAAATATTTTGTGTTGGTTTCTTTTTTACTTACCAAATGATTTGAATATTTAACATTATAAATAATATTTAAGAAGATGATGATGATAAAAGGATTCCTGATGAATGTTACAGCAATGTACTGGCCTATGTTAATTATGAAAACACGTAATATATTTTTTTTTATATTAAATTTATAATAATAATTCCTAATTTAAGTACACTTATGTATAGAACTTATATGTAAAAAGCAATATTTTCAATACCATTGTATCGTGTAAAGTGTTTTTCTCATCTACATAATCGTATTTTTGGTATAAAACCTGAAATCTAGCTTTTTCTGTCAAGATTTTCTCCAAGTTATGCAGAGATATGTATTACAAATACATAATAAATGTGCGAACTTCTTTAGCTAAAAGAAATTATAACTGAATAGTAACAGTAAATTAACTCTCAAAGATATTATCAAGATCATAATCAAGAAGAAGTGAATCTTGTTAGAAACTATTTCACAATTGCATTAATTATCTCGATCTCTAAGGGGTCATCATCGTTCGTTAACGATTTTAAGAAGAGAGATTACAAGGATTTTAGAAAGAAGTCTAATAGATGTCACTACCGTCCCGATAAAGGCAATCACATATAGAATGCTTTATTCAATTGAGCTACAATTTCAATTGTAGCTCAATTGGTAGAGCGACGGAACGGTTTCTCAGAAGTCGCGGGTTCGAATCACAGCCCGTGTGGGTTTATTTTTCCATTGTATATTTATTTAGATTCTAAGAAACTTAAATATATAAAAAAAAGTTTAAATAATTTAGATGAAAAACGTAAGTTATATTAGTAATTCTCATTTACAGGTTAGTTTTTTTCAGGAAATTTACTAATGAAGGTAAGGAATAAAGGTATGTCAACAATGTTGATATCAATTATACGTTATGATTGACTTGACATAGTTCCCAGTTTTAGGCAATGAACATTTTAAAACTGAATTACTTTTTTAACAAATATATGAAAATATATTTTTAATTATTAATAATTAGGATTTTTTATCTATTATTAATTACTTTTTCGATCAGTCTTTATCTTTCTACTAAAAACTTGAATTACTGACGTACGCAAAATCGATTATAGATTCAATTTCAAATTGTAAAATCGGTTACGATTACGATAAAAAGACGATTTTCTATTAAATATTTTAGAAATATTATTCGGAATAAAAAGATTATTTAGTAGTCGAAGCCTGGTAGACTCGTATCATAAACTGACATTAGTTTGGTTTCTAAGTATTATTGTCTAGCAATATAAAAGTCTGTATTATTTTTATAATAAATGTTAAGGAATAGCCTTAGCACCGCCCTCTCGGTAACGCTATAACAGCCAGCAGGGCTAATAAATATCATGAGACAGATAAAAACATTGCAAATTTTAGTTATCCTATTAGATTGAGAAACTGTTCAAAGTCTGCAATAGATAAAAGAAGAACTTGATAACATTTAACATTAATAAAGTAAATGAAAATTAAGTAAAGTACAATTCTTTTAAAACATCTCTGTGATGTAGACTAGATTGAGGAACTATTTATTTACACACTTAACATATTTACTATATTTAAAATAAAATAGTAAGGAGAACAAATTTGAACATTAAATATTTAAACGAAATAATTGTTCCGTGATAGACATTTCTACAAGTTTTGTTTTTTTTTACATATGTTTATTACACATGAAACTATTTTTTTGCGACGTAAGTTGTACGGAATAGACAAGATATCTGGGAGGAAATGAGATCACTTTATAGTATGTCTATATATATATTATTTTTAGATGTTCAATAATTTATTATAATTATTATTCATATTTTGGTAATTACGTAACACCGTTCAATAAAGTCAAAGATTTCAAAGGACTTGACTAAATTATCATGATGCAACATTACCATGGGACCTTGTGTGGTTGCATCACTCTTTATTGATTATGAAAAAATATCGAAAAAAGGTAAAATATATACATATATTAAACCCAAAGCCTTATACTTCTTACCATTTGGATGTAGCAAATATTCGAACAAACACTTGAAGTTGGTAGTTAGCCTGTGCGCTCTCGAGAGAAGTTGAGAGTCTATACAGTATGGTTCACGTATGAATGCAGAGCTTAAATACGCAATTAAGATACATTTGGAACATAAACGATACATAACGTTTATACGATAAAAATAAATACAGCCGTAAAATACACCAATGTCACAGTGTACAGTAAAGTGTATGTTTGTTTATAGAACAAATAAATGTCAAACAAACAAAAACCATAAACTGTGTTGATAGATAAACTTTGTAGGTTATTTTCGCGGTAAGGACCTGTTTCAGCCCCTTCAGCTATAATAAATATAACTTAAGGTGGTTAATAGGTACTACAGGCGTGGAAAAGTATATTTCCGCAGTTACCAAAGCTAATTCTAATTTAATAGTTGTTGCTAATTGCTAATTTGTTGTTCTCATTTTTTTTTCTGGTATACAAGTTATATTATACTTTTAAATTACTATAGATTAGCTATATAGTATATGAATAGTGCAATAATTATTCTGACTAGACTGCGTCGAAATATCAAAAGAAGAAATAAATTTCGCTTATACTTATTTATTATAAATTAGAATAATTGATATTGATGTTTTTGTTCTTAATTTCGGAGATTGCAGACAACAAAATAAAAAATAATTTATCATTTGATGATGATGATGGTATATTATTCAAATATCGATACTTTTTAAGACCTTTAATGTCATGAAAATGTATGAATATTTTCATGACATGAAACGTATATCGGCCTGTTCTTTAAATATAAAAAGGTTCTTGTTACTGTAGATTAATCCCTTTTGGGTCTTACTAATGATGCAATTGCTAAGTTTGCATTTTTGGAAAAGTTTATATTTAAGTCTATTACTAATATGCTTTGGAAAAAAACGTTTTATGGAGATAGTTATTATTATTTTATTTGCACAGCGATGTTGAAATTGATTTACTATGGACCCTTATCCGTTACATATGAGAGGATGATCTTCTTGTGATTGGTCGGAGCTCCATACAGTAAACAGCGGCTTTTTTGTTTGGGTACCTTTTGTTCTATTGTTAATGTTCACGAGGCCTGTTCATCGAGGTTGATGAAAAATGTCTTTGTAAAATTATGTATAATGATGTTCGGTTAGCCAAACATTAAAGAGTAAAGAACAAACGATTTTTTCAAAATAATAAAATTTATTCACAATCAATATGGTCTTTTGCAATTTTAAGTTTTTTAAGCTATATAACGGTATGTAAGTACCAGCTTCTAATCAGTGGAAGTCAAGGTAAACAAGCAATTTCAATTTCATAAATTCGAGTTTTTACATCAGGCTTTTGTTTTGATATAGTCTTAATATCTGCTTTGACAAAGTAATTGATTGATAATTGATAAATTAAAAAAAAAACGCTTCTTTATTTATCACCCTAAAATCGAGTTTTTAATGGCGGAAACAGTTTTGTCCATGTTGGTATGCCATTTCTGCCCGTTTCGTTTACATAACTTTAGTTACAGTCACTCGGAACGTTTGCTATTCTTTGATGACCCTATTAGACTTAGGATACTTGGGACATAAGGGTAAGTTCATACTTAGCCCAGTCTCCTAAGTCATTACTTAGTTATACATAGACAGATTATTTTGTCTATGTATAACTAAGTATAAAGATAAATTTAAAGTCCAATATTTGTCACTGGTGTCGTCCTATATAAAATCATACAAACAGTGACAGTATTATATTTTTTTCTAAATAACTTTGTAGTCTTTTATTAAGATTTTTTTCGAATATTTTTGATATTGTACTGAGTACTGAAATCGGCCTATAATTATTTACATTTCTCTGATCACCTCTTTTATAAACGGGATATACTATGGCCTTCTTAAAAGCTACCGGAAAAACAGCAGAGGACAGACAAAAATTAAATATGAAATTTAGGACAGGTATGCGGGATTTTTTGGCTAATTTGAATATTGACACGGGAATATCATCCCAGCCTACAGCGCAATTGTCTTTAAGCTCCGAGATGATTAGGCCTATCTCTGAGTTGTCTACAGGAAATAATACCATAGAATTGGAATTATCGAAATTGGATGACGGTTTCTGTTTTTTTCAAATTCACTACGTTCATATTCACGTTTTACTTTTTTCAATAAATTATTGCAAAAATTACAGTACCTGATAAAAATTATTCTAAGTATTTCGTTGTTACTATCCTTTTTCAGTTTTGTGTATAGTTTATCTCGATGTTTTATACATTTTAGAAGTCCAGGGATAATCCATGGTTTAATAATACACTTGCGACTGGGTATTCTGTTTCTTAAGCTATTTTTTTCTTAACAATATTTGCAATAGTTTTGATAAATACGTTAGCTGCAGAATTTGGATCTACTGAGTATAAAACCATAGAAAAGTCGGTGTTGTTAATTTCTTTCACAGTTGAGGCTATGTCCAATTTAACAAAGCTATGCTTATGGTTAGTTAAATTAGGTCTGGTAGCCGTACAGAAGAGAATAGGAGAATGATCGATAATAACAGTTTCAAGAATTAAAGAAACGGAACTGTAGCAGGATTTTATGATAACGTGATCTAAACAGTTCAATAGCCGTGTTGGTATTATGTAAGCTGGAGTCATGGAGTGCGAGGCTAAAAGATTTAAATACTCATCCGAATGTAAGTCTACACTATGTTGAGAAATATTTATATTAATATTACCCATCAAAATAATTGTAGCAAAACTATTTAATTGAGTCAATATATTATCTAAGCTGCTTAAAAAGGGATTTATGTTTGTGTATGACGGTGAGCGATAAATGGCAAGAATAACGATTTTTTTTATTTTATTTAATAATTAAGCAGTTGGCATCATTAAACTCAGGTAGTGACTACATAATCTAATTCATTTCTTATAAAAAGCTACCACACCATCGTTCTATGAAACAAAGTTAGAGACCGCTGGATTGTAACCTTCAAGAGAAGGTAAAGTAGGAGATTTGCTTAGCCAGCATTCTGAAAGGATAATAGTATCAACTTCAGACGGTATCCTATGAAAATGCACTAGTAGGCCTTCGAAATTACAGTTTACAATTCGAATGTTCAAATGCAAGATCTTAAGAGACTTGAATAAGTGTCGTGTCTTAAAATTAATATTTTCAGGTGTGCAAATATGAGAGTCGGAGAGAACAATATTTTCAATGTCACTTACAACAGTTACAAGCACATCCATAGTAGAATACTAAAATAAATAAAATTAATAATGAATATCACCATTCCGATCCCCATTTGATATTTTGACAATATTATCAGTACATGGGTTAATGGATACTCGTAGGTTTTGAATGAAATTCATTTGCTATTAACCTGGATTTCAGACATATTAGGGTGTAATTTAGTATAGGTGTGTGTGTACGTGTTATAAAAAGATTTAAGTATAGGTTTAAGTTAAAAATTACGAAAATTAAATTAAATTAAATTAAATTAAATTAAATTAAATTAAATTAAATTAAATTAAATTAAATTAAATTAAATTAAATTAAATTAAATTAAATTAAATTAAATTAAATTAAATTAAATTAAATTAAATTAAATTAAATTAAATTAAATTAAATTAAATTAAATTAAATTAAATTAAATTAAATTAAATTAAATTAAATTAAATTAAATTAAATTAAATTAAATTAAATTAAATTAAATTAAATTAAATTAAATTAAATTAAATTAAATTAAATTAAATTAAATTAAATTAAATTAAATTAAATTAAATTAAATTAAATTAAATTAAATTAAATTAAATTAAATTAAATTAAATTAAATTAAATTAAATTAAATTAAATTAAATTAAATTAAATTAAATTAAATTAAATTAAATTAAATTAAATTAAATTAAATTAAATTAAATTAAATTAAATTAAATTAAATTAAATTAAATTAAATTAAATTAAATTAAATTAAATTAAATTAAATTAAATTAAATTAAATTAAATTAAATTAAATTAAATTAAATTAAATTAAATTAAATTAAATTAAATTAAATTAAATTAAATTAAATTAAATTAAATTAAATTAAATTAAATTAAATTAAATTAAATTAAATTAAATTAAATTAAATTAAATGAAATGAAATGAAATGAAATGAAATGAAATGAAATGAAATGAAATGAAATGAAATGAAATGAAATGAAATGAAATGAAATGAAATGAAATGAAATGAAATGAAATGAAATGAAATGAAATGAAATGAAATGAAATGAAATGAAATGAAATGAAATGAAATGAAATGAAATGAAATGAAATGAAATGAAATGAAATGAAATGAAATGAAATGAAATGAAATGAAATGAAATGAAATGAAATGAAATGAAATGAAATGAAATGAAATGAAATGAAATGAAATGAAATGAAATGAAATGAAATGAAATGAAATGAAATGAAATGAAATGAAATGAAATGAAATGAAATGAAATGAAATGAAATGAAATGAAATGAAATGAAATGAAATGAAATGAAATGAAATGAAATGAAATGAAATGAAATGAAATGAAATGAAATGAAATGAAATGAAATGAAATGAAATGAAATGAAATGAAATGAAATGAAATGAAATGAAATGAAATGAAATGAAATGAAATGAAATGAAATGAAATGAAATGAAATGAAATGAAATGAAATGAAATGAAATGAAATGAAATGAAATGAAATGAAATGAAATGAAATGAAATGAAATGAAATGAAATGAAATGAAATGAAATGAAATGAAATGAAATGAAATGAAATGAAATGAAATGAAATGAAATGAAATGAAATGAAATGAAATGAAATGAAATGAAATGAAATGAAATGAAATGAAATGAAATGAAATGAAATGAAATGAAATGAAATGAAATGAAATGAAATGAAATGAAATGAAATGAAATGAAATGAAATGAAATGAAATGAAATGAAATGAAATGAAATGAAATGAAATGAAATGAAATGAAATGAAATGAAATGAAATGAAATGAAATGAAATGAAATGAAATGAAATGAAATGAAATGAAATGAAATGAAATGAAATGAAATGAAATGAAATGAAATGAAATGAAATGAAATGAAATGAAATGAAATGAAATGAAATGAAATGAAATGAAATGAAATGAAATGAAATGAAATGAAATGAAATGAAATGAAATGAAATGAAATGAAATGAAATGAAATGAAATGAAATGAAATGAAATGAAATGAAATGAAATGAAATGAAATGAAATGAAATGAAATGAAATGAAATGAAATGAAATGAAATGAAATTAAATTAAATTAAATTAAATTAAATTAAATTAAATTAAATTAAATTAAATGAAATGAAATGAAATGAAATGAAATGAAATGAAATTAAATTAAATTAAATTAAATTAAATTAAATTAAATTAAATTAAATTAAATTAAATTAAATTAAATTAAATTAAATTAAATTAAATTAAATTAAATTAAATTAAATTAAATTAAATTAAATTAAATTAAATTAAATTAAATTAAATTAAATTAAATTAAATTTTATTACCGTTCACAACTTATTTCTTTCATGTCGTTTTATAGCAATAAGTACTATACCAGGTAGTTTCAAAGGTTATTTTATTTCTAATGTTTAGCTCCATTACAAATAATGTTGTATTTCGCTTTGCCCTAGTGACGGATCCACTTCACCCAGGGTCCTGGGCAAAGTGGATATTCATGCCATTATTGAAAACTGGAATTATATCCAAAATTTTAATTAATATTCAAGATAACTGTTATTGCATTATGTAAGATATATGAAGAATGATTATAGACATTTGTTTCAATTTCCCCACTTATAATTAAACGACAATAATCAAGTAAAACTTAAGGTTTGCCCGGGTTTCCCCTACCTTTATCGGCATTCTATAGTAATAAATTTTAACCTTCTCAAGGCAATACCTATCTGCAAATGATTTACAAGTATCAATATAGTCTTATACTGTATTTTATATATATGTGAAACAAGTAACTTAATAATTTAAAAAGAGTTCAATTGATTATTGTCTTTTTATCTTTTATTGTTTTAATTAAACTTGAGAATTAAATTTACATACATACATTATAAAATTTATATATCTTACAATGTATAGTGTATTTAAATATATATTCAATAACATTTAAGATAGGGTGGAATGGGATTAAAGGGAACAAATTTTAATTGAAAATATTTTTATTCAAGTAGGCATTTAGACGCATTTCAGAATCGTCAATTATTACATTAAAAAGTCAGTCTGTTGCACCAGCTGTTGAGTCAGAAACTCAACAGCACTGCCCCATAATAAAATACCATAGAAGAAAATTCTATGAAAATAAGTCAAATAAACGAGTAGAGCCGTATTAACGTCTGTTAATTGTCTTACTTTTTAATTGCAAAGACCTCTGAGCTAAGTTTGCCTGCGAGTGTTAAAAGATGCGAGTTACACTGGAGCTTCTAATTTAAAGTTATACCTAAGAAAATTGTTGAGTCAGTCAGTTCTAACACTTCATTGTTAAGGAACAACTACTATTATTACTTTTTACATTGGGAAGTGTAAACTCCAGCCATTCAGTTTTCTTACAACGCAATTCAAAAGCTTTAATTTTATAATAAAACTGTGACTAGGTAATTGAATACCTAGAGTAAATAAAACAGATAATCCCAGTTCTATTCTTCTGAATGTTTGTACGTGACATAGAAGATATCAAAGCGATTATTACGATTACGTAATTAATTTGTAACATTTGTTTCTTGCTTATGGTTGAGTTTGTATACATTGTAGAACTAGTTTGCCTAAAAAAATATCATAAGAATCTAACAGCGACATAAACAAAACTAAAATGATAGTTTGATTTATGAGAATTATAACTAGAATATATAAAAACATATATAGATATAGACATATAGATATACAAACTACAATGTTCCAGAATACCGAGACATAGTGTTCCGATTTCTAAAGTTGTTTTATGTTTTTAAAACGTAAATGAATGTTCTTAAAACGGCATAGCTTTGAAACGTCAATTTTTTTTTAAAGTTACCTAAAATATAAAAAAAAAATCTATTAAAATTATGTTCTTATACAGTTTTATAATCTAAGTAAAAATGATTTCGTTCAAATATTATCGATACTCACTACCACTACAGGAATTTCAAATGTGTTTCATCATATCTGTAAATTCTTTATAATAACATAACATTTTAAAAAAGTTATTTAATTGATGGTATTATTGAAAACGATATCTTTTGTGTCTTTATTGAATTAATGAAGTTGTGTTCTAGAAACAAAAATTCTTCGCTTATATAATATTTAAACGAGGCGGATCTTTTGCCAGAATGGAAAATTACAATATTATGTACATTTGGCACTTTTGGCATGGATTTTGGCAGACTACAATTTATTTATTTCTTTTATAAAATTAAATAGACATCTAATATTTTTGGCATAGAGTTATAATACAATAATAATAATAATTCTATGATTTTTGGTGGACATATCTATCAAGCATATAGTTATATGTCTGAAAATGTTTTCGATATTATTTTCAATATGGCCAAATACATAAATATACAATAAAATTAAATCAAACTATAAAATACGCATTTTATTCGTATTCCAGTTGAGAGACAATATAATACGGAATAAAAAGCCAGCGCTCTTATTTTATACGACATGAAAGATGAAAGTATTTTTACTTAAATCTGTAATAATAGTATTTTAGTACACAACATGATATTATATATACATAAGACTCTACTTTATTGTAATTGGTACTGTTACATTGTTAGGGGTACAAGGATAAGGATAAAGGATCGCCAAGAAAAGTTGGAAAAAGGAGGACAAACATTGTTCCTCAAAGAGCTATACGAAAGGTTGCTTATAAACTTTTGCAATTTCAATTAAATAGCAAATCACTAACAGCTTTGACTTTTCACTTATAAATAAGTTTTTTTAAATTAAGAATATTAACAGAAATTTTGTAATAAATTTAGCAAAAATACGTAACAAACAAACTTTACTAAGACAAGGATATTTACTTCTAACTGTCGAAAGTTAGTTAGTTTTTTGTTTAGATTCGTATACTTAATTCAGATAATGGCAAAGGGAGTCATTTGCTTACAAAATACTCTATCAATGTTAAAGTAATGCATCTCAAGGGATATTCTTGTATTTAAATGATAATTGTAATACTGTACTATAGATTTCCTATTATCTTTAAAAGGTTGTGGTATTATATCTGACACAACTGCCTTAGATTAAAACTCAATTTTACCGTTTACAATATTCCTCTGTACAATCAAACGTCTCGCTCTTTTCTATCTTGTGTTACTTTCTCTCTTACGTCACTATGTCCACAGAAAATAAAATACATTTCATTAGTCATTTTGAAAAGTCAACGCAGTCGCAACTTTAAGAAATTCCTCCAATGAATATGATATAAACTTACAAACTATATAATTTTGGCCCTATAAAGTGTTTTAGCTTAAATTTATATTCTAATAGTAAAAAAGAAAGACAAAAACCGACTGACTTCGAGGTAGGAACGTTCCTTCATATTTAATAGGCGTCCTATTTTACTTCACCGCATCATAAATTTTCCAAATATACCATAACCCAATATAATATAAGTTATAGTTCGTGATACCAGACAGAGACACTGGAAATGTTTCAAAAGGTTCAAACTTATTCCGCCAGGGTCTAAAATAACCGTGTCATAAGTGTACCTCAAATAAATTTGAAATAAACGAAAGGGTTAGAATCGCTTGAGATTATCCTCTTTTACATAAAACTTGTTTTAACACTAACAGGCGCCTGTTGGGAATTTATATGAACACAAGTAACCTATGTAAGCTTTTTTATAATTTTATTTTATATAAAACAATAAAATATTTGCTTTGAAATAAATAACGATAGGGAAATTATAAGTGTAAAAATAAGATTCAATTAAAGTTTGTAGGGTTCATTCACGAATGATTACGGCATAACTGCAGAGGCCAAGTCGCCTTGATTAAATTTGAAAATTAATTATTAATCTTCTAATCACAACAAGATAATCAATACATAATGTAACCAGCAACTATTCATATATTATACAATCACAAAATGAAATCTTACGAAATCTTTCAGTAGGTATTATAATGCATCATGTCAGTAGTCATGCATCAAATGATATGTAAAATGTATCAAGATAGTCCACCAAAAATACATAAAAAATAATCACTTTTACAAAAGAAGTTAATAATAATTGTAGTTTACAAAAACTACGAAAACAATTCCAAAAATACATAACGTTATTATTTTCCATTTTGCCCAAAGAACGGCCTCGTTTAAAAATTACGTAGATCCGGAATTCTTATCAGTAAGTACCCAAACTCACATTATAAATGAGAACTTTAATAAAACGCATTACATATTTCTGTAACTCGATCAAGTAAATAACTTTTAATCAAAAGTCGTGTGTTATTTTAAATAATTCACTTTTACAAACGAGTTTTTATTTGCACTAAAATCTAAGATGTTTTTACAGGTTTAAGATGTTTCAAAATTTGTAATTTCTTTTTGTTTTAAATTACGTAAAATAACTTTTTAAACCGCAATACCTGTAAAATATACATCAACATGATCTATGCATAGATCTTGCATTGTTGCATAGATTTACCTATGAAATAGTGTAAATCTATGCAACCTACATAATATGGTCTACTAATCACTGTATAAATAGAAATAATATAATAAAATATATTTCTGTTCATTTGAAGGTTGATGACAAGTTACCAAAACTAAAGTTGTAATCGAGTTTTAAGTGTTATAAAATGTTGGACGCGATCCAAACACGGCCCGTTCAGAAGACGGGAAATAATTAAACGTTCAGGTTAGTAATGAGTGTTACTAAATTTAAAAATACCTCAACGTGCTATGAAGTTACATGTTTCCAGCGACGTCCGTTATTTCCCATCTTTTTAAGTGATGACCAATCTTTACATGTTTACATCTTTATGTTTTTCTCAACTACTTATTATTTTTATTGTTATTTATGATTACTTTTTTATTGTTATTTTTATAGCCCAAATTTAAGTTCGTGCAAACAAAACCAATCGGCGTGAAAAGTATCCTTCAAGTTCACTAAGACAATAAGCTAACAAAACTTCAAAACTAATCATTACCCGTTCAGTATTTTTCTTGTATTGTAATTATTGCCAAAATTGACTTTTGTCGTGAAATGATTCAAAGTATTGTCTTTTAGAAATCTTAGTCCAAAAATAAATACGTTACTCAATAATGATTAGTTATTTTTAAAATTTAAATTTAGAATCCTTTTAGTAATGATAAATGTGAGAGACTTGTAAAAGTAATAGTGGTGTAGTAACTTCTTTTTGGTTCCATGCTATGTTTGAATTCTAAGGTTATTTTAACAATAAAAGACGAGTTATCGTTAAAGTAATGAAATATGTTTTAAGTTAATTTAATCGAAAATATAGAATAAAAAGTTCTATGATTAATGTACATTGTGTGTATATTATGGATAATATGCATATGCTAATTATTGTAGTATTGAATTACTTTATAATTAATTCTGTTTAATGCGACAACGATATTACATTGTAATTATTAAGAGAATAATTTATAGGAATGCAATAAGCATATATATCAAATATATGTCAAAGTATATATATGTACATGTATATGTATATGTATATGTATATGTATATGTATATGTATATGTATATGTATATGTATATGTATATGTATATGTATATGTATATGTATATGTATATGTATATGTATATGTATATGTATATGTATATGTATATGTATATGTATATGTATATGTATATGTATATGTATATGTATATGTATATGTATATGTATATGTATATGTATATGTATATGTATATGTATATGTATATGTATATGTATATGTATATGTATATGTATATGTATATGTATATGTATATGTATATGTATATGTATATGTATATGTATATGTATATGTATATGTATATGTATATGTATATGTATATGTAAAGCGAAGGACAATGGAATAAAACAAAAGAAAGATAACAATTATATTAAAATGTATAAATAAATAGGAAAGAAAGATGTCTCAAAGGAATAAAGGGAATAAAGTATGAAGATTATACATGACTTTTTAATTAAAAAACAGCTCTAATAAGCGACTTTATCTGCTCTTACCTCTTAAGTTAAATTGTAAGATTTTAAATAAATAGAGAAAAAAAACCGGTACGGGTAGGGATTCGAATCCGCGACCTCGTAGAAATTTTCCCGTCGCGTCGTTCTGATAATAGAACTGCCGTATCGGGACAGTGGTAACGCATATTGGTTCTGTTTTGATAATCCTACTAATATCCCGAAAAAGGCGATCAAATTCATCTATCTATATTCAATGAAGTCGGTACCCAATTTCATTGAAATCGGTTTAGTAATTTTATCGTATTGTAATTATAAAACATTTAATTTTTCGTCAACATTTTTTTTTAGAGTGATAGGTATGCTATGTGCACCTTATGTTACGCTAAAATAGCTAATATAGAGTTTTTTTCTAAATACCATGCTATTATATATAAAGACCATCTCTACTTTCTGGTTTCTAAATTATATATAAATAAATGAAGAAGTGAGGACCAAATTATATATTAAAATTACGAATTTTCCAGTATCCAAAGTTTCTTTGAATACTTGCTATTATTGAAATATTCATGCTTCGAAAAATAGACCGCCGTCAAAGGTTTATTTGCTTCTGATCTCCACAAAAGTATAGTCTTCCTAAAAGGGTATACTATGTAAATATATGATATGTAAGGATCAAAGATGAGTATGTAAGTAGGCTTACATAGACAGGTATGTAAGTTAGGTGAATTTAAGTTTCTTACCTTACTTTATGTCATGAAATAAAAGATCAAGTCAAGTTAGAGTTATCTTTTTCGAAATAAAAATTGAAATTATGAAAAGTGAGAATCTAGTTGAAAGGATTGAAATGGAAGATTAATATTTAGTTAATAATTTACTACTATCTTGTTTCAGTTTACCTTAAATCTTAATATATATAAATTACGTGTCACGTTGTTTGTCCGCGATGGACTTCTAAACTACACAACCGATTTAAATCAAATTTGCACACCGTGTGCAGTTTGGTCTAACTTGAAACATAGGATAACTTACATCTTAATTTTAAGTCGGTTTGTCGAGATGGTTCTTAGCTATGTTTGATCGAAATAAAAGCAATCGTCCCCAAAATTTTATTGGTGCTGGCGAAAGGTTTTTTTACAATATTAATAGTATAAACCTAAATAGGGGAAATTAGTGTATTCGTAGGTTAATTTAGTACAACATTGAAAAAAGTGAAATAATTTAAAAAAACAAAAAAAAAAAAAACTCCGATACTAGATGACGTCTAAAGAGGATAATATTATTATGTACTTATGGAAGTCGTTACGTCGGGGGACCTTTGTACGTACGTTGATGAGTGTCGATTTTACAAAATTTTCGGAGCTAATGATGGTCTTTGACTATACGATAATATCAAAATATTGTTATTTCGTTATTGGCCTTGATAAATTTACTTGCATTTTGAATTTTCCTTTACTCAGCGGTCTGGGGTTTTTAAATTTTTATTTTAATTTTTCTAATACCGTGACTTTTTAAATAGTTTGCTTCAATGTAATTGGTATATCCAATACCTTAGCAACCACAGCAACGCGTGGCCGGATCTGCTAGTGAGTCTTATAAGTATATCTATATATATACCTACGTACCGATGTACGAACGTTAACTATGGTATTTTACGAAGACTATTTTACGAAGTTTTCTGAGGTAATAATATTATTTTTATCCTCTTTAGAGGTCTTTTTGTATCGAGGTTGTTTTTTATTTTTTTTTGTTTTTAACGTTATGTTACTGGTTTCTTTATTGTATTAAATGAACCTACGAACACATTAACTTTCACTTGTTTATGTATTCATCTGCACCAATAAAAGCTTGGAGACGACTGTTTTTATTTTGACCAAACTTAGCTGAGAACCATCTCGACAGATCAGACTTTCGTTAAAAGAAACCGTAATCAAATCCGTCCACTCATTTGGCTTAATTACCAGGCAAGTAATGATACTAGAATGCTTAATTTACCAGGCAAGTAATGATACTATAACCCTGTTCCTATCAATCGATAAGGACTCCCAGAGTTCCTCCTGGGAGCTGGATTAATTACGTTAACTTTTACAAATTTGGTGAAAATAACACCAGAATATGAGAAATTATTAAACATATATGTCAAAGTCAATTTACGAAATAAACGTAGTAAAGATCAAAGGTAGTTAAACGATATCGTAAACCCATATCAAAGGCTAGCCGGTAATTGAGATCTAGTTCATGCTCGAATATATAAACAAAACTCACAGCTATCTGTAGCTTCAAGTCATGCGTATAAATGCAAATACATTTAGTAAATATACCACTTTTGTTATGTTTACACTAAAGTATTAGAAGAAATATTGTAAATGTAGTTGGACCAAAGTAAATCACTAGTTTTGACAACAGACTACTTTGATTTTGACAATAAATAACAACAGTTTATGCTATTATAATAAACGACGACAAAGCTTCTTACCATCCAATGGATTCACCGTGCGGGTGCCGGGCCCATCGCGTTGCATTGAGATGAGTGCAAACAGTAACTGGGACTTGCGACCTAGGTGTAGGTTTAAGGGGTCCCTTTTTAGTGCGTACCGCGAATGACTGGAACAATTTGCCTCCGTCGGTATTTCCGGCCAAATATAATGTGGGTGTCTTCAAGAGAAGAGAGTGAATAGGTTGCTAGGTTAATGCGCGTTACCACCTAAGACTACATTTCACTTACCATCAGGTGGAATTTAGTCAAGCATTAACCTAGTTTTGTATAAAAATATATATATATATAAATAATATAATAAATATAATATAATATAATATAGTAATAATTTACCACAAATTTTACAATATTGACGCAATATAGCGGTGTAATATTGTCGAGAATAAGCCGCAACCATTTGTATAAATCATTCCCGACTGGCTGATGGCTGTTATTAATTATTTTGATCTCTACTTCGAGTGTTATTCTAAAATGTGACTTGCATCAATAATTACCCAATAACAAAAAAAAAGTTAAAGTTCCTATATGTATTTAATTTTTTTTTATGTTATATTTATTTATTTTAAATTTCATACAAGTTTCATATACGACTAAAGCATATTTGTTACGTCCAAATAGTATTTCATAATCAAATAGAAAATTTATTGTCAATCGCAAAGGTACCTTGAAAGGTCGGGTCGTGTGACGTAAGTCAATAACTGACAGAACCAGCTAGGAAGGAAATAACATTATATAACATGAAGATTTTCAAAATAGATATAATATTGTATACAAATAACAATTCAACCTTTGTCATCTGATTTCTATATAATATTATGTCGTTTTAAGAAAATGAAGTAAGACCTTGTTGACATCTTCTTATTTATAAAGAGACTAGTTAAATACTATTGAAATAAAAAATAAATAAAAAATGACAAAATTATTTATTCACAAACAAATTAAAACTTATATAACATATTTAATGGAAGCACAATCCTAACTACCACTGACTGTAATAAATTTAAAGAAATAATATTTTAATAAAATAAGAATGCAAGCTTGAATAAATTAAAGGTCATCACATCACAGACCAATATGTTAATTTAATAATCCAAAGCGCAGAATAAAGCCACGCCTCGTTTGATCCAATGTGCCTGCGGTTTGTGTGTCGCGAGCTCGATGGTCATCACATAGTTGGTAGAGTGTCCGGTGGTGGATAGAGTTCCAGCGCGGACCAGCGTCTTGTAGGTCGGACACTCGTAAAGACCCGCTGCTAGACGGTGATTTTGCTCCGGTTTCATGTAGATTATCGCCATTTCTATTACAAGTGAACATGATAAATAAACTTGCTTAAGTAATAAGGATGGGATATGAATAAGTGTCAAATTTTGCTTCCTGCATGGGTTGTGGACTTTAATTTTACACACTGTTTTTTATGATAAAAAAAATCGTATTTTAAATTGATAAAAATTTGTTTATAATACCTACTCAAGGTATATATTTAGTTACGATGTCCAAAGATTCAATTTTATCAAATATATTTTAAAAGCTTTATGAAGATTAGGTACAACAATAAAATCAAATAAACTTAACAAAAACAAAAAAATAATAAAGCTAACCGTAATAAAAAATTAACAGTAATAACAAAACAATTCTGTACGGCATATCAGCCCGGAAAATTTTAATAATAATTCTGTACTCATTCAATGTTTGGGTACTAACTACTAACCTACTAGGCATTCCCGAGCTGTTTTCTGAGTCGTTCAATTGAACTACGAACTACATTCCTATCCTATCATTAAATTAATAAGCTGAATAATTTTCACGTTCAATTCTTCTTTAAATAAATAATTTTGTTAAAACTCAAGCACGTCGCGATATCTACCTTATCTACAGCGAATTCAAAGAATGACAATTTATTTAATAACTCGTCCGCATTCTAAATCCAGTTTCCCTTTATACTTAATCAGGCTTAGGACTAGCTGACTGGCTACAATATTCCTTTAAAAAAAGTTAGTAAAGCAAACTATTTTTGTATAAAAAAGCAGGCGTATTTAAAAAGTAAAATCAGCAAATTTACAATAATTCAATGCCTTATTTTTAAACCTTATTTTTAAAGGATTAAATATTTATAAATTATTCCTTAAATTTAAATCTCGCGGATGCCGGTGCAAAATAGTCCCTTTCACATCCAAAGACGAGTGTCACTATACCTAGCCAGCATTCACACTATCTCAGCATACTCGATATTTTTGTAACGGCATCGCAGTACTTCACTAGTTCCACTAATCAAAATTTCGCGTCTGTGCATAATTGCATACCTACGCTCAAAGTCAATGCCAGTTCAAAAACAACAAATTAATTTTGTATGGGAAAACTTAAATTTTAAAAACTATTAGGTTTAAAAGTCTTAATTAACTTACTTAAATTTTAAAAACTACATATTAGGTTTAAAAGTAGAAAATGTTGTTGGGATTGATGTAGAGAAGCTGCCTGCAAGAGGTGGTCCATTAATAACAACAACAACAACTAACCCTGTATATTAATAACATAAATTGTGTATACCGACCAGTATGTAGTTCCTTAGGTCGGCTTTCTTCTAGCACCATGTCTACGACATTCCACCTAGCGCCCTCTAGGAACAAACCTCGGACGCAGCAACCGTCGTCTGGTTTCTTCTGTGGAGCGACTTGGAGTGCCTGATGGGTACAATATTTTTTAAGACAGACGATAAAAGACATGGTTGTAATCTGGATTTATTTTAACATCTATTGATTGGTTTCATGTATTGAAATAGGTACCATAGCCATTATTTCCTACCATGTAAATTTAAAACATAAGTATAGCATTAATTCAATGGTCTTAGAATTCTCAATGTAAAAAACTTAAGTTTGAATCAGTCTATCTTTGAACTTGTAACATACATAGACACTTTGACATAATTTTTAGAGTTAACACGGCAAATTATAAGCTATTTCAATAAAATTACGGCAAATAAGTTCTCATTAACATATAAACAAATCTAAACTTTTTGCATAAAAGTAATAAATTATAATGATGATATCAGAACTATCTTAATTACCTCAAAAGTATAGGCCACAGTGTCGATCGCGATTACATGTTTTCGCGCGTAGTTTTGCAGCGCCCCGGTAAGGAATGCCTGAGGGAAGTAAAAACCAGAGATCCAGAACACCTTAGGAATGCCGCCGTCTGCCCACTGCTGCATGAACTGCACTCGGAGACACAAGTCCTTTACCCAAGCGGCTGAAATTGTGGCATTTATTCTTTTTGTACGTTGTTATTATAATTCGGTTTGACAATAAATATAGTCGACTTTAGTTGACCTATAAAGTATTGATACAGAACTTAAGTTCTACTCTTACTAATATTTCAAATGGGTGTATTTGTCAATTATATGTATTTATAAAAACTGCCTTGATACCAGTATTATGCTCTATAAGTTTTTTAATAAATGGTAACGTTTTCAGTTAAAATGCAATTGTAAAAATAGCAGAACTAGCAATATCGATGATAATCGATATATATAATAGTCGATGATAAAATATCTATAAATAGTTGCTATTGTTATTCGTAGTTTACATTACCATATTTTCACCATTTATACATTACAACTTACCTAGTGGTTTTAGGGAGGGATATGCCTTGGCGCTCCACATGTTGGGAACAGCATTTCGAGCCAAACTACCGGACATACTCTCCAGTGCTTCTGACATCACTACCAACCCTTTTAAGGCTTTTTGTAAATCCCTTACCAAATATTTTTTACTATTAGTATGTAAAATAAAGAGATTTTAATATTTTTTTAATGATTTACTTACTTTAGAGAGTTGGTGATTACAGTCAAAAGTTTATTGTATCTAATCGCTTCTTGAATAAGCACTGTGTTTAAGGACTCTTTGTAGGATACAGGATAGCTATTTGGAGAAACAATTGAAAAAATGATAAATATATATTTTAGTTTAAGTTACAACATTGTTCTTTAGGAGACAAAAACAAAACTGGCTTACGTAGCACCAATATATTTAATATCTAGCATGGGCGGTACAACACTCAGAATTTCTTCTGAGGCTCTTTCTGTCTTTTCTTCAGGAGAAAGATCACCTTCACCACTCACTTCTTTTGGTTGAAGGTTACTTAGAGTACCTGTGATACAACAGATATTTCTGGAATGCTTTTATATATATATATTAATTTTAAAAATAAGTGCCTCTTACCTGTTTGATTTTTTCCGTGTTATTAGTTTTTCCGAGGCTTACAAAACATTTACATAGCATTTTTTTTTCAAAAAACTTAAGGGAATACTTGGGGAGAAATAAACGTAAAAAAAGGTTGATTATAATATTTTGATTTATAATTACTTACTAATACACGACATTGTCTCAGACATAGCGTAACTTATATTGGCATTCCCGTGCAAACCAAATAGCGAGGGATCGTCGTTGAGCGGTAACGTGCGGATATAACGTGTAAAATCATCGATCGTGGATCCGGGCGATTGCTATTTTAAAACATTTATTATAATACATAAAATATCGAGTGAAATAAATTGTATATATGTCCAATTGTAAATCAGTTAAATAGATCGAAATATAAATCAGATGAAAATTTATGGTCAGTGCCTGTTTGTAAGCGCCGCTTTCATCGAAAATGTATTTATCGTTAAGAACGGCGGTGCTGTAGTAGTCAGCGAGCAGACACAGCAGGCAGCGCCGGTCCCAGTCATCCGTTACACGACCACCGTAATTAATATGACCCGCAGTGTATGTTAGCATCTAAGATCGAGGGTATTGTATTTATACTCAAAAACAAAAATATTTGAACCTAAGACTTAATTTTTTTTCAAAGACAATAAAGTTACAATATTGTAACATAGCTACCTAGTCACATATGTGACTATATAGCTGGAAAAGAAGATAGACAAAAGGTAAATCAAGCAAAGTCTTTGATCTCTAGAAAATAACTACTTATACTAGAAGGTTAGCAGTAACTAAAGAAACTATAGAAGATAGTAGCAAACCCGTAGAGGAACTTCATGGTATTCAATCAGAAACATGTGAAGCTGAGAGATGCAAATACGAAGATCTCCATCAGTGAACTCATAAGGGATGTTAAAGCCGAGTGGTCCAAACTTCCGTCTCTCTAAAACCACGCCGTGGAACAGGCACAAGGAAAATAATAGGCACTAAAAAAAATTAATCAAATAACCATAATATTAATAACAATTAGATTAAGCCAGTTTTTCATCATCATATCAAAGTTGGTAACCATAAATATGTACGCAGATTAAGAATTACTGCTGCCTCCTAAAAAACTTTCAAAAATATAAATGTAAAACTAACATATATCCAGTTAAATATAGTAAGCGAAATATAATAAAACCTTAAAATTGGGAACTTTGGTGTCGGTCGAATTAAAAAATTCAAGAAAATCTGGGACTTGATTCATATATGCCTTCAGTAAATTAGCTTTGATACCCCGAGGGGGCTCCACTGTCATTTTATAACCTGTAAAAATATACATCTAACAACCAAATTAAATTTACCAATATTGTCTTAAGAACCATTTTTTAAATATACGAAGTTTTCAATGTGTATTTGAATGTATTATCTTTTACATAATAATAAATTAGTCAGATACCATTCTGCAATAAGGCAACCGGAAAGAACGGCGAAGGGATTGATGTGAGCCACAAGCGGAAGTCTTTATGAACTACTTCCGGCATGATTTGTTCCACGTTTAACTCTAGAACCGGCATCCATGATGGTGATAAGTGGCAATTCTAAGAAAAATATAGGTATATTAACATTTTGAGGTTGATTTGATTTTTATTTATTCTAAAATTTAATGTCTGTTGTATAAAATAATTTTGAAACCACATTCGTAATTTAACTACGAAAATTATTAATACAAATTTTTGTGTACCACAATGTTGGGCTTGACTAATTTTATGTCAAACTTTACATCGCTCGCAAGTTAAACTATTCATAATTTACACTTTTATTTACTGCTTTAACTAGTAATTTTTTTTAACATATAATAAATACATTTAACCAACATAACATAAAAGTGTTTAGTAAACTTTGCTATAATCACCTGGAAGAATACCCAGTTACCAAAATCACAACCAACTTTCATCATAGTCTCAGCCAGGGGGCCTTGACCTTGACCTAACGATATACTCTCAAAACGTTTGCCCATCTTCATCTTATCAGCAAACTTCAATAGATCTACAAAAATTATAATAAGAAGTATTAACAATTTTCAGAATAAAAATATCGTCGGAGTCATTAGACAATTCTTCGTTAAATAACTCAGTTTTTAAATCTATCAACATGTCTAGTAAGTTGGGAAAATATGCATATTTTCAGTAACCATAACTAGTAACCAGCAGTGACTGATAGTTAATGTTCAAACTGCTATTATAACAATCATAAAAAAGGGAAAAATCAATGGTCAGACTTCTTGTTGCTTCTTAGGTAGATGATTAGATTTTAATAATCTCTTACCTGCGGCGGGATCAGTGCCAGTGGAAAGCACAAAGATGACAGGCGCCAGCGGGTCCGACTCCGCGTACAGCGCCGCTAAGTCGGCAGGCTGCGGCTCCACGAAGCGCGCTCCCAGGCCAACAACTACGTAGTCCTAGGTGATTAACATTGCAAATCATAAATATACTTTCTTTGTTAAGACATTTAAATATTAACTGTCGCCTGTGACTTCATTACAATGGAACTCGTGTTGTTCAATGCCATATGAACTTTGGAATACAAAGTATACAAAATCACTCTAATATAAAAATAATGTGCAAAAAATTTAATCCACTCTGTTTTTGAGTTTTGCAAAAAGAAATATTGTTTTTAATAGTGTATAAATATTTGTATGGCAAACAAATGAAGGTTACTTGAAGTCCGGGAATAAGTTTGTCAGGTCGTAGACACTTCAGCACAAGTAATTTTTGGAAGGCATCTAATTGTGTATCCAGTGGTTTTGGATACGGAAGTCTAAAATATCAATAATTAACGTAAATGACTGAAAATAGTTACTTGCAATTGTTATGGAATTATGTTGTTATAACAAATAACGATTGTTTATACATAAAATTACGACATACTTATGAGGGTTCCAGGAATCATAGTAAGTCCTAAAGAACTTTGTCTGCTGTGGAAAGTTCATCACAAACTGATGCATGGTGGATAACGAGGCCAACTGTTGCATGTCCAACCACATCCGAGGAGATATCCATTTAGGTTCGGGGTTTTCTAACTCCTAAAATATATTTACTCTTTAATCTCATCTATAATGCTTACCATTATTACTTTTTTATTTTCATTCATTTATTTTATAAAAAAAGAACTACAACAGGCAAATTCAATAGTAAAGTGAAAAAACTATGTACAGTAAACTTTTTATAGTATTTTAATTTACATTATTATAACTTATATTATTAAATTATATAGAATATAAAACTATAACACAATAATGAAAAAGCATATATTAAAAAAAAACACAAAATCTGCTAGACTCCACACATGTAGTTAATCTTGAATACTCAGACAAAGATATAATATATAAATATATAAGTATGTATTAAAATATTAAATTATCATGTCACCTGTTCAATTTTACCGCCAATGAGCAGGAAATTAAACTCCGCAAATCTTATGACACCTTTGTCTAATAAAATACGAGCACAAAGCAAAAAAGCAAATAAAAGCTTATGTCTTTCAAACAAACTTCTACACACATTCTGGTATAGAAGAAATGTAAAATGGTCAATAATAATTTCAACTCTTTCTATTATATCCTCTGCAATATAAAGTGATATTTATTAGTTATACCTTTAACTACATTTTAACAGTTTAAATACGATGTTCAATAATAAATAATTACTAACCATTTGGTTCAGTCTCCGCCATACTCCTGACAAAAAGCTTAACGAACCATTCTAAAGAATATTGATACATTGGATCAACATTGGCCATTCCAGATAAGCAAAAGAATAGAATTTGGCCTCGGTTGGCAACTGGCACGTAACCTTGACGTGCTTCGTCTATTTCTACTGAAGTTTTTTCCATGTCTTCAACTTTTAACTGAAATAAAATGATTGGTTTTAAAATTATGGATTATAATTTTAGAAAAATATTTGAAGACTGCTAGTCGAATCCTAAATATATATAATTCGTCAATAAAAAACTTTTGATCTGCTGTCTCAAACAATTAAATTGAAATTATTATCTCAATACCAAAATTTCTGCACTCTTGATTTTAATGGCCTCCAAGGTCAATATAAGTGGTAAATCGTCAACGGGAGACCCTTCGCTATTGGATAAACCATATAGAATGGCCGATTGCATTTCAGCTAACTGTGTAGTCAACTGAGCTCGAGATACGATGAGTTGACCCCTCAGTTCTTCTAGATCTGGTCGCTCTTGAGCAACTACTATTGAAAGTAATTGTTCCGCTAAACCACTAGAGTGAAATAAAGAGTAAAATACATCAAAATAATTGAAATTAATATCCACTAGTTTTAGGAGTCTTAGTGTAATCTTATCTCGTGTCTTATATGTTATATACTCGATACATGGGCAATTAGATGCAAAAAAATATTATATCAAATACGACTGGTAATTCAGTAGACATTAGGAAATCAATTAATCAAACAAAAAAAACTCTTCTGATAAATTATATTAGTAAAGATTGGCATTAATAATTCATTAATATTAAAATATGTGTAAATGTAAAAGTTTTATAACAAACCTAGGCACCAGTGCAAAATTAACAATCTGCACTTTAACAGATACCTCGGGAGTATATCTCGGGTTAGGTAACTTGGTTGTGATATATAAACGAAATCCCGCAGAAAATGGAATAAGAGAGTCGCCTATTTTGAGAACCAGCTGACCCGCTTGACGGAAATATTGTCGCTAAGGGACATAATAAACACAATATGATATTATAATTAAAACAAAGTTGAAATTCAGATTTAGTTATTAATTAGTTAGTATTTAATTAAGTTTTAGGAGTGTAAATAAACTTTATTAACAAACTTTTAACACGGGATCCAGGGCAGGGTCAAGTTCCTGACCGACATTTTCTAATAAAACTGGTTTTCCAAACCGCAGAGCAGATTCGAAATTCCTCAACAAATCTCTATCATTGGGTTTGCAAACTACTAATCCTTCGATTTTACCCTGAAAGTTTAAAATGTGGGCTCGCAATATTAATTATACTTAATGAAAGACATCTTTTGTCACTATAATCGATTTTACTTGTAATTGATGAAGGATATTTAATCGATCTAAGTATTTATTATACTAGCAGACTTGCGTTATTCCCATTCATGTAAAGTTAAACATACATCATTGATAATTCATAAATAATAATACTAATATAGGATTTACTAATAAAAAGTACTTTCCTCATTAGCAAATATAACCCGTGCGAAGGTAGTGTGGGTTACCTTATTATTAATAGAATAGTATAATATTCAATAAATTATTTTTATATCATATGAAGATTAAGGTTAGTTATATACCATAGCTCTAATCCACTTATTGGCTTGTGTTTGTGGATCTATTATTAGAGGCCAGCGTCGTGAATTCGACATCAACACTGCCGACTCTACTGACAACGGGTCGCGAGGCAAGCCATACATTTGCCAGTTTCTAGTAAGAAATAAGACATAAAATAAGCGCCGATTAATAATTTAGTTAGTTATACTTATTCTTGTTTGGCAAATACTTTGATTGATTTTTAAAGTTATATTATATATGGCAAAACACGGAAAGTAAGCCCTTGAAACTTTTCTCATCTATAGGTGATGATGAACTTTAAATATAGTTAATCATAACCTTAACACTTTATAACTTAACATTAACTTAACTTAAGATTTTAAGTTTATTTAATTAAAAAATTTACAATGCATTGTAAATATTCAACTTTTGTCAAACACGCCAACGCTCTTTTCTCTTTTCGACTGCATTTCTGCAGAAGTGGACAGACATACTTAAATAAAGTCTACACCATATATTTTGATTTTACCGCCTTGTTAAAATAATATTAAGGTTTAATAATATTGTTCATTGTTAATTACCTTATAACAACTGCATCACCAAGAATCGAAAGTGGAGTACCGCCTTCAGTGTGTGGAACGGATACTTCCTGTTAAATATAATAATAAATACATATTACATATTATTCTTTATAACGTCGTCGTCGTCGTCCCGAATAATATAAATAACCTTAAATCTATGGAATAGCGTTTTCATTTATATACTAAAATAATTAATTCTAAGTAGTAATAAAAGTTAATTAAATTGAGTTTACCTCAATATGTTTTATCCATTCGTTTAAAAGATCTCTTCGAAATTCATCAGTAAATGGCGTGATGTATCCGACTGCACCTTTATTAAAATTATTTTAATGAAATATTTTACAATAATTAAGTAAGGTTGAAAAGTATAAAAAGTGGACTATATTACATACACTCATAAAGTAGGAACGGAGTAAAAATAACTATTAACATTTAACTAGCAACTACATCTTACAAGCGCTGAGCATTATATCTCCAATAAGAGTTACTTGCGCCACATCCAACTCTTTAATACTTTGAATCCAACGAACTCTTTCGCTAGATAAACCATTTAATAGTCTGGAAAAATAAGAAATAACCACATTACACATGACATTATTTAGCAATAAATGAAATGATTAGAAATTTTACTTTTTTTTTTCCCTAAAAGACTTTTGTTGTGGTAAATAGTGACAAAATTTAAAAATAATTAATACATATTATTGCATATCGTAATAATCAACTGGTGACAGTGTCAATGCTTGATTTTTTATTAAGTTATTCATTAACCAACTACTAATTTTTATTAAGTTCTTCATTAACCAACTACTAATTTTTATTAAGTTTTACAATTAAGTAACTGTTTGGATAAATACAGAAATTAAATTTATTTTATATATATATTTCTATATAGCTAATTTCATTTTTTGTCTAAAACTTATTTTTTGTGTCTTTTTTTCATTATATTTTGTTAAACATCAGCTTTATATCATTGTCATAATAAAAGGACGGACAATATAAAATAAAATTATCTGTCGCATAACATATTTTACACTATGAGTCTTTACTATTTAAGAGATACCATGAATAGGAATGGAAGGACATAGATTACTGTATTTAAAATCCAATTGTATTTTAAATGTTTATTTATATATATGTGCATATTTTTGTTGACCGCATTCAATTTTGTCCCTTTATTCATACATTCACATACAAATTTCATTTTTTTTATTATTTTTATATTATCATTAAAATATCATTACTCCTTGCCTGTTAGCTCGATCCATCCTTGCTAAGCATTGGTTAATATCTTCTTCCATTTTACGTTTCTCTTCTTCTTTTTCTTGGAGATAGGCGTTTAATTTGGCTATGCCCTCAAGAAGAGCCTGCATTTTTGCCTTGGCATTTGCTAACATTGCTGCAAATTAAAAAATAAAAAATTATTCCACTGACATACCACAAAATATTTATATGAAAACTTTCGTAAAGTAATGTTATACTTGTTATCGCCAATAAATATTATAAGGATATTTTGAATAATTTTGACACTTTGTGAGTGAAGTTTGAAGTGAAATGTGCTTCGAACTTGTTTATAATTCGCTCGTTTATTAGACAAGGGTTATTCTATCGTTGGCAGTGTTTGAATAAGTGATTATATATAATAATTTAGGTCAAGTGATCTTTGTACAGAGATGTCTTTGTGATTGAAGTGATATAGGTAATAATAAATGTCATACATAAAAATAGTGTCTTTATTCATTCATTATTTTATTAGTTAGCTACAATCACAAGAGTGAATAAAGAAATTGTTAAAGCTTCCTAACCTTCAACCGCAGCCAGTTCCCTAGTTGCTCGTTCAAGAGCTTCTTTTTTAGGGGCTACGGCCTTATTCACATGATAGAACTTGTACATTGCGTGTACCCACATACACAAAGACATGCACGCTTTTGATACCTAATACATTAAGTATACAAACAAAAGAGTAAGGAATATAATTAGTTCACTACATGCATATAAAATTTTACTTACATTAATGGATTAGTGGAATTCGATTGAGCATTAAAGTTTTCTATTTATGTGTGTAAGCAGTTGATAGTAAAATGTATACCTTAGAGATCTTCGTTGGCTCGTAATTAGGATCGTTAATAAATTTTTTAAGTTTTTTTATCATGTCTTCCGTAATCGATTCTTTGTCATACTTCATGAGGGAATCCAAAAAAGCAGTTGGATCTGCCAGCATTTGAGATCCAGGCTTCCAATAGTTTAATACTTTTTCTCCATAGGATGCACCAGGTTCCTTATTTTATTTGCAATAAAATCATTACATTACTCAAAATGAGAATTTGGAATAGCGTTATTCCAGAAACAATTTTTTATTAAGTTCATTATAAACTACATTTTATATTAACACTTTAAATATTTTAATTACATTATTTTGTTATCAGTTAATTATGATTTTAAAATTTATACAAAGAATAATTATCACCTTAATAGGTTTAATATCAAACACAACACAAAGAGACTCTATAACAAGAACGACGCCAGCAGGAGGTTTTTTCATAGCTTTTACTTCTACCACGTCATTACGATTTAACTCCTGTAAAGCTTTTTCAGCTGCTCGAAGCGCTGGCATTGCTTCGTCTGATTAATTTGCTTTGAATTAGTACAAACATAGTAAAGGAAATACCACACAAGTGTCATCATTTTTACTCTATTTCATAAACACAAATATATTGTTAGCTTAATAACAGTTTTAACAGTACCTAAATCTCTTTGAGCATCTTCTGCCATAGCAGTGGTCTCTTTTGCCATAAGTTCAGCTATCGCTTGTTCTTTTTCAACTTTTACTCTAGCATCTTCAGCTATTTCCTAAATAAAAAAGATATTTTAGTTTTCACAAATGTAAAAAAGTGTGTTTTCTTATAAGAAAAAACATACACGAACAAACCAGTTATGATTAAATATAATATTTTATTATAGATTAATTCTATTACTATTATTTTTAGAAAAAATCTTCCTTTCCCTAAAACAAAGTAAAAAAGGGCGAGAAATTTAACACCCAATTCTCTCGTGAGGTGGTCAATTATATAAAGACCTACCATGATCTACCAATGTGACAGTAGTAAAAAATAATGATTACATTTGTTTAATTAAGTTTAAATAAAGATATAAGGCAAAATGGTAAGTTAGTATTAAATTTCAACACGATCTAGTGAACTAACAGTGTCAATAGCTATTCGTTCAATGACATGTCTCGTTTCTTCTGCTGCTTTTTCCATTAATGGTTTAAGTTCAGCTAGTTCAATTTGTAGTTGCTTCACTTCCACTTCAGTCTGATTCAACTTATTTAGCCCTAACCAGGATAAGATTTAAAAAGTTAGAAAACAAATAATTATTGTATTTTTGTGCTCAAAGCATATATAGTTTGTATAATATAAAATATATTAAATATGTCGGCCTGTAATATATGTTTTTAAAACAAACTATTTGCTATTACAGTTTACCGGATTTAAGTGCATTAGCTTCCTTGAGTATAGACTTTTGTTTTTTTCGAAACATCTCGGCATAAGCGCCTAGCATCTCCATGTAGGACATGGGCGTGACATAGTTCAGGCGATTCAGACGAGCCAGGAATACAGCGGAAGCGTCCACTACACTCTGGTGGGCGAAGCAGCAGACTGACTGCGATATGTGATAAAGATTAACTGAAATAATGTAATACTTTCCCATATTTTAAACTAAGTTAAATTAACATTTTTAGCCAGGCACGGATTTTTTTTCAATAAAAATTTGTTCAAAGCTTATATTATCTAATCCACGGCCATTTTTTGTTGGTTATCAGGAGAAAAATAATTGTATATTTTTACAAAGTAATTTAATTGGTAGATAAATATTTTTTTCCATTTATATTTATTTTATTATATTTTAAATAAATAATATAATCTTTGAGCAAAATACATTAAGGAAAATATATTTTATTAATTTCAGTTAATTTTAATAGATTTTTATTAATTATAAAATAAGCTAGGTTTTTCTTACAACCAAAGAATCAATGACTTCATTTGTAGTCTGCAGCTCGACCATATTGTCGAAGAAATGTCTCGCCACAGACTCCAGAGCGGACTTTGGCCACTCACTGAACCAATCAATAGTACAACAGTTCACAAGAGAAGGGAACTGACGGAGACGAGCCCGAAAGATCTAGGAGTAGCAAAAAATGTGAATGAAATGTGACCTAAAAATAGATCCTTAAAAATAATAACTAATTTTATCACACTTTTAAAGAACAAAAAAAATAATACTTTCTAAATAATTAATGTTATTATATAATAGCTAACGTAAACTTGGTTTTCTTCTTGGTCACCTAAAGCTGTAACTTTCACAGTAGTACAAATACGTTAGAGGTACAGTATGTTGTTAAAAACATAAAAAAATTTGAAAGATGGAATTATTAAACCCATTTATTATTACGATTATTTTGAATAATAGTTTAATTTAACAAAACACCCTCTGTGTTTTGTTAAATCAACATATCACATTTGGCAAAAGATTCAGAACAGGTGAACTGTTTGACTTCAAACACATCTATTTTCACCATCTTTTAGGGAAGTGATGTAGGATACTATCCACTTGTATTTCGTCCATAAGCCAGCTATTACTTATTATTACTAGCCAGCATTCTTTGAAAGATTTGGTGCCTTATTCTATGCCGCCATTGCGCGTCACGTATCTCAAATTTCAGTATGTACAGTATAATTCTAATAATAGATACATATGAAGAACGAAAACCTTACCTCCCCAACAGGACTCATGACAATAACAATGTGCAGGTTGCTTCTCACTCTACGTTGATAACAAGCAAATAGATTTGTCTTCGTAGCAGTGAGATTCATCTCCATAACCGCGTGACGGACAGACATGTATATAGTATCGAGATCCTCAGCCTCATAAATGTTCGGAACATCACCCGAACTTAAAATGTTGTTGAGATCTTCGAGAAAAGATTCCATTTTAATCTAAAACCAAATATATTGTTATTTGTCACAAAGATTTCAGACCATTTTTTTCTTTACACGCTTGGTTGCCAATATATTACAACATCTACTATAAAAAATGTCCTTTATATAGTAGATGTTGCCATAAACATACGTCCCTTCATCTACCCAGAAAAATCTGCAACCTTTCCTTTGATGCAACAGTATAATAATCAGTTGCCAATAACAACATAAAAACTGTCAACTCTTTAAACCACATTTATTATTAAACGACGAACCTGAGCATCGGAGAAAAGAAAAACGATTCCCCTGTTATCAGCACCTGCCTTCATCATGGTATGTTTGAGATCATCCCTCCATTCAGTCTGTCCGTACGCTTTCGTGATCTCTATCTGCATACACTGTAACTCCGCCATATTAGCTGATAGGCGAGATAGTGATTGGCGGCCTTTAAAAATATAGTTATAACCAAATTAAAAAGTAAACAATAGTATGCATTGTGAATTGAAAGAAATATAAAGATTAAATAATAAAACTTACAAAAAAACCCATAAAAAAATTAATAAATTGAAATACAACATTTTTTTTTTAAATATTTTCTAAATGGGTTCTCAAATAAAAATACAAAGAAACCACCCATTCATATAACAATGAATAAGAAAATAGCTTCGTTAAAATTTTTATTACATTTAACCACCGAAACAGAGACCACAAAAAGAATATTGCAAAACGAATAAATGTAAATAAATATTAAACAAAGGTTGAATTGTTCTGTGATTGTTACCATAGACTGATTATTAAACGTCAACTGTCATTTGTCATGCTAGCGCTCTGCATTATGTACTGCGCAATTAAGACTTAAGGCGGCAATCGGTTCGCATCGCTAATAAGTGCTAAGTGTTAGGTGGAACATTATTGGATTTAGAGTGTCTAATTATTGTAATATACGATCCCGATTATATATTGTACTGAAATTTAATATTTTATTCACCTCGCCCGACTACTCACCCTACATGGTAATTTTATGGGTAATATGATGTATGTATATCTCTTAATTTCTGAGAATACCTGATCCCCCCATTCCAAGTAAAAGAGCATTAGCCATGGGTTGTCTCATAATTCAATTTTATGGGTAATATGATGTATGTATATCTCTTAATTTCTGAGAATACCTGATCCCCCCATTCCAAGTAAAAGAGCATTAGCCATGGGTTGCCTCATAATTCGAGCAATGCGACACAAATGAGCCACAGCATCTTCAAAGAGAACAAGATCCAAGGGAGCCGTCGTTGATAAATTGTAGTCGCTTAGGTAATGTGATAATATTTCGTCCAACTACAAAATGTTATGGTTTTTGCTATTAACTTGTTAGTTTGAAAAATTGTTTTTATTGGATGTATAATCAAATTTTTAAAAAATATTCCAGAGTACAGACATGTGAAAAGCTTATACTACCTCTTCTTGATCATTGATCTCAACATATTTTTTATCATCACTCCCGATATCCATGAAGTCACCAAATAACATCAACCTCCCGCCGATCACATCAGCAGACTTCTTATTGAATTCTGTTTTGATCTTCTTATTTAATAACCTTGGGATTATCGATTGAATTACTTTACTTTAAAATCTACACAATATCATAAAAAAATACATATTACGGGATTTACATTCAAACTTCGTGAACTACGGTGATTATCGAATATATTTATTTATTTAGCTGAATACAGTTCACGTCTCTCTGCCGTCCTTCGAGCTCAGGAATAAAAACCCCGATTGGGTTCAAAACTAATCGGGTCAAATTCCGGTATAGTGAACGTGAATACAGCCGAGTAAATATATAAATAAATTATATACATTCATTACTTTATTAACAAATATTACATAATAACCCGTCAGATTCTTGATAAGACTAACATGTCATTATTGCACACGTAATTGTTATAATAAATCTACTACATAGGTACCTTTTTAGGCTAAATAGAACGAATAACCTAATTAGCAGGAGGACAATGTTATAAAAAGTATTTTTAAATAATAATAAAACTGACCAACAAAAATACTTTTAATTTACAAAAGTAGCAAGAATATTTAAAATCATACAACTCACTGAACAAACCATTTCCTGTCTTCTTGGTTTACTAATCTGTCCTGGTATACACGTTGATGTTCGTGATACCATAATCTTATAACATCGTCTTCGTCCTATAATACATGAAAAGTATTGATTACTATGAATAAATTAGTATAAAAATCTGAAATTAAGTTTCCGATATTATATTTTTGTTTGATCATATTTTTTCACTAAAATAAAATTATCTGAAAATTTTAGTTATTATAACTAGAAATTGATTTCGTTTTAAACAAGTTTTCTACCAAGAAAGATATTCACAATTTAGGTCACAACTTAAGTATATATCAAATTACTTTGACATTATGAGGATCCATCATCAATATTCCCTGAAAGACCTTGCTAAGGTCACGAAGATTAAAGGTGTAATGCGATTTGGTAGGCGTGGGCAGAAGTTCTTCCACAAGTAAATTGAAAATGTCAATGGAACTCTTCAAAAATGCATTCTCCCGAATGGTTACATTATTATCAAAGTTACGTGTCCAAGACTTGAGTATTGTGTTGAATATCCCGTACTAAAATATTATCATTGTCATTAAACTTCAATCTTCAATACTACATGAAGATGCTCATCTATCGATTACAAATTCTATCAATTCATCAGCTAACAACCAGACAAATAACTTCAAATTAGTTATAAATTATATCAGGAAAGACAAATACTTTGCTATTATATTCCATTTCAGTGAACGATATATAATGAAAATGTCGCATTAGTCTCATGGTGACAGGGTTGCGTCCTCCGCCTGGCGGCCCCATGGCTGCCACCATACCAACGTCTACTAAAGTCTTGAAGTCGCCGATGTTTGTACGGTCATACCAACCTTACAAAATAAGAAAATGGTTAAGAGGAAATAGATGATATATTAATTTACTTTTGAGATGTAATAATTTTTGAGGACAAAATAACCAAGTAATTAGAGTAAGTGCGCCAATTATGGACCACCATAAGGATTTTGTGTAATAAAACTCAGAATTTAAAAAAATAATCAGCCTTATATATTTTAACGGTTCGATAATTATTTAGTATCAAAAAAAAAATCTTAGAATTCTTAAGGAACATAAACATCTTAAAAAAAATTAACATTTTCTAAAATATGTCATGATTGTGCATTAGCAAAAAGTGTGCTTAATATGGACCACATGGTTTTAAATATGGACCATAGTCAATTTGGTCCAAAATCCGTCAATTATTAAAATTAAACTAATTGCTAGTACAGAATTCACATACAAAAAAATCAACTATATCTTCTATGCCAGCACATTCTTCGTGAGCCCACTCCCTACATGATGCACATTGGATCCATTTTTCTCCATGAGTATCTTCAGAAAAAAGCCCATTACAATACAAACATTTACCATTTTGATTTTGGGACCGATCGGGACTTTCATCGGTATTATCATTTACTGAATAATCACTTTTGTCAGAACTTTCAAACGATGAATTCCTTTCTGTTGTGATCTTTCTTTTCTTTTGCACTGTTGTTCTTGGCATTTTCTTGTGCGTCTTTTTTGGCGTATTCTTTTTTATATTCCTCTGTATCGACGTTTCTAAATCTCGTTTATAAGGAGAAGATGTCAAAATTGTAGGCTTGGTGGTTTTTCTTCCTCTGTTGCTGACAGTTTTTCTTAAACGCGGTATAGGCTGCAACACTTTTGGCGAAAAATATGATTTAGATGATGTAGAAGGACTAACTATTGAATAATTCATAGTCGGTGTTGACATTCCTGGTTGTACGTTTGCTTCGCTCACTGGGTCTTTAGAAGGCCCCTCTACTTCTGGAAGGTCTTCGTCAATAAAGTCATAATCTTCGAAGACGTGTCTATTGACGGGATATATCCCTGTTGCACGAAAACCGCCAATGGCCAATTCTGCACGCTGAGCTCGCATGTAGGCTAGGCCAAATAATTCCGCGATGTCGAAATGTGTTATTGCACGAGCTTGCATTCGTAGTCGTTTGCGAGTTTCTTCAGTCAAGTATTTTTTTAAGGGACCCATGAATGTTTTATCCAGTGGCTGCATTTTATGACTTGAGTGTGGAGGCAGAGACAGCAAGCGAACATGGTTTTTTCTGGCTAAATCCACAACTTTGATATTTCTGGTGTGGCTTGCATGGCCGTCTAAAATCAGTAGAACCGGTGATGTAGCACTTGGTTTCACATACTGTAAAAAATGCTCGAACCATTGAGTAAATAGATCTAGTTGTATCCATCCGGATGGATGACAAGCATAGATGGCACCAAGTGGAGCACCCTTCATCAGTAGTGGATTGTCTCGTTTTCTCGGGAATATCATCATCGGCGGGACAAATGAACCACCTGCATTCATACATATCACACAAGTGATCGTTGATCCACGTTCTGCTGACGTTACGGTTCCTATTTGTTTTTTGCCCTTGAGAGCTAGTATCTTCGGCATTTTTGATGGCACCACTGAAATCCCAGTTTCATCCACGTTATACACATTAGTTGCAGAATACTGGATTTTATCAAAAGAGCTCTCCAACAAGTCAAAAAATTCGTTTACATTTTGTTTGTTAAATCCTTTCATTCTAGCGATTGATGTACCCGTTGGACGGCGAAAGGATAGGTTAGGATGGCGCTTGAGGAATAACCTTAACCATGATCTTCCCGCAGATTCATTATCTTGTGAAAACGTGTGTTTTAAATTATTCTTTTCCGCTAGCTGGTAAGCCAAAGATCTGATGTCGTTGCGCGTAAGACCAAATCCAGATTTTTCAATTTCTAGAATGTAATCACATAATTCAGCTTCCAATTCAGTCGGCAAGGTCGATTTTCTTCCAAGTTTATAGTTCGTAAGTTCGCTAAGTGATTGGTCTTCCATTTTCGATAAGCGTATAAGCGTAGTTTTGGGTACTCCGTATGTTTTAGATGCTTTTAAAAAACCCATTTGCTTATCTCGTATAGCTTTAATTGCATTAGCCATTGCATCTTTATCCCATGTTTGTCTGGTCTTTTCTTTGGTTGTAGAATTTGTAGATGCCATCCTAAAACAATCAAATTAAAATATAAAAGACTGTTTGTAATATGGACCACTAGTCCATATTCAAAACATGCCGGTGGTCCATATTATAATACACATACATTTCTAGGTTAATATTGTTGCTAAGAAAATTATTAAAACTATTAGATATATTAATTTATCATAAAAAATTGTAAAATAACTCACCTTTCCCCTAGTTTCATCCACTTTTCAAAACAGTTATATTTGCTAAAATTATGACCTTACGAAGTTAAGTAAAAAATTACATCGATTGATGATAAAAGCGAAAAATGGCTGCCGTGAATGCGTGAACGCTCTCTGTCGACCGGCAAGCGACTAACGAGGCGCGGGAGGGGTGGTACTTAGTGTGCGGAGACCGATAGCTAAATACCACCGATAGTTTTTGAGAAATTTAGGTAGTCCATATTACAGAACTAGTCCATAATTGGCGCACTTACTCTATATTTAAAATAGGGAAGCCATCCTAAAATGTAACCATTGAAATGAAAAGAGAAAGCAAATGCGGCTGACTATCTGCCTCTTTTTTTCTTTTTTACATGTATGGTTAGACAAAATAAGTATAGGTCTATCTTCTAGTATTATTATTATCTCTCTTATTATTTGTCAGACACTGACACTCATAGGCAGCAGGCCTATGATATATTATATAATTGTTCTATGCAAAATAACCCATTTGATGACATAACATTTAAAACGTCAAGAATTATGATAAATGCACTTATTATAAGTGCAATATAAACAAAATAAATAAACATAACATAATAACTATAAGGAACACACGGAGGTAATTTAAAGTTTTTAAAACTGTAAAGCGCTATTACACTAAATAGATATCAGTCAGTCAATATTATTGTAAATTATATGGTAATTGTATATTAAATATGGATTTTAATCTAAAACAAAATTATAATTAACATTTAAAACGAATCTCATATGCTAAAACGAATTATAATAACCGTTTTATATTTTAATTCAGTTTGGTGATATTCGCTAAATATACAAACAAACTGAAAACCTCACCATCGTTAAATGGAGATACAAAGCAATAGGTATGCAATTAGTGATTTGTGTTTAAGCATATTGATTTCGACTCATACGTATGTGGAAAGGAGGGCAACCTTTATGCATGTGAGAGCATATCATGCAGATTGCATTCGAATATTGAAATTTCAATTCCTTATTTGTCGTGAGTATTGGATATTGACGATTATATTGTCAATAGTTTTCGATAAATAACACTGAATACATTAGTGATTTATATATTTGTTACTTTAAGGTAACAAAGGTAAGAAATACCTTAAGATAAGAAATTAATTTCTTGATGGATTGAAAAAATAGGATATTAAAATTACAAAAATATTTTTTTTAATATTTGTTATGAGTTTGCTGTGTTTTTTACAGTGATATTTATTAGAACTATCTTAGTCCACAGAATCACCAATGACGGTCGTTATATTATTTAAAACACTTTATGGCACTGCTCACAAACATACTAAACTGTTTACTATTTAAACTTTTTACTATCACTGTTACGCTTTATTGTAATAGTTCTGTTTAATAACTTAGTTTCCCAATTACACACTGCCTGAAGACGATTTACATATTCACTACTTTTAATCAAATCAGTATCCATTATTATAATTATATATTTAGTCAATTAAACTTATATACAAACATCACATGTTTTAGTAATACCATCAACTGATATCTTTATTTTTTTATCAAAACCTACCCTCCAATTATAGGAACTCTAACATATTTAAGAACCTAAATAAATATATTATTAACTAACCAGAAAAATCCATGTACTGTCTAAGCAACTCAATAGGTGGTTGAGCACCAAACACCTCCAACGCCGGCATGTTCAGGTCATCTATGAAGAACACCTGCCTCTTGGTCGGCGGTGGACCAAACACTCCGCGCCGCCGCCGCTCTAACTTACTGTCTATCACATCCTGAGGGTATTTGGTAAAATAAGTATTAAGAGATATTGTTTACAATAATGTTTGTCACAAAATAGGAATACTGCCCCGTATACTATAATGAAACCGCTAGACCTTTTGAATACTCGATTTGATATTGTCATGCACTGCAATACTACTTAATCGTGAGAAAATTATTATATATAGCAACTGGCTCTCTACTTTTAAGTGATTTGTGTAAATTAAGAACGTCTACAGACGAGATACTAGGTTCCAGAGTGTGAATAAGATTAATATTCTATATTTTATTATTTTTGTAGGTACTTTAGATAAAATATAACTTACTTGTGTCTGATTAGCTGAAGTCCGTGCAGAGAACACGAGGAACTCACAAATGAACTTCTTGTGTAAACCTCGGGACAGTTTTGAGGAAATGGTCACTGTTTTGCCGGTCCCAGTTGGACCCACGCAGATAACATGGTTGTAGTTAATGATCTTATATCCCAATATCGCCGCACTTCGAACATTATCAAGAGTAGGTACTTCAATATCTATATATCATGATTTGATGTTAACAACCAATAATACGTTCTGGTGTATTTATATTTTGTGGGTAGATAGTATTAAAAAGAATCTACTATTGCGTATATTATTATTAATTATAAAGTGGACATGTGTAATAAGAAATAAAATGTATATTTTAAAACATACTATGTTTAACCTAACTTTAAAAACCTTAAATAAAATCCAACAGTTAATACCCGCATATTGCCATTCAGGATCTACTTCATATTGGTCCAGATTTTCCATCCAATTGTACCAAAATGGATTAGCTGGTTCACCGTCTTCGGTTGGGTCGGTAAAACCACCATCGTTCAACCTATCAAACCAAATATCACGAATTAAAAAACACAAAGTATTAGTTTCTAGTAGATAGATTGTGAAGACTATTTGACGTAGTCAGCTTACGTTTGAACGATTAAGAACTTCGGTTAATTCTAATTTTCTATTTATCCCTTTTTAAATCATATTTAGTCTCAAACGAAAATACGGTTTACTTGAGGAGCATAATTCTACGTCATTTTTTTATTTTTGTAATGGAGAACATTGATCAGCTATAGAATATTTATATCCAACTTGGAAGTGTTAAAATTTTACACTTTAAAATAAAAGAGGTTTTCTTCATCAATTTATTCTTTTATATTTTTATAAATAACACTTGGTTTATATAACTATCACTTATCACTACATATGGATCTGAACACTAATTTGCTTAAGCGCCCAATGAAGACTGATGTCCTTTTATACAAATCTTAGAACTTCATTAAATTTTATTTACAAGTCTTCTATTGACTAACAATATGACAATTTGACACTTTAATCGGAAGTCAAAAGTGAACTACTAAATAAACTAAAACATTTTCTAATAATTCAACATAACTAACATATTATAAATACATTAAAAATAATAATTGATATAAAGTTTATAAAATTTCACAAAATAACCGTTTCGTTTAATAAAATTTACTACTTAATTTTATAAGAATAATTACAATTATCTATAAAATACTCAATATTAATTACAGATCAAGACACTATTTTTTCACAAGCTAACAGAAGTATCATCTTAGTAGTGTCAAATAGTTACTCACGTATAATCGTAAACCCTGCCACTGTTAGGAAATAGTGGCTTAGCGCCATTTTCTACCATAAGATCCCTCAAAAAGTCAGAGAAGAGGGCGCGGCCGTTGTGGTCACAAGTTGCTCCAACTGACCATATCACTGACCATATTACCCAAGAATTGACCAGTTTAGCTGGAATTTATATTTTCTTTTAATCATTTTATTTATTTCGGTATTATCATTTTTCTTAATTCATTTTTTTTATTTTGCTACCAATCTTTTTGTACATAGTATATGACACTCACGCATTAGTGCTAAAAATGGTGAACCGGGAGGTGGTCTATCATCCTTACCAGTGAGAGGTCTTAGTCTATAGTCTAAGAGTTCGAGAAATTTTAGAACAAGAGCGGAATCTATAGAAACTACAATTTCATGACATTTAGATCGCAGGAATGTTAAGGACGGATAAAGATAAGTTGTAATAAGATTCGGTAAAATCTTTCGTATGTTGTCGGCGATCTGAAACATTATAATATTAGTATGTCCATAATTTGTAAAATGGAATTAAATATAGTACGTATCCTTTTTGGTGAAGCTAATTAACAATCTACAAAAATTTCTGCAATATCCAATTATTAATAATAATTTATTCCCGACCGGTGGTAAGTTACTCTTCATCCAAGCATTCACCAGCGGCGGCAACCCCACAACTTGAGTGTCAAGATACACCATGCCACAGCGTGATACAGTAGCGGGTGATGCTACAGCCAAGTCAGCCACTTCGAATATCATTCGTTGCCGTTCTGTTAGTTTCATAATCTCACCGCTTGATAAACATAATTTCTTATTATCGTCTAATACCTATGAAAATAATAAAAAAAACAAATCTCTTATGTGTATTTTTCTTGTTTCTGGAGATATTATAAAAACACAATTAATAAAAAAACTAACAGTATTCATGTTTTCAATCCACACGGCATCCACTGGTCCGTCAAAGATATACCAGCGCCGATCTGTGTCTTCCACCGCGATTCCCGCACGCACCAGACTCGATAGAATACCATCAGTCCTTGAGTAAAATTATTAACATCTTTTATTATATTTTAGCCTTAAAGTGTTTTATGTAGTCTCTTTTTTGTAGTTTTTGTCTATACAATTTATAATAAGTTTTCTTTTATGGTTATTTTATTATTAAATAACTAATACATAAACTTTAGTTTACGTATTAGTTATTTATATATAACTACTACTAAGACTTATTCCACGTCAATACTACTTGTCCTGTACCCAAAGGTTGTCTGGAAGAGATTGCTCTTTAGCAATAAGGCCGCCTATTGTACTTTTGCTTTTTGTTTTTATTTGTGTTTATCTTTTTGTTCATGTTTTTTTTATGTATTTGTACAATAAAGCATATCATATATAGTATAGTGGTTAATACCACTCATGAGTTTGAGCATCGAACTCCCCATAGAGCTGTCCCATGGTGATCGACTTTGGGTTGACGATAAACGTGTGCACTGGAGTGAAGGGAAACCCATCTGGTGCCAACTTTCCCTTGATGGCTGTGAGAGCATCACGAAGGACTTCGTAGCACTGTTAAATAAGATTCTTATTTTTATTTATACTAAAGAAAGATATTAATACAACAAAATATACTTAAACAAAGTTAAATATCAAGTAATAAAAAATAATTTTACATACTAAACTAATACAAACAATTTGTATACAAATGTCTTAGTTATCTATAAGTTACATAAATCAAACATATTACGAGATTTTAACATGTTACTAAATTGTAAAAGTTTCTGGAGCACTTAAGTAAATTAAACGTTAGTAAGATAAGGCGATTTATTTTTCATACTAAAGTCTAGTAAACTAAACAATATTTGCCTATGTTTCTTGGAGCTTGCATTACACGCTTGATGCTTGATGCACATTACGGGAATAGTATAATGAAAATAGTTTTAAGCTGATTGCTCCACTTCTGCTCGGTAGATTAAGTTGCAATACTTAATAATGTTAATAATGAAAATTACTTTACGGTTTAAGTTTTGATCGAATATGCAGACTTCGGCATTTAAAAAATATATATATTTATTATTTTATAAATATTCTCGTATTCTGCTGGTTACAGTTACCTTAGTTTTTCCTGCCCCTGCTGGTCCCACCAACATCAAGCCGTGTCGTACAACAGTTGTTTCATATAACTGAATTATCTTGAATATAAATGCTGTCAAATTTGTTATTAGGTGTAATAAATATTAAACATTAAAAAAAAATGGCGAAAGTTTATAATTAAGAGAAATATAATGTTTTACAGTTATCTAGAAACCACATACAAATATCACGTAAGAATGCAAGTATAAGTATCATAAGTAGAATATTGATAAATTAATTGTAGTAATTACAATATTTTGTGTTGTAAAAGATATGGACTTTCTTATTCGAAACTACTAGTAAAAAAATGTTTAAGATTAATAACTACTCACTGTACAGATCATCATAACCTTTCTTAATGAGCATATTTCTAATAGATTGCTCCATAATACCGTAATCGACAACTGGAATCTCAACTCTTGGGAACAAATCTGATATTATTCCTGGATAAGCACAAACGTTAATTAAAAGATTTAACACATGAGATATAATCCATAAATAAACATGATATCTTAAAAGTTTTTCTGTGAGATACATGTCTAAACGTAACAACGACTCATAGTTTATCCTCCGAATTACGATTTAAATCCTATATCTCACTCTCACGGCTGGTAAAGATCTTTTTTTAGAGATAAACTCATCCAGTGAATCTTTTGTTTTTCTTTTTTTCACAAATCTTGTACAGAAAAAAAAAGAATAAATGCAGACAAAAACTAAATAATCACCATTGAACAAAATAAGGTCATCCGCTAGAAACTTTGGTACGTTAACGTCCCGTAAAGCTCTTAATACAAGCTGTCTCTCGTCGGCGTCAGGCATTTGTCGGATTAAATTACCGGCCACCAAAATCACTGTTTTTACAGCACGCATGCCGAAATCATAGTGCTCCTATATGTGATAAATATTAGTGATTTTATTAGCTTGTATTGTAAGATTATAGATAATTTATATTAGCTTACTTTATATATTGAAGTCTACTAAAATACAATTAGGATAAATTTAATATATTTTTAACTTGTTCTAAAACAAAGATGCAATTGTATATAATATCAATATTATAATAAAGAGGAAACATTTGATTGTATGTTTGTTTCAATTGAATAGGCTCCGAAACTACTGAACCGATTAAAAAAATCTTTTACCATTAGAATCCAACATTATCCCTGATGAAAATATGCTAGGCTAGTATATATGATACGAGAAGAAACAATGAACCGCGTGAAAATTTCGATCATGTAATACAACGTGTAAAAAAATATATATCGCGTACGCTGTGGAAATTATTGACCAGTACAAACTACGCCTCATTATTCGTACCAGAGTAAAAATCATATTTCATCACTAGCTGTTATAAAAATAATATTTTTATGGCTGGAACATATTAAGCCATATAAATATTATTTGTACAGTCTACGTGAACGGTGTCACGGGCAACAGCTAGTTTTAAATAAGTTAGTAGTGATTAGTATTTTATCGTATCGATTAATATCCAAGAAAACCAATAGAACGTTGATGAGCAATTTCCCTTTACGTAATAACTTGTAAATTAATAGAATTAGTTCAGAGGAGCCAATTTGAATACTAACTGTTAATCAGCCTTGAATTAGTGCACAGTTTATCAAGAATTTGAAGCCAAGTTCTGTTTACTGATTTGTTAACTTTATAATAATGATTATTAAGTAAATAAAACATACTACTCACCTGTGATGATAATTGTTCTGAACTAAGCCTAAAAGTGGTCGTAATTTTTCCCGCTAGAATCTTGGCCTCATAGAAGCCATAAGAAAATAATGATATTTCCGCTATTAAAGCATAATCCGGTACCATCATGGCGATGGGACGAAATAAAGCCTTTAGGTTATCTGGTAATTCCGTTCGACCTATAAAATAATATTGTTCTCGGTTAAGGGTTGCCTCCTTTTAGACAGATAGATGTTCATAATGTAATTATAACTTATCATTATGACTTCATTGAACACTAATTTTACTTTTCTAAATATTTAAGGAAATGTGTGAGCAATATATTTATCTTATGTTTGTATAAAAAGTCAAATAAAAAGATCAGTTTACCAGCGTAACCAGGGTTCATGGTGATAAAAACAGAGCATGAAGCTTTTAAGGGAAGCTCGCAACCCTCAAACATAAACTTCTCGAGACGAGCAATTTGTGCTTTTTGAATTGTCACAACCTATCCGTATGTCACATCATAAATATTAATAATAGCATTAATTTTACTTAAGTTTTGAAAATTTTGATGAATATATTACCTGTTGAGCTACAACTGATAATACTTCAATATCAATTCGATTGAATTCATCAAAACAAGCCCAAGCACCTGAGCTGAAATATTATATTTATTCAAATAACGTAATTGCCAAATAAATATATTATATAAAATACGTACGCCGCAAGTCCTTTAAAAAATTTGCCCATGGCCATATAATCAAGCTGATCTGAACAATTGAACACCACACATTGTACAGCCAATGCTTTGGCTAAATCCTAAAAAAAAAATTAATTGAATATATTACTATTACTATTTTTATAGAGTAAAGAAGCACCATAGTATCTATAACAATAATAATAATATCAGGACAAATTACAGACATTGATCTAATATATAACTCCTACGTAAGCAAATTATTTGCTTGTGTTAAGGGTATAAGATAACGATACAAATACATAGAAATACACATATAAATACTGAGAATATATTTAATAAACGACCAAACCCAGAAACACAGACATATATGTTCATCACATAAATGTCTGTCTCTGCCGGTAATCGAACCCGAGCCCCATTGCGCCGTGACACGTTAGGCGTCTGCGCTAACCACTCGACCAAGGGGGCGGTTAAGACAATAATAATAATGAAGATTATCACAATCTATCAAGTTCTATCACACTCTAACCGGACCTTGGTAGTTTCTGTCTTGCCGGTGCCGGCAGGACCCGCGGGAGCACCGCCAAACTTAAGATGCATCGCGCACATCAGTGTAAGGTAGCAACGGTCGGTCAGAGGCGTAATTACTAAACGACCACTGGAATAACATTTTTAAAATGATTTATAATATAATTTTAAGATGATATCAATGGTAGAATGAAATTCAGCATTTCTTAATTATTAATAACTATGGTACCTGCAAACGAGTTCAGAAGTTAACAAAACTTTTGTGACGTAAATTTATTATGAACTAAAATAATATTTTAACCTGTTTCCCAAATATTCGTTTTGATATGTAAAAACTGAATTCAAAGCTCGAACATCACAAGTGTTTTGACTAAACTGTCTATAGTACATTGAAGTATCGAGTCTCTCTTCATCTTGATAAATATCTGGCGTTTCATCTTCTTCAAGTGGTCTCATTTCTTTAACCATTTGGTAATATCTGATAGAAAAACAGATTATTTAATGCACACAACATTGTATAATAAACTTTTGTTATATATTATAAAATAACAATGAAATAAAACTAATCAGTATTTCATACCCTGTGAACTAAATAACAATTTGCCTTTTATACCTCAATTGACATATCCATTGGAAGTCAGTAACATTTTTAACATTTTCATCAACAAGAGTCCTTGTGACGTCACGGGCATGCACTTCAATCACTATCAAAGCGCAGAGGACTTCACGTTGGAAAAATGTTAGTTCACCTTTTACTAATGCTCGAAGACTATCTAACTGTTAACAAAATGTTTTAAGAATATTATAACTTTTTTTTTATTTACATTTTATTTATTTGTGGGAAGTACAAAAAACACCTTATTCTTTATTTTGAATACTACATAACAATAGTTAAGAGAAAATCTTTATCTTACGTTATGATTTTTTTTTAAGTGATTGTCACATTAAACTATCTAAATTAATATTCTAAATGCTTATATGGTACGGAAACATATCTTCTGAAATTAACAACAATGGTACCTGTCGAAGCACGTTGTCAAAGTAAGTGTCCATGCAGTAGTCCCCGATGGCCTCCTCCACCCCCGCGGTCCAAGCAGTCTGCGAACCCGCAATCACGACCTGTCCCGGCCAGCGTAGCACCCACTCTGCTCGGGGCAGCACCCACAACTCCTCCATAGCAGCTACTAGGGTGAGCCGAACTGGACGGGCGGTAATTATTTTGATGATTTTTTACACACTTGCCTTTGTGAAGACATCATTAATACTATATGAGCAGAATGTTAAGGATTAGAACTGTATTTTCATTTTGGCTTAACGACCTGTTTATATAAAAAATCAAATATACTTAATATAGTAACCAAAACTTTCTGCGTTAACCATCTTTAATGCCGAAACTATACGTTTATAAAATTACTTATAATATGTATTAAATTTAATCTTAAATTGTTATTTATACATATTTCTTTCCTGGTATATTAGTATTTTTTAAGATTTTCACCAGTACTGCACATTGAAATAAAACTATTGTTACGGATTGAACTCGCGTATAATCAATTAAATTTTAAATATACTTTTACATTTTAAATACATATAACCCGTCGTTTCGAATGCTTTGCAGCAATCGCGTTCACGGTAAGACGAGATGAAGGTCTCTGTAATTTTGTCAGTTAATTAGTCATCTACCTTCAAGGGTTTCTAAGTTGTCGGATGTACATCTCGGATATCAAGCTTAGGTGTACATCGAAATCAGCAGTGTGTGAACATACATTAGACAAGCCCAATATATACATAAGATTATATATATAAGATTTGATAATCCTAAAACCCTTGCTAAAGAACAACGTTACGTTCTAAAATGGTTCGTGAGGCTATTGAATTAAAAAAAAACATCCTAATTTTTATATAGAAGATGGTTGGGGATTATCTAACACCTTGAAGAATATAAAATCCCATTAAATTTAAAACATAAATTTAAAATTTAATTACCTTACGCGAGTTAAATCCGTAAAAAATGTTTTATTTTAATTCCTGGTATATTTATAAATAAATACATAAGCAAATAAATAATAAATAGATAATTATCTGTAATTTGGAAAAAATCTCACTCGAATGTCTCATGGTATCTTCTAATAAGAGCAGCCACTGCTCAACATTTGAGCTAGGGTAGAACTTATATTTCAACTCCACTATTTCACCTTCACTCGAATGCATTTGAGTTATTTTCAAATCAAATTCAAATGTTACCTGATGAAGAGAAAATTTAAATGAGATCTGACAATTTGAAAATTCATTAATTATGTATAAATAATAAACTAGAGAACTAATATTAAATTTAAATGTATATAAATATAGAATGAAAATAAACCGATACGGGCAGGGATGCGAACCCGCGACCTCTGGGAAATCCGTCCGTCCCTCTCGGTGAATTAAGCATTCTATATGTGACCGTCTTTAATCGGGACGGAAGTTCGAATCCCTGCCCGTATCGGTTTATTTTTCATTCTATATTTTTATAAATTTGAATAAGATTAACATGGCTATACATACTTAAAGATATTTTCAAACATTAATATTAAATTTGCTTATCGAGAAGCAATTATAATTTCATCGCAATAATTATTCTGTTTCGTAACAACAGCAACAAATTATTATAACAGAATTTACCTTAGCAATATTTTCAAAGCATTTTCTAAGATGAGGTTGCACAGCTCTCGGATTGCGTGATTGAGAAAGAATTTCCAACAACTCATCGTCGCTGAGAAAGAAGAATCTCGGAAAACGAAGTCTTTTAAGTTCCATATATTCATTAAGACCTCGAGACACTACCGCTAGTAAGTGTCGCGCTTCGACAAGACTGTCGAGAAGTCGACTGTCTGGGCATATTATCATTATCTACGAATGGCAGAAATAATAATGATTATTTTAAATACTGAAAAGTTTAAATTGTAGATATGTAACCAATAGTGTAATAACTTACATACTTCATAATATATAACGTACCTTTGGACAGGCAGCTGCTGAAGACATGATTCGTCTCCAAATCCTTTCCATAGTTCCATACTTTTTAGCTTCGAGGGGTAGCTGTCGCGATATATCTTCAGACGTAAATATTGGCTCTAAATACATCCACTCCCTTAAATATAACATTACCGTACTGTAGTAGTGTTATACGAAGTGGAGCGTAGCTGTATTATTATTTTTTTAAACAACTCCGTAAAAAATCTATGTTTGTCGAAGAAATAAATCCTCACAGAAGATCTGCGTAAAGTACTTATTATAACTTCTGTCATACGGCGACCGAGGGAGTGGGAAGCCGAAATAACCACCTTTTCCCACTTTATTCTTTTTTTTTATCGCTTCCTATTTCACAAGACTGCAAACACATTTAATTCTATATTTGCAAACGCCCATTGGCGAAGGCACCACTTACCGTCAGGAAGACTGTCTGCTTATTTAATACCCAAAACAAATAAATAAAGAGATAACCTAAACTAACAATTAAAATGAAAATAACTATTTTACTTTTGACACTCAATCCATTCGTCTACAACTTTCTGTGTAAGGCGAAGTTTATCATCCCATTCTTGTATTCGTAACTCAAATGCCGCTTTAAAGGGACTGAAGCCAAGTTGTTGTGTGGTTAAGAGATGCTCGTCTAACAATTGAAGTGTTTCATCTGCTATCTTCATTATGAATGTTCCTTTAAAACAAAAAGAAATTGAGGAGATTTGAGATAGCGTTCGAATTTTACAATATCAAAATATTAGGTAACCAAATAAGTTATAAATATGATACCTTTAACAAAGAAAATGAAAACCTACAAAGGTTATTCCTATTCTGGACTTTTACAAAGATAGTTAATTAATTTTTATACTTTTTTAATTAGTTTAACATGAGCCATAACTACTGTAAACCATTATTATCATTGAAGCTACCATGAACTTCATACCATGACACTGCCACTCTCCATCATCTCTGTTATCTATCAGTTGTCATTTATCTATAACTATTATGAAAAGTATAAGGTATAGATAAAAACGTGAGGCCAGTTAGTACACTTCATACATAATGAGTGAATTTCTTAAATTTATTTATATTTAAAAAAATAAAAAAATATATAAACACACCAGTGTTTTTATAAGCTGAGACTTCCATAGTCTTGGTGGCCCAATCACTAAGCATCTTATCGAGCGCTTGTTCAATGACATACTCCTTGCTCGCCAGCTCTCCGATTTCTGCGATGAGTTCAGCATGTTTCGCTACACCTTGCTTTAGACACATCGTGAATGTCTGCTTTTCGTTCATTGTTACCGTTATACCTATGTGAAGATATGTCGATTAAACTTAAAATAAATTTACAAAATAATGTTATCTAGCAGAATGATGAAATGTTAACTTTAAAGTCAAAAATAAAATTAATTTGAGGGTCTTAAGCTACGAACCAGCTTTTTCCATGAATTCATTCCAATGCCGTTCCTTCATACCCGGATTCCTTACAGCTTGAATTACAGGAATTAGGGGTCTGAACTCATCCATGTCGTCCTAAATTTCAATATGGTTTCTTGAGTAACTCGTAAAAGTATTTTAAATTTTCTGTATTTATTTATCAATTCAGACAAAGACAATTAAGTAAATTCAACAAACGTACTCGTATCGTTAATGCAAATTGTTGTACTTTAGGCAAATCCGCAAAAACTCGAGTGCACTTAATAATAGTTTTGTAATACTCATTTATAAGAGGTTCTATTGCATCCGCGTCTACGTAAATTAGGGGATTGTCAAACCACACCTCACGAGCTTTTAGGAAATCTACAAAAAACCATTAAATAACTTGAAAAGACAAACTCAAAGTCATAAACCAATACAAAAACAATTGCTCTATTTTACTGTAACGATAATGTCAATAGCTTATAATTTTATTTTAATTATTTAATTACTACATAATGGTAGGCTTCGTCTCACCCCGTGATGTACCACCTTTTAAAAAAAATCAGTTTCGCTGATGTCCTAGACTACCACATCCCCTCTCGCGAATTACAACGAAACTATAGCTTCCTATATTTGTGGATGGTCGTAAGCAACAATACGACTAACCAGCAGAAAGACATAAAGAAATACTGAACCATAATCATATTTATGTAAAACTTACCAGAAGCAGTGACCCACAAATTTCTGTATGGTTCAAATTCTTTTACCAATTTATTAAGATCGGCAAAAGGTACTACAGGCTGTCCGAACAACTTTTGTCTTTGATTTAGAATTCTTCCCCAGTCCTGTGAATCTTTCATTCCTTTCCAAGCTTTTTTGATATCGTTAGCTATTTCGTGCACCTAAATTTTCGAATAAATTAATTTCATATATAGTTGACTATGGTACAAATATCTTCATCTACCAAATGTTATAAAAATAGTACCTTAGCAAAATCATTTTGTAAGGTTAACGCCATACATTGAGATGTAAACATATCAATTTTGTCAAAAAGAGTCTGTTCATCTTGTTGGTGAAGCTTCCAGAATTTTTCTTGTTCTTCTTCAAGAAAATCTGTGGTTACGTCAATCTAATTGACAAATTATTTTACACTTAGCACTATATTTTTACTCCATTGTAACGCATTTTTTTTAAATAACATTAATCGTTACCTGTTTTGTAATATTTAAAGGCCATCCAATAGCTTCCCATAAACATCTGAAGTCTTCATTTTCAAGAGGTGTGAAAAAGACGTCCAGTACTTCATAATCCTAAAATAGTCTTTTTATTTACGTCTAATAACATTCATAATATTATTCGTGTTTAATTTACTTCATAAATAAAACCAAAAACAAAACTGATTCATTAAATGTTTTCCTATTTTCCTAATATACTAAAAAATTACACACAATCATATAACTAACACAATTTTTCGCACACACACAAGCACTGAAACAAGTTGCTTACTGTGTGAACTTTCTTCATGATATCCTCTTGTGTCTTCAATGCGAAAGGTATCGACTCCATCCATTCTCGTATCTCAAATATGTGTTCAATTGTATTCGGCTTTTCACCTAATTTCCTCATAATATTTTTGTATGCTTGTATAACATCATCTAGAACTAAACGAACTTCTTCTGCCCACATTGTTAAAAGCGCCTTCATTATATCCGCCCGTTTAGTTACCAGCATTTGCTTAAATCATTACAATTAAAAAAATAATAGCAACGATTTATTACAAATAAAAATTAGTAAAGCGCCGCAGAAAGTTACAAAGAACAATAAACACAAGCTTTTGCGTATTCTAGCATCAACCAGGTAAAACTACTCACTATCCTATAAAAAAAATCACTAAAGTCAGTTAATTAACCTTTAAAGTGTCAACGTTGATAGCAAATGGACCTATATTAATATATTGTGGTAGACGCCAAATTAGATCTTGTTTAGCGTCGTAATGTAATTGGACTTCCTCACGGGTCTCCGATGCAGAATGCTTTTCTAGTCGGTAATTCCTAAAAAAACAATATTTAATAAAAATCACTACTATAATAGTTATAATTTTGTTCAAGGAACTTGAATTAATACTGTTACAATTGATCATTAATAATATATAATAATAATATCAGGACAAATTACACACATTGATCTAACCCCTAAGTAAGCAAATTATTTGCTTGTGTTAAGGGTGTTAGACAACGATACAAATACATAGAAATACACATATAAATACTGAAAATATATTTAATAAACGACCAAACCCAGAAACACAGACATCTATGCTCATCACATAAATGCCTGTCTCCGCCGGGAATCGAACCCGAGCCCCATAGCGCCGTGACACGTTAGGCGTCTGCGCTAACCACTTGACCAACGGGGCGGTTGATCATTATTTATAACAGTTCTTTTAAAGTTCTATAGCACTAACTCGACATATTCTTCGATGTCTAACTTATAGATTTCCTTATAACAGTCGTATTGGTGCATATATGCTATCAGAGGTATTATCGCCTTCCTGTACGCTTTCAGCAACCTTTCTCTGTAATCTACTACGTTTGGTTCCATCAGCCCTTTGAAAATGATAATAGGTAATTATAATTAATAATATAACGAAATAAACTAGTCTAATACACGAATTGTCAAACGTATTTAACAAGTAATATACCTTACTTTCCAATTCAAAATTAACTAACGACAAAAATGTTTATAAGGCAATATAATCAAAAATTTATCTCACCAATGGAAGTAAGAAATAATTCCTTATCAAATACCAGGCCGGTCATAATCTTTGGATGTACTTGGGGTATGAAATGACACCGGAACAACATCTCACGGAATAGGCGCTGGATCACTATCTGTTTTAAAATAAATATTTTTCAACTACCCAACATTGTAGAAATAACTAACCTAAAAATACAAACAGAATACAATTTCAATCTCACACATGGTAAAGGCTGTCAAAGGGATACAAATGACATTCAATTAGCGTTTCAATGGATTGACGTTACAGATACATTTGTTAGGATCAGAGGGCATAAGAGAAGAGGTATTGACTAATCGAATAGAATTACAAATCTTAACGTCATGTCAAACCCATACAGTGAATAGGGGTAATAAATCTATATCGCTTACGGTTATACATTTAAGCTAAATCGATAACAGCTGAGTCTGATTGGCTTATAAATAATACCGTGAGGAAACCAACACAATTTCAATCAAATTCTAAGGTATGAAACTAGTCAATCTGAATTGATTGATTGAATATCTGATAAAGAATTAAATAAGAATACGATTTCTTGTAATCAAAATATATTCTAATATATCTATAACCTCAAACTGTTCAGGTGGAGTGGTATAATATGGTCCGTCAACTGACATCATAAGATGAAAATAGAACAGCGTGGTAGGAGTGCGAAACGGTGTATTGATGAGGTCAGTGGGATCCCACTCATAGTCTTCTTCGCACCCATACGTGCATAGGCAAGGGGTCTCACATAATGCCACAAACATTGCCATGGATTGCTCCAAGCAAAACCGAAGGGCATACTGAAATTGCAGAAAAATTATAAAACAACAGCAAGAACAATTATATTTTATAATAATACAAAAATCAATATATATTAAAAAAAAATTAATCTACTAAAATTATAAATAACTTATTCATATGTAAAATAATTAATAAACCACATTAAAATTTTCTGTATAATCAAAAGTTTTTTGCAAATTTACCCTCTTTACCTTGATTAAACCTTTTACATTTTGCAACAAGCCAATATCCATAAGCCTATAACCAATAACCTTGAAAGCGTAATTAACGTTTGGAGAGATTATTCACCTGCATGCGAAATCTGACGAGTTGCATGAACCTACTAAGCTTGCTGATGCCGTAGAAATCCCATTTCTTTTCGTAAATATTAAACCACCTGTAAATATTTAACATAAATGACCACATAATCATTCGTTCTTTTTTCTGAATGGCTGATGACCATGACTCCGTCCTCGTAAACTACAAAATGATGTTCCTTATACAAAATATTGATTCAGAACTTCTATACGTAGGAAAAAAATAGCGTTTGCAGCATTAGTTTATTTTAAATGCTCTTTCAAATACCACTTTCGACAGCCGATATAGTTTATAAAAATATGAAAAGTATTAAAAGTATCAAACTTAAAATCTTTCTAGTATGATTAATTGATTTTAAAAACCTTTTATGTGTAAATGTTACCGAAATTAAATGTAATATATTAAAAATATACCCCTTGCCGACGTCCCTATAAGACATTCGTATCGCATGCGCAGTCGCGTTCAACCATGTTATGTTCAAGTACTTTAACATCTGTTAAATAAGTATTAATACACTATAATTATAAATATACTAGGTATATATGTAGAGCACATATGAAATTATTATCACTGTTATCATTTGAAATAATTAAATACACAAAAAAAACGATAAACGATGTAGGTATTTAATACAGTTACTAAAATTAAGAAATACATTTTCATATTGGAAGTTAACATCACGTCATATTAACCGTTACCTTAAAAATAATATACTTTATTATTATTAGTAAAGTTACCATGGAAGTACAGTGTTGTTGCACCGCATCAAATTCAGCGAGACTGACGTTCCTACCGTAGTTTGTTGTGAAAAACAACATGGCCTCCACCTAGAACATATAACATTTGAGAAAATGTTAAAAAACACTAAACGTTTTATATGTCCCATGTAATACATAGGAGAATATTAATGAATTTGGTTTGTTTCGAGATCTCAATACATCGGCTAATATCTTCATTCAACTCTAATACATGACGTTGGCAACAGATTATATATAAAAAGGATAAGTATAATAGGTAGGTAGGATAGTAACCCAATGACCTAGTTACTACACTTTCACATAAAGTAATTAGCTATTTAAGCAGTGTTTTGTGTGGTGTATGAGAGACCCGGAAGCTGTAATTATCCGCCTTCCTCTCGCCATGTCCCATTATCTTATTTCCATTTGTAACCTTCCTTATGCTGGGGTTTCTTGGGGGTGTTCATTGTGGACAGTAAAAACATACCATTAGTTTTACGATTCACATGTTTTCACCTTTGCATATAAAAAACAGTATCGAAATGTCGAGAAATTGATTCTAAATTAATAGTCAAATATATGGTAAATTAAATATTGACAAGCAATGAAAATAATATAGCAAAACAAATTGTGCAAAACAAATATTCCGAGAAATTAAAAATAATAATTAATAGACATTAATGCACAACTAGTTGAAATAGTTTATTTTTTGACGTTTTGGAATGCCCCGTTGGTAGAATGTTTAGCGCAGACGCCTAGCGTATAGCGACGCAATGGAGCTCGGGTTCGATACCCGACAGGGACAGGCATATAGGTGATGAGCGTAGATGTCTGTATTTCTGGGTTTGGTCGTATATTAAATATATTGTCAGTATTTTTAATGTGTATTTCTATTTGTATTGTTGTCTAACTCCCTTAACAAAGCAAATAATTTGCTAATTTAGGGTTTAGATTCATATGTGTAATTTGTCCTGTGATATTATTATTTTATTTTGTATTTTTTAATAATAGTATACCTAATAATTAAAACACTATGAACCTTGAGACACTCCTCTACAACAAGGTGTATGCAGCTTACTGACTCCGTGAGCACATAGAGAGAGTTCCATTGATTGAATTTGACTCGCTCTGCGAAGTCCTCCATTTCACATAGATAACGACCTGGAGAAATAATATGCACTTTTTAATAAATATCTTTAGTGTAACAGGAATGAGAGTAGATAGATAATGTTTTCATTTATGGAGTATACAGAACTTGTCGAAGGTAGGTTTTTTGCCAATAGTGTTTTTATTTTACTACGTAGGGTTTCAGTTTTTATATATAACTTCCTATTACATACATGAATGAACATCCATCTTTCTACTAGATCAAAAATACAGTTTGAAGTTTCACATAAATCTGATCAACTATTTACTTTGTATTTAGTGATAAAAAGTAAATTACAATATAAAAGATACACTCAAGTGCACTTCTTTCAAACAATTGTTACTCTATAAATAGTATCCATATTTAATATAAAATGATAATATAATATTATTAGTGAGTTAGTAACAATGGACCTTAATTTAGTGTAGTTAGTAGCGGCATGTTATTAAAATTTATAATTACTAGCCAATGTATAAATATTGGACAATCTATTTGGATACCTATAGTTTAGTTAAAAATGAGATATTCATATACATAATAATATTTACCGTAATCTGGAACAGGTGGAACGTAGTCTTTGCTTGGAGGATCAACAAAGTTATACAAATTTGGGTATTTCTGTATTGTATTGATTATCTTCATTTTTCCTTCCATCTTTCTATATAGGAGCTCGGCCTGTATAATGTTAAACTTCCATTTTATATTTCTTTAAATAACTATAAGACAATAACATTGATTACATAGCATTTCATAAGTAACTTATTAAAAAACATAGAAGTATATGTGATCATACGTATATGTGATCATACACATCTATGTCCGATCGAATAAAATATATATAAACAAAGTAGATCTGGATTGAAAAATCATCCAACCAAAACTCTGCCATTTGTATAGATTTGGCATTTTAGAAACTAACAAATTTTGTTAAGATATTTTGTTCAACTCTAAAATATAATAACTCACCTCCTGCTTCAATGTTTGTAAATGATCTTCATCCACATCTTTTGCCTGACGATGTATGAGCACCATCTTGAGAATATTCGGCATATATTGTAACGGTATTCTTGGAAGACCATCCAAGATAAGGCAATCCAAGTATAAGTAAAACCTGGTTGAAAAATATTTTTCTGAAGTAGGCAAAAAAAGGTGAACGTTTAGTGTCGTTAATTCTAATACTTCTCGCCCATGGGTCACATGGGGTCACGGATCATTGCAAAATACATTTATTTATACTTAAGTATATTTATTATGACAGAACCCTCTTAACCGTTCCGAACGTAAGAAATTTCTATCGTTAAATTTTCATTTAATTTCAAAACTTAACAAAGTTAATTTACCTCAAATTATTTTCCACCTCCTTTCGTAAATTTACGGCAAACTTGACTCTTTCCGCGAACGTTTCTGGATCATCTGCCTTAAACATCAGTCGGATACGAGGAATACTGCAATTACGAAATCCGTTTCACAAATTATATTTAATTCGATATAAATCTTTAATATTAATCATACTTAAAGAATCTTTTAGTTCCATCCAACGCCATCACTTCCCATTTATCTGTAGTTTTATCAAAACTAAACGCAGCCACGTTGGTCCACTGCAAATAGAAGTTATTATATTTGCAACTATCCTTTATAAAACATCTACGCTATAAATATTTATGTATTTATTATTATTTAAAATCTAAATATGAATATTCTCATTTTTTAAAACGATAATATAAAAAATCTGATACAAACATCAAACCCCTAGGGGGTCCTGTCAAAGCAGGCAACTATCACTATTGTAACTCTTCTAAAATGAACTCTCATTCAAAATACTAATAGCATAGCCCTTCTAAAGTAGGTACTACAACTCTTGTATAATTTCGTAAATCAATAAAGTAAGGAAATTGGGTTAAGCCTCGTACCTCATACAAATTATTAAGCATTTGTAACACGTCCGATGATGGTTTGTTAAATTTTCCTTCCTGTTTTGGTAAAAAAGCTAGTCCAGGGCAAGGATACTGCTCGCCTTCAATGAAACCAAGACCAAGCCATTCTTCTGGAATTCTGAGAATTGAATTGAAAAAAATACAAAAGAAAAAATAAAACAAAAATAAAATAAAATCAGAAACAATAAATAAATAGTACTGTTATTATTTTACTAGGTTTTAAATTGTATAATATACATGATATTATTTTATATCACTGCAAAAGATAAACCACTGTATGTGCAGCTTCGGCAACTAAAATCATGGATCCGTTTACTTAAACAATCAGTTACATGTAACTTTTGAAAACAGAAACTTGCACACGACTTTTTAAACGCAACTCACCTACAATCAAAATCAGTGTTATCAAAAAGTTCCAGATCCATTTTTGGATACGGACTGTATAGAGCATAATATTGCTCATCTGTTATAGGATATTCAGAAGGTGGTATTAATATAAAGGGTTGTACTCCACGCTCCCGAAGCATTTTCTATAACGTGACATTAACTTCAGTATTTACAGCGTGTTATATTTTTTCATATAACTTCTATTATACAAAATATATTAACTCAAAATATGTATAAAAGATTAATTCAATAATATGCCACAGATTTTACAAAAAATATAAAGTAAAATGGAACTTTGCGGGATATTAAAAGTAATGTTCGTGTTAAAACTACTTTTAAGTTCATTTTTCGCAGTTACCTTAATATTTGCAGCAAGAAATTTTCTCCGCAGTCTTTCAATTTTCACAAGTCTAGGAAGTTCTTTTGGTAAAACAACGCTCAGAAACTGCAGCTTTGGCACAAATGTTTCAAACGGGAATTGCTAAAAAAAAATATTTTAAGTGAAATCCAGTTTAAATTAAAAATTACTAATTCAATTATGATAGCCTCAATTAAAATCTTGTTTTACTAGATGAACGTAGATTTATAAAACTATGCTTAGAACGAATTTGGAAAATAGTTTCGATCCGTTATATAACACTGCGTAAAACAATTATTCTCTAACAATACTATCATCTTCACTGTAAGTGGTCCATCGTCCTGGCGGAAGTAACAGCTTCGGTTTCTGTGGCTTTGCTAGTGATATCACCATTGGCGCTAATTTATCTGTTTTTGCCTGTTAAATCCAATTTTATATTATTTTCTATTCAAATTCGTGCTTTTCAACACTATGATTATAATTGAACTACTACATTATATATGAACCAATTACTTTAAATTTACTTGTCTACATTTTAATTTTATTACACTTACAAAATCACTAATAGAAGTAAATTTTAGGGCTAGAATTTCCATTTGAGTTGTAAGAGTTTTGGTTTGAAAATGGTATCATTTGAAAGGGGTTGGTCTCCCCTTTCTTTTAATACTATTCCCAGCCTGAGAAAATGCGTAGTTTCTTTTTTATATGTTTTTTTGTGTGAAATAAACTTACCGTGTTTTCACCAATATTAGCACAAAAACACAATGTTTAACACAAGAACACTTCACATCTATGCAATATGTTTATCAATTATTTATATGATATTATCAATTTTTCATTTTAATTTAACAAGAAAAACACAATTCGTAACAACTTTGTTGTTTTAGATTCCCTAATGTTAAATGGCGGCAACTTGACATATGACGTTTGTGATTTAAAATGCTTTTTGAAATAATTAATATTTATATTACTTTTTTTGTCAAAACTGACTCTGTTAACCCCGACTCCACGTAGTCTTGTCTGCCCTACCCCTAGAGTGTTTTTGTAAATCCGGAGGCGCGGAAGGAGGGCAGCCCCCACCCGCCGTTACACTGAGTTCAGTTCAGTGTTACGCAAGGGTGAAGGGGCTGGCCATCCTGAAGCGCCGGAGACGTCACAGAAGTCTTAATTACTTACATTTTAGGTTAGTTTTTACGAAACTTCAAATCGAAATATCTCCAAAACTAAACATTTTCTCACAATAAAAATGGTGTCAGGGGATAGGGCTTCGACCCCTCTTTTCTCCCTATCCCCCGCTCCCTTCTATTCTTACAACTCAATTGGAAAGAGTTACCAATTTTATTTTAATAATAGAAACATCTTGAATTTATATATAATATATATAATGATATATTAAATTATTTATACTTTAAGATAAATAAAAGATACGATTGAGATTCTTTTTATATATACATATATTTCGTTTAAAATGAAAGTAAACATACCTGTAGCAAAAGTTTCATTCTCTTCTTAGCAAACACTTGTTTAGGAGTTATTTCCTTCGTCATGTCTGATACCAACTCGGAGTAATATCCTCGCTTAGGAATAGAATCTCTATCAAGGTTATCATAGATCACATCGTGGCGTTTTATCTTTTTCTTCTTACTGTGCATTATTATATTTAAAATACCAGCTGTGAGATATTTATTTAGTAATTTATATAAAATCAACTTATATTTGAAGTTGTCAGTTTCTTTTAAACGCTTGTCTTTTATAGTTTTTTCTGTTATCGCCAGGTACAAGATATTCAAATATTCAAAAGAGATTTATATAAATTATTATTTCGCAAATAAACAAAAATAACATCTTTGGTAAGACATTATCATAATAAAACCATAATCAAGATTTACTGCTCTTTTTACTGTTTTTTATATACAGTGGACGCCGCTTATTGTGATCACAGTTAATGTTATCAGCCGGCTATTGTTATCAAAAATGGTCGGTCCCAAATTTCTCCTTAGCAATACATTTGAAAAAAGTCGCTTATTGTGATCAAAAATCGCTTATTGTTATCGATTTAGAAGACGATACGACGATTCGATACGACACCGAGCAACAAACTTAAAAAAATTATACTATTTTGAGAATTATATTCAAATCATTATGAATAAAAACAAGTGTCAAACAACAATAGATCGATATTTCAAATGAATCTTATGTTAGAATATTTTTAATAGTGTAAATAAATAGAAAATTTGAGCAAACAACAGAATTTCTTATTATGAAACTTAATATGTACTTAAATCCCCCAACAAGCATGAAAAAGTACCATCCGCATAATGTTATCATTCGGTTATTGTTATCAAAACGGGCTGGCTAAAAGTGATCACAATAAGCGGCGTCTACCTGTATATTATCCTCTACTTGGTTTTTCTTAAACGTTAAATAAATATGTATAAACATGTATTGACTTTCAATGCGGCCATCTATCAGTACAGACTTACTCTTAATATGTTATATACCAAATATATTATATACCAAATACTAATTATATACCAAAACATAACTTATTTACTTATATATATATAACATATTATTATGGACTCTATTCTTACACGTTGTCAACTGATTTTTCAATTGTAGCTGCACTGTTGCTGATATACTATCTTGGGCGGTCACTGAAAATCAGCGTTGGATCTCGGTGGACGCTAAGCGTCCTTCGGTTTCAACATAGGCTGAGTGATCTACCTTTTTGTGTCGGTACACTGCTGTGAAAAATGTTATTGTTATAAATTGTGTATTGTATTTTATGTTTTTTTTTTTTATATTGTTTTATTATTATTATTATTTTGTTTTTTATTTTATTTTGTTTCTTTTTTTTTACCATGTACCTAAGCAGTGTCTGGCATAAATAAAGTTTTTTTGAATTTGAATTTGAATTTGAATTTGAATAATAAAAATGATCGTCTATTGAACAGTGGAGTCTTAGTGAGAGGAGAATTTTATTCTCAATTCTTGCTGCAAGCAACATAATACTATGTATAATCTAAGGAAAAACATAGAACAGAGAAAGCAAACATAGATTAAAGGAGTATAACGCTTTAGTATATATTTTCTTCTGTTCCAACGTTTTTCCTCCTTTACTTAAGATCAAAGAAGATAAAGATAAAATATCAAAGCTAAACAAAATAAGATAGACTCATTTGATAACGGTAATCGTAAAAGTTTTCAAAATAAAACGATCAGTAGAATAGGGAACAAAATACTGTGTTTATCTTAAAAACATTTATATAATCTGAAAATTAAATTATGACTAAAATATTCTGGTTCTCTAAATCTATTTGTACCTAAATCATTCAAAGTTTGTTTACTTGAATATCTGTTTGCTTAAGGTCTCAGATTGTTAGCACTTGTCTTCTTGTTGTTCTGAGAAACAAATGAATGATGGTTGGTTGCTTCTCTCGGACAGCTTTCAGAAGTGATATAGTGTTATAAAGTGATATAGTGATGCAATATTAAGATTTCCTTAGAGTAGTAATATGAATAATTCTTTAATTATGTAATAAGGTAGGACTATTACTTACTTAATTAACTTGCTACATTATATAACAATGTAAGATTAAAAAAACTACAAAAAAAAAATTGTTTTGTTGTTAATATTGGCTTATGAAGCGAATCCAAAAAGTATTGGCTTTTAAAAATAAAAAATAAAATCCTATTGGAAAAGAAAAGAAAGTGTTCTATGGACATCCTTAAAATATAACCTTAACAAATAAATAAATTCATAATAAAACCTTACACAATTTTCATACAAATCCTTCTAGGCGTTGTTTCATGATTTGTGACCACACGAACACACAAACATACATACATTTAAAAATGAATGTTTATGAAGAAAATATAAGGCTGTTCAAAAATAGAAAATATATATAATTCCAAAGGTTTGTTTGCTTCTATAGAAATATATAAAATTAATTTACGATATTATAAACGAAACCACAATTAATTTCCGGTGAAGGTAGTAATAAAATAGACAAATATTATTATTATAACCAAAATTATTTTGTTTAATCCACAATTGATAATTATCAATATTTATGAATAGGTATATCTTTTAATGATGCCTATTATTTTTTGTTTATAACTTGCTAATGACATTTATTTTAGACTGGAAAAAGATTATGTAAGATCTGTCCGTACGTACTATTTATTTGTATTTTATATAATGTTAATCAAATTACAGAAACATTAGCTTTAGTTGGTATTGTTTAATATAAGATATGCATAAGTTAAGCAGTTGCACAGATAACGTAAGAGATTCTTGAGAGAGAGAGGAATTATTATATTTAATTATATACATTATTAATAAAATCCTTTACGACACTTATTGGACAAGGGTCTGTACCGTTAAAGATAAAAGTATAAATTTAATTTTAAAAAAAGTAAAGTATAGGTACTTTTGACATAAAAATGGCTAAAACATGAATGTAAATAGTTAGAATGAGACACAAAATATTAAAAAATATATAAAATAACTTATAACTTCATGATAACAATAAAATCTATATTTAAATTTTTATTTTACTTTTCTTCAAATGCTTATAATGACAATATTAAGAAAAATTATATAAATATAGAATGAAAAGACCGATACAGGCAGGGATTCGAACCCGCGACTACTGGGAAACCGTCCCGTCGCTCTACCAACTGAGCTACCTTATCGCTGTTTGCCTCGGCGAATTAAGCATTCTATATGTAATCGTCTTTATCGGGACGGTGGTGACATCTATTAGGTTTTTTCGAAAATCCTAACCAATGTTTTTAACTTTGCAGTATAGATAAACATTGAAAAGATGCCACAACCGAAATGAATGTTTGAAAATATCTATAAACATGTATAGCCATGTTAAGCTTATTTAAATTTATATAAATATAGAATTAAAAAAACCGATATGGGCAGGGATTCGAACCCGCGACTACTGGGAAACCGTCCCGACGCTCTACCAACTGAGCTACCGTATCGCTGTCCGCCTCGGTGAATTAAATATTCTATATGTGATCGTCTTTATCGGGAAAGGGGTGACATCTATTAGGTCAATATCCTAACCAATGTTTCCCTGACCTGACGAAATACATCGGTATTTTTTTTCATTCTATATTTATATAAATTTAAATAAGCTCAACATGGCTATACATGTTTATAGATATTTTCAAACAATATTAAGAAAATCATTCGTACGCAAAAGACAAAACATTTCGACCCACTTCATGAATGACATCATTTAATTAATGTAAGTTTGTCAAAAGCTTCCCGAATATATCTTAATCTTATATAATTATAGCAATGGTTAAAAAAATATACCAAAAAGACAAGCTTGGGTACAGATAAATTATTTTATAAAAGAATGCACTCTAAAGTATAATTTATGTATCATAACTATGCAGCGTCTTGAATAAGTAATAAGATAAAGCAATAAATATATCTTCAATGTTTCACTGAGTACAACAGCGTGAAGTCTAGAAGATATTGCCTTTTTATCTTCAGATAAGTCTAGCGTTAAACTTTTTGTGCAAACAGACAAAAGCGTCAGCGAATTTAGCTGATAAAATTGTAACGAGGCCATTTTATTCGACAAAGTTTTTTAAAAATAAGTGAGGCTATGTGTTATGTTATATACATGACAAATAACGCTTGATAGTTTTTATTTCGTATGTTTGTTTGTTTGTTTTCGCACCTCATAATAACTAAAATTCGGAATTTAAAGAAATTCGTAATACTTTAGAAACGGTTATATTTAGATGTATGATTGTGGCTGCAGGACCTTTTTTTTACTTTATAGTTAATTAATAACAATAATATCAGGAAAAAATTCACAAATTGATCTAACCCGGAAGCAAATTACTTGTATAATTAAATGACGTTTATTAAATGTAAAGTAATTTAAAATAATAAGTCTTCTATTACTGGAAGGAGAGTATAAAGTAACCCATTGTTTTCCAGTATTAGTTTTCTAAATTCTTGTCACTTGTACCACACCCGTCACGTGCAATACATTCGCAATCCTTGTATTTTAAAAAAGATCTGCAATTTGACACATTTTTAGTGTCGTTGTTTCCTCGAAACTGAGACTGACAAATACATATTATATAAACTAGCGCTTTAAGAATATTTATCAATGACCTGATTGTGATTATAAATAAATCATTTTGGATTACTGTTTTCTTTATATTCTGACTATAGTCACCTAAGAGATACTAACATAGCTACGAAAGATCGTCTTATAAGAAGAGATATATTACATACAAATTATTGTTATAGTGAGCGGCAATAAATATTGCACATCGACCTTTGGAAAGAGACAATCGGCTAATTTCGGCTTCGTAGAGCATTATCTCTGTCGCACGAAATTTAAACAGTATGGTAACTATAAGGAGCTGTTAAAACAAGTATAATTTGCTTCTATTGATAATTATTTTTATTCTTTGTATAAAAGCCACAAATTTTTCTATAAGTGGTGGCTTTAAGCTGGGGTAAAATAAAATAATATAAAAAAGACGTGTGACACTCGGAGACTGCCGCGGTAAAGCTATTGCATAGCATTTTTTATCAACTTATGCAATTATAGTTATTTATTTATTTATGTAGTTGTTTTTTTTTTTGATGTTAATTCAAGTTGTGTAACTTGCGTGTGCGTGGTGATCTATAAAAAAACTTTCTTTTAGTGAATAAATTACTCATTTATAGGGTTTTCCTACGCTATATAGGATAAAATTTTAAATAAGAATGGTATAATTTCTCAATTTAAATTCCTATTTTAGTCCTATTTAAATGAGAAATTATCAGTGCTATGTAATACCATAAAAAGGTTAATAATATTAACAGATAAAACGTTTTTAACCTTAAATCTCAGGAATAAAGTTCAATTACGATTGTTAAATTCTTGTACTCAGGGTACTTGTAATTCTTTTGTCATTGCCATAACAGAAAGTCATTGAAATGAAAATCCTTGTTGAAAAAAATACATTTGTACAAGTAAAAGATTTATTTTAAACTAAACATGTGAATGTATGTAATGCGCTTACGCTATTAATAAATGATAGGTACATAATACTGGTGTGTTAGGTTATTTTCGTTACGGAATTTCTGGATTCGGTCTCCACGCTCAAGGCCCGCGATAGAAGCCATGCAATAGCTTAACATGCTTACATTATGTTCTCGTAATTTATTATTTAGGAAAATTATAACTGTAAATAATAAAGACCATTATAGCTATTCTTGAAATGAGACTTTGTAATAATAATAATTCTAATTCTCAGCTACTTCCATTCACCATCTGTGCTCTCAAAGAGGTCAATATCACTGTCACTATCAGCTGTATTTATCACTAGTCCATCAGTGTAATTGTCTAAACTGTGTTGAACGCTTCTATATTCATTTTCACATTTGATTATATGATCGCAAACCTTTTTCCACTCTTCAGCGCCGATGTTTGATGTTGGCTGTCAGTGGTTTATTCTTGTTTAGTTTAATTTACGAATTCATATAGTTATTTACATATTTTCTCCGTTTTGTTGAAAGAAAATATGACCTAATAGCAAAAGCAATGTCCTACATTATAAGGGGCTGTAAATCCCATTCTTTCCAGAATGAAAATTAAGTTCAAAACGTAACCTTCCATCGGTAAGTGATCGAACATGGTATTTTTTTTACGTTGTTCTTCATTACAATAAACTATTTTTGTTTTTTAAATGGTTTACAAATTATAAAGATATCTATGTGCTATATCTAGGGATTATTATTATAGATTTCCCGTGGACGTTAACTGACGACCGATATGGATCGACACGATTGCACAAAAAAATTGGGAATAGAACCATTTTAGTCCGCAATATTTTAATAACTAATATTTAATAGTTTAGAAAAATAAGGCTGTAGTTTTATTATAATTTATTTGTCGTTTCTTTTATAAGACGTTCTCAAAGTGGCGAATAAAAAATTAAAAATATGTGTTAACCTGACCCTTTTTTTTTTAATTTACTTTCAATAAATGTTTTTGATTTTGTTTTTCTAGTTTATTTGTCGTATTGATTATTTTTAAATGCTACCTTAGTTATTTTCTAGAACGGAATATAGCTGAACGTTATCGCACACGGCAAAATCCTCTAGGTGATAGTACTTATTGATGTATATCGTTCAAGCAAGTGATGGAAAGCACTTAAACAGCCTTTTAAAAACAGTAGGTACTACCATAGAGATAAGGATCACTATCGATATCGCGGATAAGTTTACACAATGTTACATCACTAGAAAAAAAATTGTTGTCTACGGCAGTGTACGCCTTAAACATATGAAGCTCCTTCTATGCTTTAATTATTATTTTGAGAAATAGGTAGTGTGGTAGATAATGCTCTACGAAGTCGAAATCAGCCGATTGTCTCTTTCAAAAGGACGATGTGTAATATTTATTGCCGGCTACTGTATTACAACGTCTTATTTTAAGAATGGGTATAATGGTTTTTATTATGTGCAGTTATAATTTTCCTAAATAATAAAATTAAAAAAAAATAAAAACCATGTGTATTAAATTATATTACTCCCCAATTAAAATAACCACTTATAGAAAAAAAAATGTTTTTATACATAAAATAAATATAATAAGAAAAGAAGAAAATTATACTTGTTTTAACAGCTCCTAGTACATATACAGGAATGATTGTTTTTCTTGCGACAGTGATAACGCTCTATGAAGCCGAAATTAACCGATTGTCTCTTTCCAGAGGTCGATGTGCAATATTTATTGCCGGGTACTATACATAAAAATGACGTGAATGACGTAATTCGTATAACAATGATGTATATATATAAATTTACTTATTATTTTTAGGCTTAAAATATGAAACAGTTGTTTCGTATACAAGATGCTGCAGCACAACAATAATATTTTAATATTAATATTTTTATTTTATTATTACTAATATAATAAAATGTCATTCTTTCAATTTTATAACAATTCTTCTTAGAAAAGTATCTACTCAATTGTTTATTGCATTGTCCAACGAGTTCTATATATAATCGAGGACTGTAAAATCTGTAAATTCAGGATCATCTTATGTTACCCATAACAAAATAATATGACCGGTAGAATTAGAATATGCATATTACATAATATATAACATAAAATTTATTGTCATAATATCACATGAGGCATATATTTCATTTAAGTGTGTCATAATTTTGACATAAAAGTACTACGTCTTGTTTACGATCTATTATAATCTCTTACTGGGAAAGGATTTATTTTTGGATGTTATTATTGAGCTTTTAAGTAGGAATCTACTTTGAATAATATTAACAACAAACAATTAAAGTAAAAATATGTACAAGTAAGCTAAGCCGCTAAAACTAAATCACCGTTTTTCAAAATTAATATTTTATGTTTTTCTTAATTCAAAAAAAATGTAATTCAATAAACAATACATTTAAATGATCTTTCGAATACGGTTTTACTTTGGAACAAATCTTATATGAACGCCATTTGGTTAGACCACCCAAGGAACAGCTGATAATAGCGTTGGCGAGAAAACAACAATTTTGACGAGGGCAATAAACTATACCATATTTCACCACAATCCGTCAAATTAAGCAAATCACGTAAGCAATTACAATGGACAGAATTATTTATAATAAACCTATTACGAAAAGTGTAGCTATTGTTCAATCTTATGATTGTTCAATATTATCAATCAAACAATCAATCAACAAAGGATCATCTTAGAACTAGTTTAAACCAAACTGACTGCATTCAGTCTTAGAATGGGAACAAAGTGAATTATAGTCTTTTTCTACTTCTCCTTTATGGCCTTTATGAAAAAATAAAAGGTAATTGTAGCAAATCCTGAGCAAGGTATTTGCCGACAACATTATTATGTAAAATATATTCAAGTTGTTCTTTTACACTTTAAGCACTTTAACCTTAGTATAGCTCTTCGTCAATTTTAGTATATTCTCAACAAATTATTATTTTCAACGATGCTCCGATCCTCATAAATTAATTTGGTAAAGCTAACAACCGATAAAGGGATTAAATGGTAAGAGTAAATCAAGACAGATCAATGTCAAGTGGTTCTCCAAACAAAGTCAATTCTCTTTCATGACCTGACTTAACATTACAATAATGGAATTAGTTGTTGAATGTGCGAATTAAATTATTAAATATTCCTGAGAGATAAACAACGTAGCTATTATTCACCGGAGTATATTTATCACTGATCATCACATGATAATCTTGTTTGTCACTAGTTACATTATGATTGTGATGATGATACTTATGGTGGTGATAATTTAAAAAAATATATAAACACTTCTTTCTGCATGTTAGTATGGAATATTTGTGTACATTATAATCAAAATTATTAATCAAGCATAAAGTATGTACTTCACTTCAAGAGCCTCCAATTTTTCAATAATAATGTCATAGATGTCATTATGTCGACTACGTTAAAAGACTAACAAACAATACTATCCTTATGACAATGTTTAGAAAATTGTAGCAAAAAGTAATAAAAAGCATAAAGTAGTGAGCGTTAAACCACGTTGACATATAATCTGTAAAGAAACATAACCTACAAAAAATTGTAAGCTATTCAGCATACTTGTACAAATATCACCAAAATAAAAAATATTGAAGCTGTTACAGCAGCGTGCCGACCATTTGTAACTTGATGCTGACTATTTATTATGGAATCCGTTCTATTTGTCGAGTCAGGAAGAGGATTTTATGAAAAATTGTAAGAAAGAGCTACAGAACTACTTTAAAAAATGTTTTTTAAATTATAAGAATGTACCTAGAATGTTTGAAACAAATAACAACAATAAAATATTAATATAATAATAAATTTGAGTCTTAATGAGTCAAATCAAAGTGAGTGAACAAAGACGTATCTATATCTATACATATAATAAGATTGTCACTTATCCATTTCTGGACATGGAAAATATTAGCAAAAAACATCATAGAGGGCCTTTATAAGAGCAAGAGAACCCAAAACAATGGTTTTTTCAGTGTGTCTGTATGTTTGGGCACGCTAATCTCAGAAACGGCTTAACCAATTTGAATGCGGTTTTCAGGGATATATTGTCATGGGATTCACTTTATATATATATATATATATATATATATATATATATATTTCTACAATCGGTTAACAAATAAAGTAGTTAATAATTTCTTATTGTTGTACCATTGCTGCTTACCAGTTTGAAGGTTTATAAGGAGATAAGGGTATCACTAAACACCTGCTTAACTAATCACTTAACACCTGGTTGGGATCTCTTGTTATAGATAGGAACACTAGTGTTAGGTTCATATACACCTGGGTTGGCTTTATTAGCGGGTGGAATCTCTGGGAGTGTGAATAATGATTGACAGTTTTATCTTTGAGTATTATATAATTGTGTTTGATTTGTTCTTTTGTGTAATACTTTTATTACTAAAATAGTTTTTAGTTAATAAGATTGGAGGCTTCGTTATTAAATTATCTGTTATGAATAAAAAAATTATCTGATTTTTTACCTTTATTTTATAATTTACTAGCAAATTCGTAAAAATTTATATTTTATCTTAAAGTAGAAGAAGAATCTTGTAAATCTGTTGATGAAAGGGATATCAACGTTGCTCTGTGATCATTATGAAATCAATCTATTAATTATCAATCCCTTAATTTTTTGATTCAGAAATATATATGATCAGAAATATTTATAAGGTATTTGAAAATATTTATAAACATATATAGCCATGTTAAGCTTATTTAAGTTTATATAGATATAGAATGAAAAATAAACCGATACCAGGGATTCGATACGGGATTCGCGGGTACCAGTAGTCGCGGGTTCGAATCCCTGCCCGTATCGGTTTATTTTTCATTCTATATTTATATAAAAAAATATATATAAGGTATCCAAATATTATTTATATTATTATAAATATTCATGAAATATACTTATTTTCAACTATGTCATGTTTTTACATACATATGTGTTTCTTAAAGGTATTGCCTGGTTTGACTTATAACTTAATTTGGGACCCACTATTGTGTGTCTTATGTTCGAAATATTTGGTGAAGAACGAAAACTAATACCAAAGACGGACCAACAAAGAAAAATACCGTACATAGATTGAATTTCTCGATGAAGAATTTTTCACTTCATAATACTCTTTCCCTTTTTATATAAAAAAAAATATCAAATAATTCGAACTACCCTCGGTCTGTGGTACCGATATTTATTACTTAGTATATTATTTAATCCTTACAATATAAATACTTATTTGTTGCTACCAAATCACAATAAACATTTTGTAATGGATTATTTCACTATACTTGAATTAACTATTTTTAAATGCCGAGTTCTACTGAAACTTTTATTCGAATTGCTCCATAATATATAAACCGCATCTCTTATTTAACTGTTCGAAAAATAAAAGTACTTGTCCTTGCAACTTTAATAATAAGTTAAAAACATGATTAATAAAATAAAACCATAATCCTTTATCAAACCAACCATAGCAGTAAAAACAAAATGCTTTATATACCATGATATTATCTACAATTATAAAATTCAAAAGTTAAAATAATACTCATAATTTTCATTAAACGTAATGCATATAATTATTTTTTGTATTTAAACTTTCGTGAACCATTATTAAATATATATTTATTTTTGTAGCTTACATTGTATGAATTATAATAAACTTATGGTTTTTATTTAAATATGCATTTATTTGTTATAAATTAAATAGTTTCTATTTTGTAGTTTTAGTCTCCAGAAACACATTAGTAGTGAATCATTATTACTAAATATTAAGTATAAATGAATTAAGATAGCTCAATAATATCACAAAATATTTATTTCAATATAATTTGTATGTATATATTTTGTATAATTTTATTTTATTTTATTTTTATTAGTCCAGTCTTTTATTTTATTTTTAATACAATACGTCCAAAATCTAATACAAAATTTGAGGACATAAGTTCTACCACGCTGATCCACTACGGCTGGGTGGGTTAAATATTAACACACACCTAAGCTAGATTTAAATTATACAAAATTTATAACTTAATAAAACATCTATATTCAATTTTACAAAAACAGTTCTCAAACTCCAAAGTGATATACAGACTACTTTAAAGGGTCAAATCTACTCTACCAGACTTAAAATTAACGTCAAGGTCTGTTTCAAATAAACGTCCAATATAAAACGAAAGGGTTTGAAAGTTCACATAAAATTATCCCTTTTCACATAACCCCCAGAACTTGTATTAACAAAAGGGTACAGAAAATTTACGAAGAACATAAGTTATCTGTCCAACTTTGAACAATTTGTCAGTTGAAGACAAAATTAAAAGGAACTTGAATTTTCATGTACATAAATTTTCAACCCCATAATTAACTTTCTTCATCCAAATAATATTATTATTTATCAAATAAAATACATTTCGCTATTTATAAATAACGACAATTTGCCAAGTAATAATAATAATAACTTCATTAAATTCTTAAATTGAAATTCTTATAATTTTATTGTCTAAATATAGTTATTTATATATTTTTATTTAGGCATAAGGTTTCTATTAAAGGACTATCTACAGTTAATAAATTTTATTGATTTAATTATGACATTTAGTAAGGGCGTCATAGAATTAATTCACATAACTTTCTGGTAGCAGTAGATCAGGACCATTAGTATGAGATTTAAAGTTATGAAAACTATAACCGTCTTCGAAATCGTAGAATCAAAACATATAATTATTGTACACTGTATAAATTAAAATCTATTAACAATATTTAATCCCTTAATTTTTTTTATATATATTTGGGATCATTCTATAAATCATACTAAATTTAATTCAATTCATACCGTGTATAATAAACTATGTTTTGATTTTGCGATTTGGTAGTGTCATAATTTTCGTAACGCCAAAACTCGTACTCTTCTTTGTAAAGTGCAAGTTACAGTTCTCACTTCCACTTGCTCATTATAATGTGTAATTAATATCGGCGTTCAATAGTTTTAAATAACTACCATAATCGCGGTAGCTGTACAGTTGTTTTTGAGATAATGGTGCAGACACAAAAACATTTTGTCAGGGGCCTTGCTTTTCTCATGTAGACCTTAATAACCAATTTCGTAACCCACTGAATCGTTAATATCTACAATTATTGATTTATATTAAGTCGTAATCTGGTTATATTTTAACAAAAGATTAAATAAATTAACACGTTTTAATATCATACCAAATAACATCAATAACGTTAACTAGTAAGTAAGCTTACAGTGAATGAAAAATATGCACCTTCCTAGGGAAAAAATGTAGCGTAATTTGTTCAAAAATAAAAAAAAAAACAGTCGTTACATTTAATATATATAAACCAAATTGAAATTAAAATATCAAACAACTTAATTTTCTTCGTCTTCATCTTCCTCTTCTTCCACTTGATTCGCAACTTGAACAAGCTGGAAAATATTACATAATAAATTATTTGTTTAATGCTTCAAATACAGAAGTTTTAATAATATATATCTTTCCATTTTTAAAAAAAGCAATCCAATTAAATAAAATAGGTAAATAGTTTATTTTTTGTTTAAAATCTCGTAATGAAATCTCTGAATAATACAGTGGTATTTTTCCATTTGCTGGTTAAGCCTATAAGCCACGTCAACATTACACTGGGACTCTGACTGACATTAATGGTTTTACGAATATATATCAAAAAAGGATAATGTTTTATTTTTCAAATAGTGAATAGTTTTGATCAAAATTATGAGGACCTTATGTAGTTCATGAGTAGTGCAACTAACTCTGAACTAAAAGCCATGATAAAAATTAGTAACACTATTGTGTTTGTTTTAATCGATTTTTAGAAGAAACTGTTTTTTCAAATTATTATGTTAGATCTTTAGAATATGCAAAAAGTTAATAACTAATCTGTCCTATAAATTATGAATTATTCACATTTATGTTTTGAAATTTTAACGCCGAAGTATTTATTTTCAACTTTGTTTTTGTGATGTATACTTGCTTATGGTATTTTTGTGGTGTATTTTATTATATACTTTTTCTCACACTTTAATAATTTAAAATTAGGTTTACCTCTTCCTCCCGTACGGGTTCATCGTCAGGTGGCAGCTATTGAAACATTTTATTATTAATTCCAAAATATATAAAAAAAATATAAAATATTATATCAAACTAATTACAGAATAGTTAAAGAACTTAAAATGCCTTAAGAAGATTAAAGATAATTTCAATAATTATCTTTTCAATAACATTCTTTAGTGCTTCCGAAATATTATTATATATAGAAAACTAAATGCAAACGAAGTGAGTAGAGATACGATAGCTCGATTGGCCGAATAACAGAATAGTTTTCCAGAGACAACCGGTTTGAATCTTGACCCTAAGATTAATTTTTAATTTATTTAAAATTAGTTCATTTTAACATGGCTAATCATGTTTATAAACAGTTTTAAACACTAAATATTTTTTAGTTTCTAACGAATTATACTATTCTTGCCACGCGGCAATAATGTCCGTTAACTCTTCCAAATACTTCCTTCTCACCTCCTCTTCCTCCTGAACGCTTGGTTCCTCTATATAATCGTCCCCATAACCAACGGGAAACATCTGGAGGCAGTCTCTCTCCCCACTCTCTACATCATGGCTAATATAGCAAGGATTTATCCCAGCCAACTGCAGCAGAGGCAGACTGCGCTTACGAGACACCATCAGAGCGAGGCGGTCCTTACTGTGGTGAATACAGTTAATTACAGTTTGTCTTATATATTAACCGATTTTGAATTTTCTTACGTTATTGACAACGTATACGGACTTCTGATAAATTGTATTGTATTAGATGTCGCCGTGACTCCTTTCAAGTAGAACAAAAAGAAGAAGAAAAGCGTTTTCAATAGTTAGCTACTTTTTCTTAAAAAAAAATATTGTAATACTTAGACATCTTATTCTCATATTATCTTAAGGATATTTTCCATAAAGGGACTATTAATTTCTAAAAGATTTAGGTTTTGGAAAAACTAGAATGGAACATTAATAAAATCGATTATTACCACTTATTTTTTTGCGAGTAATATTTACCTGCTGTTAGTATGAAAATGTTACCATTTTATTTTCTTAAATATATACATTGTTATTATAAAATATAAAGTCAGCCAATAGTATCTTTGTTAGTACAGGGATCGCAAACAATTTTGAATTAAAAAATAAATATTTTAATTACTTATTATATATACTCCAACAATTATTTAAAAGTATATAAATTTTCAGTGTTATTTATTTATAACGATAAACTTGGATATATATTAAGTTCTCAATAATTGAAACGGTGAAAGAAATGTTGCGTTACTAAAGAAAAAAAAAATATGTGAGAAAATGAAATTTCAAGTCGTACAAAATCATTTGACCTTTTATTGACGGCAACCTTTTCATATTAAAATATTTAATACAAACATTTATATATTTGAATATTTAATACAAAAAATATTCAAAGACAAGGAAGTGGCTAAAACATTTTGGTTGTAACGTATTAGGACTGAATGAATGAAATAAATTACTTACTGTCGCCTCACTCTAATCATTCGATCATATTGTTTTATTGTGAACGCGACATGTTCTGCGCCAGACGGTTCTTCTCCCACAAATATGCCATACTATACACACATTGAAATGTTATAAAAGACATTTAGTGCTAGCTTACAAGACTGTTAGCTTTTTTTATCATTTGCAGATGTAAATAAAAAAAAACTATTATTTTGTAAATATAGAACTCGCTTTTGTTATTAGCTACTCCATCGGGATAAAACATTACTTTATCGATTTTATTATATTAAATAAATGTAACTATTTTATAAATGAACTGTTTGTTACAACTCATATGAGTTGTAACAAACTATTATATAATAATAATGTCGAAAATAAAAATAAACACTAACATTCAGCACTTCGTCAGGGAATTGTGACATAATCTCCTTCACTTCATGTCGTTTGTCAATATTAAACATTACCAGAACATGTGGTGGGAGAACCTCCGTCTCTATTGGTGTAATTTGGGCTACCACCTTAATCACAAAAAATATTTAGATTTCATTTTATAATTTATTATTAATTAATATACTGCTTTTGCAATATCCCATGAAAATGCTTTGTTTTCATAGGACGGTTACCTTTTCCCGCTAGTAACTTGTTTCAACGAACAACTATTTTAAATAATACTTTCATAAAAATTTACCTTAGGATAAAAATAAGCTAACGCGTTAGCCCTGGCCAAATGATTAGGCGGAGTGTACAGCCCTGGCACAAAAAGTCCACCTGGAGGAATGTATTCCTCATCTTCAATGGACACATCAGAGTGAAACTCCTCTACAGCCTCGACTGGTTCCTCTTCTATTTCTTCTGGCTAAAAAATTCAGACAATTTATATTCTATTCAGATTTTGTTATTTATAACTCGATGTCCTATGTAAGTAAAATCAATTGAAGTATTCGTATATATAAGGATCATTTTTTTTTTAACTTAATTTCGTAATTGTGAGATCTGAACTTAAAATATGAAGTTCAGTTTAAATATTGCCTCTTAGACCGTTTACTCACGGTAAAATAATTATTACATACAGACAAGATAGCAATATATCAGAAGATGGTATAAGACTTTAGTATATATCAATATAGTTGTAAATTGTCAACAAAAAAAGATTTTGACTGTTTTATAATTTCATATTAATTTTTACTTACTTCCTCAGTAACTTCGGCTTCTGCTGCTTCTGTCTCTTCTCCTTCGACCGTTTCGACCGTGTCTTCAGCTGGTTCAGGTTCGGGATCAGCAGGTAACTATGATATACTTTATTTTATATATATATTTTTTCAAAAGAAAATGACATGTTACGTTGTGTCTTTGTACTTACTCCAGCCTGAATCCGGGCTATTCTCTCCTCTTCTTGTCTTTGTTTTTCTATTCTCAGTTTATCTTCTTCTGCTTCTCTTGCAAGTCTTGCTTGTTCTGCTGCTAATCTGTCCCTTTCTTCCTGTTCTTCTCGCTACATAAAATAAACTTTTATAAACCTGTTAGTGTCATAAAATTAAACTCTATTTATTTAACCCAATAATAATTTCAACCAATCATTTATTTTTGTTGTTTTTGACAAAGTAATATTGTGTTAAATAAATAAAGTTTTATAACATAACGATAACAGGTTTATTAATGAATGAATCAATCATTTATCCTTATATTTTTTTGCTTTCACTTATGTTAACGATAGACGTATAATGCAAATAAAAAAATCGTAAATAGAACTAAAAACTGCACAATAACATAGACGTATTGCTGAAGCCTGAAAATAATTGGGATATGTAAACAAATATTGAACCAGCACTTGAATTGTCAATATTGACGAGACATGGTTTGATAATTGTGTCCACTGTTTGCACGATTACGGTTGCAAATTATTGTATATAAAAAATAAAACGAATACAATACAATAAAAAAAATGACAATATTTCGACTGAATTAAAATAAAATGCTTCAACATTTTAAAATACGAAAATATTAATAAAAAAAAATATTTTTACGGATCGAACTCGTGCACAATTAGATTTATATTTCACGAAATGACACCTACATCTCGTCTTCCCGTGAGTACGATTGCTGTAAAGCATTCGGAACGTTGCATCGGGTGAAATTTAAGAAAAAATATAAAATATAAGCTTAATTATATATGAATCGTTAAAAGAATGTTTCATTTCAAATATTTGTATTTAAAAACTTGTTATTGAACACTACACAGGTCTCAAATTTTAACTAAGTATTAATTAGATTATTTTACTTTAATTGATTTTATAAACAGATTTACCAGTTTCTGCAATCTGGCTTCATATCTTTCTCTGCGTACTTCTCTTGCAGTCTTGCTGATGGTGGCGTATCTCTCATATGCTGGTTTAGGTAGAGGCTGTTTCTCGGGTGGTACATCACTTTTTAGTACAGGAATCGCTTCATATAATGTATGACGCATAAGTTCTGTAAGTCGTTTTCGTTACATTTTATGTAATAGAGTAACGGAGATATATTACATATCGCTATAATATATTTTTTTTGTTTGAACGCACAAATCAGATGAATCGGTCCAATCAGATTTAAAATACCTTTGAAAATCCGTTTATCAATTAAGGATGGACTATTCATAGAAGTAAGTAATATATAACAGCATACCATGACTTATAAGATCTGTATTACAGAGTGTACTGTAAAAAAATCTACAACTAGGTCAATTTCTCCCGGCCATCTGCTCTGATTAGGCGATTACATTTTAAAAATATTAAGGAATTAAAACAAAAATTTATTTTCAACAAACTAACTGACAAAATCCCGCCCGTCATTATCGAACATTTTGAAGAGAACGATTAGAGCTTCTCCCTTCATTAGCGAATAGACGCAGGCTTCATTGGGATCAACATCGCTCATATATAATGCCTCTTTTACTCCATCCTCTGTTAATTGTATTAGCTCTTTGCCTGCTACTTGTACATCTACAAACAAATTTTGATTACTAATTTGTTATAACTAATATAAAAGAAAAAATATCTTACTGATTTGATCCCATTTCTCATATAAATCTAAATGCGCCTTGTGACAGTGTGGCCAGTATATTATCAAATTTAATTCTTTCACGGCTCGGGCCCGACGTTCACATACTCTTTTCTTTCGAGCAGCAGCAGTTAATACACGCAATCTTTCTGCTGCCTCTCGAGATTCCTCCTCTAATTTCCGATCTACTTCAATCTTTTGCTACATTAAATAAGTAAATAGAAAAAAAAATCATAAAATATTTTTACTACATTCATCATTGTATATATATTCATGTAATAAATATAATAATTTTTAAATATCGTACAGCTTCTTCAGGCAGAAGCATATTAATTTCTTGTCCTTGTCTCACAATTCCTGTTTCAACTTCGCGCTTCAGTATACCCAATTCTTCTTCTATAATGCGACATAAATCTAAGCCGTTGGCACCAAACATTGCTCGGACCAATTTACCATGCTGAAATTATGTTTGGAAAATATTTAGTAGTGTCCATTAGATTTGAATCATCAGGTTAAAGTAAAATGCAATCAAATATACTATAGTCAAAACTATTAAATAATAATAGATAAGACGTATAAATTCTTTACTTCCTTAAATAGATGTATGAATAAGAATAAATTATAAATACCGATATAAAAAGAAACGTCGGTTCACTTTTGTTCTTAAACCTAGATAATACATCGATGTTATCTGCTTGGGCCTTAAAATACAAATACATGTGAATATTATGGTCTCTAAAAGTGTATTAAAAGTAAACGTAATTTACATCTGTGATTGGCTGTCCCGATCACATGAGAATCATAATAACCAATCAGAGATAAATTAGTTATTTCTTATTATAATAAAGAATTTAATATTCAAATTTGATAATCGACTACATTACAACAGAACTAACTTTGATCATGGTAATACGATCCTGTCCAATTTCAAGTTTTCCTTTTCTGACTGCATTACCAGTAGCTAAACAATGTCCGCAAAATTCTGAATACACCTCCATACCTAGAAAAATCTCTTTTTTAATTCGCCAGACTCATAAAACTTGTAATGTGTTTGTGTGTGTGTATGTGTGGTTTTTAAATTGAGTATCCTTTTTTGTATATGCAGTAATTATGTATTTCATTATAAATTATAGAAAGCATACATATAAGATTGTCGAAATTTGCACTTAGTACATCTTCAAGCTCTTCATTAGTTTCTATCGTTTCTTGAATTGTTACTTGTCCTTTTCTTGCCATTTTTTTCACTAAATTAAATTACGAGTTATAATCAAAACAGATTCCCTGCCTACGATCTTTTCTTTCTTGTTTATGTCACTTTTACTCTATTATATTATAGACGAAGAAATTACATGAATAATCGAAAGAAGTATTTATAATTAAATATTTTTAATAGCGTTTCAGAGAAGTTTTTCAGTCTAGAGATCTATAGTTCATTTTTATTACTAAAAAATATAACCACATAATAATTACACTTAATTAATTAAATACTATAAAAAAATCAGCATACAGTATTCAGTACTGATATATATATAGATTTGAACATTACTTTTTTCATTCAATGCTCTTTTATAGAGGATGGTTATAATATACAGGGTTATTTGTAATTAGGTGACCATCTCTTGCGGGCAGCCTCTTTTCATCAATCCCAACAACATTTGTTCTATGGCTTTTTAAAAATCTTGATAAACAACACAATAAACACGAAACAAAAAAATTTGGCTACCTCTTTTACTTATTACTCTGTATTTTGTAAGAACTGCTTAAAAGGTCAACGTCCAGGCGTCATGGATACGAGGTGGTCAACTAATTGAAAATAACCCTGTATACAATATTATGCTATACCCTTGAGAATACCCTTGAGAACGGTAAAGTAATATGATATATTGTTTTTTTTTAATAAATAATACAGAAACGTGAAAGAATACCGGTGAGTATACTGCAATAAGGTTTTGAACTTGTAAGTTACACTTAAGGTAGTCGGAGAATAACTTTTCTTTATAATCCAAACAGATAATAAGAAATGTATAGATTTTGACATGAGATAACGCTACTTTAAGTAAATATTTTTTTGTTCTATGGCTAAATGTTACAACAACATTTGTTCTATGGCTTTTTAAAAATCTTGATAAACAACACAATAAACACGAAACAAAAAAGTTGGGCTACCTCTTTTACTTATTACTCTGTATTTTGTAAGAACTGCTTAAAAGGTCAACGTCCAGGCGTCATGGATACGAGGTGGTCAACTAATTGAAAATAACCCTGTATACAATATTATGCTATACCCTTGAGAATACCCTTGAGAACGGTAAAGTAATATGATATATTGTTTTTTTTTAATAAATAATACAGAAACGTGAAAGAATACCGGTGAGTATACTGCAATAAGGTTTTGAACTTGTAAGTTACACTTAAGGTAGTCGGAGAATAACTTTTCTTTATAATCCAAACAGATAATAAGAAATGTATAGATTTTGACATGAGATAACGCTACTTTAAGTAAATAATTTTTTGTTCTATGGCTAAATGTTACAACAACATTTGTTCTATGGCTTTTTAAAAATCTTGATAAACAACACAATAAACACGAAACAAAAAAGTTGGGCTACCTCTTTTACTTATTACTCTGTATTTTGTAAGAACTGCTTAAAAGGTCAACGTCCAGGCGTCGTGGATACGAGGTGGTCAACTAATTGAAAATAACCCTGTATACAATATTATGCTATGACCCTTGAGAACGGTAAAGTAATATGATATATTGTTTTTTTTTAATAAATAATACAGAAACGTGAAAGAATACCGGTGAGTATACTGCAATAAGGTTTTGAACTTGTAAGTTACACTTAAGGTAGTCGGAGAATAACTTTTCTTTATAATCCAAACAGATAATAAGAAATGTATAGATTTTGACACGAGATAACGCTACTTTAAGTAAATAAGTCTATTAGCTTAGTTCTTGTAAAATTTTAATTTCTGAGCGGCTATATCTATTATAAATCTGTGAAGATAATTTATTTAGTAGTAAATGTAATAAATAAATAATACTTAAAATATAAAATAAACCGATACTGGCAGGAGTTCGAACACGCGACATCTGGGAGAGAAGATGTCACGGTTCCCACAGGTCGCGGGTTCGAATCTCTACCCGTATCAGTTTATTTTTCATTCTATATTTATATATAATAGAATAAATGGAAGAATAAATAGAAAAACTAAATTTTCAGCTTTTATTATATTGATATAGATATATGTAAGCATCTCTTGTTTTCAAGAGGAATGTAAAATTTTACATACGTGCGGACAGCGGTCACTTGAGAGCTTTACGAGGTCTGAACGATCCTACAAATAAGTTTGTAGTAGAGGGTCTGCTGCCCTTACCTCTACTAAAACAACTCACTTAAAACTCACTCACTCACTCGTTGGTTTACTTTTATAACATGATTTATATGATAATCGTGACAAATAAAAAAGTCACTGTACCTATGCTCAAGTACGTAAAGTTGAGTACCTACAAGCTATTTTGTAAAATAATGTTATTGCTACATCAATCAAATCTGTATATTCTAAATATTATAAAAAACAGAGTTTAAAACAACAATAGGAAATGTTTGTTGGATTTGTTTGTATGGAAAAACATCTTGACTAAATTTGATATTGGTACAGTTTATTATTAAAGTCAATATTTATTATGCTTTACCATTATTTGTTTTTCCCACAATGAAATACAATAAACACAAATATAGATATTTTATAATTTACCTGCTTTATGATGATGACTTGTAAAAAATATAACTTAGTTTTCAAAACAACAAAGTTCATAGTAATGGTTACTTTCTCAAAATTCGTACGACCTCAAGCAAGTACCCACTCGTGCTTTGAGCAAAGTACCCTTAAAGGTTTGTTTGCTCGTTTCTCGATCTTCGTACGAGGGTTATAAGATGTGATACATGCAAGTATATGTAGAAGTCAAGTATCTTGTGTTCAGGCTCTTTTGTTATGAGAAAAATATTCCACACTATTTCAAATTAAAGAATTTATTTCTTATAATTAAGAAACAAAGTATCTGTTCTTACAATTTTTTTTTTAGAATTTTATGAAGTACTAATTGTTGCCGGCGATTTCATCTCAAGAGAGAGAGAGAGACGAAGCTTCTTAGCATTCCGTGGATTCATCGTACGGATGTCGTGTCCATCGTGTTGCATGGAGAGAAGTGCAAATAATGGCTAGGACATGCGACCCAGGTGTAGGTTTATCCATACATAATATTCTTTGATATTATTTCATATGATATTTATTTTATTTATTTTGCATTAAAAAAACATATAAAATAAACAAAACAACCAACAGGTTGCTTTGCAGAAGTAGATTGAAAGGGAAAAAATAGGACAAAATGCTTTTTCCTCAAAACATAAAAGCGTATAAATTTAAATAATCGAAATATCCATGTGAAATTCCATTTTCAATTCAAATTTGTAGAATTCAATGAGTGAAATGAACAAATAACTGAATTACTGACCGATCCGTTTCGTATTTCAGTAATTTTGCAAAATATTTAAATGTAAAAAGTTACGTTTGTAACGATTTTATTTTTCAATAGCACTCTTGAGTTAATTGTAGTTATCAATTGGATATATTTACATACAGCCAGCCAGGTCAGCAATATGGGTTTGGACTGAAGAACATTGTTTCTTACTAACAAAATAACTTTTAAGTAATAGTTTGAGGTGGCATAGGTTTCTATACTACGTCAAACTATTACTTCAAGCAAATTTGGTGAAATTTGGATCAATATGTTTTAGAAAATATCTTTAACAAGGAATACGTTTCATATAATACTACTCTCATTACCTTAATATAAAAAGAATAAGTGGTTAAGTGACTTTGAGGATCAAATCTGGCTATGTTCTTCTCAACAGCTTTGAGCTTTTGATGAGAAAAATATCCCTTAATACGATGATTGTGGTTTATATATAAAACTTTAAAAAAAAAATATCCTCACAAATAAATACACTCTTTATAGCTGCGTCATAGTTCAATCCTTTCGTGATTCCGGTATAAAAGTCCGTTAATATCATTTTGTATCCTCTTTCTTCCAATGCTATACAATTAAGTTTTAATAGTCACTCCAATTATTATTATTATTATTATTATTCTTTATTCGAATTGGTAACTTACTTGAATTTTGTTTTCTTTCTTTACAAACGCAATATTATCTTTATCCTTTTTAGAGATCTTTTTGTATCGGAAGTTTTTTTAATTTTAAATTTATTTTGTTATCTGCTTTTCAATACTATTATACTTTTTTCCTTGTTATACTAAATGAACCTACGAATACACTAATTTCACTTTTTTAGGTTTCTACTAACAATATTGTATAAGAACCTTTCACCAGCACCAATAAAAGCTCCATATTCTGGAGGCGACTGCTTCTATTTCAAGCAAACATATCTAAGACCCATTTCGACAAACCAAGCTTTCGAATAAAAAAAACTGCATTCAAATCCGTTCTCATGTTTGGCTGATACGTTGCCACAGACAGATACACAGACACATAGACAGACTTACAACACCCCTCTTTTCGGGTCGGGGATTAATAAATTTTACATGAAGCATAATATTATTAGTTGTAACTAATATATAGAGCATACAACAATGAGTTGAGTTGAGAATTATTAAAAGACACAGTTTTCTTTTATTATAATAGTAGTAGTAAATCAATTAAATTTAATAATAAAACGCAATGATTTCAACAGATTCCCAGATATCCAAATATCTCAATAAGTTTGAGGTATTTCTCTCTCGTAATTAAAATGGTACGTAATATAATTGCAATCCAGTTTCAATCTCTTAATACTACTTAATACATTTATTATTATATTTATTGGTTTTGTTTCTTTATTTTTGATTATTAATAAAAATAACAAATTATTTAATTACTTTTTTTCTTTTTAGTAAATTGTGATTATAATGAGATTGCAAGAATCAGATTACTAACCGTAGCGGTTTATATGTTTATCTAACTTATACAATTTTAATAAATGTCTATTGAGATTAAAATAAAATACTTTAATACTCCGATGAATCACAGGAAATAACTTAAAGAAATTACTTTAAATACTTGTGAAATTGTATAAAAGAATGCGGGGATGCAGGAATGGGATGTAAGCATTTGATAAGACTATTTACATATCCTTACTTACCATATAATGCCTTAAGATCTGTACTCAAATAAAATGCCTGAACATAACGTTCGAGATATATAAGTGTGTTTCCATTTGAATGTGTAGCTTACGAACACAAACTTAAGACATATTTTGTGGCTCTTTCTTGACCAAAAAAAAAACCATTAAAAATTCCGTATAATTAAAGGTATTTTAGCATGCGTATTATACATAAGTGTTATATTTCTATGCAAGGTACAAGAATGGTGCTAGCGGTCACAAAACAAAATCTCGTAAGTAAATAAGGTAATAAGATATAAGTAATTTGAGTCGCTTACTAACTGTTAAATTTAGCGTACTTAGTTATTTATATAGAGAGAGCATCGAAGTGTAATAATGACTTGTAATCAACAACACCCTCACTAGAGAAGTATTCGAAACGTCCAATACGGAATATTTGTAATGACTTCATTCGAACACACAACACTCGTCAATAGAAATCTCTATAAGAATGTTGTCGTAAATAAGTAATAATTAAGCAATAATTTGTATATCTGTAATTATTTGTCTCATGAAAATATGTTATTGTTGAAATATCTGGAATTGAATTAGTAGATATTATTTTTTACATTACAAAAACACATTACAAAAATGGATAGTATAGTATGTTTAAAATTAATATCCTACATACTATATTGGATCACAAAATAATATGTTAAAGATAAGTGTTGTATTGAGACTAAGAAAAAGATTATACAATCCAGTAAAGCCCGTGAACTATATATATTTTGTTTAAACGCCAGTGAAAATTATAATTTAGAATATACTTCCAAAATCAGATGCTAAATATATTATATTTTTTTAATTATTAAAAGCAATCCTTATAGTAGTTATAATGTTATCCTTCAATTCTTTATGATCTTAATGATTCTTTATGATCTTAATGATTCTTTATTTTCAGAAATAATGACACGAAAAGAATGTTTTAATTGCTTCTAAATGTTTTAATTGTGTTTAAATATTCTATTTTAAATGTGTTTAAATGCTTTTAGATGTTCTCTGATGTCGTATGCTGTAGGTACACGAAGAGCTAATTGTATTTGAACGCGGTGACAGATGCAAGCTATTTACATGATGTGGACTTCTCCCCATGCCAGGTCTTATTCCACTCCTTGCGAGTATCCTTTGAAAATCCAAAATCATTCAAAGACATGGCCTGTCTTAATGAAGCGAAAATTGAGAATATCGATGATTATTAGAAACAAATACTTTATAATCTCTTCACATTTATTCTAATATGAGTACCAAAAATAATTAACACAATTAAATTGCCATTTCGAATTTATTTTATTTTACATTTTCATTGTTGTCACAATAAAGTAGTTAAGACATCAATACGTTAATTACTTTGTCACTCAAACAGAATTATGGTGTATGCAGATTTTTAATTCCAGTAAAAGTCATTAATTGGAAAATTTCACAATTGCTGTCTCCTTTAAAATGATATTATGCTAGTAATTAACTTTTTGCTACTGCTAACTAATACCTACTGTAGTAAAAAGTTTATTGTGAAAAAAAAAATCACAATAAATAATTATTAAACGAATTAATATCATCATATATTATAACATAACTGGAAAATAACTGAGATTATTTATATTAATTTCATCGCGATAAATTCTTAACATTATTAATAACTGTTATTTTAATGCTTGTTTTTCTTAATTATAAATCTATATATATATGGCAATATTTTTAGTATTTTATATTTCTGCCCGAAAGTTATTTAAAATATTAAATATTGTAAATGATATCGTAAGACATGTATGACATGACTTGTCTAAACATGTTACAATATTCTTTTTTAAAACAAGAAGGAAAAGTACATAAGAAAGATATTAGTGATCGAAAATGCATGCAATAATTAAAAAACTTTCATATTCCACTCTATACAATTATTGCAAAATATTAAGACTTGACATCCGGTTAAAATAAAATCATATTTTCGCCAATTCAAGCTGTTTAAAATAGTCATATTTCAATGTATAGTATTCCTGAGTTTTTATTAATAGTCAATTTGATATAGTTTTATACTTGGGTCAATAACACGAACTTAAATTGATTGGTGGTGATGTAGGGAATGTTGCTAATGGAATACCTTTTAGGTAATTGTTTGACGTGGTATACTGAAGATTATGAAGCGACTTTGATTAAATTTTCATCAATTTGTCCTCGAAACATTACACGTTACATTATACTTATATTAAACTATCTCTATCTCTCTGTCTCTGTCTCTATCGATCTGTCTACCAGTATCTTCTTCTCAACAGCTACGAACGCTTAATGGGAATTGTATCCATTGATCCATCCAGGAATAAAAAAAACAATCTTTTAGCTGAATCTTGGTTAAATCTTTTTGTGAATGTGTAATTAATGTTTTATTTCATATAAACTTATTTACCCAATGCCATATAAATTAATCATTCTGTAATGCATTTATAACATCGTCAATATTCAAATAACTTTACAACAACCACATAAAGAACCTGTTGAATATCAATTAATATTGAATATCGATTAATATTGAATATTAGTAACATAAACCTTGCATCAAGTATAACTTTGATTAATCAAATATTGGACACACACCAATAATTGACGGTTGTAATTTACCAATGATAAAACATTTTTTAGAGATGTTATGTAGATCAACATATCATATTTATAACATATAACATTAGAAGTAAACACGTGTTTGATAGTATTTCAAACTCACTAGGTATAATAAAATGAGTTAAAATTTATTTTGCAATTAAACTGTTTTAGGGTGAACGTCTTTAATTAAGACGCCTGGATTAAGAAATAAATAAAGGTGGATTATTAACAATGTTTAAACACATTTTCCTGGAAATACACATACAAGTATATAATCATATATCTTTTCCAGCATCTTACTCAACCCGAGGGCATTCTTGTCTGTATTATAATTGGTTTCTCTCTATAGTTGGAGAGTTCGACACGATCCAGTTAGTGTGTACAGTTAAGGAAGACAAAGCATATTTGAAAGCAATGAACTAAATAGTTTATTGTGTGAATAGTACTCGCCGTATAAATTGTGAATATTAAAACCTTCTTTTTTTTAAGTAATATAAACCAAAAGACAGTCTATCTGATGACAACCGGTGCTGATGCGTATGGAATGCTGCGGATCCAATACTATTCTTGAGGAGTATAATAAAATGAATTTAAATGAATCTATGATTAAGGATTAAAAATAATAACTAACGAAAAATTTCGAATGTGCTGAAGTTTTCATTTAAAATCCCATTTTTCGCCGCAAGCTGGCACTCCAATACATTATGTAAAAGCCATATTGCGATGCCAAAAACTCGATTGTAAAGAACTTTGGATTGGATTGTAAGAATTGTCTATCACACTGATATATTCAGTCACTACTACAGATAAATAATAGTATATTATTTTCCGATCCCAATAGCGTAACTTGTATAAACAAGATTTAAACAACTGCTTCCAAATTCACTATAAACTACATTCAAAAGTAAGTAAAGTATTAGTAAAAGACACAGTTTTCTTTTATCAAATCAATTTATTAATAATAGACCGCAACGATTCCAACAGATTCCCCAATATCTATTACACGCTGAAACATTAATTAGAAACTTTCATAATGTAATTTTAATCTAGTTTCAATGTTTTAAAGTTTAATATATTAATTATATTAATAAATCTTGAAGTTTAGTCATTTTATATTTTTTTACGGACAATAACATTTTTCACAAAAAGTTATTAGGTACTACAGTAAGTACCTACCTAGTAATTCTCACTAGTATAGTATTCACTACTCTATATTAATAATGTTAAAAAAAAACACAAATTTTGTTAATTTTAATAAAAGACTTCTACGGTAGTATAAAAATTACATATACTATAGTTTTGTTTATGTGCAAACATTGAAAGTGTGAAATTTAATAAAATGTAATGTCAAACAAAGCTTGAAATAAAATGATTATATGTATTAGATATTTATCGGAGTTTCGCATCGATAATAAGTAAGTGCATGTTATTAATTGCAGGATATTAACACATCCTTGCTCTATCTTCTATCTTCTTGGTTTGCTAAACTTTACAAGCATCAAGCAACTTAATTTGTTAGTAAGTTGTTACTGAATTTACCTTTTCTTTGTTACAGTCTTACACAAGTCCATTCTTCCCTTTATATATAATTGCCTTTCTTAAAGTCTTTGTCTTTCACTTACTAAAATGTTTGAACGTACTATTAGAATTTCAATAGTCCAGAGAAGAAGTTAAATCCAAAATTTAAAAAATTATAGGAACGTAATGTTACTTAATATTTTGTTAATTGTAAAATATAATCACCACTACTTACTTAGTTACTTATTTACTTTTTAGCAAACTATAAATAAGGTTGCAAAATATTTTTTAAACCTGATTTCATAGACATGTACTTTCTTATTATCGATTTTGTAAATATGAAACACGATAGAGTACCTCGTTAGAGCGTGTCGTGTTGATTGGAGAGTCACACGTACGTTCACTACACTATAAATAAATATATACTAAATATCTTCAGCTATGTGATTTATTTAATCAAAATCGTATTACCGGACTCTTTTGCTAGTGTTGATTTTCCATTTCCCAAGAGTACTTGACACTTTCATAATTTGAAATTCTGATTTTATTTTAAATTATTATTTTATTGATTTTATTTTTTCATACCTGCAAATTTCACATACTTTACGATTATACAACAAAAGCAATTACAAAATTTTCCGATAAAAATATTTTCCCTCAATGCAGCTAATAATAAAATATGTTCGTAGAACTTTTATGTGGAAGCCAAGAGTCCTGAGCATTTTTCATATCAGTATGCACAATTTACTGAAATTAAAAATATTTCTAGCATAATGTTTTAGTATTTTTTATATCTGTGTACAGAATTTAATGAGATGACATATAACCTAATAAATCCTGTTATTCAGAATTTAATAAAATGAAATATAATTCTAGCATTAAGGTAGACGACGAAATAGTCACAGACAGACATGTTTTGTTTTTTAATTAAAAAGATTATTTCAAATTATTTTAACTGGACGTCCGTATGTAACATAGAACCAATATTCACCAGTAAAGTCCGTTAAACATAATTATATTTCAATGTATACCAATTCCGAGTTCCTTGCAACAGTCAATTTGATATATTCACACACTTGGATCAACAATATGGACTTGGATTGAAGGGTGGTGAGGTAATTGAATTTATTATTGCTAATGGAATATCTATTAGGTAATTGTGTCACTTGGTATACTGAACATAATGAACACTGCACAATTTTAAAGAATAAACAATACACTGTGTAGGTATACTATACACTAGCCTCATTTGTTTAATTTAAATTAATAAGTGGGTAAGGCTATGAAGAACCATTCAAAATATGTTCTTCTTAAATGCTTCGAATGTTTAATGGGAAATGTATCCACATATCCGTCGTATGAGGAATGTTGAATTCAATCTTTTGGCTGAATCTTGTTTAAATATTTTCGGGATTGTTTGTTTGAAACCTAGATTAAATATATTTGTTAACTGTATTTGTTATTAAACAATTTATAACATTAACAAAATTTTCCTGGAAATATACATACAAGTATATAATCATATATCTTTTTCAGCATCTGACTTAACCCGAGGGTATTCTTGTTTGTATTATAATATGTTTCTCTCTGTAGTCGGAGAGTACGATCCGATCCAGTTAGTGTGTAGAGTTAAGAAAAACAAAGCACATTTGGAAAGCAATATTGAAAATAGTTTATTGTATTGATAATACTTGTCTTATAAATTGTGTTTAAATTGTAAACATCACAATCTTTTTTAATGAATGTAAATCAAAAGACAGTCCATGTAAAAAGTGGCGCTTATATATATGGAAGCGGAAGCGGAAAACGGAACTCTTGAGAACGAATTTTAATCAAACTATGATTAAAGGTTAAAACTTCGAAACTGCTGAAAATTGTTATTCCAAACCCCATGTATGGCCGCAAACCGACACTCCAAGGCATAACAGAAAAGCCATATTGCGATGATAATTAATCGATTGTAAAGAGCTTTGGCGAAAAGTAATACAACAGGTATACTAGAATTGTTCTTCACACTGATCAATTCAGTCAGATCAATACAGTTAAATATTGTTCAATAATTCGGCAGCATCATTTACATTTCAACGTGAAATCCATTTATAGTCAATCATTCTGAAGTGTTATTGAAAATTCATTACCACTCGACCAATCAGGCCTTCTCTAATTTATTCAAGACAAAAGTACTTAAATTATAAAATTGCCTTAACAATGTTATTACCACTTTAATTTTTTATTAGGTACTTTTTAACGATATTTATAAGAAATGTACATAATATTTAAAAAAACTGATAACTCAAATTAAATAGAATTGTAAAAAAGATTTTCATTATTTTATTAGATTTTATACAAAAAAAAAATGATCGATAATGTAACTTTTACAAACAAGATTTAGGGTTAAACAATTATGTTTGAAAGAAGTGTAAAACTGACATATACATCCATAGCAAAAAAGGCGATTTAAAAATTACTATGTGAGTTTACAATTTAGTTTGAATACAGCCGTCGCTTAAAATCTCCACCGGTATTAAATTACCTAACGAGTAAGTTTGTAGACTTTGTAGACGATGAACGGCTGTTCTTGTCACAATTTTTTTAATAATGCAAAACTTTTATCGTTAGATGAAATAAGTTTTAAATAGTTATAAGCCTTGTATCTTGTTACCAGTATGTTCCTGAATATTTAATAATATTTTTTTCAAGAAGCATAAAGCATACTAGTATTTTAGTACCTACGTAACTAATATTTAAAACCTACAAAGGGTTGTGAGTTAAGCTAAATAATAGAATGCTATGTTTCTAACAGATTCCCAAACATCGGTTACATGCTCAAATTGTTCCGAGGGCTCTCTCTCTCGTAATAATAAGTTTAGGAATATAATTTCAATCTTATTTCAATACCTTAAGGTTTACAATGAAAAACCAAAAATTTGTTATCAAAAACCTTACATTTTGACTAGTCATTTAATAAATATTTATAGACGAGAAAATCATCTTACAAAATAGTTCACTACCACTTTTTACTAGAGTAAGTAGTAGTTATCAGTAATAAAAATCTAACTACTAGAATAATAAATATCATTTAAAAGTTATTTTATAATAAAAGTTTTCTATGAAAGTTTAAAGATAGCATCATTACATAGTATAAAGCAAAGTCGCTTTCCGCGTCTGTCTCTATGTCTGTATGTATGCTTAGATCTTTAAAACTACACAACGGATTTTGATGTAGTTTTTATTAAATAGATATAGTGATGCAAGAGGAAAGTTTATATGTATAATAACATGCTAAATATATTAGAGAACCACTGATCATTTCAAGATTTCTAATGCGAAGTCGTACACAAACACATTGTTTTGCGCTTACATTGCAAATTCTGGCTGAACTCTACGATATAGATCAAAATAATGTACTAAGTATTGTAAACCTTAAAAAGTTCTACAAGAAAAGCCGCGGTGGTATATTTTTATCTCTTGGCGATAACCCACAATAGCCATTTTTATCCTTTACTTTTTACGAGAAATAATGACATACTTACGAAACAATGTTAAGCAATACAGCTTTAATCCTTATCTAATTAAGTAATTTAAATATATTTTTCATTTAATATTAAACAATATAGCCCTTTATAGCAAGTAATTTAAATGATTTTTTTCGAATATATTACAGATTTAAAATATAGGGTCATCGCGTTTGCGGCGGTACGGTCGGCCGGCGCACTATGGTATGGAACCGTGGAAACCGTCTGAAATATAGCTTTTGTGAATGGTCAGTATTGAAAATTTTGGTAATGCATATAGCTAATTGAATGTCTAATACATATTATTTAGCATTTAAAATACAATTTCTTATTTTAATAACACCAGACCTGCAAGTTGATGGTCAAAATAACGTCGATAGTGTAGCTCAGATTTCCTCGAGTTTACATGGTCATATTTTGATTATGTTCAATGAAAATCTTTAAGTGTGATATATGGTAAGGTTATCAAGTGCTCTGTTTATAAAGTAATTAAATGGACGTTCAAGTAAAAACAAGAGATGTATAAAAAAATACAGTATCTAATATTGTATCCTTAATAAACCCTTTAAATAGATTTTTGACAGTGAGCGATGTCTGTCGATGTCGTCATTTTTATTGTATCACTTAAAATAAGTCATTAAGCCAATACAAAACAAAAGGGAAAGGGGAATTGTTTTACTACAAATTTAAGGCGTGCGAAGCCGCGGAAAAAAGCTAGTAGGCTATTGTTTTGTTTGAGTGACAAAGTAATTAATGTTTGATGGCTTTTTATTACTATTTGTAATAAAACTTAAAACGTGACATGAAATAAATTCGAGAAAGCGAAGTAGTTCTGTTAATGTTATTTTCGATACTCAGAAGAAATAAATGTGTAGTGACTGTAAAATAATTCAGATTTTTTTTTTTAATAATCATGGACACGGTAATTGTTAAACTTATTTAAAGATACCTACTAATATTATACATATTATTACTTTATCATAAAAATATAAAATATAATTTAATGTTTTATATGTATATACTTATAAATCAGTAATATAAAAAAAAAATTAAGAAAATAAAAATATAAAATTAGTATATGTATATCAAAACTATCAAAGTTGTTTCATTTACACATTATTCCCGCACTATACATGCCTACGTGTGCGTAGTCGACATTTGTGTTGTGATGCGATTTGCTACCTATCAGCACTTTATCGAGTTCTTTACTATAAAACAAAACACGTCTTTCAGTGATTGTTTCTTATTTTTTTCTCAAATTAGGTTAATGCTTGACTACATTCCACCTGATTGAAATGTAGTCATAGGTTGTAAGGTGCATTAACCTAGCAACCTATTCACTGTTCTTTTGAAGACACCTACATTGTATTAGTCCGGAAATACCGACGCAGGTAAGCTGTTAAAGTTCTTCGGTGTACGCACTAAAAAAGACGATGAATTGCGCTTTGTTCGCACAGGTGCCTTGCCTACAATGTAAGGGTGGAAACCTGCCGTGCGTCGGAACGTCCGGTGATGGAAGGCGACGGTAGAATTAAATCGTGTAATTCCTGCGCACACTCACCAAAATATATCCTATAAAATACTAAGAGGCTAGCAATTCTACGCCTGTATTCAAGGCTGTGGAGATTGGATTCAACTAATTCAGGGTTGCCTATTAGCCTTTTTGCTCGCCTCTCAATTAAGTCCAGAACCGCAACATGAGACTTTGCAGCACTAACAAATATATGACCACAGTACTCCACACACGACCGGATCTGTGCTTTGTATAATACAAAAAGCTATCCCGATGTAAAGTACTATCGGATTTTCGCAACAACGACATTGCTGCAGCTGCTCTTTATCTAGACTCAATGTACCGACCAAAGTTAAGGTTCGAGGAAATGTCTAAACCTAACAACTGAAGTGGGTTACTATATTCCAAGGATAAAAGTTAAAGTTTTTGGTGGTGAAAAGAGACGTCTGCATTTTGGTAGAGTTGAATGTGACTCCACGCTCCACGCGGAGACTGTGTGAAGTTTGTCATTCAAACGTTGCATCATGGCTATTCTTCCAGAATTTCATGGGCTAGTAGAGACCAATCTCTACTAGCCCCAGTACTCAACAGATATCTTTTAACAACTATGCTGTAGTCTGCATACTCAAAGATACCGGGCTTCAGCAAGTCGTTAAGTCTTGCCTTAATGCTTGAAATATTTTTCATTTCATAAATAACTGATATTTTATTATGAACATGTATTTCATCTCAGTAAATTTTGAGCACAGATATAAGAAATACTAAGAATGTATGCTAAAAATATTTTTTAATTTCACATAGTTGTGCATACTGATACTAAAAATATCCCAGACTTCCCAATAAAGGTTCTACGAATATATTTTAATATTGGCTGCATGGCATTTGTAATTGCTTTTGTTTTAATATCTTAAGGTATGTGTTATTGAATTTTGCAGGGCTGAAGGAATAAAATAAATGAAATAATAATTTATAATCAAATATGTATTTAAAAATAAGAATTGAATTGTCAAGTACTTTGAGAAAATCGCATGAAATTGTGCATACCTACACTTGCAAAAAAAGTCTGGCAATAAGATTTTCTTGACTAAATCAGAAAACTCAACAGTTTAATATATATATATAAACATATGTATATTGTAATAAAACTATTATAAAACGTGTGATCCAACACTCAACACGATACCCTCTAACGAGATACTCTATCGTGTTGTGTTATGATAAAATCGACAATAAGTAAGTACATGTTTACGAAATCATGGTTAAAATAATTGTTGCAACCTCATTTGATTTACAGTTTAGTAAAATACAAATTAATAAATAAGTAGTTCCTGATTATATTTTACAATGAACAAAAACATTAAGCAGGTAATTAGAAACATTAAACTACCAGAAATAGATTATGTACCTACTATTTTTCATGATAATTTAATGCTAATAATTATGTGTACAATAAGTATTTAAGGTTATATTATATTATCATGTATGTAATTGTATCGATTCTTACAATGATCCCTTTCGATCGATCCAAAAAGGACTCGTTAGAGCCTCTCTCGTTAGAGGCTGACATTGGTATAGATTTAGGAATTTGTTAGTTTTGTGCATCAAACTGTACAGTTAATGTAAATGCTTATGAAACAATTAGATATAAGACACTAAATAAAATAAAAAAAAAACAATAAAACAATATTAAAAAACCAATAAAAATGTTTATAACTTTTTATAAGCAGTATAGGTAGAATATTTTTCCATTCGAACCAAATATACTGGATAATAACAGAAAGGAATGTCACTTTTTCATTTCGTTTAATATCTGAATTGTCATAAAAAAATACTTAAATTATCTTATTGCATTATTCAAGCCTCAAGGATCTAAGTGTGGAGTTCATCATAAAACAATTCAATTTCTATTTCTACCTCCCAATTGTAGTCTTAAAAATATGTATGGCTGTTATTATCTATAATACTCTTATTATGTTAATATTGGCATGTGCAAGTTTATACTTGAACTCTTAAGAAATGAAATGTTTTCAAGTCTTGTGAAGCCTCACTTACATGTAAAAGTATTTTTAGCGTTAATATTTATGAAACATAGCCTTAATAATATAAATTCTAAATCTTAATCATATTATTACTATAAAAATACTATAATAAAAAAAATCAATATTGCACTTTTTGCGAATAGTAAAAAATACTTTTGTCTTCATATTTTTACAAATTGTACAATCAATAACTCCAGTCATGTTTCTGCGGTCAAATGGATAGTAATAAAACGGACGAACGATAACCTTACCTACAGTATAACGTTCAGCCGGTGATCCGCACTATCTGTTACTGACAATTCCCCAAGAGAATTGTTTCCAAACAAACGCTAAATGTCGAGGCATATAGAATAAAATACCAGATATGTGGGATGGTTGGTCTGCATTATATTATAGTACTAGCTGTCCCTGCGACTTCGTACGCATAGATTTCGATTTCGATAAAACGTACCTCGATAAAACTTACCTGTTCAAAGTTTCATCAAACTCTGGCAAGTAGTTTTTGCGTGTAGGAGTATTTCTAGTTTATTTTTATATATTTTTATTTTTAATCATAGATATTTTTTTACAGTTTTTTTTTAGGTAGTCCGTATTTTTTTTTATTGGAAAAGGTATTATAATTCCCTAAGGGAAGAGCCACTATATTACATTTTTTTTAAATAACTTCTTAATTTGTTAACAGATTTAAATAAAGAATAACTTTAAATGTTAAATGAAGAATGTTATAATACATTCCTGAAAACTACATCCAAATTGGTTTAGCCGTTTCTGAGATTAGCGTGTTCAAATATACAGACATGCAGACAAAATAAGAGACCATTGTTTTGGTTTCTGTTGCTCTAATAAAGACCATTATGTTTTTTTTATATTTTCCACGTACAGAAATCGATCAGTGACAATTTTATTATATGTATAAATTTTTAAAGTTGTGTCTATATATTTGCCAGTAAGTTCCAGATGATATAGGCAATCACATTTTCGAAGCCTAAATAAAAATAATACTGTTATTCAGACCTAGTTATGATGTATATTTTTTTATTTTTATAAATTACTTTTGAATACACTATCTACCACATGGTATAATCTATCAGCCGACGGACACGTAATTATTTTGTATTATATATACAAGTTACGCGTAATTATTTTGTATTATATATACAAGCTACACGTAATTATTTTGTATAACTTATGAATTGACGATACATTAATTACGCCTGAAGCTGTATATGTTTCCTCTCAGTAAATACCTTTTACCTGTATGATGAAATACCTTTATTTTCTCGCCATGTCAGTATTACTTCTCAAATTTACTGAAATTTAATTTGCTTGCGGAGAAAATAAAACTATTAAAATTTAAATTGCTTGCAAATGCAAATGTATTTGAACCCAAAACTAAAGTGTTTGGGGCAATATTTTATAAAAAAAAGCTAATTATTACTTAATACTCCGTACCCGGACCAACTTATTTGTGAAAAACGTAATATTATGCTTTTGCACAACCTTTTGTATGGGCCACAGTAGTAGTGGTACTAGTACTGTGGTCTACTAATCCTCACTGTAAATTATTGTAAGGTACCTATTGCTGCATTTCATTTGTTAAGTAAGAGAGCCGGATAATCAATTTTTACTTCTGTTTCCCTGCCTGTGAACTACTTTCATGGCAGCATTTACAAGTGGGGGACTCGTGTGTAGCAGCTGATGCCACTAGATATCATGTCGACCGACTGCTCGTGTGGTAGCCTACATCACGTGACAGAATTGGATCACAATACATAATAATATCTGAAAATACTAAAATATTTTTTAAACATTTTTAAACGTTTTCCTTGTATGAATTATAATTTTATCCCCTAATTCATTATAACCTAAATCTTCTTATATTATTACACGAGAACAATGTTATTAATTGCTTTTTAATTTGCTTTGGTGTCATTTTATTGCTAAGAACATTCAGAGCAAAGAAGATTACAGAATTTACACGAATGATAGAATACAGTGGAATGTATGAGAAATGAGTTCGATTGTACATTTATAAATTTCGTTTTATTGTTATATGGACATTTTCTTTAAATAATTGTCTGTCTGTTTTTTTTTTATAACATTTGAGTTTAACTGTTTTAGAATGAAAACCTGTAATTAAGATGCCTGGATTTAAAAGCCGTAAAGGTGGATTTTAAATTACTTTTTAATGTTGTATTTGGTACTAGAATGAAACAACTTATTTAAGATTTTTAACATTTGAAAAAATGCCAACAATATAAATATTATCAGAATCTCTAAATGAATTTTCCTGAAAATACAAACACAAGTGTACAATTATATATCTTCTCCAGAATCTCACTTAACCCGAGAGCATTCTTGTTTGTGTTATAATTTGTTTCTCTCTGTATTTGGAGTGTACGATATAGAAATTTTAGTATGTGTAATAAACGAAGATAAAGCAATTTTGAAAGCAATGAACAAAACAATTTATTGTATTTATAATACTCGTAAATATTACATTTTTTTTTATTATGTTACCTAATTCGAAAGACAGACCATGTGATGATAAGTAATGCATAGCTGCGGAAAGCTGCTGGTACGTCGTATGCATTGCGGTAAGCACTTCTTTTTAGAAGTATAACAAAACGAATTTCAATCAAACTGCGATTAAAGATTGAAAAAAATAATTAACGAAAAACTTCGAAAGTGCTGACAATTGTTATTCAAAATCCCATTCATCGCCGCAAGCTGACTCGCCAATACATTATAGAAAAGCCATATTGCGATGCCAAAAAACTTCATTGTAAAGCTATTTGGAGAAAAGAAATACAGAAAATATATTAAATTCACACTGAAATATTTCGTCAGTACCTACAGTTAAATATTATTATACAATTTTATGGTCCATCCAGTAGAATCATTTACATTTCATCGTGAAATCTATTTATAGTCAATCATTCTCAAGTATGATTGAAAATTCATTAGCAATGGACCAATCAGGCCTTTAGTAATTTATTCAAGACCAGAGTACTATAATTACACAATTACCTTAACACTTTTATTACTACTTCAGTTCTTTATGATTTTTAAACGATATGTAAAAGAAATGGATACCTGGATGAATGGATAGATATTGTTACATAGAAATTTCATTTCTGTAGATAATTAAATATTTATAATTTTAATATTATTGATTTCTTATTATCTGTCAAATTCGTAGACAAGGTAAATTATTTATCTGTTGACAGTCAATTATAATTTCTTAATTAGTCTGTGACATTTCTTTTTGTTTAAAATATTAAATTAATTGTTAACTTTATAGTTCCCAAAATGTTATTGAAAATTTAAACATTTTATTTATAATTACTATTTTAAATTTCATTTATTAATCATTATTAAGGATAGCATATTGCTAAATATTATTTGAAAGTAGCTGTCATATTGTTTCAGAAGTTTAGTAGCAGCCAACGTTGTTGTATTGTTATATTTATTAGTATAACAATTTGTTATCAATTTATTACACTCATTTCTTCCTTTAGATAAGTAGTGCATTGTTCTTAAATTATTTAAATATTGGTCTTCTTCCGATTAATATAAATTTTACCCACATTTCGTGTAACGCGGTGTGTGCATAGCCACATTGTTTGCTTTTTATGCATATTTTGATTATAAATTTCAATGTCGTGATCTTTAGAGGCTTTTCTTTCGGAATCACTTCTGAATCCAATATCTTTTAGCCTTAGGGCTAATTTATTAATATGGAATTATTATAATTCCTATTGCCGGCACTTCCCGGGCAGTTTCAAAGTTTGTTAAACAATATTGCTATTTGTCCTGATTCGACCCTCAGAGTCGACATAGGCTAATATTAGTGCTTGCGAGGCCTTTTTCCTCCATAAGGAGATTTTTTGTTTGTACCTTAGCAGATACGGGTAAATTTATAATCGGTTCGCGGGGGTAGACGTGAATCTTCGGAGCGTCGTCCTGTTGGTCCTGTATCCTGCTTCCTGACTAGCTGAGTTTAAGAAGCTCGTCTTTATTGTAATCCCCATAATATGGTGATGTACAAAATTTATTTAAACCATCAACACTTTCATTTTCAAACTTTTATAAAGAACAAGTGTTTGACTGTGATTCTCCAGCACTCACAAGCAGGAGGATCATGCATATGTCTTCGCTTATAATTTGTCAGTGGCGCGTAGGATTTCTATTTTAGTATTTTTATATATAATTTAATATTAAGGTGTTATCTCAAGTAACCCACCGTTGAGTCTAGCTGGCATTATTTTGGCATTGTTTAAGACATTCTCCTTATTTGTATAACTTTATCAATTATTAAGGGTCAATGCTTTTTTGTTATCCTTTTGTATTATAATTAAATAAAATTATTTAAAACCACTTAGTTACCTTTTATTATATTTTTTACAAACAAGATTTAGTTTTAAACAATTGTTTCAAAATACAATTCAGTTTGAATACATTGGTCACTTGAAAGCTCCACCAGGATGAAATGACCCAACAAATAAGTTTGTAGACGATGAACCGCTGTTCTTATTTACAACATCAAAAGTTTGTAATGATGCAAAACTTTTACCGGTAAATTAAATAACTTTTAGATAGTTAAGAATCTTGTATATTCTTAACTGTAAGTTACCGAGTATGTTAAAGTAAATTGTAGTATTTTACTAATATTATATATAACATAAAAAAGATTATCACAATATACAGTTGTCATTTATCAAATCTATTAATATGGCTCTGTTCCGACATATATACTAGTATACTGACCAGTACTAATGGCGTCAAAAATTTACGCCATACTGGTGAAACGTTTGGAATTATATAATATAGCACTTTGACGTCATAAATTGAAACCATTGCACTCACCACGTTCACAAAGTACTACGCGACCCTAGTATTACAGATTATTTCTAAAGTATGTGTTTTTTTGCAATTATAAATTTTATTACATAAAAAAATAAAGTTTTCCAAGAGAATGGAGTACAATAACTTGTAAGTGTATGTTGTTAATTGCAGGATATTGATAGAAATCGTTTCTCTCTCTATTATCTTTTTGGTCTGCTAAACTTAACAAGCAATAAGAAACCTTACTTTACTTTAAGTCTTCACTCATTAGTTTCGAAAATTTTATAAAATAGACACTGTCATCAGCGCACGTACGACAGTCCCCCGATGCAACGACTTTAATAAATTTCCCATCGATTGTGATTTTGACAATAGCAATGTGACTTTCTTTTAACAATGTTATATTTTCTGCAAGCCAGTGACATTTAAATATATAAATATATGAAGTCAAAAAAAAAAACCCGACAGTCAAGAACATAAAAATATTTTCTGCATATAGGTGAAAGGCATTTAATGAGAGGACACACGTACAAAGTCATTGCCTCGTCAGTTTATCGCGTAATCAATTCATCGTCAATCCCCAAAGTTATATCGAAAAATAATTACGTGTCAGTCGGCTGATAGATGTTGTGCGTATAGAAAATAATATATTAAGGAATTATTTATCATAAAATTGCCATAAATAAATATATCTATGATAAGCAGCTGTGATATAATATGTGTTTGTAAGAAAATCTTTTATTTATTATTGTACCAAAGTAAAAGTCAAGTTTGTTTAGTTTATCGCACTTGTGAAATGTCATATTCTTGATATATGGTAACAAAGGGACCAGAAAATATATTGATACTCTTTTAAAAATGTTATTATATGATGCTTAGCGACTCTACGTCTCTAATTTAGCAATGAATAAAATAATAGAAATATACAAAGTGAGATGAGTAGAATGAGTAGAATATTTGCCGCAGTTGCTCGTTAAAATTAACAAGTTGAACCGCAGTTGGATGATAATATGAGTAACTGTGCGACCAATTTCGACTGTGGCGTTGTCAGTAACGGATAATGAGAATCACCGGTTGAACGTAATACTGTAATGTGTTCGTTTGTCGGTTTTATTACTATCTATCCTACAGCAAGAACATGATTGGAGTTATTGATTATACATTTGGTAGAAAATTGTAAAGATAAAAATATTAAGTTAATAATTGTTTGACCAAAGGGTATGATAATGTGGGGGGTGAACGCCGGGAACTTCCTCGTGGTGCTCCCTGGGCAACAACGGTTACTGAGAACCTTCGGGTTCTCCTGTTGGCTAATACCCGGCGCGGTGGGAGTCGGTCATGGGGGTTTGTGCCCGGTCCATGGCCAGGGCAGGTAACTTTTTGGGGTGGCCAGCCTGCGGGATGGCTAGGGCCCCTTTCCATCGTTTGATCGCATTGGAAAGTTGGCCTGGGCATCCAGGGTGGGAGGGCGCAGGTCCTCTTTGCCGGGGTCAGCTGCGGAATCGCTCCTGGTACTTCTCTGATAGCAGAGTGGACTGTGGAGTGGTTCCATGGCTGTTTTGGGTGGGGGTGCGTGGCGTTCGCTTTCTTTCTGAGGTTAGGTTCTGGACTTCTTTCCAACAAGCTCTTTATAGAGGGTGCTTGATGGGGAGACGGTCTGGGGCGTTGCATGGATTAATCGTTGCCGAGTGCGACGCCACGGTTGCGCTTGGTGATGGTTAGTCTGGTCTATCGGCGTAGTGTAAGCTGTGGGGTTCCACAGGGGTCTGTGTTCGGACCCGTTTTGTGGAACCTCGGTTACGACTGGCTGCTCCGATGTCCTCTTGTCCCGCGCATAAGGGTGTACTGTTATGCAGATGACACCCTCGTAACAGCGAGGGGGGGAGCTTTGCGGAGGCGGCCAGGCTGGCAACAGTCGGTGCTACGCTGGTGGCGGACCGTATAGGGCTGACGGGGCTCAGGGTTTTGGTCTCCAAGACTGAGGCCCTACTGTTCCACGGCCCTCGCCGGGGTCCCCCTCGTCGGGCATCCATCTCCGTTCAGGGTTCAGAGGTGGCGGTTAAGGCTCAGATGAAATATCTGGGCCTTACCCTGGACGGCAGGAGACGTTTCGGGGCTCATTTCTTCTCTTTGGCGCCGAAACTCGTTACCGCCGCAGCGGCCTTAGGTAGGCTTCTGCCCAACGTCGGAGGGCCGGGTGCTCCGTGCCAGCGGTTGTACACCGGCATCTTACGGACCATGGCCCTCTGCGGTGCCCCCATGTGGTCGGGAGCCCTCACTCGTGACTCTAAGGTCTTGCGACCAGGGTGATCAGGGGGTACCATACAGTGTCGTTTACTGCGGCGACACAGCTAGCAAGTGACCCCTGGGAGCTCCAGGCGGAGGTTCACAGCACTTGCAGTGTACTGGCACCGGGCCGACGCTCGTGCCAGGGACGAAACGCCTAAAGCGGCTAGGATCAGGGCAGAGGCACAAAATGTCCTGACCCAGCGCGGCGGTGGAAACCAGAGTGGGATTCTCTGGCCGCCGGTTTTTTCACTGTTGGGGTGCTACTTCTGCATCTCAAGAGGTGGGTGGTCCGGTGGCACGGGACTCTGACGTTCCGCCTTGTGCAAATACTCTCGGGGCACGGATGCTTCGGGGGGTATCTCCACAAGGTTGCGAGGAGAGAGGCGACCACCTGTTGTCACTACTGTGATGAGCCACAGGACTCTGTTTGTCACACCCTGGAGGAGTGTGCGGCGTGGGACCGCCAGCGAGAAGAGCTGGCGGTCGTGGTCGGCAATAGTGTCTCGCTGTCGAGCATCATTTCAAAGATGCTCGACAGTGAGGACGTTTGGGTCGCCATGGCCTCCTTTTGCGAACAAGTCATTGCCGCAAAGGAGGCCGCGGAGCGGGTCGGGGAGCTAGCCTCTACCGCTGACCCGCTCCGTAGGGGTAGGCTGGGAAAAAGGAGGCGGGAGTATGAACGCCGCTTCCTTCCCCAGCCGTATTGCCTGGGCGGGAGAGGAGGGTGACCTCTCTCGCCCATCATAGGCCTACGTCGTGAGGGTGCCCTAAGTTGAACGCGGCCCCTCATTCGGAGGTTCCACCGGAACGTCGTGGTGAGTGCGACAGCGATCCCGTGACGTCCCACTAAGGCGATGAGGTTAACCGTTGGTTTTTTAGTAGGTAGCCTTAAAAATGGCAGCGTCTTCTATGCTGCCAGGCGTGGTTGGTTCCCGACTAATACCTTTTTCTTCCTGGTCTCGGCTGATCACCGTAGCCAGCGGTAAAGATCTGTCGGGTTTAACGCTGGACCCTACGTGAGCGGGCTTTAGTTCGGCCCGGCGCGTGGTTCGTAGTTTGACCAGATCCGCTGAACCTGCTGGATCGTATCGAAGGTCAGCTCTTCTAGGGGGCCTGACCGATGGTCTCCTCTCGGGGGACTGACGCGACGGGGCTGGACAAGGTCGATGATGGTCGAGTCGGGTTACCCACCTGGTTCCCTGAGATCGAGTCTGGCCAGAAGGGGGTCTCGGCCCCCTTCAGAAGCTGTATTGGCTTCTGTATTGGCATGGGTGGGGGTGATTTGGGTTGGCTCAATCTTGAGGAGGGATCCCCTTCCTTGAAAGATTTCAAGCCTGCGAAAAAGGGATGGTTGCTCCTCGTTGCGGGATGTCCTCTCCGTGGTTCACGTCGAGACATCGCGGTGAGTGCGAAAGCAATCCCGTGGTGTCCCATTATGACGGCGGCGGCAACCATCAGGTTTAGTGAGTAGGAGTCTCACATAACCATCTCCATCATTCCTTTTGATGGAGGTGTGTATCCATAAGGATTCCTGACGTTAAAAAAAAAAGGAGTATGATAATTGTGAGGTGGTTTTATCAGTGTGTTAAATTTAAAAAGATTGATTAGTCAGACATAAGCTTTGGATTGAAATCGCTTTTTTGTGCGCAGTATATCTCAGGTACACTCGGAGTATTCCTCATTATGTTTAGCGTATTCACCATTAAAAATATTTATTTATTGTCAAAATGAACAATCACGTGACTGTCAAAACGACAGTTACACAGACGAAACGCAAATGTCAGCTAAGGGCGTGCCTTTCGCCATATTTTAAGGAGGTATACAGCCTAACTCTCAACGCTACGGCAAGTAGTGACTTCTAAGGGACTGGTACTATAAAGCCATTAGATCATAGAAGAGGAAATAACAACGTAGAACTTAATGCTTGGTTATTAGATGATCTCTACAATACAATTAATAACACGGGCACAATCATACCGGTGTAATCATACCGTCGTCAATGTAATTGTTTACACTATAAAAGTTAATACTATTACACTATGTTTACAAACACTTTTACACATAACATTTTAAAATCATCAAAATATATAATTTATTTAATGACAAATTTAGGATTTATAATAAAAACTGCACTTTGCTAACAGTATGCAGGGTTATTTGTAATTAGTTGATCACCTCTTGCAGGTAGTCTCTCTACGTCAATCCAAAAAACATTTGTTCTACAACCGTTTAATAATCTTGATAAAGAACACAAAAAAAAACGAAACAAAAAAATTTTTGCTCCCTCTTTTACTTATTACTCTGTTTTTTGTAAGAAGTACTTAAAAGGTCATACCGAAGAACAGAGTTAATGCCAGTTCAGAGACAACAAATTAATTTGGTATGGGAAAATTTAAATTTTAAAAACTAATAATTTTAAAAAGTCGTAGAACAAATGTTATTGAGATTTATGCAAAGAGGCTGCCTGTGAGAGGTGGTCAACTAAGTAAAAATAACCCTGTATAATATTATATCATCTACGAAAATTGAATTCGAGACAAAATGTATTGAGCACCAGTAATCTTTGTATCCGACTTATACAATATATTTGTTACCTTAGACTGACTACTAGACTACTTACTTACAATACAATACAATGCAATGTAATGCAATAGAATGCGTTAGAGATCTAATATTACATGCAACATAAAAAAATGTTTATCTAACATAACGATCAAAAATAGGCTTATTTAGAAATATTGAACATCGTTCACATTCCCAAGACGCAATAATAATATACTGTTATACCTATATATAGTATAAATGTAAAAATATTATAAAGGTTCATAAAATTTCCCTACAGGCTCGTACAATGCCGCCTCTCACTACTCTAGTAACAACGGGTATTGAATCCGCTTGCTCACGTTCCAACACTTCACTGATGATAAATGAAAAACATATTCAAAACACATTTTAATAAATATTGCAAAATAGATGATAGATTAAATAAATATACTTTCACATTTACAGCAAATAAAATTGACTTATTGATTAAAATAAAAATACTTCACTTTTCGCCACATTATTTCCAAAAAAGAAAAGGCTGCACTCATTTATGGCTTTATTTTTAATTAACACAAATTAACTAATTACTTTCGCCAATGTAAATGTATTTTTATACAAAGGAAGATTATATTTTCTTTAAACTCTGGCTGTATTACATTCGAAAAATCTGTCAACAAAATTTAAGAAAACAAAATTTTTACAGACAACTTTTTGTATAATGTGATATAAATATTTAATTAAAATTGTGCTAGTTCTAACCACCGCTAAAGGATAAAATGAATGTATATTGATTATAACTTTGTAAGTATGACTCATTTTATATTTTTATACACATAAAAACTAAACAACCAATTTTTCGTCTCTTGAAGGCGTTATATACTTTGTTAGTAACACATTGTGTGATTAATATGTTAGTAATTTAAATATAGCTTGCTTCAATATATATATTTTACCATACACCACATAAATGTTAGCCGCCATTACCGAACAAATAACAGTTGAATGGAATACTGATATTTTTCTTCCAGAAGTATTTCATCGCAAGAATACAGAAGTAGACACGGTTGAGTATTCAAGATTATGACGAGAAAACGAAAAATTATTTGCCAAAAAAATACTACTAAATTATTATTCAAAAATTCGCATAACAGTGTTAACACTTTTTCGAAAACATATTCCGATGCATCTCCATTTTGTACGAAAAGTTTAGTAATGCAACTAAAACAGAAGTTACCTAAGACAAGGTATTATGAAGACCAAGGTACGTTGAAACGAGATTTGAGTTTAGAAACCGATATTTGCATACTGAGAAGATATTATAAAAAGAACAGAAACAAATTGACAAACAGAGGGGTTGCATCAGCAAAAACTACATGTTCAATTAATCACACTGAAATAGATACTATAAATGAATTTACGAGGGACAGTAGTGCGTGCGGTGATAGCGAACTAACAAATAAGCAAGAAAATCAGGGATATAACATAAATTTAACATCTTTAGTCGTAAACAATTTAAAGAAATTATTGAATGATTGGATTAAAAAGTATTTACTCGAAAACAATGAAACTAAACAAAAAATTGATTCTGTTCTTGATTCAATTTTACATAAACTAGATTTTCAAAGAAATGATTCATCATCGTGTACATATATCGTTGACGTTGAATTAGGAGATCAATCTTCTAAACCCTACTCTCTGTCAACGGTTTCAAAAAATGTCAAATTAAAGCCAGAAGAAGGAATAGAAGACCTAAATAGACGAAAATCATCATACTTTACAATACCCTTAAATAACAAGTACTTGCAAGTTATTTCCACATTAAGCATTCCAAGAAAGCAAATGAATTTGAATAAATCTAAATCTTTACAGAAAATTAAAAAATTTCGCCACAAGAAATTACTACTATCCATAAGTAAATCTAGCAAATTTCTTTTAAGATCTTCTAGCTTGGATTTTCTTACACTGCGAACGAAATCATTGACGAAACGTTGTGCTACTTATCAAAGGAATGATAAAGAAATTCTTAAGCATCCAAGCAACGGGTTTATCCAAAACTCTTATTACAACAATCATATTTATAGTATATCTGATAAATCTGTTAGTGCAAAAAATATACCTGATACGAATGAATGCAAGGTGAATTCGAAGAAAATACAAAGCATTTATAAAAACATGTATGGTATTACACCAGCACAGATTATAAGTTATGAAAGTACGAATACTGGTAGTCAAACTTTTTGTAGCAACATAACAGAAGATCAAGGGATAAATATTAGACTATCCTCTAATATTACAATACAACAAAACCAGAAAATTATTGATGAACACGAACAAAGTGATCAACTAGTCACAGTGGACTTCGGAAAGCAAAATAGTGACATATCAACATTAGATAAAAAATTGACAAATAAATTAGAGGCTAAAACCATGATTTCTAAGATTAGAAAAAACAAAACTAGGCATCGAAAAATTAATGTGTTCAACAGAAAGACATTCAGATTTCAAACATATAATAGTATTAAATCTAAACAATTTACTTATTTGTTCAAGAAATCAAATAATAAAAACAAAAAAGATACGAAGCTCCTAAACCACTTTCAAAGTATTTTAAGGTATTTATCTAACTATGAAAAGGAAAAAGATATACAATTGCATATTCAAATTAATGTTTGCCCTGTTAATGGTAATGAAGAAAATGCAATAACAAAATCGTATACAAGTTTAAAAGACTCAAATTTAAAAAACGTTAATATAAAAGAAAAAGACATGAAAAATATACCAACATTAAATAGTCAAAATATTATATCCCTACTTGATGGAGCAACTAGTCAATCTAAGTATATTGTGAGCAGAGAAACAGTAACAGACCTGTTGAAAGAAACCAGTGAAAAATATATAAAAGTGTCAGACAACCAAATAGATAATTCAAAAATAGCTCAAGAAATAGGTGAGCTTAGAGTTATTATAAAATCTCTATCGACGACTGCAGAAAAACTTATTAGTGAACATATTTGCAATAGTAGAAACAATGTAAATCTTCAATATGCAGTAGAAAAATCTTTGATTGATAGTGCAATTGAAAAGCATTCAAAAGGAAATCAGATTTCAATTAATATACCAAAAAGTCAAATAATATCAGGTCTTAAGCTCAGAAAAGAACCAAGAAACAACAATCCTCACCTATTAAAAAAAAGCACTTCATACAATATTATACCTAGTGAATCTATAATGAAAATTACGGATATGACTTCAGCGGCACTAAATATTACTACGTATGAAAAGATGATCGATGAAGCTTTAACTTGTTCTTTACCAAAATCAAAATCTTTATTCGAAATTGCAGTTGACCCCAATGAAAGGAAATTATTTGCATTTTATTGTGATGATTTTGTAAGACCTGATGAGTATGTTTACAATGTTTGCAAACGCAGTACTCCGTGTTCTTCTAACCAACAAAAAATTCCTTGTTCCATGAGACCAAAATGTGTTCATTACAAATGCAATATGAATCAATCTTGTGACGATGATACGTGTCCTGGGGAACCACAGTTTACTTGTACAGAATTTGTACCAGAAAATGACGATTGTGACCTTATTGATGATGATAATTCATGTTCCGTGTGCATTAAAATGGATCAAAAAACCTGTTCCAAAAAAGTCACTATTCGAAACCGCGATAGTGTAGGCTTTTGGGAAGGATTTTTATATTGCGTTTTGCTATGGCTTCCTGTCATGTTAATATTTTGGTTGTTTTATATGTATGTTATAAAGGATTTAATAACGCCAAAGGATGATTCAAAGACTATATCTGGAAGTCAATCAAAAAACAACACAAATGCAATTCGTCTTTCCCATGGATCAAATTTTCCTAGCTTGACACTTTCTGATTTAGGTTTTTGATTTTTGAGTTTTATATATTGATGATATTTCTCTTTAATTAGATATATTCCTCTAAAGAAAAAAAAATAATGTGTATCCAATTGATAATAATTTTAAGCCACAATCGTCCAGGATCCCTTACGATATTGTTTACATATGTATTTTATTGAAACGAGGATCCTAATCGAAACCTATCGGGTGTCGCGGCTCCAGACGATCAGTATTCCATGTAATATACTTTTTTTTAGTTTTTCTCCAATAAAATCTATAAAATTTGTTTCCCATTTTTGAAAAGGGTTATTATCACTCCAAATAGAAATGAGGCACACTTATTAGGTTGTATTAAGTTTTATAAGGTTTTAAAGTATTCCATGTATAGTCTAAATTAGAGTAAGATTATAATCGATTATTATAATACGAGAACATTTATAACTTTTGTTTATAATTTCGTGGTAAAAGAAATTTCAGTTAGTTATTTCATTATGTTGTAGATACTTTAAAATAATCTGCACAGTACTTTGATGCTTTACAGTGGAAGCGCTGACTTTAATTTATACATCAGTTATTTATTATTTAAAACTAATCTATAAAACAACATATTTAAATGCTATAGTTTCAACAATACTTTTTTAAATTCGAACTTTGAAAAACATTTTTTTTTTTGTTACAGATTTAAAAATATTTTGTGAAAAATGGATCTTCAATTTTCAGAAGATACAAAATGTAATAAGAGAAAAAAATGCTGCAATCAATCAAGTATATTTCCAATATATACCGTTGCATTTTCTTATAGTGAAATATGTGATAAAATGGTTGTTAGTGAAGACAGTAACGATTTAGAATACCCTATAAATAATGGATCAGCGTCTACAATTACATTGAAAAATAAGAGAAGTGTCGAAGTCACAAAATCTAATATGATTAATGCATTAGATATCACAGAGAGACCAGTAATTCCATTGAATAATGTAATAGATGTTACACAAGGATCGGTTCTCTCTACTAATAATGCAATAGATTATTTTGTAAACGTAAAATATGAAAATAACAACAATAATGTGAAATCTGAACTTTTTCCGAGCTCATTAAAGTATATTAAAAAACTTCACAAGACAAAACAACGTGCAATATTTTCGAAAATAAAATCGAAACCAAAAAAAATTACACGAGTTGTAAAGATAAAGAATACTTATTTTAAAAATAAAAAGAATAAAAATAAAAATAATATAAATAAGAAATTAGAATTTTATTATGACAGAGCAAAAACAAAATGTTCTAACACAGGAAAAACTAATAGAAAGATTTATTTAGACTCTATTTTGAATGCCGTTCCGCTTACCAGAATTTTGAAAAAAGTTTTAGCTAAAGAAAACCTTTTAGATGACTTTGATAAGATTTCTTTAAAAGGAAACAATAATGAAGATAAGATTTCATATGTGAGTGATTCTAGTGAGCATACGTTGACCAGAGATAGAAGCTTTTCATCTGATAACAGTGACTTCGATAATATGAAACCACCATCAGTTATAGATGTATCAAATTATCTGCTTATAAAAAATATAAATTCTGATGTAACAAATAAGAACATTAAATTAATTTCAAGCAAAATAAATATTGGAGATGATAAAATTGAACATCCGTTCAAAACAGATATTATAGCCGTCGCTGTCGCTCGATTTGAGAATACGTCTATATTAAATTATAAAAAAGAATCATGTGATACAGACGGTCGGGAAAATTTTATAACCAAAGATAGCTTGACTAGCGCTGAAAGTTACTTAAGTCCAACAGCTACTGAATCTTCCACGATATCTTTTGAAATGTCTAATAACTTTGGAATAGAAGATCATGTAACTACAATAGATATAAAAGATAGTGGTGTAAGCAGTCAGACACTTACAGACAATCATTTTTTTTTTGATATTACTAGCGAAAGTGATAAATTTGTTATTGCAAAAACTAATTCTTATTTTAGAAACGACCCTATTGATTCCAATATTACACTCACACCAAAGATCAACGCAGACAATGAATCTGATGTGCAACAACCAAAACTTTCACTGCCTAAATTGCTTAAGTCTACATTATTAGATACTATTATTAATGTTAGTATGTTCCCAAAAATAACTACAAGTGTTCAGGACAATTTGTATAACTCTGAGTTAAAAGATGTTATAATTACAGAGGAGTTACGGAACTCGTTTCCGTTAAATAGATTGGATAATGAATGTACTAATGAAAACAAATATTCTAAAAGTATATTTATAAAATCATGTCATGCAGATGATGATTCTATTCGTCAAAAAAGTATTAATTTGCCGAATGAAGAAACTATTAAAGAATTATTATTTAATAGAGACCAAGCACATAAAAAGTCTTGTTCAGAAGAATTTCGTAACTACACGCCATTTTCAGAACTATGGGATAAGCTAACGATATTTCTTGACTTAGCCATGAAAAAGCTGGAGGAGGCTATTACTAATAAAATAACCCAAGAAATGAAAAAAACTCTCGATAGATTAGATAAGTATATAAATACTTCTATATTGGATTCAAAAGTTTCAAAATCAGAACCATATTTAAAAAGAAAATCCCAAGAAGCAAATATTATAAGTACAATGGAATCAGGAGAATCTAAATCTTTACAATGCGACTCATTAGAAAATAATGTTTTAGATGAATTTGTTAAAAAATTTGATCTGGGGGGGTTAAAGGCTTATAAAAGTTCCCCATTAAGGCTAAAAGACAAAAGTAATAAAAATGACGATTTTTTCGAAGTTTTAAAACCTTCTCTGGCACCGCGTGTTTCAAATGATCAAGGAAATGGAGATTCCATTTTTGCTTCGTCGTCTGAAGAAATACAAATTAAATACAGCAAGCTGCAATATTTGCCATTTTTTATGATAAACATTGTACGATTTGTTAAAGAAAATTTACTTGTGATCACCAGCGTGCCTCTGTTTTGTTTTGCAGTGTTCTTGATTTACACTTTTCTAGCCATGCTTGCAAATATTTAAAAATATCTATATGTAAAAAATGTGCTTTTTTGTATATTTCTTTTATATCTAAATTATATTATACGCCAAGATTAATTTTTCCTTTTCAGTGCTTTATAAACCTTTGACAAAACTGTATATAAAATTAAAACAACATATTGTACGATTATCATATAATCTGTCACTTCGATATTTATTACATGTTAGATTTTACCTCGAGATCGAACATACAATAACAAAGCTTAGAACAAAAATAAAAGAAATAATTAAAGAGTATTTAAATAAATAAGATTTAAATGAAGATTTGCATATTTGCAAGGTAATTAATTTAGTCTCTAGTAGTGTATACATTTTTGTCTACTGCTGAGCTAACACCAAGTGTCCAGAACGATCGAGTGTGAAGATAGGCCTGACACGACGACTCCTGGGAATAAAACAAGACTTAATACACGGAAGAGAATACCATTGGTAGAATTATTTCAGGTTTCATCTTCAATTGTTACAGGCATAGGTACTTGATAATAATGTGAGATATGTAAACCAAATAAAAAATAAAAAAATATTTACAAAAAACAGTACCTATAAAAAAAGTCGTACCTTGAAAAAATATATAAAAAAAATCATCAACACAAGATTTGGACCTGTGACTTCTCTATAGATTGATCAGGTTGAGGAATTTATCATTCTATATTTATTGAAATTTGAATAACCTATATAAGTTTATAAAAGTTTATAGAAAACGAAAATCATAAATAATGAGACTCGTAAGTCATAAATCAATTTACCTTATTTTAGCGTTTCTTCTACCACCAGCGACAGCTGTAGCTTGAGCGACGGCGGGTGCATCGGCTGTCGTAGTCTGTTTCGAAAAGTTTAAAGTCTAATAAAAATGTTAATTATTATATTTTTTTTGTATTGTAATGAATATGTCAATGAAACATTTATTAACCAAAATATCAAATAAAAGCAGCTGTTTAATAGTTTACCTCTTCCTGAGCAATATTTTCTGTCGTGGTGGGATATCCCTGGGTAGCTTGAACTTTGGGAATGGGGGCGCCGTATGATGCAACAACTCGTGGCTGAGTTCTACAATAATTTTATAAATCTTGAATTAACTATTTAATTTACAATATTTTTAATTTCAAAGTACTTTTTGACCTACTTGAGCAAATTCGTGTATTTTACATCTTTATAACCCAATATTGGTTATGAAATAAAATAATTATTGTCACAGACATATCGCTATATCAAAATGATTATTATAAACTTTGCTATTCTCTATAATAACGTAGCATTATCCAATAATCATTGTATGATAAAAATATAATGTAAAATATATGCTAGACAATCCAAAATATGTTGAAATCTACTTGATATTATAACAATACAATATTACAAATGGAACAACTACGCAATTTATACTTCATAATTACCTTTACCTCATACATGTCAGCAAGTATTAAAATGCACTCAGCATACAAAAGTACAGCCACTCATAAATATTACCCAATAAATCGACTTCATTAAAATTCATTACTAGTACTGACCTTGTGCCGAAAGCTGTGGCTACTGCAGTAGCTCTGGAGTCTTCTTCAATTTGTTCTCTGTCATCTAATTCTCTTTCTTCATTCTGTTCTATACCATTCCCTTGTTGGTTTAAATCCAATCCGCTTTGCAAGCCCTGGCCTTGCACTTGAGCTTGATATTGACTCGGGTCAAACTGTTGAACAAATTGAGGCTGGTATTGCTGAAATAAATCCTGGTTGGGATAATTTAAAGCTGGTTGAGCTTCCAGGTTTGGTTGGTACTGTGGTTGGTAGAATTGAGGTTGGTAGTTCTGTAAAACAATTTGTTGATCATTTTGTTCTACTTCTTCAACGTCTTTTGGTTGTTGTTGTGGGAATTGATCTGGTTTCTGAGGATATATTTGTTTTGGTTGCTGATATTGAAACTGATCTGGTTGGTAAGGTTGGAATTGATTCGGGTGTTGGTATTGAAATTGATCTGGTTGTTGTGGTTGGAACTGGTTTGGTTGCTGAAGTTGAAACTGATTCGTTGACTGCGGCTGGACCTGAATAGGCTGAATTTGTGCTTGTTGTTGCTGGGGTTGATACTGCATAAGGTTAGGAGCGTATGAGTTTAAGGGCTCTTGGACTAATGATTGCTCTTGAACTACTATCGGGCTTTGGGAGAAACCTTGATTCGGGGCTAAGAACTGTTGTGACAATAACTCTCTCTGAGCTAATACGGATGGCAGAGCAGATAAATGAGCTAGTCCGCTAAATCCTTGACTTTGTTCCACTGTCTCCGGTCGGTAGTACAAAGGTGCTCTTATTTGAGCATATTGAGGCAAGGGGACAAATTGCTGTTGCAAATTCAACTGTGCCAACGGGCTTAAAAAGAGTTCTGGAGGATACTCTTGTAAATTTTGCTTAGTTATTTCAACTGAGACTTTTTCTTTGTTAATTTTACTATCTCGGTCGTCTTCTAAAGTCTCACCCTGATTTAAAGATTCAGTTGTTGTTTCAGGTTGAGGTGTTTTAAATTCAGGTATGACAGTAGTTGTTGGCAAAGTAGCAAACTGTCTAGGAGACTGTTGGTTTGGTAATCCATTTGAAGGTCTCCTTCCAGCATCAAATTCTCTTTGTCTTGCAAATTGAATTGATTTTTCTAACTGTTGTTGATACTGAAAATGTTTACAAAAAAAATCTTCATATATAGATTGCAAAACTTTTTTTATGTGCATTATTTTTATTTATAAATAAAAATGCTATAAACCGCACCTGCTGCTGTTGTAAACTAGGATTTAATTTCGCGACATCTGAATTGAGACTAGGTCCAGTAATTTGCTGTCCATTGATGGGTGACAACTGGAAGATTGGTTGTTGCTCAACAGTCGGCAGGCCTTGGACTGAGACATCAACGTTGTCGTCGTAAGTGTTAGGTATCTGAGGTCTCCTTGGATCCACAGGAGGCAAGTATTGCTGTTTTTGTGGCTACACGTATAGAATATAACAAAATATTACAGTTGTTACTCCGAAAATGCTGTTCCTTTCAATTATAAAATATAAAATAAAACAATAATTAATATTTCTATTTTACACTAAAGCAATAGTTTATATAGACTTTAATAGTACTCGACACTTTAAAAGTACTACAAAAAAAAGAAAGATAAATATTTTAACTAATACCTCAACTTTTTATTTAATATTATATAAAACTAAGAATATTATTGGAAGTAATAAACGTTCACTGAAGTTCTTCTACATTTAATAAACAAACCTTTTATTTTGTATATTAATAATAAAATACATCATTACTGAGAATCAGAAGTGATAAACTTTTGAAGAATAAAGGTTTTCTCTAATTAAAAAACATCCATTTCCATGTATAGTATTTAATTAACATTCTTAATTTATATTTATCGGGACAGATTATATCCGTATGTCTTAAACTCTACAAGTCTTCACTCTTAAAACCATATCAAATTGAACATACCCCTTCTGGTAACTCAAAAGCAGGCCCTTCTGGTCTCCATCCACTAGCGGGGTAGGGCGCTGGTACCTCACCAGCCACCCCGACCATCAGTATCGACGCTACCAGCAGTAGTTCCTGATAGTAATAACTTAGTCTTAATAATTAGACATACATATTTTCTTACAGATGTTTTTCGTTTGAATATTGTTTACTGATTTTGTTTACTACACATATACTACAAGTTTGGATATATTATATGAATTAGGATTATTACAATATAACTTTCTTTTTTTTTTTAAATATGTCACCCAAATGACCAATCCACGACACAAAAACCTCTTAACCAAAACACAATAAAAACGTGTAATCACCTTCATTTTCGTTGACTTTCGCTTTAGTACATGCGCCTGAGCATTGCTTTTATAGACAATAGGTTTGAAAATTGTCATTCTTAACGCGCGCATAATCGACCTTAACAGTTGTCCTTAATATTGTCCATCAAAAACCATACTTCATTCGAATATCAACTCTATTAAATTGCAGTAAAGACTAATTGTAACAATTAAAGATGTTTTATCAAAATTGTTTTCACTTTAAGGTTTTTGCACACAGTACTTACTTTGCATTTAAAAACAAGTGGCTGAATTGGCGTTGGAAAATAGTTTGTTAACCATGAATATGAATACTAGCTGTCAAGTAACCCTATATATTGTATATCTATCCTACTCGCATGCATAATTCAAAAGGGTTAGATTAGAACTTTAACTAAAATAATATTAACACTATAAGTAGGTAAGGATTTTTATAAACATTAACTTTATTGTCTGGAAAGTCACTGGCACAATTAACAGTAAAATAGTAACAAGTGGTAAGGAAATATAAAAAAATCTAAATTGCTACATATTATTATTGTTACATACGCGTAACATGGACCTCTAAGCTTTTTATCTGTTTTTTTGTTGTTCGAAAATATCTATAAATAGCTATGCATGCATGGCATGCATAAATATCTATACATGCATGGCCATATATTTTCAAAGATCAAATAAGCTTAACAGACATGGGAGTACCGAGATGGGGCAGGGGGGTCAGCTACCCCCCCTGGACATCGTATACCTCTCTACTACCTTCTATTGTAAATAAAAATTGGTATTTTACATTAAAAAATAAAACCAATTAAGTTTTAAAAATTAAAGAAGGTTTAGAAATGTTTTGTCAGAAAGGTTAGTCGGGGACGAGAAAAGTTGCTTTTCAGTTATTATAGATCTATGTACATGGGCGTACCCAGATTCTGTGCTAGGGAGGGGGGGGGGCACTTTAAAGTCTAAAATCTTCATTAGAAGCGAGATTCGGCAAAGACAAAACACCAGCGTTTGCTCTTTTATTGTTAAACCATGCTCAGAAAATTAAAGTTACAGTTCCAAAATTACAAAAATATATTAAAGAAATCTTGTTTGCTCTCCCCTAGCACAGAATCTGCGTACGCCTATGTTAACAGATTATACAATGTTTGAAAATGTCTATAAAATGTATAGTCATGGTAAACTTATTTCAATTTTAAATTAATATAGAATGAAAAAAAAAACGATACGGTCAGGGATTCAAAACCGCGACTTCTGGGAAACCACCACTCGTCTCGATAAATTAAGCATTCTGTATATTATCGTTTTTATAGGGACGATGGTAACTGTTAGGCTTATTTAGAATATCCTAACCAATGTTTCCATCTTTGCAACATAGATAAACATTCAGAAGATGCGACGATTCTGGCAACCGGCCATTAAATTATATATTTATTGAAAATGTAAATAAGCTTATTAAAATTTCAAATAAATATATGATGAAAAATAACCGATCAGGGCAGTGATTCAAAACCAAGACCTCTGGGAAACCGTTCCGTCGCTCTACCAATTGGGCTACCGTATATCCAACAGCACAACTACCGGCCGTATTTTAATAAACTTTTGAATTGTTATATTTCGAGGTACTTTACTTTCACGGGATAAACAAATCTTTGTTTTGGCTTTAATAACAATAAAATTGATTAAATAATATAAAAAATAATTGCCAGGTATGTGTAATAGGATTGTTATAAGTATAGATGACTTATAATTGGGGAGGTTTCGATGAAATCGCAAATCTTGACAAATATAAAAAAAAAGATAAGATAATACCGCATCACGATGTATTGCCCATAATATTGTATTTTGACATCAATTCTTACTTTTGGCATTCCCTAGTCAATTACTCAATCCGTTAACATTAGCGGCACGTTCCGTATGTCTGTTGTATGTCTGTATTGACGCATTCTGATGGGCGATAATTTTTGTTTTATTGACGTTAGTGTTTCGAGATGTTAGGGAATGTTTTATTATATTCTTATGTGAATATATCTTTTTAAACGTTATTATCTTTTATTATACAGATATCTTTTTGTGTTATTATCTTTTATTATACAGATATCTTAACGAAAGAGGACTTAGACTATACGAATTTATATCGTTATTTCGATGCCGTTATTGTTCTTGTCTTGGTAACTTACTAGCATTTTTAATTCTTCCCTTATTTAACGCTTTAAGGTTTTACTATCAATATTGTATAAAAACCTTTCACCAGCCTCAATAAAAACTACATATCTTGGAGAAGACTGCTTCTATTATGACCAAACATAGCTAAGAACCATCTCGACGAACCAAACTTTCGATTGAAAAGAACCGCATTCAAATCCGTCAACGCGTTTAGTTGCTACGTTGCCACAGACAGACACACAGATACACAGGTCAAACTTATACAATTTTTGAAAAAAAAAATTCAAAAAGAAAAAATCAAAAATAAATAAAATAATAATATTACTTTGCAAGTCGGGAAGGTCCCTGGACATTTATTTAACAGAGACTTTATACAACCTCCTCTCGAGAATCTCAATTCACGTCTTCCTCATAACGAAATTCGAAGTATAGCAATGTACGTATAATGTAGTAAATGAAAAACATTACCTATCTTATTTTCAGATACAACTTAGTTTCGAACTTTACCTATACCTTCGTTTCTTTTCGATGTTTTCGACCGCGGTATCTGATCGTCTGTTGATTTAGTGCAAAACTTTAGCCGATTCTTTGATAACTTTAGTTTCGCTTCCTACCTGCTGTTTGGCACTTTCCATACGAACGCCAAACTGAGAAAGACATACATAGATATGTATAGGCAGGGCCGCTGGGAACGAGAATTCACCGAGAATGGACGGTATTCTAAAGCGTGCGTCAAATACAACAAATTCTCGGGGAACTAAGAAATTAGTTTCCAGTAAAGTTTTATTTTTTATTTTTTTCTATTATATATACTTCTATACTAACTACTTACTATAAGCACTTAAAACAAACATTGTATACATTGGATATCTCTTCCCCCATTTTATAAAATATGAAGCATAAAACTAAAAACTCAATTCATTTGAAAAATATTTTCCTCCGAGAATTTATCTTTGTTCTAGAACTATATTGACACAATTTCAGGACCAATATATAATTAAAAACGCTGGTAGATTCCGACGCTAAAAACAATATTAGTTTATTTATAAAAAACTGACATTAAACTGATAAACATAATAATAAATAATACATTGCTGATTCAATAAACACATATTTAAATTGTAAATCCAAATAATTCATTATGCTATTTTTCAATTTCGTATTCACTCATAATAAATCCCTCTCAGTATTTTCAGAGTAGTCATTCGTGAGATTTATCCCTAAGGATGTCTCAATCATTCTTTGTTCAAAATAACTCAGCCGAAAATCGACCGTTTTTGGTATATTTGTTCCTTTCTTTGAATGCTTTGTTTAAATAAGTAAAGATTTTTTTCACATAAAATATCTTATACAATATTATCAAAATGAGCAAAATTTGTAAATTTAATTTATTAAATAAAAATAGAGATCATGTTGTGAAAAACTTACTAAATACATTTACTTTTACTAAATACATGAAACACTTTCACTATTTATTTGATATTTTTGTATGAATATATGTAAGGCTTCACTGTCTATTTACTACATTACTAAAAGGCAAGCTGTTTGGAGATCGGCCAAGTATATCCAAATCTTTCGCATTGATCAAAGTAAAACAGACGACCAGTTAGAATTATGAAAAAATATCCTTTTATATGTCGCATATTTATTATAAGGAACGTTAAAAAGACTTTCATTATGTAGTAAAAGGAACATCCTTTTACTCTTTTCACCTTTTCTTTAAAAATAAAAATAAAATAATACTAACTTTATTTCAAATTTATAAATAAATGAATGAATTGAATAATTTGAAATATAAAATTCTATTTAAGAAGCATGTGATTGTGTATTTATTTATGAAATGTCAACCGACGTTTAATTGGCTGTATTTGTTTATAGACGCGTAACAAACACACCATTATATATTTATATATACATTTACTTTGATATACACGTCCTGCGCGAAACTACCCAGTACCCGCCGCTCTACGTTGCAATATGGTTGTATTTATTCAAAACTCTTGTACTTGCGTAACAAACATTGTATGTTTTCGACGCAATATTATAGTTATATGAGACAGAAAAACTTATACCTAAATATGTATTATAGTGTTGTGTAGATTACAAGAAAATCAAAATATTGGATAGATATCTGAACTAATTATTTAACTTTTGAAATCTAATGTATTTGATCTTTATCGTTGTAACGTCTGGTTCAGATGGTAGCAAGCACCAAACCGGTGGTGGTAAATTATTTAAACGGTTATTGGTTTAGCCTGTATATAATATATATTGTAATTGCAAATTAATTACATCAAGTATAAAAATTAACAATATGTCTCTTCAATCAACTTTATGAAATAAAAATATATAATTTTGATACCAATTACTCTTCATGTCAATAGAATTTAGATACAATATAATTAAATTATCACAACGCAATGAGTAACTGTTCAGGTTGTTATTGACCGACACGAGAACAGAATCTGTAATCGAATCATGACCTCATGAATACAATCACTATGGAGTCATGGTGTCAGTGTGTGTGGTAAATTTTATCTACGAAATTAAGTAATTTCGATTACGTACGTTTTAACCTTGTTTTACAGATATTTGAGAATTAAAATAAACTCCCTACTTGTGATAAATAAATAATACATTTCTTGTATAATAGGTACGACCTTGTACGTAGGTATTTGTAGGTTAACAAATTGTTTCTAAGTTGACCGCCCCGTTGCATTGGTCGGGTTGCTATCGCAGACGCCTTTTGTATAGCGGCCAGAGACAGGCATGTGTGTGATGAGCATAGATGTCTATATTTCTGGGATTGGTGGTTTAACACATTCGAAGTATTTATGATGTGTATTTTTATGTATATGTATCTTTGTCTAACACCCTTAACACAAGCAAATAATTTTCTAATTAAGGAACCCCTTAACAACAAAAAACCCTAAAAAAACAAAGCAAATTAAACAAATTGATCTAACCAAATCAATTTGTTTAATTTGCTTTGTTATATTACATTCATAATGGATTCAATATTTTATTATACTGAAAAATGCAGTTAAAAGATTATTGTTACTGATATTCAATTAATTTAATAATTACAAAAGTTACTCCGCGTCGTCGAGGAGTTTCTTTGTGTGAAAACTTTAGCAGTATCGATGTTTCCAACCGCTTATCATTGAACTAATCTTTAATTAACTTTGTTTATTTGTTTCTTAAATTTTTATTTAAGGTCAACAATCTGTGCTTTACAAACTCGATTACAAACTTTTGATATCATGCATTCGTTTTATTAGGTAAGTAAGTAGATGAAATAAACTTAGTATTAACTAGCTCCTATATCATCCTCTTGGACAAGGTAACTTCAACGAGGCCAAATTGTACATAAATTGCAAAGTTGAATAGTTCCTGTTGACATCTCCGACTCCTCCAGTCACCTCCAGTTTCCAACAGTATCACTGGTACTACTTGATGTCCTCTCTTTAGGAATAAAAAGTGTAATTTTTCTATTATCGTATATCAACATCGTTGTTATTTATTAATTAAATCAAACTCTAAAAGAATCCGATTTTTACTATAAAATTAATCAAGTTATTATTTGGTATTTATAGTGACACCTGTTTGTTTTTTTAATTTGATGAGGGGGAAAAGCAGCAGACTTTCCATTTGGTGTGAAGTTGCTCCGGCATGGCAACATGAAAACTGATTCAGATGGATTTGGCAATGGAATGAGATGGTCGTTCCGTACCCAGTTCGTACGGGTGTAGGACATAGGGCAAAATATAAAGTTAGGCTAAAAGTAGTGTAACTCATTTTTCGCAGTAGTTCAACAACATATTAATCCTTTTACTAATAATATTTTAAAAATATTTAAGAAACAGAAAATATTATAATCAAAATAATTCAACAAAGCCTCTCTTCTTCAAACTTTTTTTAAAGTTCCTAAAAAGTTGTCAAATAGTTTGCCTGTTAAGTTCCACTGAATTTGTCGATTAAATTAATGATTATAATTAAAAAATAATTAAACTACTAACTTTTTAAAGATCACGCTTTTAAACTCACTGCTTTTGGAGAGAAAATTGCTGAAATAGTTGCAGATGTTTGACATTGCTTGTCAAAAATGTTTGCACCTCTGAAAATGCCACTGCAATATTTCATAGTTTTAAAATATTTACTCTTATAATAATATATATTTTTTTAATTCTATAAGTTTAAAAAAAAAATCTTTTTGTACCACTTGTTTTCAGCATGTTCTTTTTCAGTTATTTCAGATGTGCCATTGAATATAAGAAGCTAGAATATTTGAACTGTTCCAAACATTCATTAGATCAATCATTATCACTAAACCAATGCCACACCATAACACATAAAAATCCATTCATATAATTCTCTACACGTTTCTTATTGGTAGAAGAGGTAAAGTTAAAAGTTTAATTAAAACTTTACCTACTTATTTCAATATTACAATTTTGTTTCCAACTCAACTAAATTAATATAGAGCTGAACTGGAAATAATGCCTCACTAGTGCAACTGAGTAAATGTAACTAGAACTACTAAATATAACTATTTACATACAACTAGTATAAATGTAACTAGAACTAGTAAATATAACTATTTACATACAACTAGTACTAATAAACATAACTATTTACATGCAACTAGTACTAATAAATATAACTATTTACATACAACTAGTACTAATAAATATAACTATTTACAGTCATCTACCCCAGAAGTTGTTTTACTTAATTAAACGGTAAGTGAAAAACAAAAACACATACTGATAACGATAATCAAAAGTTCAAGTGTTAACTAAATAATAAACATGTTCCAACAAATACAATTTGTCAATTATCAGTCATCATTCTTGATTTATTGTGGAATATTGTTTGTTATGAATATTCATTTATATATATTTTGTTTTCGTTTTAAATTGCGTTTGAATGGAAGGTGATTTGTTTGGAATTGTTTATCTAAAACTTTTTGTGAAGGTGAGATTTATTCTTTATTATATCAAAAATGTTCGATGCAAATAATAAAAACGTAAGCATGTAGGTATACGAAAAAGGAAAATAAACATAGGAATTGTAATACAAATATTATTACAATTAGTATTTTAAAACCATATTATCTTCAGTTTTTATTGCCTGGTTATTTAAACTATATGTGCTGATACTAAAGTTGCATCGCAAGAAATATGTAGAATTATTAACAAAATAAATATAATGTAAATTGTTATCTATATGCTATTGGTTTAGGATACAAGAGAATCTTGGGTTACACCTAGGTCACGAAAAAGACAACAAAGTATAAAATAAATACTTAATTCGTAAAGACGAGTATCGACACGATAGCTTAGTCTACAAACGTCATGACAGTTAATTTTTTTCCGTATTAGGACTCCAGAGATACAAATTCTGTGTACCTTATAGTGCATATGCGTAAACACTATAGATAGATATCTTTGAAATCTATTTTTACTAAATCAAAGGTCAAAGTTTAGTCAAAGGTTTAAATGCAATGATAAAATAATAAAAAAAAATTTCAACTACAGACCTACAGACGGACGGATTTGGATACCTTATTGGAAATGGAATTGCGAGTAAAAGCTTCTTCAAGATATATTTGATAACTGAAATTAAATGCTTTATATGTAAATAGAAAGCATTATACTTACTATATATTAAACCTGTATTCCATATTTAGGCTTGGCTTTTTTACATTTTTTTCTTGTATTTATATATTTTTTGTGCTTTTACTTATATTGAAAACGTATTTGAATAAAACTATTTTTAACGAATCTAAATCGAGTATAATTTCATTTTTTTTTTATACTTTCTTATATAATTTCATTTTTTGTTTATACCGAATAACATTTACATACGTTCTACGACTTTTCACAAATAAACAACACAAAAAAACCAATAAAAAAAATTGCTCCCTCTTTTACTTATTACTCTGTATTTTGTAAGAAGTAATTAAAAGAGGTAAAAGCAGTTCAGAGGCAACAAATAAATTTTGTATGGGGAAACTTAAATTTAAAAACTATTAATTTTAAAAAATCGTAAAACAAATGTTGTTGGGATTGATGTAGAGAGGCTACCTGCAATAGGTGGCCAATTAATTACAAATAACCCAGTATTATTGCATAATTATAAAAATAGATTTATACAAATTTGTACGCGCAATTTGCTGCTAAATGAAACATGCTGTCAAAAAAATCCTTTTTTTTTTCAGGATGAAAATGAAAATCCTACTTATATTTTTTACAATATCAATATCAGCATATGCAAGAAGAAAACCAACATGCCATGCATGCATACGCTCGGTGTGCTACAGCCGTGACACCATTCTGAATGGCGTCAAGTTTTCTGGACAACTGGCGATCGATAGAACATCAAACATAATTTATTTTCATTACGAAACCAAGCGTGGTAAAGAATTTACTGGAGCTTTCGATTTGGAAGAAGTTAAGCTCAGCCTACTTCCATTGAACTTTACCTTTGGACACGCGGTCGACCAATCCACCAGAAATCTGTTTACATCTGGCCTACAAGGTGTATATAAATATAACCCAATCAAAAATTCTACTGAATTCTACGGATTGAAGGATAAAACAATTTGGCACATGCAATTCGAGAGTAAATTATATTACACCGAATTCAAACACAAGGGACTCTATACATACCATAATCAAAAATCGATTAGCGTCCCCGAGTTATCAGAATTTCAAATCGATAACTTTATAATCGATAGGTACAAAGATATATATTTCATGACTAATTATTCTATTCGTGTGCTCAAAAATAATACGAAACAAGCTATTCTCCTTGAAGATGAAATATATTCTATGTCTACCGACAAGAACGGCAATGCGTACTTCGTTCAGCCCTACACTAGAGGTGTGTACAAAATCGATTTTAAAACAAAAAAAATGATCGAAGTTGGTGCTTTTAAATCTGATACAGTTTTTATATTCGTTTTCGACAGTGATAACAATATAATATACCAGGAGGGACGCAGTATTTACTATTTAGCGCCAACGCTGACTAAATGTACTGTAACTAATAAAAATAAAAATCGCCTAAAAATATCATATTAATCAGACGAAATGGAATATTGTTTATGTTATATGTTATGAAAGGAATAAAAAACCTGTTTCTTTGATATATTTATTGCAATAATATAAATTGTAAAAATAAAAAGTTATTCAATAAAGTACAAATCAACATTGAAACGTCTGTATAAATAAAATTATATAAATATGTGTATTAAGGGTGACTACACACTAACTTTTGAATTAAGGATAAAGCACAATGACTTGTTTAGTTTGACTAACTATGCCAAAGACGATCAACGCGATCTTATTCTCAGTTCCCTCGTTCTTTATCTCATTATTTTATTTGATAAGACTGACACTTATAAGAGCGGGAATGAGAAAGAATGTGAAGCGAGTCTCGTCGACATCACTTACTATTAACGATTAGTTCTCTTTTTTTTATAAAATAACAGACATATAATAATGTTATAACTTATGTGCATTGTCAAAAACTAAATGTCGTTGGACTGCAGTGAAATTATAATTAATACATATTTATATATTTTTATAAATAAATCAAAAATATAGTAACCACTACCTAATACAATATATATGTATGTTAAGTAAAAAATAATACCAAAATTATTTAACAAACAAACGCGAATGTCTTTCTATGGACGGGTGCTGAGAAACTAAAAGAACTAGATTGGCGAGAGGCTGCGCTAAAAGGAATGGTCCAGGTCGTGAACTACTACTACTGCTACTGCTACCCAAGACTACTGACTTCTGAGCAGCTTTCTTCCAGCGACATAGCAGTAATGATGAGTACGGAGCCGAAAATATTTTAATAATTCTAATAATACTATTGTGATGGGCTGATTATATCACACTCGGTAGATAAAAATAATTAGTTTGCTATTAAAACACCATCCGATTGGTTAATATCGTAATTGTCAACCAATCACAACTCTGGATGGTGCTGTCAATCGACCGTAAACCATTTCCGGAAACCTCATTACCTGATATATAATTTTCTGAAGCCTTAGTAACGTCAGCAAAAAGTGTAACAGATACTAAAACCAGTTACTTTCTCTTAATAATAAAACACGTATATTTTTATAATTTTTTACTCAAGATGGTTAAATATGACTGACGCTCTAGTTTATGTAAAACTAAATTATTTTTAGCCAAGTGCATAAGCCCCCCTAACAATAATACATAACATTAAAAATAAATATAAAACAAGAATTTATAACTATTCTAACTTAAATATATTGGCCCCTTCTGGATAACATTCCATATTTCACTCCAATGTTCAGTCTTACTTTATTCCAATCAATTATATAATTTATTATATATACTATAAATCTAAAATACACATCAAGTAATACCTGAAAGAATTATACAAACAAAATTATTCATACATTTATAAGTTACAGGCAATAATGTAAATTATACCATTTACGGTCGACTGATGATATAATTGAGGGTAGAAATGATTTTAAAAATTGATACATGAAAATTATAGATGTTTGTTCTTTCATAGAGAATAATAAATAAGAGCATGAATCATGTTACTTTAATTCAGGAAAAAAGTATTATAATTTATATTACATATATTATTTTATTTCGAGACATTTATAAATATATTTTATTCTAAGATTTTTTACCAAACATAACTTATTTTATACACATTCCCTGTAAATATATTTAATATAAATAATTAGGGCCCTGATAACATTAAGACATATTTGTCGCAAGACAGACAGACATATTTTTCGCAAGTTATTGTATCATAATATTGTTAGTGACAGACTATTTGTGCATTTTATTAAAACATTTTTGATTCCGCGTGTAAGTTAGTGATTACTATGATCTAAACTTTACTCTGCTTGCACAATCTCTCAGCCCATATATTATGAATAGGAGAGAGAGAATAAGAACTTTTTTGGGTCTGGGTCCAGGCTCTAGGACGTCTCTTCTGTCTGGAAATGTGAAAGTTTGTAGACCGGAATTAGTCTTTTTCTAACTACATATATTATTAAATAATAATTTTATTTTAACTGTACATCAAATTGTGAATGAAAGGATTATGTATTTATATTGGTTAAAATTTACTTATTATAATCTATTATTAAATTGAACTTTATAATTATGAACTTAAGGTTCTTTTAAAGATATTTTATCATTAGATAGTTAATTTAAATATTTATACATACATTGCATTCAAACTCATCGCGCTTCTTATTTGCCATAGTCTCTGCTTTGTATTCATTCTCCAAATCAAAAAGCTGAAAAAATAAAAAATACACATGCATGTATGTACAAATACAAATTTTAAATAAAAGTAAAAGAAATTATTTTTTTTTAATAATGACTGAGAAAGTATAAACTTTCCTATAACTAGCCATAATACTTATAAATAAAATCAACACAAAAAAAACTTGTTACCATCTCTGCTGGTTTGGGTTCCAATTTTTATATATATTATATATTCATTATTATATACATATATATTTATATACAGTTTTGTAATGTACCTTCAATATATCAGAATTGGGTAAGTGATCGCTTGGCCCCGTCTGTAAGAAGTGTTTGATGAGCCTGCCTCCCCCCCCCACCAGCAGCGCCCCACCGGTCTGCACCCAGTCTCCTTTGAGGTCCCCACCTAGACCTACATTATACAAAAAACATACCTTTTGTCCTGGGATAGATTTATTGTTCTCTTGATATATCAAAGGTATATAATAACATCTGTCTAAATGCTATTTCCAAAATATCTGTCTATTTTTAAAACTTTTCATGATTGCTGAATGCAGTATTAAACAAAATTATATTACTAATTAAAAGTAATTTATTATCAATAATATTTAAAATTTAATTTAATAAAATTACTAATAATATTTAAAATTTAATTTAATAAAAATACTAATAATATGTAAAATTAAATGTAATAAAATTACTAATATTAAAATTTAAATGTAATAAAATTATTAATAACATTTAAAATTAAATGTAATAAAATTACTAATCTTAAATCAGAATAATATTTTCTTTTCTTCAATATATCATTGTACATAATATTCAACATGTTATTCTAGATTTTTATAAGACCTATAATTTACATACTAAGTACGTTTTTTCCGCAATCGAGAATAAGGAAAATCTTTACTTTTATTTCAATACTATAGTAGTTTAGAATATCTACTTTTATTTGTAAATTGTATCATGGTTTTAAGATTGTCTATGTATACAGAGTATACTATAGCCAGTGAATTCGATTTCAAGTTGTATGTCATTTACTGATTTTGTAGCGTTTACTTTATGATAAAAAATATAAAACGACAAAAAAAAGCTTTTTACTATATGTAGAGACAAAGCTGAATACTTTTCATTTATATTTCAATGCTTGAGTCTCTAGAACTAAAAGGTAATATATTTAATATAAATAAAATTTAGGCGAAGATGTGTAAGCTATGTTGAATTATATAGCAATGTTAAAATGATCTACAAAATAAAATTCTAATGGCAAATGTAATATTTTTTCCGTCAAGAGCCTGATAAACAGTTCCGTACTATTAAGTATTGTTCCAAACGTGTTCCCCTTTGTAGTAAATGTGGACGGAGCCGCGGAAGACAGCCAGTGTCAATATTCTATAATATCTGTTATTTTATTTTATTATCTATCTTTGTACACTACCTTTCATAATTGAACGCCAAAACCGCCGATGATTCTTGAGACCACTTTTATTTACTTTAAAAATAAGGTTAAATGCAGTCGATTTTCTATTTATAAATCTACGGTCCAAGAAAGAAATTTAAACCTCGGCGATTTCCGTATTATTCAATCTATCGCTTGGCGACAATTGTATGAAATGACGTAAAACTTTCCCGCCATTAACCAACAAGGCGCCGCCATTTTGTAACCCGTCACCATTTAGGTCGCTATGTAGACCTGTTATTTTTATCACTTATTATAGTCTTGTTTATTCATACATGTTAATATATTAATATTATGATCATACTAATGTCATTTAGTCAGCATAACGACTGCATGATAAGTATAATGATTTCCTTTAAGCTAAATACAATACATACCCAAGCTTTTACTCTTCACAATGGCGTCTCGGGACTGTTTCCAGAGAAGTGAAGTTAATATGGAAACCAAATTGAATCTCTTAAATCCCAACGTCTGGTAAATAGTCTTGTCTTCGGCATAATAGAGATCTAAAAATTTTATTAAGATAAAAAAGGTTTTTAAAAATATGTATAAATCATATTTTTAAAAAACCTTTTTTTTTGCATTTTTTTTCTATACATTTCTCAGATGCCTGTGCGAAATGGGGCTCTTGAGGGAGACATTTAATTTTAAAAATACTTAAATGACACCCATCCTAGGTCTCCGAAAGCCACAGAGACGGGAAAAGGAGAGGGAATAAATTATAACAAATACAAAAGTACTAATGGAAGAATAAACCTTCTAATGATTTGAATAAAATTGTTAATGGATTTTGAGTTTTTTTACTCAACTGAGAACTTGAGTTTTTTTATTTTGATTTATTTGTAATATTCTGAGTAAGTTACCTCCATTAAAATATTTCCCATCTACAAATTCCTTGGAGCCAGCCTCTTCAATACCAATCCCTACTAGCTTTATATTATTTTTCTTGAGGATCGGATAGATTTCACCTAACTGAAAATATATTTTATTTATAAATATTAAATAAAATGTTGAAAATTTTATAATAGTAACATTCCAAGTAAAATGTACATAAACAAGTAATAAAATTGGAATGTTACCATGACAAAAAAAAAACTATAAAAAAATATGATATTGGTTTTTTTATAACTTTAGAATATTGACAAAGAACTTTTTACACAATACTTTCTTACCTCCTTTGCCCAAAGCCTGCAGAACATACATCCCCAACGGCGAAAGAATATTATGATCACATTCTGGTCTTTCCAAAAGCTCTGCACTTCTACAGTCTACAGATACAGAAAAAAATACTAATAAATACCTTTTTTCTTATTAATAGGTTGATACTTATCAAGATATTACTTAATTTTAACAATAATATAACTTTAAACCGGAAACACAATTTTAAAGTTATATTATTGTTACAATTAACACATTACAACATTGACTTGCATAATTTATCTAGTTTAAGAGAGGAATTCAAAAAAACATGCTCTAAGATTGCCACTTCAGTGTTTATCTTAGTTTTGCCACAAGATAATAATGGATAATCTTCAGGATTAAAATGAAACACCATAGCTACTCACTTTATACTTACATACTCATACATACAAATCACATTCAATCGTAGTCAATTAACTTTATAAACACTTTGGCAATAACATTTATGGTCAACTACAAGCAACTGAAAATTCTCGGTACTTTTTTCTCCACATTTATTGCACATTTTTTTTTAATGTGACTGATTAATGGCACTAGTAAAAGGTGAGTAAATTTTGTATCAACAATTGGAACTTAGATGATTAATAATAGGAATAGTTTATTTCATAAATAATACAAGGAAGATAGATTACAATAACATCCAAATATCAAGATTTTAAGATCCACTTTGGAACTCAAAATTTTAACATATAAAAGATATTAATCATAACCTACAATATTATTTGATACTAGATTTTTAAAGCAGCTTTGCCTATGCTGTTTAGATAAAAAATAATAATGATATGTTGGTCACTCATCTAATAGTTTTAATTCTATTTGTCAGAAACAATACATTTTTTGGGATGAACTTTACCCCGTGACTTTTTCAGTACCCATGGCAATGTGTGTGTAAATGAACAATCTCATATTCTCCTTTATAATATTAGTAAGTAGTACACTTGTCATAAAATGTAAGAATAACATATTATATTAAGATACAATATTTTAAGAAAACACACAGATGAATACTTTATTCCTTCACTAAAGCAACTTTGTGCTATAATTTAAAAATAAAGTTACGTAAACCAATAAATAGTTTTCACTAGAGCTCCCCAACTAGTTTTCTATCCTCCGATTTCAAGCTTCACAGATTAGGGTCAAGAAAATATTGTTTTGCAATTATATGTAGTTATTGTGATAACGGAATTTTACTGCTTAATAATGCTTAGACAAATAAACTACCAATTATTACATATAAATAATATTAAATATGTATTACATGTAAAAATTCAACATTTCATTAAAATAAGAAACTGTTACCTCTCCGCTAGGAATTCCTTTTACTTTCTGAGAACTTATTGTCGATAAATCAAAAGACATGTTTGCAGTTTATTATTTTCTTTTAAAAATAAAAGTGTTCAGTCGATTATCAACTTCAAATTTTTAAATATTACTCCGAAATGCGTTAAAAGCGCCGCGATCCGTACGTTCAAAAAGTGAATTGTGTTTAAAAAATAAAAATTGAAATTAATAATCATAACAAGTCTGATGTCAATTTGACAAGTAGAGCTCATTATTGCCCGCACTCGAAAAATAGTAAACGATTTAAGGCCCTTTCTGATTATCCTATTTACAGAGCACTGTTTGGAACCTAAAAATAGTGACTGCGTAACTTGTTTTCTTTTATGACAATTATTATTCTATCTTAATTATAAATGTTTTTTTTATTTTTATTCTTACTATATCTTATGAGAATTATTTTGAATTTTAAAAGTTTCCCTCTCACAGAATACAGAGAATCAATATAAATAAACTATAGCTTACTATAAAATAGTGTTAATGGCGAATCACCGACAGTAACACTATTTCATAGTAAGCTATAATTTAAACAAGACAAATGACAAATGACATTAGGCTCATTACTTATTGAGAATATTAGCTAAATAACACCTATTTCCTCAGACTTCCAATAGGAACTTATAATAATTTATTAATTATTATAAGTTCCTATAAACTTGACCAAAGAGAAAACAATTTATTTTTATGCTGCAAAATTTTGATTGCTCTGTGTTCATGACAGTCACTAATGCATTGCTGAACGCTGACCGCAGAAACTGTTCACTATAGTGGTTTAAGCTTTGAGGGTTGTGTAAATTACCGCGTGTTCGACCGGTCCTAGCATTTTATCCGAAATACTATCATAAAGGTATGTACCTATTATTTAATCATCTTAACTGTTAATTTCTTAACCCACCATATCAAATAGACTTTCACATTAACTGGAAGTCGCTATGAAATACATTTTTCTAAATGACCTTGTTTTTCAAATTACTCTTCATAAGTATATAACTTAGCATTGATTATTTGTGCTTTTATTCTTGTATTCTAAAATCTAATTGTATTTGTCACCAATATAAACTGAAAATGAGAAAGGAATCATTTCACAGAAAAGATTTGCAAGCGGTACTTATCGGCTTCATAGTTATAGAATAGTTTGCCGTGTGAGCCATAAATGAGTCATAACAATTATGTGCTTTGTATTTGATAAACTACGACATTATTTCTATTAATCTTTTTATCTTCTAATAATAAATATACATAGTCTAACTGATTTACTTTATATTTATTACTCTCTTTATATAATTTCCGATTTATTTTTATTGATCCTCTATGTAAGACTATTAGAATAAAAGCAATATTAAAAAGGTTCTTTTCTTAATATTTATATTACACCATTATTTGTAATTTCAAAACCCAACATTTCTCAGTACAAACTATGATAATATATCTTTTTAACCTAAATGTATTCCATATATCTTATAAGATCTCATTGTTATCTAATTGTATTATTTCTTAAACCTTAAATTAAACCTATACCAAAGATAAAAATTGTTGAACCTATTGCAATACTCAAAGCATTAACAGTTATCTTAAATAATCATTCAAACAATATTTGTTGAGATAACATAAGTGACACAAACAACAGAGTTTATACATTTAACAAACTCTAACAATATTTAAATGCTTGTATTATTACATAAGTTATTACACTACTCCTATTGGTTCCATATACTGCCTGTTATTTTCAATAATATTATTTAATTTTATTGAAGTACAATAAATCAAAATTGTTACATCTTATCTTTATGTTTTAATATAGATTCTGATTTTCCATGTCTATAGATTGAATCACCCAAATATAAATATTTGTCTCTGATTTCACTTAGATTAAAGCCAACCAATTTCTCCTTCTGTTTTTCCTACAAATTATCTTCATAAAAAAGTGGAAACTTCTTAAATGGTTTCTTCGTAATATAACAGATAGATAGTATTTTTTTAATTCCTAATACAAGTCTAATAATTTCTTTGTTTGAAACTGGCAGTGATAAGATTTTAGCCAGATAAAACAACTGCTTAAATTAACTGATAATATAAAATATCTATGCTATATAATATGAACACAAATTTACTGTTGATTAAATTAAGTCTTGAAAAACTATGTCAAATAACAAATCCTTTTTAGATATTTATTATTTTATTTATACACCTATCAGAGACAGGTATTTCAGACTGGTGAAACTAAAATTTAGTTCCAACTTCCGCATTAGTATAATGTATAAAATGGGTAGATGTAGCTTCTTTTAAAAATCCTGTCTGAAATTAATAACATCTGATAGTACTAAGGGCAAGGCCCTTTTATTGATATTTAACTTACTATATTATAAAGTTTTTCACAAGCATCATCATCAAAATTTGTTCTTAACCTTATTTAAACGATTATTGTTTTTTTTTTATATCTTCGTCAACATTTTTTTTATTTTTATTCAGATTTAAAATGTGTTAAATATCATCACCATATCCATATATGTGTATATAAAATTTATTACTTTACTAAGAGCCAATACTGAAATCATTAATATCAGTTATAGTTTGCATATTAAAGTTATAGAGATTTTTAACTTATCGAATTTTGACTAGGTATATGAGAATGAATAAAAAACAAGTCTTTGAGTATTATAGGTAATAAATACTAAAAACTAAGGATCTATTCAGATATTAATAACAAGTGACGTAAGAATACCCGGTGAGTCAATGATTTTAGTTAATAGTGTGTTCTCGTATTCATATACGATGATTTGACATTTTTATTGTATTTTTTATAACTTATTAGTTGGTTATCAAACTCGGGAGGGTGAGGACGTGTCTGTTAAGTAATTAATGAGACTGAATTTATAGTTTAAGACTTATGAAGTAAGTTTTTATTTTTTCTTTTAATGGATTTTAACTCGTTTGTTTTCATCATCTTTTATCATTACCCTATACATATTTCTAAATAAAAATATTTCTAGACATCTAGAAAACTAATTATTTAGAATCTCGAATAAATATTTGTATCTCATTTGCTTATATGACATCATGTATTCTCTTTATCCACTTGCATAATTCATTAATTATTTCCGGAACAGCGAAAGACTCGTTCTGAATGGAATTATTCTGATCCAGTAAGAAACGATTCCGATCAAGTCCATCCGAATTCAATCCGTAACAAAAGAAATCATACTTTTTCTATATCATACAATCAATTATATTTTTCCCGACATTCTATTAAACTTTTTAGCCCAGGGTGAACTTCAATGATTTACCACGTTTAGTAATGGTGCATAATATGCCATTTACAGTATCGACACTAAAAGCAGGTAAATTTCTGAAGCTCACGAAACTATTTTTTGTTAACGCTAATACAAAAAATTGACTAAAAGTGCTATCTTCCGACTAAATTTCTATCCGGACATTTTTTTATAAATTAACCTAAAACAAGTTTAGAATCATCGATTACGTCATCTTAAAAAGTGAACCAAAATTTCTAATTGGACCAATTAAATTTGTAAGGTGTATAATTTTGTTGTTTTAAGTTATCATTGGTTTTGTATTGGGTTACAAACCATGAAGTGTGAAGTAACTGGTCTGACAAGTCTATGCGTAACTAGAATTCTAAGGTTGTGTAAAACCCTTAATAATTCTAATAAGTATTCCATTTAACAAGGTTTTGGGTGGTCATCAAAACCCTTGAAGTTGTTCTGAGTTTATTTTATTTTTACTTAAGAAATTAATAATTGATTTAATACTGCTAATTGAAATCAGTTATGACTACAGTTCGTCAACAATCAATATGTGTATTGAGTTTTGCAGGAAGCCATCCAAGGTAGATTAAAATCTCGGATTGTTTATTGATTTAAAATTTTGCCCATTATCCGTTTCTTTATTATAGTGTCTATAGTAGCAGTTCAAATGCTTTGCATTCACAAGATGTCATTTCTCGGCCATTATAAAATATTTGTAATATAAATATTTGTCCGGGTTTAACTGGTGAAGAATAACATTAAAAATATATATTTAAGTTTAAAATGTAAGAAACATTTTAAAATCTTTCTATTGAAAGATATTTTTTATCATCACAGTTAGTCCTCGCTACAGAGTTCATAATTGACTTGATCTTCCAGAATGGCAATTCACATCAAAGACTCCGATGACCTCAAGACCAGGCTGGGAGAGGCTGGTGAGAAGCTGGTCATCATAGACTTCATGGCGACTTGGTGCGGCCCCTGCAAGATGATTGGGCCCAAACTAGAGGATCTAGCCAACGAGATGGCAGACTCCATTGTAGTCCTCAAGGTTGGTATTACGAGTTGTAAACTTTTTGTTTGATTCATATATGTTCTGTAATGTTGGTAATGGCATAACTTGTTACATGTAACATTTTTCTGCACTCTGAAGATATAAGGCAGTGAGGTACAAGCCTTATATCTTCTGTTTTTATCTATGTGTCAATTTACAAATTATACAAAATCTCTTAACGGTCGTTATCTAGAACTTTTAAATACCTATATAATATATTATAAAATTCCAACATAAAAATATATTTACCAAACTTATGATCCTTACTTAATATTGATCAAAGAGATAGTAACAACTTAATTTTGTTTGTAGATTTTAAGAGTGGCTTTAGGTATATTCGTTAAATAAAATAAGTTATAGTCGGATTTGATTTATTTTTATAATTAGTTATATGTGTATTATATCTCGACCTAGAGATTGACCACGTCCGGTGATAAAAATAAAAAATATCGATAGATATTTATCATATTTGTTACTAACCATGGAGTGCAAATAATTACAAAATGTTTGAAAGAATTATTAGTTACATGTAAATTGATTTATCTTTTATATAGAATAATGTACTTAACTAGATAATGTTTTTGAGTTGTTTGTTTTCTCTGATAAGTTTTTACCTGGTGTAATATTGTTTAAAAAGTCTAGTATTTTAATCAGAAATACCTAATTCGTATTATTGTTTTTCTAAATTCCCACTATACTACGTATCTATGTAGGTACTATATTTGAAATACATTTTTTAAAATGCTGTTCTGTGGTTTTACCAGAATTTATTTATTTCAATTTATAGTTGCCCCTTCCTCAAATAAATTTATATTATTTTTTGTACAGTATTATCAAATTAATACTGTTACCAACCGAAGTCAGTCGCATTTGCGTTGACAATATAATATTTTTCTTTCGTTATTTTTGATAGACGTTTTATATTATTTTTTTTTATCATTATTAGTTTAATAACATAAATTACTGATAAACATTTTTTTTTTATAACTTTACAGTTTTATTCAAAATTTAGATAAATATAATATAGGTATATATTAAATAGCATAACATGGCTAACAGACAGTCAGTCCCCTTTCCCTTTTTTGTATTGGCTTCCGACAACGACAACGGCAGACATCGCCCTTACTGTATTTTTGTTATACCTCTCTTGTTTTTACTTAAAAGTCCTTTTAAATATTTCTTAAACAGGTCACTTAATAACCATTCTAACCTTATATCACACTAATAGATTTTTATTGAACATAATCAAAACATGACCATGTAAACTTGAGGAATTCTGAGCTACACAATCGACCATCAACTTGCAGGTCTGGTTTTATTAAAAAAAAAGTCTATTTTAAACGCTAAATAATATGTATTAGACATTTTTGAGACAGTTTGACCGTACCGCCGCAAACGTGATGTTCCTATACTTATTTTAAATCTGTAATATCTTCGAAAATATTCATTTAAATTACTTGCTGTAAAGGTACTTAATTAAATAAGGATTAATGCTGTATTGCTTAATATCGCTTCGTAAATAAGCCATTATTTCTCTTAAAAAGTTAGTACATTATTTTGATCTATCTCAGGGATCAGCCAGCGTTCGCAATGTAAGCTCAAAACAATGTGGTGTTTGTTTACGACTTCGCATTAGAAATCTTGAAATTATCAGTGCTTCTCTAATATATTAAGCATCTTATTATACATATAAACCTTCCTCTTGCATCACTCTATTGAAAAAAACTGCATCAAAATACGCTGTATAGTATTAAAGATATAGATAGCATACATACAGACAGGGACAGACGCGAAAAAGGAGTTTGCTTTATACTATCTAATGATTTTAAATAAGTAAATAAAATTTTTATAGAGAAATATTCAGTATAAAACTATTTAATTTATTTTATTACTGGATAGAGATTGAATTAAATTTAGATTACTTATATTTCATTTACAATCCAAAAAACAAGTAAGAATATCCACCAATTGGAAGGAAGCATTAGCTCACTTACAGCCTTTTCAGAATGCTATGTAAGTCACTGCCTGACCTAGTGCTTAGTAAACAATATAATAAAATGGCTGCTTTATTCGTTCGATAAAATTCGAGGACGCTAATGGCACGTGAGAACGCCTTGACCCATTACATTAAGGTATAACTATAACAATGGTAAATGTTTATTGATTTTATATCAGTTTCAAATGATGCTTATAAGCATTATGATATTCGACAGATTCGTTATCTTACTGTGTGTCAATAAAATACAATAAACCATTATTTACTAATAACAAAATAGAAAGAAACCACTTTTTTTTTCTGTGATTAAAACAAATTACAGTAGAGTGTGTACTTTTTATAGGTATACTTGAATATATATGAACCTTACATATAAAATATAAATAGAACTAATGCACGATATTCCACTAATGTTATAAAGTTGGTCAAATCTGAGGCTATATAAGCAGTACGGTGGTACTACATATTATACTATAGTAGGGTATAACTTAGTTGGACATTACTGAGTCATAATCATGACCTTGTAACGTCGAGTCTCTGACTCGTTTATCTTGCTGATAATAATAATTAAATGTGAATTGTATTGTGATGTAGTTATGTTATATCGATTATAAAATCGACCATCGCACTATACTCATTTAAGCAAACAACACTAGCATTTGCTTTTCTAACTTTTTTTATTTGTTCATCTTTGTAATGAAGTTATTTTAAATTCCAGGTTGACGTTGATGAGTGCGAGGACATCGCCACCGAGTACAACGTGAACGCCATGCCAACCTTCGTGTTCCTCAAGAACTCGCAGAAGTTGGAGGAGTTCTCCGGAGCCAACGTTGACAAACTCCAGAACACCATCCTCAAGCTAAAGTAAACAAAACACACACACACACAGCCGCAGACCTGCAACGTGTTTCAAATAAAGAATTGTCTATAAAAGCTTTATTTTTTTAATATAATAACCGTGAAGTATTATTATTAGGCATTTTGCGTCACATTGAGTAGATAGTTTGTTTTTATTTATTTGTTTTAAACATGTAAAAGTATATATATGTTAACCGTCAAGTGTCTTGTAGTCCGTTCGTTGTATTTGCACAATATTGAACGCGTAGTAGAGCTGTGGTATTTTTTTCATATGCATTATGTATGTTAAATATTGTTACGTCAATAAAATATATTAAATACATATTTATTTTTATTTATGCCCGTTGTCTCAATATTATTATCTAAAAGTTTTTAACTTGGTTGAACAGGATGACTTTAAATTGTCTCGCTAAATTATTAGCCAGTTCAAATGATAAAGCGCAGCAAACTTGTCTATTTATAAATACCCTCAATTGGAAGTCAACGTTGTTGCGTACTAAATTGAGAAGTTTTGATGGGATTCAATAAAACAATATTCATGCATTTTGTATAGGTCATTATGGTGTTTTAACAAAAGACCGCTGTTAAAACGACATTCATTAGGAAGATGCTGAGAGGGTATTCTCTGATGAATTAAAGACAATTCCGGCATCAGTGATAGTCAGACCGCTATCAATGCACCACAGTGGCATAATTAAATACAATACTTACGAACGCAATCAAACCAAATAAACAATAAACTAATACTTCCATCTCAAGTAACTTTAACAGATCCCACTAGGGTTGACAACCATACTCTATAATAAAGTATTATACTTAAGCTTTGGTAATTATATTTTATACTTTTGCATGCAAATTAAGTATGTGAAAATACGTTATTTCCAACATTTACTGCGATGCATAGAACAGTCATTATGGGATTTATGGGTAAGTACTTAACTATTTAAAATATAAGTTTGAAAAGATGATGGAAACGATTTATAATTACTGAACAAAATATATCCAACATTTTATTCAGTCAGTCACATGTTAATGTGAAGTGTCATCACCTGAAATATTTAATAAAATTACCAATATTTTTTCAGTATTTATATACTATAAGCTATAATATATGACAAATGTATAATATATATCATAATAAAAGATAAAATGGTTTGGTTCAAGCGAACTTTACTGGCTTTCCATACTTCCTAACACGTCTTTGAGATTAAATTTGAACATTTTGAAATTGTAATAAATTTAATAAGAAACGAATTGTTTATTTATATAAATTTTAATATTGAATTAATATTACAAAGCTTGTTCGACAAATAAGCTTTGAAAAATTCAAAAATAGTAAAAAAATGTAAGCTTGTGCTAAAAGCACACAAAAATACGTTTTTAGGGCAATATACGCAGAAGTTTTTAATATACTTTTTTCTTACAAATACTTTTCCTTACAAATACTTTTCCTTACAAGTATTTTTTTTTCCTTACAAGTACTTTTTACTTTACAAATACTTTTTTCTTACAAATACTTTTTTCTTACAAATACTTTCTTTTCTTACAAATACTTTCTTTTCTTACAAATACTTTCTTTTCTTACAAATACTTTCTTTTCTTACAAATACTTTCTTTTCTAACAAATACTTTCTTTTCTAACAAATACTTTCTTTTCTAACAAATACTTTCTTTTCTAACAAATACTTTCTTTTCTAACAAATACTTTCTTTTCTAACAAATACTTTCTTTTCTAACAAATACTTTCTTTTCTAACAAATACTTTCTTTTGTCCTACTCAAACAATTTTATAAGTTTTTTTCGTCAGAAAAAGTTGGCAACTCTAGATCCCATTAATGTATGAGATGAACTGACCTCTTTAAAATGCAATCTTTATTATCTTTATAATTAAACGTGAGTTATCATCATCTTATATCGTACTCCTTATATTCTTGTGATAAAATAATGAACACTTTTATTTTACAAAACTTTTCAAAAGAGGTTTGAATTATTTTTTCAATTTATTTACAAAGTTTTTCAATTACTACTTTGTGTCTGGATGTTTTCATTTCTAAATATCGATGTTGAATTTTGCCTATTTTTTGTGCTATACTTATAACTATTTTAGTTATAAGATAACCATTTTTTTTATAAAATTTTTCATACTATTTAGAAAACTTTTCCAATTTACTTGCTTACGACTTGCAACCTTTCTTATTAATATCGCAATTTAAAAACATTCTGTTAATTTTGTTTCTTTGTGAAGTTATTATGGTTCAAAACAAATATTCTTAAGACTTACTCCGACATACATATTAAGACAATTGTAATCCGCCATTTCAGTCATAAAGAATTCTTAGTTGGTTACTAACATTTGTTGGTTTTTTGCCAATAATAAGTTACAGTAGAAACACGATTAACTGGACTAATGGTTGTTGTTAGTCATTCGTATAATCAAAAATCCGCATAATCCAATATGTATATAAAAAATATTTTCCTCATGCGTGGGTTTTTTAGCATCATTCCCTACCTACTGATCTTAGTAGTATCTGTATCAGAGCAGTATGACTTTCCTTCTATTCTTTCCTGTCACACATCATCTCTACCCACTCCTTCTTCATATTGCCTTTCCAGTCCCTGTCAATATTGCCATAGCTTTGTATAAGTCTATAAGGGAACCAAGGAAACCGGGAAAGTCGGCGCAGACAAAATAGAACACCAGACTAAAGATTTGGGCAATATCTTCATATGTTTATATTGATTTAGCAATTATTGGTACCACCAAGTATGTTATTTGCATCAGTGCGTATAATTTTTCTATTATCTAAATTGCTTTTTGGTACAAAAATGTGGGAAACATTTCTAACATCAATTCGATTATTGAGGCTCTTATCTAATCTAAATTACTGGGTTTGTATGATGTAGAAAATAGTTATCGGTATAAATAAAACTCGATAAATCATAGACATTATTAATACATTATACATATCATCAAACAATAAGTCAACCTCAAACGATCATTTTTTATAACAACAACTATAGAATCATAATAATAAAATCAATTCTCCCATCGATGCACTAATAATGGACGTAGGAGATATATATCAAATCTTTTTAAAATGTCTCTATGTATCTAATGTAATTTATTCTACTAAAAATAATTGTTGGAACGAAGTTCTTTACCTCGGATTGCTAGATGAAACGGTTTGATGGAAATAGAAATCTGTATGATGTGTTGGTGTGTGTGCGAATATCTACCACGCTAGGGTTACATTTGTTGTAATTTATTAAATTTCATTTTTTTTAATATTTTTCAATTTTCATAACGTTTTCCAAAAACAATGAAACTGATTTGATTATTGGATTAGAAAAATAATATAATTTAAAAAAGTACTTACAAATTTTGTTAAAAAAAAAAACGAAGAAAAAAAGAATATTATTTATTTATTTATACTCTTTATTGCACACCACAATACATGAGGAAAAAAAAAATAAAAAGAAATACATAAACGAAAATACATTGTAAAGTACAAAAGGCGGCCTTATCGCCTAACGGCGATTTCTTCCAGACAACCTTAGGGTTAGGAAATTAAAAAAATAATATGAAATATTGGTAGTTGGTGCGGTTATAATAAACATACTTACGAATATCTACACACAAATACTTACCAATAGTAAATATATATCATTATATAAAATATATAACAAAAAATATACTAATAAATACAAGAATACATAAAAAAAAAAATAACTACAATAGCAAGAGATTAAAAACAAAAAAAAAACAAAGCAATTAATTAATTTCAGACAAGTAGATTTCTTTAACGGATTTTTTAAATACTTCCAAAGATTTTGACAAGCGTATATTTAGAGGAAGCGCATTCCATAGCTTAGTGGCATGAACAGTGAAAGAACGATTATAAAAAGAGGAATTATGAATAGGCATTTTTATAATAAGTTTTTGTGACGCTCGTGCAGTGTCTTGGATACCAAGGAATTCAAATTTTTCCTTCAGATAACAAGGTGTTTTTGGGTGGAATAATACACAGTACAAAAGAGAAAGTATATGTAAATCCCGACGTCGACGTATGGGGAGCCACTTGAGTTTTTGACGAAAAACGGAAATGTGGTCATATTTGCGTAAGCTAAATATGAACCGTATAGCAAGGTTCTGAAGTCTCTCAAGCTTGTTTAATTTTTCTTCAGTTAAATCAATAAAGCTTGCGTCTGCATAATCAAGGATGGATAGAAGAAGAGAATGTGCCAACATAATTTTGGTAGGGATTGGTAAAAAAAAACTTTAGTCGACGTAAAGATCTCAATGCAGCAAATGTTTTCTTACTGATGTCACTAACCTGAACAGACCATGACAATGTCGGATCTAAGTACACACCCAAGTCTTTAGCGGATGAACAATAAGGAATAGTAACGCCGTTAAATGTTATAGGTTCTAAATTTCGCCAATCAACTCTTGATATCAAACCGCTACTTCCAATTATCATAACTTGGGACTTGGCAGGATTTATTTTTAAGCCAAATTGTTTACTCCAATTAGAAATAGAAATTAGGTCATTGTTAATGGCGGTCACAGAAAAGCAAAGATTTTCGAGCCGGGAGTGGTGATAAATTTGGATATCATCTGCATACATGTGATAGGGAGAAGAGATACTTTGAGTGATAGAGTTAATGAAAATAGCAAATAGTAGAGGAGATAGCACGCCACCCTGAGGTACCCCAGCCGAGACATTACACCAGGATGATAACAATTTATCTGTCCGAATGCGTTGTCGACGGCCTGATAGGTAACTTCGAAACCATTCTGTCACCGATGGAGATATGTTAATAGAGCGTAACAGGCTCAACAAAACATCATGGTCAATGGAGTTAAAAGCATTACTGAAATCCAGAAGTGCCAGAATTGTGAGCTGTTTGTTGTCCATTGCCAATCGAATGTCATCCGTCACTTTGACAAGTGCTGTAACCGTACTATGACCAGGACGAAAACCAGACTGGAAGGGACTTAGGAGGAGATGTCTATTAAGGAACATGCTTAGCTGTTTGTGAATTAACTTCTCGAGAGTTTTAGAAAGGAACGGTAAAATGGAAATAGGACGGAAATCATTTATATTTAAGGGTTTCCCCTTTTTAGGTAAAGGAATGATTTGGGCTTGTTTCCATGAGTCCGGAAATGTACTGGTTCTAATGGAATAGTTGAGAATATGAGTTAATATCGGAATAATTATATCAAGGATAGGAATGATCATATTACGGCTAACGCAGTCAGCGCCAACAGCATTCGAGCTTATTGATAATACGCTCTCCTTAACATCACATTCGGTGAATGAACAAAAAGTAAATGGCAAGAACTCAGGAGTCGGAAAAGATGAAAGGGTATTTAAAGTACGTTCTTTATCAACGCTGTTAATTACTGGTGAAGAAGAAAAATGTTTATTAAGGAGCTCTATATCGATATTAGAAGAAGGTGTGTTAGATGAGATTGATTTACCGACTCCGAGTGTTTCAAGAAATTTCCAAGTTTTGGCTGTATCGCCGTGATCGATAGAATTGTGAATATGGCGTCGTTGTGCGTCCCTACACGATGTATTACAGCGATTTCGAGTTTTTATGTAATTTATTCTGTTGACCTCATTACTGACCATTTTAAATTTGTATTTTGCACGATTCTTTTTCTTCATCAGACTTCTTAATTCCTCAGTCAGCCACGGTGCAGGAAGATGTTTAATTTTGATCGGCTTAACTGGTGCATGAACATCATATAATCGGATAAGAGTCTGGTTTAACAATTGAACTTTAAGATCTACAGAATCACTATTAGTAATAGCAGACCAATCTATTTTCTGAGCATCTTCATTTAGGCGTTCTTTTTCAATTCCTCCAAAATTACGTCGTAGAAGAATATTAGGTTTGGCTTTTGGAGGACGGATATTGTAAGAGAGATAGATAAGGTCATGATATGAAAATGCATCGGCAGAACACTGACCGTGCTTTATGACAGAGTCAGGCGAAGTAACCATCATTAGGTCAAGGAGGGAGGGAGTGCTGCCAGGAAAATAATGTGTAGCCAAAAGAGGTAATATTTGCAAGTTACAGGAGTCAATTAAGGATAAGAGTTTTTTCCGGCGATAATCATCTTTATTGAGACAAGTATTAAAATCACCCATTATGATAGAATGATTATAGAGGGACGTAAAACTTTCGAGGATTAATTCTAAGGATTGGAAATAATTCAAAATGGATGGGGGATTATAAAAAACACCAATAAGGATTTTTGTGTGTGACAACATTACCTCTATCATCAGATGTTCGGCCGCATCCTCGGTTGGAGGTTGAGCAGACGTACTAACTATTTGAAAAGGAATGTGAGAGCGCAAGTATATCGCTACTCCTCCTCCAATTTTATTAATGCGATCGTTTCGTATAAGATTAAATCCTGGCAGCGTATAGGAGGATGTGGATAAACATGGTTTAAGCCAAGACTCAGAGATTAGAATAGCATGAATGTTGCGAGATTCAAAAGACGCAAGCATGTCGGGATAATGAGCCGGGATACTCTGGGCATTAATGTGAATGATGTTAAATGATTTCAGAGAGTCTGAGAAAATGGAATTAAGCGTGATGTTAAGGGGTTGATCTGATGTACTGTGAAAACTTTCATCACTACACGATTGATTACTAGACATTGAATAAAAGTTATTACTACTGTTATTGTCTATTGAAGACATTTAAAAAGTTAAAACACAAGTGAAAAAATAGAACAAAATAATAAAAAAATATATCCTTAAATAATAATAATAATAAATAATATGAAAATAAATAAATATATTCATTCTACCTTAGTTGCGATCAGACGTGTTTATAAAAATAAAAATAACAAATTGAAATTAGCTGACTTGTGACCTCGTTTTCTTTTGTTACTGAACATTGTGTTTGAATTTCACTATAATGTTTAATTATTGTGAGTGAAAAGAAAATAGAGAGAAGCAATATGGAAGATAGTCCATTTACTAAAGGGAACAGGACCTTCCGTACACCGCCGTCGACGCCGACCCCCGCACCGACACCTATTGTAATGCCCCAAGAAGAATTCAGGATGGAGGCGATTTCAACCACCGAGATACAAAATTGGATGTCCTCTATTGATCAGTATCTGAATGAGGTATGTACTATCGCATCAGAAGGCAAGTTGAACTCGGAGCAGAAGCTACGAATTAGCTCATTATGCCGGAAAGTGGGACACGGTGCCTCCCAATTGGCAGTCCAATATCAGGCGCTAAAAATTAAAGCCGTAAAAGCCAACATAGCAGCCCAATGCCTCCAGGAACAAGCTAACCTCTCCCAAAAAATAATTGACCTCAAACAAACTATTGACGAGTCCACCAAACATCCGCCCGAGACGTCATTTGCTGATATGGTGAAAAAGGGTTCCAACAATTCCATACAGAGGCCGACCTTGAGCTCAGTTGCTATCTATCCCAATAACAAAAACCAATCCAGCGAAGACACCAAGACCCTAGTCCAAAAAATTATCTGTCCTGAAGAAATGAAACTACAAGTAAGAGGATTACGCAAAACAAGAAATGGTGGCGTCATAATTAGCACTGACACAAAGGGAGACATTGAGAAATTAAAGCAATCTGCCCAGCTGACAAACTCAGGCCTTATCATAGACGACCAGCATAAAAGGAAACCGAGGGTGATTGTTATTGGGGTTCCAAAGAATATGCAGGAAAAGGAAGTCTTCACCTGCTTATACCACCAAAACCTAGATGATAAACTGGACTACAGCCTTGAAACATTCCTGACCTCAATTAGGCTAAGTCATAAGTCGGGTAAGAAGGACTCTGAGACCTGCAATTATGTCCTCGAAGTGACAGCAAACATACGAAAGGTCCTTATATCTAAAGAGAGAGTTTTTATTAACTGGTCGTCTTGTCCCGTGAGAGATTTTACTCTGGTCACCAGATGTTTCAAGTGCCAACAGTATGGCCATGCCGCGAAGACATGTAGAGAGACTCTGTACACCTGCGGGCAATGCGGGGAACTAGGGCACTCATTTAAGGACTGCATAAAGAAGGCAGAAGTGTCAAAATGCGCTACCTGTTCACGTTTCAAAAAGCCGAACAATCATGCCACAGGTGCACCTGAATGTCCTGCGAAAACGATGGCTGAAAAAAGGTACATAAATTCAATCGATTATGAAGGCGCCTAAGAGCGTCGTTAATTAGAGGAGTTACTGTCCTTTTCACGAGTTTCGTTTTCATATTTTATTTTTAGGTTATTTATATTTTAGTTAGTTATAAATATAATGACGCATAATTTAATGTGTGAATTAGATAACCTCTCTATGTCCGAGTCCAGGACGTGTGAAGCAGAAGAGTGTAAACAATATTTGACCTCGTGCATTAACCCATTTACCATACTAACCCAAAACATCCGTAGTATCTACAAAAACTTTGATAGCTTTCTTACATTACAGCATAGAATAAGTACTAACCCCGACTTTATTGTTCTCACGGAATGTAGGCTTGCTTTGCAATATGACATACCACAAATGCCGGGTTACAATATGAACAGTAGTAAGTCAATATACAATCAAAACGATGGAGTGGTAGTTTACACAAAAAATCATATTAATGTAACTATTGAGGAGCCGGATATGGAAGATTGTAACAGATTATTATTAAAAATTGGGACCGAATGGGCGATTTTGGCAATATACAGACCCCCATCTTTTAGAGATAAAAATGGTTTTATTAGGTCATTGGATGCCACCTTGCAAAGCATGTCTGCCTATAAGAACATAATCCTAGTAGGAGATATCAATATAAATATCCTGCAAGGATCGCAGGACGTAAAAGAAGATGCTTTACAATATCTCAACCTATGCTCATTCCATGGCCTGTTCCCCACGCACACGCTTATCACACACCAAAGTGGTTCGTGCCTTGACCATATCATGCTAAAATCACACTACCCCGCACATGCACTCGTCATCAATTCTACCGTAACCGATCATAATGCTGCTATGCTAACACTAAGTTGCAAGCTACGTAAGTTAGAAAATATGCAAACATTTACTAAATTAAATATGAATAAACTCGAAGAAGATTTACGCGACATCGACTTTAACCCAGTTTATTATTCTGATGATCCGCAATTTTGCATGCTATACCTAATCGATAGTGTGAAAAATGCTATACAAAAAAATTCCAGTGTAACACGATTGAGTAAGAAAAATTACAACATAAAGCCTTGGATTACTCCCGGTCTTATCCGCTGTATGAGATACAGGGATAAACTACACTTGAAATGTAAACATGACCCCAATAATGTGATACTACAATTATCGTACAAAAGATACCGAAATTTTTGTAATGATCTGTTAAGGAAGGTAAAAATAAGCCACGATAAATGTGAGCTAGAAAAGGCGGGTTCGAATAGTAAATTGATCTGGCAACATATTAAGAAATTAACGTACATCACGAAACAAAATGAATCGTCTTTAAGTTTATTGAGCGCTCATTCATCACAGCTAACTTCCGCTAATATGGTCAATCAGTACTTTCAGAGTGTTGGTATAAGATTGGCACAACAAATGCAAGGCCGTACGCAGTATCACGCAAGCACCCCTTTCCCAGGTATAAATACCTTATCATCTTTTGTGCTACTAGACACTGACGAGGACGAGGTAGAGAAAATAATAATGACTTTAAAGGATGACTGTGCAGTTGGTTGGGACCTAATATCTACTAAAATAATTAAAAAATATAAGCAAATTTTAGTGCCGCCAATAACTAATATTTTCCATAAATGTTTATCGAAAGGTATTTTTCCTAAGTGCCTCAAAAAAGCAGTAGTGATCCCTGTATATAAATCAGGAGATAAAAACCAAGTAACAAATTACCGGCCCATTTCTCTACTACCGGCAATGTCAAAAATTCTAGAAAAAATTATTAATAACAGGTTAATAAAATATTTAGAAGATAACTCTCTTTTGTCGAAGGCACAATTTGGGTTTAGAGCTAATAGGTCAACGGCCGATGCTGTACACTGTTTGACTGACTATATAGCACAACAACTTGATAAAGGTAATAGCACAATAGGAATATTTTTGGACCTTGCGAAAGCATATGACACAGTCTCTGTTCCTAAGCTGTTGAGCAAGCTTGATAACATGGGAATAAGAGGACTGCAGCTGGAGCTGCTTAAAAACTACTTAGAAGAGCGCACACAGTGTGTTAAGATTGGTAGTGTTATCAGTGATAACCTTGAAAACACTTCCTTCGGTATTCCCCAGGGAAGTATCCTAGGAAGCACTTTATTCCTAATTTACATAAATGAACTGTGTAATATAAAACTTAAACACGGTATAATAATATCATACGCTGACGACACTGCCCTTCTTTTTTCTGCTGAATCAGATACAGAAGCGATCGAGAGTGCGCAACATGGTTTCAACGTTGTAAATAAATGGCTTCAACATAATTTACTAACGTTAAATGCATCTAAATCCAAATATATTTCCTTTTCGATGCGCAAAAAGCAGAAATTGCAAGCTAGTCCTTCACTGTATGCACATTGTTGCAGCAACCCCGATAATAAGGACAGAAAGTGTACGTGCCCAGATATAACAATCACAGACAGAATGAAATACCTGGGTATCTTAATAGATGAAACCCTGTCATTTAAACATCATATTGATATATTAATTAAACGACTTCGTAAATTGATATTTGTTTTTAAAAAGATTAGATATATAGGCGACTCAAAATTAATTAAACAAGTTTACTTTGCTCTATGTCAATCAATATTAACATACTGCATAACGTCCTGGGGAGGGGCGCGTAAATCGTTGTTATTACCTATCGAGAGAGCGCAAAGAGCGATACTCAAGGTAGCAACACTCCGCCCCTTCCTATTCCCAACTAACCTCCTTTATAAATCCTGTGAAGTACTAACAGTTCGTCAGCTTTTTATATTAAGCACAGTACTAAAACAGCACGCAGCGCTTCCCTACGACATTGAGGTCGTTAAAAAAAGAAGGAAAGATATTGTATGCACTCAAAGAATCGCAATAAAGCACGAATATACAGCCAAATTTTATTTATTTTTAGGGCCCCTTCTGTATAATAGGATAAATGCTGTAACAAACATATATCCTCTAAATTATGGACTTTGTAAGCAAGTGCTAAAGACTGCTTTACAGAATATGTCCTACGAAGACACGGAGAGGTTAATCACTGTGTTAAAATAAATATTAGTAGTCGTAAGTATCTTTAAAAATATAATGATTTATATATAGAAGACAAATAAACCAATTTGCATTATATAACACTTAGTAAGCTATACATTTGATGTATTGTAAGGCTGCACTTGAAGCCTGAAACACAGGACTACCTAGTTCAGGCACAGATCAAGTAATACTAGATTAATACCTGTTAAGATTCTCGTCATTTTGAGTGCTCGCACGTAATAATATTAAATACATAATATATATAGATAAATATATTTGTATACTCTAAATATTTCTGCATTGTATATAAATTACGTTATACATAAGATAAGCTAAGAAATCATGTAAACAGAAATTGTACTATGGTTATTGAAATAAATTTATTATTATTATTATTATTATTATTATGTATAATATATAATATAAATTGGATATAATTATCCAAATTATTAATAATTACTTAAAACCTTATGAATTACTTTAACCCGCCAGCTGTTTCAAACAATATTTAAACTTAAATAAAAAAAAAATAATAATTGCAAAACAAGAAAATATATATGTATACATATAAAGTTACAATGAACATTAGAACGAGGAATGTAATTAGGATAGGCTGAATGGCCTATCCTAATTACATTCCTCGTTCATTTCAGTTCAGTCGCACTTGCTGACGAAGATGTGGCGCTGGCCTTTAACATAGATAAAGCAAATATATAGAATCCTAGGTGCTATATGAAGAATTACAACTTTTACTATAGGTACCAAACTCTATTGAAAAGCCCAATACGTCAATGAGCAAATTATCGTTTCGTTTCGTTCGTTTCGTTGTACTTTTCAATACTTTCTCTCCGAATTGTATTCAAATTATATTACTTTACTATTACGAGTATATTGAAGGTATCATTTGTTGTTGTATGTGAAACTAAAATTTAGTTCCAACTTCCGCATTAGTATCAATAAAATGTGTACAGGTCAACACCCTTTCAAATATCCTTTCTGAAAGAAGCTAATAACAACTGATAGTACTTACCCTTTTTTTGATATTTAACTAACTATAATATAAAGTTTTTAACGTCGCAGCATATAGATGAATTCGTTTCAATTTACTTCTAATTGTTGCGTTAAATAATCGCTTGTTAAAGAAAATTAAGCGAACAAATATGGTACAAAGTGGTAAGCAATTTTTACTGATAATTATTTCACTTTAACTTAACGACACTGTGCTACGTATTATGATAATTTAGCAAAAGTAAGAACTTGTTATTTACGTCTTGTAAATGTTTTCCGCAACAGAGACTAGCAATATTCGATCGGGGCAAGATGCCATAGATAAAGTTCAACTGCTGCGACAAATTGTACAATGACTAGGGTTGCAAAAGTTTAATTTTTAGAGCTTATGATGGAGAAAGTTAACAAAAACCGTTGTTTTTGATATATAGCGATGCCAGAGGGTTAAGTACCACATGATATAGAGCTTGTAGTAAAAGCGATTGAGTAAAAGTGATAGTAGTGAATCTTAGTTCAATTGGGAGTCCGTGGAACTCGGAATTAAAAGCAATGCCATGAAACAAACAGGAGGTTTGTTGGTAGGGCTTAGTGAAAAGCCCATAGGTGACGAATAAGATTCATGCTTTGTATTGTATGATGTTTTTAGAATATATTTTTGGTTTAAAATGTAATGAAAAGTGGTGCTTGGTTGCTTTAGGCTTTAGTTGAGTAGTCATTTATTTTGAATTATTAATATTAATTCAACTTTAGACTTTGGTGAGTCATTTTCATTTCAGTCATTCTCTAATTCTTGGAATGTGTTGCGAACTATTTTAGTAGCTAACGTTTAAATAATTCAGTAATTCTAACTGGCAACGATCATAGTGTCCAGAGTACGTTACAGATCTTATCAGAGGTAATGATTAATAATTTTCTATTAGAAAGTCTATTTCAAATCATTCCGATCACAAGGTCCCTCAGGAACTAAATGTTTTAGTTGAGCAAAGTGATATTGAATTCACTACAGATAATAGCTTGCCTACTCATACTTGTTGACCGCACCTCACGTGTGGTGTAACACGTGTAGGCGATGGGTCTGTTTTTTTGTTTTACATGACCGAAGGACTGGTTCATGGTAGTTGTTTGTATAGGATCGATGGACTGTATCATATTTCGTCGATGCGGCGTTCAATGCGGACGTCTGTGTCATTTGTTCTTACAATCTTGGTACCTAATTTCAATAAGTGTAACAAAGTGATATTATATTTCGATCCATATGTTAGTGCAAATAAGTTTAAAATTCGCATACTCAGTGTCGGTACTTACAATCCTTCGCTACGTATAAGCCAACAGTTTATCATCAGTGTTTGACTGTTGTACGAGACTTATTTACAGTTGTACCTAAGTGCTATACTTATAATCATCATCAAACGATTATAATCATCATCAATCGTTTACAATCATCATCTTCAACTATGGACGAGACACCTATTTCTAGGTTTAACTCCGATCCAAACATCTTGCGACCCGACCCGCAATATGTTCGTAAGCGAAGACTTCACGACGTAGAATCTGACTGTCATTGCGAAACTACGATGAAGCAATTTCAATTAGAGATGACGGAAAACATCACCCGTACTATAAAATCATCTGTGGAAGCCGCCTTGGTGGACAAATTTGATAAATTTTCTTCTGACATTGAAAACATTAAGACGGAAATGAAAAGGATTACCAGTGATAATCAGGCTATTACTTCATATATATCAGATTTAAAAAAGCAATTAAATCTTACTGAGTCATCGTTGAGCTTTGTGAATAACCGCCAAGACCAGTTTGAAACTAGACTATCAAATATTGAACAGCAGTCTAGATTGATCGATAAGTACGAGGCGGATTTATATGACCTTAAAAATAAATGTAACAAGCTGGACATGGATTCTCGTAAGATACAACAGTGGGACAGACTTTTAAATTTAGAAATAGTCGGCTTTCCGGAATCTTACAACGAGAACATTACAGGACTCGTGATACAGATAGCCAAGCTCGCCGACGTGTGCATAAGCCCTTGTGATATCGAATTCGTCAACAGGATCCAACATAAGCAGTCGAAACCAGGTATTCCGCGAACCATAATTGTTAAGTTGAAAAACAGAATTTTTAAAGACAACATTTTGGCGGGCATTCGTCGCTTACGCGGTATTTCTCGTAAAGACATTGGAATGCAAGGCTCGGAACGTATTTTTGTTAATGAACATTTAACATTAGAAAACAAAGGTTTGTACAAACAGTGCCGGGACCTAGCTGCCGCGAAGTCTTATAAATATGTCTGGATTAGAAACTGTTCAATTTTTGTGCGAAAAGACGACAAGTCACCGAAAATTGCTATCACACAAGACAAAGATTTACTCAAGATAAAGTGAATTGTCGTCTTTTTACTTTATTTTTTACTTTATTTTTTACTTTATTTTTTAATTTACTTTTTATTTTATTTTTACTTGATTACATTTTGCATTTGTCACTTCTATTAGTCTTTATCATATGTTTAGTGAACCTGTTTTTCAATGATAACACTCATAGTAGAATACGGCTTATTATACAAAAGTGTACGTTGATTCTACCCCCGAAAACTATTATAAATTGTTGTTTGCTTAGTCACCCGTTCCGTAAATTTCTTTGTTTATTACTAGATATCCTATACATAATAGTATTAACATGTAACAATATATATGTAGTTAAATACTTTAATTATATAACGTTTAAATCTTTCAACGCTGTTAACACTTATAACATAATTATAATGCGGTTTTTTCGTGTATGTTTTGGCGTAATTAGTGTTTTTTATCATGCTATTACTAGAGACCCTTCCAGGCTTTGCTCATTATACTCATATGACCTGTGTCATCCGCAAGTATTGATTGTTTTAAATGGTGATAGAACTTTTAAAATCATTATAGCAGCTGTTGATTTTTTCAACAAACAATCAAATAATATATATCCCCTTTATAACATTATTAAATTTCGGAGTCACATGTACGGTAGCCAGATTGGTGTTAATATGTGTACCATTAGTAACATGCTTATTTTCCTATTATGTCTGTGGTTTACACGTCAATATATATACGCCATATACAATATACTGAAACCTGTACACTATCCATTGTTTGTACCTATCGTATCGTACTTACTATCTTACTAAAATGTCTGTGAGGCGACTAAAAATTTTTTACCAAAACGTGAGAGGCCTCCGTACTAAGACCCTTGAGTTTTATAGGGAACTTCAGAAACACAATTTTGACATAATCTTAATAACAGAAAGTTGGTTACACTGTGGAATTTTGGATGGGGAAATAAGTGATTTGCGTTACGATGTATTTAGGCTAGATAGAAACCTGAGCCTCACTGGTACTACAAGAGGTGGGGGAGTAATGATACTGGCACGTAGAGACCTAGGAGTTAGTATATTAGCTAATAATCACGTCACGCCTCCTACTGAGATGTTTTGGGTCAAAGTACCGGCGAGCTCTTTCAATCGATCTAATAATAAAAATCTACTCATAGGATTAGTGTACCTACCACCTAATGATCTCTTACCTCAGGTTATACGTAACGTAGTGCATAGTGTTTCTAATATTTTTAACCACCACAATAACGACCATTACTTGGTATGTGGAGACTTTAATTTGCCCAATATTCAGTGGAACCAACAGTTGGGATCCATTCTATTAAAGCGAGGCTCCTTAGACCTACAACTAGCTGGTAATTTTTTGCTGGAGGAATTTAATCTAATGGGATTGGAACAGAGCAACTCTGTTACCAACAAGTGTGGGAACACTTTAGATCTAGTTTTCAGCACTTTCTGCGCATCTACCTATTCTTCTTCACCCATTTGTCTTGTTCCAGAAGATACTGCGCATCCGAGTTTATTTATCGACCCCACTGATTTGTTACTAACCCCATTAAAAGAAGATCTCACAACCAAACACAATTTTAAAAAATGTAACTATAGTGCTATTTGTGATTATCTAAAACTATTAAACTGGGATAATATATTCCGTTCATGCGACAGCGTTGACTGTGCGGTTGACTGCTTTTACAAGGAATTATCAACTTGTATCAATATATTTGTTCCTAAAATCATTAATAGAAAACGCAATCATTATCCAATTTGGTACAATAGGGTACTTATAAATGTAATCCGTGATAAACTAAAAGCACACGCAAATTGGAAGGTTTATAGGAACACATTAGATTATCAGGAATTCTCGTTGCTGAGAGCCAGAGCTAAAAAATTGGAACGCGAACTTTACGACCGGTTTCTTCAGCAAATCCAAAAAGATATAAAAATGTGCCCAAAAAAGATGTGGAGCTATGTCAAAATTATGAGAGGTAAATCCAGTTACCCAAAAACCCTGACTCTCAACTCCGAATCATATGAAGGTGGAGTGGACATTTGCAACGGTTTCAATAAATTCTTTAAGAGTGTGTTTGTCAACCAATCCCATAGTTATAACGTTACTACATTGAACTTGCCAACTTACAACGACAATAATGAAATTAGTTGCATAACCGTTTCTGAAAAGGTACTTCTTACATTGTTAAAAAGGATAAATGTCAATAAATCCGCGGGCACCGATAATATTCAACCAATTTTTATTAGCAACTGTGCCGAAGCTCTAGTAAAACCATTAAAAGCTATTTTTGATAGATCATTACGTGAAGGAATATTTCCGTCAAAATGGAAAGAAGCCAACATATTACCTATACATAAAAAATTATCTAAATGTAAAATAGAAAACTACAGACCTATTTCTATTTTAAATATATTTAGTAAAATATTTGAGAAAATAGTATATAATCAAATCTACCGCACAATAGTAAATGGTTTAAGTAATACCCAGCACGGATTCTTAACAAAAAGGTCTACTGTCTCTAATCTAGCTGAGTTTTCACAATTCGTTCTCAATAATATGGAAGGAGGTGGACAAGTTGACGTAATCTACACAGATTTCGAAAAAGCTTTTGACCGGGTAGATCACGCTATTTTACTAGCTAAACTATATAACCTGGGTATACACGGGGACTTACTCAGGTGGGTAAAATCGTACCTCACTAATCGCTCACAAGCTGTTGTTATGGGAGGGTTCAGGTCTGACTTTGTTAGCGTACCATCGGGCATTCCCCAGGGGTCACATTTGGGCCCTCTTTTATATAATGCATATATCTACGACATCTTTAGTTGTTTCACAACATGTAAACATCTTCTATATGCAGATGATAAAAAGATATACTGCAAAATTAATAACCTTCAGGACTGTATTACCCTTCAAAACACTTTACTATCCTTGTCTGAGTACTACAAAAGAAACAATATAACTGTAAATATACATAAATGTCAACAAATCTCGTTCACCCGTAAAAGAAAAAAACTCAATTACACATATACATTAAATGACATCCCCATAACTAAAGTAAATGTAATAAGAGATCTCGGAGTAGTGCTCGATGATAAGCTTACCATGTCTGAACACATTGACCATATTACAAATAAAGCATACACCAACCTCGGCTTTGTCATACGTACATGCCAACCCTTTTCAGATTTGGCATCCATAAAATCGGTTTATTTCGCTTACGTCCGTAGTGTTCTAGAATATGCGAGTTGCATCTGGTCACCAACTTATAACATTTACATAAATAAAATTGAGAGTATTCAAAAGAAATTTTTGAATTTCCTTAATTTTAAAATACGAGTTTACAATAATTATGAAGACAGTTGTGTCTTTCATAAAATTTTACCTTTAAAAGACAGACGAACTCTACAGGACTGTATGCTGCTACACAGTATAGCTAACAACCACCTTGACTCGCCAGCACTTCTCGCGAGCCTGAACTTTAATGTACCCTATAAAAGAACTCGACATACGAAGCTGTTCTCCGTACCAACCAAATCCACTAATTATGCCCAACATTCCACGATTAACCGCATTTGCACAAATTATAACAAATACTTTTCAAACGTTGATATCTTCGATACTAGCAAACAACAATTTAGAAAAGGTATTATTAATTTAATAATAAATAGTCATCAGTAAGGTTACTTACTTATTCTAACTGCTATAAATAACTTGGACAATATTCTTTTTTTTGGTATTAAATTTTGTATGCATGTTATGTTAAAATTATAGTTTTGTAATAGTGATCATGCCATTATATTTATGTTTATCTTAAGTTCACTTTGATTGAAAGTGTTATTTACCTTCTTAGTCTACCTGGAAAGACCTATAAGGGCTACACAAACGTCTTAATAGAATGTAAACTGTTTTATATGTAACTGTTGGTCTTTTAAATAAATAAATAAATAAATAAATATTGCAAAAGTATTGAGTTGAGCTGAGTGGAGTACGCAAGTGTGGTAAAATCATGATTGATTTTGTAAAGTGATGGATCTAATGATCGGAGTAGTTTTTAACTGTTGTAAATAAGGTGCAGTGCACACCTTGTGTTAAGAGTGTATATAGAGTAAAAACCTGAAACGTTACATTCACTGGTTTGGTGAGCAAGTTATCCTTGGAGTTATTTGTTCTATTACAGAGCCTACATCCGAGGACGACCACGAATCCAAAGCTACTCGATGGAGGTGGCATGGTTATCATCACTCGATGGAGGTGGCAAGGTTATCGTCACTCGATGGAGGTGGCATGGTTATCGTCACTCGATGGAGGTGGCATGGTTATCGTCACTTGATGGAGGTGGCAAACTTATCGTCAGTTGATGGTGGTGGTATGAACTACTACCACTCGATATAGGTGAGAGAAACAACACAGTATGATAGTCGATATTTTGGAGCAGAAGTAGCTTTGACAACAAGAAATAAAGTTTCAGTGGTATAGTGTATTGATACCAACCAAAAAAAGTTGTTGGTTGATGCTTATAACGTTGTAACGTTGTTTAAAACAATCTTGTTGGTAACTACTGAAATTGTAGTTGGTCAGGCAAGCCGAGCGAAGTGACATCTAAAGTTGTATATTGTTTGGATTTCAGATACGTGCACCCGATATATATATATTTCGGAGATAGATGCATATTAGTGACTTGCTCGTGCTTGATGGAGTATTCTGGTACAAGATCCGAGGCGTAGGTCTCAGGCAATTAAACCACACAGACACAATATGACAATTCTTGTATTAAATGTAGATAATCAATTATCACAAATTACTTAGTAGCCCCTCCAAATGTTTCCGATCACGAGACTCGTTACGTCACGATGTTCACACCCCACTGTTACAATGATATCAATTGAGTTACTAATTATCGTTAAATTGTCGTGATCTACGACATATATATATATATATATATATATATATATATATATATATATATATATATATATATTATGTACATGTATATAATATATACAGGGTTATTTGTCGTTGAAGTTATACTGCTTTGCCCCCTATATATCGGCAAATAAGAACGTGATTTCCGTGGTTTCGTGAGTGATAAAATGTATAAGAGAATAGTTAATATACTCTAGTAAATAATTTAAAAAAGACAGCTAGCTCTAAGTCAAAAGAAAAGTCGTCAGCTGATAAGATTCAATAGGTGATAAATGCTGCTACGTTACGAGGTTTGATCAATATGTACGGTGAACGAATTTTTATACCGGCTATAGCTGATGCTACAGCCATATGTTGTAATTTGTTAAGTAGCGTGATCCGCTGACACAGGCAGGGACAAGTTGTATCACGTTTGAACATGTCAGTCAGCTGTCAGAGCCGCTAGAGTGGATTGTGTTTATCGTGTCTGTCGCGCAACATGGATTTCGAACAACGCATTTCGACTTTATGGCAAAAATTGTGACTGAAGATGAGAGTTGGGTCTATGTTGGCTATGACCCAGAGACCAAAATGCAGAGTTTCCAATGAAAAACCAGTTCATCTCCTCGCCCTAAAAAGGCACGTCAGTCAAAATCAAACATCAAGGTCATGCTCATTGTTTTCTTCGATAGTGAGGGCATAGTGCGATCAGAGTTCGTTCCAAGATGAACAACTGTAAACTCGGAATTTTATAAGGGCGTACTGCAACGCTTGCGAAACGACATACGAAGAAAGCGGCCAGAAAAATGGGCCAATGGCTTCCTTCTTCACCACGACAATGCGCCGTGTCACTCCTCGCTTCTCATTCGTGAGTTTTTGGCAGAAAAAAATGTTCCTGTCTGTCCACATGCCTTCCAGAAATGCATCCAGTCATGGAGTCAACGTTGGAATAAGTGCATTGCTAGCCAAGGAGAGTACTTTGAAGGAGATTAAATCAGATTCTATGTAAGCGTGATACTTTTTATAATATAACATTATTCAAAGTATTTATTGATCACACCAGGTACACATTTCAAGTAACCAGCTGACGAACTTTTCACTGAGATACAGCAAGCTGATGATAGTTTTCATTCACAGTAACATAAATTATCACCAGATTATTTTTTAGTTAAGAGGAAATCATTGAATATTTTTTTTTTGATGTTCGCGCGGAAAGCTGACGTATAATCCGCCATGTTATGGTTACAAGACTTTATTTTTCCTTCAAGATGTTAGATGAACTATTATTCAAGAAATTTTAGAATGGGAGGAAATGATAAAAGCTTTTTTCTTCGTGCGTGGGAGGCTGCCACTGCCTACTCCACTCCCAAAGTCGCAGCTGACGATCGCGAAGCTTCATAACACAACTTCCTTGCATTCTAGTATATGCGTATACGATGATTTAGAATTTTTATTGTATTATTTATCATTTATTAGTTGGTTATCAATCTCGGGAGGGTGAGGACGTGTCTATTGAATAATTAATGAGATTGAATTTATAGTTTAAGCCTTATGAAGTAAGTTCTTATTTTTATTTTAATGGATTTTAACTCGTTTGTTTTCATCATCTTTTATCATTTACCCTATACATATTTCTAAATAAAAATATTTCTAGACATCTAGAAAACGAATTATTTAGAATCTCGAATATTTTTTTGTATCTTGTATGCTTATATGACATCATGTATCATCATCATCATCATCATTTTTTTGTATCTTGTATGCCTATATGACATCATGTATTCTCTTTATCCACTTGCATAATTCATTAATCATTTTCGGAACAGCGAAAGAATGGTTCTGAATGTAATTTATCTGATCCGGTAAGAAACGTTTCCGGACTAATCCATTCGGATTCAATTCGTAACAAAAGAAAACATATTTTTTCTGTATCATATCTATATATTTCGACTTATTATATCTTTCCCAACATTCGATACAACTTTTTTAGCCCAGGGTGAATACATATATATATAAGTTTAAAATGTAAGAAACATTTTAAAATCTTTCTTATTGAAGAATATTTTTTATCATCGCAGTTAGTCCTAGCTACAGAGTTCATATTTAACTTGATCCATAATGGAATATGATAATAATAATATTCCAGAATGGCAATCCACATCAAAGACTCCGATGACCTCAAGACCAGGCTGGGAGAGGCTGGTGGAAAACTGGTCATCATCGACTTCATGGCGACTTGGTGCAGCCACTGCAAGATAATTGGGACCAAACTAGAGGATCTAGCCAAAGAGATGGCAGACTCCATTGTAGTTCTCAAGGTTGGTATTACGAGTTGAAAATTTTTTAGTTGACTTCTATATGTTCTGTAATGTTGGTAATGGCATAACTTGTTAGATGTAACATTTTTCTGCACTCTGAAGATATAAGGCAGTGAGGTACAAGCCTTATATCTTCGGTTTTTATATATGTGTCAATTTACAATTGATATAAAATCTCTTAACGGTCGTTACCTAGAACTTTTAAATACGTATCTCTGTTTTAGTCTAACCTCCTTAAATACAACAATCGCAAAAGGAAAAATGTTTGAGTATCTGTTAAAATACTACAATACCCTATGGTATTGTATTATTATTGAGATATTATACATAATTTTATGTACAATACTCATAGAGATATTATAGATATATATCATATATACGCAGTTTTCACAAGTAAGAAATTGACAGTTTTTATGTTTGTCATACACATATCTATATATATAAAAATGAAACCCGTTTTCCTTGGTCACGGCATCACCCGTGAATGGCTGGACCGATTTCACTAATTCTTTTTTTGTTGTATTTGTTATTATTAGGAGAAGGTTCTTACGGAAAAAAATATTGAGAAAATATCTCAGAAATATTGAAAAATGTACATTTAATTTTGCATATTTTTAAAAACGCGAGTAACAAATGTCAATGTCATTCACAGCCATAGATTATATTGATGAAAGAGCGTCGTATTGAGCTTAGTGTTTAAATAAAAATGCTAAGTTGTTCAATAGCGATTTGTAAAAATATTAGTGAAATTATTGAATCCTAAGAAATAAACACTATTATGAAAATATATATTTTGTTTTTTATTTAATTAAAAATTAGTAAAGTCATTTTCAGGAATAGCGAGACCAGGGAATTATGGATTCATTTTTATATGGAGGATTCAGTTGAAATTGAATAGGTACTCATACCTAAGATAGGTCAGCTATACAAAATAAAGTAGTGCATCATTGCAACGCTAAGGCGGTACGAAGTTCGCCCGGTCAGCTAGTCTATATATATAAAAATGAAGCCCGTTTTCCTTGGTCACGGCATCACCCGTGAATGGCTGGACCGATTTCACTAATTCTTTTTTTGTTGTATTTGTTATTATTAGGAGAAGGTTCTTACGGAAAAAAATATTAAGAAAATCTCTCAGAAATATTGAAAAATGTACATTTAATTTTGCATATTTTAAAAAACGCGAGTAACAAATGTCAATGTCATTCACAGCCATAGATTATATTGATGAAAGAGCATCGTATTGAGCTTAGTGTTTAAATAAAAATGCAAAGTTGTTCAATAGCGATTTGTAAAAATATTATTGAAATTATTGAATCCTAAGAAATAAACACTATTATGTTTTTTATTTAATTAAAAATTAGTAAAGTCATTTTCAGGAATAGCGAGACCAGGGAATTATGGATTCATTTTTATATGGAGGATTCAGTTCAAATTGAATAGGTATTCATACCTAAGATAGGTCAGCTATACAAAATAAAGTAGTGCATCATTGCAACGCTAAAGCGGTACGAAGTTCGCCGAGTCAGCTAGTTAAATGATATATTAGTAGTATACCATGTGTTAAAAAAAGATTCATTTCATATGAAGATATTTAAATCTACCTATTTCTCTTCCGATTTCCTAAGTACCTATAAATATTTAAGAACAAAATGAATGAATGCTATTGAAAATTTATGCATGAAAAAAACTTCCAAGGATTTGTAGTGTCCACTTCGATACTGGATCATAACTTGTATCATAACACTAATGAATATACAACTTAAGAAGATTAAATTAAATTTTTGTACCTCTCGTAATATCAAGCAAAGAATTATCACAAGATGTTAGCAATAAATTTACCTATTTAATTTAATTATTTAATTTATTTATTTAGACTCGCTAGTCTCTGTATATTTAACTGTATCTGAATACCTATTTCCAAAGTACAGAAACCCATCATAATGTTAAAATAACAATAATAACAGTATCCACATTTTCAAACATTTCTATAGATGAAAATTATTATAGATATTTTTACCTTAACTAAATAATATAAACAATACATAAGAAAAAATAAAATAGCTATCAAAAATACTGTATTTATTTATTAATAACTTTCGTTTTAACTTATAATAATTAATATTTGAATTTTCGTGTTGACTCAATATAGTCTTCAAAATGTAGTGTCAAAAATGTTTTAACTCATCTATACATATAATAAAATCGTCACTGATCCATTTCTGTACATGAAAAATATTTAAAAAAAACCTCATATTTTTATAAGATCAAGAGAACCCAAAACAATGGTTTTTAATTTTGTCTGTTTGTCTGTATGTTTGTGCACGCTGATCACAGAAACGGATTAATCGATTTGGATGAAGTTTTCGGGCATTTATTGTCATGGAATTAAGTATAGGTATATTTTGTTTTTTTTTTAACAATCGGTTAACAAATAAAGAAGTTAATAATCTCTTATTGTCGTACCATTGCTGCCTACCAGTTTGAAGGTTTATAGTTTTTACATACATTAGTAAGTACAAAGAGTACATGTTATCAAAATCGAAATCTACGCGTGCGAAGTCGCACGCACAGCTAGTTCTAAATAAAATAGTAAAAAAGTTAGAGGATGTCCTAAAAAATGTCAAGGTATTTAAATTAAAAACTCGTCATACCTATATATATTCTAGCGCATGTGTGATTAGACAAAGACAAACAGTGTGCATCTTGCATCTTTTTTTAAGTGTCTTTCACTGACGGTCATACGAATACCTATAGCTCACCTATTCTATGTACATTAATTCTATGACAATACTAAGAAAAACAAAACATGTTCCTGATATTATATTATAAAATGCCATCATAAAAATATATTTACCAAACTTATGATCGTTACTTTATATGGATCAAAAAGACAGTATCAACATAATTTTGTTTGTAGTTTTTAAGAGTGGCTTTAGGTATGTTCGTTAAATAAAATAAATTATAGTCGGATTTTTAAATATTATTATATGCTTTTAATATAAAACATTTTTTTTATTATTAGTTACATGTTTATTATATCTCGGCCTAGAGGTTGACCACATCCGGTGATAAAAATAAAAAATCGATAGATTTTTATCATATTTGCTACTAACCATTAAGTGCAAATAATTACAAATTGTTTGAAAGAATTATGACTCACATTTAAATTATCTTATTTTTTATATAGAATAGTGTACCTCGCTAGATGATGTTTTTGAGTGTTTTATTTTTTCTGATAAATATTTTTTTTTCTGGTGTCCCGATATTGTTTAAGAAGCACAAATATTTTAATTAAGAATAATTCGTATTTTAGTATTCCGAAATACCCACTATACTACTTACCTACGTAGGTACTATATCTATACATATAATAAAAATGTCATTGATCGAAAACTGTACATAGAAAATATGAGATAATTATGAGAGCAAGAGAACCCAAAACAATGTTTTTTTTATTTTGTCTGTTCGTCTGTATGTTTGTCCACGCTAATCTCAGAAACGCATTAACCGGTTTGGATTTATCCAACTTTAGTTTTTAGTTTAGTTTTCGGGAATATATTGTCATGAGCTTCACTTTACATTTAATGTTATTTTTTTTAATTTAAATCGGTTAACAAATACAGAAATGAATCATCTCTTATTTTCGTACAATTTCGTTAAGACATTTTTTTTTAATTTAAATAGTGATCTGCCCCCAAAGATTAATAATATCCTTTCCAATAAAAAATACGAAATTGGACCACCTCCTCTGTAAAAAAAATCTGTAATTAAAAATAAAAAAATGTATCAAAATAAACTAGAATTACTTCTACACGCAAAAACTACTTGCCGGTGTTTGATAAAACTTTGAGCGGGTTCATTTTATTGAAATCGAAATCTATGCTTACGAAGTCGCTGGCACAGCTAGTTTGAAATACATTTTTCACCATATTGATTTTTTGAGGTTTTACCAGAATGTATTTATTTTATTTATTTAAACTTACAATTGCCCGTTCCTCAAATAAATTAATATTAATTAATATTATATTTTACAATATTATTTAAATAATATTGTTACCAACCTATACTACGGTCACCGTCGCATTTGTATTGAATATATTTGCAATGGAACGAAAAAAATTGGCAAACAAATATGACATTACAATATTTTTTCAATTCTTATTCTTTATAAATGTTTTATATTTAATTTCAAACTTTTTATCATTATTAAATATAACATATATTAACATTATAAACATTTTTTTTATATAAAAAAATATATATCCCGGATGTGAACGGATAATTAACAGAATCCATTTCTAGCATTTTTGAAATTGAGCGTCACTCTGATTAACATTTACTTTTTCACTTTCACTGCACACTATTCACTCTATCAAAAGATATATGTTTTTTTAAGTGTTTAAGAAATAGATCTATATATATACAAAAAAACTGTAAATGATAGCTGTTTGTACATTGAAAATATAAAAAAAATTGTAATAGGGGATGAATGTGAACTAGAAATACTTCTACACGCAAAAACTACTTGACGGAGTAATGAAACTTTTAAGGATATACATTAATATGTACAAATGTAGGTGAGGATACAAGAGTGTTTTATCGCAATTGAAATCTACGCGTAGGAAGTCGCAGGCAAAGCTACTATAAAATATAAATAGAACTACTGTACGAGCATTTGCTTTTGTAACTTTTTTTAATTTGTGCATCTTTGTTATGAAGTTATTTTAAATTCCAGGTTGACGTTGATGAGTGTGAGGACCTCGCCAGCGAGTACAACGTGAACTCCTTGCCGACCTTTGTGTTCATCAAGAACTCGCAGAAGTTGGAGGAGTTCTCCGGAGCCAAAGTTGACAAACTCCAGAACACCATCCTCAAGCTAAAGTAGACAAACACACACACACACATAGCCGCAGACCTGCAACGTGTTTCAAATAAAGAATTGTCTATAAAAGCTTTATTTTTTAATATAATAAGTGTGAAGTATTATTATTAGGCATTTTGCGTAACATTGAGTAGAAAGTTTGTTTTATTTATTTGCTTTTGTAACTTTTTTTAATTTGTGCATCTTTGTTATGAAGTTATTTTAAATTCCAGGTTGACGTTGATGAGTGTGAGGACCTCGCCAGCGAGTACAACGTGAACTCCTTGCCGACCTTTGTGTTCATCAAGAACTCGCAGAAGTTGGAGGAGTTCTCCGGAGCCAAAGTTGACAAACTCCAGAACACCATCCTCAAGCTAAAGTAGACAAACACACACACACACATAGCCGCAGACCTGCAACGTGTTTCAAATAAAGAATTGTCTATAAAAGCTTTATTTTTTAATATAATAAGTGTGAAGTATTATTATTAGGCATTTTGCGTAACATTGAGTAGAAAGTTTGTTTTATTTATTTGTTTTAAACATGTAAAAGTATACATCTGTTGTATTTGCACAATATTGAACGCGTAGTAGTGCTGTGGTATTTTTTTCATATGCCTTATGTATGTTAAATATTGTTACATCAATAAAATATATTAAACTCATATTTATTTATGACCGTTGTTTCAATATTATTATCTATAAGTTTGGAACTTGGTTGAACAGGAATTTACATGACAAAGCGCAGCAAACTTATCTATTTATAAATATAAAAATATTCAATTGAAAGATTGAATAATTTCAAATTCAATATACAATTGAAAGTATACTTGATTATAATTTAATAACGTACAAAATAATAACCTAGTTACAAAATGTTATTTTAAGAAATACTATTTCCTTTAAAATTACAAATAGTAGGCGAACTATAAAACCTTGGATTACAATTGGCCTATTAAGGTGCGTAAGGAACAGAGATAGGATGCATTTGAAGCTTAAAAAAAATCCGAAACAAAAACCCTTAAAAGTAGTGTACAGTTAAGTGTCTTAAAGTTAGAGTGGGGTTAGACACTGTATAAATAACTATAGACCTATTTCTATATTACCCGCAATATCCAAAATTTTAGAAAAATCATAAACATTAGTAAATTATCTAGAAAAAAAATATTTACTTTCCTAAATTAAATAAAAAATGGAAATGTATTACTATTTTTATGGACCTTGCTTGCTTGCTAAAACGCTTTAGCGTTTGATACAGTCTTTCAGCATATTCTAATAACTAAACTTGGAAATATTGGTGTTAGAGATTTACAGTTGATTCTTTTTAGGGACTACCTTACAAATCGCACACAAAGAGTCAAAATCTTCCTTTAAAGTTTTTCCTTTAAAGTCCTTCTTGTGAATACCCTCCTCTACAGCGATTGGATTACAATTGATAAAAATCTATTCTTCGTTGAGAATATTAAAAATCTCTCAGACCGAGTATCTAAGAAAGCTCTCCTACATTTTATTTTTTTTAACTGATTGTAAAAATAACCATTTTTATTATGGTGAATTTATAATTTTAATTTTATTAAATTTATAATTTTTGTTAAAAAATTATTTTGTCTTTCCATCTTTGATATCTCAAACACAATGTATTTATTTTGTTATTGTCTAGAGGGTAAGGAGGATTAGTAACCAAGAGATCCATATTACAGGACCTACTTAGTTTGACACCTACCTACAAATAACAATATAAATACAAATTATGTATTTATATTGTTATAGTTGTATGATTTATTGTATTCTGTGTTTGGGAAATAAATATATAAAAAATATATAAATAATAAAGACAGTTCCGGCATCGGTGATAGTGCACACCGCCATCAATGCACTGCAATGGCATAATGAAATACTTACTAACGCAATCAAACCAAATAAACAATAAATTAATACTTCCATCTTAAGTAACTTCAACAGATCCCACTAATCTATGAGATGAACTGATCTCTTTAAAATGCAATATTTATCTTCAGAGTTAGATAAGGAAGGAATATTTTAGGAAGCAACTAGCGGCGGTTCAACGAGGGTTTGCCCAAAAAATCTGTGGGGCGCCCCGCACAGTCTCTACACATGCGGCAACCCTACTGGCCGGACTAATACCGCTGGATCTGCAAATTGCTGAGCGCGCCATGATCTACGAGACCCGTCGCAAACGTCCTCTATAATATATAAGACGAATACAACCTCGAACACCGGGTCGAACATTCCAAATTGCCAAATCCAACTGATCACCTGAAATTTCACATTTCACATGCATAAATTAATTTACTCCCGACACAGTCCACGACCATGCCATGCATGGTAAGCTCATTAATTTCACAGACGAGGGCAAAACTCAGAACAGAGAAAGTGCAGCCTTAACAGTGTGGGAGAGTGAGAGGGAGCTGCACTACAAGAAGTTTCGTCTGGCAGGACACTGCATAGTGTTTCAGGCTGAAATGCTGACAATCAGTGCCGCCATGGAAATGATCGAGAAAAGGAACTGCAAAGCAATCGAGAAAACGAACTGCAAAACCCGAACTTCCCTAGAGGCCCTAAACTCGGACCCGACAACCCACCTACTAGCGCATGACACCATAGAGAGCCTTCAGAGAATAACCAGAAAAGGGAATACAGTAAAAATGTTCTGGGTCAAAGCACACGTAGAAACGCCAGGTAACGAAAAAGCTGACCTCCTGGCAAAATCGGCAGCCATAAACACAAAGAGGACAACTACTTATGACGTCTTCCCTATATCATTCGCCAAGCGGATGATGAGGGAAGAGACTATGGAAACTTGGTAACGACGTTACACGACTGGTGAGACAGCTGATAAAACTAAAATCTTCATGCCGGACGTGAAGCGTGCGACAAAAATAATAACAAAACTTGACACGGACTCACTGACGGCGCAAATCCTCTCAAAACACGGAGGATTTGCCGCGCACTTATACAAATATAAACTCACTGACAGTCCGGCATGTAAGTGTGACAACGTTACTGACGAGGATATTGTATAATCACAGAATGCCCAAGATTTCTGAAACTGAGATATAACGTAGAAATGGAAATGGACATGACGATAAAACCGGTAAATATAACAAACTAATGGAAGACCCAGACACGACTAAAACCTTCATGACTTACTGTAGACTAGTTACTGGAGTAATAATAAGAGAAAACAAGACATAAATGTCTGAGGACAGAGGAAAATGGAGAATACACAACGTAGATCAAACATTAAAAATAGCCATACTTGGGAGAAGGATGGCCAAACCAGTATGGACTGAAAACTTAGATGACCCAAACAATCGGAGTCACAAAACTGGTCCTAGCACCATGTGCTTTCACATGGACCAGCATAGGATCTACTAAGACTCTCAGTCTTAGTAGGTTCTAAAGGACTAAGACGGGCATTACGTAAAATTCCCAGTCTTAACCACCGTCACAGCATGTCTAGATGTACACCTAAAAAAAAAAAAGGAAAACAAAAAAAATAACAAAAAAATACATGTATACATAATATATCTATTACTTCCTAGTTACTTAATTACTTCCTACCTTCTGTCCAGAAGCCTAATACCTTGGAGTTGTCTAGTCCTATAGTAAAATCACCTTTGTTACCATAGCTATAATGTAAACCTCACCGTAACATAAAACTTTAGTTCCTTACCGTAACATAAAACTTTACCCTAAATGCAGTTACCAGAATAAATGTAAAAAACAGTGTAGCATACTTACCAAATAGTATTACCTTAGTTTAAACCTTACTGCACTATAAAACTCTACCCTAAGTGAAGTAACTTGAATAAATGTAAAATAGCTGCAGCATGCTTACCAAATAGTGTTACCTTAATGAACTTTATTTTATACCTTACCGTAACATAAAATTTTACCCTAAGTAAAGTTACTTGAGAAAATGATCAGAAGACACAAGTTTTTAAAATTTACTTTTATCATTAAGAAACTCCCATTCGTCGTTGTGCCGATGTTCGAGGATCCACAACTCACAAGTGATATATACCTCAACAAGTATCGCAGTAGTTATTTCATTGGTAATTTGGAGAGCAAGACAAGGTTAGTTTCTATGAAATTGGGAGTCATCTATAGAGCGAGACAATACGTCGCGGCGGACTTGAGTCTGGCTCAAATGAAACAATGTTGTTCATATGCAGCTAGTGTGTTTGTAGAAAAGTAATACCTTTTATTATTATATGTATGTATTTCTTATAAGTAAAAAGAAGTAAAAATTTAGAGGCAAAGTTATCCTTCAGCGAAATTTTAAGCAGATGGATCTGGAACGTTTAAGAGAGGATATGAGAAACATCGACTGGTCATATGGTACAATGCAAACGACATCAATGCCATGGTTAAGTCATTAACTGCTGAGCTAATAAAGATTATTAACGCATATGCCCCCATTAGACCAGTACGAATGAAGAGAGTGCCGGTGGTTAACTCCTGCCATTAAAAACCAATCCGGTTTCCGCCCTTCCTACAACACTGTTGAAGCGCTTTTGAATGTGTTTTGAAGCGCTTTTGAATTCGGTGGGCTATGGATAACACCAACCTCACTACAATGATTTTGTTGGACTTCTGTCTTATATATGTCATTACTTCCTTTTCTTATATATTTCTCGCATATATTTCCGGACACGCGCAGTCAGTGAAGACTGATTATAACTTATCAAATTAGTTGACTCTTACTGCTGCTGTATCCCAAGGTGGCGTACCTTCTCTGTTACTTTTTTCTATTTTCATTAACAATATTTTAAAATCTATCTCTTCTCCCGTCCCCCTGTATTCAAACGCTTTACAAGTCTATCGTCATTTTGGGTTGACTGAGATGCATGATACTATCCATCACCTAAACAAAGACCTTCCTGCAATCCATTTATGGTCCAAATCGTTTGGACTAATTATTAGTCCTGTAAAATCGCAACCTATAATTATCAGTGTTAGCCACCTCAGAAGGCGCATTGTCTGGGAAATTGTACCTCCCATCTTGTACTGTGACATACCGATACCTTACTACGATAACAGAAATCTAGGCTATATTTTGGATAGCTCATGTCAGCGAAGTCAGCAGAAAGATGCACAGCACCTTCCACTATCTTAAGCGTTTTCAATACATTCGAATTTAAATCAAAATTCTGCTTGCGCAATCATTTTTTCTACCTATCCTCCACTATGCAGATGTGTGCTATTTACAAGTGACGAAGGAGCAGCTACTTAACAAACTAGAGCGTCTACAAAATCATGCGATACGCTTCGTCTTCGGCTTACGTAAATATGATCACATATCCTAGTATGCATTGGAAAAGCAACTGTCAAAGCTTTGGAAGCGATTACCGAAAGTGATTCAAGAAAGGCTTTCAAGGACAAACTTAAGAATCATCTTTACTCCGAAGTCACAAATCTTTCATAACTGCTTTAAGCTCTTATAGAGCTAGCTATATCTAAATCTCTTATAGAGAAAATTTTCCCCTTACCAACATTTTTCATAAACATATTTTTTACCTATGTATTTTTTAAAGTGCAATAAAGAATATAATATAATAATAAATTAAATCCTGTTAACTGACGGGACAGTAACAAGAAACTTTAAGCAAATAATAAAGACTTTTAAAATAAAATAAAGTTAAGAGATATTTACACAATTCTTTATTAACTATTTGAAGTGTCGGTCATTGTTCAATAGGGCAATGAGCACATAACACATAGGGGTTGTAAGCCCCAGTACAGCAGTGTGGTGGTCCTTAGTCCCGTCGTCTCTTGGCGTGAGGTTCGTGATGGTCTCTCTTGCGACTCTTGTCGGCCCTCTTGGCCTCGCTCAAAAACCGATCCAGACCGAACGGATCCGAGTCCGCCTCGGGCTGGCCGCGGTTCTGTAACAGACAAACACACACACTCGACACTGCACACCACACATGGTTGAAACCGATATCAAAGAATTGTTAAAAATTATTAAGTAATAGGTTCAATTTATTCTCCATGACCATTTTATTATTTTCGTTTTTTTCATGAACATTTAAAACCAAGAAACTAGAGAACCTTAAGAACAATAGTAAGTTTTCAAAATGTTTCACACGACAGCTGGGAATCGAACCCGTGTGTGCTTTAAGGTATGTAATATCAAAGTGACTGACGGTCTGTCGCGGCGCGTGTTCGTCTCTCGCGTCCTTCTCGAAGGGCACTGGTCCGGAGCGAGGCGCCGCGCTGGACCCGCTGCCCGCGAACGACTTGTCGGCCACGAAACTGAAACCACGTACAGTTCGATCATACTATATAAGTAATATAAATAACTATATATTTGCACTTAAATAATTATAAACTCTATCCCTTAGGTTTTACACATAGTTTGTTATAATTTAAATAGTATATGTTATTATGATAGAGGACTTTAGTGGCTATTATCATTATTGTATGCTTCAGAATAAAAAAATATCCAACAGAGAACAACCTGATAGTACCGAGATAGAGAAATGAGACATTGAATCTAAGATATTCTTTGTCTGTAAAAGTAATCTATCTCTTACCAAGGTAGTGGTCTTACTTTTGTGGTGTACTAAATATATATTTTGTTTCTTGGATAATAATGAAATGGAGTTTTTTTTCTTTTTCTGTCAGAGTATTCTAATATATTAAATATTTGTAATGTTATATTACATTTGGTCTAACTTAAATTTACATGACACTACTCACCGCTTGTTAGCAGCTAGACTATCTAGATCTCCATAATTATCTCTATCTGCATTTCTTGACGGTCTGTATATATGTGCTCCAATGGCGTCCTGGTTCCTCCAGGGTTTGTCATACACGGTGTATGCTTCGTCGTCGCCATAGCCTAGTCATTTTATTGAGTATAATTATTTAACTTACAAAATTTTAATAATTGATGATATCGTATTAAGTTGGGCGAACTTAAAGTTCCGAGTCTCAATGAGTTTAAAAATAATAAGCATAAACTATTAATACACAACACAAAACAAAATAATAAGCTTTATTGATCCATAATTCATGGATTACAATCGTAAAATTCTACATGGAGTTGACATAAATTGTTTAATTCTTAATATTAATAACATGTTATTTGTTATGGATATAATAAAACGTAATGTGTCAAGCATACCGCTATCCATTCCCTTGCTATTATTGAACAGTCTCTGATCGAACATGCCGTCTCCCGCGTTGTTTTTGGCGGGCAGACCCAGGGCAATCTGCTCTGATATATCTCTTTCTCGCTCTTTCACCAGCTTGGATCTGGAATTATAATGTAGAGTTTTCTCTGAATAATTATTATTGTTATAAATAGTTTTTCAATTATAACTCTTATAATCTTTTATTATAATTAAGTCCATATAATATTAAATTCACCTCTTGTCCGGTGCTGCTCTCGCCAAGTTCCTATCTCGTTGCCTCTCCTTATGTCTCTCCGCTCTCAGCTTGTCTCTCTCCGCAACGGAGAGCTCTCCCTCCGGCGCTCCTTCTAGGGCTTCTCCTTCTGTTTCTTCTTCGGGATTCCTTATACCTAAAAACGGTTATGGATAATAGTATAATTAAAGAAACATCATTTCATTCTTTGAATAAAAGTTATCTAGTTCATTTATATAATAGATACACTTACCAGCTCTATGGTCCCTGGCCCTCTGCGCCAACATCCGCAAGTGTTCTTCCTTCTTCTCTTTTTCCCTCTGCGCTAGTCTCCTCTCTAACTGCGCTCTTGCCTCGACGGCCTCTCTGGCCTTCCTATCGGCAATGTACAATGCTTCGGCTAGCTTTGAGAAATTCTCGTTGATGTGAACTTGCTGCAGGCCGCGACCGTCCGCCGCTAGACGCTTGTCTAGAGGTATCGTGTAACCTAGGGAGCGAATTATAGTCTAAATTAGAAAAACATGCAAGTATAAACAATTACTAAAATCGAAAAAAAGGCGCAAAACAATCTTCGGCATAACGTGCGAACGATATGCTTTCGTGATACTTTATAAACAGGTAAAAATTCAGGACATGAAATGTTTTGATGTAAACGTGAGTAAATAGTCACCCTTAGCGTTCTTCCAATGCGACACGCAAGGCGGCACCTTCCAGTCACGTTGCTGCTTGACGGACACACGGCGGGGCGGCGAGTGCAGCACGGGCGCGGGGGGCGACGGTGCCGCGCGGGGGATCTTGCGGTTGATCTGGAAGCGAGGGGGCTCCAACGGATCCGCCTGCGCCTCCACCATCCTGCAGAGGTATAGCTTCTTAATGGCCCTCGTTAATAATAATTGTCTATATTGTTACACTCACCTGATTACTCTCTGCTTAGCTCCGGAATTAAATTGACCGCCCTGCTGTGCCGGAGTGTATCTGATGTATTGTGCGGGGGCCTGGCAATATTTTTAATACTATTATCGCAAAATCATTGTGATCTAGACTTACTGTAATGTGATAGATGCTATATAATTTAGATTTTTTTTTACAACTAACATTAATTTTACATTTGATGTCTTAAAAATTATGAGGCAAAACTTCAAATGTTTTCTTAAATCTTGAATATATAAGTATCACAACCACAGTTGAGCCTAAGCCTGTACCGCTACAATAAAAAAGTGAACCTTAACCCACTACAATGCTTTGAGGTTTGGAGGTTTCTTTAAATGGCTCTTCCATAACAAAATATAAGTAACAATCATATCAAAGCTTTTGTTCTGCCCAGGACCTGGCAATACAAAGGTCAGCATCGGTAGCATTATTTCAGAGCGAATAAAATGTGTCATGATACAAATTGAAATTGAAGATCCAAATAAACCAATACGTCTCTAACTAGATACACATGTATATAGAGATGTAATAAAATCAACTCACAGCTTTTGGAGCAGCTTTAACAGGCATAGCTGCTGATATTTTTGCATTTGTTAGTTTTTCTAAGGCTAATTTAGTTTTTTCTGTTATATCTTGTATATCCTCATCTGTAGGTTTCTGAAGGCTTGGATCGTCTTCCGACAGCACCTCAGATGGCAGTAGATCTGTTAGCTTTGAGTATATGATCTGTAAAGAAGTTGTAAATTATGACATATATCTGCTAACTTATGTCAAAGTTTTCTCAAACATGTCTTGTCTCTTTGCATTCCAAACAATGCACTTATTTTACCTTATCTGCTCCATGTCCCTGCCTTGCAATAGCAGAGTACTTCACTTTTCCAGACTCATCTAATTGCACTGCTAGAGCATTGGACGTACTCTCCTTGCCTCGGGCACCCATGCCCAAAGGATATTGTGCTACATGGATCTCGGGGAATGCACCGCCATCTTAAAACGACAATTGCAATGTGAACTTCATTACATCAACTTAAATCAGCTTTTGAACTTCAAACTTACCTCCAAAATCTTCCTCTGCCCTTGGTATCCATCCTTTTCTCTGACCGTATGGAGGGACACTAGTCTGTGATACTACTAAGGCACTGCCTACTCGTTTTGCCTTAATTTCGTCATCTCGGTCCCATACTTGCTGTACAGGTGCAGGTAAAAGGCTGCAATTGTAATTATTATTTACCAACAAAGTATGGTACAAAAAATAAACACCATTCTTGATGTAATTTTAGCCTAATTCCTAAATCCTAAGCATAATAGTGCTAAAAATGTGTAACAAATAACAATGCAAATTAGCTAAAACAGTATTATTTAGAAATTTAAATAACCTGACATTACACTAAATATTAACACTGGCCGTTAGTTATCCGCGGCAACATGGATATACAGTTCAATGTATTGGTATCTAGCAAATAAAAATGATAAATCAAACATTTCTTCACATTTATTTACAACTTAAAATCATACACACCTCGACAACGACGCCATTTTGAGTGACAAAAATATACTGCCATTTCAAACTTGTCAGTTGTCACAGATTGCACAGTGGGATTTGCGTTTAGTTTTTTTTACCATGAATATAAAATTACACCAATCCTAGTTTTTTTGGTAAAAGATAATTTACATACTATACATCCACCTACAAATTAAATGGAATTCTTATTCTAGTCTTTAACATTTTACTACTTTATAAGAGTTAATATTGAGTTTACTTTCACGGTGATTGAATGTTAATAATAACCTGATATAAATTATAAATTGTTCATTATAAAATTCACCCTGTAATAATTGAGATTAATTTCAGGTAAAAAAAACTGAGTCAAATATTTTCAATGTTCACTAATGATAATGATAAGATGAATTGGTCATTTAAATATTTTTTGTAGTATTGCCATGTAAATGAAAAGTTGTTTGTAAAAAGAGGTGGAAAACTGTCAGATTCGTATATAAATGAAGTAGGCTGTGAACGTCCCCCTTTTATAACCTCAAAAATGCGCGAGAAGTATTACAGCGGAATGGCGAAGTGAGCTTATTTTTATCTTTAAATAGTGTAAAAGTGAATGGATTAACACCATGCCGTCGAAGAAGAGAAAATATAATTCCAGGTTTCCAGCTGTAAGTGTTTCATAGCTCAAACTGTCCGCAAAACCAAAATATGTATGATTGTTTTTGTCGATATTTTTGATATTGATGATATCATGACATTGTTTGCTCATAGGGACGTATTAAGAAGATAATGCAGACGGATGAAGAAGTGGGGAAGGTTGCGCAGGCCGTGCCCATCATAATCTATATCCTTTTTAGTATGATTCGGATAAAACGATGTTATACAAATATTGATATGTAGTAACAACGGAATTGACGGAATTGGTGACATTGTTTATATTAATAGACGTCTTTTGTCTCTTCTTATTAATTTCAATACACTATACTTCAGTATACTATAAGACATCAATAAGGGTTTTAATGTCCAAACATAGGCAAAAAAATAACATTATCTATCAGTCTTACTATATTTCTGTTCATCCTATTTCGTTCTCTATTTTATGAATACTAATTATATCAATAAGATGTCATTAGTATGCAGACCAAATGAATACAATCAATGTTATAAATACTATGAATTGGATGATTTGTCAGTATACAGGTTGTATATTATGATGATTGAGACAAAGAGTTTTATATATCCTTATAAAAATTATAAAATAATGATATGTGTTGTTCACTTCATTTATTTACAGTTTAAATTTAGTCATATTTGTGTTAAGGTATTGATTTATTTATATATTCATATGTACATAAATATTGCATAATGTCACTTGACAAAGTCTGTGTTGCATTTACCATATTTATACAAGAGTGCCTTACAACATGAGTGTATTCAAAACAAGTGCCTACTCCCTTCCTAAATTCCAGCAATGTTCTTGTGTTGTATCTCTGATATTGCAAGAGACCGTAGGCCATAGAGTCATTTGCCCTCCTGTTCATATAAACAAAAAAAAACTAAATTAGACAAGCTTTTTAACTAACAAGAGATATTGTAAAACCTTTATGGAAAATGCTATGAGTACCTAATTTCAGAGTACTTATGCTTACTGAAACTAAGTGATTTTATGGTAACATTAATGTTATAACAATTTAAACAATTCTTGTTATTTGTTATAACTGAGCCATTACTTAATAGGTGTCACAAATTTTATAAAGTTAGATTGTTATTTTGTTCTCTAATGTTACAGCATGTTCTTATCAAAACACTAGGCTATTATATTCTGTACTTATGAAATTCCTGTATCATAAATAGTACATGCAATCAGTATAGTGAAGAGAAGAGGAATTGTTTATAAAAGTTACAAAATATGAGAAAAAATAAACAATGCCAGCCATTGTATAAACATGGTGCAGGCATAATTATTCTATAATAAAAACTTGAATTTATTTATATATTATTTATATTGAATGGTAGTGTTTTATATCGATTGTCAATGTTCTTGGTTCTGCATGTGACTTGTTACTATAGAGACTTGTTACTGTAGACTCTTGTTACTGCAGAGACTTTTGTTACTGTAGAGACTCTTGTTACTGTAGACTCTTGTTACTGCAGAGACTTTTGTTACTGTAGAGACTCTTGTTACTGTAGACTCTTGTTACTGCAGAGACTTTTGTTACTGTAGAGACTTTTGTTACTGTAGAGACTCTTGTTACTGTAGAGACTCTTGTTACTGTAGAGACTTTTGTTACTGTAGAGACTCTTGTTACTGTAGACTCTTGTTACTGCAGAGACTTTTGTTACTGTAGAGACTCTTGTTACTGTAGACTCTTGTTACTGCAGAGACTTTTGTTACTGTAGAGACTTTTGTTACTGTAGAGACTCTTGTTACTGTAGAGACTCTTGTTACTGTAGAGACTTTTGTTACTATAGAGACTTGTTACTGTAGACTCTTGTTACTGCAGAGACTTTTGTTACTGTAGAGACTCTTGTTACTGTAGACTCTTGTTACTGCAGAGACTTTTGTTACTGTAGAGACTCTTGTTACTGTAGACTCTTGTTACTGTAGAGACTCTTGTTACTGCAGAGACTTTTGTTACTGTAGAGACTCTTGTTACTGTAGACTCTTGTTACTGTAGAGACTCTTGTTACTGTAGAGTCTTGTGTTACTGTAGAGACTCTTGTTACTGTAGACTCTTGTTACTGTAGAGACTTGTGTTACTGTAGAGTCTTGTGTTACTGTAGAGACTCTTGTTACTGTAGAGACTCTTGTTACTGTAGAGACTTGTGTTACTGTAGAGTCTTGTGTTACTGTAGAGACTCTTGTTACTGCAGAGACTTTTGTTACTGTAGAGACTCTTTCCCCTCATCCACTGTACTCCTACAACCTGTACAGGAAGCACTTGGACAGACTAAACAACACAGGGGTTATAATCGGTGCCATTCCGTCAACCCACTGCTCCTGGGCTGTGATGTTTTCATACCCTTAAGGCAAAAAAGGTTATCTATTGAAACTATATATGTACCAAAACTTAGATACATAACATTTTACATGATAAAAATATATAAATAGGACTAAAAATATATAAATAGATAGGAGGCATGAATTTACTTAAGTGTTCAAACGAACATAGACACGTTGTGTTACATATTATAATAGCTGCACCCTGCAAAATCATTCTCATGAAATATTAGGAATACACTGTTTTATTGCTAACATAGGAATAAAAATTATACTACAGAAGTCTTGTACCAAGTACAAATCTAGTTTTCGAGTTTTTATTAACTATTGAGTTCTACGTCTTACTACACTATTAAGTGTTTTAATAACTAGTGGTTAGTAAAAATATTTTATTTACAGATTTTTCTTCATTATTATTTTGTAATATGTACAAATGATTGATTATAACCGTGCATATGTTATTTTAATATTCATGAAGTAGCATGCAAGTAGCAAACCTTTTAAAAAATAATAAAAACTCATCGTTATCGTAACCTTGCATTAATTTTATTACATTTACATTACGTCCATTAAAAACCTGTTTAAACATAATCAATTATTATAATTACAAATTTCTTAAATAAGTATGTCAAGAAAATACATTGCAAAAGAAAAACATTTTTAGAGCGTATTAGTTTTTAATTTTCATGTAAGACTAGATTTATTTTATTGTATGAAAGATTTGTTTTTAATTAAAAGCATTTGTTAATAATAATACGTTAATATCAATACATTTTGCTAACTGATTCAGTTACTAAATTAAGACGAGTGTAATCGCCTTCAGCGGATCAAAAGTCAGACACATAAAAACCAAAACGGCTTTTCATTCAGGGTCTCAGTTTAGGCTAAATTTGAAGAAGTCATATTGAGATAATTCTATTCTCCTACTTATTGAAAGTTGAGTAGAATAGATTATCATGTTATATACTAAGAGTGTGTTCCGAAATATCTACTAGCATACTGGCCAGTGGCAATGGCGTAATGATTGACACCATATTGTATTGGTGAAGCAACTGCACTGAGCACTATGACAACTGTAACTTGCGCTGAGCGGGTACGAATTAGTTTTTATTTTCAATTATTATTACATATAATATATATCTTGATTATTTGAAAAAATCCCTTAAAAGGAAGCATTTATTGCCGATAGATAAAGCCACTGGCGTCGATTTGTGACGTCAATGCACTGGCGGTCACATTCCAGAACAAATCAACAGTATGACGTCCATTTATCAACATTATCACTGGCCAGTATTTATATTTCAGAATACTCCCTTATTAAAAAAAAAATCTAAATGCTTTGAGAACAAATTAGTAGTAATCTTCTTCATTTATTTAATTTCCATCGTACATAATATGCACCATTTTTATTTTTAAGACAATGATTTGCAAATTTTAAATATCAGACCCGTTCACACTGACTCACAGACTCACTTGCTAATTTAGTAACTGAATCATTACTGAAATAGTAACGTGGTATCAGAAGCTTATTATCCTCCTCTTTCTACAACTGAATGGAGGAAAATATAATATTTCATAACATTACACTTTAACAGTTTTCATTATTAGTTGTTTTATATACTTATACTAGCAGACTCGGCCACGCGTTGCTGTGGTTACTAAGGTTTTGGATATACCTATTACATTGTAGTAAACTATTTAAGAAGTCACGGTATTAGAAAAAATAAAATTAAAAAAACCCCCGACCGCTAAGTAAAGCAAAAAATTTAAAATGCAAGTAAATTTATCAAGGCCAATAACGAAATAACAATATTTTGATATAAAATAATATTGTGACTTAAAATTAAGATGTAATTTATCCTATGTTTCAAGTTGGATCAAACTACACACGGTGTGCAAATTTGATTAAAATCGGTTAAGTAGTTTAGGAGTCCATCGCGGACAAACAACGTGACACGTAATTTATATATATTAAGATAGGTGTAAAATACTTTAATCTGCTGACAACAGCTGATTCTGCGACTTAACCAACGTTAGTTAGATTAGTTATACCTACTCGTTGGAATTTCGAATACATAAAAAAAACTTATAAATCTTCACTAAACCTTAACTCATCTTCACAACACCTCGTACGTTGGAACTGTTCGTGGAGTCGCTGCTGAGTAAGGCGATGCAGGTGACTGTGACGAGGAACGCTAAGACCCTCAGCCCCAGTCACGTCAAGCAATGCATCCTGGCAGAGTCCAGGTTCGACTTCTTACGAGATTTGGTACGTCGATTATTGTCTCAAGCAACCTAACTTTGACCTATTTAATAGAAGTCCTTTTATTTTTAATTTATAATAGAAATGCCATGTTACGTCTACTTACTATAAAATTTGCGTACATATTCCTTCCAGTACGCTAAAGTACATATTCCTTCCAGATCTTTCTGTACTAATAAATAGCTATACATAAATTGTTGATATTTTTTCAGGTTAAAAATATACCCGACGTAACAGCTGCTGAGGAAAGAGAAATGATGAGTGGGGAAAGTTCGCCTAATTCTTCTTCTAGGTGAGTAAATTAATAAATATAGATCAAGGATGGAAGATATCGAACGACCTACATTTACAATTATACAAAATATAAATAAACATTAATTAAAATAAAAAAGCAAACCAAAAATATATTCTGTAACAGTAGATGTATTATAATTTGGTTGCAGACTATCTGATACGCCAGTTCCACAAAGAGTGGCAAGACAGGACTCCAACAGCTCAAGCAGTTCAGACATCAGAGTTCAGCAAGTGGCGCCGCCCAGAGAGGCTATCAAAAGAGGCTTATCCGACGAAACGGAGAAAGTCAAAACAGAAACTATCATCACTGAGTCCGCTATGGACTTGACGAAAAAAGTCGAAGAGAAACCCATTGTCACCGCTAACTTCTACCAAGAAACTCTCATCACAGCAGAAGTACAGCATAAGAGCGTGATAAAGGTGAACCCAACGTACGCGAGCCCGCAGCCCTCGACGTCCAGCTTCGCGAACCTGACCCCAGTGGAGCCTCTGCATAGAGTCGACATTTCAGTGCCAAAGCCGGAACATCCGCCGATGTTCTACTTAGATGTAAGGCAAAATAACACTCCTCCACTAAAACCACCTCGAACTCCAGTTACCCCCGTCTTGAATATAGATTTTTCGAAAAATTTTACCAAACCCGAGATCAAAGTTCTGGATACCGCCGCCGCTAACATGGTGACCAAGAGTGATAAGAGGCTGCAACGACAAAATTCAAAGCCTCCTAAGTCTGAAATGAAGAAGAGTGACAGTAAGCCCCTCGTGTCGGCTATAGTCGACGTGGACCACTTGAATTCAGGGAACTTACAGATTGACGAAGACTATGATACCTGAATATGTATATAAGTATATTTTGTTCTGTTTTAGTGATACATGAGATTTGTTATCCAAAAAATGTCACAAGGAGGACATTCGATGACGTCACTGGTTTCTTAGTGTAAAATAAATTTAGATTTTGTGTGAAGCAATTTGTAGTGATTATGAATTTTTAAATAATGTTTCTATCATGAAAATTGGTATCGAATTTGTAAGATAATTTTTAAAATATGACAATCTTTTTTTTTAATAATAAAACATTATAAATGTCATCCATGTTTCGGTTTTTAAACAATTTATTAGACCTTCATGCAAGAATTTGGTGCCAAAGTAAATTTTCTTACCAAGACCAGCTGCAAGAAGACTTATTTTGTATGCTAAAAATATGTATAAAAAAGGTCTTCTAAGGAGGGTAGGGTATATATTATATTAGATTTCTTTGGATAACATTTATCGTGAGAATTGTTTACCAGTTAGGTATGAAGCGCGAGAACGTAATAATTATTGTTTTCTTTTTGTTTGTTCGTGTGTATGACTAAGTTTTATTTACATGTATTTCCTTTGATTAGTTTTTGTTATTTGTATGAATGATTGTATAAAGTTGTGATGGTACTTCGTAGTGACAACATCAATGCAATTGTGACTTTGCTGCTATGAATTAAAGACTAATTTCGTGTACATTCAAATGTTATTTTTATTGTCATGTACGTACTATTTTAAATGTATAATCTATGGTCAATTTCGCTGTGTTGGTACCACTGTTGATTAAATGCATTTAGAAAGTTATTATTTGAGATCTGTATCTATAATCAACGCTCTGGTTATGTGTACAAAAGCAATAGATATAAAAACAAATTTCAAAAGGAGTCTTAAAAAGAACAAAAATAAATAATAAATATTTTGTATAGTTGTTTATTTTCCTATTATATATTTATATTCTACAAAATTCATTCGTAGATATTGCCTTGTTACGAACATCTATACTAATATTATAAAGAGGAAAGGTTTGATTATTTTTTTGTATGTTTGAAATGAATAGGCTCCGAAACTACTAGACCGATTTCAAAAATTCTTTCACCGTTGGCAAGCTACACTATTCCCGAGTGACATAGGCTATGATTAATTTTCAAAAAATTAGGGATGATTACTAAAACTTTAATATTCTAACGCAAGGTGTAAAAATTTTACAAAAAACTGCGTGCGCTGCGAAAACGGTGAAAGTTACGCAAAAATGATGTTCTATGAAATTGATTCCATAGATTACGCGAAAAGCGACCTACACGCGGGCGGAGCCGCGGGCAACAGCTAGTAAATAATAATTATAGAAATATAACACTTAAGCTACATTTTTTTTAAATACGTAGATACGTAATATTCATTCGTTTTCACTCAGTCGAGTCGAGACGGGTTGTCTCGATGTCACTTAACTTCTTCCGAAAACTACTTAAACATTAGCTTAACAATCGAAAAGTAAAATGCCAATTATTTAGAACAATTAAAATAAAATAATACTTCTAAGCAATAATTAGGTCCTCCGTTAGTTGAAGATTCTTAAAAAGAAAGTAAACAAGATAAGTTAACCGCTTCTTCAGAAGAGTAATACTATTTTTATAATTATGAAAAACCGAATTAACAAAATGAAATTGTGTAGTAATAAAATTATTCCCTACTAATATTATAAATGCGAAAGTAACTGTCTGTCTGTGAATAAATAAAAAGAGATGAGTTGATAGGTGCAACGGGGAGAAAAGCGTGCACGGGGAAAAATGGGGAGAATGCCACATGGGATATAACCGAATTCCACGCGGGTGAAGCCGCGGCCGGAAAGCTAGTTCAATATAATCGAACAGTCGTCGACAGATCGTTGAACTACAAATAGGTACTGAACATCGAATTCAGTTTTTAACGTTAGTAGAAATTTAACAAAACTACTTTGGGAAATATTTTTTTCAAGTCAGAGAATAATTTATCTAGTTTTAACGGAGCACAATATTACTACTATAATAATTAGTAAAAAAATATTCCTACGTGCTTCTCCAATGCGATTCGAGCATCATTATCCACTTGCCTCTAAAGCAATTATTTAAGGAGGATAAAATATTACTAACATATTGCAAAGTATCTGACAAGTTTTAAGGACTGCCTTCTTGACAATCCTCCACCTTGGTTAATCGTGTTGGTAGAATTTTCGCCATCTTTCGTATAAATGATGTAGGATGGTATCCAATATTATTTTTTACCCGTATCCGGCTCTTACGGCACCTTCGAATATATACATACATTTATATATGTAGTCCTAATCTAAGCTGCGAATGGACGATCTCTGGAGGACTTCATTAATATAAAGGTTGTTTGTTTGTTTTGCATTACGCAAAATCTACAAAATGATTTTACATAAATGCTGCTCTATCTCTTATCTTTAGAGTTTTCGATGTTTTAAAATGGAATGGATAAAGAAAGAAATAAGTATAAAGAGATTTAAAGTAACAGAGGTGATAGAAAAAACTATAGAAATTGTACATTAGTGATTAGGTAATTAAAAGATTCAAAATCACTTTCAGTGGAAGTCGTTTAAAATTTTTTTAAAAAGTTACAAATTAATCAAACCAAAAAAAAGCAATTAACCAATAGATAAAAAAAATAGAAAAATGTAGTTAGCACAAATTAAACAAACTGTTTCAGTTAAGATTAGACTTGGGTGCCCCAGATAAAACTAGAGCAAACTGTGTCGAGAGCAAGCACATACAAACCCATATTCAGGGCAATTCAGATGAATGCACGCTGAAATCAGTATTTTATGAATCTAAAAATAAAACCACTTGAGTTGTTTCTCGTGTAGATTTAAGATGTAAAATAATCTAGAAATAAATGTACATAAATCATAATTATTGATACATTATGAATATACCCTATCTGTCTATTCATTGTTAGGGTAGTAAGTACCTTATATTAGGATTTCTTCGATATCCTATCAAATAGCAGAATATTTCTGGTAAAACAAGTATAGACACGATAGATCAGTTGATAAAGCGACGATGTTAATTGTAAGTTTGAATCTTGTTCATTTCAATGAAAATAAATTTTAAAAAATGTAAACATAACATGGCTTACATTTTAGATAAATTAAAACTATGATAACTTTCTTTTGGATCTGGAATATAACAGTATAATTCATAAATAACGTTAAATAAAACAAAGTAGTATGGATCATGTACAAAAATATTTCTTTTTATTGTTATATTAAAATACCATTACTTAACATTAACAATAAAAGTTATATGGACTTTCGATTTACTAATACAAAACATTTTTTAACATTGTTATTGAAACCAAGAGTATTGTTAATGGTACAGGACAATTTAGATATTTTTTATTAAATACAAAGTTTAGGTGTAAACTCAATGTAACTAACATACATATTAATGGCAAGATTGTTTGTTCATACCAGGACATTCACACAAATTATAATATATTTTCTTGTGGCAATTTTAAATGGCTGAGATTCAGTATATGATCGATATAATAACAACAAATCAAACTTATTTTATATTTATGTGACATATTGTCATAAATGTCTATAACAGTCTGATGAGGATGAACCAGTATGCAATACATGGGTAAGATCAAAAAGACTAATACATTACTTGGCAAACTTGATGAAATCCAAATATTTGGTCCTTTGGTCCGATTTATAACCAAAAATAATTACAGATAATACATTGGTGGTCATATTTATGAATTTTTTTAATGGTTAACATTTCTCATTTTTTGCCTTATAATACAATAATACATGAATTCACCAAGCAATCATAATAACTAAAAATAATGTTTATTTATATAAATTAAAATATTGAATTAATACTGATTACAGTTACTCATTACATGGTAAATGGCTATATTTACACTGTGACATGGAATATAATTTATTTAAAAGAATGTTATTATATATAAAAAAACCCGCATTTTATATGCATTAAAACTAATAATATACAACCCAAAATAAATTATGCTATATTTTACTAAAAACTATGTCACCATAAATTAATCTAACATTATCCATAGGTTACTTTCGGTGAATCCCAAGGCACATTTTTAAACATTGTAAGGCACTTTTATATTATTTTTTCTTTAATAAAAATTAATTCTCAAAATTAAGTATAACAGAAAAAATATTACAAATACAGGAAGACTTAGTAATATAATGTTATTTATGATTACAAATGTTACATTTATTATAAATTAATTAATAGGTAAAATATAATCCTAAAACCAATTACTTTTGGAATGTTAATGTCGCCAGTCTTTAGGGAAGTCTCTGAAGGACTTTAATCATTTTAGATTCCGATTCTAAAAGCAAATTTTATTTTTGCTACAAAATTATGTAACTTTTTAGTTATTGATATGAATATTATTTCAGCTAAATTCATTTCCTTCATATAAGCTCTCACAAACCTCTAGCAGTCGTAGAACGGGGCTAATATTGTAAGGGAAGAGTGATTTTGATACTAACCTACTAATCTGTAAACGTAATCTTATCAAAACTCTCATTGTATCATCCAACCCCCTGGTACTACCAGGGTCGGTTTGTTGACAGGTCTCTAAAAATTTTGGCCAATTTCGTCTAACATACTTTAAAAATCTTAATAAATACAACAGAAAACATGTTTCATTGCTCACCAAATAGTCCAACAATACCTCACTATCATGAGCCACAACTCTAAGGAATTCTATGAATGACATTATAGGATTCAACATCGGAACAAGGTCTGGGTACATTGAATTTCTGTAAACAATACCCACAGTAATGTCTAAAGTACATACCATAGATTCTATCAAGTAATCATCTTGTTCACTAAATAAATGAATTAACATCTTGGTAAATGGTGTCTCTGGATGGAATTCTAATCGATTTCTTATAAACACATCTAATTTTTTTAATACATCGCGAATAGATCTTTCCACTATTTGCATGTCTTGTATAGCGTTATAATCAGATGAGTCTATGGAGCTGTCGGAAGAATCACAACGCATTTCTTTAACTGTGACTGCCACAGATTTTAGAACCAATAGTGACATTCGCTGTAGCATTGTTTTATCTACTTCGTTTCGTGATTGTGTAGAATCTTCATTGTCATCTTCTCCATAACTCTGATCAACTAGTTGGATAGATGATGATAAAGGCCCAATTTCGGGCCCCAGTGAATAATCCCGAATTACTCGACAGTCATGTTCTAAAAATCCAAACCCACTCCTACTACTTTGCACTCTAACCTCACTTAACAACCTAAAGTCTTTTACATATCTAACTATTGAATGTGCCAGACAACATATTTCCTCTGGCAATATGTCTTGAAGAGCCAATGTTGAACCATAACAAAGAACTTCATTAAATAAACTAAGTAAATGTGCATATATTAAGCCCGGTAGCATAGTGTTTCTTAATAAATCAACAAAACCCTGCAAGTCTGCATAGAAAGGCTTGGTGTCTATAACAGAGAGATTCGCCTTCACACTAATAATATTCTCCCACAGGGAGAAGAATGTTAATATACAATTTTCAGCATTAGACAAGTTCAGGTACCTTAGCAGAAGAAGCTTCATGTTTTTAACCAAAATTGGCCAGTGATGCTCTAATGTCTTTATTGTCAAACATTTTATATGAGATGTATCAAAGGATTCCGAGTCGGTTAATATTACAGTTACACAACCATGTTCATTCACCCTCTCTATTAATCCTCTCTCCCTTGACTGAGGAGGTTCTGGTGACTCAGCCTGTTCCATTCCACTATCAGATTGGTCATGAGGAAATTTAAAAACAGGTTCATTGAGTTTAAATGTGGCTGCTGGTTTACTATTAGACTTGCAATCAGATGATGTTGAAGGAGAACTATGAGTTTGCAAATTTGAAAATGCACTATGTAAATTATCACTACGCGAACTAGAACCAGCTGACATTTGGGAACTAGAACTCCCTCTGAATGGATTGTCTTCCTGAACTGGAGCAGTGCCAGGTGTATTTGCATAACTACTCTCATCTAGAGGATGTTGTTCTACATCTTTCCATTCAACAATCCTCTTTATTATATCCAAACTAAAGTTAATTTTTTGGACTGTTATTCTATTTATTCTATCAAACAAATATATGTTTTCAGTAATCTGTTGCAACCAGTTTTCATCAACGGTGTCTTTTGATACAATGAGAAAACTGGCTAATACTCTAGATGCTACAAAAGTTATAAATTTACTTTTGTGTTCAGATAACTCCACAACCTCTGTTATCCAATCATGCCTGTTTCTTACAAAAATATCACAAGCATACATCAATCTTGAGCATATAGTTCCAACATTATTTTGTTTCAAGTAAATATCAAACATTAATTGCATAGTTGAGAGGTAAGTGAGAGAACATGTGAGCGGCCATGTACTGATATTTAACCGTCTGTCAAAAAGTTGAGAAAGTGAATTTTCATTAAAACCACACAAACATTGCTCCACTAAAGCATTTTGAAATATCCGCAGCTCTCTTAGTAGATTATCATCAGCTACCGTCCAGTTTTGAATATTGTTGGAACAAGAGGGAATAATGTCAACATTACTATCACTAGGGAGCCTCAAAATTGCAGAACAATCAACTGCATCTTCACTTACGGTGCCACTGTCGGGGGACTCACCGTTCCTAGAGGTATAGTCTCCTGACGTGTCTGCTGGAGGTGTCTCCGAATCATATATATCCGTGAGGATGTCCTCCGAAGATCTGTCACTCGCATCATCAATATCAGGGCCATCTATCCTTTGTTTTTTCTTTACAGGTTGGTCCGAAGCCATCCCTTCATCTGACGTTGGAAAACAAATTTGCCCTCGTAAAACCATGAACCCGCGTGTTTGGGCAACCAAAATATGTGTACGCACTGTTAGCGAACCCTCAGTATTCTCATATTGTAGACGGTCGAATGATTATTCTGAAAATAAAAGGGGCAATTCAATGCATGACCTTTCTCACAGCTACTCAGTTACGCAGACGACAAAGCCAGAGTATTTTAACGGATTTATCATATTCAGATTTACAGGACGTATAAATGACATTGATATTAGAAGTAATTGCAGTTAATGACACAATATTTAAAACTTTTATGTCTTTATGAATGTTTCATAGTACTTTCCAAAATATTTTGATGGCACACATACCATTGATGGGAGAATGAGGTTGTTTATGCACGTTTTTTTCGCTCTGGTATCCATAAATCACTTTTAAATATTCACTGCACTCCAAAAAGTCACACTATTACACTGTTTTATGTGATATTTTCAGGTAAAATAGTTAAAATTTTCATTCACAACTTAGTTGAATAGAAAATCGACTCCATTACGTACAATGACGCTCTGTCAGTTGAGACACTTTTTGTAATGGAATTTATCGATACATCTATATCATAAAACATACAAGTTAACTTTAATAAAATAAAATAATATTTAATTAATATTAATTTTATAATGAGCGTGAACTACTAACTAAAATTATTAAAATTTTAAATAATAAAATAATGAAACATGTTGAGGAACATCCGGCGCTATATACGGCAAAGACGTTGCCAGTTTGACGACTTCTGAATTTAGCAAAATTCCATAATGTCTGCTCGACATGAAAAAAGTTGAAAAGTAGTTGTTAGGTCAAGAAACATGTTTTTATTTAGATTTCAAATGAATTATCATGTATTAAAAAAGGAAGAGGGAATATAGAACAAAACGAATTAGAAAAATTTTTCGAAAGTATTTTAAAAATAATAAAATAATTCATGTTAAATAGTTTGCAAAAGTTTTGTTGAGATTGGTTACTGAAATTTTAAGTTTTATTTTAGAAGAATATTTTATGACATAAAATATAAGAAATGTTTTTCATTTTCAAATATTATATATTTTTTGTCAAAATAAACTAAAACTATGATTCTTCTGATTTCATTTTAAAATGGCAAGTTTGTATTTTGTACTTGGTAACATTTTTAGTGTCTTCGACTCCCCTAGGAAAATGTCTGCTTTCGAGAAACTCGAAAATAAATTTCTAGCTATAAATTAATAGTTTTATTGATTAATGATAAAAGTTTAAAAAAGAACAGGTGAATATTCCTTAAATATAAAAAACATACACTTTAAAAGTCAATACGATGACTCATCGTATTGTTTTTGCATAACAATCGATAGAATAAATTTAGGTTAAATTATTTGTGGTGTTGTGCGGAGTTTTACTATAAAATGTTGTATAGTGGTTCCATTAATACATAGGGACCTTCCTACACTAATTACTCTCGACTACATAATTTAGTTTATTTATAGTCTTTATGCGGAAACGTATCGACATGTCATCGGCTCATAGCCTTAGTTTTTTTTGTGTAATAAATGCTATGCTCTCTAAATAAAGTTCAAATCTTGCTGTTGCGAAAGCACTCCAGTATCGCCTGACATTCACAACCTTGTAATAAATAGAAAGCATTAGCCTTTGAACAGATAGACAATGGTGAAAATCACTTAGATTTCCTGTCACCATAATATTGAAATTACAATTGATTATTATAATACCTACCATTTAACATTTTAAATAAGAATCAATCTATTTATAAACGCTTTATACATTTTATTTTAAAACTACTCCCACAAACTATATCAAATGTTTAGTACTATTTATATACAAACCATCATTTTTATAACAAATATGTTCCACCAATATATTATTGTCATCATAAGTTTTTTCTTTAAATTTAAGTGCTAATAATTTCTAACTACCTTTATTTTTATAACAGAAACTTTGAAAATGGAACAACAACGGACCAATGATTGTGAGTTTTAGTGTTAAGTGCAAGTGTTAAGGACATGTTCCATAGTGTTTCAACTTGATTGTGACATAGTGAATAACCAACCATGTCTGATGAAGAAGACTCATCCCCTGACTGGGCCTTGGCCCCAACCAACAATATACCAGGTAAACTTTTTTAAATATACCTTAAGGGTAACATTACCATTCATTAATAACTAAAAACAGTTACATAATTTAATTGTTTTAATACATTTTATACCCACATATATAAAATCCATTTATAATATACTTGTAGTTTAAACCAGCAACCTATTCACTAAAGTCCAATTGTCCACAGTCATTAGAATGGTCAATCAGATGGTCAGTAGAAGTCAGACATGATAAAAAAAAAAAAGTTGTATAAGTAAAAGGCTTGAAATATATGAATAAGAAAGCAGGAATTTGTTTTCTTATGCCTTTAATTACTTATAAATAACAAAATCCAGTTATGTAGTATCTCATACATTATTCATAATATGAACTTTAAAAACTTCTAATATAAGTAACTTACAGATAAAACATAAGTGGCATACTTATGGTACTTATTTTTATCAGCATGAGATTACAATAATGTGACATAATATTCCGTTGTAGACACTGTTTATTGTTTTGTAACAAAGATAGAAAGTAATGAATGAATGGAAATAGAAGTGAATTTGATTTATAATTATATCATGATAAATAACATGATAAGGTAATATGAGATTATGAGATAGGCTTATTTTACCTGACAACTTTTATTGTAGCCACATGACCAAAGTTGACTGTAAAAGCTAGTCAATAAGGTGGGATCGTTTTTTTTTTCTGTAACAAATTTATATACATTCATTCAAATTCAACAGGATAAATTTATGGTATAGTAAATATGGAGGATGCTTTGAAATCATACATTCAATCTCATGTCAAAAGAGTATTAGCAGGCTTTTTGGGCATGGCTCTATATATATTATTATTAAAGGTGCCACACCCCTATGGATATTTCCACTCTTGTGGAGTAATCTGTACCCTTAGTATGATTTTTGACAGTTTTGACAATTTGAAAAAATCGTAAAATCTAAACATAGAACCATTATACATTCTATGAATCAAAATATTATGTATAATGACAAATTAAAAAAAAAAAGGTAAATATTACATATCTAAATATGTTTATCTATATGAATCAAAATCTGTAGTGTATAGTAATTTTTTGTTGATTTTATCATTTGGTAAACTGTCATATTTTTTGTAACGTCAAATTTCGAACTTGGGGTACTGGAGTTAGCTATGATTATGATAAGGGAATCTATTGCCTCTTAATGGTTCCTTAGGGTTTGCAAAAGTGCTATACTGTGAGCATTATCATCCATTGATACATTTCATCTCCCATATCAGAGAAATAGAACTAGTTTTGAAGCATTGTAAGAAATTATCGTGTTCTGCAAGCGGCGCAAGTATTTCTATCTTTAAGGAGTAGGTACATATATGTACCATTTGCAATTGAAACTCTTGCTCCATGGAGTTAATCAAAACAATATTTAAAAGATAAAATCACATGCAGTGAAGACTCTGCTTTATCTTCTGTCAAAATGGCTGTGTTATTTGACTAAAAATAAGCATTGTTATGCAAACAGGAAATTCTGCCAGTATACTTCTCTATACGACAAATTATTCTAGTTCTTTTTGTTACGAAATTATAATATTTATATAACTTTATTGTATATTGGTTATAAAAACATAATTATTCTCTTGAGATGAAACTTTTTAAATCAAACACATATAACTAATATTGTAGCTATGAAATGTAAGATAATTATCTAGTATGAAGGAGAAATTACTTTCCATATCTTATTACATTTTTATATGTAATTCAATAAATTTATTTAAATGCTAGAGGTTACCTGGGTCTGCTTCTACGTAAACCATTTTTTTTTAATAGAAGTATCTGTTACTCCTTATAATATCAGCTAACCGCGAGTAAAACTCAGAGATTTTTCGGAACAAACAGACTGACAGACAAGCAAAAAGACACACAGAAAGACAATTATTAATATTTTATTTAATGAAATTACATAACGAATGAAAATGCACTTTCATGTGCATTTAGTAAAAAACTGTTAATTTGCAATTACAAACAAACATTTAAATTTATTTAAGTATATCATAAAAACTATTAGTTCATCACACGCGGATCGTAGAATTCTTCGTTATTATATAACGGGTACACACCACCACCTAAATTCATTGATGTGGTAATGGTTTGATTGAGGGTTGGTAAGTTACAAATAATGTCATCTAAAATACGTAGGTTGCGTAAAAATGTTTTCCTTGGACAAGTCAGTCCCAGAAATATTTTTTTCACAATATACATATATTTGAAATAGTCATATTGTCGGAAATATTACTAAGATATGTCGCTATATATATACATTTATGTCGCTATTAAGTATGCTAATATTATGAACAGACAGGTAATATTAATAAAATAGCCCTAAAATATATTATATTAATTGACAAATTAGCGTGCTTTATTGACAACTGATCACACTAGTTGATTTAAATAACCAAAGTTATCAACATTGCTTTAAATCCTTTGAAATAAATAGATAAATTCGCAATAACAATTTTTAGGCTCTACATAAAATAATACAAGTAGGGTACGTTATTTACTGTTAAATATCGTTATTAGTTAGTTAAAAACAAGAAATAAATTATATTTGTCATATTCATTTCACGAACTTCTTATATTTTATAAACAAAATTAAATTGAATTTATATGCTTAGGCTTAAATTAACATTACAAACAATATACTGACTCAGGTATAACTGTTTCGGAGTTTATTCCAGAAATCATGTTGAATAAAGTTAGTAAAAGAAACGAATCATAGTTTCTGGTCTTTTAAGTGAACATGGAGTAGATATGTGTAATATTTAATTTCAGCCCCTTTCAGAATATCCTCAGAATTTTCGTAGCTTATATGAAGATGTGCCTGAGAATGTAAAACAACGCAAATTAATTGACTGCGGCATTGCAGCGCTTGAAATAATTAATAATTATCCTTGCACTAAATTTAATTTGAATTATAAAATAGCCAGTTTGTTCATTGATGATAAAAATAAATATCATTGACTGAATTTATGATTAAATGAATGACAAAATTAATATCCAGATTAAATGTTTTTGATATAACGTAAATAATCTTTATTTTTCAGTGTAAACCCAGTTTAACATAATAATATAATTTAACTATAAGTGAGGACGTCATACGAAAGAAGTTGCGTGTTTCAGCCAGTTCACACACTTTACCTAATTACCTAAATTGCACGTAAAATATTTTTTTTACATACTTTGATCATCACAATTACGAAATCAAGGCTATTTTATTTAACGTCAGCCAATTACTTTAATAATTAACATTTTTGAATCATAGTGTCATTATGTACTCGACCATATTAAATGAACTCGTATATGATTAGATGTTCATAACATGTGGTGTCTTATTGTTTTGGTAATGTAGTCACATTGTTTATAGACATGGGATATCCTCTATGCTGGAGTATTGTTTTTGTGTTTCCTGTTGTAGAGATATTTTAATTATTATTATATTAAAATGGACGTTCTTGTATTTACTTTTATACTTGATTTTGTAGAAACCTTGATTTAAAATAACATAAAACTATAAATTGTCCGTCTGTTTGTGTATTCTCTGACCACATAAAGACTACATTTAAAATCTTTATAATATTATAGATAATATATATGTATTTAAAACTACTAATTCGTCAAAATATATCTCCCGGTTGGGGTTACTAAAGTTTTGTTTGTTTTGATTTCAAACAATAATATCAAATTGTCAACAAACAAATGCCTTGTCCATTATACGCTACTATAGAATTAAAGTCTTCTATGAGATTTTGATATTTATAGCCAGTTTAATCCACAATAGTAGGCGGTTTTGCGAGCGAATGTAGACATTTTTCCTTAATGGAATAATTTTATAACATATGTCGTTAATACAGTGATATAGCAAATATAATTATTATTATATATAATAATTATTATTATGTGTTAATAGAACTGTCTTCGCCATGTATCGACAACTCTAGGTTGATGTATTATTATTATTAATTTTTTCGTCTTTCAACTTTAGTTCGTTATATTAATTATACTAATTATCGTTATATTAATTATACTAATTATCGTTATACTAATTATCAATTGAAGAATTTTAAATTAAATTTAAACGTTCCTCATGACTCACTATATATACAGCCTGATATAATGTATAAAACAACATCAAAATCTGTTTAGTGATTTTACAGTTTTTTTTTTTACAATGAAGTACATGGTGAAACTGTTATATCAAAGAAATGATACACACAGGCGTCAAAGGCGTATTGTAAATTAAAAATCGTTGGATTTTCTTTTTTTGGACTATATTAATTTTCCTCTCCTTTTTAACACCCTCCATATTGTAGACTACCTGTGCCTGCGTACTCGTAGATTTAGATTTTGATAAAAAGTACCCTTTGTACTTAACAATATATGTAAAAACTATAAACCTTCTAACTGGTAAGCAGCAAGTACGACAATAAGGGATTATTAACTTCTTTATTTGTTAACCGTCTGTTAAAAAAAAAAAAACAAAATGTAACGTGAATCCTATGAAATATATACCCGAAAACTGCATCCAAATCGATTAATCCGTTTCTGAGATTAGCGTGCTCAAACATACAGACATACAGACAAACAGAAAAACTGAAAAACCGTTGTTTTAAGTTCTCTTGCTATTATAAAGCCTGATGTTTTTTTTTCAATATTTTCCATGTACGGAAATGGATCAGTGACAATTTTATTATATGTATTGATATATTAACATATGATATATAACAATTGAATTATTTTTGAACGTCTGCACCATAAACAATAATATAAAAAGACTACAATTATGATCTCAGGGTTGTACACTATAATTTATAAAATATATATATATAATGAAATAAATATCAATGTTTTTGTCTTTACTTTTTATGTCTGACATTCTTCGAACAAAACTGATTGAACTGTTGAAGATTATGCACAATTTTATCTTCCGTAAACATTAATTAAAATTGAAACTTAAAGCTCAATTTGTAGATTAAGGGATGGTTAACAAAAGATCGCGTGTTCGAATCCAGCTAGTAACGATAAAAACTTAAATAGGCTTAACATGGCTAATACATATAGGTAATTTCAAACACTAATAAAATCCAAAGAATACAGATCGTATTTTTAGTATATACCCAAATGTACATAAGTGTGTTTAATTTCAGTGCTAGGCATAAAACGCCTGAAGCAGATAGAGACGATGTTCGTGTCTCGTCGGCTGCAGGGTCCTCGGCCGCACGGGCTCAGCGTGGAGACGCTGCTGGATATGCTGCTGGTGCTGTACGACGAGTGCTGCAACAGCAGCCTGAGGAGGGAGAAGGCCATAGCTGACTTTATACAATATGGTATGTTTGATATATATTAAAAATTAATTGTTAGAACAGCATGTCACGAAAAGAACATGTCGTTTTTTTAAATATGAATGTTGGAATGGAGGCAAGAGAATAACGATATCGAAAAAGACATAGAAAGCGTATTCAATGATTTTGCGTTGAAGTAAGAAGGTGATAGAAGAGCAGGAAGAGACGAAAACAGATTGACAAAAATAATTCGTTAGCGTAACACATAATAAACTAACCAAAAATATTTCTTATGTGTTTTATATGAAAGTATTGTATATAATGATGTTTTCAGTAAAACCAGTGGCAACAGCTCTGAAGCGTCTCCATCTATCTCGAGATGACTTTGAGCTCGTTAAGGTGATAGGAAGAGGAGCATTCGGTGAAGTGTGCGTCGTGAGAGCTAGCTTTATGCAGGTATTACCTTATACTGAATATTTTATATCAATCATCAATATTTTATATTAAACATCTTGTTTATTGTCAATAAGGATAAGATCTTCTCCAGAAGATATAGAATTTAGTATTTTTTTTTTAATGAAATTGGATAGTGTTATATTTGATATCGAAAAAACAGCCGATTAGTTTTGATTTATTATTTTTAACAGAGAGTATTATATTATTAGTATATATTTTGTAAAAGGAGCAATGCTACGCAAATAATATATAATTAAATAATTTCAACTAGCTTTATTAAAAAATATATGAAACTACGATTTTTTTTCGGAATATGTTAGCATTTTTGTGCTAAATATACAATAAAAAATGAAAAATATATACCATGCATACTGTATTTTGTGTGGTGTTCCACCAGGCGGCTAGTGAGCCAGGAGCAGCCGCCGGAGACAGGGTGTACGCCATGAAGATACTCAACAAGTGGGAGATGCTTAAAGTTAGTACGACTCACAGCTTCACATCTTGTGGAAATTGTTCTTATTTGTACAAGATATTAACTAAGCAAGTTACCTTAGTTGCACATGTTTGATAATGAAATAATGTTATATTTACAATTAACAATTATTCTGAGATGTTCATATTAAATTTAATAATGTGGCCAATTTATTTTGTATCACAGAGAGCAGACACGGCATGTTTTCAAGAGGAGAGAGACGTTCTAGTGTTTGGAGACAGGAGATGGATCACCAACTTGCATTATGCGTTTCAAGACGAGCACAACTTGGTTAGTGAATATGCATTTTGTTTTGTTTTATACCAGTGATTCTCCTCGCAAGTGCTTAAATTGATGTTCCACTCGTTCCCAGTACCTCGTGATGGACTACTACTGCGGCGGCGACCTCCTCACGCTGCTGTCTAAGTTCGAAGACCGTCTGCCAGAGGACATGGCGCGCTTCTACCTCGCAGAGATGGTGCTGGCCGTACACAGCGTGCACGAGCTACGATACGTGCACCGGTAAACACACTACTACGCACACACGCTCATGCACAAACATACGCACGTACACGTACACACAAACACGCGTAGACACGCAGGCGTACACGCTTACGCACAAACACACACTGATACATTTACAAGAATATTGATAATAACTTAATTACATTTCTTATATGCAGAAATTTGATTTTATTTTTGTTTGTAATTAAACCAATTATGAATGTTTTAGTGCCATAATAATATCCAGTGCCATGTGTTTTTAGAGACATAAAGCCCGACAACGTGCTGTTAGACGCGAGCGGACACATACGACTCGCCGACTTTGGATCCTGTCTGAGACTGGGGGAGGATGGAAAGGTGATTAGAGAGTCATTTTATAATACACCCTATATTGATCACCACGCACGAAAACGATTTTATAAGTACATTTCTATTAAAAACTTCAACCTACTATAGTCTATAGACATAACTGTTAATTATTAATTTGTTTGTAGGTACAAAGTAACGTAGCCGTGGGTACTCCGGATTATATATCGCCGGAGATTCTAAGAGTAAGTTTTATTTGACATTATCAATTGTATATTCTATATTATTATTTATACATGACTGTTATATGAAATGAAATAATTTTTTCTTCTTTTAGGCAATGGAAGACGGCCAAGGACGGTATGGTCCTGAATGCGATTGGTGGTCATTAGGTAAGTTATTTAATTTGTTAATACTATCTTTATTGTGTCCATCCACATTTCAACATTCAACATTCCAACACATTTCTTCCATATGAAAATGCTGTACTACCATTGGTTGACGATTTGCATTTGTCAGTTGCGATGTCATGGTCTAATTCGTCTACTAAAGGATCTGCTGCAGGATAACCGATGACCCCCCCCTCCCCCTCCCCCTCTTCTTCTACACCTGGGCAATCAGGTGCCTCAGCCTGGTCTGATCTGACCGCCCAAGCAGCATTCAGCTTCTCATCCGTCCCGATTAACCATGGAAAATTCCTAAGGCCTAGACCTAACCCAAACTCACGCTTATCTTCATAAGTGTCTACGATGATAGGCACCGCCCTAGTTTCGTTGCCGCACTCACCCTCGTTGCAGTAAAGAACGAAGACACATCATTGAAAAGGCAAGGTACTGATCTTGGATTGAAGCGCTGGTTACTAAGAAACTGAACTCTAAGAATTCTAAAAAGGATATATAACAACACGTTCCAATTCCACGCCAGAGAGAAATCCAAGTACATTGTTAAAATCTGCGAGCAGCTTGGCCTTCCAAGATATGTAATATCTGAACTCTCCAGAAAGCTGCTGTTGTTTACTTCTAGCAGTTCTTCCGCAATTGCAACTAGCTTCTACAATAAAAGAGAAAGCCTATCCTCTAGGCGTTCCAACCGGATCATGGAAATATTTTCGTCTACCATCAAACGATTTCAGGGCCCAGTGCCAATACAATTTTTTCAGGCAGAAAGCTTACGAGCCCAGCTTTTAAATCATTTTTGTAAGTGAAGCTGGATGTGATCAATGACCAAACGTGTACCGAAGTTGGCTCCAGTGCTAAGATACACACACAAGAGATGAAAGTAAACTCTTACACAAGGTACCTAAAGTGACAAGTCAGATCCTCCTATCTACAGACCTATTACAAATATCGCATTGTTCTCCAAGTTTATGAAAGGCTTTACTCCCTTAGCTTCCGGTTTACCCTGCTGAATATGAGTGGATTACCAACAAAATAGCTTTCGCTATATTTGAATGACTATCGGTCTTCGACGTCATAAGACGGCAAATATAGGTGATGTGACCTGTAAATGTAGTTATGTCTCAGGGGTGTGCATGTACGAGATGTTGTTTGGTGAGACGCCGTTCTACGCGGAGTCGCTGGTGGAGACCTACGGCAAGATCATGAACCACGCGCGCTGCTTCCACTGCCCGCCGCCCGACGACCTCGCGCCACAGGTACAGTGTGTGTGTGCGTGTGTGCGTGTGTGTGAGTATGGATTTGAGTGCATAACACCATGAGAGGTTTCCCTGTGAGTGTGATTGCTTGAATACATTTTCATCAGTTTATATGTGACTAGATATTTATGTAAGTTAGTCTTTAAATTTAGAATTATAATCTGTTTTAAAAGATATATTATGACACTTATAGATATAATTTATTTATATCTTCAATGATTGTTCATTAAAAAATATTTTTTTTTCAATTCAGGTATCCGAAGATGCCAAAGATCTTATACGTAGATTGATATGCTCATCTGAAACAAGACTAGGGAGAAACGGACTTCAAGATTTTAAGGTAAAATATATGAAATATTTATTTTATAAATAATCTTAAGGTAGCTGCTATTTAAATGTTGTTTAAATTTTCTTAATTTTTAAGAGATTCGTAGTATGTATTTAAGGAATGATTAGGATGTATTTTTTATTGGATGGCCAACAAAAAATATTTTTTCAGAGTCATCCGTGGTTCGTGGGACTGGAGTGGGAGAATGTTCGAGAAATGGCTGCTCCCTTCGTCCCCGACGTGTCCAGTCCTACCGATACTTCCAACTTTGATGTGGATGATACCGATATACGGTAATAATGATATATAATAGAAAATAATAAATTAACTGTTTGTATACAACGTAAGTATATATAACAAACTTTGCTGACATAGCAAAGTTTGTTAAGTAAAACGAAATATATATACTTTTTAGTTTTGTAACTCGCCAGTCTAGTATATAGCTGATGGCTTTACTTTAATTTATAATATGGTCTTAACATATCAGCGGGCTATTAATACATATTCTGTCCTCAACTATTATCATTTCCCAGGTTATCGGAAGCGGTACCTCCTCCCCGCGCGTCGGGTGCGTTCTCGGGGCTTCACTTGCCCTTCGTGGGGTTCACGTTCACGGGGGGCTCCCGCCTGTGCGACCTGGGAGCACCCGCGCCTCTTAGCCCCGCAAAGAACGCCACCAAACAGGTATCATACCGTACTTCAAATAATTAATACATTAGATAAAAACTAAAACAACACCGCAGTTTATTAGTCACGTCACGGTCACGTTTATATTGGAGTTCCTTAACATAAATGCATTCCCCAGGCTCCGTCCAAGGCCAGCGACCGTGCAGCTCTGGCAGCGCTGGAGAGGGAGAACGCGCTGCTCGCACATGCCGTGGCAGAACTACGCGCCGCACACACTGCTGGTATACACACCACACATATACATATACTATTCTTATAGGAAACAAACTTATTACGCAATGGGGTTGGTATTTTTGAAATATGATTTAAATGGTATTTTAATTTATAGATGAGCCGACGGAACTGACGGAACAAATAGAGACCCTGACTAAGAGGAACAGCGAGATGGAAGCACAGTTAAAAAGATTTGAACAAATCAACGCCAGTATAGGGACTCAGGTTTGTTTTAATACTATAATAGTTAATACAAGTTTATACAAATTACATCTATTTAGTATTGATTGCTATTATAATTAAAAAGCATAGTTAATCATTTAGGTATCTATAAAAATATCATATTTAGAATGCTCATTTCGTCGAGGCATGTAACGATACGATAGCTCTGTTGCCAGAGTACGAGAATGTACTTAGCAGAATGAAGATGTCCTAAGTTCGAATTCTTCACGTGATGATGAATTCGACATAAACGTTCAATATACGTTGATAAACGTATATGTATATATTTATAGGAACTTTCATCATCCCCTCAAGAATTAGCAACTCGAGTCAAAGATTTGGAACTGCTCGTGAACGCCTTGAACTTAGAGAAGGAAGAACTCGTGAAGGACAAAAATGATACATTGGAGAAATTTAGATTACAGGTAATATTTAGTTGTACATACTCTATTTTGTTGTTAACTATTTGTGGTTAATTTTTTAACTATTCTTACCTAATTAATAAGTTTTATTGAATATAATATCCCGATACTACATTTAAGTTTTACGCTATTATATAAGAAATCTAAAAGGAACTTATGTATAATATAATTTAACCATTACTAATCCCTATCCCTATTAATACCTAGTACTACCTGTATGTGTGTGTGTGTGTGTGTTAGGACAAAGAGCTCCAGGACGCCGTGGGTCAGCGCAAGTTGGCGATGGCGGAGTACAACGAGGTCACTGACAAGCTGGCTGAACTGAGGCAGCAGAAACAGAAGCTGTCGCGACAGGTGCGTACACGAGCACGGTACATCACCTCGGATGATAGAATTTATCTATCAACTAATCGATTAATCGATTTACTCTCTCTGAAAACTAATGCGGCTGGCTACTTTGTTTTCGGTAAAATTTCGATTTACAGGTATTATAAGTTGACTACATTCTTCCTTAACATTCAGATTTAGATTCGACAAGTTGCATTGTTTCAGACAAATAAACATTCGTGGTAATATTGCACAGAAAATAAAAAAAGCTACTTAATATTGAATAATAAGAATGTAAATAATGAATAAGAATACTAGGACACAGGCACACTAATACCACATGAAACAGCCATACTAATATTTCTATGGCTTAGGGTGAATGTCCTAGTGCTCTTAATTCCTCTTGGTCCTCAAGGGTGTTATTCTTTGCATGTTGCAGATATTTTGAAATAATTATTTACATTCACAGGTTCGCGACAAGGAGGAAGAGTTAGAGGTTGCCATGTCCAAGATAGATGCCCTGCGACAGGATATCCGACGAGCTGAGAAATCACGGAGGGACTTGGAGGCCAGGCTTGATACTGCACTGAATGAAGCGGCCAAGGTACATTTACACACACTATTGTATACCCACAATATAAACATTGAAAAAGATACGTACATTAGCATACATAATCACACTTTCAAGACAAACCCTCGACTCACACCTATGAGTCATTAAACACATTCTCATTCAATGTATCTCAAAGTTTGTATGTACACATAATAATATTTTATATCTAACTAAGGAACAATTCTTAACTACTATGAATATGTAACACAAATTTCACTATTTTTCCCATTTCATATTTATGTGATCAATGTTTAGAACGAAGAGTCTATTTATTTATAAAGGTTATTGACATTGTGTCAGTAACACAGCCGCCACAGTATATCACAGTCTCTCCCTGTCGTAGGAACGCAAGGTTCGTGAGGAGGGTGTGCGTGTGACGCGCTCAGAGGAGGGCGGAGCCTCGCCCGCCGCTGATGTGGCACGACTACAGGCCGATATAGAGGCACTGGAGGTAGGGTATTTTTTTAAATATTTAAATGGATACATAAATCCTCAAAAACAAAACATCCTAGCATCCAGATCATTAATTTACCGATGCCATCTAGTACGATATCAAGGTTTTGGTCATATTTAAGTTTTTAGGATAAGTTTTTAGGAGTGAGTTTGAGTTGTGAAATGATTTACAAATCGAAATCTTCAATACACTATAATTGTTTACGCTATGACGTCAGGGACAGTTGGTTCTATTATTACTAGAGGAACGATTCGTTACCTGTATGGTTAGAGATCATAAGTCTCTAATAACCCACCGGTATGTCTCAGGCGCAGTACTCTCAGTCGGTGTCGATGCAGGCGGCGCGACACGCGGCAGAGCTGGCGGCCCTCAGGGACCAACTACACGATACTGACCAACAGAGAGGGAGACTCACCAGGGAGGTGAGGACTCACTGGATGGTGAAACGAGCAGGATGTTATGGACGGGAGGTGGATGTTATATATTAATGTCTCATTACAGCTACAAGCATGCAAGGAGAAGCTGGAGAGCCGGAGGATGGAACAGCTGAACGACAGCGAGGACAAGCAGATGCTCATCAACGAGAACAGGAAGCTGGCTAAGGATCTAGATGCCGTGAGTATGACAGGATGAACCGACGGGTGACCGTAATAGGAGTAGAGAAGGATTCGGTATTTTATTTTCAGTTATGAAAAATATTAGTATTACTTGAAATGGTTTTAAGGCGTAGTAGTATGCTGGTAAATAATGTATATCCCGCCGCAGATGGCGGAGGGTGGCCGTCGTTGGCAGGCGGAGCGACGCGCGCTGGAGCACGAGAGAGACGCACTGAGGGACAACAGGGACGCCGTGCAGCACTGGGAGACACAGGTCACCTAAATACTTATTGTTTTTATATTCCTTCTTTTTTTAATTATAAACAGGTGCAGTTTGTACTTATCATTTTAATACCCGAACATTTGAATGCCAGATAAAAAAACTTCTGTTGCTATGGTATCATTTTTCCAATTTTTTTTACAGATTGCTGATATAATTCGATGGGTATCGGACGAGAAGGAAGCTCGTGGCTATCTTCAAGCTCTCGCCACTAAGATGACAGACGAGCTGGATTATCTTAAACACGGTGTGTTAACCATTTTGAAATACCTACCTTTCAACCTTTTTGTAAAAAAAAATAAATACATAATTCACTAATACTATAACATCTGAGCTCGATCAACATTCCTTTCATATACAAATTGTGCAATAAAGTGTAAACAATGTAATGATGAAACACTTCCACAGCGAGTGCCCCACGTGCGGGCGCCTCTCCACCCGCCCCGCCCGCTCCCCAGGGTGCGGGCTGGAGGAACAGGCGCTCACAGAAACTGGACAAGATGGAGATACTCACGCTGCAGTCCTCGCTGCACTCAGAGATACAAGCCAAGCAAGCCGTGGGGGAGGAACTCAGCCGGACCCGGTCGGAGCTACTGGCCAGCCAGAGGTGAGTCACGAACAGTGTTAAATTGAGAATTACGAAATAATAAGTATATTTTTAAAATGGGGATAATGCATTACCCGATCACCATTGAGTCAGCTTTTGAACTAATTTTCAAAAACCCACGCGGACGAAACTCCCGACATTAGCTAGTATTAAAACATTATTTTTATCGCTACTGTAATATTCTCAGAGAGCTGCTGGAGACGAGACAGCGCCTGGACTCTCTCGCACATGACATGAAGAGGAAGGAACAACACATCAGGGACATGCAGGCCAAGATCGACACTCCTCACCAGGGGAACTCCTGTGAGTACACCTACCACACATACCACTTACAAAGACACATTTGCTATATCTTACAATTTTTAAATAGTTAATAGTTATTAAACGTATATATACAATATATAACCGTCTCCACTGCGCAGATATCTTATATATTATCTGTAAACGCTTATTATTGCGGGTATAAATGTATAACGTATATATTTTTTCCAGCACGATGCGTGTAGATAATAATATGTTTATTTAGTGCACCGTTTCTTTTTGTTTTCGTTACATGTTACCGCACTATCCCATCCAATACGTACGAATATAACGGATACCGACCCAATCTCAAAATGGAATGTTGGATCCATCCACAAAGTCCAACGTCGTCCGCGACGAAAAAAACGAAAATAATAATCTGTGCCGTATGGACGCTAATTGTGTTATCTGTGAAATTTTGAAATTGGAACTGTGATTCGATTTTGTGTTCGAAATTTAAAATTGGGACCATACTTTCTTTTTGCATTTATGTGACTTTTCGCGTTCGACGCTGTTTTAAACCATTTTGTTATACATATGTTTATGCTGTTGCTTTAGTTCGCGGATGGATCCGACCGTACTGGCCTCTGGTTATAGGCTTCACTTCGTGTATATGGGGAGTTGCGATATTTATGTATCATCAGTTTTACACTCAATAACTATGTTGTTACATAGAAAATATAATATCAACATTTTTATAAAGAAAATATTGATTATTTATATATGTATACTATATATAAAAATTATTTAATTCTAGTCCCCAGACGAAATTCTAGTCGGTAACACCAATAATACCAAAGATTTTAAATTTTTATTTCATTATACCACGCGAACTAGTCATTTGGTTTTTTAAACATTTCTTTTTACATATTTTATTTATAATTGTGAAGTATACAAAAAATATTATTAAAAGTAACAGCATAAGCAGAATGTCTAGATATAAGTTACAAATAGATCATTTTTAGAATCTCGGCGCATTTTGTCTATTTATTTTTCTGTCGATAAAGCATTTTCACGTCTTCATTCAGTGAAATCATAACATACTCTAGATAATATCTATAATATTAATATAAATTGGCAAGATATAATATATACTCACGTTTCTATATGTTTTACAAGTGTAATTGACCTATCTTAACATTCATTGAAATGTTTGTATGTTATGTATCGCAGAGATTATCTTAATTTTTGAACTGAGATAAGAAAAAGAATAGGTATTTTTTTATTAAAAATACTGAAAGAGATCAGCTTTTTAAAAAAGCACAACTAAACTTCTATCATTACATAGTATTATATATTTTCTAAATATAATATTTTTTTAACCGTTTTTGTTGTTTTGACGCTACCAAGATGGCGCTGGAAACGTTTTATCGATAGATCCTTTGTGTTATTTTAAGTTACTCGGTACATTTACTCTGCATTTAATTTGTTTTAAAAACACTGTATATGACTATGTACCTACAGATCGTAAATGTACATAATGTATTAAAGTTTTGTTGTATTCTCTTGTTATTTGATTGTTTTTTTTATTATTTATTTTGTAATCCTTGTTTTTTATGATGTACCTTGTATCTTCTTGCTGGCATAAAATATATATAACGTTGAAACAACACAATACTGAATGAAAAATATTTTTTTACTCCATAGAAAGAATATTTACACAAAATTTAAATTTTATAGAACATCCTTTATAAGCATTGTATTATTGGTCTGTCAATAATAGCTCAGATAGTTAATACTGACTCCTCTTAGGATATATCGATTAAATTACAGCATGTGTTTGTTTTCTTTAATGTTTTTTTTTTAATTACTGGATATTTGTAGCAATTTTTTGTATGTATTTTATATATTACTGGGAACATAATTAGAAAGATGAAATTTTATTTAATATCGCGTTGTCACTCAATTTATTTTTTATCATTAATATATACAAAAAGAATAATAAGTCTTTGTTTTTTTAAAAATATCATACATTTTGAATTTTTTTGGTATGGTAATTTAAACGTTATTACAATACACTAAAGTCGTGAGTTATGCGCAAGCAGCCAGGCAAGGTTCGGCGAAGTCTTCCACGTACTGGAGCGGGAAAGAAGATAATGGTTCGTTATTTATTGTCAGTTTGTCTAACGTCCCTAGTAGTGTATGTGATTGTGTATGTCTTGATACTTGCGATGTTTGTTGGTGTAGTGGGATGGAGACGATTATGATATTTAAGAAAAAATATTTATTTAATTAGTAGTAATTTTATTAAAAGAGTTGATTTAACCAACAAGCACCGCTTATAATCTGGCAGTTTTTTTTTTTATAAATTTTCTGTCTTTGTGCTGCGTTTTAGTGATAACTAGTTATACCTCATTTTCATTGTAAGTACGAGCAAGTGTATAAGAAAATTATTATTTTTAATTCAACATCGCTGTTTTGCGGGTCTTATATTGAACCTTATTATGTATGTGCTATAGTTTATTTTTGTATAACTTTAGGTTATGGATTTGTATATTTTTGTTTCTCGTGATATCGGGGTGACTCCGAAACAGCGATGATTATTTGGCGAATAATATGGATTTTTTTTCATTGTAAATCGCTTCGCTTTTGCTTGAGCTTCTTAAAGTGGTATGGATGTGACAAACATTTTACAAATAATTTTTATGATTTTTTTTTCATCTCAACATGTCCATTCATAAAGACCACATAACGCTGAGCGATCTGGTTTTCTTTAACACTTGTTTGTACGCATTTAGGTTCTGACTAATCTTGTTCTAAAGTAAGCCCTACATTGTAAACCCCCTGTAGACAGCCCTCACACAAAACACGACGATCGACGACGAAATTATAACATAGTTGATCTTGCGTTTGCCAAAAAAAAAAAAGTGTGAGAGTTGCAGTGGCTAAGTACAGATTGTAAAGGTCCTGTGCATGTCAGCCCTTAAACACTTATGTACGTAAAGTCGGGTATATATCTATAGGATATACTGTCCATACAATCTCTGTTTTTTCTTCTTAGGTGTCCCCGTTTTTCCTTGTTATTTTGTACACCCGACTATACATGTAGTCATTATTAGTACATAGTAACGTTTTGTGATTGTGGTTTCGGTTGGGATTGGTTTATGTTTTTTTTTTTATCCTTAATTATGTAACTAAATTAATTTCTAATTTATTGTACAAATACTAATTATATTATTATTTCTCAGTCCTAGATCGTCCTCCGTCTCAGATGAGCTACTTGGAGCAGTTCCTGAAAGATGCTCCTCAAGAGCGGCATTACGATAACGTAGCCTCTATGAACAACGAGCAGAAGGTATATTTTTGTTTGTATTTTTTTTTTATTTTAAGGGGGAAAGGAGTATTTTGACTTATAATTTAAATCACCTTTAGTGTCGTTTCTAACTTGTTTTTTTTTGTTGCTGTTGTGAATAACCTATCACTTTTCATAATTAACTCATATGTATAAATTTAATGATGTTTTTAGTTTTTTTTAATTGTTTTTGTTTTGCTTTGTTGACGCTTTTTTTATTATTTGTCGCTTATTCGTACAGATGTCGCCGCAGTACCGTTACAGGAATGTTCAGCATTGTTGTAACGCGAAGGTATTATTTTATGTTATTTTTAATATTAAGTCTCGCTTTCATTGTGCTAATATTTAACTTATTTTTTGTAACTTATCATTCATCACTCTTTAAACAGTTTATTTTTTGCTAAAAATATAATAAAAAACATAACAAACAAAACAGATAGTACTATTCTATCAAAGATACAATTACTTATCAATTGAATCATAACTCTGGAAATAAAAATATAATAATTTTAAAATAAATATAAAGTTCGAATATTTAAAACAAAATCATACACGTTTACGAACATAGTATAGCTACGTTGACAATAAAGTGGTTACTGTTCTCTCCCCTTTCTTAATAAGTTAATATCGAGAAATCTACAACATGTATAAAATGTTTAATTCTGCCTCATCTTACGACTGAAGTACCGTATGTATTAGAATTTTGGTATATACAGGGTTATTTCTAATTAATTGGCCACCTCTGGCAGGCCGCCCTCTCTACATCAATCCCAACACCATTTGTTCTATGACCTTGTAAAATTTAAGTTCTTCCATACAAAATCTATTTGTTGCCTCTGAACTGGCATTAACTCTGAGCGTAGGAATGGAGCGCATTTAGGAACTTCTTAAAAAATACCGAGTAATAAGTAACAGAGGAAACATTTTTTTTTGTTTTCTGTTTTTTGTGTAGTTTGTTATCAAGATTTGGAAAAACTCGTAGAACAAATGTTGGGATTGATGTAGAGAGGCTGCCTGCAAAAAGTGGCCAACTAAATACAAATCATAACATTGTATATTAGAAGATGATAATAGATTGTAGGTGCATTAAGTGTACCATGTTCTTGTCCTCGTCAGTTACTGTACGGGTCGCAGCAGTCGACGGCGCGCTCCGCGTCAGGCGGCTCCGCTGACGAGCTGGAACCACGACCGGTCTCGCCCGCCTCCTGCAAGAGCTCACCTAGCGACCTCTCCACGGTACTTGATACACATAATGCTATCAATACTAATGTTGAAATGAACGATGACTGAATAATTTCAATTAAAACAGGTCGATTATTTGTTTAAACCCAATGTTTGTAATATCCCGACCGTGTTCTCCCCAGTACTCCCTGCAGGACTCTTCCCTGGGCCCGGCCGTACCCGGGAAGCACAAAGTGCACCAGTTCCTTATGAGGAGCTTCAGCAGCCCCACCAAGTGTAACCACTGCACTTCGCTTATGGTATGTTATTTAAATATCTATGGATTTTTTAATGAATTTATCTTCTGAAATCCGATGGATACTTGATATAATAAAGTAATTATTGTTATTAAACAATTATTTACTTGCAAGAATACAATGCTCAGGTGAAACTGATCGGGTAACAAAAGTCATCATTTTAATGTAATATTATCTCCCCCAGATCGGCCTCACTCGTCAAGGCGTGGTGTGTGAGTCGTGCGGGCTGGCCGTCCACACGCGGTGCTGCGGGCGCGTGGCGGCGCGCTGCCCGCTGCCGCCGGAGCGGTCGCGGCGGCCGCTGGGCATCGACCCCGCGCGCGGACAGGGCACCGCCTACGAGGGGTACGTCAAGGTTAGTGCCCCCGCCCGCGCACGTGTACGCACGCACACGCACGTTGCTACACCGAACCGTCCGTTACAGGTGCCGAAACCCGGGGGCGTGAAGAAGGGCTGGATGCGGCAGTTTGTCGTCGTCTGCGACTTCAAGCTCTTCCTCTACGACATCACGCAGGATAGGTATATAGAAGGCGTTCGTCGACTTTGTATATTTTGTGTTATCGTAATTATTATTTTTTTAAATTATTTCTTCAGAAACGCGGTGCCTTCGGTCTGTGTGAGTCAAGTCCTCGACATGCGTGACCCAGAATTTAGTGTTACATCGGTCAAGGATTCGGATGTCATACACGCCAGCAAGAGAGACATACCCTGTATATTTAGGGTGAGCACTCGATACGTACATTTGTTATATACAGAGTGATACATTTTTAAGACTCATCGAACCTCGGCCACGGTAACGGTATCGGTAAGAAACGGTAACGGTCTTTAAGGGATAAGATAAATAAAATTTTAAAAAGATTAATTATATAATAGTAGCTTTCGTTAAAACTAATATTGAAGTATTTTATCGCCTTTTGTTGATAAAAATGTTATAAAATTGGATGGTTATTGTAGTGGAATACATAATCGATGTTTAAGAACATTTATTTTATCTAAACTGCTTAGCCGCAATGCAACTAAGAATCCGCCAAAAACATCGTGTTTCCTAATTATAACCTTGTCTCACAATAAAATCTCCAGATATCAACGTCGCAGCTGGAGGGTGACAAACGGTACCACACACTAATGTTGGCGGAGTCGGAGTCCGAGAAGACCAAGTGGGTGGTCGCTTTGAGCGAACTGCATAGGATCCTCAAAAAGAACAACCTGCCTGATAAATGCGTACGTACTATATATTAAGTTTGAAAATATTATACAATAACCCGGTATAATACAATATCCCATTCTCGGGTATAAGTTGGTAGCACTGCATGCACTGCGTTAAATCTGCGACGTAACGCAGCGCTGGTGTGACGCGTGTGGACGTGTGTGTGCGTGTAGTGTGTAGGTGTGTGCGTGTGTCAGGTGTACGCGGCGACGGCGCTGGCAGCGGGGTCGGGCTCGTGCGCGGCCGTGGTGCGCGGTGCGCTGTGTGCGGCGCCGCTGGAGGGTGCGCGGCTGGTGCTGGGCGGAGATTTCGGCCTGGCGCTACTGGACCTGGAGCGCGCCGAGCTGGTGCCGCGACGAACGCACGCGCCAGTGCACCGCGTCAGATACGTGCCGCACGAACAGCTTCTGGGTGAGACACATACCCTGTACATTCAATTGTAGAATACGGTTGATCTCGTTGCCGTCGAGTTAAATTCGTGTTTCGGGATTAAATTTCTATTGATTGTAACATTTACCTTACATTAAAAAAAAAATGCCATATGTATAACAAACTTTAATTCTTTCATTTGACTATATGTATTGGATGTGTGTCGGTGCGTTTGTAATGATAAATCTATTTAAACGTCTCAGTGATAATATCTGGTCGTGGTCGCAACGTGCGCCTGGTGCCGCTGCGAGCCCTGGAGTGCCCCGAGGCGGAGAGCGTAAAGCTGGCGGAGGCCAAGGGAGCCCAGGAGGTGGCCGTGGGGGAGCTGAACTCCTCCGCTTACGGATTCGCCGTGGTGTGCAAAAGACAGGTCGGTGGTTTTAGTTAAACTCCTAAAAAGATTATAATGAGTCCTTAACAATTCAATCGAGGTGTGTTTTATTTATAATCGGAAATATACAAATATTCGACAATAAAATATATTACTATCCTCTCTGTTACCTTACACTTCTCTACTGTCATCCGGCATTCAGCTGTCGAGGAAAGCCACCATCACCGTCTTCCCTCTTCCATTAGAAGTGGCACTATTGTTTATCTTACACAGAAAATCGAAACCCATAAACGTAACGCATATCTGTATGTGTCAGAACTCGTGGGTGGTGATAGTGTACGAGATCACTCGCACGGCGGCTCGTCGCTGTCGCGTGGCGGAGCTGCGTGCGCCGGCGCCGGTGCTGAGCGTGCAGCTGCTGCGCGGCCGCCTCGTGCTGGGGTACCGCGGCGCACTCGTGGCACACGCGCTGGACGTGCGCCCGCACCCGCACCCGCCCGTCTGTGAGTGACACGCGCACGCACGAGGTGTGCAAAGAGAAGAAAATAAACACAACACTTACAGATATATCGTTACAGCGCTGGTGCATCCCGAGAACCAGGTGGGAGTGTTCCTGTCCAACTCTGGCGCCCGGCCGCTGTGTGCACGCGCCGCCGGCGCTGACTGGCTGCTGGTGTTCAGTGCGCTGGCCCTGTACGTGGATGGGGCCGGCCTGCGGGCGAGGGACACCGAGCTCATGTACACCGCGCACCCCGCTCACTACGGTACACACACCACCACATAAGAAGCACATATACACTACCTTACACACCACCACACTAGTTGCACTTATACATTACGGTACACATAACGGACACACCACCCCACTAGCCGCATATATATACTACGGTACACATCCCACTACACTAGCCGCATATGTACAGTACGGTACGCACACCACACTAGCCGCAAATAACTGTCTTTGACATCGACTTGTCAATACATTACTAAGATTGACCCAAATTAAGTAAAAAATGTATTATTATATAATGTATTATGCTTGTTACAGCTATTAACGACACTCATCTGTTGATATTCACGACGTCCCACATCGACGTGTACGAGATCGAGTCTGGGGAGTGGGTGCAGACCATCAACTTACGTGAGTAACCTCCATAAGTGCCGCTGTGACGTCACTGTTTCTAATGAAAAATTATTTGACTGATCGGAAATTAATGATGATTTTTCTCCCCCCTCTCAGCCAACGCACGTCCCCTGGACGAGGGCGGCTGGGTGGTGCTGGTGGGCGGCGGTGGACCCTCGGGCGCCTTCCCCTTCGCGACGGATGCAGCACCTTACCTTGTGTATCTGAGACCTTTGAACGGAAGTAAGTATGGGCTTTGGATTACCTTTTTTATTATTTTTTATATTTTTTTATTGTCTTATTCAATAAAAAATTATTAATGTTTTGAAATGTTGTATTAATGTAAGTATGTATTTGTATATATTAACTTTTATAACTGTTGATAATTTTCAAAATTAATTTGTTATTGATTACTTCTAGCGGGACCGTTGAACTTGGAGCACTCGTGGTGTGGGACGGGCAAGAGACGGTTCTCAGTACGAGAGCAGTCCCATCAAGCCATTGAGGCGCACAACAGGCTGTGAGTGGTGGGGCTGGGGACCACCAGGGATATGGTGCTCATTGATAAATTGCTTTCAAGAGTTACCAACTCAATGTCTTTTTAAGTATTAATTAACCCGTTGGTATAGTGGTGATTTGTTTGTGAATAAATTTTTGACGCCCACGACAAAAGGATTATTTTCGAGCACAGCAGGATTTGAAATCAATAAAATATAAATCCAAATAATACACAGATTAGCAAGTAAATATGTGTCTTTGCAGATCGGAGAGTCGTTCCCGTCTGATCTCGGCGCCCAGTAACTTCTCCCACGTGTCTCACATGGGGCCTGGGGACGGCATCCGCTCACAGCGACTACTGGACCTGCCCACCACCCTGGAGACTGCAGACAGACCACACCAGGTACTGGGGACATACACTGACCCCATATAACACTGATAAAACATACAATTTCATACAACATACAACGTCTTTGATGTCATCACGGTATTACAAATATTTACCGTCCTATATGAAGGTCTACATAAAGGTGGATGAAGATTGACTTATCTTGATAATTATTGTATTTTTTTTTCATTTTAAGTATTTTTTTTAAACTTATACATAGGTGAACTTTTAAACTAAAATATATTTTATTGCAGATGTTCGGAAGTCGGGACAGCAGCAAACGAACATCTCCACTTACGATATCACATCCCATGGGATCTTATAACGGTAAATATAAAATATTTAAATTAATATATTTGCTACGTCCAAAAATATAATGTATTCTGTTAAAATATTTAGTAAAAAACCTCGTTTGAGCCGTAGTGTTAACGTGTATACTAATTCAATTGTACATATTTATCTTCTTTTTAACATAAAAGTAACAAAAATAACTCCAGTATTATTACTAATTTACAATGTACTGTAACAAAAATATAGTAAGTATTGTAAATAATAGATAATAGAAAAAGCACTCGACGAGGGATATATCATGGCAGCTTAAAAAATACAACTGGCAAAAATAACAATAGAAGTAATGTTTGTAAAATAATAATATCTGTGTAGGGTCGTGGCGCTCCCGCCCGCCCACGGAGGCGCCGCCCTCGCCGCCCCCACGAGCAGACCGGTTAGTATTAATAGTGTGTTGTATGTGTTTGTTTTAAAATAAATAGATAGAACTTCATTATGCATGTCTTAGGCAACTTCTATGATAACCTTTTATTTCTCTTAATTTATTTTTTATAGGCTTTCTATCTTAACATATGGTTTGGTGTCAACCAACACGTTACATACGATTTACATATTTTTTAAGTCATCGGGTAAATATAATGTATCGCGTCACTGACGGAGGTTCCAAGTCGAGACGACCCGTAACGATTCCGACGTGGTATAGATGCAGTCCATCCCGTGTCTGTATGTCTGTATGTCCGTATGTCAGTAGGTCCGGCGGCGGCTCGTGCGGCAGCGCCGGCTCCGCGCTGGAGCGGTGCCTCACCCCGCTCAGCCTCGGCAGCATGAGCTCCTTGCACGACGTGCTCAAGGTACCACGGCCCGGAGCCAGTGACTGGGACGTGCTGACGAGCACGTCACGTACTGACGAGCGCGTGTCGCAGGTGGGGACGGAGCCCGAGCCACAGTCCGAGGACAGCGGGGGAGCCTCGCCGCCGCGACGGGAGCCCTGAGGGTGAGCACCAATACGATTGTCTTTCGTAAGGAACCACCTCCACTCTGACGCGGTGACTCCTCGGACGACGCACCCTACGACGACGACTAACCACAACATCCCCCCCCCCTTCCCCTCTAAATGGACTCGTTTTCCTTCCCCACTGTCCCAATGTATCATTAATTATACTCATATTATGTATCTGTGCTTATAATAATATAATATATAACAACAAATTTCAGAAGGCGATTGGACGTAAAGTTCGACCTGTCCCGGCTCTACGCGTGCTTCTGTTAGACTGACGGTCATATGTACCACCATATATACCACCGTGGGTACCACCATACCTTCCACCGGCCGAAGACGTTATCGGTTAATACGCGACTCGGAGTGATATGATTCGGTTTGAAGTACGAGAGGGCTTTATTATTAAAATATAAATATAGATTATTAAATTTGAGGCTAAAGTGATACCGGTGGGTGAAACGCGTTTTATATGGACGATATACTTATTACGAATTCTTCCATAGTTCCGGTTTTATATTATTATTTATATAAGATTTATTTAATATAGCAAATGAATCGATTCTAAATATTATTATTTTTAAATAGAAAAATAAATAATCGACTGTTTCCAATATTTTCGTTTCGATCTTCCGGTAATTTATTTGGCGAATGTTTTCAGTATATTGTGTAGTTGTTACACTCGTGTCTCGTCAAGATACTCCATGTGTGTTGTTACTGTGAGCTCACTGAGTGTAATATGTAATGATTTGGTTCCTATAATAAATATAACGAAAGTTTTTCATCGCTGCGACGCGTACCTTCCATACGATAATAATATTAGTAGTAACCCGAAGTGGCTTGTAGGTCAATTAGTGTTATATATAATGTATGTACAAGTTTAATGTATTGTATGTATGTACCGCGACCGACTGACGTGTAGGTTTTATATATTATTATGTAAATTATATTTGAAATGTTTTTGTATTAATTCCTATGAAGTGTAGATTTTTTTAACCTATATTGAATATCAGTCGCGCTATGAATATATCTAAAGTTTGTAATGAATTCAATTTGGTATAGATTTTTAATATTTCTCATTTGATTATATATCCCTATAATCGAAACTATATATCGAATAATATATAGAGTAAGGATTTTAACCAAAATTATTTATTTAGCTTTGCTTATATACTAAGACGGCCATTTTGATTTCTTCTACCATTAATGCACCGCCGATTAATATTTAGATAATTAATAAAATAAACTGCTTTTTTAATGTGACAATGTATTAACTTTTTAATGTATTTTCTTTATTATAAATGTATTATTTTTAGCTTAATTTTATTTAATTTAATTCATTGTAGCGCCAAATATTTTTGAGAGGGGGGTTGTCGGATCACTTATGATTTATTTTAATAAAGGCTGTTTTAGATTTGAAAATAATACGAACGAACCCCATCTTCATTGAAACTAAATAACTTCCACTGCCAATTAAAAGTTACAAGGACGCTCTATAAAGCTTAGTTTACACAGAAGGTGTCGAAAATACTCGACATAGGTGTAAGCTGCGCCTTATAATACATGACCAATTTTAAAAACTCTAGCACACGTGAATATTTTGTATTCGTACCGTTTATTATATTTTACAAACTGTGTTAGTATTTTAACCATTTTTTTTTTACATAAGTGTATGTTGACCTTTTTGAAATCTCATGATTGTGACATTATTGTAAGTATTAAGTAATTATTTTAACGTTCTAGTCTTTTGTTTGTTTTTTAATTGTGACTCGATGATTACGTATTATACATTAGATTAAGTATAATGGATGAGATTTTTTTAGTTTTACTTCCGCGCGTGCGTCACTCAGCGCATCCAAAGATCTGTTATGATAAGGTTAAAATAAAATAAACATTTGAAATGTGTACAATTGAACTGATACGTAAAATTAATGTTTTGTAAAAATGTAATCGATATTTATTAAAAATTTAATGAAGGAAGACACATTCCCTTTCAGATGTTTTACATTTAAGTCTTCACCTGGGATACATTTCAGGAAATTACAGTGTTTTTTAATTTCTCGAATATTTTACATAACATTTCAATAAAACTGTCAATTATAAAATATCTGTATATATATGATGCATAAAGTCCATTTGTAATGCGATATATATTTATATAAATATTCTTAATATATAACAGATATAATTTATTCCATAAATGTATCCCACTGACAAACATACATCATATCGATATCTAATTGGCATTTGAACCTAATAAGATAGAAAAATGAAACTGATAATCAAATTGAAATTATCTAGACTAAGACGTTTCGTTAGACGTAGATTTTTGCTAAATTTGAAATATTTTAAAAATTCTTTGCATTTTATGTACGAGGATAAAAATTGTATACTATATAAATTTTAAATACTATAAAGGTGACATGTTCAAGCGAATTTGAAACTTAGATGGTAGTTCTAAAGCATATATTGCTAGTGCGTGTTATCTTTGTACTAATCTCGTTCTCTCTATGTCGTAAGTATCTATGGATTTTATTAACTTATAGCAATTTTATTAGTACTTAAATGCAATTATGTTTCTGTAACAAATTAAAAGAGATTCTATTACAAGTTAGTAAGATCCATTTTCGTAAATCTCACAGGTACCGCTTCTTAATGCTTGCTCTAAGTGCAGTTACGTTGGAAATTAACACATAAAAATATTTACACTGTCAAATTGTTTATACGCTTAATAAATGTATAAAAATGTTTTCGCACGGATATTATATGAGATACCTCCAGTAGCCTCGTACTGTATGTATGTACTAATTATTGAATTGCTATTACGTGAAATCTCAATATTTAATTATTTCATGTAAATATCTGAATAAAGAAAATTGAATTATTGTCTTGTTTTATTTTATTTCTTGTTTAAATAAAATTTAACACATTTTGATAAATTGTAGTTGTTAAATAAATATAGAATGATAATTTAAATAAGCTTAACATATGGCTTTACACGTTCACAGACAAATTAAAAGATTACATTGCTTGTTACTGAAGATGCGCCGAATAGTGGTTTCACCGAACAACCAATACCGGTTAATCTTTACCGAACCGAATATTCGGCCAAACCATTCAGTTTACCATTTCAATTTTTTGTGTGTCATAAACAGGTTCTAACTGATGATATATTAGTCAATCACAGACAACAACTAGTATAAATTGCCATATATTTTGGAAATTTCAAGAAACTTATAGACCGTAAAATCTTGCTGATTCTGTTACCTATTACTCTGTAACTTGTAACAAATAACTAAAAGGTCAACGCCCCGGTGCCATACCTACGCTCAGAGTTAATACCCGTTCAGAGGCAACAAATATATTTTGTATAGGAAAATAAAATTTTTAAAAACTTAATTTAAAAAAGTCCTAGAACAAATGTTGTTGGGATTGATGTAGAGAGGCAGCCTGCAAGAGGTGACCAATTAATTACAAATAACTTTGTTGTATACAAAATGGAGGTAATATGGGAAAATATGGAGGTCGATGAAAAAAAAAACCAAAAATTTTAATGTTTTAAATACGATTATTTTATTAGCGATCTATTAAGTTAATATTACAGTCGCTGCGAGTTCGTACAAAAAAGTACTGACCAAAAATCTTAAATTTCAATTATTAGTTTAAAATACTATCAGTACTTAAATGAACGCACGTTAAGATTCTTTAACAAGGTAATTTTGTCAACAACACGGCAGCAAATATCAAGACAAAAAACAGAATTATCAAAAAAAACAGTTAATAAAAATACAAACAGGTCTCAATGGTTGCTGTCCGTTCACATTTATAACATACAATAACATTTAGCGGATTGGAGATTTTGAGTATTGTTATAATTACACAAGGAATGTTATAAAGTATCAAAATTACGTAGAGTTCTGACTTGTTTTCTTAAACTGCAAAAAAAACGAGAACTATAATATAATTATGTGCTAAAATACTTTTCTATATAAGAGCTAGAGTGGGTCCGTAACGCCTTCGATTCCAGTCAGTGTATACTTAGTTAATTTAGAGTGTTTATTCTTTATACTACTATTACGTTTTTATATTCTGAGTATAACAAATGGAAACCTGGACAGGCGAGGACAGTTGTAAGAGTACAAACTGACCACATTCAACGTAATGTTATTTTTTGTTATTTTAATAAGTTGCGCTAAAATTACGTCTAGTTCTAATGGTGTTTTCTGAATAGTACTATTACTAGAGAGATAGAATTTAACAATTTAGTTGAATGATAGATCCGTCTTGAGCGGAATGAACGGTATTCCACGTATGGTATATATAGTGTAATATATTCTTTTGTAATATATTCTTTGTTTCAATAATTCATATTATTTGTATGTATACAATTTTAAAGTATCTTTTTATTTCTACCTAAACAATATAGACAAAGAATATATTTCTGAGCCACCACTCAATACACATAAGGTTTAGGTTTAGGTAGATGAATGCATTTCAGCGTGCTGTATCGGTGCTGTGTGTGTGTGTGTGTATGTGTGTGTATATCTAGTCAGCCCGGCGCGTCCGTCGTCGTCGCACCTCCGCTCCCTCACGCTCGTCCCCGGCGCCGCCCGGCTCGCGCTCCTCCTCCGACGTCTGCAAAGGACACATTACATCTGACCTGTGACATCACCGTGACGTCACTGTGACGTCAATTTAACGTCATCGCCCACCCAGTACTCACGTCGGGAGGCGAGTTTTGCTCTGCGTCGTCCGCGTCGTCCACTATGTCGTCGTTGATCAGCTCCTGCAATAAGAGTGACGTCACCGATGGTCGTTCCTCCTTTTAGACTACATACTATAGTTCCGGCCCGCACCTGATCCGCCTCGGAGGCCTTCTTCTCCAGCTCCCGTCGCCTCTCCACCTCCAGCTCGCTGATTAGCACCTTTTCGGACCTCCGCGGAGGGTACAGCAGGTCGATCACGCACACCAACATCTGCGTATATAATGTTTGTTACACTAACGCCTTTGCAATTTAATATATATAACCATTCCTTATTGAAAAAAATAGTTATAAATTATTTAATTTTTGTTGTAAATTCAAATATAGCCATTTTAGCACAGTTTATTCTGTAAATATTTTTAGTACCAGTCCAAGTAGAGCTCCGATGAAGATAGTGGCGATAGCGAATATGAGGTAGGAGCCCCAGGTGGGCAGTCCATAGGTCTCCATCAGCGTGTTGTGTACTCCCTGGAGAATAGTAACATACAAGATGTAGAGATTATAATTAGATCTTCCTATGGGTAATAGTAACACTTCTTGGTTGAATCATAAAAAGAAATGATATTAGCTAATTGAACCTACCCGTAGTCCCTGACTGAGTTTAAAGAAGTACGCGACGAGTCCCATCTGCAGCGAGTGAGGCGCCCGCCAGGAGGGCTCGGGCTCGGCCTGCTTCCAGCGCGCCTTTTCCACGTAGTCTATCATGGAGCCGGAGTCCCGGGGACCCTTGTACTGCCGGAACTCACCATCTTTGACACTGGAATAATAAAATATCATAAAACATATTTTTAAAATTTTATATATATTACAAAATACTTAAGAAATAAGGTTTCCAAGTAATACAAGATCTTTCCTGTATATAATATTAGTATACATTTTAATTATTATATAAATAACCGGACACAGCCGCTAGTTGCCAAGGGCCGACGAGGCCTACACATCTCGATACCTCCTCGCTCAGTTAACCATAAACAGAGTAAAAAAACCATGGAGAGGCAATATTACTCACCTGGATGTAATCATCAACAGGCGATTGACAATGACCGCCCAGGTAAAAAACATACTGACTTCAGTATTCCGCTGTAAATAGGATAGGAGCCTTGCACCTGGGCAGGCACATCACCGGATTAACAAACGAATGTTCAAGAAAGCACACAGACCTGAACTCTGTACACATACTCCTCAGAGCCGTTGCCCTTTGGCATACCAGACCCCCGGGGAACATAGTAAGGAAACAAGAACAAACGACTCCCCGGGATGCCAAAAATATCCCTTCCCGTTTTCAAGCCGCCTAAGCGTCTACTACCACCTTGAGACTGAGCGACCGGCGTTACTGGTTTTAACAGAGACGCAAATATCTCAACCAAGCGAACAAGCGTACTAATTATACCCCGGGTACGCATTTTTACATCAATTTATACCTCACGCCGGGGTATCTGTGTTCGGAAGGGACGATATCTGCTGCCGTCCCTTTGGCAATATTGAAGGGACCTGTCAACACTCTGGTTACGCTTAAACCTGGATGACCGTGTCAGAGTTTCCGCGTGCCTCTACAGGTCCGATAGTGGTAATGCAGAAAGTGATCGTAGCATGGGTCATGTTCAAACGAAAATTGACGACATATTATCACAGTTCTCCCCAGCTGAGGGCATAGTTCTTGGAGACTTCAATGTGCAACGTACCGATTAGATTAGGTCACTTACCACTGACTACGCCGGGAGATCTGTATTTGACTTTGCTACAACGAATGGTCTATCTCAATTGATTGAAACGTTTACTTGTCTCCAGGTCGATGATAGCCATATATCTTCTGTTGACTACACATTCCGAGAACTACTAGATAATTGTCAACGAATCCAGGGGAGCATCGATGATCTTCTGGATTCAGATTAGGATGGAATGCGGACCTTCTTCGCGTGGGTAGCCTTGGTAAGTTTGTTTCTATACCAATGATCGTAGTATTTTTGCCGTCGCTGTCGTCGAAGTAATACTGCAGGGAATGGATATATTTCTACTAAACTATGTAGTGCCAATCGCTGGCAGATGGCGGATCTGGATCTATGCGTGTGTTAGAGCAACTGCTAGTTTCAAACGACAGGCGTATTGTTCTATAGAGTTCCTTAGAGAAAATACAACCATGCCTCAAGATTTTAAGAACGGCAAAATCCAAGTATAACTTCACTTACACCCGGTACTTCACTTACGCTGGCTCGTTTGCCCACCTTATATTATAATAAAAAATAAAAAAAAACCAACTCACTGGTAGATAGTAGGTAAAGCTGTGACCACAAATCTCCCGCTGAGTCCCGGGGAGCTAGTGACGTCGACGTCGGCTGTCTTCATGGCCAGCCCTCGCGCGCGAGACAAGGAAGACAACTCGCGCCACGCCGGCGCCAGCGCACTGCACGCCGGGCACCACGGCGCGTAACTGGAAAGAACAGGGTATATTGTACTGTTCGGAGCGTCTGGATGGTAGGTATGGTAGAGGCCGCAGGTTCGAATCCTGCCACGTCGACGATTTTTGCATTCTGCATATTTTTAATTTAGACAATCTCAACCTTGCGTTAATAATGAATATTATGTTATGTTACATTAAAAAAAATACTATATTTGGAATATAAAATGAACATATCCAATAATATAAATGGTCACCACAAGATAGACTATAATTTCTTTATATAATGGTCATTATTCAGTTACACGGTCAAATATTCTATATAAATTTACATATCTACTAACATTTAGAAATATGAAATATATATATATCTATCCATAAGTAAAATCAATTGCCACATGTATGCCGGAGCATCACCTAAGAACAGCTCCATGTGATTTGATAATTTGTTTTTTTTTGTTGAATTCAATTAATGCTTTAATTAAAGGTATAAAAGACTTTATAGTTACTAAATAATTTTTAAAATTATGTAAAGCAAAAAATTTTTTGGTGAATTTTATATTAACATTCTAAATTGTTGACTTTTTTGGGGCCCTAAAATTTATTTAAAATCGGTGTTGATTATTAAATACTGTTTAGCTGATGTATGTTACGTGTATACCTAGTAGATACAAAGAATACCCACACACACATTTTAAGATAATGAATCGCTCAGACAAGTACAAAGAAAATATTACGCCAAAGATTGTTTAAAAAATATTGTACAACAACATCCAAAGGACAATAATACCAACATAAGTATAAGCAGTTGTTAGTAGTCTACCATTACCAACATTGTATTTTACATCTGCCGTAAGTCTTCGTAACAAATTGTTCTACAGACATATCTTTTACAGTGTATTATTGTAGATTGAAATTATGAAGATCTAATAATGTAGAAAAATAATTATATTAACATTTATCAATTATAGCTATTTTATATCAATTATTTATGATTTAATACAACCATACAGCTGTATTTCACTAACTTTTTTTCAACTAGTTTTTCTTTTTTTTTAAGATTTGTTTGATTTTTGATTTTATATGTATTTAATTTTAAATAGGAAAAATACTCAATAAACTTTATAGAAAACTCCAAACATTAATACATTAGTCTCATGATGGCAAGTGATCACCGCCAACGATCACTTGCGACAGATGTTAGGGGTACCTACTATTGTAACCGGTGGAGTATAGTGCGACAATGAGAGTTGCCGGCAGAAATCATATCAAAAAGCTCTATGGAACACTCTTCCTGATAATGCTGTAGAGGACTCAAAGAGATGCGGTATCCCTTCCTATCACGTTAAGGTTTTTAACTCGAATTCTGGGCTTTTTATTCTTACAGCTTGTCGTTGCAAGCCGCCAACCTGCTACTTGGGCGATTCAGACCAGAGATGGGGACAGTACCCCATGTGGCGCGACCTGCACCTTATACAGCGCGAGCCTCTGGTTCGGTGTGAATTAGTACCTTTCTTTCGATCACTCCTAGTGTTGTCGAGGCAATTGGGGTAGACCAGGGGTCGGCAACCTATGACTAGTGAGCTATATGCAGCTTTTTGGCTGCGAAACTTTTTTTTTTTTTTTTTTTATAATTATGTATATCAATAGGGGTTTGAACAGCTCAAGAGACGATCTTTCTCTACATTACCACTGTAGGACCCATAGACACATGGTATATGTTTAGGTCTGACATGATCGTCTACGTCTACGAGTAGCCAGAGTAGTAAATAACAACGGCCAATGAATCAGATATCCGCCCTTACGAAAATGGAGTATAAGTGTTTTTCTATATTAGTGGGATTGCTGTTTCTGGATCGTGATCTGCATCTTCGTTTTTTATAGCAAAGTCGGTCGCAACATTTAATGTGGAACAGGGTGCCGAAGAGTAAATGCCTCGTTTACCTGTATCAATTGGCAGTTGTCTTCCCCCCCAATACAAAAAGCTTCTAGAGCAAAATTGTTCGGAGATATAATCTCTCTGGGGTAATATCATTTAAGGATATTTGTCATATTCAAAGGTGTATGGAGGTTTTTTCACTGGATCTCTACATTTATCTATTGTTTCATGCCGGTATACTTTGTGGGAGTATGGCACATAGCTCCTCGAATCTGCCTATTTGTTTTGTTGTTATAGACAGTAGCAAAATTCAACCCAACTTTAGACCCCAAGTGTCTTAGGACATGTCATAAAACCCAATACACAACCAACCCAGGGAATACCAATTCTTTCAAATTATATATAGTTATAATGTATTACCATCTTACAGTTATATTATAAGATAGACTCAGTAAGCAAATATTAGTACTGATTTTTGGACATATCAAAGGCAAGTTAATTACAAATTTTATTATAATATTAAGTACATTTTTACATTTTTATAACGGTACCCTAAATATTATTGATTACTTAATAAGTAAATGAATGGTTGGAGATTATAGGACCACATCTAGTTTACATATTTCAATGAATATCAAATTAGAATCAAAGACTAGATTTTACTTTAAATAGTTATTATCAATAATAACATCACATAGGTAAGTATTTACTCATTATATATTACATTTAATGTAGTAAAACATCTGGGAATGTTGTTTTGACATGCAGTAGATGCAAATAGTTTTACCACCTCACCTTAAGTGGTTTTTACTCAAATATTTATATGAATGAGTTCAAACCAACTTGTTTTTTCAGATATTTTCGAATATCCAACCAATAATAAGAAATATCAGCGTACAACTTTATATAATTGAAATAAGATATCTTATTGCACAGTAATCAATACTCAAATGATAAGAAACTACCATACAATGTAATATAATGAAGTATACAGTTACTGGATGTGTTACTTATGAATGCAGTTTACTAGTTTTTTACTTTGGTTGCTGTTATTAGATATTTCAGAATTAAAATAAACTTAAATATCCAGTGTTTAAACAGTAGATTTTATGAAGATTACAGTATACATACAAAAATCAGACATATTTGTAGTATTAGTAGAATTTATATTATAAGCTATTTAGTTATTCCAATTATTTAGTTAGAAATTTTAAGTTTGTCTGAAGTAGTGATGGGTGTTCTCAACTGTTGTGAACAATGTCTTGTGTGATATGGAGATTCATTATAAGGTTTTTAAGAATTCAAAGATCCCAGTAAGAATAATCACCCTTTTGTATTAATATATTAAGAAGGCACATTACGTTACGTTACGGCATTCTAAACTTATCGTTAAACTATATCAGGTGTTATTATTAGAACAGCAGAAAAAAACTGAAAACTCAATATTGACTCATGATATTGGCCTTGAATATACATTTACCAATTAGAATACTCAATACTAATGTGATAGTAAAAAAGTGAGGTAATGTGGACAAAAGAGCATGCGTCACTATAAAAAGCGCTTCTCTTCTAGATCCTATCGACCTCGCAATAGTTTATTGAACCTAAGCCTGGAATGACAATAACATGACATAAAACCTACTATTTCATTATTAACACAATATATACTCCATCATAACTGGTTTTAACGTTGAAAAAAAATGAAAATGATGGCCTAAAAAAGCGCTAATGATGAAATAGATTTTTAAATAGAAAATATTTGACACGTTCCGAAAATTTTCCGAACACCGGTAATATACTTACAATTCAACCATCCATTCTCCATCGAGAATTTGCCTCCAATTATTTTCATCTAATTCTACATTTGCACTTGCTAAATTTGTAAAACAACTTAATAAACAGAAATATAGTGAAAAATTTAACACTTGCGAGATCTTGTTGGGGCGCGCCATGTCTAAAATCTAACAACAGTCAACACTAAATAGCAATGTTGCAACTTGCAAATAACACATTATTTAACTAACAATATTGTCATGAAGATATGTAGTTTAGTTACACTGAATAATAAAAAAGAATTATAGAAAAGAATTATGTGAACCTATTATGATATAATTAACAAAAAATTTTATGGGTTTTAATACAAAATGTTGCTTTTATAATTCCTATTAACATAACTAGATGGCAGTAGTTATGTAGTATTTAATGAGCTTTCTGATTAGAGACATACTTTGACAAAACTATTATATTATTGAAATACAGATGACGCTAGTAGTACTAAAATATATATTATTATATTGCGTATCAATCATACATAACATACTAATTAAAATCATTCTTATGTCTTATTACTAGAACTGATTGCTTGTTCAAACTAATTTTCCTTTTGATACCTATAGTACTAAATTTTAAGTCACATTAAGTAGGTGTAATTAAACCCTAGCTGTAAATAAATTTTGTAACTAATTTTACATATTGTAATAATTTAATAAAGGTTATTGTTTTCTCGTTAATTGATATGATGTTACCAAATGGTTAATAATTCAGGTGAGACTGAACAGTAGGTATTATTCTACCCTTTGATTTCTCATCCCAATTAAAGCCTGGTTTAGCCGTGTATAAAATTTCTAATTGTTTCACATTATATAAAACCTCGTACCTAAAACGATTAGATATTATCTATATGGCAACAATAAATATATTTTTTTAATTTATACATTGTGATACCAACATTAGTGCAAAAATAAACGTTGATATGGCTGTACTAATTAAGTTAAGCATAGACAAATTTGTCACTGGATCACCTCGATCGATAGTAGACGAAGCCGCACCAGAAGCCGTACAAAGAGAACGACACACGACACAGCGTGTTCGAAATTTTAAAAAAGGTCGTGTTTTAATTAATATTTATACTTTTTACTTTTTTTAAAAATTGTTTTTGTCACTAACATGTTCCGAATAGGTTGTACATCTTTGAATATAAAATAATTTATACCGGAAAAACTAATTAATATTTAAGTATTTACAAACATTATGTATTCCCAATAGCTACCTATTGTGTAATATATTACCAGTATAGTTTAATAAGTGCCCTCAAAAGTATTCTACGATGTTATATAAGAATGTTTCTGTTACACATATAAAAATATTGTTGATTAAGTTATAAATAGCTCTAAACAATATCTATGATAATAGCAACACTCTGTACACCGGGACGGTGATGCATAGCACTATTTTTAAAGTTCTTTAATGAGATCTGTTAATGTACAGCCTTAGCCGAGTTGCATGTTCAATGTTTTTTATGTTATTGTTTTTGGGTTTCTCATTTAAATGTTTCATAAATTTCTAAACTCTATTTAGAGTATGGTTATTTGAGTTTCTTTATAAAATTATGTTGTTTTATTTAAAGAGGGCAGATTAATAAGGCCTCCATGGTTTCCTCACTCGATCGTTTAGGTACTATCTACTACTGATAAATCACAACTGCTGGTTTCTGCAACTATAAGAAAAAAACATGTATTTAGTGTACGACGTATTTATATAATTTTAAAATTTTCATATACTTAATAAAAATTAAGAAAGTAATATTTCCACTTCTATTGTTTACGTTTTTTAATCGTTCCTAATTTAATTGACTAAGCATATTTATAATTTATCAATAAAATCAAAAACAGTTGTAAATTGATTTATTTGGGAACTATCCTGTTCCTTGAGAATAGCAGTGCATTTACAACTGCCCATACCTATTTGCAAAATCAAGCGTTTGGTTTATCTATTTAAATTTCAATGTTGATTGTCAAACAAGTTATCTATCTATTTAAATTTCAATGTTGATTGTAAAAAAAATGTTAGCTTGTGCTAAAAGTACACAAAAATACGTTTTTAAGACAATATAAAGATAAAATTTTAAAAACACTTATTTTTCTTACAAATACTTTGTTTTTTCTTAAAAATATTTTTCTGCTCAAATAATTTTATACGTTTTTTCGTCAAAAAAGTTGGTAACACTAAATTTATAAGTGGTAAAAAATACAAGAAATATTAACCTTTACAGACTTTATCAATTATTATTTTCATGTGGTTTACTTTTATTTTAACCTCTGGGACCTATACATATGCAGCTGACGCATCGAACAAATTAAAATATACCTATACGTATTTAAATTTAAACTTTTACCTTGCGTCAAATATTCAAAATAAGTAATATTTGTTTATATATATATATTTAATACAACATTATTATTTACTAATAGTTTATTAAATAGTTACTGTGACTAATAGGAAGTTGTTCGAACAATTCAAGTCGTAGTGAATCACTAAGCGTCTGTAAATAAATAGATATCGATCAAAGCCTCCATGACAGTTGTCAAATATCAAAATATTTTATGCGCGCCTTTTTGTGACACGTCACATCCGTGTCTAGGTCTAGGGTTGTCACTTTTGAGTTTTTGTATTCATAGATAATTATTTTATTGGATTTTTTTTTACTTTTATTTCGTTGTTATTTAAATATATTGATTTATTTAGATGGTTGTACCTATATATTTTCATATCTAGTTTTGGGTAGGTAGGTATTAATAATAATTATTATTATGCCTAAATACAAAATATTAGACAATTGTAATTCTATTTATGCCTTTATGTTTGTGAAAGAAACTACCTTAAAGAATGTTCCTGCAATTTTTAAAAGATGGTTCCTAGGCTGCTTCAATTTTGTTAACGAGAGTTATAAAAAAATATTCATGGTAAGAAATTGTTTTAAAAGTACATATGTTTTAAACTGGGTTTTTACTCATAGTCCTTCTTTCGAGATTATAATTAATTTAGAGTTGTTGTTTGAGTTGAGTTGTTTTGTATTATAAATAAAAAAATATTTTATCACAAAATATACAAATCGACATTCAATTCAAAAGATATATGATTAAGGTCTCGAAGTAAAGTTCGTAGTTAATTTATTAAAATAAATCACCATTTATTATATTACTTACTAACTGTCAACCCTGCAATGCTCTACTTTCAATTCAAAAATCGAACGCGTCGCGGTGTCTATGGTGGACGTTTTATTTTTTCTAATTTCAAACATCGAATGGCAGCCGTATTTATCTTTTTTTAAGAATAATAGCATTGTTTGTGGACAAGATTGTCTATATCTCGATCGATAGGAATTTGTTTGTTTGTGCGTGACTGTGCGTTTGTGTGTTCGGTAGTTTGATAGGTGATAAGTTTTTGTGGCTCCTTCATGTTTTTATTAAATATTTTTCCGTTATAAAGATTTTATACTTAATATTAATCATTTGAGCTTATAAGGTTTTCCCATCAATTTTCTGATACACGCAACATCGCTTAACTTAAAAGCTGTTTAAGTACTAACAAATAGTCTAGTATCAATCGAATTACATAAGTCGCTAGGGTGGTGTTTAGCAAACCTAGGCATTAAGTGGATTACTGTAGGTCTAGGTACGTTTAAGGCTTTCTTTTAATACTATTAATAAGAACCGGTTTATACTGCTTTTATAATTAATTGAATGACATCCATACCGAATTGCAGGCAATATGTTACTGAATGAAATTGATTGATTGAATCGTTCTTTCTTAAATGGATGACGATTCAGTATGTTTTTTAATTTATTTTGATATGATTATTTGTTTATGCTATGACATAGGTATAGAAGGTAAAAATAAAAAGGAGTTTTCTATGAATAAAAAAAGTGTAAAGTTATGTTTTTAAAGTTACCTACATGTTAAGTTCGTTATTCGAATTAATGATAAAATTAGTATCAATAAATCCATCCACAATAAAGAGGATCATATATAAAATGCTAACTTCATCGAAGCTGATAGTGATATGGTAGATCAATTGGCAGAGCGACAGCACGGTTTCTTAGAGGACGCAGGTTCGAAACCTGCTCGTATCAATTAAATATCACTCTACATTTCTTTAAAATTTAAAACAGCTTAATATGACTAAACACTTTTATAGACCTTAATATCAATAATCCATAATAAAAGACGGTTATGTACAAAGTTACATACCTACCAATGCATAATATGTCGTGGGTGGCAGAAATTACGTTTTTTCATAATGCTCTTGTCAGACGAGACTAATCTCTCAACCGGTAATAATAATATATCTAATGGCGATATTTTAATCATTATTTTCGTTGAAAAACAGAATCACACGCTAAGCCATCCTGTCATCCAACAACTAATTTCAAATCGAAACGTCAAACCAAAGAGAAATATGACACTTGTCATTTTTTTTAATGAGTTCCTTCGTTTTCGGCCAGAGACGTCAAATTAGACGCCGTGTGTTCGATATTTAACACTTTGACACTGGCAGCTAATCCTCCCAACAATTATTTTTGTTTTTTTTAAGCCCTCGAGTGTCATGGCCATTGGAATAATCCTTTTAAACGTGCTCTTAGTGCATCATATTTCTTTGCGTTATAAAAAGTAATAGGAGACCTGGTATGCAGATAATCTTTATAAAACATTCAGTTATAATGTAGTCTTGCGAGTTTGGTTAATACTTAAAATTAAGATGATATTTTGGATTTTGTATTCAATGTACTGTAATTAGTCACTGAAACAAGACATATTTTCACTTAATTCCGTAAAATAGCTAAAGAAGATTACTTAAATATTTTGCTTTCATACATATAAATATAATTTATAAATACACCTGTGACTTCTAATTCTGATATAGTTTTTTTTTAAATAATATTAATAAACAAACTGTGATTGTATTATAGAAGTTTGATTTTATGCGTGATACGTGTGCGACATGTCCACCCGTGTCAAACATCAACTCCCAAGTGGTTACAACTTACAAAAATTACATATCATTGATAGACGATAACTATGTATCGCTATTCACTACAGGTGGCACTTGCACGCAATGACATTGACGTTTCCAATCACACCTTTTGAATTTGGAATCTTTTTGAATTACATAATGGTTATGGGAGTTCTTTTTTTTAAATTATGTTTCAGTGTGGCCAACTCTAAAATGCGTTTGTCGTGTAATCCTCGAGGGATATGGATTATTATTATTTTTTTATCAATATTTTTTAAAGTGTCCCCGATGGCGTGGGATATGGACTTTTTAGAATAGTCTTTATATATTTTTTGTAAGTTTGTGATATTCCTTATAATTATTAAGGGCGTTCGATCTATGATATTCAATTGCGTGTTCACTTTTTTATTCCGTCATGCAAAAAAAAGGTTTTAATATTACCTTTTTAATAACGATGATAATTTATTTGTTGTGACCACTGACCGCGATCTTAGAACAGTTAAATTAAACATTTAATTGAATTAAATTTCGCGAAGTGCAAATTGGATTATTTTTATGACACCATTTATATAGAAGTTTATAAACGTTTTATTACATAGATGCGGATTACTTTTGCATTTATAGGTACTAATGTCGGATATATTAAAAATACGTTTATTATTAAACTATAGTCATAGATGTATTTAATTTTACTATTACATACAGTATTTTAAATATATTTTGTTACAGTAAAGCACGTTTTATATTATTATTCTAACTTGATCTGGAATCTTGATCTCTAGTTGCAGGGTTGTGGCCTTCTTTTTAAAACACTTAAGAGTATGACTCATGAAGGAAGCAGAGGGGATTTAGGCATCCAGCTCACTCTCTTACACTCTAAATCGGGGTGTAACCATTCTTCTATTTAATAATAAGGGCCAGGGGGTATATGACTTATTATTAGACTATAATATGTAGATTACCTGAATCAAAAGAGAAGAACTCTTTAGTCCATTATTTTTTATAGATTGTTATTTTGTTATGATTTGATTATTATTATGTTTGACATTATTATTAAACGTATTTTACGATAAAAAACCAAGTAAATCTTATTATTTATAATTTCAAACTTAACCATGTCATACATTCATTCTATCGTGTTATTAAATGTTTCTTACATTCCATTAATAAAACCAAAACTCTAGCTGCACGGCTCTAAGAGGAAAGTACATGGAGATGAATATCTGTGTTCCGCAACAAACTAAATATTGATACCCTTTTGCTCATTCATTCAAAAATTGTACCTAGCCAGAGTTATATATTTAGGTTGATCTAAGTTAGTCATTCAGACCCTACGTTTTAGTTATAAAGATATCTAAATCCTACATGAGCAGAGCAGTCAAAGTTTATACTTCCGACATGATACTACCGAGATGGTACTATATTGGTGATACGTGATACTACAGAGATGATAATACCGATATAGGTAGTACTATAGAGAAGATATAGCAGAGATTATAATACAGAAATGAAACTACCGAGATGATATTACAGACTTGATACTGTTTCCTTAAGTTGTAATGGAACCTCGCGATCATCAGTCTGTTTCTCAAAAATTCTGTCTTGTCTGAGGAAATCTAATGATGTATTTTTGATCTATGGAATGTTCCAGAACTTTCAAATTGTGCGATTCTTTTCTCGATATCCTAACACTAAAATAGCGCTATTAAAACATAAAAAATATATTTTACCGCCATTCTAGTCGACTACATTCGTGTAGACTATTTTTTTGTTATTTTCGTTTTTAAATGAATGTGCCGTAATGGAAATATTTTAGTACTTTTTCGTTTTTGCTTTTTGTATTTTCACCTATGTAAAATGAACAATTCTTTGATTAGTTCTTACGAGCAAACACATTTATAGATAAAAAAATAACTATAGACTAAGGTTTTAGAAAAAGGGGTTATTTTAAAAAACCTTATTACAAATAATTTATTTATATAACATAGGTATTAAATTTGTTAATAAATCTATCTAATCCCAGATATTGAAGATATAAGACCTCTTTGTTTTAGATTTAACCTTATAACCTTTTTATGTTTATTTGTTTATGGTTGAATTTAAATATTTGTGGACATAATATAAATATTTACTAGGTTCAGTAATAAAAATGAATAAATAAATAATAAAGTACCACTAAAGAGTTCTTATATTAAGTATTTTTCATTTTAACGTCATATGGACTAAAAAGTTTTACATTTTATTACAGATTATTAATAGTTATAAATATAATATTATTAAATTGACCATGTTGCAAACTATTTCATAAAAAACGTGGGAACGTGTCTTGGATAATAAAATGTCTTTTGTCAGTAGAATGCAGTTCCGTTTGTGAAACCTCTTTTGTACGCAGGTGTATTTGTCTGTGATTTGTAAAGATGTCCAAAATGTTGTAAATCGTTACTTATTAATGTTATAATATATTAATTATTGAAATTTAATTTTAACTAATTATAAAATATTCAGGTACCTGTGTAAAATCAATATTAAAACGGCGGCCATTGCTTGATTCTAAATTTAAACGAGCGTTGGCGGCAAAAACCATAAACATTTTTTTTCCTTCTTCTTTGTGGCAGTATCCTGTCCTTTTCAGTCGGACCTTTTTAGTGAAGATATTTATTATGTATTCGGTCATGACCAGTAGCCGTTTTTAATTGTGAGTTATGGGGTTATGTTTTTTATATGTTTTTTTGTTATTTCCTGCCGGGAAGGTCACTTTTGTGGATTATTTATAATTTATCTCGTATTATAATTGGATTGGACATGGATTTCTAGTGGAATGTTGTTTTTTAAACGGATGCATTTCCTATAGAAATAATGTTTTTTTTGTAGCTACCTATACCTATGTATATTTCTATCCTTGATAAATTTTTCGACTTATCTTTGTCTCTGACCAAAGTAAAACATTATGAGTAGTTTATAAGTACGTAACCCGCCAGTCTGCAGTTTAGTAGCGCGGTTGAAATACCCTTTTGATATCAGCACCGAGGAATTTTGGCCACCATTTTTTTGCACACAGATTAAAACTTACCCAATAGTAAACATATTTACAGGAATATCATACGTGTGTCTACATGTATAAAGAGCATTTTCGTATAAAAATGCGATATTTTTTGACATTGTCTTCATAAAAAGAATCCAAATTAAACAGTATTTTGTGAACATCTGGCGATTAAGAAAAGGTAAGATAAAGTAAAAAAGTAACAAAAAACGTATGTATCCAATGGAGCGTGCTTCTTGAATACACGGACTGATTTTTAAACGGTTTTAACATTTGCGATAAAACCTTTGATAAATATGTAATAAATTTTTGTATGTAAGTCTGTTACTAATTTCTAATGTATTATAATTAACAAATTCGTGAAAGACATATTTCTTCACCTTGTCTTTTTTCTGTTTAAAACAAACAATCTTAATGTTCATTTTGGAACTAGTAAATAGGTAATGTTTAGCCAGGCAAAGATTATTGAAATTAATTTTATAGAGAATGAAAAAATAATCTAATGTAGGTAGTTGAATTTGAACCTGCAACCTCTGACCGACGTAATTTTTGAGGTTGGTTGGTTGGTTGGTTGGTTAAAAATGCTTATTATTTTATCTAATATCAGTAAAATCTAAATTCTATTAGTTTTGACAATAATCAATCTATCAACTAGACCTACAGCTAAAAAAAATATAAGTAGATACCTACCTACATAAATAAAAAAAATATATTTTTAATTTATTATAAAATATCAGTGAAAGTTGTGAAAACTGAAATGAAAACAGGGGATTTAGTTATTAATAATTAATAAAATTTTCGTATTAATTAGTAAATAATTACGGACAATACATTATAGAGAACCAAAATAATAAGGTTTGTTTATTTCCTGGAGTTACTACCTACTTTTATATTTAATTTTTCTTTCAATGCTGAAGATCATTATTTATTATTTCTAATTTGACTGTAATAAATTGTATTTATATATATGGAGACACAAACAAAAAACAAACACGCGCATGTATATTTTTGGTTCGATTTTCAAAATGCAATGATATATCCATTACATAATCAAAATAAAAGCCTAAAATCTATCAACAGTTATGAATTCTTAATAGTGGGAGCGTTGTGTGTTCTTTATTCAAAAGGGTCCATAGACAAAACATTCGATTATAGAGCAGATAGCATAGACAATTGAATGGCGCGTGGCGGGAAAGTGGCGCGCAAATTGAGTGCTCCAATTACGGTATCCAGTTCCATAGACCTTATAGAGGTTGGTGTTATTTATTACGTATATATGGACTTTTTTTACAATATATGACATATTACTAGTTGTTTTTTTTTTATTATTTGTTATAAGTGAAGATTTTAATAAAGTCTTATTGGGGTTGTTTTTTTATTATAGATGTATCTGATTTTCATTTTTATTATTATAAGTGTGATTTATGATGTTTAAGTAGATACTAGTTTGGTTTTATTTTTAATTTATAAACAAAGGAAGGCTTGAATCTACTGTTATGATTTCTTTTATATATCTTTTACCTACCTACTTATTTTTTTTAATAAATCCATCCTGTATACAGTCAACCGTATCTCGATCCCTTATTTGCAGTGGACACGTGACCTAAAATGGCGGGTCTCGAAAATCGAATAAATCAAGAGGATTGGCGGCTAATCGTCGGCCTCAGGCGAGAAAACATACACACTGATATAGTGAGCCCTTCATTTGTATAGTTTATTAATAGATATATAATGGATTCTTAATGTTTTTATTAAGATTTATAACACAGTCCACGTTCTCTAAGAGTTTGTGATTATATTTACTAAGAATTTAATTATGGTACTATACAACGAATCTACGATTTTAGACTAAAAAAAAATTTTGTAAAAAAATCTAAACTTTTGAAACAAAATAATTTTAAGATATTTTTTCTTTCAAAAAATAAACCTCTATAGTATCTAATATATATTGTTTTTTTTTAAGAAAATTAAATACTAAATAGTGCTAATAATAAAATATTCCTGTCTGTTGCCAAAATTAAATAAATAGCTTAAGTTAATTGGTTTTCAAAAAAATCAAAGATAATTATTTCATTTTAACAAATAACAAGGTTGATATTCAACCTATAAAAAAAATCACAAGCTCTCAATAATCGCTATGAATAAATAACTCCTGCTATATTAAAACCAATTTAAATTAAATTAAAAATACATGAACTGTACATATTATTTCATTAAAACGAAACGATTTTATAAATATTTATAACTAGTTGTAAATTAATGAAGTTAATACGTTGCTTACACCAACGTTTCTTTATAAAGGGATGCTAAATTGAAAAGTCGAGTTCCGTGTAATCGAATCGCGTCGCTCAATGGCGGCCCACATCAAAGTATTTTACATTTAATACGATAAATCGTTTGAAAATTACCAAACGCAGAATTGGCACTTCCCTAGCTTACACGGAAACGTCATTTGTTCATTATAAAGACGTCGCTTGCATTTCGTTTCAATATTGGAGGCGTTTTTTACCGCGATGTTAAATGTTTGTTTTGTGTTCCAAATTTTATTGTTCAAATAATTTGCCTGATGTTAAAAAATAACTGGACAATTTATGTTCTAAATTTGAATATTTAGGTTTTGAATTTATTGAAAAAGCTTTAAATGGCAAATAAATGTGTCCCAATAAGAAATAAGTATCTCTCAATTTGAATTCCAAATTTGAATTCCCAAAAATGTTAGCAAGGCGGTTTTATATAATGTCTTGGAACTTTTTGTAACTTTTAAGGGATAGGTTTGATTGCTAAGTAATAAGAAATTGAATTTCGTTTTCAAAGAAGCTCGTCGCCAAAGCGTTGAAATTCAATTTCCCGCCATGTTAGATTTAACCGCGTCCGAAAAGTAAATTTATTACATTATTCTCGCATGAGTTTTGTTTCAGGTCCCTCTTTGATCTCCATCTTGTTAACGGGATCTTAGATTGTCTCTTCATTTTATTTTTATTTTATTTATTATAGAATATTGCAAATTGATTGAAATTGAAATTATCAATGATTTAATGATTTGATTCGAAAACTTTAAATCTACCTAAAGTTAATAATTGCTTGAGCAAACTTGTCTTTAAGACGGTAATTTTACTATTACCATGTGTCTAAACTATTTATACTTCAATAAGTTTGTATGTTTGTTTGTTCTTAATATGTGTTAATATTTTGTTCCTACTGTGCGGGAAACTTTTCACTGTCAAAACCAAGCTCTACCTTGTAAATAAATAAACAAATATTTATAGATGTACCGATTAAATATTTTCAGAAAATGAAAAACTTATTGAAATTGAACCATACACTAGAAAATGAAAGCTCCACATAATTTTTATATTTCTTAAACAATTTTAACAACTAAGTTTTTTAAATGGAAACATGTATATTTTATAAAAATTAAAATGTAGAAAATAGTCTGATGACTCTCATAATCTTCCTATATTAGTATTTCACTTGTATTTTTAAAATCAACTAAACTTATCATTCACACTAAAAAAAAAATTAAAACAAATTAATTAATATTAAGATTAAAAAACTAATAAAAAACAAATTCCGAAACTAAAACACGAATTTTCTTCACGGATTAAAAAAAACCCTACAAAATATATAAATCCCTCTCAAAGCCCACCGAAGCAGAAGAAACACTTCCTTGCCAAATGTCCGATATATTTTCCCCTCCAAGGTCCTTACATGTTAAAGAATCCATAAATAATAGAGTTGACGCAGGGCTGTGTCCCCTCCCTAGCGCTCTCTTGTCTATGGTGCCTAATGCCCCCATTGTCTGTGGTACGGATTTATTATTCATTTTCCTAATACATCTGACGGTTATGAGTTTTCGATTGCGGTGAATGTTATTTGATATCCCTTGCTTGTTGCGTGCGTTTTTATTAAAACTTTTATTATATTTTATTTTTATATAATTTATATGTTTATCTTGAATTAATTTTTTATTTCTTTGAGCTAATATTTAGATGATTAGTTTTTTATTACTGTTTAAAATATTGATCAAATCTTTTCTCTTTTGCTATAACTCGAATCATTTTTCTGAGGAAATTAGAGATTTTCCAGAAATATGATAAAGTTATTATGCATGTTGACTCAGACAATAAGTTACAGCATCCGAAATGTGAATAAAATCTGTCCTTTAGTTATTATATGATCAACGAATAAACAAATAGACTTATATAACAAATATTGTTTACCTATTTAGCAACAATTATTTAAAAAAACCTAATAGAGATAGACGGACACAGTATTTTTTTAATAAGTACCTGTAAGTAATTTTATTATATTTGTACGTAACTATAGACTATGTTTTTGAGTGAGGTTCAAGTAGTTGGCGTCAATGCAATTTTCCTGATGCATTTTCTCTTGAACTAGTGAACCGCTTGTCATCTGGTGTTTTTTTTTGATAGCAGTAATATTATCGATGGTTTAGAAATAAAGAAGTCAGTAATCGGTCATGTACTTGGAAAATAATCACCGAAAAAAAAAATTGCTTAATGTAGGAATATGATAATTGAATCTGCGATCAAGTAATAACAGCCAGAATGTTTGTCAACCTATTACCGATATAAATATATAGACCCAGGAACTCGGTCCTTATAAGAAGGTAGGTATATTTATTTAAAACAAGCGTAACATTACTATAATAATTTATAGATAGGTACTTATTACTTTCAAACGACTACCTATATTTTTTCATTAAATTGTTGTTCAGAGATCACAAACACAATATTATACCTACCTCGTATTCTGTTAATTATGAGATTGAAAAAACAAAAACTACTTTAAATAATTCACACAATTACGTCCTTGAACTTTTTAATAATACCACAAAATGGCAGAGACAAGGCGCGAAACCACTTGTAGTTTTTAATAGTCGGGGCATTTGTTTGATTTACTTTCGACCGCCGAGTGTCGAGTGTCGAATGTCGAGTGTGGCGGCGCCTGCTGGCACGTTTATTAAATACACGACATGATACGCACTGAGAGAACACTTGAGCCACTCGCGGTCCGGGAGAATTTTAATTTGAATTTGGAATTTGTTGTATTAGAATACTTCATTTGAATGATTTTGGTATTTTCTTTTTAAAAATTGCAAACGTTAGGTTACATCTGAATTTAGAATTCGATGTTTTAGAACATCACATTTAAATTATTCTGATGTATTCTTTTTTGTTTTTTTTAATGATTATTATAGTTTTCGTGAGGTTACATTTGAATTTCGAATGCAATGTTTTAGAATACCTATTTCATTTGAATTATAATCAAGTTTAATTTTTAAAAATTGCAGACTTGAGGTTGGTTACGTTTGAATTTGGAATTCGATGTTTTACATTACCTACCTACCTACCTACATTTAAATTTTTAGGATGTGTGATGTGTCCTTCTCAGTTATTTTTTTTTAAATTATTGATATCTCAATTCAATTTCGAATTCGATGTTTTAAAATTTTTCATTTGATAATTTGTCTGTTTTGTTTTTAGTTTTATTTTAAAGATATTGCAGTATTGAACTTCGTATTCGATGTTTTAAAATACTTATTTCATTGCATGCATTCGGAGGTTACAGTTGAATTCGTTATTGGAATAGGTACCTAATTGGAATTTTGAACTCAAATTTTATTTAATTTTTTGGTGTTTGAAATTTTAATTGCATTTTTATTATGTACATGATATTTTGATGAATAGAACCTCATAATTTTATAAAGGAAAGAATTGTTTTTGACATAAATTTTATTTTCCTTTGTTTTACTTACATAACAAGATCTCGTAGCTATTTCAAAGTGAGTTAATTAAATATTAAAATCAGGTTAATCTTTTTAAAAAAAGATTTTTGTACATAAAATAAATATAATATCTTTTGTAAATAAAAAGATAAATGCTGTATCCATTTTAGTTGTCGTTATGAAAAAGAAAATTCTATAAAAGCACAAAATGTATAAAATATAGCCTCCATTTTGCAGCAATTTTTTTTTTCCTTTATTATAAATATGTCTCCCACCTCGCCTCTTCAATGGATAATTTTGTAAAAAATGTCTATGGAAATACATTTTGATTCGAACGGAAGAAACGAGTACCTTATATGTTAGTAGATATTATATGTATATAGTATATAGATATAGGGGACCAAGTCTCAAGTAATATATTCTTGGCGGCTATTCTGTGATTTCAGATTTCAGGTTAGTTTTATTTTAAGTTTTTTTTTGTTTTTTAAACGTTTTAGTATATCATAATATTATTTGATGTAGAGTTAATGATGATTCTTGGTGGTCGAAACTTATGTTGGGTTTTGATATTTTGTCTCTAATTTTTTTTTTTTATGTTAGGTAAATATAAAATCAGTTTGTTTTTTTTAAGTCAATTTGTTAAAGAAAAGATAGTTAAGCTAATTATAAATACCTTTCATCTTAAATGTAAATTAAAATAATATTTTATTTTCAAAATATTGTAAAAAAAATAATATACATAATATGAACGTTTAATTCTAGAATAGGTCTCGTTAGGCGCAGCAGCCCGGGGGCGGGGAGCGGCGTGCGGGCTGAAGATAAGCGGCTTAACGAAAGAGAAAGACAGATGACTAGGGTGTTCTTATATGTGGGAGTGAGAGAACAATAGTTTGCTATACACAGCTGCGAGTGTTGCTGCGTACAACCGGCATGTCATGTTTTGTCCAAAAAGGTTTTATAATTAATTTAATATCACTAAATATGAGTCGTATAGCTAAAGGCATAGAGTTGATTTTTCAATGTTTTTTGTGGGTGGTTGTATCTCCAGGGTTGCAACATTAAAATAAAAATAAATTTTCGAGGAATATCTACGGTAGTGAAGTTTGCTTGCTATAGGTATGTATGTAGTATGGCGCACAATTTACCGCGGCGTCTAAACAGATAATTTCAAGAGAACTTTAACCGACTCCACTAAAGATGGCGCTTTTTTTATTTTAATTATGTTTTAGTTTATTGTTTACATTTTTGGTTATTTTTTTTTATATATTTGTTAAATTAATATTAGATATAAAGTTTCATTGGTTTTCTTTATAAAATATTTAAAAAAGTATTCTAAGCATATAAAAAGTGAAACCAAAAACCAGATACAGATATCTAAAAACTAAAATACTTAACTCATAATAAAAACAAATTAAATTTTTAATCAATTTACGGGAACAAATTTTAGTTAGTTTTAAAATATGAACTCATTAAATAATTAATTACAGCTCTGAGTTTAAATAACATTAATTTTATGAATAATTTGGTTCAGATAATAACGTAATGGAAGTTAATTTATTATAACAAAGTTACTGTTTGTCTGTACGTGATAATCTGCAAAACTGTAGGTACTGAAACTGTAGCAAATTTCATGATATTTTCACGAATGGTCACACAAAGGTTAGAAACTTATGACGTTTTAAGAAAATTAATCGTAATATTAAAGACGATAATAGTTTTGTAAATCGTAAAAAAAATCTATTTCCCATTCAAGAAAAAACATTAATATAATAATGTCTTTAAAGTATAGAGTTAATTGATGTATTGCTCTATATATAGAGTTTCATAAAATATTTACAACATGAAACTCTTTAAAATACAAAATAATCATATACATAGGTACTTACCTACTAGGGCTGGCAACTTTTTTTGGCGAAAAGAACGTATTAAATTTTTGAAACAAAAAAAAAGAAAGAAAAAGTGTATTTTTGAAATTGTAAATAAATTAAATGGCTCTCTATTTCTATCTTTTCGCCACTTAAGATTCATTTCTGAAAAAAAAACTTTCAGTGTAAGCTGAACTGGCGGAAACAGATAGTAAATATTATTATCTTTTACATTTGGTAAGCTATCATATGCATTTTAAAGTAGGTACATATTGCCCTTTATGATCTGTACGTTTCTCTGAAAAATTCTTTATTATTCATTTTTCTTTGGAGCTCTTTTAGTCTTACTGATTCAGAATATAAATCGTCCATGTTAATATTCAATCTGTCTGGTAACATAGCTTTTGTAATTACTATTTTAAAATGTTCAAATTTAACCTCATTATTAAAGACATATTAGGGAGTATGGAAAGCCATCTTCGAAAGTTATCTTCGATCAGTAATTATAAATCGTTTCCAACATCTGTTCTAACTTATATGTTCAATAGTTAAGTATTTACTTATCCATAAATCCCATAATAAGTATTTTGCTCTATAGGTATATATCGCATTAGGTTGGAAATAAAGTATTATCACATACTTTATTTGTATGCAAGAGTATAAAGTATAATTACCAAATTAGTAATTAAGTATACCTAATACTTTATTATAAACTATGGTTGGCAATTTTTTTTCAAATATTTTGATCTATTAAGTAGATATTATTTTAAACAATAGGTACCTGCTAAAGCGAATGTTATTATATTTATTTATTTGTCTTCACCGTGAGTTTGTTTGTTTATTTACAAACTGACATGTTTTTATTTAGATGTTAGTTGAAGTGACGAAGGACAGATCACGAAAAAAATTTAAAAGGTAGGTAGTATTTAAATTATAACGAAAATGCCTTTACTAAAAAAATATGTTTTCGGTATAATGATACTAGATATAGGTATAGATATTTGTTAATAGTCCAAAAACACAATGCTACTATGTTATTAGTAGCTAGTATTTTAAATATTGTTAGTAGGACGTAACTACCTTTAGTATTATATTATTATTATTATTCTTTTCATCATCTTCCACAGCATCCTTTGTATCTTATCGGATCCCTCGTCCTCACTGACTGGTCTCAGTTGGACCAACTTTGATCTGAAGACGTGTTCCAAGACATTTTAATATTACTTTTTGTAGTATAATTGAAGATATCTCGTACTATTGAGTGTATTTTTTATTTTTATAAAATTTAACGTAAATATTTATATTGTTTTGTTTTTCAGAAACCATTCATTTACATCACTATATTTTCTAATGTCAATGTGCATTTTACGTGTATCTCTTATAATCTCCACCACTTCTTTTAGATAAACTTGTCTGTCATTTACCCAGTTCATTGTTTTTGGTTTAATTTAATCAATTTCTTTATATGACCTTATATAATACCTACCTAGATCATTACTTCTTCGCCCCTGTCTGTTCAATTGTTTAAGATAAATTAATAAGTAAAAATATATTAAGTATAAAAATGAATCACCTCAATAATATTTTTTATTCATCCTAAATCTCATTTTCTTCTACTCGTTTCTCTAGCGAGTAAGTACACGGAGAGAGCAAAAGCTTTATAACTGGCATTAAATACTTCAATGTAAAAAACAATAATAATAATAATAATAATAATAATATCAGGACAAATTACACAGATTGATCTAACCCCTAAGTAAGCAAATTATTTGCTTGTGTTAAGGGTGTTAGACAACGATACAAATACATAGAAATACACATATAAATACTGAAAATATAGCGTATCTGTTGTACCAAAAACCGTCACTGACGGTTCAATAAAAAAAAACTCCTTACAAATTACCCGCTGGGGCAATCTAAAGATTCTCTGAAAATTTGCTCAAAATCAGTCCCGTCGTTTTGGAGTCTGAAAATCATTTTTTGATTATCTTGTGTTTAACTCTATTTGTAATTTCCTTAATACGTAGGTAGGTACTCTGACGATAAATATTGAATTTCTAAGCTTCTCAAATATTCATTTACACCGGGTCAAAAGCATAGGGTTATTATACAAATTCTATGGTCAAAAGACTTTTGGAATTTGACACAGGTAAATAATACATATTGATATTTATTTTCTATAAATACTATTTTAATAACTAGTTGTTCCAATATATTTTATTGTAGGTATATTGTTAAGAAAAGTATAAATAGATAACAATATTTAATAAGTACCTATATTGCTCTTTAATTGATAATATTATTAAAATATTCTATTCTTAGTACATACAGTGTCTCTCCATTCTCAATGTTGGTCAATAATTTTATCAATGATACATGTTAGCTTGTGAAAAAATAGTATCTTGATCTGTAATTAATATTGAGTATTCTATAGATAATTGTAATTATTCTTATAAAAATAAGTAGTAAATTTGATTAAACGTAACGGTTATTTTGTGAAATTTTATAAAGTTTATATCAATTATTATTTTTAATGTATTTATAATATGTTAGTAATGTTGAATTATTAGAAAATGTTTTAGTTTATTTAGTAGTTCACTTTTGACTTCCGATTAAAGTGTCAAATTGTCATATTGTTAGTCAATAGAAGACTTGTAAATAAAATTTAATGAAGTTCTAAGATTTGTATAAAAGGACATCAGTCTTCATTGGGCGTTTAAGCAAATTCGTGTTCAGATCCATATGTATTGATAAGTGATAGTTATATAAACCAAGTGTTATTTATAAAAGTATAAAAGAATCAATTGATGAAGAAACCCTCTTCTATTTTGAAGTGTAAAATGTTTTACATACATTTGTTTTTGAAATTTTATTTCTTATATCTGCTTCTGGGATTTTGTTTGTTTTTAGTATATCTATTGATTATAATTAATCACATATTTGTAGTTTTTTTTTATTACCAGGTTAATACCATTTTAATACTTGTAGTTTTGAAAATAGTACGTAACTAAGCGTATAATTTTCATATTTCTAATCTATCTAGATTTCTATTCAGATAGTCCTATTTTCTTGCATTAGGTTATACTATTCTATAGTATGTATATATTTAGTACTAATACGTAAATATTTCGGTAATAAGATACCGACGGGAGGACACAGGTTCAAGGACAGGGTGAAGGACAGTTTTCATTATCAATACGATTAAAATGAATTTTAATACATTTTAGATATTTATTGTATATTTTATTATTATATCCATTCTCAAAATTCACATGTTATTAGATGTTAACAAACTGAATTATAACAATTAAGAATGATACTAAGTTTATATGCTTTATTATTTATAAGACAAGACAATCGTGTTCAAGAAAGAATATAAATAATCAATTAATTAGTAAATAGGTATTACCTACTAGATAATTTTATTTAACTTGCGAATAAACCTAGATCCAAGAATCCAAATGGAAAATTCTAGACGATGTATATATTGTTAACATTACCATATTTAAAAAGTATTAAAATGAAGACATTTTCAAACCAGACAATGCATAAAACATAAAATCAAAGAAACACAAGCCGTGTGTGTGTTGCGTGTCGGGTGACGCCGCAGGGCTTCTGTCGACGAACTATTGTGTTACCTAAGGAATTCTACACACGAGACGACTAGTATTACTTAGATATATATAATATATAAATCTGTCTGAACGTTTGTATTTATCAACTTATATTAATTCAATTGTTTTGTTTTCAAATTGTAAATAATATAGTTTCAGTTGCTACAGGCAAATGAAAAATATAATTTGGTCTTTTTATTAAGTAACTATTGCTGGTAGTTTTTTTGTATAATGGTCCATATAGTATTATAAGAAGCAAGTAACTATTTTCTTTGAATTTCATTTGTATTTTCTTGCTAATGTATATAAATGGTTTAAATATTGAGTGATCATTTTTGAGTTTGTTTGTCGCTGCATCGTGTTGGAACGTCTTGAACACTTTAGAGAGATTTTTCTTATAATTAAGTACTTATTAGATTTTTTTTGTGTGACCAAAGAAATATCTTATAAATTTACATTTCATTCAGACATACATACCTATTTAGTTATTAGTAATTATTATAGTATATTATAATACTATAAATATATATTATAATTGTATATAAAAAATAATTAATAAAATTGTTAATAAAATCACAAATAAATTTGTCTATATTATTGTTATTAACTATGTATACTAATACTGTATGTATGTTTGTCTGTTTGTCGCTCTTGTGTGGTCAGACTAATACTTGTAAGGTAGCGTCGCGTCGGTCGGAGGTGACAATCGATTTTATAATACCTCGTCAAGAAAATATACTTTATATTATCATATGAAATTAGTTATTTATCTATATTAATAGATCAAAATACTCGTTTATTATTAATATGTCACAAACCATTGAAGTGATTTACTATATTTTGGGTATAAAAAAAAATCTTAAAATCTTTAAGTAAGACAAATCATATTTTTATAAGGTTCAGCGAACTCAATAATGTAATAAAAATTTTTTTTGGTGGAAATAAGTAAAAGACATAAATGTATTTTATATGCATATATTCGGATTCAATAATTCAATAACTATCAATTATAATTATTATAACTTAAGTTAAAAAAAAATACACTGACTTTCGCCGCAAACACGTTACACTGCGTACTTACTTACTTAACTATGTCCAAGCATAATGCTCTAAAATTACCATTTTACATTATCTACAAATTCGTTAACAAAATGTAGTTTCTTGCAAAAAAAAACGGACGTCATATCAGTCTCCGTAACTGTTAAATAATCGATAAAACTAAGCCCGCTTTGATGCAACTATTATAAGTTCTATTTAACACTAATTTTGATCAAATAAAAATTTGAAAAATTGCATTTAATAAGACGATTTGACGAGCAAATACGTTTATTTATACTATTATAAATTATTTATAGTTACTGTACATTCGCACAAATATTCATAAGTGCTGAGAAAAGCACAAAAGAAAATGGCGTCCGCTGACGTCATCACTTAACAGACAGAATAATGAACACTTTTAATTTCTACACAATTTATTCCACATATACAATATTAGCACGCACATTTACAAATTTCATTAAAAATAAAAACTCTTATGATTTAATTATTTACAATATATTTACGCGATCCATGAAGCGTCGTCATAATAATATAAAATTATTAAATAAGTGATATGACTCAAGATTTAATAGCGAGAGGAAAGCATAGTTCTCGTTAAGACGCCATCTTTATTAGGCCTCGTTTTATTTCGTTGACAGAATCGTTAGATTTCCAAATTATATCTAGAAAAATTGTAAATCGGGACACCGGCGCGCGTCTGGATCACTTGGTAATAGTTTGATTACTGTTATCAGAGACAGAATGATCCAAACCCGCGCCGGAGACCAGACTATTAAGTTTAATATAAACGATTTATAGTAAGTTCATTTGCTCCGTAATTATTATTTGATATGTGCTACATTTCAGATAACATTCAGCGTCGTTCATCATTCGATCGAAAGTTCATCGAAAGATATGGAATATATGAAAGAAGTTGAAAATCAACCGAAATGCGAGAATAACGGAGACCGGAGCAAACGATCTTCTCATAAAGCGACTTGACGATAACCTAGAACGATCTAGACTATAACTACACCATATTGATTCCGTACTTCTCGGGGGCGAAGTATCCGTTCCCGGTATTCGAAAAGTTCGTTATCTGCGAGGCCTGCAGCATGCTGAGGTGGGGGGAGCCCTGCACCTGAGCGTCCGGGGACTCCGCCCCCCCGGAGAGGATGTTGTGGGAGGGCCAGGCGCCGGGCGGAGACGGGTTGCCGAAGGACACTTGGTTGTAGAGCTGGTTGCCGTTGGCCGACAGGTTGTGGGAGTGGTGGCCGCCGTGGGACTGGTTCACTGACGAACCGTTGAAGTATTCCATCTGTAAAGAATCATAGGGTAAATATTTTATTGAGATGAGATTTGGGAATCTAAATAAGGTTAGGTTATCTACCATGTACCGACCTGACTGGGGTAGTAGGGCGAGTTGTAGGCGCTCTGTCCGTATCCCTGGTGGTGATGTGAGCTGGAGTAGCTCCTGATGTAGTCGGATCCTCCTGGCCAGTGGAAGCTGTTGTAGGTGTCGGGATGATACACGTTCCCGGGCCCGTTGATGCTCTGAGGCGTGATGGGCGGCGAGGGGGTCGTCATGATGGACGAGTTGGACCCCAGCGGAGTCAGGTTACCCGTCAGGCGAGAGTTGTACTGGTCCTTCACTAAGTTGCTGCCGAACGACTTCTCCGAGTAGTCCACCTTCCCGGAGTAGTCCAATCGTTTCGGACTGTTGTAGAGCTCCTGCTTGGGAGTGACGCCGTAGTTGTGGACGTTCAGTCCGTCGGATGGAGACGAGTCCTTGCCGATTCTGAGAGCGTCGTTGGAGTAGTGGTGGGTGATGGATGTGAGGTTCTTGTTCAGTGGGGATGAGTCGTAGTTGGATGGCGCGGCTTCCTTCTTGCAGATTACGTTTATCGGCGGGCTGACTGAGGTCGTGGGAGTGGGGAGGTTCGGGGATGAAGTCGTTATGCTGTTGGTGGTGGTTAAGCTGGAGTTTGACGACGTTAGGGACTTTGATGTAGATATTTTTGTGGATGAACTCTTTATCGAGTTTGTGGATGATAACGCCTTGGATGAGGATGAAGATTTGCTGGATATCTGTGAGTTGGTTTGTTGCTGCAACTGTTGTCGACATTTCGCCCGACGGTTCTTGAACCAGACCTGTTGACAAACATCCGGTCTTAGTAAGAGAATATACACCTTTACACTCGTGAAAACCTTAGAAAACACTATACTACAGTATTGTTTTTTGCTGAAACTGTCCGTCGGAATTAAAAACCTCTTGTTTAGTAGTATTCGAAAAATATTATAAATTATCATAGTTGATAGTTTATTTATGAATCAATTAATCAATCATTGTCTTTATATAAAACATTTAATTTTAAATCGGTTTAACAGATCTGTTGAAACGACACGTGGCAATGCATTGCACGCATTACGGTAGGTATGTTTAACGACCTTGTGTGAAGCGAGTTTCAGAGATTTGTGGTTACCATCAGATTAACATTACAATCTAAACAATATTCATCAACTAAATTAATGCTTATAATTAACATTTGTGTATTGTTTCTAATTACATCCACAGTATTGATTATTAGCATTTGGTTATAATAAAAGCGAATTGCAACCATATAATTATTTCACAAAATGGCCGCCTGCATCTGTTACGAATCGAACCCATTCGTTTCATTCATTCTTTGCTCTTTTTCATAATAACTCATTTATTCATAACAATAGTGAGGGGACGGTAATCCCCGGCTCGTTTGTATACGCACGGATATTTGCTACTATTTCTATTGATGTAACTTTAGTATAAGACTAATAAATAAATTAATATTTACGAAATGGAACTGGATTGCACATTTAATAAACAATGCAGGAAATTTCAATTATAGTTATAACGAGACAATTAACTGTTATCTGTTCATCAACAAACCAATTATTCTGCCCCTCGAGTAGATTACATCAAGAGTGTACTAACGATCAAGATGGCGACTGTGATGAAGGAAAAATGAATTTAATCTGTTAAAGGGTAGATTTATGTAAAAAAATAAAAGTATTAAACGAGATTATATTTTCAAAATAAAACTTCAAAACAAATAAAGATACTAGTCATGTCAACGTCCCTTTAAACAATTAGGCTCAGATTAAATGATTCGATTTTCAAATTTCAAATTTGGAACGCATAATTCAATTGTGCTAATGCCCTATTCGTGTTGGTATAAATTGAACGTTTGAGTGAATCAGAGTTCAGTGAGGCGACGACTGGCGCCGGGAAAGCGTAATTTTTCTTTCGAGTTTCTGTGGATTATAGATCTTAAGTTAATTGAAACTCATGTTGCTTGTATTTATATTTTAAAATAGTCCATAATAGTTGTTTAAAAATATCTAAAACAAATACTTTTTGTCTCTTTTTTCTGAAACATTAAAAACTCAATATAGTGTTTTGGAAGATTTTCAAAATTGTAACATATCGTCAGATTTCATTTTCATTATTAATATTTATTGTTATAAATAGAGCCATTTTTTTAACAAATACTAGCTACTAATAACTACTTTTTTGACAAGTAGGTACTATAAGACATTTTAATAAAAGAAAAGTCAACATACCTGTACCCTGGACTCTGGCAGATTGATCTTCAGCGCCACCTCCTCTCTCATGAAGATGTCAGGGTACCTGGTCTTCCCGAACAGAGCTTCCAGTACATCCAGCTGAGCTCGAGTGAAAGTCGTTCGCTCTCTTCTTTGCTTCCTTGGGTTCACTCCTGAGAGAAAATTTAAAGCTTAGTAGGTAGTAAAAAAGGAATTGTTATTGAAAATTGATAATCGATCTGCAATCCGAGATAATTAACTCTAGATTGCTTTCTTTAAACTCAATTCGACAAAGTAGATGGAAAGTCCATATAGAACATCCGCCACCTCGTTTGAGGAGGAGATGAGAATTAAATATTAAGTAATATTTCTAGTATTAGTACCTCTTATTCATAACATAGTCCCAAGCCGAGTTGGTACCTTTTTAAGGTACCAACTCGGCTTGGGTAAGTATTTATACTTATATAATTTTTTAAATGTTACGTGCTTATAAAAAAATAAAATAAAAATAGTTTTTTTCTAATTTTGTCTGTTTGTTTGTATTAATTATATATTTATAACAATAAGTAGTATTTAAACATAGCAGTAATTAAACATGATATAATGATATAAAACAAAATCAATGAAGCTGAAATAGCCGTTGCTTCTAATAAATAGATTTATGTTGATGTATGTTTATAGATATTTTGAATCATTAATTTCATTTCATCTTTTCAATACTAAACTATAGATAGGTACTGAAAAGTAAGAAACGTTGGTTAAGTTTTCAAAAGAAGCCTAATAGATGTCAGCGACGTCCCGATAAAGACGATCATATATCTATAGACTGATAAATTAATAGAAACGATTAGCGACACAGTAGTTCAATTGGAAAAGCGACGGATCGGTTTCCCAGAGATCGCGAGTACAAATTCTGCACGTATCGATAATTTTTTAATTATCAATTGATTTTTAATTTTGGTTTTGATGGTTGATAATAATATTTATGATATGAACAAAGAAAGATAATTTTAATAATTTATATTATTAATTACATTTTATGAAACAAGGATGTTGTATCCTCAATAAAATACATAGTTTAATTTCAATACTCAGACAATGGCCGCCGAGGAAACTAATTTCTTGCGTCAGTTAATATCGTGTGAATATTTATATGACATTTAATAATCGATTCAGAACAGGTTTGATTTGAAATTACATTATAGGTAGGTATAACAAAAACTTATGAAAGATGCTATAAGTCTAACAGTTATAACAATACCTATATACTGCTTTAAATCTTTTATTAATAATTGGTTCTTAATTAATTATAAAATTAATAATGTTTCTACATTCATCATGAGAAGAGTATTTCTTAGACTAAATTATATCTGTAGCATTTAAAAGAATCTAGCATTCAAATGTCAATTGGAAGCTAAATAAAAATTCTGTTAATTACACCTGTTATATTAGTAAAACAAATAGGTATAAATACTTATTTTATCTAGATGTCGAATCCTACTATTTTAAACACATTTCCATATTGGCAACACTATCTAATATGACATACCAAACTTTCAAATAAAGATATGTTCAATGAATAGCTACAAACCTTCTGTCTGTTCTAATATATCATAGACAAAAATTAAAAAGAACCTCTTGTAATCCCTCTTAAATACTAGCAGCTATTTGTCATCACATTACATCTGTTTTAAAACAAAATGGCTGACAAGAATGTAAGATAATTTGATGAATTACTTGACAGATTGTTTGTTTTAATGTAATGGTTGTGACAGACTGTCTGTCTGCTTTCTGTTTTGTAGTTGTGTACTCGCCTTATTAATATTGTGGCCGAAAGTTCAATACAATTTAGAGAAAGTTTTTTTTATCTTGGATGCAACATGATGTTTGGATAAAAGATGTATTTTAAAATATAAAATGATAAATGTCCATTACTTACATAGCTCTATCAAAATTGACGCAGCCATGATAAAAATTTAAATATACTTAGATAGACATTATCTTAAAATATTAGGATTTCATAAAATATCCTAGTTAACTAAAAAAGCCTTACTTGTTCTGATATCACTGACATTATTTATAGATATTAAAAAAGATCACATTTTATAATAAAAAATCTATTCAAAGATCAATATTCAGGGGCGCGAATCGTTATTAGACTTCACAATCGCCCGCTCGCTTACGGATTAAAAATAAAATAATACAACATCCATTCGAAACGAGTCCGAATCGTTCCATTCAGACCATTCCAAACAAACATCATACGAACTGTCACATTACCTATCCATAGAAAAGTGAAAATAAATAGACATACATCTGCCTCTCTCCCACACACACTCCCCTGTGTGTCAGACAGAGACAGATGCATTCCAATTGTCATCGCCGACAATGGGGGTTCGAGCGCTAATCCTCATGACATAGCCTTTTCTTTTTTTCCCGCTCAGATATTATCTTCACGGGTGATTTCTGATATGGCTACTTTGTTTATATTCCTCTGCTGCTAATGGTACAGTCGTGTACTGATCTCGCTACACTGAGATAAAGGATTCAGTTATCTAATCTATGATTCAAGCAATATTTAAATTATAGATCTAAGTAGCATTACCATATTACGACACTTTCTTTTATTTATGCAAATATAGTGATTGTAAGATATTGACGTATAATACAGTATATATAATGATATATTGTTTGATGTAAAATAAAATAATAATCCGTCTTGTCATGAATAATTGACTAATTTACGTTCTTTTAGGAGTACTTTGAAATCCTATTTATTACATGATTTATTTATATAAGGCTTCAATATTTATTTCAAAGTTTTAATTATCATCTTGAACCACCTAATTAGCATCTAGCATCTAATTATCACACTGAACTGAGTCAAACGCCATTAAAATCACGCCACGCGACTCCCATCAACAAACCACAACCGGTACTTCTCTTATTATTTTCCCGTTTTTCACGGCGTTTGACCCTACATCCCTACGGATCTCTTTTAATGATGTGTAAAATATTTTAAGGGGAGAGCAGATGCGTACAGATAATTCAATAAAAACAACTTTATTGTCACCATCTAGTAGCTATTTTGGATCAGTAGCTGGCAACACGGAGCGGCGGGAACGTCAACTGTCAATTTGACAGCTTCAAAGGGGCCGTAATGGAGGCTCACGGATTTAAGATTGTTGTTTTAGTTGAGTTTGTTTTGGGAGGGTTGTTTGTGTCTAATTAGTTGTAAAAATCTATATGAAAACAGAGGCATCTCGTATCGTTGCGTCGATAATGATTCTTATTGGAAATAATTGAGATACAATATGCCTAACCAATAATATGGCTTGATAGTGTTAGTTAAATTGATTTTAATACAAAGTTTACAATCTCATTTAATTTCAGTGTTGCTGAAGCTTACTTACTGCTTACTTTTGAATGAATAAATTTATTAGCATATTACCTATTTCAAAGATATTTTACTAAGCTAAAAAACACATAATAATTATTTATAACTACTTATTATAAATTTACTATGGATGTTCGACACTTTCATTTTTAAAAATTCTTATAGATAAAAATGTATTTTTTGTAAATATATCATATTTTAAATTAAATATATTATAACAAATACGGTCCCGCAACAAACACCATGTAAGTGATGTATGTAAACTCATAGGGTGACTTAGTACATACATTTATTTTATACCAAAAGCTATATTTCAGCACCACCCAGAACGAGGGTTGGCAACATATAAATCATGTTAACACATAAATTCTAGCAGCAGCCCTGGGGGTTGTACTCGACAAGTTGTGACAGATTAGCGTTATGGACCCAACATCCGAATATCAGCTCTATTTACAGATATTAGAGCTGTAAATCTAATGTGTTCGGTCCCCTCAGGAATCAATGAGTTATTTTATTAGCATGATAATGTTGCCAGCGTTGCAGGGGCTAACCGAATTGTTGGTAAATTGAAATTTATCAAATAAATTATTGCAATGGAGAAGGGCGTTAAATATAATTGAATGATATTAGTTGGGTGTTGGGCGCCGCTTAGGAAACTGATAGTTAGGTAACTGTGTGAAGTTTATTACTAATTACTAATGTAAGTTGGTATGTTTTATTTATTTTAATCAAATTAAATTAAAGAAAATTAATTCTTTTACTACTAATATTAATGTATTTGTAATCGAGCCCCAAAAACCGTACCTTCACGGCTTACCAAGGAGTCATGGTGCCGGGAGTGCTGGGGATTAGACTGAGTGGGGCGAGATAAGAGGGACGTGGACCCATGGTATGGAGTTCACTTTGGGGGGTAGAATTTAGTGATGGGTTTTTAAATATTTTTAAAAACTTTTTTAATAAATATATACATATAATATAAAGGTTGGATAAGTTCATGTATTTAAGCAATATTTTAGTGTACACTATCAATCATAAAATAATCGTCTCTATTATAAAAAATAGGGAATCAAATACAAAATTAATTGTCTTATTGCAGTAATATTACACAAAAAACATTGTCTCTTAAAAAGCTACAATAAATAGGTATGTATTGCTCTAGTAAGTAATATATTATTAGTAGGCGGAGGACACACGAGGCGCGCACGCGTCTCTTATCAACTGTTCACACTTGAGAGTAAGCGATTCAGTTTTCATTGTACCAATAACTTATTGATTAAGGTATTACAACCACTGTGTTAACAGTGATATTTGATGGGGCTTAGATTCGATTCTTGACCGTAATAAATTCGAACATATTTGTATTGTTAATCGTATGTAGGTATCTTCTTCAGTATTTGTTCAGATTTGAAAAACTCTAAAAACCTAGATATTTAAAGGTATTTGATTTGTAACCCAATAACCTGTAGGTACCTACTGAAATGGTAGAGCTACAAATGTATCTATAGTTGTAAAGAATAAAATAATGTTAAGTAATAAAATTATTTAACTGATGAAATAGAAATAAAAGATAAATGAACCACTTTTTAAGTTATATCAAAAATCTTACCAATTATTACCAATAAATCTTCAAGAAAGTATATTTGTAAAACGGTATATTTGCTAGAATTTCTTACTGAAGAAATAAAATCAGCGCCTAAGTATACATTATAACCATTATTTTTCCTCACTTTCTTCCCACGAACACATTTAATCAAGGTACAATAAAATAATAAAAACACAACGCGCTTTGAGTCGTGAGTTTTATTCGCACCGTCGCCCGCCATTACGTGATATGTCACTTCACTATAACAAAACAAAATGGCGGATATTTTTTAAAACTTTTTCTATTACAGGGTTGTACATCAAATATTATATTAGATGCACTTTGTTTCCAACCAATATAACTATACCTAAGTACTTTCTATTACGATACTAGAAATTGATTTCTTAAGGGTTTTTATAAATAATATATATATAGTATAAATAATTCAAAATTATAATGCACTTATTTGTACATCAAAACAAAAATTTATACAAATATAAGACTTTTGTTACCAACCTGTTTATAAACAAAATATTTTGCCAGCCCTATTGTAAAGTATACAAAAAATATACCTAAATTTATACAGTGTGAAGTTAACAAATGAAGTATTTTAATGAACTAACATAGTTTTCCTTTTTCACACTTGCATTGTTATTATTGATATAATAGATATCCAATATTTTTTCTAGTAGGTAATAGTTTAAGGCGCGCGTCCACTCCGTCTTGTAGTTTGTTGTTTTAAGTCAAAGACGAGGATCTACTATTGTCACTCAAGTGGTTTGTTCCAGCCTTTATACTTTTTTAAAATATACAATATAAAAACTGTGTCAAGTAAATTTAATTGTAGCCACCAATAAAAGAAATATATAGGTAATAATGGAAATAATAAACTTTGTAATATCAAACCCTATTAGACGTTAGAAACTAAAGCAGGTGTTAAAGCATTTATAAAAAAAAAACAAGCTGACAACTGCATAAGTTGAAAAACTAGCGCGAACAGCAGAGCCCACTTACATAATTAACTCTTCATTCATTCAAGTACGTAATTCAAAAATCAAATTCATAAAATATAGCATAGTTTGAAAATGGAACATTCAAATATTGCAAAATTAAGAAAATCAAAAATGTACCTAATTTCAAAAATTTGAATTTGATGGAAGTTCATTTCACATTCAAATAATTTAAAATTGGAACGCGTCCTGGCGTGTCGGTCGGCACGTGTCCTTCCCACGTCAATATGTTTCGAGTGTTGGTTTTGTCCTCACCGTAATGGATACACTCGTGGTGTGAAAACAATGAGAAATAAACAGAAAATGTTTCTCTTAGGGCTTCTGTTATAATTATGTTTTTATCTAAAAAAATAAATACCTTCAATATAAAATTGTCATTCAATATAAAAAGTCTTTCCTTTGAAATATGTAATTGTTTTAAATAACTGCATATAACAAATTCATGATTTTGTATATTTTTAATAACAGGTAAAACTTATTCTTTATTAAGTATAAAGTGTAATATAAGCAATTCATATAAAAAACCTATCAGGAAGTAACTCAAGCCGCAAATGGTTTGCAAGTGTTGCCCTCGGCAAAAAACAACAAACAGTAAAGCGTTGTTGACTTTACAATTAGTTGGCAACACTTTTGGGGGAAGAAATGACTCCAGGGGTTAAGACTAACATCAACTTAAATCCATATACATATATACATTTTAAACTTAAAAAATACTTCAATATTTAATATTAGCAATAAACGATTTGAATATTTAGTATCTACGTAAAATAATTAACTTAAAAGCGATGCAAATTCAAAAAACCAAGAATGATCCAGAACAATTCCTATTACTAAAACCAACTAATCACATTCGAATTAGGAATTCAAAAACAACCAATCAAAACCACTCAAAGTTGCGTTTGTTTTGAGAACCCCGGAAAATCTCACCCCGCTGTGACAACAGTGTGCTAACTTTCACACACTCGATACAAGTGAATATATTATTATATAGTTTGTTTTAAATCACTTGGAAGTAACAATTGGTACCTTTTTTTTAAATATTAATATATTTTTTATTTGGTAGGTACATAAATATATATGTATAATATTTGGTAAATGATTTACAGGTTTTATATTTGATTTAAATCATAATTTTTTAAGTCAGTTTACAAGAGCTTTCTGTGGTTTTCTTTCATATTGTCTAGTTTGTTTTTATATGTACTTTTGTACTATTTTAATAATATTTTTCTCCAATTTTCAAAAATCATTTTATACTATAACAAGTTTAAATATATGTATTTTTATTATTAATTTTATAAGATAAGGACAATATTATTTCATAAAAAATTACACACAAATCAAGATTACTATGAGTGACACGATAGCTCAATTAACAGAGTCCCGGTTTAGTAGTAATAGTAGTAGGTTCAAGTAGCACTAACACTTCGTAAATCCAATTATAATGTATTTCATAATATATTTTTTTACTTTTATGTTTGTATATTAATTCCATAATTTTAATTTGTTTTGCAGAACCTTAGGTCTTATACAAATTAATTATCAAACCACCACTAGTCTAGAGTCTAGACTAGCTTCTAGTTAGACTGGAAAAAACATAAAAAAGTAAAAAAAATCTAAGTAAGAATTGCAAAGTATTATTTGAAACTACTTAAGTTGCATTTTTAATTTACTTTAAAAATAAAACTAGATTGTAACTATCGAATATTATATAACAAATTAAATTTCAAATGCTAAATATAAATTAGAATACAATAGATATCTCAATACTAATACAATACATCAATCTACATTATCAAAGTAGCAAAATCATTTAATGACATTCCACTGATACCAGCTGACACTGACACGAGCATTGCATTAAAGATAATAAAAAAAAACAAATATGGCCGACAAGATGGCGGCGACATCAAAGACGCCGGTAGCGGCTCGTTGGAATTTATAAAATGATAAATTTAATATTATTTATGACAGTGGAATAACATAGAGATGACGTACTCTATATTTAAAAAAATATTTTTTTATAAATATATAAATTAAAAATATTCATTTACAATCCTATTTTACATAACATTGACATGTTTTGAATTTGGGTCTTTATATTATGACTATCATTTGTATGAAGATTATTTAAATGGCGTATGTTTAATCTTAATATATATAAATTACGTGTCACGTTGTTTGTCCGCGATGGACTCCTAAACTACTTAACCGATTTCAATCAAATTTGCACACCGTGTGTAGTTTGATCCAACTTGAAACATAGGATAACTTACATCTTAATTTTAAGTCACAATATTATTTTATATCAAAATATTGTTATTTCGTTATTGGCCTTGATAAATTTACTTGCATTTTAAATTTTTTCCTTTACTTAGCGGTCGCGGGTTTTTTTAATTTTAATTTTATTTTTTCTAATACCGTGACTTCTTAGATAGTTTACTACAATGTAATAGGTATATCCAAAACCTTAGCAACCACAGCAACGCGTGGCCGAGTCTGCTAGTATTATAATATAATAAAGAATATTTGGTAAAAAAAAATAGACGTAACATTAATAAAAAAAAAATCGTAATTAAAAAAAAAATAAAATCATAAAATGTAGAAATAAAAAACATTTCAACCAGAGCAATATAGTATATAAGAAAAAAAATAATAGAAAACACTGATTTTTATAACATATTGAAGTCGTAAAAAATAAAATACTCATAAAGAGTTGCATCACCTTCCTACATTCCACTAACTCACCGACCCCAATACTGACTCATTATTCACAACGACTCAGATGGTTATATTAATATTACGTTTAACTAAAGTAAAGCGACGGAAAAAACTAACTTACTTATTATACAAGAAGCGTATTTTTATCAAAAAATCAAATTTAGGATCTGTATCCGGTATAATTATAAGCTATTTAATCAATTATAAGATATTAAAAATTACCAAAAAAACTACATATTTGATTAATATTGACCTCTCAAAAGTATCCAAATTATATTATATTTTATTTCTAATTCAGTGACAATAATGTTGGACACAATACAAGTACCTTAGCAAAATGATTTTGTTTTAAAATATACTACCAAAGTAAATATAATTATAAAATATTTTAAAAGTATTATATTAAATACTAATGAATATCAAATTAAACGACCTACTAACTAACTAAAGATTATCATTATTTTTGGAATTTATTTTGTGACAAATAATAACGTAACAATAATTATATTAATATGACTAAGTTAATTTGAAAAATGTTCAAAATCTAAGTACACTACACAACTTATTATTAATCAAAACTATTAATTATCATATTATAAACTATCATACTTTTTTTTCTATTGAATTTTATTTAAGGTTCAAAATAATTTTTGACTAGGTATACTAAATACGAATTGTAGGTTAGGAATAACAAAATAAATATGTTGATCTGATATTTTTCGAAATAAATGTTGATTTGAAGCTAAATTGTTTTATATTATTAAGCTTTATTCAACACATTGTTTATAGGATTTCTTTGACTTATAATATAACATAAACTTTTGTCTTTTAATTCTTTACAGTATCTATCATGTTGCCAAAAAATAGAAATACTCGAACCTAAAATATTCGGCACCAAAACCAAATAATTCGTCCGAATACTAATAGTTAAAAGGATGCCCAATATGCCGAATAAAGAACACTCATCGAATATTTAGCGCATATCTATAAAAAATATTAAAATCTGTATAAAAGATATACCTATAACTAATAATAAAAATAATCACTTAAATAACAATACTATCAAATGTTAACTCTTTCTGCTCTGCATTCATAGTAAGAATTACATCAAAATCTGACTAGTCGATAGTAGGTATTAGTAATCTAAAGTCCCAAATTAATAATATTCCAAGTGTCATTGACCCCTGAGGTGTCGTGTTTCGTCATCGATGTCTCACCCAACATGCCGCGAAGCCAAAAAACTACATAACCTATATTTGAGGAAACTGTTACCTCGGGCACTATTTATAACATTAACCGACTGATAAGAAGGAGGTTATCAATGACACTTGTGTGTATGTCTGTTTAATTTAGTATAACTATTAAGTAAGGCATACCTTGGAAACTCTTTTACTGGTTGTAGTGATTCTGTATTATATTAAGAATTTTCAATTTCTAAGTTACAAAAATGGTATCAGAATCTCTTCTAGGATTTCTACGGTTATTTCTTAAGTATGCAAATTCCCACAAATGTATGTATGTAAGTGTTTTCTAGAATATAAATCTACACCCGATTTCATAGAGAGACTTTTTATTGAATTAGGAATCATTTTAACCTTGCACTTAACATAAAAGTTTTATCAAAATCGGTTCAGTAAATAGTCTGTTAACTATACGATGACTGTTTCAATTTTCATGTAACTTTTGTTAATCGAAGTTTTCTTTAGATTTTCTAAATTTATTTATTCTATTGATAAATAGTCTATCTATATAAAAGACATCAACGATTCATCTCATCTTCTAACACATCACATCATCAGAATATAACTATTGGTAAAAAAATATATTAAACCTTGAAACCTTGTTTTATACCTTGAAAGCATATTTAAATCAAGTTTCATCAAAATCAGTTCAGCAGATGTTTATAAAAGTTATTACTATAATATTTATAAGTAAAAAAAATATAATGTACGAAAGTTGTACATAAAATGAACTATAATGAGAATCTTTTAAAGGTGTTCAATCAATTTCATCAAATTCGAAACATTCGTTTACGAAAACATAAATACTACATATATTTAACATATCGGAGTTTGTTACTTATTGAGGAAGGTTGTAACTTATAAGGCATAACCTTTATAAGCACTGAATATTAGAGTGTAATATAAATAAATATTAGTGGAAAAAAATATGTAAAATACGGATAATATTATTTTTTCAGGTACCTTCAGTGAACTAATGTATCAAGGAGGTATGTTCGATGTGGTCTAGAAGAGACGAAGTTAAAAGCTATAGTTAATAAAAATAATTATAGAGAACTGTGACCGAGTGACAAGTAAATCCCCTCTTTTGAAAATACCCTCTTTTCTATATAAGAGATTAAAAAAAAACAATTCTGACAACAAAAAAGATAAAAAGAACAGCTGCCATGAATGAGAGAGGGAGATGTGTTAGAACGGGACAGACAATGAAAATTACAGGAGGTTGTTTATACTATAAATAATATAATATAAAGCGCTGAAAAATATGTATACATATATATTATACATACACTTTTGTAGAAAGTAAAAATATACAACGTTATATTTTTTTTATTTCATTGAAAAAATGCAATTATTAGTTAAAAACTAGTATATTGACAAAAAAATCTTAATCCGAAGAAAAAACTTACCTGAACTAACAAGAAAAATTATCAACCCTTTTTGGAATTAAGTTTTTGCATTTTTTTTTTAATTTCCACATTATGAAGATAACAATAGTTTATTATTTGTTATTAAGAAAATATAAACTAAACAACTTTTATATAAGAATATAAATATTTGTTAACAAATTTTGTTAAAATTTAAATTAATTATTATAATATCATTCAGTTCATTTAATTACATTTAAAAATTTACATATTTTTCTAATTGTGCGAGTTTGTTTGTAGTATTATTCAAAGTTACAAATAATTAAAATAATATAAACAAAAAAATGTAGCGTCCAAATTGTATTCTTTAAAAAAAGTAATTGTGACGAAAAAAACTATAAACAATAGTTTCGTATATATGTATGTCTGTTCGTTAGTTCACATATAATGTTAAATTTATCTAAAGGATTTTTAAGTAATTTCGTTTAATTGTAAAGTTGAAAAAGACAATCTGTTTGGTTCACAAATAAAGCTAAAACAAACTATAATTTTAATGTAGTTTGCTAAAAAAAATCATTCCGACGGAAAACAAAATTGTTTATAATTGTAACAAAACATTGATTTGTTAATATTTTATTATTATAGAAGAGTTATAAAAATAAAAATTATTTATTTATCATTTGATTTTGTTAAAAAAATCCATCCAAAAAATATTTTAAAGGATTTTGTTTTACTGTGTTCATAAATATCAGAAGCTTGTATGTAAGGACATTTGAAGAAAATAAGCAATTTGTATGAAATTGTATGAAAATCTTATTACATTTAAAGATTAATTTTAAAATCTACACATACAATGTCTATGGAAATTGTTACACATTTGCTCGTCTGTCCGTATTCCTAACAGACAAATATCATGATTATTAATATGTATTGTTACAATTCTGCCAGAATTTGATTATATAGACCAAAACAATTAAATAGCCTTCGAAAGGCTTTATTATTATATTGGAAACATTTCTTGTAACTACAATTTAATATTAATAATTATAATAAAAACGGCCAATTGATACAGAGTTCGATGCTTTTGTTGGTCTGTGTTATATACATATATAATACTGACTCATTATGTCTAACCTTTAGATCTAGGACTTAGGAGACTGACATTCTCTACCTAGTATTTTGATCAAGTAATAATTTGGGTATTTTATAAATTATATTTTAAGGTCTATTGGCTTTTAAATGTTTATTTAAATCTCTGTTTGGAAATATATAACACGTATAGCCTTGTTAAATTATATTTTATGTATAATGAATAATAAACCAATAGAGGCAAGGATTCGAACCCGCGACCGGGAAAGCGGGCTGGATAATTTTCTAATCTATATTTTTTTAAACGTTGCACATGTTTAATTTATTATTAGGAGTATAGCTACTGTTTCAGTATTTTTACCAAGCTTCGCAGAAATTAGCATGTAATAATTTACTATATTATATTCTATAAAAAACAAATAAAGTTTATTTGTTTAAGCACTAGCCTGGGGAACTGTCAGTTTTATTTAGAGAATATTATTGTACTTGATAAAATATTTATTTAAGAAGAATATAATTTATATCATACGAAGATAACATTATATAGATAATTGTTATTAATATATATCTTAAACTAGAATCCAAATTTGTAAATATCTAATTTGTTTTACTTATCAATTATGACTGACTCATTATTCAATATTAGGAATTTAATTTAATAATTAAGTAAAAAGAGTGCCCATGAAGCTTCTTCTAAAGTAAAGTTCGACGTTTCATAAGTGAAAGTTTAATTGAAATACTTAGACATGTCTGTCTGTCTGTGGCAGTGTCTGTACCTAAATACTGAATTATACGCCCGGAATCTTAGAAACTGTTGGAGATAGATAACTAATTAACTGAATTACTGATAAACATATATCATCATTCTGTTAATTACTGTTGGATAGTAATCCATATTATGGAAATAGTTTGATTAAAATGTGTACTCATAAAATTTGAGATATATTATCTTAATAATATAACAATGTTTTGATGTCCTGAAAATATACTATAAAAAAGTAATTGGCTAAAGTAAAATTGTGTTTTTTTTTTATATAAATATAGAATGAAAAATAAACCGACACAGAGAAGGATTCGATTTCGCAACTACTGGGCAACCGTCCCGTCGCTCTACCAACTGAGCTACCGTATCGCGATACCGAATCCCTGTCCGTATCGGTTTATTTTTCATTCTATATTTATATAAATTTAAGTAAGCCTAACATGGCTATACATGTTTATAGATATTTTCAAACATGAAACTGTGTTTCTGAGCTTTTTTTGAAAAATGAGTTTTGTATTTTATTTTTAAAAGTAGTGTAACTTGAAGTGTACTGACTACGTCTTGTACTAACTAACTAATTTATATTATATAGTAAAATAGTATATTCCTTGAAGTGTAATATGGTTTGGAGAAATTTCATACTATTTTCAAAAGATTTTTAGAGAATATAATGTACCTAACTAGGTATATAAATCTATTTATATTGTTACACATATTATCATTTGGAAATAAATGAATGTTACAGTTGTTTATTCAGACTCAATAATTTATTGAATTACCGAAATAATGGAGGCTGCGTACTGCGTATTATTTCTTTCTTTGTTTTAGGCAGCTACCTACTGTATTTTATATAAAGTTTATCATTAAAGCAGCTACTGTATTTAATATTAAGTTTATCATTAAAGTTGCATCAAAATACTACAATAAATACATCAAACTACATCAGTAGTAGCAAAATTTTATATTAAATTTATCATTAAAGCAGCTACTGTATATTATATTAAGTTTATCATTAAAGTTGCATCAAAATACTACAATAAATACATCAAACTACATCAGTAGTAGCAAAATTTTATATTAAATTTATCATTAAAGCAGCTACTGTATATTATATTTTGTCATTAAAGCAGCTACTGTATTTTATATTAAATTTATCATTAAAGCAGCTACTGTATATTATATTAAGTTTATCATTAAAGTTGCATCAAATTACTACAATAAATATGTACATCAAACTACATCAGTAGTAGCAAAATTTTATATTAAATTAATCATTAAAGCAGCAACTGTATATTATATTAAGTTTGTCATTAAAGCAGCTACTGTATTTTATATTAAGTTTATCATTAAAGTAGGTATGTATTTCTGATATTAAGTTTGAAGGTTACAGACGACATTTTTTTTTAAATTATTCTGTCTCTGTTCTCTTTCTCTTTATAAGCTCAATGACGTCATTACCTATCTATAAGATAACAGAGTTAAAAATAACGTTTATCAATATAAAATATATTTTTCAAATAAATAATTTCTTATCTGATTGTGTTCAATTTAAATAAAAAAATAAATGTTATTATTTTATAGATAATTCTGATAGTATCGATGTATTCGGTAGTGTTGTAGCCACTAGTGTTGTGCAGGTCTCATTTAAGTAAACTATTTTTTTCTCCTGACGTTCTGATGGTAGGTGGTACCGTCGGAGTTAGACATTTGTAAATATAGACTCACTAGTAGATGGGAACGGGAGGTCAACTCTTCCGGCTACAAAACAAAGTTTAGTTAAAACAAGTAAGAAACCATTTTATGGTGGTCTTCATTCTCGTATTCGAATCAGCCTACGCACAGTCAATGAATATTAATTTAAAATATAAATCCTAACAATAATCCTAATATAAAGCATTTTTTGATACAAATTTTTATCCCCTATTACTCCCCTGAGGAAAGGAATTTGATAAACTACGTCATGAAGAAACTACAATCAAAATTATGCTTCGATTATGCGGTTTAAATTAAGATTATTAGATCTAATAGTCAGTTAATACTAATCTACATATCTAAGACTAGTAGTGGTCTGTAACTCGTTGATGATAATCTAAAGTTAAGTGCTTGATACTTTAGTTTAGAACTATTTATTGAACTTAGTATTTATATACTAACATTTGTTCAATCTATTGTATAAGTTATATATTTAATATAATAAATTATAAAAAATCTGTTATCTATAATTTTATTGATATAGTTTTGTAGTTTAGTAGATTATCCTCTACATACAAAGACACATACCAACTAACAAATGTAGATAGAAGACATAGATTAAAAAAATCTTAAAAATAAAAGATTATCAAAATGTTTAAAGACGAAAAAAATTGTGTCTGATATAACGTTGAACTTAGTGAAGTAATTAAAACAAGTAACAAGGGGCGGGGGTTGGGGGTCGGGGAGGGTTGGGGGTTGGGGTTCGTAAGCGGCTTATAAGGGGGATGTTTTCATTATTCCTAAGGATGTCTTCTTACGTTGTAAATTATGCAATTGTATGTTTTAGGCTACATTATTTTTTGGGTATATTTTAGTTATTTAATGGAATATTTTAATTTTTTATCTGTTCTTTGTTGAAATTAGTATAATTATGTCGTTTTGGGTTATTTTTACTAATAAAGCTATAATTAATAACATTAATTTTTATTATATATTCAATGTTAATTATATATAAAAGGATATGACACAATCACAATAAAATATCCTGTGTGGGTATCGAACCCACAACCTTTAGATCAGTAATCCAAATCACTAACCACTACACCAACAGGTCATCTATCCTAATGTATATGTATTACATATTTCCCTCTCATCAGTTATTCAGGATGCATACCTTGAGGGAATCCCACAGCCTCTAGTCCGTGGTGCGTGAGTCCGAAGGGGCCGAGCCCGCCCAGCCCCGGTCCCATGCCCATGTGGTGGGCTCCGGAGTGGGCGTACGGGTTCTGGGACAGCGGGGACGGCTGCTTCAGGTAGTGGAAGTAGTGGTGTAATGGCGTTGCGGAGTGGGCCTGTGGGGTCGGGGTGTTGGGGGTCGTCGAGTTCGTCAACAGCGCCATCTTGTCCGTTCAGTCACCGCGTGCGACACATCCTGGGGGTTAGTGCGGTTGGCTCGACATTGTTGGGGCTGAAACAAAAAATAAAAAATAAACGACCATAAAACTACCTAAAAGACAAAAAATACTTAGAGATAAGCCTTTTCGATAAAATATACATCGTTTTTATAATCAGAAGTATTTAAAAAACTAAAATTTTAATGAACTTGTTTTAGAAAGGACAGCAACATGGCGGAGTTATTGAAAATAATTTTAATGTACAATATTATTGAACTTAACACTAAGCAGCAGGTTTACAATGACTCAATAGATATAATTAAACAAACCCATCAGTAGATATTAACAACATCGATCACGACCCAGATAAGATAAAAAAAGATAGAAAAAATATCATAGCTATTAAAAATATATTCTCAATTGCACAAGTCATAAGTAATTATAAGGGCCGTCAATCTTTTTTGCAACAATTATAAGATATTTTACAATTATTTGCAATTATCGAGCATAAAAGAAAATTTTCCGCGCCATTGCAGTCCGTACACAAGTCAAATGGAATACCAAATTCGAAATTCGTTACGACCCAAGCGCGGATTCTTTTATTTGTTAAGTTGGTAGTTTTTTTTAATGTTGGTAATGTTTTTTCATGTTCGTAGGTACATGTTTACTGACATTTTGTCACGTTTATTTTTTTTCTGTTACCTGAGTTCTTGCAAATTGAGGACTATGATAGTTATTGTGCTGTGAGATGGGTATCAATGTGATGACGTGAAATGTAGGCGCGGGTTTTTTTTCTTTGATATCCCAATATAATAGATTTGTATATTGATGTGAGATAGAGGTGCAATAGAATATACACGAAAGACTAAGTTTGGCTACGGATTTACCAACTTTATAAGAGTTGTTAAGATAACTCAAATAAGTAATTTATTTTTTATCAATTTTTAGTTATAAAGATTAATATTACATTCGATATTGAGTTATCAGTGATAACCGAACTATGGTTTCCGTTTGTAAGAAGCTATCTAATGTCGCCATAATCTATGATTGTAGATCAATTATTAGCTTCGTCTGATTAAACAGATAGAGTGTAGTTATGAGTAACTTTTAAAATCATATTTAGGATATTATAAATAGATTACTAATAACAGAAGTTTCGCACTACAAAAGTATAAAAACGTATAAACATTTTGTATAATTTGATGACATTTCAAATATATTTGTAATATGTCAAATATTCTAAATTCTAAATCAGAATATTTGAATTCGGAATGTTATTTTCGTCAACTGACTCATAAGACTCTGATGACAAATTGCAAAAAAATCAAACACTTTCATTTACATTTTCTTAAACATTTTGACGACAAAAGATCTTCTAAGAAACCACGATTCCACCTTCAAGTCAACAAAAGATTATCCAAAAACCATAGATAAGGATAGGGATCAGTATTAAAAATTTCAACCGTCTTCAATTATGAACTCTATAGGATACAAATAAGGCACATATTCGTTTGTGGAAGTTTATTTTTATTTTCTTCAAAGTTACCGGCAATCCAAAGGTGTTCAATTGTGTAACGTATTAGCGGCTGGAGGAGTCCCGCGTCACTGAGTTTTACAGATAAAATTAGCAAACTTGAAGTTTTTTTTCAACAAGACCTCCCATTTAGAAGAATGTAATGCTTTTTATACTTCGCAAGAAGTTTGCATTTTAATGGACTGTTACTTGGGTAACTTAACAGAATAGTGCACTTAGGTAAGGTAACACTTAGGTAAAGTGTATTAGGCCTGAGGTATATTTATTCTGTACATACAAATATCCATAGATACTAGCATCCCTCTCATTGGGTAAATAGATATAGCGTAATGCCAGAAGTCAGGTTCACTTGAATCATGACCACGTCTTCCGCTTCTTCGAAATTGTTGTCTGTAATATAATTTTAATATAAAACCTACAATATTGTTTCTCAGATGTATATATATAGTTTTGTTAGTAACATGTTCATATGTTTCAATATATATATTTTTTGGTTAATAAAAATGATACGAGCTCTGTATGATACTACTGTATCTAGAATTGATCAGATTTGAAAAGTTACTTTAGTTTCTAAACAACACTGTGCTTACAATATTCTATATATTTTGTATTAAAATTGTTATATAAGCTAATTAATAAACGGAGTTAGAATCAACAGAGTTTGTTGTCTGTTCTTTACGGACCTACTCTTTAGAACCGTGTAACTCGAGAATGCTTAAATAACATAAAAAGTCTATTTGGGTAAATGTTATTTTTTTAAAAGTAATATACCTATGTTCCTTTTAATTTATGTTATAAGTATTCTAAGAGTTCAAATATTATATAAAACAAAAATTGTCTTCATAGGTAGGTACCATCTCTATTCTAATGTATCTAAATACAACATCAAACCGCATACAAAAACTGACATCTTTAGTCCCGACAAATGGTTACTGAGAATTAAAAAAACTATTATGTGGGTAGTTAATAGAGTCTTCCGATGCGTGAAATTTGTCACAAAACGACCCGAACCGCCTGGAATTAACCATTGTCAAAATATGGGGTGTAAATGGGGTATTTGTGGCAGAATTAAAAAGTAATTAATAATATGTCTACATGAATGATTTAATATTTGTGAAAAATATTATAAGTTGTGTGAAACCTACAATTAATTTTTAACTAGGGTTATAATTAATGATTACTAGAGCTCTCTTTTCCTCCCACCTTTTGTGAGTGAGACATGTCGTTATATACACTTTTCTTACAATTCTCGGTCTAGGACCAAAACCCGCTCCCGTCGCCTCATTGACGAACTGTCGTCCTCAAATAAAACCGAATCATTCTAAATTCACCAAATAAATAATCCAAAACGTTAATATTTTTTATTTTTTGACACAAACAATAAAAAATAATAAATCATTCTCTGTCAATGTTGCCAACTGTTCAAACAGAATGGCGGGAGATTGTTTGCAGTGTTATTATTAATGGCGTTCATTGGTTCACAAACACGGTCTATTGACGGTTGTGTATCAATTTGTACAAAGGAGCAGAATTATAGGGCGTTTTGGTGATCAAAATTAAATTATATTGAAACGCCTCTAAGTGAAGTTAGGTTTGATTTAATAATTACCATCTAACTATGCTATAGTATTTTTTTTCTGAATTTAAATTTGGAATACGTTTTATATATTCTTAACTTGAATCTATTTCCCGCGATGTCAGTTTGGATGAAAGCAGGTTGCAAGTAATTGAAATACAAGGTGGGAATGGAGCCGAAGGTCATTTGAAAACCTATGCGTGTTTTGATTTCTACGAAATAATATTTAATTCTCGACTGATAGGCATTATTAGATGAACTTGCTGCTTGTAAGCCGAGGCTGTTAACACTAATAAAATTACAATTCATATAAACACTATCAGGAGTTAAACAATCTTATTGATAGAGATGAAAATTTTGTCGAGGAAAGATACAGAGATATCCTCTTTACATCAGTAAAGAGGATATCTCTGTATCTTTCCTCTTTCTCGTTTTCCTCGTTTCTTCATCAGAAGAAGGTATAAAGATTTCATCAACTAATCAAACTCTTGAATATGTACAGTGGTGTTACCAGCCAGACTTCACCTAGGTCTTAAAGGAAGAACTACCCACGCCTGTTCGACTTTATAAGAGCTAACTAATACTGGCCCTCGTCTCAATTTAAACTCTTTGAAATACAAATTATGGTCAGTTTTAGAGGACATGGTCTGAAATGAAACATTAACATTGAGTCTCTAGAGAAATCTCTGGAGGAAGCATTGGCCTTTTTTTTATTGGAAGCAAAGCAAATACTTGGATATGAGACCCAAGATATTATAGGATATATATATACTTTTAATGTCAATTTCATAAAATAAATGCATCTCCACTTGTATCTAATCTTGCAGTCGGATTACAGTTGAAGATACCTGAGGTCCAGAAACCCCAGAAGGTTCTTGATGACCAAAACATGTAAGCCAAAACAAGCCGGATTCACAATATAGGTACATACCTATATATATATATATAAAAGTTTACTGTAAAAATCGTCTAAAGATTTAAAAAGGAAGAAGCTTAAATATTTAATATTTTTGATAAGGACACAGATATAATAAAACCAAACAAACACACAATGTTGCTAGTACAATAGTTGGCGCTGCGCCCTCCGACCGCAGCCCTATAACAGTCCATTAGTTAGTCCCAGGGGAGCGGGAAGTATTAGCGCTTATAGGTTGGTAGTGAGTGAGTGAATGATAATTAATAAGAAATTAAATGAATGGAGGGATTGAGACTTTTAGATTTGAAAATTGATATATTCAATCAATGCAGTTTAACTTGAGACTTTATAAAGAGTTTTAAATTTATTAAAAATATGTTAGAAAGCATACTATGTTTCAAATAAATTGTTATTTTGTACAAAAACTTTTGAGCATTATGAGAATTTAGTAGAACCTTACTTAAATAAATACGTTTACTGGAAATCAATACTATATTATATAATACTAGAATTATAAAATATAGTATTAAAGATGTTAGAAGAGATTAAAGATAATTCAAAATCCGCTTCTCCTCACAACATGTACCAGACCACGTGTTCCCGAGTAATGAGGCGATAGAGTTACCTCCCACGTGTTCCTCTTATTGTGTTTATCGCGAGGGTTTCCTCCCATGGGAGAGAGTACTGTAATGAATGTTTAAGATGTTATTTGGATTACATACGGAATTAATTATATTTTGAATGGAAAAAATATCATTCATTCAATTACAATTTGCAATATTAATGGTATTCATTCGTTCGATTTAGTGATTATGGACGACATTGAATTCGTTTGGATATTATAAAGAAAATACTATCAATAGAGACATTTGTATTCATTCACGAGCTGTCAAAAATTTAACAATGTAGTTATTTAGTTTCGGATGTTAGGTTAAGAAAACAAACACAGACAAACACACGTGTCCTCTTGAATGTGGCGATTTTTATGGTTTAAGGTGAAGTCCTAAATATACTTAGATTTAGTTATTAGACTGGACTATAGATAACTGTAGTGTCTGTCTAGGATACATAGATAGTTATTTATATGAGATTGTTGATAAAAATATCTGACGTTTGGAACACTGGGTTTTTTATTACGTCAAGGTTAAGAATCTTCACTCATTATTTGATTGCGGTTTGACAGAATGAGGTTTTGTTACAAGTTTTTGTTAATCAGATACCTATATAACAATAATTATCAAAATCATTTTTGAGCGAGGCTTATGTATTTGGCATCAATGCGATCTCCCAGATGCTTCTTATCCCAAACAGATCCTTCTTGTCTTGTATGACATTTCCTCAAGAGTCAAGAAGAGGTGAAATGAAAAAAGAATGAATGATTGAATGAATACAATTAATTCTATGGTAATTCAATCTCGCTCTTATATAGTAGATAATTAGATATGAACTTTATCAATTAATTATCCAAGAAGCAGGTAATTAATTACAGACCTGCTGGAACGAATAGCTGTAAGAAATAAAATTAATATAGAAATGATGGAGTGTATCATTAACAAGGATTACTTTTATTTAATAATAATGAATAAAATTGACTGTATGTTTGTCTGTTACATAACAATATATCTGTATGTAAAAAACTATAGAAATTAATAGTTTCAAAAACTTTTTGGGAATTCTTCTCCACGAACTTATCTTAGAAACTGTGCAACTAGAATCTGACTTTTCATAAGTGAACTATTTTTAAATAAAACTATTGAAAAGCGAACAAAACCATGAACAAGAACTAGTATAGTTTGCTAAAATATATTTTCAATTAGTATTGTAATGTATTGTAAGTTGTGGGGTTTCGTTGTAACACAATGGACACGCGCTCATTGTATGAAGCTTTTAATACTTATATCATAATTATCTAATAGCTAATTATTACTAAGTATTTACAAATATTACAGAAATATCTTTAATATTACTTGGCATGTGATTTATGATTTTCATTATTGAATAGGTTTTTATAAACATGTAGTTCTTTTTCTTGTTTTGTTACATTAAGTGGAAAAATTATTAAAAAAGAACTTTATAATATACAAGTATACAAGTATAAATGTATAAATTGATTTTTTTTAACAAAAATGTGAAAAAGGTTCTTAGATTGATTTGATCTAGAAATTTTATTAAAGTCACAAAATTTAAAGTCCAGCTTCTTAATAGATCTAGATCTACTAAGATAACCTCGGTCTTATGTTATTATTAGATACCTACCTACTTAAGTTTATGTAAAAATAATTGGGGAGAAACGGAAGTTTCATATCCTACCTACTACTAAGACTAGACAATTATTAATGCCTAACTAATAAAATCTTCTTAGTTTTTTAAATAATTAATTTTCATAACCAATAAAAAGAACAATTATATTTTTTCCGGCAAATTCTTTGTCTTCCATTTTCCAAGTTAATATTAATTACTAAAAGAAGCAAAAAAATAAGTCAAGTAAGTCCCTAAATAAAACCATTTTTCAAAATATAATAAATGTATAATCCCACAAGTACCAGGACAACATAAATATTAAAGACGCTTCGATTCTAGGAACGGAATACCTTCAGTCATTCACATCTATAATCCGACCGCTCGAGTCAGCACGCATTTATTAGTAGCCGCTACCAACATAGTAGCTACGTAATTCTGCAGTGTAAACACAGAAAATCGATAGCCCACTGCCAGAGCGAGAGGTAGCGAGAGGGAACGAGACGGAGGACGGGGATGTGGGGCGTGGCCTAAATCCCCGCCTAGTAAACAACGTAAGGCCGTTTGTATCTTGCGGGATATTAAATCGTAAGAACACCGCGTATCGTTATGGCTACAATATTCAGTCAGGCAATGTGGCGTGTTTCTAATAAAAACTTCACTTTGGCTAACATAATCTGATATCAAGATTTTTATGCTTCATTAAAAAAATATGTACAAAATTATTTCTTGTTTGCGTAAACATTTAGATTTAATTTGCGAGAGCGAGATGGATATTTGCTCTTTATGCCTATTTCGTAAATATTGCAGAATAGAAAATGTTTCAGGATTTACGCAGTAGGTACTTAGAATAAAGTACGCTGGTATATATTAAATAAGGTATTAGTTTGACACAACGGCGTGGAGTATTATTAGCCATATATTATAACAAATAAATGTCTACAAGAAAACAAGTTTTTATCTGTATCTGTGGAGATAACATAACAAACAAGATATAGGAACAAGAAATCAAGTCACACAAAGACAGGAAACATTTAAGGTTTTATAAAGATCTACCGCAGACAATAAATAACTTATTGCAAAAAATATAAAAATACTTTTTGCTAAATAAAAAAAAAGTGACACATTAGAACTTTCAGCCAAAGCACGAAAAAAAAAACATTGCGTTACAAATCCAATTAAACATTTCCTCTACGTGACTATTTTGAATTTAGAACACCGGCTCATACCGTGTAAGTTTCACATCGGACGTGATTCAAACAAACGTAACTAACTATTGTATTATTATTATAGGTAAATGGCTCGTAAATTATTTAGTATTATAATTATAATATGAAGGTAATTAGTTGGAGTTTTGTTAATTCTTATTGGTTGGTGTTTTAATATAAATAAGTTTGATTTAAAGCAACATTTTAACGTTTTCGATATTAGTTTACGTTCCATGCTTTTATTTTATATAATCTAGGTATGGTAAACTTTATTTAGGCAGTGACTTATAATTATAACATAAATATTATATACTTAGGTACATAGATCTACTTACATAGGTAGGTACATAAATATCCAGTCAGATATTTATTAATTAAGTAGATACCTACTTAGGTATAAAAAACCAGAAAGTAGGCAGTAAACTTTCATAAATTTTTTTATGTTTAGCAATAAGTTAACAAAACTTTAAATACAATATAAGACCAGGTTGATAGAGGCATACCTATTATAAAATACGCTATCGGTATCTTAAAACTCTAAAATGGGTAGGTTTTAGCACTAGAAAGTAGAACCTGTAGGTAGGTGTTTATTTTATAACACAAATACTTGGGTTCAAAAAGATATTGCCTCATTCATCATCATTTAAAAACCAAAACAATTTACTATAATAAATTAAGAACAAATTTAAATATGGAATAAAAATAATAAATAAGCTCCAGAAAATGTTTCTTTTTTTAAGATAAATCTTAATATAAAAAAATATGTAGAATGTGAATCATTATATTTGTTAAGTTCCTAATGAACAATAAATTAGATACGTAATGCGTAGGTAATTCCAAAATCAAACACAGAACAAATAATTCAAAAATGGAACATTGTTTGGCGCGTTGACAGACCGCTCAGCGATGAGCTACCGAACACCTAATTACTGTTATTATCAAACAGAATGAAACCTTTTAGTTCCAACCAGAGGGCGTCGAAGGGCGTCGTTGAGAGCCCTAGGGGGCAATGGGAAGGGCGTATTGTTGTTACCCTATGTATGTAACATCTGCCTCAAAAAAAACTATAGTTCTTTTATAGTTTTATTGCATGGGTTAAATGAGGTTTTACGTAAAACAAAAAATTAAAAATATTTATAATAAAGGTTCCAAATTTAAATAAGGCACAATATAAATAATAAATCGTGTCGTATATTTAAGAGCGCTAGCGCAAATGAGTTAGATAAATAATCATTCTCAACTCAGTGTTAGTATAATTGGACAACTGACTGACTAAGCGATTTCTTTGTGACTACTGAGTTACGCTTGTGTTGGTATTTCTATGGAAAGTGCTTTTTGTTAATATTTATTATTAACTAGCTTTTGCTAGCGGCTTCGCCCGCGGATGAGTTATTGGTGTTAGTATTACGACTTCAACAGATACCTACTTACTAAACCTACCTATGAGTAGGTTTGTGTGTTTCATATTGTATTTGACAATTAACCAAATTCCTTGATAATAAAAACTTTTTTAACTGTGAAATAATTTAAATACCTACTAAATGTAATTTTCGTATGTATTAAAATTGCTTTAGTAGTGTCAATTCAAACAAACAAACATATTTTTTATTACAGATACCTGGAGCACGATATGATATGAAAACTGTTTTCTATATTAACATTTTTAAGTAGGTAGGTACCTATGTTTGAATGGCTACTATAATGTTAAAGGAAGTGAAGATGTAGGTAAGTAGGTAGGTATTTGTCTGCTAGATAATTAATTGCCCACGTTTTTCAGCTTTAGTAATTTCAGTAGCAGTATCTATCTATAATATAAAGATCTTTCATCTATTTGATGTACCTAATATAGTTGCTGAACCGATTTTGATTGAATGAAGTTTCATAGATTCTGTCTAATTTAAAAGGATTTGATTGCTTTTTGAATAATAAGTAGGTAATAATTAATATAGTCAAAGGTTTATTTTATTTAGTATGTTATATATTACTGCACCACTTAAAGTTATTAATGAGTTTTCTATTACTAATATGTAGGTACCAACCTACCTACACAGAAAGCGAAATTATAAAGTTATAAAAAATAGTATGTACCCATGTTTGTTTGTTTTGAAATAAACTAAGAATCTGGGTATACTCATATTATAATCTTGACTCACTAATACCTAGCACTAGCTCTTTGATTTGAACTTCAGAATTTTTGGAAATTTTATAATAAGTGTGTATCTATTAATACATACTTAATAAAAGTTAATATGTAGCTAGAAGCTACTTATGTGATAGGTACCTACCTACATACTAACTATTATGAAACTAACATATCTAAATATTTAAACACATGACTACGTAAAATCTATTAGATATATCTATGTATTTAGGATTATACTAAAAACAAGAAATATTAAAATATAGTATAATTATTAGTACGTAATATAGTATAATTTTTACTACCTACTAAATATTGAATTCTTCAGTTATCTTTGACTAGTGATATCAATGATTATTGATTACCTAGGTAGGTACCTACTACAAAATTAACATTAATTTAAATATTATTAGGTAGGTACCTACCTAATAATATGTCCCGTTTAAAAATATATCGTTATTTTGGTAATATTAGGTACCTCCTATGGGTATACCTACAATACCTATATAACTAGATTTATAGGGAAAACCAATTTTTTTATCCGACGGTATATTTAAAAATTAATAAAAGTAAGTTATTTTACATATCCTAGGTGTATTTTAAACAATATTTAAATGATTTTATTCTGTTGTTCAGTAATATTAATAAAAAAAAAACAAAATATTAGATATTTCAGTGTAAGATATACCTACTTATCACCTAAATTTCAAAACCTTACTAATTTGATAAACATTATCAAAATCGATCCATTATCATTATCTACTTGTTGTTATCTCGTTGACGAAGTTTTAATCAATTTCAAGTAATTATAGATTAAAATGGAATTTACCAAAATAACAGCCGAAATACGCAATTATATATAGGTACCTATATGTGTATGTGTGTCTGTTCCTTGATATTAATTACTTCTCTGTAACATTTGAATGTCATAATTATATTGATGGGTTGATTAATATTTTTTTATCGTCGAGATAATAATTGATGGATAGGTATAAAATAGATTAGTTTTAGTAACAAATCTATAATTAAAATTAATAAGGAATGAAAAATTAATAAACACGGGAAGGGATCAAACCCGCGATCTCTGGAAAATCGTCCCGTCGCTGTATCATTAGAACTATCGTGTCGCTACTAGTTTCTAAAATCCATACCAATGTTTCTAAATTTACTATAGGTTATAAACATTTTCTATCTATAGTTTTATTGAATAAATGCCACCTCTGAAATGAACATATAAAAAAAAATAAGCTTAACTTTCCTACGTTTATAGAAAATTTACCTAATTAATTAAATAAAATTAACTGAAGTAATAATTAATTAATATAATATTAATAAATTAATTAACTAAACTAAAGATTAGGATATAAATTAGAATTATTTGTTACAGTTTAATCTGAGATAACATTTCGGTAATCTATCTATTCTTTGTTATCCCTGGATAGATTTTGTTACTGTAGATAGAAAATAGTAAATTTAAAGTGAAAGTGATATTAAAATATACACTTTATTAGGTATTTAGGTAGGTACCTACTTTATTTATCTAATGTTAACGGAGATTCGTTTTTAAGTAATTTAATAAACAACAATACTTACCTACCTATCCTAAATTTCGGTAAACATAAGACGGGCTTAAAATCTTTTCAGATATTTCATAATAACTAGTACCACGACGAGAAGGTATTGAGTAGGTACCTACTTTAAGTTAGTAGGCATTTACAGTTGAATACTAGGTTTACCTATAGTTCATGAAAATCCGCTAAAGCTAACAGTTGTATTGTTTACTTATTTATTGTTTACTTATTTATTGCTAACATAGTTAATAAATATATTTTTCTTTCTATAAAATATATGTAATATGTAAAAACATGTAGGTAGATTAATATCTTAGAAAGAAAAATTACTAATATTAATAAATATAACAATTACTAATAAAGTAAATATAAATCCAATTTTAAATACTTAAATATAGAATGAAAAATTAAAAGTGCAGTTGTTGAACCTGCGACGTCTGTGAACTGCTCCGTCGCTCTGCCAATTGAGCTACCGTAACCAACCAGATACAAATATTGAAGATCAAAAAATCAAATCATTATATTATGAACTTGATCTAAGAATATTGGAAACAGAGATATTAGCTTCCTCTGGGATCACCTGGGATCATGAGGGATTGTGAGGGATCACGAGAGATCACAAGGGACCTTCCAATGTATGATTTGTATTTGATTTAAAAGACTATTATATTGTAAAAACAACTAAAATTGGGTTTCTCAAAGAATTGTCACAGTTTAAATTATTATTATAAATCATATATACCTAAACAGTAGACCAAGATATTAACAAGACAATTAATTACACTGTGGTTTCTAAATATATATAAAAATTTCAAATGTAAGTAAATAGCAAATATAAATGAAACTACTGTTTACAATAAATACCCGTGGGGTGAAAACCCAAAGGCGTGGCCTCACCACGCCCCATGGGGTGTGATGGGGATGGACGATTTATTTGTTATTATAAGAGAAATAACATTATTTGTATGGGTTATTATTTATAAAGGTATCTTAAATATGTAATAAAATTAAATTTCCTTAATTCTACAATCGGATGCTTGATCTATTCAAGAAATTAAAATTAAATAAAACTAACTTTTAAATTAAACTAGAAATTAGAATTGATATTATACACTTTATATTATCTTGAAGATATATGTATATAAAAGCTTTATCTTAGTTTTTAAATCAACCGGAAGTGACGTCAATGATTTGAAGTTTAAAGTCATGATAGACTTAATATTAATGATCTTTAACTTATATAATAACATATTAAATGTTTAATTTTATTTCTTTGTTATTTTATAGATTGTCCTAAATAAAAATATATTTTTTATTGTTAGCGATTTAATAATTAATTTATAGGAAATAAATAAAAAGTATTGTTTTATATATAATATATACCTACTTAATAACCAATTACTACCTTAAATAACTTGATAAAAACAATTAAATAAAAATATTTAAAAACACTTTTACCCAATCCGACGGAAAATAAATTGAGAAATGTGTAATTATTTTATATAAAAACTATATCAAATATTTAACATCAAAATATATATAGAAACTATTAAGATATCATATCATAAAATATAAATAGAAACTATTAAGTACAAAAAAAATATTTAAATTAATAATTATTATTGGTGATTTGATTTGGTTCTAAATATTACGTAGGCCTAAAGAATACCTAGTTAAAACGCAATTATTAAAATATATAATAGACATATGTTTCTACATATTAATATTATAAATCACTGATTTTTATTATTCTTCATATTAAAAAAAGACATCAATTAAAATTTGTAAGCAATTTGTATTAAAATAAAATTTACTACCGACAGACATAATTTGTAGATAATATAAAAAGTTATCAGATAATTGGATACTTTAAAAAATTACACAAGTAATTATTTTTATCTTCGCGTAACAAAGTGGAACTTATTATTAACATATAATTTTATTAAAAATTACTTCCATTTAATTCAACATATTAGGGAAATCATACATTTATTTATTTATGGATATTCTAGCGGGTAGAATATATTAATTATAAACAATAAAATAATTTTCATTAAATTCATAAAGGTCAGTGAACCTCGCTTACAATACGTTTAGAAATATTAACATAAATAAAAATCAAACTTACCTTCGGACACTAAAATCCAAAGAACACACAAACTGCACTACAATCTGTTCTCACTACACGGCCACGTTATTAATTATATAATCAAAACACTATCAATATGTTATAAATTCGTTGTCATTAGGTCGTATATAAATGTCATTAAAAAGTATTTAAGCACTGAACAGGCCGGAAATAAAAATAAAAAAAAACTATATCTATCGCTGAATTTGAATTTCGAACGCTATGTGTACACTCGCGCTCGGCGCCTGGCGGACTGCCGGCCGACGCGCTCCCCTCCCCTGTGCGTAACGAAATTATCTATTTTATCTATTTGGTGATGGTTTTTTTGTGATTAATTATTAGTTTAATGGCGTTTGTGATTGAGGAATACTTGAATTCTTTTGTTTTAGGGGCGTTGGCACGTGCTTGGTACGGAACCAGTCTGCGCGTGGTAATCGTTTTATAGCTAGGTATGTGAGAGAGAGATGGGGATAGTCCAAATTTGTCTAGAATGTAGAGTGAGAGGGTTTCTAATAAATAACTATTTATTAATAATCTTAGGTCAATATTTCATCAGTTTAATTGGAATATATGAATCAGTTCTGTAGCTCATTTCGTTTTTTATTATTCATTCGTTCTCGAAATTCACAATTCTATACAACTTTCACTGTGATAAAACAATATTCTTTTTTCAAATTTATTTCAAAAAGTTCTAAATGAACATATATATTTTTAATAAAACCTTCATGGTTTTTAAACCTTTTTTTTAATATATTAAAAAGGTGACAATATTACCTGTTAGTTATATTGTTATTAAACAAAGGATCTAATTATCTAATAATCACAGACCCTGAGCCAACGATAACATTGTGGGACTAATCTAGTAGAGATTACATTTTAAGACACCATATACAATAAGTTTTTCTTGTTAGGTCTTTTATTAATGCGTAGATTATACGAGTATTGATATCATAGACAATACTTTTTCTTGCAAGTTCTTTTATACGTTTATAATTATATGCAAGTTTCTTACTGTGTTGACTTCTGGAGAAATATTAATTATCTGGCTTTGGAGAAAACCCAAAACGGATGAGATTAAAAAAAAACTATTGTAATTTTTTTAACACAACCTGGGATTATACCTAATGATGTTTAGATCCAGACCTAAATAAATATATACTACAGGATTGCTTTAAATCTTATTGAACCAATTGTAGGATGTATGGATGTGTGTTTATAAAATGAGTAAGAGGCAAGTAATTTGAAAGTAACACCGGTTATAGAAAAGATGGAAATTAATCGTTTGTCGTTAGGTTATGGTAACACAATAAAGAAGAGTCTGTAAGAGAAACAACACAATGAAGAAGAATGAGAAGAAGAGTCTGTAAGAGAAGTATAAACGTCGATGGTTGTAAGAAGATTGAGTGTGTAAAAAATTATGTTAGGATTTTTTTGCTGAGAAGAAGTGAAGAAGAGAGTGGAAGGAATTGACATATTGTACCAATAACGGATAATTGGGATAAGAATAGATGAATATGAGATAAATCTGTTACACAAACCTCAATAGGTAGGAATCATGTTTAGTTAGTTCATTCTGAATCTACATGACTAGACGGTTAGAAATTATTTAGCGATTTGATATTTAAGCAAATAATCTACATAATAGTTGACAGTTAAATCGGTAAGTGCCTACCTAGGTACGTTTTATCAAAAAATTTAGATACCAATTTATTTTTACACTCTTTAATTAAACTTAAGTAACCCTTAAATTAAAAATCCATTAACAAATAGCAACTTAACTATAAGTTGGTACCTACTATCTGAGGTATATTTTGTAAAACAAATAGGTAATTTTACTGTAACCGAAGATAATTTTATTGTAAATTGCTACAGAAAGAGCTTGTAATTGCCGGAGTGCGCATGCATATCTTTATCTTAAGAAAATTTAAGAATTCGAACTGAAACTTACATTAGGTAGGTAGGTACCTAAGTCCTACGTCGTATGTTATTTTAGTTATCAGTTGCTGGTTATAAGATTGATACAGGGTAGAAATTTATTTTAAATATGCATTATCAAGTAGGTATATAACCCGTCACCAACAAATGCCGCATGGTGGGCTTAAAGCTATTTGGAGAACGACCTCTGAGTCGTTTATTGGCTACTTTACTTCTTGACTAAGACGATACATTTGAAACATTCTTGAACCGTCCTGACGTTCTATATTCAAATTCAAAGTAATAAGCATTCCATATTCAAATTTCACTAAACGCACTGCGTAGCTCCCGACGAAGGCACAAAGATAAACAGCCGACAAAATATCATAAATTTATAAACCGACGCACTGAAAAGAAAAAAAAAATAGTATTTAAAATATATCTCACTTTGTGTGACCGACGAAAGAGTTAGGGGGATGAGACCACCGTCCGAGAGAACTGGATACCTATGTGGTATATAGGTACCTATACTTACATATTTTTAAGATTAGGATGACGAGATTTACCTTCTAAGCGTAAAATAGTATTTATATCCATAGTATTCATATTTTCGTATAGCGATCTAAAAATAGATATATTTATTATAGATAAAAAATATATCTAATCGGAGATCGAACCCGGGACTCTCAAAACAAAGGCAATGACACCTCTACTTGATGTCATTTCCTTCGTATCTACTATAATATGTCTATTTGTCATAGCAGTTTTACTATAAATATTATTATCAAACTCGTTAGCTTCCGAAGTACCCAAAACAAGAAAAAGTATAAAGTAGCGATTTTCCACAAATTGCGTGTTATAAATAATTATTGAGCTACCTGGCGAGTTTTTTTATATTATTTTATTCCAATATTTCAATGTGATTGTTGATGGCTGAATATTAGCATTTCGGTTATAAAAAATGCAATAATAATTCAAGTCGTATAAAATGACGTATCCATATTTTACCTCCTTCATTAGCTGGACAAAACCAACGACATTTACCATTATCACTCCTAATTTGACAATGTCCTAATTCAAATGCCAGTACATTTGAAAATCGATCTTCTTTTAATAAGGTAAAGTTATAATTCGATTGCATTTTTCTTGAGCACATAAAACCTTCTCGAAGGTGAGAATTATATGACATTTGGAAATGATATAAACGTTCTGAGTTCGAATTTGATTTTTGAATATCGAACTGTGGATATGAATATAGAATGAAATTTGGATCTTTAATGATATTAAAGATGATTTTAACAAGAGATACGAGGAAAAAAGAAATTTGGGTAAATATAAGAATAAATTAAATTATTTATAATAATAATCAAAAGGGTAATATTTCGATAATTTTTTTTAATATCGGTTAAGGTAAGAGTTGGAATATCACTAAATACTTCAATTCAAAAATAATTATTATTGCAAGCGTACAATGAGATTAAATTTATCTAGCTTCAGATTCGTCTAGACCTAGATCCGTGTGTATGTCCCTAGTGTTTAACCTTAACCTATACAATTTACACGTACAGACCATTAAACCAAAATTAGCAATAAAAAAAGTTTAGAAAATATATCTACTAAATTTTTTATATTTTTAAACCTAACTACTTATAAGTAAATATATTTTTCAAAATGTTTAACTTGCAAAATATTTTAGGTAGGTAAATATAAAAATATTATAGGTAGAAAGGTAGGTAGGTGTTTCGATCTCGACAATTTTAAATGTTAATAATAAAATAGTATATAAAATAGTATTTTATAAAGTAATTCACTCTACGTAACATTAATTGCGCAAATCCGACTTCCATTTGGTCGTTTTCTTTTCGAAGAGTCAGACATTCGATTTCCGTTCGTGACAAATAAATCCAACATAAGATTTATTTGTCAGTGATCATATAAAATAAATACACCTTTCAAAGATAAACTCCTATGTACACAATTCAATAATTCCCTCACAGTTTCCATATTAGCGTTTTATATCCAAATAAAATAAATTAAACTTATTGGAATATAAAATAACTAATTTGGACGCTGACCCATATCACACTTTAATAATTCCTCCGCCAAAGAACGAACCCAGAACTCATAAAGGTCAAAGGGACGTCAATAATCCTCTAGGCATAAAATATTTCTATACATTGCGTTATTCGCTAACAATCAACTATATTTACTTTTCAAACCCAGCTATGTATTGAAAACAATTAATATTTTCAAGTTTCGAACATCCATTTATGGAATAAAAAATTCAAAATTCGAACATCAACTATAGAACGCACCTAAAAAATTCTTTACACTACCGTTTTTGCTAAAAGCGTAACACACTCAACGAACATAACTAGAAATGTACAAGACACTAAAGAGTCTGTATAACTTCGGATTTTAAATATCGAACCTGAATAATGGAATCCCATCGTCCGGAAACGAATAAAAAACGCGGCAAAACTTTCAAACTTGGAACTGAATGGGCCGTCATTTTTTACGCCCGTTCGGGTTGTCGCAGTGAAAAATGATATAATTTATATCGGTGCTGGTAGCGGCTACCCGTTTTGTGATAAAATATAAATAAAAAATGAAATTTTATAATATTTTTCTCTACTAATTTAAAATGTTTCCTTATCAACGCGGCGCGCTTCGACAAAAGGTTTAGGGTTGGCAGCGATAATGTGTGGTTTGTCGATGTTTTAAATTACCGTCATATAAATAGCCTCTAGGTAAGCATAATAATCATTAATTATTGGTAGAAATGGCTTGTTTTAAATGTTACTAATTATTATTTTTTATTTAACCTAACAGGTTAGATAAAAAGGATGGATGGATGGACCTCAAATATGCTTGGAGGTACACTTAGGTAACTACCTCCATGCATATTAGCTAAGAGTTTTCAATTAAAACCTCTATTTTTTAAGAATTCATTTAAATGACAACATAGGTATTAAAAATAGAAATAATAAAACTATTATAAGAAACAACAAACATTAGCTACCTGAAAGATTACCTATTTAGATAGGATATATATCAACCTACTAATCGTAGATATACTTTTACATATCTATGTACAAAACAATATTTTAAACTATTTTCAGTTTGCGATAACAATTCTATCGACTTACATCACATCACTATCAACACGCACACATTCTCACCACACACAAATCAAATCACGTAAACGAATGAAATATTCAAATTTGGAAGCTGACTCCGTTTATGGCTACTTAATTTGGGTGATTCGATTTGAATTTAAAAAAAAAACCGACGGACATTCCGTTGCGATGCTCACGATATATAAATGTCCTTTGTGTTTTATTTTGATTTATTAAAACAAATAACGGAACGAATTACGAAATTGCTATTTGTATTTTACGATTCTATTTACGAATACAGAAGCATTTTATAAAAATATTTATAAGAATTATTACTATTATATTTATATTTTATTTTTATAAATGTTTTATTATATTGATGAAATCTGTTGATTGGACAATAAATTATATATAAAATATGATTAATATTATGTATATTTTATGAAAATGCTTCAAAACCCCATTTATATGTAACGAGCGAGTTTATTACTAAAACCAGTAGCTCTCTAATAACATTCAAATAAAACTAAGCTTAACAAATTCCGACATCATCCCGCAGTGATGCGTTGAGTTATTATCGATATATCGACACTTTATCGTTATTATTTATGATATACAAATAATAGTGATGTTATATCTATCCCAAGTTGTTTTCGATAATGTTATATTAAAACACAAATTTTTAACATTTTAAAGTTAATGTTGGCACAAGCTTTATTATTTTTTTGTTATTAGGTAGGTAAGTAATGGTTCATAAAAAAATAAAATGTACCTAACTGATTTTTTACTATTTTTTATTTAAAACTTAATACCTATCTTGATATAAGATTGAAAAAGTAGTCGATAGACTAGGAATAGATACCTATCTATCCAGCAAACAAATTTTAGTATTACCCACCTACCTAGTAGGTATTGAAAATAGTATCCTCTTATCAGTTAATACTAACTGTGGTCAGCTACTTCACCTGTAGTGACCTCCAGTAGGTACCTACCTACCAAACAAGTCGTCTGTGATCTAACTTTTAACTCCAACCAGTTCTGACATCTTGTCATGGAGAGCTAAATTATCTTTCCAGTTACTAATATAATATTGTATGTTCTATTATCATACACTTCATATTTCGTACATTGAATCAAAGCGGCCTGGGAGTATTTGCGGAATCCGTAAACAAACATATAATCATTACATTATTTCTTTATAGTCCGTCATGTCAATACGTAGCTAAAATATTTATTTCGTTTATTTTCGGTATCGTGTGTTTTTTATTACTTTTATAGATGAGTAAACGTTTAATGGTATTCAGTAATTTACTAAGAACCTAAAAAAACAACATTTAACTGTAATCATCTTCAAGTAAAAATAGTGAAAATGTTTTTTTTTAAATAAACAATATTTGTCATGAAATTTTATAACATTCATTAAAATATTGGGAAATAATTAAAATGGAAATGCTATAATGTTTATATTTCCTATCGACACAAACAAGAGTAACATCCGCTCTCTCCAGCGAACGCTACGCGAGTGAACAAGAGTCTTTCATCTGGCATTCAGAGGAGGGGAGGGTGGGGTGACGCCCCGCCCCTCAAAAGAAGCCTCGCGATTGGCGCTTTTGAAAATCGATTCCATTTTATAAATATGTAACTACTTTCATTTCCCGCGTTCCATACAGACACACAGCCGACCCGCGCACACAAACAGTCCTTATTGAAAGTAGCCAAGAATTGAAAATGGAATGCTTCTCGAGTTGTCATATATCGTTCCGTGGCGGAAGCGTCTCAATTGTTTTAACGACATGTCTTTCGTGTTTCTTTTGTTTTATTTAAAGAAGTCGTTGTTTTTTTTCTCATGGAGATGCATATTTCAATGTATATGAAATAAACAAGGCGTGGGTGAAATTGAAGTCGTAATAAATAATGTTTTCCGTGATTTGTATTTGTAGTGATATTGTCGTGTTAGTATCGACGGTGGATTTATATTTTGTAATTTTATAGTTTGTAATAATTTTACGATTTATATATCTTGGTTAGTTATGTTTTAGTATTATCTAGTTTGTTGGGTAGAAACTGAATCTTCATATCTAGGTAGGTAGGTAGGTAGGTATCACCTATATAGGTGCTAGGTATTTTTCTTAATTAAGTTAAAAACTTGAACTAAGCTAACCACGAACACCTACCTAATGATTAAAGAAGAAACTTAATTTTAACTTAGGTATTTGTTCGTTAGGTATATTCTCTTTGTTCGTCTTAGGTAGGTAGTGTTTCCTCAAATACGTATATTTATAACTAAATCTTCAAATATCAACCTATTTGTTTCTTTTTTTATGGTTATTGGAATCTATAATTATATATCTACCTATTAGGTAAGTAGTAGGTAGGTAATATCTAAAGTATTAATTGATACGAATATGACCTACTACATAGGTATGTTCAGTTAATTGATATATCCTAGGTGCTGTAACAACTTATTCACACGTCCCATTTGTCCTTTTAATCCAATTAATGTGTCTGATCCGATTAACTTGACAATTGGCGCCGTGATGACAAACTGATGACTAATTCATATTAAAAACATAAAAATAGTGTTAGCTAGGAAACCTTGAGCAATAACTAATCTAGAACGACAATACCTATAGGTAGCTATAGGTAGCTACTATGTCTAGATATTTTATAGCTATCTAAGTAAGTTTAAAGCACCTACCTAATATTTAAGTAGGTACCTACTTAGGCAATTACAGTTCTAGGAAATTTTAATAATGCTTAGCAAAATTCAGTAGATTTTAATAGTTATTTCATAAAAACATTTCTCTTGTTTTTCGTTTAAAAGAAAAAAGAAAAATGAAATTCAAGATGTCGTAAAAACATTAACAAATTTCACAATAAAAGAGAAGTTAACATAATATCTTCCATTTAATTAAATGCCATCGCGTTAGGTATGGCTTTTAAGAGATTATCAAAAAAATACTCAAATAGGACTTGTATTTTTATAAACAACATGATAATTGAAGACGGGAAATCTTCTAGGGTCTACAAAAGTAGGTAAATTAAGTAGACATCTACCCAGCTAGGTATACCTAACTAACTACCTTCTTTTATTTATCTAACATTGTAATATTAATAATAATACAAGACAAATTACACACATTGATCTAACCCCAAGTAAGCAAATTATTTGCTTGTGTTAATGGTGTTAGACAACGATACAAATACATAGAAATACACATATAAATAGTAAATACTGATAATATATTTAATAAGCGACCAAACCTAGAAATACAGACATCTATGTTCATCACATACATCAGGCTGTCGCTGTCGGGAAACGAACCCGAGCCCCATTGAGCTGCTATATTTTAGGCGTCTGCGCTAACTCGACCTCGACCAACGAGGCGGTTGGTCATTAGATAGACATCTAATGTTTTCGACTTCCTACTCGACAACACTCGTAGTTAGAAGGAAGGTTACTACTAGGAGTTCGTAGGTAGGTACAGTTCTATTGCAGCAGATGAAGTGGCTAGTTCGAGCAGAATAAATAATTAAAATGTAGAATAATATTGACATTAGTTTGACCTGTCGATCTGTGTATCTGAGTATCTGTGGCAATGTAGCAGCTAAACGCGTGGACAGATTTGATTGCATTTTTTTTTAATCGAAAGCCTGGTTCGTCAAGATGGTTCTTAGCTTAGCTCTTTGGTCGAAATAGAAACAGTCGTCTCCAAGTTATTGAGGTTTTATTGGTGCAGTTGAAAGGTTCTTATGCAATATTGATAGAAATACTTACTTAAGCAAGTGAACATTTGTGTGTCTGTAGGTTCATTTAGTATAATAATGAAACCAGTAACATAACCTTAAAAATCAGAAAAAAAAAATAAAAATTTAAAAAACACCCGTTACAAAAAGACCTCTAAATTTAATAAAAATAATATTATTATGAAATTATTGAAATCCTTTCGTCGGGAGGCCGTTTAATAAAGGAAGAAATTAAAATGCGAGTAAGTTACCAAGATTTATAAAGAAATTACGATATTGAATCGTATAGTCTAAGTCCTCTATGATTAACTTCTGATTACTAAAATAGACACCATCGTCAACGTACGTACCTACAACGGACGACGCAACGACTTCAATAAGTAGAAACATATTAATATTACTTCTATTTTTTTTCAAGAGTCTTAAAGTTCGTCCGAATTGTTAGAAGCGACTATAGCATAAAGTGGCGGGTGGGAGCTAGGGCTATGAGATCTGTGAGGAGGCGTAGAGTTTGTTTCTCTTGAGTTTTTAGCTGATGTCCGCTTCATGCTGGTGGTTCATACTGGTGGTGGTGCCTTTGGGAACCCTTCTCCTAAATATCAAGATTTGTTCTAAATAGGTATAGATAGGTATGTTAATTTTAATAATAAGGGAAGCGAGTCGAGACTCTTGCTTCAAAACTAAACGAAAAAGTTTCTTAAAATTATATAGATCTCGGTAACTATTTATCTAAGTATAGATATATATTTAGGTATATAAGTATGTACCTACGTAGGTACTTGCGTAGAAATTGCATTACTCAACCAATTTTGACGAATTAGTGTATTTTTATTTTATAATTACCTGCTATAATGGTGCATACCAGCTACATGGTGCTCCTAAAACAATTCCACACTTCATGATTGTAGCTTAAAATTTATAGAACAGTCAAACTGTCTTGTAGTTCTTATTGTCAATCATCTTTTTTGTTTAAAAACCCTTTTATTGGAAGGTCATGAGGGGCGCGTGCCAATTACATGTCTCCAACTGTTAGCTCCATCTCCACTTAACAGTACCACCAGTAAGAGAGTGGTGAGATAGGACACTCAGACGAAATTAATATCCAATCTTTATCCATTGTTGCTAGATTAGAATTATCCTTAATCTGTTACTAAAGATATCAATTCCAATAACTGCAGCTTGTAAAAAGCAATGTCAAAATAAAATTTAACAATTTATTTTCATAGGGGCTCGGGTTTGATTCCTGGAACATAGATTTCTGGGTTTGATCGTTTATCTAATGAATATATTCGCAGTATTTATAATAGGTATTTCATTGTATTTGTATCTTTGTATAACACCCTAAACACAAGCAAATAAATTGCCTAGGTATAGTGCCCGGCAATAAATATTGCACATCGACCTTTGGAAAGAGACAATCGGCTAATTTCGGCTTCGTAGAGCATTATCTCTGTCGCACGAAATTTAAACAGTATGGTAACTATAAGGAGCTGTTAAAACAAGTATAATTTGCTTATATTGATAATTATTTTTATTCTTTGTATAAAAGCCACAATTTTTTCTATAAGTGGTGGCTTTAAGCTGGGGTAAAATAAAATAATAAAAAAAAGACGTGTAGCACTCGGAGCCTGAGACCGCGTTAAAGCTATTGCATAGCATTTTTTATCAACTTATGCAATTATAGTTATTTATTTATTTATGTAGCTGTCTTTTTTCTTTGATGTTAATTCAAGTTGTGTAAATTGCGTGTGCGTGGTGATCTATAAAAAAACATTTTTTTTTCTTTTAGTGAATAAATTACTCATTTATAGGGTTTTCCTACGCTATATAGGATAAAATTTTAAATAAGAATGGTATAATTTCTCAATTTAAATTCCTATTTTAGTCCTATTTAAATGAGAAGTCATTGAAATGAAAATCCTTGTTGAAAAAAATACATTTGTACAAGTAAAACATTTATTTTAAACTAAACATGTGAATGTATGTAATGCGCTTACGCTATTGATAAATGATAGGTACACAATACTGGTGTGTTAGGTTATTTTCGTTACGGAATTTCTGGATTCGGTCTCCACGCTCAAGGCCCGCGATAGAAGCCATGCAATAGCTTAACATGCTTACATTATGTTCACGTAATTTATTATTTAGGAAAATTATAACTGTAAATAATGAAGACCATTATAGCTATTCTTGAAATGAGACATTGTAATAATAATAATTCTTATTCTCAGCTACTTCCATTACACCATCTGTGCTCTCAAAGAGGTCAATATCACTGTCACTATCAGCTGTATTTATCACTAGTCCATCAGTGTAATTGTCTAAACTGTGTTAAATGCTTCTATATTCATTTTCACATTTGATTGTATGATCGCAAACCTTTTTCCACTCTTCAGCGCCGATCTTTGATGTCGGCTGTCAGTGGTTTATTCTTGTTTAGTTTCATTTACGAATTCATATAGTTATTTACATATTTTCTCCGTTTTGTTGAAAGAAAATATGACCTAATAGCAAGAGCAATGTCCTACATTATAAGGGGCTGTAAATCCCATTCTTTCCAGAATGAAAATTAAGTTCAGAACGTAACCTTCCATCGGTAAGTGATCCAACATGTTTTTTACGTTGTTCTTCATTACAATAAACTATTTTTGTTTTTTAAATGGTTTACAAATTATAAAGAGAAAATCATCCTATGACCAAATTATAGGACTGCTATATGCAATATTTATTATGAAATTTGAGTATTTTAAAGTATTCTATATTTTTTGCTACAGTGTTGTAAAAAGCACAGTTATCGATAATTTAATCCAGTATTATTCTAATGAATTCTGCAACATCTATGTGCTATATCTAGGGATTATTATTCTAGATTTCCCGTGGACGTTAACTGACGACAGATATGGATCGACACGATTGCACAGAAAAATTGGGAATAGAACCATTTTAGTCCGCAATATTTTAATAACTAATATTTAATAGTTTAGAATAATAAGGCTGTAGTTTTATTGTAATTTATTTGTCGTTTCTTTTAAAAGACGTTCTCAAAGTGGCGAATAAAAAATTAAAAATATGTTAACCTGATCTTTTTTTTTAGTTAACTTTCAATAAATGTTTTTGATTTTGTTTTTCTAGTTTATTTGTCGTATTGATTATTTTTAAATGCTACCTTAGATATTTTCTAGAACGGAATATAACTGAACGTTATCGCACACGGCAAAATCCTCTAGGTGAAAATATTTTTTGATGTATCTCGTTCTAGCAAGTGATGAAAAGCACTTAAACAGCCTTTTAAAAACAGTAGGTACTACCATAGAGATAAGGATCACTATCGATATCGTTTACACAATGTACATCACTAGAAAAAAAATTGTTGTCTACGACAGTGTACGCCTTAAACATATGAAGCTCCTTCTATACTTTAATTATTATTTTGAGAAATAGGTAGTGTGGTAGATAATGCTCTACAAAGAAATCAGCCGATTGTCTCTTTCAAAAGGACGATGTGTAATATTTATTGCCGGCTATTGTATTACAACGTCTCATTTTAAGAATGGGTATAATGGTTTTTATTATGTGCAGTTATAATTTTCCTAAATAATAAAATTTTTAAATAATAAAAACCATGTTTATTAAATTATATTGCTCCCCAATTAAAATAAACACTTATAGAAAAAAAATGTTTTTATACATAAAATAAATATAATTAGAAAAGAAGAAAATTATACGTGTTTTAACAGCTCCTAATAGATACAGGAATGATTGTTTTTCTTGCGACAGTGATAACGCTCTATGAAGCCGAAATTAGCCGATTGTCTCTTTCCAGAGGTCGATGTGCAATATTTATTGCCGGGTACTATATGTCTATGTTTAATTGGTCCAGTTATAGATATTATTATGAATTAAAAATCTTAGATTGCAGATCGGTTATTAATTTCCATACAAAACCAATGTAAACATGTTTCATATTATATTATAAATATTCACAGCAGGGAATGAATATTACCACAAAACTTAACATGTGGTGAGTAGTTTGAATTATACGGTTCATAGAGAAGGGTGAGTTTATTATTTTGAACCTTATCACCTTGTAATAAGAGCGTTATAATATAACATGGTGATTATATTCTTCAATTATCATTTAACAAAGGATATGAAAGCTTGAGTTTTATTATTATTCAAAAAAAAACAAAATATTAACAACACAATTTAATTTAATTTAATTAAAGTATCTACCGGACGTGTATTTTCTCTTTATTTTTATTTCTTTCTTTTACAAGTTCTAAGAAGTTTCTGTAACAAAAATATTTAAAGTTCTAGAGAGTTCTTATAAATATTCTTTAATTTTTAAATACATGTAGGTAGGACACTCTGACAGGGATATAAATGAAGTAGTATAATTAGCAGATAAAGGATAAGAAACGATTTTATAAGGGATGAAAATCAAGTGACTAGTTGGAGGAGAAAAAAGAGATGGGCGGACTGAGTGAATGATGATATTAGGATGGAAGGAGTAGAGATAGAGTTGACGGAAGACAGAAGCGAATGGAAGAGGAATACATGTATGTAGTGCCCTTAGCAGGAGTGGAAGGTCTGGAGAATTAACTTAAATAGTTTACTGACGTGACGACACGTGGTAGGTCAGGTGACTCGCACAGGTTGTTGTGTCCTCGGTCGAATACGTGGAACTGCAGGGGGGCTCCGCTGGCGTCCCGGGATTCTTTGATACACTCGTATAGCTATTGTATTCAATAGAATATTATATTTAGATAAAACATAAGATTTAAATGAAATATAGGTATATATGGCAGGACTCAATCTAACAATCTTTAGGAAACCTTTCCTCCGCTCTAATAGTTAAGCTATAGGTACTTATTTATTTATTTCATATTTATGTACAAACAGAATACATATCAGATAAACTTATTCAATAATACTAAACTAATAGTTAATTGAAATATTTATTTAAAATTATTTAGAGCTTAAAATAGTTAAAACATGTTAATAGATAATTTCAACTACTTATTAATTATCTATTCCAGACAATAAAAACATACATAAATTTTGCATATTTATCTAACACGCATAAATGCTTCGTTAGTTTTAAAAATAGAAAATTAAAATAAAATAGTTATAAATATTTTAAGCTACTGCTATAGATGTAAGTTCTCAAATTTGGTGTAAAAATGGAATGACTTCTTCAGTATGACTCATGGGTGAACATGACAGCATGACTCGAACCTGAGACGTCTGGGAGTCCATCCCCGTCACTCTGCTGACTGAGCTATTAAAACCTCTACAATTTTCATTGTAACATATGAAAATACAAACAAACATATTTCTATCATTGTACTTAAATGTATTAAAGTCAAGACACCTTCACAGCGAGGTTATAGGGCACTATCTTGTCTCCCCTGGAGTGCAGCATGAGGATGGGCAGCGAGCTGACGCGGCGGAGGTACACGTCGGTACTGAACCTGTACTCGGACATGAAGGGCTTCACGAACGACCCTCTGTAGTACGGCAGCCACGACACGAACTATGTATATACATCATTATTATTTGTTGCTCAATTTCGAGAACTAGTTTTTATTTTTTACCTACCTACATAGGTACAAACATATTTTTTGTAATCATACCCAAAGCCCGTAAGGATTTTGCCTTCTTAATAGAAATTAATAGTTTTCAGCGATAAAAATCTTCTCAATATTGACTCAGACCAGTTCACCATAACAACAACAATTTTTTTTAAGAGATTCAGTAGTTTTGCGTGTTGCGATAAAAAGCACAGACAGTCAGACAAACATTACAAAGTCAAGTGATCTGTCATGTCGATGCTTCACATGTAGCAACTATTTTCATCAAATAAAAAGGTATTATTTTTGATTCCGTTATTCGCAGAATAAACGAAACTACCCTCAGCAAGGATTGAAAATTTACTTTAGAAAAGGGATGGCACTGAATTTCTTCTATTAGGTTGTTGAATGGCGCCTCCAAGACGAGGGCATGGGGAGCAGCCCGGGGCTCCTTCACGCACAACGACGACAGGTTCGACACCAGGTTTGCTGCTATAGCTGTACCTGTATCATATTACATGCTCTGAAGGTTATAATAATTTTACAAAACTAGAGACATTCTAGCGGACGGTCTACTTGATGTAATTGGTACAATTGTTTATGAACTGGGATGGATGAAGGTGAGTAGGAAGGGAAGGATTAGAACAGTTCAGAACAGTAATTCTTGAGACCTACACCTTCTTACAATCAAGTTAACTGGAACGATCCCTTACCTAGCGAGTGACCCCATAGTACGACTGTGGCGTGATGGTTGTCTCGCAAGGCATCCAGGATCCAGGAGTACACCTGGAACGCGTCCTCCACCACGCCATCCTCAGTGGGACGCACACGGGAAGAGTCACCGTATCCTGAGAGTAATTATTAGTATAAAGGTCAAGTCTGAAACCTTGAAAAACTTTGTAGTAGTAAAGTACTTTTTTTGGCAATTTCAATATATTTTTTGTCGGATGATTATATTTTTGGTGTTATTTTTTTAATACTTACGACTATTAACAGTTTTAACACATAAATACATTTATAATAAAGATTTGCCCATAGTTCAAATAATTTATATAGACCTGTGTTTTTTTTCTTTAGGATCATTATTATTTCTCACCTCTGTAGTCAAACGTGATTACGTGGAAGTTGAGGTCCTGGAACACCTTATACATTTGCAGGCGATGTGGCGACGCTCGATGGTTTGAATTACCTTAAACATGTATATACTCTTTGTTATACTATATCATAGACGACGCACGTGGCCCCATGTTGGGCGCCATTACTTAATGCTTCTTTTATTATTGCCCTAAGCCTAAGTAAAGTTAGAGAGATTAGTTAAGCCACGCTCACCGTGACAGTACAAGACGATGGTGCTCTTAGTCTTCTTCAGCTCGTTAAAGAGCCGCTGGTCCAAGGACAGATAATCTTGAACTAAGAACAGCTGTCGAAATAATGAGCAAGGTACTATGTGCCACACCCCTGGAATAAAAATGAATTTTGGGGTAGTTGAAATTAGAGAATATATATTAGAAAATCCAAACCGAATACTAAATATTATTTTTTGGTTATTAACATTACCTAATTTGATTTTGCACTTGTCAACAGTTGACTGGAAGGTAATATTGAAATTTCTTCCACCGAAAGCATTGCAACGGGCTGGATTGTCGAAGTCCAAATTTTTTGGATAATTTACTGTAATGTAGACTTTTATTAACAATTTTATAGTTTTTATAGAATTATAAAAATTTAAAGAGCCTTATGATAAAAAAGAGCAATTCCTTGTTTTGATGTAAACATGTGTGACTTTAGGCTTGTAATAAAAATATGCAATTTCAGACTTTAGGATACTAATAAAAATATGCAATCTCTTAACTTAACTTACTGCAATTAGAAAACACCATTTTTCTTTGGACCGATTTGCTGTATTTAAAGAGAAGTGGCAACACTGCTATCTGTATTACCAACACACTGGCCGTTAGTGACGCGCCCGTCAGAAGAATGGCTCTGTTAAATTAACATTATTCGCCTTTAAATACAATTATGTATTTTATTATCAGTACTATACTGTACTTATTGTATCTTATTGCAATGTACTATATTTAATACAACTATATTGTTTCAATCATCGGCTTTTCCGATACGTTGGCATAACCGTCTTTAAAAATAACTTCCAGTATTCTAGCAGAAGATTAATGTTATTAATATATGAAATAAAATTTAAAGATTTTAATCTAAGAATACTCACGCCACAACCATTTTGGACTAATAAAGCCCTTTCACCTTTTACAGATTTTTTTCTTAATTTTTGCATACATTTTATGATTTATTAATATTTTATTTACATTTTCTTATCATTATTTTTATACAATTTTAATAATTTTGTTTTTTCTTTTTCTCAAATATGTCAAATGTTCAAAAAGTTTTTGGTCTGTAATTCTTTTTTTTATTATTGTGAATGCGTGTGACATAATAATAATTACTATCACAGTGTATCTTAATTGTCAAGTAGGAGGAGAAAGCCTAAACCAATAAGAATAAAAAATATTTCTCAAAACATCAAGATAAAAAAAGAGTTTATTACATCATATAAATTTCAGAACTGAAAGCCGACATCTCTCTTATTTATATTCATAGATGGCGTTAATAGCAAAAGATTAAAGATAAGCATAGCCATATAAAACTAAAATAACTTTTGATTTCGACGTTAGTAACAACTTCTCAAATTTAGATCTTTTTAGATTATTATAAGCGTTATATATATTATTTCCTGATATCTATTATACAAATATATTTTAGGTATAATCATAATAAAAATGCATATAATTTCAATGATTTATTTCTTACAAAAACAATAAATAAATTAATGTTTTGCAAAAGCATTTGAGAGCTGGACGCGTATTACGAAGCCAAAAATAACTTCACTTTAATAATATATTAAATAAAATACTGCTTGTTTTAAAATATCACATTTCTTCATCGGTGACTGGAAACGAATTCACTGAAAATTAAATATATATATTAATACATACAATAATGTACAGTAGAAACTTGATTAACCAGACTAATTGATGTCGTAAGACATAAGGCATTCGGACATTCGAATGTACGAAAAAAGGAGGTTTTATGCTTATGTAGTAAATGTTATAAGTCTATTAAAAAAAAACAAATACACTAACGAAAAATTTGTAGGTATTCAATATGAGGCTGAGGATATTCGAACACACGTAGCCAATAGTACTCAAAATGGCGGGATTATTGAATTACCCTCGCCCATAATATAATCGTTCAGTAGTCCGGATAATCGAGTTAGTACTGTAATTAACTGTAATTAATAATATTTATTTTATTATCTTCTAACCCAACTACTTCCGGTAAATCCTTCGCGTGACAGATCCACTTGTGTCCTAGTCCCAGTTTCTTGTCGTAGGAGTGTAGTTTGATGGTGCCGCCGCTGCCGGCACGAGACTGTGATATGGTCTCATACAGCTGACACAGACAGATAATATGTTATTATATATACGGACGAACGAGCCTAGGGTCACCTGGTGGTAAGTGATCACCACGTTGTCTCTTATAACACCAGTTATACCACCCGAAAATCTAGAATCGATAAATTAAATTATAGAGATTACTGAAAGATTTTTAAAATAGTTCCAAAAAGGATCAACACCTCTTTATAAAATTTTTGGTTCATTTCTTTCATAAATTCAGAACTATACTTATCAATCCTTAAGAAATTATAGTAATGATAAGTTTCGTTTTAAGAAAAACAATGTGAAAAGTTTAGGATACTGAAATTAAATTTCTAATATTTATAATAAAGGTATGGTTTTTAATGTTTGTCAAAAATATATAATAGAATTTAAAAAAAAAATTGTTGTGTGTACTTATGTATGTCAGAAGTTCTACTTCTTTGTCGTCATTACAAAAGTTTTTAATCGCATGCAAAAAAATAACTACCTACGATAAAATAATAAAAGAACTGCAAAAGGATATTTAACACAAAAAGGTTCAGTTAAAATTTGCAAAAATAAATAAATATTTCTTTTCTTTCAACAACGCCATCTATTTTCATTTAAACAAAAACATTTCTAGAACTGTGAAACATCTCTCAGTACAACGCAACACCTCTAGGTGGCGCGACTATAATTCATGTGTTTAAAAAACTAAAATGTTGACTATAGCTAATTACAGGGTGTCGGTTTTTCTGAAAAATTTACTCTCACCATTTGATCCAAGTGATCAGCGGGGGAACTCGCTGATCACTTGGATCAAATAGTGAGAATCAAACTTATAAAAGGCGAAAAATCACCGGCGCACCTCTCCTCGCTTGCCACTCTTTGGTTCGTGTGTATGTATGTGGTTATGTATGTGTGTATATGTGTATGTATATGAGTGTGTGTGTATATGTGTGTGTGTGTATATGTGTGTGTGTGTATATATGTGTGTGTGTGTGTGTATATGTGTGTGTGTATGTGTGCGTGTGGTGTAGCAGTGCGTACCTTCTCCCCAACGCGGTGCGGCACTACGGCGTCGTCTCTGGCGTGCAGCAGCAGCAGCGGCAGGCGACGGGCGTCCATCAAGTGCTCGTCCGACGAGAACGAGTGCAACGCGTTACCCACGAACGGAGACACAAACGACCACCTGAAGTATGGCAGCCACGACACCAGCTACACCATGGGGCTTGGATTAGAGCGGACATCACATAACTTTTTTTTGTACCCCGCAATAATATATAATTATTTTTTTTATGATACGTCTATTATCTTGCTTTCTATTATTTATTTTATAATTGTCATGGAACGTTGTAGCAAAATACATTAAAATCTCTTGTTTTATAGATTATTATTATAATAATACTTTTATGGAACTCCACATTACAGTAAAAAAGTATGTAATAATATATAGAAAGCGATCTACAAAAGTACAACATAGTGGCATTATCGCTAAGTAGTGATATCTTCCAGATAACCTTATTCAGTAAAGAAATAAGAAATCGTGAAATAATGGCGTGGAGCGAAGTACATATTTTTGGTAATATTATATATTATTGAAACTGTACATAAACATACATAATTGAAACTGTATACATATAAGTAATAAATAAAATATTATATTTGTCGAAACTAAATATTAAGATAATTAATCTGATCAGGAAAGTACATTTTTAAAGATAGAAATAGTTGGGGATTGTCTGGTGCTGTAAGCCGTTCCACAGAACAAAAGCTCTAACGACAAATGAATTATTGTAAAATTTGGAATTAGTTTGTTAAGAAATAAATTTCCAGTATGCCTTCAAAAATTAAAATAATAAATATGGATAAGAAGAAATAATAATAAGTTTGCCAAATTCTTGCTTATCCTAATTATACACATACTGTTGCTTGAGCGATATGTACTAAGAAGTTAAAAAGGAATAATATGATTTCCATCATTAAAGTTCAGGAACCAACACTTATAAAGAATGTATTTTTTATTTTAATTATTTTTTTATTTAGTTTGTTTAACAAATCAATATTTTTAATTTAAGTTTTATAATCATTCTATTATTATATATTCTATTGTATAATACTATCTGTCTCTTCATTTTAAAAATTATTGTTTTCTCCACCATATATATTATGTAATCATAAACTTAATTGGATAATATTTAAAAGATATACTGTAGCTAACAGACACACAAACATAATTACCTTGGTTAATGGATGGTGGTTTACTTCATCTGCTAAATTATTGAATGGGGCCTCCAAAATCAGGCCGTTAGGACCAGGTAATGGTTCAGAACGTTCTAGAATATCTGTGGATAGTTCTTTTAGATTACCTAGGAGATGTGATGAAATACCTGTACCTGAAATAATATATAGAACTAAATTTAGTATAGACATTATAAATTTAAATTAACTGAAAAGTCACTTATGTGAAGATATTAGAAAACCGAAGTCACAGAAACCGAATAAATTCGGTTCGACTTTGTCTATTTTTTGGCAACACGACACTGTATAGAATTAAAAGACAAAACTTAGATTTATGTTATATTAGAAGTCAAAGAAATTTTATAAATAACATGTTGTATAAAGCTTAATAATATAAAGCAATTTAGCTGCAAGTCAAGATTATTTCTAAACATATCAGGTCAACAGTTTGAAATTTGAATCAGAATTTATTTTTAAACCACAAATCAACATATTTATTCATCTAGCCAGTGGCCATACATACTTATTAGAACCTGTTTAAGACAAACAAAAAAATAAATGGTAAACCGAACAATTTGCCCGAATATTCGGTTAGGTAAAGTTTAAACCGAATAGAATTCGGTTATTCGGTAAAACCACTATTCGGCGTATCTTTGGAAGATATGTACGTATGTTGTATGATGTTTTTTTTTTTACAAATATAATTTATAAAAACTACAAATATTTGTAAAATTATAAAAAAACCTTTAATTTGTTATTCAATCAACTGATGGATTTATATTATTCGATTTTTTTTTATTTAGTTATATTGTTTTATTTAATTTATAAACATTTTTTTTATTTATTTATTTAAATTTACCAAGCGAGTGACCCCACACGAACAAGGACGGATGAGTCGTAGATTTCTCTAAAATAGTATTCAACCAGTCGTATACTATTAGAGAATCTTCCACCACTCCATCCTCTGTTGGCAACACATTTGTTGAATCTCCATACCCTGTAAATTTGTATAAAATTAAAAAATATTAAAAAAACAATAAATTTAGTACAAATAGTAATTAAAATATATATACCTCTGTAATCAAAGGCAATTGTATGAAAATCCATTTTTTTAAAGAATTTATATAATTCTATCCTATGATATGCAGCTCTGGAATTTGAATTCCCTGAAAAAAAATAAATGTGTGTAATTTACACGCGTTAGAAATTCTTTGTCGTAATTAAAAATAGTTTTTAATCGCACGCAAATAAATAATCACCTACAATAAATAAAATGCATAAGGATAGCTAACAGACAATAAGGTTCAGTTAAATTTTGCTAAATTAATATTTATTTTTCTTTAAACAACGCCATCTATTTTTGCTTAAACGAAAACATACAACTGTGAAACATCTTACTCAGTACAGTGTGACTCCGCTAGGTGGCGCGAATATAACTCACGTGTTTAAAACAAGTTAAAATCCAGTTTTTTTTCTATGAGTATAAACGTTTAAATATTTTAATATAATATCGTTTCTCAGGCCTGTCTCTAAGTAGCTTGAGAACCGTGGTAGATATTCTTACTTTTATTACGTTGGTAACACTTTTTACAAAACTTATGAAAAATTTAGAAATAAAAGTAAAAATACACTCTCAACATTTTTCCAATTCGCGCCACAAGAAGTATATCTTCTGTATAATGTTATTGATTTAAAAATTGTTTCAACTTTCTTACAAGATAGCGAGACTCTTATCCTAGGTTGCGCTATCGTATTGATGTAGCACCTTATCCACTGAATTGAATTATATTAAAAAACTAAAATGTTGACTGTAGCTTACTTCAGGGTGTCGGTTTTCGTGTCGGTGTTTCGCGAGAATCTTAAAAATTTTCTCTCGTCATTTTAGCCTAATGCGCCAATCGAAATTTCAATTTTAAAATAATTGAATAAAAAAAATATATAGTAAACAGTATACAAACCGTGACAATACATCACAATGGGATATTTTGAATCAACAATTTCTGAATCAAAAAGATGATTTAAATCATCTGCATCTGCATCTGCAAAGCTGCCTTTTAGCTCCTCATATACCGTTTTTGGTAAAATGTGCCACACACCTGAAAATATAAGTACATTATTTTTTTGTTCATCTGCCCTTTGTGTGTTTATAAGATATAACTCAAGAACTTGCAATAACTATAACTTAACTTTGGTATATTCTTATTATTAATAATTATAGTAAAAAAAACTTTGCATATGATCCATCTTTAATTTAAATGTTATATATAGTTGCAAACAGATTTTAAAAAGAGAAACCTTATGACATTTTCTTGTATTCACATCTACGAAATTGCTGTATTCGTAAAAACAAATAAACAACAGTTTTTGTCTTTAGATAACTCAAGAATTCGTACAGTAAGTCTTAGACCACAATAACAAAACAAAAAAAGTGTATTAGGCATGGCCCCAGTTACATTTAACAGAATACCTAAATCAGTAGAAGAACTAACTAATTTAAAAAACAGTTTACATCATTCCTAATTGCCAAATGCTACTATTCTGTTACCGATTTCCTAATGGATAAGTTGTAATCTTAAGTTTTTGATCTAAGAAATTTGCGAATTTTATGTTTATGTTATGTAAAAATAAAAATACCAAAATTGTATTTGAACGCCCAACAGTAGAATGTATATGAATTCTTAAATATGAATAATACCTACTTTGTACACCTACAATCAGACCAAATAAATTATTATTACAATATTTAGTATAATGTAAGACAAAACTACAATATTAAATATTAAGATAATATTTATACTTAGTAAATAGTATATTATGATTTTAATAAAATAAAATGAATAATTATTATAATGAAATTATTTTAAATTGTAATTATCTTTAATAGTGATTTTGAAAATTCAAATCCAGTAATGTAATTTATCAAGAGATTATAATAAACTTATTGCTTGAGGTTATCTTTAGGAATGCAAAAAAGATTTTGATAATACAAATGAAGGATGATTGATTTGATAATGCTTTGTGTCCCGAGGGCATAGATAACTCAACCTTAAATAACCTTTAGTATGTATATACATAACAAATATTGACTGTAACCATTTAAGGGATTTTGATAAATACAAAATTCAATAAAAGACAGCAATTTAAGTTGTGTAAAACTTACCTATTTTAATAGGACATTTGTCAACTTTGGACTCATATTCAATTGTGAAGTTTCTGCCTCCTTCAATTCCACTTTCTGAAGGATTTTCAAAGTTCACATTTATTGGCCATTGCACTGAAAAAAAAAAAGAATCTTAATTTTATATAATTATAGAATGAAAAATAAAAATAAACCGATACGGGCGGAAATTCGAACCCACGACCTCTAGGTAACCGTTCTGTCGCTCTACAAATTGAGCTATCGCTAGCGATACGGTAACTTAATAGAGCGCAGAACGGTTTCCCAGAGATCGCGGGTTTGAGTTCCTACCCCTATCGGTTTATATAAATTTAAATAATCTTAACATGGCTATACATGTTTAGAGATATTTTCAAATAATGAATTTCAAGTCTTAATGATTACTATATTCCAGGTTATTATATAATTTCAACTTTAAAACTACTAATATAACTTTAGTTTTATTTTGAAAAGTTATTTTATAAAATATGTAGGTAAAACTAGTGAATTGAAAGTGGCAGTGTCTTTTGGATTAACTGCACCTTTGCACTATGTTTCTTACGGTGAGAAGATTGTAATACATTTGTAATTTGTCTCAATATTTGCAAATGTCTATAGGCACCACTTATCATAATATAGACTGTCTTTAGCTTACAGTCTTGAAATACCCCAGATGTATTGTATTAAGAATACAAAAAATGTTTTAAACTTACCAAAATTTGCAAATATAAGGTGTCTTCTGAATGTTTTGGAGTATCTAAATACAAGTGGTACTATGACTACATGAAACACAAAGACTCCAACTGTTATTGAAGCACCAAGGACTAAGGCCCTGAAAATATATAAAAAAATTCAAGTTTTCTGTAAAATATAAACTAAGTTTTTTATTGTTTCTTTACGAAGCCCTTCAGTAAAATTTTCCATACATTTGCAACATAAGAAGGAGCAAGTATAGATTATTTATTATTAAAGGTTTATTCTTGGCGAACTTTTAATATTTTTTAATCTTAAAGGATTTAAAATTATTATTGAAATTATTCACCAGTACATGGGTTGCAGGTCAAAATAATATAAAATATACACATATGTAATTAAAATAACAAACATGTATGTTTCTTTGAACTCTCTTAATATTTGTTATTTAAATTTTATATTAACTTTTTGTTGCATAAGGGAATACATTATTAAAAGTCAATACATATTAATTAAACAATGGAATGAGTCTGCAAAAATTGATCATTGAAGAAGGCAAAGTCCAACAAATTATACAACTGAATCATCTACTATTATTCTTCATGAAGTTAAATACATTTTTTTACTATCTATTTATCTAGAATGTTAACATTTAATCTAGACCATAGTGCACAGGTGTATATTTATTATTACTAATAGCTAATAGTCTAAAATATAAATTGTCTATTTGTCTTCATAAAATAGCAAAATAGAAGTTATTAAGTCTTTAAGAATGAAATATTTAGGAATATATATATAATTATAATTGAAAAAAAACAGATGACAAAGTAGGTCTTATAACTAATAAGGATGACCTTTGATCTTGTAATAATTATGATATTTAAACAATATTCATTACTATTAACACATTTGTGTTTTTTCAAGACAAAGAGGAAAGTGTCAGATAATATTAATAAATAAGTCAATTTAGTTAGTTACTTAGCATTAGTTTTATGTTCTATTAAAGTAATTTTATTTTATAAATATTAAAGTTTGCTATAAATATTAAAATATATTACATACAGGTTAATATACTTTCAAGCTTTTGGTACACAAGACGAGGTGATTTTATTGTAATTTAAAGAAAAGTTAGATTATAAAAAATAAAGTAATGTTTTTGATTAGATCAGGAATAATCTTAGTTGAAGATACTGTCGAAGATTCACGAAAACAAGAAAGCTTAAAATTCAAATTAAGTAAGAAATAAAAACTTACACCACGGCATATAAAGGCACCAAGATGAATATTTCAAGCATTTTTCACACACGAATCGATATATATTTTAATCAATATTATGCACGTTACATAAATATTAAATAATGTTATGTGCGGTCTATTAGTTACGAGAAATAATTTGGTGCACTATAAAATGTGAAAGTATGATGAAATACAACAAAAATAAAGGTTTTACACTAACATTCTTTCTAATATTTAGGTCCAATTTAAAGTTGGATTATCTCGTAAGGAATGTGAATCGAAACTTAACAGCAATAATATAATAATCGAACGGTCGGCAAAACGACCATGAAAGGAATGACGATTGACGTCTAACGACTAACGAGTGCGGAGTGACAAATTTGAAATGACAATACAAAGTTGAAACTTGAAAGATACTTAATAATAAGTCAGATCAATGGACATACATCTTGTATTGTTGTATTATTGTATTAGATATAAAACAAGACAATATTGTCACCTTTTTTTAACCTACAGTTTTATTGCTTTTAAAATCGGGAAAATCCAATTCTATGTGAAAAATTTTGCTACCCTAGCTATATTTTAACACATAAAATTGGATTTTCGCGATTTTTAAAACAATAAAACTTAGACATAGATTTTATTATGGCTGGATAGCCTTATAAGCAAGCTTTCTTTTTACGATTTATTTTGAATCACCTTGCGACCATCGCTTAGTACTTCAAGGGGCTTTCCCAAAAGTACTTTGAACGTGCTGAGCGACACCCGAACCCACTGGTGGCTGACGCCGCAGAGTATAGACCACGTAAGACTACTTTAGTCAGAAAAAGAAGACCCAAGTCGGTACTCGTTGACCCCGACGACGCGTTCACAGTAGGTAATAATGTGTACGCGTAGGCATAAGTGACACCATACAACATACAGACACACACCGTCTATACCGGTATAGACGAGGTCCCAACTGAGTAAGTGCTCCGTTGCTCCGGCGTTCTGCCGTCGAACGACGCTAGTGTCCAAATTTTCTTAGCATCCCTGACTAACGACGCCCTGAGCCGAGGTCCGTGTCTCAATCTGAGACGCCCTCGGGACGTCGTTCCCCATGGGGGCCCATCTGGCCTCCCATTTTAAGGGCGGGTCACCTGACCCACCCGCTCCCCCGGTGACGCTGTAATTATAGCCAACAGGGCTAACAGTATAGACAGAACAAAAAAATATATATGTATTTTGAATAGATCATATCAATCGATTCGGGTGGTCATTGATTGATGCTTATCTCAAAAGACGAAATCGAAATGCTATCAATTTCGGTCTCCATCCAGCGCCAATGCTCTTTACAACTCCTTGCTGCAATTTAGGGACCTGATTAAACTGGGTACCTTTGGGTATGCAGACGACAACATTATTGTGGCGCGCTTTATATCAAATGCAGTGTTAGTGCAGTTTCAGAGAGTGCGGTGGAAATGTAATAATTCAGAGAGGCCATGGTAGAACACATTACATGAACCTTTTATTTCAGAAAGGCTGAGGCGTTTCCAGCATGGTTAGGCTTAGTGCAACCAAGACCAAGATCTTTTTCTCTGGCAAAAAGCGGCCGTTCCATCCAGTGCCTATTTTTCGGAATGTATCCGAGATGGTCACATATCACTAGACCTTTTTAGTCAGCTCAACCTCTATTGTCCTATCGGTTCCTACAATATGTTTTAATCTCAATTGGCTGCCAAAAAGCAGGGCATTGTCTCGAAGGTACGTCAATACTGAAAGCTTTAATAGTTGATTAATTTGCATAGGTCACAAATTTGGTCATGCACGGAGTACTGTACATGTAGATGTAAGACCACCTTTAGTAAGCCGAAACTAGAGTGTGGAACCTCACCGAAGGTGGCCAGTCGTTCGGTGTTTGGTCAGATACATTAACAAAGAATACGCAATGCCATTGCCATCCTAACTACTACGAATTTCGGTGAAAGTGCCAAAGTCTCATACAAATCGTAACGTTTTAACATTTTTTGTAAGGATGATAAAACATTAGAACTCGCAACCTCAGGTCGGTGCCCGATAATTACAATCTAGGTAATTTAAATCTGATAATTACTCATGATAGAAAACACAGATAGATGAACGATATTTTCAATATAAATGAGCATTAGCAAGTTTATGAAATTGGTTAAGTGTGTTTCTCTAGAATCTTTTGTTAATAGTCAGCAAAAAAAAATATTATTGGTTAATAAATCGATTTAACATTTCTTTGTGATACAATCAAAGCTGACTAAAATGGGTTTTTTAAAGTATGGGGTAAAAATTCACCTATTTATGAAAAAAAATAATACCTAAGTCATTCTCAATCATTTACCTATCGGTCTATGTTCAATTATTTCTAAGAAAATATATTTTTAAACTATAAAAAAATAATGACTAAAAGTACAAAATATGCAAACTGCTCGAATAGTTACTAGTACTTTAGTTACTATCACAATATATGGCATACTCTTAATGGGTATACAGCCGACAGAGATACCAAATTTACACTTCAGGAGAGGGCTGTTCGAGCAATATATAATATGAGACCAAGAGAAACTTTAAGAAACGAATTCAAAGAATTTAAAATTATGAGTGCTTATAACCAATATAATTATAAAAAAAAAAATTACCTTCATAAAAATATATCAAAGTTCAAGAAGAATTGTGATTTATATATTAATATTAATTCAAGAAATAAAAATAAACTCGCTATGCGCAACACTAGGCTTTATAAAATAAGCAAATCCTTTAAGGTTGATTGTATACGTTTTTATAATAAGCTCCCAAATAAAGCCTTAAGTTGATCATTAAATGAATTCAAAATATATATATATTAAAATATTTCTTAAAAAATCCTACTTTAGTGTACAGGATTACAGGAACGGCATGGCCTGGGAATTAATTGTATTGTATTGCGAATAACTAGTAACCTCCGCAATTGTTTTTTGTTGTAGATTAATTCTGTTTTATCGACCTACTGCATCACACCGATCTCACATCGATCATCACTACTCGGTAGCGTCGGGAGTCGTGTCTTCCTTCTCCCTCAAACATGGCGAAGGGGGTGATGGTTGGCTCTAGCGTTATGCTCGTGAACGGGTGCTGCTCGTGTTGTGTAGCAGAGTTTCTTTTTTACTATAATTTTTTATTTTTATTATCGTTGTCTGAAATCATTATTGATTTCGACGGTTCTAGTTGTTCAAAGATTGTTTTAAGATTGACGTTTTGAAACAGTGATCACAATAAAAAATATCCGATTAAGTTTGTTGTGCTGTTCTTATATGTTCTTCTATGACCGGGGGGAAGCTTTTGGAACCCCCATAGGCCATAGCTGTAATATAAAGTTGGAAAGTGCTTTTACAGATATTATTACGCCTTATTTCGATAAATTTGGAATCGATAGGCCCTCCTGACACTTCCATTTGACGTACACAAGTGATCACTGATATTGATTCAAAGTGGAAAATATATGAATAAAATAAAATAAATAAATATTCATAGCGTAAAAGCACAGCCTAAAAAAATAATTCTATTCGTTATTTTCGCAATTCAGTACCTTTTTCGTTATGAAACATGTCCTATGTCATTTCGAGTACTGTGCCACTTGTGTGACCAATTTCATAATAATCGATTTAATAATCAAGTCCTAAAGCGTAAACAACAATTATTCATTCAACAACTCTATACGATAGAAAAGGGCGCTAGTAATAAAAATATTACGCGCTAGATTAATTTCTTGTAATGAAAACGATTACTAGCATATAGAATATATCGTATAATTATTTAATAAAGTCACAGTAATCTAAAGAACTGAGTCAAGATTATATATTTTTCGTCAGTCCTCAAGACAGTAAACGTGAAAATAAAAATTACTAATTACGTCATAAATATTAAATAGCAAACTTGAAATACAACAACAATGAACTATACAAATTTTCGGAATTTGGACTGGGAGCGATAGTTTTTTTTTTAGGAGACAATACTTTCTATCACTGTTATTTAATGTTTGTTTCTATGTTTTTTTGTTCGAAATGGCTTGTTTATAAACAGAATTTCCATTTGTTCTCCCGTGGACTTATCAAATACCGCCAACCTTGGGTCTGTATAGCACTTCACTTCAATCACTTCTGTGGTTATAATTTCATTGCTTATACCATTCGCTTTCATAATACTTGATATTAACGGGCTATAGAAATGATATTTTCCATATTCATGTGCAAAATTTGCTATTATAGACCCCGTGAGGCTTGCTATATATGTTATTTGAAACAAAGCGATCGTCTTTTTTGCCTTCAACTTAGTAGTAACAGTCTTTCCTGGTTTAAGGTCCACATATCCGAGATTCTGTAACCCGAACGGCGTTTCCACTGTCTTCAGTGTCTTGTTCCGCCAGTTATTTGTCAAATTAATCTTTTTTAAAATGAAATCTATATTAATATTATAAGCAACATCATCATCCGGTAGACCGTCCTTGGACCATGCGGAAGTGACAATGTTTTCAACGGGCACGAATTCATTAATCTTAACTTTAGATTTTTTTGTCGTATTGTTAATATGATCAATTATATTTACCACAGTGTCCTTACTTATAACGTCAAGAACTTTCGCATTCTTGATTTTTAAATTTCTTCTGATCTTCATCCATTTGTATTGTTCATATGTGTTACCATATGTTGTTGGATCACTTAGAAACACATCTTCAGGTCTTCTGCCAAGTTCGATCTCCACTCCACGTTTGAGATTATCATCTGTCACATTAAACAAATTAATTTCTTTATCTGTAATTAATTTATCATCAGAACCATTGAAACTAACACTCGCTCCAGTTTTCATTGAAGATATTTTGATATAAATATTTATTTCACTTTCACACGGAGCTATTATCCACAAACATATAAGAAAATATAGGGTCATATTTGTTATTACACGTTGGAGACGTTGATATCGATCAGTCGATCACAGTAATTTATAAACATGTTACTAACTTATTATGTAACTTGTTTAAAGTTTTTAATATTATTAAATACTTATGATAAAATAACAATTTATCAGACTTGCAGTAATATATTTACGTCGTAGTACTGATTGACCCGTGGCTTCGCTCACGGTCCTAATAATAAACAGCTCTAATCTGTTGTATAAAAGTCGTAGATTATATCATTTTAAAATCATAATCCATGGAGTGTTTGAAACAATTAAGAAGTTATTATTTCATACGGTTTATTTTGTATTTTATTTCACAATCATTAATTGGTAGGTACTTTTTATATCTATCTGTTTTAAAAAGGTTTCCGATTGAGTCTTCCTGGTTTAAAAATAACTAATTGCATGTTATATTATTAATAAGTATCAATAAATACGTAATCAAATCTCATTTATATCTTAGTTCCCTTGACCTATTTATTATCACAACGCAATGTCAACTTACGATGATATTTTAATAAAACGAATTCAATGTGTTGGTCATGAAGTTGTTATGTCATGAAGAATGTTGTTATGCAGGATGTATTTGTAATGGATCAATCATTTATGGAAAGGATAAAATGTAATTTCGAGGTCCTTACTTCTTACTTTAATACTTAGTAGGTTTCGCGGTGGTAGTAAAAACATCGGTCTGCAAGCCATACACCTCCCATCAACAAAATTGTCCCACTAAGCATAGTCGTGTGCCAACACGCACCATGAAGTCGTTTAGTCGTATAAATGTGTCAAATAGGTTATGAGCCGAGTTTCCTCTGGCCGACTGCAAATAGTTGGAACCCAAGTATTGGTCAGTCTGCGCCCAGCTATAGCATGTTGCCACGCCAACTGTGTAAAATCTCAGGGTGACTTAGCGTGCCGACGGGCGACCCGATGAGGACTCCCATAGGGTCTTCCATAAGAAAAATATAAAAGAATACGAAAATATAAAGAATATAGAAATACCATGGGTGTGTGTGTGTGCGTGTGTGTGTGTGTGTGTGAGAGAGAGAGAGAAAATGCGAATACGAGTGTACTAAAAAGTAGCGCTGATTAATCATATGCGAATTTCTTTTGGAATTTTTTTATAGTTCTTACAATTCCAGTTTGTGAGACCATAAAGGGTTATTTTTAATTAGTCGACCAGCTCTTGCAGGCAGCCTTTCTACATCAATCCCAACAACATTTGTGCTACAACTTTTTACAAATCTTGATAAACAACACAAAAAAAAGAAACAAAAAAAAAATTGCTTCCTCTTTTACTTATTTAAGAAGTACTTATAAGGTCAACGTTCGGGCGCCATACCAACGCTCAGAGTTAATGTCAGTTCAGAGACAACAAATAAATTATGTAAGGGAAAATTTAAATTTTCAAAACTATTAATTTTAAAAAGTCGTAGAACAAATGTTGTTGGGATTGATGTGAAGAGACTGCCTGCAAGAGGTGGTCAACTAATTACAGGGTATAGCGTTAACTTGTTTAAAAAAATGTGCTTAGGTGCAATATTGCCCTTAAGGGAAACAAATATTTATTTAAGACCTTTGACCGAACGGTGATAACATAGAGACAACTCTTAAGCTATGGTTTATTTTACGAAAGAAAACTATATCATTGTCGCTAAATTACTGGATACATATATTTAAATTGAGATTTAATTTATTTAATCATTGTAGGTATATAGAAGATTTTGTAATATCAAACTAATTATATATTGGGAAATAGAGTACGGGACCCCAATAAAGATTCTTTATCATGCCAGTGATCAAAGGTTAACTTTAAGAAAAATAATTGAAAACCTTGTCACAATATTTAGTGTATAGTGTAAATACTTACCAAATTAAACTCACATTCAAGTTATATATAAATTAAAAATGTATTCCTCATTAATATTTTCGTCAATATTAGTTGTTATCAACGCAAAAATAATAATAAACGTGGAAAGTAATAAAAATATGTCCGACTTAAAAATAAATTACGCTGGCTACGAACAAACTATTATTAGTGAAGAGGACATTCAATTATTCAATATTGATAGATTTAATTTGAGGCGAGCTGTTAAAAGCCATTACGGAACATTACCGAGAGACGTTTTCCTGAAAAGCCCTACTCCTTGGGGAGATTTGTATAAAACGTACAATTGGGAACAAGTGACAAAAATATTAAAAGTGAAACACGTGAAAATCAATCAGAGTTCAATGAAACAAACGATAATTTTGTCTCAGGACTTCGAAAATCCATCAAATTTGACAATAAAAGTGAACGCAGGCATCAGTCAGACAGTCGAAAATACGATATCAACAACGTGGTCACAGACTAAAGAGCGTTCGATGTCTCAAGAATTTGAATATGATATCAATGTGTTGTTCGCCAAATTAACTGGTACTACCAGTATATCGTATTCGTCGAGTTGGGGGAAGAGTGAAGAGAAGTCTGAATCGGTGACAATTGGTTCTACTAGTGCCGTTGAAGCAGAATTGAAGCCGGGACAGTCCGCCACTGCTGTATTATCTGCTAATCGATGTGTTTTTGAGATCGAAGTGGCATACGTAGCAGCTCTGAGAGGAAATGTCGCTGTCAATTTTAGAAGACCGTACAAGGGTCATCATTTTTACGGTCCTTCTATCATCGCAATTTTACAAAGTGCTGGCCTAGATTCAGAAATAGTATCGCTGGAAACAATAAAAATTGGAATGTTCATGGAGGCATCGTTGAAAGTTTTTGACAAAGAAACAGGGTTGCCATTATAAGGAGAATACTAAACTTTATTGCTAAAAATGTTTATTTGCTATTTAAGTTTTATATATTTATAAACGTGCTTAGACTATAGATTAATTATAAAACTCATTGAAGACTATTATATTTATTTACCTGGTATTCACGTTAAATATTTACGGAAATTAAATCTAAATGTGAACGACTTTTTTCAAAACCATTCGAGTTTTGAGTCTAGCTGGGTTCTGACTGACCGGGCAACCCGAAGGGGTTCGGATAAGGCAAAATCCCATTTAATTTACGTAAATACAGCCGGAATGCAGAATTATTCAAAGTTGTAACAAATCTGGGTTTGACTTGTATAATACAAGTAATATTTCTAACAGAGTTTTTATTACACATTAGGTAGCAAACTTTACTTTATATGTCGATTAATAAAGAACACATTTTATATTATTTATATCTTGTTCGTATCCTGACATTAGGTATTTGGAAACGGAAATACTAATTTATAGAAACTTGGGACATTCGTTGTTTTAAAGAAAGGCAACATTTAGATCACTTCATATATGACTAACATTTTATCATAGAATTAATATACATAGAATAGGTGAGCTATAGGTATGAGCGTCAGTGAGACAGTTAAAAAAAGATGCAAGATGTCACACTGTTTGTCTTTGTCTAATCACACATGCGCAAAGAAATATTCATGACATCTTAGCTTTCATAATATTAGTAAAAACGACAATTGCTACGAATTACACCCGAGACGACTACGATGAAGCACGAGCTTTCATAAAAAATAGAGATAGATAGAGTTTTTCGATCTACCTATCTCTTTTAAGTTCGATGATGACATTTAAGGCTGGCTTCCCTACTCTATGTATAATATCTCTATGCATTTTATAGACAATTATTAAATTCACTAAGCTGACAACAGGAACACTAGCTAGCATAGCGACCGGATGAAAATTCAGGTTCTAACACTGGGTTTTTCTAAAACTATGTTTACTTAATATATTAATTTTTTCATAAATTTACAAATAATTAAAATTTCAGACTTGAAGAATCACCAACACGACAATATATTTTATAAAAAGATAAAACAATGCCAATTATTTAAAATTAACTTTCATTTTAAAAACTTACTTTAAACATACAATATGTTTTTAAAATAAAGCTGTGTTAATAAAACTTTTAAATCCGCCATTTATATCTTCTGTCGCACCAAGGCTACGTAACAAAGAGTATAGTGATACAATTTGTAAGACTAATAAGGTGTAACATGAATATGTCGCTCTGATTAATGAGGTCCGTTGGCACTGACTCTTTAAACTACAGTTAGAACTTAATTAAACGATAATTTACTTGTTTGCTTGTTGCCTTAATTGTATTACCTTCAACGGTTTTATTATAAATATAGAGAAATATCTATTTTTCAATTATCTACAATTCATTGAAATCTAAAAAAGTAACTTTCCTTACTTCCTGGTTCAATTATTTAAACAATAAAAAAAAAATCTTGTTTATCACACAAACTTTTAAATGTTTTCTGAAAACTTCCTTAAATATTTTGTTTTCAAAAAGTATTAAGTGAATATATTTTGCCTCATCAGTTATTCTCATTTCATATATTCAAGATATATATAAAATGATTAAATATTAAGTACATAAACTGAGTTATACATAATTGTTATTGAAACTGTCTCTGTTTCGTAGTCACCAAGTAAAAGCTTTTAGACAAAATTTGATTTAGAAAATAAGGAATTCAACTTTTTGTTTCAGTTTATTATAAAATGTAAAAACTGGATCAGGTATCAGCTAAACAAAGTAGTTTGGAAAACAAATCATCATCTGTTCTGAAAATTCGTTATTGCAGAATTCTTTGTTTAAGAAACTTGTCGTAAACTTAAAATTAAAAGCTATTTTATACTACAACTTTTCTCAATTATTCACGTAAAAATGACAAAACTTAATTAGGTCATATATACTAATTGCGTTATAAGTTAACTTAAGTTTAAAAAACTGTGGAGTTGGCTCTTAAACGTTGAATTTACACGCACGACTGTCAAATGAAGCGGCATCATATCGAAAAACAATTAGAATCAAAAGTACTTTCTGTAATATGTATTATATTCATATATGAAAATAAAAAGGAGGATATTTTGAATGATAAAGAAAATAGACGAACGTAGGTGTATGGCTATTTAAAATAAATTAAATTTAAATATATTAAATATATCTTTGAAATAGTTAGTTAACTTTTTTAACCATGTTAATAGTACCTACAACTATTATAATTTATATTATTAGAATTAAATGAAATTTAGAAACTTTATTTAAAATGATTCTGTTCTGTATGGACAAGAATTGCTGCAAAAACTTCTAAGTACCTATTACACATTTGAGAATGCTATTTAAGAAAGTTATTCTTAGCGCAAACAAACAATACTAAATGCAACAATATTTTTCCAATCATAATTTACTTTTAGTTAATTTCGTAATAAGTACAACATCCAAAAATAGTTATGAAATACAAAATACGATACTAGTATTTGAATATTTAACAGATATCAATTCTTAATAGTAATAAACGGTGGAAAATCGATAATTATAGGTAATTATTTTTAACGGCCTATTGGTTTAGTGGTCAGTGGTCTTGCAGCTGAGACAAAGGTAGTGAGTTCGATTCCCACTCGAGACATTTGTGTTTGTGATCCACAGATTATTGTTTTGAGTCTGGATCTTTGTGTTCGTTATTTCTATGTTTGTAAAACCCTCAAGCACAGAGATAATTTCTCGAATGCGAGAGTTGTTATTAAAAATAAACAAAATAAGAAGAAACAATTATTGGATTAAATCACTCTTATAAAGAATTTGAAATAAAGATAAGTTTTTTAGATACAGAAGTCAGAAAAATCTATTAATTCATCATTATTCTTGGTATATTATGTGAATAATGTAACGAGGTAAAGATGTACATAAAAAATATAAAAATGCTACTTATACATAAAACAAATCAAACATTAATTGTTTAAAGTTTTACCAGTTTGTTTGTTTGTAAAATGTAAAGATTATAAATTATTTATATATAGAATTATGTCCTTTTATATATATTTTTAAGAGCAAAGCTTTTATGCTAACTCACTAAAACTTCTCGAGATGAGAAATTGTTAGGTTAAGTTAGGTACATCAAATGTTGAATGAGAAATGAATCAACCTCCGTTCATCCGATAGTAATTGACTTTTTGATCAATATCAAATATTAATTGTGTTTTTTGTATTTCTAAAATAACATATATAATATGTATACTTTTATGCGCGGTTACGTAATAAAAACTAATAAAATAGTGTTAGCATTTCTTTTTGTAAAATTAGTAGATTATATTTTTTTTGGATAGATTAGATATTCATTTGTTTATGTTATATATATGTTTATTCACTACTAGTGGTTTAAATTTCTGTTTAATAACTAAGTAATTGAGTAAGGAAGAAAATTGAGTTGAGTTGAGTAAGATCCAGGTTGTTACTGTTAAAATTTTCATCCATATAAAATTTATCTCTGCGGTATATAAAATTATCACATTGCTATCTGGAATATCGTAACATCTTAAACAATAATTTGGAAAACATTTGTCATATAGAAAAAAAGAATTCCATAAACAACATAAATAAAAATAGAAAGAGGTTTAAATAATTAGGTTTTACACATAGAATTTATATCTCTATGGTTTCACAACGATAAATCCGGATCTATGCAACGATTTGTATTGAGTGTTGGGACAACATTTAGAATTATATCCTTATAATAAATATCTTTAAGTCATTGACAGAATCACCTCAAATCGACAACGTGACAGACGAACTATTAATGTATCATTAAACCCAAACTATCGATTTATTTGAACAATAGCCCATCTGGGCTCAGGCAGGTGTCGACATTTCGAAGGTTTTAGCACAATAAGGCTGCTCATCTATTGTCAAAGAGAAATACATAGACTTCTCTATTACAAAGGCATAGAGGTTATATTGTGGTTGATATACCGGCGATAGTTTTACATGGTTTGATTTGGAGAATTAGATAAGTATAAATAGTAAGAGGAGTTTAGGTTTGTATCATTCAAGCGTTAGTTCTTGTGACGACACCTTAAAGACACAGGTGAATATTATTTTTTAGTTTCTATTGTAGTAGCATTATTTAGTTAAAATAATAAAATATAGTAACTTATGTAAAACAAAAGTAATTAAATTAATAAATGTTTTTTTTTCAGATGCTAATTGGAGCTTTAAAAATGAAGGTATGTATTTAAAACTTGTATGGAAATTCAGAAAATAAAAATATATATAAAGTAATATAATAATAATATATATTATTTCAGGTTTTTATATTTGTTAGTTTTTTGGCGTTTTCGTTGGCCGAGCCACCAGTTGGGTGAGTATAATATTAATCAAAATAAAATAATAATATTGATACAGTTTAAAAAAAAAATGTTTATTTCAGGGACAGTTACGCCCCTGCCCGATCAAGCCACTCTCTTGATCATGACAGAGAACGATTTCTTTCTCAAGAATATGGAGTTCCTGAATTTGGAGCCCGAAACCAAAAGGATTATTCGTTGACTTCTGCAAGATCTCAACCTTCCCAAATATATGGTTCACCAGTGCGATCATCAATTTCCCAAGAATATAATAGTCCTAACCTTCGATCTGGACTTTCTCAAGAGTACGGAACACCCTCTTACAGAAGTGGCCCATCATTGGAATACGGTGTTCCCAAATCTCGTAGCTTATCTCAACGATATGGACCTCCTGCCTTACGCAACCCTATTATATCAGAACCGAATCCTTACCAACCAGATTTTGAAGTCCAAAGTGCCCGATCGGCTCAAGATTTCATACCACAATCAAAATCTGCTTCTTCTCAATTCAATAGCAGCGTAGATTTTCCCTCAGATACCTATGGAACACCCCTACAAAGGTCTTTAGAGAACAGCCAACACGAAAATCGTAATCCGTCGGTAGAATATGGAGTTCCGTCTCAAAGGGTTTTTGATCAGTCTCCTTCTCAAAGATATGGTCCACCCAACTTTAGAAATACTCAATCTTTTGGCCAAGATAAATCGTTACCAACTGCTAGGTTCAGTGCCAAAACATCATCTGCTACAAGGAACTACCAAACCTCTTTTGGTTCTAGAAACCCTATGTCCCAGACCTACTCGGTCGTTCCTCCTCGGTCGTTGTCTACTCAATATGGCGCTCCGAATTCAAGAATCATTGACTCTTATTCTCCTACTTCAAAATCGATTTCTCAAACTTACCTGCCTAGTTCTCGAACAGTGTCCCAATCATATGGAGTACCGAGTGAACGTGGACTGCCTACTGAATACGGTGTACCAGAAGTTGGAACCAATCTAAGAACTAATGCTATCACGTCGCAGTTTAATCTTCCTAGGTTGGTAAACCGAAAATAAGGGTGTAGAAATTATATAATAAAAATATACTATAACAATGTCATTCGAATTTAATTCAGTATTTTAAAGAGTCTGTCTTCATCACAGATCCTCCCCATCGGATAAATATGGTGTGCCAGAAGCTCGCATGCCATCTGAGCAGTACGGAGTACCAGAACAATATGAGCCCAATGACTCTCAGGGGTACAACTACGCCAGGAATGCACTAGATGAACTTCTGAACCAAGTATAAATAATACCGATTACGATAATTTTAGACATATTTTGTGTCATTTTTATTAGTAGTGAAAACCGGGCAGAGATTATAAAAAAATAATTAGATAAAAATGATAATCAATATGAAAATTACTATTTTAGGAACCAGCCAACTATGACTTTGGCTACAAAGTGAATGACTTCGAAAGTGGCAGCGACTTCGGGCACACGGAGACCAGACATGATAACAAGGCCGAGGGCTCTTATTTCGTTGTATTACCCGATGGCACCAAACAGGTAACTTAAAAAAAGATCTAATAGCACCTAAAAATAAAAAAAAAATATTTCTATTACTTCAGATCTGTAAGTTTTTTAATTAAAATATTAACACTCAAAATCTTTTCAATATTAATAGGTAGTATTTTTTTTTCATATAGGTTGTGGAGTACGAAGCTGATGAACGAGGTTTCAAACCTAGAATCTCTGTAGAGCCAGCTGAAGCAAGGTCTGGTGGTTATGATGGTAATGCCGCCAACATTGAGCGATCCGGCGATGGACCTTACTAAACAGACCACACCATTTGACTGTATAAAAAATATCTTCTAAAGAATATTTATGCCATTTTCGGTTTATAAAATAAAAGAAAAATTATTTTAATTTAAATACTTATCGTATTTATTTTAGTAAACAAAAATATGTATAGGAATACCTCTTAGGTTTTTATGCTTGTAATTAATTATACTATGCTAATAAATATATTTTGCCATAATTGTTGTTTTCAAATATTCATTATAATTTAAGTATACTTTAATACTATTTTTACACACATAAAGTAATAAATGAAATGAAAATTTATGAAATAGAAAATACAAACCTAGAATTATAATAAAAAAATATTAGTACATTTCAACATAGAGAGATAGATAAGTACTTTATTGCACTCCTGTATCGGGCCTTAATGGCTGAAATTAATAACCGATATACATTCCTAGTTTGATACGAACTTCAGAAGAGTTAAAAAGTCGAAAAAAAACCAAAACTTTTTTATTATTAATAGCATAAAAACAAAGTTTTTAAAGGAACTAAGACATTTTCCTGAGATGCGCAATGGAACACCTGACACATGGACAATAGAACATCATCAGCATTAGGAATGGGTATAACGTCTGAGGCGAGGACATAATGTTTGCGTGTTTGAGACGACGACTGGAATAGTGTGAGCTAACGACTGTTTTGAAAGAAGACGTATAAATGTGATTTATTTACAAGATAAAAAGTGGGGATCAAAAGCGAGAGAAATTTTAAAAGCTTATAAATTTTACTAACGAAGTAGTGATGGTGAACGGAAGGGTAATGATGGACGTAAAGTTTTAAAACTAGATGGATGATAATGACAGACCTTATTCTATAGCCGAGCGTACAAATGAACGGTCAGCAGCTGGGGAGACTAATAAGTTCGGTGTTATTGTAGGAACACATCAGGTCTTGATTTTATATTCCTACATGTTTACCTAGTAAGGATTGCCTTTTTTTTTATATCGTTGGAAAAGTGCGTTACGCATCTTCCCAGCGGCCAGGAAGGTGCTGGTCAAGTAGGTATGTGCGACTACCCGGCAGCATAGAAGACGCTGCTATTTTTAAGGCTACCCACTAAAAAACCAACGATTGACCTCATTGCCTTAGTGGGACGCCACGGGATCGCTGTCGCACTCACGGCGGCACTCACGTAGCGGAACCCCCAAATGACCCTCCTATCAAACCTAGTAAGGAATGCCTGCGGAGACGAAATAGTAAGGAACAATTACTTGTTTGGAATACGCATGGGATTGATTTAAATATCAAAAAAGTACTTCATATAAACGAGGGTGATAAAAAGCAGAGGAAGACCGATATAATTATACATACAATTATATGAAAGTAGCATATTAAACTAACACGTGTTGAAAATTTATTATTACAATATCTGCTTAGAGATATCATTAAATAGTGTACTTATATATTAAAATTCATAGCCAATATTTGTGTTAATGGAAGTGCTAAAGAGATCTGATTTATTTAAACAGGCAATCTTAATATTAATTGTGTTATTTACATCTTTATAAGAAAAGCTACTCCTATATATATTTGAGTCGAGAAGTTTCAGTTCAGAGTTCATAAATAAACAGTACGATGAGGACCTTAGTGTTACTAACGACATTGTCTATGTGAGTATTACATATCTTTTTACTAATTAATACTATTAGTGGCTAGTTACAACATCAATAAAAGGAACTTTGTAGTCAAGGAAAGAGTCAAGAATTGATCCTTCAGTACTCAAAAAGCTTAATCGTACCCTAATAAGCTGGGTGTCAGAGAATTGTAAAGTATTTTGTATTAAAGGGAAAGCATGTGTAAGTTGCAGCCGTATCGAATGATTAGCTATGTAAGTTGCCTATGGAATTTAGAAACATGATCAACATTACGTAGGTTAAATATAAACTTGATGCACACATTTTGTAATCTCAGAAGATTGTTGAGCTGTACTTCGGATAAGGGCTGATATGATATTAACAGACCCGTTTAATTTCTTTGATATGATTCTAATTTCAAATTTAATTTAATTTAATTGAACTTAACACGTCATGATAAAGACGATCCATATAGAATGCTTAATTCAGAGAGATTAGTAGCGATACGGTAGCTCACTTGTTGGAGCGACGGGACGGTTTCTCAGAGGTCGCGGGTTCGAATTCCCTGCCCGTATCGGTTTATTTTTAATTATATATTTATTTAAAGTATACAAAAAGTTCAAAATGGCTACACATGTTTAACGATATTTTAAAAAGAAATCGAACAAGTCGATAATGTTAGTCTTAGCAACTCAAGCCTTCACTTATAAATTCGTTTGCTGATGTATACAGCAGGTATCTAAAATAGACTTTAAAATTCGGCCGTTCAGAGAATGCGTTCCTGACACGTCGCGATTGAACTGACGACGTAACTTTGTAATGGCGTTGCAATTACGATAAAAATATTTTTGCTGGTTGTTTACCGTTTTAACAATTGATGAGCATTAAAACAACATTATTATATCAATAATCAATGAATGTTATAATTTTGTGCCAAACTGAGTGTCAAATAACTTGGTAAACAATATTTTTCTAAATCTATACTGCGCTATTACAAGGTTATGTCAGCGCTTTATATTTGTAGTGCTGTGCTAAAAATAACAGGCAAGTACCGTAAAATAATCTGTTCTTATACAGTTATACTTATAATATTAAATAATACGTTTTGTTTTTCTTTTTAAGAATTTGAAAATAATGGACTATAAGAAAACTTTTATGAAATATAAAAATAAAACCATGACCAAACCGAACGCGCGAAAGAAAGTAGCATTTTTATATTTAGGTTGAAAATGGTAAAATATTAAATATTCTGTACGCACATTCAATTCCATGTACTTACTTTATTGCATAGAAATACAGATTGTAACTTTGTAACAAAGAATAAATAAAACAATTTTATTATATGAATATTACCTTTTTTTAGTTTCACCTTAAATAACTAAAATATAAATTTTAAATGATTCCGCCAATTTAAAACGAAAATAATCTTAAAATAATGCGGCGGTTCATTTTGGAGAAACGGTAACGAACTCAGTGTTATGTTGTGCCCATCACTAGTCGTGACTAACTGATAGGTGTCAGGAACGCATTCTCTGAACGGCCGAATTTTAGTTAATGACATTTTCAATTGAAATAATAATGAGTTAGAAATCATATGTATATTTACTCTTTTTTGCCGTTTATTATATTTTATAAAAAGATATATTTTATACCTATAGATGATTAATATGTATAGTATATTGCACTATAATCAATTTAATTTGTGTCTTAGAATACTAAATGGCTTCGCATACTCACACCCAAGCTGGATCTTTAAGGATATACAAAAACCCACTGAATTTGGTTCATCTAAGAAGATTAATAATCAGAAAAGGAATAATCAACAATTAGGTTTAGATAGTAAACTAGTAAACGGCAAAGTAATTGTTGTATATGTAGGACCCACTTCTGAATCTGGACAAAACAACAGTACTGAGGAAGAGGTTGTCAAAAAGAATAGCTTTATAAGTAAGGAGTCTGAAAATAAACAAAATAAAAAGAAGAAGATTTGGAAAAGTAGAATGGATCAGTTGAATGTAAGTAAAAGTAAAAACATTTTACATAATCTATACTACGGTGTATACTAAGTTTTAAAATTTCTTTGATATAGAAATGGCGCTTTCCCATAACGGAAAATCAAGATTTGCCTATGTTATTTATTCTTCGGAACAATGCATATAAAAAATAATTTTATTGGATGATCGTGGCTAATCACTCTGTGGCGAAATTACGGCTTCGGTTTCGGCATAAATGTTTGATTATTCAAAAAGACCAAAAATATAAGAAAATGAAAGTATTAATATGAAATTACGTATGATGTAAAATGTATTCGACTTAAGTTATTATTGTATTTGTATTGTAATAAATGTATTGCTGATTAAAACCGTTTATTATTTCATGTTCCGTATCAAGCTAGTGTAGTTCAAATCTGTAGGTTCCTTTTTTAACAAGTTATTTGATACACTTTTATAGACTTTTTTTTTTTTACTGTCAGTCTGTGTGTATTTTTATAAGTCTATATTTTTTGTAGACACCCACTGGTGGTTGACGCCGCTGAGTATAGACCACGTAAGACTACTTTAGTCAGAAAAAGAAGACCCAAGTCGGTACTCGTTGACCCCGACGACGCGTTCACAGTAGGTAATAACGTGTACGCGTAGGCATAAGTGACACGACACAACATACAGATACACACCGTCTATACCGGTATAAGACGAGGTCCCAACTGAGTAAGTGCTCCGTTGCTCCGGCGTTCTGCCGTCGGAGGACACTAGTGTCCAAATGTCCTTAGCTTCCCTCCTGACTAACGACGCCCCGAGCCGAGGTCCGTGTCTCAATCTGAGACGCCCTCGGGACGTCGTTCTCCATGGGGGCCCATCTGGCCCCCCCTTGTAAGGGTGGGTCTCCTGACCCACCCGCTCCCCCGGTGACGCTGTAATAGCCAACAGGGCTAACAGCATAGACAGACAAAAAAATAAAAAAAAAATAAAAAAAAAATTGTACTTTAAACGCACTGATAAAAAGTTATTTTTTTGATAGATCTAAATAAAAGAACTATAAATATGAGAAATATTCACTATTACTGCTTTAAAAAAAATAATTCTTAGACTCAAAAAAGTTATTTATTACAGTATTACAAGTCTAACATGAAGGAAAGCTACAGCTAGTTTACAAGAGCGCAGATCTGACTCCCTCACCGACGTTATAGCAGACTATTGTTTGTTAAATTGTTAAGTGAAAGATATTTATTTTACCCTGGGGAACAAGAGTTTGAATAAATTCTTTCAATTTTTTATTGCAACGACCGAAATTCTGTCCCTAAAGTAGTATGCAGAATCAGATGGCCGCATACGCCAAAGATTCTCAGTTTTTTTGGAAAACATCAGGTCAACCATGTAGCTACATTGGCTATCCTCCACGACTCTTAGCAAGATATTTATTAATATGCAATCTCTGATTTAGCTTCTTCGCTTGTTAATAAGATCATGTAACCTGTAAGAAACGGACTGAAACGAGGAATCATTGAAATGAATATTTTTCTTTAAAATTATTGGGTATGACAAATAATTTACAAAAATCGCTATTATTTTGAATATATATTTCAGTTTCATTAAAACTGGATTCAATTTTCCTAAAGTTTTGAGTAAATGCAAATAGTTGTTAATATTTAATGTTATATTAATACTAGGTATACGAAAAAAACTTGCCCACAATTTAAATACCTAATTTAATAATATAGTATTTTTTTGGGAAAATTCAGTATATAAATTTTATAGATATGTATTTAAAATAAGTAAAATGCAAAAAGTACTTATGCGAAAATTTTGAAAAAAAAGAACAAAAAAACAGATTCTTTAACTTACTTAACGAAAAAAGCGCGGGAAATCTTCAAGTTGGCGGTTTTGTTTTTTGTGGTTCAATGTTTTAAAAATTAATTTAAATATCAGTTGGGTACTATTTTCATATCTTTTGTAAATATTCATTCATATTTGTATATTTTTAGTTTATAGTGTTCGAATTTCCTGTAATTGGTGAGTGTTTTATATCTTTTTGTACCCCCCCGTCCCCCTCATGAACGAGCCTCCCGATGACCCGGGGGGCTGCGTCACCCCGGTAGCCAGTTATATTACCATCCAATCAAACGAATCTGGAATGGAAACAGATAAGTCTTCTACAACCCTTACTTTAAAAAGACGACGTATTATTGTAAACATTGCAATAAAAAAAGAAGAAGTCCTCATGGTTCAGAAATAAAATCTTCAGATTGCAATTGTCATTCTGAAACTCCTATTATTGACTCTCAGCCTGTTATCACAGCACCAAAGATTACTCCTCAATCCGCCTTTCTTAACAATTCTGCAAATACAACAAATAACAAAAATATAACTTTCTCACCTGTTAGTAGGACAAATTACTGTGAAATTGATATTGCTCTATTTATTTTACATATTCAAAAAAACATAATTTCTCCCGAAGACAAATCATTCATACATCCAGTTATATTTGGTAATTTTCTTAAAAAGAACAATTTTAACAACATTGTCAATGGTAGTGTCAAGAAAATTGGTAGAAATAAAATATCAATAGCTTTTTCCAATTTTAAAGATGCAAACAGTTTTCTTAGTCATAAAGCCCTTGAAATTAATAACTATAAAGCTTTTATTCCTACATTTAACATTACACGAAAGGGGTGGGTAAGAGGAGTTCCATCAGAGTGGTCTCCTGATGAAGTGATGGCAAATGTATTTGTACCTATAGGATGCGGGGAAATAATAAAGGTCAGACGTCTGAATTATAAGAGCTTTATTGATGGCAAACCTACATGGAATCCTTCACAAACTATTATAATTACCTTTGATGTTGAAATTCTTCCTAAAAGAGTCTATGTATGTTATAATGCTTTGAATGTAGATTTGTATATATATCCGACAATACAATGTTATAACTGTTGTCGTTTTGGACATACAAAAGTACAATGTAGGTCAAAACCTCATTGCTATAAATGTAGTAAGGAACATTCTGGAGACTCTTGTGATTTTGTTGAAGATGATGCTTGTTGTTTTCTGTGCTCTGGGTACCATTTTGCAACCAGCAAAAGTTGCCCAGAATTAGCAAGACAAAAGCAAATTAAAGTTCATATGGCCCATAACCGTATATCATATGCTGAGTCAGCAAAGTTGCACCCTCCTGTATCCAAATCATCTGCAGATGTTTTAGTATCTAGACCCACTCCACAATCAGCAATGTATTGTAATAAAAATCATATTAATTCATCTCAACATATGAGTTCTATTACAAATTCTCGTAGCAATACGAACTCCAGTACTGGGTATAATAAAGCAGGACCCAATGCTATTATTAATGATTTCACTATCCCATTGCCAAGCAATGGATGTGCTTTACAACACACTCCTCAAGATAAAAAAAAAATGACTCACATATATAACTAATTACAGCTCTAATTAATCTCTTAGCCAAGTATAACCTAATCTCACCGTCCACCGTAGCACCTTTAATAGAAAATGTAACTAGCCTTAAAACCATAAATAATGAATTCACAGATAATCATTCAGTGGAACACTCGTAGTGTCATATCTAACAAAAGTGATATTATTTATTTGACTAACAAATACAAACCCATTGCTTTTACAATATCAGAAACGTGGCTTAAACCTGATAAAATTTTTAACTTTCGTGGTTACTGCTTAATAAGGGATGATCGGATAGACAGACAGGGTGGTGGGGCAGCAATACTTATAAAAAAGACATATCCATTTTCTCCAATTCATCTCTATTGTGGCTGTAAGTGTAAACAATATCTGTTTAGCATCCATTAACACACCTGAACCTTCTTCATCTATTTTAAATGAATTAAATAGCATACTTTCTAAAATTCCCAGACCATTCCTAATTCTTGGAGATTTTAATTGTCACCATAATGTTTGGGGAAGTTCTTACTGTAATTATTTAGGCCGAAAATTAGTTGACATTATTGACACCCATAAATTATGTATTCTTAACACTGGTAAACCAACACGTTGCACTGATCCCAAAAAAATTAAAAGTGTAGTAGACTTGTCTATTTGCACTCTTACTTGCAAATTTTGCCTCTTCCTTGTCTTGGGATACCCATCCATTTACCTGTGGCAGTGATCATTACCCAATACTTATTAAATTATCAAACAATCATTTAAAGCACATCCGAAATATTGAATTACGAAAATTTAAACTACCTCATAAAGAATACACCACCTGGGAAACCTTCAAACAATGTTGAAACTAAAGTGACTTCTCTCTCTCATATAAATAAAGAAAATGACATAGAATGTGCAGAGGCTTTTACTCAAATCTTAATTGAAGCCGCTCACGAAACCTTCCCTACTAAAAACACTTCAGAATATATTCCATCTCCTCCATGGTGGGATCAAGAATGCACTCAAGCCATTCAAAATCGTAAGAGTGCAGAAAAAAATTATTGTATAGACATCACTCCTAAGAACTTCGGAATTCTTTGTGAAATACGATTAAAAACTAAAAAATTATTAAAAAAAAAAAAAGAAATTTGAAGGGTGGAGAAAATTCTGTGCTACTATTTCTCCGAACACAAATCTGTAAATAGTATGGAACAATATTAAACGATTTAGATCGGCTTTTAAGAAATACTCATTTCATATACTTCCATCATCACTCACTAATGAGTTTCTCCATAATTAGCTCCCCCGTGGGTTCCTGAAAACCCTATATATTTGTCACCCATACCGCTCACAGATAGTTCTAACTCTTTAGGAAGTCCTTTCACTCTGAATTAAAAAGTATAATCAACAGCGTTCGAAACTCTTGCCCTGTTCAAGACGAAATAACTTATAGTTTTTTCCTCCATCTTAATGATATTAGTCTGTCTTATTATTTAAACGTCATAAATAGTGTTGTAACAACAGGTAACATACCATTATCATGGAAGTCGCAGATAGTATTGCCAGTGTTAAAACCAAATAAGTCTGGCAATGAGGCCTCATAACTCTATCCTCTGTTGTAGTTAAAATCACTGAACATCTTATAAAAAATCGTTTAGAGTGGTTTGTTGAAAATAAACAGGCGCATTCTAAAAGCCAATATGGTTTCCGTAAAAGTAAAAATACAATAGATAATATAAGTATCCTAACAACTGAAATCCGATTGGCTTTTACGTGCAATGAATCGGTTGTTGCAGCTTTTCTTGATATAAAATCTGCATACGATAATGTTTTACTTCCTACCCTCAAATTAAAACTTGAGGCATTAAGTGTTGCGCCTAGCTTTTGTAATTTTATCGTTAATTTATTATTTGAACGCACAATCACTCTAGTTACTGACCCCTATTCTCATAACCCTAGAACTGTTTGGAGAAGCTTGCCGCAGGGATCCGTGTTGAGTCCTTTATTATATAACATTTATACCCATGATTTAGAATTCATATTTGAAAATGATATGAAACTTCTGCAGTATGCAGAAGATCTTTTAATTTTCTCTAGAAATCGATCAGTAGATAGAGCGTCAAATATAGTTTCATCTGCTTTTAATAAACTAAACATATGGTTATATCAAAATGGATCAAGCCTTTCAGTCACCAAAAGCGCGGTTGTAGTTTTTTCCAGGAAACGTAGAAGTCCCCCATTTCATATCATTTACAATAACAGTGCCATTCCAATTTATAACAACTTTAAATATTTAGGTATTATTTTAGATTCAAAACTATCAGGTGTTGCTTATTGTGAATATATTATCAATAAATGTGAAAGGGTTTTAAATATTCTTAAGTGTTTATGTGGGGTTTCGTGGGGAGCTCATCCATTCAACCTTAAATTAATATACAGTTCTTTGATACGTAGTCTCTTAGACTATGGTACTTTTCTATTAGAACCTATTAATGTTACTGTTTTGAAAAAACTTGATCAGATTCAATCAAAAGCCCTTAGGTTAATAACGGGAGCTATGAAGTCGAGCCCAATCAATGCCTTACAAGTGGAATGCTGTGATCCCCCTTTAATTTTAAGACGTCAATATTTATCCGACCGATTTCTTTTTAGATCCCTCCAATTGGCAAAAAACCCTTTATTGACTCTTCTACAATCTCTAGCAGAAAAAATAGATTTCTCTGATTACTGGAGTCATAAATCTACTCCATGTTTAATCAGTAGTTACAAAAAAAATACAAGTCTGCCCTCTCCTACGCATCGTCCATGTTTACTTCCTCCTTTTGAGGTTAACTATGAATCGTTAATATTTTGTCCAAATATAATTCTCAAGTCCATTAAAAAAGACTCAACGCAAATTTAAATTTTAAATTTTTACTTGATACTTTCTTTAATAATCATAACCATATATACACTGATGCGTCTAATCATGAATTATTTAGCTGTGTGGGGGTAGGTGTATACCATAGCCAATACAATATTGTCCAGAAAATTAAACTCCCACCAGAAACATCCGTTTTTACTGGAGAATGTTTTGGTCTTTTAAAAGCTCTTGATTATATTCTTATCATGAAACTTAAAAAAACCAGTTATTTTTTCTGATTCAATTAGCGCTCTTCAAACACTTTGTAAATTTCCCTTGAAAATGAAAACATATTCTCCTGTTATTTTCGAGCTCAGAAAAAAACTCAGTAGTTGTGTTAGAAAAAGTAACGATGTTCAATTTATGTGGATCCCTGGCCACTGTGGCATTGATGGGAATATTATATCAGACAGGTTAGCTAATGAAGCTGTGCTTTGTGGGGATATGCATCCATATAAAAATTATAGCCATGACCTTTTATCGCTTCCTAAGACTGATCTGCGTCATACTTGGTGCAATATCTGGGAAAAAAGTTCTCGTGAGAAAGCTAAATTTTTTGTTAAGATCCAACCACATATCCCTCTTAAAACTTGGTTCTGAAACATTGACTTCGGTAGGAAATCCGATTCAACTATTATTCGTCTACGGCTTGGTCATGCTCTCCCCAACAACTTAAAAAGACTTAAAATTATAACAAGTGATTTATGTGATTGCGACATGATTAGTGTTGGTGATCTCAATCACATTTTTTTCTCTTGTAAAAAATATAATTATTCCTCTTTTTATAAAAACTTGATATCCCTCAAAATTCCTTTTCCAACTTCGATAAACTCCTTATTCCTAAATCCTTCCGTTTATAGAACAATTGCATCTTTTATTATTCTCAACAATATAAAGTTATAATCAATACACAAATAAATTTCCTATTTCATCCAATTACTTATCCAAGAACGCTCACCTCATCTTTCCTCTCTAATTTTATTCTACCCTTCTGATATTCTTTATTCCAAATTCCGTTTCCTTAATTATATTGTTTTCCCTAAGTTTCCTTACTTTTTAACAAATTAATACAACAATTGTCATTGGCTAAATGCACAAACCGTCCGAAGCCAAAGAACTAAAAGAAAACAAAAAAAAACTTACTTAACTTTTGCTTACATTGAAATTGTATAGTTATATCCGTGACCAGAAACTTGGCTTGTTCAGTAAAAGATTATATTTTGTTTAAGAGACAGTTTATTTTCAGAAGAACCCAATACCATGAATCAATACAAAACTTATTACAAACGAAAGCTATTTATAAGCATGTTAAAATAACACCAAAGTCTTGTCAGTACCCACGTGCGTCTTTTCCTCCATTTTTGTAGTTTGCAAAGTTACGGGAGTTAGGTTTGGAGTTGTAGCCGGAAGAGCGAGCCAAGTCCTCTGAATCTTCATAAGATATTTGTGGTTTGTATCCACGTTCATCAGCTTCGTAGTTTACGGTCTAAAATAAATATGTTATCAACAATTGGATGTAATAGCGAAGGTTATTTATCAACAACAGGTTATTTATCACTTAATCTATGTTCACATATGCAGTGTTTGATGTAACAAAGTACATGTTTCCTGCCATCTGGCAACACTACATGGTACTGTCCGTGAGACTTCTTCTCAATTCTCTCCTCATGGTGTCCCAAGTCAGTACCTTCGCTGAAGTCACTCACCATGTATCCGAAATTGTAGTTAGCCGGCTCATTACAGAATATAGTATACGTACTGCGCTTATAATGTAATCCATCAAAAGGGTTTTATTTTTTAACAAGTTCTAGAATATTTTTTTGTATTAAAAAGGTGAGTACTTATGCTTTCTTCTGTTTTACATATAGTCGATATAAAAGTTTGAGGTTAGTATGGAGTAAAGTTAAGAAATTAAAAGATAGTATAGATATAGATGTTAAGTTAGTAGTAGATAAAGTTTTTCATAATTCGTATTCGACTCGGGTTAAATTGCTTCCTGTTATGCCCCATGCAGGTGTTAGTTATCTTCAAGAATTGATAGGCAAAATTTTACTGGATAATCTAATAGCTGTATTACCGATTTGTTTTCGAAGAAGTTTCTCTCAAAAGCAGCTGCACTGTCATCATAGCCTTGTGACTGAGCTCTGGCTGCATCTTGGTACTCACTGGGACTGTTCCTAGAGATGATATGGATATTTATACAATATCATCTTGGTATAGTTTAATATAGAAATTTCATTGTATAAGGTTTCAAGATTTTTTTTTCCCGACAAACAATATAACTTAAAACAAATCTGCTTATTCCGACGTATGAATTTCATGAAAAGTTTTTAACGTAGATCACTTTTAACATAAGTTTAATTATCGACTGTCTTTGATTAAACCAAATGTTATATTAATTACAAGACTCCATATATTCAGGCACTATTTGCTAATAAACACTAACCTAGCGAAGCCATTAGCATTGTTCCCTTTTACCGAGGACCTGGCGGCGATTATCTGAGCTCCCTGGAAATCAGAGACTACCGGTTCTCCTTTAGAGTAGCCATTATTACTACTCGTAGGTGACGGGGGGAGGTAGCTGAAATTAATATCAAAACAATATAAATAAAAAACATTACCTTTATTATAACTTTTAAATTATTCAACATAATATTGATGAGTTCTTTTTTATAGTACATACGTACCTATGCGAAGGTTGTTGTGCTACAGCTATAGAAGCTACAATGGCGAGAATATAAACGCTCTGCAATGAAAAAAGAATATTTAAAAAAATATATATTTATATGATACACACATATGATTTTTTTCAGAAGATACACTTAATTGATCTTTCTAAATTAGTTATACCTATAAGTGAAATATTAAACTTATTAAAAACTCTAATATACAGGGCTATTCTTAACTAGTTTATCACCTCTTGAAGGCAGCCTCTACATCAATGCCAAAAACATTTGTTCTACACCTTTTTACAAATCTTGATAAACAACACAAAAAAACGAAACAAAAAATTTTTGCTCCCTCTTTTACTTATTACTCAGTATTTTGTAAGAAGTATTTAAAAGGTTAGTGCTCGGGCGCCATACCGACGCTCAGAGTTAATGCCAGTTCAGAGACAACAAATTAATTTTGTATGGGAAAAATTATATTTTAAAAACTATTAATTTTAAAAAATCGTAGAAAAAATGTTGTTGGGATTCATGTAAAGAGGCTACGTGCAAGAGGTGGTCAACTTATTACAAATAACTCTATATAACACACCTATATAAACACCTATATATTGTCGTAAATAATAACACCAAATAAACATTAAAAGAACATAAACTTAATATTTCTTAACCTACCTTCATGTTGTTAAGATGATACGACACCGACTCAGTTGTAAGTGATGCTGATGGCCTAATACTGTAGCGTTTTATACCAAGATCTCTTCGGGGATGAAAAATTGTATCTCATTAGCGACATAATAGAACTCTCAAGGTAGATGCGATGCTCTGATCGTGAGTGGAGTCGCTGTTAATACTTAAGGTTTTGTAGTCATAGTCGATACATAAATATAAATCAGTTAGGCAATAATTTTAGTTAAGAAATTGTAACTACTTGTCATTGTTAAGATGTATTTTGTTGTGTTATCTTTCATTAAAAAGAGGTTTTTTTTTTCAATTTTTTTTGTACTTTTTTTTGTTGTTTTTATTTTTGGTTAATTTAATTTATGTTATTAGAGACCTACGTGATTAGATTAAATTACTTTAACTGTTTTATTCTTGAGGTGGATAATTTAGTCGGAACGAATAAGGATATTCCAGAGAAAAAGAAATAAACATAAGTTTTAGAACCAACTTCAATCCACAGATTACCGTGAGATGAATCACGATACTCACTGTAACAAGGTCACCAGTCAATGTTATTATCACATTTAGCTCATAACATTTATTAATCTGTTTGTATTTTGATGTCTATATTTTTTGCACTCAAAAACGCACTGATGAAAGTTATTCTTTTTAATAGATCTAGATAAAAGAAGTATAAATATGTGAAATATTCACAATTATTGCTTATTTTTTTTTTTCTTAGAATCAAATAAAAAAGTTATTTATTCCAGTATCACAAATCTACCATGAAAGAAAGCTACAGCTAGTTTACAAGAGCGCAGGTCCGACTCCCTTACCGACGTCATGACAGACTATTGTTTGGTAAATTGTGAAGTCAAGATTTTTATTATAAGTTTAGTGTAACTTAACTACTGAATCAATTTATTTGAATATCTGTAAGTGTAATGAAAACGTAATTAGAAACTTGAGGTTTACTTATTCTAGCTGTCTTCAAACTATAAATATTTTCACTAATGGGTTGTTAAATAATATTCGTTGTCTATGTAAATGCGATAAAAAAGTTTTATTACATATTTAATCGATATTTATGTTAATTATAAATAATCTGTAAATTTAGTTAAAGAAATAATAAAAACATATTCCTCATAGGTTTTATTGCTTCTGAGTAATTTAAGGTTGTTGATAACTATATTTTTTAATATTGATAGAAATTTATGTGATTTTTTTTTTATATTGTAAACTCACTAAATTAACTAATGTTTTTTTACAAAAAGAATAGGTAAATCAAAAATTATAACATAAGTATATTTTCAACATTATAATTTAAAAAAAACAACTAGCTGACGTCACCTATCTGGACTATGGTCTAGGGACAATAGACCTATCGCAAGCATTGGCAAAACAGATTGAAATTAATAACCGATCCATGTTCCGAATTTTATAAGAACCGTAGATAGCTTCCTACAAACTCAATCATAAATATTACTATTGCTGAGCAAAAACTAACAATGTCATTTCTAAAAGCAAGATAAATGTCAAAGGATCTTTAACTATAAACAAGGAAGTGACGTAACTAATCGAACCATTTTATCTCTTATCACGTAAATTATAAGAGTAGCTGTGTATCTTTTATTGTTATAAATAAAACAATCAGTTTAAGAAACCTGTTCTGAATAGATCACTTAAAAAAGAGAAGAAGGAAAGTAACCAGAAACGTTTAATGCTAATTATAAAAAATTGCTAGTTAAAGTACATAATTAGTTACAAAAACAAAAGTTACTTAAAAGGATACTTTAAAGGACTATTTACTTTAAAGGATATTGGAAGAAAAAGGAATCTAAGAGCTGATTGTTCTGATAAGTAAAAATTCAGAGCTTTTTAGCTCCGCGTTAACTGTAATTTCTAGGAAAACTGTGGCTCTCACCCGACACTCTTGTAACAACGAGGAAGGTCAAACTTGTGAGAAGGCGGCCAGTCCGGCAACAGTCTGTTTAACTTTGATGGGGGACCGTAGAGTCTTGTTAGGACTCTGGGTTTATGTTTGGAAAACTAAGTCCCTGCTGTACTATGATCCTCGCCTGTGTCACCTTGGTCGGGCATCCATCTTTGTCTACGGTTTGGAGGTGGCGGTTAAGGCTCAGGTGAAGTAACTGGCCCTTATCCTGCATGGCAGCCCAATAGTTTTCTTTGGTATCGAAACTCGTTTCCGCCGCGGCATCTTTAAACAAACTTCCACCCAAGGGTGGAGGACCGACTGTCCTGTTTATTTTTATGGCGGTATCTCAAAGAGCATGGCCCTTTAAGGCACCCCACAAACGTCTTAGAAAACAAGTCACAGCTTTAAAACAACGTCTTTTACCTAGTGGCGGTAATCCCCCTATACTACACAACTTGTACCAAGAACGTAATCACCTACTTCAAAATAAGAATGGAGCAGCTACTACAAGGGAGATAAGGGACTACAACGTACGAATCTGCTGACAAGACCAAGAAAAGGCGGAATAGAAAGCAAAGAGCGAATTAAAATATTGAAATTAAAATAAAGAACCCGTCTTAAGCACATTTTTTTATGGAATATATTTCAATCGTTTGTAGGACGGTTATAAGATTATCTTTTCAACATTTTGAAACTTATATACAAAAACAGATGAAAAATTAAAATCAAACGAAATTATTATTTTGAATTTACATTATCAGTATCTGAGTGTATGCACAGCGTCAAGTATATATCTGAAATAACTAACCCATTTTCCTTGGATAAACTTAAGCGACAAAGAGAAAGAAAAATGTGCCTTTTTTAAGAACTAATTCATTCTGCAAAAAAGTATAGTCCCAAATTAAAAAAAAAATTACGGCGCCTATCTTATCAGAACATCGTTTATCATCCAACGCTGCTTATTTGACATTTTCTACAATAATGAATACGAGTAATTGTTTTCTATAACATGTAAATATAATTGATATTATATCGATAAATTCATTTTAGACAAAAAAAATATTTTAGTTACTTTGTTATTGTTTATCGTACTTTACATATACAATTAAACTCGCGGTGTCCTTGTTTTGAAGCTTCTTTTTAAAACACTGAAATTTATAAGCGCATCTAGAAAGCCTTACGATTTAAGATTACATGAATGATAAAATGTACATCAGTAATAATTATACACATTTTCTATTTGCTGTGTTATTTATTTACTAATTATTTTCATAATTAGAGTTCATTTTACTCTTATTTCTTCAAATCTTCTTATTATTTACAGGCTTATCCAGGATCTAAAAGTATATTTTGTAACTAATTATTTGGCCATATCTTATTTTCAAACAAACTAATAACGAATGATTTGACTTTTATTTGATTATCTACATGGTGCCTGCGACTTCGTCTTTAAACCTCTATAAATATATGTTCAAAACTCCAGCTTAGAACTAATTATTGAACCCGATAAAATAAACGTTTTTATTATAGTTATTTATTTTGTTCACACCACTTACTATCATTTAACAAAATATGATTTTAAAAATATTTCTTATACTTCATGTAAAGGTCGTAATATAAAATTGTAGTGTAATCGTTAAATTGTTTATTAAATGTAAACGAATTACTCAAATTTGAAAGGTAGATATGACGATAAGGCGTTTATAAGGCACAGATCATATCTGTGTATTAGTTACAAGTCTAAATTAGTTTTCGTTTGATTACTGCTCAATTTACTCGTATCAAACGACAATTTATTCTTTTTCATAGAAATAAATTAATTCTTCATTTGGTAAATTATGATCATTATATATGTTGAATAACGTATAAGCTATCTCCATACAAAATGTTCTCGAAATCCAGACTCAACTCCAGACAATTATTTGGATTACGGATTATAAAATTACGGATTTTGCAACAAGGAAATTTTTTCCAATAGATTATACAATAAAAAGTTTAATATTTTATATTATTATTATTTTATTTATATTATTATATTATGATATTTTTTGATGATATTTTTTTATCAGTATTATAGTTTAGTTTTATTATTTAGGGGAGAGTAGGGTAATGGGAATCACCCACACGTTCACAAAACAGTATGGGCGAGCGACGCGTAAACAATGTCTTCTACATTGCTCTGAAATAAAAATAAACGTACCTACATTACAACATAGCCATAAAATACAAGCCAAGACAACTGAAAAGGCCTCCTGGTCTTCTAATAACCTTGAAAACGCTTTAAAGCTTATAAGTAACGGTTCTTCTATAAGAAATGCTGCTAAAACAATGGGAATTCCATTTTCCAGCCTTCAAAAGAGAGTAAAAAAGGTTCTTCTTTAAGACCACATCTAAGACGTTACACTGTTCAGTCCTGATGCAGAACTCGAGCTAGCAAACTTGGTGAAGAAAATGGCAAACGTTTTTTATGGTTGCACCGCTAATCAATTAAAAAGAGTGGCTTTTGAATATGCTGAAAATTATAATCTAAAGCACAATTTTAATAAAGCTTAAAAAATGGCTGGCCGTGATTGGTTACATTCTTTTATGATTAGAAATAACATTTCTGTTAGGAAACCGGAGGCGACCAGCATAAATAGGATCACAGCTTTTAATAAAATAGAAGTACGTTTTTTCTATGATCTACTTGGTCAGCTGACGAAAAGCATAGATTTCTTAAAAAAAACATGTATAATTGCGACGAAACGGGCATTTCAACCGTACAGACGCTCGGGACTATTCTGGCTACAAAAGGACAGAAGAGGGTGGGATCCATAACCAGCTGGGAGAGGGGTAAAAAAATAACTTTGTTGTGTGCTGTGAGTGCTGCAGGCGGATATGTACCGCCGATGTTTATTTTTCCTTGTAAAAAGATGACTCCTCTGCTCGAGAAAGATGGTCCAGCAGGGGCGCTTTACAAATGCTCAGACAACGGTTGGGTTAGTGAGAATTTGTTTCTCGATTGGTTGGCACACTTTAAACAGCACGTTAAGCCGTCTGCTGATGAACCCATCCTTTTAAAACTCGACAACCATGCTAGTCATATTTCTCTTTCAATTTTCGAATATTGCAAGTCTAATCACATTCATATGTTGTCCCTTCCGCCACACACGTCTCATAGAATGCAGCCCCTGGATGTTTCTTCTTATGGGCCTTTCAAAACAGCCTACATGACGTAGCATCTTTGGTGAAAAAAAGTAATAATGTTGTCTCTATTAGCAAAGGGGAATCAAGGTTAAGAGCAACTGGAATATTTCCACTTAATCCAGAAGTATTTACAGAAGAAAATTTTCTAGCAGCAGAAATTCTCCAATCTGAAACTATCACAATCCATGATTGCAATGAAACTCTTCCAACTACCACTACCATTCCCAGTGCATCAAAAGAAGTTCTCTCACCAATCCCAAGCACATCACAAGATGTACAATCACCAGTTTTGAGCTTATCAAATGAAGTCCATCCTGCAACACCGAGCACACCAAAACCTAGCAATTGAAGTCAAATTATGTTACATAATTTAATCAAGTTACCAGAGCAGACACAAATTATTTTTACAAGACAGGGCCGAAAGAAGAAACATGTAATAGTTTTAACTTCAACGCCATTAAAAGAAAACCCGGTATAAAAAGAAAATAAAGAAAAAGGAGAAACACAGAAAGAAAATAAGAAATGGAAAGGTAAAGGTCAGGAAAAAAAATTAAAGTTTAGAAGAAGGGTCCTAAAAAGGTAAAACGTCAAGTATTACAAGAGTCCATTGAAACTTCTGTATCTGATGTTGGGACTAACGATTTGTGCCAGGACGATGAGAATGATGATGCAGAAGATGTGGGAAATAGGTGCCTAGTATGCAACGATTTCGGCAGAAATAATGAAATGTGGTTCAGATGTACTTCATGTAGGCTGTGGGCCCACTCGGAATGCACTGGCTGGGATTCAGCACAAGGCTATGTCTATGATATGTGCTGAATTTTTATTGACTCCGATTGCCCCATTGGTGGACACCATGACCCCCATGTCGGTGCAATGGGAGTCAAATGTGGTTTTTTTTAAACTGCAATAATTTTTAAAGTTGATTGCTAAAGTGATTAAAACTGATAAGTGTACAAGTGTATTATGTTAAAAGTGTATTGTGTAACTGTATAAGTGTATTATGTTAAAAGGCAGTTGCAATAAATATGTTGTGTTGAAATATATATATTTTTTAATTTTTTGCTTAAGTGACTCCCACTACCCCCTTTTCGTATAATAGTCATAGTCATAAAATAGTCGCTTTCACTTCTACTCATTACATTCTCTTCCCACGATTTTAAACTTTTGCCTTAAATATTAATTTCTTATTTTAATTGTTCTTCTTATTCCACCTAAATTAATAATATTCTCTTATTTACATACTAAAAATCAATAAATAAGAATGAATCATATTTTGATAAGATGAAAATGAAATGGATAAGCAAACTCCAATAATCACTAATACCTTGTTAAGTAAAATGGGGGAAAGTAACAGAAAATTCTAGAATACAATAAAAAAATGAAAGAGAAAGTTGAATTGCTAGAAAAAAAGATATTAAAACTGGAAAACGACAAGAAAAAGAACAATTTACTGCTTTTTGGAATAAATGAGACTGAGCAAAACCTATCAGATCTAATTAAAATAGTAAACGATATTATAAATGATAACCTTAAAATTTCTATTAATTATTATACTATTATATTAAAGTCTTAAAGGTACGAGTACCTAGTCGAAGATTATTCAAAAGTTGTGCTAGAAAAAAGGCAATTATTATAGAAGCCATTTAAAGAAGAAAGAGCGAAATGAAAGTATGCTTATTTAAAGTTTGATGAGTAAAAAGTGATAGAAGATAACATAACCACTGAAAAAAGAAAAAGGGAACGATTAACTTCACCAAAAATACAAATCTTAAAAAAACAACTTAATAAGTTTTCAAACGTGACACATTAAATGAACGAATGAAATGTTAAGAGCAAGATCAAACTTTTTTTTCTCTATACCATCAACAAAAAGAACTAACATCTAGCAATCAAACAACAGCAACAGGAATCTAAATTGCCTCAAGCCGGGTATAGTCAACAAAGAACCAAATAATGACGAAACCAAGAATTCATTCCATATATTATGCAAAGCGATGTAAGAAAGGTTATTCAATTACAAAAAGCAGGTGAAATACCTGGAGTGGACAAAATAATTAATGTGCTGCTAAAAATTACTTTTAAATTTGTTTGGACTTCTCAACAAGCAGTCATATAAATTTGAGAATATTGAGAATGTAATTAATATGACTTATCCTTCGTGGATAAAGCATTTGATTCGTTGAAAGACAATAACATGCGGGTTGCACAACGAGTTAAAAGTAAATATATCTGGATAATTAAGCAAATATATAGTAAAAGCGCAGCAAAGATAAAACTGGAAATCATTGGAGAACCATTTGAGATGAAGAAAGGAGCTAGACAGGCAGATCGCTCTCACCAAAAATGTTCAATGCAGTATTGGAAAATATCTTCAGGCAAGGCGATTGGGACGATTTCGGGATAAATATAAACGGCGAAAAACTACATCACTTAAGATTCGCTGACGATCTCATCATATTTTAAGCCGAAAACCTTTTGAAAATTAAACATGACTGCAAAATATAAAAATGTTTATGAACACAGCATCATTACCACGTACGAAGTTTATTATTTACGCATAAAAGAATCAATGTTGATGCTAAAGAGTAGCAGAGGACGTGAGATGTAGATAATGGTGTCGGTGCTGATCTTATCAAAGCGAACAGGAGCCAAGCAACACTCTAGACAGCAGCAGCAAGAGCCGGCTCTTGCGATAGTAACACGTTGAGCGCGTGGCCATACGAATGATCAATTAAACACGTAAAAATAATAGTTGAATTTGAATTCGCGTGTGTGGTTTAGTGTTCACGAATATTTAAAAACTGTATTTTTTTTCTTTGAAATGAGTGAAAAGGCGGGACTTTCTAAGCGTTTTATTAACAAATTAATTAAGAATTCGTTAATTAAAAAACGACGAATAATTAAGGAGGACGATACTTCAGAGGAGGATGAGTACTCCAGCGAGGAGAGTGTGTACTCGCAATCTGCTGAAGAAGAGAACTCTGACAGCAGCGATTGCAGTATTTTTGGTAGTCGTGCTAGAGAACGTAATAATGCCCAGTTTCAACCACGACCAGCAACTTTTCACCAGCAGCATTCTCCGCAAGTACCTTCTTTATCACCTTTTGCAGAAGAAAATATTTTAACACAGTCCTGACAAATTTCAGTATCACCTTCTATTATACAAGATTACGATGATTTGCTTCACATACCGATTAATGTATTAAATGAGTCCGCCACACCTACTGTTTCTATATAACATGCGTCTATACCGGACTTGCCTGAAGATGATATTTTGCCTTCTCAAAACACACCTGCAAATACTTCTACACCATCGCCACCTCAAGAAATTTTAGCATCTAGCAACAATGAGTATACCTACTCATTGTTGCTAGATGCTAACATTGAAGACATACCATCACAAGAAGGCTTAACGTCTAATTGGAGTACGAGCAAATCACTAAAAATCATCGATTTTATAAAAACACAAGAATTGTTAGTTCCGGTGCCATCAGATCCCTTCGAAGCTTTCAGGCTACTTTTGGATGATAACATTTTAGACTTGATTGTTCGGGAGACTAATTTAAATGCAGAAAAAATCTTGCAGACACCTGGTGTGAAATCTAAGTCCAGAATAAATAGCTGGAAAAATCTGACACGACAAGAATTTTTAAACATTTCTGGGATTACTTCTGCATACAGGAACCATAAGGCTAAGTAGACTTAATGATTACTGGAAAAAGCATTGGCTATTCAATATTCCTTCTTTTTCTCAATACATGTCCCGTAACCGCTTTATGTTAATATTATGATGCTTACATTTTTCGTCGCAGGATAGTTATAATAGATCATTTTAACAACATAATGAATAAAATTTACTAACCCGGAAAACAACTGTCTCTCGATGAATCCATGGTACTGTGGCGAGGTCGTCTACTTTTTAGGCAGTACATAAAAAATAAGAAACAAAATATGGCATTAAGTTATACGTTCTCGCGGAACCAGAAGGCTTAGTTCTGAAATTTCAAATATATGCTGGTGCCGGCGATGAGACTTTAGGAACTGGACACACTCAAAAAATTGATTTAAAATTACTTGAAGAAAAACTGGACTCTGGGCATAGCGTATACATGGATAATTATTATAATTCATATAATTTAGCAGTTAAACTGCTAGACAGAAAAACTTACTGTACCGGTACTCTAAGCAAGATCCGAAAGGGTAATCCCAAAGACCTCGGAGCCCTAACACTTAAAATTGGCGAGAACAAATCATTATCTATGAATGGAATGTCCACATTGGAAAATGGAGAGACAAGCGATATGTACTGTACATATCAACGGAACATGACGACGAAATGTTAGAAGTAACAAATAAACGAGGCCAAGTCCTGATTAAGCCTTCGGCTATTGTACATTACAATAGTTTCATGTCTGGTGTGGATCTGCAAGATCAGATGATGTCGTACTACCCCTGTGAAAGGAAAACTCTGCGGTGGTATAAAAAAATCTTTATACACACTCTGCAGATGAGTCTTAGTAACGCCTTCTTTTTGTATAATAAATTTTCCGTTACGAGAAAAACCAAATTATATGATTTCCGATTGCATGTATTAGAAAAGTTACTGCCAAAACCGAACGAATTTATTCCAAAAAAAAAATAATCTAACAAAAATTGAAACAGTAAAAAGCAGAGAAAAGAAAGAAGGAAAAGGCACAAGAGTTATAACAGAAATAGTAAGAAAAGAATGCAAAGGCTGCAGAGTGAATAAAAAAAGGAATGCGACGTTGTATGAGTGCAAAGCATGCGATGGGTGGCCGGGATTTTGTTTAGAATTTTTCTTTCTTTTTCATTAATATTTTAGAAATAAGGTTTTTTCTTAAAATTTTAAAAATCTGATTAGATGCCCATGTAATAAGAACAATTTCAATTTTTTTTAAATTTGTTTAATATTTTTTATCTTACATTTTTATTATTGTTAAATATTTTTAATAAAACAGTTTTTAAAATGTTCGTTTCATTTTAATGTACAAGTAATTGAATACAAACAATAAATATGAGTCTGTTAAAATATAATAATAGTTACGATTTACCATTACACGGCGCCGTGTACTTGGCCACACACTATCCCGGGAGCCGACTACACGGCGCCGTGATTTTGTTTTTTTTTTTACCCAAATATATATTTATTGAATAAATATTACTACCAATGAGTAATGATACCTAAGAAATAACATTTCCGCTTTTAAAAATTTTTGGCCCCCAAAATGAAGTTAGTCAAATTAATTGGCAATCAATGTGTTAAGCACCATTCACAAATATGTTGCAAGTTAGAATTTAAAGAAGCAATGGCATTATTAATGTTGTCAGGCTTAGTGGGTGTGTAAATTTGCAAGTCGTCCGCATATAGATGGTAAGAGGTAGTGAGATATGTTGTAATAAAGTTGATAAATAAAAAAAATAAGAGTGGAGAAAGTATACCGCCTTGTGGTACCAGCACCAGCATTAAGGTCACACCAATCAGACAGAGTCGATGTGTACCGCTTGCTGGCGACCGCGAAGATAGGATGAGAACCAATTTAGTTCATTGAAAGAAACATTAAGGTGTGAAAGAAGAACAAAAAGAATGTCATGATCAACCGAGTTAAAAGCTTTAGAGAAATCGATAAGGACTAACACGGTTAACTGACCACCCCCTTAACATTTAGTGTTTATTTCATCTAAATCGGTTAAGAAATAAAAAAGTTATGCCAATTTATATCAGTCACGTAATAGGTACCATGCAAATCTTATTCTATACATGTAATAAATCTGTAGAAGAGTAGTCATTGTTCATTAAAAATATTAAAAAAAATATACTAGGAGGTGAAATGATAACTAACAGATTCCATTTTCAGGATTTTTAAAAATCTTTGTCTGTTTATCTGTTTGTTTTTTAGTTGTGCACACAACACGAAAAAAATAACATTTTAAAAAATTCATACATCTTTATATAAGCAAACCAGTGTTTTTCATTTTGTCTGTTCGTCTGTATGTTTGTATGATTTGGATTCAGTTTTCAGTTAGTCGCAGGCACAGCTAGTTATATAATATTAAATATAATTTTAAAACTAAATATAATTTTAGTTATTAGAACTATAAGCCGTAACGAAGTATATTAAAAGTTGTCAATATATAAATAAATAAATAATAAAGGAACCGGTCTATAGGTGTTATCGCCTACAAAAGCCTTAGCAACTTCATTATTTTTTTCTACTAGTTGAGTATTTTGTAGGTGCAATAGGTACAGATATAATAATAATAATAATAATATAAGGACAAATTACACACATTGATCTAACCCCTAAGTAAGCAAATTATTTGCTTGTGTTAAGGGTGTTAGACAACGATACAATTACATAGACATACACATATAATTAATGAAAATATATTTAATAAACGACCAAACCCAGAAACACAGACATCTATGCTCATCACATAAATGCCTGTCTCCGCCGGGAATCGAACCCGAGCCCCATTGCGCCGTGACACGTTAGGCGTCTGCGCTAACCACTCGACCAACGGGGCGGGGGGGATATGATCAGTTTATATTTCTTATGAACGCCTAATTGTCAAAGCTACCTTACAGATTTGATTAATTCTTTTTACCAAATATAGACAATTTATTGATTAGAGTTAGGCGATGTTGTATTACAATGCTACCATTATATAAAGTACTAGCTTTTGCTCGCGGCTTCGCACGCCTTAAATTCGTAGAAAACAATTCCAATTTCCCTTTTGTATTGCCTTCTATATGTCTTGTTTTAAGCGATACCATCAAAATGACGACACTGGCAAACATCGCTCACTGTCAAAAATCTATTTAAAGTTTTTATTAAGGATAAAATATTAGATACTGTATTTGTCGGCGACAATTCTCGACATTGATATTATTGATATTTTATTGTTTTTAATCATAATTTATTATTTTCATATAACTTAGTAGAAATTTAAAATCACATAGAAACATTAAATAGTAAGGCATTTGTCGCACTTGCTACGGAGCATTCTTTTGTGCAACAATAAGAAAGAGAGAGATAGCATTCGAAGGCTATCTCTTTCGCTCTCGATATACCCCAAAGGAATGTAAAATTAGGTAAAACTTGTTAATAGTAAATTAAATAGATAGTATATAACGGGGCGAACATAAAATGGTATTACACTTTATGTGAAAGAATAATAGTTTATAAGAAATAAGACTTTGAAACTGTTTTTACTGTATAGAATTTCTTATATTTTTACTATTTTATTCTTTGTAACTTTTGTATTTATATAACTTTCATTAACTATTTTATGTGTATATAGAGATAATTTTGTAACCTTTTTGAATATTGTATTGTAATGTCTGTGTATATAAAGCAAATAAAGTTATGTGTAACTCAGTCACGGGGGCATAGTTAAAAATACGCGTAAAACGCGTTGCTATTCAGCGGCTCTCTTTACGGTAAAGCCGGCCGGTTATTAAGCGGCTAAGTATGGGGATGAGGTATTCCATTCGCCTCGGACCTCAACATTGAAGAAAGAAGAACAGGGAAATATCGTAGAAGAGCCCTGAATAGTAACGTCGTGAGGGATTATCGTAGAAGAGCCCTAATATTGTGCGGGAGGATCGTAGAAGAGCCCGATTGAAAAAGCTACTCGTGACTGGGTTAACTGAGTGTCCGTACATGCTCGTTTTAATTACCCCTTTGAGTCGAGACCCCCTATATCCATGAGAAACGAATCACCGGCGCCCGTTAGGAGTGATCATTAGTCACCCGACTTGACGTCACTCCTGCGGACAGGGTTCGTTTCGCCTACAAAAGCGGAAGGGTGCGGTAGCTGAGGTCCAGTCTAGCGACCTCAGCGTAACGCCGCTCCGGTCTTTTGAGACCGCAGCCCCCGACCGCGACATCTGCTCCTTCGAGCCGGATTTAAGGGGTTTAGATTCATTAAGGGTGTATATTAAGTGGTTTCGAAGCAACCATGCCGGTCACGAGGAGCCACAAGGGGTCCGAAACTGTAGAACGACCGTCGGTAGAGGAAGCAACCGCGACGCCGGGAGTCGCCCGTACCCCTCCCCGTACTTCGGGACGGGAAAGTAGTACGGAGCCATCCACGGAGCTAACGACGGAAGCGACCACAACGAGCTACGAAACTACGAGTACAGAAGTGACTGCGAAACCCGACAACACGAAGAACGCGCCGACAGCCGCCACCGTACGCGAGAGAGCGTCGTCGGTCAGAAGCACTGCTTCTAAGAAGAAACAGTTAGAGGCACGCGCCGAACTAGCGGAGCTAGAGCTCCGCGAGGCGCAGGCTCGGGCCGCTGTGGCCAGGGCCAACCTAGAGCTGTCACGGTTGGCTGACTCGGACGACGAAGAGATTCAAGATAAAGAAGCGGAAGTGCATCAATGGTTGGAAGATGCTGCCAGTGTCGTGCCCAGGAAGGGGCACAGGGCCGGCGACGTGCCAAGGAAGAGCATAGAGGAGCCGCCGAGTATCCAAGTTACTTCGCCCGCGGTAGTCAAACCAGAAGTGAACCAGAAGTCGGGGAACAAAGATTTGGCTGAGGCGATCATTAGGGCCATACAAGCGGTGCCGAAGGCAGGGACGGCGGCGCCGAGTTACATGACGGAGCTGCCCCTATTCGACGGCGCGATAGGCGAATGGATCGCTTTTAGGACCGTGTATGAAGACACGGGAGGGCTGTTTACACCCCCTCAGAACATGGCCAGGCTCAGGAAGGCCATCAAGGGGACAGCAAGGGAGGCGGTGAAGAGCCTCTTGTATTCTGAGTGTCCACCCGAAGATGTTATAGACGCCTTGAGGCGTCGCTTCGGGAGGCCGGATGTGTTAGTGCTCGCCGAGATGGACAAGCTGAAGGGGCTGTCGAAGATCGGCGAGAATGCGCGCGACGTCTGTATATTCGCGAGTCAAGTGAACAACGTCGTAGCTACAGTGAAAGGATTAAGAAAACCGCAGTATCCAGAGATAATGAAGATAATAGTGGAGAAGCTACCTGCGGTGTTGAAGTATCGGTGGTTCGATTACGCCGCCGATCATGAAGAAAGTGACCTGGTGACAGTGGCCGACTTCCTCAACAGAGAGGCGGATCGGTGCGGGCCGTACGCACTTCTGGAACCTACGATAAGGAGACAAGGTACGTACAGACAACAAGCCGCGCACGCCGCGGTCGATGTTAGTGTTGAGAAGAAGCCCTCATGTCCGAACTGTCAAGGGGAACACCCGTTAGCGGGATGTAAGAAGTTCTTGCAGGCGTCCGTCAAAGAGAGATGGGACATAGTGATAAAGCACGGAGGGTGTTTTAATTGCCTGCAAGGCAAGCATAGAAAAGAAAATTGTAAGAAGCCGCCTTGCAAGGACTGCAAGAGGACGCATCATAACCTGCTTCACTACTACAAGAGAGAGGGCCAGAAGCAAGAAGAAAAAGAAAAGTCAAACAACGTAGTGCTACCGGTGAACGCATTGACCGCGCCGAGGGCGTATTTGAAGATGGTTCCGGTAGAGGTGTACGGCCCGAAGGGGGATGCTACCATATTGGCGTTATTGGACGAAGGGTCCACAGTGACTTTACTTGACGCTTCAGTGACACATGAGATCGGCCTGAAGGGGCCGAAGGAGCCTCTACGTCTGGAGACGGTGGGAGGCAAGATCCTGGGTAGTGAAGATTCCATGCGCGTCAACCTCAAGCTGAAGGGTGTGCATCACTCGCGGCGGCAGACACTCGAAGGAGTGAGAACGATAAAGGATCTACACCTCACACCTCAGAGGCTAGATAAAACGAGATTGAAGAAGTGCACGCACCTTAAACGTATGTTAGAACGTTTAGTGTACGACGAGGAGAAGCCTCGTTTGCTCATCGGTCAAGACAACTGGCACATCATCATAACGCGGGTCATAAGAAAAGGAAAAAGGAACCAACCTGTAGCATCATTGACTCAGCTGGGGTGGGTGCTGCACGGTTCCGACGGTGGAGCGTCGAGATCTACTTCAATCGTTGTTCGGCGTCCTATTACGATTCCGTCAGCGGCCAGTGGCCGTGGTGGCCGACATAAAGGAAATGTTCCTGCAGATAAAAGTGAGGCCTGAAGACCGGGACAGTCTGCGCTTCTTGTGGCGCGGAGATGATCGAGAGAAGCCTCCAAAGCACTACCGCATGACTTCAGTGACATTTGGTGTTTGTTCTTCTCCCAGCGTGGCCATCCACGTGAAGAACTCGAATGCTGCTGAACACGAGGGGGAGTTCCCCGCGGCCGCTGAGGCCATTAGGGCTAACCACTACATGGACGACTACCTGCACAGCTTCTACACGGAGGAGTAAGCTAAGAAGGTCGCCCGCGAAGTGTTCCAGGTTCACAAGAAGGCCGGTTTCGAGTTGAGGGGATGGGCCTCAAACCGACCTGCGGTACTCCAGGCGATCTCCGACGAAAGAGAGGCGAGTTCGGAGGTAGAACTGGGGTCGAAGGAAGAGAAGACGCTGGGTCTCCGTTGGTTCACGCGAGACGACCACTTGGGTTTCAGAACTTGTTTTCGGAACGTAGACGAGTACGTAGTCTACGCGGAGATGACGCCGACGAAGAGGCAGGTGACGAGCGCAGTGATGTCTACATTCGACCCCCTGGGTCTCGCGTCTCCAGTCCTCGTACAGGGTAAGAGGCTGATTCAAGACTTGTGGCGTAGCGGCATCGGTTGGGATGAAGCTATAACGCCTGGGTGCGAAGAGACTTGGCGGTCTTATCTACAGAACGTAGAGTTGTTAAAGGACCTGAGGATACCGAGGTGTTTCGCGCCGTCTAGAGAAGAAGGAGAATTACACGTCTTCACAGATGCCAGTGAGACTGCTTATGCGTGCGCGGTGTACTGGAGGCAGCGTCAAGGCGACCGTTGGACGGTAAATCTATTGGCTGGGAAGGCGCGCGTGGCGCCGCTCAAGCCAATATCCATTCCGAGGTTGGAGCTGCAGGCCGCGCTACTAGGGACGAGGCTGGCGCAGTCGGCCATAGAAGAGTTGGACATCGCCCCGAAGAAGAAGACTTACTGGACGGACTCAAGTACAGTATTATCGTAGATACGTTCGGATCCCCGGACGTTCAAACCGTTCGTGGCGCACAGGTTGGCGGAGATAGAAGACACGACGCGTCCAAACGAGTGGCGTTGGGTACCGACGAGTCAGAACCCGGCGGACGACGCGACCCGAGGAGCACCGAGACAGTTCGCGGAGGGCCACAGATGGTTCACGGGGCCTGAGGTCCTTAGTATGAACGAGGAGAAATGGCCCGAGCACCGAAGCTTCAAGTCGCAGCCTACAGTCGAAGACAGAGAAGTGAAACACACAGTGACCGCGACGACCGCAAGCGACTCGTCCACGCCAGAACCTGCGAGGTTCTCTAGGTGGGTGAGGCTATGGAGAGCAACGGCGCGGGTACTGCAATTCATCGACTTGTGCCGAAAAAAGACTGAGAAGACGTTGATCACACGTAAAAAGGATCCAGCCTGGAGAAGATACGCTAAGAAGGCAAGGGTGAAGTTGCCCTCGCCTTCAACGCCCGACGAACAGGCGTGCGCGCGGCCATTAGGGCCCGACCTCCTGTTGAGGGCGGAACAATTGCTGCTACGAAGGAGTCAAGACTGCTTCAAGAACGAGATCAAGAACACATCGGAGAAAAGGCAACTTGACAGAACTAGCAAGCTTAGAAGGCTGGATCTCACCATAGCAGACGGACTACTAAGGGTCCGAGGAAGGATTAACGCGGCGAGAGGTATAGACGGCGACCTGAAGCAGCCCATAGTATTGGATGCAAAGGACAGGATCACTAGGTTGATCATCAAGCACTATCACGATACCTTCAACCACGGGAACCACGCGACAGTCATGAACGAACTGAGGCAGCGGTTCTGGATATTAGGACTACGATCGGCCGTGCGAGCGACGGCCCACGAGTGCCAGTGGTGCAAGGTGCGCAAGGGCACCCCGAAGACGCCGCCTACAGGAGACCTACCACAGGAGAGACTGAAGTTTGGTGAACCACCGTTCACCTGCGCCGCGGTGGACTACTTCGGACCAATGACCGTCACTGTAGGTCGCCGTAACGAGAAGAGGTGGGGGGCGCTATTCACTTGTTTAACCACCAGAGCAGTTCATCTGGAGCTAGTCACCTCATTGACGGCGGACTCCATGATCTTCGCGTTGCGACGTATGGTCGCACGCAGGGGGACGCCGCGGACAATGTTCAGCGACAACGGCACTAACTTCGTGAAGGCGAATAAGGAGCTACAAGATGCTTGGGACATGCGCGAGCAAGAGAAGCTGGCTGCAGAGGCGCAAGTTATAGGCATGCGTTGGAAATTCATACCGCCAGGAGCGCCCAATATGGGAGGCGCATGGGAGCGACTAGTGGGCTCCATTAAGACGGCCCTGGCGGTCACCCTTAGAGAAAAGCAGCCGAAGGAAGAGACGCTACATACACTGCTATTAGAGGCAGAGCACATCGTGAACTCTCGACCCTTAGTCGAGACCGAAGAGGGAGAATCCCTCACCCCTAACCATTTCCTAATAGGCAGGTCGTGTGGGGCCCCGAGGCTCGGGGCCTTCAATGACAGTGAAATAAGGCGGCACACTTGGAAGGCGGTGCAGCATCTGGCCGACCGCTTTTGGGCGAGGTGGGTCAAGGAGTACCTGCCCACGCTCATCCCGAGGAAACTCGACGGCAGAAGAGACGCTCCAGACCTGCGGCGGGGGGACGTGGTCCTCATCGTCGACTCTACGCTGCCACGGAATACCTGGCCGCGCGGAGAGATCATGCAGATCTACCCGGGACCCGACGGCCGCACGCGCGTGGTTGACGTGCGCACGGCCGGAGGTCTCTTGAAGAGGCCTAGCTCCAAGGTGGTGCTGTTGGTCCCGCACCAGACGACGTGCAACGGGACGCCACCGGACGAGACGACGGCTTCGTAGGAGCGCAACGTCGGGAGGGAACATCGAGTCGCCTAGCTAAGAAATGGTGCTTCGCACGAGGGGGAGGATGTCGGCGACAATTCTCGACATTGATATTATTGATATTTTATTGTTTTTAATCATAATTTATTATTTTCATATAACTTAGTAGAAATTTAAAATCACATAGAAACATTAAATAGTAAGGCATTTGTCGCACTTGCTACGGAGCATTCTTTTGTGCAACAATAAGAAAGAGAGAGATAGCATTCGAAGGCTATCTCTTTCGCTCTCGATATACCCCGAAGGAATGTAAAATTAGGTAAAACTTGTTAATAGTAAATTAAATAGATAGTATATAACGGGGCGAACATAAAATGGTATTACACTTTATGTGAAAGAATAATAGGGCTAGGATCAAGTAGGAAAGTTCAAGACATAGACATAACAAAATCTTTTATTCGACAAGACGAAAACGATAATTACCGACTCCACGCGATGAGCCTAGAAATTCAAAACGAATGGGTGACCATAGGAGATTTTTGTATTTCACTAGCTTTGAAGTGGCGCACCTTAATTTATGATTGGTCCCCAGCATTATTAAAATTCTATCTTAATGCATTCCAAATGACTCTCCCAGATCAAAGTAATTTAGTAAGATGGGGCAAAGCCACCGAAAAGTCTTGCAACATCTGTGGGGAGGCAATAGGAACCGCGAAACACCTATTAGTAGGGTGTAGGGTACTTCTAGATAAAGGTCAATACTCGCGTCGCCACGACAAGGTATTAGAAATTATACGGGAAGCGGTTAGTCTTTCAGTAGCAAGAGCGCGGAAGGGTATAACAACCACCGAACGATCTATAGAATTCGTAAAAGAAGGCTCCTCCAAAAAATCAAAAGCGAAGCCTTATTCAATATTAGGCGCGGCTCCTGATTGGATTCTCATGATGGACACGTATGAAAAGCATTACAAAATCCCTGGGGATGTTGGTGTTTCGTCATCCGGACCGGACTTATTCCTGTATTCGAAACAACTGAGGCGCGTGATACTTGTGGAGCTTACTGTTCCTTGGGAAACAAACATCCCAAGGGATCACACATTCAAGCTCAATAAGTATTACGAACTAACCAACGAACTGATCAGGAATAAATTTATAGTTAGTTTGTACGCGGTAGAAGTGGGAGCGAGAGGTATAACAGCAAAATCTCTCTATAGCCTACTTAAAGATCTTGGCCTTTCTAGAACAAGCATCGGTTAATTTCTAGAACGTACTTCAAAGGCGGCATTAGTAGGTTCTTTCCAAATTTGGTTAGGTAGGGAGAGGAGTGTGGAGGGTGAAGGTGAGCGTTTTTGCGCATAATAAAGGGGCCCCTTAAACCTACTCCTGGGTCGCAAGTCCCAGGCACTGCTTGCACTCCTCTCCTTGCAACGCGATGGGCCCGGCACCCGCACGGTGAATCCATGGATTGCTAAGAAGCTTCGTCTTATCTAAATTGACAGCCCGGAGAGACGGGATGACGCTGGAAAGACAGTTGACGCTGGAAAGACAGCTGGCAGCTGGAAAGACAGCAGACTGCTGGAAAGACAGCCGAGGGCGATGGCCTAGCAAGCCAAGCCCGGGAACGTCGATAAACGCTAAAAGTCCAAATAAGAAAAATACCCCTAGGACAGTCCGAGAGGGGGGGCGGAAGAACTGTCCACCGGTTGACAATTACGGCGAAAACGGCGCGATAACGGAACTGAAATGCCCTACGTGCGGGAAAAATTACAAAAGACGAGCCTGGTTTATTAAACATCTTAAAACACACAATGGTGCTGAAGTGCGGCAACCGTCGGTAAGATCTTCAGTTTTCACTGCGGATAGAGTTTACCCTCATATATCTCATGGTGAGCCATTGAATGAAAACTACCAGGAGTCCATGACCATCCGGACGCGTCTTAGCATTCCAAATACTAAACAATCGACCTGGAAAGTACATGACCAAAATATAGCGGCCCTGTTAGAGCACCCGGGCTCAAATCAGGTACTCGATGCGCAAGTAGAGACTTTCCAAAATACTATTTACGACTACTTTAATGAGCACTATCCACCTACGAATCGTTATGCTCACAAAAATAAAGAAAACGGTTTTAAATTGAAAATGAGGAGGAAAAAAAGAGATGTTATAAAGAAACTTCGTATAGCCAAAGCCTTAGGCGATAATCAACTTAGTCACCAACTGTCTAGGGCATTGCGATCAATTCTTAAACTTATCCAAGGTATAACAAATCAAATAACGAAAAATCGTGATAGCTTTGATCGGGCAAAACATGAAGTAGACTTTGATAAAAATCCTTTTAAATACTCAAAAAGCATTTTCAAAGATCAAAAAGGTAAGCTTCTCTTGACCAACGAGCAAATTTTCGACCATTATAAAAGCACATACGAAGTGCCAGAAAACCAAAGACTATATGGGGATCCAAACGAACACAAACCTGAGACTCTTACTGAAGATTTTCAAGCCAACCCACCAACTTTGGAGGAAATCAATAAAATAATTAAAATGAAACCATCTAAGTCAGCACCAGGTCCGGATGGTATCCCTTATATAGTTTACAAAAAATGTCCGTCGCTCCATAAACATCTTTTAAATATATTCGGTAAAATCTGGTCAAGAAAGCAAATACCGGTATCGTTCGGAAAAGCCCTTTTTGTCCTCATTCCGAAAAACGACAATGTCAATAATCCCAAGGATACTAGACCGATAGCCCTAACAAATACAATTTCCAAAATATTTTTCTCTTTTTTACAAACTAAAATGACGCAATTCATGATTAACAATAGGTATTTCAGGCCTAATCACCAGAAAGGGTTTTTGCCCGGAATTTCTGGATGCCTGGAACATAATACGTTAATATCGGAAAGCCTTAAAGATGCTAGAACTAGCGAGAGACAAATTACGGTTTGTTGGATAGACTTAGAAAACGCCTTTGGGTCGGTACGACATGAACTAATGATGTTCGCGCTTAAATGGTATAACTTTCCTATGGTAGTTCGCGACATTATTGCATCATATTATTCAAAATTAAAATTCTCAATAATTTTTAATGAAAACCATTCAAAACCACTTAATTATAACGTTGGTTTATTTCAGGGCTGTTGTATTTCTCCTATTATATTTAATATAGTTATTAATATTTTAATAGACAAATTAATTAGAAATGAAAAAAAGTGGGGCTATCGGTTTAAGTTCAACAACAAATACACAGAATCCATACTAGCTTTTGCAGATGATCTCGCGATATTGACACGTAATCCGAAACAATGTCAGGTACTTTTAAAGGTAGTTGAGGATTTCTGTACGTGGACGGGGGGATTGAGGACAAAACCAAGTAAATGTTTTAGTCTGTGTCTGGGTAGACGGAATACCAAATATACCTCTTACGATCCGGGTCTTATAATAGGCGGTCAGTGCGTTAGTACGGTTACGGAAGCAGCTCCGTTTAAATTTTTAGGTAAAAAAATCGATTACCAAGGCCGTACTCCATCGTTGGATGTAATAGTCGAAAGCTTTTTAAACGATCTCAAAAAGGTAGACAACCAACCAATAAGTAACGTCAAAAAAGCTTGGATTTACGATAATTATTTAACATCACGTCTAAATTGGCCTTTCCTCGTGTATGATATAAATAAAACCCTTTTGTCAAAGTTAGATGCAAGCGTCATAAAGACATTGAAGTTATGGCTCGGGTTAGCGCACTCAGCGGACTCTTCAACCTTATTTAGAGACCGTAACAACTTTGGATTAAAATTAAAGAAACCATCGGAGCTCTACAAACATCTAAGAGTTACCAAAAGACATATCATCGGAAAATCTAAAGATGATACTGTAACTTCTCTCCCAAAAGACAAAGTTGCCTCAGAGCTCGAGTCACGACTTCAATTCCATAAAAAGTTTATGATAGGTGCTCAAACAAATAAAGTAGGGCTAGGATCAAGTAGGAAAGTTCAAGACATAGACATAACAAAATCTTTTATTCGACAAGACGAAAACGATAATTACCGACTCCACGCGATGAGCCTAGAAATTCAAAACGAATGGGTGACCATAGGAGATTTTTGTATTCCACTAGCTTTGAAGTGGCGCACCTTAATTTATGATTGGTCCCCAGCATTATTAAAATTCTATCTTAATGCATTCCAAATGACTCTCCCAGATCAAAGTAATTTAGTAAGATGGGGCAAAGCCACCGAAAAGTCTTGCAACATCTGTGGGGAGGCAATAGGAACCGCGAAACACCTATTAGTAGGGTGTAGGGTACTTCTAGATAAAGGTCAATACTCGCGTCGCCACGACAAGGTATTAGAAATTATACGGGAAGCGGTTAGTCTTTCAGTAGCAAGAGCGCGGAAGGGTATAACAACCACCGAACGATCTATAGAATTCGTAAAAGAAGGCTCCTCCAAAAAATCAAAAGCGAAGCCTTATTCAATATTAGGCGCGGCTCCTGATTGGATTCTCATGATGGACACGTATGAAAAGCATTACAAAATCCCTGGGGATGTTGGTGTTTCGTCATCCGGACCGGACTTATTCCTGTATTCGAAACAACTGAGGCGCGTGATACTTGTGGAGCTTACTGTTCCTTGGGAAACAAACATCCCAAGGGATCACACATTCAAGCTCAATAAGTATTACGAACTAACCAACGAACTGATCAGGAATAAATTTATAGTTAGTTTGTACGCGGTAGAAGTGGGAGCGAGAGGTATAACAGCAAAATCTCTCTATAGCCTACTTAAAGATCTTGGCCTTTCTAGAACAAGCATCGGTTCATTTCTAGAACGTACTTCAAAGGCGGCATTAGTAGGTTCTTTCCAAATTTGGTTAGGTAGGGAGAGGAGTGTGGAGGGTGAAGGTGAGCGTTTTTGCGCATAATAAAGGGGCCCCTTAAACCTACTCCTGGGTCGCAAGTCCCAGGCACTGCTTGCACTCCTCTCCTTGCAACGCGATGGGCCCGGCACCCGCACGGTGAATCCATGGATTGCTAAGAAGCTTCGTCTGTCGTCTATAAGAAATAAGACTTTGAAACTGTTTTTACTGTATAGAATTTCTTATATTTTTACTATTTTATTCTTTGTAACTTTTGTATTTATATAACTTTCATTAACTATTTTATGTGTATATAGAGATAATTTTGTAACCTTTTTGAATATTGTATTGTAATGTCTGTGTATATAAAGCAAATAAAGTTATGTGTAACTCAGTCACGGGGGCATAGTTAAAAATACGCGTAAAACGCGTTGCTATTCAGCGGCTCTCTTTACGGTAAAGCCGGCCGGTTATTAAGCGGCTAAGTATGGGGATGAGGTATTCCATTCGCCTCGGACCTCAACATTGAAGAAAGAAGAACAGGGAAATATCGTAGAAGAGCCCTGAATAGTAACGTCGTGAGGGATTATCGTAGAAGAGCCCTAATATTGTGCGGGAGGATCGTAGAAGAGCCCGATTGAAAAAGCTACTCGTGACTGGGTTAACTGAGTGTCCGTACATGCTCGTTTTAATTACCCCTTTGAGTCGAGACCCCCTATATCCATGAGAAACGAATCACCGGCGCCCGTTAGGAGTGATCATTAGTCACCCGACTTGACGTCACTCCTGCGGACAGGGTTCGTTTCGCCTACAAAAGCGGAAGGGTGCGGTAGCTGAGGTCCAGTCTAGCGACCTCAGCGTAACGCCGCTCCGGTCTTTTGAGACCGCAGCCCCCGACCGCGACAGTATTTGATTTATTCCTCTTTTGTATTTACTTAAAAGTCCATTTTTTTAAACCGAGTACTCAGTAACCGTTCTAACCCATCATTTTTTTTTTATATAATATTGCGGGCAAACGAGCAGACGAAGCCATCTGATGTTAAATGACTACCGTCGCCCATAGCAACACAAGGGGAGTTGCGGGTGCGTTGCCGGCCTTTAGGGAAAAGATGTCTATATACTCGACGTTTAAATACCTCCAAATTATATCTCTCAGGGAAAACCTCTGGAGGAAGATCATTCCATAGTTTGCATGTGCGCGGTAAGAATGAGCGTGAAGCTCGCACATTGCTTGCAAACCAAGCATCTAAGTGGTGCGGATGATATCTAGTCCTTCGGCGAAGAGTGCGATGGTAGAAATGTGATGGTGGCACTATATCGAAGAGCTCTTCAGAACACTCACCATTGTACAGTCGGTAAAAAACACACAGAGAACCAACGTCTCTCCTAATGCTTAAAGGTTCTAAGCCGTCTGTGAGTTTGGGATCGTTGACAATGCGGACTGCCCGATGTTGTATGGAGTCAAATGGGTGGAGTTGATATTGTATATCATACTTATAGATTTTCATTGAACATAATCAAAATATGGCTATGTAAACTTAAAATTCTGAGCTACACAATCGACGTTATTTTGACCATCAACTTGCAGGTCTGGTTTTATTACAAAAAAAAATCTATTTTAATTAATTTTATTTTATTTTTAATTAAAGCCATTTTTGAGAGGTTTGCACGCTTCCATACCATAGTGCGCCGGCCGACCGTACCGCCGCAAACGCGATGGCCCTATATTTTAAATCTGTAATATTTAGAGAAGGTACAGGTATGAGACAGTTATGAGTCATCAAAGAGCTAAATCTTTATTAATTCATAAAACAACGAGGAAATATTACATTAAGAAAGGCAAATCTCAGCAAACAGTTTATTTCAGATTAACTGAATTTCTACTTTTTGGTTTACTTAAGCCTCTCTTCAGTTTTAAAGTTGACATAAAGTTTTTTTTGTGAAGATTTAACGATACCATGCAACCAATTTAATTAAGACAACTACTTTACCCTCAAAAGTGAATTTACATTATTTTTGGAACTAAAAAAATCAAGTTAGTAATCTGGGTCCAGATTCTTTGACTATCGTTTTAGGAATCCTTATTGAAGAGGTTAATTTGGTGATCAATTTTGACATTGTACTCAATAGTTCAATATGATTTTTGGACCACATTCGATAACATTTGTTGAGTCATCGATACAAATAAAAAAAAATCTTGGCTCAATGTCCTTATATAATAAAGATTTAGGCAATAGTTAAGCGTTGCTACCAGGTTCAGATTCACTGAAGTGCTACTTTTTTCACATTTCTAGTATAGAAATATAGTTTTTTGAACGTGTCTATAATAAATTGAAATATGTCAGAAAATTTCAAACACTAGGAATTTGTATGAAAAGAAGAAAATGCACTGTAACAGTAAAGAAAACAGTACCAACAGTAGACAAGGTAGCGTCTGGTTTCTACTGTATTCAAATGAAACTTCGATTAGTCCTAGAGTAATATAATAAATTATATAGTAACAGTTCAATTTAAGAAATCTATACTAATATTATAAAGAGGAAAGGTTTGATTATTTTTTTGTTTGTTTGAAATGAATAGGCTCCGAAACTACTGGACCGATTTCAAAAATTCTTTCACCGTTGGCAAGCTACACTATTCCCGAGTGACATAGGCATGAACATATGTTTCATTTAAAAAAAAAATAGGGATGATTACTAAAACTTGAATATTCTAACGCAAGGTGTAAAAAAATAAACAAAAAACTGCGTGCGCCGCGAAAACAGTGAAAGTTACGCAAAAATGATGTTCTATGAAATTGTTCCTCTTTAAAATTTCCACAGATTACACGAAAAGCGACCTACAAGCGGGCGGAGCCGCGGGCAACAGCTAGTATATTATAAGCTTTTAACTTATTTATTTATTTAAATCTTTATTGAGCCAAATAAAGGTACAAAAGGCGGACTTAATGCTAAGAGTCAGTCTCTCTACCAGTCAACCTGAGAATCCTATATCCTAATTTACTATAACTATAATTTCATTATATATTTTATTTATGTTATAGCCCTCGGTCACAAAGATGTGGGACTGTCAAAGCCTCTCTATTCTATTATTTTTCTTTTTTTACAACATTTTTTCGCAGGATTGTAACCTTTGTAGATGTTTATTTATTTATTTATTTATATGTCTGCAATTCTTGTAGTATACAATGGTCTTAACAATTATTTAGATCTAACAAGAACCCTGCAAGGGCACTGCATAACTTCTTAACATAACATAACATCTCAATACAATTACATTTATATAATCACACATTCATATTTTAACATAAGACAACTAACATAAACTGGGGCTCATCAAACGCCTTAGAATAACAATAAATTATAGGTATTAAATCATGTCATAAAATTAATATAATAAAATGGGATTTATATAATTCAGCAAAAGTAATTCATAATTAATAATTGTTCGTTACTTCATGGCACAGCAGCCCGTTTTAATTAATTGACAAATGTGTGATAGAGCTTCTTTAATACATTTATCTTATTTTTTTTTTCTAATTGTCTATGTAACAACAAATATATTTTTTATGAAGTCAAAAAATCTGGTCAACATATTTAAATTATATTTTAAGGACAAAGCTTGAATAAATAAACCACTACTTTCTAATTACGTTTCGAGTAGGTATACTTACAGAAATTTAAATAATTTGATTCAGTAGTTAAGTTACACTAAACTTATAATAAGTACATATTAATAAATATTGGCTAAATGTGATGATAACATTGACTGGTGACCTTGTTACGACAACTCTCGTGATTCATCTCACGGAAATCTGTGGATTAGTGTTGGTTCTAAAAACTTATTTTTAAATTTTCTCGGGTAAATTGTTAGTATTAGAATAAGTATTATAAAAGCACATGTTACAACTAAATTATCCGACCGCAGAAAAAAAGGGAGTAAAGATCTAATGATATAAATAAAAGAATTATTTAAAAAATAAAAAATACACAGTTCAAACTTATAACACCCCTCTTTTTGAGTGAGGGTGTTAAAATTTCGTAACTGGCATCATTGTCTACCTGGTTTATTTATGTATCGTCTATGACTACAAAACCTTAAGTACCAACAGCGACTCCACTCACGATCAGAGCATCGCATCTACCTTGAGAGTTCTATTATGTCGCTAATGAGATACTATTTTTCATCCCCGAAGAGATCTTGGTATAAAACGCTACAGTATTAGGCCATCAGCATCACTTACAAAGGTGTCGTTAAATCTCAACAACATGAAGGTGGGTTAAGAAATATTAAGTTTCTGTTCTTTTTTTTTTTTCAATGGATTGTCCAATCCTTAAAATTTCGACAATATATTGGACGTATTAAGTTTTACAAAGTTATTGTGAATCTTAATTTATTTGCATTATTCCAATATGGATAATTTAAAAAGATCAAGTGACTACAGAAATGAATGATCGAAAAAAAAATCATATGTGTGTGTCAAATATTTTTGAATGAATTGTTTTTTTTCATTGCAGTGCGTTTATTTCCTCGTCATTGTAGCATCTTTAGCTGTAGCAGAACAACCTTCACATAGGTATGTATTAATTAAAATAATTCGTCAATATTAGTTACAAAATAATTTAAAAGGTATGGGTTATAAATATTTATTATAATTTTATCCTTTTATTTTGTGTACAACATGCAATTCGTATAAACGTTTATTATAGGATAAGGATAAGATTATTAATTTATTTTATTATCATATTAATTTTAGCTACCTCCCCCCGTCACCTACGAATCCTAATAATGGCTACTCTAAAGGAGAACCGGTAGTCTCTGGTTTCCAGGGAGCTCAGATCCTCGCCGCCAGGTCCTCGGTACAAGGGAACAGTGCTAATGGCTTCGCAAGGTAATTTTTTATTAGCAAATTATGTATGAGTACATGGAGTCTTGTAATTAATATAACATTTGCTTTAATCAAAGAGAGTCGATAATTAAACTCATGTTAAAAGTGATCTTCGTTAAAAACTTTTCATGAAATTCATACGTCGGAAGAAGCACATTTATTTTAAGTTATGTTGATTGTGGGGTAAAAAAAGTTTATATTGAAACCTTATACAATGTCATTTACATTATATATGCCAATATACCAAGATGGTATTGCATTAATATCCATATCATCTCCAGGACCAGTCCCAGTGAGTACCAAGCCGCAGCCAGAGCTCAGTCACAAGGCTATGATGACAATGCAGCTGCTTTTGCGAGGACTTCCATCGACGAAAGCTCGGTAATACAGTAATTAGATTAGTTAGTGTAGATTAGCTGGTGTAGTTTTGCCTATGAATTCTTAAAGATAATGAATACCGAAATAAGACCAACTTATGAAAAACAATATTACTCACTAGACATCTATTTCTATATTATGTTTTAAAAGCTTAACTTTACTACGTACTAGAATACTAACGTCAAGCTTTTCTTATATAGACTATATCTAAAACAGAAGCAAGTATAAGTATACACAATTGAATTCAATAATATTCTACACCTTAGGCATATAGCCTCTTTGATAGATACCATTATTATCCAAACACTTTACTATACTATATTCTATCAGGAGCCGGCTAACTACAATTTCGGGTATATGGTCAGTGACTTCAGCGAAGGCACTGACTTTGGACACCGGGAGGAGAGAATTGAGGAGAAGGCTCAAGGACAGTACCATGTAGTGTTGCCAGATGGCAGGAAACAGGTACTTTGTTACATCAAACACAGCTTAAGTGATATATAATCTGTTGTTTGATATTTGCTATCTGTATCCAATGTTTCTCGTTATTATTATTGATAACATATTCTCCTTCAATTATTGATAACATATTTATTTTAGACCGTGAACTACGAAGCTGATGAACGTGGATACAAACCTAAAATATCTTATGAAGATTCAGAGGACTTGGCCCGCTCTTCCGGCTACAACTACAAACCTAACTCCCGTAACTTTGCAAACTACAAAAATGGCGGACAAGACGCACGCGGGTACTGACAAGACTTTGGTGTTATTTTAACATGGTTATAAATAGCTTTTATTTGTAATAAGTTTTGTATTGATTAATGGTATAGAGTTATTTTTAAAATAAATTGTATTAAAACCAAAAAGTAATCTTTTATTTAACAAAAGCGCTTTGCTAAGCATATTAGATTAGTAGTAATATTAGTATAAGATTAGTTTCTTGTTAAATATAGTAATAAAAATATAGATGTCATGATAAAGATTCAATGATATTAACATTTATCTCTAAACAATATTCAGATATGTGATATTCTGATTTTCCTGTTTTAATATTGATTATATTCCAAATAGTTTTTATTTTGTTATTACTTGTTTTTATTTTATTTTATTTAATTTTAGCCAGTTTACAAACTTTTAAACATATTTAATTTTCATATTCTGCAAATCTGTCGCTAGTGTTAAATGTTCTTTCCACATAATTCATAGAGCCGTTTTCTACTTGTATGTACAATGACAGTCGTGTAATCACTAAAAGAAATTTAATTAGAAACTGAAATAGTTTAGCCGTAAAAATTAAATCAAACTCTGCCCTAAAAATTTTGAAGGACATATTATATAAACCATTTGGGTTTATGTGTTCTTGAACAAGAGGCAGTTTCGACTTAAGATTATTGTAAATTTTTTTCAAAGCGACTTTTGTTTTTAACAACATCAACTGCATAAATAACATGTATTAGCGAAACAACGATTAAATTCGTTGTTGGTATACAAGAAGTATGATGTACGGGAAAGGACTATCTAAAAAAAGATATATGTATTACTTGTAAGATGTATTGTGTTTTTATGCGATGTCCGTCAATTGTACGTATATATAGTAGTGTAAACTTTAACTTTTTTCGATTTGTTATTTTTTCTCCTATTAGCTTAAATGAAGCAACTCCCCCGTGTAGTCGGATTTTTTCTTTGTATATATTATAGGTTAATGTGTAGCTATATTCCACCGGATGGTAAAGTACAAACTTAGTGCAAACTTGATAGTCTACTCACTTCCAGCCTTAAAAACACCCAAAATATAATTGGATGGACACACTGACGCAGACAAGCCATTCCAGTCCTGTACTGGGAGAATCAAAAAAAATGAGACTAAAACTATGATTTGTGGTCTGTATCGTCTACTCAACAATTAGAATTTTATTTTATTATTTATATTTTATGTGAAGATTTGGCCTTGTTTCTCATTTTGTTATGAAACCAAATAACAATAATGATGATTTTATTTATAATGTCAGCTTATGGTCTAATTCAACAAATACTCCTTGGTAATTGCCACGAGTTGTCACTTTTTTAATTGTCAATTTTTGGTAAAAATATTCAGTAACAAAAATCAAGTTTTTACAATATCAAAATTAATAAATTCAGTAAAGCAACGTGAAAAATAGATTTATAGCAGCATAGTTTGTTTGTTATATAGCAGCCTGGTACTATGAGTCGCGCGATTGATATGTCATTTCGCGAAGTTGATGGTTTCTTGGACGCTGAAACTTCTCAGTTGGAAACGACGCCGATAAACTACGTCTCTTCGCGAGCTAGATATGTTACTACTGAGGACCTACGTAACTTTAAGGAGGATATTATGAATATGATAAAGTCCTTAGGAGATGGTCAAAAAAACGAGCTGCAGTCCATTAAACCAACTCTAGAGGAAATAAAGCAAACTAATTACAATATTGAGAATTCGATTTCCTTCCTTTCGGCTCAAAACGAAGAACTAACCCGTAAAGTCGAACAAATGGAGAAAAGAGCTAGAGAAGATAGAGAAAACATCATTTTATTGGAGGAAAAAATTGAAACCCTGCAAATGGGCTACCGCAAGCCTAACTTAGAAATTAAAAACGTTCCGCGTAGAAACAACGAATCGAAAGAGGAACTAATTAACATGGCTTTATCTTTATCCACTTCAATCGGAGGTAAATTAGTCAAGAACGATATAAAAGACATATACCGAGTACGTGGAAAAAAAGATTCACAAAACCCGCCAATAGTTGTTGAAACTGGATCGACTCTGCTAAAGACAGATATCCTCAAACTGTGCAAAGCATTTAACACAACAACTAAATCAAAGCTCTGTACTAAACATCTGGGACTCCGTACTAATGAGCAAATACCCATTTTTGTCTCAGAACAACTTACAACAAAAGCATCCCGTCTTCACTTTCGTGCAAGAGACCTCGCCAAGTCAAAACAATACAAGTTCTGTTGGACTTCGTATGGCCGTGTTTATGTCCGAGAGACCGAAAATTCGCCAATTATAACAATAAAGTCAGAAGCCCAGGTAGACCACTTAATTAATAAAAAATGACTAGTTTGTAGGCACTACATTGTCTACATATACTTAGACTTACCAATTCTATTAGAATTTAAATTTGTTTTCAATATTTTTATTATTTTTATTCTTTTTCTATTAGTATCTTATACGATATCTACCATGATCTTGATAGAGCACCTTTCTTACTACATTGGTAAACACTTCTATAATAAACCAATATCTCATAGATTTTATACACTGTTTTCGCAAACAAGACACTATTTTTACAACCGTGCATTTTATAAATACAAAAATGGATAACACTTTAATTACTGGTCAAGAGTTGGATGGTATAGAAATAGCTCAGTCATGTCACAGCGATATTGAGAATATTAATAATCTTATAAATGTGAATAATAATAATTTTACAGTAATAAACCAAAATATTACCAGTGTTTATTGTAATTTTGATGATTTTATAGTCACACTTGCAAATTTGAAATTTACGCCGGAGGTTGTCGTTCTGACAGAATGCTGGCTTCGTAAAAACCGATCTATTCCAATCTTACCTAATTACACATCACATTGTACAACTCGATATTTTAATCAAAACGACGGTGTTATCACCTATGTTAAGAATAACCTTATTGCAAATATTAGCGAAATCAACCTGAACTTAGCCTCTTGTCTTCAGATAAATACTGAAAATATTATTGTTTTATCTATTTATCGATCCCCTTGTAACACCAATGCTGACAGTTTCATTAATTCATTAAATCTTCACTTGTCAAAATTAATAACACGTAAAACTATAATATTAACTGGTGATATTAATATTAATACGCTCCATAAGGACAATCAACCAAGCCACGAGCGAAGAAACCGCCTCAACTATTTGGAAATGTTATCATCTCATAATATGATGATGGGTCATAATTTACCTAGAAGAAAAGGCAGCTGCCTCGATCATGTAGTACTTAAAATGGACAAACGCAGAATGTCTGCTCAGGTTGCAGTTATTAATACTTCTATTACAGACCACTCGATGACCTTCTTATGTCTTACTAAACAAAAACAGAAATCTAAATGCAATAAAACAAAAGTAATTACTGATTTTAATCAAGCATTAACATTTTTAAAGAATAAAAATCTGTCTGAATTATTAAGTATTGATGAGCCTCAAATAGTTACTGAATTGTTATTAAACAAAATAAAACAATCTTTGGAAGAAAACACGTATGAGAAAAACATATCCAAATCACAACGGATTATCAAACCATGGATAACCCCGGGGATTCTGCGTTGTATAAAAAACAGAAATAATATGCAGAAAAAACTACGAATTAATCCGGACGATAAAATCTTTTAAAAAAAATTTAATAAAGAAATTAAAACGCAATTACGAACGGAATTTACTACGGACCTCAAGTAAAACACCCAAAAGTCTATGGAACACTATAAAAAATATTACATACATGAATAAAACCAGAGACGATAACATGAAATTTACTTCAACTTAAAACCTCTCCGATTGAATCTGCTAATCATATTAACAACTATTTTGCTAATATAGGATCAAACCTCGCTGATGCTATTACTCAAAGTAGCTCTGTACAACCTAAGCCCAATACATTGTTTCCGCAGACTTCATCATTTGTCCTACTTGAAACAGACTATGAAGAAGTGAATTCGATTCTAATGAGTCTTAAATCAGAAAGTGCTTCTGGATGGGATAATATCACTGCCAATTTTATAAAATTAGCTAAATGTGAATTAGTTCCGGTACTTACTCACTTAGCTAACCTTTGCTTCAGTAAAGGGGTGTTTCCGTCACTTTTAAAACGCTCAATTATAACATCAGTATTTAAAGGTGGGGACAGAGAAGATGTTAGTTGTTACAGACCTATTTCCGTTTTATCATCTATATCAAAAATATTGGAAAAGCTTACAAATAACAGACTGATAAACTATCTTAATAAATTTAAAATTTTGTCAGATTCACAATATGGATTCCGAAGGGGTACGAGTACACAAGATGCGGTCATGGCTATTACTTCTAAAATCATAAATCAGCTAGACGATAGAGGAAAATGTTTGGCCGTATTTTTGGATTTAAAAAAGGCATTTGACACCGTTTCAGTTACCATATTAGTAAACAAACTGGAAAATATTGGAATAAGGGGTACACCTTTAAATTTATTCAGAGATTATCTGAGCGACAGAAGGCAAAGAGTTAGATTAGGAAAAACTGTCAGTGACGACACTAATGTGAGTTATGGCGTCCCGCAAGGATCTGTGTTAGGACCTACGTTATTTTTAGTGTATATTAATGAGTTGTGCAATATTAAAATAAATAATACCGATATATTTTCGTACGCAGACGACACCGCTGTAGTTTTTACTGGCAACTCTTGGGACAATGTAAAGAGTAAAGCTGAAAAAGGACTTTCTCAAATAGCACACTGGTTGAAATCAAACTTGCTTACACTGCACACAACAAAAACTAGTTTTATATGTTTTACCATCTATAATAATACTCAACCAGATAGCTCATATGACATCAAAATTCACGACTGTCACAACATAACTTCTTTAAAATGTTCATGCCCTTCAATCACCAAAGTTAGTTCGACAAAATATCTGGGGGTTCTGATAGATCAGAGACTTTCCTGGCATTTACAAATACAGGCAATCGCAACAAGAATGAGAAAATTAATATGGATATTCAAAACACTTAGGCATGTTACAGATAAAGCGCTACTTAATAAAATATATATCTCATTGGCACAATCCTTAATAATATATTGTATTTCTGTATGGGGTGGAGCACATAAAACAAATTACTTAGAAGCTGAAAGGGCGCAACGACTATAAATCAAAGTCATGTACTTCAAAAGACGTGGTTTTAGTACTAGTGACCTATACGAAATATTAAATCTGTTATCAGTAAGAAAACTTTATATTCTAAATGTAATACTAAAAAAACATATGTCAATTAAATTTAACACGAAATATATAAACAAAAGAAGAAATTATCTTGTTGTTAAACCTCTCCAAACCAGAACATGTTTTGCCCAAAATCAATATATACATCAGTCAACTCATCTTTACAATAGTGTTAATAAAATACTTAATATATATAGGATGTCGTATCATGAGTGCAAAAGGTCCTTGACTGATTGGCTAAAGTCTCTGGATTATAATGAAACTGAAAGGATACTTCATTATATAAGTGTAAAATGTAAGAAAAATAGTGTTAATGTAGGTAACTTAGTAGATGGTGGTTCTTTATAACAATCTAACTTTACAGATAAGTTCGTAAATAACTAATGTTTGTAAGTAAAAATAATTTACAATAAAGTAATAATAATATGTCTAGAATTATAAAATAAAATTACAGAATTATATTTGAAACTTAGAATGGTAATATAATTTAAAATGTTATAACCTATGTATGTATGTTGTTTATATATTATAACCTATGTATGTATGTTGTTTATATATTATAATATACCTAGAGTCAGTTACATATTTTATAGTTTAGTAAAAAAAAAAAAAAAAACAAAATATAAATGTATACAGTATTAGTTACTCTATTAAGCTAAGGAAGAGTGGTTCCTTCTGGCACAGGTGCTTAAGCACTTAAAAGAAGGGATCAATTTTTTACATTGTTAAACATGTATATATAAAACAATAAAGAATTTGAATTTTGAATTTGAACAAATAGGAAGACATTTTCTTGGGGTAAATACTGTAATTCTTAAGGGAATTCTCAAAATGATCATTTGAATAAAAATTATTTATGAAGACAGTTTATTATCTTATTCAAGATATATGATACAAATAATGATACTATTACAACTGGAAAATTTAGATATTTCTACGAAAAATAATAAAATTTCGTTTGATACATCGATCATTAATCAAAAAAATCTATATGGATGGGACGAAATGTAGACTTAAAACTCTAGATGGACAAACATTATTTTAAATTTTCATATAAGCCACCATTCATATTTGATTAATTCGTTTTACCATTAATAGACAATTTATTGATTATCGTTAATCGATGTTGTATTACAATACGACCCTTATGTGAAGCAAAAGAAAGTAAAACGAAAAGAAATAAATAACGATAGAAGTGTTTATTTTCTTCACTTTATAAATTATGAACTAGAGTTACGAACATGTATTTCTTTCACGTAGACGAAGCCGGAGGCAACACGTAGTTAAATTTAAATAAGTCAAATAATTTGTTCGAAAATTAGACAAGGCCATATAATTAGTTACAAAACATACATTCAGATCCTGGATAAGTTTGCGAACAGCAAGAAGATTTGACGAGATAAGAGTAAAATGAAAACACATTATGAATAATATCAGTAAATAAATCACACAGCAAATAGAAGATCTGTATAATTATTACTGAGTAATGTAGTTGTTATCATTAATGTAATCCTAAAATGCAAGTTTTTTTTTAAATATGCTTTAAATGTCAGTGTTTTAAAAAACTACGAGAAACAGGACAACAACTGTTAAATTGTAAATACAAAGTAAGTAAACTCATTATCAAGTAAAATCTGTAATGTTTTTCTTGGTATAATATTTACATATTATAGAAATCAATGCACTGCAATATACAACATAAAACATCCATCATTATTCATTATTTATTATCATTATTCTATTCATTATTGTAGAAAATGTCAAATAAGCAGCGTTGGATGATAAACGATGCTCTGGGACTCTTGCTGCAGCTCTCTAGAGTGTGTTGCTTGGCTCCAGTCCGCTTTCTTGAGATCAGCACCGACGCCTTTATCTACATTTCACGTCCTCTGCAACTCTTTAGCATCATCGTTTTTTCTATTATGCGTAAGTAATACACCACGTAGGAACGTAAGCAAGACACTGTGTTTAAATGACTTTAATAAAGCTGTATTGATATATTTTTCAGAGTTATATGTAATTTATTTCTTATATTTAATGGTATGTTGTACTGAAAGTGAAAAACATTTGTATTTGGGAGCATTTAACACAGCTGTTTTTATAGTTTTTGTTAGTTATGCAGTTTTACACAGCGAAACAAGAATAAAAAACTATATGACATCTTTTACGAAACTTAAAATGGTGAGAACGATATATCATAGGATCCATTATCCATATCTATTGTTATTAAATTGATTGATGAGTGTTGAGCTTTTCATAATGATAATTTTTTTTTTAGGCATTAAGGGCATTACAGATCACTGAAGAATATAACATCAAAAAATGGCATGTCCTAATTATGTTCATTACACTCACGAGTGTAACTACATTTATAATGATTGCTACTTGTTTGGTCTATAATAGACGTAAGAGCTTTGTTTTTGTAACTTGTAGCTTTATTATTGCCCTACTTATTATTACTTTTTTATACAAAACTAGGTATATACAAGAAAAAAAAACCTACACAACACCTGATGGAGAGTGGAGATGTAGTCATAGGTGGTAAAGCGCATTCACCTAGCAACCCATTCGATCTTCTCTTGAAGACACCCACATTGTATTTGATCGGAAACACTGACGCTGGCAAGCTGTTCCAGTCCCTCGTTGTACGAATTAAAAAAGATGAAGCAAAACGCTTCGTTCAGACTGAGGGAATGTCCACAACGTAAGGATGTATACCGGTCGTGATGGAAGAGAGGGACAGGGGAATTATCTCGTATAATTCTACTACTACAACTAATACAGGGTTGCCCATAAGCCTCTTTGCTCGCTTCTCAATTGATTCTAGAACCGCAAGATGAGACTTTGCGGCACCAGCAAATACGTGACCAAAGTACTCCACACACTACCGGATCTGTGCTTTGTATAATACAAATAGCTGTCCCGGTGTAAAGTACTGTCGGACTTTCGCAAGAACGGCAAGCTTTCCTGCAGCTGCTTTTGCTCTGAACTCAATGTACCGACCGAAGTTGAGGTTCGAGGAAATCTCTAAGCCTAACAACTGAAGCCGGTCACTATATTCCAAGGTTACATTCTGGAAAGTAGGAGCCAAGGTAAAAGTTGCATTCAAGATGAAAGTTTGCGTTCTGGTGGCGTTGAATTTGACAAGATTGGCATTGCCCCATGCGGAGACTGCCTGAAGTTTGTCATTCAAATGTTGCACCATGGCTTCTCTCGCAAACTTTATTTTTTTCTACTAGCCCAAGTACTCGGCAGATATCTTTCTACAACTGTGCTGACGTCTGCATATCCATAGATACCGGGTCCAGTAGATACATAACTTACTAATAAGTTATGTTTTCCAATTTGGTTTAATTATAATTATATTTTTCTAATTATTTGTTTCTTGTTTTATTTTGTGCGAGCTATTCAGAACATATTTCTTTAATTGATTATTTGATTTATAGCACTAATAATAATACACACTTTTAATGAACATTATTATAGATAAAACTATAAAATTAGTTTTGTAAATTGTGTTTGGATAATGGGCTTAACTAAAGACTTTCTTATTTTCAGTTATAGATCCTTTGACATGTATTATGATTTTAGAAATGACAATGTCAGTTCTTATTCAGCAACAGTTCCTGTATTTATCATTATACTTTAGTTTTATTCTAAAAATTATAAAACAGCAACTTCAAGACGAGCTTTCTAAAATAAAAAGCGATAGTAAGTTTAAATTTTATTAAAGCCACCATTGAAAAATAATAGGGTGTTTTTGGACAAATATGTGATTTAATACACTCATTAGTTTCTAACTAATTATGCGAAGTAAACATTTTAAATAAAACAGCAATGAATGTTATGTATTTATTAAACAATCAAAAATATACAAACTGCATCGAGTGACCTACGATGATTATAATTTTATTAACATATTTTAGGTTAATTTAAATGTTATAGTAATCCTTTATAGATAAGATTCCCTATCTGTAAACTATGTACGGCGATTGGGGATTTTTTTTAAGAGAAACCAGAGCATAAGTGTTTAAGTTTAAGAAGTGTTGTACACCACTAAAATACAAAAGGTCAACATCTAGAGATACCCTATACAGTGAAGCACAACGGTATTTTTTTTCGTATTGGTCTCATGGAAGGCCTTTCAAGCAGCCAATTCACTAAACACCGAAGATCAAACTACCAGGCATGCAATGCTGGTAGTCTTCCGCGCTTCCACATATAGGTACCAGTCCAATACATTCAAACTTGTTGGATCAGAAGTTGTGTTGTTGTGTGTGAAACAGTGCTTGCGAGTGGACAAAACTCGCTCAGAGAGATATAGATTTAGACTTCGATCTTCCAATAATCGGCAGCGATAAGCGCTGAACCGCAATGGCCTGCTACTGTGATCCGCAATTGGCACAATGATTGCCGCAAAGGAGGCTTCGTAGAAGGAAGTGAGAGTATAGCCGACATTATCTCCCCCAATTGTAGTGTCTTGTCAAACTCTTAACGTAAAAGACTTTCACTTCCTCCATTGGCAGCATGGGCGAAGTAGCGGCTGCTGATATCCCTATACTTCTTAAATATCATGAACTCCTCGACATCGTCAATGCAATCAAAACAAAGTAAAAGAAAATAATACAGATAATAATCGTATAATAACATAAGCTATATCTCCAAACATCAGATTATCGGCTACAGCTGACTAGAGCGTTCCAAAATGGGTCAACAAAAGGTACAACAAAGGGTCTAATATCATATCATGGAGCTCTTAGGTAGGCGGTTGTCAGAGAAAAACACTTTCGCACGGCTAAGTGATATACTGCCTTACATAATCAAGGATTGTCGTCTTACACTAGTCGAGTCACTGCTGCTTGTTTTTAATGTCTGCCTGGTACCATCAACACCATCATTCCTGATAGGTGGAAACTCATCGAAGTGGTACCAGTGCCGAAGTGAAAAGGCGGACCACAGCCACAGAGTGACTATAGATCGATTCTGTGTGCGATGGCAAGTGTTTGAGTGAGCTATCCACTATGCATTGTTGGCGCAACCTGATTCATTTCATGACGCGATTGGTGCCGGCGATAGATGCGGGGCGACTGGTGAATATCGCATGCTTTGATTTTCGGGAAGGGTTGGATTTATTGAGTGTAAGCGAAGCTCTTAACCGTTTGGTAATCAATTTTTTGAGGCAACATCACAGGAAAATCACTTTACCAATTTTAACCAAAATTGGTAGGCATGTCAAGGAAGTGACTGGGCTACTACTCCAAAAAACGGAATAAAAAACGTTTTTTTTGTTTTAAAGATATGGTCAAAAAACTGAATCTCCCATAGACTTAAGCTTAACTGAACCTACGCCCGCCCGCCAACCGTTACTCTTAAACTTTCCGGTGCCAGCAACTTCATTGGAAGTCCTTGGGCGCGGTAGAGACCAACTTTAGTAGCTTAAAAAATGGGGAGGGCGCTCAGCTCAACTCCCGCAGCGCATTGAGGCGGATCTTAGTTATTATTCTTATTTAATGTATTTTAATATTTTTAGTGTTTGATGTCAACTTATCTAACGCATTGGTTATACTGTAATGTTAGATTTAGGTTTTATGATTGAATAAATAAATAAATAAATGAATGAATAAATAAAGACAGTGAGGACAACAAGTATCACATTATAGATGTTTGATTATAATTATTTTTATTAGAAAATGGAAAATCATTTGGTGGCTTTAATTCAACTGGCTGCAATATTCCAATAGAGTCTATTAACAAGGCTATTGATATGATTGGTATGGCTGACCAATTGTTTCCAGGTAAAGGTTACTTACACATTTATCACTTAAAAAACATTTCACTTTGGTTTGTTTGAATTCTCTTGTAATATTCTATTTGTCATGGATTTTTATTATATTAGATTACTTGTCCCAGGATACATTTTTTTTAAATATATTTTTAGATGTATTCACAACACAAAAGCAGATAATAGCACAACGGATCTATGAAATAAACAAGAGTTACGTCTTGACACGTGAAGTTTTGCGAGAGCTGAGCAGTTCCGATGACTTCTTATTATTTTTGCAATTAATATCATTTGCTGTCAGTTTAGTGTTTTCTTCATATAGCATCATCATATTATTTCGTAAAGGTAAAGTATGCCATTGTTTCTGTAAATTTTGTAAACAGGTTTTATTTTTAAATTATAAGATTCTTTTAAAAGCAAGTATATAAATATTTTAAATCAATATTTAAATTAATTGGATTACGTATCATGTTATTTATTTATGTAAAATTACTAATTGTTATCGATGTCAATTATTAAATCCCTTATCTTTATCCTTACAGACGGTTTATTTAATGCTGCCAAGCTGATTGTACAAAGTTTTGGAATATTTTTGCTCGCAATAAGACTGATAATGATTGTTGAACCGTGTCATGCTGCATATGAAACGGTAAATATCTAAATACGTTTACATATTCACAAATATATTTAAATAGTGTCAATAATATCGTAACCTTGATATTAAACATGTATGACGGAGGACCAAGGGCCAAAAAAGACAAAAGCAAAAGTACCAAAAAATCCCTTTATATAAATTTGGCAATTCTAAATTTCTAAAAGAACACTGCGTGTTTATATTTAATATTGTCTGCATAGTCACTTAATGACTACCGGGAATATTCAGACGTGACATCTCTGTGCACTCAGACTAACACAATTAAATTGGCAAGGCCATTTTGAGTTCGAATTTAAAACAAATTTTATTTGGTAATGGTATACTAGACATGTTTCTAACAATTATTTCCGAAAAGATTTCATGTCATGATGTTTTCTTACCATAAATTCTATTACAGATTTTTGATATACGCTACGTATTGAGTGAAATGATGTGTTATGTGACATCGAAGAACGATCCAGTATTTAAAATACTGGAAGGGTTTTATCATCAGATGATTTTAAATGATATGTCCTACACAGCGCTGGGAATATACAAAATAGGGAGACCTCTTGCTACTTCGGTATTTTTTTATTTTTCTTTAACATTCTTAATGGTTTGATTGATAACTTTAAATTTTGTTTGATTGAGAAACAGATAAATAGTTAAATAATTCAGATACTAATCTAAATCATATTTGTAATCATAACCCACTTATTTATTGTTCTTACAGGTATTAGGGGTTACCACAACCATTATAAATGCGATTCTTCAATTTTAAACAAAGATCTCTAAGATTTAATAGAAAATAATTCTAGTTAATATAAGATTTTTGCTGTTGTTCTTGTGTGCTATTGGTATATGATATTAATATAGGAGTGAGAACATAATGTGTTTCATTTTAAACTAGCTTATGCCAGCGATTGTTTTTTCAAAAATTTGCAACAGAGTTTAAATTTAAACTCAACTATTGTCTCTATCTCAGCAAATAAAACGATCATAAAATCTTGGGTTACTCCAGGTATGTTACGTTGCATCAGAAACAGAAACGACATGCAAAGAACTCTAAAACGTGATCTATACAACGTGACTCTAAAAATAACATATACGAGGTATCGTAATTTCTGCAAATGCATTTTAAGAAAGTTAAAAAGGAACTATGATAGAGATCAGCTAACCAAAGTTCAAGGAAAACCTAAAAAGTTATGGAATACGATAAATAATATAATACAACGTTATTCCCCCAAATCCCAAAACCTTGAACTGCTACACGCAATTCCATCCCCACAGGCGGTAGACGGTAGACGTCACTAACACATATTTTACAAATATAGGAAAAGAGCTAGCGGAAAATATTTTCGCCTCTAACTCTTCCTTAGCTAATATTAACACAATCACAACTCAAGTTTCTTCATTCGTCTTATACGATACTGATTGTGTTGAGGTATGTGATGTTGTTCGGTCTATGAAACCAGGAAGTGCCCCGGGTTGGGATAAAATCCCAACTTCCTTTTTAAAACACTCTCTTAGTGAAATTGCACCAATTGTCTCCCATTTGACCAACTATGTTTCCAACAAGGAATTTTCCCAACGGTACTTAAGCAAGCCTTAATTTCAGCCATTCACAAAGATGGCACCAAAACTGACCCAAGTAATAACCAACCGATCTCTATTCTCCCATCAGTATCCAATATTATAGAAAGTAAATTAACGTTAGGCTGACAAAATTCTTAACAAAATATAGCATCATAGCTAAAAACCAATTTGGCTTTCAGCGTGGCCTATCGATGGAAAATGCTGTACAGGCTCTCATAACTTTAGTAGCGCAGGAAGGGGATTCCGGAAACAAATGTTTGGGAGTACTGCTTGATCTCAAGAAGGCATTCGAGACGGTCTCAGTGCCCATACTTTTAGATAGGTTAGACGAAGTAGGGGTAAGAGGTACTCCTCTTTTTTTTTTTTTTTTTTTTTTTTTTTTTTTTGTCTGTCTATGCTGTTAGCCCTGTTGGCTATTACAGCGTCACCAGGGGAATGGGTGGGTCAGGAGACCCACCCTTAAAAAGGGGGGGCCAGATGGGCCCCCATGGGGAACGACGTCCCGAGGGCGTCTCAGATTGAGACACGGACCTCGGCTCGGGGCGTCGTTAGTCAGGAGGGAAGCTAAGGAAATTTGGACACTAGCGTCCTCCGACGGCAGAACGCCGGAGCAACGGAGCACTTACTCAGTTGGGACCTCGTCTATACCGGTACAGACGGTGTGTCTGTATGTTGTGTGGTGTCAATTATGCCTACGCGTACACGTTATTACCTACTGTGAACGCGTCGTCGGGGTCAACGAGTACCGACTTGGGTCTTCTTTTTCTGACTAAAGTAGTCTTACGTGGTCTATACTCTGCGGCGTCAGCCACCAGTGGGTTCGGGTGTCGCTCAGCACGTTCAAAGTACTTTTGGGAAAGCCCCTTGAAGTACTGAGCGATGGTCGGAAGGTTCAAGTCTCTATGGAGATCGATGTTGCGTACGAACCACGGCGCCCCGGTTGCAATCCGTGTAAACCTGTTCTGAATCACCTGAAGGGGTTTCAGATTAGCGTGCGCAAAAGCGGGACTTGCATAGGACATGACGGAACGTATGCAAGCTTTGTAAAGTGTCACCTTATTGCGAAGGGACATTTTACTCCGCTTGCCTAACAGCGGATATAAACGACCTAATATGTAGGCCGCTCTGCTACGAACGGTCCTAATATGCGCAGTGAAAACTAACTTTCTATCTAACGTTACTCCTAGGTATTTTGCCTCGTCTTTCCAAGGTATCGGTTTATCAAAGAGTTTGATTCGCGGGAGGATCCTTGGGGGGCCCCGTTCGAAGAGCACCGAAACGCTCTTCTCAGGGTTTACCTCGATCCGCCATTTCCGCAGCCAACTCTCAAGGGAGTCGACTGCGGATTGGAGACGTTGGTATATCTCCCAGTGATCCTTAGAGGACGTGTAAAGCGCGGTATCGTCCGCGTACATGGCAAGGTGCACTTTAGATCGCGGCCTAGGAATATCGCTAGCGTAGATGGAGTAGAGGATGGGCGAGAGAACTGAACCCTGGGGAACACCCGCCCTGATGGGGCGGGGAGTTGACAGAACGCCTTCCACTCTGTAGCGAAAGGAGCGATTCGACAGGTAGTCCCGTATGATGAGTACGAGTCTGTCCGACACCTTGAACTGGTATAGCTTGTACACCAGTCCATTGTGCCAGACCCTGTCGAACGCCTTAGCTACATCGAGGAAGAGCGCTCCTGTCCTATGCTTCTTGGCCCTCACAGTGGCCCCTATCAGTATGTGCTCCGTGAGGCGTTGCACCTGATGGGAACATGAATGGTTGGCTCTAAAGCCGAACTGCTCATTTGGGATGATTTTGAGTCTCTCGACTTCCGATCTAAGTCTACAGAGGATGATTCTCTCATATACTTTCCCTAAGGAACTAGGAAGACTAATGGGACGGTAACTACTAGGCAGATGCCGGGGTTTGCCCGGCTTATGGAACCCTATCACTATGGCCTCTTTCCACTGGGCCGGAAACGAGCAACCGGCCAGTAGAGCGTTAAAAATGGTAACCAATAGGTAAATTAAAGGAGGCGGAAGAAGCTTTATCACTTTGTTAGTGATCCTATCGGGACCTGGCGATTTCTTGACGTGAAGCGCCCTAACTATGGACGTCACCTCGTCTAGGTTCGTTTCCTCGATTGGCGGACCGGCCGGTGGCTGAGAACACATTATATTGACCGATTTGTCGACTATTTCGACATGATCGCGATCAACCGATTGAGCAGACAGACGGCACTGGCTCTCTAGACTGTCGGCTAAGCACTCAGCTTTGTCAGAGTCGTCAAACGCGATGGCGGAGTTAGGTCCAACCAAGGGAGGCATATCTGAGACAGTGTCCGCCTTCAACGCTCTCTGCAACCGCCAGAATGCCTGGTGTGTTGGAGAGAGCGTCGCAAGCGTCCTATCCCAGCCGCTATCTCTGAAGTCGTCGAGAGCTTGTCTCGACTCCCTCTGAAGACGGCGCAGCCTCCGTCGGTTGTCATCTGTCGGGTATCGGTCATGGGCTCTAATCGCGGCGTTTTTACGGGTGATGAGGAGTCTAATGTCCGGAGGGAGTGCTCGGTAACCCTCGAAGTTCACTCGGACCTCCCTCGAGGACTTTCCTATGCTGTCTACCAAATGTTCTGTGAAGTTAGTCGCGGCTGAGACAGCGTCCTCGACCGATGTAAGCTGGTCAGGAATTTTGTCGAGGTGCGCTGGTACGGGGGAATGGAGTTGCTCTCGAAGCTTCGTCCAGTTAATAATTGTTTTGGTCGCGGGTTCCCTAAGGGGAGGAAGTCCTAGCTGAAATAGGACCGGTCGATGGTCAGAGTCTAGCTCGGATAGCGTCTCGATAGAACGTAACTGGAGTGTCACGCCCTTCAAGAGTACTATGTCGAGCACGTCGGGTCTGTCATGTCGGAAGTCTGTGTCGCAGTATCGCGTGGGACTCAAAGGCGCGGTGATCTCGAAGTCGAGACCAGCCTTGTAACTTAGCCTATCAAGGAGATTTCCTCTACTGTTTGCGACAGTGGAGTTCCAGCGGGGATGTTTGCAATTTAGGTCGCCGGCCAGAATGGTTGCGTTACCTAATTGGAGTAAGGACTTAAGGTCCCTCTCAACTAAGGCTTTATTGGGAGAAAGATAGACGGATGCTAGTACGATCGACTGATGGCCGGTCATACCCACCTGACATAATGACGCTTCTACGTTGACTAGTTGGGGCGGATCGAGCGGAGTGCAATGAAGAGACCTTCTGTAATAGATGATGGTTCCCCCCTTCGCGGTTGCCCTATCGTTCCTAACGAGACGGTAATTTGCGATGCGCGGATCACGATTACACGGCTTCAGAAAGGTCTCTTGTACTAACAGGACGTCTATCTGGTGCGTGACCACGAAGTCGCGCACTAGATCTATCTGCTTAAGTAGCCCGTTCGCGTTGAATGTAGCGACAGTCAGAGAGCGAGGTTTTACCCTTCCACGCGATGTCATCATGTTGACATCGTGTGTTCGTATATCGATTTGATTAGGACGGCGTGCTTGAGGAGCACTTCCATCCTCGCGGGAGGGTTCCGCGCGGAATCCCTCATTTCATTTGAAAAGACTAGGAGCTCTTCGATGTCTATTACACCGAAGAGGCTCGTGACGCACGCGAGCGAACTCGCAACTCCGTCGGTGGAGTTACGAACCGGCGGCGGCGGCAACGACTGGGGGACGGGCTGTGGGATAATCCTCGGAGGCTTCACCCAAGCGTTCGCGATCGCGTTCGCGGGTGCCTGAGGGGCCTGGGATGCCTGAGGGGCCGCGGGCCTCCCAGGGGCTAGAGAAGCCCATGGAGGCTGTGCGAACCGAGGAGGATGCCTTGCCGGCTGTGTCCTGCGCGGCGCTTTGGGGCACCCGCGATAATTCGCAGGATGGCCCTTCTGTCCGCACAGGACGCAGCTGGGAGGATCCTCAGGGACCGGTCCCTTCCGCGAGCAGTCGGCTGTCGCGTGGTCGTCCAGGCACTTGACGCACCTTGGACGCGCGTGACAAAAACGTTGGGAATGCCCATAGAGCTGGCAGCGATGACACTGACCAGGAAAACCGCGACCACGTGGAGGTTCGACCCTAAGGCCGGAGAGTTGGCAGACTGCCTTAACGTTAAAAATTTGCTTTCCTTCCGGGGAAAGCTCGAGATGGACGAGAACAAGATCGAACGGGACCCTAGTGGTCGCTCGGTACATGCGGTGCACCGAGATGACGGGGAAGGATTGGGACTTAAGGTCCTCGAAAATCCGCTCAGTAGTGAGCTCCACGGGGAGCCCTCGGATGACCACCGTTAAGCGGCGTTCATCCTCATGAGACGAGTCAGACCACGGTGGTCCGACGAAGACGCGGTTTGAACGCGGATACCGTCGGCGGTATTTCGGGCGGACGTGAAATGGAGCTTGTGCTCCGTCATAAGTGCGGACAGAGTGTCCCACTTAGACTTGTCCCTTATGTAAAGCGGCGGCGGCGCGGGGGACTTCCGTGGCGCTGAAGGCGCGGACGACGGCGACGCGGATGCGGGCGCCTCGGGCGCGATCGGCGCGCGTTCGCGAGTCGGGCCCGGGCCCGAAGAACGGTCGGGCGACGCGGGTTCGCTACTAGCGGGTTTTGAGGCCCGTTTTCGCGGGACGTTCGAGGAGAGCGTTTTCGTCGCCTTCCTCTTGGCCGATTTGGTCTGCACGGTCGTGAAACCGTCGTCTTCGTCAGCGTCCGAGGAAGGGGACGAACTCCCCGACTCGGAATCCGAGGCCGTCTGCTCCGTAGGAGTGGCGGCCTCGACCTTCATGTCGGAGGTGCTCTCGGTCACGATCGCGGCGCGCGAGGTCGAGGGCGGAGACTCGATGCCTAACAAGACAGAGTAGCGCAGGCATAATTGAGGCGCAATTCCGTGGACCCAACCATAGAACTGCGACTTGGACAGATCTTCGGGTTCCGCCGCGGATTTGGGGTCCATGGTGTAGCCCGGAGACATGAGCCGTCCTCCCTGCGTGAGCAGGGAGGCGAGTGCCTAACGTGAACCCTATCGAATCTCTGTCAGTAGGTGACAGAGGTGTGCCTAATACCCTAACGACTGTGTACTTACACGACGCAGGCTATTACGACGAAGTCTTTGAATTGCGTTTCGTACCCTAACTAGGGCGACGTCGGACTTGTTGGACCCCTATGCAGGCTCGCCGGCCCGCAGGTGTGCTTGCGGCGATGACTCACACACAAACACAATCACACCGCTGGCTTGCACACAATGGAGGTCGTTATCTTGACTGGCGCAGGTGTACGAACGGTCGGTGCAGGTGGTCGGTGCAGGTGGCTGGGCGGTCAGCGTGACGGCCCAGGTAGGTGGCGCGGATAGGCGGAGCAGGTAAGAGGGACATGTGTCCCGGTCGACTGCTCAACGGTGAAATGGTACTCCTCTAAAATTCAAGATTACTTTACTAAAATAGGGAATCATACTAGCCAGGAAGTTACTCTAACATACGGCGTCCCACAGGGAAGCGTACTGGGACCAACGCTTTTCCTGGTGTATATATAACCTGTGCCGTCTAAAACTGATCAATGGTTCTATATTCTCGTATGCAGATGATACTGCAATCGACTCTGGCGATTCTTGGCCTAAAGGCTCTTTCTGCTGATATTAAAAATATCAGCAGAAACAAGTACTTAGGAGTTCTTGACGATCAGCGTCTTTCATGGCAACCACACATAGAATTGACCATGAAAAGAATGCGTAAGCTCATCTGGACTTTTAAAGCGTTACGTCATATTGCGAGTAAAGAATTACTTGTGGGGTTCAGCTGCTAAGACCTCTCTGCTGAGTCTGGATTTATGCATTTTAAGAACTATGTCTCTATACGTAGACATAGTTCTTAAAATGCATAAATCCCTTCCCTGTGTTTCTAATATACTAACCAAAACAAGAAATAAAAATGTGGCCTTAGTTCCTACAGTAAAATCGATGTTTGCAGCAAGGCAGTACCCAGTCTTATCGGCCTCTATCTACAAGAAGATAAATAAGTACCTTAATATATACCCCCCCAATTTAAACGAATGCAGAAAAATAGTTAAAGAATGGTTAAAATCAAAAAGTTATTCTGATACCGAACTTATTCTTTAAAATTAAATATTACCTTCATGCATAAGGTGCTTGTAGGTCCGATAACGTATCTCCAACAATAATATAAGCCAAATTTGGGTATGTATGTAGTCAATAATAATATTTAAACATACACAGACGTATACACACGTACACACACACGCAAGCACGCACGCACGCACACACACACACACACACACACACACACACACACGCACACACACACACACACACACACTCACTCACACTCACACACACTCACACACACATACATACACACAAAAGCACGAACGCAAAAGTTACAGGAAAATAAATGTTGATTTCGAGTTGCTTGATGTTATATTTTTAATTATTTGAAAGTTAGCCTTGGTACTATTATTTGTTCTGGGGCATAGTCTGTTTGTTACCGAGTATGGAAAGAGCGGTACTTCCTACCACAGGTGCTATTTTGCCTAAAGGGGAGTTCCCACAGCAATACTGTAATCTAGACTAAGTTACTGAAATAAATGTATTTGTATTATATTCTTTTTCTTTGTCATTTTAGTGTATACAAGTCAAATTGGTTAGTTATGTTTGAAAATATAAACATGTATAGCCATGTTAAGCTTATTTAAATTTATATAAATACAGGATTAGTTAGGATTTTCGAAAGAAACCTAATAGATGTCACCACCGTCCCGATAAAGACGATAACATATAGAATGCTTAATTCACCGAGACTGACAGCGATACGGTAGCTCAGTTGGTAGAGCGACGGGACGGTTTCAAAGTAGTCGCGGGTTCGAATCCCGTATCGGTTTATTTTTCATTCTATATTTATATAAAATTTGGTTAGTTATATTAAGTATAAGATATATATTAGACACATTAATTTATAAGATATTGGTAATCTACATTCGAACTTAGTACTAGAATATTTATATTTATTTGCCTTTCTTATCTCCTTATAACCTTCATATCAGGACACAACGCAACTGCATTTTCTAGGCATGTTAATACAATAACATATTGGTCATCATTATAGCGGGGAGGGAGATAAACTACACAATATAAACACGTTAAAAAAATACTTGAAACAACAGCAAATATGACATTATTATCAGATGTTAGACCATCAATATCACTGAGTAAATGCACAGAATAGCAATAAAAGAGATAAACAGTGAAAGTATCAATTGGAGTGTAGATGAGTTTAAATGTAATATGGATTGTTCGGAGAAAGTAAATGAGTTTCGAGAGTCAAGTCATGTTATAAGACCCACAAAAAGAAACGGGAGTGAAGATGGAGAGGAAAATGATGAAAAGAATGAAGGAGAGTTCATTCTTGTACCGAAGAAAAGAAAAAAAGTTGCGCGGAAGAATTCTGTAGAGGATAAAAGACACAAATACAATCACGAAAATATATATATGAAGTGTGCATAACCTCTATTAAAATATTACCATAACAAATAAATTTAGTAAAATTGTTGAAAGAGGTGAAATTAGTAAATATTACGCTAATTAAATACAGAAGTTCCAACAAAATATTTATAAGATTTGAAAACGAGGAAGAGGCTGATAAATTACTGAATAATGATAAGTTTGGTAATATTAATAAAGTAAGTTTTTCTTATGAAACTGTTAGATATCTGAAGATAGATGTATAAGAAAAAGAGATGATGGAATCTATTACATGTGAGTGTAAGATTATTTCGGTAAGAAGAATTAAAAAGCAATCAGACGATGGTAAGTGGATAAAAAGTGAATCTATACAATTCTGTTTTAAAGGACTCATTTTACCAATGTATGTATATGGATATGGGGGACTATTCCGAGTGGAACCATATATCTTTCCAGTAACCCAATGTGCTAATTGTTGGAAATACGGACACTTGACCCGAAGTTGTCCACTAAATTATAAAATTTGTCTATGATGTACAAGCAACCATGAAAATTGTTCAACAGACAATTTGAAATGTACTAATTGTAAGAGAAATCATATGGCGTTTCACAAAAAATGTCCAGTATTTTTAAAAGAGAAAAAGGTTAGAGGTATTATGAGTAGAGAGAACTGCACTTATAAAAATGTCTTGTTAATATATCTTAATGATAATAAGAGAATCAAACTCTCAACCCTATAGAAAAAGATTTTCAAGAAAAGATACATGATGACGTGATTATCGAATCTCAAAGAGAAATAATTGTAAAGAAAGCAACGTTGTTGCTAATGTGGAGGAGCCGTACAGGATCCGAATCCGATAAAGATACTGAAGCTAAAGAAAAATGTTTAGAAAAATGAAAAAAAAAGAAAAGCAGACCCAAAACAGCAGACAAGGTGGAAGATGATAATGTAGTATCTAAAAATAAATTAGAAAATACAGTTGAAGGAATTCATCAAAGTAAGGAAGATGAAACAGACGGTTTTTGTTTACAAGCAATTATATGTAAATTCAAGAATATTTTGTTGAGTGATAAGTCTGTAGATCTTAAAATCGTTTCTGTGGTTAAGCTATTATTTGAATTGATAACATCGCTTGTATGCAACAGAGAGACAGTAACTACATTTTTTAAGTGTTTTTAATGGTTGAAAATTTCGTGATTAATTTAGCACAGTGGAATGCACCAAGTGTGTTACCAAATAATCAAGATTTAGAATCGTTGTTAAATATTAAAAATATCCACTTTTGCATTTTAAATGACGTTTACAAGCGACGTCATCTGATGTCATCTTTGTTACTACGGATATTGCTATTTATTTTAAATGGGAAACTATTAGTGAAAGCTTGGGTAGTGACCTTATTTTCATTATATATAGTTTAAGATATAGGAGCGATGTCACTTTTGTAAAACATCGAGATTTTAAAGTTATAATAATAATTAATATTGGCAGAAATATCAAAATATTATAAAGATATATAAAGATTAGTTTCGATCAATATCCTAAATCTCAAGCAAGCCCAAAACGTCCTTGACTTACCAATTTTGGTTAAAATTGGTCAAGTGGTTTTCCTGTGATGTTGCCTCAAAAAATTGATTCCCAAACGGTCGAGAGCTTCGTTTACGCTCAGCTCAATGAATACATAACGATAAAAGTGTTTCTTTTCTTTTAGTTCACTCATAAGTTCTGAACTAGAGTTTCGAACATGCATTTCTGGAGGTTACGTGGACGAAGTCGAAGACAACACGTAGTTTAATTCAAAAATACTCTAATGATTTGTTGATAAATTAGATATAATCGAAAATATTGTTATTAAACCAATAATCACATTTTGGATAATCCTGCAAACAGTAAGTAGATTTGACAAGATAAAAGTAATATGAAAGCACATTATGGAAATAATCAGTAAATAAATTATAAAGTAAATAGAAGATCTGGATAATTATTAATGGCTAATGTAGTTGTTATCATTAATGTCATCTTAAAACGTAAGTTTATTAAAAACGCTTATAAATGTCAGTGTTTTAAAAAAACCTACAATAAACAAAGTAAGTTAAACCAATTAGTACATAAAATAATGTTATTCTTGGTCTAAAATAAATTTATTAGTTATAATAACTTGTTATGGAAAACCATGCACTGTATATAAAATGTATAACATCCACTTATATGTTCCTGTAGAAAATGTCAAGTGAGCAGCGTTGGATGATAAACGATGCTCTGGGACTCTTGCTGCAGATCTCTAGAGTGTGTTACTTGGCTCCAGTCCGCTTTGTTAAGATCAGCACCGACACCTTTATCTACATTTCACGTCCTCTGCAACTCTTTAGCATCATCGTTTTTTCTATTATGCGTAAGTAATATACCATGTACATGAGTACCGGGGCGGCAGAAAAGTTTTAAGTGTAGGGTAATGAAAATACTGATTTTCCTTCTATTTAAATTCATTTCTTACTTTTACTATAAAGGGCTTCTATCCCGGTCAAAAAATATTTGCCGTTTTTCTCTTGAAAATATTCGTTTACGACCGCCTTCATTTCATTATCACTGAAAGTCTCCTTCCTCAGAAGTCTTTTTCTAAATTATATAAAAATAATTACTAGTAGTCAAGTCAGGAATCGACTGTTGGGTGGTTGATTTCTTCGAATCCTGCCTCAGCGAAAGCACACCTTGGAACTCGTAGTGTAGACGGGTGCCTTGTCTTGCAAGAACAGGATTTCAACAACTTTTTCAACAATGCGGCGTAATAGTCTCGGTTAATTGTAGTATTTTAAAGAAGGTAATCGATTAAGAAAATTCCTTGACAGTCGGAAAAAACAGTGGCCAAGAGATTGGACGCCGATCTTCCCACTTTGAACTTCCGTTGCGGTTTTTCTCCGTTTTCTATCCACTGCAGTGACTCTTACTTTGATTACGGATCGTACTGTGGAATCCATGTTTTTTTTACCGTAATAATGCGAGAAAAAAATAGCCAGGTTTATCGCTACAGAGGTCCAAAAACTCCTCTGAAGTTGTCACTTGAAGCTGCTTGACCAGCACCGGGAGCATTTTCGGCACCCATGATGCTCACATCTTTTTCATGTGCAGGGGTTTATGCAAAATGTAGCTGATTCATTCCTTCTGATGCCCATGGTTTCAGCTATCTACCATAACTTAATTTGTCGATCTTCAAGAAAATCTTTTTTCTTTCAATCTTTTTTTCGGTAACGACGGTGATTGGGCATCCCGACCAGGGATCATCTTCGAACGAATCCCTAACTTGTTTAAACACTCGGCTCCAACGGTTTAGAGGCGCAAACGAAAGTGCAGACTCTTCATACACTGCTGACAATCTCTCTTGACTCTCTTCAATTTTTTTTTGGCGTTTTGTTCTTCTTTGTAAGGAATTTTATGACATACATGACGAAGTTTACAGTTCAATTATAAAAAGTTATGATGCTAATCACATGAAACTTGACTTATACTCACCCTAACATACCAGCACTTTGTAGTGTGTTGCGCAAGTCATTAGTAATATTTAAATCTTCAGGCTCAAAACTTTTCAGAAACCCTCGTGAAACACTATGTTTAAATTACTTTAGTAAAGCTGTATATATGTTTTTACTATTTTTCAGAGTCCTGTTTAATTTGTATCATATATTTAAAGATATGTAATACCGTGATGGAAAATTATAGACAATTATGTTTTGGAGCTTTTAATATAGCTGTTTTTATAGTTTTTGTTAGTTATGCAGTTTTACACAGCGAAACAAGAATAAAGAACTATATGACATGTTTGACGAAACTTAAAAAGGTGAGACCGTTATGTCATAAGACTCTATCCATTATCCATAGCCATTGTTATTAAATTCATTGATGTATGTTGAGTTTTTCATAATGATAATAGTATTTTTTTAGGTATTATGGACATTACAGAGTAATGAAGAATTTAACATCAAAAGATGGCATATCCTAATTATGTTCATTACACTCACGAGTGTAACAACCTTTACAATGATTTTTACTGCTTTGGTCTATAATAAATGTAAGAGCTATGTTTTGTAATTTGTAACCTAATTATTACATTATTAATAAGTTATAATCAATTTAGTATAATTAGCATTATATCTTTCTGATTACACTCTTTCTAGTCTTTTTTAGCGAGCTATTCAGAACACGTTACTTTAATTGATGTTATAGTAAAATAATAATAGATACACACTTTTTAATTTCATAGATAAATAATGGATAAACTTATCAAATAGGTTTTGTTAAGTTAACATAATCGGTTTATTTAAAGGTTTTCTTGTTTTCAGATATAGATCCTTTGTCATGTATCTTGATTTTAGAAACAATTATGTCAGTTCTTGTTCAGCAACAGTTTCTTTATTTGTCGTTATACGTCAGTTTTGTGCTAAGAATTATCAAACAGCAACTTCAAGACGAGCTTTCTAAAATAATAAGCGATAGTAAGTTTATTTTATTAAGGCTACCATTGAAAAGTATTAGTGTTTGTCAACAGATAACTATATAAGATGAAACAAGTTGATTAGTTTATAACTAATTATGATGAGTAAAAATTTTATTATAAAACAACAATGAACGTTATGTCTGCTCTAGAATGTTGTGGTATATTCAATTAACAAATATATAATATGTCGGAGAAAAGTCTATTCGCATATAGTAGGTCTGAACTTGTAATAATATTTTTTTGGCTGTAATATTTATATGTGGCTGGTAATTTAAAACGGCTGCGTTAAAAAAGGAAACAATTAAAAAAAAATGTTTTCCGCTATTTTTCATTTGTTTTTCTTTCCGTCGAAATGTCAATCTAATGAAATGGACTACATTTTTGAAAAAGTGGTCCAAGATAGGCATTTCAGTAACTATAATTCAAGGTCGGCATGTCAGTAGTTACAACGTATATAAAGAACTGGAGATTTGGATGCCACACGAGCTCACTGAAAGGGATCAACAAAACCATGTACTCATTTGCGATACTTTACTGAGACGTAATGAAACCGTAAACGTATTTTTGGACTGATTGATAACTGGTAATGAAAAGTGGATCACATGCCTATGATGGTCGTGGTCGTGGTCAAAGGTTGATCAGGCTTCACAGACTAGAGCAAAACCCGAGTTAACTCGCAATAAGGTGAGGCTGTGTCTATGGTGGGACTGGAAAAGCATTGTTCATTATGAGCTTTCTTCGCCAGGCGGAACCATAGACTCGGATCTTTACTGCCAACAACTAACGAAATTAAAGCAAGAAAATAAAGGAAGGCAGCCGGAATTGATCAAAAGAAAGGGTGTGGTCTTTCATCACGATAACGCTAAACATACATCTTCAGCCACTTTGGTTTTCAGTTTGGCTGGGAGGTAATATAACCCTGACCTTGCACCTTCAGATTTCTACCTGTTTTGGTCTTTACAGAATTCTGTAGGCTCTGTCAGTTTAATATCAAGAGAGGACGTCCAAAACTAATTCTCTTGTTTTTTTATTAGAAGTCCAAAAATTTCTACAACAACAAGATTATTACACTACCTACAAGATGACAAAAAGTTATCGAACCAAATATTATATTACCTATTACTATTTATTTACTTTAAATAATGTAACTTTGAAAAAAGTGTAACTTTTCATATTAACAGTGAAGAAACATTTACCCTCAACTAATATATACAAACTGCATCGAGTAACCCACGATGAATCTAATTTTATTAAAATAATTTAAGTTCATTTATAAAAATAAATTTTGTTATCTGTTCGGTTTATTTGGAAATCTTTGTTGAAAAGTATCAGCGTCAGTATACTATAGTGGACGGGGAAATCAATGTTTGGTCTTGGTGGGAATCGCTGTATAATGAGGACAGTATTACCTATAAAATATCGAGATACCACTGCTGTAATTTGCGGCTAAAATACCGTCAGAAGATCTAAGCTTTGGAGCCGTCATCCACGTCTACGTTGTCCTCCTCGGGAACTGCAGCAACCGCGCCGCCGCGCAACTGCCGACACGAGTTGCTGCTGAGCTAAGGATGCAGGGTTAAAAGCGAGCTTTTTGCGCCTCAAAACAGAACAAAACTCACTAGGGAGGATAACTGAATAAATCCAAGCTTGCTCCCTAGGCTCCAAGGTGGCACCACTCCTCCCCCCGTAGATTCTGGAAACCCACAAACTAGAACTCCGGAATCCTTTCTCAATATCAATCCCACAACTATCGAAACGAAGTGAAGTTGCATTAAAGTGATCTACACTGAAATGGAACTTGTAAAAAGCTACAAGGAAGATGTCCTCGAAAATCAAAGACGAGCAGCTGATTGTGACATCCGAAGGACAGAGTTGGCGAGAGCATTTTGAGGAGATTTTACATATCCCCGAACACCCCACTTTGATTCAAGAAGATAGTTTGCCCCTACCGAACTTAGACATCGATTTTTCAGCACCGATTGTCCAGGAAGTGATAAAAAAGCTTAAGCCTACGTAGCAACTGAAGAGGTATTACCTTGCTGTCGGTTCCATTAAAGATCCTCTCCTCTCAAAGATCGTACTGGATAGGTTGTCAGTCGCCGTTGAACCTTCCGCTCCCCAGAAGCAAGCCAAATTCCGTCCCAGCCGATCATGTACAGACCAGATTATTAGCTTTCATATCATACTGGAAAAAGCATCAGCATGCAAAGAAAAATATGTCTGACATTTGTTGATTTTGAATAGCTTTTGATACGTTAAGGTGGACAAGTATCTGGTAACGGACCGTTACAGAGGCAGCGAAGACATTAGGCAAAACCTGGAGTAAAATCAAACACGAAGCTCAAGATCAATCGAAATGGCGAAGTAGATGCCCTCTGCCCCATCTCGGGAACTTAGTAACTTAATCATCAATCATCATCAGCGTAAGTATTTAAGAGTATGACGTCGTGTACACAACTAACATACAAACATGTCAAAAGCTTTTTCATGGGAAGGTATAATAGTAAAGCGAAAAAGGCAATTTCTTTCATATTGCTCCGACGGAAGACACCGAAGATCTAAGTACTGGATATCCAGAAATGGCAATCTTACACTTCTAAACACTCACACTTCCTACTAAATACTACTTCACATAAGTTGATTCCGCATGACATGAAATAGACAAAACCTGCTCGAAGAGACGCAGATGTGACAGTTAATCCGGGTTTAATACAGCCGATTGGCAGCAACCTCAGTACAAGGAGTGTTCAAAGCAGTTGACTGACCTACGGCTTCGTGCTATCGCTGTGTAGTAAAATGGGTATTTGAAAAGAGTGTAAAGAGCGAAAGTAGCCAACTTACTTACTATCAGGAAAAGTAAAAAGTATAGTAAAATTCATAGCTTGCAACAAAGATTCATTAGAAGACAAAAAGGGTGGGGGTTAATGCCAGTCTAATCTGCTTCTACTATTTAAACATACTTCAAATCTATATAAATCGACTGATAGTAGAAGTTTTACAATTACTATAAGTATCAAACAATGTTATTCTATGCTGCTAGGTTGGACATATTGGTTACTATTTTCGGAAAAAGTCTGGCAGAGTGACAGAGAACTTATACCAAAGATCGCAAGTTCAATTTCTGCCCAGGTTAAATAATTCTTCATTTTTTACGATCTAAACATTAAGAAAGTTACATGTTCAATAAAAGACAGTGATGACAATAAGTACCACATTGTGTATGTTTTATTACAATTATTTTTATTAGAGAATGGACAATCATTTGGAACATATACTTTACCTGGCTGCAATATTCCAATAGAGTCTATTAACAAGGCTATTGATATGATTGGTATGGCTGACCAATTGTTTCCAGGTAAAGGTTACTTACACATTTATCACTTAAAAAAACATTTCACTTTGGTTTGTTTGAATTCTCTTGTAATATTCCATTTGTCATGGATTTAATTATCAAGCAAATAAAAGTAATTTTAAATTTAAAATTAGTTATATGTATGAGTATGTATGAGTTATTTTTAAATGTTTTTAGATGTTTTAACAACACCAAAGCAGAAAATAGCACAACGGATCCATCAAATAAACGACTCTTACGTCTTGGCATGTGAAGTTTTGAGAGAACTGAGCAGTTCCGATGATGTCATATTATTTTTGCAATTGATATCATTTTCCTTCCATTTAGTGTTTTCTTCACATGGCATCATCATATTATTTCGTAAAGGTAATTATTTATACTATCCTCTAAATTTTTTAACCAGTTCGATTTCAAACTTTTAGAAACTCCAACACGCAAATATATAAATATTTTTTAACTAGATTTAAATTAATTTGTTTCTATCCATATAAAATAAGTATTTTATTGAGAAAATGCATCATTTTCATTTCATTAATCTTTCTAGTGGTAGGTATTTTTATTGCTTTTCAAATCAAACTTTGATTTATTTAACTCGTATTTCATTAAACTAAGATGTTCGTATTACATTAACTAAAAAATGGGAAGGCTTACTAACCAGTAAACCTTCCCATTTAATTGATTGCAATGGTTCTAGTTGTTCATAAATTACATACTAAATATTCTCGGTTATGAAACTGTGACCACAATAAAGATATATCTGTCTGAGTTTGTTGCGTGATTCTTCTCAGACCAGGGCGCGTTTAGAACCCTTGTATGTTTAATTTTAAGTTAAGGAGTTTCTTTACAGAAGGGCTTATTTCGATAATATTGGTATCAAAATCGGTCTTCCTGACAATTTCGTTTGACGTACACAAACGATGACTTGTATTGATTAAAAGAGTTTTCTAAAGAGTATTTTCTTAAATTTTCGAGTAGGTACAATTTTGACGGATGAAATCGCATATAATTGCTTTAATATTATAGATGTATTATAAGCTTTAAATTTAACCTGAAGTTTCGAAATCAATTTAAACAACGAGTTTAATTTAGATCCGCAAGAAAAAAGAAAAAAGATTTATTTAAGAGATAGACTGTTATGTGCAACACACAAGCAGTATGATTTATTGATATATTTCACAATTATTAATTGCCTTAACCTGTTTCTTGCAGATGGTTCATTTGAGCTTGTAAAGCTGATGGTGCAAAGTTTAGAAATATTGTTCCTTGCCATAAGACTATTAATGATTGTTGAACCGTGTCATGTGGCACAAGAAACGGTAAGAAACATTAAATGGTTTTTATATTTTGTTATGATTTTAATGCCATTTTAAAGGTTGCCTTTCTCACAGAAGCTTTGGTTTAGCGAAAAATTTTAATAATTTATTTTCACAATTTTCTTTTTTATTATTTTACTCAGGAAGTATTGCAATGTGAGAAAATGGTAATAGCAATGTGCCAGGGTCGGAATATTTCGTGGATGCATTAAAATCTGGCAACCAAGCTCTCGGTGTCACTAAAAACAACTCTGGTCGTTTCTGGTCAATTGCTTCCTTCCAGCGGTCCTGTTGTTGACAGTTAATATTTGAATTTAGTATTTGGATATACAGAAGCAACTTATAATACAGTAGAAACCCGATTTACCGGACTAATTGTTGTCATTAGGCATTCGGATAATCGAAAATCCGGATAATCGAATGAAGATCGATGTATGAAGAATAGCGGGTTTTGTGCATACATATGTGGTACATATATTTATTTATTAAAAACAACATATATATCTATATCAACGAAAATCAATGTTTATTAAGGAATAATTAAGAGATACATTTTCTTAGATTACTACATACGTACATGTATTGTACTAAAATACTGCAGCGTCAATCACAAAATAAAATATTTAGGTATGTACGTATGTACATACGTATAGTTTGTTGAAAAATAATAAATTTAATTTGGTTTAAAATATTTGGTAATTGTCATCTGACGGTTTCTTCATCATTTTCCGATGTTTACTTCCGTCTTCACTATCTAATTTACAAGTGTACAACAAAATTGAATCGGCATTCTTTTTTATATCACTTATCGTGGATGTACCCACACCATACTGATCAGCTAACTTACGACCGGTTTCTCTCCTTTTTTAATTCTTGCCCAAATTCGACTTGTAGGTACATATTTTGAATATAGCTGGGCTGTCCGGATAATCGCGAATCCGTATAACTGAGGGCCGGATAATCGGGTTTCTACTGTAAGTGAATCCTTTTAAGCCTCACCAAATAAGTACATGGTACGTCGTACCCTTCCCGGCCGTTAGTCATGGTTTGGCTAGTATTAGAGCTACTTCACCGTGCTTAAACCACTATCGTTTTCCCCAAACATTATCATATGTGACCCACTTTACATCCCTAGTCACTATCTTTTTAAAAAACGGGTACATTTCATTCTGCTTTGAAGATGGAAATTCGACATATCATGTTTTTGATGTTAATTGGTATCGCAACCAAACATCGAGCTTCTTTTCAATTCCGGCTTGGCGCAAATGGTTTAAAACTGTTTTATGGTCAATCTTTATCTCTTAGGCAATAGTACGACCACTAATATGCCGATCAACATCGATTATATTTTTACCGGTGTTTTGTCTTTCATAAAAGATATAAGATTTTGTATGTTTAATTATATATGATTCTCGGCACTTCATTCAACCACAGTATCTATGTTCGCTTGGAGAGCCTCACGGTCTTGGTTTCAGCGGCCTGGTTGGCAATTTCATCTTTATCAATGAAAACATTTACTATGTATCAAATTTTCTTTTTGTTGTGAAGTCAAATTGTTAATAACCTGTATGTAACTCACAACTGAATGGAAAAAAAAATTATGAATATTTTTTTTGAATGTGTGTTGTCACCTCGACAACAACTTGAGTATAAACTTAAAATTGTTTGATTGGTACTTGGCGAGATACCGATCACTACAGCCGTCTACATAGAAAATAATAGATTTATTTTTCCCAAACACATAATATTGTTTAGCAATCCTAAATTACTAAGAGAACAATACATGTTACTAAGAGCACACGGGTCAATTGTTACAATTGTCACGAACCTGTTTCATATAATTAAACAGCACAAAATAACCCCATGGGTATACGGCTATGTGAACTTGGCACCCGACTTTGGAAAAAAAATACTTTTATGGGCTTAAATGATAGATTTCGATAAGAAGTGGTTAGTTGTAAAACTAATTTCGTTTGTAGTAAAACTGAAAAATATTAAAAATAAATAAAAAAAAACATCCCCCCGATCTAAAAAAAATTTTTTTTTCGTGCTGATTCTTGTACTAATACGTTAGTAGTTGATTGTAGTAAAATTGTTTTTTTTTTAGTTAGTAGTAAACTAATTATACTGGGCAAACATCTCGAGTTTTTTCCAAATCAATATTTAATAAATAATTGTATTTCGAAAGCACACAAATACTACAAACGCTTAAAAAGACTGAGAAACTTTCCTAGAAGTTTGTAGTAGATCAGAAGTTGCTAAAAATCGATCACTTTGACCGAAACTTATATTTCACTAAGATGATCTGAATTACTTCTGATCGAAGGTTAATATGATTACTACAAACGCTTAAAATGACTAAGAAACCTTCCTAGAGGTTTGTAGTGAAATAATATTTGATTGTAGTAGATCAGAAATTGGTAAAAATCGATCACTTTGACCGAAACTTATATTTCACTAAGATGATCTGAATTACTTCTGATCGAAGGTTAATATGATTACTACAAACGCTTAAAATGACTAAGAAACCTTCCTAGAGGTTTGTAGTGAAATAATATTTGATTGTAGTAGATCAGAAATTGGTAAAAATCGATCACTTTGACCGAAACTTATATTTCACTAAGATGATCTGAATTACTTCTGATCGAAGGTTAATATGATTACTACAAACGCTTAAAATGACTAAGAAACCTTCCTAGAGGTTTGTAGTGAAATAATATTTGATTGTAGTAGATCAGAAGTTGGTAAAAATCGATCACTTTGCCCAAAACTAATATTTCACTAAGTTGATCTGAATTACTTCTGATCGAAGGTTAATATGATGACTGCAATTGCTTAAAATGACTAAAAAACCTTCCTAGAGGTTTGTAGTGAAAGAATATTTGATTGTAGTAAATCAGAAGTTACTAAAAATCGATCACTTTGACCAAATATTATATTTTACTAAGTTGATCTGAATTACTTCTGATCGAAGGTTAATATGATGACTGCAATTGCTTAAAATGACTAAAAAATCTTCCTAGAGGTTTGTAGTGAAAGAATATTTGATTGTAGTAAATCAGAAGTTGCTAAAAATCGATCACTTAGACCAAATATTACATTTCACTGAGTTGATCTGAATTACTTCTGATCGAAGGTTAATATGATTACTACAAACGCTTAAAATGACTAAGAAACCTTCCTAGAGGTTTGTAGTGAAATAATATTTGATTGTAGTAGATCAGAAGTTGGTAAAAATCGATCACTTTGACCGAAACTTATATTTCACTAAGATGATCTGAATTACTTCTGATCAAAGGTTAATATGATTACTACAAACGCTTAAAATGACTAAGAAACCTTCCTAGAGGTTTGTAGTGCAATAATATTTGATTGTAGTAGATCAGAAGTTAGTAAAAATTTTCCCCCTGGCTGTCATCGAGATAGCAAGCAACGTTATCAGGACGATTATACGTTTTCAAGCGCTCTGAAACAATGACTCTGTTTGTCGTCAATATTTTCATGGGTAGCAAAAGCAATGGTTAGTACGTCGGTACACAATCGAATAAAATCTTTTATTTTCGTACATGTGGTCAGAAGACCCATCCATCGAAGATAAAAATCCTTCTTTTGGGGACTTTCACGACTAAAACAGCTCCAACGCGCCACCGTGTTTATAAAGTGCGAAATGTCAAGTCGATATTTACAACGTGGAGTGTTTAACCGCACAGACGAGCCATTATTTTCAAAGAAAATACAAGTTTCCATATACGTTTTTAGATCCTGGTTATTAAACGCGAGGGAAGTAGCGTTAAGGAGAGCTAGAGAATAGTCTGTGACTACTTGTTTTGGACATGACCCACCAGAACGTAAACACTCTCGAATCCAATTCGTCAAAGTATTTGTGTCGTGCTTTTCGGATATCAATTGGAATAATGGCAATGTCTTTTGCCGATATCCACAAACAGCTTGATATAAGAAAACAACGCGTTTTGACCCATAAGGCTTTAGTATTTGCTTCACCAAGCTGCCCGTAGCATCGATACTTATACTACCAACAACGTCTTCCTTTATAAACTTGTTGTACATGAACAGCTGAGTGGGAGTCCAATACATTAAATAGAATCTATCAAGACCAATCTCGTGAATGCTTCCGCTAAACTCCAATCCGTACTTCATATCCCACACAGAGGCAAGAGCTGAATTTACTTTAAATAATCATAAATTCTTATCTTGAGCTTCTTGTTTTGTCTTACGGACAACTTCTTCTGAAGGTAAGTTAGCCGGAATAACATCCCAAAAATTCATTAACCTGTTCGCCTCTTTACGTCGCCAAGCGTAAGTCGATTTTCCTTGCAGTTCTTTTCCGATTCGCAATCGTCTCTCTCCACTCACTTGACTTTTTTTTTGATGGACTTCTCCACGAGAATCAAAAGTAGAAACGTGTAACGCAGTTTCCTTCGTCGGAAGGTTCACTCTGACAATATATGTGAATTTCTGATCCACATTCCGAACAATAGCCTTTAACCGTCAAAAAAAGTCTCCTCTGGATTTCTATTTATTTTGGCGTTTTTGAACGAGAAAGGACAAGGCAATTTCATGTGTGTCCATATAATATCATAAAGAGCGTCTGCCCAACCTATAACAAGAACCTCGTATTTACGTTTCTTATATTCTATAACATGGGACTTGAGAGCAGCCCATTCATTTCTCGATATCTCTATCTTTTGTCGCAAAGCAGGCAATTAGCACTTTGTTTCACCTATAGACCAATTCGGATCGAGACGTAAATTGTCATCTGTCTCGTTAACATTACTGTCGTTTTTGAACGGCTCTAACATTTCAACCCCATGAATTTTATGTAAGACATCATTCCTGTTTTGGGATAAATAAAGATAAAGGTAGTTCTTCGACATTTTGCCCTACATTGCAACAATCGCTGTTTGCCAAACGTCATTACTCCACGGCAAAAGACTGCCTTTATCATCGATGAACCGCAAACCTTTAAGAGACTCAAAGATAACATGTGGCGAATTCCCTGCCGTTCGAGGCATTTTAAACAGTTTCTAATATAGCTTTTTTCCTGAACTAATTTACTATCACTACATATACAACAAAAAAATACAAAAAAAAAATGAAATTCAAGTCTGTCAGTATAAGCCTTGAAGAAAACAGAAAGAAAATGAAAAATATATATAATTAAAAGCAAATAGAAAAGTTTTTCATACAACGATCGATGTTTAATGTATTAAAAAGTATTAAAACTAATTTTTCAAGATTTTCCGCTTTCCTAGCGAAAGAATAATGATATTTATGCCTAATTAATAATAACTACTACGAAATTTAATATATTAATAATTCAGATCAACTAAGTGAAATATAAGTTTCGGTCAAAATGATCGATTTTTACCAACTTCTGATCTACTACAGTCAAATACTATTTCACTACAAACCTCTAGGAAGGATTCTTAGTCATTTTAAGCGTTTGTAGTAATCGTATTAACCTTCAATCAGAAGTAATTCAGATCAATTTAGTGAAATATAAGTTTCGGTCTATAGTTATTATAGTTACAATATTATAGTTACTTTATAGGTTTTATATCATCATTTTTCTTTTATTAATTGTAACTTCTTGTACAGATTTTAGATATACGTCATGCAGTGAGTGAGATGATGCGTTACGTGACATCTAAGAACGATCCCTTATTTAAAATAATGGAAGAGTTATATCATCATTTGGTTTTAAATGATATGTCTTATACAGCGCTGGGAATATACAAAATAGGGAGACCTCTTGCTACTTCGGTAATTTTGTTTTATTTTCTGTAACATTTTTAATAGTTTGATTCATAATTTTAAATTTTGAGATGATATTGGTTATATGATATATATGATATTGATTGAGAAACAGATAAGTAACTAATAGATGTCTCCACCGCGGTCCTGATAAAGACGATCACATATGGAATGTTTAATTCACCGAGACGGGTAGCGATACGGTCGGGGGTTTAAATCCCTGCTTGTATCGGTTTATTAAATATAAACCGATTCAAAAATTATCTAAATTTAAATTGTCACAATATTCAGATACCAACGTCAATAATACTAGTAATCATAACCCACTCTTTTTGTTTTACAGATATTAGGAGTTACCACTACCATTTTAATTTCGATTTTTCAAATTTAGACCACGATCTCCAAGATATGTAAGAAATTAGTTCTACTTAATTTAAGATTTTTGTTGCTGTTGCTTGTGTGCTATTAATATAAGACTGGAAAAAAATGTGTTTCATTTTATACTAGCTTGCGCTAACGACTGTAGGTAGGTATGTATTTTGATTTTATTTTAGACGGCTGTCTAAAAATTTTTATTTTAAACAAAGGACAATCTTTTTTTCAGTATGAATATTATTCTTTAGAAGAAAAAGAAAGGATAAATCTTTGTCATTTAAGTTTATCCGAAGAAAACTGGTTAGTTATTTCAGACATATTTCTTGCGCTGCGCATACAATCTTTTATACCTATACTTCCTTGGTGCTCCCCCGGTACCGTACCCAATATACATTCAAAGTATAATAAAACTTTTGGTAGATATTGTGTTACTAAGTTATTGTGTTATGATAGGTATATATACCTATTTACATATGCTGTGAAGCAATAATAAGACATTGAATAAAAATGGATATTCGGTTTTTTTTTCGTGACTATTTACGATTACTTGTTGATTTAAATAGTCTGAAGAAAAAATATTACTTTATTTACTTAAATAGTTTAAGGAATGTTTTTAAAAAATAGCAAATAAAGATGAGGATAATTCCAGTTGAAGTAAAGCCATTAAATACATACCATTACAATACTAATAAAAAGTTGTGACTCACTTCTAAATCCGCAAGAAGAATTCGAATCTGAGCCTGTAAATACTTGTAATATTTTTAACGAGGTAGATTCTGAATCTACATCTATTCTGGAAGGTGGAGATAATTCTCATACCAACCATATTGGGCTGTTTATTGGACGATCTTTTGTTAACTACTGAAAAGCGAACACAAGAAACACAAATTTAATCACTCCTGGTTATAGAAATGTACAAGACTTGGCTTGTTTACACAAGGAGATTGAAAAGTACGTTTTGTTTGTTTTGTGTTTTATTTCCTCCTAGTTGTACAGGGATCTCTAATTGTTCGACCATTTACTAAGTATAAAGATATACATATTTATTGTAAAGCACATGTAAATAGTCAATGGCACTAAGAGTCGTGTATATCTGCCCATTCTTTTGGCAGCCTAAAAACAAATGTACAAGTTGCTATGCAAACAGGCCACGAAACAATTATCGAAGATAATAGAAATGCATTACAACCTATAGTCGATATAATAATATTTTGTGGAACTCATGACTTGACATGACTCAAGAAAACGAGAAAGACGGGCGTTTTTAAGACTTGCTTAATCTAAAATCTGATTTTAAACATATGTGGTGTCATAATAAGAGAAAAAATTATCGCTGACGGTAAAGCCGCAAGTGCCTTCATCATTTTCGCTTATGAATCAGTGGACATATCAGGTAAGGAACAACTATCAATAGGTCTTCGACATTACGATCAAAAGCACAAAAATATTAAGGAAGAATTTTTAGGTTTTGTAGAATTAGAGAAAATGGATGCTCAAACGATAGCTGCACAAATTAACGGATTAATCAATACATTAAATATAGATGCAAATAAATGTGTGGGACAAGGTTACGATGCGGGCAAAGATGGCGGTGTCCAATTTTGAGAGAAACTTATAAAAAGGGTTTATATTTTCACTGCGCCTGCCACAGATTAAACCTTGTAGAAAACGACCTAAATATTGTTTCTGAGATCGGAAAAGCCCTTGTTGTCCTCATTCCGAAAAACGACAATGTCAATAATTCTAAGGATACTAGACCGATAGCCCTAACAAATACAATTTCCAAAGTATTTTTCTCTTTTTTACAAACAAAAATGACGCAATTCATGATTAACAAAAGATATTTCAGGCCTAATCACCAGAAAGGGTTTTTGCCCGGAATTTCTGGATGCCTGGAACATAATACGTTAATATCGAAAGCCTTACAGATGCTAGAATTAGCGAGAGATAAATTACGGTTTGTTGGATAGACTTAGAGAACGCCTTTGGGTCGGTACGACATGAACCGATGATGTTCGCGCTTAAATGGTATAACTTTCCTAGGTTTTTAAGTGATCTCAAAAAGGTAGACAACCAACCAATAAGTAACGTCAAAAAGCTTGGATTTACGATAATTTTTTAACATCACGTCTAAATTTGGCTTTCCTCGTTTATGATGTTAATAAAACCACATAATGTCAAAGTTATATGCAAGCGTCATAAAGACATTGAAGTTATAGCTCGGGTTAGCGCACTCAGCGGACTTTTCAACCTTATTTAGAGACCGAAACAATTTTGGATTAAAATTAAAGAAACCATCGGAGCTCTACAAACGTCTAAGCGTTACCAAAAGACATATCATCGGAAAATCTAAAGATGATACTGTAACTTCTCTTCCAAAAGACAAAGTTGCCTCAGAGCCCGAGTCACGACTTCAATTCCTTTAAAAAGTTATGATAGGTGCTCAAACGAATAAAGTAGGGCTAGGATCAAGTAGGAAAGTTCAAGACATAGACATAACAAAATCTTTTATTCGACAAGACGAAAACGATAATTACCGACTCCACGCGATGAGCATAAAAATTCAAAACGAATGGGTGACCATAGGAGATTTTTGTATTCCACTAGCTTTGAAGTGGCGCACCTTAATTTATGATTGTTCCCCAGAATTATTAAAATTGTATCTTAATGCATTCAAAATGACTGTCCCAGATCAAAGTAATTTAGTAAGATGGGGCAAAGCCACCGAAAAGTCTTGCAACATCTGTAAGGAGGCAATAGGATCCGCGAAACACCTATCAGTAGGGTGTAGGGTACTTCTAGATAAAGGTCAATACTCGCGTCGCCACGATAAGGTATTAGAAATTATATGGGAAGCGGTTAGTCTTTCAGTAGCAAGAGCGCGGAAGGGTATAACAACCACCAAACGATCTGTAGGATTCGTAAAAGAAGGCTCCTCCAAAAAATCAAAAGCGAAGCCTTATTCAATTTAAGGCGCGGCTCCTGATTGGACTCTGATGATTGACACGTATGAAAAGCATTACAAAATCACTGGGGATGTTGGTGTTCCGTCATGCAGACCGGACTTATTCCTGTATTCTAAACATCTGAGGCGCATGATACTTGTGGGGCTTACTGTTCCTTGGGAAACAAACATGCCAAGGGATCACACATTCAAGCTCAATAAGTATTACGAACTGATCAGGAATAAATTTATAGTAAGTTTGTACGCGGTAGAAGTGGGAGCGAGAGGTATAACAACAAAATATCTCTATAGCCTACTTAAAGACCTTGGCCTTTCTAGAACAAGCATCGGTTCATTTCTAGAACGTATTTCAAAGGCGGCATTAGTAGGTTCTTTCCAAATTTGGTTAGGTAGAGAGAGGAGCGTGGAGGGTGAAGGTGAGCGTTTTTGCGCATAATAAAGGGGCCCCTTAAACCTACTCCTGGGTCGCAAGTCCCAGGCACTGCTTGCACTCCTCTCCTTGCAACGCGATGGGCCCGGCACCCGCAATCCCCGGAAATCCATGGAATGCTAAGAAGCTTCGTCGTCTATCTTTTACAACAAGCGGCCTGAGCATATCCGAAGTTCAGTATAGAACATACCACACTACAATTCCTACATACATTGTTGTATTCATCTCAAGCACACGTGGAATTATTGACAATCGGAAGATACAATCTATAAGGCAAAGTTAACTGTAAATAACTTGAACAAATTAGAAATGAAAGAGATTTACTTCATTAACAACACATAAAAGATTCCATCACACAAAAACCCATCATCTCAGTTTTGCTCAATTTTTGGCGTCTTAAATCGTGTCTATTCTTCGACTCGCGGTTATTCCACACTCGATTTGGTATATAGAACATTTATAACTACATATAAATTTATAATTTAAAAAAGTACAATTTTGAATATTTGTTCTTCTCAAACACATAACATGGAAGATGCATAAAATTTAAAATGGTCTCAAATATTTTTTTCTCGAATACTTTTTTTTTATTTACTAATTATTTAAGGCCATTAAATAATTTGTGAAGTCTAAATTAAGGGAGCAAAATTCAAACTTCCAATACGCGCCACCATTGGTCGAAAGAAAATGTGACGTCATTTGACACACCATTCAAATTATCGGTAATCGGCGTCGAAGTTCGAACTTTGTACTGTGGTATTAGTGTTTCTGAGAAAAACAAATAATTTAAACCTTTTTTTTCGCGCTCAAAACTTTTATTAAATGACACGATTGTTTAGGTAATCCTAAAAACATTTTCTCAATACTCAAACAACTCTAACAAAACAACTACATACTCTTTTTCAATAGCAGTTAGCATGTTACTACACATTACATTTTTAAAATGCTTCTGTTCCTCTGAATCATTTTCTACTTCACTTGACTCAGATAAATAGCTTGGTTAATAATCAGCAGATATAAGATGCTATATAGAAGTACTATCAGGTGTGTTTTCAGTAAACAATTTTCTTATTAAAACATATAGTTTTACTAGTAAAGTACCTACCAATGTTGTGTGTTGAATGAGGAAAAGCTGACAATGCTACATTTCGTTTTTCAGCAGGTATATTTATATTGACACCTTTACTTCTATACTTCGGTTATATATTGACTTGCATAGCTTAGTCACTCTTGTAATTTATCTTCAATCTGCAAAAAACAAGGCTCTGCATTATGAATATCACATTTAATAGTCCTGGTTGATAAATATCACAGACATTTGTATGGGCAGTACTAGGACTTACTTAGAGATTACTTCTTTGAGAAGGTTCACCATTTTTTGAAACATTACTACTTTTGATAGCTCACTCTAAAAAGGCTTCATTAACCGGTATCAATCTTTGCTTTTTGACTATAGACATTCTCATTCACTCAGCTGGTGTTTTTGGCACAAAAATATATGAGGCTAAAATATATAACTCCTTTCTTCAAACTTAGATTACATTTTCTCTTTGCTATTTCGTTATATTATATTCAATACAATTTGCTGTATCTTCCTTAAGCTGAAATAAATCAACAACCATAAAAAATGCTAAAACCAAAAATAAAGGGTTTTTATAGAAAGTTATACTACACTTTTGTAAACTATGTTAGGTTAATTTTAAACCAAATTTTCTAATGTGCAATAGCTAATGCAATACGAACTTCATACCTACTTATTTACACTAAGCTAAGTGTATAAATAAAGTATACTTACGTTAATTGATCTTCACAACTATATAATCACGACTAAGGGCATATATTATCAATTTTAATTATCATAAACTTGGAATGGAATACAAAAAAACCCTTTTTCGGTTATTTTTCTAATTCTATTTTTGCACTTCGGAACTATATAATACTTGTATAATGGTTTTTGTCTTCTTCCATGTATAACTTAAAAAATCTATAAAGTACCTAACTAAAAAGTTTAGAGTGAACTGTAAACGGTCTCTGGACATGTCATTTGACGTAACGCAAAGCGCTCAAAATAACGGCGTTTGACCTACTCAAATTTATTCAATGTTTTCATTTTCACTTTATAAAATATTTAGAATATTTTCAAGCCTATTTTTTTTTCTACGATACAATGAGGTAAATGATTAATTTAATGCAAAAAAAATATGGTTGCCTGTAAAGTCGGTTTTACGGGCGAAGATTTACGTGACCACGTCTTTTTCTCGGTAGAATATTTATTGATATGAATATTATTAAATTGCACAATATTTTAATAATTTGAGTGATTTTGTTGAGGATAGGACGATGAAGACGTTGTCACGTAAAATCATTTTATATATTATTTATTTTATATTATATTATTGATGTTATTATTTTTTACAAAATTTATTTACAGACTTTTTCGATACATCAATTAGTTGCGGAGATATCGATCATTGAAGTTATTGTTTGCTACCAGTATTTTATATATATATTTTTTTCAGTTATAAAAAAATACTATTTCCAATTGTGTCTACCAAGTATGGTCACATGTACTGGCCTACATATTAAATAATAATAAGTACAGATAATGTTATTTGACGTCACTTCTGATTTTATATATTTTAATATTTTTAATTTCAAAGAATTAATTTGAAAATCAAAACACTTATTCAGATCGAAGGTTCAAATTTTTGCTAAATAAATTTGAAATTAATTAAAATTTGTAATTGTAAATAATGAAGTTGAAAATTAAAACATTTACTTCAATTAGATGTTAAAATTCTTGCTCAACACATTTTAAATCAAGTTTTCTTATATCTGCCACTTTTTCTTAATATTTGTAATTTTAAAGAATCAATTTGAAAATCAAAACATTGCTCGGCGGACCGATCATGTTTGAGTGGGAGAGAGACGCAAGGCATTCTATGTGTGTGTGACTCATCGTTACGTTACCGGGCGTTACACTTTTTCATAAGTATCTCCCAGCTTAACCTAATTTAAGACGTTGTCACGTCAAAAAGAAACATAAATATTCCTTATTAACAAATTACATACATTTATATTTTGGAATGATACGATAAAATATTACTACATATATAAATATTTTCGTGTTCCTATTTTTTATTTAAATATGATATGCGTATTTTGTATTTGAAATTATCTTTAACCATGTTTAGCCATGTTAAGCTTAGTTAAATTTTAAATAAATATAGAATGTAACATAAACCGATAAGGGCAGGGATTCGATCCCGCGACCTCTGGGAAACCGTCCCGTCACTCTACCAATTGAGTTAATGTAAGTCTCGGTGAATTTATCATTCTATATGTGATCGCCTTCATTGGGACGGTGGTGACATCTGTTAGGTTATTAGATTTCTATCTTATTAGGCTTCTTTCGAAAATCCTAACCAATAATTCTAACTTAACAGTATTGATAAACATTAAAAGGAAGCCACAACCAAAATTAATGTTTGAAAATATTGGTATTTTATTACAAAATTAGGTAATAAAAGGAAATAATTATGCTTAGTACAATATATTATATAAAATTATTTCTTTGCATTGATAAAGTTGCCATATGATTGCATTTATATAACAATTATAATAGTTTCAATATCATTTTACTTACATATTTGAACACTTTGTATTGTAAATATTAGGTATTAATTTATTCTTACTATACCTAACTATTTTTAAATTGTTACAAAATATAACAAGCTCACAAAATAGCTAAAGGCAATATGATTTCTAAGAATTTCTTATTGAGTTTGAATTTGTGTTAATAAATCTGTCAGTTTCTAAGATGATTGTTCTTTTTGATTGAGATCAAGCCTGCATTAGGCAAGAAAAGTTTTCTTTGACCAAACACTGATATGGCAATTATAGACCATATTCTTTAATTAACTGTCCAGCGATCACAAGTCTTTGTATTTCAGAGGTTCCTTCATATATCTCTGTAATCCTGGCATCCCTGTAGTGTCTCTCAGCCGGCATGTCAGACACATAACCCATACCTCCTAGGATCTAGAATAGTTGGAAATGGAATTACTTTACTAAAACATGGAGATGGACCTTTTGATAACAAGTAGTACTATTGCAAAATCAAGGCTAAGATAAGTCCAGTGCCGGAATCTAGGCCAAGATCAGTCCAAACCAACTATAGTGAGACTATAATTTAATAAAACATGTTGGATAGTTTAATCTTATTTGTATTAAAAAAACATACCTGTATACATTGGTGAGATAGATATGTAGCTGCCTCCGAGGCTGCTAGCTTAGCCATTGCAGCTTCCTTGGTGTAAGGTTTTTTATTATCTTTCAGCCAAGCGGCGCGCCAAGTGAGCAGCCTGGCAGATTCCAGCTGTAAAGCCATGTCTGCCAACTTGTTTTGTATTGCCTGTAGCTTTGATATTGGCTTACCAAATGCAATACGTTTTGAAGCATATTCCACTGCAACATCTAAGGATGCCTAAATAAAAAAATAACTGGTTTATTTTTAACTAATTATTGTTTAATCAAAAAGGTTTTGAATTAAATTAGTTAATTTATATTTACTTATTTTTTTTATTTAGTAATTATTATATGTTAAAACAATAATTATTTGAGAGAGGTAATTGTAGTAAATTACCTGTGCAATACCTAAAGCTTGAGAAGCAATACCAATCCTGCCGGAATCCAATGTCATCATGGCAATTTTGAAGCCAAGACCTGGTTCACCCAAGATATTTTCTTTCATAATCTCACAGTCTTCAAACATCAGAGAACAGGTTGAGGATCCTCTTATACCAAGCTTGTCTTCCTTTTTACCCAACTCCAGTCCTTTGATAGGTTTGGGCACAATAAATGCCGATATTCCTTTGTGTTTAAGACTTTTATCAGTAGTTGCAAACACTACAGATGCTTTGCTTTCATAGCCATTAGTAATCCAACACTTGGTTCCATTGATGACAAACTTGTCACCCACAGCCTTGGCAGTAGTGGATGCAGCTCCTGCATCTGATCCATTGCCAGGCTCAGAAAGTGCAAAGCATCCAACAATATCACCTAAAATAAAATATTTTTGTAATAAAATAACTTGTAAAATTATTAACCATTAAGGATTACTAATTATTTAGGTAGGTAGGTAAGTAGCCTTAAAGCATGATACCTGTACAGAATGGTGTAACAAACTCTGCTTTCTGTTTATCGGTGCCCCAGTGAAGAATAGGTCCAAGATAAAGAGAGTTATTTACTGACATAATCACTCCAGCCGATGCACACCCTCGTGAAATTTCCTCCAAAGCTATGGAATAGGCCAAGTAATCCAGCCCGGTCCCACCCAAGTCTTCTGGGGTCGCTATCGCCATCAGGCCCAAATCTCCCATTTTTTTAATGGCATCTGCAGGGTATAAGTGATCCCTGTCGAACTTTGCTGCATTAGGCTTAAGTTCCTGCTCTGCAAAATCTCTACATGTTTTATATAACATCTGATATGTATCAGGGAGAGCTGAAAGGGATGCTATACATCTGGAACCGCGTAATGAAGATGGTACTGAAATTCAAAGTATATAAATTTGTTAATTCAAACTTTGTTACATAAAATACATTTATATTGTGCATAATTGATAATGTTATTGTTGCATGAGTTAACAACTCATTTAAAAACTTACAGGCAATAGTAAAAACTCTATTCATTAAACACAACATTTTTTTTAATTTAATATATAATTAAAAAAAAACAAAAGTTAAAAACAAGTTATATACATAAAATAAAACGATTTAAAAAATTAAAAAGCAATTAAGGTTTGAAGTTTGAACTCTAGTGATTCCGTTCAGAAATTAGCACTTGCAGTGTTTGCCATAGGAATATTCAACATAGTTTTTCTTTAGCTTTTTATTTTTTAAGTTCATTTTCAATGTATAAGATAGCATATTTTTTTTTATTTGTCGTTGGTTTTATTAACTAGCTTTAAATGTATATATATAAAGTGAGTTCCATGTTATGTAAAATTAGAAGTTTTGTATTAAAACCTCTTAGAAGTGCGGTATAATTTAATTTAAAAACCTACCTCAATCGCTTTATAATACTGAGAGTATTATAATTGATAGAGTTGTCTACGATAGCGGTTCGTTTAAACTTTAAAGCATTCTTCATCTAAGACTCTACCATTAATTTTAACTAGCGGCACGAATCATTAACGATGACCTTGACTGCGGGAGGCAAAATTCAAAGTCAAGAAGGTATCACAAGCGACTGATAGGTTGGAAGGATTGGTTCTTTCTGTAGCATATCGTTTCCTGCGCCGATACGTTTAGCAGCGCACTTCCAGTGCATTCGAGTATAAACTTTTTTTATTATTACTGTTGATTATTTTATTACTTTGATTTTGTTATTTTAATCGTGTTTGTTAAGTTTGTTTGTTTTTTTATTGCTATACCTAATTTTCATAAACCCTTTTAAATATCATTGGTAATATTAAATCTTTGAACATTTTAACTAAAGTTTGAATTTTTAATACACAATACAACGATTGGCCAATTATTACTATTTAATATTATTATAATTTAAAAAAAACGAAGTTATAATAGTATTGCCTTGTGACAGAGCAGGTTCGCAGTTATTCCTCTAAATATCGCTCGGCACTAAGCTTATAAAATTTATATTTATATATCGATAAGCATTTAACGTATCGAATAATCGAAGAACACTTTTAACACATAAAATTTAAGCTGCTATTTTAAAGCTAAGCTTTCAAACTAATTTGCACGTTTGTTGAATAGTGAATACACGTTTGTATTATAGATAGGACAGTTCTATAATATGAGTTACATATTATGATTTATAATGATAAGTCTATAATGTCTTTAGTATCACAATAAGAGTTATTAATGGGTGTCATATTATGTCAACTTGCCATTGTTAATTGTCAAACAAAAATCAAAAACATAGCTGTTGAATAAAAAATAGCAAATAAAATGTTAAAATGGAGATATTCTTAAGATTTGTGCCAACAAATCCATTAAGATTTACAGCATCTAGGATAATATTAACTCATGTAGCTCATTACACACGGTATGTTTATATATTTCTTATATAAAATAGACTATTACGTACTTAACCTAAAACCTTTTCTCATTGTATTTTTTCTTGCAAATAACAGACTTGCTGAGGTTGGCAAATTAGAGGCACCGAAAACAACCGGGAAATATGAAACTGGACAACTTATTTTACACAAAGTATTTGGATATAGAGGTGTGATATTATTCCCTTGGCTAGCTAGAGTATATGACAGAGATTCTTCAAATAAAAAGGATAACACAGAATCATCAGGAAATACTGAAAATGCCGGAGATTCCCTGTCAAATGTTGGCAAAGAGGTCAAGGGAAAGACTCATACTTTTTACCAAGTTCTCATAGACACAAGAGATGCTCCATACATAGTAAGTTTTTTAATTAATAGCTTCTAATTTATATATATAGACAACTCTATATTCTGGTTGTATCTAAAATTTGTGACTGGGCATGGGTTATATATGAGGTGTTGGTTTTTTGATTGATTTCAGAGTAAATGCATTAATAAATTCTTATGGATTGACATGATCCAAGGTGACCTAAAAATATATATTAAAATACTTGTTATATATATTATTAAAATACTATTACTAATTTTGAAGGGGTCAATTTGGTTAGTTTAGCTCTTGGAATTGGGCTTGGAAAGGATGATAAATCAGATATTTTTGCATTATATAGAAGGTTGCATTCTGGAAGTTAGATAGAGTGTTTTATGTGAAAAGTTAAAAAACTTGTTTTGATGCTTGTTTGTGAAATCATGGATCTTGCTGCATTTTTGGAAAGTGTGTAGACTCTATTCAAGTTGATATCACATTGTATCGTACAGTGGAACCAGGACTTGTCTAAAAGTGTGCAAGCTGTCTTGACTGGCTTAACTAAATGGGGTGTAAAAGTCAGTTCCACATAAAATGAGTGGCATTTATTTGACTGATCTCCAACGAAAAGGTGATTAAGAAAAACTGGAAGATATGACTTATAAATCTTGAAAAGCCAAAGAGTTATGTTTGGTGTTCGGTTGGTGGTATTTAACACTGTCCTCATGGTCTTACAAACATCTATAAAGGAACAGACCAAGACTTTGGAATGCACAACAATCCAAAGTCAAGTATAAGAATATTATAGGAATTCAAGTATTTGGTTTTCAGTACAGTTCATGTCAATGTAAGCATTAGTTATAAAATTTAAATTTTACACCATAAATAAACTTGAGTCATATACAATAGTGATCTATTAACATTTTCAATTGGTTCTGTTGCTGCCATTTATTTGCCTTCTAACTGTTGAGCCAGATTCGTTTACCTTTCTATGAACAAAGTAGTGCATGTATAGTTTAATATTAATATTAAAGCCCGTACTGGTAACCACATTCCAAGAAGGTGATGATGGGGGGGTTATGTGTGATTACTCAACAGTATAGATGACACTGAAATTTTTAAGGCTTCCTACTAATAAACCCACGGTTGCATTCATCGCCTGAGTGAGATGCCACGGGATTGCTTTTGCTTTCACCGTGACGCTCCGACGAAACCCCCCATGAGGGTGCCCTGAACAATATATTTTTTGTCCTAATTTAAAGCAGGTTAAATCAGCTGCTGTTTGGTAACAGTAGGCTATTTGGTCCTTACTTTCGACCTTAAAGGAAACGGGCAAACGAGCTTTCAGATTCTTTAAACCGCAAAATTTTCATTAAAAAAAGTCGAAGCATTTCAGTTGGTCTGTGAGCTGAGTACTCATTCTTGATACATATGTTTGTTACCTGCTCAAGATGTCCAATGTTTAACAAATTTTCTTTTTGGCGTTGTGGATCTTCTGGGGATCTTTAAAGTAGACCTTCGAAAGAAGAACACACAAACAAGAAAAGTCCATTTGCCGTATCATTGCAGAAAGCTCTTATTGACGCCTAGCTTGTATCGCATTACTTGGCCTTAACACTTCGGAGTGACTGAGAGCAAGGTCAATGTGCTCTCGAAGAGATCGCAATTTTTAATCGTTGCTTATTGAACTGCTTGTTAATTATCTCGCAAGCTCGTTTGTTTTATTATACTAAGAAATAACATGCTTAACGGGCCATTTGTAAATAACATTGAGTTTTACAAACAATATGAAATCTGTTATTAAGAATCACCTTAAAATATTGAAAAAAATAATAATAATGATTTGAGTTTACAAAATATTATAGGTATGTCTATATCTATAGATTATAAGATATAGGTATTTTTTGTTTATTTTTATATGACTTTTGTGTTATAACACATATTTATAGCTCTGAATTTTAACATCAACAATCTTAGTAATTACACAAGCCATTAAAGAATCTGTGCAAATACTGATGATTACTTTATAGTCTGGGAAAAGTGACGGTAGTTTTAGAAAATGTTTTTACAAAATATTTAAATAATTTTTCCAAAGTAGTTAATAATATATATTTTTTTATTAGTGAGCGAAATTATGGACGTAATATAAGTATGATAATAATAAAGAAATTCTTGTTGAATGTGCAATCCAACATCGATATGAGACCAGAGTGGAAGAGGAAGGTACTGCTGTGTTTGAAATATTTGTGGGTGTATGTGATCCAAATATTACCAATCACAAACTTTGATTACAAACTTGTCTAAAACATATGCCCTTTCAGTATACTATAGAAGTATTAGTAAAATAATATAGTCCAGAATTGATTAAAGTTCCTCGCGGCTTTGCCTCAAGTAAGTTAAGAGCGTAGGGATGCCATGTCTAAGAATACTCCCCGTTTATTAATTAGGGCAATAGCAATAATCTTGTGTTCTATTTTCTTCAATTACATGAATTGCTCTTGGCGAACCAAATTTTAATATTTTCGTTTTACCGGAAACTACATCGTACATAAAACGTATTAAATATTCATAAGGTCTGTCAGCACTATTTCCAGAGATATTATTATTATTACTTAAATAAAGCGTACCAGACGTTTAAAAAGATTTATTCTTGTTTATAAAATATATGACATTCGCCATTTAGGATACATTTTATTTTATTTTTTGACGCGCTGCAATAATAGACTATTATTTTGGTCATAGATTTTCTACCTGATAACCTGTTTGGACAAGTTTATAATCAAAGGCCTCACATTTGCCATTTGCTCGTCATGTTTTTATTAACAGTAAACACTGATTGGATTATATATTTACTAATGGTTGCCAGCGATTTCGTATGCCCTCCCCTCTATGCCTCTCAGATTTATATTATCATAAACATTTTATTTTCACTTAAAATGTATATTAATACATACACTTTTTATAACATTTTTAATTGTTTTGTATTTAACATTTTAGGGCTTAGAATTTATGAAGGTAGCTACATATTATGTTATTGCTTTATTTTTACTTATGTGTTTAAATTATGGAGAATTTACAATTATTTAAAAATTATGTAATCATAAATACATATCATTATATATGTATGTTAAGGTTGTATTAAATGGTACTTCTTGGTATAGATAAAAATATGTAATGCTAATCATTGTTTCAAATCAAATGTAAATATTATTACTTATTATCACACATTTGAATGCGTCTGAGTTATATCATAAGTATATAATATGTTTGTATAAATTTTTGTTTATTCTTATAACATATATTGTTGCCAAAACATTTTGTCACAACAGAGATGATTTTTGCTCTTGAATTAATTTGAGTCCGAAACAAATAAATATTCAATTAAATGAATGAAATCGTTAAAACATATTTTTCTTTCAGATTCATGAAATCTTTCAATCCCTAAATAATCTTATTAAGAGTGGAATTTTAAAAAATCTATCTCACTTCTAAGAAATTAATTGTATAATTGTTAAGGTTGTGATTTGGCGTTCATGAATCAGTGAGGTGGAACACGTCTTAAAGAATATATAGATTTTAAACTTCATTATACATATACATTATCTTGAACATTGGGAGTGCAATTCTATTGCTACTATTTCATTATCTAATCTATAGGGCACTATGTGACCAAAAGCGGGTAAAAATCTCCACCAATCAGGTGGGAGCACTAGCTCACTAACCTTTCCACAATGCGACCTTAGTAGGGTAAAGTACCCAGTAGTCAGCCCCGCACCAGTACTCGGCCTTTTTAAGCTTTATTTCGATATAAATAGTGTGTTTTTTTTCTTAAACCATTGAAACAACGTTTGATCCAATCTATGCTTTCTTATTGAATAATATGCATATCTACGAACCAATAGCATGACAGGTTGATCAGCTATACTCGTTCATTTATCTGACGAAAGCGAAATAACTGATCGTGTCACTTTGACCATTTTTTTCTTAAGAAAACGTACTTGAGGTTTTGGTAAGTTTATTTATCAATTTGTTGTAATTTATGGTAGATTTTCATGTTACGTTATTAAATAATATTTTTTCTGTGATTACATTAGGGATTAGAGGCATTTTATAAGTTAATTACGTTTAAATTTAGTGGGACGACTACTGGATTTCTATTTTTTAAGGTTGATCCAGCAGTCAGCCGCATGGGGCCGACTACTGGTTTTTTACGAATTTCTTGGATTTTGTTGTAATTAACACATAGAATAGTCCTTGTTCTTTGCCTTCGATTGAATATAACTCATAGATGAAAAAACATTCATTTTACTAGTAGTCAGCCGTGTTTAAATGTAAATATATTTTGAGAGGCCGACTAATGGACTGTTAACTCCAATAGTCGGCCGTTAGTTTTATTGTGTGATATTGAACTTTAATGCTGTTAAATAAGGATGAAATTAAAATCTTTTAGTCTAGAATTTCATTATGTGGAAACATCCAATACACCAGTACAAAGAATAGCAGTTGACACAGGCTGTGGCCGCGATCCAAAAGGGGATGAAGATTAGAGAAGCCAGTGGAATTTTTAGCGTACCACGAGGCACTCTACAAGATTTAATTGTACTGCATTTAAGGGTTTCAGAAGCACCTCGTAAAATGGGACCAGACTCAGTACTTACAAAAGAGAAGAGACTGCCTTGAAAGACTGGGTCATAGCTTTAGCTAATTGTGGTTTTCCTTTAAAATGTAATGATCTTCTTCTACTGTCCACAATATCATTTCCCAAGAAAACAGACCTAACCCATTTGTGAATAATAGGCCAGGGAGGAAATGGTACCAGTCTTTTCTAAGGCGAAATCCGGAGTTAAGTGAGCGGATACCTGAAAATATATCTAAAGGTCGAGCAGCAGTAACCGAAGAAGGTATTCGGAAGTGGTTTGCAAAACTACTGAAGCACTTAGACGATGTAAACGCGACTGACATTTTGACTAATCCAGACCGAATATTAAATGGCGACGAAACCAGTTTCTACATATTCCCCAAAACTGGAAAAGTTATTACACCCAGAAGATATAAAAAAATATCTACAAAATCGTTAAAGACAAGGAAAAAGAGGCTGTTACTGTTCTTCTATTTATATCGGCTTCTGGAAAGATTTTGCCTCCTTGTGTAATCTTACCATATGTAAGACCAAAGATGTTATAAATGGTATGCCTGCGGGATGGATATTAGGAAAGTCAGAGACCGGGTAGATGAAGTCAGTTATATTTTACGATTATATTGTCAAAGGCTTTAACAAATGGGTGGAAGAACAAAACATTTCAAAACCAGTTCTCGTTTTTGTTGATATTAAAGCCACTTAACACTGCGACTCCGTGAATGTGTGACTATAGTAATGTGTGACTATAGTAATGTGTGACTATAGTAATGTGTGACTATAGTAATGTGTGACTATAGTAATGTGTGACTATAGTAATGTGTGACTATAGTAATGAAAATGGTATCATCCCTTACGCACTCCCTCCAAATGCGACACATTTAATTCAGCCTGAAGACGTAAGTGTATTCAAACCCTTAAAGTCTGAATGGAAAAGTATAGTCCATGAAAGGGCAACTCGACTTGAAAAAATATTGGTTGTAACAATTGTCCTGCCTGATATCATTTAAAAGTACTGTATTTGCTGATGATATCTATGAAAATGTATATAATAAAGAATTTGTATGTCCAACATGCAAGAATAAGTAAAAGGCTGACTATAGGGTAAGAGATGGCTGACTTGTGGAGAAATGAGGCTGACTACCGGGCAAAATTGCCATATTTCGTTTAATGTTGATTTTTTCTATAACTCTTACATAATTATGCAATTTTGTTGATCTCTTTTAAAAATATAATAAACAATCTTTGTGTTAAAAAAAATCTATTCATTTAAAGTATTTAGTTTTTTAAATACAGCTGAATGAAGTTAAAATTCTCACTAAAAGGCTGACTACTGGGTGTTTTACCCTACCCTACTTGACCTAGCGCTTAGTAAGTTGTATAATGAAATGGCTGCTTATGGACAGTACAACCCATACACGACCAATGTGTTGAATAACAAGTCAATTAATTATCACAATAATATGTACATAATTTCTCGCAGCGCGCTCAGACAGAGGCGGTAACATTCCTGGGCAATCAGGAGTCCAGTAGAAGTCTGTACGCCATACCCGGTCTAGACTACGTGGCCCACGATGACATCATACCCTACGCGTCGGTGGAGCGAGTGCCCCTGCAGCATGAACTGTTTGATAAGTTCCTAATGCATAATCCAGATAAAGGTAATATTTTTATTTATTTAATTTCTTTATTGTCTGTGATGTTTCGTGTCGTTTGAGCATTTTAACTTTTAAGTGTTGTATAGTCTGTTGTTTTTGTTAAAAATTGTCACATTGCATAAGTTTTACAATAGAGTCAATATTTAAATTTATTTAAATATAAAATAAATAATATCAGGACAAATTACACAAATTGATCTAACCCCTAAGTAAGCAAATGATTTGTTTGTGGTAAGGGTGTTAGAGAAAGATACAAATACATAGAAATACACGTAAATACTGAGAATATATTTAATAAACGACCAAACCCAGAAATACAGACATTACGCTCATGACATACATGCCAGTCCCCTCCGGGAATCCAACCCGAGCCCCGTTGCGCCGCTATAAGTTGGGCGTTTATCCTAACCACTGGACAACGTGACGGTTAAATATAATTACGAGTATAAAATATAATTATTTTGTACATTCTCATTTATGTTTCATTTCAACAACTAGAGTATAAATTTTTTCCAGATCCCCCGTTCGTGGCGCAGGAGACGCTTCGGGCGTGGCAGAAGAAGAACCACCCGTGGCTGGAGCTGAGCGACGTGCACCGCGAGACCACGGAGGGCGTCCGAGTCACCGTCATACCCTTCTACATGGGGAGCCGGGAGTCCCAGAACTCCGCGGTCTACTGGGTGAGACGCTGAAAATAACAAAAAATAAAAAATCCAAGGCCGACATTAAACCAACCTCCCCCGTTCAGTGGCGCTACTGCATCCGCCTGGAGAACCTGTTCCCTGCGGCGGTGCAGCTGCGCGAGCGTCACTGGCGCATCTTCTCTTTGTCTGGTACGCTGGAGACGGTGCGCGGGCGCGGCGTGGTGGGGCAGGAGCCGCTGCTGGGCCCGCGCGCGCCCGCCTTCCAGTACAGCAGCCACGTCAGCCTGCAGGCGCCCAGCGGACATATGTGGTACCACCCTCACATTACCTACACTAGATAGACTAAAGTAGTAGACTATATTACATACGCAATACTACTATACCAGTTGCCACGTATAATATGATTTCTTTTCGGAGTCTCTTAACCCAGTATAGTTTGTTATCGGAAACCGAGATCGTCTCGTTCGGAAAATCGTACATGGGTAGATGTATATTCGTGTACCTAGTCTAGTTATACCTAGTCTAGTTATACATAAACACCATGTTTATGTTGCTTAATTAATAAATATTTTTTAAACAAAGAAGACAAATTTTATCGTGTCGATTCAAACCTAGATATTTATTAAATTAAATAAATAATACTTTCAAAAAATAATAAACACGCTTTTATAGAAAAATCTAGCTAGAATATAGAGAATAAATAAAATGACAAAAAAATAATAATAAATATTAACTTTAAAATATTATACTATTTTATATATTATGTATTTAATCGTAAAAGAACATGAGGTGAAAGGTGTCGAAAGTTATAAAATATTTTATTGACAAATATGAATAGAAGGATAATCATTTTGAAAATATCTTAAAAACACTCCAGTTTATCTTACAATTGTTTTTTTTTTTTATTATTTATTACTCAGTTTTTTTACAAAACCTTGTTTTTTAGTTTTTTTTAAGTAAAATTATTTTTCAGTTACATTTTCTATAAATGCAGCGTGTACTTGTTTATTGTTTATATTTTATTATTATTGAATTGTCATCGGTCCTTGATAGGTTGCAACAATTCAAATTAATCCAAAAATTAAATGTTGGTCATAAAGACTTTAAGTCTATAAAAATATACCATAACTCCATATATAACATGTTACTAGATAATGTATTATGTATGAAAAAATAATTAAAATCAACAAAAAGAAATAAATACAAAAGTTTAGAATATATTATAGACAGTTCTTCTGCAGCTTCAACCTCCAATTCCAACATTGGCAACAATATATAAAATGTTTAACTTAAACTACATTAATAACACATATTATGGTACTAGTGAATTTATTCAAAATAAAAAAAACGAACCACAATGATAGCAATAATATAAAAGTTTATTACCTACCTATATATAGTTACTCAACCTTTACTTGCTAGTTTGATTTAGTCTATGATGTATACAATAATCTGCTCTATTTTTTTAACTTTTATTTTTAAATATATAACTTAGGTCTTAGGGCAAAGATCTGCTTTACGATAATTACATACATGCATCTGTAAGAGGTATTTCTATGGAAATACCGTTTAAAAAAAAAATTATGATCTGGTATTCCAGGGGCACGTTCCGTATGGAGCGAGAGGATGGATACACCTTCGATTGTCGCATACCACCCTTCAGCCTCGAGAGCAAGCCCGACGAGGGGGGAGGGACCCCTTCACCCGCGTGAACATCCTCATCCGGAGAAGAGACACCCCCAACCGCGTGAACATCCTCACCCGGAGGAGGGACCTCCTCACCCGTGTGAACATCTTCACCCGGAGGAGGGACACCCTCAACCGCGTGAAACAACCTCACCCTCCCCCCCTCGGCCACGGTTCGCAGCGATGAAGCCTCCCCACGTCTCAGTTTAGATCACCATGTAAATTATAGTTATAAATCTAGATCTTTAATAAATTACAGTATTCTGTTTTTGTGTTTGTCATTAAATAAAACTACATAAATATCTAATTTATTTAATATGGATTTTATAATGGAATTAAAATCTGAATTAATCTATGTCCAACGAATTAAAGCTGTACATCATTTTGTACATGATTCCTTAAGACTAGATGATTCAAACGATGCAGTACGACTGAATCTAACAGTGGTGCAGACAACCCTTAAATCAAATACATTCAACTTGGCCGTACCGATATATGCTTTGAAAGTCGATTTGCGACAATATATATTTCGTAATTACTGGCTTAGATAGAAATATATCTGACCTTTAGATGTATTATTTATAAGGTTGATTTTTTTATTGGTGTTAATGATATAAAATATATAACGAAATATATCTCGCAAATCGGCTTATCACTAAACGAAATGAACGCTTACGATACAAAAGGCACTTTATTATTTCTTTGGTTAGACAACAGCACTATGCATCGATCATTTATATAATTTCTCTTTTCAGTTATCGTTTTCATAATTTCACAATTTTAAACATTATTTTCATATTCTCTCATACTATGTTAGTGCTAGTTTGAAAACACTCAAATGGAATAATAAAATTAAATATCAGAATCACGTTTAACATCTATTTATATATACAGCATCGCTATAGTTGTCAGAGATCGGCAGACGTAAAGGAAGTGACGTCACAGGAGGAAGGTTGTGTTTACTCACACATGGAAAGAAATACAATCATGAAAAAAATTCTACATCTTGAGTTTTACGTTCATATTCAAATAAGTTGGAGTTTCTCATAAATATACAATATCCTTCTTGATTGCATCTGTGCTCTTTAACTTCTAGGATTCTATCTATGGCAACTACAACGCTTTAAAAATTATAGCAAATAATAAAACCTATCACATTTACAAACTAGATCTATTAAATGAAAAAAAAATCATTAAATATTACTCTATTAAGTTTTTCATGAACTAAAATAAAAACACTAAAACTATATCTAAGATACTAAAGTGTTATTTTTTTATTATTGCTTTTTTCCATAAACAAAGATTGTCTATAAATTTACAATATTATTTTATTAAACTCTTGTTTAGAATAACATTGTTAATTAAGGTTTTTCTACCAAATTTTGATTCCCTGAAGCATATAAAATTCTAATATTTTTAAATGTTTGTGGGAACTAAATTAAGTTAACATATAAACTAGAACTACATTTATGTGCAAAATATAATAATTAAGTAAATAGTAAAAATTAATTGTTAGTTTTAATCTAAATAAATATGGAACGATTTTTTTTACTTTTTAAATATTTTTAGTGCAACATGTTTAAATAAAACTATTATTTAATGGATTTAAGTCCATTTATGTGATGAGGCAAAACCAATATTCGGTTCATAGATGAAATGAATTGCGTGCATCAGATAGAGAAATGTAGGACTGCTCGTAGTAACCGCGCATAGATCTTTTGAAATCATCTCATTCACGGAAGACGGGAGTGCCATCTAGTTAAATCCATTCAAAATTATATCTTATTATAAATATCTAGTACGTCATCGCCTCGTATAATATACATATAAATATATTTCAAGCAAATTTTCCTCAGAGCAAGTCTCGTCTCGTTCTACCGAGCTAGCTGTATGATCAAGGCCGCGCACATCTCAAAGAACTCCATGGTGTGGTGTCCGTGGGGCTGGGAGGGGTTGATGGGGGAGGGAGGGGTCGGGGAGGGGGTGCACAGGAGGGACGCCTCGTCGTCCGTGTCCTCTCGTTCACCGGACAGCGACTTGAAGTCCAGGAGATAAGACTTGTAATCGACTTGATACAGCTGGAGCGACATCTTCACGTGCTTTTGTGTCATCTTGTTTAGTGTTCGCACTCTGGAAATAAATACTTTGATGTATTAAAAAAATGTTATAATTTCTTAATATAATGTCAATGTACTGAAATTAGTCCTACCTGACGTGATAGGGGTTAATGACCTTCCATTCGTAGTCCAGCGCCTTCATGGCTCTGAACACCTCCAACATAATATCGTTCGGCTTACTTTGGGACCTTATGCCTAGATGCCACTTGGCCCTGGAAGTTAATAGAATTACTTAAAAAAGGTAAAGATAATGATTATCTTTCAGAAAATATATTTTATTTAGAAATAGCTTTAGATATAAAGAGATGGAAGTAATATCTAAAGTCCGTTCCCCACCTCTTGACGGGCGTGCCTCTCTTATCGTGTGCGGGCGCGGGCGAGGTCTTATCCCGCAGCGGCGCGATACGCTCGGGATGCTGACGACCGCTCTCCGTCACTGCCGGAGGGGAACTGTCTGAAATTAGGATAATTATATTCGGCACGGTTTCGCTTTCAATAAATAGGTAATAAGTATAGTAAGTAACAAGTTTTTATTATAATTTCCGAACTACTTGATCTAAAAGAAAATAACGCTCAAAATGTTTTTTTTTAATTAAGTCGATAGATGGCACTGTATTAAAAATGATCACATATTCAACATATACCAATCAAATCTCTAGTGGATGTCCGTACTCACTGGCCACATAGAAGTCCTTGATCTCCGCCTTGGCGGCCTCGTCTGCGATCCTCTTGTTGTCTATGACGAGGTGATAGGCGATGGCGAGCTGGTCGTGCGGGTCCCCGCTCAGCAGCGCGGCGTGAACCTCGTGCTCCCTGACGCCAAACTTGTCACACACCTCGGATATGGCCTCCGTGTCGATGACGCTGCTGTCCTGGAGGGGAGAGGGGCGTTGGTGACGCGCTCGGTATTGTATGTTCTTTATGCAAATTTAACATTTTTCCCCGAGGGAATAGACAGACTAATCTTTCCAACCATGAGGCCCCAAAAATATTAGAATATACGATATTGAGAGTTTTTAAGCTATACGATATGTAAATTAATTATTGAATTGGAATCGACAAATAACTCTAAACCTTACAAATAAATCTCAAACATTATATGGACATTTTAATTTATTCTACCCAACTCTAAAAATGAAAAGGCAGAAAAAAATTACATCAGTATAAAAATGAAACGGCAGAATAAAATTACATCAGTATTTGGTTATTCATATAAAAATTACGAGAGAGTTATATTCTTGACGTAAATGAAAAAAGAAAAACGACTACTTGACTGAGTCATCTAGATATACCATTCATTACTAAATTATTAAGTCATACACTAATGATATGTATATAATTCAATGTTCTGATACTATGAAACTGTAACTAATTTCTGAGTTAGGTTAATAGAAAATAATGCATGGCATGATCTTACTAAATAATAGTATCTTATGGAGCTATATAAATAGAACTGATTACACATTTTATACGAGCTGTATATATGAAAGAAGCAGACGATGGTGCCGGCAACAGCTGGTATAATACAAAAATAAATATATGCCAAATACCTCTATGTCCATCATAAACCACAACAAGCACCTCAAGGGATAAGTGATAGGGTGCTACTAATATACTGTCACCTACTCATGCAGCAGTTAGTAGGATCAAAAATCATGATTACCACCTGTTCCACTGGCGATGGGAATAAATAACCGGGTAGTTCCTTCTGGAACCATTCGTGCTTTTTAACATCTTCGATTGTAGCTCTCTTCATTGGATCCACTTGCAACATATTGCATAATAGGCTAACAACGGTCTTGTTTAAATATTCCGGGATAGGGAATATTCCAGATTTGATCTTTCGGAATAATGTTGGGACATGTTCATCGTCAAATGGCAGAGTTCCACAGAGCAGCGCATACAGGATCACACCACAGGACCACACATCCACCTCTGGGCCGGCATATAGCTTTCCTGATATAACCTGAAGGTGTATGAAGGTAAACATTATTAAAGGTATAAGTGTTTAATGCGTACTCCACACTTATATAACTTTATTATTTTTATAGTCCCACAACACCACAGAAACTTGACATAAATTTTATATTAGAACAGATTAAGGTCAATTAAAGGAATTTGAAACTTCAACTATGGCTAGCAGTAGTCTAGATAAAGATCTATACTAATTTTTGTTGCAAGGGATTCACTATTCAAAAATATTATAATTATTTGGTTAATGGTTATGGTTTTGTTAATGAATATGCAGATTTAGAACATGCTTAGTTATTTTTTTCTTAATATGTACTGTTTCTCTATTTTATTTATTTCTTTTTAAGATTTAAATTTATTTATTTCTTTTGTAACATTTAATTGGAAAGAATAGATAGATAAAAGCCTTCTGATTATAGTTTAATGCCTATTAGATTAACCATTATTTAGCATGGGGGGTAACAAATGCTGTCTATTTTTAAATAAATAATAATTTACTTCGGGAGCTGCATAGTTTGGTGAACCACATGAAGTTCTGAGAAACTCTCCATCCATCATCATATTTGATAAGCCAAAGTCTGCAATTTTCACATGCATGTTATGATCCAAGAGAAGGTTTTCAGGCTTCAGATCTCGATGTACTATCATGTGTCGGTGGCAGTAATCTACTCCAGAAATGATTTGCTGGAAGAACCTTCTTGCTTCATGCTCCTGCAGCTTGCCTCGTTTTACAATGTAATCAAACAGCTCACCTCCGGACACATATTCCATTATCATAAATATGTCTGTAGGTGTTGATATTACCTTGGAAACAAAGTATATATTTTTATAACATAACATACAAATTTATTGCTTCTATATAATAGTATGACTCATAACTTTATAACTATGTATTTAAAACTCACCTGATACAGTTTAATGATGTGTGGATGTCTAAATAGTTTGAGATTTTGAATCTCACGTCTAATTTTTCCAACGACATCTAGAGATTTTATCTTTTGCCTGTTAAGGATTTTCACAGCGACCTTGTGCTTGGTTAGTTGATGTTCTCCTATCTTGACCTTGCCAAATGTGCCTACTCCTAATGTTGCACCCAAAGTATAATGTCCTATTTTAACTATCGGCTGATTGCCACTAGCTACAATTGGTTTATCAGACATTATTTATGATCAGTTCACAATGTTACATCAAGTTCAAAAGGTATTTATTTAAAACATATATTAGGGAGACACCTCAATGTTACATAGTATTTACGTTTAAAAAATAAATAAGTTATTATAACGCTAAACTAAAAATAAACAATGACGAAAAATCGAAGAGGAAGAAAATTATAGAATTTTTTGTATTATGCAAGTGTCATTTTCATTATTGTCATGTTTTCAAAAATCAAAACATGCTACAACAGATTAAACAATTAGTTTATTAAGTGGTTATAAGTAACTGTTGGGTTCTAGATTTTAAATTATATCAATAAATAAAAGATTGTTTGATTTCATTATAATCAATTTAGCACATAGTTATTAAATAAATAATAAAGTTTTGTAACTATTCGTTAGAAGTTGTAATATCGTTCAAAATAAAAAGCTTCACAGCGTTCAAATAGTGAATTTTACTTATTTTTCCTCAATTAATCGTGTACAATACAATAACAGTAACATTGTTTTGTAGTAATCCATTGTTTCTTGAAATATTGATTAAGCAATAAACTGAAATGTGAATTTATATATTATACGGTATCTATGTCAGCAGCCTGCCCCACTGTGCCCCACCCCGCTTGTATCTGTCTTTTCACAGACGAGCTGTCGTATAATGAGAAAAATACTAATATTTACGGAAATACTGTTGTTTTCAAATTAGAATTAAAAGAAATATCTCCGCAATGAATAAATGTGGAATTTGCTTAAAACCCGCTGTCGTAAGTATAAACCATTCCTTGTTATACGTCCAAGTAGTTATATATTGCTAATCGGTCAATATTTTTTGTTTTCTTTAGTGAGATTGTTATAAAAATATTACACCTTGAAGCAATTCAAGAATGAATTGGAGCAGTGTACGATATAGTTTAATAGTTATACGTTGTTTAGTTTTAGCAATGAAAACTGTAGCATTGCAGTCGTAGGTAATAAAAAAAACTTGCATTCGAAACCTGCCCGCCTTATTTTTTTTCCTTCCTTCGACCGTCTATCTGTTTTTTTTACGTCTGGCTCGGCGCCGTATAAAAACATTGTGTTATTTTTTTCTTTCTGATTAACAATATTGAATGCTAGCTTTCTGTTTTCATTATTTCATGTTTGTAGTGTGGTTTTTTTTAATAAGTTGGTTTAATTATATTTACGTACGCCGGCTATTTAATATATTAATTTTTAAGTCGATATTAAAAAAAATATTATTATGTGATACTGTATTTAAAAATGTATATATATAAATTAAAAAAATATATTGTTCATTTAACAACAATTTTAAATAAATGTATACTTTTAATTTTATAGCAACTATTTGAGACAGGCAAAGACGGTATATATGCATGTTTCAAATGCCAGCCCTTGGTCCCCGAGATCACAATAGATGATGAATCAGATAAGCAATCGCCATCATCAGTCAGAGATGAAGTAAGAAATAGATTTATATTAGTAATCAAGTTTTAGTATACTTTTTATTCTTTCTAGTATATTTCATTGTAAAGTGTACGAGGTTTATTATTTTTTTATGTGCTATAAAAACATTATTAATATTATTCTGTTTAAAGAATGTCTTGTCAACGTTGAATAGTTATTAGTTTTTTGTTACAATCTATTTTGTAAACACAATCAATGTTTGAAAAAGACATTTGAGATTTATAAAATTTTTAAGTATCTGCCTTTCTTGCTTGTTGTCAGGGAAATATTTATATTAATTATTACCTAATATTAATAAAATATTTTTCAGGACTTTGAGAGTCTTTTCTGTGGTATCTGTAACAAATCATTTAATAAGAGCATGCAACTACAGAATCACATGAGAAACCATCGGGCTGAGAGAAGATTTGTTTGCACTTATTGTAACAAAGGTATAGTTTCAATATCAATATATTATTTATCTTTAATATATTTTGAAATGAGAAATCCATCATAAGCAGAACTTGAACCTTCCATTTCTTTGATGAGGATGGTAACCTAGAGGTATCATTTATTCAAAAACAAATAAATTTTATGCATCTTGAATTATTAATAAATAAGTAAACTAACATTATTTTCCTCCCTAAATATACAGCCTTTATCACATTGCTTTATTGGTTTCTTATTTTATTCAATATATTTATAATTTAATAAGCATTTTTTTTGTTTTTTGCTATTATTTCTATTATTATATACTATAACATAATAGTAATATTATTTTATTCTCAGCATTCTCTCAATCTAATAACCTACGGGCACACCTTCGGATCCACACAAATGAGCGTCCTTATAAATGTCAAGAATGTGGGAAAGCTTTCACTCAGGTAAATAAGAGAAACTTACAATTGTATTTTTTTGCTACATTGATAATAATTATGTTTTTATTAATTATAGGTAACAAATCTAAATAATCATGTGCGTCTTCACACCGGTGAGCGCCCTTTTGTTTGTCCGGAACCTGGCTGTGATAAAGCATATGCACAGGTGACCATTTTATTATTACTCATAATAACAGTTCATATAATAGTAAATCTGTAAAAAAATAATGGCTTAAACAAACATCTTTGCAATACAAAAGTAACAACAATATATTAAAGTTTATCACTATTATAGTTTTAAAGACTGGTTTTGCAGTCAAAAAGAGTTGTATCTCCATGGTACACCTCTATAAATGGTGGGGTTTATGATACCCGTATGTTCGTCTGCAGGTGACAAACCTGAACCAGCACCTCAAGCGCCACGTGTCGGGTCGCGCCGACGCCTACGACTGCAGTGTTTGCGGGGAGCGCTTCACTCAGAGGAACCACATGTACATGCACAGGTGGGGGTTGAGTGTTTTATTAATAACAAATATGTCGTCTCCGTACTTTAATGGCTAAGGTGGGTCGGTCGATATGAAGTCTACTCTTTTCGGTTACTGATTTTTGGATTTATAAAACTACTTATTTAAAGTTGGAATAGTGTCCCTCCGGCAAGCGGTTCTTCCCCTATCACACTGTACGAAACATTGTCTGCTAGACGCAGTTCATCTCCATCTAGACATTGAGTGAATAATCAGTTAAACCTAATCTGCTCCGTCCTTTCCAGACGTGAAGTGCACGACATCAAGTCTCCTCCGCGCAGTGCTCGCTCGTGTGGACCGGGACAAGGACAGGGACACCACCCGCGACGTGAGTACACACACACACACATACTGTAGTAGGTACAGTGCGACATATAACAAGTGACATGTGTGCGTGCAGTGCCCGCGGCGGCGGCAGAGTGGGGCGTGTCGTGTGTGTTCTCGTCGTGCGGCGCTCGGCTGTCGTCGGCTCGCGAACACACCGACCATCTGCTGCGGGCGCACCAACTGCGCGTGCTGGCCGCCAGAGGCACGCACGCACGGAGAGGACGACCGCCAAAGGTACACACACACATACGCACATGTACAAACGTGCGCACACACAGGCACAAACACACTCACGACCGTCCAAGTTACAAATATACGCAAACACAAGTACGCACTTTAATTCTGACAAAACTACACGTGTGGAACCTCCAATTATTTTTTTTATATTAGAATTCTCTTAGGAATAAAAAACTTCGAGAAGCATTACACCTATAATATTAACGGTATATTAATATTTATTTTTTGTTTCAGATGTTAAAAGATCCTCTCGATATATCCGAACACCAGGATTTTGAGGAGGTAAGTGTAAGAACTCTATTATACGTAAATATTTTGATATTTGTAAATATATGTACATCTCTATTACTAATTGCTTTTAATCTTAAAATAGTATCTCGTCAATATCTTATCAACACCTGCAAGGAAAAATACCGTGACTCAGTTTTGGACGATTTTGAAATACAATAATATGATTCATTAAAAAAACTACTCTTTTGTGCTCATCACTATGTTCAAATTTATTTGCGTTACTATAGCATGTGAAAAAATGCCACCGTATACTAAAGGTCATAAGGGTGCATTTTAGTTAAACATATTTAAGGGTACATTGAGTCACTTGCCTGAATCTGCAATAATAGTTGATTATTAACAAAACGCCCGGATTATACTGCATCCCCAGTACTGTTTGACGAGCATAACAATGAATACTAGGGAATATCCTATGTATCCATCAATATGCAGATTGAAGAGTGTTGGGGTTAAAATGCAGCCTTGGAATACACCAGCGTTCTAGGGCTCGAAGTTCGAGCAAAATCCGTCCTGTATATTCTGTCCATTAGGTAGTTGTCCATCTGCACAAACTCTCAGAAAGCCCATTGAATGGTTTTAAAATTCTCAGACTTAAGATTCGAAAGAAACGTCTTAGGCCGTACATGTTTTGAAGGTTTTCGTAATATGCAGTTCAATTACCGGTCCCAATACCTTACTTTAAATGAGACGACCCATTGGTGTGTTAGGTGCAAATAATATCAGCCGCTGATGATGAGTTATGACTAATTGCCGGTAAGCTTTAAGTTGGCTTCGTTTATACATATTGATTTCTTCTATTTTGGAAGGCAGAGAGGTATTAGCCATTAGCCTGTAGCTGAGTTTAAGATGTCTCCATTCTTAGGGATTATATGAATAATGTTGGTCTTACATGAGTACGCCTTTTAACAGTGCCAAAATACAAATACACAAACTTTTATTGTATGTCAGAATAACAATATCAGTGTCTGATACAAAAAGTTTGAAATATGTATGTTAACAAAATATTATTAAAAAAATTGACCTTGGTAGAAATTTAAAAAAGTGAATTATTATCTTTTTCCTTGCAGGGGTTGCTAAGTTAAAGATTTTTGGAATTTTCTTTTGTGACATTAACAAATATATTATTTATGATATTTTCACTGGTTCAGTGAAAATATAAAATGAGTTATATTTACCTGTTTTATGTAGGTATGAATAACTGAGCAGTTATGTACATTGTATATACATACAGATAATGATAACATGTAACTAGATAACATAAACCTCGGATTTCTTGTAAAAGTTTAAAAACTGAAATATTTCCCCGAGCTTATTGATAAAATAATGTTTTTGTTGATTATTAAACACATATATACATTATAAAGATATTTGTGATTAACTAATCCATTTTTCAGGTAAAAATCATAAAAGAAGAACCGCAATACTTGCCGAAGTTAAAAATACAGAGTTTGTTTCAGTGATAGACAATAATATATATATATTATAAAAATAATCATAAACTTAATAAATCGGTAAAATCTTTGGTCGTTTGAGAAATGTTCACGAGATCTGTGTAAATAATATTATAAGGTGATATCTATAAGTGCAATTTATTTTAAAATATATATAGAAATAAGTTATTTACTTGTAATATAAGATTTTTTCAGCAATAATATAAGTTTTTTTTTTCAAATTATTATACTGATGATTTGAATCTATAGACAACCTGCTGTTGTCTATGGTTGTTTTCTAAATTTGTCTATGGCCATAAGAGCATTTTGCTATTTTTTTTACAGGCTCCATAAAAGCTAAACTGCCATAGTTTATACAATAATTCCACAGATTGCTGAAATAAATAAATATATATTTCTAATAATAAAGAATATAATGTTCATTGAGTTAACAATCGTACCAATTTTCATTCAGAGATTATATAAGAGTAATGTTAGTAATAATTAGAGTCGAAATAGTTGTTAATATCTGCTTTTAAGTATTTTAAGAAGACACATGTTAAGTATTATAGAGTTTGTGATCTGAAGACACGGCATGGTTATATTGTATGAGCTGGTCTCTTGTATGAAAAGATAATAAAATCACAATAATCGATCCGAGAGCTGCGCGTGCGCCGCGTAGTGGTACATTTATATACATTTTTATTATATATCTGGTTATTTTGTATACCTATTTTATTTGTATTACAGTATTAGAAATGTTATCTCAGATATGTTTTTCTAAAAGTTTGTTCATATTTAGATTTTTAATTTTAATATAATGTAGGTACGTTTGAAAATAAATATTTCTTTTATTCCATTGAAGTATTAATATGTAGGATTTGTGTTTTTTGTGCTATTTTAAACGTAAAGACATATTTAAATAAATGTAGCATATGTAAGTTTATTTGTATTTTAGCAGTTGTTTATACTACGTATTAATACTTCAAATAATGATATAAGTTTTCTTTTAATGACTGGCGGTAACTGATGAAACTTTATACACATTGAATAGTCTCAAACTATTTGTACAACGGACTGAAATTAAAAATTTGTATATCGGACTATATAAATTTATACATGTTCTTCATGTCAAGCTATTTTATTTATTTGGCTGTGAATCAAAGAAAATCAAAACATTTTTTTTTATATTAATGAAATCATATATATGTAAAGTTTCATAAGTTACCGCCTTCGTACTAGGTACATAGTGTAAGGTGCAAATGTTCCTATGAGTGTGTCGGTCTGTATGTATAGTTTAGACAGTTTCCATTCTAGCCTTGTTAAGGAATACGTCATGCGGCGGAGATTTTTCTATTAACATACATTTATCTTAAAATATACAATTTTTAACTATGTGTTTTATTATATTTACAAATTCCTTTTCTAATAATTGCAAAGAGTTAAATCGCCAGAGTTTAACATGATTCACGATACATAGAACTATCCAGTGTCCATTTACGAATAGTCCATCCTATAAGTAATTTATTATTTATAGTCAAAAATATAAAAACAAATCAACCATTAATATTTAAAAACATAATTGCTAAATTCTAAGTTGGTACTAAGAAGTTACTTTTAATATTTTTCATGGGAATTTTCTATAACTTTCGTGCTACAGGTAATGCAATAAAATAAGGAAAGAAAGAAGTTATGAAGAAATGACAATAGTAATGGCGTATAAACTGATTCTACATTCATTACTTTTTATTCTGATAGAACGTATTATTTTCATGGAAAAAGTCACATGAAAATGCAAACTATACGGATTGTACTTATTTGTGTGTGTTGATAATTGACTTATGCCTCAAGGAATTTGATGGACCGAAGGAATGGAATGAAGTAACGAAGATTTTAGGAGATAAAATATTCTAGGTATATTGATATCGTAGCCTATATTTACAAAACTATAAAGGTATACTGTACACTGTACAGGAACTAAACGGATTTTGATGAAATTTGGTTTGAATATAAGTAAGTTTACCTAATATTTGAATTAGAAGGGAGGAGAGTAGACGAAGTTGCTGGAAAGAGAGAGATAATTAAAATTTGTATTTTAATAACAGAATCGAAGATTATAATTTAACAAAATGTAGTTTAAAAAAACTAAAAACACGCTTTAAAAATGAATCGAACTAAAAAGTAAAAGATAATTCGTAATATGAAAATGAATTATGGACAAAATATAATAAAATTATTGTGGAAAAATATTCAATTCTGTTCTAAATTTATCACAGAATTGGAACCTGTGAGTTGTGACATTTAGGACAGGACAGTATGCAAGAGCTCTGAGCTTAGAGTAGGGTGGGGTAGCCAACAATGAACCAGGTGGATACAGTGAACCACTATAGTTAGCGACAAAACGAAACGTTGCCAGACTATGTAATTTGCACGATAGAACCCCCCCGCTTACCCCGATCAACTGCTTCAGTCGCTGGTGGGCCTCCATTGTAAGTTTGTGTACGCGGACGTTTTATGTGTTTCAGAGCGGCAAAAGTAAGAAAATTACGAGAGTTTATTTTTTTGATTACTTTTATTCTACTACATGTATCTCATTTTCAATTTTATCTCAGGGTGGAGTGGCTTATTACGCGTTTTTAGCATGAATGTTAATGCTTCTACGTGCTTCTAGTCGTGGCTAATATAACCTATATTAAAAAGTGTATAGGTAGTGCACATTGAACCAGTACCTGAAGGTACACAATGAACCTTGGTTCACTGTATGCCTTAAAGCAATGAACGATGGTGCTTTGTGTACACATGTTATTAAGAACGAAAAAAGTAAAATTAAACTGAAGGTAACTTTTAAAAATTATATTTGAATTATTGTTGTAGTATGAGGAGGCAAACAGGAGGTAGAGAAGAGCGAAAAAATGGATCGCAAAGATCATATATGAAAGCTATGACCCCGGTGAACATTTCAAATGCCTTCAGAAAATGTGGTATATTTCCCTTAGATCTGGTATATTTCCCTTAGATCCTTTAATCTGATCATTAAACAAAATTTGTAGGAAATATGCAAAATTATAGTATTAGCGATTAAACTTTAGTAAATTTTCTAACTTATGGTATAATTTAAGCTATAATAATCGCTTTAGGATAAGAGTTATATCTCATCAAACTTTTTGTGGTTCATTGTTGGCACTCCCACCCTACTGATGGGTTGAAGATATTTTTATTCATCTTAAATGAGACGAAATACACTTAACATGACTAAACATGTGTATAAATACTATAAATATTAAATATACACTAAGAGATTCCGATTGCCGCGGTCCCACATGTGACCAATAGGCTTGCGACTTGTATGTTACAAATATGTGCTTCTAGCGTATTACTTTCACTTTTGATTTAATATAACTGCGATCTTTATTCTCAGAGGCAAAATACTACTGCATTTGAAGGTAACATAAATCATTGTTTGAACCCTCTGTATGTTACTATCTGATTTTATATGAACTATGAAGATTTAGAGTTTTCTATCATTAATTCCATAGGAACAGTGTATTTTCCGGGATAAGGGACATTCACCTATGTTGCTTTTCCAGTTCGTAATGTGTGTTCAAAATCAATTGTGTACTTTTTTGCGTGTTAAACGATTTTTTTTTTTAAATAAGTACATCAATTAATTAAAAAAACAATTTAATTGTTACTTTTTAAGATCAATATTGCTAAAAAGAAAGCGACCCTAATTTCCGTGATACAAACAGATCAGTTTAAACTGTTTAAATGTGGTTTTAATATTGGTTTTTAAACCAAATACTCAAAGTGAAATCATTCGGTATTGTGAAAGTGACGAGACCGGTCGCTTTGCGCTTGGAAAGGTTTCTTAGATTCTACCCGACTTTTTTTTATCAGATACGGTAAGTTTTTTAATTTAAACACTTATTCTAAAACAAGACTGCCTGCCATAATTGAAAAAATATATTGTTACCTACGTAGGTAGGTAACAATATATTTTATGGTTAAACTAAATTCCTTATAACAGAGATACACATCACAAATAAAATAGATTCTTGTAAAAAAAAAACATGTTTTTATAGTTTATTCTTACTATTCTCTAATAGCAATGTTAGGTATATTTGTTTGTAGATACTTGTTTAATTCATATTAAATTTACAATTATTATGAACATGTGTTCATTATCTATGTAAATACAAAACATTTATTAATATAAAGCATTGTTAGAAGTTATTAAGATTTCCGCATTATAATGGAATATTAAACATTGATGTAAAGATCATCGCACACTATATGGATTGATTGATCAACGCCAAGTTGGTTGAGTGTCAGCCCGCATCGCCTGTATATAACTCAATATTGAAGGCTAAAATACACTAAATAAGTATACGCACAAATTTATTTTTAATGAGTTGTATTTGGAATTAATGTTACTTGACAAAAGTTTGATGTAAAAAGAATGTGGCGCCTTTTTATATGTCAATGAATGGTTTTGGTTTCAGGGAGGATTATTTAACAAGCTCAAGTTTATACATTTAATTTTCGAGTTAGTCGATTCCTTCCCATGTGCGATGACCCTAACTTAAATTTTTTTATTAAGGACTTCATCTTATAGCAATAATACTGGACATGAATAACTAATATATTGTTCAATATATTATTTGTTTCTTAATAGTCAGGTCATTTGATTGGGAGAGATAAGATGGATCGTTGGTTTGGGAAGACTGCTGTGGTTACCGGGGCTAGTTCTGGTATCGGGGCAGCTGTCGCGGTGTCTCTTGCTGACCATGGGCTCAGTGTCATTGGCCTAGCTCGCAGAGACCATCTAGTTCATGTAAGTGAGATCATTTCTTCTTACATGCAATACTAAGTATTAAATTGAAGACCTGGGTGAAATCTTTTGTCTGTCCGATATTGGTTGGGGCAAACAATTTGATTTACCTTCGATCTTAGAAAAAATCGAAAATAATCCACCAATTCGGACTGTAGCAGTTTTGTTTAGCATATTTTTACTAAAATTGGAAAGAAATGCTTATTACCTAGCATTCGTATTATTAGCTGTTAATTTGTAATATATTTCCTTATTCTAGGAATTAAATACAAAAGTTACCGGTAAAGGTAAAATTTATTCAAGACAATGCGATATTGGTAACTCCGAAGAAGTCGCCTCAGCCTTTCAGTGGATAGATGAGAATCACGGCGGCACAGACATACTCATAAATAACGCTGGGATTTTTAAACCTGGAAGAATTACAGGTGACAAATTAAATATTAATAATAATAATATCAGGACAAATTACACACATTCATCTAACCCCTAAGTAAGCAAATTATTTGCTTGCGTTAAGGGTGTTAGATAACGATACAAATGCATAGAAATACACATAAATACAGCGAATATATTAAATAAACGACCAAACCCAAAAATACAAACATCTATGCTCATCACATACCTACATGCCTGTCCCTGTCGGTAATCGAACCCGAGCTCCGTTGCGCCGTTATACGCTAGGCGTCTGCGCTAACCACTCGACCAGTTAATATTGTTTCATTTATATTAGTAAATATTTCATTATACCATTATTCACTATATAAAAATAATAAATATTCTTTATTGCACACCAATAAATAGAAAATACAAAGTTATTATAATAAACAAAAAAAACACATTATAGTGAGACAGAAAAGAGGCCCTTATCATTGAATAGAGTGTGATGCAGGTAAAGTATGGTAATATAAGTAAAAGAAATTACAATCGTTCGTTTTGTGACACACCATCAGCGTAGAACAGAATCACTTAGAACGTAATTTAATTTTAAAATAAATAAATTTTAATATGAAATAAAATAAAAATTTAAGAGGCAGTAAGGCCTCTTTAGGTACATCCTCCGCTGCGACAACATACCTCTATAGGTATAGGCATAATAACATATTTCTACTAAAACATATAAACTGCACTTAACAAATACACCTGCCTGAGTCGAAATTACTGTTAGATCATCTAGATCAGGCCTCTGTGATTCAACATTCTTTATAATTCCAGATGTAGGTGATATGACTTTGAGCGAGGCCTCGTTGCTCTCGGTCCTCGACGTAAACTTCAAGGGCTTGGTTCTCTGCACGCGTCACGCCGTTGCCTCTATGAAGAAGAGAAGCTTTGATGGACATATAGTCAATGTCTCCAGGTTATTATTATATATATTATAAAAATGTATTTAAGTTGGCACAAAACGATCAGCAATGTCTTTCAATCATCAATCTTTCTTCCTATATTTATTTACATTTAAATAAGCATAACATGGCTATACATATCACATATATTTAGATATTTTCAAGCACTTTTGCACATTAAACTAAATTGATAATCTATGGGTTATGTAAATTTGAATGTATTTATTTAAAACGCGGGACGAAAAGACCCACAAACATTTTAAACATACAGCCAATACAATGTTTGAAAATATCTTTAAACATGTATAGCCATGTTAAGCTTATTTAAATTTATATAAATATAGAATAAAAAACAAACCGATACGTCCGGGAAACCGTCCCGTACCCAGTAGTCGCGGGTTCGAATCCCTGCCCGTATCGGTTTATTTTTCATTCTATATTTATATAAATTCAGCCAATACAATATAACTCATCCTCTCCCAGTCTGGCAGGTCACTACATCCCGTTCAGTTCGTACTTCAACGTTTACTCCAGCACCAAACACGCCGTCAATGCTTTCTCATCTGCACTTCTCAACGAGCTTGCCGATCTTGGCAGCAAGATTAAAGTTACGGTAAGTATTAAATTGAAGACCCTAGCTGGAGGAATACTGACCTGGTGATTATGACATTCAATGTACTGACGTCGTTAATGCAATCATTTTTATATTGTACTCTTTTTCATAATTTAGATATGTTCAAATATATTGTCAAAGTTTGATAGAATTAAAATGTATTTTTAGTAGTAGTTAGTAGTATTTTTTTGTGGACGAGAATAAAAATTGTCTAAGGTTGTTGCTCAATCACGCGGCCTACCGCTCCATTCTTATATTCTCTTATATTGTGTAATATATTAACAGAATTTTTCCCCCGGACTCGTCCGCACGGAGCTAACCGTGAACCACCCCGGGGACGCCCCTATGTTGGAACCCGCTGAAGTAGCGGACGCTATTGTGTACGTCCTCTCTACACCACCCAATGTTAATGTAAGTGTAATGAGAAATTGTGGTTGTATTTAATACAAAAAAATATTAAGAGGTAAAATAATTGTCGCTTAAAACATGAAAACGACAAAACGTAAATATGTATTGTCGCTATACTACACTAGCGGCACGCCATGATGGCTGTTTTGACGTTTTATAATAGTGATGTGAAATGTCAATTTAATCTCGAAAAAAAAAACAACAAATCTATAACTTTTGTTGCAAGTAGTACCAGATATAAAAAAGTTTTTTCTATTTATTTAATTATTTTTAATGGCCGTTGGAAGGGTTACCTGATTAAAAGGGTTTATAAAACAAAAATATAAGTGTTTACTTTATATATTGAACGAACTGAATATTCTAATGAAAATAAATATACATAAATACTTTATATGTACACAAGAAACCTATGAATACAAAAAAATACCAAAAAAACCTTGAAAAAATAAAAAAATAATATTCGCGGGACCTTAATATATATGTATAGTTTAGAAATCGAATGACATTCGATAAAATTTATAAATCTCTATTCATCACTATCGTCAATAAAGTACCGCAATTCTTTCCTTCAAAGTCGTTATCAATTAATACGAAACTTTATGAGTGGACAAATGTCAAAACGGCCATCATAGCGTACCGCTACCTTAGATACTATCCAAAAGTTATAAATCCTTTATAACTTGTCAATGTCAACTTAAATATAAGATTTTTTTTAATATTTTTAAAACAATTCGTGCTAAATCGTGTATTTATTTAAAAAAATAATTCCAATATATTATGTTTCCAGATCTTCGAATTGGGGTTGACGTCGGCGGGAGAGAAACGAATTTAAAAATCGTATATACATTTATTAACATTCAACCGAAGGATGCCGAGGCGGAGGATGAGAAGATGGAGGATGAGGAGAGGCTCACCACGGACGATGTGAACTGCAGCAGCGCGCGGAGTATGTCCAGCTTCAGCGTCCACAGAGGAGACACGCCCGACGATGGAGTAGTCTGGGAAGCAGCAGAATATTACAATAGTCTATGTTTATTTTGGTTATTTTAAATTGGGTGATATGTACCTACTGTATAGGGCAAATACTTGAATAGTTAGGTAGAATGTAAAATTCATCGAAACGAGGACTGTTACGATAGCTCAGTCGCCAGAAAGGCGGCGCGCTATTCCAGAAACAGTGGGTTTGAGATGTGCTCGTTTTGATGATTTTTCATTTATTAAATATATTCTAAAGATATGTTGTTTGTTACAATAAAATAATTTTAATCCCACTTGTTTTATTTCTTACGTAAATGTGGTAATCAATATAAAATAAAACAATGTGATGTAACCAGGCATGATGCATCATTAAGATTTTATTGCAATTGGCGTAATAACAAACCTTGTACCTGATATATATAGTAAACAATGTAATATTTATTAATAATGCTTATAATAATGCTTTTCCGGTTTGGTTGCTTATTAAATATATTTGTTTATTAAATATAAATCGTTTATTAAATATAATTATCGTTGTCTAACAGCCTTAACACAGGCAAATAATTTGCTTACTTATGGGGTTAGATCAATGTGTGTAATTTGTTCTGGAATATTATTATTATTAATATAATAAACGCTTTAATAGAATATTAAACTCGAACAATAATCAAAGAAACTCTTTGTTTGCTTCTCTCTCCCGATAGTTTTTTTTAGACTTTTGATATCTTAAAGAGAGCTTTGTCTACGTTACTCACAACTGAGTTGCTTTTAGCAATATTCAACAGTCCTTGTTCTTATTTAACCAATCTGATCTGGATAAACGAAGACAACCAATGCGCTCGAATGTGCATCGAACCCGTCTCAAACACGAAACATAATCTAATAAATTATACTTTATTTACACATGAACACCAAAACATTTATAAATTATCCCCGGTCAATCTCCGTCGATGGGGGGCGGAGCTGCCTCCAGACATGTCTCCGAGTAGACCTGCGAGAAGGCTCACGAAGAACCCTACGGAGTCTTTGGGTGGTACCCTGCCTTCCTCCTCAGAACTAGCGTCTGGGTCTAACGCCTGAAACATAGCGTCATATATATTTTTAGTAAACGTTTACAAGATAAATTGCATAAATTAAATAAAAAAAGAGTTTTACTCACCGCACTTGTACCTTTTATCAATTTCGACAAAAATGTACCGAAAAATTTTCCATTATTTTTCTGCAAGAAATAGAAATATATATTCATATTTTTATTATAATATATACTTAATTTAACATAAGGTACAGACTACAGCACGAATACGTACAGAGCCTCCACCGGTGATTGTGTCTAGAGACGTCAACAAATAGCTTGCTATCACCGCCCCCGGATTCTCTTCTCCTTCTGACTGTTTAAAGGTCAATAATACTATTATTGAAGTTTTCTATCAAACCTACCAAACAATTATTTATTACGTACCAATAAACCCACAAAAAGTCCAATCCCAGAAGCTATAAGACTATTTAAATCGATTCCATCTCCCTGAAATAAAACTTTGCTATAATACAAAGAAGATATAGATGTTCAAACCATTATTCATCAGTCATTATTTACACTAAGATTGGCAACTATTCCACTTATAGTTGCTAAAAGAGATCCCAAATCAGATTGTCCATCCTCCTGCGAAAATAAAAATCTATATTACTTCTTAATATTATTTTAAATTATGCAATCTCTTCCGAATATGTATGCGTGTGCAAACGATAGCAAGGTCATTATCAATTTAAAGAGATCAGATATACATATATAGAATATTTTATAATAAACTTCCTTAAAGTGTACTCACTCCACCGCTCAGTCCGGCAAGGAGACCCAGGAGTCCACCTCCCTGTCCATCTCCGCCCGGAGGCTCGTCGTACTCTTCTTCAGATTCTACATTAGAATCAGAGTCTTCCTCCATCTCATTTTCCTTTTCTTCACTTGTATCGTCTGATTCATCTGATTCGCTATTAATATCCTCTATTTCTTGTTTTGAATAAGGTTTTGGATAATCAACATCTATCTTGTTGTCTGATATGTCACGTTTGATTATTTTTCTTGGTTTATTAATTTTGATAAACTCTTTTATTACTTTGTGAACAAGTTCTTGAAGTTTCTGGAAAAACTTTTAATTTATTTTGATTCTTACAAATATATGGATTTAGAAAGTCAAAAAAATTCTATATATATTTATTATTTTTACTTACCTTCAGTGTTCAGAATCGAAATAAGCGGTGCGGATGTCACTCGAAAGAATAAAGATCACACGTGGAGATTATAAAAGAAAGTGCATAGAAGAACACAAAAACACACGTGATAATTAGAAACTGCTGGCTGTGATCAGATACCAAAGAGGTATTGATATTTTGTCATCATAATGTGTATTAACACGGTATAGATGATTCCAGGCCTATTTACTTTAAGCGATTTTTTTTGCGAAATGGAGTTATATAATCGATATTTTTTTAATCCGATTATATCCACTTATAAATAATTTGCTTAGGTCTAGAACCGTCGATTTATAAAGCGTGAGCAAGAATGTATAGGTAGTGGCAATTTATAATATCCCATTGATCATAATAAATGCAACTTGTAAAAAATAATTAAACTCACATTAGAACTACTCGATCCTGGTAGGAAAGCTCCGAGGAGACTAAATAAACTGGAGATGCTGCTACCACCACCGGAGGGTGCTTGGGTTTCAAAGCTGTCGTCGTCATCGTTGTAGGGCTCCGGCGGAATTGCTTCACTGTTTTCACTGATAGTTACACCATTTGATTTGGCAGTGGTAGTAGCCTAGAAATAAAATATTGTATATATTGACTAGGAAATTCCGTAAGCTGACAATCATTTTAAATACGCTTATTAATAGATCACATTAATATTCATAACAAAAATTTATGTTGTGATCTAATAAAAAAAAGTTGATCTTTGTAAGGTAGAGTAAGGTTGCTCATTAGACAGTAGGTACATCTACCTATCATTTGTAAGTAGGTATTTGTAGGCTGTTATGGCAACTAACTACTATAACATCTAACTTCATATAATTTCGCTTTCATGATTTTTATGATATCTTTAAAGATAAAATAATAAAAAAGTATCGTGAAATATGTAATTTAAATGTAAAATTGTTTACAATACAAGGTCTTTGCTCTGATTCATATGTAGGATATAACATGACTATTGAGTTTTAAATGCAAGTTTTTTGATTCTGGAATGCAAAAAGATTATTTTATACCCATTATGCTGTTAGTAAAACCAGTAATTTTTCTCAATTTTAAACTTTACTTTTGTTAGATTTTTAATTTGATTAAAAAATATATCTAAGAAAAATGTAATAACTGGCTTACACACTGCCATATGTATTATTTCAAATATAGTGTAGTTAATACAATGAATTATTATTAAAATGTTGTTCATAATATATAATTAAAAATAATTCTGTCAAAATACCCACGTGGATTATTAAACGAAAAGCTGTTACTGACAAAATAAGCTCAGGGCCAAGGAGTCTTATTAAATGTTGTAGATCAAGAATATACATATCATTGTAATCTTGTTTTCTTCCAAGTAAGCATTTCGCATGTCATATAAAACTAATAATCTGTTTGAATAATTAACAGTGTAGGCCCAAGATAGTATTTGGATGAAGCAAAATCTATAGCACCCCTTTGACCTAGCATAAATATTTTTGATCTTGCCATAAATATTGTATCAAAGAAAACATATTTTTTTATATTGCAAATAACAATAATAATAATAATACAGGACAAGTTAGGTTGTACAATGTATTGGCGCTAAAATGAAAAAACACAATGAACAATCGTATAAAAATAAGAGATTCTAAATTCAAATGTAATATTTTCTTATTTTTAATTGTGACAGTATTTATGGCCAGACTAGGTATATTTGCCACTGTGGCACCCTTTAGGATAATACCCGGACCGGGATTTTCGTTCGTCATATGACAGCCTAAGTTACATTTATATTTACGTAGAAGAACTCTTTCCATTGATTCTCATTGTGATAATTAGTATTACAACTGAATATAACTGTAACAATTGTTGTTGTTGGGGTATTTGTATAGTCATACACATAACCTAATTGATTTGATTTGGTTTTTAGATATGTGGGAATATTGAACATTCCAGAATTACAAACTTGAACTCTCCACTCTGACTAAGCTTTCAATGCAGTAGGATTTAAAATGTATTTTAATTCTATGTTGTAGGTAAGAGTCTGTCCTTAAAATCCTGTCCTAAGTCATTTCATTCTATCCGTTAAATAGAGATTGATATTTTGTGCAAAAAAGAAAATAAAAAATAACACAGGTCCATCTGGGTAGCCTAGACCAAAGTCGATAAAAATTTATATCAACATAGCACTCTTCGCATTTTTTAAGCATTTATTTAGAATTTATGTTTATTATTAGTACTTTATGTTGTGTGTATCTGAGGTTGAAATAGTAAACGTTATACTAGGAAATGAACGGGGTTCTTTCGACTAGTTTATTTTTAGTAATGAACCAAAACAACTATCACCTTCACGAGATTAATAAGCTTATAAGATTCCTACTATCAGAGCATTCATATCGTTCATCGGAAACATCTTTTTACGTAAACTCTAGAAAATTCTGAAAATAAAAACGATTTCACCCTACTACCATTTCCATTTTTATTGTTCTTTAGGTCTCGATGACAGAAATTAAATTAGATGCCTTGATAGTATAGTAGTTAGTGATTCTGACTGCTGAACCAAAAGTTGTGGGTTCGATTCTCATGGGACAAATCATTGTGTGTACTGTGTGTTAGTGATTAATATAATTTCTATTACAGGGTTGCTTGATTTTTGTATAAAATGAAATTGATATTAATACCTGTTTATGGTAGAGTGTTGTTTTATAGATGGCAATATTATTTTTCCAAATCTGACTTGTAGTTTAAGAGATAAAAAAACAAAACAAACTCAGGTACTTTTAAAATATAGATAAGTGAATAAAGAAGCTGGAATAAGGATTGTACTCCACTAGGAAATGATAATTGCACTTCTAAAGACTGTATGTTGTTGGTGAATGAACTGGTTATATTTACGTCAAGATTTTAAACCAGATAGCTTATATAATTACATGCATTCCAAGGTTTTGAAATACATTTTAAAATTAAAATAAGGCAACACAATTTGTCAATGATTTTCCTTTTAAATGTTTTTTTTTTTAAAACACGATACTATTTAAGTTTTTAAAGATGACTCAAATTGAAATAATTTTGAGGTATAATAAAAATTAATTTTGATGAATATTAAACTACTTAATATTTTAATAATAAGATTATTTAAATACTTACTTGATAGTCTGTAGTCTGTCGTTTCGGACGTACGTCCGCCGGCAAGCAGAAGACATTTGCCAAAATTGATAACGCCAATATCACACTGATAACGCTTTTTCGACCCATATCTCTGGTGAATAACATTCAGAACTATTCAAATATAATTATTTTATTTAATATATAACAATTCTAATGAGTTATTTCATTAATTTCGCACTTTTTTTAATTCTTTCAAGTAGTTAACGATCATTACTGTTTAAAATTTCCCAATGACTAGATGTTAGTAGTTCAATTATTGTACGCTGATTGGTCCAGCGCTACCCGCAAGGTATATCTTATACAGCTTAAGTTCCTATTAGATTTACGCAATTATTACATATACAGGGTGTTACAACTTATAACGCAGACCGCAGTACTAACATGTTACACATTTTTATATTTTTATTTATTATTAACATTTTTAAGTTTGATGATTTATAACCAAATACTATTAATTTACGTCATTACGTCTATCAATTAGGAAAATGAATGTGGGAATCGAAAAATTTGTCGAAAAAACGTAGGTATTTGTTGCTAATTATTGTCTCTTAATTAACTAATTAGTTAATTAGTAAAACCATTTTGATTTCAAAATAATATAAATGAACAACACAGCCTGTATACGTGGGTGGATGTTGAAGGTCCCGGAATATCGGCGGTCCGGAGGTCAGAAATATGTCTTTAGTTGCGCTACTGAGGTTGCAAACTTGTCGCTAATGTGGTGCCAACATATTATTGACTTGACAGTTCCACCTTTATTACATAGTTATATCCGTTTCCTTTGTTTGCACATTTTTATGTATTTATTTTAGTGGAAGTCGTTTTTCAAACAAACGTCAGTTATTGCAACGTCAAAAATGAAACGTATGTGAAAATAAACAAAGCCTTATAAAATAAAGTTTTAAGTATTTCCTCCGTGGTTTTAAGTGATATTTTATATTATTTACAATGTTATTGAAGTTACCTAAACAATTCAACGAATCTAACAATCAATTCAACAAATTTTATTGATTGATAGATTGATAATAAATAATTAAGCAATATTAAAATATTATTATAAATAAAAATACATAACATGTGAAAACACAATTGATATTTAATAAAATATTAATATATTTTAATTTTAAAAATTACTTACATATACAATTATAATCACAAATAATAATTATGTAACACAGCCATTCGACGTGGTCTTAAAAGTAATATTATAAAGTGAAACATTGCTACGGGCGTTTAGACCTCAAGGCTCAAGGTCGTCATATTAAGAGTATTAAAGACCGCAGGCGCACTGTTTTTATCTTTAGGTAAGTACCGATATGTATAAGGTTTCGTGTGACCAAGTAAGCCTTAAGGTTATATTCATTTCTTTGAGACAAATGTTCAGATCTACTCATATGCAAGAACCCAATTGACGTAAGTCACACATCACACATGTTAATAGTAATAATTTGGAACAATGTGTTGGAACAGTGACAAAAACTAAAAATCTTAATATGTTCAAGTTATTTGCTAATTGTTATCCGAAATAAAAAGCAGTTTATATGTGTATATCAATATTTAAAATTTAAAAGTAAGTCAAATTTCTTTTTGTCTTTGCCTCTGAGTCTGTTCTTTTATCTCTTTCTTACAGGACCTGTCCACTTCGTTATGCTTTTTCCCAACCGCTCATCTGGATAGCGAGCAACGTATCGAATGGACAGGAGACCCTTTTGCACTTCAAGCGGTATGCATGTGTTAGTGCGTCCATCATGTTAGTTTTAATTCTAATGGTTCTACTATTTAGTATCTATGTGCGTGATGCCAAGAATACTTCTCCATAGCTCATTGGGTTGAGCGAATTTTTAAGACATTCCTTTTGGTAAAGATCCAGGTTTGGGCTTCGTATAACAAGCTGGATAGATATTTGAATTCTTTACTTTTTTCCTGAGTTTTAGTGACAATTCTGATTTTAATAATTTTTTGTAGCTCGAATATTTTTTCCAGGTCATGTTTATTTGTCTATCTAATTCTTCTTTGTGTATTGTTTTTTTTAAATAATATTTGTTGTCCACGATAAATATAGTTCTCTACATATTCAATAGGACTATGGTTTATTAATATTAGATTTTTCGTGTCGTTGATGGATATTTTAGTCTTGTAAGTGGCAAAGTATAATTAAATTAAATTAAATTAAATTAAATTAAATTAAATTAAATTAAATTAAATTAAATTAAATTAAATTAAATTAAATTAAATTAAATTAAATTAAATTAAATTAAATTAAATTAAATTAAATTAAATTAAATTAAATTAAATTAAATTAAATTAAATTAAATTAAATTAAATTAAATTAAATTAAATTAAATTAAATTAAATTAAATTAAATTAAATTAAATTAAATTAAATTAAATTAAATTAAATTAAATTAAATTAAATTAAATTAAATTAAATTAAATTAAATTAAATTAAATTAAATTAAATTAAATTAAATTAAATTAAATTAAATTAAATTAAATTAAATTAAATTAAATTAAATTAAATTAAATTAAATTAAATTAAATTAAATTAAATTAAATTAAATTAAATTAAATTAAATTAAATTAAATTAAATTAAATTAAATTAAATTAAATTAAATTAAATTAAATTAAATTAAATTAAATTAAATTAAATTAAATTAAATTAAATTAAATTAAATTAAATTAAATTAAATTAAATTAAATTAAATTAAATTAAATTAAATTAAATTAAATTAAATTAAATTAAATTAAATTAAATTAAATTAAATTAAATTAAATTAAATTAAATTAAATTAAATTAAATTAAATTAAATTAAATTAAATTAAATTAAATTAAATTAAATTAAATTAAATTAAATTAAATTAAATTAAATTAAATTAAATTAAATTATTAATTTTGTCAGCATTTGCTACAACTCTTTTGATGTCTATATCTAATATTTTTTCCAGGTCATGTTTATTCGTCTATCTAATTCTTCCTTGTGTCTTGTTTTTTTTAAATAATATTTGTTGTCCAAGATAAATATAGTTCTCTACATATTCAATAGGAGTATGGTTTATTAATATTAGATTTTTCGTGTCGTTGATGGAAATTTTAGTCTTGTAAGTGGCAACGCATAATGTAATTATACTTAATTACATCAAATAATAATTTTGTCAGCAGTTGCTCCAGCTCTTTTGATGGCTATATCGTCTGCAAATCTAAGGTAATTAAGATACTTTAACAATATTCCTTTTATACTCCAGTCTAGGTCCTTTATTATATTTTGTAAGACAGCTATGAAAATCTTTGATGACAGAGGGTCCCCTTGGTTTACCCTTCTGCTGATATTAAATTCTGGGTCTAGTCTATCTAATATTACGCGGCTTGTGTTTTTTCTGTGGATATATATTTTATGATATAGATGTATTTATTTGGAAAATTCTAAAATTTATTTGATGAAAGATAGAGTAAAACTCTTTAGAATAATCTACATCTGCATATGTACGTATGTAACAACATATGCATATGTACGTATGAAACAACATAACATATGTACGTATGAAACAACATAACATAACACATAATAACAAAACCTGTCTATTACTGTTATACTCAGCCCTCAGGTATATGTTATGTTCTCACCCACCGCAATTTTTTTTGCACCAACACTCTTTGAGTACTGTTGCTAATGAGTTTGTTGTTGTTGTTGTTTTTGTCAAACCATCAGTGTGTCTCTTAGTATCATGTACTCGGTTCTTAGTGATAACTTTGACACTAATTTCCTTTAAAATAATCCTAAAAGTGTTTTAACTCTACATTCGTACGTTCACCGAACTAACCACATCGCTACAACTTGAAATATTATTTTAAGAGAAATCGTCTCTTTTTTTTCCACTTCAACCAAAATCATATAAATATATTGTAGTCATCGAAAATCGAATTCGGGATCTATCAGTTCAAAGGCATTCACACCGCAGCGCCCTTATGAATCCTACGAATATAGTTTTTTTAAAAGCTAATGAGCTAGTATGCAAGGTTATTTTAATTAGTTGACCACCTCTTGCAGGCAACCTCTCTACATCAATCCCAACATTTGTTCTACAACTTTTTACAAATCTTAATAAACAACAACACAAAAAAAACAAAACAATAAAAATGTTCCTCCTTCTTCTTCTCCTTCTTTTCCTTATTACTCTGTATTTTGTAAGAAGTACTTCAAAGGTTAACGCTCGGACGCCATACCGACGCTCAGAGTTAATGCCAGTTCAGACAACAAATAAATTTTGTATGGGAAAATGTAATTTTAAAAACTATTAATTTTAAAAAGTCGTAAAACAAATGTGGTTGGGATTGATGTAAAGAGGCTGCCTGCAAGAAGTGGTCAACTAATCAAAAATAATCCTGTATATGTCTATAGTTATATTTATATCTGATGCTTAGTAATAGCATAAATCAACGAAAATTTAAAAATAAAGGATTCATTAGATAGTATACATTTCCATGAGGTACCTAATGAAACAACACACAGAGTATACACATTTATTAACACATCATAAATCACAACAGTCATTTATCATTCGACTAACAGTGGCCAGTTTTGTGTGGTCAGTCAGTGCCGACGGATGCGTCTCTTCGCGCGGGTCGCAGGCGCTCCAAAAGCGGAAGCGCCACCGCTGCCAGCGCTCGCCACGCCGGCGCCGGGGCACCCTCCTCGAAGCCCAGGTCGGAGCCCGGCCGCCTGCGTTCAAACCTCAGTAACCACTCACAAATATGACTTCACGCAACCATAGATAGCTTTAACAAGCTTTAACATATCTATATGTAGAGTGCTCTACATATAGATATGTTAAAGCTTATATTAGCCCTGACAACTACAGATTACCTTTCCCCTTCGTCGTCATACTCTTCTTCTAAATACAAGTTATCTTCCACGCTGTACGCTCCTGTCAGTTTTGATTCCAGGTAATCCTCGTTAGTTTCGCTGTGAAACCTGTTGTCGTCTAACGCGTATGTTACCTGTATTGTAATTTGTATTTAGGTAATTATAATAATAGGTATATCTAAGCATAGTAGCCAGAGGTTAAGTGTCAGAATTAAATATAGATAATATATTACGTATATGACTGTTATTTTGTAGATTTTACTTTGCATTTTGAATTTAAAAACACAACTTTGTTACTTCGAATTACTGATATAAAATTGAATGTATTTTAAATGTACCAAATGTATGTATGTATTTATATTACAACTTATTCGAGATTTCAATAATTTTTTAAACACATTCTGCTACGTCAAAAAACACCACACACAAATATCTATTTTATTTACAGCACGCGATTCCGCAAATGAACTCGCAAATTTTCTGTCATAATAATACAACAGATTATGTATATGAAAAGTAATTAAATTAAAACTTTATCGTTATTAAAATGTTATATTACAGCATACATCATTATATTATAGATGGAGATTAATAATTCAATGAAAATATGCAGCTATAAAGAAAGTAAAATATTAACGATAACAATGAGATATCAGCGATGACTAATGAGGACAAAAATAAAATATTATTTATTGATATGACAAAAGAACAAATATTATATATTTCTTTTTTTAAGAATTATTAGAATGTAGTATACGAATTGGTTGTAATTAGAAAGAAAGTGTCGCGTTCAATATTTCACCTTATAAATGTATATTTATTTTTATCTTTTGGTAATTATTAATTAAACGGTCTTACATGGTTTTTCATTATTTCTGGATCACTGGCTCGACGATCTCCACATTTTGCTTCGGAAACTGGAAGCAGTGGATCGTCGTCTGAAACAAACATACATGTTATTTTTTTAGGATTTTTTGTTATACAAGCATTTTATATTTAGTGCCAGCGGCTCCAAATGTTCATGATAATCTAAACAATAATTAATATTATTTTTTACTTTTGTTATAACGCGCTCGCTATCCTATGTATATCCGTTCTTGGGAATTTAAGTACATATATACAATAATATTTTTCCAAATTTCATATCTATATAAAGGTTATAGTTTGAAAAGGTTTTAATTAATAGCGACACAACCTCCCATGGGTGTGATATTCGTTGTTAACTAAACTCTATTGGGAGAAAAGAATATTCTTAACAAATTTCCACTCTAGGTCTAACAGTTCTATAGTTGGAAATACAAGTTCTAATACTTAGTTGAAATAGGTCTAATAGTTGAAAATCTCTTATATATTGGATAATAATACATTATCACAAAACATGGGTCCAAATTAAATAAAACAGATTTCACTGTAAAAAATATTTATCCAAAATTCAAAAACAAATTTGACCCCGACGTGATTTGAACACGCAACCTTCTGATCTGGAGTCAGACGCGCTACCGTTGCGCCACGGAGTCAATTATCATTCCAGTCGAAATACACGGTTAATACCTATAATTTGACTAAATTGTATCAGTAGAGTAAGAATTATGAATCGATGTTGGAAATTATTGTCAAAATATATCAGCTTTAACCTAATATTGTAATGAGGAAAATGTACCCATTTCAATATCCAATATACAGCACACTATTTGATCCCTAAAAATAGCTACTAAAAGTCTATCAATCATATGAGAGCACTGGATCACTAACACCTTTTACAATACTATATTAGTACGCTAGTTGACCGAGTACTTAGAAAATAGTTTATTATAATGAAATGACTCAAGCAAGTGTAAATACTCAGTTATGTAATTACTTCATGTTTTGATATATTCTCAATTCTCATTTGTTCTTTGTTGCACTTAAAATTTAACTCTAAATGTGACCCTTTATTTACACATTTTGAAGTAAGACTTTGTGGTAACGGTAAGCAAAATATAGACAGGATGTGAGGAAAAAATCTGAGATTTACGTACCCGACAAGTTTAGGATGAATAGAATTCAAAACAGGTTTAATTGATGCATTTATTAATTACTTGGGCAGTTACATCTAAGTGACGTTCTATTTCTAGTGTCCGTTAATCAATCCAAAGTAATCACTGTGGAATATAAATAATGAAAAATGTTGTAATATAGGATTGCCTTTAAAAAAATTCTATCCGATTAGTTACTACATAAGACACTACATAAAATGCGAATGTTATTTACGTCATACATGTCATAAAATATTTACATCAATGAGTATTGTATAAAATATTGTGTCCCGTATATGTTCTATATGACTTTACATTTTTTTTATAGGCTAATGTAGCTACGAGCAGACAGTCTATCGAATGGTTAATGGTGCCGTCACCCATAGATATCTACAAAGTTCAAGATATGTTACTGGGTATATGCCATCCATATATTGCGGACAGATAGAAGATGCTAGAATATAAGCAGAGGAATGGACGGGTGAGGGCATCCGACTCTTTCACTCTCTGTTCAAAAGGTATGACCTAAGGGTAAGCTTTGTGTGCGTAAGGTATAGCCATGCGAGTCTCAGAGAGTAGTAAATTGATAGCGCTACTAATAGCGCTCATCGAACCAACGACTAATCGTTCAGAAAACATAGTCCAAATTTAAAGCTTCGTCACAAAAACATTGTCCAAATTTTTCTTAAGTAGAACAAAACGGCAGCGTAATATCCAGCTACCCTCACCCATGAACACTGCGAGTGCGGCGGCGACGCGACGGGCATCCTGCGCGTCCAACGGCCGGTGTGTGTGTGCGTTCCACAGGGCTCGCGCAAGTAGCGCGGCGGCGGATACGTCATGCGCCTGTGCCGCAGCACTCAGTGCGAGCGCCGCCGCCGCGCCACCAGCCGCCCCGCCAGCACCACCACCCGCGCCGCACACGTTCACCAACAAACCAGCTGCTGCGCTGCGCACCTCTGCGTCCTCTGTGGATTCAGTGATACTACAATATTGGACTTAAATAATAATAAATATTTAACAACCACCTCGCGTCGTCTCCCGTCATTGTCGCGTCTTCGTCTCACCCCGTTCTCTGTCTGACTACCTAAGCTTTACCGTGCGTATAGTATGGCGGCAGAGCATCCAGCACGCCATGCAGCACGGCCGCCCGCGCCGCGCGCTCGCAGCGAGTGAGGTTGCCGAGCGCACGCAGCGCCTCCAGCGACGCAGGGCGACCCGCGAGCAGACAGGTACATGTGGCTAGGAAGGTGTTTATAACTGGTTGGAGACCATGTTCTTGGTTTATTTTTGTGGTATATCTGATGTTCCATTTGAGAATTAAATTTCTGCTCGAGAAGATATAGTATTGTGAAATGTTAACCTACTGTTTGAGAGCACCATCTCTATCTACCTTTAACCAGTTGTTCTAAGATTATAAAGTTTGACGTGGAAGTAGAAGGGTCGAAGTAAAAGGTGATATTGTTGATAGTAGCCAGCGCAGCCACAGCTAGCTCCTCGCTACGCTCGAGCCAGGACGTCTCTTCTTTCTCCGTTACTTTCGTCTGAAATGATTTACGTAGATAGTCTATATTTTTAAATAAGTCTTAATGTGCTCTAACATGATAACTGTTTGTATAATATTAAGAAATAAATAAAAAAGCATTTTGATTGTGTTCGAACATGATCGAGAAAGGATAATATTTCTTCTTATTATTTTAACAAATTTAGTAAAGTCTTTGTCTTTTTCATTATCAAATGTTTTCATCATCATCATAGTCTTTTTTCTCTTTTATATGAGATCAGCACAACATGTTCTTCTCTTATATTTCCTACTATCAGCCATCATCGCAACCAACCACCCCTTTTTTAACTCTGTTATCTTTCACACAATTCTTCCATCTCTTCTTTGGTCTACTTCGACCCACATATCCTTCCACACTCATAATCTATCACTTTGGTTGCCCAACACTCAGAATCATAAGCCACGACAAGTCTTACGACTGTTTTGTAAGGCATTTTAAGAGGCATCCGTGGGTCGCAAGTTGTTCCTGTGTTCTGTCGTCATTTCATCCATCCCGCGTTTATTCGATTTTGCAAGTCTCGGTCAATATTACCATCTTTTTGAATCAACGACCAGAGCTACCGAAAACCAGAGCAAATTCGAAGGTATAAACCTTATAAAGCAATAGAAGAAAAACTGGACGTGCCAGCGAAGTCACAAAAATGGTACTCCGTTTTGGTGCTGCTGATCTTTAGTCCGACACTCTCCAGTCTCTCCTGTCATTTTCCAGCTTTCTCTGGATCTTAGACACATCCTCTCCTACAACCACATTTTCATCGGTGGACGGCGAACAGTATGCACTAGAGTGCCTCCACCTGTATGTCTTATATCAATGCATCCATTACCAGGAGGAACAAATAAGGACTATTTATTTATTTATACACTTTATTGCATACCACATGAAAATACATATTATAGTTACAAAGGAAATGTAAACACAAAAAAAAAAGCACATGGGAAATACAAAGGGCGGTCTTATCGCCTAAAGGCAATTTCTTCCAGACAACCATCTTGTTAGGAGTTTAAAACAGCTAGTGCATATAGATAGGTGGCAAAAAATTATAAACACCATAATCATACAAACAAATAATTACACATTAATACATAAACATAATACACACATAATTTTATATAATATATATTAACTAATAAACTAAACAATACCAATAAAAATAAATAAATTGACAATACTTTGTAGAATATGAATTAGACACATAAGTAAAAAACATTATGATAACATTAAAAATAAGTCGTCTCAGCTTTCTTCTGATAAGTAAAGATTTTTAAAGGATTTTTTAAATATTAGCAAAGATTTCGATTTTCTTATAAATAGAGGCAGCGCGTTCCATAATTTTGTTGCATAGACTGTGAAGGAGTGTTCAAAAAATTTCGTATTATGAACTGGCATTCGTATTTTCAAAAATTGTGATGATCGTACATCTGTCGGAAGTCCAATGAACTTAAATCTCTCCTTTAGATATGAGGGAGTTTTTAGGTGAAATAATACACAGTATAGAAGAGAAAGAGCGTGTAAATCCCGGCGGCGGCGAATTGGAAGCCACTTGAGTTTTTGACGAAACTCAGAAATGTGGTCATATTTTCTTAAGCCAAATATGAACCGTAAGACTATAAAGCCGAAATCTAGTTTAAGCCTATAACCACATTTAATTTGTTAAAGTTACTCTGACTGAAACCAGACATTTGCTCTTTCATATATAGCTCGTACAAGTTGTAAGTATTTTCCAGGACTTCCTACTCTTTCATAACGCACCACAGAACCTTATCAGGCACCCTATCATATGCCTTTCCAGGTCAACAACATACGCAGGTTTTTGTGAGTTCGCCTGTAACTTTTACGTACTTGGCGCATTGCCATTATGGCGTCCGTTTTTTCCAATAAATCCAAAATTGATCTCTGATACCTCGCTCTCCTCTCTCATTCTACTTTCTATCACTTCCGCTCTCATTCTACTTTCTATCATTCCGCTCCGTGACATGAGCTATATTTCTTTATAGTTGTTACAGTTCTGTACATCACCTTCGTTATTAAAATCCATATGTGCACCAGTGAAGTATTGCTCCGTTCCTCTAGAATATCTCCTCTTGTAACAAATATCTTGTTAAAGAATAAACTTCCTTCCATCTACAACTCGTGACTTTTGTGTCTTCAAGAGAAGAGTGAATAAGTTTCTAGGTTAATGCGTCTTACCACCTAAGACTACATACCACTTATTATCAGGAGGAATGTAGTCAAGCAATTAATCTAGTTCTGTATAAAAAAAAACCTTGAACACTTTAGCTGGATTGCCATCTGGCCCAGCTGCCTTATCATACCATTTACAGCGATTTAAACCTCGTCCATGGTAATCGTTTCCACTAATGTCATATTTACTGGCGATCTAGCAAGAGCACCATTCCAATTACTCTCCTCATTCATCAACGTCTCAAAATATTCCTTTCAACGTTCTTTTATTTTCTTACGATTTGTCAAAACCATACCTTTTTCACATAATCTCAAACATCCTTAGCTACACATCTTATACAGGTATCAATTTCATTTCAACATTCAATCACAGATTTACCATCCATAATCTCTATAATTTCAGTAATTTTATGTATCATTTAGTTTTGGGTGGCTCTTGCTTTGGTTTGGCTCACTTGAACTATTAGTTTCACTTTCAACAAAACTAGTCTGTGTCTGGAGATTAGGACCTCACCTGGTATTTTTTACAGTTCGTAACAAAATTCAGCCTATTTCTCTTGATCAGGAAATAATCTTTTTGAGTTCTATAGACACCACCTTGGTACGTATTTAAAATCTGGTTCCGTCAAAAAATGCATTGGTTATTACAAAGTCGGAAGCTAAAGCCACTTGTAATAAATTTTCGCCACCCTGGTTTCGGTTTCCAAAATCCCACGCACCGTGTACTCTTTCATATTCCATTAATTATTTTTTTCACATGTTCATTAAAATCTCCACCAATTAATATTACTACCTCATCACTTAAAGTCTGCGGTGAATACACACTTTCAATATGCATAATTACATTTTCAAATAACCAACATCTGCCAATCTAACATTTTTTCTATTAGCTTCTACTACTCTCTAGCATTCTCACTCGTCGAGAAAAATGCAACTTTAATAGCCACGTTACGCCGATCCTCCGTGAAAGGGAGGTACCACCCCGGACGAGCTCGCTCATATAAGAGCTGCAGTCATCTGACCACAACAAGACTACCATTTATAATTACCAAATGTGGTAACTATGATAAAATATAACTAAATTACTTTTAGTCCTGCATTCTATAAAACTTAACATTATAATAGCAAATAAAACTTAAAAGTTTCTGCCAAGATGCACGTTCTACTGACCCCTCCGCCCCGTTCCGCCAGCTCGAGACAGTTCAGTAACGCTCGCACCGTCCTATGAGCGTGCGTGGCCAGCCCGCGCCCGGCCACCTCCTCCAGGCACAGGTTGGCGAGCACGCGGACTGTCTGATGTAAATTCTTCATTAGATAAAACTTAAAATTTTGTGCATTGTCATAGTTCTTCGGGATGAGCAAATTACAAGTTTCCTGGTTGGGTTGGGTATTAAAGTGTGTAGTTGGTTTACTAAAGATGCATCTCTTGTCTTGTATTACTGAATGGGACAACAAAAATACAATCAAGAAATGTAATTAACTTACCTTTATAAGTACGTCTTCGTTTGAACCATCGGATCCACCAAGATCAGAACCTGAAGTAAATATATAATTATCAAATAAGAGACAAAAACTTAAAAGTTTCTGAATTTAAAACTGTATCCTGCTCCGAAAATACGTTGAGGAAGCTTGCACAATGTAAAAATTTCGTCTTGACCTGACCTACTATGACCCGCTAGCGGGATATCAAGCGCCACACCCTTTATTTAATTGGAAACTAGATCTGTAACTACGTGTTTCCACTTAGTCGTGGACGTTTAAGTCTTCTGGGATCAGGCCCGAACCCTCATGGATTAGTGTAAGGATCATGGTCTTTACTAGTGTGCTGACCGATTCTTCTTACCTACTAAATGTAAATCCGGATCAGGGTCTCTGAGGTCGTTTTCATTCCTCTGCGTGTACAACTCAAGTACAGTCAGCAGAACATCCACACTTCCTTCTTCGTTGTATATCTATGGATATTAAACACTTTAGTCTTAATACATATTTTATATCAACGTGACATCAGACTAACTTTTAGCATTGTCTAGTTTTAAACAAGAATTTACTATATTTCATACTCATTTATCTGAAATTATAATGTATGTATGATAATAGAATAGTATAGTAGAATATGTATGATAAATGAAATAAAATAGTTCTAATGTTTTTTAATAACTATAGTCGTAGATAACTAAAGATGGCAATTCAGTTAGACATGTGTCATATGTAGGGCACTTGAGTGTTTTATATCGATGATAATTATTTCTTTAAAATACTCGAAGGTTATCATGAAAACTTCGGTAGTGCAATCAAGATTTTTTACATATATTCTTGTCAGTTGCACATAAAAACTTGGCTTTGATGTTACGTAGTAATAGTAGGAATATAACATAAGATATAGATAAAATGAAGTCTCTGCTATATCATATGAGGGATATATTTTACATCAGTATGTGTGTGTTTTTTTACTTAAGTCTATATAATCTGCGATCCGTATATAATATACGCGTGACTCATATCACCGACGCACGTCCATCCTAGCGCGCTCGCTGTCGGCGGCCATGTTCCCGAGCGTGTATGCAAGGCGTACGGCGAGGGGCGCTCGCGACGCGCACGCACACAGCGCGCCCAGCAGCGCCCGCGCTGCGCCCGGGCACGCACACAGCGCGGGTAGGCACGCTGGCGCCGCAGACAGCACGCTGAGGAAAACGAGATAGGTATAGATCACTGCTCTCGACTGACTTACCTAGCCGCAGTTTACTTTTCCTAATGTCATGAAATGTTTGGTCTGTTGGATAATAATTGGATAATATTTCTTAGCTCAATAAAGATCCATACTTTTGAAGCATGATGGCTGCCGTATTGTGTAATGTTATAGAATATAGAGTCTTGTGGTAGGCCCTCGCTATCACACTAGGAAATTGTTTATTGTCGGATTTAGGAATTATATAGTCATCGAAAATAATGTTACGAAAGAAGACTCAGAAACATATATCACGACCATTATAAATGTCGGTTACTTCAGTATTATTACTGTCCCACCTGACATTACCTCAAACACCTCGCTACGTTAGTGAGCACATCTCTGTCGGTATGCAACGTTAACGCCTTCACCAGCTCGCCGACGGCTCCGCTCTCCACGAACACCTCCGCGCTCCCCTCCCCCTGCTTCTCCTCCTCCTCCTCCTCCTCTCCGCTCCCCGCCAGGTTCCTCAGAGCGCCGGTTAGTTGGTACAACGTGTGTGTCGCCTCATCCGTCATTGTGCGCGGTCGTTCAGCCTTCTGTATAGAAACGAAGAAAAAATATACGAAAGTTTACTCATTGTAAATTTATATAAATATAGAATGTAAAAACCGATACGGGCAGGGATTCGAACCCGCGACTACTGGGAAACCGTCCCGTCGCTCTACCAACTGAGCTACCGTATCGCTGTCCGTCTCGGTGAATTAAGCATTCTATATGTGATCGTCTTTATCGGGACGGTGGTGACATCTATTAGGTTTCTTTCGAAAATCCTAACCAATGTTTCTAACTTTGCAGTATTGATAAACATTGAAAAGATGCCACTACCGAAATCAATTTTTTTGAAAATATCTTTAAACATGTATAGCCATGTTAAGCTTATTTAAATTTATATAAATATAGAATGTATAGAACCGATACGGGCAGGGATTCGAACCCGCGACTACTGGGAAACCGTCCCGTCGCTCTACCAACTGAGCTACCGTATCGCTGTCCGTCTCGGTGAATTAAGCATTCTATATGTGATCGTCTTTATCGGGACGGTGGTGACATCTATTAGGTTTCTTTCGAAAATCCTAACCAATGTTTCTAACTTTGCAGTATAGATAAACATTGAAAAGATGCCACTACCGAAATCAATTTTTTTGAAAATATCTTTAAACATGTATAGCCATGTTAAGCTTATTTAAATTTATATAAATATAGAATGTAAAAAACCGATACGGGCAGGGATTCGAACCCGCGACTACTGGGAAATTGTCCCGTCGCTCTACCAACTGAGCTACCGTATCGCTGTCCGTCTCGGTGAATTAAGCATTCTATATGTGATCGTCTTTATCGGGACGGTGGTGACATCTATTAGGTTTCTTTCGACATTGGCATTGACATTCTATATTTATATAAATTTAAATAAGCTTAACATGGCTATACATGTTTAAAGATATTTTCAAAAAAATTGATTTCGGTAGTGGCATCTTTTCAATGTTTATCTATACTGCAAAGTTAGAAACATTGGTTAGAATTTTCGAAAGAAACCTAATAGATGTCACCACCGTCCCGATAAAGACGATCACATATAGAATGCTTAATTCACCGAGACGGACAGCGATACGGTAGCTCAGTTGGTAGAGCGACGGGACAATTTCCCAGTAGTCGCGGGTTCGAATCCCTGCCCGTATCGGTTTTTTACATTCTATATTTATATAAATTTAAATAAGCTTAACATGGCTATACATGTTTAAAGATATTTTCAAAAAAATTGATTTCGGTAGTGGCATCTTTTCAATGTTTATCTATACTGCAAAGTTAGAAACATTGGTTAGGATTTTCGAAAGAAACCTAATAGATGTCACCACCGTCCCGATAAAGACGATCACATATAGAATGCTTAATTCACCGAGACGGACAGCGATACGGTAGCTCAGTTGGTAGAGCGACGGGACGGTTTTCCAGTAGTCGCGGGTTCGAATCCCTGTCCGTATCGGTTTTTTACATTCTATATTTATATAAATTTAAATAAGCTTAACATGGGTATACATGTTTAAAGATATTTTCAAAAAAAAATTTACTCATTGTATTTTTCTTTTGTTTTTAAGAATGTCACATGTTAACGATTCTCGTACATTTATACCCGAGTTTTAATCTTGTGGCGAACATGATTACTGAAAAAACTGTTTTTGTTGTTTATATTACAAATTTATTACAAAGATACGGCTATCTACTAGTGAGCAATATCAACGTCATAATATAAAGCTACAGATGCGTACCATCGGCAGCGGGTATCCCTCAGTTACCATAAGACACGCATCTAGTATAGGTATTTACGGGCTAAAGTAGCACTAGGCCGAATCGGCTCCTAGCCATTACAGCTTAACATTTTATTAAAAAACAATTAAAACACATGTTCAAAAAATCACAGACCGCATCGTTCAGTATCTTGAGGTGCAGTGCGGCGAGGTGTCCCGCCCCGGCCGCACGCGCGCGCCGCCTCAGGGCTGGCTCCAGTGCCAGCACGCGCAGCGCGCCCGCCGCACGCAGCGCACACGCGCTCTCACGGACCGGACATGCTCGCGCGCTGCCCTCCACTATCAGCTCTGATTAAAAATATAATTTTATTTCATTTATATAAATTCGAGGTCCCCTTTGTTCATATGTATACCGCTCACCGAGAAGGTTGCCATTTTTGAAAAGGTGGTCGTTCTTGTCATCACTAGCAATTTTAAACACCAACTTGCACGCTACGGTCAGGTGAGATCCCGTGACACGCATCTACATGAAGAAACCAATCAATTATAGAAGAACACCAATATAAGAATACAAGAAAGAAATGAAAGAAGAAAAGAAAAGAGGAAGAGAAAAAGGAATGAGAGAAAAAAAGAAAAGAGATAAACATAAAAGAAGATAAATCTACCGTTAGAAGTGCCGTGGCGACGGCTGCGAGGATCCTCTCGTCACGGCCGTGTGCATGCGTCAGCAGCGCCCGCAGCACCAGCTCGCGCAGGCTGTCGGCGGGACGAGATGACTCTATACACTTCTGTAGCGCACGCAACTGTACCAGGGTACGGTCGACGTCTCGACTTCCCTGGGATAGGACTTCCGCTATTTCCAACACTGTCATGCTAAAATAATTAAGAGTTAATGATAGTTCCATTTATGAATAATGTAAATCTATATTCTAATTTACTTGTCGTAGTCGTCCCGCGTCGTTATCGGGAGCTGTACGGCGAGCTGTTTTACTGTGACTTCTCCCGGGCCGGTCGCCGAGTCGTAAGATACTGATTTTTCTGTGAGAAACTGCTTTTTTTTGCTCGAAAATTCTAGGCCGATTGCTGTAATGTAGATGAAGGTTGAATGAGCTTATAAAACTATGTAATTATAACTATAACATGATTAATAAAATATGATTTATCTAAATGAGAACAAACGTAAAAATATATAATTATAAAAGAAAATTACACATTTTTTTTTGATGGTGAACTATAAGTAGGTATGGCAGCATATTTGTGATAACTTTTTCTAAAACAACAGAACTATTAAGGACCACTAACAATGAGAGAACAGTCTTTACTAGTATTTTATTGAAACTATGATATCGTTATAGTATAACAGATGGTTTTAAAGTTCACACATTCTTACTCTTTGAATTATTTTTTTCTTTTATAATTTGACCTTTGGAGTCTGTGCCATTACAAGTATTGAGCGGTCGTATTACTGATATCGATTGAACCAAATCCCAACTATCATTGGATGCTGTAAAATATGGTACATTTTATATCATACTATGGTACATTGATTATCGTGGGCCTCATGATCAAGATGACAAATAGTTTGTAAGATAGATATTATTTACCATCCACGGTCCTGTCTGTTGTATTTCGCCGGTGAAGTGGCTTGCTTCTCCCACTAAGATGAGGCAATTTTGGAAAACCACTCCAACCATCTCCACCTTGAGTAGTTTTTGCTGGTCGCGACTAAAGTGGTGTGAAGCGAGTGAAGAATGGAAATGGACAAAATATTATATTTTAAGGTAGCCTACATATCATATGTAAATGGTGGGTGCTAATATTTTTGAAGTTATTAATAGACGATGGCTATAACAATGCTACTTTTTGATTATGAGGGATCAGACCCTGACCCAAAAGAAAACTTATAAAAACCAAGATGTTTTAGAAAAAACTCTATCCTATATATAATCCGAAAGTCCAGCTAGTGCCGCCTTCCTAACCCTAGTTACCGTAGATTTTTTTTTAGTATTGAGGGTGTCTGTCAGTGTCCCGTTAGCATCCTCATGTTGTTCAGTGACGGGAGAGATGACAGTCAAAGACTCTTCGCCGTTTTCTAAGAGGCTGAGGTATTTGAGGCTGTGAATAAATAAAAGTCATCATAGTATACTGTGTAAGTTAATACCTAATTTCAATTAACTTATTTTTCTTGTTGACCATCTTTTAACTAAATTATTTTTTTCGGATTCATCGTAAAAACCTTCCAGAATTATAAATGCTCAACCTATTCTCAACGTGAATATAATAAAATTACATAAAACGTTACATTCAAACAAAACAAATCTTAAACAGATTACATAATTGACTTTTAAATTCACAGAACGTTTATCTATTCTCTAAATCTATTCTTGAAGGAAATCCTTATGAATTGTTTTGTGGTATTACTCTACGCCGCTGGGCGGGCGCGTGTCTCTACGACGCTGTGGCTCGCGCGGTGTAAAGGGACGGCGCGTGCGCAGCGGACGGACACCGGCAAGGATAGCAGCCGGACCGCTCATGTCTGTGGATCATATCACACTGTTTAGATTAGGAAAAAGAGTCATATAACTTTATACTTAGTTTGGTTAACCTTATATTTACCTACGTTAAAAAAAGGATCATTTTTTACTTTTACGTTATGAAACATACTTATTTCCTTATGTTTGATATTACAAAACAATATAATTATGTCCAACAACCAATACCAATACCACTATTAAATTAAAAACAAACATTAATACACAAACAAGGAACCAACCAATATTTATCAATATGTTTCGATAGCAACTGAATCCTTAGCAACCTGCAACGTCTTAGCTACAGGAAACAAATAATGATGACCTCAAGTTCAATAACCTTCAGTAGGAAATGTATTTTGGAAATTTGTTAACCCTTTATTTTAATTGTAGATTGGAACGACTCGACACCAACTCAACTGGAAATTATTGATCCATATTACTATAATGAATGCGAAAATAACTCTATCTGTCCGTCTATTATATTTTCCTGGCCAAACTCTGAGGGTCATTGTAATGTGATTTTATAAAAACTACTTTTTAAAGTGAAAATGAAATTTGGAGGGGGTGTTTTTTTTTTTTTTTTGTCTATACTGTTAGCCCTGTTGGCTATTACAGCGTCACCGGGGGAGTGGGTGGGTCTGGAGACCCACCCTTATTGGAGGGGGTGGATTCAGATAATCTGAACCTAATAAGTTGCTGACTTATGCAAATTGTACTTGGCAGGTCTCTACCTGGTCTACCACGGGCAAAAACTAATATGTATTATCACCCAATGTGAGTTTTGTGATTTGTCACTCTTTCAAGCGTTAATTATTAAATTTTGCACCGATGTCAGGAATACATAAAAGGACTCTAAGTCCTTTCATCCCGAAGACAAATAAAAGTAAGAAAAGAACTAAGAAAAGAACACCGTCCGTCGTAATATTTTTCGCCATTTCGCCAATTATTTAACGCTTCCAAAACTGTCACTATATCAGCTGGTTTATTATAGGACATTTTTTAAATTATGGTAATGGAATTAATTACTCCGTATTGAGTTCATGATGTTTAATTTAGTGACCTTTCCGTTAAAATGCATTGATAGAAGTTAGAAGTAGCACATAAGTGGAAAGTTGACAAAATATAAACAACTTTTAGCGTCTGAGACGGTGAGGCATTTATTGTAGATTTGTTTTTATTACGTTTATATTTGGTTTTTCTTATAAATTTCAAAGTTAGGTATCGATTTACTTAACAGAAACACAACATTGTTGAACATAAAAGAACTATCCAAATAATATCCAAATATTTTGTATTGAAATTTTCTGAAATGGCTCAATGTTATTGTGAATAATATAATCAAAGTAAGTATATACATAATTCTGAAAAAGAAAAATTCTCTGAACTATTCAAGGTTCTTTACACATCCACTTTATAAAACTATTGTACCTATTATTCTATATTTATAAAGGTAAGTAGATATCGTTCTGACAATGGCGGCCATGAAATATTGATAAAAGAAAAAAGAAAGTCATGAAAATCGCGTGCCGACGAACTGTAACATATTACATTGTGTTGAAAATGTTAACTCTAGTGTTATATTGAGTTCAATCACGGTTGTATAAAAAATAATTCACTGTTTTCGCGTGTTTAAAGGTCACGTTAAGGAGACGAAAATATCAATTTATTCATGTCTTTTTAACCACTAATGCTTGACTTTAAATAAATACAGGTTTATTGTAATATTAAACAAACATAATTATAATAAATAAGTCACAAAAGATGAACAAATTTCCCACATACTGATGATATGTTGCAGTGTAAAATTTAAATTATGTAAAAGTTACATAAGCTTCTAACAGGACATTATTTTCTGTAGTAGTTAGTTCTACAAGTTTTATAATAGAAGGTATATGAAGGTTTAAAAAGGAAAACTGTTAATGGTGTTCGTAGCTCCCATCACTTGCCTGCACTACCATGTGCCACTCCACTGATGGCTGCTCGAGCCTCGCTGATAATTTCAGCGGAAGTCTTCCTCGGAGGCGCGTAGAATGGTGCGCCGGCGCGCCTGCCTCGCTCGCACATTATACTCCTAAACAAACATAATTAAAAAAAAATAACATTGACAATTTGTGACACATATACAATTAATTTATTAATTATATTTTGAGATTAAATAGAAAGTTCTTGACAATAGATATACAAGGCAATCTTTTATCTTATATACCAATATCATTGAACCTTATTTTAAATACTTTGACCTAATGACACACGGGTTGGCCTACTTTTCTATTATATACTTGTGTCTATGCATTCAATCCATTATCCACTATTTCTACAGCGATATACCTATTATGTGTAATATAAATATATATCTATACATATAATAAAATTGTCACTGATCGATTTCTGTACATGGAAAATATTTAAAAACAAACATGATGAGGGCCTTTATAAGAGCCTGAATGTCTGTATATGTCTGTATATTTGTGCACGCTAATCTCAGAAACGTAATAAACGATTAGGATGAAGTTTTCGGGAATATGTTGTGATGGGCTTCACTTACCATTTTGTTTTTTTAACAATCTGGTAACAAATAAAGAAGTTAATTATCTCTTCTTTTCGTACCATTGCTACTTACCAGCACTTAAACATAAAAAATATACATAAATAAACTAGAAATACTTCTATAGGTATGCAAAAACAACTTAATTGAGTTCAATGAAAGTTTGAAGGTTTATAGTTTTTACATACATTGGTTTGTACAATGGGTACGTTTTATAGATATCGAAATATACGCGTACGAAGTCGCAGGCACAGCTAGTATATAATAAAATATAGCGATCTCTGTAAAGTAAAGGCAAAGAAAATTTTCTGATGTCGTGCTTTTTGTATAATATAATAAATGTTAATAAATAATAATACATTCTATGTACGATCTTAAGCTATATATAATTTTTGTATATATGTGATTGTTTTATTTAATAAATTTCATAATTTTAAAGGTCTTACATACCAATAGTAATAGAGTAGCCTCTGTTACTCTTATAACGGGCCGGCAGTACGCTGCGTGGTCCGGACCTAACTGATGTTATCAAGGAACTCTGACGTAGCGACTTGTAGGAGTGACAAATAATACTTAACAAATAAACACTTGTTATTTAGTCAAATAATTAAATGCTCTCTTTTAAGATGAATTATGAATATATGCATCGTAGAATTAATTCTCGTTTTAATGTTTTTGTAAACTAATATTTTATTGTTATTATTATCCAGGTGAATGAAAATCTCATTTTTTATAATCTTCAATAAAAGTCCAATATATCAGGGCTAGTAAATGTTTAATAATTTTAAGAGAATAAGCCGTTTGAAGATCAAATAACTTCATACCTGCCTAATAATTAATAGTAAAATAATATTAGCCCGCAATGACTGATAAAGCGTGAAAAATAAAACATCTCTTATAATCTGTGTGTCATTTTAATAAGTGTATATTATGAAATCTAATTAATATTTGCATTAAGTTATCACCCAACAGATCGATCGACGCTACACGAGGTTACCTAGGATACTGAACACAAACACTGACTAAACCTAGCTCTTGTTAGCAGATATATAGGTACTTACTTGAGGACAAACTTAGATATTGAAAGATAAAGAAAACAAAGTTTTGACTAACAACTCTATCTACAGTGCTAGTGTATTTTAATGTCCTTAGATATAGGTATATATTAACATTGTTAAAGTTTAGCAAATTAGCGAAAAATTTTAAAAAGAAATCTTTTATATGTAATAATAAGTACATATAATTTTTCTTACCCTTCACAAGTTGTGACTCATATTTAAAGTGTAATTAGAATTTGTTTTGTGTTTTTGTTAGAGGTATTGAATTGTTCTAAAACACCTTAAATATATGATTAATTAAAACGTCACAAATACACAAATAAAGTCACAGTGTTATTAAAAATGACATAATATGTTCCAAAAAAGGTTATATACTAAAATATAAAACCTTTCCGAAACTTATCTGATTATAAAAAGGTTGACTTTATGTCTATCTTTTTATAAAATTTAACGAGATTAAGTTGAGGAGAACTTTATTTAAATGTTAAAAATTCAACAATTACAATTATATTTTTTTGCGAATGCGAGATATTATAGATCACGCTATTTATTATTTTAATACGTTTTTAACCCAAATGTTTTGTTACATAATAAAATAAAACTTACAGTTTCAATTGCCAGAATCCGAAGTAATATCGTAGTCCGTTAGCAAGTGAGTCCAACGTACTAATGAGTGGTATGTATATATGTATACAGTAGGTATACTATTTAGGAAGTAAATTAAAGGCAATTCTGATAATTTTTATGCGGGTTTATTAATCTGGCTTAAAAATCAAACTTACTAAAACTAATTTATTACGTAAAAGAATCAAGTACCTATATACATTACAACATGTTATAATAGCAGTCAAAGTGTCATTCAATGATTATTACATGTTTCAGAAATCAGACTTCTCACCCTTTTCAGTTTCTAATGTCTGAATGAACAGACTCTTGTTTTCTTGTACTTCTGTATGTTACTTATCAGCAAGAAGGTATATGGTCGAATGACTATAAAACTAAATATAATATATCGTTTAAATTTATATTGAAAATTTATATTGAATAAAAAAAAAACAAAAAAATATATTACCATCATCTACATTAAAAAAAATATTGGTATCGTCGGTAAAAATGTCAATTGTTAGTTTTTATTTCATTTCAGGGTAAGAACTTTGCTCTACATGAGAAATGATATATTTTTGACTCTCTTTTTTCAGTAGTGGCTGTCTCAGCAGTGCCTTTCTTCATAACAGGTACACCATTTTTAGGTTGCAAATATAATATTCAGCTATGTATGAAGGGCTATAATTTGTAAAGTATAGATACTAGTGCATAGAAATGTTGAAATCAGTAGGTGAATAAATGAATTGCGCTATCGACGCAGTTTAAGTATCTATAAAATATTATGATTATTTTTTATGGTTGAATGTCACTGCTGGATCTATAAAGCGTACTTACATAAAATACACTGAAACCATCACGCAACGCTCGTGCAACATTGAAACTGAGCAATGATAGTACTTATTTTTATTTATTTGCAATAGAAAAATAATGGAATAATAAACTTGAATCTGAAAATAAATAACCCTAAATTTTTGTTCAGATGTTACTTGGTCGCCGTCGAAATAATCACTGATTTAGTTTCGTAGAAGTAAAACACCTTAAAATTTGTATTATTATTTATTTCAATAACTACTTTAAAAGAGGAGCCCAAAAAGGGGATTTCAGAATTTATTAAAGCGCGGTAGATTAATATACAAGAGCTTCCTTGTACTCAGTTGGGATTTCCACTAAATAAGAGTTATAAGGCAGCAGATTAGTATAAAAAGTGATCATTAATAATTCTCAACCGCGTAGATTAAGAAAAGTGGGGTTGCATGGATAGTCTTAGCATTCTGACGACAGACACTCAATTAGCTTTTAATAAATGAGAGTATCTTGGGTGTATCTATGGGTATTTTCCTTGATATAGCTTCTGCCTATGACAATGTTGTTCGTCCGTTACTTAGACGTAAAATGCAACAGCTGAGTATACCTCCCTTTTTGACCCATTTCATATGCAATCTACTCTTTTGCAAATCTATTAAAGTTAAATATCTTAATAGTATTATTCACCCAACAACGGTTGTGAAAGGTCTTCCTCAAGGCTCAGTTCTCAGCCCTCTTCTTTACAGCATATATACTTATAATCTTGATTTATCCGTAAACAACTTTTGTAAAATTTTACAGTAAGCTGATGATATAGTTATATATTATAGTTCTTCGTCTATTGACGATATATCTTTCCGCATTAATTTTGCTCTACATTACCTCGATCAGTGGCTTTCAGATCATGGCCTGTCCTTATCAGTAGGTAAGAGTCAGGCTATAATTTTTACTAAGAAAAGAATCATTCCTTCTTTAGAGTTAGTCTGTGGTAATCAACACATTGCTCTTGTTGACAAGGTGAAATTTCTTGGGATTTATCTAGACAAACGACTTAACGGGATTGCTCATGCTGAATTTATTAGTGAAAAACGTGAAAAAGGTATTAACGTTCTTCGTGCCGTCTCTGGTGTTTGGTGGGGATCTCACCCTTATTCTCTTAAGTTACTTTACAACGCGATTATTCGAAGTCATATAGATTATGGTCTTTTTGTTTTGGAACCTCTTAATAAATCGGCTGCCGAAAAACTCAACAAAATTTAATCATCGGTGTCTCCGAATCATTTTAGGAGCAATGAAATCCTCCCCAATTAATGCTCTACAAGTCGAATGCGTTGAGAAACCATTACAGTTTAGAAGGCGTTATTTGTGTGATCGTTTTATCATAAAATCATTACAACTATCGTCTCATCCTTTGATTTATCGTTTGAACAAATTACTGCAAGTCTCTCATTCCCGCAAACTATCATTTCTTTTGGAAAGTTTTGATAAATTTTCCAAAATGTCTCATCCTCTGTTAAGCTTTCCTTCAAATCCCCTTTTTTGTACTTCTTTTCAGGCACTCATATTTAAACCAAATATTATTTTAAATCTCGGCCTTGAGAAAAATTCTCCTGATACAAATTCTAAATTTCAATCAATGTCTCACGAAAATTGGTCAGGTTTTATACATATCTACACTGATGCATCTAAAATTTCCACAATTGGTTGTGTTGGGGCTGCTTGTTGGATTCCGATTTTCAAAATAATTCTTCAATTTAAATGTCCCCCAGAGTCTTCGGTTTTCACTGGCGAATGTGTTCTTGAAGCTGTCCGTTTTTCATATTCTCATAATTTTACCCAGACTGTAATATTAACTGACTCCCTTAGTTGTCTGTTAGCTCTTTAAAAAAACCCATTTCGCAATAGATCTCCATCTCCGATTGTTTTAAAAATCAAAGAAGCTCTCTTTTCCTGTTCTCAAAGAGGGCTACAAGTCTTTCTTGTTTGGATTCCAAGTCATTCTGGTATTTTTGGAAATGAGACAGCCGACTCATGTGCTAAAGGGGCCACTCTCACTGGTTCTTGCGATCATTTTAAAAATTCTTCTTAAGACTGTCTCTCGCAAAATCTCAATTAGACAAATCTTGGTCCATCCATTGGAACCTTTCTAAATCTATTAAAGGAAGTTATTATGCTTCCATACAGCAAGAAATTCCAACTCGTCCCTGGTTTTGTTATTTCAAATATGACGATCGATGGATTATTTCCACTAGGTATATGTCGTTTACGTCTTGGTCATTCTTCTACTCCCTCTCATTTAGCAAAGATTAGGGTACGGGACAATTCACTTTGTGAATGTGGCATTGATGAAGGTAACGTGTCTCATATCTTTTTTTCATGTTCTAAACTTATTCATTCTGTATATGATATTCTTCCGTTTAAAATTGCCCGCCCTATAAACTTTCTTTTGTGTTTTCACCATTTGGTTCATTTTTGTGTAAGTTTATTAGATGCAATAAAATTAAACTTTAATTAAATATTTTATGAATATATATATATATATATATATATATATATATATATATATATATATATATATATATATATATATATGTAGTAATATAAACGCCTGACCGCCCTGCTCATTTTCCATTCTTCGTTGTGTCATTTATATCCTACTTGACATTGGCAAAATATTTTGTGCAACCAAATGCCATTTCATAATAAAGAAGAAGAAGAAGAACATTACTAAATACTAACGACCAGAAGTACTAACAATAATATAAATATTTGAAAATATCTATAAACATATAGAAAGCCATGTTAATCTTATTTTAATTTATAGAAAGAAATCAATCCTTATTATATCTTTTCGTCTTGAAGTTTTACATATGTTATGGTGTACAAATCTTTTTTTTTTTAAGTTTAATTGTAAATAACTATTTTTGAGATGGATGAAGATAACACCAATATTATTGTTTTCGAAATATGTAGACTGTGTTTGGAAGAACGTGGATATGTTCAAATTTTTGATAAAGAAGATTTGTTGGATGATATTTACAAATGCACTGGTCTAAAGGTTTAAATTTAAAATACTATGACTATAAATATGTATGTGCCCTAAAATAAGTGTATTTGCTATGTAGTTATAATGTAGTATGATAATTTTTTATTACAGATATCCCCATGTGATAATTTACCTCAAAAAATCTGTAAAATATGTTTAGATGTTGTAGTAAAAGCAACAGAACTAAGAGTAATAGCTACAAAGAATGATTTACATTTAAGACATTTATTTGATATCCAAGATGATAAAACTCCTCAGGTAAATATTATTATTCATCTAACATTAACATTGTTTGTTAAAACATTAAATGAGTGACCATTTCAGATAAATGATAATACACAACCAGAAGAAAATCAAACCACTTTAAACAAACAAGAAAATGATAATGCTTTCATATCAGTTAGAAAGGATTTATTTCATACTATCAAAATTGAGGTACTTAAATTTATAGTTTCAAGTAAAACTATATTCTTTAGATGTACATTTTTCTTACTTTGCTGTGTTGTATAATAGAAACAGAACTTACCAGGTTTCATATGTATATGTATTATATAATTATATATTTGTAAGTTAGTTCATAATATAACAAATATATACCAAAGAATATGTTTATTCTTATTGATATTATCACAATTATATTCCGTTGAGTGAAGCTACAGTTAAGTATAAATAAGAAATTAAGCTTTTTTTTCAGGACACTCAGAATTTGAAACAGGAATTTGAAGCAGACAAAACATTTAATTTAATTCAACAAATGAAACCTACACAGCCAAATGAAAACAGTGAATTTAAATGTCCTGTATGTTAAATGAACTCTTGATAATCCTATTATTTATTGCACTTACAAGTTCTCTTCATAACATAATATTTATGCATAATATAAAAACACAATAAGACAAAGTCTGTGTGTTAAAAAAATGGCATTTGTTTGTTATTGCACCAGTGTTGTGTTGCACAATGTAATAAGATCATAACACACCTGTAAAAAAACAGCCTAATAATTGCTTATGATGCAATAACAAACAATTTCCAAAATATTTTGTTGTTTACGCACAAGTTAAAATTTCACTTTTAACATTTTTTGTGCATCATTACAAATACTAAACAGATAAGGTACTGCCTCAGTCAATATATGGAATACTTCTTTATTATTTACTTGTATAATCAAAACTGCTATATTTCCTAATAATTTACTTAAAATAAAACAAGTTTAATTTTTACTTTAACAGGTGTGCTCTAAAATTTTTACCAAATGGAAAAAATTATATATACACCATCGTTTACACAACAAGTGCTACAACTGTCCCAAAGATGAATGTAGTAAGAAGTTTGCAACTAAAGGGGACTTACAGAAACACATACGGACACATACGGGTGAAAAGCCATACACTTGTAATGAATGTGATAGGAGTTTTGCACAAAGAGTGACACTGAAAGCTCATAAGGAAAATGTGCATACCTGACATTTGGATATAGTTGATTTAGGTATATCATATTTCTCATATCATGATTAGGTTGAGCATTAAGCAAAAACATTACAGAAAGAGCCTTTTAAAGTTTCTAGGATCAGCATTTACATAGTTGCTTGTAATTTTATAATCATAGTAATGTATTTTTTTTTTTATGTTTACTGTTACTATATTTTAATAGAAAAACGAATAACATCACTGAACATATTGGATTTATTTTTAGTTACCTTTCAGACCAGTACTTAAGACCAAATAAAAAAATGTGCTTGTAATTTTTATTATTTTTTATTACTTATTCTAGGGTCTTATTTTATAAAATTATAAGCACTATTTTAACACTATATATTTAATTTTAACAACTTTGATGTTCCTATGGAATGGCCTTCCTTCCGTACTGTTTATGTCAAAATTTAGTGGTCAAATATTATTTAGTGATTTTAAGAGTTGTTGAGTTGTGTAATAAGAACATGAGGTTGTTAAGAAACATTGTTTTTTAAATAAAAATATTTTTTGTTTTTTTTTTTTTTTAATTTTGCCCCAAAATACAACAAAAAAAAAACAATGTCAGTATTTATAAATACAGTAAATATTCCTATAAATATTAATTAATATTGAGTATGATTCGGGAAAATAATAGAATTGAGAGCTATTAAAATAATTTATTCATTGATAAATACATAGTATATTTACCTTTTATAATATTTTTTAACATATTTACATAACTCACTTATATAATGTTTAGTTCACATTAGTTGTGGCCAAGGAATGCAGTATTTCTCTAGTTTAAATTGTGTATATAATATTTTATTTCAATATGTCGTTAAAATCATTCATTCCGACACATAGACCAAAAGAATTCTCTTAGTCATACAAAAATCTATTTAAAATTATCACTTCTATCTATTTTTAAAATTTATTACATTTTTCTAATAAATCACATTTTAAAAAGGGTTATATATTACACTTAGCTATTTAAACAATAAATAATTTAATTTATGTTAATTTTATTACAGATATTTAATTTTAGGTATAAGTATCATAGAATAAGTCGACAACTGAAAAGTAGAAACAAGTATTGTCGCAGTCAGAATTGGTAAAACATCCCAAATAGTTGCTCCACAGAAAAGGATTCTGTAATTACCATGCCTTAGTTATTGTATCCCCAAATTCAGCATCTAACAAAATAATTTTAATTATATCAGTCAATTGAAAATCATGTAGAGTACAGCTCATAATATGGGGTGGTACCATCTCTTCATTGGAAATTGACAAGTGTTTTCTTTTCATAGAAGGAAGAGTATCTGAATGTTGGCAATTCTTCTGTCTCAGGGTTTGACCTCCAAAATCAATGATGACCACTTATAGTTGCACAATTATCTTGTGATATAAATTATACAAATAATTGCCAATGTTTTAAGCCCCATTTGATTTTAATTATTGTATCCTATACTAATTAATTTATTTATAAAATAAAAAACAGTCCATACATTTCAAATACATACCAAAATGTATCTGATTGAAATAAAACCGCTTATATAAATATTAGTATCTGCCTCATATACAACCAAATGTACAAAAGCTGGGTTTTAAAAATATATGTTATACTTAAACTGTGATATGATTTAAAAGCTTCAAGGTTCGCAACCAAATTCCACCTATAGTAACATTTAGAAATATAAGATGTTTTTACAGATTTTTTTCAAGCGAATATGGAATATAAATAAATGGATTGACGTAGGTGGTGGTAGCGACGGTTGTGATGGTTGTTTAATGGAAGGCGTACAGCAGCAGCAGGAAGGTGCAGAGGGCGACGACCCCGCCCACGGCTAGCGCGTCCCGTCTCCGTCGCGCCTGGATACGGTACAGGAGACTGTTCAGCATCGGGAACCTACAATCACACTTCATTACTATTTGAATTACTGATGTATACTATTATCTTAAAACTGATGAATTTGAACTTATTGCCCACGCCAAAACTTTGAGAAGGACTGAAGTCTTTTCGCATTTTATTTACTACTAATAGCCGGTAAAACTAGTATTAAAATGCACATCAATTACTCTTCTGTGGAATGGGTGTGAGCAATAGCTAATAGCAAATAATACCGCTATTAGTTTGGAACATCTAACTCATCTATCGAACTGAGATACAGATATAAATATATATTAAGTCCTATCTTTGAATGTCTTCAAGGCACTACAAATATATATTTTTTTATATTTATCACTCATAAAAGGAAAGGTTACTAAATTTAGTTCTTTTTTTTTCATTTGACCAGACACACCTGGAAATCCATAAATTTGTACATAAATCTTTAGTTACCTGTTAGTGATGTCATTGAACCTGGTCTGCATGCGTTTGAAGACCTGCCGCTGGGATGTGAGGTGCTCCCGGGCCTCCATCGCTATGTTGATTTGTTCGTCAACAAGAATGTGGGAACTGAAAAAAACAAATCGTAATGGGCATTTTGTTCACTGTATCTATGTAATATCTAAATTTTGTCCTAGGTCAAATATCATTAATATGTTTTTTCATAACTTTTCGGTATATTTATTTAATTAAAGATGGAACAACTTATCCCAAATTGTCTTCTGAATACTTTACGATATTGCAATGATTTCAAAATTAGATTTATGGACATTGGTACAAATTACTAGTGCTCTTGGTGGTAGACCATAACATCGGGTCGCCGGCAAAGTTACCACCCATCGGGCAAAGTCGTGCCGCAAAGCGACCTAGTCGTGTTCCGGCACGTTGCTCGATGAAGCCGTTAATGGGAAATGGGTCTGAACAGTTGCGGTGCGTTGGCGAACCGGTATGACGTCGAGTTGGTGTTTGTTTTGTCGGGTGTCTAGTCGAGGAGGGTAGCGGGATCCGAAGCAACGGCTTTCCGCTGGCCGTCCGCAGATAGTTGGGGGCCCAATTAGGGCCCAGTTAGCCACCCACGAAAGGCTGCCCCGCCAGCTGCGAAAAATCCCAGGGTGGCTCCATCGTGCTGGTTGGCGACCAGACGAGGAGACCCGATGGCGATCCCTGGGGGGGTTCGGGCGTCCCCGCAGTCTCCAGACTAGCCTCCCAGTGGCAAAACATCGCCAATTTCGACGTCGGGTTTGATACGTACCGCCCCATTCAACTGCCATTTCCCATCCCTATTCACTTTTATTTTATTTTTTTTATGAGGAAAGTTAAAAAGAAGAAAATGTTTTCGAATCGAATTTCTGCCAACCCTCACTGCCTGCTCTGCTGAAGCCGGATGGATCCCTGGCCCACACAGCAACAGAGAAAGCGAATGTATTTGCTTCTCTGTTTGCTGATAATTCGCATCTAGACACTGGCAATGCTTCTCCAGCACATCTTCCTCACTGCGGTATTTCGATGCCTAAAATCCGCATCACAAACAAAGAGGTATGGAGAACATTGTGTCGTTTAGATGTGAATAAAGCCAATGGTCCTGATGGTATACCAGCCATTATGCTCAACACATGTGCAGCGGAGTTGTCTCCTGTACTTACACGTCTGTATCGCCTCTCTTTCAAGACTGGAATAGTGCCGAAATACGAAGCAAAGCGCTTTGTTCGTCTTTTTTACTGCGTACAGCAAAGGATTGGAACAGCTTGCCTGCGTTGATATTTCCGAAAGAATACAATGTGGATACATTCAAGAGAAGATTGAATAGGCTTCTAGGGTAATGCGCCTTACCACATTAGACTACATTCCACTTACCATCAGGTGGAATGTAGTCAAGCATTGCCCTAGATTATATATAAAAAAAAAAAAAAAAAAGTTTGTTAAACATGTACCATGGTGTTGATGATGTTTTTGTTTTAATAATAACAATATTTTTGCCTTCTGTTTATCAACCAATACCACCTGTACTTATTTTAAGTTTTTTAATTGGGAACATTGACACTGCTTGTCTCAAATATACATAAATAAGAAGAAATAAGTATGATGTCTGTGTGTCACCTGTGTAGATGTGCTGTCTCCTTGGCGTACTGTTCCCGGCGGCTCAGTCCATGCGCGGCGGCGCCCAGCAGCTCCTCTCGTTCGCGTCGCGCGCACACGCGGGCTGACGTGCGAGAGAACTCCTGCTGGTAGTCCTGGAAACAACGAATGATAAATGAGGAAGCTACTACTGTGTAAATCAATCCTAAACCTGGATGTTTATTTGCCTAATGTGCTATGATTATTATGAGCATTGTAAACAGAACAGCAATGTTACCATTAGGATTTCTCTATGTCTCTTTATAGTGTGCAATGTTGCCGTTCCAGTTGGTGCTAGATCAGCCATTTTGTCATTTATTGCTGAGAGCTGAAATATTACAAACAAAAACATTATTAAAAATATATTTTTTTAAATATTACTAAAATATACAGAGTTATTTGTAATTAGTTGCCCACCTCTTGCAGGCAGTCTCTCTGTATTATAGACTTTTTACAAATTTTGATAAACAACACAAAAATACTAAACAAAAAAATTTTTGCTTATTACTCTTTATTTTGTAAGAAGTACCTAAAAGGTCAACGACCGGGCGCCATACCTATGCTCAGAGTTAATGCACGTTAAGAGACAACAAATAAATTTTGTAAGGAAAAACTTAAATTTTAAAAACTATTAATTTTAAATAGTTGTAGAACAAATGTTGGGATTGATGTTGGGAGGCTGCCTGCAAGAGGTGGCCAATTAATTACAAAAATCCCTGTATGTACATATATATAATATATTTTCCAGTCGTTTATCCTAAGTTCAGTTGATAAGCAACGCGAACTGATCAAATGATGATTCAAATAAAACAACAAAATGGTCACATCAGTAAAAAATATATGTAAGAAATATTAAAGAGTAAAAGGGAGAAAAGTACAGAAAATAATCATTAAATTTATAAATAACTCAAAAAAAAATATATTTTTAGTTGTTATCAAAATTTCAATATTGTTGTAAATATATCTGTGTATAGGTATCAGATATTGTCAATAGCACAGATATTTAATATGACTTTAGCACACAAATAAACTGAAATATGTAGGTTAATTAATTTAAGAACTTTTTATTTTATATGTTGATTGGCCTTCATTCTTCTTACAATTTTTTTTTATTATGAGCCTACCTTCAGACACTATCACATTTATTGTTTGTATATTAATGTTTTTTGCCATTTATGTGTATCCATTTCCCAGTTTGCAAAGGCCTTCTCCAATTGTTATAATAATAACATGATATATGACACAACTACACAGATAATTTGTTAATGTGTGTAACAACTAGTAAATGCATTGTGGTTAAGAGAACTCTAGTTTTGTTATTTAACATAGAATAATGCTAAACTCACGTATTATTAACACACTATAATATTTATTAACTTTTGAATTCTGAATGTAAAAAATGAAAGGAGATAGATAATTGGTTCATGTCTAGAGTATTAAACAGATTACAAAATCTTTAGTTAAATGTTGAGTCTATTAATCTGTTTAATAAATTCCTGTTATAAATAGCTAAACAAAAAGCCTCAATGAATGTTATACCTTACTTAACAGTTGCTGCAGCTCCATGGACATTGTTTCAAACATATCGTCACTATTAATCAACGGCACAGTCTCTGAGCTCATTCCCGTCGTTCCAGAACTCACTCCCAGCTTACTAAATGCTACAAGCTTCATGTCTATATCGGTTTCTAGCAACCGGGCCTGTTTTCTTACGTCTGAAATAATTGTTGTTACTAGTTACTGAAGTAATAAAATCCGTAAAAAAGGCGAGAAGCAATTTAGGAATTGAAGACAAGATTTATAGATGATCGAATTTCATGAGAAACACACATCGTAATGGCATTTTGAAAAGCATCGACATTATGCATATATGAAATATATTAATATTTAGAAATTTTAGGATTGCGTTGCAACGTCACATTATTGTGAGTCTGGAAATTCGTGCCGGGTAAATTCTTATAGGATTACCTTCCCACGTAGATCCAAGCATAGTAGTCATTGTGTATATTGTATTGTATGTTATTTGAAATAGCGTGTTGTATTTACTGTGAAGTTATTTGTTTTAGCTTTCCTATATATAAATCCACTTTGAATGAAATCTGAATTCAATGAAACAGCATCGAAATTACAAACTACTGTCAAATAACAAATGTCATTACCATTTGTCAACTTAATTATAATGAAATTTGACACTGAGTACTGACTAATGACAAGAGACAATTTAACTTTTTAGTTCAGTAATATGTTAACATCTGTTTGGCACATTTTTCTATTTTCAAATATTGATAAAATTAAACTGAGGATTGCCTTAGCCTCTCTTCTTAGGTAGTTTATATAGTTCTTTATTTTTTTTCATTTTAAAAACAAAATTTCAGAGTCAAACTTCCTTAAGAAACAAATTTGGCTATTCGACCATAAGTGTTAATATTCTCAGAGCACATATTTTGAACTCTTTCTAAGTTACTATAAAACATGTATTTGCAAGCAGCATACATAAGTATTAGAACAATGTAGTGACATATTTTGATTTTATCGATTTTGAAGTCAATTTATTTTTTAAGTATATCTATTTATTGTAATCATAATATAATGCATTATTCGTAATATCATAATAATTACCGAAAGGTCAATCAACTCATTCGAGACTGTTTTTGGCAGATTTAAGACTTTACAAGTATATCTTAAGCAACTATTTCATTGTCCAGTTTACAAAGTGCTAGTGCTCTTATTTGTTTGATGGTCAACTGACTAGTTTACTCGCTATTTTTAAGTTCAAATAGTGCGCTGTAGATTGGATGATGAAATGGGTGCTTTAGGCTTTTGATTTAGGAAATTATTAGCATTTTTGTGATAAAATACTAAAAAGTCTATATTTATAATTCCGATATAATACGTAAAGAACTTACTTAGTACTTACCTACATTAGAGTAAATTGTAAAAAAACTAAATGTAGTTTCACACCTTAACACGAAGCAACTCTAGTAATGAGAATTTTCTTTGTAATTTTATGAAGCATCCAAAAATATATAACATTGTGGTTTCAAATAAATATAATAAATAAATTGGACAATGAAATGGCTGCTTATTACGTATAGTTTCATATCAACGGGAATTTATATTCTTAAGTCAGTGAAGGGATTGATTGATTACTATGAAAAATGGAAATGGAAATGTCAAAAACATTTCCAAATTATCTTTTTATGGCGGGAAATTTATTAGAACTTTGAATACGTTGAGTTTTTCTGATTGATTGTCATTAATATTATTTGTCAAAGAGGTTTTGTGTAATGAATACAAAATATTTAGATAACGTTCAACTTGTGGCAGAAAAGGTTACAGAAGACGTTGCAAAAAAAGTGCAAGAATCAGAAACCAAACAATGTACATTTTTACTTGCCAATTATTTATCATAAGTAACGTTAATATTACCAAAAGTTCTAATTTTAGTTACAGATGATGATTTGTTGGCACTCCATTCAGTATACGGTCCAGTTCTTCAGCGGGCTCTAGATATATTTGAAAAGCATCCATCGCTCGAAACGTATTCAACATCTAATAACACAAGAGTTTTGATCGAAGTTAAGGGTGAAAACAGTTCTTGTTACAGAATATTCCGGAAGCTTAATTTTTGCCCTTGCAAAGCTTTTAAACACCAAGTTATTGAAAAGAGAAGTCAAGTTACTTGTAAACATGTACTGGCAGGAAGAATTGCGTATATTTTAAATAAAACAGTTAATAAGGAAATTACTGAAGAACAATACTTAATGCTTGTTAAGTCTATGTTTCAATTTGAACAAAATGGATGATGGTACTTCACAATATTATTTCACAGCGTCTATGGACTCTGGAAAAACATTATACAGCTTGTTAAAATCCATACAATTTCAAGAGGTCAGATTTATTATAATTATTTTATAGCTCTGACTTGAATGCATGTCTTCACTATTTTTAGTAAACTTATCTTCTTTATGTGTTCACTGCTCAGTGTGCCGTGTTCTGTGCTATGCAAGAAGGTTTGAAACTTACAGTGGAGGAAGGTAAATGTGTGCAAGCCTCTGCATATGTTCCAGCTGATAACTTCTCTGAATATCATGTTAAAGAGGATGTTGATGTTTTATTTAAAGTGAGTTAATTATAGTAGAGTATAGTTCTTTTAATCTGAGAAACACTAACTGAAGTTAAAAATAAAGAATAAGGATATGCTAAAACATTTCACTGATATTTGATATTCTTTTATGTTAAATTACAAACCTTTAAGTTTTATTACAGATCAGTATTGCGGTGTTGACAGAATGTCTTAATATATTTGGTGCTAGTGAGGAATCCAGTTTGAAAATGTACTACAGGTGTGAGGGATCGCCGCTGCTGCTTGTGTAAATATAGAACTATAATAATATAGCTAACATAAATAAATATTTAAATTTGTTTTTTTTTTAATTAAATATCTTGTTTAGACTTCATTATACCTATTGTCTTTTATAGAATAGGTTCCATAGAAATAAATTGAAATTAATTTTATTTTATTTTTTGTTCAGTCTTCAACCACAGTCTGTCAACAATGTAATGACAGACTGTGAAATATCCACACAAACCGCAGACTCCATACTTGAGTTAAAAGATGAAGACACAGCTGAGGTGTCCAAGCTTGTGCTCAAGGCTCCAGCTTTCATGGGACTGCTGGCAGACTTGGAACGCTCCTGTGATGTTATTGAAATTTATTTATCACCAGAACATCCGAATGTTAGCATTGTCACTTATGGTATGCAGGTTGGTGTGATTTATCTTAAATAATATAAATATGAGAGAATACTTTGTCTCGTGGCAACAACAGATTTATATGTTTTTAAAGAGGAGAGGAAAGAGATTTTCCTACTTTTCTCACATGTATAATAAAAAAAACTCTATAAAAATATCAGATAGAGTTATATATTATGTCAATGTATTTTTTTTTTTTAGGATAGATCATGTATAGAAGTGCCAAAGTCATCGGACATGGTGCAAAGTTTCAGCTGTGATGAACCAATAAAACTGAGGTACCAGCTCTACCATATTAGACTCATCATGAAGGCACTGGCTATTTCTTCTAAGGTAAATTATATATTAATTTATTAATTCAAATAGTATTTCATTTTACTAAATTGAATTGTAATATTCATATGCAGGTGGTGTTACGTTGTAGTTCCAATGGGCTTCTCCTATTGCAACTAAAACTAGAGAAGGAGGACCAAAGACAAATGTTCTCAGAGTTCTTTATAGTGCCTCTATTAGATGATTAGTTGGGGAGTGTACCCATACTTCATGACCCATTTTTTAATATTTTTCTCGACACCTCCCCCCATTCGATGACCACCCGTAGTATTTGCTAAGAGTCAAAAGATAACGCGGGATCCCGCAATGCCGAGATCTCGGTATTCCGGGATAGGAAGCCCTAATACACGCTTAAATATCATTCAATCACCAACTGAGAGTTTAGGAAGCACTAAACACACATATTCAATTATAGTAAAAAAAGCGCGAGATATCTCGATGAATTCGACTACGTGACAAACATCTAATCCCCCTCCCCCCACTCCTGTGATTCAGCGTAATATTTTCAAGACGTGAACCCTCCATCCCCCTTCCCCCAAAAATGGGTCACGTAGTATGGGTACGTTCCTTGGTATGCAAGATTATTGGTAGTTGACCAATGACATTAAAGTCATCCACTCTACTAAATCTCATACCTATGTATTTGTAAGATGTGATGTGATTTGTAAATAAATACTTGTAAAAGATTGTTTTTTTTTCTTTAAAATATCCTCAATCAGGTTATGCTTATTTTTGGTTTAGGTGAAAAATAAAACAATAAAATGTGCAAAATATATGTCTATTTCAATATTCAACATTACACGCGTACACGGAATGTTCATGCAGTATTGAGCCACTGTTACTTGACACTTGGTTTAAATGCAATTAGTTAATAACTTACGTGAATTAATTTACGTGATAATTATTATGACAGCTTTAGTTGTAACATTTTTAAAATTTCTGTAGTAAAACTTAAGTTATATCCAAACGCAAGATATATTTAGCTATTAGCCGACCAAATCGTGTAGAGCATGTTCAGACTAATTGTTAACAGTAAATGTTTAATTAACATGATACAACATAGAAATAGTGATTGAGATGATTGCCGATCTACAACAAAATAAAATAATTTTAGCTTGTTTTTGGATGTCTTGAATTAAGTTCAATTATTTTCGATAAAGTAAATATATCAACCATTTCAGAATATTTCATATAAGAATTTGATATGCTATATTCTTTAGAAACAGTAGATACGATAATATGAAAAATGTATTTGTAGTAATACATTAACCAAATTGTTTGATTTTGGCAGATTTTTAACATGAAGACATCAATCAATAATAATTGGCAACTGTCTTACGCCCTAGCTGTTATTACCAATAGTAATTTAATGTATTAGATAATTTTTTCTAAGCAGTTTGAATTCTCTTAACACTTTCAATACTTTGTATTAAAGGTAAAGGAGACATTAATTTAAACCAAATTGATTCCAATTTAGTTATATAACCTACGAATTTCATAAAAATATGAGCTTTTATTTCGTTACCGCCGCTGAGTCGCAAATTACAGCTAGTTAATGTAGAAATTCGACACTCGAGGATCTTTAGTCTACATACTGCCAATAAAATTTAAATACCCTAGTATAGTGCTAATTTATCCATATTCAATTCCAACAACATTTATTTCTAATATATTTTAATTTAGCCATTTTTCCTATAAACAAATTCAACCTAAAGTCACGACAATGAAACGGTGTTTTTTGTACTTTTTTTAACTTTTTAATTGTAGTAAGGCTTAAATCAGTTCGGCTGTCAGTACTTACATAAATGTATTTGGCATTTATTTATAACTTAAGTACAAATTTATTAACCTTTTTATTTAAGTTATTTGTTAATTAATGAAGTATTAAGTAATTATAAAATTTTACAACTTTATAACTCATTGCAGCGTGATTTTTTTGTTTACTCTAGCCAACGAAGATACAAAATAAATGACTAGATATTGGTTACAAATAAATAAATAATAAATAGAATGACACCTACATAATAAATAATAAACAAATAAATAATAATAAATAGAATGACACCTACAACATAATAATAATAATAAAGATTGGGACCTTCACTTACAATTCAATAACTGTGTTAACTTTGAAACACTCATATACTTATATTAATTTTACAATTAACCAACAATTACATTTAAATCCATCAATTTAACGGCAGCGATTTTTCTGTACTACAAAATTGTATATAAACGGTAACGTCTAAAAAAAATTTGAAGGGCAGTTTTACCTTGTAAATTAGCTAATTAGTAACTATACAATAAATATTAGGGCTAAGCTCTAAATATTACTTGAAATGCGAAAAAAAACAAACAAAGTAACTTCACTATTCCGACCGAAACAGAATCAACTTTTTTAAATCTGGCATAACTGCAAAAAAAACAAATACTTCATTTCTGAACTAAAATAAATAAAAATAGAATATTGCACAGATAATAATTGTATAACAACGTTCTACATAGCAGTAGACGGCGTGTCTTAGGCGTGTCCCGGCCGCATGTTGCACAGCACGTATTGGTTGTCCACAGCACGCGCGCCGCTAGCCGCCAGCAGCGCCTCCAGCTCCGCACGCCGCATTCGCACGTCACTACCGTGGGACACGCCCGGCTGGAAGGGGTGGGTCTTCAATGACAGTGACAGTTGTCAGTTTAGTCTGACAGCTGACGTTGACGTTAAATACGAGCTATTCTATGTGCAAAACTATGGCCATGTTCCGAAATACAAACCAGTATACTGGCCAGTGCTGATGACGTCAAAAATCGACGCCAATCGACACCGACTCCAGTGCAATATGGCGTGGGTGTTATGACGTCATTAGCCCTGGCCAGTATGTTGGTTTGTATTTCGGAACACGGCCTATGAATCTTATTTGGTTCGAAGTTATGAAAAAAACAGCCAACGCTCAAAATGGTGCATTTTAGAACTACAAATAAAAAGCAAAATTGACTTACCCGTCACGAGCACACAAAAACACAGGCAACTAAACGAGCAAAATAAAAAACAAGCCATCCAGCAAAATAAGTTTTAATAATAAAATGTACAACCGAGGAATAAGATTAAAGCTCGAGAATGTGAGTTCGTTTTTTACAATATATTAAGAATTACTATACACTTTTATATAGAGGTTAATAGTAACAGTCCAATCATGTAGGTACGTAGATCTACAAATGGCGGTTTTTAAAATTTGTAAAAAAATTGTGGTATATAACAATTTAAAACTTTAGAATAAACCGAATTACAATACAAATAAAATAATATATATACCTAAATAATAACATGTCCCTTAGTAACAATAAGCCGCCATTATGATAATCTAAAACTGGTTATGATTTTGACGAGAAGTAATACACCGTGCCGCTTACAGCATATAAAGTAAGTAATATTCTAGATATAATAATTCATAATTCGCTGAGAAATAAAAAGATTTATTCAACTGTGGCTTCTACCTAAATAGTTACAAAAAGAGATATGTTTTGCATATTAGCTGCTAACATTGTAAAATAGGGGAATTTAAACGATTAAGATGATATTATTTGATACCAAAGTATTTAAAAATTGTAGCAGTCCATAGTTTACTGGTATCCGCAATACCCCTGCTTTGCGCACCAGATTAATCTAGTTGTTAAAGACTGTTGGAGATAGAAATTATTAAACATTTAATCGGAAAGATAGTGAAATCGTATAAAAAAACTACCGTAAGACAAAATGATTTGATTAGGGAAAAGCGAGGACGAAATTATTGAAAGCTAGTTTTGTAAAACAATTTTGCTAATAGACCAGGAGAAAATGGACTTTTTGCATGTTAAAGCGCAGGTAGCGTTTAAGAGCGTGGTTAATGAGTTTTGAATACAAAATCCAAGAGTAGGTACACACAATTCTTATTGTTCAAGAAAACACCATTATTTAAAAGATCATGATGATTTTAAATCAGTTTGAATTTGTCACAAAGAGGCTACGCGGAGAATAATATATAACTTCAAGCAAAATAATTCGCAGTTAAAGCAAAAAGTTAAAGTTGATGGCGAAGAAAAAAACTTAATAGAACCATTAAAAGAAATTCACGAGGGATTTGACAAAATCTAACATAATAATATTTTAGCTGTCAGCACCCTACTGGAGCCCAAATTTAGAAGCATTCACTTCTGACCCCGATACCTATGCTCGTTCGATTGTCTTAATACGACGTACGAGCAACGCAAATGACAGCCCATGTCCAATGGAGCAGTCACCAGGGGTGGAAAGATACCAACGACTTTTGGAGTGTTCAAAAAAGTCTGGCTGATGATAAGTCAGATTTAAAGAGAAGACTAAGACGAAGTTGGATTATTTCAAATCAAGTTACCTAAATCAGATACCTTGCAAGAGTTTAAAGACTTGAAAGCAGACTTGAAACTTGATCGTACCAGCTACGTCACTACCGTCGGAACGACTTTTTACTTGGGCTGGGGTCATCGTGATAGAGAGTCAAAATAGACTGACTGGATCACGTTTGGACAACATTTTTATCATATCTGACAGCACAGAAGTAAATTGGCGCTTCTGAATTCTTTTGTTTTACGACTGAAATTATTACATAGCATTAGTTATCTAAACTAATATTATAAAGAGGTAATATTTTTTTGTTTGTTTGTTTGTAATGAATAGGCTCGATAGCTACTGGACCGATTTTAAAAATTCTTTCACCATTATGAATGCACATCTTTCCGAAGTAACATAGGCTATATTTTATTTAAAAAAAATTAGGGATCCTTGCGAAAACTTCAATAACATAAACTACCGTCGTTAAAAATCACTATTGAAATACCTTAAATCGCGTGCGCTGCAATAACTATTGATGATGGAGCAAAAGAATGTACTATGATTTTGTAGACCACATTATTATCTACAGAAAAGTCCGCGGTAGGGTATATCTAAGTATGATAGTTGCGCCAATATAAAAACTTTTATAGTTTAACAAACTATTTAAATCGGCAACGAAAATAAGATGTCGATATTCATACCATGGTATTTATACTTATCTAAATAACTTACTTTTTATTTATCAGAAGTTCAATACCTTTACAATGCGGTTTAAATTATTTTAATCCGACACTCCATTCAAAAGATATAGCGAGTTTAAAAATTTGGGTAACTTAAAAATAACTAAGCGCTTCGCCGCGTCGCGATGTTGATCTTAAATATCAGGATTTCCGCGGGTGAAACCGCGGGGCGCGCAGCTAGTACCTAATATGATTGTTATGTTTTATAATGAAGCTAATAAAAAATTAATGTTTTGATTTTTATTTTATTTATTTTAAACGGCAAAAGCATTGATTAAATTCTTTAAGTAGGTTTGAAAACCACTTTGACTTTGATTTTGAGCTACAGCCACCAAGAAATAATGTTTATTTTTAATGCGTTTGCGCATTAAATAGATAGAATGATAAAAAATATGATATTATTGCCACAGTTGACGGTAATATAACATACTTATTTGCAACTTCATTGATAAATAAATTAAGCCAGTTTCTATATTCCTCGTGCATATAAGATATTGTATAAAAAATATATGCACAAGTTGACAAGGTGATCCGTTAACTTAAATTAAACCAGTATATTAAATTTACTGAATAAACACTAAATTTTTGTATATTTAGTATACTTATAGTATATGTTGGTAAAGAAGATTGTCATTTATATTGTATTATAGATATAATATATATACTGTTTAAATTTTTTTTGAGTCTTTTGTCTCACATATCAAAATATTATATACCTTATTTGTAATTGTACCATATGTGCACAACTTAGTTATAGTTTGAATCTTAATAACCTTGCATTAATATAAATAAAAAACGCCATTTGTTCTTACAAAATTATTAACGAACAAAAAATGCAAAATATAAATAGAAAATTATTAATTATTAATAAAATTAATTTCAATGATGTGGGAGTGCCACATTTAAAAACAATTTAACAGCATACTATATACAAGCAACAAACATCTACAAACCATATGAGAGAGACAAAAATAACTTCATCTGTATTAAATATCATATATATAAAAGTTGGTGCTGTTTTTTTAATAAAACTAATAAATTATAAATAATATTAGATTCACATTATATTTTTTTCATAGCTGTCCAAAAGATGGTAAATTTATTTACAATGTATGGACAAAAATTACTTACATATTAGATTTTTGTTTTCCAATCTATTATTTTAGCCGCCTAGTTATTTCATAAAAAAAATATATAAATATTTTATTAATAATCCCTCAATTGGGTAATCGCCTCTCTAAATATAGATAGTTTTCAAGACTTAAATTATATTAAAGACTTCGGTGGGAAATAGCCTCTAAAACTTTATTAGTAAATAAATTTTTGTCTCATCTCATGAACACTAGAAACAAGGTTTGGTGCAAAAAAACTTATTTATATATATAATAATATTCATGAAGATCACAATAAAATAATATGCTGGATAGTGTGAAAGACCAGATGAAAGGTGCTTTTGAGCACTTAGTATGACTTTATACAAATATTACATAAATAAGGATTTTCTACAATAAATGTACTACCTAAGCATTGTATTTACAATAACTAAACTATCGCTTGCATATTAAATGCCAATGTCTTAATAAATAGTTATCAGTATTGCTTCCGTAGTTACTAGATTTCGTTGAGTATGAAAATTAAACACCAATTATAAAAAATGGAACTTAAATTATAAAGAAATACCCAATTTGTAATATAGAAATATATTCTACACGTGTTTAATAGTTTTATTTACAGACTCAATGAGTTATCATACAAATTGAGCAATTCCATTTGAATATGGGACATTTAAATTTTAAATTCCTTATTATTTTTATTTTTCCGTATTTGGAAAGAAGAGGGAACCGTATTTAAAATTCAAAATAGAACTATACGGTATTCCAAACTCAAAACACCGAGACCTATAAAAGTGGCCGCGTTCCAGATTCAAATCAGTAGCTCACATGGTTTTCCTGGCACACGACGTACTCGGTGAGCGTGACGTCTGCCGCACCGCCCGACTCCAGCGGGATGGGATGCGCCCGGAAGTGCTCCAGCATGTCGTGCACGTTCGGAAACCACAGGTGTTGCACACGGCACTGGCCCGCTTCACTTAGCGTCATGCGGAGATGCTTCGCGCGGCCCTAGAGATCATATAACATATATTACATTACATTAGAATATAATTCCACAAAACTATGATGGCAAATCTTTATGTGTCAATTTCATTATCCAATTTACAGCGCACTACTAGACACAAAAAAATAGCTAGTGAGAGTGTCCAACAATCAGATGGGGCATCAGTTCAGTAATAGCCTCAGATGAGGTATTAGTATGCTAGAGGACATACCACTCGGTAGATTGGATAATGAAATGACTGCCTAACACTGATGCGGAATGACGTTCTTTAACACTGTTGGGAGGGACGAGGGTCGGTGTTAGGTAGATTACTCGTATGAATGGGTATGTAACTATGTATTTTTATACTGTTAGGTAAACTTGAGCGGGGACGTTACCAAAGAATCTAAATATTTTATTAATAAATGTAAAATACGTCACAAACTATTTATGGTATACAAGAAAGTAAAAAAAAATCTTGAATATTCAAATAATGTGTGTCAATAGTAGGTCATGTTAATAAGCATTAAATATAAAATCGAAAGAGGTGGTACCTGAAAGTTGAAGGTGAGCACGTACTCCCCCCGGCGCGTCTCGCTTTGCCGCACGAGGTAGCAGCCGTGCGCGGGCGCGCCGCCGGCCAACACGCAGCCCGCCGCCGCCGAGCGAGCCAGCGTGCCGTGGAACCACGGCCACTCGCCCAGCGCGCGCGCCTCGCACGCCTCCTCCGCGATCGAGCCTGGGAGCACACGAGCGACACGAGACGTTAGTGTATTAAACACACAGCCATGAGACCGATTACAAACGCATTACACACTTCCCATATCATGACGTTATAGCCAAATTGCAAGTGTTTGTTGCTGAATCTATTTCAATGGTAACAATATCAAAGATAGTGTCAAACATATATATTTAATATTCTACTTGACTAGCATCATTGCCTTTTCCTAAGTGTAACTGTTGTCAAGGAAATTAAAAAAATGTTGTGCTGCCATCTCTAAATGTCTCATTTCCCTTAATTACTGATTTCATTCAGAATAAATAGATATTATTTTTAATTATAGTATCTATAACTATATATAGTTACATTTATTATATACATGATACAAACCCCTGACCAATAGGTTATAATGACATTTTTATGTTTCTTTTTATATTTCTCTGCTTGTTTTTATTAATTGTTATTCAAATAAGAACACTTATGACCACAATATGAATTGTTGACTTTAATTTAAGTTTCAAGGTGTACAATAGTCTCCGCACTTACAAGAACATAAGAAATTAAAAAGGGTTTATATTTTATATTTTAATTACAATATTTTATTGTCTGCATGTAAGTTACTATAATTTAAAAATCATATAACAAGTTCTTTTCATAAGTGTTTTACTTTCATCTATCATCAGATCTTTGCATAATATAGAGTACAAATATTGTATATTCATAATAATGACAAATTCTTGGTACTTGTATTAATTATATACTCTTAAATCCTAATAATAACCTAAAAGAAAATATCTTTAACATACCTAATTCAGCATCTGGTGTATCATTGGCTAAGTCTACGTTACTGTTGCTGGGTGGCAGGTCTCTCCGCGGGGGCAGGTCTGGCGGAGCAGGTTCTGGCAGCCCTGCTAGCGCCTCAGGTGGAGGCTGCGACGTGGGGGCAGATCTCATGCAATACTTTATTGTAGCCAGCCAGGACTTCATGTCATCAACGTCGGCAGCTTCAATAACATATTCCATATTGTTGTCTGCCTGAAATTTTGAAATATTCTGTAATTATTTTTATATCATTGATAAGAATAAATGAATTTGTAAATGATCTATTATCCAAAAATGATCATTAGATCTGAACTATATCTTATACAACTGTTATTTGATTTTTGTTTATTGTTATAAGTAAAATATATGAGTCAGTTAGTAAATATAAATATAATATACATACCTTCAAAACAAAAGTATTTTCATGATCTGGCATCTCAAGAGCTGTGGTTTCCCGAGCCTCTGATATAAGAAAACAGAATACTCCGCTCCTTGGTTTTTGTGATTTTGGAGGTGAATAGAACTCTAACATATATCCACCAACAGTCTTAACTAACGCCAGTCTACATTTCTCCCATTTTTGTGGACCTCCTGGCTGTTCTAGGCTTTCCGGAGTCAAATAATTTACAAGGCCCTCTTTTCGGCATTCGACCACAATTTTAGCTAATTTTGTCTTATGTTTGTTTAGATTAGATTGTAATTCCACTTCATCTGAATGCTGTTTATGAAAAAGACCTTTCCCCCTGCGCAGACCTTTAAAAGATAACCTTCGAAAAAAAGGTTTGTGCTGTGTTTTAGGAGAGTCCGTGTCCTCGGAATAATCGCTCTCGTCATGACCTGTATGCGTACCGTTCGGTAACTTGTGTTGTGCTTTAAGTTTACCAAATTCGAAGTCAAATTGCTCAGAAAAACATTCTACAAATTTCTTCAGAAATTCCTTTTGTGACACTGGTCGAGCTGCTGCTTCATTGCTGTTGGTCTGTATGTATTGTAAGCAAGCCTTGGCGAAGTCCTGAGCGGCAGATTTGGCCTGACGCTCGCAGAACTCGACCCATCCGTCGGGCTCCCCGTCGGACGGGCCGGCCATGGCGAGCAACTTCTTTATGAGCTCCACTTGAATAGCAACAATTTAGCACACATAAAACATACAACTGTGATAAATACCGACTCAGTATTATTTATCTAAGTTTATGACAATTTCGCTATCAAAATAAATATTAAATTTCATGATGCTCACAAGGCTCTCACGAAAACATCTTATGTTGCCACATAAATAAAACTGTAAATGTATTTGAAAATATATATTTAAAAAATATATTTTTAATAAGTACGAATTTTACTTAATTATTTGAAATTTTAATACAAAATAAAAATAATAATACCTACTCATATTGTTTGTTGAATAAAGCTATATAAATCCGTAGTGACCTCTTTTGATTTTTGTCGGATTAGATTAGATACTACATAGTTACATCATGTTGCATCTAGAGGACGCTCCTTGTATTAAATAATAAACTAAGAATATCATAGGTGTTGCAGAATCTCACTGCAACGTATTTAATTCTTACCTATCCTTAAATTTTAACTGTAAGGAAGATTAGTTTAAGTATTCTTCTCTCAACCTCCAGGTTTTGGTCTAGATTTGGATTCTCCTAACTACCTACGTTTACAATTATAAATCAGAATCGCTTTATTAGTGGCTTCAGGTTTGGTGTGAATATACAGGAAATACAAATATCATAATATTTTCCCAAGCTTCCCACTTTCCATCTAAGTGGAAAATTGTTTTTTTTTGTTACATATATATTTTTACATTATGTCGCCACATTTACATAGTTTGAAATGCCAGATTTAGGCTTGTTCATTTTTATATTTAATTTAGATAGTTAGATACCTACTGATTCATTTGTTTTCGATTTGACTTCGAATAGTACACTAAATAACATAAAACTTAATAATACTTAATAGGTAATATCACAAGAAAAATTACACATATTAATCTACCCCCAAATAAGTAAACAAATGATTTGCTTGTATAGACAACGCTACAAATACTTATAAATACACATTATCAATACTTTGAATATAGGAACGAATGAAATACGACACGAATACGAGTTTCAGCACCAACGCTGCAGAAATGGCTGGTAGAATGAATGATGTGTATAGGGTATAGTAAAAGAAAGTACGGTAAACTTTTGGTTCCAACGTTTCCCTTCTGGAAATGTTGATCTAGAGAAAAAACCTCTCGGACGACCGAAAACTCCAATTCATAATAAATATTTAAACGGTCCATCTCAAACGTCCATGTCCAAACCAGTTCCACCAATATCAGGCTTCGGTGTAGATGATAAAACAATTTTCAAAGTATTTTTTAAATTTCAATTTTAATTTCATACATTGCACTTACGGAACAACTCTATTTTGCACGATTTCAAGGGGTAGTAAATATTCCATGAGGGTCCAAGGAGGAGAACCATACTTTATATCTTTTTTTTCACATTTAATTCGAGAAATGGATACCTTATGTGTTGCTCCTATAGATATTTTTTTAAGGATTACTTTATAAAAAAACTTTCTGATGAGGCAATCCAAATAGCATTCAAATAGTATTATTTAAAACTTTCACGAGTAATATCCATTGAAAAAAAAAACTATTTTTACGGATTTACCTCGTTTATAATTAATTAAATTTAAAATTTACGTTTTAAATTTAATCCGACGTTTCGAATGCTTTGCAGTAATCGTGTTCACGGTAAGACGAGATGGAGGTGTCTGTCAGTAAGTCAGTTAATTAGTCATCTACCTCCAACGGTTTCTAAGTTTCCGGGGGTACAGTTCAGGATTCACACAAACACACTAACAGCATCTTTAGGTCTTACAGTGCGGTCACAGACATGGGATTTTATATTTTTCAAGAGTGGGTTTTAGATAATCCCAACCATCTTTTCTATTAAAATTATGTTTTTTATTTCAATAGCTTCACGAATCATTCTTGGAATGTAACGTTGTTCTTTAGCGAGGATTTTAGGTTTATCAAATCTTATATAATGATTGGACTTGTCTATGGTATGTTCACACACTGCTGCCTTATCCGTAAAAATAGCATTAAAATATTGTTATTTTTTCTATCTCCCACAATTTTTTCGGGAGTGAAACCTATGAACTACCTTTAAAATAACCAAAGTGTACATAAAAAATGGACTGATTGATTAAAATGTATAATTTACCTACGTATTTATTTTCTAAGAAAACACTAATTTCATGTGGAAACTGGGGATGATTGACTGTTTTTTTTTATTAAATTCTTTTTTTTTGTGGTTTACTGTATACTTGCAATAAAAGTGCTTCAATCAATAGGTAATAAAATTATTTCGGTAATAAAAAATATAATATCTAGATTATTATCATACTTAGTATGATGATTTAACGTATTTTAACACACATACCTAAGCTTTAGTCAGTAGGCAGACTTATTGTTCTAAAAAGCGTCAATTCATGAGAATTACTTATTATAATAAACTTTTAAACTTATCTTTATATAATGCAGTTGTTTATTTACAGAATTAAATAGGTACTAGATATACACAGTGAATTCTAATGGAATATTGCCAATTGTAGTAGCTAATGGTAAGCTAATGTCGTAAAAAATGATTTAGGTACCTATTATATATCCAGCCAGTTTTGTTGAAAGAAGAAATATAAACACTTTTTTGAGATGGTTGGATGGAGAATGAAGGATGACGTTTGAGAAAAGAACCTCATCAATCTTTACCAGCTAACAAATTGGTTTTCCAAAAAATAGGCATAGCTTAGTTATTTTGTGAATAGTTTTGTTTCGTATGGCACCAATTCTCAATAAAAATAAATAAATAAATATAAACTTACGCATTTTTATTAACTCTAAATATTATTGGGGTTAGTTAAATAATTATTCAACCAGTCCCGAAAGAGATTGGTCTGACAACCCCATACGATTTTTGTTTTGAAGTCATGGTTAGCTAAAATACACCAGTATTCGGAAAATAAGATATGTAACATGAATCGGTTTGCCTTCCTCCTTCAAATATGGCGAAGGGGGTGATGGCTGGCTCTTGCGTTATGATCGTGAACGGGTGCTGCTTGCGGTGACTGGTTGTGGCACGCCGAGTTTTTTTACTGTAATTTTTTTCATTTTATTTGCCTGAAATCAGTAGGCTTAATTTCCGATTGATTGCGACGGTTCTAGTTGTTCCAAAATTGCTTTTAAGATTGGCGTTCGTGAAACAGTGATCACAATAAAAAATATATATCGCCCTGAGTTGATTGTGTAGATTGAACTTCTCAGACCAGGACGCGTTTGGAACCCTCATAGCTTTAACATTAAGTTGGAAGGTGCTTTTACAGAAGGGTTTATTACGATAAATGTGGTATCGAAATAGGCCCTTCTAAAACTTCCATGTTGACGTACACAAGTGATCACTGATTAAAAGTAGAAAAGATATAAACAAATAAATAAATAAAGATTATCTACTCATTAAGCACTTTATTAGTTATTGGCCCGATCAACAAATAAGATAATATTTATTTTGTACTAGCTGTTGCCCGCGAATCCATCTACGTAGACTGTAAAAATAATATTTATATGTTTTATATACCTACCTGTGACCCGTGTTTTTTAAAGTGTTTTTGACTTTTATTCATACAATTCAAAATATCCCTTATTTTAAAGTGTACAAATAAAAAAGTCCGAAACAAAACGATATACCCAGCGGCGTAGATGTGAAAAGAAAAGGAAAATATTATGGCACCACATAGTATATCTATTATTAAAAAGGTCTTGGGGAAAACGTTCAACATTTTTCCTAGTGGAATTCAACGTTCTTTATTATTGTTATTTTTTTTTTAATTCAGTGAGCCAAAACATTAAAAACTGGTCGCGTGTCAATTACATATTCGCGCTACAACTTATGTTATATCACAGACGTGCCACGTGCAAAAGTTAAGATTTCTATAGTCTATGTGTTATTCTGGTATATAAGCTACAACATTATCAAGTTTCATTAAAATACGTTCAGTAGTTTAGGTGTGATTGAGAAACAAAAACCCATTCATCCAAACGTCCAGACTTTCGCACATATAATATTAGTATAACTATAAAAAAGGTCCAAATGAAGAAGAGCAAGACTACAGAAAAGTCTAACAAGCTATATATAAATTAAGAGATATTTCTAATACTATCGTTTTATAGTAGTCTTATATTTCCCTTTTTTAACCCTTTACCCACCTCCTTAAAGGATAAAAAGGGCAACGGCTATAAATAAAAAACATCCGACTGTTTATGATGTTTTTAACAAAAAAAATTTTTTTTTTGATCTTCTCTATCTTAATACCTATACGGTATACCTATACAGTTTTTATAATCGGCCTGTATCTACGGTTTGTAGGAGTTCGGTGTGAATTAGCCATTCAAAATTTAATTAGATAACGCACGGTGTAACAAGTGAAACAGTGAACAAAAGGTAAGGGTAAAAAAGATACGAATATAGAAAAGATAAATCATAACACTCCTTTGTTGTATTTCAGTTATACAGGGTTATTTGTAATTAGTTAATCACCTCTAGCAGGTACCCTCTGTACATCAATCCCAAGAACATTTGTTTTACAACTTTTTAGAATTAATAGTTTTTAATTTTTTTTTTCCATGCCAAATTGATTTGTTGTTGTACCTTTTAAGTACTTCTTACAAAATACAGAGTAATAAGTAAAAGAGGTAGCATTTTTTTTGTGTTGTTTATCAAGATTTGTAAAAAGTTGTAGAACAAATGTTGTTGGGATTGATGTAGAGAGGCTGCCTGCAAGAGGGGGTCAACTAATTAAAATTAAGCCTGTATACATATATAAAGAAGAAGGTAGAGCAAAACTGTAGTGGAGATGGAAGCGGTAGTGCCTGAATTAAGTTGTTTGCTGAGCCTTTTTTTTTGCGTTAGTAAAATCCGTTACGGATACCCACCGGCCAAGAAGGTGATGACCGGGGGGTTATGTGGGACTAGCCGGCAGCACAGAGGACGCTGCCATTTTTAAGGCTACCCACTAAAAAACCAACGGTTGCCTTAATCGCCTTAATGGGACGCCGCGGGATCGCTTGCGCATTCACTGGCTAAATCAATATCTTTTACTACTTTTATAACATAGCAGTAATCAATGATATATAGTTCTAAATAATTCTAAATTCGTAAATCTATTTGTAACAACAATATTTATTGTCAACGTTATTATGTAGTTAAATAAATAATTACATATTTATATTACCTACATACCAAATTACTATATTATAACAATTTTATATGTATTAATACTACAATAATATAACACCCGCAATTCCATCCGCGTCAACTGTAAAAATAATATTTATGTGGGTTATTTACTTATCTATGACTCGTAACTTCTTTTAAAGTGTTTTTGGAGTTAAATTTTAAAGTTTTATTCATAAAAAATTGCTCATTGATCAAAATGTGGGTGATGCTAACTATGAATGAACTATGAAATGTGGCAAAAGTCAAAAAAAATATATGGACGCGTAGAGGTGAAGAAAAAAAGAAAAACATTATGGTGCCATAAAGCAGGTACTTATCTATATTATGGAAAGTTCTTGTGAAAATTGTTGAACATTTTTCCTAGTTTTTACAGACAAACAAAGCATTTTGGTAGGTGGCTAAAGAATTCAACGTTCTTTATTTATTTTTTTATTTTTGTAAAATTCAGTGAACCAAACTTATATTATATTACAGACAAAAGTTATGTTCAAAAGTTAAGTTATAAGATTGCCAAGTTTCATCAAAATCCGTTCAGTAGTTTTGAGGTGATTGAGTAGGTAACAAACATCCATCCATCCAACCATCCAAACTTTCGTACATATAGTATTAGTATAGAAGTATAGATTATTCAGCAAATCTTTTGAAATCTTTATATAAGATATTATCAAACATCAAGAGCACCTCATAGCTCATTGTCTGATATTGTACTATCTTCTCGGGTTAACCGGCAAAGAATTATTCTTAGCATTATAAATCCATTAATTGTACCAGTTTTAGGCCATTAAAACTAGAATAATAATAAATAATAAATAATTATAAAATATTTAGTGCAATCCAATGAGTTCTATTATGATCAGTACCCGTCACTCTTCAAAATTGTATTCATTATATCATTGTATGTATTTGTTAGACAATAATAATAAATAATTATAAAATATTTAGTGCAATCCAATGAGTTCTATTATGATCAGTACCCGTCAGTCTTCAAAATTGTATTCATTATATCATTGTATGTATTTGTTAGACAGTTACCACAAGTATTGAGGACACATGCGTCATCGCCAATCAGAGGGCATGCATGTAGAATTCGGAATATTATAAGTTGAATCTATGGATTTAGACATTTAAAAAAAGTAAAAAAAAAAAAAAGGAAAAATCATCAGGTAATGTTATAATAAATATCTTATTATAAACACAAATATGAAAAGCTGTTTTAAAAAGGAATGATCACAGGATTTTGGTTATAGAAAATAATTTGGATTGTTGTTCGTTATCTTGCTACCAGCGATTTCGAGGCTCATTTTTTTTTACAGGTGAGTTATAATCTTGCAACATTAGAAACAATCATGTCGAGTCGGCGCACGAGCAATGTACAGTGATCAAAGGTTTGTTTTTTTTAAGCGAAAAAAAGGTCCAATAAATTGTTCTTTTTTGTTTGTAGATTCACATAATTTATAGGGAAATTTAACTTATAGTTATTGTATAGTCTAATTTTATTTACAGGATTAACAATCATAATGAAAGTCAGTTGTGTTTTCTTTTCGGCTAGTAACCCTAAGCGCTTGTGTCAAATTTCCAATAATCTTATTTTGGCGCGCATCAGACGCATCGACGACAGAAATATGGGGACATGTTGCGAACGCACGCGCGGCCGTTCACCTGAACTGCGACGATAGTTTTATGACATTATATTTGCACAGATAAAAATAAGTACCACCTTGACCAGGTTACGCATTGCATTGAAACAAAAAAATATATTTATATAAAACATTGAGAAAGCGTCAATTAAACTTTTAAGATCTCTAGAAAATCCTATAAATTTTTACAAACATTTTTAGAGGTAAATATTATAATCAATACAAAACACGAAATGTACACAGTTGCGTATAAACGTGAAATAATAGTTAATTTACAATATATTTATATATTTATATATTTTTATTTATTATATATATTTTTTTATTATATAGTTATTAAACAACACATATCATTTCTATTATGAAAGATTTTTGTTTTTACTAGAGCCAATTCTTTGTATTTCTTCTAAAATAGTAAACAGTAGCAAAGTGCAGCACAACGCCCCTGGTTCGATCTTGGTTTACGATCGGTTCCAAAGATCCAGTAAACACAGATCCACTTTGTTTGAAGATATAGGTTTAGACAAGGGTGACCATTATTTCTAAAAGTCGGATAAATTAAAGTCTACAGACATTGTGTGTTTTTGATTTTCTTTTGTGTTGTAATAAGTGCTTATTATTAACAGATATTAATCTCTCTGTGCCAATATTGTTTTCAGGAAGTGGAGATGTTGCTGGACATCTCGGTTATGTAAAATTATAATTCACCTGCATTAAACTTTCGCCTTAACTTTTTGCAAAGAAATTAACAAAGTTGGTGACTACTATATTCGCAATTTTTCTAAAGAAATAAGCGCAGTGCAATTAATTTATCTTTCGGTAAATGTCTCATATAGAATTTATTCAAAGCGTTATTGAGGTCATATCAATAATATAATCTAGAAATATCTTGGAAGTATCGTCACAGTTTCAACGTTTTTCTGGCTCCATCCGGCGAGTGCTCGTTGACAGACAAATGCGCAGCGGAAGATGGCGTCGTTAGCGCTGTCGTCGCCTCCGCCATAAACGTAAATACCCGCTTCGATTTTTCTTTACGGAAATGCACTCAGTGTTGCCATCGTAAACAATATGTTGTGAAGTTTATAATAACACTATTTATTATGAGCATCTTATCATTTGATAGAACGTGTTAAGTCATATTTTCTGTTGGTTCTCTCGGTTCTATTGAAATATATTGATTTTATTCTGGTAGCAATAAATAACTGGTCTGTTCAATATAAGGGAGAGATAACATATAGATCAATAAACTAATCATTGGGACAACGTGGTGAGTTTAGCTCAAAAGGACTCTAGTTTATGCTCTTCTTTTATAATTAGTAGGTAGGTACGTGTGAGTTTTTCAGAAAAAAAAATATCTCAAGATATTTAAATATTAATAACTTAGATCAGATATTAGATTCTTAGGAAAAAACAACCATATGAATGGAGGACATCCGGGCATGGTATACCTATAGGTATGTACCTACCTACTGTCCACTTTTTTTTTATTTTAAAATTACCGTTATCCATGTGGTCCAACCAAAAAACATATAACTTTTTTCGATGAGTAGACAAATAATAAAGACCAAGCGTCCGCCGGCAGAGTAAGAAGTAGGTAGAGATAGTGCTAAAGCATCATACCTTTAGCTCTTTATCTATAAAAAAAAATCCTCCATCTTTAAATAACAATCCATTTAAATAATAAAAGTAGAACAGACAAACAGTTACTTTTTAAGATTCAGGCTTTTATTTAAGAAAATAATCTTCTTGTATGTGAAATAGAAACAAGTCCAAATTCCTTCGTGTTTATTTATAACAAGGAACTTCAAACAATAGCTTAGAAATTTTGGTTAAGACGAAAATAATCATCAAAGTTCAAACGCTTTACAAGAGTTACTAATAAAAATATATATATCGGATATATATTACACTTTTATCTTATTTATTAATATAGGCAAATATGGAAGAGTTCAATACAACCTTAACTCTGAAGGTTCAAATATATTTCATCTGAATATACCACCAACAAACCAATATCTAACGCCAATACCAACAACGCGTGCCAACGTTGGCAGTTGTATAATTAAAATTGGTCCACATTATCGAACCTCGGGGTAAGCGATGGACATTCAGTGTATATTTAAACTAAATACCTACATTGGAGTCTATTAGCATCTGTCGGTAACAATTGCGTGAGTCATTTAACATTTCATTTTATCTCTCTCAACTATTCCGCGTGGGCATATGGGCTGATCTTACTCCGCCCAGAATCCGTCTCTCTCGCTCTTAGCGATTTGATGTCTGGGTGTCTGAGATAGCACAACGCCCATTGGAAGCGAACAGCGGAGGATGAACTTTTGAATTTAGATTATTATTCCAATAAAAAAGTAGCAATTACCTACGATTGACTATTTTTTTATTTATGTAGATAAAAATTAGTACATTTTTGTAAATTATATTTTTTTAAATGTTATTGTAAATAATGTACGTATTAAATAAATTAGGTCTAACCCAACATATTTTTTTATACTAGCTTCTTCCGCGTAAAGTATAGAAGAGAGGATATTCAGTATGTTAGATCAGAACCAGCGCCAGCTCTACCATATGACGAACCGCTCGGAAGTGCTCGCTCTAGGGATTAGGAATAAGTCTTTTGGGGAACACATTAATAAAAATATTTTTTTCAATTGGTCACTTTACCTGGATTTTCCTCCATCCTAGATAGTTCTAGGATAGGATAGTGTCTCAGACCACTATTGTTGAGAAATACTATATCAGCATTTGGAATTGTCCATCCACATGTGCCTTGGAAGCTCCGTATTTACGACTTTTCCCTTTTTAGTTGCGGAATATCGTCATGTCTGTTTATATTTTACATCCATGTCTGTGTCTATCCGAACTAGTGCACCTTTAAAGTGGATTAACTTTTCCAATAGTTCTGGGGTTTCTGTCACTTTTCCTAATAATAATGGTATAGTTCAGATGCGATCTAGGGGGAGAAACCCATTGCCTACCATGACTTAGGAAGCACTTGATTTTGATTTTGGTTAAAATCAAGTGCTTAAAGAAATACTTTTACCGCAAGATTTAGATTTACATTTTTATTAAGAATTTTTTAATAACATTAAGTATACCAATATTTCCCTTTAATTTCTAAGGGAGATCCTAGTCTGTAATTATTTCACCTCTAAATGAAATCTTGCGTCCGCGTTTAGTAGAAGTAGGTACCTATGCTTCTCCAATAAGATAAATTAAAACGGTTTGTTGTATTTCTGAATCTTCTGGGTAATACTAAAGAATCCCAATGCTCATTATATGATGTTATATATTTTCATAGTGTTTATAGTTAGCTAAGGTCTTTACCATTCTGTCATTTTTGTCCATAGAGCTATGAAAAGTATGTATGTAAAATTTAAAAAAAATGGTAGGTATGTGTCCATAAAACACTGACCACTTTGTCTACAAAGAGTTTTCTGTAAAATGGGTTGTAAACTCAATGTCACGGAACTTTAAAATCACAAAACTCTACCTAACTCTACAAATATAATAACTTTTGTTAGATTTGTATTCTTTTTAATAGTAGGTAGGACACACAGGTTGTTATCATCTATGGATGATAACAACGTGCCCAATACCCATAGGTATTGGGCACGCACTGTTCTGCCTTCTCTTATAATATACTTCAAAGGTTCCAAACATTTACTATTATATTTGCTTTAATTATAATGTGTATTTTTATGGGTTTGTATCGTTGTCTACCACCCTTAACACAAGCAAATAATTTGCTTACTTAGGGTTAGGTCGATGTGTGTAATTTGTCCTGTGATATTATTATTATTATTATTTACATATCCTACATATATCCAATGAGGAAGTTTTTTTTGTACTCTGTTCATAGTGTATGATATAGCGGGAACAACAGCGTTTATATCCAATATAACTATTATAGTATCATAGCTCATAGGTTTGCCGAAATTACTTTCTCGATGATTGTGTTTGAGTAATTAAATCAAACTGAATGAACATTTGGAAATCGAAATAAATAGCATTGATTTTTGGTTTTTATTCCGTAAAAATTGTCAACCATGATGTTCTTTGGTGGTTTCCTTTTACCTAACTAATATTAATATGTAACACGCAAATAAATGAGTTGTAATATATTGTTTAATCCTTATTTTGTTCAGAAATAGGGCTGTTTATTCCAGCCGTTGAAAGATCCTTCAGTAAAATAGATGTTCAGGTAAGGCGTTCAAAAATAAACGCATGTTTTGAACTCACGCTTCTTGCTAACATCAAAGTAATTTACTCTGAACAGGTACAAAGGTAGGGTTGCCTCCTATATAAATAATGTACATGAAGTATGTAGTTTTAAAATAGATTTTGTTCATATTTTTCATTACGTAAACTAAAAACATTATAAAATACTTACATTACCTTTTTAAAATATTACAACCATATTAATAGGTGCTTTTTATTTAGAAATAGAAAACTATTTCTGCTATGAATACTTAATCAATCGTCACCACAAAATGTGTTTTTATTTTATTTATTATTGACTTAAAATATATGAACCATTACAGCACAATAAACCATATTAACAGGCGAGCACATAAAGAATACCTCATCCAGGTATGCGTACATAATTCACGGTAACATAAATAAGCGCTTCGTAGGGCGGGGCGTCAGGGCGGTCGAGGGCGGGCGAGGGCGGACCGGGCTGCGCGCGCGCCGACGACAGAAGCGTTCGTCTCGCGCCGTCGTACGCGCGTTCAAGATTAACGCACAGAAAACTGATTTATTGTGTCCCGTTGAAAAAATAATCGGCTGCCAGGAAATGTGATGGAGGGTCAGGACTGGCGTGATGAGTGGCACCAGCCGCGCCAGATGGACGGTCAGTGAGTTTTATCTTAATGAGTGGCTAACTGATTAGGTGTTACGAGTGTCGCGATAAGTTCTTTATGATCTAGAGTGATGGAGGTAATTGGTCGGAATTAATTCATTATTTCATCTTATTTATTTGTCATGTATTAGAATTTAGATTAAGAGTTTGGAGAGCGCTGAATCACCTACTTCTTATAGATTTTGGATTTGGCGACAGATATTACTTTAAAATCAATTAGTAAATAACGGGACAATTTTTTAATGTCGATTTTTTAAAACAAATTACATAGGTTATTAGTGGTTAAAAAAAATAAACTTTATCTTATTCGGATAAAAGATATTACATCTATTATACATTAAATAAGATTGTTAAATATATTATCTAATAAGAAAAGTCTAAGTATATACCTACGTATGTTATTCATACCTAGTTATTGCCAAGAGGAGGAAATTTAATTATTATAATATTAAAAAAAAAAGGGATAAACATATAAAATGACCTACTACCAACAGCTCCAAACACTAACATATTTAATATAATATAATAAATAAAGTGTGATTTCCAACTTGTTATTGATAACACTAAAAAAAGTAGCTATTCTAGCAATCAGAACAAAAAAATCGTTTCAGAAATATGTCAAAATGATACTAAACTATATGTATATCTTTAAAAAAAACAACCGGTTTGATTGTCATTTCATAAATAAAATTGAATTACTTAAAACACAATATTACTATAACAATATTTGTTAACCTTTACTAAGATGAATGTAACTACATTTATAAAGATAACACAGGAGTTGGAATATAGGGATAAAATTCATTTTTACTGACGCACTTAAAAATTTAGGATACAAATAATATCGACACGGGCAGACTCTAGAATCGAAAAAACAAAAACTTAATATGTCTGAACTTGTTTATAAATAATTTCAAACAATTCTTTAAATGTAAAAAAAAAATACAAACATTGTTTCCACTAAATTGACAATACTTGTTATGACAATTTAAATCCGGTTTATAACCAGTTATAATAATTTTAATTTTAAAACATTTAACACAGATCAATAGTTCAATGTTTAATAATCCAGAAGACAATGCGGAACATCTTGTGTTATGCCTCTAGTCGCGCGGAACGGGTATGTTCATTTATCTCTCATCACCGCTGCGCTTGCGCATCAACACGATTGAAGCCGATGTGCTGATTTTGATACCATGTTAATGTGATTTATTTTATATTTCAGTCATATTTACCGGTCTCAATGTGGATGTTTCAAGGGGTAAATTTTCATTGTACAGTTATATTATATAAATTCCGTTGCGACGGTACAATAGGATTATTATTCTTTTTTCTTTTATAATATTACGTTTTTCGCACCTATCCTTGTTTTTTATTTATTTAAAATTAAAAACTTTAAGTTTTTAATGCTATTTTATTTTAAAAACTATATGTGCTTGCGACATCGAACGCATAGACTTAGATTTCTATAAAACGTACTCTATACATACCAATGTATTAACTATAAAGCTTTAAAGTTTCGTCAAAATACTTCAAGTAGTTTTTCCTGGTAGGAGTTTTTTTTTAAGTTTTATTGCAGATATTTTTTTACAGGGTAGGTAGTCCGATTTCGCATTTTTTTATTGGAAAGGGTTATTATAATTCCTCAGGGGAGGATAACTATTGTTGAAAACTGCATTCAAACCGGTTAATCCATTTCTGAGATTGGCGTGCTCAACCATACAGACACAGATATACAGGCATACAAACATACAGACGAACAGACAAAATGAAAAACCATTGTTTTGGGTTCTCTTGCTCTTATAAAGGCTCCCTCTATATGTTTTTTTTTTTTATTTTCCTTATACAGAAAACGATCAGTGACAATTTTATTATATGTATAGATAAGGAGTAAATTTCTGAATAAACGGGTAAGTCTAACCCATCACGCTGTTCTCTGATATGTCTATTTTTTTTTCTTAATTACAACAGCAAGTATTATGATACGTGCAGGATCAAATCCGGGATCTTAGCATGACATGGCTGCCGCTATATTCATCTCTCATCTATCACTTTGGATGTGATGTTTTATGAATAATTGAAAGAAGTATCAATACAAAAAAGTTTTATTTGGACTCTATTCTAAATTCTAGTTTTATACCATCTATTTGGTGCATACTTTTAACTGGGGTCAAACTTTCATTATCTATTCTAATACTATTTATTGATTTTTTTATTATAAATAATATGCAATATATCTTGAAAACGTTATATAAAAGATGTTTTATTGAATGTATAAATAATAATTAAGGACAGTTATGTGTGTGTATGTCGGTATGATCTGGTTCATTCATCTATCTCTCAACACTAGTTGCCAAGCACACTCTAGTGACGACTGACACGCTGTACCGGAGCTCAAAAATGCAAAACGATAATATTATTTTGAATATTCGACAGAAAAAAGTAATACAGGGTAATACAGATACAGTAATAGAAGCAAATAAACAATCTATAATGATAATAAAATAGTAACAAGATGAAATCTGTGTATTAATATAAAAATAAATGTATGTTGATTATCAATGAAAATAAATGTTACGAATAAATTACATAGAATTCATATTGTAGTCTTGTTTTGTCTGTTCATTTGTCTCTTGCTTAGGCGGATTATGATTAAATTTGGTGTAGTGACTTATTATATGAGTCAACACATAATATGCTCTTAACAAATTTAACTCTTCTTAAAAAATTAACTCTTCTTAAAAAATTAACTTCAACTTTCATCTCAACATGGCGTGAGCATTCTTTGTTTAAAGTAATTCGAATTAAACAAAAATTTAATAAAACGAGCCTTTGATAAATGCAATTTATGCGTACATAAATATAAAATATATATTTTTGCAAACAAGTTTAGCAAGTAGGTACAATATAGAAATATCTAAAATAAAAAAAAAAACTTCCAGTGTATACATTTTTTTAACCCTGACTGGTTAAAATAATAAAAAAAGTCTAGACCGTATCGACCTCCAACCTAGATCGCTCTCAACGGATTCGAAAGTCATAAATCAAGAGAGAAGTCACAAATATGTCAATGTAAATGAATGACTCGCGGGCGGGCGGGTTTTTGTAGTAATTAGAAGAGTATCGAGGAACAAATCGCTTTTAAAAAGCAATAGTTTTATGTTTAGGTTTTCATTTATAATATTAATACATCTTTGCTTTTGCTTATATTTTTATTGAATTTATTACATTTCGACAAAAAATATAACTTTAAAACTAAGCATCACAAGTATGAAAATTGTTTTTGTAAACATAGTTTGTTATTGGTCATTTTATAAAATAATATTATTTGAAATAACATCATGTTTTGTATAATAATTAATAATATTGTACAACAATAAATGTGTATATTAAAATAAACAAACTGTGGGTGGCAAGACGATGACTTGACATACATAGTGTGGGAATTTAGAAGTATCACGTTACTAATTACATTTTTTATACATTTACTATATATTATGTAATATTTATTTTTGGCAGCAATGGTAAATTTCAACGTCTCGAAGACATTTGTTTAGCAAACTTTGCAGTGGTTGATACATTATCTGGCGCATAAATCTCCTAAACTTACAGTTACCTATTTAGTTAAAGTTAAACCACTCGAAGCAACATGTGAGAACTTAGATAATGTGAACGTCAAAATATGTTTAGTAAAATTTTTGTTATTTTAATGTTTTCAAATTCAGAACATTTTATATATTTATTTAATACAGATTGTGCATTTTTTTTTCACAAGAATTTATATTGAATACAAAAAAATAAGAACCTAAAAAATTGTTTGAAAAATACGAGAAAATAATAGTAACCTATTAATTGCTTTCAAAGTGATTCGAAAACTATTAATAATTATATTGTTTTGTCTGTACTTTACAGATATAAATAAAAAGCACTTAAAAGGTTTCTAGCAAATTGTAATCTATTTTACGACAGCGATTAACGGTTTCACAAATTATTATCTGATAAGGCCACGTGTACAACACAAGTCTGCAATGTGTCATTTTTTTACCCCCATCTTACAGCTGGGATAGTTTTTAACTATTATAGACAGACTATACTACTGACATAAGTGATATTACAAGTATGAATATATATATATATATAGTATTGTTATATTAAATATATATATTTATTATATAAAATCCGTACCCCCTAAGTTAGTACTTAACAAATCAAGTTTTTATGTAAACTTTAATACTAAAAGGGGTAATGGAGGGTAAAGTATTTCATCCGATTTACTTATTTATCGGTGTCGGATCTATACAATAAAACAGTTGGATATAGAAAAAGAGGGAGATAAAAATATACTAGAAGACCCTTTTTAAAATTTTTGATATTTTAAAAACTAAATATTTTTTTACCATTATGGCGTTTTCTTTGCAAAATTTACCGATAAAAATATTTTGAAAATGTCACTGGAAATGTCGATGGCACGGAGTTGATCTTCCGCTAAAAGCATAAACAACCATCACTTGTAATGACCAGTAAGACTATATTTATATAGTTTATTTAGATTCATTAATTAATTATAGTATTTTTCTGATTAATCTAACTCTCACGATCATATTCCGCACCCATCACAATGTCCGGTAATGTTACCAACTTCTACAACAATAACAAAGAGGACCTTATAACTTAAGGATTATTATATGAAGTAATTGACATATCTTTTTGGTCATGTAACAAAAAAATTAAACTACTCCTAACTTTTAAATATAAAATGATAATAATAACTTCCTTCCTTCGGATTTTCTATTATTATAATATCAAGATCTAATTCTACTATTTATAGATTTTTTAAATATTGTATAATAAATTGTTTAATGAAAAAAATTAAATATAGAGTCCAAAATAAATATGACTCAAACACCACAGAAAGTACGTTACCATAAACGGTACACGGTTTTGTTTTTCTTCTGAATATTTAAAGTTGGAATACCAAATATATAGTGTATCCAAATAAATGTATACAGTAAATTAAAAAAAAATGCAATTAAAAAAGAAACATTTTTTTCTTTAGGCAATTCGTTTCAGTTAACAAGAAAAAATGGATACCGCTTTAAATTTAACTCTTAAACTTAATTAATATTTTAAATGTCATAATGATTTAAATTTAAAACGTTCAGAATTAGTTTTTATTGTGTATTTATACAATTGGATAGTAATATATTTCGCAATCTTTGTTCATCCATTAGGATGCACCAATGAATACAAACATATTGTAGACAATTGTGTTTATTTTTCGACGTATAATTTTATCGAAATTGTTACGTAAATTAAAATAGTAATGGGCGTAGGATAAACTTATCCATAACAATTACAATATGATATGTATCAAGTAGGGTTACCATAGTTGGTTTTTAATGTGGAATTTCTAAATGTTTTGAATTTTTCATATATCTACACAATAAACTATAATATAGCGAAGGATAGGTGAATCTAACCCACCTGCATTGTGAAATTATTAATATTTAAAAATGTCGACAAACGTGTGTAATCATGTTAAAATTATTTAATTATAAACAAAAAAAGAACAACAAATATTCCATACGAACGGATTCGCATTTGAAAATAACTTATCATTGTATATTTAATGAAGTCTTAACTAATTATAAAATGACTCATATGACAATGGGTTTTTTCGAAGTTAAGACAAAGTGAAGATATTTTATATTTATCCCTAAATATTGTAAGGATGCTGTCCCTACTACGCAACGCGTCTTCGATGTGCCGCGATATCGCTAAGCAAAATAAACTAAAGTCGGTCTTCTGTTTATTATTGTAATATTTAATCCTGAACCCATCCATATTGACGCGGACTTTGAAGTTCGTTTACTAACATTCTTGCGTTTCTTTGATACTTTAGCGTTCTTTCATTATTTTAGCGGCAATTTGGATAACTTCTTTACTTTTCCGTGATTTTCCTTTATGTGTTTTGTTCAAAGACATCTGAATCGATTTGAAAATCAGGTTGACTTTGAATGACTAATCTTGGTGTTAATGTAAATATTTGTGGTTCTCATAAGGATGTATACACATGTGTTGTCTTCAATATTGTTTTTCATTTGCGTTTCAGATTTAATTTTCATTTTTTAAGTTATTATAAGTTAACTGACTATAATAACGGTCTAATGTGCTAGCAATTTAGTGGGTTTTGGGTTTGATAACGAGTCCAGCCTTCAATTTCGAATAGGCCAATAAATGTTTTTGATGAATAATTGTAAATTCTTATCAGGGAGAAAACATCTTAGAGAAGGTTCTATGATATTCATTGAAACTGTTTGCGGGGGGTAAACTTCAGAGACTCCTTAATTAAAAAGCAGTTGTAAGTCAAAGCTCCCAACTGGAAAGCTGCCCAGGTCCCAGGAGTATGACATGTATAGGCTGATCGTTTTTTAAACACAGCAATAAAATAACACAATACAATTTGTAAGACGTTGATTTATTTCGACACTTCCTGGCACCACTCATATCTTTATTACGAGCTCATTATGAGGAGACCATTTTATTATTTATTATATGACCTTTAAATATAACTTATGATATAAGAAATAAACAAATAACGATGTATTGCACTTGTCTTTACGAGTTATTTCAACTGTTCCAGAAGTTGCAGGTTTATGGCCTGATGTTTCTTTTCATTAATTCGATATTTGTTGTAATATGTTAAAAGCGTAAAAGTACTTCCGACTTATCATCTGTAGAAGACTTCTTCCTTTTAAGTCTAAGCTGCTAAACAGAATTGGATAAAACTCAACAAGGTGGCAGATAAATCCCAAAAAAACGGATATAGGCTTATGGTTTGGAAAAAAATCCTGGAAAAGGTGAAAATTAGTGAAGTATGTTAAAGTTTGTATTTAAACCCATCATTTCCCGATTTAGGGATTTGAAAGATCATAATATATATTTACTATCGTAACAAATAACGATATATGTATTAAGAGTCTTAAAAAAATGCTCTGACTATTTAAAATAATTTCTAAACTCATATGTAATATTTATATTCAATATTTTACTAAAATGACCCTCTCTTATGACGCGCAGAAAATGAAAATCTCATAATATGTATTCGGTAAGCCTGAAAATAAAAGAGTCATCAAAATAAAATTAACTTTATCAGAAATAAAAGATAAACCTGTATTTAATAATAAAACTTTCGTTTAAATAAAGCCCTTTCCATGATATCGTACCATAATTAAGTGCTCCAAAAGTTATTCTTACTGTGAGAGCGCACACGATTTATTTGTTTGACATTTAGTGGTATTTCCTCCAATAAACAAAAACTTTGAAATAAATAACCCCACCCTTCGGTTACAAATTACGAACATTTGAAACATTTCTGTTTGGGACTAATAACATATTACTAATATGAAAAATTCCGTTAGCTTTTGTGTTTCTTTATCGTAAATAGCATCTGGTAGACTGTACCATGAAGTATGTATAATAGAAGTATTTGGACAGAGTCAAGCAACAAATTACAAAGGGTAATTTAAGTTTGTATTATTTAATAAGTAAAAGCTGTAAATAGTTAATGGGTCGCAGATCGGTTCCAGCTAACGAGGCTGAGCGCACAAATCACAATTAGTGGAGGCGACGGCCCGTGAGGAGAGACTGGGGATACCTGACTACAGAATATGCGAATATTATTTAATATATCATTTTAAATGTTTTAAAGTATCCATCGACAACGTACCTCCTTGGGTTACGGCGATGGACTACTTACCATAAGACAGACAGTCTGCTCGTTTACCATCATATAAAAACTCGATGTTGGAAATTTCTTTTCTTTTACAACCATTTTTGTCCGTTACGGTCTGTGCTGTCTATATATCAGTTTACCAAGAAGGTCTTACGTCATAGTGAAATGTTGGGTAGATACTATTTATTCAGTTTTGATGAGTGGTTTATGCATATTAATTATTTATGTTTTTTTTATCATGAAGGAGATATATCAGAACGGTTGATAGTTTTTAGATAATAAACTTACCGCGTTTTTGTGTGGCAGTGGTTCTTCAACCTTAGTTCTCGCAAAGGCACCCCATTGAACAATTGCATAACAAATAGCCCTCCTGCTGCCAAAAAGGTATCTTGGCAAGAATCAATCAGCAATCATAACACCTCTGATCGATGTCAAGCTATTTGTTCGTGTTCACACCCGGCCGGTGCCAGGAGAACAACTTTGATAAATGCATTGCAATTAGTTTTGAAATTTATTTGACAGCCAAAATTTTCGAGGACTTGTGGGTGACGTCGCCTTTACTAATTGCTTGGTGTGGTTATTTATAATTGCATCAAGCACACGGCTCATTTAATTAAGAGAATATTGTTATACAACACATGGGTAAAATTAAAGCTATCTCATACTCTAAAGCTTAGAGTATAGGGACAAGAAAATAGATTAGACAATAATGAAACAGTGTAAACGATTTCAAAGAAAACATTTATGCATTAAACAAAAAATCAATCAAATCAAAAGTTTAATACATAAACAATTTGACACTGCACTTATTCAAATGCCAAAAATATATATTGATTTGTATGGCCTGAAACCTTCAATAAAGTGGCTCAGAAGTTATAAGATGTTATGAAAACAAAAAAATCAATAAAACAATGTATCAAATCAAACTATTTAATCGACTGTTAGTATCTGGCAGCCCTGTAGGTATCAGAACTAAATCGTATCCCAGAATAGATCATGCTTGGCAGCATCAGTCAATCAGCAGTCAAAACATCGCGAGGAAGCGACAGCGACATCTAGCGAGGTCCTGCGTTCCTAGAACATTGCGAATTGATGGAACAGGAAATTTACAAACGAAACATTTGTTGTTGTTTTGTGCCATTTATAACTGTTTGATTTGAATTAATCGTTGGATATTATAGAACTAACGTATGTGCGATGTACCAACATGTCTCTCATTGTGGTATCATTGAAAGTTTTAAGTTATGTTGGTAATATTAGATTTGTATGTGAGGAAAACGGAAATGTTTCATGGATCTTTTAGTTATATATGTAGTTTTTGAATTTTTGGTCCTGATTTTTTCTAAAATATCCCTTATACAGTACTAGGACTCAAAAGTGATACAATTTTTTATATTATTGGACCATTAAAAAAAAAGCCTTTAGTTCTTCTCAATGGACCTACACTTTGGAGTTTAGAACTTTTTTGACAAGTCTAACGTTTAATGTAAAGTTTAACGTAATATAGTATGTCTTCTGTAGTTTATTAAGTTTGTAATTACTATGAATATGATACCATTGTTGTCTATATGGTATTACTTATATGTGTGTAAAAATAATTATTCTGTACTATATGGCCTCACAGTTCAACAAGTGGCTTAGTAACGAGCAATGCTCGCAATGTTGACGTCGGGGTGATCAAAGTGAAATTGACTCGCTTAATTTGTAAGGAACTGCTTTTCTATCTATTTGTAAGCAAAGCTTAAGTGGAATTGTTCTGGGAAAAAGTACTTATGTATTGTTTATTCATTGCTACTGTTTGGTTTAATGACTTGATGATTCATTCAACAAATAAATTTATAATTGTTGTTATTACCTTTCCGAGTATCACTTGGACAGTACTATAATGTATTTAGTATCTTACGTTCAAGTAGGACAGGCCTTATTTATGAGATCATATTTAATTATATAGTTAAAAAAAAAACAAAATTACAATTCCCAGAGGGAAGTTTTTTTGTAGAAATAATATATTAATAGGAATTGGTAGTATTGCGTTTATTTTGTTAAACGGCAACTGAAAGTTTCAAGTTATTATTGAAATATTACTGCATAAATACTTAGGATATGACAAATACAAATCTGATAAAAGTTGTAAAAAAAGATAAAAATAATAAAAACATAAATGTATTTATGCAATAATTAAAAATATATCTACAAAAAGAATCCAAAAGCGTTACCAAATATAGATATTAATTGATAATGTGTTTGGGCAAACATTTTAAACAGGAATTTGTTTAGATTTGTTAGTAATATGTATCGTATGAGCGCGTAAATCAAACTCACTGGAAACTTACACGTGCGGGTTACACTTTACAGGGCTGTGCTTACTAAAAGTGTATAATATATATATATTTATATATATATATATATATATATATATATATATATATATATATATATATATATATATATATATATATATATATATATATATATATATATATATATTTATATATATATATATATATATATATTTTATATAGTAGCAAAATAATATACAATAATGGATAAATAAATTAGGTTTAGATATATACCTACCTTTCTAAGTTAGTTGAAAAATAATAATAATCAGATTTGCATAGTTAACAAGATTTTTTTTGAAAATAAGCCAAAGATAGGCAGAGGTCCCAAATGTATTTAATTATTAATCATACAAAGTTGGTTGGACTTTATTGGGACTAGCGAAACAGACAAGACAGAAAACTTACCTTATTCTGAACATAATATGTAATATATATAATTTAATACATACTTTGTATGAACATTTAACAAATTTGCATGTATTTGCGAGTAAAATATCTGATTAACTAACAAAAAATAAAGTTAAATAGAAAACACCATATCATTTGGTTATATAATTTTGTGTGTTTAAACTATATTTAAAATAGTAAAGACACGTTTATGTTTGCTATTTATTTAAAGATACAGTCATATATCTTTGCCAGCCCTAACGGCTGCAACCGGAGCACCGCTGGCTGGCTGGATGTACCCGGTCAATCAATGCGGATTTATTGCTGAGGAAGCGATGCCTTTTGTGACTATAATAATAGAGTTAGTCTAATTGGATCACCTGGCCGCTACTTGTTACTAAGTGTCTTATTTATGGTTCATTATTATTCTCTATACCCATACCTAACTATTAATAGGTAAATAATTCATTTGAACCACAAATGCTAAGATAACGTTATTTGTGTTAATATTTAATGATTACTTACTTTTGTGTTTATTTATTTATTTATATCCTTTCTTTCTTTTTGGATTCTTTGTAACCATACCATTCATACTGTAACTTTTTTCCCACGAAGTCGTGTTATTTTTTGTTAGACGTTTTTAAATCGTGAAATAAATTCTTTACTTTTGGCAATCATTCTATATTTACCTTAATTGTTGTTTATTTGCACTTTCGGTGCCATTTCGTGTTGTTATGTCAATTAATCAACTAACATTAGAGTATTATCTACTAATATTTTATTTTTTTGTCAATAATTTAGCATTGTATTAATAATAGTAGGAGGGGATACAAGAACACTGTTTTTTGTTACTTTATTGTCATCTTCTTTATTGTTGGTTCACAGTTCCCAGATGTATGAATTTATGTACGTGACTGACTTTACATTCTCAGTAAAGGGCAGTTTAGAAATATAGTTTATCTATAATTGTAAGAAGCATCCTCATCATTCTGTCCTTATCCCAGTTATTTGGGATAGGCACAATAATTAACTTCTTCCACGCTCTTATATCATACGTCAACTCAGTACAGACTCCTTGCCATGTACGCGGACGATACCGCGCTTTACACGTCCTCTAAGGATCACTGGGAGATATACCAACGTCTCCAATCCGCAGTCGACTCCCTCGAGAGTTGGCTGCGAAAATGGCGGATCGAGGTAAACCCTGAGAAGAGCGTTTCGGTGCTCTTTGAATGGGGCCCCCCAAGGATCCTCCCGCGAATAAAACTCTTTGATAAACCGATACCTTGGAAAGACGAGGCAAAATACCTAGGAGTAACGTTAGATAGAAAGTTAATTTTCACTGCGCATATTAGGACCGTTCGTAGCAGAGCGGCCTGCATATTAGGTCGTTTATATCCGCTGTTAGGCAAGCGGAGTAAAATGTCCCTTCGCAATAAGGTGATACTTTACAAAGCTTGCATACGTTCCGTCATGTCCTATGCGAGCCCCGCTTTTGCGCACGCTAATCTGAAACCCCTTCAAGTGATTCAGAACAAGTTTACACGGATTGCAACCGGGGCGCCGTGCTTCGTACGCAACATCGATCTCCATAGAGACTTAGACCTTCCGACCACCGCTCAGTACTTCAAGGGGCTTTCTCAAAAGTACTTTGAACGTGCTGAGCGACACGCGAACCCACTGGTGGCTGACGCCGCAGAGTATAGACCACGTAAGACTACTTTAGTCGGAAAAAGAAGACCCAAGTCGGTACTCGTTGACCTCGACCACGCGTTCATAGTAAGCAATAACGTGTACGCGTAGGCATAAGTGACACCACACAACATACAGACACACACCGTCTATACCGGTATAGACGAGGTCCCAACTGAGTAAGTGCTCCATTGCTCCGGCGTTCTGCCGTCGGAGGACGCTAGTGTCCAAATTTCCTTAGCTTCCCTCCTGACTAACGACTCCCCGAGCCGAGGTCCATGTTTCCAAGCTTATTGATTTTTTCTTATTTTTTGTGAAAATGTAATAATTTAAAACTTTAATTCATAATTTAAAAAAACCCTGTTACAAAAATATGTATGTTTAAAAAGGATAAAGATAATTCTATTAAAGTCCTATACTTATTAAAGTCGTTGCGGCATCGTCGTTGAAGGATTTAACTACCATCCCAATAAAAACAAAAATCCCAATCCCAATAAAATGCTGAATTCAGGAAAGCGGGTAGTGATGGTTCAATTGGTAGTGACGGCAGTTTTTACACTGATCTTGAATTCGAATTCAGTCCATATTTTTTTTATTTTATATTTATTTAAATTCAATGAAGTCTTGTTTGAAAGCATGTTTGAATGTGATAAATTTTGGAACTGCTTTGGTACCTAGTTAATATATTAAGGAGGGAAAAAATATTTGAAGAAACTACGGGAAAGTATTGTACATGTCGTTTACAAAAGTATTTCGCGGGTTTTAAGGGTTTAGTCAGTAAGTAGTACTTAATTCTATTGCCTCACAGCGTCGGCGGCAAGATCTAAGTTAGTATCTAGAATACTGTTTTTCTTTGGTATTGCTGTTTTTCGATATTAGTTATATTATTTAACATTGACCATATAGTTTATAATAGTTATAATTCAAATGGAAAAATTGCATACGGGATATAGTATATGTTCAGTTAAAGTCCGTCTGCATACTATTTCGAGGCACCTGACTGGTGTTTACCCAGCTGTTCATAATGATATAACAATTCTCAATGGAAAGATATTATGTATCTTTTCATTAGAAGAATACAAAAAATATGACGTATTAATAAATTAATAATAAAGTTGAAATATGGGAGCGTAAATTAGGTATCTTAATTGTTATCAGTCCTAAAACAACATAGAAAGTTGAAATTCATTAAATATGTCAAGATGTGACGATTATTTTCAGTATTTCAGCACATTAAAAATCATTTGTCTTATAAAGACAATAGGAACATAGCACATTCACTAATGTCAAACCCACTGGTTTGACATAAAAATAACTCTGACATGACAATTACGCGTTATTCGTTTGGGTTTAAAAAATTATCGTTTCCGACTCCCAAGTGCAGCTCATGTAGGAATGTTATGATTAAGTGTTCTCACGGTGTACAACGTTCACTTTAGTATAACCTAAACATATTGTGTACTTGATAATATTTCGTTATAAAGTTGTTTTTTTAATTATGTGTATACCATTATTATAATAAACAGCATTTTTTATGCATTTATTGTTACACTCTATTGATACATATACATATTTTATCAAAATAACAATACAATAACAAAAAAATATAAAATTTACGGATATAACAAAAATATAAGTAATGCAGTTGATTTTATTAACGCTATCCTTCTCGGAAGCATAAAATCGACAGCGTACTATAAATAAATCAATATAAAAGAAAGCACCAAGTGTTTATTTTAATCTAATATTGATAATTTATTTTTGACAACGTCTTAGTGCGTTCATAAACAATAATATGAATCGAAAATAACGCGGAGATCATTCCCGTGTCTACGTAAGTATACTTTTCATCACCCGTCTTATTTATATCGCTTTGACGTCCTGCGATGAAATTATTGTGGCAGTTTTAGATTTTCGAGTTTCCCGCCATTACACCAATTAGTTGAGTGAGATGTCCTCTCTTGGGCGGACGGTTTCGATTTAATGACTGTTTACTTTTATCGGCAGTTATATTTTTTCGTCGGAATTGTGATCGCGTTACAGTGTAGTGATAATAATTTTGTTAGTTTATGACTGTGTCCGGAATCACGATGTATTTATTGTCTTTCATGTTTAAAGATTTAGGGTACGTTGTTCTATACATATATGATAACCATTTTTAAATAGAAATAGGGTTTGGAAAGATATTGAAAAATTTACTGTAACTTTTAAAAGTTATTACCTACCCCATTATTTGGGGAAGTTCTTCCACTACCGATTGTCCAGTTACACCTCATACAAGCAACCTCATACAAGCAGCCAATGAGTGTAGAAGGTTTTTAAAATATATATTTAAAGTAAGATAAGTACAGATCATTAGACTTTAATTTTATAAACACTAGTTGTCCGCGATGAAATAAAAATAAATTCAGTATAGGTACGTCATCGTCATGGAGATAGACATTATATTAAAAAAGTGTTATATTTCAGCCATTTGCTTAAAATAAACTCTTAATATAAAATGCAAATTTTATATACATTTAATATAGTTTATCTTCCATCCAATATATGCGGCACGATATGATTAATGTTGATGGTAATAGTACTTCTGGCATATTAAAATAAGCTTATCATTTGTCCCATGGTACCAGCGGTAAGCAATGGTAGTCGTTGTTGCTTCATGGGACTAGCCACCCAGTGGGATAGGCCCGAAGCTAAGACAACGTTCAAACGTGTCTTTCGTTGGACTTCCGTTGCAAATTTAGTAACCACGAAAATAAGTTATATTTAAAAAGAATAGTATTCTTATGTAAAATATATTAATATTGGAATATATTTTTTTAATCGGATATTGTATTCAATATTACCCTGTACATCCAAACTAACAAACGTTTCATCAAACAGAGTACCCCAATAAAATTTTATTATTTAAATGAAAATCATATATTATTTTTCGTAGTGAAAATTATGCCATTTCAAGACTTCTATAAGCTAAATCACTTTCATCTCAATGTGTTCAGTTTTTATGTGTTGTAGAATCTCTTGTGGTTATAGCTTCTTAGCTTAGCCTTATCAACAAGAATATTTTATTCTGGTATACAATTTTATTTTTACGGAAAATAACTTAGATATGGACTATATTTAATGATGAAATTTAATGTTGTCACGTCTTCTGGTATATTCTTTTATTTTTACGGAAAATAACTTATAGGTATATGGACTATATTTAATGATGAACTTTAATGTGGTCACTTACTATCTTAGTCAACATATAAGATGCTTTTCTTTGAGGACAAATCTAAATGTTTTAAATGACAAAAAACACAAAAACTAGTTTTAGGTCTATTTACAGTAAAACAACTTATTGCCAATATGCAATGTTATTATTTTGAATATTTTGAAGGAATGAAATCCCAAATAGTTATTAAATTTAAATTTTTAGATTACTTAAACTTACAAACAATGTAAAATGGAAGTTAATTCTTTGAAATGTCGAATATTGTCTTCTTCCAACAGGTTTTTCAATACGATATGAAAGATTTTTAAAGGTTTTATGACTACCAAAAATCACACTATAACTTGTCACACGTTGTTTTATTTTATGTATTGTTTATAAAACTCGTAGAACAAATGTTGTTGAGCTTGATGTAGAGAAACTGCCTGCAAGAGGTGGCTAATTAATTATTATTATTATCTATTTATTATTTTAATTAATTCGCAACGGTTAATGTAAAGTAGGTTAGGATTAAGATACCTTTATGCTCATTGAACCAGCGTGGTCTCAAAAATCTAAATCTATTCTTTATTCTAGGCGTAGTTTCCAGTCAGTTTCCCCGAGGAGGGTTTCACCTGCACTCGCTAGCAGAGCGAGTGAGTCGCGACCAGGAACAGCTGCCTGTTCTACCCACACTATACAATGTTGTAAGTTGTTTGGGTTTAGACCTTTCAAATATAATATGAATAAAAAAAGGGGTTAAGTTACAGTGAACCATCTTTTTGAGTAAATCAAATACTATTATAATCTCTAGTCATTCCTGGTCACTAAAAGAAGACATCAACTATATTGTATATGAATCTAAATATTCCTCTCCAGCCTGCGGCGTGTCCCCGCAGTACTTACTCCCCGCTACAGGCTCTCAGCGAGAGTACGTGCCGAGACCATGGTGCGAATGTCGCGCCCCCGCCGCGACTTCAGGTTTTTATAAAAAATTATGACAAATATACGGATGCCTGATTAGCTGCTACCTTATCTCTTTCATTTTGCATGAGAAATGTCTACATCGAGGTTTAAATTAGAGGTCCTAAGCATTAACACAGTTTATGATCGGCAGAATAATGGAAATCTAAAACAATAGAACGTAGCAATGCCGAGTACACGTTTGATATTGTTCGGTCTCCAGCAGGCTCCACCGGCCCAGGTCCCTAACCAGGCGGCCCCGCTGCATCCGGCCGTGGCGCGCTGCGGGGCCACATTGGAGCTGGCCGCGCTGTGGAGGAGCTTCCATGAGCTGGGCACGGAGATGATCGTCACGAAGGCGGGACGTCGCATGTTCCCGGCGCTGCAGGCGCGGCTGTCCGGTCTGCTGCCCAACGCGGAATACCTGCTGCTGGTGGACTTCGTGCCGCTGGACGATAAGAGATATAGATACGCGTTCCATAGGTGAGTTTTATAAATACTCCGGATTTCCGTTATAATTACGAGTATATCTCGTATATTGACGAATTTGGGAGTTTGAGTCGTTTGCTCTCGGGACTAATGAAATAAAAAATAACGATAGTCTATTCTTAATTTTCCTTAAAACCATCGGATGCCATGGCTCAGTTCGAGCTGGGTGGTAGCGGGTAAGGCAGACCCTGTGTCTCCGCCGCGCATCCACGTGCATCCGGACTCCCCCGCCGCGGGTGGGCACTGGATGCGCCAGCTCGTGTCTTTCGACAAACTCAAGCTTACCAACAATCAACTCGACGATAATGGACACGTGAGTAAATTTTTTTCATACTTTACTTTAGGAACCAAACAAGTCTTAAGTACTTGAGTTTTTGCAATAGTAACTCTATTGAAAATACTATTATACTAATAAACAATGCTGACCGATTTGTCAGAGTAGATTGATGATTATTGCATTATGACTGTACTGTATAACTTAAAGTCAGTAAATTTTCTAACGAACTAACTAAAATGTCCTCCCGAGACTTCGGTCATAAAATCCACATAGCCCTAGACCGTTCACCGGAGTACTAATCAGCTAAAACTAGTCAAGCGTCCCACCGTGCACTCTAATAGTAAGACGTGAATACAAAATGTCCTCGGGTGTCAGATCATCCTGAACTCCATGCACCGCTACCAGCCGCGGCTGCACGTGGTGTTCCTGCCGGGCGCAGCGCCGAGCGCGCCGGGCGCCGTGCCTTACCGCACCTTTGTCTTCCCTGAGACCGGCTTCACCGCCGTCACCGCCTACCAGAACCACCGCGTTAGTACTGCGCTTGTATTTACACTTACAGACACGAACTCTATGTTTATATATATACTTTCGAGATTTATTACTGTTATTATAAATGCTGTATTCGCGATCAGTCGATCGGAATTTGGTCCACTTTGTTGAAATTTTCGAGGTTTTTACTTAACTTGACCCGAACTCAACCCGAACAGAATACGAATTCACCATCATGTCGTTTTTTTTCAGATTACACAATTAAAGATAGCGAGCAATCCCTTCGCTAAAGGTTTTCGGGACTGCGATCCTGATGACTGGTAAGTTTAACTGTATGTACTTGTATATGTATATATATTTTTACTGGTATTACAGAATTAGGACTTTTTAGAAGGTATACGTTCGATCATATGATTGTCAGTCATTAGAAACTATACGCTTTTCGATATTTTAGTCTGTTCATATTTTTCTGTGGGTAGATTTACTTATTTTTAGATAATATGTTATTTCGGAAATATTCAGATGAAACTCGAACATTGTCATGGGTAAGCATTCGTAACAAATATCAGTAAAGCTTGTATAAAAAAGGTTTTAATTATTCCACCCATCCAGACGTTTATTGGCTATAAAATTTAAACCTAAACCACATTTCTCAACCGTGTGTCACAACATGAATCACAAAACACGTTCGGCTCATTTCAGCAGCCGGTGACAATTTACTTTAACGACCAGCGACTAAAGAGTTACGTGTGACAGTTATGGCGGACCACGCTTCCCGCCAATACGGAGCATCTGCAGCTCTGTTATAGGTTTCTAGAATATTTTATAGGTTATTTCTAAGCTACATGATTTTAGACAAATACTTTTTGCTTACTTATATTCGTTACCAAACATTATTGTTCAATCAGTACAAATAAAAAATACTGTATATAGATTTTTTTAAATGACAGCTATCATTACCCTAATGTTTTGTTTATAGAACCTTTTTTATGTAGAAATCTAAAGTTGTTCTCTCTGTTCTCACAGTCTACCATAAAAATATAAGTATCAGTTGTTTATCCGCGCCTCGGTCTGTATTGGTTCTTTATACTAAAATAAATCTGTGGCTCGTTAAAAGTGAATTGCACTATGTTTACATTATTTGATGCCAGCACCGACCAATAGCAGCGCAATCTGTTAGGTACTAGTTAATATAAACCGAAAGCTTGTAAAATGCTTTTAGTATTATTATTTTTTATTTAAACTTCTTTTTTTTTTTATAAGTACATTAAAAGCCCACACCGATTTTTACTACCGGTCTTCATAATTATGGAAACAACACAAAAAATAATAGAAAAAAACAATGTTTCTATAAACAAATACGTCATAAATTTTCGGACCGAACAGTTTTCGCCACGTGCACAAACAAAGTAGGATCACTTTTTCAACTTCCCGGTACAATCGATTAATTCTCCTGATATACGCCTGTCATTTGTCGCTACTTGTCAAAATAGATATTAACTAGTAATATGATCCAGCCTGAGTTTTATAACATTGAGATTTTTTCAAAGAAATCTAATTACAAACAGTAAATAAATGTGTGAATATACCTACACATTTAGTTACTGTTTATAATTAGAATACTTATTACTAGTACCTATAGTATTTGTAATATCATAAATTCAGGCATCTATTTCTCAATTTCTATAATAAAGTTTTTTTTTAATACCACTTATACAGGATTAATTTTAATTAGTTGACTACCGCTTGCAGCCAGCCTCTCTACATCAATCCCAACAACAATTTTCTACGACTTAAAAAGTAATAGTTTTTAAAATTTAAATTTTCCCATACAAAATTAATTTGTAGTCTCTGAACTGGCATTAACTCTGAGCGTCGGTATGGCGCCCGAGCGTTGACCTTTTAAGTACTTTCTACAAAATACAGAGTAATAAGTAAAAGAGGGAGCAAAAATTTTTTTTGTTTCTTTTTTTTTGTATTGTTTATCAAGATTTGTAAAAAGTTGTAGAACAAATATTGTTGCGTTTGTTCGAGAGAGGCTGCCTGCAAAAGGTAGTCAAGTAATTTAAAATAACCCTATATAAGTATAATGCAACTTCACCGTGTAGTGACAATGATTTCTGTAATGTCCACAATAACTACATAAAAGCGAAAAAATCAATGATTTTTTTAACTATGAAATTTGAAAATAATTACCTAAATACACTTTTAGGTACTATTTCTATAGTACCTAAGAGTGTATTTAGACGTCTTCGTCTCTAAATATAATAAGTGCCTACTCATTTGATTTGGTGTACTTTATCTTTTACGTACCATTGGTAATGGGTACTATTAAATGTTTCATTTTTTTATTTGTTTGATTGATCAGTGCTGCAAGTGCTTGAAAAACAAAATTTCAGTATTAATTTGAAAAAAAAAATTAACACATGTTTACAATAAATCATTATAGTGACGGACGATATTTCCAATAGCAGTTATTATGCAATAAGATAGACAGTATACACATGCACCATATAACTGTGAGTCCCCGGCAGTCCCCCTGAGGCGAACGGGGCGCGGGCCCGACGGCGCGAGGAGGCCCCGCTGGCGCAGCCCTACGCCGCGGAACCCAGTGCCGGCGGCCCACTTTACGCCGCACACGCGCACACCGTGAGGTACGAGACTCATTCTAACTTTGTTTTGTATTGGCCAGATAGTTGGAACTCGAAATGACACCTTCACCTAAGAAAGATCTAGATTATTTATATTTTGTCTTTTTGGAAATTACATTACGTTTTAGTTTTTTACCAAAAATGTATTTAAAATTTTACTTAACATGTTTTTAATCTGTTAAGTATAACAAAGTTACAAAGATTCGCATATTTGCTGTTTAATTTGAATTAAACTACTTAATTAACTGTTTAAGCTATAAACCTTAAGACATACATACATAGCGGTACTTCTGCCATTATATTATTTTATATTATTAATAATTCCAGGTACCAACCGCACGCGGGTCACAACAGTGCGTACACAGCCTACTACGCACACAGATAAACTGATGTAGCACACTAGTGATATTGTAGATATAACACATATAAATAATAGTCTTGATTTCATTTATAATTGTAACCCGTGGTCTATGATATATTTATGTACTTAAGTAGGTATTTCATAATATAGAAAATATTTTATTTGGCCTGATATGTAACGTGGACGTATATTTACGTTACGTTTTTGTTTTTGGGGTTTAACTATTTATAAAAAATGTGTCTTATAATTCTTAACTAGATTATAGTAGGTATATATTTTTGTCTTGCTTAGATGCGAAGATAGGTTCTGTTTAATTATTATTTATGTTTAAAAATTTACTAAAAACATGTTAGTAAATACACATATAATGTATGGATAATGTAGAGATTAGTGTTTCATAAGAGTTATTTATTTTATCTAAATTAATGCATAACTACCATTGTTTGCTTCTGGTTAAATTTAAATTGTATAATACTTGAAATTTCTTGAGACTCGACTGCCAAAGCATATAATATAACATTTATTTTTTTAATATTATTATAACTATAATATTATTGTCATATAACATTAGCAACAAGAACAACCAGTCAGTACTTTTTTGCCAAATGTAACCAAAGATTTTTTAAGATGTATATGTATATTTCTTGAAATATATTTAATTTTTTTAATGATGTGTTTTAATTACAATTTATATTAAACAATTACTTAAAACAATGAAGGCTACATAAACGGAATTTAAAGTTAACAATAATTCACAAAATTCACAACAGTGACTTAACCTAAATAACATGTTATTTACATTAAGTAAAAGTAATATTGCATTTGTTGAGGGAGGTCTTCAATTTGAGGTGTTCTGAAATGAGCTTTCTCTGACAACGTATATGTCATTACATGGTTCACTGTAGATAAACCGGGTTCCTCTTCATCAATGACCACCTTAGAAGAAACCGTCTCTTCGTATTCCTCTCCTATTAGCTCAGGTTCTAGTTGAATTTGCTCATCAATAGGTAGAACTATTGTAGTGGTGATCGGTTCCATAGAACAATAGGGCAAGAACTCATCACTTGGATATGGAATAAAATCGTAGAAAGTTGGCCGAAGACTCACTCGCGATGTGTGAGTGTGTACTGGGGCCGGTATTTGAGTTTCTATTGGAGTGTAATAGTAATTGTGACTTGGGATATGTTCTGGAACGTTATTTGGCTTTATGTAGCTAATTTCGGGTTCCGAAATACTATAAGTCTTATTTTGTATTTGTTTTGGACAGTCTTTACTGTGTGTGATATTAGTTTTTAAATTTTCAATTGTTTCCGAATGTTTTTCTGGAATCTGTTTACTTTGTGTTACGTTCTTTAAATCTAAAGCGTCTTGCAGAATTTCAGACATTTCTCTAGCTTGGTCATTCGCAGCTACGGCCAATTCTGATAATGTTTCAGTATCAGGACTGAAGTTTATTCCGTATTTGTCAGCTATTTCTTGAGCACTCATCATTTTTTCGATGGCAATGTGTTGGTATTCGTTATTTGATTTAATATGTTTAAGCAGTCTCGACACTAGTTTTGTACTGTCCATTGGTGTCTCAATCGATCTTTTCTTTCTTAAATTATTATTTACTTCTTTTTCTTTGTTACAGATTGCGTAAGACAAAAGATTAGCCATTTCACTTTGTATGGCTTTGGTTATTTGGCTAGCCATTTCTTTAATATCTTCTAATTGTTCTTCAGGAGATTTATCACAAAAAGTAGCTTGGGCCATAAGTGACGCTGAGGATGTTGGGTATAGATCATTTTTAAGGAACATATCCATCCAATCATTAGGAGCGCCGTCAGAGTCCTTTTCTACTGGGTCATCACTTTCTGGTTTTGTTGTAAGTATTTCACGAGATTCTTTTTGATCTTCGTCACCGTCACCGAGTTCTTGTGTTAATGAACTCTGAAAATTATAAAAATATATATACCGATGATCTCCCATAACGATATGGCTTAGTCATGATTATGATACATTTTTAACAAAAACAAGTTTAGAAAATAACTACTGTATACGAGTATACATAGTTCTATTAAATTTAAAATGTAATTTAATACGGTATTAAAGCATTTATATTATATATTTTTACCTGAACAAGTAAAGTTAAAATAAGGTAGAAGAGTGCCATGATGGATAAATTATGGCTTGTGTCTCCAAAGTTAGATATTTTTATATTAAATATTTGGTTTTGTGAAGAAACAATTAATATGTAACGTAATTGTTACATATTGTGATAAAACATATCGTACACACATCATTATTTCGTAATTTAAAATTATATCTTATTGTTGAAATAATTTCATTTTTGAAATAGTGAAATGAGAATGGGCTATTACAGTGTCACCGGGGGAGCGGGTGTGATGAGAACATAACATTATAAAAATAGGTGTTATATATTAAAATTACTAGACCTTTAAGATGACTCATACAAAATTATAATATATTATTTTCGTACACAATATATTGAAAATATGCAAAGTAATGCATATAGAATATTAAATATACACATGGAAAACAAGTACTGCTTTGAATACCGAGAAACTCTCTCTTTCCACTGATCCTGCATAATTTGTATAATTTAATTACATAATATTATAACTCTTCGTACCTACAGTACCATATATGTACAGTACTATATATGTATAAATATATTCACGAAGATGGATTTATACAGAATCCATTATCCAAAACATAAATTGCGTTCTGTTTTATATCATTCGTGTTATAATAGATATTTAGGATAATTACTAAAAAAGTGATCCTAATCAGTGTAAATTCAATTAATTAGCATTCAAATGCAAACAAATAAACAAAACTACACATGACTCCTTTTATTAAAAGGAGAAATAATAATGATTATTGAAACACAGGGTTTATTATTTTTGGTTATCTTTTTTATTGACCTATATTATAATTAAATTGTAAACTAAATCATAAACATGCAAATAGTTTATTAGACAATTTACTATCCTTGGTGGGGTAACTGATGCCCTAACATCATAGAACTTTATATCTTCGTGTAGTTCCTATTAAAACCATTCTTAATAGAAATAGGGGGGTGAGCCTTCTGTTTGTCTATGGTACAGCTGTGGGTAGGGCGCTGGTAGAGGAGGGGGTGGGGGAGGAAGTGCATAGGGGGAAATAGGGGACGGAGGAGCGTAATTATATGTTGCATATTCTTGGGTGTATGGTGGATATTCCCATGATGGATAAGAAGGGGGTGGTGGACTTGAGGAACAAGGGGTTAGGCATTGAGAAGGGGGTGGGAAAGAGGGCACAAGTGGTGTCGGATACGGAAAAGGAGGCATTTGATAAGGCGGAACAAGCGGGTTATATGGAGAAGAATGCCCATCATAATATTGGGGATAGCTATCGTAATGACTGGCCCAATATGGCGGTGGTGTTATTGTGGGGCTTCCCGGCACTGGAGGTGATGGGTAGAACACTGGTGGGGGACCGTACATGACATTCTGTGGTAGAGGATAGGGGTAGGGGTAGACATTGTAGGGGTTGTTGTAATCACTGGCAGGAGCCGCTGGTACTACGGGTACTGAATTTGGCGGCAATGCTGAAAGAAAATCATCATTGGTGTAAGATACTATTTTACGATATTACAGCATTTGTTATTATATTATTATTTATGCTTAAATCCATAATTACTTGAACTACTTTGTATAGGCTACAACATTCTGAGCACATTAAAAGTACGAGTATAAACAAAATAATATTATAAGCAAATCAATTAACTAAACTTATAATTTGTGCAATTTCAACAAATTCTTCAACAAATGACCTTTTTAATAAATGTGCCTCGTGTTTTTACTTACGTGTGTAAAACGAGTTCAGCATCTGGGACATTCGATCATTGAGGGATGATATCTGTATTTTTGTTTCAAAAAACAGTGGTTATTTATCGTTTTTAATTATTTATTTATTTGAATAGTTACACTATATAGTAACTTACCTGAGATTGTTGTAGTTCATAGCAATTAGTTGCGCAAGAAAAACCGATGTAAAATAATACGAAACTTAGTAACGTGAACATTTTGACGCGTCACTACTGAGCCTTACACAATATTGCATTGTCATTGTTACTTCAAACTGATATTTAAATAAAATGTCAAGTCTAATCAGAGTTCAATCGCTTCAAGAGCACGTTGTATTTGATAAGAATTTGATAATGAATGCAAGTATGACAATTTTTGTTATGCTTCACTTTTTTAGATTCATTACATTCACGAGTAGGTATTATTAAATACCTACATTATTTTCTTGGATATTTTTATAAGAATATCGTATTATTTACTCTCTAGTATTTAGGCACATTTAAATATCCATATTTTAGATATTATCAAAATAAAATATCATAAAATTTTCTTTATTTAATTCTATGAATACCAAAACTATCGGTTTCAGCAAAGCACAAGTTCTATACCTACATAAGCAAAGCATATTATCTAAAATATATTGACATACATAATATATAAAAAAAAACAACTTAATAGCAAGAATTTCTTCTTCTTTTTTTTTCTTCTTCGGTTAATCAAATCTATTTCTCCACTTAAAAACCATGATCTCGATTCCCAATATAACGACTGCTGTCACTGCAGCAGCTACATAAATTATGAGAGCGGGCGCAGCATCGCCTATGTTGACTCTCTCGGCGAGGAGAGCTGCTCTGCAGGGAGGCGGCTGGATGCGTAGACGAGACACCAGCCTCTTCGCTAAGCCAATTTCATGCAACCAAGCGCCTGCGTTTTTGAAGACTGAGGTCCATTGACCGTGTTTCGTAGTAGTAATCCATGACAGAACCTAGTTTTAAGATATAGTCATTTAGTGGAGGTAGCCTTGCAAAGTTCTTTCATTATAGTTGTCCAAAAATATGTATATTGTATGAAATTTACCTCCGGAACCGTATCGACGTACTGCAATTTGCATAATTCGTCATCACTGAATGATCTGAAGTGTGGGTAAAGCTGATTATACTCTGTGTGAAATGCCGTCTGACCGGCTCTTATTAGCTCCACTCCAACTTTTATGTCCTGATAAAACTTTGGTGTTAGTTTTTTCTTCTTTAAATATTCTAAGTCATCCCAGTTAGTTTCCACCTAAATGCAAAGTTATCGTAAATAAAATATATAAATGTCAAGTTTACATATTACATAATACATCTACAAAACAGATTGAATTACATCAAACATCAAGTATTTCATATAGTCGTAAGCTTCTGACGCGATTGCATATTTAGAATCTCCAAGCGATCGAAGGGAGTCCGGACCGCTTCTACCAGCGCTCATGAGAGCTGACACTATGGCAGACGTATAGTAGCCATGTATGAGCATTGCAAACACAGAAAGCACTAGGAATGTCCATCGACCTGATATGCCTTCAGGTACAGCACTTGCATCTTTGAACAAGAATTTTATTATTACATTAAACAGAAGTTATAAATAAAAAACAAACACAGAAAATGTTGGATATACCTTGTTGCAAAGTGGTGGCTAATACAGCAATGAATGCGCCTTCCTTTTCATTTGGGGACTTGGCAGTAACGCGCTGTGCTAGAGACAATACAAAGAAGAGCCCTAGACAGCACCACCAGACTTTGACTGTGAAGGGTTCCAAAAACATGTTGCTGCTACTTTCTCTTTCAGCAAGATACGTGAAGCCAACCCTAGTAGTTACGACATTTTATAAATTAAAACGTTTAGACACATCTACTATACACACAAGGAATTATTTTAAAATAGTATACAAAAAAATATAAATTATAATTGTTTGTTTCACTCATATTCTTTTTAAATTTCTAATTTATTTATTTAATTTGAATTAGCCAAAATAAGAATTACTATCGTTTTTCTTTCCTGGGATTACAGATGCAATGCATGCAGAATAACAGCTAGTAGATGATAGAATATTGCAGTCAAAGTACCTAAATGGCCAAAGACACATTGCATAATCTAGCTTCTTAACACGTTCCGGCATTATCCTCAGCGAGCCGCCGCCGAGTGCCGAGGAACCTGTCCGTAGTTCCAGCATCATGCTGCTATTGTTTACTTCTGTGCTCCAAAGCATCGTTGGGACGAGGATATCTCTGTCAGTTTTATTTTTATTCTATTTAAAAATTTATTGCACACAAAAAAACGTACAAATGGCGGACTTAATGCTAAAGCATTCTCTACCAGTCAACTGATATAGTAAACCGAAATCTAAAAATCAGGAGGCACAATGTAAAAAAATAATTAAAATAATGGAATGAATATTCATAAATCTAATTACTTATACGTACACAATACAAACTAATACATGTTTATAATACTACGACTAAAAAAAAAATAAACTGCAATTTTTTATATTCAAAGTTTGACAGTAAAATTACTGCCAAGTTTTATCACATATGGCCTAGATTAAGCAAATTGAATGTACTTCTTACTTGTACTTCTGTACGTATCTTCTGATCTTCGTAATTAAATGTCTACTTACAATCAGATGAACGACCTACTTGTATGCCTATGTATTATATTATTCAAACAACAAACGTGGCGTTTAGCATTTCGATGATCAGCATGGAACCGTTGAATCCGCTTCGAACTCCGGAATCTCGGTCAGGAATAGACATATCGGTGATATACTCCAGGAACGTACCATTGTACCACTCTTTTGAATAAGATCCTATCTATAAAATTTTTTGTTATTATTTTTACTAGACTATTATTTTAATCCATCCAGATATTCCACTTCTAAGTTCCAAATGTCCCTTAAAAATCAACGACATACTGGAGTAGCAATTTTAAGTGGATATTTCTTTAAATTGCGACGTCTCTGAATTCTTTCAAATTCTTGCAATATCTGTAAGCCATGGACAGTCCAACATCCCCAAAAATGTGAGGACACACCATCACGGGGATGAGAGTATACGTCATATATGTATATAACTTTGTTTATTGTAATGACTTCCTCAACACCTGAACCTAAAACCAATTGAATTATAATGACCTCTTTATATTATAAGCATAGTGTTCATATCTATATAATCAGAATTTTATTTATGTCAATACCTAATATTATTTTTATTCAGTTAATAATGGAGTATTTTTATGAAGAACAAAAAAATTTTCCTCAATAGAGCGTTAGATGTTAATTGCAGTAGCATTAGCAGTAGCAATTGCGCTTTTCGAAAAATAGATTATTTTTTTTTGCTTCAATAGCTTTTAATTTTTTACTTTGATTTTATTATCAACAATATATTACTCTAGAGCAATAGTTTCAATGTGTAAAAAATAATCATTAGTTCTTTAGTTCTGAAATAGTTTTCGAGACTATTTAATTAAAAAAAACCCTAGTAGAGCTAGTGATAAGTTCTGGTTACCATCTGGTTTGGGTTCCTCAGAAGGTTTCAAAAGAAGGACATCTGCGTCGTAGCGAGTGTGATTGAAATGATCTGGTATGTTACCGACAATAATCCACTTATACCAGTTCGAAAAATACACAGATTTTATCTTGTAAAACCAAGAAATTAAAATAAAATAATTAATTAATAATAATTGACACAAACATTTCATTAACGTTAATAGTAAGTAGATTTATACCTTTTGCAAATTTATATTTTCTGATGGCATTAACAAAACACCTTGTAGACGATGCTTATTATAATGCTCTAGAATACCCGGATCACATGAAAAAGTTGCTAAGAGACCATGTTTGATAAGTTCTTTGTTAAATTTCATTCGATCTGTAATATTTTATTACACTTTTTTATTTTATTATATAATGATATTTAAAACATAGAAATAACGGATACGAAGTAGGTATACCCAGACTAACTACGAAGTATAACAACAATCTGTGGATCACACAAAGAATTGTACTGTATGAGAATCGAACCCACAACCTTTGGTTCAGCGGTAAGGGTTACTAACTCTAACTACCTATATAAATTAACTTTGGTCTCACCGAGAGGAGACCAGCATGCTAGAACAATAACACTAGCAACAACTTTATACTTGAACACAGCGGCTATAGCTTGGATGTACATGTTTACCAAAAGAAGATTGAATACAAAGTCAAGTACAACTTATTATAATGCAAAAATATAAATGGTACTCAACTGTAGGGTTGTTCTTCAACATGGCATCCAAAATTAATTGTTTTGTCTTTTGTAGTTTCTATGATATTGGAAAAGGACCAAGAAATATTTTGTAGATTACAATTAATAAAATTATGCTTCAGTTTTTAGAAAATATAATATGTTACAGCAATACCATAATATGTAAACTGTTTCACATAAAAGGGTAATTCGGAGAGATCTCTAAAAGAGATAAGTAATCCTTTGTACTTTGTAATTTTCTTCTTTTTTTTTGTATTTTTAATTTAATGGTACATGAATAAAATAAATAAAAATAAGTAAATAATATGTTTTATAGTTTAATAACAGGTTATAATTATGTTTAGAATATTATATATTATTACACATTTTACATAACAACATTTAAATTAAGAGTTCCTTATCTCATGGGTGATTTTATTCATAGGAGGATAATTAATTAGATCTAACGAGAAAATAAACAAGGATATTGGGCAAAAATGAATGCATGTATTTGTAGAACAACCCACATTTGGAATGCAACTTCACGTTCATGAATATTTTATTGTTCTGATGGTAAGGCAAAACATACTTATTGTTAGATATTTATGAAGTAAATGTATCGCATTATTTAAAATTATGGAGTACTTCGAAATAATAGACTTAAACGTAATATACGAGAATGAAATATTCAAGAATGTTTATTTAGGCAATTTTATGTTGATAAACTATTGAATAACTATTGCTTAATTGTAATATATTTCCTACTAAAAATGATGGCATTTTTTGCACGAGGACAATTCCAAAGGTTTCGGTTCCAAAGTTATGGGAACCGGTGCTGGAACCATATATGCATGCATGGGTAAACCTGGAGGAGGTAATTGGCACGGAGGTGGTGGTGCGGGTGGTACTAAAGAGATCACTATAGGAGATGGGGCTGGCGGTGGATAACACGGACACTGCGGAGGAAAAGCTAATGGCGCTGGGGGTGCTGGTAAGAATATTGGTGGAGGAACAGGGGCAGGTAAAACTAAAGGAGAAGGAGGTAAAATTAGGGGAGGGGCTGGTGCTGGAAATATATACGGAGATGGAGGTGGTGCTGGAAGACATAAAGGCGCGGGTGATGGTGCTGGAAATATAACAGGTGGTGGCGGAGGTGCAGGGAGACAAATTGGCACAGGAGCTGGTGTTGGTAAGAACATAGGCGCTGGTAGACAAGGCGGTGGTGGTGCTGAAAGTATCAGCGGTGGCGACTGTTGAGCACATGGTGATGGGGCTGCAGGCATCAGCACAATGGTAGCTGGAGGTTCGGCTAAAGCGCACTTACTGCACTTATCCTTCTTCTCTGAAAAATGTTTATTAAATTAATATCATAATACTGTAAATGTATCATTCTTATTTTGTTTCTTCTCACCATGTTTTGAAGCAAGCAGAGGTTTTAATAACCTGAAAAAAAAGTTTAGAAATTATGATGTTATCAGTTTTGTTGATTGAGATAATATATATATTGTTCATCACAGTACTCACGAAGAAAGTACCGCCTTTCTACATTCCTTCATTTCCTTAAGTGCCTCCAACTAAAATATAAAATTTTAATTAAAATTTCCCTTAACGACCCCGTTTATTTTCGATAGAATTTACAGTGCCAACTTACCAGACATTCTTTATCATCGCAGGCTGAAATAAAATTCGTCGTTAGCACCATAACTGCGAGCGAGGCCCAAAACACATTATGCCCCCCCATTTTCCCACTTCTCAAAATAAAGCCTTGATAGGTTGTGTTAAAATAAATAAAATGACACGTATTTAAACAGTAGATAATATTTGTTTAAATGCGTGATTGTAGTAAGATAATATCCAGGGTGTCGTAAATATTTGATAAGATGAAACGTGTCGATAAACCTTTTTATTTTATCACGTGTAAGTTGTAATTATTGTAATCTACTATGATCCAATAGTAGTAGTCCTTTGATAGGGTTGTTCTGCAACATAGAATACAAAATTGAATGGAATGGAATGAATTATAAACTGTTTTTATTAAATATTTAGTAAATTATTCCGTTACTTACATCACTTTTCCTAAACAGAAATGCATTTTATTTCCCTGTAGAAAAATAATTGACACGTTTTATTTCTTGTTAATTTGCGATTTTTGAAAATTTTCAATAAATAAACTATGAAAAATAGATAACCATGGGCAAACCTGCTACCTGTTTGGTTGTTTTTACAACTCAATCATCGTGTTGCTTCGATTTTGCTTTTATTTTATATACGCAGACTTAAATCAAATCAAATTACCAAAATCTATCCATATTTAAATATACTTACTTATCGAAGACGCACAATGACTAAATTGATGTATGACCACTGCTGAAGCGAAGGTGTGTGTTCGATCACCACACGGGACAGTTCTTTGTGTGATCTACAGATTGTTGTCCCGAGTCTGGGATACTTTGTATTCGTATATATTTTGTTTGTAAATCCAGCAAAATCTTTAATGTTTTGTTGGGAGCTGTCAATTTAAAAAAAATAAAAAGAAAAAAATGATCATAATTTTTCTTTATTATATTACCTTGGGGAGAGACACGATAGTTCAAGTGGTAGAGTGACGGATAGTATGTCAGAGGTATCAGAGGTAGCACGTTTAAGCCTATGTCCATTATTTCATTTCATTTCATTCTTTATTTATAAAAAAAATAAGTAACTTAACACGGCTAAATATGTTTATAAGTAATTTTAAACATCCCTAAAATTTAGTAGGTAGGTAGGTAAGCTATAAATGCTTAACTGACATACATTACTTTAAATTTTATTTTGTATTATTAATATGCTTTTCGGGGTATTTGGCATAGCTCGTAACATTATGAAGAAATTAAAAAAAATAAAACATATTTTTTTATTTGTCAGAATATGATCATACATATTTAAATATATTATTCCTTGTCCCACAAATAATTTGTTTTATAAAGCGTCTTATTTATTCACCCTTTTTGGGTATATCAATATAATTCATAATATAAAAGTAGACCTACGTTTGCAAAGGCCTTATAATTATAATATTAATGTTGGAGTCTGCAGAAAAATAACTCATGATATGAAAAGCAAAAAATTTTCTAAAAAAAGCAAGTTCTTAGAAAAAGCATTTCTTTTTATTCGAGTTTGGACTTCGTACCGCCTATTTCACTAATCAGTATAAACTCGATTATCCGGCCCTCAGTTATACGGATTCGCGATTATCCGGACTACCTTTTTTTTTGAGTTAAGGAAATAATTTCTTGATTTTTACTAACGGGATTTTATATATATCGGAGAAATTAACTTCGTAGTGTTCTATTTTGTTCCTATTCAGTTGGATGGAGTGCCTTTACCGGTCCACTCCGACCTTCGCGGTTTCTTTGTGTTTGTGTTTGTCCAAATGAACAGAATGTCTTCGAGTTACAATTGCGATACGAATAAGAAAGGTTGCAAGTTAGATATTACATAATTACGTTAAGCAAATAAATTGGAAAAAGTTTTCTAAATGGTATGAAAAATTTTATTATAAAAAAAAATATTTTAAGACCAGAATTATAATGACCAGAATAAAAAAAATATATACCAAAAAAAAAATAATGCCAGAATATATCAACATCGTTATTTAGGAATAAAAACAATCAGATAAAAAGTGGTAATTGAAAAACTTGTGTAAATAAATTGGAAAAAAAATTCAAACCTAAAACAGGAATTGTTTTGTAAAAAAAAGTGTTTATTATTTTATCACTAGAATATAAGAAGTATGATATAACTATATGATATAACAAGATGATGATAAATCACGTTTAATTATAAAGATAACAATGATTGCGTTTTAAAGAGATCAGTTCATCTCATACATTAGTGGGATCTGTTGAAGTTACTTAAGATGGAAGTGTTAATTTATTGTTTATTTGGTTTGATTGCGTTCGTAAGTATTTCATTATTTTGTTAAATTATCAGTAACAATTAATAGATTATTAGAAACCCATAATAAATTCACTAAGAGAATCATTATAACTACGTATAAGTATTGATTCAAATTGTAACATGAGAATATGATCAGGTATATATTTACATTAAGGATATTATAAGAATACCCCAGCTTAAAGTAAAAGAATGTACTTTTACAACAACTCAAATGTTTGTTTATTTATTTGTTTGTCAGTGTAGGTGTCACGTGAAAACTATTGAATCAATTCTTATAAATTTGTTTTGGATATTGATTTTTGCCTCAGTCAAAATATATTTAGAGAAAATCTCCCAATAAAATTTTTCGCCAAAATAGATTTTGGTTCAAATTCTTATAAAACAAAAAACGTATATATCTCCAATAAGTTATGATAGATGATTTATTATTTGAGTAGGACAAACGTTTTTGCCAACAGTTAGTATTAAATGTCGTTATATATATATTTTAAATTATAAACAAATTCATGTTACGACTACAAATATACTTGAATGCCAATATTACCTACTACTAGAAATGATGATTGCAAAACGAACCTCTTTTTTCATAAGTCCCCTTTTTATTGCCACAAGTAAATAATGTTACTAATAATTAATAATTTTATCTTTAATAGGTACCAGCTACGAACTGTTTCAACCTTGGACTTACACCTGGAGTCCTGCGACGTACAACAAGTCTATTAATAAAACCGGGAATAATAAACATACCACAAATAACTTCTTCGATATTACCACGGAGGTTATCTGTCAAACCTTGTCCATTGGAGAAGAAGATGAAACCCCTCGTAAAGAGGTCGATATTAAAGCATAAATTATTAAAGATACCAAGATTAAGAAAAATAGCTAAGCTACCTAAATTACCTCTGTTACCAATATTACCCCCCATTATCCCCAAGCTACCCTTGTTACCATTACCCTTATTACCATTACCTTTATTACCTATCATACCACCGTTGTCACTTTTACCTCCTACACTACCTAGGGTATCAAAACTATTAAAACCTCTTCGGGTGCCTATCATTGGTAAAGGTAGGTTGCAAAAGGCTTTGGGATCAGAACTAATACCAGTTTCAATTCCTGCGCAAGATATCAAACGAAGGAAGAATATTTTACAAAAACTTTTAAATTTAAAAAATAGAGGAACTTTGACAGCAGCACAAGTCAGACGATTTAAAAAAGTATTGTTATGAAATAAAGGTAATTATTTGAATTGTATTTTTAATTCTTGTAATATTATATATAAGTTATATAAAAATGTGTTTTATTTATAGTGTACATTTATAGTGTACAATAATGAATAATATTGCCTACAATAAAAACTATTTTTATTATTGCCTAGTTGTAATTTATTTGCGTTTGAATACACCTATTTAAAACAAAGACAAATATTTGTATTGATAAAATTAATTTAAATACTTCATATAGTAATATATATTTTTGTAAGTACCTAATATGCATAAATAAAGAAATGTGGATTCGAAATAATTATCACATCATATAAATATAAGACATATAGGTAGGATGTATTATGAAACTAAAAGCAATGAATATTGATATGTTACTGAAATATACTAAAATAAATTAAATAAATAATAAAAAACATCATCCACTCCAATAAGTATGAGTAACATTATCCGTATAAATCTAACATTTATTAAATTTATTTAAAGATAAATAACATGTTTATTCATAATTTTAAATTATTTATGAGATCACAAAATAAATAATAATTCGCTAGACTTATTCAATCTAAATTATTTTTTTAACATTAAATTTATTAGTAAGGGCGTTGACCTTGCGGACCAGTGCGTCCTTGAATTTGGTGATGTAAGATATGACGGGCCAAGCAAAGGGGCGGTCTTTAGTCTTGCAAGTAAAACACATCTCATCTCGTATTGGACTTAGCAGTGACTTCTTCTTTAATATGCTGGCCTGAAAAATATAATTTGTTACAGCAACATGCACTACGTTTCATCTAGCATATATTATCGACAATATATTTTTTTTACAATATAATGTCTGAATATATTTATAAATATTATTAAAAGAAATTGTGTACACAAACCTCCACCACAGTGACAGCCGCTATTACCGCGGCTAGGCAGACGAGCTTTCTTAAATTCATTTTCAAAATAGTACTTCGTAGCCAGATACAGCATCAGGCTACCGGCGTACAGACCACTAACTACCCACTGCATTTCACCTTAATTATATTTAGAACGTGCAAATCATATATGGGATGGTGTCACGTAACGTAATTTTTAACATCGCTTTGTACTCACACATATATATGTTACTATCAATTGACATGAAATGCTGACTGTTAATTCCTTGCGACGTGATTATTCACGATTTTAAATAAAAATGTTGCGTATTCGACACAGATAGCATGTGTCGGCTTGCAATTATCACTTTAGTATTGGTTAGTATTATATATCCTATTGACCTTGGCATTTCTTCTGACTTCCAGGTTGATAAAATACTACTCTGGTTGCTAAGATAATGTCAGAATGGAATTTATTTCATTTACCAGATTTATAAACAAAAATGTGTATTTAGTACCTAATAAATAATTGGGTTTGAAAATAGTGAGGTGAAGTGTTTGGTTCCAGGTGAAGCTGGTAACGAGCGCTCCGCCACCACTAGGAATGTCGTTTGAATTGGGATCTGATGAGGTAAATATAAAACATAAAATAAATTTATATATATTTGTTGTGCATCGTTTATCTGACTGTATTGAAACTTTGGTGAGGTGTGGACTGTCTGGAAGATATCTAAAAAAATAAGACTATTTAGCCTTGTGCGTCAACCAAATATTGTTGTCTTTGCATTAATTAGGGTTATGTCACATATTGTTACTACATAGTTACTAAAATGTTATAGCAGTACATGTACAAAAACAGTTATGAGTTGTAAATAATAACATATTGTTATTTTAAATACTTAAAATTTAACGTTTACTTTAGCTCTAGATAATTTGCTACTGGAAACGATATTTTCTTCAGATGTTAGTAATGGTGGTAATGTTAGAAACTTCCAGATTGTTTTGTAAAAAATCATTATCATAATTCTTTAACACATTATTTTCACGCTACAGGACTCAGCACAAATATCAAAATCGAAGTCGGCGGGGTTTTCGAGAAGTAATTCACGGTTTGACTACGATTCCTTTTGCAACATGATCCACCGTGCGATCCCAAAGGAGGTGAAAGATGGCAAATTTATCATAGAACCAGATCTTTCTAGTTCTAGCGATGTAATGGCACCAGTTGCTCTAGCACCACCCAGCGGTTTTATACCTAAAATGGGTTTACCTAAAATAAAATCTCCGAGATTGGGTGTACCCACATTTAAAGTACCACAACTAAAATATCTACATGGACATTTAAAGGCACCGAAAGTTGGAAAACCAATGTTATTACTACCCTGGAGACGTGAAGATGAATCAAGTGCTGAAAAAATTGAAAGATTCAAAAAAGGCGTTCAAAAAATGTTAAATTTTGTTAAGATTATTGGTAAAATTGATAAGTACCTATCAGAAAGAACTAGAATAGTGGTTGATAAATTATCTAAAACATTTGCTGAATGATTATTAAATTGTATTGTTTTGAATATATTATGTTGTTACATTATTTATGCCCAACTCTTGACATAAAAATTAATTTAATTTATAACCGCGAAATACTTAATGAATGTTACTTTACTTCCATCTGAGATTAAACTGTTACAAATATTTTAACTTCGTTCCAGAAAGAATATTCTCATATAAAAAATAAATCAAGTCACTTCAAATGTTTTAAATAAAAACATGTAATTTGCTAGTTTAAACTTGCGATTGCGCTTTTAATTAAGTCCGCCCAAAACTTTATCTGAACGTTCCTGTTTTTCCTTAAAACATTTTGAAGCACCGCGGTATAATACTACATTTAATTCCTAATCAAATTTTAACGACTGGTCTTTTATCGTTTAGGCTGAAGAATTATCTACACTGCCTTTATGATTATATTTCCAAATATATTATAATTGCGTAGATATATGTATCCATTTATCTTTGCCTGTATGTATATGTTTCTGATTATATGTATAAGTTATGGCTCAGTATATGTTTTATACATTTAAGTGTGTTAACAGAAGTTAGTTACTTAAGCAACGTAGGTCTATACCCGCAATAACAAAATCTCTACTTTAATTAAGGATTTCTGAAAAAATCTCTTATATGAGAGAAGTTGCCCTATGTATAAATAATATTATAAATACATTATCAATTATATTTATCCTTATACATTAATAAATATAAATAAATAAGGAGGGATTTCTGGTCAAGAAAATATATATTGCTGATATGGAACTACTTTTCTACTTTAATAAGAGACCAATTCGAGAATGATTCACCTACATAAATAACCACTACTAAGGTCAAAGGATAGATATTGAAAATCATGGTTATCCAGACATCTGCGTTGTTTCCGATATCTATATGGAGCAATTCGAGGCGAGGGTCAGCTTCAGCCTCTTAAGCATGCCTTAGTTGAGTGTCAACTAAGGCATGTCAGTTGAGTGGCAACTCTACCTATGACCATAAATAAAAGGTGTTATTGACCGGAATGGTCAACATCTTAAAAAAAGTAAAGTCAGCCAATTCTTGAGATCAATTGAGAGTAATATTCCTTTACAATGCGCTTTAACTTTAACTTGACTGTGATTGTGGACTGTCATACATCGGTCAAACAAAGACGAGCATTGGTACAAGAGTTAAAGAATACATTTCGGATATTAAGTATAGACGTCCATCGTCATCAGTGTTTTATCATATCATAGACAAGCCCAATCATGATATCAGTTTTGGTAAACTACAAATTCTCGCTAAGGAATATATATCGTAACATTCCGAGAATGGTTCGAGAGGCTATTTAAATTAAAATCATCCCAATTTTAATAGAGAAGATGGTTGAAGCCTATCTGCCACCTGGAACCCACTCATAAACAATGTAATATCCCATGTCTGTGATTTCACTGTGATACCGCATGATACTGATATACTGATAGTGCGTTTTGTGTCCATCCTGAACTTTATGCTCGAAAACTTGGTAACCATTAGAGGTAAATGACTTTTCGCCTACCAGACACCTACATCTCGTGTTAAGCGATTGCTGCTATGAATTCAAAACGTCGGACTTAGTTCAAAATTTATGAAATATGTGATAATGCAAATTCAATTGTACACGAGTCAGACCCGTAAAAATAGTTTTATTTGAATATATACTTATAGTAATAGACACTCAATAAGGGCTATGATTAAAAGATTAAATAACAAAAATCATTAATAAAATTTATTGTAAAAAAGTACATCAATGGAATATTTTTTACCTATTTCTAAATTGGTATTTCTAAAAACATAAATAACAATTAGAACTATTTTAGCTCCTATAATTGGTTAATAGTTATATCAATTTAGTTAACTTATAATTTTTTTTAGAGAAAATCTCAATATTATCAGATATTGATAAGTTAATTATTTTATAATTAATTATATTATCATAATTATTTATTCATGTTTTGTAAAAGACGATGCGGTACGACTCTTTATTTATCTGATTTGAGTCAATTTTATAAGCGGCAACATTTTGACTCGACAGTTGACAGTTGACACTAGACAGTAAGTTGTTATCAAAAGGAAATGAAATCAATGATTCATTTCAAATTTTATGATTAATTAAAATATACATTAACTTGTTGCCACTGGCTCTCGTAGCTTAATTTAGAATATATTTTTATTATAGACAACAATTTTAATAAAATCACATCGAGAGATATTTTAATTTAGTGTTTTAAAAGTATTCGAAATGCCTGTAAGTACAGATTTCTCTTTTAACAACATTATTAATCAAAATTAGGAAATAACAATCTTAAAACTTTCAGGCGTATCACTCCACTTTAGTAGATTTTACGCAGTCAGTCGGCAACTTGGCTCTGTTGCCGATACGCACTACATTCAGAGGGCCAGCGCCGACCAGCCCTAAAATAGAACTTGATATTATTGATGAAGCTTTAAATTATTTTAAAGCCAATGTATTCTTTAGATTTTATGAGATAAAGGTAAATCATGCACAATTTCTTATAGGTGATATACTTACTTAAATGTAATTTACTCATGAATATTATTTTTTTCAGAGTGACGCCGATAGAGTGCTTATTTACTTAACGCTATACATTTCGGAGTGTCTGAAGAGATTGCAAAAGTGTTCTAATAAGAACCAGGGACAGCAAGAGATGTACATGTTGGCAATATCCAAATTTGATATTCCCGGGGAGTACGGCTTTCCTCTCAATTCAGTCTATGCAAAACCCTCCAGTCCTCAAGAATCAGGTGCAGTATTATGCATTTAAGTGCTGAATTTGTTGCAAATATTAACCTTTTTGTCATACCTTGCAGAAGTGCTAATTAATTTTTTGGAATTATCTTGTTAATATATATTTTTTGGTAATAGAAACTTATAAAATAAAATATCAATAAGATATATTGAATAGTTGACTGGATTCAAAAATTGTATGAATACCAAAAACTTAAGGTTAAGGTTAACTCATTTAGTTTTGTATGTCACTATAAATATCTTAAAAAATATATATACCATCCTTAAACTCCTGCGAGGCAGCACTTGGTTTTACATTTCCAAACAATTCAAGCCAATACAATTCAATGTTCAAGGGCCCTTATCATATGGAAACATTGCATAATTCTTAATAATGATTTTTGATTTGCTGTGGAATATTATAGTGTTTGTTTTTCTTTGAGGTGGCAATCTATTAGGGACAGATAGTGCCAAGTCTATGATATTGGTAACCTAAACCTCACACATTTCATTTTAGTATAAATAAATCCATACTATATATGTTTAGGTAATCCAATGTCAACATTATAATTTAATGTACTTCATTTAGTTCATCTAATGACTAAATGATTTAATAATGCATTTTTCTTAATTATTATAGACTTAATGAGGCAGTATTTCCAACAATTGAGACATGAAACTGGAAATCGAGTTTGTGAGAAGGTAATGGTTTTCAATTCAAGTCATAAAATTGTTCTCAGCCAAATGAAAATATTTTATGTAATTTTTTTTATATTTATAGGTATTTGCTACTGAAGACGGAAAGCCTAGCAAATGGTGGCTCTGCTTTGCTAAAAGGAAATTTATGGACAAATCCCTTTCAGGGCCGGGTCAGTAACTAGCACGGCCTCATTAAGCATTCATGTCAAATTCTTACTATCCTTAATATTAATTTGTTAATATGTATTCAAAATATTTCTTAATAAAATTGTAAAATGTGTTAAATTCTAATAAAAATTCTACTTATTTGAAATTTATATTAAAACAGTATACCAGTAAGTAATGTATTTTATTTTTATATTTTAATGTAACAAGTAATTCTAAGTGTCTATTTTTTTATCATAACATGTAAAAAAATATTTAAATATAAAAAATAAGCATTAGATTCAGAGTTGCACCTGCTACTAATAACATATTGTGTCATCATTCAGCTGACACGGTTATTGTGTTATATGGCTTTTAAAAATGTTACATTAACGTAATTTGTATTTCTACCTAGTCTAGCCATAAGTTCTGTTACAAAGAAAATATTTGATGATTTCTAAAAGAAAAAATATTTTAAGTTTTATATGAGATTATGTAGACCGAAAAAGATATGATAACATACTAAAGTAGTTATTCAAAGTGTCCACCCTTAGCTTTAACGCACGCTTTTAAACGGTCTACTATTCGTCGATGGATTTACGAACGGTTTCCATTGGAAACTTGGTCACTGCTGTCTTCAAAGATTTCTTGACCGACTCAATATTTGGGTGCCGCTTGGAACAGGCCATATCCTCTAGCACAGACCACAATTTATAGTCCAAAAGGTTTAAGGTGTTGTTGAGAGGTTTAACCTGAATACCCCTTGGTAGGAGACATCCTACCAAACTATGACGTATGGTGAATGATGGCCTCGCTGAACTTTCGTCACTATCTCGGAAGCTTTTTTGGAGCTGTATACAATATACATACACTCGATGTTTTTGTTTGTTGTAACTTGTAGTGCTCCTCGATTGTAAAATTTTTTTCATTGGTAATGAGATTTTTCTGTTTTTCATCCGCGTATCGAAGTAACAGTTGTTTTGATCTTTCTACTCTATTTAGTTTTAGTGCCTCATTTAAGGTATCTCAGGTAAGCCACGAGACCTAAGTCTTGTTCGATAATCCGAGAAAGTGACCTCGGTGGGATTTTCATTTCTCTAAAATAATTTTCTGCTTCTTTATGAGATTTCGACGAATTCTGGTAAAGACTGCATTAACGACCTGGTTTGTTTGAATAGACCGCGGGCGGCCGGATCTCTCACGGTCATTAACAGACATGGTATCAGTGTACCTTTGGACAGTAGCGGATTTAGGCCTAGGCCCGTGAGGCCCGGGCCTAGGGCGGCAAATTTTGAGGGGCGCCAAAATTTTTAAGATGACTAAAATTTAAAATCGATTGGGTTTTCTGTAAACTGCAAGACCAAATTTTAAAGTTTATTTTATTGCGCTCTTACTATCGAAACATAGTACCATTTTGAGGGTAGAATTTCTTTGTTAAAATAAAATAAAAATTTGAAATATATATATATATATATATATATATATATATATATATATATATATATACTGTTACAAAAGATAAAGGGCGCCATATCGTCTCGGGCCTAGGGCGTCCTCAAACCTAAATCCTTTACTGCCTTTGGATGGTTCGAAACATAAGCATTCGGCTAATTCCTAGTTTTTCAATGTACCTATTAAAAATGTTAGCGGGCTTCCTACCTATTTTGTACAGTGCAATTACTGCAATCATATTCTCTTTAGTGCCCCACTCCATTTTTTAAAACACATAATTTCTAAACAAAAAACATAAGTACTATAATGCCGGCTTTGAAGTCTATTATTTTTATCGTAGAAGGTAATGTTCGAAATTGAAATAATGTTTTTTTTTTCAATGTATATAAACAGCCAGTAACAGAATTTATAGATAGACTAGTTATAGAAAATATAAGTAGCGGAACTTTAAAATTAATTACATATTACGTAACTTAAACTGTATTTTAAAATATGACATGTTACGAACAAATGTTTTTGGGATTGATATAGAGAGGCTGCCTGCAAGAGGTGGCCAATTAATTACACATAACCCTGTATATAGGTAGGTATATAACAGGATTGCTGACTCTCATCCTCTTCACATTATTTTGTGTATCAGTAAATTAATTGTTTAAAATTTTATATTTAGAGGTTTCTCTTAAAATAATAATATAATATCTTTTTTAAATAATTTTAAATAAAATAATAATCACTTTATGGCAGAGATCTGTTGGCCATTTATGAGGGGGTAAAGTATTTTACACATTTGTTCGAAGCTAGGTACTTTATTGGTTACAACCAATTTATCAGTTTTGCCATCCATCTGTAAAGGAAAAACTTTCTTGAACAATTATGACTATTAAATATATATGTATTCGGCTATGTTCACGTAAATTCATCATTTTTTTTCGACTACTTTGGAACCCATTCGTGGTTAGGTACTTCCTTTATGGGCTCGAAGCATACCCATTTAGTTCAAGTAAGCGTCAACACGGTAGGTCGAAATCACCTCTGAATCTGAGCTCCAGAAATTTAAGGAAATCCTCATTATTATGAACTACTCATTCTTGAACGTCGTATTCTCTGATAAAGGCACTCTGATTTCGAGCAATCACGTCTCACACATATTGCGGAGATATATGTGATGTGATCACGTTTTTCTGAAGACATATGTGATGTGATCACGTTTTCCGAATGAATATGGCTCACGATGATCTCTGCAGCCAGAATAATTAGGGCCACATAAAGTCATAGTTAAAGGTGATATTTAAACATGTTCTTAAAAATAAAGAACTCCGAATTCATTCTACACATTGGTGTTCCCTGAGTGTTATAATTCCCTAGTGTTCGATGCACAAAAATGTGTAAGTCGTTCAGGCTCTATAGCTCATGGCCCTTGAGGCTCTTGACTCCAGAGGCCCGGAGTCTCTTTGAGTAGTTCAAAACATAAATATTTCTTTTGTAATATTGCTATTAATTTATTAATTATTTCTTAATACAAAAATAATTCTTATGTACTTCATTGACATTACCAGTAACTTTAAGTAATTCACAGTGAAAACCTACATTTTAAATATTTTTAGAAAAACATTGAGTAATGGTTTTAATGGTAAATTAATTGACGTTTATACTATGAATTAAATATGTGTGTATGTTCGTAAACAAACAAAAAATATATCAAAACGATTTATCAATGTCTGATGACTGTCCTCTAAACGATGTTTGAAATCAATTAATTTATTTGCTCGTAAACATTTTTTTTAATAACAGACATGTTTATAATAACATTTATTCAGAAATAAAAGAAAACATAGCTACTTATACTGTTTTCTTACTCACCGGTAGTGAGATACCGATAATCATTTTAATAAATATTTGATAACCCAAGATTTAAATTGCTTAAAAATGAAACAACAATAATATGTGACGGATGGGGAAAAACTAAAATATCTAGATAGAAACCGATCCAAGCTCCCAAAGAGCTGGTCATTAGTGGTCCTTACTTAGAAGCTATTGCCCAATATTTTTGATCTAATAGTATATCTCCCTGCGTGGTTCCGGGTCCGTATAACAGTAAGTAGTCACTACTGTTTACTTTAATCTGTACTTCCTACATTTGTTTTCTCCTATCACCTACCACTTGGTTGCTGCAGAAAATGTCCAATGATCAGCGCTGGTTACGCAGCGATGCTCTGGGTCTGTTGCTGCAGATCTCAAGAGCGTGCTGTCTGGCTCCAATCCGCTTTGTTGTGACCCACAAAGAATATTTTGTTTACTTTTCACATTCTTTGTTTCTCTTTAATCTTCTCGTGGTCACTATTATACGTAAGAACTATATTATCTCTTCGTTTAATTAAAAACTTTTTGAAATCCTTATGTATATTAAACATCTTTCTTTTTCAGATTTATGTACAATTTATAGTATATATTTCTGGATTCATTTCGTTGAAAGGGAACATAATGATAATTTATTATTGGCAACATTTCATATATGTGTTATTATAATTTTTCTAAGCATTGCATTTCTAAAAAGCAATACTAGAATGAGGAATTATATAATGTGTTTTACGAATCTTAAAAGAGTGCGTACTTTTAAATTATTCAATATAATTTATCTACAAAAATGGAAAGAAATGGAATTTGAATCGAATTAATTAAATGAAAGATATATTTTTGAACTAACCATAATATTAACTTTACAAGGTTATTAAAAGCCTTCACAATACTGAAGAAACAAACATCAAGAAATGGCATGTTGTCATAATATTCCTTATATCATCGGGGGGAATAAACATTGCCTTAATAATGGATTTTGTGATATCTCCTAGAAGTAAGATTTTTTCAGGCTTGTAACTCTAACATGATATCACACTTTAATATATTATTATACATTTTCCTACCGGAGAAATTTTTTAGAGTTTATTAGATTTTACATTTATAATTAATAAAAACGTTATTATTTTCAGCGTACAGTTATTTTACGTTTTTATTGATGTTGGAATATACCATGGCCGGTATTTTTCAGCAGCAGTTTATGTTTTTTGCATTACATATTAATTTTGCACTAAAACTTATACAAGAACAATTGCAAGAGGAGCTCGCCAAGTTAATTAAGTTAACTAACGATAGTAAGTTGTAACGGAATTGAGCTGAGAATAAGCGCAGCTCTTAACCGTTTGCGAATCAATTTGACAAATTGACAAATTTTAACCAAAATTGGCACGCATGTTAAGGAAGTGACTGGGCTTCCACTCCAACAAACAGAATAAAAAAATATTGTTTAGTTTTAAAGATATGGTCAAAAAACTTAATCTCCACACACCACACATTAATTTAGTTTTTTTAATAAGTATATTGTGTATCAATTACATTATAACATAAATGTCTGCCCGAGTATTGAGGTATTTACTTGTATTGAGGTTAGAAAGCACATGGTCAAATATTTTCATGGTATGGCATGGTAAAGCGTAAAACAAAATTACAGTACAATTTTTTTTTAACGGTGTTTAGTCAATTATGTCAATAACAAAGTAGGATATTTTAAATTTTTGGAAGTTATATTTATTCAGAAATAAAAGAAAACATAGTTACTTATACTGTTTTCTAACTAACCGGTAGTAAGATACCGGTAATCATTTTAAGGAAGGAAGTGTTTTTCGTTTTTGGTACCAAATTTGCCATTATGTCTAAGATAAATTGATCGAAAAACAAGTTGATTGCTGCATTTAATATTATTTATAATTATCAGATGAAAATCCATATGGTGATTTGACTACGACTCGTTTTAATATTCCATTGCAATCTATTAGCAATGCAATTGACATGATCGGTAGGATGGACATTTTGTTACCGAGTAAGTACTTCATTTAATTTTTAAATAACTTGAACTTATGAGACAAATCTTCTTAGTGTTCCGTAGATTCACCGTGCTGGTGCCGGACCCATTGCGTTGTATGGAGAGGAGTGCAAACAATGCATGGAACCCAGTTGTAGGTTTAAGGAGTTCTTTTTTGATGCGCAAACACGCTCAAATTCACTGTCCACACCCTTCTTCCTACCTAACCAAATTTGGAAAGAACCTACCAATGCCGCCTTTGAAATACGTTCTAGAAATGAATAGAAAGAGATTTTGCTGTTATATCTCTTGTTCCCACTTCTACCGTGTACAAGCTATGAATTTCTCCAGGACAGTTCGTGGGTCAGTTCATAATACTTGTTAAGCTTAAATGGGGATATTTGTTTTACAGGGAACAGCTGATTAGAATACAGGAATAATTCTGGTCTGAATGACGAAACACCAACATCCTTAGGGTTTTTTCTAATGCTTTTCATACGCATCTATCATGAGAGTTCAATAAGGATCCGCGTCTAAAATTGAATAAGGCTTCAGTTTTGATTTTTTGGAGGACCCTTCGACGACTACGACGACGCGAGTATTGACCTCTATCTAGTGGTACCCTACACCCTACTAAGTGTTTTGCGGTTCCTATTGCCTCCTCATTGAATTTCTAAGCTCATCGCGTGCATTCGGTAGTTATCATTTTCATCTTATCGAATAAAGGATTTTGATGTCTATGTCTCGATCTTTCCTACTTAATCCTTGCCCAACTTTATTCGTTTGAGCACATTGAGTTCTGAGGCAACTTTATCTTTTAGGAAAGCTGTTGCAGTGTCATCTTTATATTTTCCTATGATATATCTTTTGGTAACTCTTAGATGTTTATAGAGCTCCGATGATTTCTTTAATATTAACCCCATTTCGATCAGTTTTGGTCTCTAAATAAGGTTGAAGAGCCCGCTGAGCGCGCTAATTCGATTCATAACTTTAATGTCTTTACGACGCTTATACAAAAGGGTGTTATTAATATCATAAACGAGGAAAGGTTAATTTAAACGTTTGTTTTGGATGACGTGTCGGTATAGCGACATGCAAAAACTAACATGGATTCTGTATATTTATTGTTAAATTTAAACCGATAACCCCACTGCGGCTTTTTAAAATTAATAGTTTTTAATATTTTAATACAAAATCTATTTGTTGTCTCTGAACTGGCATTAACTCTAAGCGTCGGTATGCCACCCGAGCATTGACCTTTTAAGTATTTCTTACAAAATACAGAGTAATAAGTAAAAGAGGGAGTAAATTTTTCTGTGTCGTTTTTTTGTGTTATTTATCAAGATTTGTAAAAAGTTGTAGAACCAATGCTGTTAGGATTGATGTAGAGAGGCTGCCTGCAAGAGGTGGCCAACTAATAAAAAATAACCCTGTATATTACTTTACTTAGATTTTCTTATTTCAATGTATTAGATATATTGCCGCATAAAAGTTACACATAAACTAAATTATATGTTTTTATGTTTTAGATCTAAGACATACACGAAGACAGGATATAGCACAAAGGATTCGCCAAATAAAGGACTGTTACGCTTCTATATGTGACTCTTTTAATAAGATGAATATTACAGATAACGTCTTATTATTTTTGCAAATTATATATATCTCCCTAACTATGGTATTATCTTCATACAACATCATCAAATTAATTAAACAAGGTAACACAATTTAATTAATTAATACATAAAAGTTTATGTAATGTTCGTTAATCGAATCATATTTATATTTATTAACCAATCATCTTTCTTTTATACTACCTAAGTTAATGTTTGACTACCTTCCACCTGATGGAAAGTGGAAATGTAGTTATAGGTAGTAAGGCGCATTAACCTATCTTATCTTGCTTTTTTTCCATACAGAATTAATTTGTTCTGAATGTAATTATAGTGTTGTAAGATTATTTTTAATGACCTACACTTACTTGTTGCAGATGATTCTTCACTGCGACTAAAACTACCTTTACATTTAATACAATTTGTTTTTCTTATAATACAAATAATAATGCTTGTTGAACCATGCCATGTGGCACTTGAAAAGGTTAAATTATTTTTTATATGTTCTTAATTATTTAATCACTTCATTAAGACAAACATATTATTGTCTTAAAATTATAATATATGAGCTTAAATTCATATTTGGTGAATACCAAAATTTTAGTATAATTAAAATTAAAAATTAAAATAAATTAATTTTAAACTTTGTAGTCTTCAAAGACTATGAAAAACAGTTTTAGGTAATATATTTTTTTACAAAATTTATTAAATTACTTTTTCTATGCGCATAAGTTATGCATGTTCGTAAAATTATTTTATTTTATGTGTAATCTAACGACTAACGGTTCTTTATAATTGATGAAATTCTGGTACAGATTGCGAATATACGCCTTCTAGTCTGCGAGATCATGTGTTACGTCTCATCCGAAGACGATCCCATAGTTATAGAAATGCGAGCATTTTACAATGATTTGGTTTTAAATAATATATCTTACACAGTCTTTGGGATATTCAACATAGAGAGGCCTCTCATTCCTTCGGTACTTGGTTTTTTGTTTATTTAAATCTAACAAATAATACTTTTTTTTATTTATAAAGACTTTCAATTCTGAGGTAGCTTTAAAATATTCCAAATATCAAATATTGTTAGGGTATGTTTTTAATTTTAATGAAAATAATAACGATTTTATTATTTTGCAGATTATAGGAGCAGTTACCACCATTTTGATCATGATATTTGAAATTTAAACAACAAGTATTTAAATTTTTAGCTTTGTTTTGTGTGTGGTTAATATTAATTATGCTCATCTAAATGTGTTTTATTTTATACTGTTAACAGTAACATAGTAAACAGTATGGTTTTCACTAAAGTCAAATTAACAACTGATGCGGGTGCTATGCTGCTTAAGAATATTTACGACACATGTGAAAAGTCACAGAATGCAATCAGGGGGTTTTGTGATTTATCTAAAGCCTTTGATTGCGTGAACCATCAAACATTACTATGCAAACTATGTCACATAATCACTATGGTGTGCGTAGTGCTGCGCTTGATCTTATTGCCTCTTACCCGAATCAGGGAGTCCAGGCGGTTGATGTAAATAATTGTAAATCAGCTGGTTCTCCCCTAAAAATGGATGTTCCACAAGGATCTAGTCTTGGACCCTTTTCATTTTTACTCTATATTAATGATTTGCCCTTTTACGTAAAAGGAACGAAAAGATATTTTGAATTTGAAATTTGAATTTAAAATAGTTACTTTTAAGGATATAGTATAAATATTGGATAATAAATACATAGTTTTTATAAGGTTTACCTTACATTTTAAATTAATCACACACTAAATAGCTCTTGGGAATACTCCCCGCAATAAATGCGGTAGAATACGCATAAACTTGCGATATTACTCCACAACGCCAACGATTCACGATTGGAGAAATGATACCCGGTCCGCTCGACTTATGGACGTTTAAGGAAAGTAAAGTTCCTGATATGGTTTTTTGTCGGAACGTAATATCCGGCATTGAGATCTGACATCATGACATGGTAGGCGGAGTCTTTCCGTTGTTGTCCATAGTCAAACTTAAGGCAAAAAGAGTGCCGAAAGGATCAGCTTTTTCTATGGCCGTTTATGCCAGGGAGTTATTACCAATGCGCAACGATGGGAAAGAGGGCTCAGAAGTTCCCAAGAGAGGCTTTTGGAGAAGAGAGGAGAGGAGAGCTCCCTGAACTTTTGTGTTCGTGGCGGATAGCTTGACAGCTTCTCACCAATTTTGATGACATACTTGTACTTTGCTCCAGCAATTTGCCGTTTGAAGAATCTGGAGGCATGGTTGTATTTATCTTTATAACTATACAGGGTTACCTATAATTAATTGGCCACCTCTTACAGGCAGCCTTTCTACATCAATCCCAGCAACAGTTGTTCTAGGACTTTTTAAAATTAACAATTTTAAAAATTTAAGTTTTCCCATATAAAATTACTATATATATATATATATATATATATATATATATATATATATATATATATATATACATACTACCTCTGAACTGGCATTCACCTACGTCCTACAGCATAGGGAGGCCAAGCACGCCACGGGGTGACGCAGCGGTGGCGATGCACGTTTGAACTTGACCTCAGTTGTTTGTCACGGTCGATTAGAAACGTGTGCGCCGCGCGCGTCTTTCGCGGCTCGCCTCTGACACGGTCGTCCATACGCGTAGAGCGTAACCAAAGTGTTATCAGATCCCTACCTTCAAAATTACCAAGGTGACGGTAGCAGACATAGTCGCTTAACAACATAGATACCTCGGTGTGAGGTATGTAGTGATGTAAAAGTTTATACCCGGGGTATGATAAGTACGCTGTGTCGCTTGGTTGAGGTATCTGCGTCTCCGTTAAAAACAATATGGCCGGTAGCACCGTCTTAAGGTGATAGTGGATAATATTAAAGTTTGTGTGCCTGATATTTCAAAAGTCCACATCTTTAAAGTGAGCAGGGGAATACCGAGAAGTGTAGGCCTTGTTTGCCCTTGACAATAAGCAGCTCTGTACCCTCGCCAGAATACGAAGGGCGGCCCTAGCAAGGTGGCTCGGGGAGGGATTGGTGTAAAATCGGTGACTCTTGGGGTAATATCTGTTTAAGTATCGCAACCATATTTGGAGGTGGAGTTAGGGGTAGGACGCCGAGGCTCGACTAGGCCACTACTTCATTTATGCGAGTGTGGTACGATGCTTGTCGAAACAGCCCATCTGTGCTGCAGTCAGGAGACCGTAGCGTGATTCTACCATACGTCAGTAGCGTGATTCTACCATATCTTAGTCGCCTGTTACGACACCTGATGGTAGCAGGGGTGGTCAATTTTTTTATTTGGTTGCAATCAAAGACAAATTTTTCAGCTCATTTTTCAGTTTCAGTTTATTAAATATATATTGAAAAAAATGCTATTTAGTATAAAGACCGTGGTGCTTTTCATGAAATTCGAAGGTTTTGAGAGAAATTGAAAATCATGCTAAAAATTGATTTAAGTTGTATTTTATACAATGAGTATATAAAACCTTAATAATAAATATTACCTACACATAATCTAAGTCAGTTAACATTTATGTATTTAATTTACTAACAACATTATTTTGTAAAAAGTAGTATTTCAGAGTATACTAGTAAAGTATAGTAACAACAACTTGATATTGTTATATCATAAAACATCATTTTAAAGTAGTCCTTAGGAGATATTTTTTTTTGTCATATTTATATCAAACAGGAAAATAATTTTAATGTTACTCTATGAGTGTTCATTAAGCATTTAATCTTCCTCTTCAAGGCAACCACTCAGCATCAGCTTCGAGAGCGTGAACTCTTTTATCTGGAGACTCCGTGAGGTCTTCCTTGCTACTGGCAACTTTGTGGTACACCTTCTTTCCAGCATCTACTACGTATTCGACCCCATCAGCTGCAATATTATAAATTTCAATAGTTAATATTTTTTTTTTCTAGTTAGTTGATTTATTTTATCATTTTATATTTTTTTTTTACCAATAACGGTGCCGGTCTTTCTAACTGCTTCTCCAATATTATGTGTGGAGAAGGTATCAGGATCAATGTTGATGTTTACACCATTAGCTGCTCCATTGGGATGTTGTGGACACTCACTTTGTGATATGATGGACAAATCATATGGGTCTACTCCGTAAGATGATAATTTTGTTCGCATCTGCAATATAGTTGTAGAATTTAAAACGAAAGATAGGTAAACCTAAAATTATGTATGTATTTTAAGGTTTCCTCAGCATTTTTTGGTGTACCATCTGGTATATAACTGTATACAGCTGTATCTGAATGGTATGGTATGGTATACCATCTGGTAAATGACGCCAACTTACTTTGTCTACAAACATTTTATCCAATTCCTTATTTTTGGACAGGATGGTGGCTGACCGACGATGAGCAAACGCCAGTTTCTGACATGTGAATATTGCAGCATACTGTGTGTAGTCAGTGGCCATCACTGTGTAACTAGCAGATCCAGCAATACCTAAGGAATATTAAAAATAATTAGTTATTTATCTTCTTAGTCTATTTGGCCTAAGAAGACCTATAAGGGCTATACAAAGGTATTAAAAATATGTAAACTATCTTATATTTAGTCTAACATCAAGTTTTTCTCAAATTTTTAATTGTATCTAATAAACGATTTGCATAATCTCAATTTGTAGGTATACCTACAAATACAACATATCTTGCCGTGAATACGATTACTAAAAAACTTGACTTATATAAAATCAAATATAGAGGTAGTTTATTTAAGATTTTAGAATATTATTGTAATAGATACTCTTCATTATTATTGATTAACTTACTCAGGGGGAAATTAACTTTCATCCGAGCAGGTACTGCTGAATCCGGTACAGTCAAAACTCCAGAATAACTAAAATAGGAGCAGCCGATTACATAATTATCTAAATATTTCCTTAAATTAATGTAAATAGAATAATATTAATTTCATTAGACCCGAATAAATACTTCAAAGAATACTAATTGAAAATCTATGTATATGTGAATTTTTTACATATTTAAAAAACGATTTCTTTTTATTTATGGTTTCGGTTGATATTTAATAAAACATAGCGTTAACATTTTTATTAAAACAAACACACAAACAATATTCTATCCCTACAATCCAACCATTATTCCTCACTTTTTAAGAACCAAATAAAAAGTATCTGATCCGTAGTTCTACTAAGAGTTGATTAATTTACCGGTAGTCATGCTTCAATGGAGTCAGACCGAGTATGAAGTGTTGGGATAACTGTTCCAGCTGGAACCGTCCAGGCTCGTCAGTCTTGGTGAAGTTGTAGGTGATGCAGTGAGAGGCTGTTGAAGTCTTCTGGATGACGTACCACACTCCCAGCATCTGAGATAAAATATATTGCTATAATTAATACTAGAATAGGAATAGTGTTTTGTAATTGCAATTTGCGTTTGTAGGTCACTCAGTAGACTTTTAAAAGTTGCATAAAATATGGACTAGTTTCTTAAATATAAATAAATTAGTTGTGAAATAATTAGGAGGTTTCGAGGAGAAGTTAGGAGGAGAGTTCTATGTTATGTATTTATAATAGTAATAAAAATTAGTTTAGATTTAATTATTTATTTATAATGTGCATATATATATCGTAATAATTTTATGCATCTGCATTCCAAAGATTAATTCATTTAGTGACATTTATGTAGTGCTCTTATCAATGTTTCGAATCAATAATTCGAATGACTGTATTGACTACAATCGCACAATTATAGTTCAGAATTGACTAACAAGTTTCGTTTATCAATGATTGTTATGACCTGTAGGTCATCTTAAATGTTTCTGTCAACGACAACTACCTATTATTTCTAGCTAGAATATTTTATTATACCAAAATTCAACATTATTTTATACAAAATCAAGGATAAATGTTTTATGAACCAATAATTTTATTTATTAACCTAATCATTGACGATTAGATTTTTTTTGGTTATCAATTATGTGTTAATAATTATAAGTATTAAAAGTTAACAAATATTTTATGAATAAATCTTTTATCCATTTAATAATGTAGCATCTTTATAATGTTTATATTAGACAATGAACCTGTATATTGCGTATTTTATATAAATTGATTTAACAAAAATGATTATAAGCCCGCGCGAATAAATCTAGTTTTATTCTTTACATCTTGATAAAAACAAATAAGAATACAATATTACCTGATTCATTTCAAAGCCAGGCATCGGCTCTACTACAGGACATGCTCCTAAATGATATGTATGTGAGACAGCGCTACCACATAACGCCAACAACACCAAAAACGATACACGATACATTTTAATATTTTACTTATCGAAATAAAATATATAACTTCACGTCCGTCGCTCACAGAGGTCAAAGCTCTACTGACGACTCAAACGAGATGTGACAGACTTTTATTCTTTTGTAAACAGCAATGAGTAGATATTCTTAGAATCTGTATAATCAGTTCGCTGGAAATTGGATATTGTACCGACAGCGATGACTATGAAATAAGTTGTTTGGCTTCTTTCTTAAAAATAATAATCATATTAAAGTAGGTTCGTTTGTTTATATTATGACTTAATTAATACAATACTGCAATAAAAACAGAAGTTGTTTTGATAATCAAGTTATCAAGCTTGAATATCAAAATTCTGTGTCATGTTTCAATTTAAACAGCTAAGATGAACACAAACATTCTCATGCGATAAGACAAGGCGGAAGAACAGACGCAGAATCACGTTAATTGCTATACCAGTAACTTCATTCATTAAAAAATATATGACTTGTTTTATTATTATTTTTTTAATTCATGTAATCCGATATCACTTTGTTTTTTTACATTTAGTTTATTTGGATCTCGGAGATATACAAATCCTGAACATTATTAAATCCTAATCGAGATATTTGGTGATATAAAAATAAATTTAAGACGAAATTCTAAGAGACTCAATGTTAATGAACAAAGAAATAATACTTGTTTACATAGATCTCAACCGTGATTCATGCTATAGAGGTAACAAAACTCGTTTGTAGAGCATCTAGATAAGAATGCGTCATCTGAAATTATTAATAATTTAACAAAATAACAGAATACTTTCATTATAAGAAAAAAAGCAGGTCTATTAAATTTTGTTATTTGTTTATTATATTTCCTCAATATTAAAACTGAATGTCATATAATTTGTAGGGATTTTGAAAGTCAATAAACTGGTTTTAAATAATAACAAAATATTGACAACCCTAACATGTAACAGTAGTTTTAGCTTTGTTCGGATGACGCATGTTCTAAGTGACAACATCCCGTCACATACTCGTTTGTTTTCCGTCTTTATTGATAACTGACGGCTATTGGCCAGTAGGTATTTCTAGATATAGTTAACTAATTAGTTAACAACTACCGTTTTAAGGAATAGATGTGACACGGCGTTATAATATTATAAATATATGATATTATAAATAATGAATTATTATTACTTTTGTTACTATCGTGGGATCGGATGATGTGTGGTGTTAAATTAAGCACTGAATTTTATAATTCACCACTTCTACTTGGTCTTAGCGATATTTTAAAATTTGAATTAAAGAGGTCAAAAGTTTTTTTTTAAATCAGAAAAGTACTGTGTAGATTTTTACACAATCGATATTTTATTTCCGAAACTACATACTATGTATAGTATCTGTGATAATATCAAATTATACCTACAATACGTATTTTCTACATTAAATGTCGCTTAAGCCAAAATGAATAATATTATGCTTTGTTTTATGGACAAAGTCAAAATAGGCGACTTACTTTCTTTTATATCGGAAAGCATATGAGTTTAAGTGAAGATATGAGTAGAAAACACAACCAGGACAATTGATTGATGTTATAAGTCTGACAATAAATTAAATACGTCAAATAAGCCAAAGTAAGGAGTAACGGTAATCCAAATTAGAGTAAGTATAATCTATTCTTACAACTATTAGAATTCAAACTAACTGTACAACTCATTTAACTATCTTATTAAAAAGTATATACTCTTTCTCTTGTTAATAATAACCACCATAGTCCTAAACCGTAGTTTTACTACTGTTTTTTTTATGAAGAAGTCTTGGAGTTTTAGTATAGCTTATCGTGATTATAAATAGCAAACCTCCAAATCAACAAAGAGATAACCTTGAAATCACTTTAATAGCAACGAAAGTTGTTTTAATTTACAATTTGCTATAAAAAAATCGATACCTAGCTAAAAAGACGCAGAAAAAATTGTTAATTCCAAATATGTATGTACCTACCTCCATTTCAAATGTTCACTAATGTTATGTCGTTGGTACCAAAAAATAACCCTGAAACTGTCAATATATACCTACTAGTGTACTTTAGTATTTTAAGTATATCTAAAAAGTTTCTTTCTTTTGTATCTCGTTATGTTAATATCACACATATAAATTTATAGTTTGGTAATTATTGCGAAATGACTCTTTTACCTGTTCGACTTACCTATTATTATTGAATTAATTCTAAAACTTATTTGGTGATTGGTGTTAACAAAATAATTTTATAATCCAAAGCGTATTTAAATACAATTTTATAATTCAATTCTATAAATTTTGTTAACAGTCTTATCGCTGCCTAATAAGCTTTCCTTTGTTCGTCGTTTCGTTTTTGTCTACCGCGAATTATTTCATTATCCCAACACTATTAGAAAAGGGGAAATTTATGACAGTGGTGATCAATATCTTATTCTTAACGTATCTTAATTAAGGTTATGTTCCTGAAACAGCGGCGTAAAAATGACTTATATACTTTCAAAAAACATTACTATTCATAAGAGCGTAGAGCGTCACTGATGCCATAACCTACATAGTGAATACTTGCCTTTATTTGGTCAAAATATTTTATAGAATATCCTTTATAGGAAACATGGTCTAAGGATATATAAGTTAATTGTAGTGATAAAGTATTAATATTTTATATTTTAAGCAAAAGGCCACGTTATTAAAAAGTATATAATATAGAAATTAAAAACTTGTATACAATATCAGTAAACAATTAAACTAAACAATAATTATTTACAACGGTGCACTAAACTTAATATGTATTGTAGTTATTAATAATATACTATCTCTTGCAGCGGCAAATTCTTTTGAAAGCCCGTTTCAGACCGGCATAATAGTGAATGACTTGCTCCTGAAAATATAAATTACATGTTACGTAACGAAATCGTACTTCTAACTATATTGACAATACGTTATTGACTCGACACAGGATGAATTTTTTTTTTATATTAAAATAGAAGCAAACAATCGTTCGTGATAAACTTCACTCTCAGCAATATATGACGGCTCTTACATAAGAGTGTTGCCAACCTTTTAAATATAAGTTTATTAAAAAAAAAGATATAATCTGTTATATAAGATGGAGGTCCAACCTGCATAAGGTTAAAGCACATAGCGACGAGCGCCATGCCCAGTGTGAGGTACAACGAGCACACTATGAACGACGCCTCAATACGAGGGGTGTACACACGCTCTCCTGGGACGAAGTCACCGAACCCGATACTGAAACATACCACATACGACGCTCTAACCACAATACTATAGGCTGCTGATATCGTATTGACCTAATATTGACCTTGCCTCATGTCAAGTCAACCAGTCAAATGAGCACTATTGATACATTGTGAATGTTTAAGACATGTCACAAGACTTTACTATGGAATCAATAGAAATTGCGACTCTTCAATCAAACGGTGAGTAATTGAATATTAAATGATAAATGATCGTACCTGCTGAGAGATATGAAGCAGAAATAAGCTCCATCCAGCTTGTCCCACTTCTCCCAAAGACCGAATATCATGGATCCGAACAAGATGTATCTGATTGAAAATATATTAAAACTCAAATCAAATTAAACAATAATAAAAAGTACATTTGTGAACCTCAATTCTAATTTAATTTTAGTTATATACCCTACTTATATACTACTACTAGACATCGGTATTGTGGTGCCCAAAATTGAGAAGATGCTACAACAGACTCAGGTTAGGACTTTGGTTTCACCATCATAATAATGAATGTAGATTATAGGATCATGTTCATTCATACCCCACCATGAAGGACACACACACGCTCACTGGTACTGTGATGGTTTGTTCGTCGTAGCTGATGTAACTGAAGTCGCTTCCCTCGCGACCTCGCGGGGAGCGAGGCTCGCGACCTCTGAGAACAAACAACATGCAACACTAACATTAATAAAAATATTACTTTGAGTAAAAAAAAACTATAGTTGTGCTTACATACAGGGTTAGTTTTAATTAGTTGACCACTTTAATTTGACCGGTTTAATTAGTTGCAGGTTGCCTCTCTACATCAATGCCAACAACATTTGTTTTACAACTTTTTACCAATCTTGATAAATAACACAAAAAAAACGAAACAAAAATATTTTAGCCCCCTCTTTAACTTATTACTTTGTATTTTGTAAGAAGTACTTAAAAATGTCAACGCTCGGGCGTCATACCGACGCTCAGAGTTAATGTCAGTTTAGAGACAATAAATAAATTTTGTATGGAAAGTATTAAATTTTAAAAAATATAAATTTTAAAAAGTCGTAGAACAAATGTTGTTTAAATTGATGTAAAGAGGTTTCCTGCAAGATGTGGTCAACTAATTAAAAATAACACTGTATATATTGCGATTAATGTAATTTAATTAACGTTACTTAATAACCTGTTGTTATAAAAAAAATATATATTAATGAAATAAACAGTGTTATTTGCAGTTCGCAGTTTCTTGAGACAGATTCTTAATTTGGTAAATGAAATCATTTCGATTAAAATTAAAGATACTTCTGTAAAAAAATATCTTTTTGAAAATATTTTTTGTAATAATTAATTTTACCTAGAATAATAGTTGTCAGGGGGTAGAGACATTTGACAGTCCTGTGTGACGTCAGAGTTAGGGTAACTGGTTTTCCAAGCAACTGGTCTTTCGATACTTTCCGCGTCACTGAGCTCAAACTGAAAAAAAATATATGTATGTGATATTGAATAAGGGAATAAAAATAATCTATAAGTAATTAAAAAAAACTATATGTTATTTCGTAAGATATTATATATTTTATAATTGTGTATGTATTTATTAGTAATAAGTAATCAAACAAATATAATAAGGAAAAAAGACATCAAATCACGTTAGTATCTATTTACATAATATATTCGCTGAAAAACACACACATATCTGAACTAGATAACAATGTTTTGCTGTCCTTCTTTATTTATGAAAGTATTTTTTGTTGTTGTCATATATACTACAACAACTAAATTAGGATCTATCTAGTAGTAAAATGTCTCAATAATTTATTGACGTCACTACTTCTTGCGATATTGTTGATTTTTCAATTGAAAGAGAATATATTGTACCTGTGGACGAATATGGATGATTCTTCGTCTGGAGAAACCAGGACAACCTCTGCAGAGACACACCAGTGCATATATACACTTGAACCAGCTAGCCAACAATTCTCCTGGAAGTGAAAGAAAAATATTAATTCAAAATCTCTATAGATTTGATCTATTTAATATGTAATCAGATGCGGGAGTAATTTTAGGAAGATAAATTACATCCTACCAACATTACTGAGGTAGAGCAGGAACAGCGGCATTCCCAGAAGAGCGTAGAGGATTGTCATGATCTTGCCCCAGCTAGTCCTAGGACTCAGATGGCCATAACCTATAATACAAAGAGGAATAAAGTTTTATTTAACATTTTTTATTTTTTTTTTAAATTTAAATAAGCTTTACTTCGCTATACATTTTTTTAGATATTTTCCAACAGGAATTTATTTATTCATTTCAGATATAAAAGTATTTTTCATTTAAAGAAGTTAAAACATGAAAATATGAGCAGCTTGATTCACAACAAGTCGCTACTAAAGTATATTTTTGATGCATGGGTGGATGTAATGGATAATTGAGTGTAATTCTGTAACCTTTCCAAAGTGTTTTATTGGTTCCAACATGAGAAACTAAAGATGACATGAGATACCGCATTAAAATCGATTGTTTCGTACCTAGACAAAAGGAAGTAGGTAGAGGATGTAAATGGTAAATGAACTGTTGGGTCAAGCATAAAAATCGGTGTCCCACAAGGTTAAATTTTAGGCCCATTTTTATTTTTATAGACATAAATGATCTGCCATACCAAATCAAAAACAAAGGCGAAATTTGTTTGAAACCATTCTCTGGCTAAAATTGTTTATTGATTAAATAATTTATATTTCAATAGTGATAAAACGAAAGTTATTAAATTCCTAACACCTAATGTAAAGGGAGCCAAATCCACTGTACTGCTAAATAGTAAAAATTTAGAATTTTTGGTGGATGGCAAAATCTTATAAAATAATTTATTTAATAATTTAGTTATAACATTTTTTAAAATAATTTAACTTACTTTTTTAAAATGAACCCCAACGTTTATTATTATTTTTTTACTTCACCGTTATGAATATTTTTTTAAGTTTTAGGAAAAAAAAACCTGAGTCGTGTTTCTCCATTCGAAGTGTCTATATAATATAAATCCCCATATCGAGTTCCATTTAGAATCGAATAATAAAAGTTAACTCAACATATAACAAAACATAACAAAAAAAAACAACAAAATTGTCAAAAAAGATAGTGATAAAGTCACAAATTTCCTTATTTAAAATCTTAACAGGAAATGTGTTTGGGCTTCTCACTCTCAATCACCGTTCTTAACGTAGTTATAATTACTACTAGCTTTACCTAAGCTTTGTGACGATTTCACAAGAGCTGCACAAATACCATTCATTCACTCACCAATGGTGGTGATGACGGTAAGTGAATACAGGAAAGCGGAGGAGAAGCTCCACTGGCGCGAGGACCGCGCCCCGTCCCAGCCGCCACGCGCCGCCCGGACTATTTTTGCCTGGTAGCGCGACAGCTCCTCGTTTATACTGGATAATTTATGCCCAATGATAAAGAATCTTTCGATTTTTTTTTATTGAACATATCCATTAAATGAAAGGGTATTAAGTACCTCTCCTTCAGAGCTGTTTCGTTAAACATATTATAAGTAAGAGTCGCATTCTGCCACAGGTATTGAGCAGTGTTGTCTCTTTCTCTCGTCATATTGTTAACTCTTTCCATCTCGCTTGCACCCTCTATGGCTTGGAACATGAAAGCACCTGTAGGATAAAAATATATATTTTATTCTTGTGTAAAAATCCCGGGATGATGTATGAATCCATTAAAAAAAAGCTGAAACGTTATGACCAAAATTAAATAAGTAAATGAAACGTACCAGCAATGGTATAAGCTACCACCAACACAACAACCCCCACATTGGAGAAGAGGAAGGCAAGCAGTGTTCTTACGTAGTGACGCGCGCGCGAGGCGAACCTGCGCTTGCGACGCGCCATCGCTTTGTCATCCCGCACACACACACGTCATCTACAAAACAAATTTACACATTTTTTTAATTAGTGGTAGTGGTAGGTCTATCCTATTGTTAATTATTGCATTTTTTTACGCATGTAATTGTAATTGGTTATTTGAGAGCAATCGTTTGAGAATGGCTCGACCAACTGCCTGTATTTTTTTTGGAACAAAGCAAGAATAATTTTCGGATATCCAGTTATTAAGTCGAAAATCTGGATGATATATTTAGATAAAAATCTCAGACATCTGCCAGTATTGCTATACTATAATTTAGACCGATATAGGAACTATTGCAATAACGGCAAAATATTTGGCAATTCAAATATTAGTTTTTTTTCTTAATTTCTATCATTGTCTTTTAAAATATCGAATATACGTGATATCTATCTACATCATACTTAAAACATAGTTTTTCTTAAATAATTTAATGGTTTTTGTTTAAAATTAAAATTTGTTTGTCTAATTTTAGTGAAATGCTAATAAAACCGACTGGCTTTTGATCAATTTTGAAATTATTCAACACCCTTATAATAGAAATATATTAACCTAATAAATTCAGTTTTTATGAGAAACAGTTCTCATAAAAACTGAATTAGCAAATAAATAATTAGGCAAATATCATTTACGATGAAGTATGAATTATAACTTCCGTATCGTATTATTCAATGGATATATCTTAGACTGGTTCAGAATCAAATCTAAATCTTATTTTTTATGTCATAAATTTAGATGGGATTTTGGCATCGATAATTAAGAGATAATCAGAATAAAGAATAAGAAGTTATTTTTTTTGGTAAAATTCTTGTGTCAAATGTTTTACTAACATTCACTATATCAACTTATAGTGCACTAGGTATGGGAATTGGGGGAGAAATTGGGGATAAAGACTTGTTATCTTACTATTTTAAAAAGAGGTCCTTCATTGAAAAGTTTCGAGTGATGTTATAAATATTGCGATTGTCAGTTAGTGAGTCCGTTAGCGACAATAATTGACAGCTTGACAAATAACCAATTCTCAGTTTCTTATATAGAATAATAGCACACAAATTAAAAAAGATAAATCAGTTCAAAAATGTAATTGTTTTCTAATAATATGAAAGAAAAAACACAATACAACTGTCACATAAATAGAATTTGCTACACCGTAACATATAAAATGTCGAATAATACTCGAAAAATCTATTCATTGTATGCTGTAAGTGGGATTCTGGTAGCTGTAGATGAAAATAGTATTCTCTTTATCCGTGTAATGTGTTAATTATATAGCCGTTCTACTTTTCAGCAGAAATTTACTGATTTTAATTTTAATCAACGAAAGGGTATATTTAATACCATGGGTAGAATATTATGCAGGGACAATAATAATAAATGTTATATTGAGATGTGAGGTAATGAAATTCTTTAGAAATTGATTTGGAAGTAGATAATAACTAACGCTAAATTAATTTAGGGGTTTTCTCTTGAAAATGAGATTTTTTCAGGAATATCAATCTTAAATGTTGACGGGGCATTAACAGGTAGATTACTAGGTAGGTAGGTACACCAAATTTCAACTAAATTTGAATTATGTTGCAGCGGTCAAAATAATAATTTATTTAGTAGGGTACAATATATCGACTTAAGGACGAAATATAATATAAATTACAACTAACATTTTAACTTATCCAACATACAATGAGGGATCTCCAGGTTACTTTGGTAACTATTATGTGCAAACAAACAAATAAATAAATTAACATACGAATAGACAAAAAAATATTACTATTGTTTAGAGTTTTAGGTCATGCTGACTATGTAGCACGTTTTTTTTTTATTCAAATGTACGAATATAAATTTACTAACAAAATGAAATTTGCGTATTCTCGTGATAAACAGAGGTTAATAACCTTCTGAAGCCTAAATATTAAATATTAGTTTATGAGTTATAATATTTAGTTTTACGTATTTTAATGATATACAACTTTTCTAAGATTCCGCAAGACCAAATATGTTGCGTCATTGATATCGTAACACAAGGAATCGTTAAAATAAGAGTGCAGGTGAGTTTAAGCGAAAATACATTTTATCGATCGCACGACCTCGAGGGTCGATAAACATGATAACGTCCACTGGTGTTGCCAGATATCGTGACCATTTACTACCAGCGGACCGATTGCTCTCCTGTATTACAAAACAAATGGTAATATAAACTCAACCCCTTATAAATTTATCAGGGCTAGGTCCGCCCATTTTATGAGACCAATTAAATATATATTTACACAGATACACAAATGCTTTAACATCGCCAATGTTGATTTAAATAAATACTCAAATTGCTATTGAAATCCATTTAAAGTTATCCAGTGGTTTATCAATATAATCTTGCAATCCGGGATTAGAGGTTGCGTTTTATATCAATACCATTTATTTTTAACTGCTTATTCTACAAACAATATATACCAATATAATTATTAACACCGTGTTATTTTTATATGCAAATTCATAAATTATCATCAGATGCTAATAACAGCTAGGTTGATACCGACGACTTATCATGACAACAAGATAAGGGAGAAGACAAGAGAAGATGGAGATGTCTGTTAAGGTGTGAATCTTACTCTAGAGTCTTGATAGATAGTTACATTTTTAATAAGTTGACCACCTCTTGCAGGTAGCCTCTCTAAATCAATCCCAACAACATTTTTTCTACCACTTTTTACAAATCATGAAAAACACAAAAAAAACGAAACAAAAAATGTTTGCTCCCTCTTTTACTTATAGCTCTGTATTTTGTAAGAAGTACTCAAAAGGTCAACGCTTGGGCGCCATACCGACGCTCAGAGTTAATGCCAGTACAGAGACAACAAATAAATTTTGTATGGGAAAATTTAAAATTTTAACAAAATAATTAATTTTAAAAAGTCGTAGAACAAAAGTTGTTGGGATTGGTGTAAAAAGGCTGCCTGTAAGAGAAGTCAACTAATTACAAATAACTCTGTATAGAATAAAAAGTGTCTGCTCTAACACTGAACATTAGAAAATGCCAGCACTTATTTCATAGGTTCCAAGAATAAACCTTAAAAAATTACCTTTATGGTACACCCTAAAACTAAATCGGGATTCCCAATAGCATAATCTCTCAGATAATCCGTATGTTGGTTTACTTAAATAATAGTACTTTTTGTGCCAGACTGCATCGAAGGTTTGGTAATGTTGAGCCTTACTGGTATGGCTTCTATTTTGATCTAAGAAAATTAATAACACTTTGACTTTGACTAAATTTATATAGTATAACACTAATAAGCTAGTCCTTGGGTTTTTATTAGGTTGCATTACCTCTGAGATTAAAGAGGTAACCGGAATTTAAGTGACCTGCACTTAAATGCATTTTTAATATCACTTTTTCGGTATAAGATGAATATGCTGCTAGCATTATATGAATATATATATAGGAACTTTAGGAACACCAGCAACTTCAGTCTGGCCCTCACGTCTCAATCCAAACCCAAAGTTCACAGGAGTTGAAATACCTTTAGGACCGCTCGATTTTTGACTTCGAGAAAAAATAGTGCACTTTGCACAATTTATATAAACATAGAACGAAAAATTAACCGATACGGGCAGGATCCCGTAGCTCTATCTCGGTTTCAGTTGTTTGGCTTAGAGATTTTCTCGAACCTCAACTTTATTCGGTTCATTGAGTCCGAAGCAAGAGCAGCAGCAGCAAAGCTTGCCGTTCTTGCGAAGTTCCGGCAATACTTTACACCGGGACGTCTTCTTCTTTTATACAAAGCACAGATCCGGTCGTGTTAGAGTATTGTGGTCACATATTTGCTGGTGCGGCAAAGTCTCCTCTTGTGATTCTGGACTCAATTGAGAGGCAAGCGATGAGGCTTATAGGCGATCCCGAATTGGCCGAAGAATTGCTAGCCTCAGATTTCTATAGTAAACATTTTGGTGAGGGTGCGCAGGAATTACACGATCTAATTTTATAAAAAAAAATTATATAAAAAAAAAAAATCTCCCGGCCCCCTTCCATCACCGGACGTTCCGACGCACTGCAGATATTTGTTTCCATCCATCCTTTTGTTGTGGACATTCCACCTGTCCGAAAGAAGCGCTTTGCTTTGTCTTTTTTACTTTGTACAGCAAAGGCTTGCTTGCACTTACCATCAGGTGGAATGTAGTCAAGCATTGCCCTAGATTATATAAAAAAGAGGCACAACCAGCAACCAGAAGACTTTTTAGCTTGGCGAGACAGCCTCGCATCCTGGAAAAGATTTGGTTCCCGGTTGGCTTAAGCATGGCTAGCAGGTTTTCAGAAACGTTCCGATTCTTTGGGTCTCCCTAGACCCCGCACAAATGTGAGACTTATGTGGCTAATGTGGAACAGCTCAGTTGAATCCACTGAAAAAATAGAATGCATCAACCGATACTTAGCGATCCGTTTTATGTGAAAGTGCTCAAGAGCTAGTCGGAAATCTTTTTTTCCTTGCGTACTTGTATTACTCGTCCTTTACGAGACCCTTTCCCAGTGTTTCCTTTTCTAAGACTCTTTCCCTGCGCATGAATTAAATTGCTATGTGCTTAGTCGGAGTTTATCAATAAATAAAACAATTTACTGGCAGACAAATGTAAGAACCATAAACATAACCGTTGTAAGACTAACAAAAACATAATTTTGGAAAAAATATATGATTTCAACCGTTTTAAACCCCTTAAATGTGAGCAGTTTTATTATTTTAATTACAATACTAAAAAAACCAATACTTTCTAAGATTCTAAAAAACAAATTACTTTACAGCTGTCACATAACTTACATTTTGCTACACTTTTGATTGGACGGATATCAAAAATAACAAATAAAACGTCGAATGTGTAATGTGAGTTGGTCTGTCAAAATAGTTTACTATGAAGTTTAGTAATCACTTTTGACAGACCAACTCACATTACTATAAATCTTAAAAAGAATTCTGTAAATTAAAATTAAACATTCGTAGAATTGACAGTTAAAAATGTATGAGATTAGTTCATTTCTAAAATATCTTTACAATGTATAATTACTATACCTATACTTATACTTATACTTTATTTTTCAACGTAAGTAATAAGGTATTTTACAAAAGTAGTGTCAACGTGTCGATAAAATCTTTATTGCTAGTAGCCCATTTTATTTATTTTGTGCCGGATGCACCCGAACTTATAATTCAACAGTGTAAGATCTTTTATATCTGTCCGTATCTTTTATTTATCAAAGCCAAAAAGATTTGTTGCGGATAGTCTAGAGTTGGTATTCTATTAGCTCTATTTACTTATAATTTTTGCATCTTATAAAAATATAGATAGCGAGTACTCTATCCTGAAGCGCTATTAAAAGTCAATGTTTTAAGTTCTTACCAGAACAGTAAATTTATAATTAACAGTAATATTATTCTAATAGAACAGTAAATTTATAATTAACAGTAATATTATTCTAATAGAACAGTACATTTTTAATTGCCTAACCTCCCTTTCCTTCTTTCACTTAATTTTTTTTTAAATGTGGAAAAGCAATCGTAAAGTTTGCAGATGTCTGCGAGAGTACCTAACATGTAAATTATAGCCGGCCATTTAAAGACAAACTCCTTATAGACCATCATAGACCATAGAGTTCAACAGCGCCAGCACTATTAGACAAACAACAGTTACCTATGTAAGTGAAAAATTAAAATGATACTTTTATTTTTTTTAATATTCTTTATGCTCATAATAATAGTACAGAGAAGTAATAGTAGAGAAGAAAACAATTATGTATTATAGGCTGAACATTAATATACACAAATATCATAATATTTTTTTTATAAAAATAGAAATTAATAATTTTACCTAATATAGATCAATATCGAATTATTATAATAATGTATAGGTCCTTTTATAATTCTCGATAAGTTATGGTTGTGTGTATCTGTGATTAAATGGGTGAGTGTGTGTTCGTAAGCTTTCCAAGTAATTCTCTAAACCAGTAGCTTCCTATACAGTTCCATCCAATTAAAATAGATTTATCTCAAAACATATCTGTTATGTGTCAGTTTGTTTGAAGTGATTTCTGTTTCGGTGTTCAAATATAATAACTAACTTTTTTTCACGGATCATAGCAAAATATCCTTTAATAAATTAAATTTAGCATAGTTTTTAATCACATTAGTCAAAATTCTCTTATTTTCACTTAAAATACTATAAATAAATAATAATTTAAAAAAAACATGATTTTAATATGTGATCAACTCTATATGTTAAAAACCAGATTTCAATCGATTTACTTGTGAATTAAGAATTAACAAGAATTTCAAACAGATTAGTAAATAACTAGATCTGGTTCTGTTTATCAAAAGATAGTTATTTTACAAGACTTTATTTCTGGTCCAACTTCAGAGTTCTAAAAGAATAAATTAGTAGATAAATGACAAAAATAATTAGTTTTAATTATGTCGCTACAAAGTTGATAGTTATATATAACTATGATAAACCTAACTTCATAATTGGTATAGGTAAATTATTTGTAAAAAACAAAATCTAAATCTAAGCTATTTTTAACTGAAAGAAAAACTAGGTTTTCTTATATACAGAAGAAAAAAAATGTCGCAGGACTATAAATTTTGACGTTAATATTTATTAAGGTATTTTACTATAAACTATAAACGTCAGAATTTATAAAAATCAATCCGAATATACATCTTCGAAGTTCGATCACCATTCTTAACACGAGGTATAGCTTGATATTTTTGCTCAAGTAAAAATGCTTTTAATTATAAGATAATGACAATCTACTGCAAGCTAACTAGCTAAAATAAATCTTATACTTACTGTATATACACAAACACTTCGTTTAATAATTTCAAATTTTTATAACATTTTCTTACACAAAATCAATGATATAGGCAAGATCAATAACTAAATAACGAATTTATATTGAAATCATTGCGCTAAATAACTGAAAACTGAATCTGAAATATAGATCAGTTGTGTGCGCTTGCGCAGACTAACTAGAGCATTTCACTACAACTCAGTTGGATAATTTTCCAAAGAATATATTGTAGAAGTGCTAGGATAAATCAAACGTATCTCTTTTAGTATTGAATTTATATCAAATGCAATAATCCATAATTTAGCAAACCTAATCACCAATATTACTCTGTTTTTAATGTACTGTTAAAAGATAAATGTGTAATAAGAAACATATGTTAATTTTTTGAAACTATACAAATAGATCTTAAAAAAAAAAAAATTTAATTTTTAAAACCGTTTTCGTTATAAAATTATCTTTCATCAAAGTATCTATACGTTGTATGATCTATGATGTTCTAATAATAGTGGGCTGGCGACGGCAGTTTCGTATCAGTTTTGGGTTTTATTGTACGAGGCGGGAGTATTTCGGGAGAACTGATTTCGTTTATATCATTTTGAAACAAAAGTTCATAATTATTATTATGAAAAATTAATGCTATTACTTTTTATTTTTAGGTCCAGCAACAATGTGCATACAAAATACTTTAGGAATGAGCAACAACAAATAATGTTATAAGGTGCAAAGCAACCTATTTAAATGTAAACTCAACATGCATAAGTAAAAAAAAAACACCATTAAAATATATACAAAAATGTATATATTTATATAATTAAAATAATTGCTGAAAAAGTGATATCTACTGATTCATTTTAGGTACATCAAATTGTAGAGATAGTGTAGATAATCAAAAATTATTGCCAACTTTTGGTACTTATATATTTGGGTATTATATAACTGTTAATGTATATTTTTAGGTAGGGTAGAGCGGGGCTAGTAGAGCGTACGCGTAAGTTGGGCAATCAAAATATCTCGAAAACTATCCACCGCACGCGAACGCAACATATAGCGAAAAGAAGGGGTTCCGTGAAAGGAACTCATCCCTAGAACAAAAGTAGCCACTGGGCGATCGAGAAAAGTTCCCAAGCGCATTGTTTATTTTGTTATTAAAAAGTTAAATCATCTTAAGCCGGGATATTCCGTCTGTGATACTCAAATTTTATCCGTTTTCAATCAGGTAAGTGTTAATCTTCGTTAAATTTATTGCAGTTTTGATATTGATAGAGAATCTGTATATAATTCTAACCAGTTTTTTATTAATTCAATTTTGCTTTAAAATTTCGGGTTGGGGTTAGTTGAGCTACAGTAGCCCAACTATCCCCACGATGAAAACAAATGTTTGTTTTTTTTTACCATGAGGACTTATAAAAAAAGACTACTAGAGATTCCCATATTAGTCAAGACTTAAATGGGGCTGCCGAAGCTGTGAGTGAAGAGGGAAAAAGTGGCTTTGCCGCTGCCAAATAATTTGGAATCAAACGGATGACATTATCAAGGTTTTTAAAGAAATTAAATGAAAGCGGTGATACGTCCATGAGTTATGCAACATCGAGGCAAGTATTTTCTGCCACGCAAGAAGACTCTTTAAAAAATACTTGTTACAAACGGTATCAATATTCTATGGATATTCTCTAAAAGACTGAAAAATTTGGCAATAAAGTTCCATCCTCTTGGACTGTAAATATGATGGCCCAAAAAGAACGGCTTACGTGACTCCATGATTTCTTAAATACATATTTTATTTTACTTTAGGTATAAGCTATGTTGAAATAAATGCACAAATATTAAAGTCTGAATCTAATAGTTAAGCTAAGTTAGGAACGTTGCTGTTTTGTAGATTCTGTTTTTACCTCATTGTTCCAAGAAATGTACTTTTAGATTTGATGTTTGGTCACTATAAGATTATAAATAAAATTAATTATCAAAATGTATTTTTATTGTAAATCTACCTAACATAGGAACTATGATTTGGGTAAACTTTCTAAGTGCTCAACTAGCCCCATACCCTTGCTCAACTTACCTCACATATGGGGTAAGTTGAGCATACTCGACTTTTTGCATTAAAATACATGTAGCTTCCAAATTCGACTTGTTAGAAATAAATTATTATGAACACTAAGCTAAGGGATAAATTACTCGTCCATCAGTATGCATTATAAGCCATTATGAATTATCGTTGAGGAGTTCCTCAACGATAATTCATAATGGCTTATAATGCAGTTTTTCACTTAATCAGTTATAGTTATAACTGATTAAGTGAAAAACTGCTCAACTAGACCCGCTCTACCCTAACTATCGGCATGTAGCAGCGCACACGGACTAGACTGCGCAAAAGTCGAAATTAAGTATCTAAGGGTACTGAAAGGAACCAAGGACGGTCGTACGTAGCGCGAATTGGCCTTCCAGTCACACTACGTCCCCCCACCGATAAGACACCCCGCTTGCTTCCAGTGTACAGTCGACAACTCAATTGTTATCGCTATTAATATTTTATTTTTGTTTTTTATTGAGTTTATTTTTAATATTTTTTTTTTAAGTTTGATTGTGTCTTTGAATAGTAATAAATTTTGTTTGTGCTTTCATTAGTATACGTAATCCCCATGAACTTTATTAATCATATCTTAGACACAATATAAGCCATAGGTAGACAGTCAGTAGGTAACCTAATAATAATTATCAAAAAAAAATTACATCATAAGTTTTATATGAACACAATACGACTATTAGGTAATTATTACAATACCTACTATTTAAAATAAATTATTACAAAACGTAGGTATTGTATATTTAATATTGTATATTGTATTGTATATATTAAAAATAAAAAAATAAAATTATTATATTTTTAACAAAAATATTGTGTGCCTTCCTAACTAACCATAAACCAACTACCAATACTAAGTATCTCGCGTAAATAAACAGTTACAAGTTTACAGATATTTACAAACATTAGTGAATGAAGGTATGTCAATTTTGAGGTGGTGATGGGTTACTAAGAAATTGGCGCGCAAGCCACAAACGTTGGTTAGATCCGCTTTTGCGATACAATGAGACGGAGAGCAACGCTTGATTTTGGCGTTGGAAGTGAAATAGATAGAGAATCGGAAATTATACGAAGCATTTTTTTTTTTGTCTGTCTATGCTGTTAGCCCTGTTGGCTATTACAGCGTCACCGGGGGAGCGGGTGGGTCAGGAGACCCGCCCTTAAAAAGGGGGGGCCATATGGGACCCCATGGGGAACGACTTCCCGAGGGCGTCTCGGATTGAGACACGGACCTCGGCTCGGGGCATCGTTAGTGAGGAGGAAAGATAAGGAAATTTGGACACTAGCGTCCTCCGACGGCAGAACGCAGGAGCAACGGAGCACTTACTCAGTTGGGACCTCGTCTATACCGGTATAGACGGTGTGTGTCTGTATGGGTACGAAGCATTAGATATCATTCTCTAGGAACAACCTGGTCAAACCACACTGATGGGGGTAATAGATTGGTGACTTAGGGGACGACCCACTTGCCCAGAGATGTCCACAAAGCTCTTTCACCGTTCACCAACCGACACAGTGGTGCATAGGAGCTCGGGCGTTATATAAAAATCAGCATTAGTTGTCGGCTCTATTGCTTCGACCCCTTTCCTACTTTGACAACATCAGCCTTTAAAGCCAATGAAATAGTACACAGGAATTAAAATATGTAGTATACAAGTATTGAAGTAGGAAGGAGGGAAAATCGGTAAGTCATTATTATTTTTTTTAAACTTTTTTCTTTGTTTTGAAATAATCTATTGGCTTATGTTTTGTGCTTATATTAACTTTATTAAAATAATTAACTTATTATTTTTAAGTCTGGTTTCGTATAATTTATAATTATTCTAGCAATCACAATTTTCGTACATAACTCAAAAATCTTGGCCTTTGATATAAAAAAAAAATAATAATAATTGACAACTGACAAGTGGCAACCCTTCCTATTTGACATTTAAGATTAAAAGAGCTCTTTTGCTTTGACATTTCGTTCAAAGTAATCGTCTATTTACGGCAATACACGTTTCGTGTCTCTACGACTTAAAAGTAAGTGCAATTTATATTAAATATAGGTCTAAAATTTTACTTTATCATATATAAAATGTGTTTCCAAAATTTTGTTGTATTTTTCTTTGGAATTATGGTCGATTCACTTGGATGATATTTGGTACCACAGGTTAGCGGGTATGGTAAACCAAGTTTCCACATATTACTCTTGCGTTATTCTGGAATTTAATATTATATTGTCCATAAAACGTTCATTTACGTCTTAATTTTTTTATCAGCTAAGTGTATTGGGTGTTAAGTGTATTATTGTCAACACTCGCTATTTACAACGTGCTGACATGACAGTACGACGTATAACCTCTTGTTTCTATTTTTGAACTATTTTTTTTGTACATAATGTGTCAATTCTTTTATAACTAATTATTTTTAGTGCCAAATAACCACATGGATATGATGATTTCAAATCACACCATCTTTCGACTGAATGTCAGTGCTGTTAACACTTCAAACTGATAGCTGTTTCAGTTACCAATCTATAAGTAAATTATTGTGCCATGAAGTAACATTACCCATGTTTCCAGAATGCGTTACGTGGCCGCGTATTTGTTAGCCGTGCTGGGTGGGAAGGCGTCCCCGGTCGCCTCAGATGTCGAGAAGATCCTCAGCTCAGTCGGTATTGAGGCAGATTCTGAGAAGCTGAAGAAGGTGATTAGTGAACTCAATGGCAAGACTATTGAAGATTTAATCGCTCAAGGTAATATTTTCATACATAAATTTTTCAGCCCTAGATTCTATTTGCTATTTTGTTTTCTTAATAACCTGTAAGTATTAAGTATAACCCAGAAGCAATGCTATGCTAAGCAAGTATGTTTTGACTCAATATATGCGTGAAACAAATGTAGCATTACAAATTGTGTTGTGTAGGAATAGTTTACATTATAAGCAGTGAAAACGGATTTTGTTTTATTGAGATCGCATAGGTTTTGAAAGAGACATTTGCATGTAAAATTCTGTTCACCAAAAAGTTTTAATAAAATAGCTTGTCTGACAGAGTGATTGATGTGTTAAGATTATTTCAGATTTAACTATTGCATGTGCTGATGATGTATCTTTTTCTTTTTATATACAATTGTCTAATCTAGACCTTTAAAAACTTGGTTTTATATAAATTGCTAACAATATTTGTTACAAGTTTAAATAATATTCACATAAAAATTATAAGTTTTGAATATGGATCCCTAGTACAAGATGATTTTAACTGTTTGAGAGTGTAAGTGCTAGAGTAAGCATTCATTGAAAAAAAAATCTTTACATATTAATGTTTTTTTCTTCTATTCATCATTCCATCAAACATTCTTGGTCATTAGATTAATATGTATCCCTGTGGTTCTAGGCCGTGAGAAGCTCTCATCGATGCCGGCGGGAGGTGCGGCCCCAGCCGCCGCGGCTGCAGCGCCTGCCGCTGCCGCTGCTGAGGAGAAGAAGGGTTAGTATCTCAAACAACCATACCTTATACCCTTGTGAATCAATAAAATTAGTGTTACTTTTGTGGCCATTGATTATTTATTACCTTTATAAATTCACAAGTTCACATGTACTTAAATGTTAGGTTTATTTTTTAATAGCTCTATTTAATTATATATTATTATTTTTTCTTATTTTATGATGATTTTAATTTACACCATCTTTCGACTGAGTGGCAGTGTTGATACATTTATTCAACTGATACATTTTGGTACCAATATAAATTTTGTGAGAAGTACTGTTTACTCATAATAATATATGATTTACAGAAGAGAAGGAGTCCAAGAAAGAAGAGTCTGAGTCGGAAGATGAAGACATGGGTTTCGGTCTTTTCGATTAAACAGTGTAAGTTATTTTATAAAATTGGTAGTAAATCATTATTTTCTAACTAATATTTACCACAAAGAAAAACAATTATTATTTATTATGTCTTATATTAGACATAATAAATAATACATCACATCTTGTAGATGTTAAATTAATTATTTCAGTTGGTCTTTGGTTTTCTCTTGACAAATCTAACTTTGATAATGATATAAAAGACAATGATTAAAGATAGAATTTAATAAGTTATTGATTTTAAAAAAGATACAAATGATTTTTAAATATATGTTAATATTTGTTACAGATGGCGAAGCACGCGGTTTATATTCCATTTTTTGGTTTAAGCGTAATGTGACTGCAAGTTTGTTTCTGTGAAATAAATGTTGCAATAAATTTTTAATCTTATTATTTCAAAATCCTAATAACTAATACTAAAATAGCTTCTATCTGTACATATAACGTAACATTTGTTTAATAACTATAATGCTTCCCAGTTTCTAACTCTGAATAAAATTTTACATATCATGTTAAAGGTAATATTAATTATACACGCCATCATTTAAAGGCTGGGGTGGTTGTAAAGGTCTAATTTAAAAAAAGGAATTATTGCATTAACAGACATTTGCTTTTGCCATATCATCACATGCACATTTTCCTCGGGCACTTATGTAGGATAAAAAACCTAATTTTATCTTATTACTCTTTTGTCTAACTTAACATTTATAGAAGTTAGATGATATAAGATTGTAGAAATATCAATTGTAGTTGTAGAGTCGGAATTAGTTGATTTAATTATTTCTAGTCGCCTAATCATGTATTTCCTAAAGCAACATTCCATTTATTTATACAACATTTATTTCATGACGAAAACTTATAATATTTGTTTTGTTCATATAGGGTCATTTCGCCTGTTTGCGTCCATCGCCCGTTTGCGTCCATTCGACGGCTATCCTTTCATGAGTATTTTATGAAAATAAGTTCATGAACTTTCTAACAAAACCAAATGTAATTTCTGCCAATACCTCAATATATAGGTGATACACAGTCATAGACAAAATTTCCTTGAGCGTAATCCTTCCCTTTAAAAAAAAAATAATTTATCTGAGCCACGGGACAAAATACTGCGAATGTCTTAAATGTTAGTAAAAAAATAGTGAGCAGCAACACCACTCACGGTTAGTTTTACATTGTTTTATGTGAAGTTAAGGATACATAGATGTTTCTAGGCCCTAATAATAAAGAAAGGAAAAACATAATTATGAATTTACTTAAGTTTTTTAATTTTTGACAGTTAAAATAAGGTGGACGCAAACTACTACATACAAATTTTAAAAATTCCACTTTGCGTCCGAAGTGGACGCGAATTTTATGACCTATTATTTAGGACAGACCAGATTGCGTCCACCTTTGTTTTCTTGTTATCTATTTATAAAAGTAGTTATATGTAAATTAATAGCTTAATTAATATAATAATTAAATGTATAGCTTATTTAAATTTAATAAAATTGTATATACCTACGATCAATAATATCTTAATGTAATTACATTAAAAAAAAATTGACGTAATTTATTAACGGCTCCTGATTGAACAAATTAGAAATTGTGAAATCACAGTGTATCAAGGTGCAACTCTGAAACTCATGACATGAATAAAAATGATTTTGCCTATACACCTTTTTGGCAGTTACCTGTAGCTTAGTTCAATAGTGTCTTCAGATGAAGTTCTTATTTTACCACTAGAAGATATGGCAACTCATACTACACCAAGTCTTGAGAAAACTAATATAAATCTTACTCAATATTAGCTACCTTCAGACGCAGAAAAGATAGTCTAGGGTCATTTCGCCTGTTTGCGTCCATTTAGTGGAGTTGCTGACTTTGAAAGAGAAAATAAAAATGATTTAGCACTAGTTTTGAATAAAAACTTACGTAAAGTGTTAATAATATAGTCTTTTTTATATTCATTTAAAGTTTTGGTGGAAAGATATAACGATTTAAATATAAAAGTGATAAATATCAGATTTGGGCGATTTACCCAGTTTGCGTCCATATGAATCTATGTTTGCAGTTAAAAAACTGCAAACATAGATTCACACATTTTAAAGAAACAAGTAAGCATACATACAACTACAATTTTGAGCAAAGTTTTAGGGAATACAGCATATACAGAAATAAATCAGGTAGCTGAACCTCCCCTTCATTGAGGGTGGTTAACAGATACCAGCCAGCGGCTGTTCAGACTCAAAGTAAACCATTATATCAAATATAATAAAATAATACAACATCTTAATATAATTTATAACAATCCTTTGGTTTAGCAATCAGGATTGCTAACCTAGTAAGTCATTAATGTTTCAGTAGAAATACTTAATTTGAGTTTAAGAAAAAAAAAACTTCTGAATAACTGTCAATGAAACAAAAATATATGTGTAAGCTGTAAAATTTTTAATTTGGAATTCCTTACAAAAGAGGAGAAAGACAGACGAAGCTTTTTAGCATTCCATGGATTCATATGCATCTTAGCATTTCATATGTAAGGATCTATTACCTTTCTTCTACGATAGCAGATTTGCGAGTTTTGACGTGTTATATTCGTTTCCTAGCAGTTGCTTAAGGATAAGGTTTAATTGTTTCTGGCGAAAAGAATTGTTAAAAATCTTAGAATGTCTAGCAACTGGGTAAAAGAATCCAAAAGTCTTGAAAGAATTTCTGAACCGGAGGATATTGCTAATTTAATACTATTTCTTGCAAGTAATAAAGCTAAAGGAATATATATATATATCATAAAAGACAAAATTCGTTATAATATATATTCTTTATTGCGCATGAAAACAGAAAAATAAACAATTTTTATATAAAAATAAATAATCGTAATAGATACCATACAAATCTTATTCTATACATGTAATAAATCTGTAGAGGAGTAGTCTTTGTACATTGAAAATATAAAAAAAAAGAAAAAATAAATAAATAATGTACCAGGATGTGAAGTGATAACTTACAGAATCCATTTTCAGTATCTTTTAAATCTTTGTCTGTGTGTTTGTGCACGCTAATCTCAGAAACGGATTAATCGATTTGGATGCAGTTTTCATGTCTATATTGTCATGGGATTCACTTTACATTTTGTTTTATTTTTTTTAACATTCTGTTAACAAATAAAGAAGTTAATAATCTCTTATTGTCGTACCATTGCTGCTTACCAGTTTAAAGTTTTTACATACATTGGTAAGTACAAAGGGCGTACCCTTTATCAAAATCGAAATCCACGCGTACAAAGTCGCAGGCACAGCTAGTTTGAAATATAATTATTGTTCTGAGTTTGTGTGTATCTTGATATAGAGTGTTGTCTAATTTTATAGTTGTTTTTTTTCTACATCATAAATATATTATAGATCTATACATTACTTGCAAATCGACTTATCCGAAGAAATCGATTATGGAATAATGTATTAAAAGTCCAAATCAAAATACACTCCCGCGTATTTTACCATGTTAAAATGCGATCGTCATTAAAATCAGGGATAAATTTTGTTTGAACGAAAATCTCAGATTATGTCATTAAATATATATTTAAACCATCTCTTTTCTTGTTTAATTGCTTAACATTACCCAAATATTTTTTCCCTTAGCCTTTAGAAACAACACACGTGTAACATTGGAAAGAAAGCCTTTATTCAGAAAAAAATATACATTGAATTTATCCTGTTTATTGAAAACAATGTAAAAATATTTCTTGTACTGTATGTAGGCCTTATCTATTAAAATAGTAGGTTTGTTGTTTGATTTGTTTGCATACATATTTGTTTGTGTAACACTGTGTAATTTAATACTGGATATATTGTAATACATAGTAAGATACAATTTCTACATATTCTAAAGAGTTAAGACGTTTTCAAATGTTTTGAAAGCATATAAAGCATAAAACAATATATCAAACATACAAATTGAAATTGATTACGACTGTAACAGCATATTTTGGGAAAAAAATAACTACTTCAGTTTTCCAGCCTTGTATTGGGTAAGACTATTTTAATATTTTGTAACTAATTTAAAATAGAAAAAAGAACTGCGTTTAGCCTAAATTTTTAATAAACATAGATTGAAAAAATAGATAAAAAAAATTTGAATACAGGCAATACTAGAACCTCCGATAGATTATTATTTATATATTAGTAGGTCCATGGATAATTAGGGGAATTGGTTTCATTTTCGGTATTCCTAGTGACCGCTTCGTCGCTGTCGCCGTAATGGTACTGTAGATATTAGCTATAGTTGTAATTATACCAAAATCTGTACAGAAAAACGATCTTCTCTTAACTCAATTCGAAATACGGCATTGGTACTAGTTATACAGTACATAGTACAGATCAACTTCACAGACTGAAAGAGCTCTCCTTCCCCTTTTGTACCCACCACAAGAACTTAAGTGACAATTTTTATAGGAGATCAACATAATCATGTATCTAAGCATTTTTTTTGTGCACGTCTTTATTTTAAACATAATAGGCAAACAAATATGGTTCGCAGTATAATTTTAATATTTACCTAAACTATATTTAGTGGAGAAGTATTAAATTAAATTGTAAATTTTTTACAAAAACATAGAATAATATTTGAATATACGGCAAAATCTATCGATCAGTTTCAGAAAAGGAAAACCGAATATGATTTATTTAGTTGGCCTTAAAAAGTTTCTGATACTACATTTTTATTAGAATCAAACAATATTTAAAATTCAAGATCAGTCCACATTAACAAAGCAACACGCTCGGGGCATATATAATAAATATGAATTATATATAAATATATATATATATATTTATGTATGTCTGTCTATACATAATAATATATTTATGTATTTTAGATGAAAAATATGGAAACCACAACAATCAGACCGGGAGCGTTATCCTTCGTACTACAGATAGCACGCTTTGCTGGCGTAGCACCTTTAAGGTTTAAAGTGCTACGAAATGGCTACAGTATTTCCGTGTCTCGTCTTCAATTGGCTTATAGCTACTTTATAATAACCATTTGTAGTAAGTTTTGTTTTGTACTTGCTAAAATCTAACTATGCTCTTAGAAACACGGTTCCATAACGAGGATATGCCTAAGAGAAACAGCATAACTATGAAGTACGTCAAATCATAAGAAACATATTTTTGAATCTAGACAATTTGTTCACAAAAGAGACAATCCAAAACTATTTCATACCAAAAATAATTTAAATATTTGTGATTCTATATAACCTATCGAAATTTTAGGTGCAGTTACTATATTTGAAATTTATGGTGTACTCGAATATAGAAAACAGATACCTTATATACAACAACATCCAACTACAATTCTCCTTATTGCACCTAAACATATTATGTTTATTATCAGTTGTATGATTGGGTATATGGGATTAAGTCGTATGAAAAATATAATACATCATTTAAATATCTTAGAAAAGGTAAAAATACTTTTTTAAATTAATATTCTTATATTTATGTTATATTTATATTTATGTCAAATTGTATACTCTCTCATTTGTTTAAGATAAAACATCAAATTAACTACAACCCTAACAATACTATTAAAGAAGACACGATAGTGATATGGATATCCTCAATTTTAATTTTCGTGAATATAATTGTAGCTGTTCTGAATGTCGCATACGAAATGCTGAAAAACAATTGTGGCTGTGAGTAATGATTACCTATTAAAATTCATACTAAATAATGTCTAATAATTCAACCTATCATCATCATTCATACCTAATTGTCTTACTTTACAGATATATCGTTAACAGTGTCCTCTATAAACTCTTTTAAAGACACCTTGATCCTACTTTTACAAATCCAATTTGTTATTGTAAACTTTGAGGTCTACAAAGTTTTATTACAATTGAATGAAAAACTGCACTATTCACTTTCCTTAGCTGATGGTATTTACATTATTATTGTTGTTACGTTAATGTCAAATAATTATTTGGTTCCAGTAAGAACAAATATTTAGCATACTGGCAAGGTTGTTTATATGTGTTATTTATGATTTCTTAGATAATTTTACAAATGGAAACGCGGACACAGTCTTCAAAGGAGTTCGATGCCTCACGCGATGCTATACCTCAATATGCAATCTATCAGAAAAGATAAACAAATCTAAAGGATTACCAATAGTCTTGATACTTGCATCATTCGCACTTTGCTTGGTTTTCTACGGTTTTCGATTGATATTTGCTCTGAAGACGTCCAGTAATAAACTTATGAGCTTTTTAAGTAGTATTAGTTAAAAACCTATTACAGATTATTTATATAATTACTCATAATATCGCGATTAAATCTTGTATTCTTTTTGGTCGTACATATGTCTATGATTTTTGAAGAAGCCAGTGTTGCCTGAAATATTTAAGTCGGCTATGATATTTATTAATATCCTTAGAAAAGTAATATAAAACAAAAGAAACCACAATAAAATATTTTATATTTAACAGCGGACACGCCGTATCGCACCATGAATATATTAATACATATTTGCTTTTGCTTAAAGACTGTTGTGAGAATATTCTTTTTTGTGGAACCCTTTCAACGGATCTCTAATCAGGTACGGACAGAACGGGGTGGTTCCCCGACATCATAAAATATTTGATACATTATTAAGACATTTTTTTAAATTTATTTTTTATTTAATTTCTTTTCTTTTTCATTATCATTTCTTTACTTATCAGGTTGAGGAAATGAAAGTACTCTTAGCACAAATTATGTGTCACATGACACCCTTGGGAAGTAATTTATCTATGGAAGTGGACGTATTGATCAAACAAGTCAAACTACTTGCACCACAATATACGGCCTTTGGAATCTTTACTATCAACAGATCACTTATAATCACAGTGAGTAAAACCTGAGCTTCAGTTGTATTGTATACTGCATTGTATTTAAAAAAAAATGTCATTATTTTTATATTCCCATTTAAATAACTTGTATTATCGAATTAATTAGCATTTTTATCATCGTTTCAGATGTTGAACGCATTAATAACGTATCTGGTATATGTAGTTCAACTAGAGGAATAATAATACAATTCCTTTGTTTAATAACTGGATATATGTTTAAGCAGTAATTATAAATCAATCTTACATCATCCTTCGCCCATATCTCATGTTGGGTCTTTGTCTTATTTTCAGCATTACACAACTAGTCTAATAATCTCATATTCCACTCAGTTCTCTCATATTTTCTTGGTCAAAACTCTATCTCTCGCAAACACTTTCATGACCATAACATTCTACGTTATCGTTAACATATCGTTTTCTGCATATCACGTGACATTATTTTCAAGTTTCTGTGTTACTCAGGATACATTATTTGATATGAAGATTTGTACTTCTATTCATTCAACTAAACCATTTTAATTTTAATTGTTTATTTCCAAATGTTCTTTAAGCATTGAATCCAATTTGACATAAATGTTAAGCTTTCCTTTCTGTGCAAAATAAAATAATTTATCTTGCAACTTTAACAGACAGTTCCCGACTGGCAATAAATTATTGTAATGTTTTTGTAATTAAATTTCAGATTTTTAAATAATAGTAAGTATTCAATATCATTTGTTTATAAAACAGGAGAATGTCAACATTTATTTGGTATATAGGTATCTATTGAAATATAAACATCTAATGCGAAGTGCTCATTCCCACGCGTTTTTTTGTCATATCAGACATAATATGTGAGTACATTTTTCTGAATCTTTAGCTAATTTATGTCATAGATTTCAATATTTTTTGGAAATAAGCAATTATTATTGATGATATTTATAACAATAGTTATAATTGAATAGAACACTTGCTCCGCAATCAGAACGAGAGTTAGATCATCTTTCATTATAAAAATACCTTTTTAGACATATAGCTCTTTTCAAATAGCTAGTAATTTGTTTTACAACTACAATTTTTCTTTCTTCAGAAATATTTTTGGAATTGTGAGTCTCTTCGGTAAAAATATGTTTGAATGTGTTAGTTTATCTATTTAGCAATTTTAAACACGTAAGTACCTACGAGAATCAGTAACCAATTGTCGAGAATTATATAAAATGGTGAGAACTGCGCCGTGAAGAACATTGTATTGTATAATCTATATTAATTTTAAATCTCACTCTATGATAATAGATTGCAATAAAGTTTGTTGGCATTGCAATAATAAAGTTTCTTGTTCAATTGGTATAGATTATTTCAATAACTCAATTTAAAAAAAAAACATCTTAAAGTTGTACAAAATATATAATAATGACCTTTTCTTTATAATAATTTATTTCATTGTAATACACTGTGATTATGATGTTCTTATTTAAATATAACTTTTTTATTTTTTTTTATACTAAATTTCACCTTATGTAAAGTGAAGATGTAGTCATAGGTGATAAGGCGCATTAACCTAGAAACCTATTCACTCTTCTCTTGAAGACACCCACGTAGTATTTGGCCGGTAATACCGAGGCAGGCCAACTGTTCTAATCTTTCCCTGTACGAATTAAAAAAGACGAAGCAAAACGCTTTGTTCGGACAGAGGGAATGTCCACAAGGTAGGGATAATAATAATAATAATATCAGGACAAATTACTGAGAGGCTAGCAATTCTACGCCTGTATTCAAGGCTGTTGAAGTCGGCTTCAACCAATTCGGGATCGCCTATAAGCCTCTTTGCTCGCTTCTCAATTGAGTTCAGAACCGCAAGATGAGACTTTGCGGCACTCACTCACGCACTCACATTACTCTACACACTACCGGATCTGTGCTTTGTATATTACAAGTAGCTCTCCCGGTGTAAAGTATAGTTGGACCTTCGCAAGAACGGCAAGCTTTTCTGCAGTTGCTCTTACTCTGGACTCAATGTACCGACCAAAGTTGAGGTTCGAGGAAACCTCTGAGCCTAACAACTGAAGCCGGTCACTGTATTCCAAGGATACACTGGAAATGGATATGATATAATACATGTGAATGTAAATGTTACATGTGAATGGATACATGTAATAGATTTAGCGAGTATTAAATTACACAGTGTTAAACGAACAAATATTTATGCAAACTAATCAAACAACAAACCTACTATCTTAATAGATAAGATCATCGTACAGTACAAGGAGTATTCTTACATTGTTTTTAATCAAACAGGATAAATTCATTTGTTTCTGAATAAACAAAGGTAGCCTATACAATGTGAAAATCTGTAGTTTCTAAAGGATAAGAAAAAAAAATAAAATTAACTATTTAAAAAACCCTCGATACAAAAAGACTTTCTCAAATGAATAAAAATAATATTTTCATGTATTTATTGAAGTCGTTGCGTCGGGGGACCGTTGTACGTCCGTTGACGATGGTGTCTATTTTACGAAGTTAATCATTGAGGAATTCTTTATTTGCCTTGTTTACTTACTTGCATATTAATTTCTTCCTTTATTAAACGGTCCCCCGACGCAACGATTTCAATAAGTACATAATAATATAATGTAATAATAAATAAAATATAATTATATTTATATTCTTATTAAAGGTCTTTTTGAATCGGGGTTTTTTTTAATTTTATTTTTTTTTCTGCTTTTTAAAGTTATGTTACTGGTTTCTGAATGACACACAAAATTAGGAATTTTTTAAGGTATTTCTATAAATCTATTCCAATATTACAAAGAGGAAAGAATTGTTTGAATTGTATAGGCTCCGAAACTACAGGACCGATTTAAAAAAGTTTATAGCATTACAATCTTACATTATCCCTGATGAACATTGGCTATATTTTATAATCATCATCATCATCATCATCATCATCACTAATATTATAAAGAGGAAAGATTTGATTGTTTGTTTGAATTGAGTAGGCCCCGAAACTACGGGGTTGATTTAATAAAATATTTTACCTTTAGAATCCTACATTATCCCTCTGATGTACAAGGGTTATATTTAATACGAGAAATATATATATTATATTTAATCCGCGTGAAAGTTTCGACAATGTAATAAATTATAAATGTATTAGGTGACATGATTCAAGACTTTATCATATGGGTAGGTAAATAGGTAGGTTTAATATATACGAATATTAATAAATAATATATTAATAAATAAAAGGCATAATTTTCCTATATAGAGCGGGCGAAGCCGCTGGGAACAGCTAATTATTGCATAAAATCCTCTCCCCCGCACTAATAAAACGTCAATATCTTGGAGACGACTATTTCTATTTCAATCAAACATGAATAAAAACCATCTCGACGAACATAGCTTTCGATTTAAAAAAACCGCATCCGTCTACGCGTTTGGTCGCAAATTTGCCACAGACAGACACACAGATACACAGATCGACAGGTCAAACTTATAACACCCTTCTTTTTAGTCGGTGGTTAAAATAGATTTAGGCTATTTAAGCAATAAAGCAAAAATGTGATGATTTAGAAAAATATTTAATGATAGATAACAAATTTTAAGGTATTCATTATAACAATGGTATTTATGTCTGAGTTTAATGAATACCGATAATTTAGTGAAAAGGTATGCAGATATGTTTTGATTCCGACGATTATATCATTATTGCATGATTGAGTTCATTATTGTAGATCGATATGAAAAAAAATATAGGTCTATAAAATGTTTCTAATGTAGAAATAACAGCTATAAAATAAGAAAACTTATCACTATCACAAGACACAAATTACACTCAAACTCGGAACAATAACTATATTTCAAATATGATAAAATTATACAATGTATTAATATAACTTATAATAAGCATAGATTCCTGCTATGTGTAGAAATCTGACCAACTAGCTTTAGTTTAGCAATCAGGATTTCTAATCTAGCAAGTCATTAGTATTTCAGTGGAAATGCGTTAATTCCGTTTAGTTTAATTGGAATACGCATCTTTTTTTTGTGTATTTTAATTTTTTGTGAGCAATAAAAACTATATTTATCCATCTATCTATCCATCTGCCTGACAGATGACGTATTTACAATTAACAATTACTTAAGTTCATTATTAAATGTATAAACATTATAACAACAATATTACAGTATTTTTTCCTTTTCTCGTATATGTTATCTTTTATATCTCGAATTCATTTTATTAAATTATAGGAATATTTATTAAGTAAGATAATTTATAAAATCAATTACGACAGGCTATCATACCGTTGTCAGAAACATAGTTGGAAGCAGTAATTCCTTTAGCTTTGTCACTTGCCAGGAATAGTATTAGATTTGCAATCTCCTTCGGTTCAGAAATTCTATCAAGAACAGTAAATTTTTTCACGCCATCCCAGTTGAACTCCATGTTAGCATTTTCAATAAAGTCAGTTCTTACTGGTCCCGGACTAACAACATTAACTCTTACACCCTTGCGACCCAACTCTAGTGCAGCACAAGTAGAAAAATGATTCAATCCAGCTTTTGTGACATGGTAAGTTATAGAAGTTGGAGCTAAAGGTGTTATTTTTGCCACAACACTGGATATATTGACAATATTTCCTTTAGTTTTTATTAAATGTGGTGCAGCCAGCTTCGTTAAATAAACAACAGCTCGTAAGTTAACAGTCATAAGTGAATCATAAGCTTTCATAATGTCTCCTTCGAGAATGCTACCTAATGCGGTTCCCGCGCCAGCATTGTTAACCAAGACGTCTAATTGACCAAATTTTTGTATAGTCTGGTCGATAATACGACGGGCATCCTCGTCATTAGATACGTCAGCTCTTAGCACAAGTGGGGTGTGGCAGCGAGCAGCGACGGCAGCCAGCTTGGTTTCGTTGCGTCCCACCATCACCACCTTTGCTCCTTCTGCGCTGAACAACTCCGCCACCGCCGCGCCGATACCGGAGCTAGCTCCCGTCACTATTACCACTTTATTCTTAAAACTCATACTCGTAGTGTACTGTTAATAACATACAATCGTTCGAGAAATAAATCTTATTTATAGTGTTCTAAGTTTATTATCAACATTAAAGATTGAGATTAAGTTTTATTAACGATATTAGATACTAAATTTTATGTTCCTTAAATTAAGAGTTATTTTATAAAAATTATAACAGCGTATTTGCGCCTGTAGTGATAATTGCACTTCTTTTGAGTATTAGATAGGAGAAATAATATTACATAGTGAGTATGTTAGTACTTTAAATAAGTGGATCTATTCTGTAAATAGAAGTGTAACAATTGTATATAAATATTGAAAACAAGGGAAGTAACCCGTATGAAATAGATATCACATATCTTTTATTTGCCTGACGTTTCAACCAGGTTGCACTGGCTGTGATCACAGGCTGACTGTCTTAGCATCGGACGGTCTCGTCCGTCGAATTTATGAGGTCGAAATTTCTTCATCCACCTGCACATTTTTGATAATTAAGACAGTATTGCGACTGTATTGTTTACATAAATTAGTTGTCCATTACTTGCATTACAATGGTATTATTTTTTTTTTCAAAGTGTTTACTTTTTAAATTTATTGTATTGTACAATTACTAATAGATTATATCGCATGTTTACGAGGATTGACGTAGAGAGGCTGACTCCAAGAGGTGGCCAATTAATTACAAATAACCCTTGTATATGACGCAGGTTACGATAATTCGACGATAATCTGTAACTCAATTGAAATTATTGTAACAGTGGGATGTGAACGCCGTGACGTAACGAGTCAAGTGATCAAAATTGTTTGGAGGGATACCTGAGATATTTAAAATATTGGAGCGATGCTCTTTAACATTTCGAGTCGAGGTGGAATTCATTAAAGAGAGTACGGATCCTCCAAATGGGACCGGTGGTTCACGCAAATCTGATAATTATATATCTACTAAGTCACTTGTGGTAGTTGATTATTTACATTTAATACAAGAATCTGCTACATTGTCTGTGTGTGTAATTGCCTGAGACCTACGCAACGGATCCTGTACCAGATGACTCCATCATACAAACTACTAATACACTTCGATCTACGACATAATATGTATAGATACGGAACGTGAATGAATTCGTGATGATTCGTGATGATGAATGAACGGATTAGTGTGTGAGTCCGACTCACACTTGGCCAGTCTTTTTACTTATGCAAAATTATCTTTGGATCGCAAGAGTTTAAACGTACATATTAAAGATTAAATCTAATAGATATAAAATAGTCTATGAAACGAAAAAGCAAATTAAACAAGGACTGAAAATATTTTTTGTTACATTTTTGTTTATTTCAGATTTCAACAGTTTATCAGTTGCATGTCGCGATCTTTATCAAATAGAAAAAATACAAACATAGACAGAATTAACTGCCAGCAAAATAAAACGCTTTTAGCAACAAATAATAGAGAAAAAAAAAACATTTGGGTAACTTCTAAAAAAACAATATCTATGTAACATGTTAAATTTATTTTGATAAAATTGAAAATAACCGAAGTAAAAATATATATATGGAATTATAAACAGTTAAACTACATTAAACATAAACTAGATGTTATATAATTAATTATTGCAATATCTTTATTGATCGATGTTATCAGAACTATCACTAAGAGTTTATAAATAATAACTATTATTGATAAATAGATCATTATAATAAATAAGATAATAAATTTTTTAATTTAACTTTAATTTTTTAATTTAACCGCCCCGTTGGTCGAGTGGTTAGCGCAGACGCCTAACGTGTCACGACGCAACGGGGCTCGGGTTCGATTCCCGGCGGAGACAGGCATTTATGTGATGAGCATAGATATCTGTGTTTCTGGGTTTGGTCGTTTATTAAATATATTCTCAGTATTTATATGTGTATTTCTATGTATTTATATCGTTGTCTAACACCCTTAACACAAGCAAATAATTTGCTTACTTAGGGGTTAGATCAATGTGTGTAATTTGTTCTTATTATTATAATTATTATTATTATATATTATTATTATTATTATAATTTACAAACAATTAACAAGTGCATACGGAATTTGCCCGGAATAAGTGGAATAGGTAGCATAGCAGTCAATATGTCACAGTCGACTATTTTTTAATATAATTTATTTAATTAATCAAAGCATGAACCATTGTTTTTATGCACTTTTGCCATCTTATAGGTAGTTCAATGATCCCTTTACTAATCATAAATAAATCAGTCGGACGGGAATCCATAAAATCTTTGAATTTTAAAATTATCATGTACAAACAAAGTAATTGAAGACCCAAGTTATAATGGTGACACTTCTATTTATAAATTAAAATAGATCTACTTGTTTAAAGTACTAACATAGGAAGTTTTCTCTTATCAAATTATCTAAACAAGTGCGGGCGTTATCACTACAGGCGCAAATACGTCGTTATGATGTTTATGAAAATAAGTCTTCAATTAAGGAACATAAAATTTAGTTTCTAATATCGTAAATAAAACTTAATGTTAATGTTAAATGTTACATATAAACTCAGAACATTATAAATAAGATTTAGTTCTCGTAACGATTGTATGTTATTAACAGTCCACTACGAGTATGAGTTTTAAGAATAAAGTGGTAATAGTGACGGGAGCTAGCTCCGGTATCGGCGCGGCGGTGGCGGAGTTATTCAGCGCAGAAGGAGCAAAGGTGGTGATGGTGGGACGCAACGAGACCAAGCTGGCTGCCGTCGCTGCTCGCTGCCACACCCCGCTTGTGCTAAGAGCTGACGTATCTAATGACGAGGATGCCCGTCGTATTATCGACCAGACTATACAAAAATTTGGTCAATTAGACGTCTTGGTTAACAATGCTGGCGCTGGAACCGCATTAGGTAGCATTCTTGAAGGTGACATTATGAAAGCTTATGATTCACTCATGACTGTTAACTTACGAGCTGTAGTTTATTTAACGAAGCTGTCTGCACCACATTTAATAAAAACTAAAGGAAATATTGTCAATATATCTAGTGTTGTGGCAAAAATAACACCATTTGCACCAACTTCTATAAGCTACCACGTCACAAAAGCTGGATTGAATCATTTTTCTACTTGTGCTGCATTAGAGTTGGGTCGCAAGGGTGTAAGAGTCAATGTTGTTAGTCCGGGACCAGTAAGAACCGACTTTATTGAAAATGCTAACATGGACATCGATTGGGATCATATTAAAAAATATACTATTCTTGATAGAATTTCTGACCCGGAGGAGATAGCAAATTTAGTAATATTCTTGGCAAGTGACAAAGCTAAAGGAATTACTGCGTCTAACTATGTTTCTGACAACGGTGTCTTGGCTTGTCGTAATTAATTTTTAAATGCTTTTTTTTATATACATTTTTATTTAAATCAAATATTATTTTATTATATTATATTTTATTTTGCATGCTTGCTAATCTATTATTCAATATACAATTAGGTAAGAATAAGAACAAAAATACCCTTAGTTATGTATGTTATAATGAATGTAATTATAAATTCGCCAGTAGGGTATTTATTTATTTGAATTTATATAATTAGAAACGGAACTGCACTAGAATTCTAATTATTAACATTATTTGTTAAGTGTGTTGTAATCCTGATTGCCAATCACCAACCCATGCAATTATAACACAGTCCTAAAAATCTAAGCTGAATCTTTCTTGTAATATGTCTGAATGAAAAACTGTAATAATTAGTCATATTTAATAATACTTCTTGCTAGGTCATTTGTAACCTTTTCACTCTGTGCTTTCATTATTTTTATTTCTGTCATGTTCCTTACTTGATATTTTTTTGGGGAATAACAATAAGAATAAGAATAATCTGTATTGGAACAAAAAATTATAAAAACACATAAAAATATAGTGATCGAAAATGCTTGCATTAGTTATATAACTGTGTCGCAAACATTGACGCCCACCTCCGAACAAATGATTGTTCCAAAGAACAAAATAATAAAATAAAATGAAAGTTATAGTAACAGAAACAACAGCAAATATAAAACTTCAAAAACCAAAACGGTGTATGTGTGCGTGTGAGTGTGTGTGTTGTGTATGAATGTATGTGTGTGTGTATGTGTGTGTATGTATGAGTGACATACGAGGGTATTCATAAAGAAGTTATATTTTTTCTGTATCTTCATAATTTAGGCGTTCTAACCAATCCAAAACAAGTTTTTTTTATTGCTTTAAATTACAAGGATAAATGTTTAATATCTCATTGACTTTGTTGTATAACCTACAAGCCAAATAATAATATTGCCTTCTTGAGACTAGTAGTCTGCTGATGTTAATACTGCAAACTTTTTGCAACCTTTGTCTAACCGCATTAGATTTGAAGGGAACTTCACGATGTTTGCGTAGTATTTAAAATAAATAACTGCCTTACCGAATGGACCTTTGCAAGCTCGTACAATTCAGAAGTGGGAAATCAAACTGGTTTAAAGAGCATAACTTTTAATAAGCCTCTTTGTTCTCTTTCTAGTATCTTAAACTTAGTCTTCGAAACAGATCCCCATACAGAAATGCAATAGACAGTTATCTATACAAATTTACAGATATTTAATTTTATGATTTTACAGTTTGATAACGTAAGTTTGCAAAGGTCGTTTATGTAAATAAGAAATAAGGTAGGGGCAAGGACAATTCCTTGAGGTACCCCAAATTTGACAGTTACATCATTACTCATTACATCTCCAATTTTGGTCCATAGTGTTTGGTTTGATAGGCAATGAAATATGTCAAGACCCATTCTTCTGATGCTAACATTTTCAAGTCTTTTTTTTTTTTTGATATTTTTTTTTTTTTGTTTTTTAAAGAGAATACGAATGGAGACGGTATCATATGCTTTGGATAAATCTAAAAATATACCTAAATTTTTAAACTTAGAATAAAAATTTTTCGAAATTGTATTTGTGAGATCAATTACTGCATCTTTAGTCGACCTATGCTTCCTGGCCCCCTGCTCCGGCGTTCTGCCGTCGGAGGACGCTAGTGTCCAAATTTCCTTAGCTTCCCTCCTGACTAACGACGCCCCGAGCCGAGGTCCGTGTCTCAATCTGAGACGCCCTCGGAACGTCGTTCCCCATGGGGGCCCATCTGGCCCCACCTTTTAAGGGTGGGTCCCTGACCCACCCGCTCCCCCGGTGACGCTGTAATAGCCAACAAGGCTAACAACATAGACAGACACACTCACCGTGACGCCCCCGCGGGACCCCTGTGAGGGGCCCCGATCAACTTAGAGACACCCTCACCGCCGAGCATCGCGGAAACAACGCTTGGCAACGAGTGGTTGCTGCCAACCACGGCCGCCAGCTCAGTACGCTGACGGTCCTAGGCTGCGCATTCCACCAAGGTGTGACGAGCCGTGTTCACAGACTCGTCACAGTGGTGGCAGGAGGGGTCCGCCTGTCTGCGTGCTGCAGCGTGCTCTACATCCGAACGATCGATGTGGGGGGAAATAGCCCCCACTGTTGCAAGACCGGCCGACGGGGACTCTAGGTCCCTGCTCCATTGTCGGATCAGGGCTTGGTGAGCTAGAGTCCTGATCCGATCAGCCTCAAGCGTAACCCGCCTGACCCTGGCTTCCACCCGCTGCCAATACACTCCGGCGAGCACCCATGCCTGTAGCTCCTAGAGCGGACCGCTCGCCAGTAGTGTGGTCGCAGTGAATGACACCGTACGGTACCCCCTGATCACCCTCACTGCTAGGACCCTTTGCGTATGTTGCAAAAGGGCCTTGGAATCCGCGGTGAAGGCTCCCGACCATATGGGAGCACTGTACAGGGCCTTGCTCTTCACCACGCCGGCGTTTAACCGGCGGCAAGGAACCTGCGGCCCACCGGTGTTGGGCAGAATGTCCTACTCAAGGCAGGTGCAGTGGAGATCAGCTTTGGGGCCAGCAAATGTACATATATGATAATGATACATTTAAGACTTTTCTGAATGCCTAATACAAAGAGAAAAAACGGACCATATGGTCTCAATGGTGTTTTTAGTTCATATAGTATGAAGCAAATCCAACCTCTAAAACAAAACGGATATTTTTATAATGTATCTCGTAATGGATAGCATTCGCACCCGTGCCACCGTTTCACGCCGTGAAGAGTCCTTAGACCATAAAGACATAGGTACCACTAGTGCAAAAATGTATTATTTTCCAGGCTTCAAGATAGATTCAATTCAAAAAATAAACTCTTTCCTATCAACCTGTATTTGTACCTAGTGACTTGTATTCTTGGAAGAGCCAAGGACCACTCATTGCCAAGTGCAAACGAGGTTTTTACTCTTAGCCATATTATACCATATTCGATGTTCCCTTTTGCAACATTAGAGATTAGAAAAAAAAATACTTTTATTGTTTTATTTTACACATTTCCTTAACAAAATAATTACCAACCAAAAAGAAAAAAAACAAATACAACGTGAAATTAAAATAAGTGTGGAAATTATGTAACTAAATTAAAAAACACAGTATTTATAGCTACCTATAACTATAAGGCTTGGTGTAAAAAATAATACACCTCTCAATTATATCGAGAGGAAAATGAATAGTCGTACATATTCGTAATAATATGTATCACAATATACATAAATAACAAAAAATAACATAAAACAAACACACAAAAGTGATAATAGAATAACAAAATTATAAACTTGAAATGAAATTATAGTAATTATTGGCGTTGTGACCACTAATAGTCGTTGCTGTGAGTTTTTTTAAGTTTTTCGTGCTAGTATGTGTATGTTTTTGTAAAGTACCTACAGTTCAGAAATTAGTCTGCGTATACTACGTTTATTTGGATATACGTATACTGGAGAAGCAGAACAGCTGAGGCAACTAATGTTAGCCTCGACTTTTCACCACTTCGGAGCAGCCAACGGAAGCCAACAAAACGCGCTGAACCTAAATATAAAATCGATATACATATTTTAATACTGGACGGTTAGTTGATAAGTGTCCTGTGAGTTGAAGTAAATTGACATCATTAAATATCTTCAACCAAGCAAGCAGAGACGTGAATATAACTAGTGCAAAATCACCAGTATTCAATATTTATTTAGATATAAAACAACGAAACCAATAATAAAAACGTTATTACGTTGCTAATTGAAACCTATACAGGTACAACATTGTTATCTATATTCTATTTAACAATTAATTGATTCTTAGGTATTACAAAAACATCCAGGGTTAAATTCAAGATTAAAATTTTATAATAAAAATGTGAAAACATTATAATGTATTAAGAGTCAAACCAAGTAAGACATTTATTTTTTATTTAGTGAGATACAAAAAAAATAATTATCGTTTTTTTCCTACTTTGTAAATATTACCTTATTAATTACCTTACCTTATTAATTTATTAAAAGAATTTTAAATTTAAAAATATGAACAGGAGATCATAGTAATATAGATTTTTTTCATGGGTTTGAACCCCAACAATATATGTTTTTAATATTTTATAATCAATATTAAAACTTAACTAACTTTTGTTAAATTTGAAAATATATTGTGTTCCGATCGATATATTTTCTGAACAACCTATACCACATTACCATACCATTACCACATTAAACTACTTCTGAAAAAACATTACAATACAAAGATAATTTCTAATATATATACATGAATAATTCTGAATAGATAAAACGTTTAAATCTATGAATATGGGACTTAAAATTGAACATAAACTATGTTTGCTGGCGATCCTTGTAGTGGGAGTCGTTGCTGGTAAGAAGAATAACTTAGAAAATTATTAATTTGATGATTCTTATATTTAATATATAAGAATCGTCAAAAATTCAACATTCCTTGTTTAATGGAGTATTTACTTTGTAACATAATTGAAGATAGACCAATATGTCTACTTTTTCTAAGTAATTAGAATTTACCAATTTTCAATATTATGTTTCAATTTTTATTAATCAATTTTTAATATTATTTTTCTTTTATTGAATGTGGTTAACGATACGATAGTCCACGAGTTAGTAATATTTTAAACACTCGATAATTTAGAAATTTCAGATGATCTCCCATGTGCGCCGATATTCCTAAATGAGTCAGTTGTGTGTGTGTGTAACGCCACGTACTGCGATAGCATAACTAGAATCGAACCAGATTCTGGGACCTATATCAGCTATACATCCTCGAAGGTGTAAGATTTAAATATTTATATTTTTATTAAAACAACCATTCAGTCAATTTTGATATCAGTGCATATATTTTGAATTGCATCAAATATATTGAAATTACCAATCAGCTTAACTAATGCAGCGCCAAAAGACTAGATAAAAACATTGAGATTAACCAATATTTAAAATATTTTATATAGTATTGATATATTAGTAGTTAATAGTTAGTAATATCATGCAATCTAAGATTTATTTCAGTTGGGATTAAGATTTAGTAAACGACAGGGAAATATTGAAACCATAGACTCAATCTATGCAAATGGTAAATACTGATATACTTTAAATAATAATTATATTTAATACCAAAAGGATTTTACAAATGGACATATTATTATGACATAGGTGATTATGGAAGAGTTTTTGAATTACGACCAAATAAATTATATCAAGTTATTGAAGGGTTTGGTGGAGCAGCAACTGACTCAGCGGGAATCAATTGGCAAAAAATGAACCCAGCTATTCAGGAGTACATAATTCGGTAAAATAACAATTATCATATAATTTCTATTGATTGACATTAGTTGCAATAAGATTATTATTATTTTCATTTAAAGCTCATATTATAGTGAAAACGGTTTAGAGTATAATATGCTGCGAATACCGATCGGTTCCTCTGATTTTTCTACCCATTTCTATACTTACAATGAATATCCAGAAGGCGACAAATTCCTCACCAACTTTACGTTAGCACCGGAAGATATTACTTACAAGGTACGTAAGACATAAACTTTACTTTTAAACAATTGTTTTGTAATGTATAGATCATTTTTTTGTAAAACAAAATATGTGTTTGTGTATTAGTGTATACATGTAAGAAGTGAAACTTCTTTATGACATAATTTTTTAGAAAAATGATTCACTAATTACAAGTTTACAGGACTGGCTAATTAAGCTAAATTAGATAAAGTTTAAGCAAAAATAAAGATGGCGCGTAGCAGAAAAACGTTACAATTTTTTGACATTGCTATAAAATTTCTCCCATCCGTCGATAAAAAAGTTTTACTTCAAATATCGCCATATTACGTAACGGAAAAATGTGACGCGTAACGAAAAAATGTTACACTAATTTTTTTCCAACCCCGATAAAGAAGTTTCACTTCAAAAATATTATCCTCAAGATTCCTTTAATCAAAGCCTGCTTGGATGCTGCAACAACTAGAGTTGATGTAATAGCGGCCACGTGGTCAGCACCAACTTGGATGAAAAGTAAGGAACCCACAAGTGGTATAAGTTTTATCAAGGATGAATACTTTCAAACCTACGCTGATTACCATTGCAAGTAAGTAATGTTGAAAATATTTTAAATAGTCTATATTAGCTGTATTAAAATATTGTTTATAAGTTACAAAAAATAATCATGTTTTGGATATTTTTTTTTATCTTATATGAATGTAATATATGTTTTTTGGCGATAATTTTCTTCTCCAAATAGATTTGCTGAATTTTATAAAGAACAAGGAATTCATATCTGGGGAATATCGACTGGTAATGAGCCTTTGATTAATATACTAGCCGGAGTTATCAAGGAGGCAACTGCATGGAGCACACCTAAAATGGTACAGACTACCAGATTATTTTATTCTTTTTCATTTCCATGACTTATATCATTTTATATATAAAAAATACTTAATTAGCTAGAAGCTCACGAAAATTAACTGCTCAATACAGTTTACTAGCATTCTTTGATTTTATTCCTATGTCTCTTTTTGATTCAATTTTTTATATAATTTATGTTTTTTTGAAAAAATATCTCATTTTTACCAAATTTACATGTATATATTTTTTTTCAATTTTTATTCACTGACATGTCGCCCGTGCACTTTTTTAGTGTTAACAGTTTTCTATAGTACAAATCAGTTTTTATATTTTTCCGTGAAAATGTAATAATTTTCCGGAATTAAAGTACCCCTTATGTCGACCGAGGCAATAACCGATAACTATATTACATTTCACTAACCAACGTATATATAATAAAATTAAATAAGTAGGTACTATTCTTTAAAAATAATTCGTAAGTCATCGAAATATGCAGGAAGTTATTTGGCGATGGTAGTCCTTTCTATTTTCTATGCATCAATGCTTTTTTGTAGTTTTCAAGTGTAATTAATTTGTATTGATGGCATATCGAATAAATATCGATATGAACGTGCATAGGTAACTAATCTACGTATTTTACAGCGGTTTTGTAGCTATTATGTTAATAGTACTGGCCGGCAGCACCATGTTTAGTATAACTCAACAAATTTGAAAGCACTTTTGAATCCCTTATAACTTAAAAACTATTTAATATAATTTAATATATTAATTTAAAAAATCATTTATTTTTTTCATTTCATTGAAATTATATATATATATTATATATATATTATGATACTATTAGGAATACTTATAGTGATTAGTAATAAGAGAATCAAAAATTAAAATGAATGACTGCGCGTTTAGCCGGAACCTCTTTGTTGTCATTTGATAACTAACCTATATGGGTTTCGATCAATGCTTTGAAATTCATAGATTTTCTTAGGAGCGCGTTTATAAAACTGATAGGTAGAAAATCGCATCACTACATTAACAAATCTCGACTACGCACACTTACTCATGTATAGTGCGAGAATATTGTGTGAATGAAACAATTTTGATACTTTCGATATAAATATTTTTTTCTCATATATTTAATGTTTAATTATTACTTCTTTAAATATTTTTTATAGTGTTGATGATTAAGTATGTACATATTATACACGTGATAAAATTACAGATTATTATTACATTAAATATACGTATAAATTATTCAGTGACCTAAAAATAGCTGAATACTTCGGTGGCTGTTACTTGATCTTTTAGACTAAAAAGAAACAAGGTAGAGTTAAGGCCCCTTGTGGTAATTCATAGAGAGATCTCCAGGCTTGGTGAAAAGTATACTGATGGATGGATGCTAGTGGATCTCCTTGATGAATAGAGTTTAGTGAGACGAGTATGAGCTTGTTTTGTTGCTTTTGTTGAGATTAGCTTGTTAAATAAAATGTGCATAGGGCCTTTAAGGTTACGTTTGTTTTGTAGGAGATCTTTGTTCTTAAGTTAAGTGATAACCTATCGTCATAGGTTTTGGTTAATTTTACAAAACGTTATGACTAACCTACTCAATTTATTGGTTTGATTTTAATTTTATTGGAAATGTAATTAGCGACTTGGATTTTAAGGACAGCAAATTATTGAATTATTACTTCTGTACTTTGCAGGCCCAATTCATAGCAAACTACTTTGGTCCAACTATAAGAAACTGTTCAGTAAAGGATATGAAAATACTAGCGGTGGATGACCAACGATATGCCATACCACTTTATTTTACTACGGTCACACATATATTTATAAATATATATTTTTTGTTACTATTTGTTGTTTTATGTTTAGCCAAATGATTGTGATATAGTATTCATAATTTTAGTTAGAAGAATACGATCCTAATGCTATGAATTATATCGATGGTATAGCGGTGCATTTTTATGGAGACGACGAAACTCCTGCTTCCATAATCCCACAAGCTCTGAAAAAGTATCCTGAAAAGTTTGCTATAGGAACTGAAGCTTGTATAGGTATTTTATTTGTTACTTTTGAAAAAATAATTACTAAACAATATAGAGGCTTATTTCCTTTAATTTTGAATACGAAGGTGTATATGAAAAAAATGATAATGTACTCCTGGGTTCATGGAACAGAGCCAAGATATATTTTATGGACATTTTGGAGGTAAAGTTAATATTTTATATAAGATTGACTGAGTTCTACTTTTAAGAATTATTATTTTAAATAGTGTTATATTTACATAGGTCTAAGTTTTATAAATATTTTACAGGATCTGAATTATAATATGGTGGGATGGATCGATTGGAATTTATTATTGGATATGCAGGGAGGGCCCAATTGGCTTAATACTTTCGTAGATTCTCCAATTATCGTAGATGTGGAGAAACAACAATTCTACAAACAACCTACATTCTATGCCTTAGGACATTTCTCGAAATTTTTGCCAAGAGGTTCTCAAAGAATTAAGGTTGTGACACTGGTACCAGCAGCCGATCCTGATCTGGATTTGTAAGTTGAAAAATATTTGCTACTATAACTGGCCAAGCATCAAGGAGTTATTTTTTTATTTTTGTGATCTACTTCTTGTATACTTTTACCCGAATAGACTCTAAAACTTTTCGGGCTAATTCCGATTTAATCGACATGAGTACAGTCGGGTAAGGACAAATAAGTTGAAGTAGTAGTTATTTAATTATTCACGATTTTCGAAGCTAAATAAATAACAAAAAATAAGGGCAATAACTGATATGTCATGGCACTATTAGTATACCTAATATGTATTATATTTCCTAAAATATATTCATTAGAATAAGCTAAGGAATTATTTATTAATCATAAATAAATGAATATATATGTTTAGGATCGATGTAGCTTCAGCAGGTGCCAAGATTTTTGACAACGTTGCTTTTATAACTCCGAAGGGAACGATCGTCGTCATCATTCATAACGAGTAAGTTAATAATAAAAATTAAAATATTTTGATTTAGGTATATTAAATTAAGTAACATAGGTTATCACTAAAACATATTTTAATTTCAGGGATCAATCACAAAAATGTGCTATACAGTTAGGAGATCTTCAAGCCACAGTATTTTTAGAAGAAGAATCGATTACAACTATTGAGATAGCTTATGATGCCAACACTCTTGGGTCACCGAACCACTCATCCAAATAAAAAAAATCAACTAAATAATTATTAATATGACAAAACATTAAAACTCGTAAAAAATGAAAAAACCACTCAATAAATCCTCAAGATAAGAACAATATTAAAGTGTTATCATAATCTTAACTATGATTACTTGCACATAGATGTTATCGATTCTTCACAGCCTCTTGAATAGCAAATGTCATCTCAGATATCGTCAACACTTGAAACTGTTTCATTTCTGCTATATATCCTATTAGATATCCTATACAATATAGACTATACTTCGGCCACCATCATGCGTGCGTGGAGATAATTAGACGAGGAATATTTTTTTTTGGTCTTTGAACTTTTATCCAATAAAATTAGAAAACTTGACAATTTATGTCTATATGAGGAATTTACAGGTTTCTTAATGAAAAACTGTTATTGACCCTTTTTTCTATTGGCTAATGGCACTTTGATGCTTTTCGCTTTGAATACTTGACAATTCAAGTTCATATAAATAATTTATAGGTTTCGAACTAGACTATCGTTATTGAATTTGAAAAAAATCTGTATACTATCTCTCTTGGACACATTTAATGAATTATCAAATATAATGTATTACCAAATATAAAAAAAACTTCATCGTCATATCGAGTATACTCGATGTACTCGAGGGCTAAATCAATTGTCAATTCTCTACCTTTATTCATCTAGGAAGAGTAATGCCACCATTTACCACTAAAGATTGTTTAGATCACTCTCTTAAAAGGTTAACGCTTTCGAAATATTAGACCACATGTAATCCCTGATACTTCAAACTGAACATTTAACGATCACACCATACACATTGTCCATGAAACTTGAATACATAAGCGACGAAGCCAACGGTGTCCCAAACCTTGTGGGTCTTGCGTCACAGACTATTACTACCAGTTACAGACCTTGTTAGAATCCTCCGTGCCTCTGAGATTATTTTATAATGTCAAAACCGGTTAATTATTACGCAACTTATAACAAAACGGTTTTTAACCTTAATCTGACAGTAGACTTCATTTAAGCTAATCATAATTTCCATGTAGGATATGGTGTCTAATATAAGAAATATATTATACATATTAGTATCGAATAAGCAAGTGATACCTAAACCCAAAACTTATTCACGCATTAATCTTTCAGATTATATGTTTCTTATATAAGATCAACTTTTACTAATACATATTTCATTATATGCTTCATAATTGGAGCCAGAAATGAAAGTTCCAAAGGATTCTTCACAAGTTTTTATGAATGTATTTATTAAAAAAAAAACACAATATATATTACTATATTATTTCAAAATTATTAGAACAGTTTCAGAAAACAAATAAATATGCTTACTGCTGCATACAACAACAAATAGCAGTAACTAGTATAAATCAGATGTGATTTTTGTAGCATTGGTACATTAAAAAAATGGTCTTACTTATTTCTAACGGCATGCTCGAAATATAAATATAAATTGGAGTGCATGTCTATTATGCTAACAGTATTTTATATATTATACTTTTAGGATATTTATTAGTTAATACTATTTGTATCTATAACTACATTATTTATCACCTCTTCACGTTGAGAGTCTCAAGCAAATGGCACACATGATAAGAAAAATATCATAATGAGTTTGTAAACATAAACATATATATCGAGTATTTATATATAAGTGCTACAAATTTTTCAATGTTTTTTAAGGCATAAATTATCTTTAAATAATAGTTAAAATTAATATAGATAATTAAAAATATATTTTGTACATTCTTAGAAAAAAAAACTTATGGAACAAAAAATAAAAAATAAAATTAAATAGGTATACCTAATTATATAAAAAGGTTAGGTTAGCTATTGGTCCTGTGGATATTAATTAAACATTAGGAAATCGATGTTAAAGTCCCAAGGTTTTCATTTTTCATAAGTTAGGTATTTGTAAATCTATTTTCATACTTGTATTCTATTTACAATGAAGATGATAATGATTACTAAGATGACTATTAGAAATGTTTCCCACATTTATAATGTAGTGAAAAATATATATCATTAAAACTAGATTCATGTTTCTTATTGATAAACTCAATACAAGTGTTTGTATCAAGTATCTTATTTATAATCGACTATAGTATTGTATTAATTATAAAATAATAAATAAATTTTCCATCGGTATTAATTTATAATATTATAAATTTATGTATTACTCACACCATGCAAATTAATTTTATTTCCATACTCGTATTTACCAGTGTGGGATTATCACGAATAAAGATATGACTTCAACAATAAATTATTATTGTTAATACGTGGTGTATTTTGGTAAACAGATCTGTTGGTTGAGTGCATGTACTTTAGCTAGTATATATTTTATGTTTAATTTAGTGGGTTTTTGACTTCTGATTCATAATACAAGTTATGGAAACTCTAATACTAAATTCATCTTAGAAATCCACCCAGTGCTTTGTATATGTATGTTGATACATGTTGCATGAACGACATAAGAAGTAGCTCGCAAGAAATGAAGTTTTAAAAATGGTAAACGAGAAATGAGTCTCATAACAATTAACTAACCTGATAATAAAATGAATGTATCAATGGACAATATTTTTGACAAATTTGTCCACTGTTATTTTAAAACAGAATACAAACAATGATCATACCATACAACATTATATTTTATTACTGTTCATAATTATGCTCCTTTTACCAATATACCATTGTCGGCGACATAATTGGCGCCAGTAATCCCTTTGGCCTTGTCACTGGCGAGAAATAATATCAAATCGGAAATTTCTTCGGGTTCTGATATTCTATTTAGAACAGTGTATTTTTTGAAGAAGTTCCAATCCGTCGGACAATTAGCATTGTCCATAAATTCAGTCCTTACTGGTCCAGGGCTTACAGTATTTACTCTAACACCAAAAGCACCCAACTCAGCAGCGACACATATAGTAAAATGGTTAAGAGTAGCTTTCGAAACACTGTAATTTATCCAACCAGGATCTGAAGGTGAACGTAATCCAGAAACGCTTGATAAATTTATAATATTTCCCTTAGATTTAATAAGATGAGGCGCGGCTAAAGTCGTCAAGTGAACAATAGCACGTACATTTAGACCCATAATTTTGTCATATGCTCTTAGCATGTTGCCGTTAAGGATGTTGTCGGTCATTGTGGACATACCGGCACTGTTAATTAAAATGTCTAATTGGCCAAATGTTTCAATAGTCTTGTCCATGATACGCCGGACCTCATGATCGATAGTGATGTCAACACAAAAACAAATTGAACGATCACATCGCGCTGCCACGGCGTCCAGCTTGCTCTGGTCTAGCCCCACCAGCACCACTCTTGCCCCTTGTCGGCTAAATGACTCAGCTACCACTGCACCAATACCGGAACTCGCGCCTGTCACCAATACTATTTTGTCTTTGAAAGTCATTTTTAAGTGTTCTCGCTGATACAAGAGTAGAGTAACTGAGCTGTCGGAAACTTATCGACAAACCATTATATGCACTGTGCATGGCATTGAATAACAAGGACTGAGAAGGCCGGGGTTGAATGGACAAGTTATATTTTTTCCTAATTGGAATTATTATTATCTTTATAATTTTATGACTTCATTTAATTGTATTTATCGATGGCTAACTGTAGGGTTCTATTCTGAATGAGGCTACATATGGTCTATTTAACCGGAATCTTTCTCTCTCTCTCTCTCTGCAGGTCAAATGCTTAATGTAAATAAATAGAAAATCTTTTAGACTGTACTTTTTATATCATTAACTGTTCTGGCAAAAAAGGATACGAAGATAATAATTGGGAAGCGTTAATAATTGATTATATTATAAACTTACAAATGTTAAATATATGGCGATATTAAAAGCTGAATAATGATCTTATGTATCGAGGGCTTCAAAGCTTATATATTTTAAATATTTTAGAGGTTTATTTTCGTTAATACGTTTCCAAGAGAGCCGGTCACAAGTAAATTGAATAAACAGTCTGTAGGTAGCTACTTAGGTAGGTAAGTATAGTAGAATACTCGTACATTAACATTAAATTTTATTTTACATTCAAAGATTTATGACTTTTAATCTTTGTTGGCTTAATTTTTGCGCTGTTCAGTTACGATGTAAACATTTAATTAATTTTTTAAACTACTAGTTGGGACCCGCTATTTCACTCAAGAATTTAAAAAAAAATTAGTAGTTATTATTCTTATCATTTTTCTTGTATCATATCAATTGAAATAATATTTATAATATATATCGTTGTGTTATTATTGAAATTGATTGTTTTTAATTTTTTAGATCATTATAAATAAAAATATTTTCATTTATTATTTATTATTTTCTGCCATTGACTATTTATCATATATTTTTTTTAAATCCAAAAAAATATATTTAGTTTTGATTCTAGCCTAAAAAAAAATCTTTTTCCCCGTGAAAGTAGGAAAACCTAAACCTAAAATCCTCTCCCCACTCCCTAAAATGAAATTTAAAAAACCGTGAAGGACTTGCTCGTAATAGTAATTACGTTAACTTTGCAGTTGCGATTACAAACCGTCAGGCGTTAAACATATTATATATATATGCATTGTTATTTTGTTTAGTAGAATAATATCCAAAGGAATTTTGACTCATTTGTTTGACAAATGCACTCGTATCGGTTTTAATTATTTTTCGGTGATGCCATTGTTCTTAGCGATTTGCGGAGGATTTTTTATCGGTGTCGAGTGCCGGAATTATTAGCCTTACCGACAAACTGGTGGCTAATGGTGACAAGTGACAAGGGTGTTAAAGTCAATATTTTCACACTGAGATGGTCAAACAGATTTATTGAAAACACATAGATTGATATGAAATTAAATAACTTTTAAACAATCCTGACAGAATATTAGAGTTGAAGGAGATTACAGATTTGCTAATATTTCAGGAGAGGGTCAAGGGGCTGTACCTTCCACTGTTTTCAAATATGCATTTTGTCTAACGTGTTATTGGTAAAATTATTTGGTGAAATTGTGATTTATATTTTTTTTGACAAATTATCAAATTTTAATTCCATGTGAACCGCCAAGACATGACAAATCAGACATTATGTAAACTCACACTAGAATTTAATGTGAAATATTAATATTAGAAAGCACTCTTAGAAAGATTTTAAACATTCTTTAAACCCGTCGATTTGATTACTTTAATATGCTAACCTTAGAAATTAGAAGACAATTAGGGATCACTAAAGTCATTATGAATTCTGGGGAACTAAATTGCATTGCATATTATAATTAATAAATTAACTTTTTATTTAATCTAATCTATATCGAGCTTTTTAAAAGAACCTTCTACTCCTCCAAAAATATCTGTAATAGTTTTAGGTTTCCCAGGACGAAGATTCTCAGTCACCATCTTGTATTTTTCTGTGTTGAAGTAAAATTCGTGGTCTCGCAATTTTTTTTGGATCTCCTCTAGAAAAACATAATAGTATTTTAAATATTTTTTTTAGTATTTAATAATAATATTGATAGTTAATGAATAAATCTTTCGCCATAGAATAAAAACTTCATACTAATCCTAACTTACCTTTACATTCATTGATAGATTTGTATGTTCCACCAGCTTCTTTTGGCAATGCCTCTATAGGAATAGAATTTTGCAATTTTGTTGATCCAACTATATGAACTTGTATCATATCCATTAGTTCTTTCTTCATGAAGGGCCGTATCATTAGTAGAAGTTTATCTATGAAGGATGGTGCGTTGATGTAGTATATTCCTTTCAACTTTACTAACATAGCCTCCTGCGTATTGAAAATAGTTTAGCTTGTGACTTCTGATTATATTGGGGCTATATATAATAAAAAAAAGGTTGAATCAGGATAAAGATAAACTGAATCTAGTTTTACCTGCAGAAAATAGAGAGATTGTTGCATATTGTTTAAATCAACTTTGGCTAAATGACCCAAAGAAACGTCAGCCAAGTCAACTACAAACAAAAACCCAGGCCACGTTCCTTCGTCATATTGACAAATATCTATTATCATGAATAAAGCTCTGAAAAGGAAATCAGTAAAAAGTTATATGGACAGGCCGTAATTATTTGCAAAACATACTAATTAAAAAAAAAATATTTGAATTGAATTTTAAATATTACCTGATTGCTTCTTCATAATCAAATAACTTGGAATCTGCATTTAAAAGCCGGCTATAACTAATCTTGTATCCTTCCTTAGATCGTATAGGCAGAGGAAAAAAGAGTCTTGAAAATAAAATAAATATAATTTCTATTAAACTAGAACATTTATAAATTTCAATAAAGACCAAGTATTACGAACATTTAAATGAATATAATGGCCGAAATGTGTATCATAAAACATTTTAAGATAGATGAAAACCTTATATTAAGCTAGCACTTACACAATGTTTATGGTCTCTATTGTTTTCTCCACTTTACGGTTCTTCAAAAATTGAAACATAGACCTCAGTGTCAAGTTTAAGTCCAGGACCTCTTTCGTCAGCCCAGAACTGCGGTTGCAGGAATGATAAGCGAGGATCAAGTCTAACTCTGAAATATATTAAAATATCAAGATCACACTCTTAGTCTAATAATATAACTATATTTATAAATATTCATTTAAAATTCAGGCTTAAACATTGATCTTAGTACTAATCGTAGCATTATCATCGAAACACAAAAACCGTAATAAACTAATGAATTCTATCTAAATTATAATCATTTTAACTAACTTCCGCTTTAGGAAAGATAAACAAAGCATTGTGGCCTTCAAAAATTACATTGTTTACAATGTATGTACGGTTTCAGTATAATTATGTTTTATTGTTTGATATTGATATTAAACATAAAACAATAACAATGTAATAATTGATGCATTAAAAAAAATCAATAAAGTCATCGAATGATACAAAATTCCGGTAATTACCAGTTATGTATTTTTCCGGTAGATGCGGCTGTGTGCGGAGCCATTCACGTAATTTCTTTATGTCTTCAGGAATTATTCCAGTTGGTTTATTGTACTCTTCTTCTAAGGAAATTGACTTCATATTCTGTGGCGCCATCTATATAAAACCTGAGATTTAAGAATACTTGCGTAGTGTTTTGACATCTATTAAAATTTACTTTGTTTACTAGAATATCCTTTAATAAGTAACGTAATCAATACAAATTGTATTTTTTTCGTTTAGTTTTTTTATTTGCTATTAATATAATAATATCATGAACTTAAAAATATTCTACATAATTATGGACTACTTCAAACACAGATTAAAAACCGTTTGAGGCTTAACTTCATGTAGTACCGGCTATAAATATGGCCACTCGTGGGTGTCGGTGTCGTAAAAAGTGATCAAGGATCCTACAAAATTACACTACTATCATGATAGTAGCCATAGACATGTATACTACATCTATGACAGTAGCACAAATGGGTGGATTTGCCCAGCTTTGTAACAAACTCACATTGAAGACTTACGAGAAGCACTGGCCTAATGTTATTGTATTTCGCATTAGTAGGTAAGTATCAAAAATTAACTCAAAACTTCGCTATAACTAATAGAAATATCAGTAGATATCTCAATCGGACGACAAATTATACCTATTGTAAACTGGTTATAAAATCTAACACTTTATACCTCAGGTCAAAGTTTCTGTATCAGTAAGGAAGAGTTTCTGTTATCTGTTACTTTATGGTTACCTGTTAATACTTAGTTGCGTGTGGTCATGATATATCATGTCAGAATTTCCACGTGCATCACACACACATGCATTATGCACACATGCATCATGCACACATTTTATGACGGTAATATAGAGACGGATCGCATCTTGGGTCAAAACAAACAGCTATTAATGTCAGGTTATCAAAGATGGCTTTCGCTGGAGTCTAAAGTCCTTGACAACGTTCTTTAAAAGCACTAAAACACATACTAAAGACACGTTATATTAGACTGAACTGGCTTGAACTTAAACGAACCATAAGTCCTTGTTCGAGTTTATAAAATAAAATAAAACTGCCCCTTTAGATTGTGAAGTCTGCACTTGTCCACCTTTTTTTTTTTTTTTTTTTTTTTTTTTAACGTCAGGAATCCTCATGGATACACACCTCCATCAAGGGGATGATGGAGGTGGTTATGTGAGACTCCTACTCACTAAACCTGACGGTTGCCGCCGCCGTCATAATGGGACACCACGGGATCGCTTTCGCACTCACCGCGATGCCCCGACGTGATCCACGGAGAGGGCACCCCGCAACGAGGAGCACCCATCCCTTTTTCGCAGGCTTGATAGATCGTGGAGGGATCCCCTTCCCCCCACCCAAGCCTGCTGCCTCTGAAGGGGGCCGAGACCCCCTTCTAGCTGGACTCAGTCTCAGAATCGAGCCAGTTGGACAGACCGACTCGACCATTGACCGTGTCCAGCTCCGCCGCCGGTTATCTCCCCGAGAGGAGACCACCGGGCAGACCCCCTGGAAGAGCACACTCCCATAAGACCCAGTGATGCGCAGACAGCCTCACTGCAACACACTGGAGTCGAACGTGAGTCCGCTCACGTAGGGGGCCCAACGTCGAACCCGACAGGCCTTTACCGCCGGCCACGGTGATCAGCCGAGACCAGCAAGAAAAAGGCATAAGTCGGGAACCCACCACGCCCAGACCAACCATCACCAAGCGCAACCGTGGCGTCGCGCTCGGCAACGATTAATCCAGGCAACGTCTCGGACCGTCTCCCCACCAAGCACCCTCTCTAAAGTGCTTGGTGGAAAGAGGTCCAGACCCTAATCGCGGACCCCCCCACACAGCCGCGGAACCACTCCACAGTCCACTCTGCTATCAGAGAAGTACCAGGAGTAATTCCGCAGCCGACCCCGGCAAAGAGGGCCTGCGCCCTCCCACCCTCAACGCCCAGGCCAACTTTCCAACGTGATCAAACGATGGAAAGAGGCCCGAGTCCCCCCGCAGACAGACCACCCCGAAAGGCAGCCTGCCCGCCAGCCAGCCATGAACCGGGCGCAAACCCCCATGGCCGACCCCCACCGCGCCGAGTATTAGCCAACGGCTAATGCAAACCCGAAGGATCACATTAACCGTTGTTGCCCAGGGAGCACCGGCCCGTACCGCTTCCGATGCCACCGGACGAATCCGAGCAACAAGGGAAACAGACGGGCACACGAGGAGGTTCCCGGCGACGGCCCCCCTGCACTTGTCCACCTTATTTTTTACGGATTTAACTCTGGTATAATTAAATTTTTAATTAACTTTTTAAATTTAACCCGACCGAACGTTTCTAATGCTTTGCAGCAAACGAATTTGCGGTAAGACGAGATGGAGGACCTACATTTTTTATTTCAATTTGTAATACCGGTGAAATTCATACAAAATACATAGTCCATAGTAATGGAGACTAATAAAAACCGCCAGTTCCTGAAATACCTCGACGATTTGAAGGTAATTCATAATTTTCAAAATGGCTTTTCTCATGGTTGATCTGTTGGTGATCTCCTCACACATCTTAGGAAATAGGCATTGAACGCTCTATTTTTCCCAAGCCCCATAGCGTAACAAAAGCCCGGAGCTGAACATGTTGGATATTCCCAACAATTATGGCTATGCGGTTGCCAGCACTAGAGCTGCTCTATATAGCATTATTGTTTGAAAATATCTATAAACATGTATAGACATGTTAAGCTTATTTAACGGTCGGTGTCGGTTTATTTTCCATTCTATATTTATATAAACTTATATTGCATTATTTCAGTAGGCGGTGTTTCCAGTTAAAAAAGCGCTTAATTTTTCCTCAAAGGCCAGCGAAGGCCTGCGTACTCAAAGGTCTAATCTCCGGAGGGTCATCGAGGGCGGTGGACATTCTTTTCCCCCAGATGACTTGTATGCACTCCCTCAAACGCGATGTGATTCAATAAAACCTGACTTTGGTTGGTATTCACCGTATATTTTATAAATACCAAGACAGGTATAAAATATGGCACGGTCTAGAATACGATCACGATCGATCTAGTCGATCCAGATCACTTTGTTTATATGTATATAAAATAATACATACAGCGTCTGTAGTTCGTTATTTCATGACACCAGTATTATTTTATTAAATTATATTTTTTTTATTTTACATCCCAAAATATTCAATTTTCTTATTATCTTTATAATCTTCGTCTAATGTCACATGTCATCGAAACTTACATTATATCTTTGATCTTCGCTCCTCGCTACTTCCTAGCTTGTATTAGCATAATATTTAAAAACACCTAGTATATTAAAAAAAAATACACAAATCTTCGGGCATTGATCTTTCCTCATCAGCTTTAAATAGTATTTATTTATTTATTATTTCTTTCTTTCTTTATTACACAAAAACAAAATGATGTACAAAAGGCGGGCTTAATGTTACTTAGACCTCTACCAGCCAACCTTAGGATGTATAAGAGAGAATGTTGGTAGGCGTGCGAAAACAAAAAAAACAATAATAATAAAAACGACAGAAAAGCACAACAAAATTCTAAATAAATATATATATATATATATATATATATATATATATATATATATATATATATATATGTATTTTATTATTAATATATATATATATATATATATATATATATATATATATATATATATATATATATATATATATATATATATATATTAATAATAAAATACGGATAGACAACTAAAGCATAAAATTAATAAATTAATTAATGAATTTTATGCTTTAGTTGCACATGGTTAGTAGGTAGTTGTCCTTCATCAGCTTGTTTCCTGATACTTCATAATATTTTGAAATAAATATCAGCAATGGATTTAGAAAATCAATGTCCTTATTAATAAATTCTGATTAAACAAACGTCACTCATTTAATAATTATTGAATATAAATTATTTAACAGGTTAATTCACCAGTGGAAAAAATTAAGGTCTCTAAAACAATTTAGTAAAAGAAGGATTAGGACATTTAAGGAAATAGGTATTTTGATAAAACCCAATATCGTAAAGGTGGATACTTTATACGCTAAAAAATTGGAGGCCATTTACAAATGCTAAACCGGTAACTAAGATGTTACGCAGAGATAAATCGCTTTTATAAAAACACTACTATTACACTAAAATTTTGCTTTATTTGTAGCAAGAATTGTTTGGGATTTGAATTAATATAATATTCATTGTTTTTTTATTTATAAGGTCTTAGCTCCGATTTTATAATCTTAACATAACTTATACAATAAGTTATGTAACCAACATGTTTACTCTTTATTTTCAAATAATAAAAATTATTAAAGAAATAATAAAAATAGTAAAATCAGCTCTATTATTCAGTCTAATTTAATTAACAGAAAATAATATACTCACACAAAAATGTCTGTGAACAAATTATGATGTAAAAAACGACAGCCTCCTACCGACGCTTGCGTCCAAATGTATTTAAGTGTGATATTTTTAATGTTCTCTTACGTAATATAGTATAAACGTTCAAAACAAATCGGTATACTAAGCAATCTGCTCCCAAAATGTTATAATAGTTTCCATTACATACTATAGTTTTAGGTTCGTGGTTTTTCAGCTTATTTTTACTTGACTTGAATCAAGTGTAATTGTACTCCAAGTCTGTTGATTTCTTAAAAAATAAAAGTATATTTGTATAATTCTTAAAAAATAAAAGTATATTTATAATGCTCGATAAATAAGACACTTACAGCACTCCTATGTGTAATGAATAAGTACATACAATAATTGTCACTTGTCCAGTTCACGACACAGATCAGTCGTCAGGTTCTTACTCCAACAAGATTCCTAAAAATTAATAATTTTAATATCTCGTTCAATTCTGTTGCGTAGTCCACTTTAATAAATATTACGCAATCTGAAACTCTTACTGTAAAATGTCTGTTTGTTTGTCCTTCTGTCACGTCAAAACTAAGTAACGCAGCTATGTGTGTTTTGGTATAGAAATAATTAAAAAGCTAGAGATTGGCATAGATAATTTTTTGACGAATATCTAATTTCACCAAGAAAAGTTCTTATTGAATAACCGCTGCAGAAAGCGTTACGGGCGTTAAGGTAGGTAGGTAGGTAGGTACATAATTAGTGGTGTTCATTATACAGTACACGTAACTAAAACTCGTGCACGGAACTTAAAAATTTATATCTAGTTTTTCTGATTAGAATACATGTATAGGGTCAACCCTTGAATTCCCTTGAAACCCTTATGGCCGAATTACTTTTTTCACCATGAGATAAGAATTGGTGAATTGTTTTTGTGTATGGCTCAGAATTGGCGGGTGATATAGGTTGTATTTGGGTATTCCCTTCGCATGTGTATTCACAGATGCCTAACGTGTCATGGCCCAATGGGGCTCGGGTTCGATTCCCGGCAGAGACAGGCATTTATGTGATGAACATAGATGTCTGTGTTTCTGGGTTTGGTCGTTTATTAAATATAATCCCAGTATTTATATGTGTATTTCTATGTATTTGTATCGTTGTCTAACACCCTTAACACAAGCAAACAATTTGCTTAGGGGTTAGATCAATGTGTGTAATTTGTCCTGATATTATTATTATATTATTATGGTTGTAAGGATTAATGAATAGATGGTTTAGCAAAAATTCTTCTAGCTGCATTGCAGAAGACTTTTTCGGCAAAAGTAAGAAATGCGGGCCTGCTTTCCGAATATGCCAATATTTTAGGCAGTTCAGATTTGGCCAACATCCTGTAAATTGGGTCTCCAGGTCATGTGAAGCCACCGTATAGCGGGGATTTTCCAGGAGGATGTGCCAAAATGTCTCACTAATGTGTGGCTCACATTCGCATTACTTATTCATATTCCTATCTTTGATATAAAATCTGTATAAGTATTCCGCTATTCCACCGTGTCCCGTGAAAACTTCTTTATATCAGAATGTTTTAGTTATGGCCCAGTGGTGAAAGCTGTTTTTTATATTCTACCTCTAAGGTTTGATGTATTGTGATGATATTATTAATCTATACATATAAAAAAATGGTCACTAATGAATTTCTGTGCATGGAAAATATTAAAAAAATCATGCACAGCAAGAGAACACAAAACAATGGTTTTTCATTTTCTCTGTTTGTCTGTATGTATGTATGTTTGTGCACGCTAATCTCAGAAACGGCTGCACCAATTTGGATGCAGTTTGCAGTTGCAGCAGTTGGAGGAATATATTGTAACAGTTTTCACTTAACATTTAGTGTTTATTTTATTTAAATCAGTTGAGAAATAAAAAAGTTATGTCAATTTATATGAATCACATAACAGGTAGGTACGAAGCAAATCTTGTTCTATGGATGTAATAAACCTGTGGAGGAGTAGTTGCTATACATTGAAAATGTAACAATATAAATAACCAGGATGTGAAGGGATAACTAACAGAATACATTTTGAACATTTAAAAATAAGATCTGTTCATCTGTTTGTCTTTTAGTTGTGCACGCAACACGTAAATAATGTATAGCCAATTTATATAACTTTTATCTATAAAAATTGAGTGTCACTCTGAATAACATTTAGTTTTTCACTTTTATTGCACACTTTTCACTCTATCAAAAGATATTTGTATTTAAAGTGTTCAAGAAAGGTATCTAATACAAAAAACTTTAACTGATCGCTGCGTATATAGAAAATATTTTGAAAATTCATAATTGGACTTTATATAAGCAAGAGAACCCAAAACAATGGTTTTTCTTTTTGTATGTTCGTCTGTATGTCTGTATATATCTGTATGTTTGTGCACGATAATCTCAGAAACGTATTAAACTGATAATTTAGATGCAGTTTTCGGGAATATGTTATAATGGGCTTCACTTAACATTTTGTTTTTTTTTAACAATCTGGTAACAAATAAAGAGGTAATAATCACATTTTTTTCGTACCATTGATACTTACCAGCGACTAAATATAAAAAATATATATACATATATATACTAAAAATACTATACTAATAATAGGTATGCAAAAGCTAATTAATTGAGTTCGATGAAACTTTGAAGGTTTATAGTTCTTACATCCATTGGTATGTACAAAAGGTAGGAACGTTTTATCGAAATCGAAATCTACGAGTACGAAGTCGAAGGCACAGCTGGTAATTAAATAAATCAATATATTTGAGATTTTAAAATAATTATATACGTTTTTCTAAATTTATAAGGACAGTCATTATACATAAATATATCTAATATGGGATATATATGACGACTTTTATTATAATTACCGGTAATAGCGGCAATGGCGTGTAAAGAATTTACCTAAAGAAGCAATTCATTCACTTATTATATATAATAACCGAATCAATTGCTTATTTATGTAAATGTGTAGCTTGTTTTTGTTTGTATATCTAAAGAATAAATATTTTAAAATGCAAGATATTTATTTAATAGTTTAGAGCAAGATCTTTTACAATTTTCTACAAGCGTGCGAGTAAAGTTTACTTTAATTTAAAAATTATTTTTAAATAAAAAAAAACATAAAACATTCATAAGATCTAGCCAAATTCCAACCAGCGACCTCTGTAGGTAACTGCCTGCCCTCGTAAGAAGGTAGTAGGTAGGTTTCTTGTTTATGATTTTACAAAAAAACCGGCCAAGTGCGAGTCGGACTCGCGCACGAAGGGTTCCGTACTATTATTATCTATTTAAAAAAATAATTATCATTTTGTTTTAGTGTTTTATTGCGGCAGCAGAAATACATCATCTGTGAAGATTTCAACTATCTAGCTATAAAAGTTCATGACATATAGACAAACAAAAAAAAATCACGTTTGTTGTATGGGAGCCCCCTTAAATAATTATATTATTCTAGTTTTTAGTATTTGTTGTTATAGCGGCAACAGAAATACATCATCTGTGAAAATTTCAACTCTCTAGCTATAACGGTTCATGAGATACAGCCTCGTGACAGACAGACGGACGGACGGACGGACGGACGGACATCGGAGTCTTAGTAATAGGGTTCCGTTTTTTACCCTTTGGGTACGGAACCCTAAAAAGAACATGTACTTGAGTGTACGCATATATAATAAGGTTCCACAAGATATTTTAGAACTTCCTTCTCTTAGTTTTAAATCTAAAATTAAAAGTATATTATTAAATAAAACTTATTACGACATTCAAGAATTTTTGGTTGATCGAAATGTGTGGAACTTGGGTCATTTGCAGGGTTGATATTATAATGTATAAGTCAAAAATTGTTAAATTTCATTTTAAAAGAGAAATCGTTGAGTTTCTGGCCAGCTCTTCTCAACAGAGCAGCATTCCGAGCTGGTGTAGCTTAATCATGGACTGATTATGCTGACAAATAATAATCATTGACAATTCAAAAGTGCTTGTAAATGCCTACTAGAATAGAGATATTTGAATTTGAATTATGATTCTATTTGGATTATTTATTGTTATTTTATAGCCATAATAAAAGGAACGCAGACTATAAATATATAGACAGACACCATTATAAATTGCTTACGATAATACAAACGATATTGCCGTTTGTTTCTTAAAGTATTTTTAAGAAGGCTTTTTTGAAAGTATTTTTTTTTCATTAAAAATATATCATATTCGTTGTTTAAGAAGTAAGGCTTAATTTTAAATTGTATTAAAATATATGACTTTATGTGTTGATATGAATATAAAACAGAACAAGGGAAAATGGCTTATATTACAAGTCATAATAATAAGAATAAGAATATATGTGAAGTAATATGTAATATTAAAAGAATATTGTGTATAGATGGTATTCTTGATATTACTCCAACCGACTTAAGTGAAATTAATTTTATTGGAAAATAAAGATTAGAATAAGAATAGATTCTTAAGCTCATTTTATATAACACATTTTATATGACAGTATTTTAGATTTATGTTTTATTTTACGATAAAACCTTTGGCCTTACCTCCATCATAATTTGCGTTTATTATTTTCTCGAATATAAAAAAAAAATTATACCCACTTTTAATTGTCTGTTTTATTAGATTATAAATTATCTCGAGTCCCTTTTTCTCCTTTTCCTTATCATTCGAAATGTTGTAGTCAATATTGCGTCGGTTGTTCGTCTTTTTTAGATCAAACGGATTCATATTAAATTTGAATAGCAGTCACAAGTTTATTTCTTTATTTGTTAACGTTTTAGCTAGAGAGTCCTCTACGTTGACAATAAGGTGCTTAAATAGTGACGTCATCTACAAAATACGCAAGGAAAACTCTGAGAGATGACACGCAAATTTAGGGACATTAGAAAGTGGTAAAGTAACCGCACAATCTCTCTAAAACGTCATAGAAATATAGCTTGGAAAACAGCAGTTCGTGCCACATACGATTGAGATGCCAAAACTCCCTGACTATATGGACAGGGCGCTGACAACGCGTTTGCTGATTTTATATAGAATTTTGGCCCTGGCTATTTGCCCTTAGAGAATGAGGATATATGTTGTATTTCCTTATAAAAACTGAAACCCAGGATTGATAGGTTCAAACTAAGACCGCAGTCTTTTGCTGACTGGTGCCACAGAGCTCTAGCTCAAATCACAGATATAACCTTAGCTTAAGTTCCACTCATTGAATTCCGCGTGAGCCATAGCCGACATGAGTCTGTACGACATCTCTGTGTTTTTCCCAAAATACTTGCATAGGCATACGCATCTATGGTCATTTTGGTTCGTCTATTCTATTCTCGTTCCCATCACTGTTGTTTATCTCTTCTTCGTTTACTTGTTATCAATATTTCATATTTCACCTCTTTATCTAACAAATCTTCTTTCAATATACCTACTGAAAGAACCCTATAAATTTTTAATGTTCATATTTTAGGTCCATACATTTGAAATAAGCGTTTTGTACTGACCACTTTAATCACAAAATTCTCCTCTTTGGTAAGGAATTCCAAATTAATTTTTTAACAGCTATTTGCACATTAATTTTTGTTTCGTTGACCGTCATTCATTTGTTTTTTTTCTTGTGTTTTTTATTATTTGAGTTACTCGGTTTACTAAATGGAAAAGTTAAAATATCGCATTATTTAGGAGTACGAGTTCCACCGTGGCACCAATGATGCAGAAACGATTCGAAGAGTTAACGATATGTATGACGGTCGTGTTGCAAAACAAAACACAATTTGTTTTTGATTCCAACGTTTTCTTGGTCCAACAGATTGCCAAATTTGGATAACTTCTTGCAAGGGAAATAAATCAACTCCAAAGGGGCAGTCCAAATCGCCTTCAAAGATTCTATTCATTCCCGTCCGACTGGTTGTTTGGTAAAAGGATCATATCTATAAGATGACAAAAGTGCATAGAAAACAAAAGTTCATTCATGTTATAATGGCTAATTAATTAAATACATTATGTTCAAAAATATTTTACTTTTAGAACCTCCGATACAAAATGCCAATTTCATTTGTAAAGACCTAATATTTACAATTTAAATTAAGCTCTATGTTATGAACTAAATAGAAACTAAATTGGTTCAGTAATCATCTCTGATTACTGAACCAATTTAGTTCATATGTGATGTCGGTGATATATTCTTGAGGAATGATCAACCAAAAATGATTATCAATGGTTTGCATTGCGTTAATCTGGAGCGTTCGTTGTTCTCATTAGTCGAGCAGTCGGCTCGATTATATATACTCGTATATCATACTATATGGAAGTTAATAAAATTCACTTTCACCAATTAAAATTTCGACTTCACTCGCTTGAATATCATTCAGAATGGCTGTCAACCTAGTTCCTTAATACAGATCAATTCTTAATTTACAATTTTATCCATAATTAATGTAAATAGTACATAATATTATTTATCAAGTTTTCTCGCAAACGGGTTTTATGTCTCCGCAAAAATCAGTTACTCAATGGGACGTTATCAAAAGTAAATTTCGCCAGAAATACTGACAAACAATCACCTCGTCCAAGTATCAGTTCACGACGGAAAATAACTATTAAAAATTAAATAAATATATACTTTAGGTAGGTAATCAAATACGATAATTAGTGGACTCAGTAAGTGCATAAAATAATTTAATGATTATGATTTATGATTTGAATAATTGTCACAGTTTTGTATTTATATAGCAATGCTCTCACTCCATTATATCTCACTCCATTTATATACTTTGAAAAGCGATTTCTTTTTAAAATTTTATTTTGATTGAAACCTTGATTCAAAAAATACAGATTATTTGCTTATTATTAATTATTAATTACCTTTTATGTATTCGGTAATCGGAATTGTATTATAATTTAAACTTTAAAGAAATAAAATCCTAAAATTTTATTTCTTTGTTAAATAAAAGAAATAAGTAAGAATAGCATAATAAATCTAGATATTAAAAAATATTATTAGAAAGACATATACAATTGAAACTACAATTTTCTCAACTAACCTTATGTATATTATGGATTAACAAAAATAAAAAAAAACATTCCCCGTTTATACAAAATTAAATATAACCGGCCATAAAACCGTTGTCACTGACATAATTGGAAGCTGTGATACCGCTCGCTTTATCACTTGCCAGGAACAATACCAAATGTGCTATCTCCCGCGGCTCAGATACTCTTTCAAGAACAGTCATTTTTTTGACGTCGTCCCAATTCAGGTCCATCTTAGCGTTTTCGATAAAATCAGTTCGCACCGGTCCCGGACTTATAACATTTACTCTAACGCCCTTGCGGCCCAGCTCTAATGCGGCACAAGTAGAAAAATGATTCAATCCAGCTTTAGTGATATGATAACTTATAAAAGTCGGAATCATAGGCGATATTGTGCCTGCAATACTTGAGATATTGATAATATTTCCTCTAGTATTTATCAAATGTGGTGCTGCTAACTTCGTTAAATAAATAACAGCTCGTAAGTTAATGTTCATGAGGGAATCGAAGGATTTCATAATGTCCCCTTCGAGAATGCTGCCGAATACATTTCCGGTGCCAGCATTGTTGACCAAAACATCCAGTTGTCCAAATTCTTGTATAGTCTGGTCGATGATGCGATGGGCATCGTCGTCATTGGTTATGTCAGCTCGCATCACGAGCGGGTTGTGGCAGCGTGCAGCCACGGTTGCCAGTTTGATCTCGTTGCGTCCCACCATCACCACCCTTGCTCCTTCAGCGCTGAACAGCTCCGCTACCGCCGCACCGATACCAGAGCTGGCACCTGTCACTATTACTACTTTATTCTTAAAAGTCATCTCACCGTCTGTCGGACACAGAGATGAAAACAATACTGACGATACTTGTTTGAATGTACTTATTTTATTTATAATTTATGTGGAATTGATTTGTTAAAGTATTTGTTTTTTAATATGTGAAATATGATTGCAGATATATCTTGGAATGGCTTAATATTTGTTAGAAGGGTTTCACCCGGATTAATGAAACATATTGAAAAATATCTACTATTTGAAATATTTTACAATTTTTAATATCTTCAACAGATGGAGAGAGCGAAATCAAAAAACCTTTAATTTTAAATGAGGTAAATTTTTTGTTGTACTTATTATCATTCCATAAATACAACTCTGTGGCAGATGAACAGATACACGGTCAAATATCGAAACCTTAGTTATGAATTTTAAATTAATTTAAACCCGCGACCTCTGAGAAAATTTACTATATGGCATCTCGATTGCTTGCTCTCTTGATTTTAAATAATTAATTAATTTACCGAGACAGGTAGCGATACGGTAGGTCAATTGGTAGAGCGACTCGACGGTTTTCCATAGGTGGCGGGTTCTAATCCCTGCCCGCAACGGTTTATTTTCATTCTAATTTCAAAAATTAAAATAAGCTCAATATGACTTTCTTTACTTGTTTAAAGTTATTTTCAAAGCTTAGTTTTATTTTGTTTTCCCCCTTTTACAAAATCATAAAATGATATAATACCAAATTTTTTCCCATTTTTTAAATAAACTCTTATTATTGCTATTCAAAAGGAAATTTACAGTTTTTTAAATTCCGGTCTCGAAATAAAAATTCCATTCTCTGTACATTTTTGTTTAATTTTTAGTTTTGTACAATGATGGCCTTAGCAACCGGCAACCATAAACCTCTTCCAGAACGCTGTACCAAGTTTTCCAAAAACAGGTTTGTAGAGACAAAGAAAGTATATTTTTAATTTTTCTTATAAATTAAAATTGCTCGTAAATATAAATAATAGTATCTTTAGCATTAAGCATAATATTGACATTAAAGTAACAATTCGAGTACATATTACTATTGATGACTATTTATTTTTAAGACGCTTATACCAATAATATTTATTATAAATATGACTTATGTAAATTATATTACGTATATTTGTTTTTTTTCAATCTATAGGTACATATAATAAAACTGTCACTGATGGACTTCTGTATATAAAAATATTTAAAAAAAACATAGTGGGGGCCTTTATAATAGCAAGAGAACCCAAAACAATGGTTTTTTATTTTGTCTGTTGGTCTGTATGTTTGTACACGCTAATCTCAAAAACGAATCAACCAATTTGGATGTAGTTTTCAGGAATATATTGTAATAGTCTTCACTTAAACTTTAGTTTTTCCGTTAATTTCGTTAAGAAATTAAAATGTTATGCCATCACGTAAAATGTACCATGCAAAAATTTTCTTCTAAAGGTACATGTAATAAATCTGTAGAGAAGTACATTGAAAAAAAAATATATAGCCAGGATGTAAACGGATAATTAACAAAATCCATTTCTAACATTTTGGTTTTTTTTGTCTGTTTATTTGTTTCTAACGAAAACAATATATAGCCAATATAAATAACTTTTATACATAAAAATTGATCGTCACTCTGAATAACATTTACTTTTTCACTTTCATTGCACACTCTTCGCTCTATCAAAAGATATATGTATTTAAAGTGTTCCAGAAATTTATCTATATACATATAATAAAACTGTTACTGAGCGCCGTGTCATGTTTATGGAAAAAATTTCAAAAAGTCCTTTATATTTATTTCTTTTGTCTGTTCGTCTGTATGTTTGAATACTGAGGTACGGAAAGAAAAAATCGCCCTATTAGTCTCAGAGTTCGAGAGTCTCAGGGTCAGTCCCCCTCCCAGTCTCAGAATTTGCATTTTTTCAATATATTAATAATAAATTGCATCAACGAAATATGGCTAACACGTTTTAAAACAATTTTGTATATTATTATTAATTGTTTTACTTTTTTTTAATAAATATTAATCAAAAAGAAAAATAGCCTGGTAATGTCTAATGGGTTTTCGTTCCAAATTCATACAAGCTCGTATATTGCACTGTAGTTATGACCAATATCACCAGCGTTGCGTAATAATGCACTCGTTTATAGAGTTTTTATTTATGACAGTCGTTATTTCCGTCCAATACCTATCCGGTTTGTCTGGTCTCTGCAAACCTTTATATTATAGTGATAGTTCCAGTAAAATTCTAGAGCACATTAAATGGGATGTGGTTCGTAATAAAATCACTGTTTGGAAATTATCATCAATAATGTTTGGACTATTTGTAAAGTTTTTCCTGATATCCATATTGCTATGTATTTATTTAAAAAGTTTCATTCGAAAATCATATCTCATTTGTAAATTATTTAGTCGTATTTGTCAAATAGTAGACTTCTAAAAAAAAATATATGGCGGTGTGATCGACTTGATAACCGTATTTATATAATTCTATTCAGGCCGAGGCGCAAATAATTTGCAAAAATAATATATAATAAAAAAAAAGTAAACAATTAATTAAAAAAATAACAGTGTCTTCGATCCTCTCGTCGTCTTCGCCTTCGTCCCATTTCCCAGAAACTTCCCAGAGATCGCCAGTTTTAGTCCCTGCCTGTTAACTTTTTATTTTTAACCCCCGACAGAAAAAAACGGGTGTTTCAAATTTTGACCTATGCATCTGTGTATCGTAGCAGCCAAACGAGTAGACGGTCTAGTCATTGTCTCAGTTTCGAATTGCAAAGACGACCGAGCTGAGTTTGTTTGCAGGAGTTGAGAGATGGGAGATCTTAATTTATACCAAACAAAATTGATAAAGTCAGTTCTAATACTTCTTTGTTAAAGTCCAAATTACAATTTTGACTTTTTACATTCGGAATCTTCATAAATTTAGTTTTAAGAGTATTTAAGATCAAATTATTAATTTCGAACCAATTTTTACTTTGTCATAATTAGTAATATTTAAAAATGACATATCATTAATATAAAGTGTCAAAAAAAAGGGGCAAAGAATGGATTCTGGTGAAAGACACAGTTTTAGTTGAAAACCAGCCGATTTAGAATTATTTACATCCACCGTGTGGACTCTTTGATTCAAGTAAGAGGCAGAAAGATCAAGCGCAGTACGCATACCATATTGGTTAAGTTTGCATCGTAACGTTTGATGATCTACGCAATTAAATTGCATTCTGTGACTTCTACGCATGGTAGAATTGTATACCCACATCAGTTATGAATTTACCTATGGTAAAACCATATTGTCCAAACTTTGGACTTTTTTTTTTAATAACTTAAATGAAAATATTTTAAAAAGTAATGAAAATGAAACAATATACATATAGTTTATGCATATTCGATGAAACTTGGCTTACGTAGTTTATTGTTTACTTATTATTTAAGTCATATTTACCACCTAACATTATAAGAGGAAACATTACAGTTAATCGAATATTGCTAAAAGCATCACAACTGCTTTCTTTAGAATCAGCAACCTTAAAAATGAGTAACTCATTATTTCGCTCCTGAACCCGTTTTTAGTAAAAAATCTATTTAAGTTTATAAAAAAAACATAACAGACGAGTTTTTATGGAAAAATTTAAATTCTCACCAGACTTAAGTAATTTAAATACATTTCAACGTAGTTATTATCTATATTATACATATTTATACATTTGTTATGTTATTTAAATAGTAGTATAATAATAATAATAAGAATAATTTAAATAAATTTACAATGTTGTTATATTTGTTAGCAGTTTCGAAAAGAATTTATATTCATATGTTTTATTACACATACCTATTTTAAGAAATGAAAAAATGCTTACTTGAAACTTGACTATTATCATCTTTAACAAGATCAATCAATAGATAAGATGTTAAAACGAACTTTTGAGATTGTAAACTAATTAAGGAAAAAATCACAAATACAGTGATTAAGAACGTATTTAAGATACGTAAAATAAACTATTAATCCATGCAGTTCTGTTTTTATAATGATTACTAGCTTACATTAAATTTTTAATTACTCGTATGGATAAAAACTCCAACCAAACAAACAAAGAAAATATAAGCATTGTATGTTAAACAGATAAAATTTAACCAACCACCTAAAAACGGCGAAAATATAGTTTATAGAATTCGACCGCCATTAAATGTTATGTAGGTTTTCAAATGGTATTTATTTTAAGGTGTAAGTATAAAAAATAAATCTTTTATAAAAATATAAAAAAAATATTTAAATTTTTAGTTTGACTAATTGTTACTGCTGTCATACATTCGCAATGAAAAACGAAACTTTTCGACCATATTATGCATATGAAAAACTTTTTATTCCGCTAAAATACGACATATTAAAAAACTAATTACTGGTATTCTTAGTAAATATTATTTTACAAAGAATATAACATATATAGACATGAGTATAGGATATATATATTGGTTTTGGTTGGTTTGGAACCAACACACATTGTTTCATATCTATAAACATGCTACTTAATTCAAGCTTATTTTAGTAACATATAATTAAAAATTAACAACACCAGCAGGATTTGATACTGCGTCATTCGGAATACAGTCTATACAATTTTTAGTTCAGGCATCATTATGTATTGTGCTATTACAGATCAAAATCAGCTGGTTAATATTTTACAAAATGTACAAATTAATTTTAATACAAACCACTATTAACAGCTTAAAAAAATTAAAAAACTTATTCTATTTTAGAATATTATAAAGAAATAAGATTTTCTTAAAAATATATAAGAGACTTATATTACTACTTATTAGGTATATATTATCTCATCAGTTGCATTAAGTATTAAGATACTTACGATACCATGGAGTAACAAATAAACAAATATATTTTATTTCCATTAGTCTATATCAAGCTTTTTAAATGAACCTTCTACTCCTCCGAAAATATCTGATATACTTTTGGGTTTCCCGGGTCGAAGATTCTCAGTCACTCTTTTGTATTTATCTTCCTCAAAATAGAGTTCATATTCTCGTAACTTATTTAGCACATCATCTTAAAAAAGTAAAATTTATAAATATTCTTCTATTCTATCTGAAATATTAATCTCGGTCTGGTGCGGTTGTTTTTAATTAAAAATTTTACTGACCTTTACATTCATGAGCTGATTTGTAACAACCACCCGCTTCTTTAGGAAGTGCCTCTATAGGAATAAAATTTTGCAATTTAATAGATCCAGGTGTATGGATGTGTAGCATGTCCATCAGTTCCTTCTTCAAAAAGGGCCGCATCATTAGTAAAAGTTTGTCTATAAAAGATGGTGCGTTGATAAAGTGCATACCTTTCAACTTTACCAACATTGCCTCCTGCAAATATAAAATAGTAATTACGAGAAATAGAATTTAGCTGTTAATACCTTCTGAACCCCAATTACGAACAAGTACTGCAAACAAAAAAATATACATCAAACAAAACGTAGATAGTCAAAAGCGTAGGAACGGTGCGAAGAACTTCATGCGTATTTTCTGAACATTTTATTGTGGTAATATATATTGAGTTAACAATATTATTTATTAATTTTAAACCAAGTTCATGCTTCTATAAGTTATAAGTGAAATGCTAAAATTTGACTACCGATGGTCAAACATATTGTTATAAAGAAATAAATTTAAGGATAAACCTAACCTTTGTATGAGAATAAATACTGAAATTAAAAACCTTTCGGGGCACGACTCTCGATCTACTGAGCAAATTTGGGAAGAGCGTCATTCGTTTTTGTTATGCTTTTGTAAAACCCAATTAGGTGCCCTGAGTTTTTATATTTTTTGGAAGGAATGTTATTAATCTTAAAATATTATTATCGATATTTTTATTACCTGAAGAAAATAGAGCACATGCTGCAAATTCTGCAAATCAATTTTGGCTAAGTGACCTAAGGACATGCCCTCGAAGTCAACAACAAACATGAAACCTGGCCATGTCCCTTCTTCGTATTGATACACGTCTATCACCATGAACAAAGCTCTGTGGAAATAAACTTAGTTGCAGACAGGAAAAAACTTTGGTAATTTAGGTGTATATATATATTCCAAAGACTTAATAACTTTTACCGATACTATTTAAAGACAAAGTGGCTTATTATAAAAATTAACTTACTTAACTGCTTCGCTAAAAAAAAATATCTTTGGATCGATATTTAAAAAACGGGTATACGTAATCTTATATCCTTCATTAGTTCTTAATGGTAGAGGAGTTAGAAGTCTGCAAAAGAATTTGAAAAAAATAACTAAAATACGTTAAGCATTACCAAAATTTACCAAAAATATTGTGTTTGGTAATAGAACTTACAAATTCTTCAATGTTTCCACACTGGGCTCCACTTTACGGTCTTTGAAACAGGGGAACAGAGACCTTAATGTAAAGTTTAAATCCAGGACCTGCTTCGTCAACCCTGAGCTACAGTCACAGGAATGAAACGCGAGGATCAGGTCTAAGTCTAGAATGGATTTACATTTCAATATTAAATCTTATATGACATTGTACCTTAATAACCTTGACTCGTAGTTTAATGATTGTTCAACGTGACAGATATACTAATTATGCATCATCATCGTAATTGAATACTGTAATAGATATATGCAATGATTTGCAAACGTAACCTTGTTAAATGTTAGGTTATTTTGATAACTAAATTGCCGTAATTTTATTTAGCTTCCGGGTTTATGTGTTACGATCGTTGCGGCCTTCAAAAGTTTTATATGTGTAACGTCTATTTAAAAAGATTTAAGTCACATTATATTTATATTTATTTTACTTAAACTGTATTAATAATGAATTACATGTTTGAAGATATTTTCAAACTTTAATTTCGGTAGTGGCATCTTTTCAATGTTTATCTATACTGCAAAGTTAAAAACATTGGTTAGAATTTTCGAAAGAAACCTAATAGATGTCACCACCGTCCCGATAAAGACGATCACATATAGAATGCTTAATTCACCGAGGCGGATAGCGATACGGTATCTTAGTTGGTAGAGCGACGGGTTTCCCGGAGATTGCGGGTTCGAATCGGGTTTATTTTTCATTCTATATTTATATAAATTTGTATTAAGTTTCTCAATTTGTCTATGCTTATTGTGATATTAATTCTGGTCGTACAGTACGGTGTTTTAAATTCGATTTTGATAATTCTTCCCACATATCTAACATATAAGGATTAAGATGTGACATTTTTTATAATTAGTATCTTGTCTTTGACTTGGCGGACACACTACAGAATTATTAAACAAGTTTATCACAATTAATAGATTATATGTTGACCTTCTACTCCTCCAAATATATTGAACAAATGACCTTATTGATTTATTAAAGTAATTATGACAATTATAGACGGAGGTACTTGCAAGGAGTTGCCTTTCATTCGCTACAATATTTCTAAGTGGCATAAAGCACAAAATTTGCTATTTGATTTGTTATTTAAAAAGAAAAAAAATAATGCTAAAAATGTTATATCAGATTAATAATTATATATTTTTTATATACTTGCAAGATAATTATGAAAACGATTTTGATGTGCTTTTAGATGATAAAAATGTTTTTTTTTTTTTTTTTCAAAATACATTATTATTCATTAACTAATAAATTGACTTATTCATAGTTTGCACTTTACTAGTAATTTATTATATATATGATATTAGCATTACCTACACAGTCAGGAAAGTGATAAATAAATTCTCAAATATTTATAATACTTTATATAATATGCTAATACAAAAATATGCTTCAATGTCGTATCCTGGCTCAGTTTTAACTTTACCAGGTTATTACGAAATAAATACTTTGAAGGTAGAGATTTCCGTAAAATAATATTGAGTTAACAATGTTGAGCAAAATATCTGTTAATTCAATTTAATTATATACCTTGTGCAAATAACATATATTAATTAGAGTTTGTATTATAATTATTGAATGATCACTCATTTTTTTGTAATGTGTATGGTGTTAGAAATAAGTTAATACCAGTTATGTGTTTCTCTGGTAGATGCGGCTGTGAGAGGAGCCATTCACGTAATTTCTTAATATCTTCAGGTTTAATCCCCGTCTTCTTCTTATACTCCTCCTCTAAGGTAATAGGTTTGATTTTCTGTGATGACATTATTAAAACTGAAAATAAAAAATACATACTTGGTTCAATTTATTTGTTTACAATATATGATTAGCGTAGGTACTGTATTAGATGTTTGTATTTCTGAGTTTGGTCATTTATTAAATATATTCTCAGTATTTATAATATGTATTTCTATTTGTATCGTTGTCTAACACCCTTAACACAAGCAAATAATTTGCTTACTTAGGGATTAGATCAATGCGTGTAATTTGTCCTGTGATATTATTATTATAATTATTATTATTATACTGGTTAATAAACAGTATGAGATATATTATAAATACATTTTATGATTTTAGTAGATACAATAAATAAGGGGCTCAAAAAATATTTCGTATCATTAGTAAAAGCCTACGCAAAAAATACATTTATTATAGAAATATTTCAAGTATAGGCTTAAATTATTTTTATTATTTATACGATCATGATTCATGATTCTATGACTTCTTTACTAGTACGTATGTTTCTGTCTCTTCGTTAAAGTATTGATTTAAACATTTAGAACATATATTTACATTAATTTAATAAAGTTAGTAAATGTAACAAAATAATAATAGGTAGGTAAGTTACAAAGAGCTACCTCATATGACACACAGAAATTACATAATATTGTGTGTTGTAATCTGTGAATTGTGTTTTTCGAAATTTAAAAGTATATTTTAAAAACTCGTTTCACTTCACATTTTTTGGCCTAATAACCTTTACCTTTAAAGTTTGAATTTAGAATGATTTATTCATTATATTAATTATATTTAAATATGTAATCAATATGAAGTAAGTAAAACGACTTGTATTATAATTACCTGTGATAGTGGTAATTACTTAACACTTAATAACAAGATATAAACAGGCAATTCATTTAGCTAATGTAAAGAAAAACGTTTTTAATACAAACTAGCATTTTATTTTTAATAGAGGATTATTAATTGTCAATTTAGAGTCGGTACTTTTAGAATTATTCAAACATAAAAAAAAATAAAAATATGGAATTAATATTTATAAGGGCTAGGCAGACCTCTACCTGCAACCTCTGTAACTGCCTGTACAGAGGTTGAGCCCTCATAAAAGAGTAGTCAAGTACTGTCGGTTCCCTGTATGTTATGATTTGACAATATTTTAATTATTACTTATTATTATTTTAAATAAAAGAAACACAGTCTACATTCAAAACATATCATTTAGACTAAGCATTAATAGATCAGTTAGTTATGAGAAGTTTTTATTTTATAAGATATTTAATGAATCATCACGTTATATGTTTATTACGTTACGTAAAATTTATAATTTATCTTCAGATAGATTATATTTATTATATGGGAAGATAAATTACTTTGTTATAAATATTTAAACATAAATGCTAAAAGAAATAACATTACTTTTATTTTTAACGACCACCTTGAATATAAAAATATAATTACTGAAAAAGTTAGCTAAGTTATTTTGGTTAGTTAGTTAGTTCAGTTATCAAATAGGGTCATTTCGCCTGTTTGCGTCCATCGCCAGTTTGCGTCCATTCGACGGCTATCCTTTCATAAAATACTCGAAAATAAGTTCATGAACTTTCTAACAAAACCAAATGTAATTTCTACCAATACCTTAATATATAGGCGACACACTGTCATAAACAAAATTTCCTTGAGCGCAATCCTTCCCTTTAAAAAAAAATAATTTATCTGAGCCACGGGACAAAAGACTGCGAATGTCTTAAATGTTAGTAAAAAAATAGTGAGCAGCAACACCGCTCACGGTTAGTTTTACATTGTTTTATATGAAGTTAAGGATACATAGATGTTTCTAGGCCTTAATAATAAAGAAAAGAAAAACATAATTATGAATTTAATTAAGTTTTTTAATTGTTGACAGTTAAAATAAGGTGGACGCAAACTAGTACATACAAATTTTAAAAATTCCACTTTGCGTCCGCAGTGGACGCGAATTTTATGACCTATTATTTAGGACAGACCAGATTGCGTCCACCTTTGTTTTCTTGTTATCTATTTATAAAAGTAATTAAAAATGTATAGCTTATTTAAATTTAATAAAATTGTATATACCTACGATCAATAATATCTTAATGTAATTATAATAAAAAAAATTAACGTAATTTATTGACGGCTCCTGATTGAACAAATTTGAAATTCTGAAATCACAGTGTATCAAGGTGCAACTCTGAAACTCATGACATGAATAAAAATGATTTTGCCTATACATCTTTTTGGCAGTTACCTGTAGCTTAGTTCAATAGTGTCTTCAGATGAAGTTCTTATTTTACCACTAGAAGATATGGCAACTCATACTACACCAAGTCTTGAGAAAACTAAGCAACAAATATCAAAACCACCTCCGACTGCTTTTATTCAAATGCTAAATAGCATCAACTGTATCACCATCTATTTCACCTATAGAAAAAAGTTTACAATCATCTTCATTATTTATTCAAGGCATTTCACATTCAGAAACCTTTGATCCATTTAAATCCCACCTTATGTTGGCTGAAATTTTTAGCATAGCAAGAAAATTTAATCAAAGAACTCCAGCGGCCATATCTTCGTCTGCATCGAGAAAGTATTATGAACATAAAGAGCAGATGGAGAAAAAAAACAAAGCAGTAAGAAAAAGAAATTAAGAACGAATAGAGAAAAAAAACTTCAAGGAACTGCTCCAAAACGTTGGAAAAAGACACTTCCTGTTAAAGTCACAGTAGATACTGATACTCTGAAAAGAAAATTTACCAGCCGTGGATAGTACAAAGTGCGCTGAATGTAATGACATACTTATATCAGATGTAGATGAAGACGGCGAAGAAAACATTGGCTGTGACAAATATATAAGATGATATATTTGTTATTAAAAATATTTTAAAATTAAATTAGTTAAATATTTAGAAATAAAACAATAAATTGTTAAAATCTAATCTTTCTGAATAATAATTAATAAAAATCACCCCTACATTCTATATATAAGTTGGTGGACGCAAACTGGACATGAGTGGACGCAATTTAGATTTTATGGACGCAAACTGGCTAAATCGCCCAAATCTGATATTTATCACTTTTATATTTAAATGGTTATATCTTTCCACCAAAACTTTAAATGAATATAAAAAAGACTATATTATTAACACTGTACATAAGTTTTTTTACAAAACTAGTGCTAAATCATTTTTATTTTCTCTTTCAAAGTCAGCAACTCCACTAAATGGACGCAAACAGGCGAAATGACCCTATATCAATGTCAAAAAAATATTGAGAAAACATACGGAACTAATTACATAGACTAGTATCACTACTAGTTTAAGATTTCTAAATACAAGTTACAAAAATCAGATCAAACAGACAATTTTAATATTTTGTAATATGACATAGAAATTCTACAGAACTTTTAGTAGTAAAAAAATTTTTTTTTCCTAAATAAAGTTATTTTTATCTGAAATCATGCATCATAAAAAAATCTTCCGTTATTATAGAGGGTGTTATATTTATCATTTATATTAGATTAGTAACACATTATAATTATATTATATCTATGAAATACTCACATTACAATCTTCGCACAAAGATACAATAAAAAACACAGCAGCCTCCATTCGACACTGACGGTCAAATATAAAATATAAGTTAACACATTATACAACCGTAGACAGAGAATGCTATACATAACTGGTTTAATGAGATAGAATGAGATAAATATATTAAGAAATAAGATGCGGTGATACGATTTTTTGTTTCATTTAGTTGGTTGATTATTTAATAATCTTAAAATAAGCTAAAATTATCTATAACATAATAGCTCTGTTTGTATGATGGTACACTGTCTTATATGTTTAAATTGCTTCTATTTAAATGAAATACACAAAATGCCAATTTCCTTCATGATTTCTTGAGTTCCTTAATATACAATAATTACAATATCTTATGATATTTCTATTAAAGCAAGTAAAAGCTCTTTTTTATTACAGTCCAGAGCTATGGTAAAAAGAGCTAATGTTTGACATTATTAATGTAGTTTTCCAAAGATATAAGTAATATGATTTTAGCATTTTTTTTTGTAATGGATCATGATTTGAAACCAATCCTATGCTTTGTTTAATAAAGAAATCAAAATAATATAGCTTATTAAAAAATATTTACATTAACTAAAAAAAAGTAGGTAAATGTAATAAAAGAATAATAGATACGTACAATACAATATTGTGTATTGCGTTTCTAAGTTTAGAACTTATTTTTAGGAGGACGTTTATTATATTCATTATATTAAATAATGTTGAGTAACTAATTAATACATATCTACAAACAATACATAATTACCTCACAATGATTTAAGTAAACTAAAACGACTTGTATCACAATTACCTACCTGTAATAACAGTAATTGTGTATAACAAGATATAAACGTGCAACTCATTAAGCTATTATAAAATAAAGTGAAACATATTGAATAGGGGTTTATCAATTGTCTATTTATAATCGAATATCATTCTTTATAAATTCAAATTTGGAATAATTGTTAATCAGAGCTAGCCAGACTAGACCTGCGACGTCTGTAACTGCCTGCCCTCGTAAAAGAGTAGTCAAGTACTGTCGGTTCCCTGTATGTTATGATTTGACAATATTTTAATTATTATTTATTATTATTTAAAATAAAAGAAACGCAATCTACATTCAGACCATACCTTTTACAATTTTTAGCCTAAGATTTAATAGATCAGTTAGTTATGAGAAGTCCTTATTTTATAAGATATTTAATGAATCGTCAGGTGTTATGTTTATTACGTTACGTAATTTTTATAATTTATCTTCCGATATATTATGTCTATAATGTCAGAAGATAAATTACTTTGCCATTAATATTTAAACATAAATGCTAAAAAAATAACATTAGTTTATTAAATTACATTAAATATAATTAATGAAAAAGTTGGTTAAGTTAGTTTAGTTATTTAGATAGTTAAATCAGCTATTAAATATATCAACTTTAACAAATTATTAAAAAATATATACGGAACTAATTTTATAGACTAGTAGCACTACTAGTCTAAAATAATAATAATAAAAAATAAAAAATAATAATAAGTATTTGGACTTAGCTCACGAGATTACCAACATGTGGGATGTTGACTCAACAATAATTGTCCCGATGGTAGTTTCCGTAAATGGTCTTATAGCGAAGAGTCTCGATCATCATCTCAAGAGGCTCTCACTAAAAAACTGGATCAAGGGTCGGATGCAAAGAGCAGCAGTTTTGGGTACGGCACGCATTGTGAGGAAGTTTCTTTCGCTGGCGCCCTAACCACCGACGGACTGGTCGTAAGGCCCACGTCGGCGGAATTATATTATTTATATTTATAATGTTGTTTTTTTATGTTATATATATAAATGTAAATTGTAAGATAAAAATGAAATAATGATCATATTAATAATAATAATAATAATAATACTGGACAAGTTACACACATTGATCTATTAATATACCCCTAAGTAAGCAAATTATTTGCTTGTGTTAATGGTGTAAGACAACGATACAAATACATAGAAATACACATATAAATACTGATAATATATTTAATAAACGACCAAACCCAGAAATACAGAAATCTAAGCTCATCACATATTTGCCTGTCCCTGTCGGGGATCGAACCCGAGCCCCATTGCGTTGCTTTAAGTTAGGCGTCTGCGCTCACCACTCGACCAACGGGGCGGTGAATTATGATGAAAATAGCTTTGTGACTAATAAATTATAAGTTTAATATTTCCAAATACAGGTTACAAAAATCTTTTTAAAGATTTTGACAAACCTATAATATGGAAAATCAACAGAACTTTTAGTAACAAAATATGATATTTTTTCTAAAGAAAGATATCTTCTTCTAAAAACGGAATAATAAATAACTATCCCGTTATTATAGTGTTTTAGATTGGTCATTGATATTAAAATAGTGACACATTACAATTTAAGATGTGTATAAATTTAATTTTGTTTTATGTTACTAAATACTAATACTAATAAAATAATAATAAAAATATATAAATTTAAAGCAAACTTAAATGTTAACGCTTATGTGTTATTATTTTATAGGAAATCCTACTCACATTATAATCTTCGTACAAAGATACAATAAAAAAACACAGCAGCCTCCATTCAACACTGACGGTCAAATATAAAATATAAGTTAACACATTATACAACCGTAGACAGAGACAGTATACATAACTGGTTTAATGAGATAGAATGAGAAAAATATATTAAGAAATAAGATGCGTTGATACGATTTTTTGTTTAATTTAGTTGGTTGATTATTTATTGGTCTTAAAATGAGCTAAAATTATCCATAACATAATAGCTCTGTTTGTATGATGGTAGATCGTTTTATATGTTTAAATTGTTTCACTTTAAATGACATATACCTACAAAGTGAAAGTTTATTTGTTGATTCTTTGGTTCGGTAAAAAAAATACAATTTAATGGTATTTCCAGCTCTTTTTTTATTTTAGTTTAGAGTGATGGTAAATAGGGTTCACATTGCTTTATATGCTATCTACAAATATAGCTATTAGGTTCATTGGGAAATGGGAAGAGATGAAAGGAAAAGAAATGGGATCTTTCATTCGATACTCTTGTCTTGTCCAATATATATATTGCAAGGACAATAATCTTGCAGAGTATGGAAAAAATAGGTCTATAATTGGCTGTATCGGCACGACTGCCTTTTTGGCTACTGGTTGCATGTTTTCAATACAGACAACTGAGCTGCGCCTGTCTTGAGCAGAATGACTGGTATACCTTTAGGACCACGGGCTTTATTCACATCTACACTTCACATTACTCATGTGTTAACAAATAAATAAGTTAATTATCTGTTATCTTAGTCTCTTATCTTATTCTAATTATTAAAATTGAAATATTGGTCCTCCCTTGAGGAAATAATAATATCCTTTCTAATAAACAAAAAAATACGAAATTGAACTAAGTACTAAGACTGAAAATAAACTAGAAATACTCCTAAATGAACTAGAAATACGCAAAAATTACTTGGCGGAGTTTGATGAAACTTTGAACGGGTAAGTTTTATCGAAATCTACGCGTACGAAATCGCAGATACAGTTAGTATTGTAATATTATTCTTTGTCCATATTTTTTGTTATTATTTTCTTTATATTTAAACTTACATAATTCATGCATCTAGACTATAACAAAATACATATAACATTCACAATATGTATGTTATGTGATACAATATATATAATGCATTATTAATTAAGTAAAATAAACACGTGCACAACCATTATGTAATGTATTTATTATTATGCAATATTATATGTTAATGCATAACTGGTTATTATATTTTTTGCTTGTAGGTACGCGTTATAGATTATTACTTCATATGCTACATTGATATTTAAATATCCATTTATAATAAATAATATTATTAAACTTTGTGACCTCGCATAAATGTGATATCAAAATTTAGGATAATTTCTACAGAGGAGATATACCAATTTAACATTAAATATTCGTACCATAAATTGTTGAATGTTGAACCACACCCCATGTTAGAATGTATGGTACGAATTAAAAACAAATAGATGGAAACACACAAAACGCAAAAAAAAACACTTGCCCATATTGGTCCAAAAACTTTATTCTTCAAGAAGGAAACTACTAGAACTCTTATATAAGAACTTTTAAATAATATATATATATATTATTTAAAAGTTCTTATATTTATAATACCGGTTTTATGACTACCTAGGTACGTTATATATATACTGGTTGAACCTAAATACTTATGATTCAATTTGTGAGGAATTATATTAAAAAAACTTTAATATAAGATAGATTCGGAATCTATTTTTAAAAATGTTTATTTGATGGGACAAGGGACACACTTACAAACACACACAATATCACGTAGATAAAAGTTGTAACAATACTATTATAAATAAATTAACGTTTCCTAGAGTGGCAAAAGAGGTTTCATATACATTTATATTATATAGTGTATTGTGTATATTTTGGTGATTAAAATGAAACATGGAAGGCACAAGTTTCTTTTAGTATTCTTTTGCATTACAATATATTCTGGAAACCGATAATGCATGCATGCATGATTGGTGCCATATAAAAACAAAAGGTTTCGCTATATCCAGACTAAATTGCTTTACTCTTACATGCAACGACCGTCGCTAATAGGTGCAGAGTTACCCCAGAAGATCAAAAAAGGACTGGCCGTGGCTAAATTTATACTTCGGGTCATTGATTTACTGGTGATACATAGGCTGTTCTAAAGTCTATCGGGTGAAATGCTTGTAAGTCATGAAATGCTCGTAGGACTCTCAGATCACAGATCATACCAAAAAGTCTAAATATGATCATAAAGCGATCTTACTAAAAACATGTGGCTATTCGTGTAAGGAATTAGAGTTGGCGTCACGATCAATTGGGAGTCAGTTCACGATACTTATACATACCTATATATACAAAATGCAGTAGCATAGGGCCATTATTTCACCTAGTCTTCCACCATTTAATAAATCTGCCCATACGTGCTACTGCAATTGAGATTACGGCGCTGATTGATGAAAAGTTTCTATAAAATAATTTAAAAAAATAGAGAGCATTATTAAAAAAGTCTCTTACAGATCAACAAAACCCGGCGATCTCCCTGTAGTAACATACTTATACCTCTTACAAGAGAGTAGTGTGTGCTTTACCGAATGAATAGTGGTTAATTAAGAAGGCAGATAATTAAGCTCTCAGTAACGAGTTAAAATTACATACACATTACGGTTTGGAATTGTTATGTGACTAGGTATTCAATGTCCAAGGTACTCATATTTTTTAGGTTTAAATTTATTTAAATGATGCAATTAAGAAAATTAGACGCTATAATGGGAGTTATAAAAGTAACATTTTATACTAATGTTACGGTGGAACGATTTTTTTCAAGGTTTTATAAGATACAGGTTTAAATGTTTCAAAGTTATAAGCCCGTTACTAGGATGGAATAAAAAAATATATTTTAAGCGATGCAATCGATATTGTTTGACAAAAGATTAAATAGGTCCTAACGTCTTAACTCAATTAAAATGATTTGATAGTTTAGCTTCGGATCTTTTACATATAATAGATTTAATACACAATTATAAGAGTCTTCTTGATCAGATCTAAAAGTATTAAAATTTCCAATTATATTTTGTATTCATCTAAAATTAAATCTTAACAGCAGCAGTGCATACTAATTATTTCCCAATTTCCAATGTTCAAAGTGAATTCCGTTTTTTGAGAATTTTATTGAGTATAAGATCTCAATAACACACACACTAACTAGCGTGTTGCCAAACTTAAACCAAAAGATGTTTTAAAATCAAACGTTTTAACATTCATTAATAAAGTTTCGACTTGTACTTACAAAATGACCCCAGTAATAATGAAATTCCACTAGTATAACTTCAATACAACAATAGCAATTAAGAACCGATGATTGCAAACAACCAAAAAAAAAAAAAATAAACAAGAGCACAAAGAAACAAAACCCTATCCCCTAGCCGACAGGTAAGTAGTAAATAAACTAAAAAAAAATAACTGATTAACTAAATTTCACTAATTTCAATCATTCAACAAAATTTAATCAACAAAATTTAACTAATCAAATCGGTGAAAATCGTATAACAGCGATAAAAGCTTATAATAATAATTGATTTATTTTACTAATGGATTAAAACTAAGTAATATAATACAACGTGTTTATTTTAATTTAACCTTCTAACGTATCATCATGAAATATGCAAATGGATAAGGGTCGACGTCTGTAATAGTACTTACATAATGTGTTATTGATTATTTGGACTTTGGATTAGTATTGTAAACAAAATATTATCAAACGATCAAAGTTATTTTATTATCTAATTCACTGTTTTTTAATAAAAGTATTAGGTATATTAGAAAGTTAAAACAGCTTTTTTTTATGTTTTAATGAAAGGATTGTGTTTCAGATCTAATACGTTGTCTTATTTATTGGGAATAGAATAATACAACGAAGAAGATAAAATAAGGCATGTTGTAGAAAGGAGTATCATTACAACAGCTTTTAAGTCGCTCTTGCCACCCACGACAAATACTGCCTACCAGAGCGCTCAAAGATGCTTTTCTGTGTAAAAAATATTCCTGAAAACATTTACAGATACAGATTCATAATTGTTTCAAACGGTTATTATGTTTTTTCCATTGATCTTGTAAAGTTTTTAATATTTCAAGTTTTATTTAAACTATAAATTTTAGGCTTTTTTTTATCACTGTGTGATTTTATATTTATTATTGCTCTTTAACTTTATAACTTTTTCTTCGCACATATTTATTGAGTAAGGCTCATATAGTTGGCGTCAATTCGATTTTCCTGATACTTCTTTTCGTGGATTACTATCCTGATAGTCTTCGGGTTGTTTATTTTATAGCAGCATTGTCATCAATGGTTTAGCAACAGAAATAGTTGTGTAGTTGTGTCCGGTCATGGATTTGAGGAATTAACACCAAATAACAACATTTCTCAAAATGTGCGAAAGCAATCATTCAATTCCTTTGAACTAACCGTCAGTATGGCTGTCGACCTACTATTATACACTGGTAAGTATTTATAGCCAGTCTAAGACTGCTTAGACTGGCCATAAATACTGATTATATTAAAAAAAGCTATACATAACATTTGATTTCGGAATATGTCATTTTTAGATGAGTACTCACTATCTTCTCTAATTACACTTATTACATTACATTCCAATTATTGTAAAGTTTTTGTGACATTATAATAGTGATAAAGATAACCGATTTTCTATGATAGCATTAATCAAAGTTTTTGTAAAGCCAAATATAACTTTACATCCGCTTGGTATTAGTCGAATGTACTGGGTAATTGATTGGCATACTGAAATCGTTTTTACGACAGAAACACATCTTAGTAGTATTTTTTTAGATTTTTGTTAGGTTTTTTACGAAAATTAGCTTTAACTTCTCAAGTTGTAAGCAAAAAGGACGTTCCAAAAAAATACTGCTGAGATCATTTTTACTATTGAGCAAAGTTTTACCATACATCCAAGTTTACATACTTACAGATCCTTAAAAGTTTCCAATAGATCAGCGGAATAAAACGTAAACATCATTCGAACTCAGTGATGGTTTTGTGGGATGTTAACTATGAGGTGATTAGACACAATATTTTCACAGTGAAAAAGGTGTCAAAATATCTTGACAACAAGCTAAAAGAATAACAAGAAGCTTGTGGTCATTACAAAATAATATATGTATAATCAAAATTATATACTCACACACGCACGCACTCATATACACACACATTTCTCCTTTCACTTTACATATTTAAAATCATTTTAACTTTCTTTATTTGGCCTAATTAAACTTTACTATCATATCACAACTCGAAATACGCGAAAACAATTTTTTTTGTTAACTTATAATTCTTTATATTTTTATTCGTCAATTAAACAATAATAACAATAACCTATGTTTACATTCAACCATTATAGAACTTGATACTCGGGCCTATATATATCTTCTTTAATATTTATTTTTACTCAGACCTTAAATTAATAAATGATTTATTGTTTGATTATAGCTAATTGTCTCCATGCGAATTCCATATCGTTGCCTGAGCAGTTTCATATATTACACACAAAAATGTTAAATTATCTCTTAAATAATTTTTAAATTATTTATCTTCCTTTCACTCATCTATGTTCTACTAAGAATGCTCAATTATAAACATAAGAATGAAAATTAAAGTACACATCTCATTGTATACAATTACTATTAATTTAGTGATACCTGATTAATTATAGATACTTTTATTTATTTATTTTTTTTTTATATGATCTAGGGCAATGCTTGACTACAATCCACCTGATGGTAAGTGGAATGTAGTCTTAGATGGTAAGTCGCATTGCCCTAGCAATCTATTCACTCTTCTCTTGAAGACACCCACATTATATTTGGCCGGAAATACCGACGCAGGCAAATTGTTCCAGTCCTTCGCTGTACGCACTAAAAATGAGGAAGCAAAGCGCTTCGTTCGGACAGGTGGAATGTCCACAACAAAAGGATGGATACCTGCCGTGCGTCGGGACGTCCGGTGATGGAAGGGGGACGGGGGAATTAACTCGTGTAATTCCTGTGCACACTCACCAAAATGTATCCTATTTTATGCCATGAAAGTATTACTAGTTATTCAATATATATGTAATGTTTAGAAAAATTGTTGGTCGAAGCTACTAACACATGTTATTTCACTCTTTTTTCATTTATTTAAAAATATCACCGATTATACAATTAAAAAAAAATAGAAAAAAGGTACAATTTTGGCTACTTATCGGATTCTCCTCCGTGGCAACCAATAAAATGGAGAAAATGGAGAAACAGGAGACAGAATAAAGGCGTGTTTATTGGTACTGTACAAAGAGAAATAAAAAAGAAGAAGAATACCTAAATGATACAATACATACAGACGTAAAAATACTTATATTTATATATATATATACATATGTTTTCACATAAACATGTAAATAATCGAAAACAATCAATGAGTTTAAGTAGCGTTTTTAGGAATCGCATGACTATCCGAGTTTAATATTAGGAGGGAGATAAGTCCAAGGTTGGGTGATATACATAGTGAAGGAGTCAGAGTAAAAAGACCACGAATGGGAAGAAAACTTTAAAGATGTAGGGTTTTGATTGGAAAGGAGAGAACAGTTATAAGAGCTACTTAAAACCTCAAAATATTATTTCAAGTAGGAACACTTACACTCCGTAAGGGTTTAACTACTGCTACACACTGTACAGAATAGAAGGCTAAGTATAAATATTTTTGTAAAAACGAATCGGAAGCCACTTGAGCTTTTTGCTGAAGTGGGAAATATGGCCATACTACATACTACTTTGCTCTACTTATACTTGAAGGACGAAATATTCAGGAATGGAAGTACTTATGAAATGAACAAACAAAACCAATCAATAGTTTTAATTCTATAAACCAAATTAATTCTTAGAAACACTTAATCTCATTTTTTCTATACATTATAATATTTAAATTTGTACCAGTAATATTCCTTAATCCAGTACTACTAGACAAGTACTATTTATTAAATTAAATATTAACTAAATTTAATTGAAGCAATATCAATCTATTTCTAATTTTTTAAAAGATCCTTCGACACCGCCAAAGATGTCTGTTATAGTCTTGGGTTTCCCGGGACGCAAGGATTCTGTTACTCTCTTTTTATTTTCTTGAATAAAAAAATCCTTGTTGGCCAACAGTTTTTCGATAACATCATCTGAAATGAAAATCGTATTATCATAAATAGGAACGTAAAGAGTCTGTGCTTAACTGTAAATACATTTGGTATTCTTATATGTATAATATATATTTCTATGAATTAAATGTGGCCAAATTTATTATTTAAAATATATTTTACGAAAGAAATAAATAATATTTAAATAATTATTCTAATGCCATCTTACCTTTACCCTCTTTAAATGTCTTATATTCTCCACCGGCTCCTTTGGGCAAAGCCTCCATAGGGAGGTATTTTTCGAGCGTCTTGGAACCAATTTGGTGGATGCAGAGCATATCCATGAGCTCCTTCTTCATAAAAGGTCGAATTATCATCATCAGCCGGTCCATGAACGAAGGAGCGTTAAGGAAATGAAGTCCTTTTAGTCTAACAAACATAGCTTCCTGAAAAAAATATAACATAGTTTATTTATTAGGCAAACAATTATTTTAAGTATATTTGATTAAATTGTCTTGCCTGTAAATAGTATAAAAGCTGCTGGATAGTCAGCAGATCTAGTTTAGCAATATGAGTAAGAGTGACTCGATTTAAGTCGATGATGATGACGAAGCCTGGCCACGTACCATCCTCGTACTGTATCAAATCAAATACCATTATCACAACTCTGAAAAAATAGATATAATAAGTTTTACAATTTTTTGTTCTCTAAATATGGGATGCTAAGTTCATCAAGACAGTTCCGCTACGATGGATCAGTTCCCAGAATAAAAAAAGATGTGACGTCGGAGAAACGAGTCCTATTTTAATATTATATATTCCTTTTAAAATTAAGTAATACTATGGCTCAAAAATTATATACACACTATTTTAAAATAAGTATTTAAATTAGAATATAGCTTTCTACCACCATTACTAAATAGCAATAATATGCCAAATTGTGTGCAGTTTTAAATTATTATATTTATGATAAGTCCATATAACATTTATAAACACTCGAAATCAAAACTTAGGAATAAATATACAATTAATAACTCACCTAATAATGTCAGAGAAGACAAAATTCTTCGTATCATAATCTATGAGACGAAAGTAAAATACTTTGTGGTCAGCACTCGTTCGTATTTCTAGAGGCACAGCCAAACTGTAATAAAAAAATATATATTTGTCTTTCATACATTGAATATTAGAAAGATTTTTTTAAAAGATCAACTGAACTTACACAACGCTTAAAGTTTTTATGATCCTATCATCAACTATCCTGTCCAGAAAGAGATTGGTGAAGAGCGTGCGCAGCGTGTAATGGAGATCGAACACTTGCTTGGTCACCTCTGAGCTTTTGTAACAGCTGTAGTATGCGAAGAGCAAATCCATATCTGCAAAATCAGGTATTGATGTTTTCTTTTAATGGATAAAATTAATAATATATTGTTAGCAAAAAAACATTACGATAGAAACTTAAATCTTAAACCATTTACAGCAAAAGTAGGTAAATATAATTGAAAGTCTTCTGACACCTGGATTATAATACATACTCTGTTTTATGGTTTATAATCTTATTTGGATTTTAAGTTTGTGATCTAGAACACTATGAAATCATCGAAATGGAACTAAAATTCACCTACTATCATTGCGGCATGAGGAAAAGTAAAAAGTAAATATAATACAGTTTTTACATGATTGTGTAGATTTCTTAGTGAAGGTAAAATTTTTGAACAACGAATATTCACAACGAAACACTTATTAGCCAATAAAAGTGCTTAGTTTTGTAAAAATTACATCCATCTTTTGGACCTGTCATTTAATTGGTTTAAGAAATAAAGAGTCAATTATGTACCAAGTAAACGACTCCAATAATCCAATATATTTTTGAACTTAATAATAGTCAGCTTAATGCAGATAAGATTTTTTAAAAGAAACAATTATCACTTATTATCATTTCTTATTATGCCTGCACTTTCAAAAATGTATGAATAAAAATATATACATTTAATTTTGGTCTTCGACGTCATCAGTAATGTCGTAAGTATGTATATCATTCTTCTGTTACACATTTTTTGCCTGAACTGGCTGATTCTCCGTTTGTTTTTTCTATTTTTTATTTTGTTGTCATGGATTTTTTTAGATAGCTTTCACTGCAATCCGTTCTATTGTTTTATTTTTGTAAGATTTTTCGCATTTCACCCACATCCATTTCCCTAAATATTTGACTCCTAACCAAATATACCATGTTGCGCGTTCTATTAAATAGTTCAATAAAGGTTTACTCATCCAAACCTTCAAACTAAATTAATTATAGAAACCTTACCTGTTAAGCTCTGGCTTGGCAAGTGAGGCTGCGACTTGAGCCATTGTCTTAGAGCCGCGATATCAGATGGTCTGATGCCTGTTTTCTTGTATTCCTCTTCTAACGGCCTCTGTTGGATAGCTGTGCTTGACATTCTGTAATTAATTTGGAATAATAATCAACAACAGGCTAACCAAGAAAGAAACTAATACATACATAATGATGTGATACATGTGTGAGTAGTCGTGTTCTTATTTTAAATCGTATATTTTTTGTTACTAATAAATGTTATTTTTTTATATCCCACGGAATACAAAAAACCGCCCGGACGCATAAAATTAGGGCTTACGGCTTATGTTTTGTAAATTACTCTGTCAGATAGGATCTTTATCTATTAACAAATTTATTGGCTGTACAAAAAAAAAATACGCAATTCAATCGATGCATTTCAATTAAATGAACTAATCTATTATATAAATTATCTTGTATTACTTATTTGATGGTGTTAAGTATATTTTATGTAATTTTATAGAAAAACAAAACAACTTTATTTTTAAGTAGGTGCTTTTAATGTTTATAATCTATAAGAACCTTTGAGAACCAAATAACTTGCAAGAAAAGCATTTGGATCCTCATTTCCAATTGGATCGATTTAAAAGATAAAGTTCTGGATTTACATATTATTTATGAATAAATAGGAAACTTCTTGAAATTTGAAAACTTTATGAAGTCGTGACGTATAATCTATCTATAATACGTATAGGTAAAGGCAATTCACAATATACTGCTAAGACTTTATGGTTTCCTAATTATGTAAGTACTTCGTGTGAGAAAATTTGATTGCTTTTGAATTATTATTTTTTTCATTTAAACTATAAATCCCTAGTTTGTCTCCGTTTTATGATTTCAAACATTATTATTTACTCCTATATATTTTAATATTTTTTATCATACTATTGCACTAGGTTGTTTAAAAATATAATACAAAAGAAGGGAATATTAAAAATGTCTTCAGCCGTTTTTATTCAGACCTTGTAGGTCTGCGTTTGTAACGAGAATGGATTAATTGGTTATAATAGACTTGTTTGTAAGAAATAGAAACTGTATGTATGATAATTACACCATTCCTAGAATATTATAAAATTATGTCACAGTATATAAGCACCAAGGTCGCTTTAAAAGACTCCGGGAAATACATTTATTTTATAATTACTAATTACGAATGATACAAACGAATAAGCAGTTATCCAAAAACATACCTTAAATAAAAGGTACTTAAAATATATATTATAAGATAATTAGTATATTTCTTATTATCGTAACTTGAATAAATAATCTTAACTTAACAATATTGTATCATAAAATATATATTTAATTAAAATTACTCTTAAAACGAAGTATAACCACTTATTAATATAAAACTAAGTAACCTTATATCTTTACCCAGGGTTGTGGTTATGTTGGTATCTAAAATTCAATTGTTTTCTTAAAATCTGTTAGAAATAAACATATTTTTTTTAATCAATTTGTGTATTAACAAATATGTTTAAATGCATGTATTTATCCCGAGTAAAGTATTTATATATATTTTTAATATAATTTTGGAATTCTAACCTCTTCACCAACCATGTAGATATTAGTGTTAAACACAATATATTATGCTTATAATACTGTATAATTCTATTTATTATTGCGTTGTACCTATATTGAATGTGCGTGTTCTCCAGGTCGGCTAGTGAAGCTATATTTTTCTTAACTGATAAGTATTTCCTTATAAATAAAAACCTTTTGTATCAGGCCTTGAAAAATACTAATTATTACTTGTCAATCGAAAGAACTATAATTATATATAAAAACCTCTATTATCGTATGCTTTTGTTGTTTGTTTGTTTTACGTATTTCGAAATATTTTTTTTTTATAAATTCAACGTATTTTAAAAGTATACTACTTGTTAAGACAGAATAGTTACTGCAGCATTAACTTATAACCCAAATTATATATACACTCACACACACGAATCACCTTTCTCTTAAAATTTGATTACCATTATAACTTTCTTTATTTAGCATACCTAATACAATGTTGATATCACAGCTTGAAATAACGATAACTTAATTTTCTTATATACTAATTGTAACTTAATCTACAATTTTTCTATCATTTATTGTTCTTTAATTATTAAATAATAACAACAATTTAAGTTAATGTTCGTAACCGTTAAATAGAGATAAAGTTTGTATGTTTGTTCTTGAGAGGTAAACTTCGAAACTATTCAATAGATTTCATAACATGAATTCACCAATTGATATTGAACTCTCAGTAATCTAAAAGTAAAAGAGATTTCGAAAAAACCGGTTAGAAAGAATATGTTTATTGAGATGTATATATATATATGTTTACAAATTATTTGATTACAATTGCTACCTTAAAAAACCGCCATGAAAGAAACAAGATAATAACGTTTCAATACTTGTAAAATAATTTTATACATATGAATACCTATATTGAATAATAAATTAAGGTATATTATACAAACATACATAGGTGTTAAAAAACCCATAGCTGGTCATTAAACTTTCTACTTAAAATATTATTCGAGATATGAATAATTATTTAAACTTATCTAAATTTACCAAAATCACTTTAATCCGATAATTAGTAACATAAAAAATATAACGAAATATATAATACAATTTAAAATTATATTAAAATCTCATACTAAAGTAAAATTTAAAATAAACTTACGTTAATAACGGTCACTATCACAAAACGTCTTTTGCGGTTGACGCACTGGACCCGACTACTATGATACATGAACCTCACATTCGCTGCTCTATACCACGCTACTATACTTAATTCGAAAACAAATACTCTTAATTGAGGCTGTGTTTTTTTACAAATAATAATCAAAATGGGTATTATCATGATTTATAAACACACATGATGATACACACACATTATATATATTTTTTTTACTTTATAAGGTTTACCAACAGCCAACCATATTTTTCCTAAACAATAAAGAATACAATAATAAGTACTACCTAGGATAAAATGAGAAGCTAATTAGAGGTAAACGCCACATATCCATAAAAATTAAGACTATCCTAAAAAGATATATTTACATGTAAAAAAAATTTGTGTTTTATACTATCTAATAATGTGACTGTAAAATGTTTAAAAAATAATACTGTATATATAAAAAAGGAACTAAGAAACTAATTGACAAGAAGACTTACAGGAAATAGTCAATTGTTTGTAATTATATTTTTATTCATTTTGTGTTTGTTGTATTTGTAGTTTATATTATGTACATATTTTAATAAATTCGGCTTTGAATTTGAGATCAAAACAGATAACGCATAGGACTAGTATAGCGTTTTCAAAACTTCCAAGAGTCATTTAAATACAATTATTAACGGTATAAACTCGAGTATTTTTTAGACATAAGAACTGAAATCTAAATTTGGAATAAAAAATGGTAAAGTATGGTTTCGCTCCAGTTTTTCTTTCATTAGAAAATATATTTTTTTAAAGATTTATTATTCGAATTTATAATGATACCATTGTTGACACTGAAACACGCTCGACACGTGTCGCACTTTTATAAATACAAGAATTTGAGCTCAAATTGTCAACGACTTATTGCTACTCAGCCTTTGAAATATTTATAAGAAATAAGTATAAGTTATAAAAAATACTAGAAACTTGAAAAACCTGTTAGACTATAAGCATAACCTTCTGTACTCTTGCATCTATAATAATATAATTATTCAAATTGGTTATATACCTATCAACTTTAAGGAAATATGGTTCTGACAAAAACCTGATCAGTGTAGTATAAAAAAATGTTTGTATGTTGCTGTTGTTGTAAATACAGTTGACACGAATGAGTTAATGAGCGGAACTAGCTAAACTCACGTTGAAGTACGTTGTGAGTAGGGTTGCCATCTTCTAAAATAAAAAAGCTGGACTCTGCGTTGTATTAGGCTGGACATTTTGTACTAGAAGTCTCGATTAAAAGTCACTTTTTTTTTTTTAATCGTCAATTTTATATATTTGGCTTTTACACCTATTGTATCCAAAACGTCATTTTCTTTGGAAATTATTTTATAAAATTCTTGACATATGATTAAATTAAATTTAAATTACATTAAATTACACAATGTGTATATCATCTTTGCGATTGTTTCCGTACAGGCCGGATACACGAATATTAGCCGAAAGAAGAAGGAGGAGAGCTGAAAAAGCCAAACATGTCTGGCGACAGATGGCAGCCCTAGTTGCGAGCAACGTTGTACTTAACGTGACAACGTAGCGCCATGAACAACAAAGTTGGAGGTATAGAGAAACATAAAATATAAAGATATTATAACATAAATATAATAAACTAAAAGTATTCATATTGGAAAAAAAGTATGATATAGGCAGAGAGGAAATGTTTATAAAATGATGAATAGTCTGTCACACATATACATATCATAATACAATGTAAAGATGGTACGTACATTTTTGACCTTTTTTTAATAAGTATTTGATAATTTTATAAATGAAAACTTCGAAACATATTTTGACGAAATTTTATGTTGTTGTATTTAACATCCCAGAAATAGTTAATGTAACTTTTTATCGAAAATATATCGTATTTTCAGAAACAAACGTCATAATTGATTTTAGTTATAATTACTTTCAAAATAATAAAAGTAATTGTAGGAAGTAATTTTAAGAAGGTGTGAAGTGAGTACCTATAAGATTTATTCAACATATAACTTTAAGTATACATTTGGAGTAAAATCAGATAAACTTTCCGATTAATTCCATAATCTTAAAAATTTTGGTATATTAGGATATTAAAATATATTCCAAAATGAATACTGTACCTATTAAGTTAGGAATGGATTTAGAATAAATACAGACTAACTTTCATAATAAAAAATGACTTATTCAGTTCATTTGTGCAGATTGATACCTACGTCATATTCCTCATTCCGAATGGAGATTGGATATCATTCGTCTCATTCGTTCACGTTCCGATCGCCGTTCACTCATTCGCGACTGGTTTACCTTCACCGTCAGTTTGACGTGAAGCTTGGCGCTTGCGAGTACTTTCAAATTAAATGTAAGTAAAAAATTATTACCTACGTACGATTAGAACTGTTATAGTGCAAACAATTAGATCTTAAATATTATAATAAAATATTTTATCAAACACTAACAATAACAAAAATTTTCATTGTTTTGTTTTATATATGTTTAAACTTTTGGTTTGTTTGTCGTTTCATTATTTATACATAAAGTAATAATTACAAATTAAAACAGAATTATTGATTAATTGATTAATCTCTATCTTTTTTGAAGCTGATATTTTGAAAAATTAATTTTAGAACAGTTACCTATAGACTTTTTTTTTATAACCAATATTGTGGACATACCTACATCTAAAAAGATCAGATTAGCGCAAATTAACTATTTTCCGAGTTTAAAAACCAAACTATCTCTATAACATATTTCGAATAGGTATTTCCAGTTAATAAGTTTATAGATCGAATCGTAGTCAGTAGGAAATATACAAACACAAAGTTGTGTAATAATCTTACTTAAACAGGTTATTAAAAGCCTAAGTCCTAACATGATCTAGAATATTTTGTTCTTATTACGAAACTATAATTAATTAACCCGATATTTAAAATCCACTGAGCTTATAAGGAAATAGGTTTTGTGGTTTCTATACAATAAATAACTTCTTATACAAGATTGAGACGTGAAAGAATTATTAAATATAAAATGCAGTAGGTACTATACCATTCCATAGAAAGTAATAATATGTCTTAATGGTATTATATATAATATAATTATATTATATAACTAAATATGTTAAGATCTTTGATAGTTTCAAGTGGAGACAGTTAATAAAAATAAATAGCGATGACGACCGGTCGTCAACTGTCTAGTCTCTAACACTTGACCTTTCCTCGCAAATTCTATACATTTTCACTGTTTCTAGCCAAGGCCATTTTTTGCAATAAAAATATACTTCATGTGATAATAATAAAGACTACCAATGTCACCACCACCTATTGTCACATATGAAGGTAAAGGTTGGTTGAGATTTTGCAATTATGTGGTAAAACCAATCAAATACATTGGAATTGCTTGGAAGCATTTAAATCTAAGGCATTTACATAAAATTTGTAATAAATGTGTCTCAAAAAGTTTTATATTTTATTTTTTATAAAAGTCCAGACTTACCTTTGTCCATAGTTCAGCAATAACAAAATAAATCAATCGTCAACAACAATATAAATGTCATAAATGCATTATGCGTATAAAAAAAATGCAGATTTACAATCTCCCACCTTACCTTCTACCTATATTCTTGTTATGTTTGTTTGTACTTATTAATAAATAAGTTTAACTCATTTTATAATACCTACCTAATATACAGAATCTTGAATTGTCGGTTAATAAATATGCAATCAGTCGACTCAAATAAATTAATTCAAATAATCATTAATAACCGTTAAAACAGAGGCCTCTAATAATAATTCATTTAACAATTTTATATCCGTATGCGTATATAATTATAAAACATCTCACGCTTGGATTAACTGAACCAGATGCCAAAATGAGTTACGTAAGGTTACGGCTCCTATATTTATTATTTCTTATAACAGAAAAAGTTATAAAAAGCATTAGACTATGACAAATATATCTCGACAAATAGTTATTTATTTCCGGAAATAAAATAACTTATCGGCTTACTGTGAAATATAAGGGATTTAGACTTATCATTCATTTTTTAGCAAACGTCTTGAAATAGGATTTGTATTAAAGTAATTGCGTAATTAATAACGGTAAATAATTTTTATTTTGTTTTGACCTTTTACATCTCAACTGACATTTGTATGTAGTTATCTTTATCTAAAAATCGTGTATTCGACCAACCAAATGGATATTACAAATATATCTTTTTTGTAAAATAAATTGTTGGTGTATCGTCATATTTAATTTTTTCAAATTGTTCATTCTTCATTCAAAGATATTATTTTATTAAAATCATGAAATAGCTTCAACATAAACAGTGTTTATATATGTATATATATAATGTCTATATATGTGTTTATATATATATATAAACACTGGCAAAATAGTAAGATGTAACATAGATGTAACTATAAATAAAGAATTGAATTAAATTATCATAATGATGAAGGTCTCGCAGTTCGTGTCAAAATATCAATATCCCTCGATAGTAGAAACATTCGTTTCATTCAATATTTCGTCTATAAAATTCAGTAATGCTAAATTAATAATACATTGAAGTACCACCACTTCAGCATAACGATCAAAAATGAGGTTTTATATAAAATAATAAATCATCAGGGAAATCAAGCATTGAATAGACCTAACAATATTGCTAATATATTTTGAGGTGATGGCACTCTGTTCAGCCGTATCGTTGGGTAATTCATGAGGCAACGATAATATTGTGGTGCAACGCTACTTATGCTACATTTGCTATCATTTTACTTTCATTTGTTTTACCGTATTCACTCCTTGTTTCGTGATATCAGTGTCGATAGCTTTTCTCATTTCTTTTTATTTTTGATATAATAAATTGAATAAATTTATTCTCTATCCTTTGATATAATTATTAGTGCAATATTCTTCAAATATTCAAGATCCTATAATATTTTTCAACATATATGCAGTAAAGTAAAAAAACTATATCCAACATTGTTGACATATTACACATCTTTATATTTTACATTAAACTTATTAGTAGGAGTCTCACCCACTTGAGCAGAAGACCATATCATTAAATATTACCGCAGCGATGATTCATGATTTGTTTACCTTTAAGATACATTTTCAATTACCATAATCCTCATGATAGTAATACTCACTTCAAGAGTCAAGCTGTTTACTGATATACTGATCATTTTTCCATTCATTCATTTTTGTAAAATGTCATATACCATTACGTTTTTTGATCTTTATATAATCTTAATTCTTCTGAAATATTGACAACTTCTAAATTGTTAAGCATAATTATTAATGTAAACCTCCTCCACAATTTATATTAATTGACAAATCATACATCTGCTGATTTATTACCGTCAACACCAATTTTGGTACCTGGAATAAAATTAAGTGTGAATCTATTGTTCCGCCCACCATTCATTCCTTCAAACTGTTATTAAACATCAGTAATTTGTGATATCAACATTTGTCAAAAAACATTTACATATATTAGAACCTTGTATTGTTTTTTTAATATTGTTTACTTTCGTAAATAGAAAAAGTAGTAGGTATTTCTTATGTAGATTACAAATAAAATCATATCTACCCGACTATAATAATAACTAAACGGACCGTTGTGAATAGGCAATTGTATAAAATGGAGAGCAATACTTTCGTTGAGCAAGATAAAACTCTTCATGTTGAAACAGTCTTGAGCTACAATGATACAAATGAAATTGGCAAAATCAGTTTTTATCCAATCAGTTCGATCTAAGTTCAAATTTTGTCTCATGATTGGGTCATACAATCTTGTATGAACTTGGTTTAAAAATATTGTGTAGAGTGTCCACGTGCCATCCAACTCATACATTTAACCAAAGTCGTTTTAATTTATTCAGCAGCATCACTATCAATGACAGACGCACTGTTATCATTGTTATCGGTTCCTGTAGTTTTAATGTTTCTTTCATACTAGTATATAAATAAGAACCTTGGTCTAGTAATATTCAAATCTTTGCCCACCGAACGATATTCACTACCTGTGTTGAAGCAGAGGTCGTTGGAAGGTCACAAGGCTGTGCGTTCCTCATTCCTTTCTAAAAATATTTGATCAGCGCGGATTTTAATTTATACATTCTATTACAAATAGGAAAATATATCCTAATTGGTACTTCAGGACTCATTTCTTACCCTTGTCACAATTATATAATGGATACAAATAGTTATACAAGTCGTCGAAGTCGTGATAAGTTAAATATTTCTCCAAGTATTTGACACACATTTTCTAATGAAGTAATTTTTGTTATGACTTAAATTGGATCATTTTAAATCCAATCTTGATCTCGGTCAAGAGTATCAAAGGAAAGTGATAGTGGCCGGTCAAGGTGACACTTGATCTCTTATGTCAAAATAGCAATTGTAATTATGAAAACTAAATTGTAACTTTGTATGATATGACTACAATAATCTCTTTAAATATATCGATTAACTATAAAGTATTTGAAATGTATAATAAGTATTTTAAATGCCACATACGCGCAAATTAGTATACATTAACATATTTTTTTTTATATTGAATATTTTTATTTTGAATCGTGTTAAACAATCACGAGGCGCCATGATCTCATCTGTTGATAAAACAGGTAATAAAACAAATTATAAACACGGATACGTAACTAATATAAAAATATTATTATCATAACTAATAATATTAATACAGGACAAACTCCACACATTGATCTAACCCCTAAGTAAGCAAATTATTTACTTGTGTTAAGGGTATTAGACAACGATAAAAATATATAGAAATACACATTATAAATACTGAGAATACCTATAATACTAATAACTAGGCGTTTTTAACTGCGATTTATGATTTCTTCAAATATCTATCTAGGGTGTGTTTTGTAACTGAGTTTTACGATCCATTAAGGGCGTGCTGGATACGGTATTGACATCTTGTATTATTATTATAAGACAATAGTATTATATTTATGAACTCGATTTTATTTATTACAGTGTAATTTTTTTCATGTTTATAAATTATTTTATAAATATATTACTATCAGAAAAACAATTGAAATATAAACATAAGTACGCTATTTCTTACTCGTTAAAAATATTCATTTATGAATATACTGATTTTATATTAAAATTAATATTACTATTACTATTATATTCCAGATATATACTTTTTACCACATGAAAAATATTTAGCTATAGTGCGATAAAAGTTCGTTTTATATACTTACTTTATAATACTATGTACATACTATGTACCGTTCCACTAATTGATTACCTAACAACAGACCATCATAAAACATCACTGACTGACTCTAATAAGGTTCAATTAGTGAATCTTATGGAATGCCTTCGTCAAAAAATTAAGTTAAATCGAAATTTCAAGTTTCTTCCCTAGCGGTATTCCCCAAACAATTATAACACCTTCAATATCTAACAAGATAGAGCTGTTTTTAATATACTTGATGTTAAACGACTTCTATGTGTATGTAGAATGTATTTTATGTTATACGCTTGATGTATAGATTGCTAGATGAGATATGTTACATTATTCTGAGAATCTATAGATCCGGAGTCTAAGTAATGGCTTTACGGTCAAACGCTTGACCTTACTGATTAAATCTAACTGTGACCATGATCACCATCATCCATTTTTTAATAATTTAATATGTATATTATATAATTATGTCTTCCTCTTCATATTGCCTTGGATAACTTTAAGAGCCCATTACAATGAACTAATTTAGAATTGAGTAGATACTGCCAAGAAGAAAATATGGAAAGCAGCATCTCTTAATACTTTTTTGGGACTGTTTCTAAAATAATACCTACCTATTTCTGTAACTTCTTAAAACGTCATATTTTTAGTGTTTACTACTAACATAGTTAATATAATAAAATTAAACCAAAGTTCGTTTTGGTAGAAGATTTACGATATTGGATTTTGTAAAAAAAACTTGTTTTGAAAAATATTTTTTTGTTAATTATATCCTTATAACGCTTACTAAGAACCGTATAAAACGTCATAAATGTTTCCATTTTAAAAAAAAAAGCTAAATACATATTTATTAACTATGTCTAGCTTAATTATTAAAAAATGTTGTGTACCTTTTTTAATTTTAATCAAGTGATATTATTAAATATCCGTAAACTAGTTTGTCATTTATTTCGTATATTTTATTTGAGTGGCAGTATTTATGGTAAAAGTAGTATTTTATCTTTTAAAAAGTATACTTCCTACATCTTTTAAAAAATGTTTTAAGAATATAAATTTTTTTGTTAATTGTGGTAGTATTATTTCCTCCATTGTCCTAAGTTATCCGCCCGCATGCGCACTGTACGTGACGCAAGCGCCGCTAAAGGTCGTGCGAACAAGTTTCGTGTTACATCTTCTACATTCCTGTTCTGAATAATGAGGCAACTTCTAGCTGCGTTTACAACTAAATTAGATTTTACTAATTTTACAAAGGATAGTAATCATGTCTCAAACAAGAACAAAAGTTTTTTTAAGTTAGAAAATAATTTTAATGCAAAAAGTTAACTGACTGTATAATAAACATATTAGAACAACTCAGTTAAAACACTTAGCAGATTACGTAACTAAATAATTTATTGCTTACGGGTCTACGATTAACGTATATTATAGCTAATCTTATTCATCGCTCAAAACATTATTAGAGAGAGATGTCATCTCTAGGTCTTTTATGTACTGTTAGCGCTCATAATACTTTTGATAAAAATGACATTTAAAATGTACATTTATATATTATAATCGGTATAAGCCGAGAAAGTATTATGAAATATGAAATAATGACTCCAACATAGTTAATTAGTAAGTTTTAATTGTCTGTACATACACAAAAACTTGTCCGACTAACTGGTCTGTCGACTCAGAGGTCGAATCAAAGGTTCACCGTAGGCTCTTTTTAGGACGTAAACACACTAAAACCATTATTTTAAAAAAATTTGAACATAAAACCCTTTTCTTTTTAATAAAAAATATTACCTATATTTTGAATAATAATTTCATAACAGCTTTTGTGCGGTGATTTTCTTTGTTCCCAAAGCGAAAAACGCTAGTCAAGATTAAAATAGACACGGGTATTAGATAAGAAACATCTGTGTCAGTTGTGACTGACATAATCTTTGTCATCAAATTAGGTTTAATGGTTTTTCTGATAGACGTGGTAGATATTACACATTATTTAAATATTATGAATACATGAAACAGCTTTCCATTTCAATATTAAAATTCATAACTGACAACTTGCTTAAGCAAGTAAAAATATCTCAAGTACCTTATCCCTACAATAAAAAAAGTTCAGTTCACGTATACGTTATATTTCATTAATTACATCATTCTTCTGGTACTATACCAGCCAAGCCAGGTAAGCCCAACTACATCTAGGTTGGACGTAGATTGAATTTCTTGAATTTCAACCAAACTGCTTTGAAAAAAATGTCTGTAATTAATTAAAAAACATTGTTTTACAGATGCTGGTATCAGTGCTGCTCTTCGTAACGAGCGTAGCGCTCTCCAGCTGCGACGTTTCCCACCTGGAGACTACCACGGAAACGCTTCCGCCAAAGCCTTACGCGTTCTCATACTCAGCGGGCAGATACCCTGGTCATGTCGACAGAGTACATGCTGAAGTCAGTGATGGCAGTGGTGTAGTTACAGGTACTGTAAAATTGAGATATATATATATATATATATATATATATATATATATATATATATTGATAACTATGATCTTCACTTCGAGCTAGCGTCGTCTCTTGTTAAAATATTATATTTTCTGTGGGTTAGTTAGATTTAAATTGATATTTTGTGTAAAGGTTTCTGTGCAAAAACGAGCCTCAAAGAATCGAAGTCATGTATTTACTACCATATTCCAATCACAAAGATAATTTGACTGGTTCATATTTCCAGATCAGTTTATTTAAGCAGATTTCATTTTATATCAAACCTTCTTATTGTTATTGACTGTTTCAGGAACTTTCTCCTACGTAGACCCACGGCAAAAGGTCCGCAGAGTAGACTACACGGCAGACAAGAACGGCTTCCATCCTGTTCTGAGCGATTTGCCGCCGGAGCATCCCGCCGACTCCGAGTCGGTAGCAAAGGCCAAAGATCGCCATTTCCAACTCTATGCCAAAATAGCTGAAGAACATGCGCAACACCCATTTCCTGATGGTAAGAAAGAGATTTCAAAACCCTGAAAATACTTTTTTAAGTTTCGTTATTTTGATATATACCTATAGCAATTGTGTTAAAAAAACAATTCGCTATGCATTATTTTATTTCTTCGTTTTTTTTAACTTGATAAATTTAGTGTATAACATAGTTAGAATAGAGTATCTTTCTAAATAATAAAATTATAATGCCCATAAATTTAAATCAATCTGTATAAATTTACTTGGTATAGTCCATTTATAGAACTGAGCATAGAGTTCATAATTTTAATATTCTTCAGAGTCGTCGGTGCCCCGACAGTCAGCGGCAGTGGAGGCTGCGGCAGCCAAGCACGCACAGCTGTTCCGAGTGATCGCGGAGCAGCACGCGCGCATCGCAGCAGAGCGAGAGGCACTCCAGGCTGAAGAGGAGGAGCGCCTCGCGCTGCAGGACCTGCATGAAAACTGACACACCACGCTTTGATACTGTTAATGTTTAGTCACGGAGATGATAACTTTGACATAGAAATAATGAAGTATAGATTTGTAAAATGAATTTATACAATCCATTTGAGTTTATTTCATCAATTTAAAGATGGATCTTTGGTTATTTTCATTTGTATAGCTAGCGTGATCTAATAAGATCATTCAATAAAACTTTAAAAAGTTCCGTTACCTGAGATAAATGACTCTCTTTTGTATTAGAGTAGGAGTACTGTATCATCAGAATCTCAAATGTTCTCTGTATATTGTTGTAAGACATATTATTTGTACTTTTATACTTTCACACGATTGCCATATTGAATATAAATTAAACAAATATCGAGTGCAGTATTTTTATTTAAAGCTCTATTAAACGGTAATTGCATTAATTGCTAAAGGAATAATTGATTGCCTGCAATGTTAATATAAAAGTATCATGGATGGCGCAAAACATTTCGGATGTTCAAATCAAATCAACATAGATGTATTTATATATATAATTATTTATTACCTATGTATTATTATAACTAAAACTTATTTTCGTGTTGGTAATAGAGGACGAATTTATTCAATTTTGGATTTTTTTAATAGATTTACTTATAAATGTTCATCTATTGGAGCAAAATTCGAACTCATAATCTCTAAAAAATCAGCGCTGTAGCAGTTAATCTACCCACTTTAATAAATTTAGCATTCAAAATATAATCGTATTGATGGGGATGAAGGCGATATCTTTTATGGTTTTTATTTCGTAAATAGTAACTGATGTATTTAACTTTGCAGTAGGTATAATTTAAGTAAAAAAAAATAATTTTCAAGAAACATAATGATATATCTTAAGATATGCTAGAGATGAAAGTAGTGATAAATATATATACTCTCGATACTTTTAACGTGGTTACATACAATGACCTAAATGGTTAATTATACAGCAAAGATCAAATAAAGTCTTAATTCATAGTGTTTTCTAAGGTTTTTACGAATACTACACATTGAAATAAAACTATTTTTAAGGATTTAACTCACGTATAAAATAAATATTAAATTTACATTTTAAATCTAAAATGTAAATTTAAAATTTAATTCAATATAAGCGAGTTAAATCCGTAAAAATTGTTTTATTTCAAAGTCTTAATTAATTCTTAAAATGTATTATTTAGTACTCATACAACTATAATTCCTCTCAATTGAAAGTCTGTTACGTTAAATTATAATAAACAATAAATATCAAATATTTAAAAAGATTATTTAGTTATATACTCTGCAAAATGAACGAGATTTTAAATGAGTTAAAGATATTTCATGTTTCTATCTTTTATAAACAACTACTAATCTAATATATTATGTAACAAAATTAAAAGACATAATCATTTAAGGGGTACAGGAAATAAAAAAATATATTATTAGTGCACAATTTTATTTCTGTAACTGCAATTATCTGGTTTTAAGAATTCTCCGATGTTCTTCATCCAGCTAGAAACAGAATAAATTGCTTAAATTAAAATTTATTTATTTACTACTTATTGGACAATATTTATAAACATGTATAGACAATATTAATATTATTTAAATGATATTAAGCTTATTTAAATTTATATAAATATTGAATGAAAAATACACCGATACGGGCAGGGGTTCGAACCCGCGACCTCTGGCGACGGGACGGTTTCCCAGAGGTCGCGGGTCGGAATCCCTGCCCGTATCGGTTTATTTTCATTTTATATTTATATAAATTTACTTACTACTTATTTTTTATTGGGATTTGAAATGTTTGAAAATAGTTTTTTCGAAATTCTTGGATGAGGCATCTGCCTCATCCAAGAATTATATAAACGTGATTATAGCACATAAATAAACCAAAAAAAGAAGAATTGAAACCACACCAAATGTCACTTGCATTCATCTAGTACTTATCTAATTACTAGATGAATGCAAGTGACATTTGGTGTGGTTTCAATTCTTCTTTTTTTGGTTTATTTATGTGCTATAATCACGTTTATATAATTCTTGGTTTCAATTCTTCTTTTTTTGGTTTATTTATGTGCTATAATCACGTTTATATAATTCTTGGTTTCAATTCTTCTTTTTTTGGTTTATTTATGTGCTATAATCACGTTTATATAATTTTTGTAACTAACTTTCTAAATCTGAAATGTGCAGAAAATGTAACTAATCCAAAGTTTACATATTGATGAGCTTTTATGGGTTTTACATTAAATGTATATGGAGCTGGTAATTATAATATATTTTGTATACATACTGGCATTTTGTGGTGGTTGTGGTGGAAACTGTCCGTACCCACAGCCGGCGTCATGAGGCATACCTTTAATATGCGCATGAGGGGTCAAAGCCAGACCACCCTGAAACAAGAGTAGGATTATAATGGGTATAATCCATTACGGGTAGAATCTTCAATCAACAGATAAATATTATGGAATAACTTTTTTATTTTGACAAATAATATATGGATATAGGGTAACGGAAATTTTGTAAAAAGAAATGACTTGGTAATTGTATCAAAAAGTTATCTGAGAATTATAAATGTGTCATTTTAAAAGTTAATGTCTAATTCTGAAATTATATTGGTCGGTATATGCATTATTGTTTTCTAATATGTTCTTTAAAGACTAACTTTAACTGATTTATTTGTAAGATTTTTTTAAAAATACAATAGGAAAGAAATACACACATTGAATAAGGACAAAAATAAAAAAAAAAAAAATAAAAAAAACAAAAAAAAAAAAAATAAAATAAAATAAAATAAAATTGACTCATTTGCAGGGTTATTAATATAATATATTTAATTTATAAGTCAAACATTGTTAAATTTTATTTAAAAAGAGCAACTGTTGAGTTTCTGGCCAGCTCTTCTCAGCAGAACAGCATTCCGAGCTGGTGGTAGCTTACTCACAGACTGACTATACTGACCAATTTAATTTAATGTAATTGACGATTCAAAAGTGCGTGTAAATGCCTACTTGAATAAAGATATTTTGAATTTTGAATTTTGAATTTTGAAGGTTATCAAAACAAGCTTATGTGGTAAGAAGCCACATTAAACGTTTTTGGAACCTTTATACCGGTTATTTGGTGTGGACAGTTCCCTTCATCTCTCCTGTGCTATTTATTATACTTATAGCATCTAAATCCTATCAAAATTACAGTTATAAAAGTAAAATCGCTATCCCGCACCAAACTGGCCTAAGGTCAGGTCTTACTTCCAAAGTCGGCACTATGAAGATTAGTAAATTTGAAAGGATATCAATCATGAATGGATGGATGGACCATGGATGGATTAAGGGGAAGCTAAATAAATATATTGTACAGAGTGGTCAAAGAATGCATATACCGGCAAAGGCAAATAGACAGCCACTTAAACTTAAGTTGACGTCGAAAATCTATACCGTGGTCAGACTTGCCCAGTCTGAAAAAAAAAATGCAACTGTTTTGGAGAAGTTTTAAGTTATAAAGCTTCTCACTAGCATCCAGGAACATTGTCAAGAAGGTTATTAATGGAAATTATTTTATTTAAATTTACACACACATGTAATTACTGTGTTATAACTATTCACACATTCTTACAGCACCTCAACTGATAACTATTTTACTACTTACCATTACCGACAAAATTATGCTCATCAATGACAAAAATATAACAAGAAACTTCATGTTTACAAACAACTTGGTACTGACTTAGATTTTGAATATTCCGGGCTTTATATTAAGCAAATATGTCGTCTGAAATGAACATGGGAAATAATCACTGCCATAACAAAGAAGATAATTAAACCAAAATACCAATTTTCCCAACGTTCCTAAATGTAGGGCGATAATTGACGATTTATAATATTTGCTGTGATTTTATAATTTTAAGAATCCATAGAGCGTGTATAATAGATGTTTTGGAACTCATTTACATAATTACTTAAAATAATAAATATACATAATTCTTCTAAAATTATTACATTGATAATTATTTTAAAAACACCGTGGTTATGAATCGAATTACAAAGATATTTATTGTAATTTTAAACTTTTTTGACGGTGAGCCCGCTCAGTACTGTGTATGGTTTATATAGCATATCACATCTATATACTCATTTATATCAAAATCAGTTCAGCCGTTTTTCAGTCATAGACGAAAATATAATTTTATTATTAATCACAACATTTATAAAAAAAAACGTACCAACAACTGAAGGATTACATTTATAATATAGTAGAATAGATATGATTGACACATTAAAAAAATATATATATTTCAAAACTATTTAAAGTACAGTATTAACCTATAATTTGCGAATTTGAATCAATAAAGTCGATCTTTTTTTTTCTATATCTTAATATTGTAGCATATTCAGTTTGAGCTTTAAATTATTCTTTTTATTTATTATTCCTACAAATTCCTAAACCGTACAGACGTGAAAAAACAACAATTTGTTAAAACGACAAACATACGAATCACTGTAAAATTGTAAAAAAATACTTTAAAATATATTGTTGGTTAATCAGTTATTATCATCATCGAACTAATATTATATTTGCCACAAAGTGGGGGTGCAGGTGCACTTTATGTACATACTCTCCACAAAGTATATACTAACTTATCACCATACTGGAAACAATTGGTGCTCAAACAAATATTTTTTAATAACCAAATTTCATACATTTCTAATCTTTCGAGTACCTAGTATTCTAAATCTTATAGCAGGCTCATTAGACAGAGGCTGTATATCGTTTCATTTAACAGATTGTTACAGACAACTCAACAAACAACAAACTGAATGTTAAGTAAGGGTTTGCGTTTCTTTTGATTACTAGAAGTAATTATATATAAATTAAAAATACCAGGTATAGGGATGCAATGTTCTTTAAGATTGAGATAATGTCTCATTTAGAATTTTTTCATTTGATTAAATATTTTATTAATTAAAATAAACTTCTGGCTTTGGCTATGTATATGCTATATTTTTAATTAGAAAACTATTAGCTGTCTGAAACTTGCTAAAGGAAAGGAACTACTAAATAAAACTGTCTTATGTTTATTTTTTCATTTGATTTCCTAACTGTATTTCCCATTTGCAAAGAAGTTGCAGTTTATTTCAGTTCAACATAAAACTTTTAGATTTTTTTAGACTTTTTTAAATTTTATTTAAAACTCAAAAGGGAGAAAATAATAAAAATCTTATTTTGCTGCACACGTTTATTTTGATTATCTGATTTGCTTATTTCTAATATGCTTCGATATTCTTCATCAGCTAGCCGGTACTGTCTGTTGAAAACCAAACAATAATATGAAGATAACGAAAATACATTTATATATATTTATACACTGTATATTTTAGTATCGAAACTTACTATAAATTGTTAACAATATTCCAAAGTATGTAGAATGCTCTTTTTAACATGAATAAATGACAAACAAAATTCATTCATTTCCTTCAATTCATTCATTCATTCATCTCTTGACAAATTGACTGTAATTATAAAAGGACACTTATAATATTTATACTTACTAGCAGTAGGGGGTGGTGGAGGGGGGCCACGGCCACACCCAGCGTTATGGGGCTCGCCTTTGATATGCGCGTGAGGGGCAAAAGTTAAGCCACCCTGCAACAGGACCATTAATATAAGATAAAATTGCTTACTATTTTCTTGCATTTTAATATTTGATAAACTTGCGAAAATGGATACACTAATGTTAATAATAAAAATAGTTTAAAAAAACTAAAAAGAACGCCAAATCAATTTAAGATAATTATTAATCCTGGATATTCGAATCAGGATAATTTGATAATCTCGTAGAATTATTAATTTACTATCGATCATTGATATGTGTACAAAGTTTAAGCAAAATCGGATCGTGGGAAATGAGTATCAAAATTGCATTCGAAAAAGTTGTTTACCAGCAAACAATCAAACAAGCAAACATACTCGTAAAAATAGTAAAAGTGTGTTAAAAAGGTCTATAAGCTATATGTTAGTGTAACTCACCATCACCGCAAATATTATGCCCATTATGGACAAAACCATCAGAAGAAACTTCATTTTAGTCTTTACCAATTACTAGAAACTAGTGTTATAAAAACTGAATGTGTTCGACTTATATAGAATAATATAGTTTATTTAATCACAATAAAATTATGGAAGATTTCATCTGAATTAATCACAGGAAAATGACTTTTAACCCTTAACTACTCAATGAAAGGTATATTATTGTAACATGAAAGAATTTTATTAAATAATAAGTCTTTCCAAGAAATAAAGAGACATTAGAATAAAATTTATTTTTTTTTTGCTTAGAAGTTTTATGTAGGTGTATGTTTGAATTTAATTTAATTTCGGCTTAGACTGAACAGAAATAGTTACAGTGAATAAAATACGACCTGCTTTTGTATGAATCGAAATGTTGGCTATACAAAAGGAATAGATGAATGGGAAAAATGCATTCTTATGAAATATGAACGTTGAGGTTGATGCGTGGCGTGGAGAGAATGAATAAAGCAATAAAAATGTATACAAGAGGTATTTTGAAACTAGTGTTAAAAATGACAAGGCAAGGTGTAGGTCTGCAACTAAATAACATGTGGTAGAAAAGCGTGATAGGAATTGCCATATTGCTCTGAATCCACTATCGGAATAATTGATTATAGGACTATATTTTGATTTTAGATTTATTAGCACTTTAATAAGTATTTTTTTTTCTGGCTTATATATTGAATACTTTAATCAAAAAGCATGAACTGCTTCCACAAATATTATGAAACGGAGACTTATAGTGTTTCGGTGTAGATGTTATTAAGGAATATATAAACAAGTAGGGTTATTGAGATTCGTAAACGTATGGCACTAATGACCAACAGATTCATGGATAGCTGAGGGTTAACAATAAACTATCGAGCACAATATCAATTGACACATAAACGTGAGGTGATAATTGCGGATTTCATATTTATTGTGTTTGCAACTATTTTGCCGCTCCACAGAGCGTGTAGCTATAATGAGTACTTGTGAATAAGTTCATTCATACAATTCATATAATGTTAATGGATAGTTTTACAGTGTTTTACAATAAATGAATAAGTTTTAACAAAATGCTGTAATATTATAGCCTTCGTGGTCCAAGATCAGGTAAAAAATAACAGATGTAAAATTAAAATTCTTTATTACCCTTATAACATAGACTTTAATATATACGTTATTTTCATATCAGAAAACAAAAGGTTGTATTTAAATCATTTTCAACTATATAGATATTGCACACAAAATTAATCAATTTCCAATTTTTTAAAACTGCCTTGAATTCCAAATATATCTTCCACTTTTGTATTTTTGCCGTTCGGTCGTAAAGACTCATTGACTAACCAGTGGTTGTCTTGCTTGAAAAAATCTTTATTGTTTTCAATACGACGTATGTTTTCATCTGAAAAATGAGCAGGATTGTTAATATAATAAGAAATTACGTTTTTGCAGTAATAAGAACAAACGAATTTACATTCATTTGTGAATTAAGACATTCATTAACTATATTAGTAAAATTTTAACAAACTTATATAAATATAGAATGAAAAATAAACCGATACCAGCAGGGATTCGAACCCGCGACTACTGGGAAACCGTCCCGTCGCTCTACCAACTGAGCTACCGTATTCTATATTTATATACATTTTTTTAACATTTTACTTGCTATCTACACCCAAAAAAAGGTTTTTTTTTAACATTAACAAACCTTGAGAACCCGAAAAGTCTTCGGGAACTAATCCGTATATCAGTGGAAAGGGAAATAAAAACATTTCGTCATTAGGTCCTAAGAGAAGGATTCAAGTAAAGGAATAAAATGCTAAATTTCTGGTGTCTTTTGTTAATAAAAATCTATATTATAATTAATTAAAACATGTTATACTTACTACACAGAGTCTTAAGGTCCTTGTAGTTGCCGCCGCATTCCTTGGGTAAGGAATTTTTCGGCACGTACTTATAAAACACCTCTGAGCCAGCCTCGTGGATGTGGATCATGTCCAATAAGGACTTCTTCATGAACGGCTTCAGCAACATCATTAATTTGTCCATGAAGGGGGGCGCATTACAAAAGTGGATCTCTTTTAACTTTACTAACATACATTCCTAAAATTAAAAAATATAAATTATTATTTTTGCTAGTAAAACCTTTGTTCTTTGATGGATTATCTCAGAATTGAAAAGATGCGTTTGACACTTGACTCTGTATCTTTATTTACTTTAATAATATTTTTTTTCCAACATTATATTAAATACCAAATATTTATGTACCATACAGTCTTTATTATTATCTTTTTAACATTGTTGTTCAAATAAAATATATTTAAAATAAAAATATAATTATGTTATTGTGTTCTTTCGTGCACGAATATAGGATAAAGCCTAATGTCCCAAGTTAAAAATCATAGATTCTTATATAGAAAAATGTGAGTATTAACATATCTGGTAAGTACATACATTTTGTACTGGATTTATTTTAACGTTCAGTAAGAAATAAAAATTTAGCATAAAACGATAAAAAGCTTAGAATTCTCAAAACAAAACATTTATGATAATTGTGTTAGATAATAATATCGCGATTTATTTTACGAGCTAATATTTTTAATAAACTACCTACCCTAGAATCAAACCCTCGAAGTTGCCCCTATAGTCAGCATATATATATAATATGCATTAAATCATAATGTTAAGTCAGCGAAAATATTTTATGCAAGTAGTGCTGTTTAAATTAACTAAATTTATGTATGATCTGCTTTATCCCATTTTATATATCCCAAGTTATGTGTCATTAGTAAATATCAAAATTGTGATATAGTTACAATATTTAGTTTACCTGCAGGAAGTTAACCACCTGTCGTAGATGTGTCACTTCTAACTTGGCAATGTGCCCCATAGTCGCCAAGTTCATATTTATTATAAATACAAATCTGTAAAGGGTAAGGACAAATCTACATTGTATGTCAATTTCCAAACGTTCTAACTTTAGTTTAGGCTTAATATTGAATTTATGTTGTATACTTAAGTAGTTTTTTTTAATATATGTTCGTATCAAGTTATTAGCAATCCTTAAAATATTTCTTTACCCAGGCCATGTGCCTTCTTCATACTGTAGTAGGTCTATTATCATCATTGCTACCCGGATAACATTAGCAAAGTTGAATTTTCTAGGGTCTCCATCTAGGATCCCGCAGTACAGTGCTCGATATCCATGCACTGTGGGTAATGCCAGAGGAACATGGATTCTGGAATAAGTAGACATCAATTTTAATATTAAGCTATTGATGAGGTCCTTGAATTTAAATTTTATTCAATGATCGTTAATATGGGATAGACCAAAACAACTGTAATTAATTGCATTATAAAAAGTTCCCTATAACAAATACTTATTTAAACTATTTAATACTAGTAATGATATTAGTCAGATAATAAAGACTTACATAGCTTTCATGGTATCAATGACCGTTTTGTCAACAACGCGGTCTTTGAAGAAGACGGGGAAAAGTGTTCTGGCGCTCATGTGCAGGTCTAACACCTGCTTTGTGACTTCTGCACTTTGTTCGCAGCAGTGGTAAACAATAACCAGGTACAGGTCTAGAAGATAAATACATTTACAAGGATTAATAACGACAGCATGTCCATTATATTCAACACATATCTTAATCATTTAATTCCTTATTCCTTAAGCAAGGAAGACATTTTGTAACTAAGTTTGTTTTGCCCATGTGTAACACTACAGCACCATTGTATATCATGCGATAATAGTTTAACTTTTAAGTAAATAAAAGTTATTAATCCTATACATATCTGAATTATGTTTTGTTTTACTGCACTCAAATATTTGTATTTTTTGCATTGAACGCCACAATGCTAATGACTTATAAAAATAATTACAAAAATACATTATTCCGAATGACTTTGTAACAACGCTACATTGTATTATGTGAACGGTCGTTGGGTTCTTTGTACTCTATCATCCGGTACGATTTCAATAACATAAGGGCAAATATAATGACATATTTTTTGTTGCGGCGAAGTTGTGTAGATGTTTACATTTAAAAATATCTTAAAAATTATAGATTAGGATTTCAAAAGGTACCTAATACATGGTACCTATGTCCTGGCTTAGATAGGGAGTACCGGCACTGATTGCCAGATTTAGTATCCACGAATCTACTAAACTTTTCTTTTAAAAATTTTTATTTTTTTTTATTTCGTCGGTATGTTTCATATATACAAAAAAAACACGTTAAATAAGCCCCACTCATCGCCATTAATATCGCCATTAAAATTGCCAGTAAAAAAAAACGTCATTTGCAACTACTGATTATACCTATAAGGAAAATCACCAGAGCAATAACTCCGCAATGTTATTCACGGGTATTCAGGTATTTTGCTTTTATTTTTATTTACAATACCAGCTGTTCCGTGCGGCAAAGTTGTTGTGAACTACAAAACAGAAATATGTTCATAACGACTAGTAGTACCGACTGAAGCTGGAAGAGTATCGACAACACCTGAGAGGCACTTAGAACACTTTGCTATATATTCCTTATCAGGAAAAATTATAGCATTGGTTCTAATTTTGTGATAGTATAGTCTGTAACTATAATCACTAAATATTTTGAAATATAACAACTATCTTATTATGTTTTTCAAATGCAATACTAAATCCAAAATATTTCACTAATCCTATAAATCGGATTTGGCTTTTAAAATACTTGTCATGAAAAATGTATTAAAAAAGGCTATTCAGATATGGCATTTTGATTTTATATACCATCAAGCTCTGCGCATGCGCAATTATCAGTGACGCTCGTCAATTACGAATGCGTTGATGCTTAAAACAATTGTAGATCTTACTACTGAATACATAATTCATAAAAGTATATATAATATTTCGATTTTAGATTCAGTTAAGTATCATTTACTTTATTGCACAATTTAATATTTAAACAAAAAGTGTAACATTTGACAACCAGATAACCATGCAATATGAATAGCATTTTCCAACAACACATCTACAACAATAAAACTGTCGTTGAAAATATAAAAAAAAAACATAAGAACAAAGAACCTAAAACAATGATTTTTTATTTCGTCTCTATGTTTGTACGGCTCTACATCTATGTCTGTACGTTTATGCATGCTAATCTTAGAAAGGGATGAACCCGTTTGGATGCAATTTTCGGGAACATATTGCCCTGAGCTTCGCTTTACTTTTAGTGTTTTTTTTTTAATTTAAATCGGTTAACAAATAAAAAGTTATTTATCTCTTATTTTCGTAAAACTAAAGTAAGACATTTTTTCAAAATTTAAATAGTTTTCCTCCCCTGAGGAAATAATAATACCCTTACCAATAAACAAAAAAATACGAAATCGTCTACTTTGTTAAAAAAAAATCTGTGATTTAAAATAAAATTAAACTATAAATATTCCCACACGCAAAAACTATTTGCCGAAGTTTGATGAAACTTTTAAGGGTTATCATAATCGAAATCTACGCGTACGAAGTCGCAGGCATAGCTAGGCATAGCTAATCATAGCTAGGCATAGTAGTGTACAGATAACCTTATAAGCATAATCGTTCCTAAATGACAAGCGTTTCTGATAATTGCACATACGCAGGGTTAGATGATAAGTAATAAAACCTTGTCTGAATAATCATCTTTAATTAATATCTAATTATAATAATGACAACCATCTTATAATAAAAAAATATTGTTATTTATAGATGTAACGATAATAAAAACTTCCTTAATAGTTACTAATACTTTATGTATTTGTTATAGTATCATGTATTGTAATAAAAAAATTACTAAATTTACATTGTAGTAGCGTATTTTTCACATAAAATGAAGTTTAGTGAATGTTAATAAAGCGAAATTCATTACAAAACAAGTTCTTTTATAGTGACTTTTAAAATAAATTTATTTAATACCAGGAACACAAACTAAACCTTATATTTACTGAAATAACAATCACGGAAATGAAAGCCGTTTTTCTTAGGTATTTTATTTATTTATTTTATAAAAATACAATGTTTGTATATTTTATATTATTGTTGTTTGTGTATTATGACATTTTTAAGGATTTATTTTATGTATAGATAATATTGATAAAGTCTTAAGTTAGTAGGTATATGTCTTTCGTATGAGTATACGAGTACGTATATAGTATGAGACACAGACTTGTGTCAACTTTACTCGGAATAATAAAAACAATATAATGTTCAATCGATCGTTTTGGTTAAGAAGTTTGTTTGCCCTTCAAATGTGTTTGTGCAAAAATCAGGTTTTTGAATATTAACATTATCAATCATTCTACTAAGTTGTATATTATTTATCATTGACTGGAAATATGCTTCAGAAAAAGAACATAAAATAATTTCAAATAAATTTATATTATATCTAAATATAATATAAATTTATTTGAAATTATTTTATATAATATTTTAAATCTGAAAATAATATGAAACTACGATAACTCAAGTTTGAATCAAAGTTTGATCAATTAAAAATTAAATTTGAAATAAAAAAAATAAGCGATCCATATTTATTGAAGTCGTTGCGTCGGGGGACCGTTGCACGTGGTGTTTACGAATTTTACGAAATTTTGGAATACAACAATGAAGACTGAGACTATACGATTTGATATCGTTATTTCGTTATTTGCCTTAGTATTTTTGCCCCAACGCAACGACTTCAATAGACGACAAGACGAAGCTTCTTAGCATTCCATGGATTCACCGTGCGGGTACGGGGCCCATCCCGTTGCAAGGAGAGGAGTGCAAACAGCGACTGGGACTTGCGACCCAGGTGTAGGTTTAAGGGACCCCTTTATTGTGCGCAAAAACGCTCGCCTTCACTGTCTACACTCCTCTCCCTACCTAACCATATTTGGAACCTACTAATGCCACCTTTGAAATACGTTCTAGAAATGAACAGGTGCTTGTGCTAGAAAGGTCTTTAAATAGGTTATAGAGAGATTTTGCTGCTACACCTCTCGCTCCCACTTCTAACGCATAGAAGCAATTTTTTTCTACATTTTCAGTTATGACATTGGGTTGTATATTGTACTAACTGAACGAACGAACCTACAAATACATAAACTTTCACTTGTTTAGGTTTTTACTTTTAATATTGCATAAAACGTTTTACCAGCACTAAAAAAAAGATCAATATCTTCGGGACGACTGCTTTTATTTCGACCAAACATAGCTAAGAACCATTTTGACGGACCAGGCTTTCGATTTACAAAAACCGCAATCAAATCCGTCCACGCGTTTGGCTGCTACGGTGACACAGACAGATACACAGATACACAGGTCAAACTTATGACACCCCACTTTTTGGTCGGGAATTAAAAAACATATTGATTATATGCTAAAGACTTTACTTAACTTTTAAATCTATTAAACTATTAATATTTCATTTGATAATAATACTTTTACTTACCACTCAAATATTCCCCTGGTAAATGAGGTTGCGACATCAACCATTCCCGTAGCTTCCGGATATCATCCCGGGATATGTCAGGATTCTTCTCATACTCCTTCTCTATTGAAAACTCTTGAATTATTCCAGACATAACACTAAAATCAAAATATTGTATGATAAATAGCTAGACATTTAAAAATATATCTTAAGACTTCTCAACCATAAACAAAATAAATAACGTTAAGCTACCGTATCGCTCATAATTGGTAGAGCGACGGGACGGTTCCCCAGAGGTCGAGGGATCGAATCCCTATCCGTACCGGTTTATCTTTCATTTTATATTTACATAAATTTAAAGAAGCTTAACCTGGCTATACATGTTTATAGGTATTTTCAAACATTGTAGCGTATGTACCAGAGTAACACATACTTACTCTTACATACATTTCTACGAAATACTAATTTTTGCATGTGGTTTTGTCTGTGATTTTTGTTACTCAATTACGCCAAAACTAATAAACGAATTTTGATGAAACTATGCAATGTTGAAGCTTATGTACCAAAATAACACATAGGTTATAACCGATAGGCGAAGTCACGGGCAACAGCTAGTATATACATAAATATAAGAGCTGAATAGTAAATGTATGGACTATAAATTTAGATTTAGTGATTAGCTCTCTCATTTATTTTTCTTATCATAAAACGTATATGTATATAAACAAAACCCATTGATATTTTTTATTAAATATGTGTTTATTGACACCGTTATTTTATTACTAACTAGATTATATGATCAGATATATAACAATGCAGTTACGCGAATCCATTAGTCAAAGATAAGTACAAATTGCATTTAATTGCAATAAAAATATAAATGGAAAAAAGACAATTACAATAATAAGTGGACTGGTGTAATTAAACCCTGTATTATTAATATTATTTCTATTAGTTAATATTATCTTATTACCAGTTTTAGTCGCAGCCTCGCTCTAGTTACAAATCGTTTAAAATGTCATGTTTTTACCATGTCAATAGAAATACTCCTAAGATTTTTAAGTAAAAATTTATATGTTTGTAAAATCAAGTTTTAAATTAAATCTGTTATAGCAATACGTCGATAGGTAATTTAATGTAATTATTTTCCTATAATAAAATAGTGAATAGGCATGAAATAAAACTCTTGATACAAAAGAAAATAAACAATTTGCCTCCAAACTATACTCCTTATACACTTATTCCATTTTATGTGAGTGTGTGTGTTTGTTTACTCATCAAGCAACATTTATAGTTAATAGTGTCAGGAATCGGATCAAATAGCTTTTCGAATCACTACATGATAAGTAGAAGATGCATAATATATATTTATTTGAATTAATTATTATTAAATTAGAGGGTCCGGCAGGCAATGTTCTCACCTATGTATCTTTGAAATTAGAAAAGGTAGAGTAAGTCAATACAATAAATTGAAGCGGGTCCAATCATTTTATTTTATTATACTCTAGTAGAATCTTATTAAACATGATTAAATCTTTTCAAGCTTTCGTTGAACGATCGCTCGTCACTAGCTACATCCATAATGCTTTAATACAATTAATTATACAAGGGATAGCACCGAAGATGTCAGGTTTGTTAACTATATATAACTTAAATCTTTCTAACATTCTGAGAGAAAACACATATATATTTGTGGCCATGAAAGCATTTTATTACATTATCTTATTCTAACTCATACTCATAAAATATATTAAATGTTATATTGTTATATAACAATACTGTTTTAATAGTTTCAATACATTGTAAATACGTTTGTTTCTAAAAATATTGTATAGCTATGTTAAGCTTATTTAAATTTATATAAATATAGAATGAACAATTAAACCGATACGAGCAGGGATTCGAACCCGCGACCTATGGTAAATCGTCCCGTCGCTCTACCAATTGAGCTACCGTATCGCTATACATGTTTTTAGATATTTTCAAACATTAATTTCGGCAGTGGCATCTTTTCAATGTTTTTCTATACTGAAAAGTTAGAAACATTGGTTAGGATTTTCAAAAAGAAGTCTAATAGATGTCACCACCGTCCCGATAAAGACGATAACATATAGAATGCTTAATTCACCGAGACGGACAGCGATACGGTAGCTAAGTTGGTAGAGCGACGGGACGGTTTCCCAGAGGTCATGGGTTCGAATCCCTGCGTATCGGTTTATTTCCCGTTTTATATTTATAAAAAATATTTTAATTTAATTTTTTAAATTTTTACGAGAGGAGTTTTATAAATATGTTACGTCACAGCATTCAGAGCATTATTAGAACGAAGTGGTTATTGCCTAAAGTGAAGTGTTATATAAAAGTGAATTAAAGTAAAGTGGTAAGTAATTGTAAATATTTTATTTTATGTCGATTTGACCTTGCCGAGAAATATCTACCTGCAACTCATGCCATTACTTCCAAATGATTGTATATAAAAGAATATTAACCGAATTAATAATGACTGGTTACATCGCAATCGGAGGAATTATTTAGTATATACATATTTCCTTTATTTACTATTGCAATTGGTTATTTTATATTTTTATTTTTTTATAAATATAGAATAAAAAAATAAAAGAAGCTAATAAAATGTCACCAATGCTTAATTTTAATTCACCAAGATGAACCTTAATTCAGCAATACGGTAGCTCAATTGGTACAGCTACAGCACGGTTTCCTAGAGGTCGCGGGTTCGAATCCCTGCCCGTATTGGTTTATTCTTCATTGTTATATATATAAGCTTAACTTGGCTTTAAATGTTTATATATATATATTTTCAAAGACTACATTTTTGTACATTTTGGTACATAATCCTATTTCATTTGCTTGATCACCTTGAAATAGCGCAAAAAAGAGTATTAAATATAATTGAGAATAACCGGTATAAAACCAAAAACATCTTCGAAATATCTTCTTCCAATTGGGAACTACAATATTAGAGTTCATCGTAAAAATAACCATTAGTTTTTTATAAGTATTTAAATACATATTTCCCAAATGTGTCATTAAGAATTTTATATCAATTTAGCTATGATATTACGTTTATATCTTAACTGTGTCATTATAACATTCTTCTACACCCAATAGAAATAATCAATATTAATGGATAAAAAAAAAATTCTTTTACTCTTCCTGGAATATGGAACTTTTTATTCAACTTCAACATCGAAATTGTTCAAATTATATCGGTATAACGATTAAGAGTAAGCATGTTTATGCATTTGAATTTACTTTCAATATTTATTTTTTTATTTATTTAATAAAAATAATTCAAAAACTCCACCAAACCACTCCACCGTTTGCAATGATTACAAAAAGTTAATTTATGAAACTGCAGCTTAAGTACTTTTAGATTTTAATTTCATATTTTGTCATAGAAAAACGGATGGAATAATATAAAATAAAATTATAAATAAGTTATCTAAGGCTGTTTTTATATTATATATTTATTAAATAATAAAACATTTACCTCAGGGCGTATAATTACCAATATATATTTCTGCCTCGAACACAGTCTTCCAACAAATAACAATACAATGAAGATTTTATTCTCAATGATAAATAGCTAATGATTGATTTCAATTACTCGATAATCACTAATTATTTTATGATACATGTACCCAGTGCGCGTGCGCACTTAAATAAGGCTGTATCAGTACTAGGAATATCTTACTAAAGGAATGGCTATTTAAAAGACGTAGTCTTTCGTTCGTTCTTAGGTCTTAAGTAGCTTTAACATTGATAAAAATCTTTGTATAAAACTTATTTTCGATAAAGATTTTTATTTTTTTTATTTTGATTTTTTTAACAAAAATTATATCTATCTATTTAAGCCTTGATTTACTACAATATTATATATTTATAATGATTAATTTTCAATCCAAAAATGAAATGTATTGAATATGTTAATTTATATATTATTTTATATTACGGCATTAAGACTTAGCAATCTATATTTTGCGAATCTTAAAATATGGAAGCATTTTTTTTAAGTTTATATAAATATAGAATGCAAAATAAACCGATACGGGCAGGGATTCGAACCCGTGACTACTGGGAAACCGTCACGTCGAATTTGGTATAACTTTTTATTATTTGTGGTATCGGTACGAGATACCTACAGCAAAAATATTTTTCTAACCTATCTATTTATTTGAGAATGTAAAACATATCTATAATTTAGATGTAACATCTCATAAAATTCCATACATCTCCGCTGAATCGAATTTTATATAAATAATAATAATAACATTCGATCAGTTAACATCCTTTAGTTGAAAAACATACGTATTTCGTATGTTTTCCAACTAAAGGATTTTAATAATTAATATTTTTTTATAAAATTAATAACTTGTCTTCTAAACAAAGGAGAAAAAAAAAACAAAATAAAAAAGGTTTTAATCAAAAAGGTTTGGACGCCATTTGCCGGTTTGGGACTTAGGTACGAAGCTTAAAAAATACATCACAAATATTTCAATACCACTTCAAAGAACAGAAATGTATATTAATATAAATACATTTGCATATTAATTAAAATAACAAATACAATAAATAAAATACCCACATTAATAAGCATGCATTCTGAATTATTTACAATGTATGTTAGAAACAAGTAATTAGGTACTTAGTGGTAATTAAACTCAAACTACAACAAAGATCAAATTTAAATTATACAACAAAGTTTTTATTTCAAATGGCATTAAACATACGAGGTGATTTATTCTTTACAAGTTTTACATTATTTATTTAGTTTACAACATTACTTACTTATAACTTATTCTTAGCTTTTATCTTATGGACAAAGTAGGTAATATTTTTGCGTAAATTACACGATATGTTTTGTGCATAACGAGAATCTATTAGTTTCGACTTTTATAGAATATCAAGTACCTTTTTAGGTAAACAATTATAACAAACATAAAAATATCTTTTTGTTATTTGGTCCAGTAAACTTAGTTCAATCGAAATTCAATACTAAAATACAGACAAGTAATGATATATATATACAATAATCATTATTTCTCTAGAAAATGAGAAAACTGAAAATAGGAATTATTTATTCAAGAATGTTAACAACACCATTTAGTAACTACTTAATAGCGTTAAGACGGACGAAGCCACGCAGTGGTTAAAAATATTAAATTATACCTACATATATCATTTTCCTAAGATTAACCTTGATCCACACCTAACAAAAAGGTTAACTAACGCTACCATTTAAAAAATATTTTTGGGTCTGTTGTATTGTTTAAAATCAAAATAGATTATAGAACTAAATGATACAAAGGTTATAGAGTTTTTTTCTACATCTTTTACAGAGTTAACTCTTTCGATAAGAAACTTACTTTCACTGGAAATGGTTAAAATTGTTATGCCTGGGTACACCTTCCACAGTTGTGCCACGTATGCCACAACTGTGGAAGGTACACCCCTAAAATACCCATTGCCCCTTCGTAACTGTGATTGGCATGGCATTGGTGACGATATATATATATATAATAAGAATAAATCACCTCGTATGTTTAACAAAAGGTTATTATATATATATATATATATATATATATATATATATATATATATATATATATATATATATATATATATATATAATAACCTACTAGTTCCTATGCTTTCATCTATTATTATTCATTCTATCAAATATAAGTTACTAGTATGTTAGGGACAGCCTCTTTGAATAGGTAACGTCGGCCTCTTAACATAGAGAGAAGTTTATGTACTATTCCCTAAGCTATAAATTGAAATAAATATTATTAATAAATTGGTAATAATCTGATACCTTATAAATTCCTGAAGATTAAATGTAAACAGAAATTACTATATATTCAAGTCAAAAATCCTTGTAAATGTATTGCATTTGTTTAGAAACTTCAAAATTATAAAAAAAAGCAAATATTAAAAGAAAATGATAATTTTTGACTTTAAAAGAAGCTCGTTCGATTAGTTGAACTTACGAGAAGATCCAGGTCAAGAAACTAATACCTACTCTTTTCAACTGTCAATATGATTGTTACAATTTTTATGAGGTTTACAATAATTTAGCCCCAGGCCTTTTTATCATTTATATTTGATATGTTTATTTAAAATCGAATATTTTTGTTGCAGTTCTTCAAAAATCTTATAGCAAAATCAGATTTACGCAAAATATAAACAATTAATTTTACAGGCATCTTTAATCTCAAAATAAAAGTAAAAGAAAATAAATGTAAATGATGCTCTACCCTCATAATCTGTTTTTAACAATAAGTAAGATAATAATAAATAGTAATATAATAATTCATATATATGATATTCATAAATTATGATACTCATAAATATACTGAAATCTTATCTTACTGGTATTGAACGAGTCCTTAAAATTTAATATTTAACTTATACTTTAACAAACAAAAACTATATTATTTATTAATAAAATGATCATGTTAATTTATTACAAGACAAAAGGACAAAAACATAAGCCTGTTTCCGCCCGGGATCGAACCGGGGACCTTGTGCGTGTGAAGCACACGTGATAACCGCTACACTACGGAAACATGCAACGCTTTTCCTAATTTATAGTTCACAACTGAATAACAGAATTAAAATGGAGTAGTTTCTGAAACCTTATATTAAATATAATAATATTCATCTCCAAATAAATTGAAAAAATATAAAGCTAAAGCTATACAGCTTACATTATGCGAATAACCGAAAAAGATCGTGAACTAAGCCTACCAATGAAACCACACTACCTAGCGTCAAAACTTCACAAATAATCCTCAGTCTCCCAAATTTGTAGTGATTATCATTTCAACTGTCCTATAATGCTAGTAACATAAAAGAGCAATTCTAGATAAACGCTTTACAAAACGATTTCATAAATAACAGTACAATTATCTCCTTTAAAAAAAGGGTAATTAAAAAATAAAATAATAATAAATTGATGATATTGTAATTAAAAATATTTATTTCATAGATAGAATTATAGAAAATTTTATACTCAAAATAATAAAAGTTTTATTTTTATCGTTTTTAATTGTTGATATTACCGATATAAACATCACTAGAGTCGTGAAATGTGGACGAAATTGAAAGTGATGCGTGGGAACCAGGCCATGATCTCTCGTTACTTGTGGCATTACAATCCCCTTTGTGAGCACCGTTATAAGCATTATATTATAATGGTTATCGTTATGACAGTTCTGTTATCGTTATAAGTTTTCTTCTAAGGAGCATGTTAAAATACATTTGTAATATTTTATTGTGAATTTAAATTTACGGAGCCAGATTTAAACATTATTAACTGTTATCCTTTACCTGTAATATTATTAGTTGATAAATTTTTATTACGCGTATTTACGCGTAGATTTCAATTTTGAAAAAACGTACCATTTGTACTTACCAATGTATGTAAAAACTATAAACCTTCAAACTGGTAAGCAGCAATGGTACGACAATAAGAGATTATTAACTTCTTTATTTCTTAATTGTTTGTTAAAAAAAAAAACAAAATATAAAGTGAATCCCAAGACAATATATTCCTAAAAACTGCAGCCAATTCGATTAATCCTTTTCATACATTAGCGTGCTCAAACATACAGACATAAAGAAGAACAGACAAAATGAAAAAACATTTATTTGGGTTCTCTTGCTTATATAAAGGACCCCCTATGATTTTTTGAAAATATTTTTTTTACGTGTTGTGTGCACAACTAAAAGACAAACAGATAAACAGACAAAGATTTTTAAAATTCTGAAAATGGATTCTCTAAGTTATCCCGCTTTTTAGATTCATGGAAATTATATTTTCGAACTTGTTAGCTTTCCAAATGAAAGAACCCTCTTCCACTGAATAAATCTTATATCTATATTAAATTTCCCTTCTTTTCAAAAAACAAACAAGTAACACAATCTACCATCATCATCACCATCATCATCATCATCATCTACAACCACTGTATTATCAGGTTCTAGGAATAGTTATATTTAAAGTGTGATTAATATATATATTTTGTTATTATATATGCTGTCTTGCTAATTGTGGTTATTGTATTTATAGCTCTCTTAACAAATCCTTCTCATCGAATAAACACAGCAAGTAACAATGATGTTCCAAAATTATAATGTCACTTATTATATATTATAGGCATAATTTATTAAAAAAAATATTACAATTTCTCGACGTGTAAAATATTTTTTAAAAGTAATTCATTTCACTATACTAATGGTTTTAACATTTAATAATGTCAGGGCTGATCACGAATGAATTAAAGTTCTGTTACATAATAAAAATCCGGAATATTTGTTGATTAAAAAGTATTCTTGTTTTTAATAATTTCCATGTAAAAAAAAAAACAAAGTGTTATTGGTGGATAATAAATGTTTTTTTAATATATCATATGATCAAGTCTTCAAAACTTTAATTACTAGATATTTATTAAAGTGACAGTGTAATGATATGAGCGCCCCTCTGTAATTTGAATCTAAAAATATAATTTTAAATAGGGTTTCATTTACCTCTATTAAATTGTTTTCCTGTATTGTTATTATTCATCAAAGGGTTATTTACTGAAAACCACTTACAACTTGATTTCAAAAACGTGGTATAAAAGTGAAAAACATCCATATATTTCTTGTCTACTTAAAGAATAAGCGAAGCGAATTATAATTAATAATAATAATAATAATAATAATTTATTTATACCAAAAAAACTTGTACAATAACACGATTTTATACATATATATAGGTAAACATAAGGCTAAACTACATGCTATGAATTCTCTGAACCCCACACTAGGTCATCCTGTGTCGTGGAGTTCAGTCTCTTCCCAGTTAAGTTTATGTAAACCATCCATATATATGGAATCCATACCAAAAAAAAAAAAAAAAAAAAAATGAATAATAATAATAGTAAAAGGAAACAAAATCAAATAATAGTTACAATAAAAAGCAAAAATAAGGTACGTAGGTAAGGTAAGATCTTATACCACAAAACCTATAATACAAACGTGTGATGAGTGAATGTGTATATGTGATTGTGTGTGTGCGAATGTGTATGTGTGATTGTGTGTGTGCCAATTTGAATGTGTGATTGTGTGTGTGTGTTTAGGTATATATGTATGTGTATGTAACATTTTACGTTAATCATATCTCCATAAGCGCTTCCGTTTGAGCATAATTTTTCGGCTTTAACCACTTAGTTACTGTGCGTCTACAATTCGAGTTCGTCATATCTAGTACATTCTTGTTAATAGCATACATTTTTGAGTATAAATAAGGCCCTAAGAAATCAAAAGATTTACGCGCAAAGGAAGAGTGTACCCTTGGCCTATCCCACTTCAGTGTTCTGTGAGACGAACGGGCCAATTGTTTCGCTTTCCTGTGGAATCGAAGTATGGTTGCTGTAACAAACAACTGCCGTACGCGTAGAACATTACACTCCGAGTACAATAAGTCAGTTGGATAGCGCCATAATTGCCGAACAAGCTTATATCACATGATTTGTCATCGACTACACAAAGCCACTATATCTGCAAACTGAATAGTGAAGATTTAGATTATTATTAGGTGTTATATAATTACAACACACTATGAAACTTAATATTAGAAAGTTTAAAAACATAACAAAGTATAAGAGTCGCAAAATACACTGTTCTATTAAAGGGTTCTACTATTAATTCTTAACTAATTCGAAGTCTGTCCACCCCTAAGGATTCTCAGGAACAACTTGTATGACATCAAGGTCATAATTGATCACTTAAGTTATATCACCAGCACTTATATATTACTAATATATAAGTGCGATTGTTTGGATGGAAGTTTGTTACTCAATCACGCCAAAACTACTAAACGGATTTTGGTGAAACTTAACAAAATAGAAGATTATGTACCAAAATAACACAAAGGTTATAGAAATACTAACTTTTGCATGTGGTTTTGTCTGTGACATAACATAGATTATAGCGCGATAACTCATTGCCACGGGAGATCCTGGTTTTAATCATTGGATTCACTGAATTTTACATAATTATTTGTGAAAATTCTTTTTATTACCCCAAGGACTTTAGAAAGAGTGTTATGATGAATAAATATAAATTTTGACATATGAGGTATCGGTAGATATTTCATATGTTCCTAGCCATAAAAATATTATTTTTACAGTCTAGGTGGACGAAGTCACGGACAACAGCTAGTATACTATATGTTACTAGTTAGCTAAAATTTGGTATGCATTTATAATTCTTACCAGCAAGTAAATAGAAATCGCTACGTCAATAATTAGGGACAATATTAATCCTTTGATCTAATATAAATAAAGTACAGTTTGCAAAAAAAATATCTATACACACTGACAGCAATACTGTGTTGATATTAAACTATAATGATAACGAATAAAAAATAGTTCTTTATAGTTAATAACTTCCCGTATTGTTAGTAGTTCTTTATAGTTAATAACCCACCTTACGAAGAAGCTATAGGCACATTTTTGTTCTAAAGAAGTTGATTTATTTCACACCAACTTTTTTAAAGAGGTTGATATTAAACTGTCAAGCTAGTCCAAATAAGAGCTCTTAAAACTTAAAATATAATTAATTAGTTATTTATCTTCAACCAAATAAATAAAATCACAATCTATTCCATACCTTATTATAGTGTATTATTTTTTTTGCCTTCAGTACCTAAAAAGGTGCGACCACATATGACGCAACGTGGAAAGTTGCCTCGCGTCTGATAACGTATCAAATGTTACCTTAGTTTATTTTATTACATATGTATACTACCTAGATAGGCTTTAGAATACATTTAGTAATTATACCATTGGGCTTTTTATTAGCATTACTTTATTTACATTATATTCTAATTTAACTAAATCATTTTGTACTTATACAATTAATTTAGTACATTGAATTAAACAAACACAGAAAGTACAATATTATGTATATTGCTTCACAGCTTAAATAAAATATAAAGTCTTGGTGGTAAAAGCTTATGGGGTAATCCATTTTGGAAACTAACTCATGAGATGAGGTTAACCGTTGCATCTGTAGTTACCTACTAAAATGGCTTACCTTAAAAATTTCATCTTCTGTATGCTGCGAGGTAGTTCCACTTATCCCCCCGGCTATAACCTTCTTGGCGGCGATCGTCAATATATAATTTTATAACCAATAAAAATATAAATAATTAAATCGAATATAGTAAATCGGCAAGATGGTTTAAAATAGCCTATATTAACCGGTATATAAGTCGGCACAGTAATTAAAGTATTTAACAAAATGTTTACTTAACTTTGTTCAAGATAGTTTTAATATATACCAATGTATATTTATTATAGACTATAAAAAGCAATGAATATTTCTCAAGCACTGAATCGTTAGTCATTAATTATTTACGCATACGACATTTTAATATAATACGTATAATGACAGCAAGTTTCGTAAGATATTATTAATCTAATGAATAGACACTTTTAATGACAATCTATATACATTCTGCAATGAACTACTGGATAAAGAGACTACCCACTGCTTATACGAAACTTACCTGCTTCTTAATCTAAATATTTAATTCGTTTCAGCTAATGTTCTTACTCAATGTACTCTAAGACTTAAATAAAGAGTTTGAGAGTATTTACGTTATCAAAACATTCTGATTTACTAAAAAGGTTTTAAAATTATGTAACTCCTTGGATCTTTTGATTAAAAAAAGCAACCTAGAATCCAAAAGCCAGAGCAAACTTCATGTTACTTCTTTACGCATTGTAAACTTTACATCTAAACTAGAAAATGTTTGAGGTAGATGACCTTTAACTGACTAATTGACAGATACTTGCATATCGTCATTCCCTACACTTGGTTTTTGTTAAGCATTTAAAAAGTCGGTTTTTTTCATATTTACTAGCTCCACCGGTAATGTTTTTGAATTAAACCATTCCCCTTTTTCTCGTCTTAGGATTTATTTATACCTAGTATAACAAATAACAATACTTTCAATGCTAGATCACGGTTTTTAATAACATTTTGACAAATTTTAAAGGTATTTTTATTATGAAGGAAGTCTTTGGTCTTAATAAATAAAATGTTAGAATACATTTCTAATTGTTAATTTACAATATATATTCAATACATACTATATACAATTGCATAAATCCTCTGGTAGTTTCAAATCTTCAGCATACCTACGTACGTACGTACTCTATTGTACGAAAACAAAATTCCATCAAAATAAATTAATTTAGTATTTTAGTCCAAAATATTACAATACTAGCAATTATTATTACAATACCAGCTGTTGCCAGCGCATTTATCTGACCCACTGTTTTACTACCCTTAATCAAATAATAAGCCACTTACCAGTACTTAAAAATTATAAAAATCAGTACATTTAGGTTTTGTTGTATTTATAGCCCAACACGATTTTTGTATCTTCCTCTGAAAATTAAAGAATTTCGTGGAGAACAAAACTTGATATAAAACTTTACCGCCTAATCATATTTTTACCCAAGTTACGTAGTACATAGTAAAAAGTTGTACAACAGAATAGAAGACTCTTCTAAAAATATCATATAATACACGCAGAGATAGAAAGTCCCTTACCGAACTCTTTTGTCCACACAGAGTTTCTTTGAAGTCAACTCATCCAAAGAATTACATCATCAAGTTCTTCAGAATACCTATCATTCTGTTATTGTTGTTGTTGTTGTTATTGTATCTAAACTCAAGTTCCGTTCAAATATCAAAGGGGTAATAACTCTTACCAGATTTGGCAGATTTAGATGACTTGGTGTTTTGAAAGCAAGAATAATTCTCTCTTAAGGACCTTGAATCTGTAGTATTCAGAATCTTAACTGAAATTGAAAACGCCATTGGAAACAATGACTGCTTTAACGAGGACATTGATCTGGCAAAGATTATGAAATCTTCTCTTAATTTAATAAGATCAAATGAATTGCACATTGATTTCTTGCAGTATAGTAACATGACATGTAACTCATTCACTGGCTTAAAGCTCGTAGTTGTATTGAGACATCTCGCCGCAGTCCGTGGTCTAAGCACGCCGGTGACAGCCGCGCACCATTTACCATAATACAGTTGTATATTCATAAATTAAGGTTTAAGTTCCTGTGATTGTGCTTGTGTGTCTATTATAAGGTATGTTAATTGCTAGTTATTGTATGGTTTTATAATAATAATTATTTTAATATAAGAAGTATCTACGCAAAAAAAATCGTCGAGTCGGATAAAAGTTATATAGGTCTTAAGGGTTTAGAAGCTAATTATAATAATTATTTCTCTTCATAGAAAAAATATATTTTTCTTTTTTATAATTTAAATGCTAGATGTTTTCAAAGACTATCTTATAAATTTATATAAGTAGTGATTTGAACTCAGGCAGTCATCAACATCTCTTCTTCCTGTAAACACAATTAAAATGACATAAAATATTTTTTACATGTATTACCTTCATTAAACTACATATATTATTACTAAATGTTGCTACAATAATTAATCTTACTTAAGAAATTGCAATAACTGCAAAGCATTTGTTACAAAATAATCACTTAGATTTTAGGATAAAATTTGGAATACAAAATAATAACAAAATAATATTTACAATGTAGAAATCAACATAGTCGGTTGAGAATAAGATCTACTAGGTATATCTTGCATCCTCTGTTCAACTATATGTTTTAGGTTTCTTGAAAAAGACATATATACATTATACATATATATAATATCTACATACCATACATATTTGAAATGAATACCATACATATTTGAAATTATAAATTTCAGGATTCAAGAAAAAAAACTAATATTAAAAATGCTTTATTCCATTTGTCCAGTCAAGCAAACAAAGAAACAAACAAAAGAAAGTTTATTATAAAACTTATTATTTTTGTACCTGCAAAAATAATTTAATTTATCTTGTCCAAAATCTCAACGAATCTTTTCCTTATAAAAAACAAATATATCGTGACTTACTTTTTTGTTATGAAACTTACTGGAACTAAACAATTGTAATGGATTATTAAAAAATACTTGAAGATACCACAACCTCGAGCACTTTCAATTTTCGATCACACATTTTAAGCATACCACAGCAAATTATTCCTTATTACTGATCAATAAGTATCAATATTGTATCAATATGTATTGTGGATCTTCGAGCTGGTTTTATAACGAGAAAACAGATCAAAGCTTAAAAAATGGATATTTTGAATTAAGAACACATAAACACAAGCTACTCGTAGGTGTCTATAATTGGTACAAACTCTATGTCTAAGTGTTTATATTGACAATGTTATGCAGTTGAAGTTAGAAGGTATCTTATGTTTTAACAATACGTAGGATGCATAATGTTAGGAGTTGCTATCATTATTTTTTTTAGCAGTATGGTGATTTTTTTTATTAGAAACAGTGAAAAGCTTTTAATATAGAGTTAAGCAATATCCTATTCTTACCTAGAAGCCTAAAATAGTAATATAATAAAAAAAAAACTATTTTTAAAATTATTTTGAAACTGTCGATAGGTATTTATGACGACTGTTATGAACTACACTACAATTAATGTTAATATTTTAAAATTTGATGGTACAATTGTCGTTAGAAAAATATTTAAATATAAAAAAAAACAATGTGAATATAATAATAATAAATATATATGCAATAATCATTTAACAAGTCACTTCGTAGCAAGATTTGTCTGCAACAATGAGATTGTAATTACGTTTCGATTGTGGAATCCACAATGATTAGGGTTAATCGTCTTAGGGTTACGTCTGTTCTCTGCTTGCTGACCCGAATAATAGTCATTCCAGAATTTTCCAGTTCCAGAATTTTCAAAAATTTTAATGTAATGTCAATAAGGTTTTTATTGCTTTTCTATAATTGCAACATGTCCATGTATGTTTCTATGTTACAAAATATAAATTATGTAATTGATTTATTCAATATATGAGAATTGCAATTTTATGTGCTTTTGGGTCAACTATATAATATTATCCCTATCGTGTTTTGCGAGGGCAAATCATGTTTTTTTTTAAATTGTAATTTTAAAAGATGTTGTGAAAAAAAAAGGTTTCATTAAAAGGAAAATGATAATAATAAATTTACATCACTCTGCAAAAATCACACGAACATTAGGACAAGAAATCTAATACAATTGTCTGTTAAAAGTTTAAAAACGAGGTAAAATTGTGCCGAAATTCTGTTATCTTGACAAAACATTTATAAATTGTATTGTGCCAAAAAGTAGATACGGCCGCGTGAGTAATCACAACGTCGCGCTGGTCCCTAGCAGAACCACCGTACTAAGTAACAAAAGCAGATTATTTATAAAAAAAAATCGTGTAAACTAGAACGCTTTATTAGGTAACCTTCAAAGAATTTGGTTATTGCAAAGCTTCTTATATATTTATTTACATTACCCTTAATTGAAAAACGTGTTATTATTTTTAAAAAGCTGTTATATCATCGAAGATTGAAAATAAAAAAGTAATAATATTTCATGCGAAATGTCAATGTCACGTTTTTTTTTATACCGATGAATCGAAAAAGTTACTTTTGTAACAGCTTAAATAATTAATTACAGATATATTTTCACATAATAAAACACATATCGCAATGTTGCTCAACATTAACTTATGTACAAAAAGTTTTAAATCTTAACTAGACGGCTATGGGAATTAATTTGGTAAAAAACATTATTGTTGTAATTGATTTATAGTGATTATAGATATTCCGTAAGTGTCATATTATCTTAATAATGGGAAATATATATTGGCCAATTAAAAGATAATAAAAACACCTAATGGTTTACGTTTCAATTTATTTATTCTGTGTACATATTTGTGAACTTCTCTATTTTTTTTTGTGTATCATTTTAAAACTTATCATAACTGTGATCGATATCGTAAAAGTCAATGTTCTTTATAAAATTGTACATTACTGTATTCTATTTGTCTAAGTTTCATAAGTTAAGTTTTATTGCAACATAATTATTTCACGACAGAGTACGAGTAGGATACGTATTAAAGGGCAAAAAACAATCTGGATTTTATCATTGCATTTTCCTCACCTTTGCAATATCTTAATGTTTTTTGACACACTTATTCTAATACACAAAAGGCTTATTTTGCTCCAACACGTTAACTTCTTTTCAAACACATATCTTTATCGCTACACGATTTTCTCACACATAATTGTACCATTCACTAAATTATTTTGTGCAGTTGTCGACTTTACTACCAGAGCTTTGTGAATATAATGGCTTGATTATTTTTGCAGGAAATTGCATTTTGAAGACCGTGCGCGTGGTTTATGAAACAGTTTGCTTGACAAAAACAAGCACTCATAAATTTTGCGCATTTTGAAGATAATATTACACTAATACTATACACGATACTTTTGTTTTTTATTTTTTTATTATTTTGAATGTAAAAAAACACTATTCGCACTAGCGGTAATCTAGAGGTAGTCTAGCTATTTCCCACTGTTCGGGGTAGTATTAATTTTCGATAGTAGATCGCCGTAATGTAACTGTTACAACTAAATAACTTGTGTGAGGTAGCCGGCCGTTTTATCCCAATTTATTAATATTTATTATCTGTACCGTGTTTTCCTTCAGAACTTTTCAATTTAAGAGTTATAAAGCATCTGTAACACTTCTTACATTACAATTATTTTTGGCTGTCGATAACCTTGCATCGCGTGTATTATCAGATAAAAAATATACTTTTTATAAACTTACTGGTTTCCAAAGTGAAATACTTATATCATATGAGAGAAATTAGTTCTAGAACTAATTAATTGAAGCGTTGAATTTGTATTACCTTCAAGCATAATGTCTATAGGGATTTTTTCGCTCATTAATTTAGCATTCATAGAATCTTACTATAGTCACAATGTTGTAATATAGCGAGTGCGCTATTGTAATTGCTAGCTGTAATTACAGACTCTAATTAGCAGTAGATAACATCCGGCATACAGCCTCATACAGAAATGTCACGGATTGGTTCACCATACGACCATTAAAAAGCAACAAATAATGACGTGTACAAGAAGCTTAATAGCTTTAGTTCAGTCTTCGGAAACTTGTAACATAAAATGGTCAAAATTATAATGAAAGGAAGGAGGAAAAGTATATTGGATTCACGAGGATGTGAACATCCCTTTACAAGAAGTTTTAGGTGCTTAAACATTATTGAGTTCAAAACATAATCAGATTTAAAGATAAAAAATATTGCTGATTTTTCTTGATCACATCTTTATATAACTTAATACGAAATAAAGAGTGTTACGAATTATGATGTTAATTAATGATTTATATATAGAAGTAATAAAAATAAATGTAATCAAGTTAAGACAGATTGCCCTGCAGACATTAAACCGTATATCAAATCCAAACCGATTGCACCTTATCTATTGATTGGACCAATACTTTTATTTGCAATAATATCTACACATATGTACCTCCGCTTTTATAATAAGCTTTTTCGATTTTAGTTAGCTATAATATACCAAGAGTACCCGGACTTCAATCAGATACCAAAATGTATCTCTTCATCTCCTTGACATTACAAACGAATCTCCTCTCACTCGCTCTTGAAAATGGAGGGAATAAATATAAGGTCGATCTTCCGACAGTGTTGCATTATGTAAGATACAATAGACCTTTGTTTTCAGTTGGATATCAAAGAAACCAATTTGACTTAATGTTATATACTTAAATATAGAGCAGATTATATATAGCATAGCAGATATAGATATAGATATAGCAGATTGCAATACCAATATTTTCAGTTTTTATTCTTGAAATATATATCAAATTTTTATTCGTTCCTTTGAAGTCAAAATAAATATAAAAAATGTAGTAGTAAAGAATCTCTTACTAATTTATAAATGTCCCTCTATTGGAAGATATCAACTAAAGTTCCTTTTTTGATGAGTTGTGGATGATGCGCTCACTTTTTGAGTGTTTAGTTACATGCAATAGATTTTTAAATTTTTTCTTTAATTTTAGAACTGATAAATTCTGCGATATAGACATATATATCAACTTGCATTCCTGAACAATTGGATGAATCTTCTCTTAGGGGACACTTAGCGTTTTTGCTGAAAGGATTGCTTAATAATACGATAATTGATTGAATATTCTCCTGTATGCTTGTAACATCAGCATCAGAAACTATAAAATGCTGAGATCATGTTGTAAAACGCTGGCACATTATAACATAGAGCTTAGACCGCAGTAATGACTGGAATAATTACTAAATCACCGGAGTGCCGTGGTCTGGTGAATTATAATAATTTATCAATAATGTAGACGTTATATATCTCATACTATTAGCAAATTTGAATACATAAATATATAGACCTTTTTATTACCTATAAAATTTATATAACCAATTAGGTCAAGGATTTATTTAATAGAAAAATATACTCCTGTGATACTTCTAGTTAAAAATCTAGACGTAATGAAAAATATATATTAGGAACAATTAAAACCTGACACAGGTCCAAGTAGATTTCAATTTCACCTAAACTCAGAAAAAAAATATACAAAAATTTGTCTAATGAGCTTCAACTGAGATAGCGAGTTTGTACAATACATTGAACTTTAAAACAAAAAATATATAATGAAACATCTCGTTCCCGTGACCTGCTTCACATCACGTAATCTCATATTGTAAGGTAATCACCGAAAAAGTAGATAATTAAATAATCTGTACAAATAAAAAGATACGAGGTTAATCCTTACATTAATATTTTTAAGATTCTTGCCTGTTTGTTTATTGGTTTGTCTCTTTGTAGGTACGAGCATATAAAAAATCTAAATTTAATATGTTTTATACAAATTAAAACAAGGGCCCAAATTTTAGCTGAACGAATGTTATAAATAATAGCAATTAATTATCTTAGATTTTATTTGTACATTATATCGGATCCTCGTTAATATTAATATTAATATTACGTAATGTATTACATAATGCAGGTGAATACTATTATTAAATATAACCATCTCAGCTGATATTTAATTAGAGTAAGGATGTGTAACATTTAAAATACTTCATTAGATTCCAAAGTAATTTCTTTTAGTTGGCTTTACATAATTTGCTCTTAAAGTTCTAGATAACCAGTAGTTATGTAATCAGGAGGTTATACAACCTGCTCATATGTGGTATATTTTTAGGTCGACATAGTACAAGGTTGATACAATCTTTCCTGTGAGAGACCTGGCTATACATAAATTTCCATACTTAATGCTTAAATAATAACACTATATTATGTGAAATATGTTTTTTTTAATGTAGGTAGCTTATTTCCTTTATTTTTATAACAACATATCATTATTAAAGGAAAAGTAACATTTTGATTTATAATGTTATTGACTTTATAATAAATTTGTAATAAAACTGAGCTACAGTATCGTATTGGTAGAGCGATGGTACGGTTTCTTAGTAGTCGTGGGTTCGAATTCCTGCCCGTATCGGTTTATTTTTCATTCTATATTTATATTAAATTTAAGTAAGCTTAACATGGCCATACATATTAATGAATATTTTTAGACTTTATAAAAATTCATTTGTATCAAAAATAAATTTTATTATATTATATATATACTATAATTACTTTATTTACATATGTGTATATGTAATCTATATATATATATATATATTGTATCTTAATACAATCTACATCATTTGTTAATATATATACTTTTGTAAAGATATTAGAAAAATCTATGTTGTATCAAGAGAGTTATTGTCACTGTATCGAAGTATTTCTAAAATTAGTTCACATTTATTCGGCTCTAACCGTGTAAGTAACATGTGTACCTGAAATAAATTATTTAATTATTATTATTTTATAAATGGTTTCTAAACCGCTTTCAACCGCATAGGCTAAAGCTCCGCACACTTTTGGAAAAAAAACCGTAGGTATTCATCATTCATAAGTATTATTATTATTCATCATTCATAAGTATTATTATTATTCACCATTCATAAGTGTTATTATTATCATCATTCATAAGTATTATTATTATTCATCATTCATAAGTATTATTATTATTCATCATTTATAAGTATTATTATTATTCATCATTCACAAATATTAATAACTCCTTGACAGAGATTATAATGATAACAAAATTCACTTTCTAAATTATACCGTTTATTATTTTAAATTTTATAATAAAACTGAAATATTTAAAATACCTATATATGGACAATATCACCGAGCAAGTTTTGTTTTATACAAACAAACAATGTGTTCGAAAACCGTTTCCGCATTTAATAATTAAACGTAAATATCGTAATAAATATATAATGGTTATAACAGTAAATAACTTTCACTTATATAAAACTATAAATTATATAATTGAACTTTGTAAATTAAATATTATTACTAAAATATTATTGTATTTTGAAATAGTGTATTTTATTTCAATCACAATCATTGCTCAAGTAGATAAACCAGATGAAGAATCAAAGTATCAAATTTAGAGCAATCAATGTAGGCGTAAATAATACTATTACATGACGTGTCTAACTGAGGTCAGAACAGTGACCCAGTGATATACATAACATTTACATGAAAGTAAGATAAGTGTATTTGATGTCGATTGTGCAATTTTTTTCATTAATAATGTTAGCTTTGACAGCCAAGTACCTACCGACTGTCTAGAATATTGGCAGATTATTTAGCTGGAGTCTATACTATCCAGATAACTACCACAAAACTATCTTTTTTATATTTTACAAGAATATTATTTAAATTCAACACAACTTCTTCGTTTTTAAATACGTATGAATTTTAGAATAAGTAGTTATTTTTATAGGCATGTAGTACTTTCGCTGCTCATTTTATCTTAGTACTTATTGTTACAATGGGTATTGTTTAATATAAATGTTGCATTTTTTTTTGTTAAAAATCACAATTTGTGTAATTAATGACATATTATAAAATGTAATGATAAAGACAATATAAAAAGATCGATTCAGCGAAAACTAATGAACAACTTATTAGTTAACAAATATTTTAGGATTAATATAAAAAACTACTATAGGCATGTAATGTTGACATATTTATGTACATATATATATATAAATGTCAATATTATCTATATCTATCTATATATATATCTATCTATATGTATTTATATATATATTATTAATTATTATTAATGTGTCGCATGAAAGAGTTACCGAACCCATGTCATACTATTTTTTTTCCTTGACCCACAACTAAAAATTACTTCAGATTATTATCACTATCATATGACAGGTAGTTCTATCTTATTCAGTTGAAACCGATATCTTTGATCTCGTAACTTGTTTAAAACACCATTTGTCAAAAACTTAGAATTAGTTTTTGTAATACAATCTTATCAGATAAATTACAAAAAAAAATACGTTGACAAAATGTTTATGCAATCTTGTTCAATCACGTAACATACGATTTAATGGTAAGTGACGTTAAGTCTTGAGAGGAAATCCAAATACTATACTATCACTATCACAAACTCAATATACCTAGTCTCATTATATTTTCGTAGTCAGCTGGCCGGCCGTTTTTCAGAAAAAATATTTGACAACACTGTCAAGCTTTGTTGCTTAGGACTTCAATCTATCCAACAGGTTAACATGGAATTTAACAAGAAATGAACAAGTGTCGTAGTATGGTTATGGGGATAGATAATAGTCAGAAGCTACCACTGACTAATATTGTTAGAACAACCTTTTGTTGATGAATATAACACTTGTACATGCAACATGCACATGCACATGCACATCAAGTTTCTGAAAGATTCATACATCTGAATAAGAAATACCATTACTGAAGTAAGATTTGAACCAACGACTCTACCAGTAATGAGTCCTCAATAGTCACTCGAGCAAACTTAACATTATCTCAATAGCTGACCTCGCTTACTAACAGTCAATCAATTACACTTTGATTGTTATCAAAGTACTCTTGATAAATAATGATATACTGGTGTAGTTGAATGTATTGTAAAATATTAGTTATTTTTTCAAAATAATATTTACGAATAAGTATAGTTACTTCATTGTAACTAACAAAAATTGCGACTTTTACAACGATATATAACTATTACAGTTGAATTATCTATGTTAGTGTAGTTGAATTATTATATTATTATATTATTTATAAAAGAGAAAATATTTTTTGCAGCACTCAATAATATATTATTATTTTTTTTTTAATTAATTAAATGCACAGGATTAATAATTTGGTTGTTACTGGACTTTCGAGAAAATGATTTGGTTGATAAAATTAAATATTTTTTAAATTCTATTTTAAATTAAGGATTTCTTAATCTCTTTGAGATCATGGTAATTTCATAGTAATTTAATAACAATATTCTCATAGTCTTGTACATTTACAGTACAGTACAAGTTACAGTATAATATAATATTATTATTTTTAATATAAAACAAAAACAAACTATGTTATTGAATCCTTTAGGGCATTTATAATTAAATTTACAAGTGTTGTTGCAACCAAAGTGGTCGATGATGCAATTATACTTTGAAAAATACACGTATTTGCTAAGTTTAAACTATAACTCCTTATCATCGTGGATCGCAGTATTTTTCTCGGGAACACTCCATCAAAAGATGTTGTGTCTTCTACAGCATCACACTTAGTACATCACACTTAGTTTCGTGTATCCGTTCTTTTCATTAAATATTTAAAATTATTAAGTGGCATATGTCAATTTATGTATACACTATAGATCTTATGACGTCCAGATAAAATACAAAAAATAATAAGTTAAAAATACTATATCAAATGAGCATTTTATAACATATCCATAATATACATTTTGCAAAACCTAATCTAAAGTCCAATTAGAGTAAAGTCCTTTCATTTTACACGTCAGAGGGCTTACTAAATAGTCAACGGGTCATAGGTCAAAGGCCGAGAACAAGGCCAGGTGCAGACATGCACGGACAGACATTAGCTAATGATATGTCTCATTGTGTCATAATTTAGTTTAGTTTAAAGTTCCATTATTTTGCTTACATATATTTTGTTTCGTTTAGTACTATAACACGCTCGTTGAAGTCTTTTACTCTACAAACAATAATAATGAGTGAATTTTGTTACTTCACATGCATTAAAATATATCTATAACTTATTTGAAAAAATATTCGTTAAAGTAGTCTAGAAATTCTATATTCACATTATTGCTCCAAATTATTTACAAAAAGAAATGAAGCTAGAACTTTTTTGCAATTAATATTAAATGTGTAGTTTTTTTAATAATTTTAGCAAATTACTCTTTCATCTCCTTTATGGTAGTTGGCGTGGGTCTTTCGCTGACCGCCCCCGGCACTTGAGAATGTAGGTACTGTCAAATGGCTTGACGTGACACCTCAGGTCATGTTAAACGAAAAACTACATAACATTAATAATGTGTTGGCAAATACTGATTAAGAAACCTAAAGGATTTAGTATTATAGAGAATCCAGTAACACATATTTTAAATATACGTACATATTTTTAATTTGTTATTCTAAAACAGACATTTGTCCCCAAATTCTACTATTAGGGAAATTTGTAGTCAGCTTAAGCTCTGAGTAAGTTATAATATTAAAGCACTAATTTGTAGAAAATTTAAATTTCTTAAAATATTAAAACGTTTATTATTAAACGTTATTTAGTTTAATTAATATTTTTCGTCTATTAGGAAAAATACAAAAAAAATATGTCACTTCAATATTAACAACCATCGCGTACATAAAGTATTATTTATATTAATGTTCATTCGTTTTTTTTTGTTTTCTTTTGAATTTTTTTTTGCATTATTAAGCAATCAAATGCTTGTAATTTTCTTCTTAAGATGCAAGAAGGAGGTTTTTTATTTATTTGTAATATTTGAACCCAGATGACGATATCTTGTAACTGTCCGATGTCCCCTCCGGGTCCTACGCTGGCAGCGGCGTGTGGAGGCGGTTCCTTCATGCTATTCATGGGACTGTTAGAGGTGTTCCTGAGAAGTCAGTGCGACTTAGAAGATCCCTGCGGAAGAGCACAGGTATTGTCTATTGTGATGCTGGGAAAGAAAGAGAGAGAAAGAGCATGGGTAAACCACGACATTACTAAAAATTGAATATGTTTAGAAACTGATTTAGACTGATAAAGAAGCAATTGGGAAAAAAATATGTTTATAACTACTATCCGTCATAACGATAATGGCTCCCATTGAATTTGTTTGGACTATGATGAATATTACTTTGCATTGGTCCAGATCGATACGGTGAAAGAAAATATACCGAGAAATCGAAATTCTATGGTAATCGCCAATATGCATTAACACAGTGCAGCGTGGTGAATTAAGCTCTTCACCCTTTCTATCTATGATAAGTGCGTACCAACAGGGAAACATGTATACTCTACTGACTTTATATTATGTATTGATTTAATCGTATTTATTATGAACCAATCACTGTTTGTGGTTAAATACTCCTATTCCAATATGACGTCACAACTAATGTAACCATAAATTTGATCTACTTTCCTGATCATAGCAATTAATTTTGAGGGCCAGTAGAGTTTCAAATTGTGGATATTCGATCATTAATTACGTATCTACTTTTACACACTAAAAATAATCTAAAATATGATATAACTGTTTCGTAACAATTCAAATAAAACTAACTTATGTAACTGACTGTCCTAAGTCTAACCTCTGAAATAGATAGGTATATAATGTCTTTAGTAAAGCACGATATAGCCTCCGGCGTTAAAATGTCAGCACAATTTATTGTTTGCATCTTCATTGCAAATTTAGTGGTTGTTTGGTAGAAAATTTGTATTAATGGAAAAATTATGGAAGTAAAGAAATACCTAATTATAACAATTATTGCAAACATTACCGTCTCTAACAATCAAAATGTTGCATAAAAGTAACAGATTCATACATACTCATAATGAAATCTTAGTTATTGTGTGAAATAATTACGCGTGTTATTAAATTATCTTTCTGGAAATGCGAACTACCTTGTTCCGATCTTAACATCAAGATATAAAACAATTGTTAGGAAGTTTTGACGGAAATAAAGATAAGATTCTTATTTAAGAAACTATACAAATCACTCCACGCTGATTATCAACAATCTGTGTGTTACGTATTAAATGTAAGTACAAAATATATAAAAAAAAAAAATAGGTTCATTATTCATTTATTATTATACAAAGACTGTTAAAGAATTGAAAAAATATTTGTAAAGAGTATATTCATTTTTTATCTGAGCACAAGTAGGGCTTCTTCTTTTCAAAGATGTGATGAATGATAAATTGTGTACGTGAATAGTAAGTTTGATATTATTGCTAACGTTTTGCTTTTATTTTTGACTGTTCAGGGCTTAAACGTATTTGTTTCAGTACCGACGGCACATGGACTCCGTATATGACTTCATAGTGGTAGGTGGTGGATCAGCGGGATCAGTGATGGCTGCACGGCTGTCTGAAGTGCCGGAGTGGCGGGTGCTCCTCTTGGAAGCCGGTAAGATACTACAGTCCTTATGTGAATTTCAATTTAATTTACTATAGACAACAATGCCTAAGAACTTTTTGTGCTTTTGATGACAAGATTCATATGTTAAGCTTCACAGAAAAAAGTAAGATCAGGTTAATTCTCCTTTTGGTAAGCACAACTAACATCTGTCTACTACTAATAAACAAGGATAAGCTACTGTTGACAGCCCCTTGTTTAGGTAAACAGACTCATTTCAACAAGTAATGTCCGCTATAAACTGAGAACTGTGATATAAAACAATGTCAAAGAAGGCCTTTATCATCAACAACATCTGTTGAAAGAAAATTCGACAATTGCACTTAACACTTCAAATTCGAGGGAGTGTATTCTAAAGATGTAGTAGAAATGAAAAAGAGTATTGATGAAACCTTTCTTATTAAGTACCCAATACTCTGTGAAAATCTAGTGGGTTGGTTATTTTAAAAGCGAATTAATAATAATAATGTTATTTTTACTATTTTTGTTAATCTAATACCAGGCTTCGACGAACCGACTGGAGCTCAAGTTCCTTCAATGTTCTTAAACTTTATTGGGTCCAGCATTGACTGGGGATACCACACAGAACCTGAGCCGGCAGCTTGTATTGGGGAAAAGGATAGAAAATGCTATTGGCCGAGAGGGAAGGTAAGAAGACAATACGATGATACAATATCATGTTCCCGACATTTTAACTTTTAATTGACTTTATGTTCTTCAATACTTATCCTCTGATCAACATTAGGCAAATCCTTATCTATATATACTAGGCCTTATCAAAATGTATATATACAATATTCACAACAGGTTCTAGGCGGAACATCAGTCATGAACGGTATGATGTACATCCGCGGGTCCCGCAAGGATTACGACAGTTGGGCGGCTGCTGGTAACGAAGGATGGTCTTACAACGACGTCTTGCCTTACTTCCTCAAGTCTGAAGACAACAAGCAAATTGATAAAATGGATAAGGGCTATCATGCCACCGGAGGACCTCTGACCGTTTCCCAGTTCCCTTACCATCCACCTTTGAGCCATAGCATCATTAAAGCAGCAGAGGAATTAGGTATATTTTTTAGAAGTAGACAGTATTTATTATTATTATAATGCTTTAAAAAAATTAAATGACACTTAAATTATTTTAGGTTACCAAATAAGAGATTTAAACGGCGAAAAGCACACCGGCTTCTCCATCGCTCAAACCACAAATCGGAATGGTTCACGTCTTAGTGTTGCAAGAGCTTTTCTCCGACCGGCTAAGAACCGTCCCAACCTGCACATCATGCTAAACACTACTGTCTCAAAAGTTTTGATCAATCAGACTACAAGACAGGCCTACGCAGTGGAAGTCCGAAATAGTTATGGGGGCACTGAAGTAATTTTTGCAAATAACGAAATTATTTTAAGGTATGGTTAAAAACTAACATTTCGATTATTTCTATTTCTTGTATTTTGAAACCTACTCTTTGTAATGCTATTTTTCCAACAATTAATTAATATCTATGATCACATCACATACTTCAGCGCCGGCGCAGTGGCTTCCCCTCAAATCCTACAGCGCAGCGGCGTGGGCGACCCTGCAGTGCTGTCCCGCGCAGGAGTGCGCGCAGTCCACTCGCTGCCACCCGTCGGACGCAACCTGCACAATCATGTAGCACACTTCCTCAACTTCCACGTAAATGACAATAATACCGCGCCACTCAACTGGGCCACGGCTATGGAGTACTTGCTTTTCAGGGACGGACTTATGTCGGGCACCGGTCAGTTTAGAGTAGAATTATTGTTGTATGTGGTTTATTAATTAATAATAATAATGTTGTCATCTTGATCTCAATCTCTTATGCCTTTAGGTATATCCGAAGTGACCGGATTCATCAACACGAAGTACTCCGACCCGGCAGAAGATAATCCAGACGTGCAACTTTTCTTCGCGGGCTTTCTCGCAGATTGTGCTAAAACTGGCATGGTTGGGGAAAGCCTGGGCGAAGGCTTCCGCAGCATTCAGATGTTTCCGGCTGTACTGCATCCCAAGAGCCGCGGCCGCTTGGAGATTAGTAGTCCGGATCCGTTCGAGTATCCCAAGATTTATGCGAAGTGAGTAGGTACATAGGGTTATTTGTAAATAATTGGCCACCTCTTGCAGGCAGCCACTCTACATCAATCCCAACAACATTTCTACTACAACTTTTTACAAATCTCTAAGACTAACAAACAACACAAAAAAAACGAAACAAAATTTTAGCTCCCTCGTTAACTTATTACTCTCTTTTTTGTAAAACTTTCTTAAAAGGTTAACGACCGGGCGCCATACCTACGCACAGAGTTCATTCCAGTTCATAGGCAACAAATAACTTTTGTATGGGAAAACTGAAAATTTTAAACTATTAATTTTAAAAAGTCCTAAAACAAATGATGTTGGAATTAGCGAGGCTGGCTGCAAGAGGTGACCAATTAATTAGAAATAACGCTGTATATTTATTACTTGTAAATTATTTTCTTTTTTTAAATTAAATAAAATTAAATCTATCTATCCCTTATTACATTTATAATATCCAGATAAAGTTAACAACAAGTTTTAAATATTCCAGCTATCTGACTCATCCCGACGATGTCAAAACATTAGTAGAAGGCATCAAATTCGCTATCAAATTATCGGAAACTAAGACGCTAAAAAAATTTGGTATGAAGCTAGACAAAACGCCAGTGAAAGGTTGCGAAAAGATAAAGTTCGGCTGCGACGCGTACTGGGAATGCGCGGTGAGGATGAACACGGCTCCTGAGAATCATCAGGCAGGCTCGTGCAAGATGGGCCCGAGAGGTGATCCCACTGCTGTCGTAGACAACCTTTTGCAGGTTCGTAACGTATTTCGATTAATCCTTTGTTATGCACTTTGGTATACCTACGAATCTTGATCACCTATGCACGAGTACACGTAAATAAAAATCAGATAGAGACCGAGGTTTCAGACTTTTAGCCAACGATTTGTCCTTTTGCATAGGATAATATAATACATATTGATAAAGGTAGACAATTTAAAACGGTACCTATTACGAGGTACCTATATCTTCGAGAGCATCTAGTAAAAAACCTATTGTAATACATGCTCCCTCCCTCCTCCCTCCTCCCTCAGGTGCAAGGTTTAGACCGCCTGCGCGTGGCGGACGCCAGTGTATTCCCGAGCGTGCCGTCCGGGAACACCAACGCGCCCACGATCATGGTCGCCGAGCGCGCTGCTGACTTCATCAAGCGACGCTGGCTAGGGGATGCCGTTAGTTAAATTGAGCTATTTATTTACAATTTACGTTATGTTTCCGATTGGTTGAGGTAAATTGCATTAAGGTAAAATTGAAGTATAATAGCAATGACTAACTGCAATTCTTTTAGTCTAATCCACCTTTAAATCTATTATTGAATTGATAATAATTTTAATTGACTTATAATTACCAGGTTCCATACTCCAATATCGAGGGTGGTGTCTCTAATGTGCTCTCTGCGAGCGAAAGTCGCTCCGCTCCCTGGCTGTGGCGCTAAACCCAACTACTTTTATTTATATTTTTTTATAAATATAGAATAAAAACATCAGCAAAGAGTACGAAACGGTCTCAAACCTACGACCTCCGTGCCTGTTAACCCGCCAAACGAAGCTATCGTGAATTTATAAATTTATATGAAATCGTCTTTTTCCAGACTTATCCTTATATTAGATAAATTAAACAGAAACAACAACCTTATTACTTCAGTTAATCGAATGTTATGATTGTTATTTTAATGTTGTAATCAACATTATATCGAGATTGGACTTTAATATTTTTTTATATAAAACAATGTAACGTAAAATTCCTTCCGAAAATATTTGAATATCCTTCCAAAACGATTTTATAATAATATTGTTAAGTAGATATGTTTTAATTAAGTATTTTTAATGAATTGGAAACAAAATATCAATCACCATTTGCTGTTTACATCTGTGAAATCGCTCTCTACATTTACAAGTTATACTTGTACAAATGAAAATCATTAATCGATTGCTTATAAAAAAAAAGAAAGATGTGGTTTGGAAACCGAGTGGTTTAATGATATCGAAAAGATAATTCAAATACAGTGGAATATGAACACCAGAAGAATCCTACTCTGAGATAATCGAAGATCACCAAAGATGACCTGAGATGAACTAGGATAACTGGAATACACTAAGCAACATTGGATCTTTATTTTGTTTATACTTCCATGGAATAGCAAAACAAGGGTACTAATAATAAAAAAAAATCTCAAATAGAATGGTAATAATGCGTCCGATTATAATTTGTTTTCTAATAATACTCCAATGTATAATTTAGTTAAACCAATGATACTGTACGATTGTCTAAGATTATTTATAAATAAAACTCTCTTTAATTTAGTGCTTTATTTATTGCATACATCATTAAATACAAATATGATCACGATTATTATTTTTAAAATAAGTGACATAAGAGCACGTAGTTTTAGCGTCGCTAGTAAGTGGCAGCGGTTTTTATCCTATTTATTAACTAATTAAATATAAATCTAGACATTCCGGGATATTGTACACATATATTAACACACAAACCACACCCTAAACTTCAGCATTTAATTTATTTAATGTATCTAGAAGTTGAAAATATATAAGGCTTAAATCTTAAAATATGTCATTTCTATGTAGAATAAGCATTTAAAATGCAACAAAGATTATATCAAGATACATGTTGTATAAGTAAGACTATTTATGCGCATCACATCAAGACACTATTACATTATATAGTCGGCATTTCTTTTATCGTTTTGTTTTTCATATATCTCATATTAATAATTGTAGTTATTACTTAAGCTTATTACAAGAACTAGATAGTATAGTCAAGCCAAATTTCGTTGGTTCGTCCACGCCTACATTTATAAGCTTTACATTTTGTGCAAAAATAGTATAGTTAGTTGGAAAATATATATTTAAATTTTAATTAACACTTTAGCAGCGATCCATTACATCGAAATATCCCAAAAAAATAGTTATGTCGATATCCAACTAGAGGAAAACTACTTATTCACTATATTTTTATAAGGTTTTGGTTCATCATATTAACATTTATGCTATTTATCTTGCTCATTTCGATGTTCTCAATACACGTAAACGAAATCTACGCCATATTTTATTTATACTTGTACAATAATTTGTTCACTAGTCTAGAAGGAGAGGCAGTCTCTAAATTTATTGAAACCGTTTTTTAATTCTTATTTTAAATCTCATTAATAGATATGATAAATTTATAAATATAATAAGAAAACATACATCAAAAAGTTTCTTTTTTTAATAAATAGTTTTAATAACAATTTTTTCTCAACCATAGTAAAGTACTTGACACAGCATTAGCATTCTTAAAATTAGTGACATTTAAGTTATAACTTTAGATATAGTTTTTCACAAGGACATAATCGACAAAAGCGCATAATAATGATAGCTACAGTACATATCATTTATGTACTTGAGAGACTTCGTCAATAGGATATATAACTAACTGCGGTGACGGACTAGACTGCGCAGAAGTCAAAATTAAGGTATCTAAGACGACTGCGAGGGATGAAGGACGGGCGTACGTAGCTCTGATTGGCCGCGCGTCGCGTTACGTCCCCCCCACCGAAGCGACACCCCTCTCACTTCCAGTTTACAGTTGAGTACTCAATTCTAATCGCTATGAATATTTTATTGCTATTTTTTGTTACGTTTTTTATTTTAGACTTTTTTGATTTTTTTATAGTTGGTAAGTTTATATGTGTCTTCGAACAATAAGGAATTTAGCTAGTGTTTTTATTACTATACGTAATCCTCATAAACATTAATAAATCATATCTTAGATACAATATAAACCATAGGCGTACCAAGGGAGAGGCAAGGGGAGGCATGGGGGGCAGCTGCCCCTCCTGGACATCGTATACTTAAAATTCTTACTTACATTAAAATATAAAATCAATTAAGTTTTAAAAACAAGTGGTCTCATAAAAACCATAATATTTCAATTAATGTTAAGAAAAGTTTTCTCAAGAAGGTTATTCGGGGACAAGAAAATTAGCTTTTCAGTTGTTATATTAGCTCTATGTATTATAGACAAATACAATTGTACAACACTTGTCGCAAACACTTTATAGTCTAAAGTCTTCATTAAAAGCGAAATTCCCTTTCCAGATCTTCGTTAGGTAGTTATTACATTACCTACTATTTAAAATAAATAAAAAAATAATATTTGTTACAGTATTGTGTGCGCGACAGTACAGATGTGCAGTTATCCTCTCCAAATTTCCCTTAAAGCCTTCAGTCAATGCCGATAATTATACCAATTACAGCCGAATACATTGTTAAGTCCACCTCAAACTCTAACGTTGTAGGGGTGCGAGGCGCATCGTGGGATCCAATAGAGGTGTACGTTACGCGTTATGGAAGCGCGAGCCGGAGGAGGGGGGTCCGCTGGAAGTTGAAATTGTTAGGGTGCGATTCGGAGTGAGTTGGTGTTAGTTAGAGGTCGATGTCGTATAGGTACCAGACGGAGGGTTTATGGGGTGATCGTTCGTTAGAGGTCGACGTTGTTGAGGTGAGAGGCAGAGTGCGTGGGCGGGTCGTCATGCAGCAGCAGCGTACCGATGGGTACGACGGCCGCGTCCCTCTCCCGCAACTTCGTCATCTCGTGCCGCAGCTTAGTGAGCACGGCGTGGTTAGGTTCGTTCTGACGAGCCTTGTCCTGCAGCAGCGTGATCTGCTGCTCCTCCAGCTTCTTTTCCTTGCAGCTCTTAACGGAGCGCGACCCGTACAGTCGCAGCAGCGAGCCCCACGAGCGCACGTGCGGGTGCAGCGCCTGTGACCACGGGAGACATAGATACAAATATAGCTAGTGTGGTGGAGGTACGAGTGCCTGCCGGCGACTGCTTACATATATACCCAAGAATATGTTGGTGTAGTGTGCGCGATGTTACCTGTAGGATGGCCTGTGAGGCGCGTTGCTTGGCGGTCTTTTTATTCTTGCAGACGACGGTGGCGGTGTGTTTCCCCACCTTCATTGTCAGTTCGGTCTTCTGGTACTCGAGTTTCTTCATCTACGCATTTTCAGTAGAAATATTTTTTAACGCATTAGAAATCATATGTATGTATAACGGGTATCGTTACTGAAGATTTCAAAGTAATATAAGGAATTCCTCAATTAAATATTTTAGAGTTTAGTAAAAACCGAAACTAGCTTAAAGATACTTTATAAATGGATTGTATTTTTTTTATGATTGCATGATCACATTCTTGCCGAAAACCGCGATCAGGATACGATGAAGGAGGGGACGATTAAAGGGTTTATTTAACTTGTACCTACTCTTCGATAACATCTAGAAATGCGCCATCGTAAAGATGTCCACTGATGTATATAAAAATGTAATAAGCTTTACCACAAAATCAAAATGACAAAACAATTATCGTCGGTTTTCGACTACTACAAATAATAATAGTTCAATCTCAACCAGATACGAGTAAATATTGAATCGTCACAGCCATGCATACATAGTAGCGTACCTCTGTGTGTATGTGCCTGTCGCCGGCGCCGAAGTTTCTGAGCAGGCAGGTGCGCAGGATGGCGTGCGGGGACGGCTCGCACGTGGACGCACAGAACTCCGCGATGCGAGGGTCCTCGATGCCCACGTAATCAAAAAACTACACACGGAAATGGAGTCAGTAAGAGCTTATCACGAGATGATGACACCGTGCTCGGAGGATTAGATGATGTATGCGTATGTGTGTGTATGTGTGCGCTCACGCTGAAGTCCGTGTCGTTGTGTTGCGCGGCGGCGGGCGGCTCCAGGTGATCCCTCATCTCCGGTATGAGGATGTGTATGGAGGCGCGCGCGGCGGCGTACTTGGCCTGCCGCTTGCTGGAGCCGTGGCCGACACCGTACTGCATGCCACCGATGTAAACCGCCGCCTGGTAGGGGGTCGACGCGTTCTCTGAGGAAATGTGTTGTTTTTAGTAGCTTTTGCTAGCGAATTTCTCTGCCTAAAGTTAAATTTATACAACCCCACATTTTTAATATTTGTGTTTGCCCGTGAAAATGGACTCACTAATACTTTCAGATGTACATTTTTTTAAACAATTTTGTATACTTAAAACAATTTCAATTCAAAAAATGTACAATATTTAATCTATAGGCTCGCTATTACCTAGTTGCTTGTATTCGTAGACGGGTTGTTTCTGTAGCGCGCGACACACATACTCGTGGAACACGGACAAGTAGCTCCGTCCGTTCATGTTCATGACCCAGTCGCGCTTGGCAGTCTTGCCGCCTGCGGATAAAACCCACCATCACCTACACACTCGTCGAAAATAAGGCAAATAATAGAATAGCTATAAATGAACATGTTTCCGTAACATCAACATTAGATTGTTGTAATTTTAGGGATAAATTCATTATTTACATTATCAAACCTGTCAGTGAAGTCAAGGCAGATTCTTTTTATTCAACTACCGCCAACGTAATTAATCCTCTTACATTATGCTGAGACTTTTGAAACCGAGTCCTTTTTTATCATCTTTCAAAAGATGGAACGAATAGACATAAAAGCTCGAGAACTTGAAATCTTTTAAGAGACTTTATATCGGGCATGTCTTTGGGTACAATGGTAATGACTTTTTTACAGAATGGAAAAATCTTATCGTTTGCAAATCATACGCTTATTTTGGTTAAAAGACTTGTTGTCTAGAAAATTGCTAAAAAGTCCGACCGGCGTCTGTCCCGTGATGCGCGGGGATGGTGATGAGCGTGGTGCCGGCCGGCAGCGACGGGTACTGCAGCGTTTTGCGCGCCTTCGTGTACTTGCGGCGGTCCGCCCAGCGCCTGCGAGGAAGGCCGACGACTAAGCACGCTAGCGAACTTTATTTATTTAGGTGCATTGACTTGAAAGGCCAATGTTATAGTAAACAAGGAAGGGAACATTCACATCTAACACCATGTAACTTGGCAAACGCTTTACGATTGTTTTCGCTTAAATGGCGTTTATATTTGATGTTCTATACGTAGCAGACACGTTCCCACACAGACAAAAATAAGATTGCATATATTGATACGTATGGGGACGATTCATATTTATCTTGAAAAACTTGAGAAGTGTCTCTTTGGACGTTTTTGATCTTAATACATTATTTTGTTTAATGATGCTGATATGATAAGTCATGAAATGGAAAAAATCTTGAATTATCCACCTGCCCCTGTTTCAATTTGGCTAGGCAGAATATGTAAATTTCTTCCACGCCCTTCTATCATACGTCATCTCAGTGGACACTTGCTTCATCATCGTATCATTTTTGACGAACTACATCCATGTCTTTTTCGGTAGCCCCTTTCTCAACATTGGAAAAGTTTTTCGTTAAAATAAAACAAAATAACATTCCACAATTTTCTTCTAAGCTTTATAAAGTCCAACACGCTTTTATTTCTTTGTTTGATTATAGATTTATCACAAACTGCAAAAGAAAGCTGGATAGATCGCAATTTCGTATTCATCCCTAAGAAATTATTAAAAAAAATATTTTAAATTATAAAATGAGTCATTTTATGAGTTTGATGGGATGCTTAAATATTTATAGATCATAAGGCATTTCGTGTCTCACCATACCATTGTCACCTCAACCTATTAGATATGATTTAGGTTTCAATCACAAGGAAGGTGCCTGTTATGAGTATAAGAAAACCACTCAATGCTATGTCTAATGTGTATTTAATACTACATATTAGCAATAGTAGATGACGACGACAATATTCATGACTTGTTAATATATAATAATGTAAATATTAATAAGTATATAAGAGATTATAAATAAGTGGAATTATTATAATAAACAACTACATTATTTCAAATATTCTTCAAAAATCCAAAAAAACATTTTTTATAGGAACGACCATATTTTTGTCTGTGCCCTGTACACGTCTATCCAGCATGGTGCCTTCAGATGTAAGTGCTCTCTTACCGTATCACCTATTCGTGTTCGATATCACATACTCACTTGAAATGCATTATGTTAACGCTCTTGAACTGAAAAAGATTTTTGCAGTATTCGTTGACTTGCTCCGGCGTCAGATCACGGGTCTTCCAGCTGGAGTTCACCGACTCCACCCTGGGCGGCGGCATCATGGCACCCCCGGGCAGCACCACCGGTCGCCGACCGAGAGGGATCTCTTCATCGGCCTCTTCATTATCTCCGACTTCGTTTAGCGACTCGGTTTCCTCCTTGATCGATTGGGTGGCTAATTCCAAATCGGATATGTCGGTTTCTATTTTAACTGTAACTTCGAGGTTCGGCGCCGTCGGTGGCATCTCAACCGCGACAAGTTGTCCCTCGCCCCCCAATTCTCGGGCATATGGACATTTTCGTTCGGAGACATCAGGGTTCGGTTCACTGATGATACTTTCATTAATTTCAGCTGCACTTTGTTCGTTTGTTTCATTAGTGTTGGATGCACAGTTCTGGAGGTTTGCTTCTATCTGAAGCTGCGGCGGGGGAACTTCATTATTAGGTGTAGTTTGACAGTTTATTAGATTCTTATTTACATTAGACGAGTTGTTAGTATTGACATTTCCGACACTCGTTTGGTTTCTGATCTGTTCCTCTATCTTGCGATCTATTTTCTTTTGTTTATCTTCTTCCTCCAGAGCGCGTCTATATGCTAAGCACGGGATGGCGCTGATGGGGATGTCATGTCTCTACGATAAATTTTATTCATAAATAAAATTAAAAACATACACAAGCACAATGATCACTGTAATCTAATATTAATGTTTTCTTACCCTTGTGTTGCCTTTACCAATGAAATAAGGTTTGGAGAGAGTGCAGACGCGAGTGCTACGGTGCATATAAATAGGCATGCCGCTGTAGTGTCGCACCATCATCCAGTCCAGGGGCAGATTTTCGAATTGGTTCACGCCCTTCTCTGTAATGTATCGAAAGAAAATTCATTTCATCGTCCAGGTCTTTTTTAGTTGTCAGTAGTGACTTACCTTCGAGGACAATTTTTGTTCTTGTCACATATGCTTTATCTTTAGGCTTTGGTGCCGATTTGAAATCATCTGGCAAATTTTCGTCTAACATTTTGTCTAACTCCTCCTCCGGCACGCCTATAAACAATAGTGAGAATAAAATTATATAAACAAAAGATCAGTTGGTATTAAGGATTGTTATTAAGACAACACAAATTTATAAATTATAGAATAATTAAAAACAAGTACAAGTATAGCTATACCGGTCGAACTGTTGTCTGAATTCTCATCATTACTATCGTCGTCGTCATTAGACTTCACTTCATCCAGAACTTTAAATTCTCGAAGCTTCTGCAACTCTTGGAAATTGACATAGTCTTCGCATTTTTCGTTTATTTCGAACTTATGTTCCACTTCAGTATCCTCGGTGAAGTCAATATCAGCATTTGTTTCATTGTCAAATCGTTGCCTCTTCGCAGGGGGGCACGGTGCCTCACTCATTATTAAATTCCTAAAAAGATGACCCAACTCAAACACCATACATACAGATAATAATTATATTTCCATATGCTATCAGGAATATGTTATCATTAATTTTAATTATTACTAGCAGAGGCTGGTTTCCATTCATTTAAAGTACAGGTGTATTTTTCGTTTGAAGTAAATTTAGATTCAAAATATTTTTATTCGAGTAGGCAACCCTGCAAAGAGTCTACAACTCAAAAGTTCGACATATTTTGATAAAAAGAAAACACTCCTGAATGCTGTAATAAGATTTATTTAATAATATACTTTTAATCTTAGATTTAAAACTAAGAATAGTTAGATCTAAGATATTTTGTGGAACTTTATTATATATGCGTCCCATGCATAATTTGTTAACGTTTTGAAGACGAATTTAAGCGTTACAAGATTATTTTTATTTCTTGTATTAGAAGTAGATGAATACCTACTCTAACATATTTTTAGCATTCTGAAGTCGTCACTGAAGTCTTAGATGCATATTTAAAAAAAAAAAACATATCCTTCCATATCCAAAAAAAAATATTATCCTTTATTTTTAATAGACATCCGAGGTAGCTTTCGTAAATGCTTGGAGCTTTTCTTTATCCAAATACAAATTTTAATATTAATTATAACAAAATCATGTTTAAGCATGTTAGCGTATAAAGCGTAACTTGCCACAAATATGTAATAAAAAAACATGGCAAGGAAATTAGTTTTTTTTATACAATCAATCCACCATTTCTAATTGTTTTCATAAATATGCACTTAAGTTTAGTTACATAAATACTTGATATTAATTGTCACCTTTTTTGCAATTAAACTAAAGTAAAAGGTAACAAAAAAAAGTACAAAGTGTAGTATAGTATAGCATAAGATAGGTACTTGGTGTCAAAATAAAGGCTAAATGTATGTTTCAAATACAAAAGCAAATTAAATACCTACCTGTTGATCTTAAAATAACTTTTGAATGTCTGAAATGTATGTGTTATTAATATATATATATATAGCCATGTTAAGCTTATTTAAATTTAAATAAATATATAATGAAAAATAGCCAATTGAGCAATCAATAGGGTTTTAACGGTACGGATACAGTAACTCTATTGGTAGAGCAAAGAAACGGTTTCCCATAAGTCACGGGTTGGAATCCCTACCCGTATGGGTTTATTTTCATTCTATATTCATTTAAATTTTGAATGTCGTATCGGACATCCGTAAAACAGAGAATGCGATATAATAGTTCATTCACGGAATTTCTTGTCTGGTATTTTACTACAATAAATATTTTCATCATAATTAGAATTACTAGATGTGACTAATTGTGTTTCAATAATAATATGACATATTGTTGTAAGAGCTAAGAAATGTTTATCATTTTACCTGTGTTAAAATAAATATATACCTATAACTCTTGAAACACACATGTTAAAAACATACACGTAGTCACAGATTAATAAGTAATCTGTAATTGTAGCTACATATGGTACTCTATAAAATGGCATGGCCAATGGCATCGATTTCAATGCATAATATTAAGAAACCTATCAGTATCTACAGTAAGGCGTCAATTTATCACGTCATTACCACTGGCCAGTATACTAGTATATATTTCAGAATACAGCCTTTACATAGACATATAAAAGTCATCTAGAAAACTTTAATAGAACTAGGTATACTTTGAATATTTTTTAATATTATTATTTAATTTCTATTACTCCTTAAAAATGCTTGAGTTATACTTATTTAGATCGAACATAATATATTATCAATAACTTCGGATAATCACAAACTTTTGGTAATTAATCATTACAATTAGTCTAAGATTCCGCTATACAATGACCTTCACCGAGCTGGTTAATGTATGAAAGATATTTTTTATCAAATAAAGTATGTCAATAAATATATTGCAAATACGTTGTCTAAAAATATTTTGTCTAGATTTGAATATATATTTTTTTTAATTACACTGGCTTGGATAATGAACAAATTCCATTCGTATCGAAAATATGAAACCTATAGAATGTATAATATATAATTTATTCTAATTGTAGACTTTTCACTAGCATAGATTTAAATTTGACTCAAAAAAAGATAGTGTTTTTTAATAAAATCATAATTGCTGCTATAAAGTTACACACCTAATTGAAGTCTGCTTTTTTGCCAATTAAAAAAATATATTTAGTGCTTAAGTTGCTAATCATTGTAAATTTATTTTTTTAATTTATATATCATTTTGTAATGAACTATTAAGGGTGACACATATATTTTTATATAAATAATAAATACCTTTGAAAATTTAATCCACCACACATTATTGATATGGAAAATTTTATTTGTAGTTATATGTTTGTGAGAAGCTTACCGTAACAGCTAAGTGGGCTTCAGTATATAAACTTTCATCAACCTCACAACCAATTACGTGATGAAACATGCAAGTTCAATAAGCTTTATGAAAAAGTATTGCCTGATTCAAAGTTTAAAAAAAAAAAAGAGTTTTATCAGCCTTTAAAATTGAATTAGCCAAAATTATAAGTATAAAGAAAATCTATTAGACGAGTCTGGCATTAAGTAGTACAATTTTAAAGTAGATAACAGTAGTTGTAATGAAGTTACAAAACTATTAAGTCATTGTAGTTTAATGTTAATTTGATTGTTTATAAATGAAGTTTTATTATTTTGTTTTAATACTTGAAAATATGTTTAAAAAAATGTTTGATATTGGTTAAATGATTTGATCCAAGAGCTATACTATAAAAATAGAAATATAAATTTTAATTAAGCTAAAAAATATTACACATCATTGTGATATGGCATCAATTTATTTGTACATTTTATAATTTTATTATATTATTTAGACTGAAGGGCATTGTACTGATATTCATGATATAAATAAAAAAAAGTAAAAAACATGTCTGGCATAAAATATATTGAGGTAATTTAAGGTTTGGTCTGTTAGTTTGTGCATGTTAGTGTTATATTAGTGCTAGTCTCATGTTACTACTGAACTTGAACTTGTTTTGGTTGAGACTATTATTAATCTTGGTTAATTGATAGAAAATTACAGGTGATGCTGTAATCATGTTATTCATAAAATAAAAAAAAAATGTGCAAAAAACTACTCCATTTCCCATAAAATGGAGTATTTTTTGCACATGTATTGGTTTAGTGTTTTAAAATAAATATAAATTATATTTCAAGAAACGGACTTACTATGGTTGAATAAATATAGGCTTATGGACAAAGGTGGTAGAGTAGTAGGTTAGTTACATGAAATAATATCTAATTTAAATTAGAAAATAACTAATGCTTAATAAGAATAAAAAGTTAGCATTTTTTTCTTTATCCAAATTCATTAAGATATAAAGTATATACCAAACTTTATCTTTAATAAATGATTATCTAAATCTCTATTTACAAAGCAGAATGTACATGCTAATTATCATATATATTTATTAGGGATAACAAAAAAATATTATTGTATTGTTTTAAAAATTTGATTATGTCTGAGGCATTCTAAATAAAGGTTTGAAATAAGTGAAAAAAGCCAAGTAATTGACATAGTGCTCTGTAAAGAAAGCTGAACATATTATGAAGCTTAATTTTTATTTTATTCACTGTCAATGCAAATCTTAAGCTGTTTAATGTAAAAACTTGTACTAATTAATATTTATCTTAATAATACAGACAAACTATAATGGTTTTTAAAAAAGTTTGGGAAGGTTAATTATTTTAATGTAACCTACATTAAAACAATTAATTACTATTTCATGATGGCAATAACTACTACCACTACGATGAAAAATGTCAAGTCTAGGATGTAATATCAATTATTTTAATTCAAATATGTTGAGAATTATATATAGTCAATTAGATATTTTTTTAACCACAGACCTTTTATATGTTATTACTATCATAGTAATGCAATCTTTAATCATAATGTAACATGTGAAATATATTTCTTTTGTTATTAAAGTAAGTAGTTAACCATTTATTATTGTTCTTTATAGAAGACATCAGCCCAAGTTCCAACTACGTGTATAACAAAAATAAATAGTAGACGAAAGATAGTCTACAAATAGCGATAGCATAAAAAGCCAATGCGGATTAACAATTGGACTTTTTCCATCGCTATCTGCAGCCTTTCGATGTTTCTTTCAGACAATAGCCGTCATATAAAATAACGAAGATATATGGCGAAATTGCGAAAGGCTTACTCCGGAGTAATACAGAGTTAAGTCTTTTGCAAAGACGCTAAAAGCATTGTACTGAAGTCCCGTACTCTTGTGACCTGTAAAGTATCACGTAAATACACAAACATGCAATGTGAAGTGTCCTTAGGCAACAAATATATGTTATAAATAATTATAATAATTTCCATAAAATTAAGGAACTTACAAAAAAATATCAAAGTTGTCTTACCTGAATGGAGCTCCTATCGTAATATATATGATTTTAGCTTTTATTATTTTAGCGTAACCTGGGAATATATCTTTTTTAATTAATTTAGAATATGCTACAGTGAACTGTCACTAGTTCACAAGTTATAATTTGCGAACATGGAATTTATACTTTGCTCAAAGATCCTTTTGTTTAAATTGTTTTTATTTTTTATCACTAAACATACTTTTTATCAGGAGGCCTAGTCACAAACTCATAATCAGAAGCGAAAACATAAAACAATGCATAACTTAACGATTTGTAATCACTAGTCTAAAGTCTTTGCATCGGCCATCGGGCAACCGGCATCCGCCATCAAGACAATAGACTAGTGATGCTACTCTAGTGACTCGAGTAAATTTTCTTAAACTCGTACCCAAACGATAAAAGTTATCTCGAATCTGTTCTCACTGGAGGTACCGAGTCAACTAAGCGAGTTGTTATTAACGTAGTTAGATGTCATTTCATTAATTAATTTCCGATTTTTCCTAATCCTAAATTGAGTAATTAGTGAACAAAGCTCGAGTACAACTCGAGTGACTCGAAAACTTGCAATGCGAGTACAACTCGAGTGACGCAGTGAATCTACTCGTGCCACCACCATAGAGATTGTATATTAACTCTATGGCCACCAATCACTAATTACTACTCGAGTCGCATCACTACAATAGACATAGAGTTTAGACAACATACACAATTTTGAATAAATGAAGATAAATCTTAAATAATGGTATTGAAATGGCACTGGCGAAACAATCTGCACAGTTCATGCACTCTACGCCAGATACGCCAAATACCTTCACTGCGTACTTTGTAAGCACTATTATAGTCATGCAAATTATGAAGTTTTGCCGTTATAGGAGTTATGAGGTTTTTTTTTCTTTAAATTCCGTCTGTGCATTTGTTTCCTTTCCAGTTTTGCTGCCAGTAATCATAAAAGCTTTTAAATAAATTGCAAGAACAAGATTCAATTTTTTGATTTGCAAGGATTTAGCTTTTAAATGAATTGCAAGAACAATAACCTGTGTTTAGTAATTCTGGTGAACTAGAGTCAGTATCTATTAAGAGTCATATACCATTAATAGATATTTTTACACAGGTCTACATATATACCTACCTATTTATAAAATTGAAAATTCTATTAATTAGCCTGAATGATGCCACCATATTGAAGCAGTATGAAAGTTAATGATTGGCATGGGCATTTTCGTTTTTATTAAATAACGCTGAGCACGTTTTACTATAACGTCAACCGTTGCCCATAACGTAATTTTGGTTTGGTTGCAGGAAACTCGAATTAAGGAGTTTTTGGACATTTTGAAAACGTTACCAGTAAAAACCGGTAACGTCACTTAACGGTGGCCGTCCGAGGGGTTGCCCGTGGGGCTAACTACTGAACTAATTTCTGCAGACCTTAAGTTCCAAACGCTTCCTGTCATGTTATTGCACCGCATGTACAGAACCACCACTAGGGTCCCCGTTCGAGCTCGTGTTCGTCCATCTCACGCTCTCCACCCTTCTTTATACAATCTTTCCACCTTGTAATGAGGGATTCCGACATCCAGCCACGCTCTCTGACTGTCACTACATTCAACACGAACGGCCTTCTAAAGCAAATAAATCTGGTACTCGATTCGTAGTTACGCACCAGATAAACGTTTTGTTTCAACAAGAGACCTTTCTGTAACGGTGTAATCGCGATCCGCGTTTTGCATTCCACAGAAAGTATCTTCATTGCACTCCGTTCGAGCCGCCTCGCTAGTTAACGTATATTCAGATGGTTATGAGTTATGAGCGTCCATTAGCCATTCAAATCAGCAATCGTCTGTCTCTCTTCCCGTTGATGTAGTTCGACAAAGACTTAATTGAGGGAAACGTAAGTTTACGATAAACGATTTTATCACGGGTACTTAAGGTCCCCCTGGTAAGGTCGCAACCATTCTGGCAGGAAACCCAAATTGCAAACACCCCCCAGCAACTCCAACGACACAACCGACATGACATTTTTCTTTTCAAGAAACTTTAACTTCAAACCTCTAACTTCCTTGATAAATTTTCTTTCGGCAAACTTTGAACTAACTAACTTTCATAACATTGTCAAGTGGAGTTTTTGTTGTTATGAATCATTTGCTGCTAATTTTCTAAGTTTGCAGTCAGTAAGTGTTAGTAAGTGCAGCGTAGGATGGTTAGTGACATCACTGATTCCGAGATTAGTAAAGTGTAATTAATAAGTAGCTAGTAGTAATTATAGTGGATTTTCTTTTTCAATTAGAATTTTCAAAATAAAAATAATTTGTTTTCAACATTTGTACTTGAAATAAATATACTGACGAGGCGGAAGTATTTTAATTTTTCACTTATAAATGAAATAAATATTATTAAATGTAATACCTATTTTTAATCCAGGTTACAACGTTAAAACTAATATAGTAAAAGTAACAGCAACTTCAACAGGCAGCAGTAATTCAACAGCCAGCATTAACCCCAGCAGCCAGCAGCAACACCAGCAGCCAGTAGCAAATCAATCAGCTAGGAGCAACTCCAGCCGCCAGCAGCCAATCCAGCAGCTAGAAAAGAAAGCTTCGTAGTGCACAGTCCCATAGAAATTAAGAGATACCGTTGCTCGTAGCAGGCGTGCACTCAAGCGTCCTTAAGCAACGATTTAAAAATTATAACGAAAAAGTATAAATCGATAGTGTCTAAAGAGACGAAATGTAATTATTAGTAGACGTTATGCGATTGACACGATCCCGGACTCTTACCACTCAATACATGTGACATTAAATAAAACTACACGTTATAGGATAGCACTTGTCACCGTAGTGCTTCCCACAATGCATATTGCTACGAAAATGCAACACCACTCACACGTGTTATAGATTCGCAAACAAAGATGTTGCGGCAATATTTGCCTATTAGGTAAGAATACAATTTTGAGAAATGTCGAGGTTCGTATGGTGGGCATGTTTTAGCAGAGACTCCAAGTTTGCATACCCGTGCTCTACCATGGTAGTATAGGTATACTGGTCAATGTCAAAGAATACGGAACATATTTCCGGCGTTCATTCACCGCACCACTGAACCATGTGTCCGGAGACGGCTTATGTTTTCTTAACGTAAGAGCAAGCAACTCACAACACATCACACAACATCAACACATCGATACCTCAGAGTTTCGTTCATCTTTTATGGGCTCTCTTTCCTTTCATATATTCTTTATTGCACATCACAATATATATATATAAAAAACATATTCAAGTATCACAAAGGAAGTACAACATCTCCTCTAAACCCCAGGCAACCCTGGGGCTTAGAGTAGATATAACTGGCATTAACATGGATAGGTGGCCTTAGTATCAGCTTAGTACCTTAGTATCAATAAAATCAAAATTAAGGATAGCAGACCAATCTAACTAACGTGCATCCTTACAAAGCTGGGTATTATCATTTGCCCAAACTATGTTGCAGATTTATACTAGATTTAGGTTTTGGAGGACGGATGTTATAAGAGATATAAATTAGATCATGATAGAAAATTGCATCAGCAGAGAACTGGCCTTGCTTTTAAACAGAACTAGGCAAAGAAACCACTATAAGGTCAAGAAGAGAGGAGAGACTGCCAGGAGAGAAGTGAGTTTCCTTTCCCACATACACATCATATCATACCTTACAGAACGGACAAAACATATATGTTAAACGGACGGAGGCAGTATTACGCGATATCCTTTGGGCAGAGACAGTATTACGCGAAACCAACCGTGTGATAATCGGACAGAGTTAGTTTTACCCGATATCCTTACGGGAAGAGGCAGTACGAATATTGCTGTAACATAGGGCAAGATTTAAGTTACTCGTCCTCAAGAAATGCTATATAATTCTCGGGGCACCACTCTCCTGATATTTATTATCGTCAGTCTAAAAGTCATATTGTTAATCATACATCACACACAAGCTACTCTCATTCGAATCTCACAACTTTTTCCTGTCTCGATTTATACACCATTCATCCATCCTGGTATGTCCGTCTACCTGGTATACCGTCTCGACGCTCATCATCTCTGCAAAACACAAAGTTATACAATTAGTAAGAGTCAGTGAATTACACATTCATCCAATAAACACACGCAGTGAGCGCAGTATGTAATTGTGCATGTGGCAGTGACCGAGGTATAACCGAGACGCTGTGACCGCGGTGTGCGTGACCAACAAGTAGCACCGCCAGCATCTCATTCAAACGGCCCACTCCAACAGCCGACAAACAATAGGGATGACTAACGCTAGTGCTACTGTGGACGAGCGCAACTGTAGCTGCTCATCCGGAGCTAGCTCTGAAGCAGGTTCGCTCGATTGTTTCTGATGCAGGCTTCGTAGGTCGGTTACAGCAGACCGCTCTCTCCACCATACATGCCACAAGATGTTTGCCAGAGTATTCCGACCAACTGGAAAGAGAAATCGAACAGCAAAACATAATACTCTCTCGTTTCCTTTATTTAAGCAGTCTTTTTAGAAAATCCACTCGATAAGAAAAGAACCACGTTCAACCGGATAAGAGCCACACTGCATACTGAGATCTAGTTCACTTGTTGACTGACTAGTAGTAGTAGTAGTAGTAGCTGGGCGTAACTGACCTTTACACAACTTTTTTGACTCGCTACTATTTCATTTAGTACTAAAATGGTAAAAGCAAATTAATAAATGAGTGTTGTTTGTTGTAACTACCGAAAATATCAAGAAATGTACGTGAAAATAAATATTACATTTATTATCCAGTATAAAAAGTTTGTACTTACCAAAAATTTCCTTTTACCACAATTAACTTCTATGTGAACGACTACGTTAATAGGAACGATTCCGCAAGATATTTCGCGAAGATTCCTCGTGAATAGCGATGCCGGTAAGACGTTCTGTCATTGATATAAAATGGAACAATAGAATAAAATAAAAACGATAATGAACGAACAGATTAACAAACAGAGCCTCTGTTTGATTTTTCCAATCCGACTTAATTTTGATAGCCCAACTGTGAAGGCCTTGGACTATCCCACTTATGATTTTAGGATTCATGTAGAAATTTACTAAAAAAATGTCTTTTTATTACAATTATGTTATAAATATTATATTTTTTGAATTAGGATTTTTGGTACGTCTTGCGGGCCGGATTTATATGAATAAATATGTATAACAATACATATTAATGGCAATAACCGACCTAGTGTATGAACACTAGATCGGTTATTGCCCAAATGATGCCTAAGTCAATATAGTTTGTTTTTCTTTCCATAACAGCTCAAATTTTCAAGGAAAAACAAAAAAATAGAAAGGAACAAAAAATATTGTGGTTTTAAATTATTTTATTTTAGACATTTATCACAGTTTATTACTACTTCCATTTTTACTAAAACATCTAGATACTATACGAATCTACAGTTATTTACAATCTAACAAATTTATAGAGAATTATTTTTTTTATACAATGTTACGACGAATTAGTTTCCTTGACGAGGATTAAATTTTTAAATTTGAACTGTTTTTTGTTATCCTTTCGAATAACCTATATAGTTTGTAAGAAGTAGAATATCATATTTTATAAATAAAAAAGGAATACTATTTAATGACACCTGAATTAAAAGTAAACAAAACCTTCCACGAAAAAACTGGCATGTAATAAATAAAAGATGACTACAAGTTACTTATTTAAACGCTTAAATTTGTATACATCAAACACGGTGCAGTAAAGCAGCTAAAGTAAATAATATAAGCGTTATCGTCTCTTGCGGCGCGGCTTCTGCGGCGCTACCGTGACGCGCGCCGTCTCTAGCTCGTCGGGCGCCGCCGCCGCCGCCAGCGACGAGCGTGCCTCCACGAAGAACATCACGTCGCGGAGCTGCTCTTTCAGTTCCGACACCTGACACGTCATTATATCTTACTCACAACCCGTAGTTGTCAAAAGGAAAATCAGTTGTTTTAGGAACGATATATACCGTTCCTAAAACAGGATACATGTACAAATTTTATGTCGGTCGTTTAGTTCATCGAACGGCAATTTACATAATGGGTAAACCGTAATCGATTGTTAAATTCACAAAATATAAGTTAAATCTATAGACTATCCACCTCCTTGGTGAGCGTCTCCTCGGTGGCCTGCGCCCGCTCCTGCCACTGTCGGTGCGCGCTAGCCAATGCCGACGCCAGTCCGCGCTCCTCCTGCAGCTCGCTCTGCAGCGACGCCACCCTGGACACACAAATACACACATTTGTATATGATTCGATGTATCGTCTATTAGACTGTGATGGGTGAGTGTGCTACCGGTCCCAGAACCCCTCCCCTCCCCACGCACCTCCCCGCGAGTCCGTGCAGACGTCGCTCGGTGGCGGCGTGTTCCTTGGTAAGCGCGGCCAGACGTCCGCGCAGCGTGGACGCCTCACCTTCTGCAGTCTCAGCACGGCGTTCGAGGGCGGCGGACGCGGCGCGCTGCTCGTTCTCCAGTCTATCGCCGGGGAACATCAAATGTTTTATAGGTTTTGCTCGTAAATCTTACCTACTTGACTATCAGTTTTTGGTATTTTTGTGGTTTATGTAAAATAATACTCGTCTTTTGTACACTCACTTTGTAATTTTATCTTCGTAGTACTGCCGCTGCGTGTCTAGCTGCTGCGTCAGTATATATGTGAATTCGAGTTGGGCGGAGTCCAGTTTCTCTCCGCCGCAGGCCGCGTCCTGTCCGAGCCCGCCTTCCGCCGCTACGAGTTTGCCATCCGCCTTGTTCTGCACTAGACGGTGCACGAAGTTGTCTCCTGATCAAAGAACAAATATCAATTGCCAATAATAGCTATCAAAAATATTGAACTAAATATTTTGTACTATAACAATAAAAAAAAGGTAAAAGAATAAAAGAAATAAAAATTATCCAGTATATATATCGATACCTTGGGGCTCAAAGGGCGTAAACGCCAAAATACTACTTTTCAGGAGAGGCAAAACAAAAAAAAAATTTTGGAAAAAAAATCGCAACTTTTTTATTTTTAAACTCTCATAGTCAATTTTTGGCTCCAATACCTAAATAATGTTAATACACGATATGAGTCCATAACATTAAAAATAAATGAATAAATAAAGAAGATAGCATTGAGATACGCCCCAAAAAATGAAAAAATATGGCGCTTACGCCCCCGAATTTCGCAATTTCTGTAAAATTGTCACAGTGTATAAGTCAATATATGGTTTTCATTCTCAAAAAAGGGCGTATATACAGTCTTTAAAGAAATATTAAGCTAATTTGCTATGTGTCTTTCGTTTCCCAGTTGTTACTTTAATATCCACGTCGACGCTATTAACGATTGTGTAAATAAAATAAAAAATTAAAATTAAAAACAAAATTAACGACATGAAAGTCTTTATTGTCATTATAACATTACCGTTGATAATCAAACGTTACAAATAATCATCTTAACTTACTCTAACACAAAAGCTGTTAACCGAAAACTACTCAACTTTTAGTCTAGTTTACACGACTATGGTTAACTAAAAATGTTCTTCTTAATATAGATATGGCAATAATTCTGTTACAAATAAAATGGATCACAGTTGTGGTATTGGATGACAATTGAGTAGATTTACGGAACTCACAATAATAAATCACTCTTTTATTTTTAATTATTAATCGCCTTCTTTGTCATTACTGTAAAGAAAATAGTCACGAACATTGTCATCGCAAGGGATTTCCTGTTCTCCTTGTGATAGGTCTTTGGGATAGTCCCACTTTCACACAGCCTCATAAGATCTTTATATTTTGCCTTCGATATAGGCAATTTGGCAATATACGCAGGTTTTATTAAAGTGTCTAAGATGTCTTGCCTGAAGACACCACCAGAAACTCGGGCGTTTTCTGTCTTAAATTTTCCCATTCCTTTACCTCTAGCTTTGCCCTTACATTTACCCTTATATTTAGTTGTTCCTTTCTTTAATCCCACCTCTTGCAATGTAACTCGTGTTTTTCTGTCTCTTCAATCATCGAATATTTCATTCGAACTTGGTCTGGATACTGTTTTTTGAAAGTTGCTGTTCTAATTTGTTTTATAGTCACTTTTAAAAAAATAAAAGGTGTGAAGGTTGGTTGTTCAGTGGTTGCGTTTTTACTATTTTCATACTTAGTGCAAATTTCACATTTGTCTTTTTTTGGCACATGTATAGTTATATTATATTCAATGAATATCTATCTAAAAATGGTTTCAGTAACAGGTTGATACCCATTTATTTTGCAGTCTTCTAAATACTTGCGGTAAATATCAACGGTGCTTTTGTACTCCTGTGGCAGATACATTTTATCAGTTTTTGGACGATTGTAATGAGAATGACCATAAGTAATGACTTAATAAATCCAGCAACATGTTTTTTAATTTCCTCGGTATATTTCGGCAGTGTGTTTGATTTTCTCATATCTTGCTTAGCCATACTTCCTTCAGCGTTGTGTATTGTATATAATGTATCTTTAATTTCACACAGACTTATAGTGATTTATTCACCATATTATTAGACTAGAACTGGCTTATATGCCCTAAATTTGTCAATATCAATGTGACGTATGAGTCAACTACATTTTTATAAGAAAGAAAAGAGGGTGTAATTCAAGTTTAGAACTATGACTTACAATACGACCAACATTTATTATTATTATTGCCAAATCTTAAAAAAAACGTGGGACGTAATTGCCTCATATTTCCGAATTTCCTAGTTTTAATTACACAGATCGATAGAGAAAAAAAAACTGAACAATACTGCATCAAAAAGTCATTTTGGCCAAAATGGTGTTTACGCCCTTTGAGCCCCAAGGTATCGATATATGTACTATAAATATGTACTATACCTGCATAATCCCAAACTCTGTTCGAACCCAGTTGCAGCGCATATGTATGATTGGTAGTAAGGAAATGTTTTGCAGCATGTCCTTTCTCATATCTGTACAATAAAGTCTTGTCAAACAAATCGGTACATGGCAGGGCTTATATCAATACAATATGTATATGTTCGATATCTACTCACCGGCCGCACCCCACGTGACCGCACACAAGACAGATCCACAAAGAGCCGGCCGCTTCCAGCGTTTCATCCGCGCCCTCGCCGGTCCAGCACGGACCCACCGACGGCGACCCGTCCTCTGATGGACAAAACCGTTACTAATATGTAGTAACTTTCTACACACATGCACGCACATTCCCACACGCCTAATCAGCCCCTTACCACTGTCACACTGCAGGCAGGCGGCACTGCCGCGCGGCTCCGGCGTCTGCGCGCAGCGACACACGGGGCAGCGCGCGTCACTCCACCGCACGAGGCACTGCGCGTGGAACGAGTGCGCACACTGCACGCTCAGCACACCAGCCACGCTTTCGTCCATGCGCTCTGGAACGGATTCACGGTGAATTACTCCCCCAGAAAGTAGAGAGTAAGAACCCAGCACATGGGTATAAATTGCTCCTAATAAAAGGTTATATTTTAATAACACTATTGCAATGCAAGTGATCCTCCAGAACGGACGCCAAGTTTACCGAGGCACACGGGGCAAGTCGGCAGCTCGGTGTGCGCGGGCGGCGGCGCCCCAGAGAGCGCGTTCTCGACGCGCGAAACCCACGCCACGTGGCACAGCGCGTTCGGCTCCAGGCTGCTGTAAGGCACTCCCGAGAATGCACCGTGGAACTCTCGGGCCGCCTGGCACGTGTGGAATCTGATATGACATAAACAAATCATAAATATATTATTTTGCACAAAAAACAAATAAAAAAAAATAAAATATACAACATTTTTACATATAATGACTGGAATGTTAGAAAGAACTTACGTAAGCAAAGCCATATAATGGTCAGGAGATCCGTCTCTTAGTACCCTTACATGGCAAATGTCTTGTTGGCATGCGGCAACAAAGGCTAGTAGATCAGCGGCCCCCAGTGCTCCCGGCACGGCCAGGAGACAGAGCGTTTTAGCCTCCTCTGCATCTTTTAACTCACTGAAAATATAAGTAGCATCAAATTATTATTATTATTATTATTATTATTATTATATGAACCAAAAACATATATAAAATTTACTATGAACAAAATACTATATTCTAAAATGAAAAAAATGGTTTAATATGAATATTAATCTAATTTATTTGATTATTACATCCATAAATAAATAAATAAATAAATTTACTATTACAGGGATAAATTGATTTTAAGACAGGTTTAGAAATTCCTTAAAATGCTAAATTTTAAAACTGATGTTAATGTGCATACTAATCAAAAACTGCATCATTTAAATAAGACCATTATGTTTTGAAATAAAGAAAAAGAGATAACACACTTACTTCTCTTTATACAAATGAAGCACTCCCTTTGTAACCTCTACTAAAGGGTTTCCACAAAAGAAGCTAATGGTTTCTCTGTCATCACTGCCCTCTGGGGGAGACCTGCGTGAGCTTGTGGGCAGTATTCCAGTCTCAGGTGTTCCACCGGATAAAACACTTGCATAAGTTTCAACTGTTATAATCTTAGATTCTCGAGCCCCACGATCTCTCTTCTTTTGTTCTTTAGCTGATTCTAAATACAATTAAATATATTTACAAGGACATAGTATTCATTTAATACAGATAGCAACAATATTAATTTAAAGTGAAAAGAAAAAGTAGGTAGTTCTATTTTATAGTAAAAGAAAATAAGTATATTTTTGCACTTTAGTGTAAATTTATGTGATTGTTCTAACTTACCAACTTCAGCTGAATTATCATCCATCTCGGGCAAATCTTCGTCAATTTCAATCCGTAAAACACACAGCGCCACAGACATTAATAACAGAACTATAAAACAACAGAACTATAAAACAAACTGTTTTTTACAACAAAGAACTTCAAAATTACAAAAAATATAACTTGCTCTCAAAGCATAATGTTTCGTCTTTGTTCTGAAATGTAATTGTGATAAGGATTTTGCAGAATTAAATTGTATATAAAGAAATGAAGTATCACTATTGCTAAATTTGATGACGGAGAACAATAATTAAGAAACAACTAACAAGTAACAACTGATTGGAAATAAAAATCTAAACGTTTTAAAATGTCGTAAAACTACTAGTGATTTCTTATAAAAATTGGTCATTTCAATTTGGTAGTGCAATACGTCAGGCCAAATGCCAATGTCAGATCTTTTGTTTGCTGTATAAGACAAATTATTGCCATATTTTTAAAATTAGAAGAACAATTTAAGTGATAACCTAAGCTTAACTAAAAAAAAAGTAGTTTTCAAAAGGCTGAATAATAAAAAAATGATTGAAGTGCGCTATGAGACGTATCTAACTGGTATAATCTAACAGCATTTGAGTTAATATTTTTATAAATCTTTATAGTAATATTATATATTCTTATAAAATATATTCACTTATAAACCAGCCTGGAAACGTTAAAAAGTACGTTACACAAAGGCTATTGTATAGAATTTCATGAATACTTCCTATCAGGGGTGATTCGTTGTAAAGAGGACTGGTGCAGTAAACTTCCACAAAATCAATAAAGAAATATAATATAATTCTATTAACGAGTTCAATATTTTGTTACCAATCTTTTCTTTTTATTAATACCGTTTAATAATAAGTACCTACCTCGTCTTCACCATTCTTGAAAATCCTTTCATAAATATTTTTGTTGAGTGGAGTGCTCAGAACAACGCTTTCATTAACGAATGTTTAGTACAATGTTGATACTAAAACGTAATGAGTGTGAACCAGAGGGCGGTTGATGCAAATGGCGCGTGAGAAAAAGATTTGCACTACAAATTAGGCAAATACGCGGCGGCGTTGCAAATTATGCGCTCGCGACGATATTTTGTTTTCCCGACAACAAAATTAAAAAAAACCCTATACGAGTGATTTACTGGCGGCCACGGAATATCAGCGTTTTCTTTTTGTTTGTTTTGATTTGCTTGTATCATTAAAATATTTGTGTAATCCTTAGTATTTTTTTAGTGTATTTATGTAAGAAAGACATTGAAATTGCGTGATAAAAATAAAACAATATAGGTAATATAAATTTAAACTTAAACGAGTTGTGCATGTTTAGCACTGAAAGAGTTCTATCAACTCAATATCAGATTTTCATAGAGAAGACATAGGTAGATGTCTTTTTTGAGCAAAAGAATTGTCGAATGGATTTTATTTACAAAAAAATATACAAAGAGCATTTTCTCCTCTTCTTTTTATGAACTCCCAATATAACCTTTCACGAGACCCGCTGCTTCCTAATCCAGTATCTAGTTTATGCTGAATCTCCACGTATGTGATTCACTGGTTATGTTGAATATTTTTTTTCACTTGTACCACGTTTTCTTTGTAAATTTCTTCTTTGTTCTTCATATATAAGAGATTGCACTTAAAACTTATTTTGCCGCGATATACAATAGCTACCAAAGGCGCCTTGTCATTAAAAATTGAAAACTAGTTTAAGATGATTAAGCATTTCATCAAGTTTTAAGTTAAGATTTAAATCGAAAAAATCAATGAACGAAAATGTTTCCAACTAAAATCCGTTTTTCCATAAAATAGTTTTGTAATGCTTGTGAAATGTATAATATGATATGATATAAACATTAATAAAACATACGCCATATAATGATGTTTAATAATTGTAATAATAATAATGTTACGTTGACTTTGAGGTTTTCTATGTACGTAAAGGTTTTAAATATTTTTATATTACATTTACAATTTTGTTGTTTAAATATTTATTTGTAAAAAAACATACATTCGAGTGCTATAACAGTAATTCAGGGTTCTACATTTTTTTACTTACATCAAGGACAATACATTACAAAAACAAATAAAATCATTATATATAAAAATAAAGAAATGAAGGTAAATTACCAACAAAAGCTTTATTAGTATTTATATAACGTAGTGATTACTCTCTCTGACGTATTTGTGTGATAAACCTGAATAATACATGTCAGTATAATGAAATGCAGGTCGCTGACCTCTGAATTCACTACGAAGGTGTATTTCATGGAAACATTTTATTTATATCAGAGGTTTTAATATTCCATTCGTTTTATAAAGTGGATATAGCTTTATACCTTGTGTGTTTAAATACAGTTTGAAGTTAGTATTCTTTTACCTTATAAGTATACCTATCTATCTTTCTTATATATCTGATATGGAAAATTGGAAAACACACACACACACCAATAAAACACGGCAATATACCTACTTTAGCTTTAGTTTATATTATTCATAGTTTTTGATATTTATTTCCTGAAAAGCTTTAGGGTAAAATACCTTAAAGTCCTTTTAATTTGTTAATAAACAACAAAACAAGAATATGGGTGTTGGCCGAGCACTTGCGGATCACTGCCCCTTCCACCTCCCTATCAAAAAACCAACATCTTACTAAAGCAAATTAAAGAAAGCAAAAGTAGTAGTATCAAAAACAATTAATTTTTGATTATGTTTTCAAAGTGAACTGTTTGTCAAATTGTCTAGACTCAGTTTGAAAAAGTAGTACTTTGAGTATTCACCTGAAATTCTTATTTAATATACGTCCGGATTCTGAGAGAATGTAGGGTCCTGGCATTTTAAGGTAACCACTGTATGAGACGGTTGCTGCAGTCTTAGTAGGCGCTACGGGAGCGCTCGCGCAACTAACCGCACAACGGTTCTATGAACCTAAATCTACAAACACACACACAAAAGTTTACCTTCATCGCAAAAAGGTATCCTCATGAATCTGTGGTTAAAGAAAAAGTCCCTACTTTTTAATTCTGTTTACTGATCGCTCTACGAAATGACTTAATTTATTTTGAAGCATTAACTGAAAAAAACAAAAATGTTAAACTACAATGCTAGAAATCTTATATGATTCTTTAATAATTAATTAACCCTTTTTTATTACATTTATCTTTTAATATAGCTTGAGAACCCTGTTTAATGGATGCTTTTAGTGTTAAGAATATTATCAGAAGGTGAGAAAATGTACCTAATATGTAATTTTATAAATATATTTTTTATTTTATTCAAAAGCTTGTAGCGCCAATTATATAATAGATAGAGAAATAATCATGTAGTAAGAGTTTGAGGGATTTGAAAGTTTCCCTTTTTTTAAACGTGTAGTAAGGAATAATGGAAAAACTGTTATGAAAAGACAGAATTAAGTATTTATAATATGTATGTAAAATGACAATGAATATATTTATCAGCTACAATCAACATAATTGAAACAGGAACACAGCCATACGTCGCTATAAATCCATTTGTGTCAGCGACACTATTGTTACAACTCATCCAATTACACTCACTACCACAATATATATATTAATACACATACACACACACACACACACAATAGTATCTTCCACTACCTTTTTTATATAAACACATGCTCATTAGCAGAAGGTCTTAACGCACCCTACAGTATATTGAGCGATTCCATCACATATTTTTTTAAATCCAGTCATAAATGATACCTGATGTTAATGAAATTATCTCGGTTTTATTATACGAATCTCTGAAACGAATCAGATATAAATTCTGAAACACAGTTCTATTATCCTTATAGAAAATATTTCATCAAACTTGATTCACACAAGGATACCTATAAGACACCTATAAGAATTATCACATAAACTAAAGTAGTTAAATAATTCCTAGCATTACATAAGTAAGTTTGTGAACCAAGCGACGTTATAATTTCCAAATACTTTCACAGAAAATAACTTGATTTATTTTTCTTCTACAGTTAAGCTGGCGAATTACAAAAGTAAAATATCTCACCTTAACTACTGGTTTCCGAGAAACTTCTTCTGAAATAAGTTATAAAAAATAAGATCCTATTTTTCCGATTTTTCTTATACCTACATGTGTTCTTAAAATAACCATGGCCATATCTTACATACATATATTTACATATATTAACCTTTTATACATATATTTATCATCCTTTTTTTTTTTTTTTTTTTTTTTTTTTTCGTTGGAAAAATGCGTTTCCGCATCGTCACCCAGGCCAGGAAGGCGATGGCCGGGCGGTATGTGCGGCACCCGGCGACTGCCATTTTTAAGGCACCCCACTAAAAAACCAACGGCTGCCCACGACGCTACAATGGGACGCCACGGGATCGCTTTCGCACCCCCCGTGGCGCCCCGGCGGAACTCCTCCATATAGGGGTACCCCGGGCAACCAGTGTACCCCTACCTCATAGACCTAGTGCAATGGCGAGAGAGGTCGCCCCCCCCTCTCACCTAGGCCTACGGCTGGGAAGGAATGGGGCTGAACCCTTCTCCTTCCCAACCTCCAGCGCTGTAAATACAGCAACGGAACCACTCCACAGTCAACTCTGCTATCAGAGAAGTACTAGGAGCGATCCCGCGACCCTACACCACACGCGCTCCAGCGCACTCCTCCCACGACAGCCACGGAATTCCTCCCGGCGATGCTGGATACCTGAGGAGGAATCCATCACTGTTTCCGAACCCCCCGCAACCAAGTGCGCCCCAGCACCGCACCTGGAGCAAGAAGTTCGGCCCACTCTACCCCACACGCCCATCATCAGACAGCCACGGGATACCTCCCGGCGATGCTGGATACCTGAGGAGGCACCCGCGACTGCCCCCGAAATCTCCGCCACCGAATGCGCCCCAGCACCGCAAACGGCAACGGAAATCCCAGGCACCGCAAAATGCCCAGACCATCTCCAGGTCCAAGCCTCCCTCTCGCAGACAGACCACCCCGAAAGGCAGCCTGCCCGCCGGCCAGCCATGAACCGGGCACAAACCCCCATGGCCAACCCACCTCGCGCCGAGTATTAGCCAACGGCTAATGCAAACCCGAAGGATCACATTAACCGTTGTTGCCCGGGGAGCACCGGCCCGTACCGCTTCCGATGCCACCGAACGAATCCGAGCAACAAGGGAAACAGACGGGCACACGAGGAGGTTCTCGGCGATGACGCCCCCCATATATTTATCATCCTGTACCAACTGAACTTTTTTAGAATTTGTCTAATTAGATAGTTCCGAACCCATTCATACACGAGCTTAGAGAATGGCAGAAGTGCATCAGTTCTCTGGGCACTTTACGAGGTTAATGTTGTTACTTGTAGTTTTGTATGTTGTTGTTAACGATTGTGTACATACTGAACTAACAGTAGCATATTTATATGTATACGAATATCTCATTTAACACGATCGCTGCATTACGAGGTCTATTAGATCTCTTGCGGGACTTTCATATTGTGCGTGGACTGAAATGCTGTTGTTTCACTCTGCTGTAATACATAGATCTATAACAACTGAAAAGCCACTTTTCTCGTCCCCAATTCCCAAAACCTTCCTGTGAAAGCATTTCTATATCTTCTTCAATTTTTAAAACTTAATTAATTTTTATTGTAAAATACCTATTTTAATTTACAATAGAAGGTAGTAGAGAGGTGGGGGGGGGCAGCTGCCTCCCTGCCCTTCCCTCGGTACGCCCATGAGGTTACCGCTATCTAAAAACTAGAATACAAATCTAAGTAGCAATAGCACTTATCACAAACAACAATTTATCAAAATTGTGTCTTAAAAACATAATCTCAACTGAGCAGAACATGGAAGCAAATAAATCAAGCGGATAGTGTCAGTGTACAGAGGAACTAACTATTCACCGGCAACTTCTCTTAGCGGGATATAAATAACATTTTCCTTTTTGGAAAGCATAAAGCGCGGTGCAGAGGAAGTTGTGTGACGTAGTATAATTAATGTTTTGTAACTTTTGTGCCGGCTTTGAGTCCTTTTTGAAATGTAAAAATTTTATGAAGTCATTATAATTAACTACTCATGCTTGTCGGTGCGCCGGTCCCGAAATTGTTTGGTTTTGGGAATTCATTTTTTCTAACATTTTTGCTGATTAGTCTATTAGTAAAATTATTATAAAATTAGCCGATTAGAATAAAATGTTATATTAACTTTAATATAACATTATTCTAATCGTCATTAAAATCAGTATACCTTTATAGCTTTTTGTTAGTGTTTGCTGTATTTTATTACAATACATGAATCATACCCTATAATAATCAATAGGTATATTATTACACAAAGGTAGGGCGACTCCTACTGAGCACTGCCAGTAGTAGAAGGTAGATAGTTACATGAATTATTATTGAAAATGTTAAGGATAGATTTAAATACAAAATAGATAATACTTTATTTTTTATGGACTGTTCAACTTTGAATAATATTTATATAAACATCCAGCTACTTTCTATGGGATATTAAACATACATTCATTAAGTGTTAATACAATTTTGTGTCATTATTGATAATGATTCTATAAATAATAAATAAAATGTAAACAAGTTATAGTAATAGTATATTTTAGATGTTGATTGTTATCTAAAATTGTGTTGGCAGAGTGGCTACAACCGACATAGCAGATACGTAAATGTCGATAAATCTCCTTTTTATTATGTTTATATGAATAACGTTATATTTATTGATGTTAATAACCATTTACGATTCGCCCGTACAGACACCTTACTGTGTCTTCATCCCTGGTGTGTCCCATGCCAATAACTATGTAAGCTCTTGGTGAATTGGATATATTTTATGCTATACTTTTATATCTACATATTATCAGTGAGAGTGGTGTTTTTAACAACTCTTAACTAAAAGAAGATTTAAACTTAAGAAATATTAGGTACATTCAACCCTTAATAGTATAGTGCAAGAACCGTAGCTGCTTTTGTGATATTGAAGTTATGACACGATCAGACTATTGTATATTTTGGCAAAAAAGACACCTAAAACTACAATTTCATAATACATATTATCCTACTCTTTATGTAAGTAGCACATTAATCAGTGCTGTAACAAATTACATCACTAAAGGAATACATTTTTTGCTCTAGTTGTTAAACATTTCCTCCCCTATCTATATGTTACTAGATTTATCATTATTACAGATCACAAACCCTTAGCGTGGTTAAACACATTAAAAGACACCAAGAGTAATTTAACACGTTGGCGTTTGAAACTGAGAGATGATGAGAGAAAGAGAGAGTATGATTTTGAAATAATACATGAAAGTAGTAAAAGCTATTGTAACGCTGACGGATTATTACGAATCCGCATAAAAGTAGTACATGATCAAAAAAATGTATCATTCAATGTGTATGATATATCTAGACAAAAAAAGTAAGTCTATTAAATAGATAGGAATCCTCTGAATCCTGATCATCAAATTTTTTTGATCTGAAGGTGAGGAATCCATTAATACTCGTCATACTGATTGAGAAACAAGCCTTTTAGTTAAGGCTATAAATTGTTCACCTTATTCTATATCATGTCCGTCTGGTCCTAATTTAACAGCCTCTGAAAGTGCAACTATTCTTTCATCATATGATACAGAATCCTAAGTCCTATAGTACAAGGATCCATAGACACCACAGCGAATCAAATCTTAGTATTTACATGGCTTATAGATAGACTCACAGTTAAGGATTTATCCAGACCTAAACAGAGTACCTATCATAAAAGTTCATTTACTTACAAATAGACTCGATTTAGTTAAGATTTTTGTTTAATAGATATGTTAAGAATAAAAGTAAATATTTTGATTACTTTGAAGATAACAAACGCCGCAAGCTATTTAGAGAAACCATTATATTTCTATTTAAGAATGTTCCAATTGGGCACAATTTAAAAAAATATTCCGAGTTTCTACACTAATTTTCATTATACTTTAATCAGTTTGTTTGTTTGTTTTACAAAATTTATCTAAATATATTATTTACTGTACGTTAATATTAATGAAGACCAGGAAAATTATTGTATCGATAGTAACACGGTAAACTTATTCAATTATGGTTAGGCGCCTTGCTTCTCGATCACTGACAACAACTGCTTACAACTTAAAGGTTGTTACATAACGTTGTGTTACAAAATTATGACTTATTAAACATGTAAGTACTTCCTCATAATAATAACCTGCTTGAAGGATTAAATATGTTACGTTATTGAAGAAGATTGTGTTTGTTTCGAATGTGTGATTATTTACCAAAACAATTTTTATGAAAGAATCTCATTAGTTCTAACAAAAAGTTTTTTTTTATATAAAGTGATTGGCTAAGTTAGACCAAAAATAATGTATCTTAAATATCAGGTTAACAGCACCAAGAAATAAATGAACACAAATCCTAACGTATTTACAGGAACAGTTTCTTGAGGGAATATTATATTTTTAGAAGGAGCGGGGGCGGTGACAGATCCTGGATGTAATGGTATAACATAGATTATAATGTTATAAATAATATATTGTCAGAATAAGAAACTACATTACCTTTAGAACATTTTATAAAATTCAAAATACATAATAATATGACTAAATATGAAACCAAAATATGGTTAAGTAGTCATTATTCATAGACACCGACATTGCCATGTTATAAGTAAATCTATTCTAGCTTTTGCCCGCGGCTTCGTACGCCTTAAATTCGTAGTAAAACAATTCCTTTTTCCTTTTTTTTTATTGGCTTGTAAATGACTTGTTTTAAGTGATACAATCAAAATTACGACATCGGCAGCTCACGGTCAAGATTCTATTTAAAGTTTTTAATAAGGATACAATATTAGGTTCTGCAATTTTTTTTATATCTCCCTTGTTTTTACTGAAACCTCCATTTAAATACTTCTTAAACAGAGCACCTAATAACCATTCTAACCATATATCACACTTATAGATTTTCATTGAACATATTTAAAATATAATCTACATGATGAACTTGAGGAATTTGAAGCTACACAATCGACGTTATTTTGACCATCAACTTGCAGGTCTGGTTTTATTAATATATATATGCAAAATAATGTATATTTGACATTCAGTTACCTGTATGCATTAACAACATTTTTAATACTGAACATTCACAAAAGCCATTTTTGAGACGATTTGCACGGTTCACTAGCATAGTGGGCCAGCCGACTGTACCGCCGCAAACGCGATGACTTAATTAGATATGGATTAACGCTGTATTGCTTAAAATCGCTTCGTAAATAAGCCATTATTTCTCGTAAAACGTAATGGATAAAAATCGGATATTGTTAGTTATCCCTAAGAGATATACATATACCATCGCGGACTTTCTTGTAAAACTTTTTAAGGTTTACAATAATTATTATTTTGATCTATCTCGTAGAGTTCAGCCAGCGTTGTAAGCGCAAAACAATGTTTTTTTTACGACTTCGCATTAGAAATCTTGAAATTACCAGTGTTTCTTTAATGTATTAAGCATATTATCTATACATATAATAAAATCGTCACTGAGCCATTCCTGTACATGGAATAAATAAAAAAAAAACATCATAGGGGGGCTTTATAAGAGCAAGAGAACCCAAAACAATGGTTTTTCAGTTTGTCTGTTTGTCTGTATGTCTGTATGTCTGTATGTCTGTATGTTTGTGCACGCTAATCTCAGAAACGGCTTAACTGATTTGAATGCGGTTTTCGGGAATAAATTATTACAGTCTTCACTTAACATTTAGTGTTTATTTCATCTAAATCGGTTAAGAAATAAAAAAGTTATGACTATTTATGTCAATGACGTAATAGGTACCATGAAAATCTTATTCTATACATGTAATAAATCTGTAGAGAGTCTTTGTACATTAAAAATATTTAAAAAAATATACCAGGATGTAAAGTAATAACTAACAGAATCCATTTTCAACATTTTTAAAATCTTTGTCTGTTTATCCATTTGTCTTTTTGTTTGCGCTTACAATGCACGCGCTGGTTGAACTTCACTAGATAGATCAAAATAATGTACTAAGTATTGTATACCTTAAAAAGTTCTACAAGAAAATCTGTGATGGTATATGTTTATCTCTTAGGGATAACCCACAATAGCAAATTTTTATCCTTTACTTTTTACGAAAAATAATAGGTAATTTACGAAGCGATTTTAAGAAATACAGCTTTAATCCGTATCTAATTAAGTAACTAAATGTAATTAAATGTAAAATGTATTTACATTTTACATTTAATATGAAACAATATAGCCCTTTACAGTTTATAATTTTAATGAATATTTTCGAAGATATTACAGATTTAAAATATAGGGTCTTCGCGTTTATCATTTAAAATAGATTTTTTTTTTATAAAACTAGACCGGCAAGTTGATGGTGAAAATAACTTCGATTGTGTAGCTCAGAATGTCTCAAGTTTACATGGTAATATTTTGATTATGTTCAATAAAAATCTGTAAGTGTGATACATGGTTAGAATGATTATTAAATACTCAGTTTAAGAAGTATTTAAATGGACGTTTAAGTAAAAACAAGAGAGAGGTATAAAAGTAATTACAGTACCTAATATGTATCTCACTTAAAACGTAATTATGTCGTAATTTTTATTGTATCACTTAAAATAAGTCATATAAAAGCCAATACAAAAAAAGGGAAGTTGGAATTGTTTTACCACGAATTTAAGGCGTGCGAAGCCGCGGGCAAAAGCTAGTTATAAATATAAACCTTCCCCTTGAATCAGTCTATCCATTAAAAAAAAACTCCATCAAAATCTGTTGTGTAGGTTTAAATATCTAAGTATACATACATACAGACATAAAGACAGACGCTTGAAGCGACTTTGCTTTATACTATGTAATGATGATGTATTATTCATGTTTCTCTCATAAATAGTGTAAATGCTGTCGTAGGACGTGATTTACGTTACATTATGTATCAAAATAAATCATTTACATTAACTATTACCTTTACATATTTTTCAATACATGTTAACGATGAAGGTAAAAAATATTGGTTAACTTTTCTCTTGATTATATTATACTAAAATGTATTAATCATTATTCTAGTAAGATTATTTTAGTGAAATAAAGTTACAAATAATGTAAAGCTATGTATTTAAAGCGTTTAATAAAAAGGACAATAATAATCAATCTCCGTTTGCGGCTTTTTCTATACATTTTTTTTTTTTATATAATTGGACATTGGTCTGGAGCGGTGTTGTATTTATTATTATGGGATACAACAGTGCAGTCACCCGTAGAGTTGCGGTAAAGCTTTTATATGATCTCTTTTTTACATCTGTAAACTTCAATTGTAATTGTAATTGTAAATAACTCTATTATCTTAATAAACTAATACAAAAAATAAATACAAAATACAAAATAGTTTATTGATAGAAAAATAAATTAACAAACAAGTCGCAAGAGCCCCTGTATTGCGTGGTGTCCCGTATTACTGGGTATCCCGCTCATCCACCAAGGCTTACAAAATGTACATTAACAACTTCTTGTGACAAACTTCAACTGTTTTTGGTAATTTAAACGTAATCACGTGTAGTCATCTAAGATAAAATATTTATGACAGTAATTAAACTAGAAACATAAGAAACTAACTATGCAATATCTAAACGCCAAATTAGGTTATACGTATTTTTAAAGGAAATATTTCTCTTCACTGTTAAAATTAAGGCAATTATTTAAATCTTGCATCGGGAATGCTTAATTTATGTTTAGTGTTCCTTTTTTCTTCTTGCTAATAACTTAAGCCCATGGTAACCTTTGAGGACTGTGATAAGGAAGCTCTAGACCATCGGTGCGGAGTACAGTTGTGCACTCATCCTGAGGACTGAACGTTTGTCTCTTTGCAGCTGTACAAGTAATCACCAGTTTTCTTCCAGCGCCGTTTTCAACAAATTTTGCTTACATTTTAGTCCAGTTTTTATCCAAGTTCCTGTCCTTCGACGATTGCTATAAGATTGTTATTATATAGTAATGTGGTATGTAGGTAAAATAAAGATATGATACATAATTCCGTTAACAATAAATGTGCGAAATATTGTTGTTACAATTAGATTTAAGAATTATTTTGAAATGTATGGCATTTTTATTATTGCTATATTATTAAAGTAGAAAAGTTATTGATTTGACAAAACATCAGAAGATATTCTTAAGATATTAAATTCTGTAATTATGTAATCTGATTATGTAAGCCATAAATGTGTAAAATAAGATTGTTGTGTACCACTAAATATGTTTTTAATTTTTGATTATTTACTCAATATATTATCTTAACTAGTTAAATCGTTTAAGAAAAAAAAAACCTAAGTGAACTAGATGGATTTTTTTAAAGTAGGACATAGGTATACATTTTTACGCCTTTTTGTAGTTTTAATTTACATTATGACTTACTCAATTTGAATTTATAATAATATAAAAAGATTTAAGAAATGATAATGTAACATCTAATATTATGGAAACATTCTTTACGGTTAAGACACGAATAGGAATTGAAACATATTTCATACAATACTAATATCAAATATATAATAGCGATTTAGGTCGGTACCGCGCGAGTTACTCCCTAGTACTAAAGGAGTTTATAGACGGGTAACCACTTACCAGGCGGGGGATTATTTATTTAAAAAAGAAAATAAAACATATAACCTTAGCATTTGCATAGATTGCATTTTTGGCATAGATTCCGTTAATATATAATTGTGAACCTTTTTTAAAATTGTTGGCTTTGTACAAGCTAACTCTTACCGACACTCTTTCGAACTATAATTGAATAAGTTCTGGAGTTGACTCCAACGTTTCTAGAAAACATAACTCACAAGGTTTACGCTCCCTCTTTTGACTAGAAGGCGGTTAGGCTAAAAATAAAAAATAGAATTGGAATAAACAGTAAAAAGTTCCAATTTAAAAAAGAAAGAGTAATAATTAAGCCATGGATCATACATGGTAGTTATTTGTCTCTAAATGTATTATAAATTATTTTTTAAAGCATTTTTTTTTAAATTTAAATTTAAATAAGCTTAACATGGCTATACATGTTTAAAGAAATTTTCAAACATTTTTTAATTTATCTTAACCACTTCAGCTAGTCTTTAGTTCTAACTGGCTTAATAGTTGCGAACTTTGTCTTAGCCGTCACCACAGTAATGTTCATTTACTGCAACTTACAATACATAAGTATTGTAAGTTATTGTTCACATACTTGGTTACATCAACATTAATAAACGACCCCTTCCCGTATTCTACCAGCCACATTCTTCCTCTGGTATACTCTCTTCCCCTTATATGATATGAGATAAACCAGATATGAGATCTCTCATCTCATGAGAGAGTATTGTGTGGAAAGAGGTTCTTGGAGGAGTCAAACATGACATTTCTATTGTTTCTCGACATTTCTTAAAAATATATGACATTAATATGTTCTAGTGGTCGTCCTTAACCTTAATTTAATTTAATTTAATTTAATTTAATTTAATTTAATTTAATTTAATTTAATTTAATTTAATTTAATTTAATTTAATTTAATTTAATTTAATTTAATTTAATTTAATTTAATTTAATTTAATTTAATTTAATTTAATTTAATTTAATTTAATTTAATTTAATTTAATTTAATTTAATTTAATTTAATTTAATTTAATTTAATTTAATTTAATTTAATTTAATTTAATTTAATTTAATTTAATTTAATTTAATTTAATTTAATTTAATTTAATTTAATTTAATTTAATTTAATTTAATTTAATTTAATTTAATTTAATTTAATTTAATTTAATTTAATTTAATTTAATTTAATTTAATTTAATTTAATTTAATTTAATTTAATTTAATTTAATTTAATTTAATTTAATTTAATTTAATTTAATTTAATTTAATTTAATTTAATTTAATTTAATTTAATTTAATTTAATTTAATTTAATTTAATTTAATTTAATTTAATTTAATTTAATTTAATTTAATTTAATTTAATTTAATTTAATTTAATTTAATTTAATTTAATTTAATTTAATTTAATTTAATTTAATTTAATTTAATTTAATTTAATTTAATTTAATTTAATTTAATTTAATTTAATTTAATTTAATTTAATTTAATTTAATTTAATTTAATTTAATTTAATTTAATTTAATTTAATTTAATTTAATTTAATTTAATTTAATTTAATTTAATTTAATTTAATTTAATTTAATTTAATTTAATTTAATTTAATTTAATTTAATTTAATTTAATTTAATTTAATTTAATTTAATTTAATTTAATTTAATTTAATTTAATTTAATTTAATTTAATTTAATTTAATTTAATTTAATTTTATTAGGATTGGAACCACAGCTCGTTGCATATATTTTAAGTTTTTTTATTCCTTAGAAGTGGTATTTGTATCTCGCATTGTTGTTTTATTTGTTACACACACATATGTTGTTGTTACACACACACATGTTGGTTTTCATTACAATAACGTATTTCTAATGCATACATAATAATATTACTTTTCTTCACTTCTTCTTTATATAAACTCTAGCAGTGCCAAATTTCATACTCGACCGTCCTCGTATACATTGTAAAAAAGGTACAAAGTTTTTGTTTCAAGTATAATAATTTGCTAGGTAGTACTCTGCATACTTTCATAGTTTTATGTATTACGTACTCACGATATTTTGCTCTGGGGAACAGGCAAATGTAGAATCAATTTTTATTATACAAAAGAGAGCCGTTCGAGCTATATTCAACATGGATTCTCAGGAGTAACCTACAATTGTTTTCAAAAATGCTAGAATGATAAATTTTAGTAACTTTATTCAAGGTTCGAAAAAATTATGAAACTACAACTAGGTTACAAGATGATTGATGTTTTATTTTCATTAATATGTATGTATATGAATGTTTGTTTGATACATTTACCAAAAAAAGATGTATGAATATCAGCTATCAAGTATGAATGAAATGAATACACACCTAAATTGCGTTGTGTAGAACAATCCGAATATTAATCAATTTATTTATACATGCAATATAATTTTTAGGGCATTGTGTAGAAAAGCAGCAATTATGATGTCTTGGAAACTAATTATCATTAGTCATTATCATAAGTCGACTGAGATAGAATGAGTTCACCATTCCAGTGCATTACTTCAACAATAACAACCGGAAAATATTTAAGCTATAGTTATGATGGTATTTTACATGATGGTATTTTAATGGTTATGTATTTTGTAAATAAATAGTAATAAAACACTGAGTTAATGTTTTTTTGAAATCAAGGCATATTTTACCTTTATTTTAAATTCAAAATCAATTAAAACATGTCAAGTGTTGTAAAGTCCAAGTTTGCGACGTTAACCATTTTGTTGCAATATAATCAATATTATATGTTAGCAACAAAACTAATTTATAAATATTTAATTTTAAAATGTCAAAAATCTCCGATACGAAAACACCACTAAAAAGGATAAAAATTATAATACTAAGTACTTATTGAAGTCGTTGCGTCGGACAAAGTACAATGTACAAGGTTGTACGATCTTTACCGTTGTACAATGCTGTCTATTTTACGAATTTTTGGAGCACTTAGGCTGAGGAAATGGATTTGAAATTTTGATTTCTACCTTTATTTAGCGAAAAAAAAATTTTTTTTTGGTTTTGGGGTAGGTACTTTTATTCAAAATGAAAACAGATAGACCTTTTATAAATGGGAAACCATTTTTCCAGAGGTCCCGGGTTCGAATCTCAGACTTAATTTATATACATTTTAATAATCTTAACATGGCTTTACATGTTTATAGATATATTCAAACATTAATTTACAGGCAATAAGTTAATAGATTAGATATTACCACTTAACCGACATAGTAAATCGAAATCTATAAATGACACAATATTAAGATAAAAATACACGTCTACGCTAAGACATATACTATCTCAAGAAGGTGTTTGCGGACATGTTTCTTCACAAGCCCTCTATTGGGGGCTCGTCGAAGTGAATCAGTAAGGTTAAGGGAAGAACGTAGTTGTAAATTGTGGGTGTTCCTTAATAATTTGAATATATATTTCAACGAATAAGGAGAAGATGGAACATTAAGGATTGAAAATAACTGACAAATAGTTCTCAGTTGTCATTAAGCTTGGAATGCCAGATAAGCTTATAATGCCGTTTAAGGTTAGAATAGTATTGGGAAATGTGATAAATGGAATAAAACTGTTTAAAAAACGATCCAATTAGTCTAAATAAGATTCAGAAATGTTTGATTAACATACATTAGCATAGTCAATGAATGTAAGATGAGAATGTAAGGTAAGATGAGAAAGCACTAACAGAGCTTTTAGTACAAAGTCCTAATAGGTTAAAAAAAATTGTGGCGATAAAGTAAACGTATCGAATATGTTACTTTACGGATTAACTTATAATATTTTTAAATTATTTATGTGTTACTTAAAAATTAAATAAAATATAACACGAATTTGCAAAAGTAATAGAATATTATAGAATATAATCCATATGAAATAATGTTTTACTATTAAATCGATAGAATTATTGCTCTGGCAGTGGTTAGCAAAGGTTGGATTGTATATTTAGACTCACCAGTTTCACCACCTTATCTATCACCAGCTGATCAACCGTGACGGAAGGCATGTTGCCAGTTATTATTAATCATCAATCAAACAATCATTCATTCCTTTACCCTTTGCAGATAGATTATCTTACCTTTATCTATCTGTTTACATCTGAAAATCAAAGAGACGAATGAGAAAAGAAACAAATAATACCCAAGGATTTAAGCCACACTTTATTCTCTAGGGAAGGTTTACGAATGAGATTAACTGAATGTTCAATTCAATCCCCAGAAGACACAAGTAAAAAAGGCCATTTCTCTTACCATCGCTCGTAAATAACGCTTTCAGGTATTGTGCCTTTCCAAGTATCGGAGTATTGAAATGTAGTTATGGAGAAAAGAAAAGTTGGCATCGAACAAACTGGGATTGATCAACAGTATCCGGTCAGGAGTAACAGGTCCGGCCATACATAAATTACAGTTCTTATCTCTGGTCCGGATAGCCCCAATATCAGCTCCTATAATTTAACCGTGTGATGAACCAATGGAGTGGTATTTCGTATATATTGTGTAAGGATATCACATTTTTCGATTGTCTATATAATTGAAGTGTTTAACAGATCTTTTTAAGGGGTTTCTGTCGCCAATTTCCATTACCGCATTATAGTATGAAAAAGCGTTTGCTATCAACAAACCCATAATTACTAAAAAAAGTTAAATTATCCATAACTAGAGGGCTACAAGCAAAATCTCCCCTTCATCAATTTTATCATGCAGTAATTTGGGCTTCATGGACTAGATTTTATAGCATATATTTTTTTATATACAGCAAACTCATTATTTATACTCATATATCACGATGGCTGAACTTTTCATTCATAAAACACAATACAATATGAAATTGCAAACGCGTGATCACATTACATAATCTCAGTCACGTTCCTGAAACCATATCCTCAATATGTTTACGTCGAGTACGGGAATTCCCAAAGCTCTCTTAATAATAAACGTCTAACCTGCCAGGTCCTTGAGATTGGGGTCATTGAAATATTTTGTATTTTTGAACAAATGATTGTTAAATGTAACATCTTAACATTGTCTAAGCTAATCTTTATCTTGTTATTCCAACGTTGAGGGTAAATTAAGGCCATGGATTGTGTTCAATCAGTAGTACAGTTTTAGTAATATTAACATATGAAAAATGATCAAGAAGTTGAATATTTTTGTTATTTATTTATTGATGCAACAAAAAGTTTAAATACAGTGGACGCCGCTTATTGTGATCACGGTTAATGTCAGCGGTAAAATCAGCCGCCTATTGTTATCGAAAATGGTCGGTCCCAAATTTCGCCTTAGCAATACATTTGAAAAAAGCCGCTTATTGTGATCAAAAGTCGCTTATTGTTATCGATTTAGAAGGGTACAATTTTAAATTCTCAAGTTTAAGGATTAGAAAATACTATTTTTGTTCGACCACGACGACGATACGACGTGGTGTTCAACACCGAGCAACAAACTTCGAAAAAAATACGATTTTGAGAATTATATTCAAATAATTATGAATGAAAACAAGTGTCAAACAACAATAGATCGATATTTCAAATGAATCTTATGTTAGAATATTTTTAATAGTGTAAATAAATAGAAAATTTGAGCAAACAACATAATTTCTTATTATGACACTTAATATGTACTTAAATCAATTCTAAATTATTACAATTCATATTTTATCATTATGATCATTTATTACGTGCACTAAAATCCCCCAACAAGCATAAAAAAAGTACCATCCGCATAATGTTATCATTCGGTTATTGTTATCAAAACGGGCTGAAAGTGATCACAATAAGCGGCGTCTACTGTATTATTATTTTGCTGTTGTTACTATGGAGGTGAATATAATACGTGGCATTTAATTTAAACTTTTCTTATTTCAAATAAATAGGAAATGATAAAGTATAACTTATTTTTTACTATTACAAAACGTTGTGCATACAGTTTTGTAATAGTAAAAAATAAATAAAATTTATCTTCAAAAAATACTTTTTAACATTTTATATTTATGCAGTTTAAAAAAGATATTTTGATTCTATTGGATAATATATCCATCATCATCTAGATATATAGATATAACATTGTTTTATTGTTGTCGGCTGTTTTCGGCTCGACTCGCTCGAATCCAATCGCGGACGTCATGCCCGCGGAACACTCATCAAATAACTATTTTAATTAAAGTTGACATGCACACATGACATGTAAAATTATTATTTTAACTATATTTAGTTGCTTGATTATCTTATTTTGGTTTAAAAGGGAACAACAACAATACCGTTCTAATCTTAAATGTTTATCTATCCGCAAACAAGGACAACTGAGAATTCTTTGTCAGTTATTCTGAATCATTAATGATCCATCTTCTATTCAGTACTTGAAATCTGAATTCCAATTATTAAGTAACACCTACGATTTGCAACTACGCTCTTCGTTTAACCTTAATCTATGCGTACTTTCACACTGCACTGGTTTTTTATCCAACTTTTTCACACTACACGCTATCAAACTCTGGAACGGCCTTTCTGATTTACTTCGACGAGCTTCCAATAGAGAGCTTGTTAAGAAACGTGTCCGCAAACCCCTTCTTAAGATGGTATTCTTAAGATGGTATTGGTATTTCAGTTATTTTTATTTCACTTTTTTAGCGTAGATATGTTAAATTAAAATTATAAAAAGCTTATTCCAAGTGGTGTGGAAATTCTTCACTGCACATCGTATGGATTGTTTTTAGGACTCCAAATTATCATGGCGTTTAGAGCAAGCTGTACTCTCTAAAACTGACTTTAAATCATAATCCAGCGGATTAACATCGGAATTAGACGACGGTCAGTCTTCAGCTCTGATAAAGTCCGAGACGTTCGTTTCCAACTAAGATTGCGTGGACCGAGCTTTATGACCCGGCGCCGAGTCTTGCTGGAAGGACCAAATTTGGTTATTGAAAATGTGTGTGTATGTTATTAAGGGGCTTAACTACCTTCTCAAGAATGGTATCTTGATACACTTGTGACGATGTTTTGATACCTTTTTCACAAAAATATGGCTCAGTCACTCCTTCATAGCTAACACCCCATCAAAACATCACTGAAGTTAAATAATGCCCACGTTAGACTCTGTCGAGTAACTGGGAAGCTTTCTTTGAACGTAACTACGGTCATTTTGCTTGTTAAAATGTTGCTTAATTGTTATTTTTTTTTCATCTGTAAACAAAATTTTTCTGTCCCTTTGCGTACCGCTTCAGTAGTTGTTTCGTTTTTATCAGCCTATTCATCTTTAATTTATCAGTTTAGAAATGACCAGTGCGTCTCTTATAGGCTGCAAGTTCTTAGTCATCTTTTAAAATACGTGACATGATTTTAGGTGCTATTTTCATTTCCCGAGATAAAATCTTTTGCTTTCAGACAGAATTTCTTCGAATCCTTTGGACGGCCAGATTATTCTCTGTCACAAACAGAGGAAATCTCCTTGTACCTATTAATAACCCCGTACACAAACATTTGACTAATACCAAGTGTATGGAGAGTTTTAAAAATTTCATTTGGCTCCATACCCACTTTGTGTCTTGCAATCACAGCGATTCTGTTCTCCACTCCATTTTAATATAGCAAAATATTGTACAAAGTATTAGCGCAAAAATGAGAAAACACTATGAACTATCGTATAAAAACGACAGATTCCAAATTCAAATGTAATATTTTTTTAATTTTCAATTGTAACAGTATTTATGGCCAGACTAAGTATATAAACATGCATGTTTATAACGTCAGTAATTTGTATGTATTTATAGACATTTAGTAAACTTTATTTCTATAGCAGTGTAAATTAAATTATTTTTGCATATATTAGTTTTTATTTTGTACTAATAAGTAGTTTTATGGATATTCTTTCCATTATTTTAACTGTTTTTCGTTTTTTTTTAATATTGTGCCCTTCATTTTTGGATTTTGGTTTACTGTGTCGGTTGACTGGTAGAGAATGCTTTAGCGAATGCGGAATTCGGATTAAATGTCCGCCATTTGTACGTTTTTTTGTGCAATAAAGATTGCAAATAAAAATATTTTTAAATAAAAGAAAGATGTAAATAAATAATATATTTAATATGACAAAATGACTCCCGGTACATGAATATAATAAGAACTACTAATAACTAATAACTCAATTCGATAGAATACCCACCTAAGGTATTACATTAAATACATATATGTATATATTACAAACAGGAATAGTGGCTTGAAGCCATATTTATAATAAAATATAAGAGATAGAAGTTGAAATAAAACTATTTTTACGGATTTAACTCGCGTATATTGGGCGGGTTGACTTTGTACTAACTTACTTACTGTACAATGTATGTGAAAACTATAACCCTTCAAACTCGTAAGCAGCAATAGTACGACAAAAAAGAGATTATTAACTTTTTTATTTGTTAATCGATTGTTGAAAAAAAAATGTAAAGTGAATCCCATGACAATATATTCCCGAAAACTGTATCCAAATCGATTAATCCGTTGCTGAGATTAGCGTGCACAAACATACAGACACAAAGACAAACAGACAAAATAAAAAACAACATTGTTTTGGGTTCTCTTGCTTATATAAAGGTCCCCCTGTATGAATTTTTGATTTAGTTATCACTTCGCATCCAGGTATATTTTTTTAATTATTTTCAATGTACAAAGACTACTACTCTACAGATTTATTAGATATATAGAATAAGATTTGTATGGTAGGTACCTATTACATGATTGACATAAATTGACATTACTTTTTTATTTCCTAACCGATTTAGATGAAATAAATACTAATGGTATGGTGAAGACTATGATAAAATATTCCTGAATACCGCATTCAAATCGGTTTAGCCGTTTCTGAGATTAGCTTGCACAAACATACATACGTACAGACATACAAACAAACAGACAAACAGATAAACAGAAATACCATTATTTTGAATTTTCTTGCTCTTATAAATGCCCCCTATGGTGTTTCTTTTAAATATTTTGGTAAATAAATAAAGAATCGGTGACAATTTTATTATATGTATAGATGATATCTTTATTTTATCTACATACCAAATTAATATAAAATAACAACATTATTACATAGCAATATAACAATAATGTAATGCATTTCATCTAACTAAATTAAATAATTAATAAATCCCTTTCACTAAACCAGGACTCTTATAAATATCTGTACCATTCCCGAGTTTGTTTTTCTGCTAACTTTTACAAGATACTGTTGAAGTATAATCGCAGCTCTGACGATAAAGATACTGTTCATAACGGTAAGAGGTGAAAATCATCTCTTTATATTTTGTAACTTAAAAAATGTATCAGATCATTCAAATAAAAATACTATCATAATAACATATCTAGAAGGATAATACATGTAGAGTTAAAGCAATTAAAGCAAAGATAAAATGGAAAATTAAAATAGACAATTAAGCTAAAGGTAAAATGTATATTTAATAAAATTTGATCGTATCAGTTATTTTACAATAGCGTTCTACGTTGTTGATACGGTCGTAATTGGTTTTGATGTGAATTTTATATTTTATATTTGAATAATAAATATAGCATAACAAGTTTTTGATATGTATATTTTGCTCACCAAAAAATTTATTATTAAGATCAACTGTGGTTGTACATTTAAAGATATTTTAAAATATCCACACGCATATTCTTAATGATGCAACATTCGCGGTTCTTACATCTTCTTCATTTCCTGCTCGTGAATTTCGTTGCAAAATATAAAAAGCCATTGTTATTTTAAAACACATGAAAAGAAACTGAAAAATATCACAGAAAATATAAAACTTATTCCAGTGTCTTAGCGTTATTTTTTGTTTTATGTTGATAACGGCTTGAATGTGGGTTTTTGTTAAAATTATATTTGTTTTTATTCATATTGTTGATTTATTCATGGCATTAAGCCTGCGAAAATATAACACAATATCTATAATCCCAATAACGTGACCATCGCTACTAATAGTAATAAGGCTGTACGTCTGGCAATTTCAAATAATGAACCTTAATTCGGTGCATTTTTTAACCATTTATAAACTATTGTAGTGTACCAAATTGAAGGTTTTTGCAGTTCTGGTTTAGAAATTGAAATTGATTTTAAAATCAGTTGTACAAAGGTTTTTTTTTTGTATTTTTAAATTGAGATGCTGTACAGTATATGGAAATTGCAGACTTGTGTAAAAAAATGTTCTGTATGATAGTTTGTCCTTTAATAATAATTTTCATAGAAATCTAGCAATTTGTTGACACTCTGGTACTTTTGGATTGGTTTCACACCAGGATAATCATCTCTTAATTAGTCTTATATGTAGTCAAAGTAGATGTCTGCCAACTACTTTTTAATATTTTATTTTCCTCTATGGACCAGTGAGCAACTTTGTCGGCCTACCCTTAATTTTCCAAGCAAGAAGATTTAATTTCTTAACTTATGCAGGACAATTGCTTGTGCTGCAATCTATAAAGACCTTCCGCAGGTTTTTTATTGGAATGTGTTCCACTTTGGCTCTCGCTTGTTATATCTATATTAACTCCAAAATATTATAAAAATAAAGGTAACTCATAAGCAGATAAGCAAGAAGTTAAAGTAGCCAAGTGTATGATATATATTTACAAAACACGAAAAAGGATAGGAAACATTTCTGGGCCTCGAGCCAAAGAACAATAACATCGCGTACGTTACCTTTCGAAACACAATGTCTGAGAATGAGAATTCGAGATTTATTTTAACAAAACAAGAAGACATACTTTTATTATAAAATATTCTTTTGAATGTAATTCAGACAGTTCTTTTATTAAATAATATAAATTTTTTTGTAATATGATATTTATCGTATATAAAAACATTTGCTGGTTTTTTGAGAGTGGTCTTTAAAATGTTGGCTAATAAATATAAAATTCTTAAAAGATTTATTTATTTATATATTCATATATATTTCTCAGTTTCTTTTTATAAAAATTAAAATATCAAAAAGTGTACAAAGAAATAAATATATTTTTATTATTTTCATAAACTATTTTTCACCGATTATTATTAAAAAAATGTGTTTTTAGAAGTTTTTAATAAACTATGAAATGGGATCGGGCTTTATCTTTTTCGCAGTTTCAAGGACATAAATATATGATTCATGTGAACTCAATCAGTAAGAGGATATTTTTCAAGCCCAGTCTAAGAAAATATCTCGATTACAAATTAATTAGAAAAACGGAAAAGTAGAACATTCGTAATTAAACTTAAGGTAAATGCGTAATATCTGGTTGTTTAAAATTTTCAGTTTCTTACAATAGTCAGAAATAACCACAATTGGGTACAATTTACAAATACAATTCTTAAAGACAACACCATGTCTATGTACCGTTCGTTTTCAGATAAAATGTACAATATTGAGAACCTGATATAATAGTCAATTTGTATGCCGATTATGCATAGAACATGTCTTAGAATGAAATTATTGTGCGAATAATATGCCGAAATGTTTTACCATGAGGATGAAACTATATCGCAGACTTATAAAAATAATCACATGAACTGAAGTGGTTTACTAACTCCTGGAATTCTAAGAGCCCGTTTGCGAATAAATGAGCAAGATTATTTCAAAAAGCTCCTGAAGGAAATAAATGCACGTAACTTGGTTTCCCTCTCCTTCGCTCCACTAATGCTCTCAGTGCAACTTGCGAATAAAAAAAGTAAAAAATATCATCAGTAGTTAACTACTGGTTCCGCAGAAACATTTTGATCTGAAACTCTTTTTTTTTATAGTCCTATATTTTTCAACTTAATGTGTACGGTATAAAAATAAGTATTATGAACAATGTTAAGAATGTTATCGTTCATCATATTTTCTCGTAAAAGCTATGTAGTAGTAAGTAAATGTATGTATGTATGTTATGTAAAATGTAGATATATAATTAAAATCATTTATTTTTAATATTTTACTTGTCACGACATTTGTCATTAAGGTGAGGAACCCTAAGTTAGTTCCGCTACCTCATTCTTAAGCACTACTGAAAGTAAGTGGCAACTGAAGAACTGTAGTTTTTGTCCATCCTTCATGAGAGATTAGTTCGGGGTAAGCATTACTTTTTCTAAATGAATGGTTTCTAGTAGTACAATTAAAATCACTGACTTTTCACTACATTTAATTAAAAACTTGGTTGATTTATTATACACACTGATTTACGCTCACCGTAAAGTTTTGAAGTGAAATTGTGTATACATTTTACTATTTAAATTAGAGTCCTAAGTGCGGATCTCCTAATTCTTATCCTTGTTATTATAAGCTCTAAAAACTTAATAGAAATTATTAATATATTATAAGTTGAAAATAAATTTTAATCATTTTGATAAAAAAAATATTAAATTAGTTAATTAAGATAAGAATTATTTTGTGGAAAAGTCATGATCATTTCAATAACAACAATAGACCTCTTTTAAGCAAATTCGATTTCGGACACTATAATAGTAGGATTTGATGTTATCTCGAACGTATCGTCCTTGATTCTATAAATATCATATTATTATAACAATTATGTTACAAAATGTGGATTGATTTTTTTATTTTGTTTTACCTGTTTGTTTTGCTTTTCATATCGTCTACAATTTTAAACGAAATTATATTTACAATGCTATTATTATGAAGCATATTCATAATGTGAAATAATAAGTATAAATAGAAGAATTTTTGACATAGATTCAAACAAGACAGGAAAAAAATCATTTCATTTTAAAGAAATAAAAATGATGTAATCCGCAATATATGTTTATTAATGAGTATTATAATTCTAAAAACACTAATAAAAAATAACAATCTTAACTGAGTAGAACAAGAAACTATTTATATTAAGCGAATAGTGTCACTGGCGACTTCTCATATCAGGCTGAAAATCCGTAATGGAAAAAATTAAATAAGACTCGTTTGCATATTCTCCAGCGAGCAGATGTGAGCTTTTTGCGAGATAGATAAAACATAAAAATAAAAATATATATATAGTCTGCTTGTTTAGTAACTCTTATTCATTTCGGATTCCTTGTAGGGTATTAGAAGTACAAATAACTATCTTTAATTCATTCATACTCATTCTCATTCAAAAAACAACATTTCATTCATACACATTCAACAATTCATACACATTGAACAATACATACATTTAACAAACAACATTAATAATTAAATGCCAAGAGACTTAATATTTCAACCTTGTAGATTATGATTAATATTTTATTACTTGCCAGTAATTATGTTTGTTTAATTAGTGTAATTCATATATGCCATAAGGGAGTGATAGCCTCTCTAAATAATTAATAGTATAGTTTAATAGTTGTTTCTAGCAATTATTCACTTTACTTCGTGTCATGCAAAAGTGCGACTAGTCCTAAGTCCTAAAGAGGTGTCCTTAAGCCAGATAATTAAACAGTACTTGTACTAAATCGCATATTTAACATGGATGAGGCAGAGACAGGTTTGAAAAAGGAAAATATAAATAAAATGTGATTAAAATAAGAAGGAAAAAAAAAGCAATCGTGAATTCTCTGCGATGTGTGAACAACAGATGAACTAAGATACTTCCAGAGATTATAAGATAGTAGTCATAATCTTCCAATATTAAAAAGTAATAAGTATCACATGACTTTTAGAGAATAAATATTAAATGTCACAAAAAAAACATAATAATAACACTAAATATTTAACTAAAATATCAATAAAAGGAATTTATTTTACATTTTTTAATCGGTTTTTAAAAATCCTGAATCCACAATCAGTATTTTCGGAACACCCTCGATCTAATGGTCTTAAATTTGTATTTGTTACAGGAAATCTTGAAGCTAATTTTTAATTCTCGAGGTGCACTTAAGACTTTAGAGTGCTTCTTGAGAATTAAGAAAAGATTACATATTTTATCAACACAAATATGTACAAATGGTTCCGTATTTTTGCCACAAGCTAATATTTGATAATTTATTTAAATAAATTTATTTAAATTACTTTCGTTACAGTTATTACAACAAATTTGTATAATGAAAAAAGAATTCAATTTCACATTTTCATAAAAATATATAATGAGTTTTGTTTAGAAAAAAGGAGCTCCAAACTAATACTCGTAGTATGGGATGTAGCGCTACAATGTAGGTATACGTCTTTTCTTATGGACTGAAAATTCTAAAAAGACAATTTTTACTTTATTCTTAATGCTCATGTAATTTTTTTATGGTTGCGAGAGATATTTTGCCAGTAATAAAATTATTAAACAATGAATTAGTAAAAACGATAACACATTTTAGAGTAAAAAATAATATTTATAACCTATGTTAGTGCACAATAATTCGTTGCTTTTACACACTATTATTTAATTTTAATAATAATGTCATTATATTTTATTTAAAATACATATAAAGAAAAAACGCAACGAAATATCTCGTACTACAAATTCAGGTCAGTTGCAGTGCAGCCGGCGTTCTTATCAGTAATTTAAAATTATATGCGTGGCAAGTGCAAGTGTTTTTTTAGTGAACATAATTTTTAAATGTTTTAACTTTTAGTTAGTGTAATGAAATGAACATTTAATTATACTCTGAGACAGCTTTTCTATTTTTATTAATCAAATTAATTAACAAATTAAAACAATCATGTAATATAAATTGAGTAAATTAGAAAAAGAAATGAAATAAATTATGCGAATGGCAAGTACCGTGTAAGATTACATCTTGCTGTTTACAGCATCTTGTTGTTTACAACGAATCCTACTAAGTTAGACAAGTCATTGAGGCTTTATTTAAGTTATACTAGCAATGCGTCATTTTTAGGGTTCCGTACCCAAAGGGTAAAAAACGGAACCCTATTACTAAGACTCCGATGTCCGTCCGTCCGTCCGTCCGTCCGTCCGTCTGTCACGAGGCTGTAACTCATGAACCGTTATAGCTAGAGAGTTGAAATTTTCACAGATGATGTATTTCTATTGCCGCTATAACAACAAATACTAAAAACTAGAATAATATAATTATTTAAGGGGGCTCCCATACAACAAACGTGATTTTTTTTTGTTTGTCTATATGTCATGAACTTTTATAGCTAGATAATTGAAATCTTCACAGATGATGTACCTATTTCAGTTGTCGCTATAGCTACAGACACTAAAACAAAATGATAATTATTTTTTTAAATAGATAATAATAGTACGGAACCCTTCGTGCGCGAGTCCGACTCGCACTTGGCCGGTTTTTTAAAATGTGTATCATTATGTCTTTAATACGTACAATTAAAAAGAATATAAAACTTACTGTAATTTCAATTCACAACATATATTTTTTCTTTCACACTTTTATTTCCAAGGTAAATAACAAAAGCTGAATTGATCAATAATCTTGAAAATTAACACTGTAACACTTGTGAAAATATACTGTTATATAAATCGATTCTTAGCTGTATTAAGAATTAGAAATTAACATTATACGTTTGAAAATATCTATAAACATGTATAGCCATGTTAAGCTTATTTAAATTTATATAAATATTTTATATATTTTATATAATTTATAGAATGAAAAATAAACCGATACGGGCAGGGATTCGAAGCCGTCCGTCCCGTCTCGCGACTACGGGACGGTTTCCCAGTAGTCGCGGGTTCGAATCCCTGCCCGTAACGGGTTATTTTTTCATTCTATATTTAAATAAATGTACATTATACGTGTTTAAGATATACATACATAATAATATTATAACATATTAAAGAGACCAGACCAGGGAATAAAACTGAAAGCTCTTGAACTAATAAGTTTATTACAGTTTATTTATTATGGAGAAGGTAATATATGAAATCCCACCTATACTAAACCAGTACTAAAAACATGATAAAATCGAAAAAAAAAATCCCAATGGCAAATATGTACCTTCTGTAATCTCCGCAATCAAAATCAGCTTTGGCAGCTATATTTTCGCCATGATATTCTTTGTCGTTGTATGCTTTCTACATACATGCAAACCACCTTCTTTATTTACTTTTACACATTTCTTAAAATTAAAATTCAAAAGTACTTACACTTTCTTGCAATCAATTAATTAATATATTTTGATTTATTAATATTACGTTAAAGAGATATTTTTTATAAACTGAGAAATTAGTTTGTTTATATATTGAGTTGAAAATAAAACTAACAAAAATTAATAAATTTAGTTCTATAGAGTTTTACAGATTTATATACATGTATATAGCAGGCCATTTTACAAGGTCTTGTTACCAGGATAACCCAGTGACACTTTATTAGAGCGTACGTAGCGGATTAGTTTCGGGTGAGACTTTATTAGTAAGAGATGGAGTACCTATACATTAAATAATAATTTATTATTTTATAAAATTGTAACTTGTATTTAAAAAGATATCTGTATTAAATTATTGGATTAGTATTAGTTTTAATTAAAATATATATATATGTACTATATATTTTGTAAATACTGATTTTCTCAATGTACGAAATATAAACCAAACTTTTATACAGTCAGAATAAATCGCTAGGACCTTTCAATGTATCCTCAACGATTGTAAGACGTTGGACGAAGATAGAGTTGGGTTGACTGAACTTGGTTTTGTTTTTGTGTCTGTTGAGTTTTTTGACGTCCATTTATAATTAAAACCTTTTATATATATTAGTTCTTAAATTAACGTCGAAATGAGTAAGACATGCGGCAGCGGGTTAAGGCAAGTTGAAGCTTACAGAAATGGGGAGCAGCACCGTATGTCTTACAGTAATCAATTGGATCCACTTTTGATGGTGAATAAATAACTACAAATCTAAATACATAAATAAGTCAAATTTGGCTCATATATTAAATCTTGTGGGATACATATATGCTCTAATTTATGTGAAGTATGTTATAGACTCAAGTTTCAAAGTTCTTATTTACTTGTTTTTTAAATATGGCTTGCGTAAGAAACTAGCTATCGATCTGCTCTTCCATGATTGATTATGGTGGTTTTATTGCTATGCGAATGTTAGTATTGAGGATATCGTCGTCATAGTCAGTTTAGAGATCATCTAGAGAGCAAAACAAAGTCGGCCACAATGATATTTGTTGATAACGATCAACAGAGCATGAACATACTTCAACCACGGAGCATAAACCAGCTCTGTATAAAACTAATGTCCGGCCACATACAGAGTAATACTCTCATCACTGGACCAGATCATCCCACTCTCAAGTACATTTGACCGCTTACAGCCATTCAAATTGTCGAGGAATCCATACTGTGTGAAAATCTAGATGTTTTAAAAATGTTATTTAAATGTATGTTTGTTAAACAAGTCATTGAGGCTTTACTTAAATTACGCTAGCAATGTGTAATTTTTTTAAATGTATATCTTTATGTCTTTAATACGTACAATAATTTAATGCTAGCAATGTGTCGTTTTTTAAAATGTATATCTTTATGTCTTTAATACGTACAATTAAAAAAAAATACAAAAAAATACCTACTGTAATTTCAATTCACAATATATTTTTTCTTTCACACTTTTATTTCGAAGGTAAATAACAAAAGCTAAATTGATCAATAATCTTGAAAATGAACACTGAAAGACTTGTGAACATATACTGTTATGTAAATTGATTCTTAGCTGTATTAAGAATTAGAAATTGACGTTATACGTGTTTAAGATATAAATGTATGATAATTTCATAACATATTAAAGAGACCAGACCAGAGAATAAAACTGTAAGCTCTTGAACTAATTAGTTTATTACAGTTTATTTATTATGGAGAAGTGAGTATATGAAGTCACACTTATACCTTTGCAACCAGTACTGATAACATGATAAAATCGAAAAAAAAAACTTTTCCATCAGTACTTTTGTGGCAAATATATAATCCCTCTGTAATCTCCGCAATCAAAATCAGCTTTTGCAGCTATATTTTCGCCATGCTATTCTTTTTCACTGTATGCTTTCTACACACATGCAAACCATCTTCTTTATTTACTTTTAAACTTTTCTTAAAATTACTTAATTAAAGTATTTACACTTTTTTACTATCAATCAATTAATATATCTTAATTTATTAATATTACGTTAAAGAGATTTTTTTTAAACTTAGAAATTAGATTTTTATATATTGAGTTGAAAATACAACTAACAAAAGTTAATAAATTTAGTTCTATAGAGTTTTACAGATTTATATACATGTATATAGCAGGCCATTTTACAAGGTCTTGTTACCAGGATAACCCAGTGACACTTTATTAGAGCGTACGTAGCGGATTAGTTTCGGGTGAGACTTTATTAATAAGAGTTGGAGTACCTATACATTAAATAATAATTTATTATTTTATAAAATTGTAACTTGTATTTAAAAAGATATCTGTATTAAATTAATAGATTAGTATTAGTTTTTCCTTAAGTATTGGCGAGAATTAAATTATATATATGTACTGTATATTTTCTAAGGACTGATTTTCTCAATGTACGAAATACTAACCAAACAGTCCTTTTATACACTCAGAATAAATCGCTAGGACCTTTCAATGTATCCTCAGCGATAGCAAGAAGTTGGACGAAGATAGAGTTGGGTTGACTGGACTTGGTTTTGTTTTTGTGTCTTTGGAGTTTTTTGAAGTCCATTTATAATTAAAACCTTTTATATATATTAGTTCTAGAATATATGTGGAAATGAGCTACACCTGCGGCAGCGTGTTAAGGCAAGTTGAAGCTAACTGAAATGGGCAGCAGCACCGTATGTATTACAGTAATTATTTGGATCCACTTTTGATGCTAAATACATAACTACAAATCTAAATACATAAGTAACTCAAATTTGGGATACATAGGTATATGCTCTAAATTAAGTAAAATATGTTATAGATTTCTCAAGTTCCAAAGCTCTAAGTTCTTATATTATTTTTTTGAAAATATGGCTAGCTTAAAGAAACTAGCTATCGATCATAGGGCTCTTCCATGACTGATTATTCTCTATATATTAAAACACTATTCAACAATATTGTAACTCTTCTGTACTCTTTAATTTACATGGTTTTTAGTTTTGGATATAGTATATTGTTGGAATTACCGAAGAATGGTAACTAACATTCTCTGATTTTATTTAAAATATCAAAATTTGCCAGGCTCTCTCTCTTGTATTAAATGTATTAAGATCCGTGTGTAAATTCGTGCTCAGTATTATCCTCAACGCGGTTTTCTTTTTAATTCAATGATATGGTGGTTTTATTGCTATGCGAATGTTAGTACTGAGGATATCGTTGTCATAGTCAGTTTAGAGATCATCTAGAGAGCAAAACAAAGTCGGCCACAATGATATTTGTTGATAACGATCAACAGAGCATGAACATACTTCAACCACGGAGCATAAACCAGCTCTGTATAAAACTAATGTCCGGCCACATACAGAGTAATACTCTCATCACTGGATCAGATCACCCCACTTTCAGGTACATTTGACCGCTTACAGCCATTCGGATTGTGTACTGTGATACTGTGCCATTGTGATACTGTGTAAAAATCTAGATGCTTTAAAATTATTATAATTTTAACCATTGTGTGAGACAATGCTTTTACTTTATACTTAGTACTTACTTAGTGTTATAAGAACAAAATGTACCATTTCAGTTTTAGGTTTAAAGTAGCGTAGTAGAACATCACCTTAATACTAACTAGCTTTTAAGCACTAATACGAAAAAACGATAAATAAACGATACGTAACCAAATCAGATAAAATGTAATAGCAAATAGAGTATTTGTTCGTTGTCGCGCCATCAGCCATTTTATTTTTTTTTTACAGGTCAGTTATGTTTTTGTAGGATGAGAAAAAAACATGTCATTTTGGTTAATTATTTAAGTAATAAGTTAGTTAGTTAGTTAGTATTGTTTCAAGAAATTGAGCAGGCGTCTCAAGTCAGTAAAACATTTTCTTAGCTTTAAAATAACTTACTAACCTTACCTAATCTAAATCAATTTCAAAGCAAATGCGGAATAATTTGAGGTTTTATTTTTTTAAGTAAAAAAATTTCATGCGTTGTCACAAAAACACTAGTTATGATGTCTACAAGGCATAACTCACCTGTAAAAAAATCAGCCTTGAAATCGGTGGTGGCGCGATACCATATAATTACTGACAATAGTTACCTAACATTGCATTGTATTAATATATTATTCTACTTTTAGTGAATCCCCAATATCGGTAATTGGTGAGGCTAAATTTGGCCTATTAATAGTTAATATGTATGTTTTATTATTAATTTCACCTTTGTTGATGTTGAAGATTGTATGACTATACTAAAATTGTATATACCTTGATATGTCTATTGTATTTTAGATGAATGATATGAAAGCGGCTACAATTAGCCCGGGAGCATTATTCGTCATGCTACAGACAGCACTCATTGCTGGCGTAGCGCCTTTATGCTTTAAAAAGCTACAAGATGGCAACATATTACATTTCATATCTTATATCAGTTTATCGCTTTCAATTGGCCTATAATTATTTTTTTTCTAACTGCTTTTAGTAAGTTATATTTTTTTAACAATTTTATAGAATCATTGTTTTCGTTCGTCGCAATGTATATTTTTGTAAAAGTTTTTATTATTTAAAACATAAGAAAATTTGAAATTTTGCTTATCATAATTTCAGATTTATTCGGTTTAGTTGGTGTTCTTGAATTTGAAAAATAAAAGGCTTGTTGACTTTTAATCACATTTTGCTACACTGCTTATCGTATCAGAGCGTGCGACGTGTATCCTTACTTGTGGGATGGGGTATATGGGTACGATTCGTATTAAAAATATGATTAACCATATAAATATTGTGGAAAAAGAAGCCATTTTATTTTTTTGCTGGTCTTTTTTTCATACTAATTGAATAATTTCGACTTGAAGTTTCAATTGGTTAGTAACAGCCATGTTACATTCGGAGTTGTTGTGCAATAACAAAAAAATATTTCAATATTGTGAATATTGTGTCTTTAAACTGTTCAATATTTTGTATTTATTCTTTTGTAAGAGATAGACATACACAGAAAGCAATAATAAGTAACATTTAATATTGCCTAGATTCATCAAAGTAGTGCAATCACGCCATACCCAATGAATGATTTCACTACTTATACACTAGTACTACATGTAGTATAGTATAGTACTCTTCAGTTTAGGAGTTACAGGATATATGATATCTATATCTATGTGATGCAGTATAGTACTATGGTAGCGAGCTTGAAATATACTATTGTCCAAAAATAATTTACGATATATTTTCGCTTACTTTTTTTCTCTAAAATATCAATATGGGGGTTCTGATATCATGTTCTGATATATGAAGTAATTAATAACGGAATGGCGTTAGCAGAACCTTATTTAGTTTAATCCCCAAGAGACAAAAGTTTGCGCGTTTACTAAAAAGCACATTCTCCGTATCACTGCACTTCTAGAACATTATCCTCAATGCCATGCCTTGTCAGCTTTGCGGTCATTTGGTGAGCAAGGCCAAGCTGGCCTTGAAGAAACTGGGAGTGATCAACAGAGCGAACCGGTATTTTTTTGCCAAGCCAAATGCTTGCGCTTTATAAAGCAGAGTTATTTAATCGCCTGTTAAAATAGCATTTCGACCACCTGGATGACGTTCATCATGACGTTCTCGTAATGCAGTTCTCAAGGAACTTTTCATCAGGAACTGCCAAGATGTAGAATAAACCTGCATCGGGAGTCTTTCTAGATCGACACGACATTGATACCTTTAAAAAGAGCACTCAGTTCCTCAACGGTCAGCAATGGTCTTCTTCATCCTTCGATATTGTATAAGACAGTGGGTGGCGGAGATTACAGTACATTAGATAACCTGCAGGCTCGTTTGAACTCCTTTAAATATAAAAAAAAAACAATTATGAATAAAATTTATTTTCATCCTGGATCAAAAAGGATTTTAAACTTTTTAAACTTATATTTCTATCGATATCGGACATGTCATGATGGGCTAGTTAGTCAACTGGCAAGTCCTAAAAATGCAAAAATTAGGAAAATGGTATCACATGTAGCCGATGCTCAGACGCAGTACTAGATTTCAGCTTCATCTGGAGAAAAAGAAGGTTATGGTAAGCAAGTTGGAATGTAAGTAGGATATCAAGAAGGTTACTGGGGTATTACTAGGCTACTGTTATGTAAGAGGGATGTCAGGAAGGCTACTGGGGAGGTATTACGGGAAAGACAAATATATGATTTATGTGTGCAAAAGGACCAAGTGGATTTATTTCTGGTCCACTTATTTTGAAGTTTTGGCTTATTTAAACCTTTAATCTTTCTCTTTCGTTTAGAATTAAGGTCTCCATGATATTCGTCTAGTTTATTATCACCTACAATAGCATTATTAGTTTCAATTTCAGCGACTTTATTCGAAAAATCACACGAATCTAAAATTTGCATTGAATTCTGCGGAGTAAAGTTAGAATTAGTGATGTCCTCCGGGCTAGATATAATCATGAAAGGTAAATTATTCAAATCAACGTTTTCTAAATTAGTAAGTTCAAATGGTTTCGGAGTACATATTCAATAAAAATATGTTGGTGTTGTTGGTTTAATTTTTTATCGGGTACTTTAATTTTTACTTGTTTATGTCCAATATCATATCATAGTTGTTGCTGCTGTTCATTTTGAGTTTTTCATAATAGTGTAAAGTAAAAGATATTACCAGCCTATAAATATTGTATAATTTAGTATGTATTTAAAATTATACTTTACTATTTGCATAAAGAAGACTAACTTTTTGATACGTTTTAAGGAGTTGCTCATCATAGCCATGGATCTCATAAAGTTTTAAATATTATTTTAAGATAGGAATTAAAGTGTTATTAAACAGAAAGTGATTAAAGACTAGTTCCTTATTAAAAAGAACTAAAACATGATAATTTAATAAGCAATTAATGAATATATAATTATTTTATTCCATATACTCCGGAACAACATGACGTAAGTCACATCAAATTTGGTAAAAAAATGACATCATGGCGTAAGTCACGATATTAAGGTATATACAAGATTTTTAGTAAAAATGCATGTTTTTTAGTTCCAAGAACTGTTTTGAAGTATACTCAAAGTATAAAATAAAACTTTAGTTGTGTCTATATAGAATTAATCAGTTTTTGTCTCTATTGAAAAGTTGCTAAAAATGACTTACGTGATGTTAGACCTTAAACGACCATATATATATATGTCGTCGTTTAAGTATATCTTTATATATATATTTCTTGTGTGCGTGTGTATGTCACTGAACTCCTTCTAAACGACCCGACCGATTTTTATGAAATTCTTTGTGTGTGTTCAAGGGGACTTGAGAATTGTTTAGATTCACAATTTGGTCCACTGGAAAATGGTTTTTTGATTATTTTTTAATATGTAAGTAGGTGGTGATTTTGGAATGTTTCACATTGGTTCCGACGGACTGCGTTACCATGGCAATGTCAAATATTAAATAATATTACATTTTAATTTTAGTCTGCCCTGACAGTTGGCGTTGCGATAGAAATAAGAAAAATATTTTAGTACTAGCGGCCCGATACGTGCTTCGCTACGTAAAAAGTGAAATTAAAAAATAAAATATTGGAACAGATTTATTTATTCAAACAAAAAATCTTTATTTACATATTCACACGGTATCGATTGGTCGAATTATGATAAATGTACATGTAATGACGTTAGACATTGTGACAACTTTTTAATATATTTTTTTTAAAGTTTGATTTTTTTTAATTAAAGACGCGTGTACAAGACAACGTCTGTCGGATCCGCTAGTATATATTTATAATTTATACATATAATATGTCTTAGAAATGGCTCTGGAATATACGTAAATGCAAACTTAAACATGTAAAGGTATTAATTAATTTATTAATTAAGGCAACGAATAGAGGCTGAATGAAAGTCTTAGAATTTGTAAGAGGATAATGTTACAACAATATTGCATAGGGGAAACCTATTGAAACGTCTATACGAGTAATAGGATCGCTGAAAGTATGTTATAAAGATATACAAAGTTTTTAATTTCTAACCATAATAAAATTCAAAGTTGTGTGTTAAAAAATATATAGGTATTCTAAATAAGTGTGTAGGAATTTTATACTATATGGAAGTGTAATAAATAAATATTCTGTCAAAATTTTATTTTTCATTTATATCGACAAATAAGCATGGACAAAACTATCCGTTTCTGTTTAGTAAGTTTCGTTTTATGTATCGCAGTAAGAGTTAAAAATTGATATACTTCTATTGAAAGTATATTGAAAATAAAAAACAAAGATTCTGAATAGTGCTGAGTATTCACGTAACATATCTTTCCTACATGCTTTACTTTATGTAGATCTGAACCAATGTTTCTAACTTTCCAGTATAGATATACTTACATTAAAAACATATCACACGCGTAACTTATGTTTTAATATAATATATACAAACATGTATTACTTATTTAAATATTGAATAAATATAGAATGAAAAAAGGTAACTTTTATTATATTAAAAGAAAATTGAATTGACTTTATAGATCATATCAGAATTAAAATAAGTTGGTGATTAATTATTTAATAATAAATACTATCATATGTTTTAGATACTTCTTAAACAGATAAAATCTTAACTTAATATATAGTTGTATACATACATATTGGAAATGTGTGTATTTTGTAGAACATCACCATACTAGCTTTTAAACAGTAATTTATCGTCAGTGAATCTGATAAAATGGAATCGTAAATACTAGTTACAAAACAATTCATCGCATTTTATTAGTAAACTATTCTATTTGAATTCTATTTTGAATAGATAAATAGAATGGAATTTTGATGAGTTTAACTTCAGCCTATTTACTTTACATATATCACGTGACAAAATTACCGATTATTTATTTTTTCGATGAGTTGATCTACTTTACGTTCGGTCCTGTCCTATGTTAGAACGGCCACGGATATAACTGGAAGTTTTTCAACATGTGTTCTATTTTTATTGTTCATGACTTTTCATAAACATGCATTCCCCACATTCACCAACATTCCAAAATAGTGAGAGAATAAATAATTTGAACAAATTTGAAGTTTCGTTTATTCTGGAATATTCTTATTAAGTTCTTACCTTACTAAATTAATATTTTTACATGTCAACGAATTCTTTATTAATTTAGATCTATTCAAAAAGTCTATAAAAAGTTGGGTCTATGACAATATGGTTTCACTATTGTAAGCAAGGCTAGGGACTGAGTGTCAAACTCTTACACATACGATTACATTAATTGAATACAGAATTAGATTACAGTATTTTATTATATATTTAAATCCATTTCTTTTTTTTATTTTTTTTTTATTTTTGAGATAATTGTTTTAAGCTTCTCTTGACCAACGAGCAAATTTTTTACCATTATCAAAGAACATAACAAGTGCCAAAAAACCAAATACTATATAGTGATCTAACCGAACAGAAAGTCCTGAAAGTTCTACTGTGGATTTTCATGCCGGTCCCACCATTTTTAAGAAAATCAATAAAATATAGTTTATAATAAAAGTCCGCGATCCATAAACAACACTTGATTATATTCGGTAAAATCTGGTAAAGAAAGCAGATACCGGCATCATTCGGAAAAGCCCTTTTTGTCCTTATTCCGAAAAACGACAATATCAATAATCCTAAGGATACTAGACCAATAGCCTAACAAATACAATTTCAAAAGTCTTTTCTTCTTTTTTACAAACAAAAATGGCTCACATTACGATTTATAGTAGATATTTCAGGCCTATTCACCAGAAAAGGTTGAAAAGCCAGAAAAATGCCAGAACTAGTGAGAGACAAATTATGGTTTGTTTGATACACTTAGAAAACGCGTTTTGGTCGGTACGACATGAACTGATGATGTTTGCGTTAAAATGGCATGACTTTCCCACAATAGTCAGCGAAATTATTATTCCATAACTTTTAATGAAAACCAATTCTAACTACTAGTATAAATTATAACAAAATTTTATCTCAGTGTTGTTAATTTTTTTGGATTTATATTTATTACAATTATAATAGATAATTTAATTAGACATGAAAACAAGTGGAGCTATCGATTTAAGTTTAACAATAAATACACAGAATCCATATTAGTTTTTGCAGACGATCTCGAGATACTGACACCTAATCCAAAACATTGTCAAAGTACAGTATTACGTAAGTACATAGTACAGTATATTTTCTTATAGTACTTTACAGTATGTTTTTTTAGTACATAAGCAAAGTAATATGTAAAGTAATAGTTTAGGTACACTAAAAAAATATACTTCTTACGAAGCAGGTCTTAAAATAGGCGGTCAATGCGTTACTACGGTTTCGAAAGCAGTTCCTTTTAATTTTTTAGGAAAAAAAACTTTTACTAAGGGCGCACTGCATCATTGGATGCAATAGTCATACATAGTCCGGAGGAATTCATAATAATTGGACTTACGATGCTTTTAACAACAACATTAAAAAATCGTAAACAAGATACCTACAGTGGATTATGCCTTTCTTTCTTGCATTAGACGGGTTTGTTTGCTTACGACTAATGTAATTTGAGATCACTTTCCTATTTTTTTATTAGTTGCTGGTTTTTTATAGTTATTGTTAGTTATTTTTGTTATTTTTTTTTACTTTTCTAATTATTTTTTTTTGTGCTATGATGCCAATATACTGTTCTGATTTGTTTTGCTGTATATACACTTTTTTGTGCTGTTTGTGCTTATATTTCTTCATTAGAGTTCGTAATGTTATTAAACGGCGGCCTACTCAGCTATTGTAGGGGACAGTTTCCTCTAAAATAGTACATTCTGTCATCCACATTTTATTCACAATTACACTTTATATATCAGAAGAGAATGACAGAGATAGCAAGGTGTTTTCTTCCATTATCTTTCCTCCTTTAAAGCGAATTACGAAAAATGTAACAGAAAATCGAATAAGACTTTTCCCATTCTATTTTTATTTATTAATTAAAGATATAATTCATTTATAATTATGTAAGTACATTTTCCATACATCGCCAGTAAGAATAGATTAATGATTGTATAATGTACGGTTTTATGTGTAAAAATATACGTGTTTTCTTATATCATCAGATAATTCAAATTACGATAATCTCTTTTTTTATATAAAATATAACAATATAAAAATTCAATAAATAAATACAGAATAATCATAATGTCATTGTAAATACGACTTGCTTTAATCACCTCTGGAAGACGTTGATATTTTAGGTAAATTAACAACGTGTTCCAGTATGTACTAGTGGGCCGACGAATACTGAAAGAGACTGAAGGCTAAAGTATTTCTCATTCTTATTACATTCTGGTTCCAACTTGCTATCTCATCGATATTATAAGCCAGTAGATGGTGGTAACTCCCCACTCCCATATAATAATATATTATAATACGTTGAATGTTTAAAGTTTATCTCACTTACACTAGGACTGCCATGATAGAGTCACGGATCCTTACCGAGTCCTAAGATTGTGAAAACGTACATCTTTTTGAATTATCATGACTTAACACAATCTTTTGAATAAGTTACGCTAGAGTATTGGCATTACATACAATTTTCAAATATTTTCACAATTACCAACGCTAACACGTATAAAGTCGAATTAAATTTATTATTCAAAGTTAATCGTTACATTTTTGAATACCAACTTTCCTGAATATTAAATTCAAATTAAATTACAAACACATTAAAAAATGTTCAAATCTAATTTTAAATTAAGATAATAAATCATTGTCATCAAAAATCTATTCCACCATTCTAAATCAGAAATAAAAAAAACTTAGTCCTTCTAATCCAATTCATTCACGTATTAAATATTACAGTTCGGCCCAAAAACTTAAAAAAACATTTTCAGGAGAATGATAAATTTGTTAACTAACTGATAGACACCTATATTTCTTCTTTCTCAAAACGCGATTGTTACAAAGGAATCCGTAAATTGAACATGAAAAAAAAAAAAAGATAAATTTAACACTATTGTTAATTACGATTTATTTATATTATAAAAGCTTTTTGAATTTTGAATGAATAAGCATATAAAATAAACCGATACGGGCACAGATTTGAATCCGCAACCTCTGGGAACCGGCCCCGTCCTTCTGCCAACTGAGTCATCATATAGCTTGGGATTTTTGTAATCCGTATATGGTGTTGTTTAATAAATCGGCTGTAAAGTGATTAATTATTTTTTTAACAAACGACTGAAAATATAGCACAGTTGAATTCTAATTCTTATTAATGATAACATAAATTATACAATTTGTATTTTCTGTCACCTGACAAAGTTCAAGATTCTCTGTCACAGATACAAATTAAAAGCCATTACGTGAAACGTGTTTCGAAAATTTAGATATTCGTTTTAGGGGTGTTAAACATTAAATTTATGTAACATTTATTTTATTACATAAAATATTTTGACTGTATATATATATATAGGCATAATATTCGTATACATGTTTTCATTCATATCTTAATATAAATAATACATTGAATAAGTAAATTAACTTTTTTAAGTAATGAAAAGATACATTAAATAAAAAAAAATACACCTTAAAATTATTTAAATATATATTTGGTAACCCTACAAACAAGACCAATTCGGTCACATTAATTACTTCGCCATTATCGGTGTTGCAAAATGTTCAGTATGCATTTAAATTGTCAAAAAAGAATAATGGTTGGTTACATTTGCTATGACTGTGACGTATCTATTTTTTTCTTCCTTTTTTTAATCGTTTGAAAAATGCGTTACACATCATCCCAGCGCGGCGGCCAGGAAAGTGATGGCCGAGGGGTATGTTGCAGCATAGAAGACGCTGCCATTTTTAAGGCCACCTACTAAAAACCAACGATTGACCTCCACGCCTTAGTGGGACGCCACGGGATCGCTTTCGCACTCACCGTGACGCCCCGGCGGAACCCCTTGCAAAGTTAGGTTTTCACAACCGTTCATTTTGATATTATACCTGGTGTGCTAATTAACTTACTATTATAATACCGACTGTATTATGCTTAAGCTCATTTTATATATATTGTCCATAGTTGGTATTTTTTATGTTTAGTAAATTCGTTTCCATTTGAAAAAAATAAATTAAATAAAATAAAAACGAGTAACTTGGTAATAATAATACATTTATATTGAGCTCAACATATAGATACTATCGAATTTATTCGCATAAACCGATACACAGAATAATATTGATAAGCAATTAGATAACCTTCAAATAGGTCTCGATAACATTTTATTACCGTTTAGCACTATTATATCGCTAATGATTGATCATGATCATTAACATAGATTTAAATATTGGATGTGGTTTGTATTATTTTGTAACAAAATATCATGTAAATAAATAATTTTCAACCCTTACTACTAATATTAATATTTACGTTTGGACAATATATTGTAATGTTAACTTGATCAGTAACCGCTGTTCTTGTGGCAAGGTTTAAACAAAACACAAAAACCCGCGGGTCTCACCAAAATTAATTTTTATAAACTTATGATAAAACGGGTCTAAAATCTTTCTAAAAATAAATTTAATAAGCAGTCCAGAGAAACAGCAAATATTGTAGAAAATAATTCTTATTCCTTGTCACAAAAGTTTTAATTTCGGGACCGGCACAGAGAGTATCATGTGTTATTTCTTCACAAATTTTTAACATTTAAAAGTAAAATTTTTAAAATGGACTCCAAGCTGGATAACGTTAGAAAACATTAATTATACTATGTGACACTACTTCCTCTACACGGCGTTTTATGCTTACACTAGCCACCGCAAATTCCGAAGTATTATTATGTGTGCATAGGAAATACATATAACAGCAAGATATGACCATGTTTGTCCTAATAAATACAAACAGACAAATACAAGAAAACACCCAATTTTTTTTCTAACCATATTTTTTTGGATTCCAGTAATCATGGTCAGATATTTTACTTTTCAACTATTTTTTTTGGTAAGTTTTTCATTTGCAAACTATAATGCGGTTTTGTTTGTAATAAGTTTAAAGAATGCCTAACATGTAATATTGTTCATAAGAGTTAATTGCTTTATAAATTTTAATAGAGAATATCGAATTTATATTTGACATTTGCTTTTTCTAACTAATAGGAATGTCTTCCAGAATTTGTATCATGCGACCTAAATTGATCGAGATTCCTTAACTATTACAGAAATAGTTTCAATAAAATAAGTTATGAGTTATCACTGAAGTAAGAAACAATTAATATAATCGATCAATCGGCTGCCAGCTATTTAAGCAGCCTGGTAAGTACGGGTTATACAATAATGCTATTAGTAGGTATATATCGTGATAGTGAGTGTAATTGGATGTGTTGTAACAATAGTGTCGGCTGCCGCTGACACAAACGAATTTATAGCGACGAATTGAAACTGCTGTGCTCCTGTTTCTATTATGTTGATTGTAGCTATTACATTTATTGAATAACAGTGATAAATACGTAAAATAAATATTGGATTTTGTCTATTATTAATAGTTTCGTCGAAGTTTTTTTTTCAAGTACTCTTAACAAATGTAACATTCAAATTCCTTCCACCCTCGATATTTTAATGTTATGTACCTTACTTGCATCATAAATTATTGCTTGCGTCTTATGGGAATTTTATGAAAATCTTTTTATGTAAAAAGTTGTTGGTTACAAATTTTGTCTTGTTCTTTGCTTTTTTTAAAAATATTATTTTGGAAGATTTATACTCTACGAAGAAAAAATAAATCTCATAAAACATTTAAAAAATACATTTTTTTTAATTCCTAAAAGCCAACACGATTAGAATATTTAAAGGTCAAATAATGGTTCCGAGCTTTTTAAAAGAACCTTGACATTATTATTTTGTTTATATGTCTATAATGTACTATTGGTTATAGTTTGTAACACATTTTAGCTTTTTTATAGAACTGTTACAAGAAGCAACATAAAAGATTTTTATGTAAAGTTTTTACAATAGATCTATAAATGTGAGTGTTCCTGGACTATGTCAAACTTTTTGAGTAAGGAAAGGCCACCTTAAATCAAATTGAAATATTTTAAATATTTGAATAATACGAGTAAGGCGTAAGACATCAGATAAACATTCATGTTTTTTTTTTAATAATTTTTATAATTTCAATTCAAAAAAATATCTTTTTAAAACACTCTCTATGAAACTTATTAAACGTAGATGGTTTAATTCGGTCAATTTTAAAATAGAGTTTTACTACGTTCTTTCGATAGAAGCACACCATAAAAGATGGAGTAAAATTACGGAGTACAAAAAAAAAATATGTTGTTCATTAATACTGTAATGTTGCCTTAAAGTCACTTTACAATGATTCAATTCTTATCATATGTCTAAGCATGCGGGTATAATTTTATGGAAGTAGTTCTAGTTTAATTTAAAACGTATGCTGAGAGGCTAGGCAACCCATTTATTTTTACCTCGAGTAACTCCAATTACACAGTTTATCGATTACAGGCCTGTATCGTACCTTCGCGGTTCACTAAAGTGCCCTAAGCTAAGTTGCATCCCAAACTAACGCCTATATGTCAATCGAATATTGCACCGATACACTAAGCAGCTAATAATATGTACTATATTAATGCATGTTTATTAACTCTATAATCAATTTACACTTAATTACATAAATTAACACTACTAATAAATATCATTTATCTTACAAATTTCTATCTTAATTACAAACAAATTATAATACTATATCATACTATTTCTGTCTGAATATAAATTTATTTATATTTTATTACAACTATTTTTTCATCACCAGCCTAACTTAAAAAACGAGAGGTAAAGTTATTGGCCCTCTGACGCCGGTCCATTTAGTTATACCTTCAATTGTTTTGCTGAATAAGTTTTGGTGGCAAGTATTTAGAAATTGTAATGAAAAACCCTTTGCCTATGACATAACCAGTGTTATAGGATTTTAGTTCTAGAAAGCTACTGAAAAAAAATCTTGAGGAGTATTTAGATTCTCACGATTTAAGTTGTTTTGTTACTGTTTTTTTGAACATGTCAACAAGAATACTAAACTAAAAAAACGTTTGACATTAGTTAAAAATATGTCCAACAACTTATCTGGTTAACCCCGGTCTCCCTTGTCCTTCTTATATATTTGTAGGTCACATACGGAAAATTTACAGTCACTTTATATCATTCGTACTCACAACATATTACAATGAGTTTTGAGAACAAGGTTGTTTTGGTGACGGGTGCAAGCTCAGGTATGGGCGCGGCGGTGGCGGTACTTTTTAGCTCTCAAGGGGCTCGGTTGGTCCTGATAGGTTTAGGCCAGAGTAAGCTGGACGCAGTAGCAGCGCGTTGTGATCGTCCGCTTACTTTTTGTGTTGACATCACTAATGAAGAAAAAGTTCGTAACATTATCGACCAGACCATTCAACGATTTGGTCGAATAGACATATTAGTAAACTGCGCTGGGATGGCAATTACGACTGAAAGCATCCTTACCGGAAATATTTTAAAAGCATATGATCCCATTATGGCTGTTAATCTACGTGCTATCGTTTGTTTGACTTCTTTAGTAGCTCCGCATCTTGTGAAGTCTAAAGGAAATATTGTAAATATATCGAGTGCTGCTGGCCGTCGTGCTCCATTTGATCCTGGTTGGGGTATCTACCATGTTTCTAAAGCTGCTCTGAGCCACTTTACTTCCTGTGCCGCTGCTGAGTTGGGAGAATTTGGTGTTAGAGTAAACGCTATAAGTCCTGGTCCAGTTAAAACGGAATTTATGGAAAACGCCAATTATCCAGTAGATTGGGATTCCTACAGTAAATACACTGTACTTGACAGAATTTCAGAACCAGACGAAATTGCTGATTTGGTATTATTTCTGGCAAGCGATAAAGCTAGAGGGATTACTGGCTCTAACAACGTGATAGACAATGGTGCATTAGTGAAAGTTGCTTTTGCTTCAAAGTAATAACTTTAATAATTTATTTATTTTTGAAATTGCAATCACTGAACTCTTGTTACCGTTTCACTAAGATAACATAATAGATAACAGATAATTAGATATACAGATGTTTGGATGTATATTTATTATAAGCATGATTATACGAGACGTTATAAGTGAACTCTTGATAATCATTGATGGACATTAAAAAAATATATTTTTCGGTTTATTATATTTCGGTTAAATATATTTTTCGGTTTATTATATTTCGGTTTATTATATATTTTTCGGTATATTATATTTTCATTTTACAACCTTTCAACTTCTTTCGAAATACAATAAAAATATTTTATATACTAGCTGTGCCTGCGACTTCGTACGCGTAGATTTCCATAAAACGTACATTTTGTATATACCAATGTATGTAAAAACTATAAACCTTCAAAGTTTCATCGATTTCAATTAAGTAGTTAATAGTAATATTTCTAGTTTATTTGCGTATATTTTTTATGTTGAATCGCTAGTAAGTATTAATAATACGAAAAGAAGAGATTAACTTCTTCATATTTTGTTACCAGAATGTTAAAAAAAAACAAAATGTTAAGTGAAGCCCATTACAACATATTCCCGAAAACTGTATCCAAATCGTTTAATACGTTTCTGAGATTACGTGCACAAACATACAGATATATACAGACATACAGACGATGGATAATAAAAAATAAAAAATAAGCATTTTTTGAATTTACCAAAATATCCAATTTGCCAAAAGCTTATATAGTTATTTACCAGGACGAATGAAGATTTATTTATAAAACGCATTGACGACAGTTATTAACATCAATGAATCAAACGTTAATCATACAAACATAATAAAAATCAAATACATCGACATTAATGTATATGCCATGTCGGTTGTAGCCTCTCTGCCAACACAATTTTAGATAACAATCAACATCTAAAATATACTATTGCTATAACTTGACGGTTGACAGTTTATTTATTATTTATAGAATCATTACCTATAATGACCCAAAATTGTGTTATCACTTATGTAATGTATGTTTCTTATCTCATTGAAAGTAGCTGGATGTTTATATAAATATTATTCAAAGTTTAATAGTCCATCAAAAATAAAATACTATCCATTTTGTATTTAAATATATCTTAAACGTTTATATAATAATTCATATAATTATCTCGCCATTGGTACTCTATCTACTCTAGCTTTGTTTAACAATGTTTATAGCTATTCTCTAAAGGGTATGAGTCATCTATTGTAATAAAATACAGCAAATACCAATAAAAAGCTATAAAGATATACAGATTTTGATGACGATTAGAATATAATGTAACATAAAAGTTGTAACAGAACTTTTTGAATTTAAATTTACTAAGCGGACCATAGCCTTACCAGTGAATGCGTAAGAAAAAAAATCTCGTTAGGTTTTAAAAAAAGAACGTGACGGGCGCAACGGAAAGTATCGTTAGTTAATTATAATGACTTCACAAAAAATTCACATTTCAAAAAGGTCTCAAAGCCGGCACAGAAGTTACAAAACATTAATTATACTACGTCACACAACTTCCTCTGCACCGCGCTTTATGCTTTCCTAAAAGGAAAATGTTATTTATATCCCGCTAAGAGAAGTTGCCGGTGAAGAGTTAGTTCCTCTGTACACTGACACTATCCGCTTGATTTATTTGCTTTTATATTCTTCTTAGTTGAGATTATGTTTTTAAGACACATGTTTGATAAATTGTTGTTTGTGATAAGTGCTATTGCTACTTTCATAATCGAAACTTTAAAATCATATGTATAAATAACATGAATTACTGAATAAATGGTAACTTATAGATGTATTTATTCATTCATTTCTGCTTGTGATTAAATAAAACAAGACCCCTACTAGAAAGTCTTGATTAAATGAAATATCACATGTATTTTAATATGTCACTGTTAGTTCAGTATGTTATTTACATACATCGATTAAAATAACAACATACAAAACTACGAGTGCAAAGAGTTGTACTAAGCGACCGAACACGACACTACATTCTCTGTCTGCAGCTACTAGCCTCGTAAGGTGCCCTGAGAACTGATGGACTGGGTTTGAAAATGTTTAATCAGGCAAATTAAAAAAAAAAAAGTAATATGGTACAGGGTGGTACATATATAAAATAGTAAGGTAGAACCATAGCTGTTTTATGAATAATTTTATAAAACAATTCGGAAAAGTAAGATATTATTTTTTTAATTATTTTAATATTCTAGATATATAAGTGTCTCGAGAATCAGTAGTAAAGGAGATATATGTTACTTTTGTAGTATTCCACCGTAACTGGAGAAGAAAAATAAATCAAGTTATTTTATATAAAAGTATTTGGAAATTTGTAACGTCGCTTTGTTCACAAACATACTTGCAGAACGTCAGGAATTGTGAAAACACTTTAGTTTATGTGATAATTCTTATAAGTCCTTGTGTAAATAAAGTTTGATGAAAGACTTTCTATAGACTAATAGAAATGTTTTTCATAGTTTGCATCGTACCATTTATTATAGACGTAAATTAATCATTAAACTAGATTCGTTAGATATAAGCGAAATAAATTAATTAACTTTAATTATTATTTTTCACTGAATTTATGAAATATGTCAACCGGCTGTCAAGTTTGAACTTCTACTACAATGTCATAGGTTTAAAGGTATAGGTACTATTGCTGTGGGGATATATTATATCGTGATAATGGATGTAAGTGGATGAGTTGTAACTATAGTGTCAATAAATTGATAGATTAAGGTGTAATTGTGTTGATAAATTAAGGTCCATAGTCAATCGCATGAAGTCAGTCCTGAAAGAAGTTTCCATAACTTAAAATTTCCAGCAAAACTTTATTTACACCCGAAAAACTTTTAAAAATGATTACATGAAGGAAAGTGGTTTAATAATTATTGACTTTTTAAGAGTAAGTTTGTGAATAAAATTACATTGAAATTTGCATTTACTTTCGAAAAGAGTAACTTTAAAAATAAAATATCACACCATAATTACTGGTTTCCGAGTAACTTCTTGGTCTAAAATTATGTAACATTAAAAATGAGACTTTATTTTTGCGTGTTTTCTTTTATATTCATTTTTAGGACACACATGCGCATATCTTACTATTATATATATTTTTCCACGGCTGCCCAGACGGAATTTGCGAAAACCAGACCAACCTAGTCTAGGAACCCTCTTCTATATACATGAACTTGGAGCGTGGCAGAAACCGCAATAAAAATACTATAGAACCGCAATATAACTAAGAACAATTTATCAAACATATGTCTTAAAAACATAATCTCAACTGAGCAGAACATGGAAGCAAATAAATCAAGCGGATAGTGTCAGTGTACAGAGGAACTAACTATTCACCGGCAACTTCTCTTAGCGGGATATAAATAACATTTTCCTTTTAGGAAAGCATAAAGTGCGGTGCAGAGGAAGTTTTCTGACGTAGTATAATTAATGTTTCCCAACTTTTGTGCCAGCTTTGAGTCCATTTTAAAAATTTGACTTTTAAATGTAAGAAATTTGTGAAGTAATTAACACATGATATTCTCTGTGCGCCGGTCCCGAAATTAAAACTTTTTGTGACAAGGGATAAGAATTATTTTGTACAATATTTTCTGTTTTGGCTCTGGACTGCTTAATAAATTATATTGATATAAAAAGATTTTAGAACGGTTTTATCTTGAACATATTACAATTAATAATACTAATCGCCATCTAAGTCAGTATACTCTTATGTCTTTCTGAGTACGAATATTTTTATAGAAATGTTAATATTTTAATATATTATATTATAAATAAACTTTTCGCCTTCTATCAAAAGCTATGAACATTGTTATAGAAAAAGTAGGGCGCCTAACGAGCACTACCAGTAGCAGTAGTTAGAAAGATATATTAATCATTATAAAAGTAAGCCATTATACATAATTACACAATATTTATTTACAACCTGCACCTTGATATTAAAGAATAACCATACTCTCACTCTACTAAGTGTTAACACAATTTTGGTTAACTGGAAAAATAATAAATAAAACGTGTACCCGGAAATAATATAAATTTCATTTTTTTTTAATAAGTTCCAATTAATGTTAATGATAGTATATTAAACCGGTGGACATATTTAGCGGAACGCAAAAAACAGACTGCAAGATCATATGAAAACACATTTTTGTTGTACAATACATTTGATTATTATTCTGAATTAATTAAATTAACATTTTTGAACATAAAAAATCACAAAATTAAAGCGAAAGAAACGAAATTAAAGACAATAAGGTCAGTGACTTAATTCTGAAGAGTTTTGACCTAACACAATGAAAACTAAAGAAAAGTTAATATTGTCCAAATGACTGGTTTTTTTGCGATGGGTGATACAATCAGTATTTAGTGTTGCCACCTCTTGCTGTTAAAACTGCCTGCATGCGTCCGGGCATGCTCTCTATTAAATTGTTAATAAAACTTTGCGGCATTAAGTTCCATTCTTCAACCAATGCGGTTTTGAGATCTCTTACGTTGACAGGTGATGGATTTCTTTGTTTAATTTGTCTTCCCAGTTTGTCCCAAACGTGTTCTATTGGATTTAGGTCTGGCGAGCGTGCCGGCCACCCCAAAACCTGGATTCCGACCTCATTTAGATATTCCGAAACTAATGCCGTAATGTGAGGTCGAGCGTTGTCATGCATTAGAAGAAAATTGTCTCCAATGAAAGGGGCAAAAGGCATCACAATCTGCTCTAAAATGTCGGTTACGTATCTTGCCGCAGTCAGGGAGCCGTTTTCTACGATGTGTAGCTCCGTGCGTGCTCCTAAGCAAATACCGCCCCATACCATTACTGACCCTCCACCATATGGCTCTCTCCCAATAATGTTACACTGAGCGTATCTTTCTCCGGGTCGTCGCCATACTTTGGTCCTTCCATCATCTGGTTTGAGACAAAATCTGGACTCATCACTAAAAAGAACTTTTCCCCAAGCGTCATTATTCCAATTTAGGTGGAAACGAGCAAAGCTGGCCCGAGCCACTCGATGACCTGCGGTGAGCTGTGGACCTCTGGCAGGCAAGTACGCCCCTATACCAGCTGCCTTCAGTCTTCTTCTGACGGTTTTGGTACTAATTATCACTTGTCGAACTTCCTGCAGCTGGTTTCGTACCTCAGAAGAAGTCAAGGTACGGTTTCTGAGAACACTGCTGACAATAAATCTATCGTCTCTCTCTCCTGTTACTCTTTTGCGACCTTGTCCTTTACGCCTGGTATACTCTCCAGTCTGCCGGTATCGTTTAACATTGCGGAAAGTCACAGACTTAGAAACATGTAATGTTTGAGCCACTTCATTGTAAGTGTAACCATTTTCATCACTAAAAAGAACTTTTCCCCAAGCGTCATTATTCCAATTTAGGTGGAAACGAGCAAAGCTGGCCCGAGCCACTCGATGACCTGCGGTGAGCTGTGGACCTCTGGCAGGCAAGTACGCCCCTATACCAGCTGCCTTCAGTCTTCTTCTGACGGTTTTGGTACTAATTATCACTTGTCGAACTTCCTGCAGCTGGTTTCGTACCTCAGAAGAAGTCAAGGTACGGTTTCTGAGAACACTGCTGACAATAAATCTATCGTCTCTCTCTCCTGTTACTCTTTTGCGACCTTGTCCTTTACGCCTGGTATACTCTCCAGTCTGCCGGTATCGTTTAACATTGCGGAAAGTCACAGACTTAGAAACATATAATGTTTGAGCCACTTCATTGTAAGTGTAACCATTTTCAATTAAAGTTACAGCTTAAGAAACCTGAGCAACGCTGAGATCAGGCATTATCGCCTAAATTTATCGAATTAAGTTCACTTCACTCAATAATGACAATTTTTCGCCAAAAAAACAACAGAAATAAAGTTTTCGTTAAAAACAACAAAAGCCGACGAAGATTCCATACACTACGTGTCTCAGAAATTAGCAGATAAACAAAAAAAACAAATGAAATTTAAAATAAAATTATTTTTAAATTCATCTTTTTTTTTAATACATAATATTGGTATAGTGGCCAGTACGAAAATATGAAAATATTTTCCGTTATTCGACCTTTTTTTTGCGTTCCCCTAAATATGTCCATGAGTGTATATAGGATATTTATTTTATGCCAATACAACTTGTATGTCCACCCAATATTTTAAGGCGCAGATAAAATGTTACTATAAACTTTATTGTAACCTATAAAGATACTTAAATGATAAAAGAAACAATATCAAATAAAAAAAAACTCTTTATTAGTGAAATCTATAAAATATATTCTTATTATATGTTTATGTCACTAACCTGTCAAGAATAACAACAGCGCCATTTGAATTACGACATTTATACAATTCTGGAGATAATAAGTACTTTCGCGCTAAAACATATTTTATTGGGTTTTTTCATGTCTAATTCCACAAAAACAAAAGTAGTGTGTGTACATACACTGTGCCATTTGCACTGATCCAATTCGACGGCACAATAGCTGTCTAAACATTTTAGTTGCGGGCTCTCTTAATATAACTAACAATAAAAAAACAATAAAAAAAACATTAAATAACAGTTTACTTACCATCCGCTTAATTAAATTTAAACAGTGTAATTGTTCAATCAAATCGATTTATTAGATACACGTAAATTATAAATAAAGTATTATTTATTCGTATTTAAATAGTAAAGGAGACGGATACCATTTCAAACATTCTTGGGCCCAGACTGTGATACGATGAAAGTTGTGGCAATTAATACTTATTATAGTATTACTTTTTTTTGTCGATTTTGGTAATTTGAGAACAGAGATATAAGACACTCAGTAAAATGCAGACCATGGTAATATGTAGCTTAACAGTCAACTTTTATACGATCAATTGCTATTTTTTAAATAGGCATCAGGTTTCATGTTTATAAAAGTGAGTACCTAACTGTCCCCCTACTGTGCAAACCGCGACTACTGGGAAACCGTTCCAGTAGTAGGGACGGTTTCCCAGTAGTCGCGGGTTCGAAACCCTGCCCGTATCGGTTTATTTTTCATTCTATATTTATATAAATTTAAATAAGCTTAACATGGCTATACATGTTTAAAGATATTTTCAATCAAATATAAAGATACAAACCACACCTAATATTTAAATCTATGCTAATGATCATGATCAAGTTTATGCTTACGCTTGTGCGATATAATAGTGCTAAATGGTAATAGATTGTTATCGAGACCTATTTTAAGGTTATCTAATTGCTTATCAATATTATTCTGTGTATCGGTTTACGCGGATAAATTCAATTACCTTTATCAATGTCGTGTTGAGCCTAATAGAAATGTATTATTATTAACAAGCTACAATTTATTTATATTAACGTTTATATTTTTATATCAAATGGAACAAATTTAATAAAAACAAAAGGTACAAAATAGCAACTATTGTTAAATATTTATAAAACAAGCTTAAGCACAATACAGTCGGTATTATCATAGTACGTTAATTGGTACACCAGGATAAACCTGAATTAAAGCAAAATGAACAGCTGTTAAAACTCAAGTTTACTAACGGTATGGACTTGTAAATTTAATATTTAAGATATTATTACAGCATACATTTAGTTTTTAGTAGAACAAAAACAATCAGTTATTCACAGTTGTGAATAATTATTTTTTGAAAATTTAAATACATACTGAAATTTTGCAACACCGATAATGCCGGAGTTATTAATATGTCCAAATTTGTCTTCTTTGTAGGGTTGCCAAATAGATATTTGAATAATTTTAATGTGTGTATTTTTTATTTAATGTCTCTTTTCACTACATTTAAATGCTGGTAATAGTTAATTTATATAAGCATTGTATAAAGTTATGTATGAAAACATGTGTATTATATCATTATGAACAAAATATTTTAGTTAAAAATATCTATTTTAAATAAAAGTCATGTCAACAACCCTAAAACGAATATTTGAATTTTCAGAACCAGTTTCACGTAATGGCCTTTAATTTGTATCTGTAACAGGGAATCTTAAACGTTATCAGGTGACAGAAAATGTAATTTGTATATTCGTATTTTATGTTATCATTAATAAGGATTAGGATTAAACTGTGCTACATTGTCAATCATAAAAATCATAAAAAATATAAATAAATAATTTACGCAATCAGAGGGTTACAAACACATACTATAGTATTTAAATACATTTTAATAATAAATCGTATCAAATTAACTGTGTTTTCGTATTTATGTATAGATGTGTTGCAACATTCGTATTTTGGGTAAGTGGAACTATAAATATGGTTCATGTAGTCAAAAAATGTATCAATCGCCTGGGCCCTTATTCGCTATCAGACGGACACGTTATGTATCTCATCCTGATAAATTCCTAAATTGTTCGTGAAATCATATTCACTATACAAATGTAAAATTTAAACCATTTAACTTATTACAGTATATTATTATATCATATTTATGGGAGTGGGTGCTACAATAATATAAAGGCTTGTGACGTCGCTGAGATAGCAAGCAAGAATGAAACAAGTATTCTTTACTTTACTCTTCAGTCTGCTTCAGTATTCATCGTCCCGATTGTCCTATTAGTAAATTAGTGGCTTCTTCCAGCAGTAGAGATATGAATCGTTGTTTTTTCAATGACATTTTGGTTGACTTGCTTTGTTATTATGTTTTTATTTCTGGAATTTTTACGAGTATATTTTTTTCATGATATAAATCAAAGAGATCGTTATAATATGACCTATCTAATGGAATATAAAAGACATAAATAAGATTTTTTTTTATAAAACACAATTACAAGTTTTTACAATTTCAAAATTGTTCTTACTGAGAGAGACATTATTGGTTAGCACACAATTGTCTTTTTATTAGAAAAATACTTAGTAGCCTAAGGACGAGCAAGTTATGACCTTGGGGTTATGTTTGAGTAAGCAGCAAAGTGATTGCTTCAAATTTCAGTCCTAGTCTCAAAAAACCAACAACTGCCTACATCGCCCGAGAGACGCAATAGGATTGCTTTCGCACTCACGCTGACGCCCCAGTGGAACCTCCATGTGAGAGTACCCCACATAATGAGTACTGAAGGAGGGTACCTACCATACAATGAGTACCATAGCGAAACAGCACTTGTACCTCTTACTATCGATAACTACTACTACTAACTATCGATATTTATTGTTAAGTGTATTTTTAAAAAATATTTCTTAGTAAAGTATCTTCATTTAAAAACTCAATAATATGATATATACTACACGTTAATGAAAAAATCGAACTCTACATTTTTTATATACATTTGAATTTTGTACTCAACGGTATGAAGTTCATCTCACTACGGTGATACATTGCATGTCAGATAGTGCAAATTACATGTCATATAATTTATTATTTATCGGATCAGAAAAAAAATGTTTCAGTTTTAATATACAAAATTTGTTAGTTCTCAGTCCTATAAAATTATTTTTTTAAGACAAATAATTATAAATCTTTAACATATTAAACAGATCACTTAACTTACAAAAGATAATGTATAAATTACTCCAACTGTAAACAAATTAAAAGTATTAAAGGTATCTTTCTACCACAAAATACTAATTTTTGGTGTTTCAAATTGAATTAACTTCACACGAGACTAACATAAACTTCTAAGCATAAAGTTATATATTCATCTTCAACATCACAAGATATAATATAATAAAACGGAAATTACATAATTACGTTAATATCGGACTAAAGTATATAATTGAATATATGTTATTATAATAAAATATAGAAAATAATATACCTTCTGTTCAGTAAGGGAACATAAATAAATAAGTCGACTCACAAGATGGAATAAAACAGTTATATTTAGACATTAAAAACAGGATGCAAATATAAGATGTTAATTATGTGGCGAATTGTCTGCGAGTGCGGCTATCACAAAGTGGGGGGCTCGGGAAACCATTTGCGTCCCCCCGGCCTTTACAGACCCCGCGTACACCGTGGCGCTGTAGTAGCTGCGCCAACACCTTCTTATATTCATAATTTAACAAAATAAATAAATGTTATAAATTACTCACGCCGTACTCCGAAGAAAGTCATTTAAATAAATCAGTATTATATTGTAAATTAAACTGAAAGTCTGCTAAACTAACTAGGTCGTTGTCGCTTTATTTATAATGTTAGTGTCCGTAGAAGTGACAATAAAATCTGTTTATAAATGTTGGTACTCCATTGCAAGTCGTAATTTAACTTTATTACACCGCAGGATGTGATTTTATTGCATAATGAATAGACAGAATGCAATAGAAGCTACATGAAACCTCCAAAGATTTACACACTTAATAACAGTCAGTCCCTAACCTTGCTTACAATAGTGAAAGCCATATTAACATAGACCTAACTTTCTATAGACTTTCTGCATATATCTGATATAATGAAGACGTCAAGTCTTACTTTGTAAATATATAAGTTTTACAAAATAAGGATTTAATAAAACTATTACTTTATAAGATTTACATTAGCACGATAATTGCAAAATAAACGAAACGTCTCTGTTCAAAATATTTCATCATTTCGGCATCTTAGTGGATGTGGTGAATACATGCTTATGTAAAGTCATGAACAGTAAACCAATAATATAATCCGGCAACCGTCGGTCACACCGGCGCGGTGGCCGTTATGACATGGATACCTACTAGACCGAGCATAGTATAGATCAACTAACCAATAAAATAACCATTATTTTTTTGATGTAAAGTAGTTAACGTATGTTCCTTATATAAATAAACTGACCTCGCCAAAATCAAATAAAATTGATGATCAATTAATCTATTTAAGGTAAATAAAATATATTATTAAAATGCAATGAATTGCTTTGTAATTAGACTTACGATTCCATTTTATCAAATTCACTGACGGTAGATTACTATTTAAAACCTACATTTACAAACATTTAAAATGCATATGTGTACAACTATGTACTTACTATATACATAGAACTAAGTTAAGATTTTCGCTTTAATAAAAGAAAATGCAATGTGCTATCTAAAACAAATGACAGTAATTATTATTAAACAACTAACCATAAAAGAATTAAACATTATTAAAATGTGGAGTAGCTAACTTATTCTTATTCGTGATGTTTGAACTTAATTAATATTTTTCATTCTATATTACATATTTAAATAAGCTGTACATGTTTATGGATATTTTTAACCTTAATGTTGGCTGTGGTATGTTTTAAATTTTAATCTGTACTGCAAAACGTTAGAAACATTGGTTCGGATTTACGTAACTTAACATAGGTAATATGGCATATTAACCTAGCAACCTATTGACTCTTCTCCTGAAGACAACTACATAGTATTCAGCCGGCAATACCGATGCAAGCCAGCTGTTTGCAGTCCTTTGCTGTACGAACTAAAAAGACGAAGAACTACATTTGGATAGGTGGAGTGTCCACAACGGAAGGATAGATACCTGCCGTGCGTCGGAACCTGCGTTGATGGAAGGAGACGGGGGAATCAACTCGTGTAATTCCTGCACACACTCACCAAAATGATTAGATGATATATTAGATGATAAGATTTTTATATTTCGGATTAAAATGAAATAACAAACAAAATGTTAAATATTTCGTTACTAAAACTGGTTTGTTATGGGCAATGAACTAGATCATTACAATATGTAGGTAGTGTTATTGGCAATATATCCTCAAATGTTACATGTTCTACACAATACTCAAAAAAAGTACTAGGGTCAGGAGAAATCATAGAGTGGATGCATTTGTATCAATGAGTATTTGCATGAGGTTTCATAAATTTTAAACCAATACTATGTTATATTGAGCTTATAAAATAAACACACGAATACTCACGTACTGTGTATAACGTTTCTAATATACCTCTAAGTTGTTTGTTATGAGGTTTACCTTCGACATTTAAGCGACATTAGAAATTGTATAACTTCCGAAGGCGAACTATAAGCTGTAGTTTCCTATGCCTAATTTTATCTTCTAAAAAAAATCTTAAGTGTAATATTCAAGCCCTTTATTTTCATTTATTTTACATATAAACACTGTGTAAACGATTTACATGAATAAGACTACTACTACTAATCACGCTTGTAGGTTAATAATATCCAATTAATCATAAATTATCCAATCATGTCAATGGGCTGATCTGTTTGAGTTTTCGGAGACCCAGCTCTGTAAAAGGTTTGATCTTTTTGGCTTCGCCAAGGAATATCGCATCTTTATACGTCGTCTATCGTATTGATTAGGGAGAATGTTTTCAAAAGCTAGTCTATGTAAAAACAAACAGATTTAATTTAAAAACTAGACACTGGAAAATGTAGCCTCAATGACTTGTCCTAATTAGTAGTCGTATAGGTGTAGAAAGTGACATTATATTTCTAATATTTAAGAATGTTATTTCTGATATATATCTGATATTTCATATCTATAAAATGTTTTTAATTGGCAGGATAGTTTTTAATATGCCAAATATCAAAACATTGGCCGTGAGTTCGCTTGTGTAAAGTTGTAGTTTCTGATTTGAATACTATATAGAAATTATTATTAATAATTGTTGGTCTTAAAAAAAGTAACTATCGTGGTTTAAATAATTTATTAATTTAATATACTAGAGAATGACCCTTATAATTAATTAAGTTAAACAAAAATAAGAAAAATGTCTAAAATTGTGCCAGCTAGACTCAGCGGTGGGTACACTTTACTTTTAAATTTTATATATCCTATTATAAAAAAATCCTAAGCGCCACTGAAAATTTATAAGCGAAGACATATGTATGATCCTCCTACTTATCAGTACCTACTTGAGGAACACAATCAGACACTTGTTCCTTATAAAACGTGTTAACTGGAAATGGTGATTAATGGTATAAATTAATTTTGTACATCACCTTATTTTCGGGATTACAATAATAACGAGCTTCTTATACTCTTATACTCAGGAAGCAGGATACAGGTCAAACAGGACGACGCTCCGAAGATTCACGTCTACCCGCGAACGAATTGTAAATTCACCCATATAGGGTATATACAAATGACCTCCTTATGGAGGAAAAAGGCCTCGCAAGCAGTAATATTAGCCTATGTCGACTCCGAGGATCGAATAAATAGAAATGTTGTTCCAACAAACTTTGATAGCAATATAATAAGCATTAATAAGCATAATAAGCATTATGCATACTTTGATTATAAAATTCAATGTCGTGACCTTTAGAGCCTTTTCTTTTAAAAATAATCCGAATCCAATATCTTATCACCCTTGGGGTTGATTAATTAATATCCAATAACTATAATTCCTTTTGCCGGCAGTTCCCGGGCAGTTTCAAAGTTGTATAACACTGATAGTAAAGAGTTTAAATAGGTAAGTGTTTAGTAGGTTTGTGAGCAGTGCTATTAAAGTATATGTATATGTATATGTTTTAAGAATAGCACGACTGTCATTGTTGATTCCTTGTATTAAGAGAATTCTAATAGTAAAAGAGATCCTACATAATAAAAAGTTACTAAATCTGCCTGTAGGCCATAATTTTAACATAACCATAACATTTTAAAAGCCTAAAAACTTTGAAAGCCCAGAATGTCCCTAAAACTTATAAAGAAATAGCATAAAGTATTGTTTTTTTATATCCTTAAAGGCTTGGTTAAATCGATGCGATAATTACAATATTATATTGACGTTAATGATATTATGAATAATTATTGTCATATTAATATTCCCTTACTATGTAACTTATGATTGTATTTGAACCATAAATACTAGGAAAGTTATCATCGCATTGAGTGTCTGAAACAAAGAATATTAGTTATATTTAAAAAACACATTGGCAGGCTGTGTTTAGTAAAAAACTGATATTGTATTTAGTGCTCACAATTATTATTAGTGATCTGTTGAGTGTATTTGCACCAAAAGGACAATATTTCGGTTCATTCAGTATGATTTGCTTCATCAATATATCGAGTTCTTGGGATGTTTGATTTCCCAAAGATGTCATATGGTACATCAATAGAGCTAAAAGCTTCTTAATTTCATCAACCTGATATATGACAAGCAAGCAATGATTAGTAAAATGTTAATATTGTATTAAAATTGCTATACATAGCACCTGTATGAAAGCATTGCTCTCGGATTATCATCAACAATATCATTTGACTACAAATCGATGTATGTCGTTTATTTAATTTATTTTTAGGCTTTTATTTTCAACCTAATCGATAAAGAAATAGGTACATGATAATTTTTGAATTTAAAAGTGTCCGATAACCATTTTAAGTGCGGGAAAAACCCTATCATATGAAATCATTTGTTGAAACGATTTCATATGAATATATGACAACAATAAATGTCTTCGTACCAATTAATATACTCGCACTTTTTATTGTCTTTACCTGCTCGTAAATACGTTGATAGGGTTCCACAAAAAAACAAATTCTCACAATATTTGAGATGCACCAACTACACTGTAACATAATATCACCCAAACTATATTCTGTGCCTGAAATAATATAAATATAAAAAGTTGATTATTTGTTTATGAAAGGAAATAGATATAAATTGTCAATAAAAGCATCATGACCTAAGGCCATAAAAATATTATTATATAGATATATTTGCTATTACTGGGTTTATTGAGAGCGAGTACGAGTCCGTATCCATCGAAAACTGAGAAAAGTGCAAGAGATATATAAATCAAAAAAATGTACACCCCATCGGCATTGTTTATTTTCGTCACCACTTCGCATATTGAGACGTAGCACTGAGTGAGGTTACGGACTCCGTTATTGATTGCTTCTTCTTTTGCGGTGGTTAAGTGATCTAAAATATCAATTAGTTTTTTATATAATACTAAGTTATATTTTGGCGTTTGTTTCGTATTTATTTTATAATGTCATTTACATATTTTTTTTATATTTGTACTAAAAACATGGAGAAATTACAGAGAGTATGATGCAGGAAACGGAAGGAGAACGGAGAAGGGAAATCTCTCACTCATTGTGTGAACAGCAGCTAAATCAGCTATTTGACACCGATCTTTTGTAAGCTAGGATCTACTAGGGAACAAGGAAATTAATGTAAAAAAAATTAAAGATTATCAGTACCATTATCAGTTAATGTAAATATATAGCGTAGTCTCGCATTAAAATCCAGTAATATTTTGTAGACTTCGAAGTTTATAACCACAATTTGCATATTTAAAACGATCAAAATATTGTATTGTAAGCAATGAATCGCGAATAAAATTACACCAAAATCTGAAAAGATAATCTTTATCACTAAATTTTCTTTTAGAACCTAATTATTATTATTTTTAATCAAGTAATTGTTAAAGAATGTGTATATAAACGGAGTATCTGGTAAGAGTCGGTCGCAAATCAGACTGTTGATACATTTTTATTCGTCGATTTATCTAATGATTATTCTTCAAGGGAAGACATAATCATCGGGTAATTTGTATTTCGATGGCCGAGTGTTAAGGGCCCTGTCTGTTTGTATTGATTTCCAGGTCGAGCAAATATTTGTAAAAGTTTGTGAAATAGAGTGCGTATATGCGCATATCTATCTACCATAGAATATTTTTTATTAATATCATTATTTGCAAAAAGCTAAGAAAATAGTGATGAACTATTGAAATTATTAGCGGAAATGATAATTCTTGTCCAAAAAAGTACAATAGTGAACTAAATGATAAAAATAATTCTCTGCCCGTTAACCGTGAAAGTTGAAACAGTTAAACAAAAATAAATGTTTCACTGTAAATATTTAAGATTTTATTAGTCATTAAAGATAGAGTTATAAAAGAAAAACATTAAAATTAAAACTCTGTATAATACAACAGACAGATAAGCACTTAATAAAAATGTATTTTCGATCTGACTTAATGACGACTATCTCTTATTAAAAATATCTTACCATATTCGGATGCGCGGAATATGGTGAACATGATCTCCAGAAGAGTGAAAATAAAAATTGAGGTAATTATAAAAAAAGATATCCACTTCACAATACTATCCTTTTTAGTAGAATTATATCGGTAATTAATTTTAGTTTTTATCTTAAACAAATAAAATAAATTAACATAACAGTAAAAAGCATATGGAAGCCTACATTTATTACTCTCAAAATTTTCAAAACCTGCATACCACAATCACACTTTCCTTTTTTCTAGACAAATCTGTAGTCTGGTACTTCTATTTTCCATAATACCATTTTCCTACTTTTTTGCTTTTTTAGGATCGACCAGACTAACCAAACAGCCCGATATCAATACTCCTCTAAATAAATTAAAGAATGTAGAATCCAATTGGAATACATATTAAAAATCTTGCTAAAGCAGGATCTATCCTAACTTTCAAACGAAAACTAAAGCAACACTATCTGTCCCTGCCATAAGTCATATGTTTATGTAAGTAGCTATCTTAAGTTATGTATTATATTAATTCTATTTGGCATTGTATACATTACTAAATATTTATCTATGAGTATATCATTAAAATATATGTGTTCCTATTTCTGCCCTCACAAAAGTTATTTTTCAACTGTCATGGGTATTTTTTTTTATATTTTTTTTATTTATATCTTTTTCACTTTGAATTATTATTAGTGCTCATTTGTGTATGTCAAAATGGAAATATCAGGAAGGCTTGTTTTAATACCAAATTTATCCAAATAAGCTGTTCTGTATAAGCACCTTACAACTTAATGTTACAGCTATGAGGGCTCCAAACGCGTCCTGGTCTGAGAAGAACCAAACAACAAACTCAGTCGGATATAATTATTTTTTATTGTGATCACTGTTTCACAAACCTTAATCTTAAAAGTTACTTTGGAACAATTAGAACCGTCGTAATCAAGCAGAAATGAAACCTTATGATTTCAGGCAACGTAAAAAACATTCGGCCTGCAACACAACCAGTCACTGCAAGTAGCTGGAAGAGAACTCTTTTAAAGATAAGCTAATCCTATGGGTACATTTATGTCCATTTTGTATTGTATTATATTGTTGTATGTAAAACTTATGTACATGACATAAATAAAAAAAAAAGTGTTTTTTATTTTAAATACTAAAAATTTTAATTGCAATTTATTAAATTTATTAGTAAATTATACATATTTAATAATAAGTTTCTTCATTTTTAGTTTTTTTTTGTAAAGAAATCACCGCCGGCACGGTCTCTTGCAATACCGGTGGATACACAAGTACGCTGCTAGCTTTTAAGGAGGGAGTGGGAGTTCATTTTAAAGTTAGCAAAGTCATATTGTTCAAGAAACATCGCACAAGAAAGCTCGTTCCACATGGTTCCTGTTAGATAGTACATCAGACAGATCATAGTAGATAGATCGCGAGTAATGTCATGCGATGGCTTGCAGTTCAATAGTAGCGATTAAATAACTCTTCAGAATACTATCCGTGGTAAATGCAGTAAAAGACGAGTAAAAAGTTACATCCCTATACTAAAGGTCTGTAATTGACAGGATCGGCACGACTGCCTTTTGGGCACGGGTTGCACGTTGGCAAGCTTCCAGGATTTCAGCACTATTCTAGTCTGGAAAAAGAGACGATACAGACGTGTCAGTACAGCAGACAACTCATATGCGCATATATTGAGCATAATGGCTTTATTCACATCTAAACGACACAATGTTCTCGGACCGTTTTCGAACCAGGTCTGGCCTCGGGAGGGTGAGTCGTATCTGGACACCACCTTCCGGAGTGGGGCGCGTCCCTTCATGAGGGTGGTCCTTCATCGTCCCCTGGATGGAGGTGTGTATCCATGAGGAACCCAGACAAAAAAAAAAGAAAAAACTGCCTCCAAGGACAACACGCAAAAAAGGGCCGCATCTCATGTCAATCTATTGACTTGTATTTCTATACTCGCTTAACACCATGAGGTTCGAAAGCTGGTGGGGAACATGTAAACACAGATTTCACCAGACACTGATCGGAAGTTCCCAAGGAGGAGGTTGTCAGAAGAAGGTCCAGGCAATTGGCTGTATGGCCTACTACATCCGGTACCCTTATTGCTTGCCTCACCAGCGGAAAGTCGTCGCTTCGGATCCCGCTACCCTCCTTGACTAGAAACCCGACAAAACAAACACCAACTTCACGTCAAACCGATTCGTCAACGCACCGCAGCTGTTCAGACCCATTTCCCATTAACAGCTACATCGAGCAACGTGCCGGCACACTACTAGGTCACTTTGCGGCACGACTTTGCCGGCGACCAGATGTTATGGTCTACCACTTAGAAACATTAGCTAGCGTTGTGGGGAGTCTTCTAGAGGGGCAGTGATACTACGAATGAGGTTTTTAGTGGTAAACGCGCAAACTTATATCTTCTGGGGATTAAACTACACAAGGTTATGCTTACGCAATTCCGATATTTATTACTCTATTCTGATATTAGAACCCATTGATATCTTAAAGAGGAAAACGAGTGTCTAAAAGAGAAAAAGGTATTTCAAAAATATTTTTTTGGAAATAGTATTGTTCGCTATTCGCTTAACTTATTCTTAGTTTAAAACCTCGCGCGCGTCATTGGTCTGACCAATAGCAAGGCTCGAACAGAGCATACAGTATCGGGTGATTGGCGGACAATTCATTCGAAAATGGTGATCGCGTCGTCGCGCGAACAATTCAATCGTCTGTTGCAAAAACCGCAAAACATTTAATTTCTTTGAAGATTTGTGTTTCCCAGTGTAATTTAACGTCTTCCTTGGCCGAGGAGTTATTGTGATCGGTGAACGTAAGTGTATAGGTGATATCCAGCATTATCATAATTGGCGGTGCCACCACGTGCCACCTACCCCCTGAACTTTGAGAATAAGACATTGAAGATCGTCGGGTGCCTAGTCTGAATAGCTGCAAGCCCTAAACTGTAAGTACTTGTTGTTGTTCAGGCCATTCGTACATAACTTTTGAGAACCCATCGTTTTACCGGCAGAGACCTATATCCAATTCGTGCTCTGACCCTAGCTGACGCTGACGGGCCACCTCGGTTCGCTCGTTACGTTACATATTTTTGGTGCCGAAACCCGGGAACACGGGTGCCCGATAGTTTCATTTTGTTTTGTTTTAAATATCGAACATATTATATAGCTGGCATTTTCTAGAAATACCTACTAACTTTATATTTAACGTTATTTCCTTATTATATTATTTATTTAATACCTAACTATCTTAACTTCCTAAAAAATATATATATAATATCATATTGTTCTAGTTTCAATAACAAAATTCATATTTGAAACTCGTTCGGCCATTTCTATATTGAATCTTCAACTTCATTCAATAGTAGTTGAAATCATTCAAGTTCATTCGTTAATACTTGCACTCGATAATATTCATTATCTATGTACGTTCATTCAGTTCCTTTTAACACATCGTTCTTATTCGTTCTTTTGTACTAGCATCAATTGCATACAAAGAATTGAAACTACATAAAAATATTATAATATATTAACGTTTTTGCAACACAAATTCGAATTCGCTAATATAATAAATGGTTACAGATCACATATAAACAATCTTAAAGCAATTAATCGGTGTTTATGTGTATCAACCGGCTGTGACAATTTAATATATTAATCCTTTACTTCACCATTATATACCTAACAGTATATAAAACAATCAAAGCTATCGGTGTTTTATATATTGGTATTGTAAGGTATTGCAGATCTTAACACAATATTACTACCTTTTAAAATGCGAAGTGTTTCATTTTTATTAACGGCTGCAATATTCATCAATCTACAAACAATTTAAACCTTACTTATTATTTTAACATAAATAATATTAAGAAACCGTTGTTTAGGTTTGTATTAACCAACCCATTTAAGGAAGTTGTATTCCGTGTACCGCCGTATACTTCAACTCAAGCTAGCCGCGTTATATCGGTTGTCGAGACGCTCTGTGTGACTCATTCAAATAGCGACCGTCGGCGAACTGCCTAAAGCACAAAACTGTTATATTTGTTTTCATATTTATATTTGTTTACCTCGTTAGCGTTATAACAACTATTATTATTTTGTTGTTTCTTGATCTTTTGTAAACTCATTTATAAAATGTCTTTTCATCCAAAGCGTACTATTCGTAAGTTAAGTTCTGCGAGTAAATCTAAATCTAAATATTCAGAAGTCGATCATTATACTGTGCATGATTTACCTTCTTTACGTCGAAAACGAACAATTGCTATTAATCGTATGTCAAAGGCATTAGAAGTAGGTAAATTAGCGCGAAGCGATGAAACTCATTGCGATCTTTTCTTTTCATATTGCGACCAGATTAAAAAAATTGTATCCGAATTTGAAGATTCACATTATTCAATTTTAGTTCTTTTAGAAGAGGATGATGTCGATGTTGATGATGCTGTACGCACTCGGTTCGATGATTTATATTTCCAAGTTAAGACGATACACCGTAGTTTGTCAAAAAATAATTTAAATTCTCCCGAAACTATAAATAACTCTTTAAGCGATTTTCATAATAAATCAACGTTATCACGCGTTAGATTACCGAAGATACAGCTACCACTATTTTCAGGAAGTATTAAAAAGTGGCCTGAATTTATAGATACATTCAATGCATTGATTCATAATTGCCCATCTCTTTCTAGCATTGAGAAGTTTCATTACTTGGTTTCCTCTTTAAGCGGCGATCCGTTAGCTCTTATCCGTGTGTATCCTGTTGCAGGTGAATACTACTCAGATGCATATGCAGCATTAATTGCGCGTTATCAAAATAAGAGAGAACTAGCTTTCATTTGTTGGAAGGATTTATTGAATATCACTTTTAAAAGTCAAAACCTAAACGAGTTTCGACGTTCTTTAGATAGTATAGATGAAAACTTAAGTATTTTACGAAAATTAAATTTACCGGTGGAACAATGGGATTTTATTATTGTTTATTTAATTTTATCAAAATTAGAACCTAAATTACGTCGTGACTTTGAAGAGAAATTTTGTGATTCAGAATTTCCCCAATATTTACAATTAAAATTATTTTTACATTCGAAATGTGAAGCGCTTCTTAGGGATAGTCATTTTAATGAATCTTCGAATTCGAAGGTTACTTCAATTAAAGAAAATTCTAGAACTTCATCTACTTACGTAAAACGTTCCAACGTTTCTCATGTCTTGCTAACCGATAATCAACAACGGTCTAAGGGTTCTATGAACCATATTCGCAAGTGTTCATTCTGTTCTGAAGCACATTCTATAACACAATGTAAATCTTTTTTGGCTAAATCTGTGGACGAACGCATGTCTATTGCAAATGAAAGAAAGTGGTGTTTTAATTGTCTTAAACAATCACATCAATTAAAGGATTGTAATTCTATTTTTCGTTGTTTAAGGTGTAAACATAAACATCACTCCTTAATACACAAGGATCGCGCTGATAATTATTGTACTATTTCTAATTCAAAAATTGAAAATTCGCAGGCGGTATCTCTTGTTACCAAAGGAGCTAACAGCACCTTGTGCGCTTCTGTGAATACTACCGTGCTTCTTGCTACCGCGATTATTCAAGTTTTAGGCGCTGATGGTGAATATCATTCTTTTCGTGCTCTATTTGATTCTGGGAGCCAGAGTCATTTCATTACTCGCAAGGCAGTACAACATTTAAACTTAATACCAGTTCAATGTGAAACAAATGTGAGCGGCTTGGGTGGTACTGCTGCTGAAATCACTGATAAAGTATCTTGTTCTATTGCATCAAACACTCGTTATTTATTCGACATCGATTTATACATTCTTTCTAATATTTGTGGTGAACAGCCGACAGCTAAGATTAATACTGCTGGTTGCTCACACATTAATTCGTTGCCGCTAGCGGATCCAGGTTTCGATATACCTGGTCCTATCGATATCTTGCTGGGTGCTGATATGTTCGCTGAATGTCTTCTCGACGAACACATAAAGGGTAAGACTAATCAGCCACTCGCTTTTAATTCTGTGTTTGGGTGGCTTTTGTTAGGAAGAACGCCACTTATTTCTTCATCGTTACTTATTTCCTCGACATCAAATAATTTGACTGAGACTGTTGAACGTTTCTGGGAGGTTGACAGCGTTCCTTGTGCTTCATCTCTTACACCGGACGAACAGTCTTGTGAACAAAATTATGTCACCAGTCACTATCGTGATTCGATAGGACGATACGTGGTCTCCTTGCCTTTCAAAGAAGGTGTGGAACCAGAATTCGAAGGTTCTCGTGATATCGCGCTAAGACGGTTTAAAGCAGTCGAAAGGCGTCTGACTCGTGATTCCAATCTACGACATTTATATTCAGAGTTCATGGAAGAATATGAGACAGCTGGTCATATGACGTTAGTGAAAGGTAAGGAGCTGGATAAAGGCAAATATTATATACCACATCATTGCATTATCAAGCCTGATGCCGCTACAACTAAATTACGTGTCGTGTTTGACGCTTCCGCTAAGGACATAAATGGTAAATCACTAAATGACACTTTATTGACGGGACCTAAGCTTCAGACAAATATTTTTGAAGTCCTTCTAAATTTTCGTTTCCCTGCTATAGTTTTTATGGCTGATATTCGTCAAATGTATAGGCAAATAGAGGTTTTAGACGACCATAAGAATTATCAACGTATCTTTTGGAGATCTACTCCGGAGAAGGTTTTGCAAGAATATCGTTTAAACACCGTCACCTATGGCGTTTCCTCTGCTCCATTTTTAGCTTGTAGAACTATACAACAACTAATAAAGGACGAAGGTGATTCTTTTCCTCTTGCAAAACGAATTTTGTCCCGAGACATTTATATTGATGACGTAATCACCGGTTGTGATACTTTGGGAGATGCTTTCGAAGCTAAATCACAAATCATTAAACTTTTTTCGTTAGGCCATTTTTTATTACGAAAATGGGCCAGTAACGAACCTGCTTTACTTTCTGATCTTACTCAAGAGGAATGTCTTCTTGATTTAAAATCGTTTTCAGATGGTCATCCTTCAACTCTGAAAGTGCTCGGTCTCAAATGGAACCCAGTCACTGATATCTTTTTATTTGACATTAAATCGCCAAATCGCATTTGTACTAAACGGATAATTTTAAGTGAAATTGCCAAAATTTTCGATCCATTAGGTTTTTTATCTCCACTTACAATTAAAGCCAAATGCCTTATGCAGAAACTTTGGATTTTGGGAATTTCTTGGGATGAACGTCCTCCCCAAGAGATAACTAACGAATGGTCATCTTTGTGTGACCAGCTACCTATTTTAAAGAACCTGCGAATACCTCGTCGGCTCATGACCAATGCTGCTCAAGCTTATGAACTTCACGGTTTTTGTGATAGTTCGGAAATAGCTTATGGGGCTGTTATTTATTTACGCATAACTGGACATGACGGCATTGTTGAAGTTCGTTTGTTATGTGCAAAAACTCGTGTTGCTCCTCTTAAGAAAATTTCTATACCTCGTTTGGAGCTTTGTGCAGCTGTGTTGCTTACTGATCTTTTTCGATTCGTTCTCGATACGTTTGGAACAAAAGTTGTTTTAAGCTCGATCAATCTGTGGAGCGATTCAACAGTAGTTTTGTCTTGGCTTCGTTCGCATTCGTCGCGATGGACTACATTCGTGGCTAACCGTGTTAGCCATATCCAAGACAATTTTCCTACAGAATGCTGGCGCCATGTCACCTCAGCTGACAACCCAGCAGATATTTGTTCTCGTGGTCAACAACCAAACGATCTACTACATAACTCGTTATGGTGGTCGGGACCATCTTGGCTATCCAGTTCTTCTGACGATTGGTCAAGGTCAATGAAATTTCCTTCTCCTACTGATGACGAAGAGGTTACCTTACGAGCTGAAGAACGTCGATCAGCCATGTTGGTGAAAAATGACACCGGTCCTATAGATTCTCCAATCGAATACTTATTGAATCGATTTTCATCTCTTGACAAAATTATTCGGATTGTTTCATATGTTAAACGCTTTATATTGTATTTAAAAAATCCTCGTAACCGAAAACAAACTTCTATACTAACCGAAAATGATAATTACAACTCTTTACTATTAATCGTTAAGTTTGTTCAGAAGTCATCTTTTGCAATCGAATTGCAACGCCTACAATCAAATCAATCTTTACCGAAGCCTATTCGTAAACTGAACCCGTTTTTAGACGAAGAGGGTATTCTCAGGGTGGGCGGTCGTATTTCTCGTTCAGGTTTAGAATTTGAGCAGCGACATCCTATTCTTGTACCTAGTTCTCACATGTTTACTACTAAATTAATAGAATCAGTACATCGTAAACACTGTCATACTGGACACAATACTACTCAATATTTACTACTACAATGTTTTTGGATTTTATCTGCTAAACGCGCTATTCGTCGTTGTCTTTCTAAATGTATACGGTGTTTTAGAGCACAACCTCAACCGTTACAACCTTTTATGAGTGATCTTCCATCGTATCGTGTAAACCAGATCAAACCCTTTTCTATAGTTGGAGTTGACTTTGGCGGTCCTTTTCGCATCAAACTTGGTGTCTACCGTGGAGGCAAGATAGACAAAGCATATCTTTGTTTATTCGTTTGTTTAGCTACGAAAGCTGTTCATCTTGAATTAGTTTCGTCATTGTCGGCCGACGGCTTTTTGGCAGCCTTGCGTCGATTTATCGGACGTCGAGGACGTTGCTCCGTAATCCATGCCGATTGTGGTACAAACTTTATCGGTGCCAGCAATTATTTATCGTTGTTTAAATCAGCTTCGCAAACTGAAAATATTGAATTTAAATTTAATCCTCCTTCTGCTCCCCATTTCGGTGGTGTGTGGGAGATTCAAATTAAGGCTGCGAAGACTCATTTATATCGAATTGTTGGCAATCAAGTGTTAACGTTCGAAGAACTTACCACTTTGTTTGTCCAGATCGAAGCAGTTTTGAATTCGAGGCCTTTGTGTCCGTTAAGTGCAGATCCAAATGATCTCAACGTTCTGACCCCAGGCCATTTCCTAACTCAAGAACCGCTAACAACTGTTCCAGACTCTGACTATTATAATATTAAATTACATCGATTAAATCGTTGGCAGCTCATTCAATCTTTCCTTCAGAATTTTTGGATGCGGTGGAAAAACGAATATTTAAACTCATTAACACAACGTTCAAAATGGACAAAATCGTGTAAACCCCTAAATGTTAATTCTGTAGTAGTTATAAAAGACGATAATCGTACACCTTTACACTGGTCTTTAGGAAGAGTTATCGAATTACATTCGGGCCCTGATGGTATTATCAGAGTGGCAACTATTAAAACAAAAGAAAGTGTCATTAAAAGACCCTTAGTCAAATTATGTCCTCTTCCTGTAGAATCTTAAGTTTACATATATTCCTTATTGATTTTCGTATTTATTTATATATCTAGCTTGTATTTATCGTAACGTAGCATGTAATTTTAATTTCATACATCTATTTGATAAGTTTAACATTATTCTAACTTAATCCGGAAAATACCAGCTGTATTTTGGTGGGCGGTATGTTCGCTATTCGCTTAACTTATTCTTAGTTTAAAACCTCGCGCGCGTCATTGGTCTGACCAATAGCAAGGCTCGAACAGAGCATACAGTATCGGGTGATTGGCGGACAATTCATTCGAAAATGGTGATCGCGTCGTCGCGCGAACAATTCAATCGTCTGTTGCAAAAACCGCAAAACATTTAATTTCTTTGAAGATTTGTGTTTCCCAGTGTAATTTAACGTCTTCCTTGGCCGAGGAGTTATTGTGATCGGTGAACGTAAGTGTATAGGTGATATCCAGCATTATCATAATTGGCGGTGCCACCACGTGCCACCTACCCCCTGAACTTTGAGAATAAGACATTGAAGATCGTCGGGTGCCTAGTCTGAATAGCTGCAAGCCCTAAACTGTAAGTACTTGTTGTTGTTCAGGCCATTCGTACATAACTTTTGAGAACCCATCGTTTTACCGGCAGAGACCTATATCCAATTCGTGCTCTGACCCTAGCTGACGCTGACGGGCCACCTCGGTTCGCTCGTTACGTTACAAGTATATTTCAGCCAGATACAATAGTAATGTACTGTAATTAGATGTTTCTATGAGATCATAGAAATAGATATTATACATATGCACTATAAATCTTGAAGTGAAGAATAAGATTAGTATTGCAGTGGTGAAATCAGTCACTGAATATGGCATCATTATAATGAATTGATGAACCTAGATATTGCGAGTATGTATTAAATTTGTCATATTATTGCGGTCTACGTATTGCTATATCTTATATAATAAATACAAAACATTAAACCTACTAACTAAATTAACTACTTTTTTATTTTTTCACAACAACTTTAACTAAACATAGCTGTTTATAACAAATTGACCCTTTAAGTTATATGATTAAATCGAAATGAAATATAGAATAGTAAAAATTAGAAAAGCTTACCTTCTCCAGGATATTTATATGGTTAATCATATTTTTCATACGAATCGCTGACATGTAACCCATTCCACAAGCAATTATACACGTAGTACGCTCTGATACGATAAGCAGTGTAGCAGAACGAGATTGAAAGTCAACAAGCTTCTTATCTTTGAGACTGAAGAACATTCCTACTAAACCGGCTACATCTGAAATTATGATGTATTTAAACATTTTCTATGTTTAAAATAATATTTCTTTTTGCAAAGGTGTCGATTACGACGAACGAAGACAATTGTTGTATAAAATAATATAATGTAGTAAAAAAAAGTAACTTACTAAAAGCAGTTAGAAAAAAATAGCTGTAGGCCAATTGAAAGCGAGAAACTGATATACTATAGCCTTCTTGTAGCTTTTTAAAGCTTAAAGGTGCTACGCCAGCTATGCGTGCTATCTGTAGTATGAGGAATAGTGCTCCCGGTCTAATTGTAGTAGTTACCATATTATATATCTAAAATATAATGGACATATTAAACTATATAGAATTTTAGTAACATTTATTTTTAATATTATAACTCTTTTTTCATTATAACATCGTCAAATATAATATATAATAATATTTTTTTAATGAACCGCACTTAACGTCGCCAGTTTCTACCGACATTGGAAAACCATTAAAAGTTGAATAATATAGTAATACAATGCAATACTAGGTAACTATTATTTACTAGAATAACATTTTATCTGATTTACTTACGATACAGTAGTGCTTAAAAGCTAATTGGTATAAAGGTTGTATTACACTACACTTCTGTAAACCTAATACGACATCTAACCATTTCCAATTTGTGTTTATGATGCTATGTACTGACTAAATATTTGATTTAACAAAAAAAAACTTCTACCAAAATCATTTTTTTAAATAATGAATGAAACATATTACATTTTTAATTTTGAAACATTTATTTTTATTTGTGATCTCTAAAATAAGTCAATAGTTATTTTAGTGCAGTATGTTCTGTCTTAAAATATTTATAGAGGATATTATTACTTACATCTTTTCAGACCACTTGTGTTTGTATGTTACGTACCTTATTTTGATAGAGAATAATATTACCCGACGGCTTAATTATTAATGATATATACAATAAAACAAGTGTTTGGTGTTGTTAACGTAATTCTAGCACTATCAATATATCTTCATTATAAAATTATATGAGGCTTTAAGAAAAACAAATTTAGCAGGAAATGTCTTTGTTTAAAATATTAATACATTTTCTAAGAATTTTAGTTTTTCTTATTTAGTTTAAAGGTCAATCAAGCCAGCTTTCTACCTGGTGATAAGTGAATACGTAATATTTGAGACTGTGATATGCAGTAGAATGAATGGAAAAGGTGGTGTAGGAATTTCCAAAAAGTTTTTTTAAACCGTCTCCATGACAAATATGTCAGAAAGTGTGATTGTTTTTATCACGCTGCTTATATAGACATTATGACAACCTAGGGAATTAATACATATATAATTTAATACTAAGCTAAATTGCGACCAATTCAACCTATCAAGTACTTGAGATAAAAAGGCAACAAATTGTTCAAAGTTTGAATTGCTAAAGTGAAATCCAAGTAAAAAGCGATAACCTGTTTGTGAAATAATAACCCTTTTGAGACTTTTGAGTTGTGACACCATTTAAAGCTGCTTCTGCTACTTAATATGTTTGCAGCTTAAACATCCCAGTCTTGGGAAACCATATCTTTGGCATGACTATTGCTTAGAGGTCAATTTGTTGTGACTATAGAAAAACGTCAACTTTCACCCTGTTGTGTGAACGTCTGTATATTTATTTATATTTTTGTACACATCCTTCATAGCTAGGTATAATGTTACGAGCATTCTCTTTCACTTAGATCTTTTATAATAGTTTATAAAATAAAACCTGGAAACAGCAAAAACTCATATTATAAAATCTGGAAAGTTAAAAAAAAATCAATCTAAGTCCTAAAATATCTAAATAATATTTGAAAATATCTATTAACGTGTATAGCCACGTTAAGTTTGTTTAAATGAATATAAATATAGAATGAAAAATAAACCGATACGAGCAAGGATTCGAACCCGTGACCTCTGAGAAACTGTCCCGTCGCTTTACCAATTGAGCTTTCGTATCGCTGTCCGTCTCCGTGAATTAAGCAATCTATATGTGATCGTCTTTATCGGGATGGTGGTGACATATATAAGGCTTTTTTCTAAAATAATTACAAAAGTTGCTGTTGCTAACTTTCTTAACTTAACTAAGCAATACAGCTATCTTATCCTACCCCGGTATAAACTTCTCCATTACTTTATATCTCACACCGGGTTACCTGTGTTAGTAAGGGAAGATATTCACTGCCGTCACCTTGACAATTTTAGAGGGACCTTTCAACACTCAGGTTAGCGTAGACATGGAAGACCGTGTCAGAGTTACACGTGCGTCTACAAGTGGTAATGCAAAAACGGATTGTCTCATGGATCATGTTCAAAGCAAAATTCACATTATACTATCACACGTCACAGGTCAACTGAAGTCATAATCCTTGTAGACTTCAATGACCACCATTCGAGTGGTCATGCCACTGAGTCACGTGCCACGTATACAGGGATATCTGCTGTAGCCAGTATTTTGACTTTGCAATAGCAAATGGTAGCAAAAGCGTAGTTTCAAACTCATGGAAGGGCGTCCTTCTGCATCCAATCTCTAAAAAAGGTAAAAAAATTGACCCTTCTAACTATGAGCTTACCACGAAGAAATTTTAAGTGATCAACAGAGCGAGGTAGTACTTCCTGCCAAACTAAGTTCTCACGCTTTATAAAGCGCTGGTCCGACCTTACATGGAGTACTGTTCTAATATTAAACCCAATATCAGCTTTTACCATTAACCCCGTTGTCGAAGACTCAGATCTCAGCAAAAAGCTTGATTCCTTGGCGAAGGATAATCGCATCGTTAACGTCATCTATCGAATTTATCACGGAGAGATTTCCGAAAAACTATTAAGCCTGATTCTTGCCGCCAATTTTCACTATCGTAATGAATGCTACCGCCTAAAATTCCATTACTACCACCTGGACCGCCATGTGTCCTCAACAGTGCGTTTTTGTAGGTACTCTTTACTACGTACCATCAAGATGTGAAATGAACTTCTTTCGGCGGTGTTTCTAGATAAATACGACCGACACATGATTACCTTTAAAAAAAGCGCCTAATCCTTCTTCGTACGGCAATGCTCTTGTGCATCTTCTGATATTGCAGAAGTACGTATATTGAGGTCATTAAAATACGTAAATTCTGACCAACATGTTTCGAACGTTAATTGAATAAGTTCCGACGGTCGCGTTTGGAACTCGCAACAATTACTTACCTCGTTAATAAACTTTTGATATTCCATTATCCTCTTCAAATTAAACTTAAAAGTTAGTTTTTATTTCTATTATTTAAAAATGATATTTGTTATATTTATAATCTTTAAAATGTTTTTATTTGCAAAAAAAAATGAAAAAAATATTAAAACATTGACCGTGAGTTAACTTTGGTAATGCTTTTGCTTCTGATCTAAACATATATATATATATATATATATATCATTATTTATAAGTATAAAAAGGAGAGTTTTCTCAAAATGTAATTAAGTGTTAAAATGTTATAAATGTTAAATTCATTATACTACGTAAGCTGACATTAAAAAATTAAGTTTAAAATAAAGTTTTTGCGCTTGTCACATATTAATTACATTCTGGAAAGAACCCCAGCTGCAGTTTAAATCACCTGGACTTATAATATAACTAGTAGTAATGTACCCTACATTACATTTTTTAAAATTTTATATCGAAAAAAATAAATTCAATCATTCTTAATACTTAGAAATGTAAGCTGAAAGTATTAAAAAAAAATATGCTTTCCACCAGCTGCGCGAGAAGTACAGACAGGCACATAGTGTTCACGCACAGGGCACATACTTGCACGTGATGTTCGTTGCTGTCGAGAAGCCATTAGAACCAGAATTCCCCGTAACGTTATGATGTGGATCGAATTGAAAGAGAAGTTTATGCCTAGGACGTATGTAGAGTTAGTTAGTTTAGCAAGGTACAGTCGACTTGTGCAGACGTTTGCTGGTTGCTGAGAACACCTACAAGTTCTGTGTGGCAATGGGATTGCATCAGGGATCGGTTCTAAGATCCTACCTCTTTTTATTGTTAATGGATACTCTGATATCGGACATAAAGAAAAAGGCACCCTGACGCATGCTGTTCGCGGATAAAAATGTTTTTCTTAGTGAGGATGGACTTGAGGGTATGGAGCTGACTGGGAAAAAGGCAACGAAAGCTGAAAAGTCTTAGCCTGAAAATTTGCGAAAGCCATTGCATTATTGTCCGGGACGTTAAGGAACAGAATTAACATGGGATGGATGGTTGGCAAGCTTTCAGAATTTTGGCACTATTTTAGTCTTGAAGTAGAGGCAATACAGACCTGTCAATGTAGGAAACAAGGAGAGGAGGAGACAGGAGCAAAATGACTGGCATACCATCAGGACTAGTGGACCTTACTCACATCTAAATAACATAATGCTCTACATATATCTTTGTTCGTGATGTGGATGTAGGACTTGGCGGCTTGGGGGGCAAACGCGGGAAACCTCCTCGTGGTGCTCCCTGGGTAACAACGGTTACAGAGAACCTTCGGGTTCTCCCGTTGACTAATACGCGGCTCGGTGGGGGTCGGTCATGGGGGTTCTTGCCCGGTCCATGGCTGACCAGGGCGGGTAACCTTTCGGGGTGACCTGCTGTTTGGGGGGGGCTCGGGCCTCTTTCTTGCTGAGGAAGAGGCCGTCTGTGTCGTTTAGGGGTCTGGACCTCTTTCTACCAAGCATTGACAGAACATTGCTTGGTGGGGAGACGGTTTGAGACGTTGCCTGGACTGAGCGTTGCCGAGTGCGACGCCACGGTTGCGCTTAGTGATGTTTTGTCTGGGCATGGTGGGTTCTCGACTTGTTGGGTTCGAAGTTAGGCCCCCTGCTTTGAGTGTGTTTTAGTGCGGCTCGGCTTGCGGTGCGCGGTTTGACCAACGCCGCTGTACCCGCTGGGTCGTACCGAGAGTCTACTCTTCTAGGGGGCCTGATAGGTGGTTTCCTCTCGGCGAGACTACCGCGGTGGGGCTGGACAAGGTCGATGATGTTCGAGTCGTTTTTTACACCTGATTCTCTGAGACCGAGTCCGGCCAGAAGGGGGTATCGGCCCCCTTCAGACAAAGCAGGTTTGGGTAAGGGAAGGGGATCCCTCAACAATCTTTCAAGTCTGCGCAAAAGGGATGGGTGCTCCTCGTTGCGGGGTGCCCTCTCCGTGGATCACGTCACGGCATCGTGGCATCAGGTTTAGTGAGTAGGAGTCTCACATAACCACCTCCATCATCCCCTGGATGAAGGTGTGTATCCATGAGGATTCCTGACGGAAAAAAAAGGACTTGGCGGCTTGGTTAAAGGTTCTATTCTTTGAACTTACATCCGAAGTTTTAATTTTAATCAAATAAAGTATGCCGAATTTTTTCGGTCTTCACCATGACCACATTTGGCATTAAACGAGCTTCGACACCGAGGAGTGCGTCAGCAGAAGAAATGAATTACTTTATTAACTGATGCACCACATCCATGTTGTAGCATTTACGCAACTCGACGAATCTAAATAAGAGAAGCAGACTTACCACCAAGGATAAGACGCAAAAAAATGTCGAATCTTGTCCCTCTCTGCTGACTTCTTCTGGTCGCTTGGTTTTGGTTTGGTTTGTAAGCTGGTGGATAACATGTAAGCTCATATTTGACCAGACAGTGATCCGATATCACTGTCTGGTCGAACTGTCGAACCTCAACACGATAATTTTCTAGATCAGTCGTCAGCAGAAGGTCCAGGCAATTGGCTGTATGGCCTGCTACATCTAACAACATTTTCGCTTGTCTCACCAGCTGAAAAAAGTCTAAGGACAACGTAAAGTTCCGCGCTTGTCTTCCCGCATGGTCGGTCTTCTGATACAGGAATAGGCAGTCTTGATGACAGATATTAAAGTCATACAGACAGATGAACTATTAAAACTGAATGAAATAGGAAAATATTTTTGAAAATATTTTTTTCTTGTGTTGTCTGCACAACTAAAAGAAAAAAAAATAAACAGAAAAATATTTAAAAAATGCTTAAAAAAGGATTCTTTTAGTCATCACTTCACATCCTTGTATATTTTTAAAAATATTTTCAATGTACGGAGACTACTCCTGTACAGATTTATTACATGTATAGAAGAAGAAGAAAAAGAATTGCTTGGTACCTATTACGTGATTGACATAAATTGACATATTTTTTTTATTTCTAAACTGATTTAGATAAATTAAACATTAGATGTTAAGTGAAGATTGTTATAATATATTCCTGAAAACCGCTTTAAAATTGGTTAAGCCGTTTCTAAAATTAGCATTCACAAACATACAGACATACAGACAAACAGAAAAAACCATTGTTTTGGGTTCTTTTGCTCTTATAAAGCCGCCTTATGATGTTTTTTTTTTAATATTTCCATGTACAGAAATGGATCAGTGATAATTTTATTACATGTATAGATTTTCATGTACAGTTTCCGATCAGTGACAATTTTATTATATTTTGTATAGATTTCATATTTAAGTAAATATATAATTTAATATATTTATATCTTTATTTACTTATGTATTTTATTGGCATTTGTATGTTTATGTTTATTTTCTTTTAATTGAATTTTGTTAATTGTAATTTGTAATTTGTAATAAATTAAAAAATAGTACAGTGTATTTCTGGAGCACGTTCTTAGTTCCATATATTATTTCAATGTTTTTTAATTACTAAAGTGATTTAAACTTGTATATCACCTCTTTGTGTTGTCTTGTACTATATTCTCAGATTGACGGGTAGAGAATGCTGTTAGCATTAAGTCCGCCTTTTGTACCTTTTATTTGGAACCATAAAGATTAAATAATTAAAATAAATAAATACTCCGGCACGTGAGCGAAAGTTGTCCTCTAACGAATCCAGGTGTGCAGCGTCTAAATCTGGGTCTACGTCAAAAAAAACTTAAAGGCAGTAATAGAAGACAAGTTTTTTATAAATTTGATTGGGACAGAGTTACGCAGCACAAATAAAGAAGTTTCCTATCCATACAATAATTTTCAAGCTTTCCAATATTATTAATTTACAGCTAATAGGTATAAATTTAAATAATAATTGTAAAACAAGCAAAAAAAATGATTAAAGTATAATGAAGATTAATGTAGAAACTCAGAATATTTTTTAAAACTGTGACCATTCAGAACTCTATATTTTTTTTTATTTCTTTGAACTAAACATAGGATCATACAACTATATCGTTAAAGACGTATCATCTTTAGTACTAAAGAATAATATTTACGATACATTTCATACTTAAGTATAAAAGTGTTCCAAAAGACAGACGTAAAGGTTTATTTTGATGTGATATCATATTGAAACAGTATTTGTTGCCATCGACGTTGTCCGCTCTCTCTTGACTTATATCATAAACCGTTTGCCACTCATTAATGTTTATTTAATTTTAAATTTTGCTATAGAGTAATCTATTTAAACTTTTAATTTGTAAGATTTTTTTTATACATACAAACCTTGAGTCGATAATATTTTTATTATATTTTTATTTTAATAAAATTGTAGATATAATGTTAATATTAATTAAAAGTACCTACAACTGAAAATACAAAAATAAATATTTGTTTAAATCAATTTGATTAATCTTCAGTATTTGTGTCATGCGCTAATTGGTAAATTGTCTTTTAAATTGCAACTAAAACCTTTCGGAGTTGTAAGTTGGTAATTATAATTGTTGTCGTTGTTGTAGATGTTGCGAAATCACAGACAAAAAGTAATTAAAACTAAAATATTACGATTTAATATTTAAATTTCTGAAGAAATTTAGGAGCCATACGTTCTAATTTCTTTATATATTTCTGCGCTGCAGTTTGCGGGCCAATTAGGAAGGTAAACCTTTTTTCAGCGCTCCTTTTAAAAAATGAACGAAACGCATTAGTTCCTCCCTAATAAATTTGTACCAATATATCCTACCATTTTTTAAAGTTTAATATTAATATATTTTACTAGCAGACTCGGCCACGCGTTGCTGTGGTTTTGGATATACCTATTACATTGTACTAAACTATTTAAGAAGTCACGGTATTAGAAAAAATAAAATTAAAATTAAAAAACCCCCGACCGCTAAGTAAAGGAAAAAAATTAAAATGCCAGTAAATTTATCAAGGCCAATAACGAAATAACAATATTTTGATATAAAATAATATTGTGACTTAAAATTAAGATGTAAGTTATCCTATGTTTCAAGTTGGATCAAACTACACACGGTGTGCAAATTTGATTAAAATCGGTTAAGTAGTTTAGGAGTCCATCGCGGACAAACAACGTGACACGTAATTTATATATATTAAGATATGTTAAGGAATTTACTACACTTACACTTTCAAAGTTTGTTAAGTTTTTAAGAAAATAAATACATCAAATAGAAGAAATATCGGGTTAGGCATCTATGGCAACAAACAAACAAAAAAACAAAATCATTAAGAATTATGACAATTACCCAAAAAATAAACGTCAACAAAAAAAATATAAAAAAAATTAGGATATCAATAATATATAAAAAATAACATAGGAATAAATCGTCAAAATTAAAAAAAAAAACCGAAAAATGTTTAAAGCCGCGTCCACAGTTATTTCGTTATTGCCAGTTTTTAATTTACTTTGAACCGGATAGTGGATCATAAAATTGTTAACATGAAGGATATGACAGTATGAAAAAAAAAATAAGTAAAGTAATATATAATTATGCATTTATAAATATAGAATAAAAACAAACCGATAAGGGCAGGGATTCGAACCCGCGGCCTCTGGAAAACGGTCCCGTCGCTCTACCTATGCAATACCCTTACCACGGCAGTCTCCGAGTGCCACACGTCCATTTTTAAATGTTTCAAAGCTTAGTTAGATCGATATGGAGGCAAATTTATAAATGTGAAATATGGGAGGCGTGTAATTACAATATTATGTTAATGATATCATGAATAACTATTATTATTTTAATATTTCTTTACTATGTTGCTTATGATTGTGTTTGGATCATATATACTAGTAAAGTTATCATCGCGTTAATTGTCTGAAACAAAAAAGTAAAGTTTAAAAAAACATGCTGGCAAGCTATGTTTTGTAGAAAAAAACGTATATTGTGTTTATTGCTCACGATTATTATTAGTGATCTGTTGAGTGTAGTAATGCCCAGAGGACAATATTTAGGTGCATTTAATATGACCTGCTTCATCATTATATTGAGTTCCGTGGATAATTGATTTCCCAAAGGTGTCATATGATACATCAATTGAGCTAAAAGTACCCTCATTTCAGCTACCTGCGGGAAAAAAAAATATAATAGTTTAAGATTATTTTAAGATTATATTATAGAAATTTCTACACTTAATAGCTCAATGACGGCATTGTTTCAGAATTATCATCGACTATGTCATTCGAAGACAAATCGACGTATGTCATTTATTATTTTTTTTTAAGGTTTTAGTTTCACCTTATCGGTAACGAAATATGTACAAAAAATATTGAATTTAATAGCTTCCGACAGTTAAATTAAAATGGTTATGAAATCGTTTAAAAACCCATTGAAAAAAGTTTACTAAAAACGATTCTTACCAAGAAAAACATTAATATACCTACTCGTACATTTGAATCATACCTGCACTGAAATACGTTGATAAGGTTCTACAAAAAAAATTACTCTTAAAAAAATCAATATACACCAGGAAGTTTGTAATATAATATCAGCCAATCTATATTGTGTGCCTGAAATATGATAAATATGAAAGGTATTTTATGTGATTATGAAAGAATAAGAAAAGTATCAAAAGTACAATAACCTATCCCTGAATAAAAACAATATGTATAAATATATATTTATATTAAAAATTATATTTAAGACATTAGCTGCTTATTACTGGGCTTATTGAGAGTGAGTACGAGTCGAAATCCATCAATAACTGAGAAAAGTGCGAGGGATGTATAAATCAAGAAAATGTACAGTCCATCGACATTGTTTATCTTCGTCACCACTTCGCATATTGAGACGTAGCACTGAGTGAGGTGACGGACTTCATTATTAATCGCTTGTTCTTTTGCGGTGGTTAAATGATCTAAAATATTTAGGTTTGTTTAGATAATAATAAATTGTTATTCTAGAGTGTTAGCTTACGTTTTTATAATATAAATACGCCACGACAAGGTATTAGAAATTATACGGGAAGCGGTTAGTCTTTCAGTAGCAAGAGCGCGGAAGGGTATAACAACCACCGAACGATCTATAGAATTCGTAAAAGAAGGCTCCTCCAAAAAATCAAAAGCGAAGCCTTATTCAATATTAGGCGCGGCTCCTGATTGGATTCTCATGATGGACACGTATGAAAAGCATTACAAAATCCCTGGGGATGTTGGTGTTTCGTCATCCAGACCGGACTTATTCCTGTATTCGAAACATCTGAGGCGCGTGATACTTGTGGAGCTTACTGTTCCTTGGGAAACAAACATCCCAAGGGATCACACATTCAAGCTCAATAAGTATTACGAACTAACCAACGAACTGATCAGGAATAAATTTATAGTTAGTTTGTACGCGGTAGAAGTGGGAGCGAGAGGTATAACAGCAAAATCTCTCTATAGCCTACCTCAAGATCTTGGCCTTTCTAGAACAAGCATCGGTTCATTTCTAGAACGTACTTCAAAGGCGGCATTAGTAGGTTCTTTCCAAATTTGGTTAGGTAGGGAGAGGAGTGTGGAGGGTGAAGGTGAGCGTTTTTGCGCATAATAAAGGGGCCCCTTAAACCTACTCCTGGGTCGCAAGTCCCAGGCACTGCTTGCACTCCTCTCCTTGCAACGCGATGGGCCCGGCACCCGCACGGTGAATCCATGGATTGCTAAGAAGCTTCGTCGTCTTAGTCGTCTTATTTAATTTATTTATTTTAACATTTAGTATTTATATATATTTTGTTTGTGATGTAATGGAAAATAAGATAAAATAAGACAAGAAACGGAAAGGGGAATTAGTACTTCAATTTTCCCTTTTCTTAACGTGTGAAAAATTACTTGACACCGATCTATCGTAATCTAGGTTTTACTACGGAACAATGGCATTAATGTAATTATCAAAGAATATCACTACCGCTATTAGTTAATGTAAATATATAGTGCAGTCTCGCATTCAACTCCAGTAACAATTTGTAGACCTCGAAGTTTATAACCACAATTTGCACTTTTAAAACGATGAAAATATTATATTGTAAGTAATGAATAGCCAATAAAATTACTCCAAAATCTGAAAAGACAGTCTGTATTGATAAGTTTTCTTTGTAAAACCTAATTATTAGTTTAATACAAATAGTTGCTTATTAATGTCTATATATATTAATAATCGGAGTATCTAGCCAAAATCGGACACAAATCGGATTGCCAATACATTTTTATTCATCAAATTACCTGATAATAAAACAGAAAGGCTGTTAATTTAGTATGTTTTAAATTGATTATAATATGTATAACATAATTTTTTCTCAAGAGTCTGCATAATCTTCTGGTAATTTATATTTCATTTATTTTTTGGTTAATGGATGGCCGAGTGGTAAGGGTCCTGTAAGTCGGTATTGATTTCCGACTCAGGCGGTATTGGCGGTATAGGGGGCGGTCTTAGCAAAAATATCTTACCACATTCAGGTGCTTTTAATATGGTGAAAGTAGTCTCCAGAAGAGTGAAAATAAGATTCGAGATAAGTATGAAAAAAGATATCCATTTCACAATGCTATCTTTCTTAGTAAAATTATATCCGTAATTAACTTTAGTTCTTATCTTAAACAAATAAAATAAATGAACACAATACATAAAACATGATAGGAGTATTTATTAAATATGGAAGTCTACAGTCAAACTCAATTAATAAATCAAGGGATAAAAGTAAATAACTATTAAATTAGTTAACTTGAATGCACGTAAAATGTTAATAATTTAAAAATATGTAACGCTATTATGAAGGTATACATTTAAGCAGTGTAAATCATAAATGATATGGTCACATATGACGTATTTATTTATTAAAGCAAGTTTTATATAATCTTGTCCTATTTTCCTTAAAATGACAAAATGAACATTTAAAACTTTTTACGTTTCACACTTGCTAATTTCACGTATATGGTGTCATTGACTGCAGTAACTGTAAACTTCCTATAGTGCAATACATAAAAGAATCGGAAGCCATTTAAACGATGATAAACAACAAGAATCAACTCCACATGTATATCAAGCATACCTTTCTCTTTTAAGGCCCGAAATTTGAAAAAAATAAATAAAAATATAATAGTAAAAAACACAAAGGGTAAGTAACCATACTTACTTCTTCAAGAGTATTCATATAATGAATCATATTTCTCATACGAATCGCTGCCATGTATCCTATTCCACAAACAAGGATACACGTCACGCGTTCTGATACTATAAGCAGTATACCAGAATGAGATTGAAACTCAACAAGCTTCTTATCTTTCAGGTTCAAGATCATTCCCACTAAACCGGCTAAATCTGAAATTATTTCATCTAACATTTTAAAATTTTCTTGTGTACAATATTTATTCTTAACAAGATCTTGACTACGAGGGACAAATTCAATGATTTTGTAAAATGATATAGATAAAAAAAAATATAACTTACTAAAAGTAGTTAGAAAAAAGAAACTATAAGCCAATTGAAAGCGAGAAACTGATATACTATAGCCATGTCGTAACTTTTTAAAGCTTAAAGGTGCTACGCCGGCGATGCGAGCTGTTTGTAGAATAAGGAATAACGCTCCCGGTCTGATTGTAGCCGTTTCCATATTATCCATCTAAAATATAATGGTTATATTAAAGTATATAGAATTTTAGTATTATAAAATTTTCAAAGAATCCTTTTTTTTCCAGAATAACAACATTAAATAAAAACATAAATTTAAATTGTTAAAGGACCGAACTTAACCCCGTCAGTTTCTACCATTATGGAGAATAATTTATTAATACAATGCAATGGTGCGTTACCATTATTTGCTATTCCATTTTATCTGATTTACTTACGATACATTAATGTTTCAAAGCTAGTTAGTTTAAAGGTGGTGTTCCACTACACTATTTGAAATCTAATATGAAACCCAATATTTCTTATGCTTTATTGCTTTAATAAAAAGAAATGAAATGTCCGCTAACAATTTCTTTTTTAACATAATGAAATATTTTGTTCCTTTATTTTTGACACACTTATTTTTATTTATGATCTTTGAAATATGCCTACAGTTATTTTATTATAGTATATGATGTAATAGAGATATTTATAGAGCAAATGATACTATATTAACAATTATTTCTTTTCAGGTGATTTATTTGTTTATGTTACGCTCCTTATTTCGATAGAAAATAACATAACACGACACGATTCTCATTAATGATAAATATAATAAAATAAGTATTTTCTGATAGTAAAGTAATTATAGCTCTATCAATACATCATTATTTAAATATTTAAAGAGGCCTCACCTTAATAAACTTATTTTATGTTGTAAATATATTTTAGACTAAATTTATTGGGAAATTTCTTTGTTTAAAACACAAAAATAGTTTCTAAACAATTTATTATTTTGGTTTTATAGGAGGTCGTCATATAAGCTTGCCGTTTACCTGATGGTAAGTGGATAAATGATATCTAAGACTGCGAGATGCAGAGTAAGGATCAAAACCTATGGCTCAAGAATTTTCAAACAGTTCTTCCGAACAATATTCACTATAAATTTGACGAAAAGTAAGTTTGTTTTTGTTTGCTCTCAGAACTAATGGCGGTCCGTTTTTAAAGCGGTCTTTTTTTAGTATGTAAACAATTAGATACGTAGATTTTATAAGGTAGGCAAATACAACATTCTGCTTGACTTGCATATATTAAAGTTGAAAAAGGAGACGTGAATAAAGAGGCAAAAAGTTAACAGACATAACATACATTTTATAAGCAGAAAATATCTTTTTAGGCTGAACAAGATGCAATTGACAAAATTCTGAAACTGCCAGAATCGGGGAAAATTGCAGAGGTTTCAACAGAAGACGGAAGGATAATAATTAAAATACGAGAGAATATTAATTAATACGTTCATTCAATTGTTTGTCCAATCTATGCTTTATTTGCTGCGGCAACTAATGATTGACGTGAGCTGGACTTGAATTCTATAGAGACGCGGTATAGAAGAAAATTTATTTTACTAGGTGGCGCCAATGGAAATGATAATAAAGATGTTCCCAAAATCTGAACTTACTGTGCTTAGTAATTACATGGGATGAAGCCTCATATCTGCCGACGTATCTTTGGCTTGGAGGCTAGGTAAGCCAGGCAACGAACGTGTTCTATTCTGTTATTAAAAAGTTTCCGCTTTGTTCCATGTTCCATTGGATAAATTTTAGCTTACTTTACTTAAATATTTTTGTTTGTATTGGTAGTATTGTTATTTCTTTTATGCTTTTACTACGCCCTTATTACTTTATCTGCGTCGTTTTTATATATCACTTTTTCAGCTGGCATTTTTTTTTACAATATTAATTGCAAACTATTATTATTGTTGTTTGTACCTAATTGTTCTTCTTACGAAATTTCAAGCGATTGTCATACAGCCAACGTCGGATTAATTAATATTGACACTAGAAATAAAATTTAGACGGTTTAATTTAGTTGCAGTGTTTAACAGTTTTTTACATTTAAAATACTCGTAGCGATATCTAATCAGCGTTTTTGTATTCTGTTTTTTTAGTTCTTCCTTTTTAGGATTTTTATATATATTTTCTTATTATTGCATATATATATTTTATAAATTATTTAATTTAAGCATTTCAAAACTATAGTAAGTTATTTATTATACAATTGCAACATTATTTTAGCTTTTCCCGAATGGGTTTGAAATGGGTTAGCCGGCAAAATTATGATTAAATAACGTGAATATAGTAAACCTATATTTTATTAAAAAGATCGTTTAGCTTGTTAATGTTACTTTAGCTTATTAATTTACAGATTTATTTTTTCGTTTGTTTTCTAGTATATTTTGTTTGTTTTATTATTTATTACTCTAATATTTTACAACTTTACGATTTTTTATCTGTTTTTCTTATGTAAGTGAGTAACTATTTACTCATTTGAATTAGCCTGTGACTTAGAATCTTCTCTTTTATATTTTGACTCCCAATCAAATATTTTTACCAGTAATATGAATATATTTCCCAGTGTTTCGGTGAATACACTAAGCATTGTAACGTGTGTATCACATAAACGCTCAATGTATTTCAACCGCAACATTTTTCCAACATTTTTGATACTTTTTCTACTACAACTCGCCACGCTATTCTGGTTTGAAAGTTGGTTCAAGCGTGTTTATCAGGTTTTTTCTTTAAATAATTGTCAGTGCATTAAAAATTACATCTGAGCTATCTGTTGTCTCCTTGTTGTTTACAATTTTTCAGATTTAGAATCGATTATTTTTTCCTTATGTGCAGAGTATACACACCACATAGTTATAGACGATTTCAATTCTGACTTATTAAATGATACTGTGAGGTCAAGGTCACCTTTCTAATTAAACTGCTATTAAGTTTTATGTACTGCCTTTGAGTTCAACTCACATAATGGCTGCATTTCTGCAGACTCATGAACCGACTTTCCACTGGTCTCTTCAATTGGTGGTATTGTTGACTATGGGCAGGTTATCTGCACCCACTTATTCAAAACATGATTTGATTTTCCTTGATTACTCTTTGAAACCTTCAAAAATACCTACTTAGGTCGTGGTTTAGCCAATCCGAATAATGATCGGTTCTCGTATGATACTACTTTTATTATCTGGTTCTGCGACTTCTAGAAACCGATGTAAACCGAAAGTGAGCTCAGCCAATCAAAGGCCGTTATATTCGCAACATCGATAAGATAATTTTTTTTATTTATTTTTATTTTTAAATATTTTTTTTATTGGATATTTCTTCAAAACAATATTTTCTCTTCCAGCTAATTTTTCTTATCTCAAATACCTCGAGATTTTACATTTAGATTACAGTTACCTATTTGTATTCTTTCATTCCTGTGTAAGGAACTAGAAGCGATTGTACATAAGCAATTCTCATCCTACATTTACATAACAACAATTTTCTTAGCTCATTCCAATATGTGTTTAAGTCGTAGTACCTTCACTGCTCTCATTGATTGGATTGAAGATGCTAGGGCTGCTATGAAGAAGTCACTGCCGACAGTGGGTTGTCTGCGGTGACTATCCGACATAGATGTCTTGATTGATCTTTGAGTGCCTGTAAACTCATCAAAATGTGATGCGATTATTATTGGTATTTTTTGTTAAATTAGTAAAACAGAACCTAATACGATTTGTTCAACAGTTTTCTTTAAATGAAAATACAATTCTGTCTCGAGTTGCATATTGATTATACTTTATCCTGGGCATCTCAAGTAGACAAAGTATGCAAAAAAAAAATACTCCGAGCTACGTCTCTCCGCAAACGCTTAAATACTAAATTACAGATAAACACTAAAATACAGACTTTAATATTACCGATTACTGACTGTGCGGATGTGAATTACTATAACATGAATGTTTTGCTTCTGAATAAACCGGATCGTCACCTCAATAACTGTATTCGTTTCATTTTCTGCCTTCGTAATTAAGATCATATCTCATAATAACTATCGTTCCGTCGACTTTTACTATCGTTCTAAAGTTAATTGGCTTTCAATTAAATATTGCAGAAGTTTGAATATTGTGCACATTTTTTTCCCTTTCGTACGATCCATGTTCTCTTAATTATTTGAGATCCTGTTTTTATTTATTTGGAGATATTTGTCAACTTCGCTCTACTGAAAATTTAACACTTCGAATTTCTTTTGAAAATTAAGTTATTAGGTTCTTTGTTTTTTCTTTTCTTATAATATATTGTTTTTATCTTGGTTTTTATGTGCATTTATGTGTTTACTGTTTATTTAAGGCTTGCCAAAAATATATAAACAAGTACAAAATAAAAAAAATAAAATTACAACTACATAACAATAAATTAGAATTGAAGTAAAACGTTATACAGAATGATGATAACTAGAATAACTAATCTCTCTCTCTCACTCGCTCTCACATCTAAAATACCCTAAAGTATTATAAATATAATTTTAAACATTCAAACCAATAGTTATTCAACACCTTAGCTTTATACTAAGAATTTCACTTTAATTATAATCGTTTTGAAATATGTTTAAAAACTAATTCATTTAAAAGGTTTTAATTATAAAATTACGTAAAAAAACTTAACAGGCACAAAAACACAACCAAGTCCAGTCAACCCAACTCCATCTTCGTCCAACGTCTTACAATCGCTGAGGATACATTAAGAAGTCGTAGAGATTTATTTTAATTGTGTTTAAGATTGTTTTGTAAATGTTAAGTTAATTGAGAAAGTCAGTCATTAGAAAATATATAATATATTTTTATTAATATTAAATAAATTAAAAATTACCTGAAGATAAAATTTATCCTAAACGATTAATTTCTATCTTTTTACATGTGTTGCAAGTAAAATAAATTGTGGTTATGTAAAACAAGAAAATATTATTAAGGTGCCCAACTCTTGCTAATAAAGTCTCACCCGAAACTAATCCGCTACGTACGCTCTATTAAAGGGTCTCTGGATTATCCCCGTAACAAACCCTTGTAAAATGTCCTACTATGTCTTAAACGATTCGGAAGAAAATTAATATTCACAATTTTTTTCACAATTCAGTGTTATTTTTCGAAATTATTGATTAATTCTTTAATTATTTTCATTGGATATAATATTTTTTTTAGTAATTTATGTGTGTCAAATAACAGTTTCTTCACTGTTTTGATATATTGTTTATGAAAGACATACAGATATAAATTTATAAACTAGACACTGAAGACACTAGACAATAAAGACTAATACAATAACAATCTTATAGGTGGTAATTAAAGGAAGAAATCAAAATGAAAGTAAGTTAATTAGGCAAATAATAGAATAACAATATATCGTGTAGTCTAATTAGCTCTAAAAACTTCGTAAAATAGACAACGTACTTATAACGGTCCTCCGAAACAACGACTTCAATAAGTACATAATAATATTATTTTTATTCTTGTACAGGTATTTTCGTATCGGGAATTTTAAATTTTAATTTTTTTTTTAAATATTAGTAATTAATATTATTTGGGCAATAATGCAATTTATTTGTAAAAGAAGTTGTAGCTGAATTTTACAAAATATCATTATGAATAGCCAATCCTCACATCATTATTTTAATCCATGATCAATCAATCATTTAGTTATAAAACAAAGTTAGAAGATAAGTTAGGGCAAATCAGTTACAATATATAAAAAATATTCTTTAATCATTTTTGACATTTTGTCTCGTTGTAGTGTTTGATAAAATATGAAGTTATCTAAACTTTCCCATAAAATATATATGGATTGAATACGGTATTCTGAATTGACAGATATTAGATATAGTGTGTGTGTGTGTAAGTGTGTAAAATGTAATGTCTAAAATCAATGTAAGTAATAATTGTGCACATATATTGTGCACATGTATTGTGGTTATAATATACATTTATAATATAAAATGTGCTACTGTTTTTACTAATTTAGAATTTAATTATTGGCAAAAGAGTAAAAATTGGCAAAAGAATCTTTCTATTGCCAAAAGAGCACGTAACTATATAAACATAACATAATCATCAGTTTTATACGTAGAAAAAATATTCTTATAAAGTGAAATTATAAGAGTAAAACATATAACTTTTAAAGTAGCTCTACCTCCCCTATTGATAGCTACTGTAGCTTATTCATACAAATCTCATTTTGAATTTTTAATTCAAATGTTAAATTAATAATAATAATAATAATACAGGACAAGTTACACACATTGATCTAGTAAGCAATTATTATTATTTGCTTGTGTTAAGGGTGTTAGACAACGATACAAATACATAGAAATACACCTTATAAATAGTGAAAATATATTTAATAAACGACGAATTGAATTCTTAGTTTCTCTGTCTATGATACAAATTTGGTATCATAACTTATATCATTTGTAATTTAAGTTGTCTATTCAAACTGATTTTACAAATTTTGTAATATAAATGTTAAAGAATACAGAATATCACAAACATTACAAACCTATTTATGTTTGTAATAGTTAGTGTAGGTGAAATATGTATATAATCTTTTCTTAGTTCTCAAGAACTTAGCACTCTAGAATTTTAAGTACGCCTTGAGAATTATGCTCTCGAGTCTAGAGCATTAGCAAGTAAAGAAAAAAAAGCACTTGCATTGATGATAACTACATTAGAACCTAACCTTTTATTTTACCTATATACCAAATAACTATATAATAACAATCTTATATGAAGTTACATAACAATAATATATCAATCTCGAAGCATGGGACTCACGATGTGAAGCACCGTGAATTCGATACTCGCAAATTCCAATTAAATTACATGATTATAGCCAGGTAAATATGTATTAAACTAGCTGTGCCTGTGACTTTGTTTCATCAAACTCAATCAAGTAGTTTTTGCTTGTAAGAGTATTTCTAGTTTATTTATAAATATATATATTTCATGTTTAGTCACTGGTAAGCAAACAGCAATGGTACAAAAATAAGAGATTATTAACTTCTTTATTTGTTAACCGATTGTTAAAAAAAAACAAAATATAAAGTGAATCCCATGACAATATATTCCTGAAAACTGCATCATTGTTGTTTTGAGTTGTCTTGCCCCCATAAAGTTCCCCCATTATGAATTTTTGAAAATATTTTACATGTACCTACATAGAGCGATAAGTTAAACTTTTCTATGTAAATATAGATTTCTGGAGTACTTTAAATACATACGTCTTTTGATAGAGTGAAGAGTATGTAATGAAAGTTAAAAATTAAATGTTATTCGGAGTAATGCTCAAATTTGATGAAAGGATATTCAAATTGGCTATATATTTCTTACGTGTTGCGTGCACAACTAAAAGACAAAGAGATAAAAAGAAAAAAGAAATTTTAGAAATGGATTCTGTTAGTTATCCCTTCACATCCTGCCTATTTATTTTGTTATATATTTAATGTAAAAAACCTACTCCTCTAAAGATTTATTACATGTCTACAAGAAGATTTGCTTGGTACCTATTACGTGATTGACGCAATATATTAACATAACTTTTTATTTCTATATATCATAACCAATTCAAATGAAATAAACATTAAATGTTAAGTGAAAACTGATTAAGCTGTTTCTGAGATTAATTAGCGTGCACAAACATACAGAGATACAGATATATAGACAAACAGATATATAGACATACAGATATACAGACATACATACAGACAAACATACAAAATGAAAAACCATTGTTTTGGATTCTCTTACTCTTATAAAAGCTCCCCATTAAGATTTTTTAGAAACATTTTTCATTTCATTTCCGTCCCCATCTCTTTTAATGAATAAGTTACATTATTATAATTAAATATCGTCAAAAAAATATAGAAGACTAGTTAATTTTAGAATTTGTTTGAGTTATAGCTTAATTATAGTTATAGACCCAGACGAGGTCGGAAACTTAATATACCTACCTGCTGGCCAAATGCCAAAGATATGGAAATTAATAATAAAAAAAAAAAGTATATCTACATTAACTAATTAGAAACACAGAAACGAGTCTCAAATTAAAAAGAAATACTGTTAACATTTGCTTTTATAATAAAAGTATTTTATATCTTATATAAAAAACAAGCTTACACGAACAATAACAACAATTATGAAGGAAAACGAGATGTAACTAATGGAACAACAAGTCAACCAGAAAAAGTACAAATACAAGGAACAAGCAAGAATCAAAAGAAAATAAAAAACACACAAAATATTCCAAACAACCTAGACATACTGTAAATAATATCAATAAAACAATAAAAAGGAACAATTATATCGGCAAGTTGACAAAAAGAAGGGAATAAGAAATAGCTTGCGCAACAATGTGATAGCACACTGATTGCTCAAATCCAACCTACGAAAGGAGGAGAAATTACCACACGATACTTTATAGCACTGGTATATTAACATAATATAACTAAGATGAATGCGAAATAAAAAACAGTACAAAACTCAATCTAGTGCGACGGTAATATTGTAGCGATGTAGTCGCAGTATGGTCCCATAGCTCAAAAATAAATAAATAAACAAATATAATATTCGTATTGAAAAAAAGACACGGACATACAGGTACGTAAATAAAACATACTTAATTATAGTATGGAAGACTATGTATATATATAGTATAAATAACTCAGTTCGTATTTATTCCTTATTCACAATAAATTATTATGGAAACCTACGTTCATTAGTGCTTTAAATATTCCATATGTCTTATGTTAAATTAGAAGTATATCGCTCTAATATTTTGTTTTTTAACTTAAGTGATATTTTTGCATATATGTAACTATCTCATTTTGTATTAGCTTGGCATGTTAACAAGTTTCTATATTCATTGAAGCGGGATTTCATAGCTCAATTGATACAGCTACGGGGCCATACTTCCGAGGTCGCATGTTCGACTTCTTTTAGAAAAGTATGAAGATCATCAAAATCAAAGATAGATTTTGAATTTAATATCATTTTGAATGGAATGATAGTTCAACCGTTAAGATAATTCATAGTAAACATTTTAATATTTGGGTAAGTATACTTTTGTTAAGAAAAAGTCACCAGCACCAAAACTCTAAAGAAAATATCTTTATTAATTAAGTGAAATCAATTATAAATTCTGTTGCAAGATTTCAAAGTATTTAATTAAATATAATAGTATAACAAATTAAATGACTTTACATTTAGATATTACATAAGATAGAGCACGCCTGTTAGTATTGTTTTTTGTAGAGTTAATTACTCTAACATATTACGACCGGAGCGCAGCAAAGTAATCTGTGTTGACAAATGTTCGGTAGGAAATCTAAAATGGAAACAAAGGCGCCAAATGGAAACAAAGGAGTCAAAGATCTACAAAACGCCTTACAAACTGCCACGTACAAGCCTAATTTAAGCTCGTACTCTTAACGATCACACATAAACGAAACTAAATGTTATATAGTTAGTTTATATTTATTGCTATATTTTATACTTCAAAAAAAAATCGTGTAGGATAAACGAAAGGTTTATTCTCTAGCTCAATTAAATATAGAAACACATCTTAGATATAGATATTATATTATAGATATAGGATTGCTACGTCTTGCTGAATGTTGTTAGTTTGAGTTTCTATTTATATTAATATAACAATATAATTATGTTAGAACGAATTGTTTGTGGCCCTAGAAATATGACAAATTAAAGTAAATTCATTTATTATTGCACAATGTTTCGTTTGTGTTCCTGTAATTATAAATTTTGTCTAACTTTTTTGTAAAAAAAATATTTTCACTATATATAACATTGGTGTTATATTTTTTATTACAAGTTATCCCCTCTGTTTAAGGTTCGCCATCATCTAAAGTCTAGACTAAATCAATGTATCAGGGGTAGTGACCTAATAATGAAGGAGCGTCCGCTGAAAACTGTTAAGAACTGTTACTGAAAATTGCTGACATACAATATATGTATATATATAGATATATATATATATATATATATATATATATATATATATATATATATATATATATATATATATAACAGTTTTACGGGAATCAAAAGAAAGAACAGGACCACTGAATTTTATATATATTTTTTGTATATTACTTTTAACGTGTAAAAATAATTTGAGTATTAACAGTAACTAAATTATACATTAATTGATAGATTGATAGTAGTCGATCTGGACAAAATAAACAGTTTAATAAAACAAAATATGTACATGTCGCATAGATGTAAAATATAAAATGTGGGAACATTAAAACAATGTTAATTGATATAAATATTTAAATAACCGAGATAATTAAATTTATAAAAGTAAAAAAAACTTCTGGCACATGTTTTCTCATTCCAAATAAATAAAGCAATAATTTGTAAATAGTAAGCCTAAGCGTTACTAATATTGACATTCATTTAAAAAAAAATTTTTTTTTTTTTATTTTGACATGGTGTGAAGCAAACCGCGTTATTCTATTTGTGGAACCAATGCCATGTAGAAAATGTTCAAAAAAACTTAAACTTTAAAATGTATTTTAAGTTCAATACTCGACGAAATATATAATATAATACTAATTTGTTAGTTTATTGGTGCCTGCAATTTTATCCGGATGGATTACAGAAAATAACAACTAAATAAAAAAATGCCTACATGAAAAGTTTCCTTTTAACGGGACTTTTTGTGTTGGACAATGACAATTTATTTTTTATCCGTATCTTACGTGTATCCTTTAATTCGGTGTATTGTACTGATATCCGTGATTACCCCCGCCACATTAGAAAAATATTTGTCTATAAAACTTTGATTTTTGTAGGGTTTGCATGTATGTAGTTATTAAGAAAAAAGTTTAGGTATGTTTAAAGATATTTTCAAACAATACAAATTCTGTTAATAAGTACGTCAACGAAGTATGCGTTTATATATTATAGTTTTATTATAAAATATTAAATCAAAGTATAATTTTAAAACAAAGTATAAGCCAATTATTCTTACAAAACAAAAGTAAAACGTGTTAACAGCATACGTACCTACTTCTTTTTTATGTTATTCGTTATACATAATTATTAAGTTAATTATTCTGTTTATTGTATACAGACAATAAATAAATTAAATAATTTTAATAAGTAATTATTATTTTTATTATAATTATATTATTTTTATAATAAGAATAATTTTATTTGAAAGTATGATTGAATTTCTTTTAGAAATGTTAAATTAGTGGGTATTATTAAAAAAACAAAGAATTACGGAACTGTTGGATTTTAATAAATGTTCATTCTGCATCTTTTAGTATCCATTTAAAAAAAAAATAAAGAAATTAACTAATTATTTAAACTGATTTGTAATATAATAACTTTTAAATTAGTCTACACCACAAAACTACCTTCAGTTTCTTTATTTTTATAGTTTTTAAAAGACATTGCTCATCACTTTCAGTAGTTGTTTTACTATACATTTCAATTAACATTTTTCTTTCATATTTGATTAATGTCTTTCACGCGAGTTCAAGCCAATGTAATAAGCCTTAAATACGCTTCGGGACGGTTTCAGACATGTTTTGGCGCGAATCTGCTGAAAAATCATTTTAGTCTTTACATATTAACAGTCAAAATAATAAAAAAAAATGAACTTAGAATTGATTTAAACCAGACTTTTAAAAAAACTTAATTTTATGAATAGTTCTACAAATATGTATTGAATCTCAGTGCTAACTCGGATTCAACACAGGCTGAGTGATCTACCTTTTTGTGTCGGTACACTGCTGTGTAAAATGTTATTGTTTTTAATTGTATATTGTGTTTTATATTATTTATTTTAAGATATTATTTTTGTTATCTAACCTTTCTATGTCTATGTACCTTAGCAGTGTCTGGCATAAATAAAGATTTTGAATTTGAATTTCAAAAATATCTATCTATTACAACAAAAAACGATTTGTCATATGTTCTCTTGTTCGAACTCTCATTATTTCCTACTTTTCTGAAAAATTACGTAAGATATTAATTATTTTATTTTATTTTATCATTCTATACAATTTAATAAATAAAAAAAAAATAGGAAACGGCAAAAAATATACGAATACCAAAGTTTAACAAAGATAAAAAAAAGAACAAAGTTATTATAGATAACAAAACGAAGTTACCTGAGTTACAAATAATAAACACAAGACTTAGTGTAGAAGTGTATGTATAAAAAAGGAAATTAAACATTAAGATATAATTAAATAAAATAATTTGTGTTATGTTATACTCTCTTTATTGTATACAATAACACAATGTAAATAACAATACACATAAAATACAAAAAAAACCATTATTAAAGTATACAAAGGCGGACTATCCCTTGAAGAGATCTCTTCCAGTCAACCCTTGAATTCTTATAAAAAAAAATAACAAATAACTTGTAACATGGTAGAAAACTAAAAAAAATTGAAATAAAAAATAATAACAATAATAAATGTGTACAAAAAATGTAAATATTTAAGGGAGGTGACCAAACGTGATTTTTTAACCCTCCATCCAAAAAGAGAGCTGTTATAAGTTTGATGTGTGTATCTGTGTATCTTTGTATCTGTGTGTCTGTCTGTGTTTTTCTAGCAGCCAAACGAGTAGACGGAATTGATAGCGGTTTATAAACGAAAGCCTCTTCCGTCGATATCGACCAAGAACCGTCGAAAACCATATGGTTCTTTGGTATGTTTGGTCGAAATAGAAGCAAGCAGTCGTCCCCAAGATATTGAGCTTTAATTAGTGCCGGTTAAAGGTTTTTATGCATTATTGAAATTAAGTACTTAACAATTGAAAATGAGTATGTTCGTAAGTTAATTTAGTAGAATAAAGAAACTAGTAACTTAATTTAAGAAATAAAAGAAGATATAATTATCGCTAAATAAAGGAAGAAATGTAAAATGTAAGTAAGTTACTAAGACAAATAAAGAAATAATAACAGTATCTCATCGCATAGTCTAAGTTTTCATTCATTAGTTCCGAAAACTTTGTTAAATAGACACCATCGTCACCTGGTCCCCCGACGCAACCACTTCAATAAGTACGTAATAATATTATTTAAAAACTTTTTAGAGATATTTTTGTTTTGGTGTTTTTAAAAAAACAAATAAATAAATTGTTCATATGTTTATTTCACTAAAACTGTATTACTGAGTTGTTACAAACCATGGCATAAAATTAAACCGCTCCTTTTGAATAACAAATAAAGGTTTGCTTAGACAATCTTAAAATGTTAGATTTATCAACCTTTTTTTTAACAAAAAGCTGCAAAGGTCCCAATCTCAAGGACCTGTCAGGTTATGTACCCTGAAAATTATTATTTAAAGAGCTTTGGGAATTATCGTACTCGACGTAAACACGTTGAGGATATGTTTCCAGGAACGTGACTGAAATCATGTATTGTGATCACGCACTTCGTAAATTTTATTAACACAACGTGACGTCTGGCGATTATATGTTGTACTGTGTTTTTGACTGTGTGTTTACTGTATTTTGAATGAAGTATTGTGAAGGTGTCATCTACGTACCGTAAAGATCTTCGGTATAGCCGATGCAGAGGACAGGACCCTCGCCTCGAAGTGCTGTAGATATCGGCAACAACGGGGGAGACCGGGGAACCCATTGCCACTCCATCAACTTGTACATAGAATTCATCCTTCCACATTAAGTAGCCAGATGTTAAGCAATGCTTCAGTACATGCGATTGTGGCTTGTCATACATAGGTCAAACAAAGAGGAGCATCGGTAAAAGAGTTAGGGAACACATCTCGGATATCAAACATAGGCGTACATCGAAGTCAGCAGTGTGTGAACACACTATAGACAAGCCCAATCATTATATAAAATTTGATAAACCTAAAATTCTCGCTAAATAATATCGTTACATTCCAAGAATGGTTTATGAGGCTATTGAAATTAAAAAAAACATCTTAATATTAATAGAAAAGAGGGTTGGGGATTATCTAACACCTGGGACCCACTTTTGAAAAATATAAATTCCCATGTCTGTGACCACACTGTAAGACTTCAAGATACTGTTAGTGCGTTTTGTGTGAATTCTGAACTGTACGCCCGGAAGCTTAGAAACCGTTGGAGGTGTAGATGACTAATTAACTGACTTACTGACAGACACCTCCATCTCGTCTTACCGTGAACACGATTGCTGTAAAGCATTCGAAACGTCGCGTCGGGTTAGATTAAAAATGTAAATTTAAAATTTTAATTCAATATACGCGAGTTAAATCCGTAAAAATAGTTTTATTTCAATGTGTTTTTAAATATTTATATATTTTTTGGAAGACCGTAAGACGACCCTTCACACTTGATGAAATGGTATACTATTAATATCATGAATAAAATACCATTTATAATACCATTAATACTGGTACCATTACATTATCAGTACATTAATACCATTAATATTAATAATGGTAATACCATTTATATCATGAATTAAAGATTCAACTTTAAGCGGTAGTCTAAGTTCGTCATTATTTCTTTGTTGATATCATGAAAATAATTTGAAATGTTTTCATACTTTTAATTATATAAAAAAGACAGTAACTTACCTATGGTACATAAGGATTAACAACACTTATAATTTGAACTTATTGACATATAAGTGATCAAATCGATTAATCACTGTATTTGTAGCTTGATTAATTAATTAAACTTAGAAACTAGAACGAAGTTTTAGTCCTTTGTTTACTAATCTCATCCACAACTGACTAAACTTGAAACAACAAACCTTGATTGATTACAGAACAATATTATCGTACATATTATATCCGAAAGATTCAATAGGCAGGAACATTTAATAAGTATAAAAAAAAAGTCTTCGTTATTAATGATTCAGTTTTTTTTTTGTAGGTATGTTATACAGACAATGCTACAATTAATGAAATCCCACTTTTCTAAGTATATTCCGAGTAAATTAAAGTTTTAACAAATCGATGCAGTCGTTAAGTTACAAGGTTTTTTTTTCATTAATATCGAGTAACATAATTAAGACTCATTTTGTTAGTAACAATAGAAACTTAATACCTATGTTAGTATTTTAATTACTTCAACATCCCACTCGAAAGGGCACAGCAGTGGTTCACATATACACAGTCTAATCTATTCGAGATCATATTCAAGATGCTGTTGGTGCTACCCCGCAGTCTTTGTAAAAAGGAGCCACATAACAAGGTACCTATATAACTAAAACCAAGAAACTAATTGTGTGCCTCTACACTCGTTCAAAATACTGAATTTAATAAATAGATTGAATGCGTACTGCGTTTCATATCGCGCTTTCTAGGCACTAGAACCAGAAAGAGATTTTCACTACTAATAAAATATTTGTATATTGCTAGTAAGTGAGAAATTGTATCATCATATTAATTGAAATGTAAAAAAAGTCCTATTTCTACCCTATCCTAAATTGACTGAAAAAAAAGCGTACTTTGCCTGCTCTTACATCAAAAGAAACGCATAGGCATTTTATAAAAAATAAGAAAGTCGAAATAAAAGCATGTTTTCTAGCATGTTTTTAAGCATAGATAATAACGTTCCTTTTCTTAGTTTTCCAATCTTTACAATTAATTCCAAAAAAAAAATGGTAATCAAAATGCACATTTTGGTACTGGTTTTTAACTCCTTTGAACAGTGGATTTAATAATGTATTCATCAAACATTGTTAGATTAGATTTAAAAAGACCAATTGTTGAATTTCTTTTTGATTTCCTTAGAATTCTGAGCTGGTAGTAACTTACGCACAAAATTACTTTATTCATCTCTTTAGTGTATAATTGACTATTAAAAGGTATAAAGAGTCAGTATAAATAGAATTATTTTAAATCATTTTTTTTATAGTTAATAGGCATACATTATGCTCGGAAATTAAAAAAATATTAAATGAAATACAGTAGAAATATTAAATGAAATACACTACAACACACGTAGCGCCGGTAAAAATATGACGTGGCTATGTATTTTTTTTTTTCATATTATTTACACTTACTAAGTGCGGCTTATTGAACGGCAGTTTATACAGTTTCAGTTTATTACTTATGAAAATTATCATAGAAACAGCAAATCTGTTATTCAATTGTAGTTATTTTAATTAAAACAAGAGAATTAAATACAAGGTTCTGAATGAAACATCCCGAATTTCAACCCGCGTTCGTGAATAATTCATTTCCTGTGATTTATAGCTTACACGTTAGATATAGTAATATTTAAATTGATATAGGTTTATTTTAGAAGAGATACGAGATTATTTTATTAGTCAGGTTTATTGCTAACATATCTGATATAGGCATTATTGAAATGTAAAGATATAAAGATATAATGAACCGAATACCAAATCGTTAGCGACACCAGCTTAAGCTTTACAATACTTTTAATTTTTTAATTGATATTAAATTTATCATTAAATTAAACTATGCTTTGAAGTGGAGTGACTGACCTTAAAAAATATATATAATATCAGAGTATTATTACCATCTATATCTAATGTTTGAAATTATAACATGTATAAGGATGTTCAGTTTATTAATGCTGAGAAAATATAATGATATTATTAATGTTATACATTTTATTGTTATGAAATATATTTTATACGAAGGTAAATTTCATCCTCTGAGAATCCAATAGCGGGTTCGAATCCCTGCCCATATCGCTTTTTTTATTCTATGTTTATTTAAATTTTCAATATATCTATTTACAAAATATATAACATTTGTAGTACCATCATATTTTCTAAACATACGGATACAGCCGAGCTATTAGAGTAATTCCGATCTCGGTCGTACAAATATATTGCTCTCACGACATATTGCTTTAATATTTTCCGGTTGTTATTGTTGAAGTAATGCACTGGAATAGACTCATTCTATCTCAATTGGCATTTTATACTATCTTTTTTTTTTAAACATATTTTTTTCTTCTTTTCCTCACAACGCACTAAACACAATATTATTATGTATTTTATTTAATTCGATGCATCGGGGACCGTTTAATAAAGGAAGTAATTAAAATGCAAGTAAATTAACAAGGCAAATAAAGAAATTTCGTTATCGTATAGTCCTCAATGATTAACTTCGTAATATATCCACTATCAACGTACGTAGGTACGTCCCCCGACGCAACGACTTCAATAAATACATACTAATAATATTATTTTTATTCTTTTTAGAGGTCTTTTTGTATCGGTGGTTTTTTTAATTTTTAATTTAATTTTTATTTTTTTATTTACTCTGAATGTAAAGTCTCTGGCTTATCACGTAATATAAGACGACGGAGGATAAAATTCGGCACAGATAAACTATGACTATAGAGAAGTACAGAAAATTAATATTACTATATAATATTGCATTAGAAATAGTTTACTTAAATCATCACAAAAAAAATCACACACACTACTATGCGAAATATTACACTCAATACTTTATGTCAAATATTCGTGAGGGGTTGTTTGTCGCCTGATGAAACAAATATACACAGAATTCCTATTGCATATACACAAAAAATAAAATAAAGGTCGAATTTTGGGCACTAGATGATACTAGTAGATGCTTGCATGCTCTCCGCATGTCGATTAATAATAATCGAATGCATTATGATATCTAACGCAATACTCTCATCCGGAAAGGAGGAGACATAAGAGAAGTCAGTTTCAGTCAAGGATACGGAGGAGTTGTTCGTAACCCTGGAATAATTCAGCCTGCATCGGGTGGCAATCTCAGTGATAAAGAGGTGGAGAACCCACATTCCTATTAGGATTATCAGGAGAGGATTATGGCCGATAGAAAACGGAAAAATAGCCGTCTATTAATGTTGATATAAGCACTAAAATGTTGAAAATAAAGTTAAAATAAATACTTGAACTTAATCTTTCCGTTACTTGTATTTTTTTTAATCTAGTAGCATTTCATAATTTTTTTTTCAGTAAAAAATGATCATGTTCATTTCAGATCATAAAAAAAAACGTCTTTGAAACGGTTTTTGTTTTAGATATGTAAATTAAATGTTAAGCAGTGGTTTGCAAAACCTCTTGCAAATATAAAAATAAGACTTCTAAAGATAAATTTTCAGAAAGGGTATTTATTTCGTAGAAAGTACAGAATCTGGTAAGATTTTCTAGTTTCCAACTCGTGGTAATATTTCTCAAAACTCTAGCTGTGTCCCCGAGAGGACCACGTATCGAGAACTATCAAGGTCAAAACATTTTTGCATTCTTCGGTCCTCGCGTCACTTGTTGTTTTATAATATCGGAAAACAAACGGCCGTGAAAGTCAGCTTGTTATCACAATCTTATAACACGCAGAGGAATCGCAATAGGTTGCCGATATTTACTGCAAGAAGTAAGTACTTTTTTGAAATTAGCCATGTCGTATCAAGAAATTTTATTTAAAATTTTGATGATTCATACAAAAAACGTCTGTCCTTCTTTTACCGCACTGTCAAATTATGTATCCAGATGAATACCTAGTATAATATAGTTACAGCTGGCTTGCAGTATGATAAAAGAAATTAGCGGTACATTTAATATATACTTGGTAACTCTATGTCATGTTCTTTTGACATGAATAGTGTCATTTGATTATATTATGCTAAAAAAAAATCTAAGTTATATTATAATTTCATAATGATTATTTTTTCTAGTTAATTACTTGTAACTTGTAAAACCTATGTTTTTAAGAGTATATAAATTTTTAAGAGTACGAGTACGTTGTACGTTACGTATAAAAAATAGAGTTTGAGTAAAAAAAAAAACCTAAATAATTTATTAAGATCTTTATCTTATATTATGGTTATTACGATAAATTATTTCTTAACTTTATAAACCAGGATTTTTTTTATTTACAACATTTTCTAAAATTTTTAGATCATAAAAATGTCTTTAATATTTTCCTTTTTTCAAACAATTGCTTAGCTATATAGCGGTTACTTACAAGTGAGGCAAGTGTTGCCTTTAAGTTTTTTTAAATTTCCTTAAATTTCTAAATAAAAACCATATTGCAGTGACAAAACGTAACTTGAAAGAGTCTTATGAGCCATAATCGCTCATGTAGAAACGAATCGAAATGTTAATTACCTGGGCTATAAGAAGATTAGGTGACTTGATGACTGTTTAGTTATGAATGATTACAAATTTGATGAGCTACCGTTGAGCACCATTTATCGGCTAAGATAAGGTTAGCAACTTTTTAATAAGTCAGTAAGAACTAAAAACTAGCTAAAGTGATTAATTGAACAGAAGAAATGGTTTTAAAATGTTCTTTAGGCGTTCAAAAGTGTGCAATAGGAGTTAGCTTCTTAAAAAAAAAAATAATAAATAATTGATATCTTACTATTATTGACCCTTTTTACAGATAAGACAAAAACAAAAATGTATATATATTACATAGAATACAATTATCTTTTAACTAACAGTGATTTCGGGTCAGTACAACGCCTACGTTACTCCTGGTAGCTAGTACAAGTGTTCACAGGCAATGGTACCTGGTAACATACATATATTTTAAATTTTGGTGAAGATTTATTTCATAAGTCGTTAATAATACAAAGTTAAATGGTAGTTAACGAAAGAATAGTGGATCTGATATTTTTTTATAATTAGAACCATTTAGCATGTTTTGTATCTATAAGATAAAGCCAGGGTGTACTAGACGTTACATTTACTTTACTTAATTGTTTTTCATAACACATATTATAAACCAAAACGAATTTACTTATAAGTTAAATTAAAGAGACGAAAACGGAGATCAGTAAAAAGTGATATTCTTTACAAATTTGGTCTGCATTCATCAATGCTGATGCTGATTTATCACAAAACGTGTACGTAAACTGACAACTTTATCTACAATGAATGACGGATTTAATGTTTTATCTATCAAATACTTGAAAACAAATCTAATATTAAAAGTAATATTTATTAAAACTACAACTGGTATGTATGATATAATACAAAAAGATTTATCAGACATTGATCAAAATCACACATATTGTCATAACTGTTTACCGATATTGTATAACTTTTATATTATGGTTTTAGGTTTTTCATAATCTAAATAAAACACGTCGGTTTTGTCAAATAAGTAAGTCGTATTTGACGTTACTTACTGTATATATAATACTCATTTTAAATGATACCTGTGTATAATAATACTTGTGTATTATTTACCAAGTAAATCATTGACAGCATTACCAAGCATTGACAGAACATTGCTTGGTGGTGAGACGGTCCGAGACGTAGCCTGGGGTGATCATTGCCGAGTGCGATGCCACGGTTGCGCTTGGTGATGGTTAGTCTGGGCGTGGTGGGTTCCCGACTTGTCGGGTTCGACGTGGGGTCCTCTGCCTTGAGTGGGCTTTAGTGCGGCCCGGCGCGTGGCTCGCAGCTTGACCTGAGCTGCTGAGCCTGCTGGGTCGTATCGAGAGTCTGCTCTTCTAGGGGGCCTGACCGGTGGTCTCCTCTCGGGGAGACGACCGCGGTGGGGTTGGGCACGGTCGATGATGGTCGAGTCAGGTTTTACACCTATTTCCCTGAGACCGAATCCGGCCAGAAGGGGGTCTCGACCCTCTTCAGAGGCAGCAGGCTTGTGTGGGGGGAAGAGGATCCCTCCACAATCTATCAAGCCTGCGAAAAAGGGATGGGTGCTCCTCGTTGCGGGGTGCCCTCTCCGTGGATGACGTCGGGGCATCGCGGTGAGTGCGAAAGCGATCCCGTGGTGTCCCATTATGACGGCGGCGGCAACCGTCAGGTTTAGTGAGTAGGAGTTTCACATAACCACCTCCATCATCCCCTGGATGGAGGTGTGTATCCATGAGGATTCCTGACGTTAAAAAAAATAAAAAAATAAAAAATAGGGTAAATCAAGCAACTTGGTCTGAAATCCTTTCCTCTTACCTCCTCCGCTGACTTTTGAGCTCCCAGTCCTGCCTTATATTTTTAATCATTATTATAGCCCAAATCAGTTGTTAACCTGTTTTTTTTTGCAATAAAAGTATCTCATATGTTGGACGGCGTAAAAATATATATAACCATAACATAATTCATATATATATTTTTAAACTACTTATTATACAGAATGTGCATCTCTTCTATTTATTATGTATATAATTAAAATAATATAGTAAAACGAAAATATAAAAAAAGGAAAAAAAATATTTTAATGTAGATAATAACTCGTAGTACAATTTTGGTATTCACAAGCCTGGGCATAATGTAATTTAACTAATATTTCTCGTTTTAGTGGAATATATTATATTTTAAGTATATGTTATCTAAACTAATATTATAAAGAGGTAAGATTTTTTTGTTTGTTTGTAAGGAATAGGCTCAATAACTACTGGACCGATTTTAAAAACTCTTTCATTATTATGAATGTACATCTTTCCAAAGTAACATAGGCTATATTTTATTATGAAAAAAATTAGGGATCCTTGTGAAAACTTCAATAACATAAACCACCGTCGATAAAAATCACTATTGAAATACCTTAAATCGCATGCGCTGCTATAACTATTGATGATGGAGCATAATAATGTACTACGATTTTGTAGACCACATTATCTACGGAAAAGTCCGCAGTAGGGTACATCTAAGTATTATAGTTCCGCCAATATAAAAACTTTTATAGTTTAACAAACTATTTAAATCGGCAACGAAAATTAAATGTCGATGTTCAAACCATGGTATTTATACTTATCTAAATAACTTACTTTTTATTTATCAGTAGTTCAATACCTTTAGATTGCTGTTTAAATTATTTTAATGGACACTCCATTCAAAAGATATAGCGATTTTAAAAATTTGGGTAACTTAAAAATAACTAAGCGCTTCGCCGCATCGCGTCGCGATATTGATTGAACCAATAAATAAGTACGTTAATGTACTATAACTGAAAATAGGTACTAATAAATAGTTTGGAAATATATATATTATGTGTAATTTAAGGTAGTAGGTACCTATTTCTTTAATTCTTTGGAGAGATAGATTTTTATCCTTAAATATCAGGATTTCCGCGGGTGAAACCGCGGGGCGTCTCTAGTACATAATAAGGGTACTTACTGGATAGCAACGTAATTTATTTACATCCGAATATTTTTTTTGCGACTCATCCTATAACTCGTCTAACAACAGGAAATTGGAGTAGACCAGAACTAGGATTTAAGTAAAATCCGTCGACAACGGCTCTGAAACAAAACTGGTATTTCACTTGTATATGTACTCTCTAAAAATCCACAGCGTAAAGGTAACTTCGATAGAAGCCCGTTGTAATATACATTATTAATGGCTTTTTATATATTTACAATAACTGTGGCAGGTCCTCTCCGTTAATTTAAATGACCGCCGATTGAAAGTGTGCAAGGTATCTTAGAATATTACCATTCATAACATTATGAAAAATCTTAAGACGATAATTGTGTCCAAATTTTGTGCTAGGGTCGTACTCCCATCGCAGTACTCTCCTTGCAACAAGACAATAGTTCAGTTCCCTATTTGAGAAACCATTTTTGTAAGACACAACAAGACGGCAGATGAGGCGCCCGCCGAGCCACAATTCTAACAGGCTCTGTAATTCTGGCCACAGTTCCCGGGGACTAACAAGAAGGGTGAAGAAGTTGAAAACCCCCTAATGAATTATGCATCTACATTCTACAACGTCATCGTGCTCTACGACGTTTAATCCGGGCACCATTTATCACTTACTCCGCCAAAACAGGCTCTAGTCCAACATAAAACCTACCGTTCTTTTTGAGGGGCCACTCTTCAGTCTGCTCTGCAAAACAGAGGAATACTTGGTGTGTCTCCTGTATCTGGCCCTTACCTTAACCTTAAAATAAAAATAAAATAAAATAAAATTTATATATCTTATAGTTTACAAATATAAAATAGACTTTCATTTTATAATGCCTATTGTATAAACATGTTATAGTATTTTATAAAATAATATATATTTTTTAAATCGGTGTGATTAATCTCGTCGTAAGCCACATCCTATCCGCTGATACAATAAAATAATAAAGTAGGATTAAATATATTTTTTATTTTATCTTAACAGTTGCTTTAAATTTACCACACTCATTAAAAATATATCCTTTTATACCTATAACTCATTTTAGTGTTTAAATATTGCATAATTTGTTTATTTGTTTCTAGTCTAATTGTTGAATAGGCTAATAGTCTAACTGTTTGAAATATTTTATCTTCGAGAAATATACACGTTTACATTACAAAAAACAGTTGCAGTTTGTCACAAGAAGTTGTTAACGTACATTAGGTTATTAAGATAACACGACTTCTAATTGCCATAATTGAAGTATATAAATAAAGTGAAGCTATTTTATAAAAACTTTACAGAAACTCTACACTTGACCGCACTATTGTATCCTTCTCATAAATACAACTCTACACCTGGTAAATTTCCAATAACATAGTATAGTGTAACCAAGATAAAAGTAAAACATAATATTTTTCACCTTCGACTTAAACATTTATTAAAGAATATGTAAAAGTAATCATTTATGAAAATGAAGTGTTGTAATACATAATGTAACGTAAATCACGTCTCACGATGGAATATTTCATAGTGTTTGTGAGAGAAACATGAATAATACATATTTGTATAATATATAAACACATTAATTCTTAAATTATACTGTTTTATTTATTGTCTGTTAATGATGCACATAATAGCTTTAATTTTGTGAACGTTTTCCATAACCAGAAGTTTATAAAAAACTATCAAACTACAATTTAGTCAAAATAATAAAGATATTTAAGTATCCTTTTAAAAAAATATCTATGTAGTTGAATTTTGTTTATAGGCTTAATTCAAATTACAGTACTCATGGTAATGTCTATGAATAATAACCCCATAACCATATTTTTATTTTCCATTTCGCGATGCACTATTCTACACTACGAAATAGTTTGTGGGTAACAAATTATTTCGTACTATAAATTAGGTAAAATGTTCTGAAGGTATAAAGGTATTATTAATATAATTAATTATCTATGTAATACCATTTAATTAATCTAGTATCTGTCACCACTTTCAGCGTACAGTCTGAATGTGTGTCGTTGGTGGAAAAACTGTTCAACTGTAAAAACGTTTAGATTTGTGTTCTTTTTTTTTGATAGACCTGTTAGTCTGATAATTTTAAAATAAAATATTTTTTGCCCTACTGTCAATTTATCAAGAAATACACTTTTTTCTTTTTTTTAAATTGTTTTGTAAACTCTCAGGGCAGTTAAGAAACAAAACAAAATTCTTAATGAATCCTTCAAGCAGATTAGTATTAAAAGGAAGTACCTACTTATAAGTAAAGTTATTCATAATTTTGTAACACAACGTTGTGTAACAACCTTAAAGTTGTAAGCAGTTGTTGTCAGTGATCGAGAAGCAAGGCGCCAAACCATAATTGAATAAGTTTAACGTGTTACTATCGATACAATAATTTTCCTGGTCTCCAATAATAATAACTTACAGTTTTTAAGTGAATATTTAGTTACATATATGTAACACAAACAAACCGAATTAAGCATAATAAAAGTAACTTAAAGATAAGTTAGGGATAAGAATATTTTAATATATATAAATAAAACCTTGCTCAATTGGTACTCTACATATCTTGAATACTCTACATATTTTATACCGTTAAACATACATCTTGAATTACGGTTCAATCATATATAATATTATTGCCAGATATATAATTTTTTAGTACTAAAGTCATTTTATACTTATTTTTTGTACCTAAGTATTCAGAGAGATAGACATAAATGTTACTTTGATGTAAAATTTTATTGAAACACTGCAAACAGTGCCATCGACGTTGACGACTTGTAACATTCATTAAAATTTGTAAAATTCTAAATAGTTTCAAATTTAAATTATTAAACATTAAAAGTAAAGTGAGTTATAAAATATTAGATGTATGAAAAGTCCAAACTATCACACGTCCAGACTATAGACTTGACCAGTTTTAGATATGTCTTTACCTTAAATTATAATCAAAGTAGGCAATTAACAAAAAAAACCTGAGTATTCATAACATTAATATATCCCAAGAGTTTTGTGGTGTAATTTTTACACACAGTAAATTAATAACGGCACTAATTATGTAATAAAATAACCTTTAATTCATAAAGTTATCTCAAAGATATCTCATTCGTAAAAATAATATCTTTCTAAAGAATTTTTATTTCCACTTTTGAAAAATGTAACGTGAAAAATGGTTTGAACATCGATATAAGATTAATAGTGCAGGCTTATAGATTCAATTTAGATTTTCTATTTCTTGGAAATATAATTTTTCTTAAAATAACTAATGATTTTAGCGTCTTTTGATAATATCCTTTTGAGTTAAGAGTGTGAATTGTAAGTAAAAATAAATATATAAAATGACTACGATGTTTATCAGTATTGTTTTAAACCTATTCCTGATATAGACTTTAACTCATGAAGTTGCAAGAAACAGCTACTCTGGAATAACCACATTATAAAATATTCATTAAACTATTATCCAAGTTCCTACAATATAATTATTTCAACTATATCAAATATTTATTTTTATCGTTGATTATATTAATAAATAGAACGACACGTGCTGGATATTATGTAGAAGTTGCTCAATATGGGAGCTGATATTGGTAAATCCCTTTACAAAAACAATATTACCCGATAGAGCATACATAATGCCTCCGTAAATCATGAAAATGATCTCGGGACAAATTAACCGTCCAATATGGAGCTGGCGATAACAAAAATGTCTTTCCGTTATACATCATATTAGGAAAGGGTAACAACTTGGTTTTCATATATTTATTCTAAGGTATATGCTATATATAGTTAACACAATTAGTGTGATAATAATAAATAAATATATCAGATTTAGAAAACCTCCAAACGAAGAAAATGAGATTTGAGATTGGATAACATAACGAATATCAAAACTGTGTACAGTAAACATTCTTTTTCTTCTGTTTTATCAGTAATCCCAATTGTTTGGTAAATATATTAATTTAATAAGTAAATTAATTTAAAGTGTTGCTTATCTTAAATAAAAAAAGTTGTCTTATACTTCTCAAATCCTCATTTCAAAATTACTCAGACAGTACAAAATAAAAAACTTGATGGTTGAGAAGAAAGTAAGTACTACTTTTAAGATTAGTTTTTCGATTTTTATTCTTCCGCCGGTTGAAGGCTTTCACCAAGGAAGAGAACCTTTTAATGTTTTTATTTTTCTTTAAAGTACTTTCAGATTTAAAAAAATGCGTTTAAATAAAAATGGCATGGAGCTATTTTAAATTTTATTAAAATAAAATGTAAATAATAAAATTGACGAAATAATTATTCAAAATAGTTATGTTGTCTCTACTTTGTATGGAACACAACTAAATTGTATTCTCCAAATGTTGTAAATGCAAAAGGTTTTGTCTGGTTTTTTTATGACGAAGAAGTGTTCTTTATATCGTAGCTTTGAAATATTATAAAATGAATAAATATATTATAGGTATAATATAAAAATATTTGTTTTTACTATCATATATAATATGTATTCAATTTCGGTATAAACGTAATAAAAAAAAAGGCAAATATAAGTAGCTACAATTAACATTCAGGTAATATTGAAAAAATCTTAAAAATATCATATTCTTATTTGCTTATAATATCAATATTTCCGACAAAAATTGATAATAATGTTATTTATTAATATCTAATATCCAGGTCACGCTAATTGTTAACGACTAATCATAATTACTATATTAATATGTGAACTAATGTACATAATATATTATTTTACGAGAAATACCCGAAGGCGTATAAAGTTTGGCAAATGTAAGGTTTATATGGAGTTACATAACAGGATAAAAATATAAAAAAACTTTAAAACTTTGCATTACGTTTGAATTTTAGCAACGTGGCTATACTATTTTGTTCAAACTGATAAGAAATGGAATTCTGTATTCAAAATTATCAAACGTTTTTATTAATTGTATGAGTTTAATTAATTTTCGTTTACACTTAAAAAATAAAAGCCATATTTATACCACGAAACATATTTACATCCCTTGTAATTTAAAAAAATCTGTTATAAATAGGCGGAACCCACCTTTATCATTATTATTAGTATTAGATAACGAAGTCTCTTTATGTTTGTCAAATCTAAAGATAATACATTTGAATAGTGCCACTGGTTTATTTAATACATTTATATTTTCACATGTAAAATGTCCATCGTCTTATGTATTTGTATTTCTTTAATAGGCTCGACGATAGCCGGGAAACATGACATATATTCTGGGTATGTAACAATACAGGTTTAATTCTATACTCTATTACTGTACTATTATGTTAATAGCAAATTTTTTAATTCCAAATTTGAAAAAAAATTTGAAAAAATAATTAGAAACATTTGATATTCAGATATACTGTCCATGGAGTCGAGCTACAGGATTCATATCATCAAAAAATTCTTGCGAATCTAGAATTTGAATTAAACGTTGATATTTGGCAACATGGCGTCCCACAACTTCGGGATGCTATTGTTATGGTTTCACCGGAAAATAAACTTACGTTTCTAGACATATTAGATAAAAATGGCATGAGACATTATTTGAGGCTCGCTGATGTTGCAAGGTATGTATTTAATATTATAATATGAACATGCGAGTATCATTAGATGTAATTCCCAAATATACTTAACCATTCTAAATAAATATTTTCATACCAACTTATTCGATTTTAAAGGAATCTAGAAGAAAGTGATGAAGACATATCACGTTGGAAAAGAAGTAAAGGAAATCAGTCGTCAATATTTGAGAAATATCCAAGATACAGTGAAGTATTATTAGATTTCTAAGTTTTGAACGTAAAATAAAATAATATTTATATAATCGCAATATTAAATAATTTTAATATGGTTGAAAATTTTAAAACAATTATAGATTGACGCATATATGGAGAAGGTTACCCGAGAAAACCCAACCTTAGTAAAAATAGTAAATGCGGGGCCTAGTTTTGAAGGAAGACCTGTAAAATACTTAAAAGTACGTACTTAAAGAATAATACGGCAATTGTTTTAGAAACAGTACATATTTTGCGGTTTTTTATTATTTATAAGTTAAAAAATACATGATTTCAGATATCCACAACAAACTTTACGGATACAAGCAAGCCTATATACTTTTTAGAGGCAACGTTGCACGCTAGGGAGTGGGTTACGACACAACTTGCTTTGTATTCTATTCATCGTTTAGTTGAAAATTTGAGATCGGAAGATAGAGATTTATTGGAAAATACTGACTGGATTATATTGCCCGTTGTGAATCCAGATGGATATGAGTTTTCTCATACAACCGTGAGTTTATATTAAACAATATCAATATTACAAATAAATTTGAACTCATATCACTGAATTGTTTAATCTTAACAGCGGTGAATAACTGCGATTAATATTTAGATAACCAATTTGTGTTAAGTACTCAAATAAAATTTTATCTAGTTTTATCTTTTTGTATTTATTATTGAAGTATAAATAGGAAAAAATAATTATGAATTACAATATTATACTGAATTCGACATATGAAAATAGTTATAATAATTTAATAAGCATTTGACTCAAACAATATTTTACAATGTAACCACTTAATTATATTTCAGAATCGTATGTGGCGAAAGACTCGTTCGTTTAATGCAACGAACAGCGCTACGTGCTATGGCGCTGATCCTAACAGAAACTTCGACATTGAATTCAATACTATTAGCGTATCCTCAAACCCTTGCTCTGACAATTACCCTGGTCATAAAGCTTTCTCTGAAGTAGAAACTAGTTACGTTAGAGATATTTTACTGGAATATACCAGTCGCATCCAAGTATTTATGGACGTCCACAGTTTTGGAAATTATATAGTTTATGGCTTTGATAATGGAACGTTTCCACAGAATGTCTTACATATTTATCACGTAGGTGCATTAATGGGTGCTGCTATTGATTCTCTTAAGATACCGAAAGCACCCTACTACATTGTTGGTAACTCGAAATTGGTATTCTATGCTGTGTCTGGAAGTGGTCAGGATTATGCTCAGGTATTTTATTTGTTGGTGGTTTTATAAATGTGATTTGAATATGTAAGAGGAAATTTTCAACAACATAACAGATTCATATTGATGATATTAGTGTCATCGAGTGATGACATCATCAAGGAGAAATATTATTTATGCACATAAGCACTTCTAAAATATTAATTTTTTCGATATTGAGATACAGATTATACAAATTTTATGCCACTTTATACGAAAAATTTTCTAGATCTAAACCTACAATATAGTATATTTTTTCTCTTCAGCAACCAAACATTAATAACGTCTTTTCTTGCAGGCTGCAGGTGTAGGGTTTTCCTATACTTTGGAGATGCCAGGTTATGAATACGGCTTCCAAGTTCCTTCATCATACATCACTCAACTTAACATGGAGACTTGGGAAGGAATTGCAGCATCAGCTCGAGTAGCTCAAAAATACTACAGAGCGAGAAATTAAATTATAATTTATTAATTATGTTTTATTTGAGGAGACATAAAGTCTGAATAATTCTGTTGAGAATTAAAAACTGATGAATTTGATAAACAATTATATGATTACTTACAAAACACTTTATTTTCAGTCAATGGTGAATAGACGCGGCTTCGTCTGTCAACTAGCGATTTTATTAATACCCGTTTCTAACGTCCTAACTACATTACTAACCTTTCGCTATTTTTAGTCGATTGATAGACTATTTGGTCATCATTCTTATTTTAAATAAAAGTCTAAAAATGTATCTTATACCTACTCCTTACACAATCAATGATAAGTACCCATAACAATGTTCATCCCGAATTCTGATATAAAAATAAACGAGTCTTTCCCTTGGGGTGCATCTTGCTGTTTTGTCATTTGTTGGTAAATCTTTACACATGGAAAGGTAAGAAATCTAGATAGTATCAATATTATAACTATAATTGTGGTATGGATTATACCAATATATCCAGATTCTTCTTAAATATTTCGCTTTTTAACAGTTTTGTTGAAGTACATTACTTATCGTATCATTCGTTTTTTATTGGTAGTTACTCAGAGTCGGCATTTTTTAAATTATTTATTTTGGTATGATAAAAACGATATAACTTTTTTATATATTTAATTAGGTTTCATAATAAATATACATATTAGGTTTTATAATGATTTGTAATTTATTATTAAAGCCAATCTCATACCTGACTATCTAACATGAAATCATGATAATATAAAAAAAAAAAACATTAAATTAGCCCCATTTTTAACCACGTCCTAAAATGGCATTGAAAACAACTCACTATGTTATATGTGAAATTATTGAAATTGCTGTTAATATGATGTGGAAATATTATTAATGATAAATTACTAAGGACTCTAGAATTGTTACAGTTATCAAATATGCCAATAGGTGGGGCGGATATCAAATCTATACTTTGCATTCTCTGCACAGAGGTCACTATTGTCAAATTTGTAGTAAATAATAATTATTACATTGTGTATATAATCGAATATTAATAAATGTTTGACAAGGTGGATGCCTAATAAATGATGAGCCAACTTGGCAGCATTATATATTTCTTATATGTGTAGTTATAATATTGTTAAATTTATTCAGTTTTGCTTTTCATTATAGGGTCGATAGAGCTGTTTCTTTTGTTTAAATTCTTCCCGTAACACTAAATATGATATAAAAAAGAAGCGTAAAATCTAAACTTCACAGTAAAGCAATTTTGTTTAATTGGAATGAAAATAAATTAATAAATGAAAACCTTCCCCCAAGGGAAAATATACAACATGTTTTTTTTTGTTATTGCTTTTAATAATAATATTGTGCATAGGTTGCATTAATAAGGAGGGTAAAATGTAATAAAGTAATTCAATACATGAGCATTCATCGTTTTCTATTCATCGAAATAGTGAATGTGCTTGAGTTTGAAAAGAAAAACAAATTTATTACAATTCTTTTATGGATTTTATACGTAGAGTGGAATTCATTTTCAACCTTAATAAGTTAAAAGGTAAATAAGGATAGGTAATACTATCTATGACAGTAATGGTTTTGAATAACATATAAGGAAATTGATATTGATAACAGTGAGCAATAAATTTTATTTCTTGATAGTGATCGAAACACTTATAATTATCGAATTTTGATAAACGTAAATTATAAAAGATAAATCAACTTCATTCGTCTGGCCCTTTGCAAAATGAATGGTTTTTTATTATTTGTGTTTGCTACTTTTTTGTCCTTGACGACAGCTGGAAAACATGATATTTATTCTGGGTATGTTTTTTTACACGTTTCTTATATATGTGAAAAGGTTGGATTTATTTTTCGCTAAAGGAACTAAATTGTTAAATTTATATTTTAATTGCTTTGTACAAATAAAATGTATTTTATATACTATATTGAAAAAATAATATATTAAGATATTATTTTCAAAGTTCCTTGTGTGAAAAAGGTGTTTAGGAGTAAAGGTAATAAATAATACAATGGGATAATATTTTTTAGCTACACCGTTCATAGCGTAAAGCTTAGGAATGAGTTAGATCAAAAAATCCTTTACGACCAGCAAATAACACTAGATATGGATGTGTGGGAGTATGGCGTTCCCGAAGTGAGAGATGCTCTTGTGATGATCTCTCCCCAAAATATATTGAAATTTCTAGACATTTTGGACCAGAATGGTATGAGCCATTTCCTTCATATTTCTGATGTGGTGGAGTAAGTATATTATTATGTAATAATGCTTATCGTTCTTAAAAAGATGATTATATTTCTTTGACATGACTTGACATTTTGGCCCAAAATATAAATAAGTTTTTACCTTATTTGTGTAGTGTCGTAAAAAAATGCGTACACAGCACATTTGAAATTCGACGACTACTTATCATGCTTAGGCTACGTTTATTTTTAGCATCAGGACCCCTATAAATAAGCCCTCGTTACTCTCGGGATCCATACTGCCTATGTCATAGCCAATGTACCAGTTTATGGCCTATCCGATGCAGATTACCTCGTGCTTTTGGGAAATATTATTTTTGAATTTTATAATTATAATAAATGTGTAAAAATATCTTGTAGTAAAGTTATTCTTTAAGAGTTAAAAAATAAGGAACTACGTTCCAATATATATAGATCAATGTATAGTTTGTATATCTTTTCTTTATTTAAATGAGAAATAAGAAATCCTTGGCAAAATTATTATTCTAATCAAATACCGTATAACATCATTAAATTATTAAGTCTGATATTAGGTACATTTCTTTAGCTTGTAACTGAAATTGTGTTATTTATTATAATAATGAAAGATTAAGATAGATATAATATTATTTATTTTAGGGCTTTGAAAGATAGTGACGCGGAGCTGTCTGCTTGGAAAATGAGGCGATCCAATAGAATTTTTCAAGACTATCCAACATACGCTCAGGTTATATTCATAAATTATTTTAATTTATATTTTGTTAGATTTAATACAACACCACCAATTAACCTTTCAAAAATTATGTGGGGTCAACGCAATCTGTCAATTTTCTTTTAAAGGGTGTTGCAGAATGGTATCCAGTTTAATTTTGCCAGTTAACTGATCAGATGGTTATGTGGCAGTTCTATCAAGATATTTCTATTATAGACATCATTATTATTCATAATTTAAAAATTGTTTTTAATACTAATTAAAATATACCTACATATATCTAATATAAAGATATTTCACATTATTATTGATCACAATTAATAACAGTTTTTTCAATATCAGTTCATTTCTCTTCTATTCACAATCTATCCTGCAATAACTCTAGGAAATATGAATATATTTAATCTTGAATCCTTATATTTTATTTATTTGTAAATTTTAAGCCGCTGAAGTGAAATTGCACTCTTTATTGATAGGTAGATGCATATCTGGAAAGGATTGCCAAGGAAAATCCAGGAATTGTAACTCTAGTGAATGCTGGAAAAAGTTTCGAGGGTCGAGCTGTTAAATATTTAAAGGTACTTGTTAATAAATAAATAAATCCTCTCTTAAATTTTTTAAGGTCGATTAGAGTTAAATTTAAAAAATAATAATGGAACTAAATTTTCCCGTATTTAAATTTTGCGATGATAATAATATTGCAGTACCATAATCTAATGAAATATAATTTACCCCCAGATATCGACTTCTAAATTCGCCGATAAAAGCAAACCCATATACTACTTAGATGCGACAATGCATGCTCGGGAATGGATTACATTACCCCCAGCCCTGTACACAATACATCGTCTGGTAGAAGATTTACAAAATGGTGATAAGGATTTATTGGATGAGATAGATTGGATTATTATGCCCATAGTTAACCCAGATGGGTATGAATTTAGTCGTACTAAAGTAAGTTGATGTAAATACATGTTTCACTAGCCCAACCCATTAAGATATTGATAACATACTTAATTGTTTTATTAAGGAACGTCTCTGGCGGCGAACACGTTCCTACAACGCCACTAGAAGCACAGAATGTTATGGAGTTGATGCGAATCGGAACTTTGACGTAAATTTCTCTGGCTCCGGCTCTAGCACGTTCCCTTGCGCGGGAACCTTCCGTGGACATGAACCGTTTTCCGAACCAGAAACAAGATATGTTAGAGATGTTCTTCTAGAACATATCAACCGCATTCAAGTATATCTGAATATACACAGTCACGGAAACCTTATTCTCTATGGTTTTGGAGACAGGTCTTTACCCTCTAATTCAGTACATTTACATTTGGTGGCATCCATTATGGGAGCAGCTATTGATAGTAAAAAGTTACCCGAAGCACCGTTTTATGTGGTTGGAAATAGTGCTCGTGTACTTTACGTGAGTTCCGGAAGCGCTCAGGATTATGGACAGGTAATTATTTAAAACAGAAGTAAAATAATAAATAAATGATAATTTCTTTACTTTTTGAAATAATAATGAATTTAGACATTTTATTTTTTTTTTTTAATAATTTTTAGGCGGTTGGAGTACCCTTTTCATATACCCTGGAGTTACCTGGACTGGGTCACGGATTTCTGATTCCACCTTCGTTCATTAACCAAATAAACATGGAGACCTGGAAAGGTATTTCAGAATCAGCTCGCGTCGCCAAAAAGTACTATAAGCTACGGAATCAGAACTGATCAACTTTACAGCATCAATTACAAAATGTACTTACATAAATACTTAAAAAAAACGATAGAAAAATGTGATTAATGCAACAACTACAGTTAATAAATAACAAAGTTAGAATAGTTTAAATGTTTATTAAAAAGTACTATTAAAAAGTACTATAAGCTACGGAAATTAGCTTATTAAAAATAGTTTATTAAAAAGTACTATAAGCTACGGAATCAGAACTGATCAACTTTACAGCATCAATTACAAAATGTACTTACATAAATACTTAAAAAAAACGATAGAAAAATGTGATTAATGCAACAACTACAGTTAATAAATAACAAAGTTAGAATAGTTTAAATGTTTATTTGCCTGACGCCTTCAAACATAAGCCTTTTAGCTTTGAAACATCAAAGGGTTGTAAAAGAAATGCAAAAGTATTATTATTGGTCTGATTTTTGTTTTACAAAACTTTCACTATCAAAATATTTCAATATAAGAACGAGAACATTATTTAAAGATCTATTCATGAAAAAATAATAACTAGTAAACTAATGTAAATAATAACAAACGCCTAAACAAATAGGTTTTATGTTTGTTAAGTCATAATTGCTATTCAAAATCTTCAGAAATTGGTTTTGTTATAAGTATTGAATCGCCTGCGCTTGCGGATTGAGTGTTGCGCGGCTGCGACGTTGTCATTTCGTACATCGTTGTCAAACAGGTGTATTATCGGATACCTCTATTCTTTCATATGGTCTGACAACATAGTAAGACGTTGCCGTTTTGTGCGTTCAGTGTCAGAGGGCATTCCTACAATATCTGAGTTATCGCAGTGTGGTATTATTTTCCAGTTAATTTGTGGAAGAATTGTGTCACTGTGTCGTGTGTGTTATGATATTTTGAAAGCAGAAGTTTTAATCATTTACATTTCACAATTTTAGATATTCTGATACAAACTTATTTGTATTTCAACTCGTGTTGTTATTTGTGTTTTTTGATAAAGTCACTATGATTTTGTCATACGAAGTATTCGCTACTTTTGGAATATCAGCGGTAAGTAATTTCTAATATATTAAATTTATTTATTAGCTCATATTAAAACACGATAAACTATTTTTATAACTAGTTATATGGGAATATCTCAACATATATACACACACGAATTGGAGATGAAAATTCGATAATCTAATAAACCTATGTTTATGACTCACGAGATGATTGTATACTTAAAATAAAAATAATTTAACGTATCTATTAAAAAAATATAAATATCATTACTGTTATTGTTATAGAAATTACAAAGTGATCAAGTGATTGACATTCATTATTAAATTATTAAATTATATATTTATATGTTATATGTTTTAACCTCAATGCAGTTTTTAAGTTAGATCTGTTTAAGTTACATTAGAGTACTTAAACTTGTTAAAAATCTACGGCATACCCCAGCCGGGCGAGCAAAGAATAATGAGAGAGGATGTAAGAAAGATAAAGTATGAAGCATGTCAGTGCGAGAGGAAAACATCGAGAACAGGTATGAAAAAGAGACCTTGCTTTAGCCGGTGGTGTAAAAAAAAAGAAAAAAAAAACATGTAACAAGCTACAATAATAACTAATTTAAAAAAAATAAGTAAGTTTATTAACATTCTATAATTAAAACTATTAAACATTACAGTTGCTTTCATTCTTCGTATCAGCGAGTATACTTCTTGCAGTGGCGTCCAAGCGTGGTCTCTTACGACCGCCGCGAAAAGAGGCGCTAATTAAGAAAGTACACGAAAGGCCTACACCCAGCGCACCCGAATTAGCTCTTCTCACTCATTCTAACTAGACTGTATACAAAATTAGTTTATATGTATTTTTATATCCAAAGTGTTTACAAATAATTATATAAAATATATATAAGACGAATTTAGAAATGTTAAAGGTGCTTTATATAATTTTCTTTGGTACATAAATACCATTTCATTCAATATTTTTTATTTTCTCTATAAGATTAATAAGATAAATCTCGATAATAAAAATAAAAAGGTAATTTAACAAAAAAAAATGTTCTATTAGTGGTTAACAATCTTTTTATACCTAAATTAATTAATTTTGTAATTAGTACCAATTACTGTATGTATAAAAACCTGTTTTTTAACAATATATTTGTACAGAATTAAAGTTATATATAGATAGCAAATGCTAATTTGAGTTATTGATAATAGGATAAATTAATAATGGATCCTGATCAAATTGTATGTCTGTTCTTATGTAATCAAATTACTGCTTAAACGTTTATAAGACGTTTTATGATCCTTTTAGATATAACAGAGGTATATTTTATTTAAAAAATTTAAAAAATTTATTTAAAAAATGGTCTCGATGTCTAAGTCTTTAAATCATCATCATCAAAACATCAACATCAAACATAACTCAAGAGCTTCCTATTAACTAAATTTATTTAACAATCAACGATAAAATTCTTAAAAAAATTAAAATACTTATAAAGATCTGTCACCGATATTTATAATTTACGTTATATGTTCATAGAATGTATTATTTTAGAAAATTTAAATAAATCTGGACAAATAAAACTTCGTTATGCAATTCAAAATAAATGGAATTTAAAGTTTTCATTATGGTTTTTATTATACCTATTTAGTGTAACCGTAACCTATGTTTTTGTTGAATCCGACTTACACTTTTCTTCAATATGTAAACTTTTCCTTCAATATGTAAATAAACCATTGGAAGTAGATTTAATGAGGAACTATTTTTAGAAATATAGTAATTTTAATGAATTATTATAGTATTCATCAATATGTTTAAGCTTCTTGGTTTGGCCGTCTACATAGTTCAAAAAATACCTATTCAGAATATTGTTGAAATTACTTTAGAAGATACTAAATATTTAAATTTTGACTTTAGTTTTTTTAAGTTAACTTTAGTTAGTCAACTAAAAAAAGTTTGGTGATTAGTCATTCTTCTTAACCACCTCATTATGAATATTTTTACTATCAAGCATATTATAAGAATTTGAATTTACTTCAAATTTGTTGCAAACACTATTAATTTTCCAATAATGGCTTAAAATATCAGAGGATATAAAATCCCAAGTATTAAAACGACGTCGAGTGTGTATATTGTTTTTACTCAATATTCAAAGTCGATTTTGTTGTCTCTAAAAGACTGCAGCTTAGCACGAAGAAATAGCAGCTTAAGAAAATATCTATAAAATGTTTAACAATGTTAAGATATTTTGAAGTTTAAATAAATTTAGAATAGGAAATTTATCTATTCGGGTCAAGTACGCCAAGCTTGTTGATTATTTCCATATAAAATGATAGATTCATCGATCCATTCCCTTTCGAAGCGGCTTTTAGTAGAAAGAGTTCATAGTGAAGATTATCTCCATCTCCGTAACGACAGACTTGCGGATCATTAACCTAACTCCTCCCTGGGATCCTTGGTCATCGTCCGAGTAATTCAGTAGGTTACCGACTTTGAGGGTTATTGTGTCTACCACTACTTTTTGGACTTTTAAATATATAACAATCCTAACTCTAAATCTATTCGAATCCTATAATATCCCAGTGTAAGTTTGTCTTCTCCAGTTCGTACTTCCACAAATTACGAATATTGTGTGTAACACACAATATTCGTTTAGTGTTTAGTGATAATAACTGGTGACTATTGTCCTTTTCATAATGAGCGGATTTTATCAGACTCGTCATCCTTGGTATGCAGATAGGTGCGTTCATTGACGCTGATTCCTGTCACTGGCATTTCACTTTTGACAGCTACGCACTCCTAAAGACTATATCGCCATCAGTTGATGAACAATGATATACTATTATCCGTTAGTCAGTTACAACGTTTTCCATGAGATAATAACGAGGGACACCACATAAACATCTCACACAACTTATTGTCAATAATTTTATATAGGTACGTGTATATTTCTTCAATGCATTTCCAATGATTTAATTTTGATTCACTCGAAAAGCCCCATTTAGTTCCAATACTACTAACCAACAATATTTAATATTTCCACTTCAAAAACCTTCGTAAGCGACGGTTGCTGATTTGATTCTCGATCGTTTTCCTCCGCTCATTGATTTGATTACAGCTCTAAGTTAAGGAAATGGTACTTTGATTTTGCTGGTATTTTTTTATTTCACTAGGAATAGATTTATATTCTCGCAATATTGGTCTGGGAATGATTTATACTAATAAAGCGCAACTGTTGATGAACGTTTTAGACTACACAATGTCATACTAATCACCCTTGAAATGCAATATGACAGTGTATTTAAAATATATAGTAAATATGCGATTCTTTATACTATTGGATACTATAATATAGTTGATCAGTATAACGGTTTTTAGAAGGTAATATAAGTTAAGACGAAAAAAGACGAAAAAATAGATAAAGATGTAGTTTTCGAAGATTGATGACAAAAACATTACATAATAAATCGTGTACATACAACCTTTGTCTTTTTTATATACAATCTAGGGCAATGCTTGACTACATTCCACTTGATGGTAAGTGGAATTTAGTGTTAGGTGATAAGGCGCATTACTATAGCAACCTATTCACTGTTCTCTTGAATGTGTCCACATTGTATTGTAATACTTGTATTTTTTTGTTTCAAATAAACTATAAACTATTATTGTATCTGACTAAGTATGATATCTAACCATTTTTTTTTAATAGTTTGTGGTACGGTTTTCTAGGACATAAAACAATCACTTTCTCTCTGTTATCAAACGGTGTAGATGAAAACAAAACAACATGTCATTAAAATATAATTAATTAAAATCGATATAGTGATCGCTTTACGTACAGAAATATTACTTTAGTAATTACTGATACAACAATATCAGACAGTTACAATAACAATGTCAGGCAGTAAAATAGAAGACGCCGTATGTTTTCTAAAATTATTGTAACACTCTTTGTACAAAATTCTGCCAAATACAGATTACTATTATTGATAAATTATTTGTTCAACAAATAACGAAAACATTATCATACAATTAATATTATTGTACAAGCATTAGCTTGATAATTATCGTTAATTTTATTACTCAATGGACCTAACCGGCTTATTTGTTAATGAAGTTTTGTTTACCCATGGTATTACAAAAATATTGTTTACATATAATGCTTAGCGGTTTAATTATGAAATATTTTTTTATTAATCGTAGTAACTAAAATAACATACAAATAAACACCAATTTTCCTGGCTTGGGACATTATCACAGTTTACCAATATTTCCTAGTACCTACTTTAGATATTTGTGTCTATTAAAGCTATAATTGTTAAATATTTTATTAACGTTTATAAGTTGATAATAAATTTAAAATCAATAGAGTTACTACTAATAATTAAAATGTAATAAAATATATACGTGTCAATTGTGTATTAGTTTAATTTAAACGTTTATTTTTATCACTTTAGAAACCAATTTGCAATTCAAAGTGTACATTGTCTTATAGTCTGAAATGGAATGATAAACGAAATTTAAACAATGGAGTTCCTTTTTTAAATAACCCTTTCAATAACTTGTAATAAAAAAGAAGTCGAAAATGTGTTTATTATAATAACAATGTCACAGTGACACGCAACCTTTGGTAATCATTTCTTACGCCACTTTGTATCTTTATTCATTCATTTAATATTTTAACATTTGGAAAAGCTACATAATATATATCTGTAAAAGATATGAAAGTATAATAATAAGAAATGTTATATTTTAATTAATTCAGTTGTGCTCCTTGTTACGAACGTTTTGTGTTGTTGAGTTTTGTTTTTTTGTACGTATTATTTGGTTTTTCATAAGTTAAGTTTATATTATGTTGTTAATCTTTTATTAGGTACCTTATTAGCTGTTACCAGGCCCTTCCAAAAAAAAAAGATATCATTTTTACCATAAAAGAAAAGAGTATGTATTGCAATGAAAGTTTATGGTCATCGATACATATAAGCACACTTATAAATATTAAAAATTAACCAATTTAAAAAATGTTTACTATCACTGAAGAAATAATATAATGTAATTAAACTGACAATGACAGTTCTTTGTTTATATTTTCTATCTATATTTCCATTTTTAACTATAGATACTTGAGGAATTAAATAAAAAATACAAGCAGTACCTAATTGAAATAACATAGTATTATCGCTTTAACTCTTTTTCCAATTTAATATTAAATTCATGCTTCAATGTAATGGTCGCTCTACTAAGATTAAAATGTTTATCCAAATAATTGAAGATTTAAATGTTTATGAAAGTAATTTTTTCATTACTTTAAATTTCCATTAATAAAATGTTAATAATGCAGATATGTAAATGGTTAATGTATTTTGTAAATGTTTTATATATATTGTTTGATCTTTTGACATTTATAGTTAAGTGTTAATAAACTTTAAATATAAAAGAATGAAAAATAACCCGATACAGGCAGGGAATTGAACTCGCGAACTCTGGTATTAGCCACATCTCTCTATCAATTTACCTACCCGCTTCTATAATCTTAGCACTTGAATGCGATCATTTTTATTGGAACGTATGGTTTCTATGTATATTGTTAGAAAACATGCAGTTTTTTATTATGTCAAACCAATACCATAATAAAAGTCAGTTGTCATTACATGACAGTAGTACTGTCTTCGGTCGTCAATAAATACACACTGTACCGACATATGACCAATCATTAATACTTTTTTCTTTTAATAGTTCAAAATAATTTAATTATTCATTATATTTTAGCTTTGATTATATGTAATGAATACAACTGCTATAAATTCATTCTTATTTTGATTCTCAACAATAAAAATTAAGTTTATAAAAAATTTTATTCATCACGTAAAAACGTTAATTTTTACATTTATTTTCCAATTATTATATACATTATTTTATACATTCAAGAAAAAGTATACAATACATACTAATAAATCAATCCAACAAAATATTAATATTTGTCTCTCATATTCGGTTTCATATTCTATCCTTTTTGCCTTGAGAGTGATTGATCTACAGTATTAGGCCATCCCTTGAGAATTGTATAAGTGACTCTCGGAGTAAAAGGACCTCTGACCTTAACCGTTACTTAGAATTATAACCATTATCTTTTATAAAAAAAAGTAACAAGGAAAAATTTGTAAATAATTTTTTTCAGTGTTGTCGTGTTCAGGATACGATAAAGAACTCAATACAGTTTTGTTTGTTTATCTGTTCACGCATCACGTGAAAACCTATTGAAGATCGAAGGAATTAAGTACAGTTATTGCCGAAACATTTATAATATTTATTATTATGTGTACTTTGTATAACTACCGTTATATAACTTCTGCTAATTGAGCTGCCGTGATGCAATTAGCTTCGATAATTTTTGTATTTAATTGTCTTTACCAGGAAGAAAGCGATATCTTATAATCTTCTTTTATAATCATAACCTTCCAATTAATATTCCAATAAAACTAAACCAGAATTTCCAGCTTTACAACTTATGACAAGGAGACTAAGTTCAGACCAGAAGCATAAAAACAACGCAAGAAAATCTATTCTGCGATATTTATGTCAACAGCTGAGTAAGTGCCATGTTTTATACTATGCAAATTTTATTGGGCGTTTGTATTGATAAGACAAAAATAAATTAATATCCTAAGAATATTAGTCAGAATGGATTTACAAAAATATAATATTTTTTTCTTTAACCAATATATTCTGGTCTGTTTTTATAATATGTAAAAGTAATTGTCGCATCATTGCCGCATGCTTCTGATGCCACATAACTTGGCTGTTCGTAATTGCCCGGAGAAGGTTAAAATGAAAGAAGGTTGGGCTAGTCTACCGGAAAGTAGCTCATCTTATTTTAGTTATTTCTGTAACATATTAATTTTAATAAAATGTTACTTTCAAAGCTGTGAACAATCACATTTAATAAACTTTTATTTTGTATTAACCCGGCGTGAATGAGGTGAGTAATTGTTACACCAACTATGAGGTGGGTATGAGATACCCAAAACTTTAATCTTATTTTTTTTTATACAAACTTTTGGTTTTCATTACACATAATAAAACAATCAAAACGCAATTTTAAACAAACAAGATTACAAAAAAGAAAAGAGGTTTAAGTACAATCAGTTTTAATGACTATTAAAATAACTATGTTAATAAATATTCTATGAAAAAAATACAAGTTTCGGTGGTTAATTAACTTTTTGCATAAAAATCTAGCAAAATTATAACTTCTTTGTTAAATCGACATAATAAGACTATTTCCTAACTATTCTAACTCAAAGAAGTACTGAACAATCTTCTGAGATCATGTAACATATCGCTAAAGTTACACCTAAAAATCAACACAATGTCCGCACACAAAATTCGCGTGTTCCATACATATTGGCTTTATACATTTAGAATAGCAATGTTTAATCTTTTTATTTCTTTTTTGAGGACAGCTATACCATATCTAACATATTTGCTAACCATTTTTTTAGGAACTGCTGGTAAAGTTCTCCACAGGTGATCGGCAATTCTCTTTCGTATTTCCCCTGGCAGACAAACTTAGTTTGAATGTTGCAAAAACTATCTTTTATTAGGTTCAGACTTCAGACCTAAATTACGAATATAATCATGGTGCTTAATGCGTTTTTGGCCCCTTAAGTGATTTTCCCTGTAGATTATGATAGTTTATAGTAGCCATATTGAGTATACCAAATAACTCAGGTGGTTATTTCGCTGCGTATAGCTCCAGTTTGAGAATGTAAAACTTTTTCGCATATTGAGCTTGAAATTTGAGTCCACCTTTGGTCGGTTTCGTTAGGAATTTATACATGAAACGATAGTTACATTTCATCAATAGTAAAGTTCTCGGAAGGCACATAATGGTCTAGGCACTAATATTGTATTATCCATAATATTCCTTATTGCAGCTAAATTGTCAACCTTCTTTCTCTCGTGTCGGGTATTTATTCCAGTGTTTATTTTTTTCATAATACATCTTGAAAAATCTTAAAATAACTCACAAAATACTAAAAATAAAAATAAATTATAAACTTACTGTCACTCAAAATATGTGACACCAACTACGAGGTGGGGTATGTCATACCCTGGCGAAGTTTGCAATCGTATATCTCCATTCGCAATTGGTGAATAACTAAACTCGATGCCGAATCTCACTCAACACACCCTTACCTCAAGCTACTGCAACGGCGGGACTTGCATAGCAACAATAACATTAAACAATTTGCGTTTTAAAACTTCACGGGTATGAGATACCCCACCTCATTCACGCCGGGTTAATCGGCATCAAGTCTTCGAGACTCTTTAATTGTGTATTCATTAATTATAATTTCCCATCATCCCCTGCTCTGACGCAGATTACAGTTCCGCGGGCTGTTTACTTCCTTCCTTTTTGAGTTAATGCGTTCTCTGAAGCAGGATATTTTGATAAACGTTAATTATAATGTTACCGAACATATTCCTAGAAGCAAAGCAATACAAAACATAACCTAAATATTTGTTGAAAACATTTTGTTTTTGTTTTTATTAATGGAACAGGCCATTTTTTTTATTATTAATTTATGTGATGAAAATATTGTCATGCTATTAAACTAAATGTTTGTAAAAAAAATAGTTTTTATGTTTAGCTCATTAGACATAGTATAGCGCAACATAGCATAGCATAGCAAATAAAATAAAATGTTATTTTTAATTAAATGTAATCATTATGAGTGATACGGATATATCGGTAAATATGTAATACTAACATACATTTCGCATCTGATTCAATTGTAATTCTAATTCAATATCTTTACATATAATAAAACAATAACGATTCAAATTTGAACATTATATAATTTTTAATTTAATAATAGTTGCTACGTCACACATAGCCGAAAAGGAAAGTTCTTAGAACGTTTGTCTGTTTATCTTTTTTATTATTTATAATCTTTTTTTTTCTTTTTTTGGTCATATTATTATTATTGTTAGACACATAGAATACTTTTCACTCTGAAAATTTTAATCATTTTCTTGCAAACTACTCGTCGAACCCAAATAACAAATAGCAATATCCGCTTTCTCGATATTATATTTTAAAGATACCTTTTAATACTGATGGAAACTTAGTAAGAACTTTGATGTTGTAGCCTACGTTCCTCTTCAATACATGGGCTCACAAAGGCAAAAAATATTTTTATCCGACTTGTACTTTTAGAGGTTACCGGTATAAAAATGAATCTATCAACTTCGTATAGATATTCTAGTAAATTAGTAAAATAAAGTAATATTATACATCTTAATGGTATTTGTAACCTCAAAGCTAAACATTTCAATTGTTTGTTGTCCGCACTTGTGATTTCTCAATGACTGGTATCTAGCAGTAAATCCATTCTAAATAAAATGCCACTGTCCATGAAAAGTCACTGACAAGTGTTACTTTTGATTCTGTTTAAATTTAAATTTACATGCCAATCTTTACTACGACGCAGTAGTTGTGTAAGATAAATCGTATTTTCAGAAATTAATTTCTGTTGACCGAGAACGTTTAAATAATGCTTGACTTCATGTTTGTGTACTTAGTAGTGCGCACTTATTGGTTTTAGATTTAAAATTGTAACTAAATATAATTTAGCATTAAAATCGTAATTAAATACATTTTCTATCGTATTATCCATAACAGCTAGCGGCTAATCTAATAGTCTAGTCGAGCGACGCCTGCAGGCAACAGACCGAATGGGGCTCATAAGTTGTTATGGATTTATGTATGAAAAATACTGGATGGGACAAAATTTCTGTGTAGGAATTTATTTAAACAAAAAAGTTTTAAAATAATATATTTATAATGCTCCATGACTTGAGTTTAAACTTAAAAATTCATCTTTAAGTAACACTGATAGCGATCTTTATTTTTAATTAGCTGTTGCCCGCGGTGCTATCGATTGGCTTATTCAATATTTGATTATTTATACATAATAGGACACTAGGTACACCTACAGTTCATAACAACATATTAGGAGTCGAAAGGGATGGTTTTCAAACCATTACTGTTTTACTCTGTACTGTTATTACGCTGGATATCTGACTAGTATACTCTGTGTTATATAAAATTGTAATTACCCATTAAGTCACATTCATAACTAATATGTAAGAATAAATTAGAACTCATGTAAAACGTGGTAGCGAAAGGAAGAATAGAATAACCAACCACGTCACTACTAGTTCTATGATGCATTCAGGTTCATAATGCCTTAAATTATTTAAAACTTTACTTAAAACATTCAAAATAATAGTAATTAAATATCTTATCTTGTACTAAGAACGCCAATCGACCAAAACCGTTATTACAGTAAAGTAACACGTGCAGAATTATCAAAAAGTTTGTAATTGCTATTCCTCCCTATCGTCAGCATATTTATTAGTATTGTAAAAAACTTTAGATAGGGAAACGCGAGGTAAAGAGAACTTTAGAAATTTTATTTTTTTAACACAGCTTGAGAGAATGTATGAGCAAACTAATATTCACATTTGGGTTTAAAACCACTGGTCCGATTTTAATGCGGTTTTCAGTGATGGGTTTTGATTTTATTGGTGCATGTTTTTAAATAGGTGATACGATAACAACTCACCAGGGGTCAGTGCAGTAAGCATTTATTTGCACAAATCAATGTTGTCGTATATTTTCTAAATTAGTTCAATTTTATATTTTGTATAATGTTCCTACGCTATGTTCTTTAAATGGTTTAAAAAAGCTCTTTAAATGGTATAATAAAATTAAACAAAATTCCTATAACGTGTTCCTTAATTCAACGCCAAGCGGGCACTAGGGATTGCGCAAAGGTATCCTTAATTAGTGGAAAAAAATGAAAAAAAATCGGTCAGAATTTTAAGTAATTATTACGTTACTATTCCTTATTGTTCATCCGCTAAAGACTTGGGTGTTTACTAAGATCAGATACTGTCGTGGTCTGTTCAGGTTAGTGACATCAGTAGGAAAACTTTTCCTGCATTAAGGTATTTACGTCTGCGGTTTCTATTAGCAGTCCCTACCAAAATTATGTTGGCACATTCTCTTGTTCTATCCATCCTCGATTATGCAGACGCCAGTTTTAGTGATTTAACTGAAGACGAATTAAACGAACTTGAAAGATTTTGCTATATAGCAAAATTATCAAGCGTATTTGCATGAACCATGTGGTTCATATTTAGCTTACGCAAATATGGCCACATTTCCCATTTTCGTCAAAAACTCAAGTGGCTTCCCATCGATGTCGGGATTTAGATATTATACTTTCTCTTTTGTACTGAGTATAATTCCACCCAAAAACACATTCATATCTGAAGGAAAAAATTGTATTCATTGTTATCCAAGACACTGCACGGGCACCAAAAAACTTGTTATAAAATGCCCGTTCAAAATTCCTCGTTTACGTTTTATAAACGTTTTTTCACAATTCATGCTGTTAAGCTATGGAATGCGCTTTATATATACGACTGTCATAATATTTGGAAGTACATATTTAAAAATCCGTTAAAGAATACTACATATCTGAAATTAGCTTGTTGTTTTTTTAATCACTTTTGCTATTTTAACTATTTTTCATGTATTCTTGTATTTTTGTTATATATTATATATAATGATATATATGTATTACTAGTAAGTATTTGTGTGTAGTTATTACTAAGAATGTTTATTTTTATCAGACCAGTATTTCATATTGTTCTTTTTAAAAAAAATCTTAACCCTAAGGTCGTCCGGAAGACACCGCCGTTAGGCGATAAGACCGCATTTTGTACTTTGTAATGTATTTTGTACATGTATTTTTTTTTTGCAATAACGAATATAAATAAATAAATAACAATACGAACATTAAAGTAATAATACGAACCGTGCTAATGCGAACTGCAGTGACTACAGCTGTGCTCTTCCACTTACACAATTAATTCTAAAATTAAATTCAATTAAAATTATGATTTTGAATAATTCAGTTAAATATCGGGCAAAATATGACTAACCCTAATGTTCCCGGAGGTTAAAATCTTATCAATTAAAAATTCATGAATATTAATTGATTTTTCATCTCTTGAATTGGTTTCTTTGGAAAATTTGCCAAATTGAAGACTTAGAATTTCGAACTTTGATTTTGTTCAAAATGTTTTTTTTCAATATTATTTAACTCTTTGTACAAAATCATTTGTTGTTATGTACTTAGTCTGGCCATAAATACTGTTACAATTAAAAATAAATATAATAAAATATTACATTTGAATTTGGAATCTGTCGTTTTTATACGATTGTAGTTCATTGTGTTTTCTCATTTTCGCGCTTATGCATCGTACAATAATTTGCGATATTAAAATGGAGTGGGATGGTAAAGTGAACAGAATCTCTGTGATTGCATTACACAAAGTGGTCAAAGCAGTAAGGGAAAGAATTCGAAGAAATCCTGTCTGATAGCCAAAGATTTTATCTCGGGAAATGAAAATAGCACCTAAAACCATGTCGCGTACTTTAAGAGATGACTAAGGACTTGCAGCCTATTACAGACGCACAGGTTATTTCTTAACTGATAGATTAAAGATAAATAGGGTGGTAAAATCGAAACATCTACTGAAGCGACAGAGTGCAACGTGGGCATTATCCGACTTCTTTGATGGTTTGGTGGGGTGTTAGCTGTGAAGGAGTGACTGAGCCATATTTTTGTGAAGAAGGTATCAAAACATCGGCATAAGTGTATCAAGATGCCATTCTTGAGAGGGTAGTTGAGCTCTTTAATAACACCATGTTCAATAACCAAGTATGTTACTTCTAGCAAGACTAGGCGCTCGGTCATAAAGCTCGGTCCACGCAGTCTTGATTTGAAGCGAACGTCTCGGACTTCATCGGAGCTGAAGACTGGCCGTCGTCTGCTCCCGATCTTAATCCACTGGATTATTATTTATAGTCAGTTTTAGAGAGTACAGCTCGCTCTAAACGCTACGGTAATTTGGAGTCCCTGAAACAATCCATACGATTGGCAGTGAAGAAATTCCCCATGGAAAGAGGGCGTGCTTCTATTGATAACTGGTCTCAACGTTTAAAACTGTATTGCAGCTAACGGACACCAATTCGAACGAGCTTTTTATATGTTTAATCGATTTATGTTTGTGTATTAAACTGACATACTGTAAAAGTAATAAATGTTATTTGCATTTAAAAAAATATTTTTTTCGTTGTTACAATATTTATGGCAAGACTAGTTATATAAAAAAATATGGTAGATGTTATGTTACCGGGCGTATTACCTTTATTTTATCGCTCCTGTGTAAAAGTCAAGTATTAGTCTATTAATCTTCAAACTTGAAGAGGGTATACTTCCCATCCCGCTGCGGATTTCAGATTGCGTATTATTAGAATTTCTTTGGAAACATGTTTCCTTAACCAAATGGATTGAGGTAAGGGAAGCGAATGTAATTATGTAGTATCGGTTGAAGATATGAGGAGTACGTTTTAATACAATAACATTATACCAGGAAACCTGCTATTACTTTGAAAGATGTTTTACTAAATGATTACATAAAAAAATGTAATAGATTTCGGAATATATTTGGTTGAAAATGATTTCCCCGAAATAAAGCACGTGTAAGACATGGACAGTGTTCTTAATATTCTTAAATTTAATATTCAAATACGTGGCTCCTTGTTTGTTTGATTTTTCTTAAAGGTACGTTTTTGGCTAAACTATGTTTTGATTGTTGATTTAAAAATAAAAATCAAATACTAAAGACTTTATCTTTTTTGATATTATTTAAACAACTTTCTTCGAAATTGGTGTTTATCTATTCATATTTTTTTTTACTTGATATAAAAAAAATAAAAGAAATATTGTAAATTATTATATTATATCCCCGACCTTTTGAGGTAAGTTGAGTATTTTTCCTTTTCGTATGTTTCTTAAATTGTTTTACTTATCAAGAATTTAATTATATCCTTAAGGGACGGTGACTGCCATTCATCAATTGGAACATCTGTTCCCTTGTCTTTACAAGCAGCATTTACAATAATGCAATGCTTTTATGATTTTTTACAAGAAACACGTTTTATTTTGTTGGACATCAAAAAAACATACGAATATTAGATGTAAATTTAGAGAGCGTTGATAAATAAAAAAAAAATGACGATGTTGATGTTGAATTAACGCAGCCTTATCATTGAAAATGTAACTATTGTATTGAGTTATAATAATATATAATTACTACAATAAATCTACACTAAAAATACACCTGACATATTAAGAAGCGTATACGACCTCACAGAATGAATTATTCAAGCCCCGGTTTGCTTTACGCGACGCGCTTGAATTTAGTACTTGCCTTGAGTCGCTAGTTTGGAAATTTGTTGTGTATTCTCTCTAGAATAATAAAAAATAACTTTATATGTTACCATCCTACAGCTCCACCTAATGAGAAATAATTAACATAAATAAATCGAACACAAATTCACATGTCTTTTCTATATTTTTTTATTATATTTTATTTATATATAAATGAGAAAACAATCGATAAAACACATAAGCAGCTATATTTTGTTTTGAACTTCTTATTTTTTTTTATAAACAAGTACATATAAACGTATACCTACACATATATAGTTTTTTATGTTTTGTTTGTTTTTATAGTTTTTTTAGGGTAATATATTTTCTCATAGTAAAATAATTATTATCATGGCTTCAGTATAAAGTAGAAAATATATATTCCTCCATATCACTAATATAATGTAGAAGGCGAAGGATTAGATTATATAATATAATAAGCGTCTTGTAACATTATACAATATGATAATGTTAGTGCGGTGATATTTCATTTTTGAACGTGAGACGTTCGAAACAATCAAATTGTCAATCAAGTTGTCAATCAAATGAATGTCGGTGGTAATTTCCATATTGGAATATGTGCTCACTGGTTATACAGAAAAAAAAAGTAAATTGTGTATCTAAATAAAAACGAATTTGGACCGAGTACTACTATAATATTAAAAATCATAAGAAAATATGATATAGAAATTTGTAATTGATGCTTACGATTTAGATCAGAAATAAATGGGATATCTTTGATTTTTTTTTTGAGTATTTAAAAGTCGTCCGTCAATATATTGCATTTCACGCACCATGGCTGTAAAAATATTTGACATTACATTTTAATATTAACATATAGCAAATTAGTTGGCAAAATATTTAACAAATTTACCAAGACTAAAGTAAAAGTTTAAAAATCTATTTTCGGTGCACTCCAAACGTAGCGTACAAACAAACGAAAAAGTAACATCAATTAAGGTATTTTTCTTTAATAAGAAATAGTAGGATCGAGTAGAACAGGTTTCATAACGATCATAACCTAAAATAGTATATTGTAGCGCTACCTTATTGATAAGGGACTTTGGTTAGCATAATAATATTTATAATTTTATTTAATTAGTAATTATATAGTTACAACTAATATATTTTTTTTTAATAATATTTATTTAGTTTCAATATCTGCAAGTACATATTGATATTCGATAAATACACGTTTAATACCATATTACCCAGTCGTAACGTATATTAATCATAATATATAATATACCTATAACATTCATCTGAGTCCGGTTCATTCAGGAAACGTTTTTATCAAAAAAAAACTTGGCAAGTTAAGCTCCATACCTTTTTTATATTCAGACATTAATGGGTTTACAAAATTTCTTTTATGAACGGTAAATAATTTCCATCGAGCATTTTTTTTATTTTCATGGAGACAATTATATTATTATTTTCTAATCGTTCTTCTTTTTCTTTTTTCTTTTTTTATTTGGTGTTATTGAGTTGGTATATATAACAAGTTATATTAGTTTCAAGAAACTACGACCACTGTGTGTGTGCGTGTGTGTGTGTGTGTGCGTGCGTGCGTGCATGCGTGCGTTCGTACGTGTGTTGGTGTTCAATTAGCCAATAAATAAAGCCAATTTGATTCACGTTAAACTAATTCTGTAGGGACTAAACCCGAGTGTTACAGTTGCCAGTTATAACAATTTTAATTACATAATAGTGAACAGGAACAACATTAATTACGTATATATTTTATTTATAAACAATTTTAACATAAACATATTATATATATATGTATGTATATATTTACTGGGAGTACCTACTGATTGAACCCTATTACACACGTATGTCAAACCGTAGTCACTCATATACTTGGAAAAACTAGATATGGTATGTATTTCTTATCTAAAATTTTAACGTTATTTTATTCTTTCGATTACTGCAATTAAGTGAAAATGTGTAACTTGCAATACATATCTTTATTTATTTTTAAGTCATCATAAATAAGATTTCATTAAATAAAAGCTAAAGCGCTACGAATTTAACAGCAATTTTACAACGTAGAAGAAATAACACTGCTTGTTTCATCTGTTTTTAATATCTGAATAAATGTTTACTGCTCAAAATTTGTTATGGAATAAGATTACATTGAGCAGAATATGGAAATAGGTGTTATTATAGACAACTAATGTATGCGGTCCCATCCAGTGATCATAAGTTTATGGGAGCAATCACGCCGGTGGATGCATAACGTTGCCCGGTCTACTGACTGCAGCAGTCGCTTGACTTGAACTGATATGTTGTCTCTGGCTATAGCTAATCATTACATAACAGTTATGGTTAAATAATAATTGTATACTGTACACCTAATACAAAAAATATAAAATATACTTGAATTTGAATTGAAATTAGAATTTTAATATTAGATTACAAATTGTACATCCCTTAATAAATTTGTAGCCGACATTAGTCAGAAGGATTTTTGTTTACTTTGGCGGATAGCCAGACGACATTTCAGGAGTAAAAAAGAAGTAAGGATATATAGGTATGTTATACTAAGCAAGTTGTTGAACTATATAGAATATTAATCGCATTTAGAGTTTAGATATAATTTAGAGCATTTTAGTTGTCGTTTTAATTATACCAATTTACTAGTTATTATACTTTACAAAGTTTTTAGTACCAAAAATTTTATTATAACTTTATGGCAGTTATTTTTCATCTTTTGAAGTTCCTTAAAAGTATCTAACTAAGACAATTAATAATGGATAGATATATACAATGTTCAAAGGCCTTTGTGATTCATCGCTGAACTTGTTGAAGTTTTTGGTTCGGTCTTATTTTCCAAATCAATAACTTTGTAACAACGTTAATTATAATTGTTTTATTATATCTTAGAAATGAAAAACGAAAATATTTAACTTTTATTTTATACCAATGCATTACCAATGATTATGTATTAAGATTGAAAAAATATTTTAAGATATATACATTTTTCTGGTCAGGTTCTTCAGTCCTGCATATCATAGCACAGGTTAGACTCGTACTTGTAGCCTCTGGGATATCGTGTCATTGCTTTGACGTTCTTGATAATCTGTCTACAATATGAGATGGGAAACAACCTTAGGGGGCTTCTTATAAACTTATTCCACAGGTCGATTACAGACATTTATAACTCAACAAATAATACAATCCTTTTTAATCGATGAAAAGGTTTGAAAATTTTGTAATAAACTACTTAGTCGATTAGGATAAACTATAAATAAATTTCAGGCATTAGCAAATTAATTATGTAAACTATCCTGGAATGTAAGCTCCATTTATTTCTATCAAGACCATTACATTATACTTTTCCATTTTAGAATAACAATGTTGCAATTTAGGGTTACAAGTGTAATAAATATTTATATTTTTTTCATTCAACACGTCACTATTTATAAACCTTATAAGTATTTTTTTGTGGAAATAATAAAAAAGTTAATAAAAATAATCATCACTGTAACTTTCTTTATGACGTAACATCGATAATTTATCAAAACGATAGTATATTTGGCAGACAGAGAGAGAGAGAATTTCCAATTACAGGCTTGAGGCAAATAGCCCGCGAAACCGCAATGTACGTAAGTGCTGGTGGGGATAGGAAATGATAATTAATGAATGTACAATCAAAGGCCTTCAAAGTTGAACTTTATTAAAAGGGAGAAGTAGAAAATGATGTTTTTCCAATGGGGTTGCTAATTGGAATAACAGGCTTGTGAAAATAAGGCACTCATTATATTACGATGATTATACATAGTAGGTACCTAATAAGTAACAGATAAATTAAATACAAATTATTTACATTATATTTTCAAGGGATTTGTTAGTTTTGCTTTAAATTAAGCTTTTTACAAATAAATAAGATCGTAAAAAAAGACAATTCACAAGGTTCACACCAACAAACAGTTCACAAGGTTCACTTAAAAAATATATTTTTTGTTGTTCAAGCATAACACGAAGCTTCTTAGCAATCCATGGATTCACCGTGCGGGTGCCGGGCCCATCGGTTAGGATTTTCGAAAGAAACCTAATTGATGTCACCACCGTCCCGATAAAGACGATTACATATAGAATGCTTAATTCACCGAGACGGACAGCGATACGGTAGCTCAGTTGGTAGAGCGACGGGACGGTTTCCCAGTAGTCGCGGGTTCGAATCCCTGCCCGTATCGGTTTATTTTTCATTCTTTATTTATATAAATTTAAATAAGCTTAACATGGCTATACATGTTTAAAGATATTTTCAAACATTAATTTCGGTAGTGGCATCTTTTCAATGTTTATCTATACTGCAAAGTTAGAAACATTGGTTAAGATTTTCGAAAGAAACCTAATAGATGTCACCACCGTCCCGATAAAGACGATTACATATAGAATGCTTAATTCACCGAGACGGACAGCGATACGGTAGCTCAGTTGGTAGAGCGACGGGACGGTTTCCCAGTAGTCGCGGGTTCGAATCCCTGCCCGTATCGGTTTATTTTTCATTCTTTATTTATATAAATTTAAATAAGCTTAACATGGCTATACATGTTTAAAGATATTTTCAAACATTAATTTCGGTAGTGGCATCTTTTCAATGTTTATCTATACTGCAAAGTTAGAAACATTGGTTAAGATTTTCGAAAGAAACCTAATAGATGTCACCACCGTCCCGATAAAGACGATTACATATAGAATGCTTAATTCACCGAGACGGACAGCGATACGGTAGCTCAGTTGGTAGAGCGACGGGACGGTTTCCCAGTAGTCGCGGGTTCGAATCCCTGCCCGTATCGGTTTATTTTTCATTCTTTATTTATACGATGTTGATGTTGAATTAACGTAGCCTTATCCTTGAAAATTTAACTATTATGTTGAGGTAAAATAATATATAATTACTACAATAAATCTACACTAAAAATATACCTGACATATTAAGAAGCGTATACGACCTCACAGAATGAATTATTCAAGCCCCGGTTTGCTTTACGCGACGCGCTTGAATTTAGTACTTGCCTTGAGTCGCTAGTTTGGAAATTTGCTGTGTATTCTCTCTAGAATAATAAAAAATAACTTTATATGTTGCCATCTTCAAGCTCCATCTAATGAGGAATAATTAGCATAAGTAAATCGAACACAAGTTCACATTTGTCTTGTCTATATTTTTTTATTATATTTTATTTATAGATAAATGAGAAAACAATCGATAAAACACATAAACAGCTTTATTTTGTTTTGAACTTCTTATTTTTTTTGATAAATAAGCATCGAAACACATATAAACGTATACAAATATATAGTTTTTTTTATGTTTTACTAGAAGGGTAATGTATTTTCTCATAGTAAAATAATTATTATCATGGCTTCAGTATAAAGTAGAAAATATATATTCCTCCATCTCACTAATATAATGTGGGAGGCGAAGGATTAGATTTTATAATATAATAAGCGTCTTGTAACATTATACAATATGATAATGTTAGTGCGGTGATATTTCATTTTTGAATGTGAGACGTTCGAAATAATCAAATTGTCAATCAAGTTGTCAATAAAATGAATGTCGGTGGTAATTTTCATATTGGAATATGTGCTCACTGGATATACAGAAAAAAAAAGTAAATTGTGTATCTAAATAAAAACGATTTTGGACCGATTACAACTATAATATTAAAAATCATAAGAAAATATGATATAGAAATTTGTAATTGATGCTTACGACTTAGACCAGAAATAAATGGGATATCTTTTGATTTTTCTCCTATCTGAGTATTTAAAAGTCGTCCGTCAATATGTTGCATTTCACGCACCATGGCTGGAAATATATAATCAATTAAGGAACTTTTCTCTAATAAAAAATAGTAGGATCGAGTAGAACAGGTTTCAGAACGATCACAACCTAAAATAGCATATTGTAGCGCTACCTTATTGATTAGGGTTAGCATAATAATATTTATAATTTTATTTAATTAGTAATTATATAGTTACAAACGATACTTTTTTTTTAATAAGATTTATTTAGTTTCAATATCTACAAGTACATATTGATATTCGATAGATACATGTTTAATACCATATTACCCAGTCGGAACATTTCGTATATTAATCATAAGATATACTATACCTATAACATTCATCTGAGTCCGGTTCATTCAGGAAACGTTTTTATCAAAAAAAACTTGGCAAGTTAAGCTCCATACCTTTTTTATATTCAGACATTAATGGGTTTACAAAATTTCTTTTATGAACGGTAAATAATTTCCATCAAGCATTTTTTTTATTTTCATGGAGAAAAATGATATTATTAGTTTCTAATCGTTCTTCTTTTCTTTTTTTCTTTTTTCTTTTTTTATTTCGTGGTATTGAGTTGATATAACAAGTTATATTAGTTTTGAGAAACTACGACCACTGTGTGTGTGTGTGTGTGAGTGCGTGCGTGCGTGCGTGCGTATGTGCGTGTGCGTGGATGTGCGTGTGTGTGCGTGTGTGTGCGTGTGTGCGCTTGTGTGTGCGTGTGTGTGCGTGTGTGTGCGTGTGTGCGCTTGTGTGTGCGTGTGTGTGCGTGTGTGTGCGTGCATGCGGGCGTGCGTGCGTGCGAGTGTGTGTGTTGCAATTAGTCAAAAAATAAAGCCAATTTGATTCACGTTACACTAACTCTGTAGGGACTAAACCCGAGTGTTACAGTTACCAGTTATAACAATTTTAATTACATAATAGTGAACAGGAACAACATTAATTACTTATATACATATATATATATATATATATATATATATATATATATATATATATATATATATATATATATATATATATATATATATTTACTGAGAGTACTGATTGAACCCTATTACACACCGTAGTAGTATTATGTCAAACCGCAGTCACTCATATACTTGGAAAAACTAGATATGGTATGTATTTCTTATCTAAAGATTTTAACGTTATTTTATTATTTCGATTACCTACTGCAATTAAGTGAAAATATGTAACTTGGAATACATATCTCTATTTATTTTTAAGTCAGCATAAATAAGATTTCATTAAATAAAAGCTAAACCGCTACGAATTTAACAGCAATTTTACAACGTAGAAGAGATAACACCGCTTGTTTCATCTGTTTATAATGTCTGAATAGATGTTTACATTTTAAAATTTGTTATTGCATAAGGTTACATTGAGCAGAATATGGAAATATGTGTTATTGTAGACAACTAATGTATGCGGTCCCATCCAGTGATCATAAGTTTATGGGAGCAATCACGCCGGTGGATGCATAACGTTGCCCGGTCTACTGACTGCAGCAGTCGCTTGACTTGAACTGATGTGTTGCCTCTGGGTATAGCTAATCATTACATAACGGTTGTGGTTAAATAATAATTGTATACTGTACACATAATTCAAATTAAAAAATATATAAAATATACTTGAATTTCAATTGAAGGTAGAATTTTAATATTAGATTACAACTTGTACATTCGTTAATAAGTTTGTAGTCGACATTAGTCAAGAAGGATTTTTGTTTATTTTGGCGGATAGCCAGACGACATTTCAGGAGTAAAAAAGAAGTAAGGGTATATAGGTAAGTTATACTAAGCAAATTGTTGGATAATAATTGTATAATATCGTGGTGTTTAGAGCTTAGATATAATTTAGAGCATTTTAGTTATCGTTCTAATTAAACCAATTTACTAGTTATTATACTTTACAAAGTTTTTAGTACCAAAAATTTTATTATAACTTTATGGCAGTTATTTTTCATCTTTTGAAGTTCCTTAAAAGTATCTAACTAAGACAATTAATAATGGATAGATATATACAATGTTCAAAGGCCTTTGTGATTCAGCGCTGAACTTGTTCAAGTTTTTGGTTCGGTCTTATTTTCCAGATCAATAACTTTGTAACAACGTTAATTATAATTTCTAATATTATTTTAGAAAAAAATAACGTATATATTTAACTTCTATTTTATACCAATGATTATGTATTAAGATTGAAAAAATATTTTAAGATATATACATTTTTCTGGTCAGATTCTTCAGTCCTGCATATCATAGGCCATAGCACAGATTAGACTCGTACTTGTAGCCTCTGGGATATCGTGTCATTCTTTTGACGTTCTTGATAATCTGTCTACAATATGAGATGGGAAACAACCTTAGATTGCTTCTTATAAACTGATACCACAGGTCGATTACAGACATTGATAACTCAAAAAATATTACAATCCTTTTTAATCGATGAATAGGTTTTAAACTTTAGTAATAACAGGTCGATTAGGATGAACTATAAATAAATTTCAGGCATTAGCAAATTATTTATGTAAACTATTCTGGGATGTGAGCTCCATTTATTTCTATCAAGACCATTACATTATACTTTTCCATTTTAGAATAACAATGTTGCAATTTAGGGTTACAAGTGTAATAAATATTTATATTTTTTTCATTCAACACGTCACTATTTATAAACCTTATAAATATTTTTTTGTGGAAATATTAAAAAAGTTAATAAAAATAATCATCACTGTAACTTTCTTTATGACGTAACATCGATAATTTATCAAAATGATAGTATATTTGGCAGACACAGAGAGAGAGAATTTCCAATTACAGGCTCGAGGCAAATAGCCCGCGAAACCGCAATGTACGTAAGTGCTGGTGGGGATAGGAAATGATAATTAATGAATGTACAATCAAAGGCCTTCAAAGTTGAACTTTATTAAAAGGGAGAAGTAGAAAATGATGTTTTTCCAATGGGGTTGCTAATTGGAATAACAGGCTTGTGAAAATAAGGCAGTCATTATATTACGATGATTATACATAGTACCTAATAAGTAACAGATAAATTAGATACAAATTATTTACATTATATTTTCAAGGGAGTCGTTAGTTTTGCTCAAAATTAAGCTTTTTACAAATAAATAAGATCGTAAAAAAACCAATTCACAAGTTCCCACCAACAAACAGTTCACAAGGTTTACTTAAAAAATATATTTTTTGTTGTTCAAGCATTATTATAATATAATACACCTGCAGTATTTTAATGTTTAATACCAAATAAATACGCACTATTCAAGAACTTTGAACATCTAACAGATACTATGTTTTTTAAATATTAACCCATCCGAGCTTTTCTTGCATGTAACAAAGAGGAAAAACATTCTTCCAAGAGTATGTGGTACATATAGCTTTCCTATAGGTACATCGAGTAAAACATACGTTGTAAAGGACGTGGCACAAACTAAACGGTTTGCATACTCGACTCCCGCAGGATGAATTATTCATGCACCCGGTTTGCTTAACGTCTCGTGCCGAAATTCTGCACATGTGCCTTGTCGCTAGTTGGTAGTTACTTTTTTTGGTTTAAGTTAGTTGGAGCTTATGGTTCTTTTGATTGAACGAAAAGGTACACGAATATTATAGTTACATGGTTTAATTTCAACTAGAATGGTATTTTAATGAAAATTATATTGTTTAATAATTAATAATATTGATTTATTCTTACCGTGAACACGTATACTGCAAAGGATTCGAAACGTCGGGTTAGATTTTAAATGTAAATATAAAATTTATTTCATTATTTGCGAGTTAAATCCGTAAAAATAGTTTTATTTCAATAATGATTTATTGTGTTTTTAATGAAAAAAAATGTATATTTTTTTTATTTCATAAAACTCAAAATATATTTTTTAAGGCCTGGAACAAATCAAATTAATTTGATTCTTACAATATTAAAGATCACTTATACATCTCATTCATTCTAGTAATGAATATGTGCCTTGCTTTGATATAAACCGTTGTTAGATAACGATTTTAAATTTGGTAATTTACTTATAAATTAAATCAAGTTAGGTAATTTATTTTTTTATTAAAATACGAGGAAACTTCCGGGGGCTATGTCCCCAAATAATAAAAATAACTTTCTTGACCATGCACACAAATAAACACTTAAGTAAAATACTTTAAAAAAAATGCCTGCCTTTACTTCTTCGGAGTTTTTAATTGAAGAAAGGGTCTAGAGTCACAAAATATCTTAAGGTTGTGTCTGTGAGCTACACATTCGAATGGTAACACATTTATATATCTCGAACGTTATGTTCAAGCATTACACTTGGGTCAAAGGTACAGATATTAAGCCATTATACTAATAAGGGTTAAACAATTTTCTTAATAACAAAGTAAATTATTTTATGACTGAATCGCACCTAAGAATAAAGTTCTAGAAACTAAATTAAATAAAGCCGACTACAAATATATATCAGTATATAAAAGAAAAGTAAGAGTTAAACAAAATATATCGTTACTATTTATGTACTTAATCCTAATATCAGCCACTTATTAACGGTTAAGGGCTGAGCTGTTTTTACACCGAGGGCCACTTATGTAATTCTCGAGGGCTTAAGCTAATAAAGTGGATCAATTACTTTGAGATCAATGTGTAGCCTTTTCGAACCATTTGTAAGAACTCGGAATACAAATTTGGAAATGTATACTTTTTTTAAGAGAGGTAGGACTAATTTTAATGGTTGCGTATACATACATATATTTGTTAAATATGTGTAATATTAATACAATTAATTTTTTTTTACAAATATTGAACAAATGCTATATAATTTTTAACAGTTAACCTCATATAATTACTCTAGTTCTGGGTACTTTTATGTTTTGAAAGAAATACTTATCAATGTGAAATTTATTTATTGTTCTAATTCAAAATAAGAGAGAAAATAGCCTTTCTGTATTAGATTTATTGTTTTGTTAAATATATTATTCTGCATTAACAAAACCATATCATAATAAATAAAAATGCTAGGAAAAAATCCCTCAACTTATCATTGTAATAAAATCAATGAGCCTCGGAAAAAGATAGGGAATCAAATCAAAAACCATTGCTTTGAAAGGATATTGAGTTGAAATATTGAGTAATGTAATTCTAGTCTAGTAATATAATTGTGTCTAAGTGCAGCTTGATAGATGGAACAGACTGAAACCTTTATAACGAAAGTGCAAAGTAATATTTCCGTATTTAGATAAATTCCTTATAAAAAAAATGTTAAATCGAATAATTTATAATTAAAAATTTGATCTTTTTACAATTTAACAAACATGATAAAATGAATCATAAGCAAAAGCCGGAAAATTACCTCTGAGGGATACATGCCTCAGTTTCAAATGCACTATGTTACGAATATCGAAAGTGTTAGACGTTGAAAATAATCGAAAGCTCTGTAAAGGCCTAAGTGACACATGAGCCTTTGAACTAGGCTCAGGTATTTTGCCCTGCTTAGCAAATATCTTTCAGAGGCTAAGCCTTGACGGAGGTTGAAATGGTATTAGCAGGTAATCTCTGTTGATTTTTTTTATTACTGATTAAGATTTCTTTATTCTTAAATAATTTTTATTTATTTTGCAAATTTAAAGGCAAATATAACAAGAAGGATAGTTTCCCTGTTAATTTGGGCCTGGCCCTGGGACAACATTTTTTTAATATCTAAGAAGAGAGAATTACAAAAAAAAACAATATTTAAACTTTATATGCGCTATTTCCTATACCAAAAATGGACGGATAATGTCTAAGAGGACTAAACAATCAACTGAAATTTTAACTTTAGTTATAATATGATCCACAAAAAGAATAAAAATGTTAAATCAAAAAAGAAATATAATAGAAAACAAAAATATATAAGTCGACCAAAAATAAAAAAAAACAAAGCATATAAAGAACATATAAATACAAAAATATGTACAAAATATTTTATTCAGCATTTCTTTAAGCCGAAGGGCTTAAAAAAACACAAATATTTTTACAGTTGCAACAGTAAAAATGGTGAAAATTATATAAATTAAAAAAGTCCAATGGAAAGTAGGTAAATCAAAGGCGAAAAATAAAAAACATAAATATAACTTAAAAATATTAAAAACGAAAAATATACTTACTGAGATTTTTCAATAATTTCTTACATTTTATTTACTTATATAAATGTAAATGGCAATATTAATAACTACCTATATATAGTTCCACTTTTGAAATAAATAATAATTTTAATTAAACTTTGTAGTTAATTACCAGTTTGTAGTCCTTTTTTTCTTGTATTTTTTATCATTTTGAATTAATAATATTAATAATTAATATAAAAGTTATCTTTTTTCAGATGAGGCAACTTTATATTACTATCCGCCATAGTAGACAAGTCAATCAATCAATCAATCCTCTTTTCAGAAGTCAAATGAAACAAGATTTATACAAAATCAATATTACTTACACTCAAAAAAAAGGTTTATATAAAAGCTTAATGACCAATGTTTCATACACACTTTCAATTTAACACTTAGAAGTAGGTACGTATTTTAAATTAATAATAACAGAGCCTTTTAAAAAGGGCCGCCACTCTTTTACCCTATTATCTTAAAAAACGGTATGTTTGATGAAATAACTTTTATTTGAATCATTGCAAATAGGTATAAGAATTGTTTTTTTACACGATTTGGTAGATAAATATAAATAAGTATATGTGAAAATAAGCATTTACTTTATTTCCCAATGAATAATGATGCATAATCGAAGAATGCATGGGAATATAACAATCGTCTCATCAACAATTCCATGATAAATGAAAATATAACTTTCACTAATTATATAATCGAAGCACGAGTATAATAAACGAAATTTGTCATTAGTTTGAATAGACGTGTGTGTATTGATATTGATATTAAATATATTATTTTGATTATAATTTAATCATGCTGACGGAGTAATAAACATATAATATTTAATTAAAAGCTACATAGTATTGATATTATTAATATAGGAAGATGTTATTGAAATTATCTTCCTGTTTAACAGTTTCTAATTAATGTAGTGTTTACTAAATTTTTTACGTTCTGTTTTTAAAACTATTTAATTTTATTTACTATTCTAATTTACAGAATTCCCGGCCATGGATAGTTAAAACTGTCTTTCTATAAACAGTTCGCTGAGCTAAACCAGTCATTTATAGACCACGGATATTGAATCTACGGGCAAAGTTTTAATTTAACAATGGCCATCGTAAATTTTCTCACAAGAATAAATTTGAATTTGATAGGTATAAGTATCACAAAATGAAACCCTTTTCAGGTATACAATCTGTGTAAAGCAAGTAAAACATGCAATGTAAAGTACATGGTACGCACTAAACGCTTCGCATATTAGGCGGTCGCACAATGAATTATTCATGAGCAAGTTTGCTTCACGCCTCGTGTCTGAATTTGGTTGTTTTTGTCACTAGTTAGGAGTTTTGTGATTTAGTTCCGTATTTTAATACTGCTCAGTTAAATTATAAATGAAATTGATATATTCGACGGTTAATATTATAAATTATATAGTAAATAATAACAATATTATCAGTTCTTTATAATATAAGACTTATTTAATTAATTTCTTTCAAGAACCGGTTGTTGTTAAATAGAATATTTAGAGAGGTTGCTGCTACTAGTAGTGAAGATAGTACTGTTGTTGTCAGTAATGTGAAAGCCTTTAATTTTCTGGTATTATAAATTAAATTAATATTAATTGATAAATATTGGGAATTTATTGAGTTATCTTCAAATAAATTAGTTGTCTACTTTTTATGAGATACTAGAAAACACGACTTGGACGGAAATATCTGCTTGTCGCAAGTGTTACCGACTTTAATATTATAAATTATAAACTTACATATTTTCATATTAATAGTTTGTAAAGGGTAATATGAAATGTTTCATAAAATTATTTAATATATAAGAAAATGGATTGTGATTTGACATCGAGAAAACTTTAAAAATAAAGTCGGTATGTTAAGACATTCGTCTTTGAACTACTGTCGAGAGTGCTAGTAAAAAACTGTCCAACACAAGCAAATAACAAAAAACACACAACTTACTAAACACTTTTAGTGTCAGCATACTAGTGCAATTAAAACAACTTATTCGTATTTTAGTATTAGTAAGAAAGAAAAATCAACAACATTACGGAACCATTTCTCCAACTTTAGAGATGTAATGAAGTCAATGACCGGAGAAAAACGATCGGGAATCAAATCAGCAGTCGCTTAGGAAGGATATTGAGTTGAAATATTTAATAATGGTGGGTAAGTATAGGTATAGGATATAAGTACTGATGATGGATGTTGAGCAATTCTCAACTTAAATTAAATTGACAAACTATTTTTTTTTATATCAGGATAATTAATTGAAATTAGCTATAAAGCACTTAAATGAGAACAAATTAAAAATATAACGAGTTAATCATACAGTTATTAATCATATTATTTTCATATAAACCTTGACACCCTCAACTGTAATACTAACACAATATGCCATTAAACATTATTTATATATTATTTACTATTAACTAATTCACTAATGTATTATTTATTTATATATATATATACATTTATTTACGTAACTAAAAGCCTATTAGGTGTTTGACCCTTATATTATAAATTTTGTACCTAAATTTAATAATAATAGATATACATTAATTTCAACATCACTAATAAAAGTTTTATATTTTTATTACAGTATAATCATAACATGTTTTGATGAATGAATGAACTGGATAAAACTGAATTGATTGATTGATTGCATTAATTTAACAATCCAATTATAATTTATCTTAAACTAACCTAACACGTTTTATTCATTTTATAATTTTTATCGGTGAACATCGATGAGTTCGTCCAGGGTTAGATATTTATGTACAGTCAGTGAGTTGCCGATGATAAAGTGACGTGGTGGAAGTTCACTAATGCCAAAAGACAAAAGAAATATTGAGCGGCTCTTAACAAAATCGAGCTTTTTTAGAAAGTTAAATACCTAACTCTCTTTTGAAGACTGAGTGGACTTACGCCTACGACTACGTCTGCTTTCGAAATACTGCCGAAATAAGGAGAACACTTGTGTAGATTATTTGAAATAAACACTTCTTAATTTAGAAAATAAGATTAGATCATTTTTATTTTTTTTATATCTACATTGGTTTAGAGACACAAAATGCTTTGAAATTATATATTTTTAAACAAACAATAAAACATTGTTAATTAGATTTTAAAAATAATTACAACTTAAATGTTAATTAGTTTATATAAGATGTTGGTAAGGTTTAATTTTATTGCTTATGCTATCATAATTTGTTTAGTAAGAATAAAATTTATCCTATATATTTTTTTTTTATAATATTAGTACTTGTTTTTCTCTCTGTAAGTTGCTTTTGCAGAAAGGTTTAATAAGCAACTTTGTTATCTCTATCAACAATAAAAAAATGTAAATGGAAATTTAATTGGACGGTAAGATAATTTACAATTCTAGCTTAGATTTACTCACAGTTTTCTCAGTGTTGGTTTGTACAAATAAAAAGACATACACACACTTAAACAGAATGTTAATGGTAAAAGTATATTTAATATTCTGTTTATATCTAAGTCACCCTTACTTTGCTTTTAAATCTACGCCATCAGAAAATATGTACATTTTTTTTATAACAGAAAAGTAAACTTGTAAATAATAAAATAAAAGAAAAATCTAATAAAATTTATTCGTTTTCTTAATCGCTTATTAGATATTATCTTTATAAAATTATATGAATTTAACAAATTATATTAGAATAATTTCGGCAATTATATTAAAGTATTTATAGCATGTATGAAAAGTAAAAAATCCTTTACGGTAGTAGGTAGATAAATTTAATGTTATTATTTTGTTATTATTGCTATGATTAATCATATCATGTTCAATTTAATTCGTAAATTAATGGAAGCAGATGAAATATGACCGAAGGATATTATTATTTACCATTATATCAGTATCCCTAAGTAATAAAATATTTTATTTTAGTTTTAGTTAATATGTGATGTCCAAATAAAGGCATTTTGATTTGATTTGATTTAAATATCGCACTCATATTGATAAATGACCTATTGCGATAAAAGTGTGTCCGTTTTAAGCATATTTGATTTACAGCCAGCTGTTATAATATTAGTACTTGTTTTTCTCTCTGTAAGTTGCTTTTGCAGAAAGGTTTAATAAGCAACTTTGTTATCTCTATCAACAATAAAAAAATGTAAATGGAAATTTAATTGGACGGTAAGATAATTTACAATTCTAGCTTAGATTTACTCACAGTTTTCTCAGTGTTGGTTTGTACAAATAAAAAGACATACACACACTTAAACAGAATGTTAATGGTAAAAGTATATTTAATATTCTGTTTATATCTAAGTCACCCTTACTTTGCTTTTAAATCTACGCCATCAGAAAATATGTACATTTTTTTTATAACAGAAAAGTAAACTTGTAAATAATAAAATAAAAGAAAAATCTAATAAAATTTATTCGTTTTCTTAATCGCTTATTAGATATTATCTTTATAAAATTATATGAATTTAACAAATTATATTAGAATAATTTCGGCAATTATATTAAAGTATTTATAGCATGTATGAAAAGTAAAAAATCCTTTACGGTAGTAGGTAGATAAATTTAATGTTATTATTTTGTTATTATTGCTATGATTAATCATATCATGTTCAATTTAATTCGTAAATTAATGGAAGCAGATGAAATATGACATATATATATATATATATGTGTATTACAAAACATTTTGATTTATTTGCAAAATAACAGCTTAAGCATATTTGATTCACAGCTGGTTATGTTTGTTGCGGACTTTTATCATTAGAAAGCGAGTTAGAATCCAAGCGATTTTAGTATCAACTCTATGAATAATTTATACGTATTTGAGTCAAGAATTAACTTGTTCGTTCTTTATTTGCACAATAATAGCTTAATTTAGTCACTTTACCATGTATTATACTTCATATTATTTTGATTAGATACTAAACCATTGAAAGAAAAATCAAAGATTTATGAACAAATTCAGATCTGACAGCTGACAGATTCAACATTGCTGTAGTTCTCATTTTATTAACCATACAAATTATATTATATAATTTTTAAATAAATATAATTCATATATTACAATAAAAAGGTAAATCGATAGAAACAGGAATTCTAATCCGCGACCTCTGACAAACCGTTCCGTCGCTCTACCAATTGGGCACCATGTTGCTGCTTGCTTTTATGAGTTTAGCATTCTGTATATGAAAATTTAAATAAATATTTAATTAAACATAAACTAATGTTTAAAGGTTCAAAATGTCGTGGGCTTACATTTTTAAATAAGTATAATATACTATGTACAGGTTGTACATAATTAAATATATTCTTAAACGGAATATTCAATATATTTTATTTGATTTCTATTCTAAAGCATTGTTTATTTTACAAAGCATTAAATAATTAAAGGTTACTGTTAAGACCTTTAAAATATTTAAGTAGTATTGAAATAACCATCTTTTTATATATTATACCTGAATATTATAGATTAATAAATCTTTTTTTATAACAATTTACATCAATAATATTTCTTATTTTCTTTTTTTTTGTTTCGTATAACAATATCTAAAAATTATAAGTAGTTTCAAATAATAATATCTACTTTGTAGAGAAATATCTACTTTTTAAATATTGTCATTTGAAACATAAAAAAATGATTAGTACAATGGGTAGTTGACTAGTCTAGAAAAATAAGCTATTAAAGGTAATCAGTAAATTTAAATGTACATTTAAATATCAGTATTTGCTAAAACCTTAAGATGAAACTTTTTCTTCAGGCTAAAGTTTGAGTCGAATAACAAATTTTCTGTAACTAAATACAAATTTTACTTTTTTTTAGAGAAGAGACGAGTTACGAGATACTTTTTAATTTCATTTATTTGTATGAGTATTATAAAATTAAATATTCTCTTATTTTGTAATATCTTAATAAATTATGTTTTATTATTTATTTTATTTTATATAATGTATATGATATTTTTACAGTGTAAAACGTCATTTGAATATTGTGTAACTTGTCTTTTTTCCGTACAAATGGCTATCGGAGAACCCTTTAGGAAAAACAACTCAATAATAGAATAATGAAAAGGGATCGTTTTGTTCAGTTAATTGAAAGTTTATCAAACAATAATAGCGATACAATCTTAATTGAACGTCCCAGGAGTACAGTTTAAATACAAATTTATATTTCATCCATTTATTTCGTTTTACAACAAGCAGTTACTCGTAGCTTCACTCGCGAGGTCGTTATTTATTTTAAAATGGAACATCGCTAAAGACCTACAATAGGATGAATAGTGAAAAAATGCCGCCTTGAATTGACTAGCACATGTGAAACATCGAATATATTTTTTAAAGGATACGTACATGAAATTATGAATTATTAAAAAATATATATATATACAAGAACATAATGTTTATCATTTTTAAAAATGGTACAATGAAAAATAAATCCCATTTTGGGATCGGCGTAATATGTTTTTTCCTTCCATTTTTTCCTGTCACTCGTCATTTCTGTAGACACCTCCATGTTATACATATTCATAGATATTCTCAAATCGGTCTAAATATCGAATATTTGCCGATTGAATTTATAATCGAATATTTTATCAATCGATCAAATATTTCGATGAAATAAAAGTAAATAAAAAAATAATAATTATAATATAATATGTAAATGTTATTTTATCGTGTCCAAAATGGCCTTGATTAGTTAAACGTCTTCTTCAGGTCGAAGAAGACGTTTAATTAAAGTTAACAAGGTAAGGAGAAGGAAGAAACTCCTAGAGATCGCATGTTTGAGCCCTGAGTGGGTAAAAGATTTTTTTGATAGTTGAATTTGAAATGATAAATCAGGCAGCATATATTTTATTAAACATTTTTGAAAATACGTTAAAAAAAATTAAACAGAACTTGTACGGGGTGCCAAGAATGTATAGATCGCCGTGTATCTCGGAGGCAGACGTCGCGACAGTACTGGCGCCACGTCTACGCTACCGTGCATAGAATATGAAATTTATAGAAGGCTAAATTCTTGTTGAATTAAAGATGACACTCATTTTAGCATCTCAAGATTGATTTTGTAAGTTATGTATTTGTTTTCAGTATCATATAAGTTTTTAGTATCCTTTCCAGAATTCTTACAGAACAAAATTTGTTACAAAACCATTAGCTCTGCGTCACAACGGACATTAATTCTATACGTGTGTTCAGATTATTATTAATATAAAGTAATAATTATTTTAAAAGTATACGCTCAGGAGTTCTAATTGAGCTTGATTGAATGATTGATTTGTTTATTTTTTAAATTGCTACTCTGTTCAATTAATACATTTTATTTATTTATGTAGTTAATTGAAATACACCCTTCACATGTTCCTGCATAATCTTTGACAAAAGCTTAGATGCTAGCATATCAAAACTGTAGTATATTCCGATTGGTGTTTTCCTTGTAACTACATTATATCAACCAATCACAAACCGGCAAGGTTACATTTTTACCAATGGGAGCGCAATATTTAAGTTTGCCAATTTTTTGTATATCACACTGAACTAAGGCACTACAGATTTTTCAGTAATTCCGAAGTTTTATCAAAAAAATGATAAAATCCTTGTGTGTATTGTGTAAATATGATTATTATATACATTGACATTATATTACTTAGTGTATTGGTAAGTTTTCAAATAAGTATAGTAGGTACTAACCTTTATCCTGTTAGAAATACGCCAGTTTAAAGTGTACTTCATGAGCTGAACTAGCAGGGTAGATTTATTATTTATATTATTTGAATCGGTATTCAAAGGAGATAATTTAAAAATATAAATAGTGGTTGTGTGTATTGTGTAAATATGATCATTATATACATCGACATGATACTGCTCAGTGTATTGGTAAGTTTTCGAATATTTATAGTAGTATTCACTATTTTGAATACACAACTTTAAAGTTCATTATTTAGTAAGCTAATTTTATATTTGATATTCACATTCTTTGAAGTAAAGTTCAATGAATATTTAAAACATATAATTGGTATGTATTTTTGCATTGAAAAATATTTGTAAAAATCTTTAGTTACTGGTTATGTGAAGCTTTTAATTTTATATATAAAAATATTTATTAAACACAACACAACCCAAATCTATTAGGACGTTTGTTAAAAACCTGTTAAATAATTTAATATTTAATGGTATTAAAGTTACATATATTAAGATCGTTTTAAAAATAAAGGTATCTCAACTCAAACGTCCTATTATAAAAATAATGCAAACTGAGAACTTGGTTCTAAATTTGTATTAATTAGAAGTCCTAATTCCATAATCTAATTTATTTCTTAAAAGATATTGTTTTTCAGCTTCTCCTCATCCTTTTTACATGCGGATTTTGTGTGTACCGTGTACACAGATTGCAACAAAATGGACAAGTACGTTTTTTATTTTTTTGTTTATATATATATTAATGTATTATTATGTTTCAAGTCCCTATTTGGTAACACTTTCCAATTGAGTCGTTAGAATAGAAAGGAGAGGGGGATATTTTTATTGTGAGAAAATGTTTAGTTTTGGAGATATTTCGATTTGAAGTTTCGTAAAAACTAACCTAGAATGTAAGTAATTAAGACTTCTGTGACGTCTCCGGCGCTTCAGAATGGCCAGCCCTTTCACCCTTGCGTAACACTGAACTGAAACCCAAGCTCGCCTTCGCCACTTCGGCTTGTTGGTCGCCATCGGCGACCAGCCTCAGTAGCTACGGCTCGATTGGGTTTCAACACAGTGTTACGGCGGGTGGGGGCTGCCCTCCTTCCGCACCTCCGGATTTACAAAAACACTCTAGGGGTAGGACAAACAAGACTACGTGGAGTAGGGGTTAACAGAGTCAGTTTTGACAAAAAAAAGTAATATAAATATTAATTATTTCAAAAAGCATTTTAAAGCACAAACATCATATGTCAAGTTGCCGCCATTTAACATTAGGGAATCAAAGCAACAAAGTTGTTACGAATTATGTTTTTCTTGTTAAATTAAAATGAAAAATTGATAATATCATTTAAATAATTGATAAACATATTGCATAGATGTGAAGTGTTCTTGTGTTCTTGTGTTAAACATTGTGTTTTTGTGCTAATATTGGTAACACTGTATTGATAAAACACGGTAGGTTTATTTCACACAAAAAAACATATAAAACAGAAACTACGCATTTTCTCGGGCTGGGAATAGTATTAAAAGAAAGGGAAGACCAACCCCTTTCAAATGATACCATTTTTAAACCTAAACTCTTACGACTCAAATGGAAACGCAAGCCCCCGTTTTTATTATCTTTGATATAATAAATTTTTAATAGTCATACTTAAGTATTTCTGCTTATAAACTCGTATTACTTAAGATAGTGTGTACAATTTCTATTTTAAGCGTGTTAGCTTGAAATTGTGTGAATATGAGTTTTGAAGTTGGAACGTGCTCATGTAGGTGTCTTTGAGCTTGACTTCTAACTTAATTACAATATATCAAGGGATTAGAATTTTATTTTGGAAGATATTGAAGTTTTACGCTTCAAAAATTTTATATATAAAACTTATTTTGTCTTTGTGTTCTATCGAAAGTCTTAAACAATTCGGATTAAACAATTCGAAACGGACAGGACATTCTTATCGCGCTTTCATTCTCAACTCTTAGGTGGAATTTTGGGTAGATGATATATTATTTAATAGAAAACTGTTACAGGTAGCCATTTTGCTCAGACCGACGAAAGTGCTCTTTTCCCACAAGAGAGAGGGAGACGAAAACGAACAGCTGAGGTAAGAAATGCACATACAAGTAATCGGGCAGATAAAGATCCCGGTATGATTTAAAGGTTTATTCGACCCGCTACTTCAACAAGCATATAATCACAAGATGATGATGCAGGACGGTGGTGGCGTACCGCAACCCATTCACGGGCGACTACTGCGTGCGGTCCAGCGCGCGGCCGCATGGCTACGAGAACCAGCTGGCGGCCGCGTCTCCCGACAGCGGGCTGTCCGATGACCGCTACGAGCCGCTCGGACCGCCCGCCGCCGGACCGGTCGGACACGGATATATACCATGCGCGGACGCCGACAACCATCTTAAGAAATATTATTCTTATTTTGGCCGACAGTCTGAGAGCTATTTTTCTATATTTCGATAACACTACTTTCTTTCGAATTCTATTATAATAGACCTTATGCCCGTTTCTTTACGTCTGTACTCGTAAGTGTAAAATTTAATGACAAAAGGTCGCATCCGACGGTAAGACGTCGGTTGAGGTCCGGAACCGAAGTTAACTAGTTTACTATACATGGCATTGCTGATAATTAGTTTCACTCTATTTGAAATTGAAATCGTAGAATGAAGGGACAAGTCTGTTTAACTGGTTAATAAAAAAAAATATTCAGTTATACACCTCAATAAAATATTAGAGAGCATCATGTTCTTATAGTAAATTGAGAAAAAATATATAAATATCTCCCGTAAATGGTTTCGTTCTTTTTGTCATTAAATTTGCTATAATTAAAATATACCTCTTGTCTTAATTTGTTCTAAACGTATTCGGTATTCTCGTAATTTTGTAACCGAAATACGAACGGCAATGAGAACACATTTTCCTTTAACAGGAGTTGGGGACTCTATTAAGGTGTAAATGAGAAAAGTTTTTTTTTCCATTAGCGTTAATATTTGTTTCGAATTCATCCCCAGACTCGAAACATAAACCTATTTCTATCTATTGTATCTTCTTATTTTTAGTTGTGAGATTAAACCATAAAGAATTGTTATTGTTATGAATTCCTTGAGGGTTTATTCTTATACATATTTTAGTTGTCTTATTCTGTTTTTTTTGCAGATTGCAGACGCCATCAAGCCACCCATTACTCCGATATATGATAACGGCCTCAACAAGACATGGAAGTGGGATTACACAGAGTACCAAATATAAATTATATTTCGGTTTCATTTATGGTTACTTACTTATATTAATGTTATCCTGTTGCCAAAAAAATATATTACGTATATAGCAGATTAAGACTAACATTTATATTAATTTAAAATTTGATGTCTTATAGCCTTGTATATCAGAAGGTTGTTTAAGTAATCCAGAATATAGGTATTTTATATTGTTATAATAAATTAATTCTATATCGAAGTCAGATATGCTGATATTTACTAAAATACTTTGTGTTAAAGGTTTTTATAATAACAGATTATTAAATTACGTAAAAATAATATCGTTCTTGTTATGTAGTATAAATAGTTTATTAAATATAATTATATAAATTTGTTGAAACTAAATTATTTTGTTACAATTTTATTGTGTTATGGTTTCGAATAATAAGAATAACAAAAAAAATAATAATAATAATAAAAAAATAAAGGATCAGGAACAGGTTTCCTTATGAAATATAGGAAAAGTTTAATGTTATTAACAGATTCACTCTATTTATAAAGAATTATTGGTAAATTTCAAATGGATGTAAATGTGTATTTAAAAACGAATCCCAATGTGTTCACGACAAAGTTAATTAAATTGAAAACATTGTTTTAAATTAAGAACCATATCAGTTTTGAGTTAAATGGTTTTTATTACCTGTATTACCAACGCTTACAAAAGAGAACGTGTTAAAACATATTTAAAATTGCCTGTACCCTAATTCAAACACATTATTGTTTTTTTCTGCAGGTATGATTGCTATTTTATACCTCCAGCTATTTATGTAATTCACGTTAATATAAATAAATTAAATATATCTAAAATTTTAAAATAAATATATCCTGTAAGTTAATTCGTTATTTCGTATAACATAGCTAAAAAAAAACTAATACCAATCGAAAATATTGAATGCTAATGTAAGAAAAAATTATTAATAAACATTACTTATGATTAACGGTCGTAATTCGAGCGATTATTCAGATTTAGAATTTAAATACAAGAAAAATATTAATTTAAGAATACTATTCCATGTATAATATTAATTGACTCAGATCTGACAATCTGATCAGCAGATGAAAAACCTATAATGTCTAGAAAAAGTTTGTATTGACATTTAGTAGAACTGTTGTTACGAATTCATAATCTACCTTCCTCCATAAATAAAAAAAGATAAGCATTTTTAGATTCAACTTGGGACCGTATTTAGAACACAGAATACAAGCACATTATTAAACAAGACGTCCTTGGCCAGAGGTGTGGCTCGGAGTGTCAACGGCGGTTTTGGACTTTGGTAACACCTGTAAAAGGAAGGAAATCTTTACTTGCATTTCCTAACATTAATAAATTCTCATTAAATTGTCTTCTCATGCAACCTCGCAAATTGCATTTAAATTTTGCATTTAAATTCTTCAAAAAGGTGATAAATCATAGGTATATTATGTCTATTATTGGTATTTTATTTTCATTTCGAAACTTAGACATGCAATATCATAGTGTTTTCTAAGGTTTTCACGAGTACTACACATAAAATAAAACTATTTTTAAGGATTTAACTCGCGTATAATGAATTAAATTTTAAATATACATTTTAAATCTAATTCAATGTTTCGAATGCTTTGCAGTAATTGCGATCACGGTAAGACGAGATGGAGGTGTCTGACCTGTAAATTTATGATTTAATTCATTATACACGAGTTAAATCCGTAAAAATAGTTTTATTTCAACATGCATCATATTTTTATCCCCGACCAAAACATAGGGGTGTTTTAAGTTTGACCTGTGTATCTGTGTGTGTCTGTGGCATCATAGCGGGCAAATGCGTGGACGGATTTGATTGCGGTTTTTTAATCAAAAGCCTGGTTCATCGAGATGGTTCTTAGCTATGTAGGTATTGTCGAAATAAAGCAGTAGTCTCCAAGATATTGAGCTTTTATTGGTGCTGCCGAAAATTTCTTATGCAACATTGATATTAAATAGGTACCTACTTAAACAAGTGAAAATTATTATTATTATTATAATAATAATAATATATAATAATAATAATTATTATTATTATTATTATATATTATTATTATTATTATAGAAACCAGTAACATAACTTAAAAAAAAAAACAAAAAATATTATATATGTACTCATTGATACCGTTGCGTCGAGGGACCGCTAAATAAAGAAATAAAGCGAAATGCAAGTAAATACCAAGTCAAATAACGAAATCATGATATCAAATCGTATAATCGTAAGTTCAAATTAATTAGTTCCCGAAACTTACTGGAAAAAGAAATCACGTGCAACGGTCCCCCGTTGCAAGGACTTCAACTAGTACATAATAATATTATCTTTATTATTTCAGAGCTATTTCAGTATCAGGGGTTTTATAAATTTTGAATTTATTTTGACATATATTTACTATGTAAAGTAAAAAATATATATGTGAGATACAATGCGCTATAAGGGTCCCAATAATGTGTAAAATAAAAAAATGTTCATTTGTAAAAATAAAATGTTTTTTTTTTATAATTTTAGATGTACCTTTATCTAAATATTATTTTTTAGTTATGTATTTCAAAATTCTTATTTTCTGAATGTTAATAGTTAATTCTAAAATTTTTAAGGAATGAACAATGTATATTCAACAACTATAAGTCTTTGCTAACATTAGCTTAGGTTAGCGAACTCACTAATTAGCGAACTTACTAAAATTCAGAGATGTAAAATTTTAGCAAAAGAATAATTAAACGTCAGTTCTTTAATTACTTCAAATGTTCAAAAGCTTATAGTTTCTTGTTTAATATAAATCTGTAAATCATTTTTATTATTTTATATCAAATGTCAAGTAAACGACACGTAACAGCACAAAATCTCACATAATATCGGTGCGACTAAACTAAAGATAAATTTCGTAAGGTGAGCCAGATGTTCTTTACCTCTTTGGAATCCCGATTAGTGGTATTTGGTTTGATATTTGAGTGTCGAACTCACAAAAGCACCTTGGCTAACTGCCAAAACGATCCTAGACGTCAATCTACAATAATATGAAGGAAGGTAATCTTTGGATTTAAGTGGATATCTTAAGCGTTTCCTTTACTTGCAAGTCCCACTTTAAAAACTTCTGAACTTTCCTGGGCTGGCGGATAGCAAAATTAAAAGGATTTTCTAACGCCATATGAACGGTTTTTCAATGATATTTCATAAAATTAGAAACACAAATTTTATAATATTAGCTGGAGTCTTTTACTTTTTTTTATTTTTTTTTTATTTTTAATTATTTATTTATTATTTTTAATAATTAATTTTTATATGTTATGTTCTCAAAACCATAACTAAAGTATAGAAGTAACCTAAATTTAAAGACTTAATTGTGCGTAACAGTTGTCCTCTTTTTTCATACTGTGAAAACATAATTATAAAAGAAACATATAAAGTTGTCGCAACAGCAAAATGTACACTTATAAATGTCAATTGGTCACCATTTGGTCACCATTATGATGGTAAATAGAAAAAGTGTAATTCATTTTTGACTTATTGTGTACGGACAACGTTTACACATTTTGGTCGTGTTTGATGTCAGCTGTCGGTGGTGTGTTCTTGTTTAGTTTTATTTAGGAATTCATATAGTTATTTACATATTTTCTCCGTTTTGTTGAGAGCAAATATGTAAAAAAAATGTTGTACATTATACGGGGATGTAAATCCCATTCTTCCCGGAAAGAAAATTAAGTTCAAAACGTAACCTTCCATCGGTAAGTGATCTAACATGGTAATATTTTTACGTTATTTTTCTTTACAAAACAATTTGTACTATGGCCTAATTATAATACTGCTATATGCAAAAAAATATTATGATATTTGAACATTTACCGACAGAAAATGAAAGTAAATGGTGGTATTTTTTATTGGATTAGTAAAAATTATCATTACTAAATGCAGGACTTACTTTGTTATTAAATAAATGAATAAATAAATGACGTTACCAATAATAATAATCCATTCATGTGATATCTGGTCCGCTTATGAGAAGTTACTTCTTTTGGTATCACGTTTTACTTGAATTATAAAATCTTATAACATATTTATTACTACTGTGACACAATAGTCGTCTCTATAAAAAATATATGTTAATAGGTAAAAAATGTCTGTTTGGAGTTAAGTACCACTTGTTGTCCATGCTAGTACCATTTGGTAACTACTATGGTCTATCGTTTCATAAATGCAGACATTATTTTTAAAAATTAATTTTAAAATTTAAAAACCCCGATACAAAAAGACCTCTAAAAAGAATAAAAATAATATTATTATGTACTTATTGAATTCGTTGCGTCGGGGGATTGTACTAAGTGAACCTACAGACACACAAAATTTTCAATTGTTTAAGTATTTCTATTATCCTAATATCATAAAGAGGAAAGATTTGTTTGTTTGTTTGAATTGAATAGGCTCCAAAACTACGGGAGCGATTTTTAAAAAACCTTTATTTTATTTAATAAAATAAGGATCCACGTGAAAGTTTCGACAATGTCATAAATTATAAATGTATTAAGTAACATGATGATGACAAGATTTTTTCATATAGGTAGTTAGATAGGTAGGTTTCATATATAAGAATATAAATAAATATAAACATTTAGAGTTAAAATGATTTACAACCACTAATAACACTATGATGAAGGTATTTATATATATTTATAATATCACTAGCTGTTGCCCGTGATTCTTTATGTCTACGATCATAAGCCATATAAATATAATTTTACAGTCTACGTGGACGCAGTCACGGGCAACAGCTATCCCTAATAAAGTACTTTACCTCAGTAAGTGTAAAAGACTTTTGGCCTTCATAACCAGGCTTTTATTCCTATATAGCGCTGGCGAAGCCGCTGGGAACAGCTAATTATTGCTTAAAAACCTCTCCCCCGCAGTAATAAAACGTCAATATCTTGGAAACGACTATTTCTATTTCAATCAAACATGAATAAGAAGCATCTCGACAAGCATAGCTTTCGATTAAAGAAAACCGCATTTAAATCCGTTTACGCGTTTGGCCGCAAACAGCTAATTATTGCAGAAAAATCTCTCCCCCGCAAGAATAAAACGTCAATATCTTGGAGACGACTATTTTTATTTTAATCAAACATATATAAAAACCATCTCGACGAGCATAGCTTTCGATAAGAAAAAACCGCAATCAAATCCGTCCACGCGTTTGGGCCGCAAATTTGCCACGGACAGATACATAGATACACAGATCGATAGGATGACCTACTATAAAACCCCTCTTTTCAGTTCGGGGGTTAACAATACAACAAACTATAATTTTATTTTTAACTTGTTAATAAAAATTAAAATAATATTATTTCATTAGAGATAACTAAGACTAAGTGTAAGACTGACAAGTCTTATTACAATTTATGTCAAACTATTTTATCAAAATGTCTCATCTTTTGTAGTAAAGTTACAACAAAATAGTTAGATAGCGGTCCCGTGCTGCGATAAATACATCCCGCGGCGACTGAATTTGAATTAGTGTGCTTGCCGAGATAAAGGGGAATGTGGAAATTTTCCCAATGTAACTTTAGCATCATACGAAAAAGAGGAAAAATTATTTAGCATGTACCTACTATGATAATGCAAACATTTGGTTAAATTGTAAAAAAAAAATATTCGAATTAACCTATTTTAATTACGCACTTTCTTAACATAATATTATCATAAGTTTTGTTTACGATTTAATTTTAAAAACCTATATACGAATATATTTAAAACTGTAATCAATTATTTATTTATTAAGATAAAATAGAACATCTAGATTTAAGATCAAAATCTCAATTATGTTTTTTAAATATTATTTTTTAATTAAAGTGTAAGTGTAGTATAATGTATAATTTTTAATTTGAAGAGGAAGCCTTTCCTCTAATTACACTAGAACGTGGAGAGCATGTAGACAGCTGGCTTTTTGCCATTAACCGATACCACGAACCATTAATATATACCCAGAATATCCAAAACTATGTTTGAAAATATCTATGAACATGTAAATTTATTAGGAAAATAATATAACCATATATATTACATAATAGAACTTGTATGGAATATAGCTCATAACCATGCAGCAAATTATATTTCACTAGTATATAAGTTTATTTTAATTATTTAAATGGTCATTGTTTGATACCTGCAATTAGATTCTGAAATAATATATGTACAATGCATGTTATTTTCATGTTGCCTTTTCACATTTATAGTATGAAAATATTTAGAATAAGAATACAATTTTGAAATACCGATTTATACTGTGTATATCCCTCTACGAACATCTAATTCTATCTACCAGACGTGGCGTATGAGTACCTACATTCTATCGAGAGCGTCAGTTACGACATTTTACATACTAAGTGTCATGTTGTCGATGTCGAGATATCAAACTATTACATATTATGTGAGATGATCCATATATTCATTCAAAATATGTTCAATGTTTCAAAATAAAAATTGTTGATTGAATGTAATGTTGTAATGATGTTTAGTTTTATAAAAAAAAAATGTTCTTATATCTTAAAATCGTTAAGCAAAGGTGATGTTAGAACATTACTTTGAAAAATATAATAATAATATGTGCCCTCAAAGCTTATCTATTAAAATTACCCTTCTTTAGCATTAAAATAAACTAAAACTTAGTGTCAGATATAAAGTAATTGAATAATAACAAAAATAAAAAAAAGTAATATAGTAAAAAAATATGTGCTACTTTATAATTTAGCTATTTAACAGAATTAATGATTATTTATATTCCAGCACCAAATTTAGACGCTTAGATAAAATAACCTTTATTAATTTCACTTAAACAAAACAGTAAATTTAGCAGAATGTAGCACCATTATGTGATATTATATATTGCCAAATTGTTTAATTTATATGTTTTCATCAACATAAACTATGTTTGTTTGTAACAAAACTTACTTTTGAATAAAAGCAAATGCATATTATAATGATATATCTTATAAAAAATTAAAAACTACTTTCGTTTCAAATTCTAAAATAAATCTATGAGCAGAAGAATTAATATAGTTAATTTTAGGTATTAGTCTGTTATTAAATATCGAAGTTGATGTTTCAAACATTTTCAAAGAGATCCCAAAGTAATTACACAAACTGGCTACGAGAGTGACGGAGCGCGGCGCCCTCAACTTTGTGCATAATTGCAGAGCAGGAGGTTCTGCTATTTTTATTCAAAATGACCTGAAGGAGAACTTTTTCTTAAGACGTAACTTTGACTCACTTTGAATAAAATGTTTTTAATTTGTTGGTAGAATTTACAAGACATAATTGTTATCTCATTTATTGATTTTTGTGTAATATTTTCCAAATTGAACAACTGATATTATGGAAGACTTAATTGCTAATCTAAAAACAATTCTTTTATTGGATATTTTTGTGACCGGGGTCTTATTTCTGGAACCACCAGAAATGCATTATATATTTTTTTATACACTGCGAACGAATCAGAGTTTAAAGTAAGTTTAATATTAAGAAAAGAATATTTACTCAATATTGAGAAGTTTTTATTCAAAATATAGAAATTGAGTGCTGTATTTTTAACTAGGTTGGTAAATATTCTTGGTATGAAGTCCGAACCGACCTTTTTCCTTAATTGGTTGAAAAAATATAATTGCGTAATTTGTTCCCGTTAAACTTTTAATTCATATTAACAATAAGAAATAGGTGTGTTTGTGTGTAAAACATGTTTATATTTATCAAAGGAAAGTAAAATAAGTATTTTTCTTATTAGCTACTTCTTCATATTTTTTATTATAATAGTTTTAAAGAAATACCAAGGTTATTGAAAAACCTTTTAGGGAACGATAATTGTGCAAGTGAAAGTAAACAACTTTTGTCTTTTCGACGTTTTCTTTTAAAGTGTATTACGGTACTGCAAAAACAAAATGTCGAACATGTTAATGTCATGTATAGCTATTAGGGTTCACACTCATTATTCTTTACGCAGATTTGACAAAAAAAAAATCATTGTATTGACATCATTAGTCATTTGAATACATGAAAAGTCGTTGTTTGTAATACTTATAAGAAAGGTAAACTAAACTGTAAACAATCATATCAGGAAGTTAATAAGTTTGTTAATAAATGTAACTTCAATAATATAACTCTTTGTAACAATTATTTTAAAATTTCTTAAAATATATATTTCTACTCATTCGACTAACCTACATTTTTCAAACCAGTTTCACAGGTTTTGTGTTTCCCAAGTGAACATAACAAAACTTGAAGCATATTCTGCACCGCGAAATGTAACTAACATTTTCAGAACACGAACGACGTGAAACTTAACAAATGCCTTTTGTACGAAGCACTGTAAAGAAAGGATTTCTCTAGAGAACGTAGCAGCTACGACGTAGCACAGGTCACGAACCAACTTCGGATATCGAAAAGAATTTATACAAATGTCTACTTTATATATAAAGTTAAAATATTTTATGTGAACATAATATGAACTCTCCGTCTTGTGAGTGAGTACATACAAAATAAAAACTTGGTTGGTAAATACCGATTCCGGTGCGAAATTATAGTATCACATTTAAGTACAGCTCGATTTTCCGTTATGTATAAATTCACAACATTTCTTGAATACGGAAAGAGATATATTCTAAAGATTGAATAAATATTTCAGAAAATAAGTACAGAGGGCATCGTTTCAATGATAACTAAGAAAACCTATACTGATATGCCCCTCAAAATCACCCTGTATTATATGTATGTATGTAACATATACGTATATATACATTATAGTTATATATCTTCAGTTAACTATTCATCTATCATGGAAGATTATGGAAATATAAGTAAAGTTTTATGCCCTAAATATACAAGTAGTATGCTATACTAATACTATAGAATCCAAACCGAAATACGATCCGATTGATACAATATTGATTATAATCTGAATAAAACAATCCTATTCATTGTAACTAATATAAAATTTATTGGATATTAATTATTAAGACACGGGAAATAACAATTTCTGATCGACTATTTAAATCCTTCAAGTGTCGACATTCCGATTATGTTATACATAGTTACAAAATTGTTCACCTGTTGAAATTTTTAATTAAACTATGAAACATGAAATATGAATCTCTCGTTGTAGAGTATAGTGAGTGTTTACATTTGGAAAAGTCCTATTGTGTAGGTTGTTAAGTTTAATGAAATCTGTTCATATAGTTAAAGCAATATTCATTATTACATTTATGAAAGACAGAAGACGTTTTTTCAAACTTTTCAATGATTTATTTTATAATAAATAAGTTATGATAATAGTTCTTTTCCTTCGGGCTGACCGAACGGTACAGCGTCATAAGAAAAATTGCAAAATATCGTAAATGATACGGATTACCTTAATATTATAGGCTATCATTCTTGTATTTCAATATCAAAAAAATATTTTGGTTATTCTAAAAAGTACTGTTTTAAATAGGCAGTAATAACTAAAGGAGGAGAATTTTGAATTTTATGCCGATTTCTTTTAGGTAAAGTAATTCATTTATTCTCAAAAATAATATTAAAAAAATCAAAGTTATTAGCAGTTTAAAATTAAATTTGTTAAAATTACCTGGCACAATATGTTAAATGCCGTAGCTTTTTAATTGTATAGCCTTCGTAAAATTACGAAACAAATATTTTATCATGAAAGCTATTCAATTTAATTTAGTGAAAATTTACACTCTAGTGCTAAAATGATTAAGTTATTCATGCTTATAATATTTTTTTTATCTTCAGTAATAGATTTAGCTAAAATATGAAGATGTAGAACAAAGTTTTTATACTTACAAAAATATAATAGGGAAAGTATGATAAATGTTAAGAAAACATTTATCATATTTTATATAAGAAAAAAACACTTACAAATTGTTATATAATACAAACATATAAAAACATTTGGTATTATAGTTTGAATGTTTGAATTTCGCTAATTAAAACATACTACCTAGTCCTGATCAAAACGATCATATAAAGAATGCTAACTTTTATCTTTCTTTGAAGCGGGTACCATTATGGTAACTTTAATTGGTATAACAATTTACCAGACGTCATGGATTCTAATCTCTGTCCGTACCGGTTTATGTTTTACTATATATATCTATTAAATATTTACTTATTATTAAAATGTTTTTGTTAAAATGTATTTATTTTATTCCAAATAGGCAAAGGTTGTACTTCTCATCACCATAGATCATCATTAATCGTCTGTCCAGTTTTACCGTCCAATGATAAAAACCGTCAAATCCATATTTTTACCAGCCAATATTTTTAATGCCTTATGTTACCCTATATTAGTAAATAATAAAACTTACGTATTTTTTTTTCATTTGCTTGGCATCTAATCGCACTAATTTCTGAAACTGTTAACTCTATTTGTAACATTCTCTTACCATTTCATTTATTGCACATTTCTGGAGAAAGTTATAATGCGCTTATAATAAGTATACACGCTCGTAGCATTATGCTAAAACCCTTAAAAACAAGTAGTGACCAGATGAACAACCTGCTCATATGTAAAATAAATAAATGAAATGCATATTTCCATATAACATGTGGTCGTTTATTATTATATAAATGCTTTTAACCCAATTAGCATATTTAGCACAAAAATATTAACAGACAAAAAGTATCATTTCATTTTAACTGGCAAAATTTATTTGATGATTTAATTGTTGGTTGATAATAATATTTTTTTGATAATTTTGCTGGTTTTTTAAAAGTCAGTAACGTTTGTTTAGTCTTTTTGCACTAACATAATATTTTTTCTAAGTTCAGTAGGAATACTATAACCAGTCGCTTAATATTATAATTATCCTTCCCACCCGGCTGCTATTAAACATGAATAAGCATTATGTAGGTATGTATGTTCTTTAGTATCACGTATTTTAAATCGAACATTATTGCTCCCTTTAAGACGACGAAGCTTCTTACCATTCCATAGATTCACCATGTGGGTGCCGGGCCCATCGCGTTGCATGGAGAGTGCAAACAGTGCCTTGGACTTGCGACCCAGGTGTAGATTTAAGGGTGCCTTTTATTATGCCTGGACTAACCTAACCAAAAACGCTTGCCTCCACTATCCCCACTCCTCTCCCTATCTAACCAAATTTGGAAAGAACCTATTAATGCCGCCTTTGAAATACGTTATAGAAATGACCAAGTGCTTGTTCTAGAAAGGCCAAGGTTTTTAAATAGGTTATAGAGAGATTTTGCTGTTATACCTCTCACTCCAACTTCTACAAGCTGACTATAAATTTATTCTTGGACAGTTCGTTGGTCAGTTCGTAATACAGGAATTTTGTAATGCTTGTCATACGTGTCCATTAAGAGGGTTCAATCAGGAGCTGCGCCTAAAATTAAATAAGGCTTCGCTTTTGATTTCTTGGAGGAGCCTTCTTTTACGAATTTTACAGACCCTTTGGTGGTTGTAATACCCTTCTGCGCTCTTGTCGTTATATGCTCTTGCTACTGAAAGAATAACCATTTTCTGCGTAATTTTTAATAGCTTATCGTGGTATTGTACGCGTGGTATACGTGAGTATTGACCTCTATCTTGAAGTACCCTACACCCTGCTAATAAGTGTTTCGCGATTCCTACTGCCTCCACACAGATGTTGCAAGACTTTTCGAAGGGTTTTCCCTATCTTACTAAGTTACTTTGATCTAGGAGAGTCATTTAGAATGCATTAAAATAATATTTTAACAATGGGAGGACCAATCATAAAGCAAGGTGCGGCGCGACTTCAAAGCTAGTGGAATACAAAAATCTCCTATGGTCACCCATTCGTTTTGATTTTCTAAGCTCATCGCGTGCAGTCTGTATTTATTGTTTTCGTCTTGTCGAATAAATTTTTTTTTATGCCTATGTCTTGAATTTTTCTACTTCATTCTAGCCCTACTTTATTCGTTTGAGCACCTATCATATTTTTTTATGGAATTGAAATCGGGACTCGAGCTCTGACGCAACTTTTTCTTTTAAGAGAGAAGTTACGGTATCATCTTTAGATTTTCCGATGATATGTTCTTTTGGTAACTTTTAGATGTTTATAGAGCTCCGATGGTTTCTTTAATTTTAGCTTTCAATGTTTTTATGACGATTGCTATCTAACTTTGATAAAAGGGTTTTATTAATGTCATAAACGAGGAAAGGCCGATTTAGACGTAATGTTAAAAAATTATCGTATATTCAAGCTTTTTTGACGCTATTTATTGGTTGGCTGTCTACCTTTTTTGAGATCATTCATCATCCAACAATGGATTACGGCCTTGGTTATCTACTTTTTTACCTAAAAATGTAAACGGATCTGCTTCCGTAACCGTACTAGCGCACTGGCCTCCTATTATAAGACCCGGATCGTAAGAGGTATATTTGGTATTCCGTCTTCCCAGATACAGACTAAAGCATTTACTTGATTTTGTCCTCAATTCGCCTGCCTATTCCTAGCTTGCTTGTGAAATAATTTATCAAAATGAGTTCTTATCAAATTATAATAGGCGGCGAAAAGATAGACCGGGGAAACCCCTTTTTATTTGATAAAAGCTAATTATCTGGACTCGCTTTTATTCGCCGATGTTACTTTGTTTATCCTCACAGTTCTGTATTACAGTAATAATTGAGATTTGATATTAAAAATATTTTTTTCAAAGTTCATGTTTCTTTTAATGAAATGAATTGCACTTACAACTAATTTGATAGTTCCTGTTTTGGTTATAAGAAAAAAAAAATCTAAATATATTGTGTTATAAAAGTGTTTACGGAATACAACCACCACCTTTATTGTAATTAACGCTCTAAATCAGTATTCATATTTTTTTTTAAAGTACCATGATATTCGAATTAATATTCCATAATTGTTTATAATACAAATATGTATTAGGTGATCGATTTTTAATTTAATAGAAATAAACGAGGAAATTGCCTAGGGCTACTCGGCGACCGTGACCGATAACAATTTTTGTGACCGCTAACACCTTTCTTGATCCTGCACACAAATTAAGTGTTTTAAGTAAAACACGTAATTTTATCAATATAGAATGCATCCCTACGTATGCATGCTAAAATGTCTTTATTTTATTTTTTTATTTATTTGAAGTTTTTAATTGGTTAATTTAAAGGTCAAAAAAGAGTCTAGAGTCACAAAATATACCTTAAGTTTGTGTCCGTGTGCTACACTTTCGAATGATAACACTTTTACATACCTCGAACGTAATGTGCAGACATTTTACTAAGCTCTTAAGTTGTTATGCTATTTACTATTACAGTAAATGATTACACTTTGAGTAAAAATGGAAGATAGAGGGGTATTCTGGGAACCCCCTTACATTTGTTAATTTTATTAAATAAATCCTGCCAACTATTCACTACTAATAGTATTTATGAATCTTTTAGTTATGAATATAATATGTAAGCTATTTTATTTATTTTATAATATAAAAGCTTATCAGATTTATCTCCTGATCTTTAGCGGCTTGTTAATTTTTCTGTTGAGAGTTAACCTGCTTTATTATTTGCTACTATTACTTTGTCACATAATTAACATTTTAACATATATGTGGGTGATTTTATAATATTAAAAGCAAGACTTGCGTTTATGTGGATAACATTCTGATGCCCGATACCGCCGCAAGTGCATAACAGGATAGTGGTAATTAATGCGAACTCGAGTACCGACTAACCAGTCCATTAGCCAAGTAAGATCAAAGTCGGTACACGGTAAAGTATCGCCATAGAGTTCCCAGATTAGAAGTTATCTTTTAACTAAAGTAGTCAAATCTCAAAAAATATACGAAAATATTTTCTTAATAAGAATCTAGAATATATATTTGCTTATATCTTTAACAATATTTGTACAATATAATTATTAATCTTATACTGTTAGCCTTGGAACAAAGAAATATTAAATACTATGTAACATTAAAGAAAAAATATTAAAAATACATTTCTTTTTTGTACATGTCCCTTATTAAAACGAATGATAGTAGGATTTATATTTAGAGATTTAATACTTGTATAATTTCTTAATAGCATTCTTTTATAATAAATTTTCCTAAGTGAGCGTACTGCTATTTATTATACTGTATTCTAATAAACTGCTTATCTACTCAGTATCTATCTATCTATATTATATTAAAAAACCGTCAGCCAGATTTCTTTTAGTATACAAATTAAACCTTAGTGACTTTAATATATAGTGATATTTAAGTATATAACACTATACCTATTTAAGTGAAGACCAGGAATGCTATGTCTTTATCATTCTTGATCTTGTGGTAGTCATCATAAGTGGTCATACGAGTATGTAATAATCATCTATTGCACTCACATAATAAGGAAAATAACATAGTATATTTAAAACATTTATAAAAATAGGACAATACGCTTTTATTCATCACATATTTTGACACTTCATCAATGTTCGTTGTTCTATGTCAGAATAAGTAACAATATATACTCAATCAATCATTCAAACGATCAATGTTATTTTTTTTTTCAAATTTATAATTGCACCATTTCTAGACGTTTTTAAAATAAAAATTATGGTGCTATCTCTGACAGTGAAGAATGGTTTGGATAGTTATACTTATACTTATTAAGCTTAAATGTGTGCTCCCGGGATGTTTGTTTCCCAGGGAGCAGTAAGCTCCACAAGTATCATGTACCTTAGATGTTTAGAACACAGGAATATGTCCGGTCTGGATGACGAAACACCAATATCAATCAATACCATATAGGGATTGTTAATGCTTTTCATACAGCATGTCCATCATGAGAGTTTAATCAGGAGCTACGCTTAAAAATGAATAAGGCTTCGGTTTTGATTTATTGGAGGAGCCTTTTTTTGCGAATTCTACAGATCGTTTGGTGGTTGTTATACCCTTCCATGCTCTTGCTACTATTTAGTATTTGACTGACTGCTTCCCGCATGATTTCTAATACTTTATCGTGGCAACGATACCGACGACCTCTATCTAGAAGTAACCTACACCCTACTAAGAAATGTTTCGAGGCTCCTACTGCCTCCCCACAGACGTTGCAAGACTTCTCGGAGGCTTTGCGCCATCTTACTAAATTACTTTGATCTTAGAGCGTCATTTGGAATGCATTGAGATAAAATTTTAATAATGCTGGGCACCAATCAAACAGCAAGGTGCGCCCCTTTAAAAGCTAGTGGAATAGAAAAAAATCTCCTATTGTTACCCATCCATTTTGAATTTCTAGGCTCATCGCGTGCAGTCGGTAGTTTTCGTCTTGTCGTATAAAAGATTTTGTTGTGTTTGTTAGCTTTTAACATGTAGTAGTTTGGTTTTGACTAAAAATAAAGATATAAGCTGTTGATTTGACTAAAACAATTGAATCTCTGTATAGAAGTTTAATTGATAAAATAAATGTAATATTGAATACTGATTTGACTAAGAATAAGAAGTATATAAATCGCAGCTCGGTTAAGAGAAGGCATTGTGAAATTGGGAGTACAAGTTGTGGGGTGGTACTATTGTGATAAAAGTGTAACAGTTACAATAAACCGCTGAGTGTGAGATCGAGAGACTAAGTTGTGTAACAGTGATAGTTAAGAGTTTAAATGGTAAACAGTTTAGTGTATTTGTGAACAGTGTCATAAAGTGCTTTAAAGAATAGAAGGACTGTCGTTGGCGATTCTTTGCGGTAAAAGAGCTCTATTATGTTATGTCTTGAAGTTGCCTACTCGATTCTACCCTTACTTTATTTGTTGGAGCACCTATCATATTTTATATGGAATTGAAGCTAGGTTAGGTTAGGTTAACGTGACTCAAGCTCTGAGGTAACTTAATCTTTTGGAAGAGAAGTTACTGTATCATCTTTAGATTTCCTGAGGATATGTCTTTTGGTAGCTCTTAGATGTTTTTAGAGCTCCGATGATTTCTTCTACCTTAACTTAAAATTGTTTTTATTTCTAAATACAGTTAAAGATCTAAACAATTATCGTATATTTGGATATACTAATCAATAAGTAACCTTACAAAACTTGGGATTTTTTGAGGTTACTCATTGGTTGGTTGTCTATCTTTTTGAGATCATTTAAAAAGCTATGGACAATTGCATCCAACGATGTAATAAATTTTTTGACTAAAAGAATTAATAGGGCTGCTTCCGTAACGCATACTACGCCTATTATAAGACCCGGATCATAAGAGGTATATTTGGTATTCCGTCTATCCAGACACAAAATAAAGCATGTACTCAATCCGCTCGTCCACGTACAAAAATCTTTCACTATATTTAAGAGTACCTGACATTGTTTTAGATTACCTGTCAATATCGTGTGATCATCTAAATGAGGTAGTATGGATTAGCTTAACCGATAACCCCAATTTTTCTCGTTTGTAAAAAAGAAAAAAATACTTTTGAAATAAAATTATAGATCCCCTATAGTCTTTGGTTTTCTGGCACTTCATATGTGTTTTTATAATGGCCGAAAATTTGCTCGTTGGTCAAAAGAAGTTTACCTTTTTAATGTTTGAAAATTTTTTTTGAGTATATACTTGAGTGTTCTTGATAAACTTTTTTTAATTTCAATTTTCAATTTAAATCAGTTTTTTTTATTTTTGTGGTAATAACGATTCGAAGGTGGAAAGTGTTTATTAAAGTATTGAGTATTGCGTATTGAGTTATGTAATAAATACATAAAAGCATTCATTAACTGCTGAAAATGATAACTCTTAAGTGTTAAGATGTTCGTGGAACCTTAGTTATATTTTGCTATGCATTATAGGTTCAGATTTGATATTGTTCAATTCTGAAATCGAAACTTTATATAGTATTTGTAGTAGACGAATTAATATTTTCAATCACTTTAACAATTTTTTAGATTTCATAATGTACTTAAATAAAATAAGGAATTGCAGAAATACCAAAAACTACATCCTCTTGGTCCCTGTTGCTTTGCAAAGGGTGCTGTCGCGTTGATTAATTTAACCGAGTTGATTAATTTATATATGTTTTTTCATTGTAAAGATATTTTTTTTGTATACTAATGTTTTATGTTTAATAATTTCTTTATATTCCATTACAATAACATAGATGAAAATTATTATTAATAATAGATATCATAATAACATAGATTATCAGAATCAAGAATGACATAGATAATAATTATTAATAATAGTATTTATTTCCGACTTTATTAATTTTATTTCATAATTTTATTTCCGACTCTTCTTATTCTTTTTTAAGGTCCAGCTCCTGTAGTTACTCGCCATAAATAGTTAATACTTTGGAGATAAGTTTTGGATTCGTATTTTTAATTATAAACTAAACCAAATAACAGTAGAAAAATATTATTACACAACTTTTTGATAGATATTTATTGTACGTACATTTAAAAAAGTTGATGTTAATGTAAAAATAATAAAAATTGAATCCAAATAATTTAGTAAGTGGTAACAATTGCTGTTATTGTTTGTGTAATGCTGGTTTAATATAAGTTTTATTTTTTTTTGTACACTATGATGTTTTGTAGTCATATTATGTTACATTGTTATCATAAAGCAAGCATCTGTATTTACAGACATCAGACATGAGAGCCACGTATCAGCAAATAGAAAAAAATATGCTTTCATTTGAATATATCTTATTATTAGGCTTAAATGTGTGCTCCCTGGGGATGTTTGTTTCCCAAGGAACAGTAAGCTCCACAAGTATCACGTGCCTTAGATGTTTAGAACACAGGAATATGTCCGGTCTGGATGACGAAACATCAATATCAATCAATACCATATAGGGATTTTGTAATGCTTTTCATACAGCATGTCCATCATGAGAGTTTAATCAGTTTAATAATACTTTTTTTTATCTATATCTACAACGTACATTGTCTGCATATATCAATGGACCCTTATTATATACAGGCCTATTATAATAAAATTTTAATTATCTCAGTGAGACAACAAAGTGCCGCTGTGGATATCATTGTTCACCTAATGAGCTGCCAGTGGGAGAGAAATACTTTTGTTTTATAATATAACCTTATTATAAGAATAATATTATTTCTTAAAATAACTATTTGTTTTAATGTTATTACTTAATTATAATTATATAAAATAACATAAGTGCAGTTTAAAAGAAAACCTGATTTAAAAAAATATCGGGATCTAAGTTTAATAGCATTGAACCCGAAGTAGCAGTTAAATAATTGGTTTCCAAGAGTGCTGTTAAATATAATCAATTATATATTTAAAATATACGGTTGACATATATTTTCAGTGTTCATATATACTACAAAGTTATAAGTAATATAATAAGTACATTGGATAGGATTTTCGAAAAATGTCTAGTAGATGTCACTACCGTCCCGATAAAGATGTACATACATATAGAATGCTTATTTCACCGATATGGATAGCGATACGGTAGCTCTAATAGTAAAGTCACGAGGTAGTTTCCCAGAGATAGTGGGTTCTAATCCCTACTGCGTTTTAGTTTTCATTCCATATTTATTTAAAAATTAATAACGAGCTTAACGTGGCTACACATGTTTATAGATATTTTCATACAGTATAGCATTAGCCTAATTAGTTCAATTAATATAAGATACTTCAACTGCCCTTGTCTTCATTTTGCAAAATTTTAACTAAATTTAAACAGATACATAATATCTATACTAATATTATAAAGCTGAAGAGTTTGTCTGTTTGAACGCACTAATCTCTGGGACTACTGGCCTGAATTGAAAAATTCTTTTTGTGTTGAATAGTCTGTTTTTTGTGGAAGGCTATAGGGTATATATCATCTCGCTGTGACTAATAGAAGTTAAGCAGTAATGAAAAATGCTGCAAATTTCATATAATCTAATAGGTTCTGACTGACTTACTTATAGCATACAGTCTAAACCGCAGGTCGTAGAGATAGTAAAATTGGAGGATACTTTTGGTTTTCTACGTAGTGGTGTACTAGGAAAAGATTTTTAAATGCCACCCTTAAGGGTTTTAAATATTAATTTTGTATAGAACTCGGCGGCAACACTAAAAACCATGCGGACGAAGTCGCGAGCGACCCCTAGTATAAAATAAAATGAAATGCAAGATTACAATAACATATAGTTGTAAAATGTTCGAAAAATTACTACTCACCAAACAAGTATTATTACCCTTGCCATACTACGTCAGAAAGTTATATTTCATAAATGGTTTTTGAGAATTTGAACTTATTTATATAAACTTCAGTTATTTTAGGTTTCACGTTTGTAATTTACAGCCAAAAATCCTACTATAAGTGGGACAATGTACAAAAAGAGTTTGTTTTTACTTACGAATTCATTGCCATTTATAAAGAAAATAACTTGATCGCTTAGAATTTTTAATTCGACTGAAATGATATCCACAAATGCAAAACTCTAATGCTGTTTGTTAGGCTCATTTAATGACATGACCTATTTGAATATTTTTGTATTGTGAGTAGGCCTAGAATGCTAATTAGAATGCTAATAGTTAGTAGCTTCCACTAAAACTGGTAACTTTTTGTTTGTATTTTTCTATCGAATGCGTTTTTCGTAAGAATATTTCCAGTAGTAAGTATGACTACAGGATATAGTTTGCATTGGACACGCCACCATATTTGTGATTAATCCAAAGGATTATTGATAAATTTAATGAAAGACTTGATTCTTGGAAGTTATATAAACATAAATTTAAAGATCTCATCTCAGAGGTAGGGCAAAGTGTATTCCGCTGGAATTTTAACAGATACCGGTATTGTAACTTCACTTCACAGAATACTGCTACTAAATATTCTACTTGTTGTGATTTTTCCTGTGAGAAGTGTGGCATCGATAGCTGCAGGAACGTGTGGTGATTGGTGATGTTTGCTGCTGCAAATCAAAGTAGGCGCAGTGGTGGTTAAGGAGACCCCATAAAACAGATGACATGAAAAATAAATGCTATAGTAAAGGACAACAAACAATTACTTATGAAAAGAAGATTATTTAAGATTAAGATTGACACGAGTGCTCGGTTCAGATGTGCTGAACCTCCTAAAACATTCTAAAATAATTATTAAAACAAAGAAAAAGAAACCACACGTGTTCCTTAAAACTCCGCGAAGGATTTTAGGAAGCTAACACATACATGTTATGTATGTAAAAAAACATGTGTGTCATGATTGATGCGCTAAGGATTTGCCCGCATTGTGTTTTAATTGAGACATTGGTTGATCGTGCTATTATTAATTAGAAAAGTTATTGATATTTTAATAAATAATATATAAATTTGTTTAGTTTGTTACATAAATAAAGACTTATAATGTTAAAGCTGATCTCAAGTTATTTTCGCCAAAAAAAAAACTTTTGTTTAATTAAAAAATATAACGCTCTTTGTATAAATAAATATTACAAACTTGTGGTTTTGTTCATTTAAGCTAGTTTAATTTAATAATAAAGAATTGTACCATTAATGTCAATTATTTTCTATTTTTATATGTACTTGAAGTTGCGGGCCCCACAGACCCCACGTCAATGCTAACGTTATAAAAAAACTCCCGTAAACAGCTAAGGTTAACCAACTTTCTATGAGTCAAAAAAGAAGAAAGAGTATTTTTTTACAGCAATTTCAAGGTAGCTTGTCTTACCAGAAATTTTCATTATATAGAGGGAGATACAGCAGGCATACCAATAATAGTAAGATGCAGTGTGTCCTTAGCACCCAGCTTTACGTAGTTTAAAACACCCTAGCTAGGGTGTTTTAAACTACGTAAAGAAACTTTTTAAGTGCACATACTGCAGCCTAATGAAACGCATGCTTCATATGAAGTTGTGTTGTTATTTATGAATTCCTGTCCATAAATTCCATAATCAAGAGCGTTATTCTTATTACTTATATACTAGACAAAAAATTTGACAAGGTCCAAAAACGTGCTGTGATTTTACAAGTGGTATCGAGTTTGTAAGTTTGAGTACGAATTTTAGAAAATAAGATTTTAACAGCTATATAATGAGAAGTTGTACTTCTTGGTATCGTGCCAAAAGTCTTGTTTTTTAATCGTTCTGCTTGCCATATACCTCGAAACCACTTGTCTGGCATTGTTTGGTTCCATAAAAAAATCTCCTCTGGACTCTCAAATTGTGAAACCTTACCCCGTTAAGATTTTTAAGTTGAGTTACAACAATAAAGGCATAAAAAGGATGTTATAGAGTGGAAGGAGGCAAGCAGGATGGCTCTGGTATTATATGTGTTCATTTGCGATGGTAACTGCTTCCTATTAGGTAGTTCGTCTGTTTGTTTGCAACCATGCCATCGTATCCATATGCTTCTAGTAGAATCCAAACGGTTTATTAATTAAAAATGAGGATAATATGTTTGAGAATATTTTTAATCATTAATGCTATAAAATCTTATATCACAGAACTTTACAATGGGACATTCGTTATTATAGGATATTCAAAAGTTAAAAATTAAAAGTGATACGAAGCTTAACAATTCATCTAAGTTATTAAAAATTCTAACATTGCTTTAAAATCATTATAATAGCCTTTACTTACAACTAAAAAACTTTCTTAATCGATTTTAAAATAAAAATAAGAGTACTTCAAGGTCTATAATTATGTTAAAAGTTAAAATGCCACGGTCTGTCGCTCCGGCAGCTAGTTTGTGTAATTACTTTGCGATCACTGGGGATACTTTGAACATTAACTTGAATATTTTATAGGAATTCGTAACTGAGATATTTTATTTGCCAATGAAACATTTCTAGTTAATTTATATGAAACTTTCATTTCCTACTTTAGATGATTGACCTCCTTTAAGATTAGCATTCTGTTATATTGCTCGCAAGTTTTGAACAAATATTTTGCATAATTAAAATGAATGTTTTTTTCAGAATACGCAATATTTTACAAATATATAATTTAAATCACTATACATTTGTTATATTATATAATGTTCTTGAAATAAGTTTGTAATATTTAATAAAAATATACAAACATATTATGTTCCATATCATTATTTTCTTATTAAGGTGAATACCTCAAAATGGTCTGGATTGATTTGGATGAAAATATTTTCGTTTGTTTTTAGAGAATTCCTGGGTGTGATTCTGGACTTTTATAAATATGGTGTTCATATTGCTTTTCCTAAATATTTTCTACCTAAGTAGCTTTCTATTGTCTTAAATAAATAAACATTGATATAAAGTATCGACGTTATGACAAAACTATCACGAAGGAAGATTATTCACACTAGAAATATATTAGTTGATGAATTACACCTGCTACGTCATTGCGTATTGTCACTAAGATAATTAAGATGAATTTATCTGAAGACCTTTTATTTTTTAGACGTCAAAAAAATGTTTAAAGTTTTATATGATGTAATGTCAGATTGAAATGAAATGAATAAAATTATGCAAAAATTTGTATATTGTACTTTGTTTTAAGATAGCTATCTAATTCTATAAACTTTGAAAACGAAATTGTTTTTGGAACGATTACACATCTTCATCTTGTTTCTAATCTCCTTAATTATTAAAAAAATATATATATAACAAAAAAATTTATTGAAAAACAGTTTTATACAAAACTTTTAACTTCATCAAAGCAGGAAACTCAACGGGTTTGCTATTTTTTTATAAAATCAAACTTAAAACCTAAATTACATAAATACATTACATTATTTTTTTAACTAAGCACTTTGTATAAATAACAGAAATCATTTGTGTCTTCGTTGTGACCAGTGTTTTATAAATGTCAATATTTTATGCGCAATTTACAAACAACTAGAACTATAGCCATCAATTCAATAGAAAGACCTAACGATTTAGTTTAATTCTATTGCAATAAATAAACAACCCTGGCCCGAAAAATAACCAGTCACTAAAATTAATAATTAAGTAGATTTAGTTATTTAATAATTTTTTGTGTAACCCATGCAACTGCAATTGTAAAGGTTTAATAATTAAAAAAATGAACACAATTAAATGTTTGACAAAATATTCAAACAGTACTGTTAATATAAAATGTTATCTTAATATACAATCTCTCAGGCCATTGTGTCTCGTAAACTCCTCGCTTTAATGGGCTCAGGTCGTAAATCTAGACATTATTCAGGACCAAGACAAAAAACATTGTAAAAAAATATTTTCCTTACTAACATTAACTCCCGAGGGAATTAATATTTAACTCATCGTATTGTAAAAAAATATTGTTTCTACATTTTGTAATATTGATGAATTGATTTTACATATTCATCTTACAATTAATAAACTAGTTAGTATTTTTTTTTTATTTTATATAACACTAGCATTCCATAGACTTATTAGGTTATTTTTTCTATTCTCATATTCTATCATAGATAATATTTTTTGTAAATTTCCTACGATGTACTGTCATGTCCTATAGAGTAGTAATAAAACATATTGTTAGCTTGTAAATGTTTTAGTTTCTAGTAAAACAACAACATATTCTTTAAGTTTTCCGTTTTCGAGTTCAATAAGTAAGAAAGGTAAGTTAAAACGAACTTTAACTTTTTTGTGAATGATAAATTTTATGCATTTTTTATCCCCCGACCCAAAACGGGTGAGTTTGGGTATATTTGTGAATCTCTGTATCTGTGTGTCTGTCTGTGGCATCGTAGCAGCTAAACGCTTGGACGACTTTGATTACGGCTTTTTTATTACGGCTTTTTTATTACGGATTAGCTATTTTTAGTCGAAATGGAAGCAGTCGTCAACAATTTATTGGGGATGGTGAAATATTCTTCTGCAATATGAATAGTAAATACCCGAATGAGTGAAAATTTATGTGTTTGTAGGTTAATTTAATGCAATAAGATATCAGTAACATAACTTTAAAAAGCAGAAAAAAGCATAAAAATTAAAAAAAAAAACACCAATAAAAATACCTCTAAAAGGATAAAAATAAAATTATTATGTACTTATTGATGTCGTAGCGTCAGGAAACCGTTAAACAAAGGAAGGAATCAAAAAACAAGTCCTCATTCATTAGCTCGGAAAACTTCGTAAAATAGAAACCATCATCAACGTACGTACAACAGTCTCCCGACGCAAAGCCTTCAATAAGTACATAAATATATATTCTTTATCCTTTTTAGAGATCTTTTTCTATCGTTTTTAAGTAATTTTTTTTCTTTTTACAAGTAATTATATTTGAAAACATTTTAAATTAATTAATTATACAAATACTTACATACTTATCATGGTATATTCACAAACAGTTTATCAATTTAAAAAAAACGTGTCGAATCTTCATAAGAATAAGTGAAAAGTGCTGCAGCAAATGTATTGGCACTTAAGGGCCGTTCCGATTTGGATAGAAATTTATGATTTCCGCTTCCCTTAGGTCATTAAACTTGCGTTTCATGTATGAGATTTAGGGAAATATTTAATATATTGGCTTGTTAATAGTTGAGCTAATTAAGTTAAAACAATTATAGAGTAATAGGATAAAGCAACAAAATACTGTAAAAAAAACTTTAAAATATAAGCTAACAACTTTTATGTTGTCAGATACAAATTAGGAATACGTAAAATGCACCTTATGTGGCAATGCTTACAAGTAATTCTCAAGTCTCCGTTGAAAGACGTAAGGGAGTATCATTTTAGTGTGTTATTTTGTCATAGTGGTGGCTGGTACCTACGTTTTTAATCACTGTTAATGATTGCATCAACTGTGATATAAATATATTATATAGTTATTGAAATTTATTAAAAGCGCCACACTTAAGTTTATTGAGGACAGCGATTCTTATATTCCTCTAATTATTTATCATAAGGCATTGCCATCTTAAGACACTTTTTTTGCAAAATAAAGCTCTTTTAGTCTTCTAAATGCCCTTTCTTTTGTCTCACTCATTCTAGTTGGGTGTTACTGCTTGGCATTTAAATCACAACACTGTGTTATTTAAATGATACTGTGTTGTGCTAAAGAGAAAGTATTTAAATAATTGTAAAACATTTTAAACATAATTGTAAAAATATGTAACAGGTTGAGTTACATAATAATTCATTTATATGCGAACAAAATCTTAATTTTTAAATGTTAATATTGACTCGCGTCACATTCTGTTGGCAGAATTGAAAGGATGTGTGACTACAATACATAAAGAGACACGTTCTGAAACAATATTGTTCACGTCTTTTTTTAAAAATGGATTATTCTGAGGTGATGAAGCAATATATTTTTTTCTCAACAAATAGAACTTGATATAAAAATGTTATTTAAATTTTGTATCAAAAGTAACATAGAGGAATAGTTTTAGAGATTTACTCTACGACACAGCGATATGAAAATTTTTTTAGTTGAAATCGGTATGGCAGTTAAAAATTTAAATCGCTAATAAACCAAGTTTAAACTATTAAAACCAACATCGTCCGAGATACAGAGGCTAATGGACCATGTCTGAAGTCTTTTAGTTAAATAGCTGGTCGTAATGTAAATCGCTGAGCAAGTTAAGTAGACTATCGCTCTTAACAGCTCTTGTTGAAACTTTCTAGACATCTGTTTGTTCTTACTCCTTAATTACTAATTAGATTTAAATAAATCAAACATATTTTTGAAAATAAAAGATTATTAACTTCTTTATTTGTTAACCGATAGTATTTTTTAAAACTTACACGAGGACTACACGTTGAAATAAAACTATTTTATAACGCTTATGCTTGATATCCGAGATGTGTTCCTTAACCTGATGTGTTGTTAACCGATTTAAGTAAATAAAAACCCTTAAATGTTTACATTTAGGGGATATTTTTTAAATATATTAAAATAAACTAGAAATACTTCTACACACAAAAAGTACTTTACGGAATTTAATGAAACTTTAAAGGCTTATTATTAGTTTATAAAATATACAAAGGGTACGTTTTATCGAAATTAAAATCTATGCGTACGAAGTCGCAGGTATAGCTAGTACAATTATTTAATCGAACTTTAACAAAGTCATAAACGCGTAAATCAGCAAGTCAAAAATGTTTTCATATTTTGTGTATAGATATATAGATATATATTATTATAATATTTCAAATTAAAAACCAGAAAATTACTGATTCTCAAAAGCATTTTTATTATGTTTTTTCTTTTTAAACAGAATTTCCAACGAAGAAGTAGTAAAATGTATAAAAAGTTATCACAATATATGATTGACCTACAAAACGTACACATATACCATTTTAAGCCATCATAATTTTTACAGGGGGGAAAATGCCACTGCAAATGTACATAATGTGATAAACACAAATTGTAACAATTTTCCAGATATTGTTTTGCTATAAGACGGAGATTTTGAATTATAGAAAATTTAAAAGATTCACGACGACGATCTAGGTTGTTACCGTCGTATCTCTTTGAGAATCAACAAAAGCATTTTGCAAGATGCTCAGACTAGCTGGAGTTTACTGATCGCATCCAATGCCAAACGTTTTTAAGCTACTTATAGTGATAATTTACGATGATTCCAAAAATCTCTTGAACTAAACCTGTTTTCAGGATTCAAAAAGATATAAACGTATGGTATATGTACTTCCGCTGCCTCGTTAATCTTTTAAATAATACCTATATGCACACTTAAGATTCTCGGGAAACTTTTATACAATTATTATATTATATATTCCACTTAGCTAGTTTGAAATTACGCTTCATATAGGTTTTGTTAAAAAAAGCATATGATAAGTTTAGTTTTATAATTAAATGGTCACTACTTAACGATTTGTTACCGACCATCCACCTAAACCTTTACGCCATATTGGAAGAGGCCAAGGAGATATTTAGCGATGAATCGCATAATTTACTATTGGTTAATCATAATCGGGTTGGAGATTCATCAATTTATAAAAAAACACTTTAACTAATCGCATCAATCGCATCGATTACAAAAAATTGTGACCATTGAAATAGAAGAGTACAGTTTACAGTTCAGATTACGGTTTTAGCCTCAACTAAAAATAATATTTTACCCTAGTCCCTCTATGAAGTTTGAACAGCAGGTAGACAATACACACAAATAATGTTTTCTATTATGTCATAATAAGTTAATTTAAATTAAATAACTTCTATGCCTGAATTTGTCTAAACAACACAAATAAGTTTGCAAAGATTGGACGGAAGAATAACTGGACTTTTATATGACTCATCCCTATCACGTCGAAATATATTTTAATCTGAAACCTTAATATATTTACTATCGTTAAGCGACGTATCTCATATTATTGTAATAGGAATCTTTTATTTAATAAGCAACTGTTCGAATAATTTAAACTTCGGACTAATACTGCGCGCGTTCCATTGAACATTGAAAAAATTGAAACTGATTATTTTTTAACACTTTGATTTGTGTGAAATAAATAAATGGATAAAGTTTTTGATTACAATGATTTTTTTAATTACATCTTAAAATAGGTTTACCATCCCGAAAATAAAATATTGAAAACTTCCTTTGATTATATACATTCACGATTCTGTATTATTTTTTTATAAAATATAACCGCTTTTAGGTATAGGTTTTCAAACAAATCTTTGAAGTTTTCTTGCCGCTTTAGAAAAGCCTCGTTTTGAATACTTCATCATCTTTATCGACATTACCAACTTTTGTATCATTCCTTAGTTGTGACTCAATAACTTATTTGGGAAATTTATCATAATATAAACCTTGTTTTAATTTTATTTCTATAGACCCTTTTGCTTCAGCTTCCTGTTTGAATCTCTAGTGTTCTCACCGTGTTCTACAATTCTTTGCTAGAATCTTTCTTATCTCTTTTTTTTTCAATTAATTATGTGTCAACTCTTATTCATCTGTCTCACTATATTGCATAAAATTAGCCTCTTCACAACTTACGTCCGGCGGCCGGGCAGCCTGTCTTCCGATAACATAAACTATAGCCCAAATGAAAACCTCACAAGAACCTCACAAGAAAAATTATAACGAAGTGTTGATGACATTGATGTCAATAAATATTTTTTTCTTTACTATTTTTTTTTTAAAAAAGATCTTCAATACTGTATAAAGAAAATGAGATTTATATAAACTGAACGGGATAATCATGGAGCTATTTCTCGGGCTAGATTCCCGGCAGAACCAGGCATTTATGTGATGAGCATAGATGTCTGTTTCTGGGTTTGGTCGTTTATTAAATATATTCTCAGTATTTAAAATGTGTATTTCTATGTATTAGTATCGTTGTCTAACACCCTTAACACAAGCAAATAATTTGCTTACTTTCTCTACTATAAATATTGCAAAAGTAACTAAATATTGATATATTTGTTCTCAATACCCGAAAAACAGTTAAAGTTACTTTATTTGCTAAATTTTGTCACCTAAATTAAAAGTCAGAATGCAGAAGAAATTTGAATTGAGTAGAAACACTAGGACCAATTATGTTTGTACAAGTGATTTCTTTAATAGCCACATTCAATGGCAGTTCTACAAGTGTCCGAGACGCTGATCGATAAGCTGTTGTCTCGTGTCGCTGATGAATGACCATCAGCTGATGTGGAACTTACTGTCTGTATCTATATATGACATCGCGCTTTTGGACATTGATAGATCCGCTTGGAATTGATATTTTTATTTTCTTATTTGAACGATATTTATTACTTACTTTCCGGATAAGATTTTTAAAGAAATATTCAGTTTTATTTTACAAGAAAACGAAACACTCTTACTTTTATTATTATCACCGAAATAAGCAGAATATTCTTCATTTATTTATTTTTCCTAATTTACTTATCCCTAAAGTCATGTTTATAAGTTAAACATTTCGAGTCTTCACAAAAATGTGTGATATGTGAATTTGAAATGTTAATGAATAAAAAAAAATTACCAATTAAACATATTTTTTTACATTACTCATCATAAACTTTAAAGAAAAAATATAAAACAGTTTGAGTAAAGTTGTTGAATGCTTCAATAATCTGATGTAGATATCGTGGAAACGGAATGTGTTACAAACTCAAGACGGAACAAACTTACATAAACTTTTTCAATAAGCACTCGGTCTCATTGTGTTATCTATCATCTCATGCTCTATTTGTATTCTCAAGTTATTTTCAAAAGAAATTTGTTGTTAGTTGTTTGCATGCAAAACGGTTTTATTTGTAGATAAAGTACACATGAAAAAAAGACAATCAGCCTAAGCCATAAGCATAAGCCAGTAAATCAAATTGATATTTTATTTATATAAGACGTAACATAGCTTTAGTGTATATATATATTATATTTAAAATAATTTCCTTTTTGAATAAACAGTTACAATTCCGTTAGCAATATAGAGTTTGCGAAATTCCACATTACAAATACTGAGATTTTTGCTTTTATTGCTTATTGGAACCTTACTTCAGTGAATATATGGGTTATAATCATATTGAACTAAGCTTTGGAAAAACAAGCAAATGCAAGAGAAACATCGCATTATTGCATCAGGTGGGGTGATTTACTGAGCTCGATCTGAACGATGGGTGCTAAATTGTGGGATGTTGGTTAGGAAATAGATTTAGAATTCAATTCAAGATTGATTTATTATTTTAGTCCAAGTCTGGGTTTAAGTATTACATCAGTATGCGAGGTGTCGTTAGGCATATAAAGTTCGGTTCTACTACTATAACTAACCAAATTTTTTAAATTTTATACTTCTATTACCTACTCTTATATTATCTTATACTAGATTTTACCCGCGACATCGTCTGCGTCATGTAGCTTCTTTGGACAGCAGTCTTATTCTTTACGGCACGTACTTAACATAGTAATATTTTTTTTTATACGTGTGTAAATGTGAACTGGATGATAGATACTGTATCACATACTGTGACACTCGCGTATGTGCTAGCGATTAACGTCGTTTCCTGTGGGAATGAGATATTTTCCCGTTTTAAGAAGTAGCCAATATCCTTTTTCAGTGTCTTACCTATGTTTATGCCGAATTTCATCGAAATCGCAGTGGTTTAAGCGTGATAGCGTAACAGACAGACAAACAGACAGAAAGACAGAGTTACTTTCGAATTTATAATTATTAAAAAGTGAATGTAAATGTAATAACATACATAACTCATAAACGACGATACAAACAATTAAATAAAAACATTTTATATAAATTATTTAAAATACGTTATCAACAACTTCAAAATATTTTGAGATATTTAAAAATTTGTCATAGAACCTTCAGCAAATAGGTAAAAACTTAAATAAACAAAAATAAAGTTTAAAGCCTTATAGAAGATTAAGAATTTATAGAACATTTTACTTGGTAACAAAAAGAATTTAATATTATATTAAAAATGTTTAATTTAAATAATATTAATGTTAAATAAAGCCTCTCATTTTTTAAAAATAAAATATGCTTTTTAAAATATTTTAATATATTTAAGTTTTTTTGTTCGTTGCATTTACTTTAAATAATTTTTGATGCTTTTTTCCATAATGTATTTATGCTGTGAAAGATATATCTTTTTCTCATAATGGATTTTTAAAAACACATATTATATATTCTTATTCTACTTAAAACTTATATGTTATAATGAACCAGTATACAGATAATCTTAGTAACATTTAACAGCTTCCCTGAGGATCGAACGCAAATCAACACATATTTGTAAACCACACTGTTTCGTGTTAAACAAGTTGGTACAGATACCCTTACAAGAGCGCTTCTAAAGAAAGTGCACTTAATATGCATATATATAAGGTATACTAAAGCAGCACTGATACCTTGGCAGTTGCGGAAGTGCATAACTCGATAGCGGTAATTAGTGCAGAGTCGTGCTTAGTTTTCAAAGTAGAATCCAAAATTTATCTAACTAGCATATATCTAGAATGTTACGAAATATGAAAATAAAATATATGGATCATAATATACAATTTACAAAAAAAATATATTGTAAAGATCGTTAAAACATTTTTAACTTAAAAAATAATAATATATAGACATAATTACTATTAGTAGGATGTGTGCGTTTTTGAAATTAATCTCAAATTGTTTGCGCTACTAATCAAAACTCTCACTGATGTCACACGTCACCAGTCAAAGCTAGTAACGTCAACCTATGTAATATAAGATTAACCTGATATCTGCCTACATTATTCTTATCAAGACAATATCTGAAGTTAAACTTTAAGTTCTAAGATGTAACATTAAGCTTATATGCTGTAACAAATCTGACGAAGTGCCAAGTTCATGCTTATGTTTGTGTTTGTCATCTCAATCAATCTTATTTTAATTTACTGATGTTGATTACGTATACAACCAGTGCAGCTGTTAATTGAACGCGTTAAATGAGTGCATATTATAATATTAGATGGTAGTCTATTAAAGAGTTGTGGCTCTTGAAAATGTTACTATTATTTGACAGTATTTGTTCTTGGTTTGAGAACAACTAAAAAAATGTTAGATATGTTATTTAAAAAAAAAGGAATAATTGTTTGGATTTCGTTGAAAACTATACGGATACAAGTACAACTTTATAAGTATAACTGCGTGATGTTCATTATTTGGTTTAAGAAACGAATTATAAGCTATAATTCGTATTTTATGTTACGAGTTTAAACTCTTGGTTAACCAAGACGTAAGAAAAGTTTTCTTTTTACATGTTTCACGTGAGGACGCCATGTCAAATTTATGACCACAATATCTTTTGAATTTTTCTTTTATCTTTTTTTTGTTTGTATAAAAGTATTGTTTTCATTTAGGCTTAAGTTTAGGTAAAAGCATATGAAACTTTTTTCTGGACCAGGATCCTACAATTTCCAGATATTTTAATATATATACAGATATTCAACTATTTTACGTTATAGATGGTTGCTAGAAATATTCAATTTTGTAGCTGTTAATGAAATGGTACAACTTTAATACTTGAATCTGGGACTAGGGTGGGAAATCAATCTCGAATTAAATTCTAAATCTATTTCCTAACAGACATTCCGCAATTCAGCACACATCGTTGAGATCGAGCTCAGTATATCACCCCACGAGACGCAGTAATGCGATGTTTCTCTTGCATTTGTTTGTTTCTCCAAAGGTTAGTTCAATAGCATTATGACCCTTATATTTACTAGTATAAGGTCTTCAGAAGCAATTTAAGCAGAAAAGTTCAGTATTTGTAACATAGAATGCGATTTCTCTAAAACTCTTTGTGGATCAGGAGATTGCTATTGAAGTTGGCGCTATATATTGGAAAAGGTTATTTTATATTAATTTTTTAACGTTACTTCGATAGTTTGATGACTGTTTTAGGTTTAAAGTACATAATACTATTATTTTTGTTGTCTTATGTATTATGATGCTTATATTTACAATTTTTCTATGTCAATTGTAAATTAAACAAGTTTTTTTTAATTTTTACAATATTTGTTTTTATAATAGTGTTTTTGTAAAACTATTAGAAAAACCCAACAATTTATAAAGGACAATGATTTATTAATAAATAAATAAATGATAAAAAAGTAAAATTAAACAAATCAATAAGTAGGATCCTACAATTCCACAGATCGGTAAAAAACATAAAAGGGTTCAGGATTGTTATTAAAAAAACTTAACATTACTTCAATCATTTTATCAGGAAAGTAAGTAACATACATATAATACATACATTAAAATCGTAAATATAAAAAATAAATAAATATGGTTGTGGGTTCGATTCCTTCACGGAACCTTTCTTTGTGTGATCTACAGATAATATTTTAGAGTCTGGGTGTACCTTGTATCCGTTTGATACGTTTTTGAAGTCCCCTGTGACTAAAATCTCTTCTAAGGGCGTTACCTATAAAAGTAGTTTAAATAATAATTAATTAATAAATAAAAATATCAATTCAAAGGTTATCTATCGGCCAACGTGGTAATGTACTACAACTAAGTTACTGCAACAATATTATATAAAATCAAATTAATAATTATAACAGTCTAAGTGGTTGTATAAGCCTAATGGGAGTTAGTGTCTTTGCGACACAAAGACCTTCTCACACTATTTCCACACTGTTCTAGTTTGAATCGATCTACGATATAGTGTGCTTGCAATCTTTTTAATATCGTCAGACCAACGTTTTTTTGTTTTATTCTTTCATTTTGATTTGAAATATAGGAAACCATTAAATAAAGCTATTTGTGCGGATTAAACTTAAAATTTATTTTCATTTTAAATTTAACCCGACGTTTTGAATGCTTTGTAGCAATCGTTTTAACGGTAAGATGAGATAGAGGTGTTTGTTAGTGTGTCAGTTAATTAGTCATCTACTTCCAACGGTACCTAAATTTCCGCCCGTGTAGTTCAGGAGGCACACAAAATTCTCTAACAGTATCATGAGGTTTCAGAGTGCGGTCACAGATGTGTGAATTTACATTGTACATGAGTGGTTAACTGTAGAGATGCGGCGCTGTTCGTCTGGGTTCAATTGCAAGTGTGAGAAATCAAACGAGAATTGAGCGTGCTTTACAACTCGGGAACGTTTCATGGAGAAAAGGTAACTTGATGGTCGCGATTGGACTTGTCTAAGAGTGATAGCCTTGCAAGCTTACTAGTCTTATAGTGCCCTTGTCGGACGACTTCGGAGGTCAGACCCGTCGTACAAGGGTCCTTGTGACAGGAGTAAACCCTGACCACATGAATAGCGGCTCAACCTTTATAACCGGATAGGTTGGTGGGGTTGATATGCTATAAACATAAAAATTATGACTGAAGGAGGCAGTATGTTCCTTAGCGAGGATTTTAGGTAAATCAATCGTCGAGTAAATTTAAAATTTGAGTATTATATGCGAGGTAAATCCGCAAAAATAGTTTTATTTTAATGTGTAGTACTTATAAGTAGAACCAAGAAAATACTATATAGGAGTTCATTTTATTCTGTTGTCAATTTGTTAGTAGTTTTTCTTATGCTCTCAAATTGCGGTGTATTGTTCTCTAAAAAAAAATTAAATGGAGATGGCCGTACATATAGTCACATAATACTAATGGGCACATTTATCTCTAGCTTGTTCAAAAATTATCACCGGTCAGACCGAGTCTATTCTACAGTTAATCATCATTTTCCTCTAATTTGCATTTTCGTCCTTTATATCCACAATTATTTTATATAAAATAATTTGCAATTTAGGGAATTAGAATATTTTTTCCTCTTCTTGTGTTAATAATCTTATCTTCAATTAATTAGGATGCAAAATATGATTATCAGCGGACCTAGTATACTAGTAGACCTAGACCTAGTATAATAGTAGACCTAGTAGACCTAGTATACTAGGACCTACAAATAAAGGCCTAATAATGCGAAAGAAGAAATCCTCTAGCTACGTAATTTCACTGCCATGGATTTTTAAAGCCGATGGATCCGAAATAGACTAGATGCTTATTTCCCATCAAAACTGTTTAGATGATCAAGTAAATATTTTTCAGCTTTCTATAGAAAATATTTGATATAAATCCCTTTTAATGTTTATAATGTTAGTCAGTATTCAGGGGGGTTCTATTGAAAGTCTGTTGCTTGCACTCAACTTATTGTGGAACAATTAACATTATACTTAAACATGGTTTAAAGTAACAGTTTTAAAGATATAATATTAACTTTTATTATTATCTTAATATATTTAACTACTACTCTAACTACTAACTAACTTTTGTATAAAACCTTAAGTGCTATGAAGTTAACTAGTTCTGTTTAATTTCGCATTTCTAAAATCGTTAAACATTTTATAGATACTGTAACACTTTATTTCAAGTGTAATTAAACTTGTTTTTTTTTCATTTATTCATTGCTTTAATCTCAAAATAACATTAGTATGGTAATAAAAAAAATATCATATATTTATGTCCTTTAGCCGAAAAAATCCTAAAAGGGCAATTTCAGACATTCAACTTGAAAAGGACATTTAAAAATCAAGCCAAATCTCTTTGCGGGAAGCAAATTCGAGGTTGATCCGATCAGTGGAATCTTTTGGTGAGCGTCTGAGCTGGATATTGTCGGAGTCTGTTATATATAACATACTCAAATGTCCTTTTAAAATAAAATAACGGGCTTAAAGTGTTATAGAAAAAATATTTATAATTGTTAACAAAGATTTGTATTTATTTTTTAAAAGATATAATTAAAGTTCAGTGTATTTGACGATTAAACTTTAATTCTAGTTTCGTTTCTTTTTTTTTTAATAACAATTTAACGGTAGACTGAAAGAGATCCCTTCAAAGGATCAATTCGCCATTGTACTTATTAATTGTTTCTTTTGTTATACATTATTATATTTTGCACAATAAAAAGTTAAAAAAAATTATTGTGTGTGTCAGTGTGTTCGACGCACGACTGGAGTTTTCTCCTTAGGTACGATTGTCTAAACAGAAGCAAAAAAGCTTATTTAACTGAAAAAATATTGATACCTTAAGAAAGGTTCGTGTTTGTTAGATGTTCCGGCAATATTATCTATACCCCTTTCTGCCAAAATGCTTGCATTTCACTTTAGCAAAATATAATGATAAAGATTATAGCTTCACAATAACAATATTAATTATAATTAATAACAATAAGACACTGACAACCAAATTAGGCAATTGCGCACAATAGGTTGCGCACCAAAAACGTAACGAGGTCATTCGTTCAGTAGATTTTACACCTCTCATTTTGTCATACCGGGCGCCTCATGGAGTAAACACCAAAAATAAAAATTAAAAAAAAAACATCAATACAAAAAACTTCTAAAAAGGATCAAAATAATATCATTATTTACATATTAAAGTCGTAGCTTCGACGTCGAATCGGACAATAATAAACTATGTTACAGACACGGGACTTAACATAGATTAATTATGTCTTAATAATTATAACATTAAACTTTTTTGCAACCACATAATCCATAAAAACAATAGAAAAGAAAACAACAATACGGTACACAATATCGCTATGTAGTAATCTCTTCCAGACAACCTTATGTTGGTAGGAATAAAGTGAGATATAAAGAGAAAAGTGGTGCATAATATTACATACAAAATATATTGTTAATTTGTAAACTTATAGAGAATATATGTATTTTAAAAGTTGAAAAAGAAAAAACTAGGAATTACACACAATAACATCAATAATAGAGAGGAGTACGGCAAGGTGACCCAGACCTGAGAGGCAGACCTTGTGCTAGGTGTTCAGGTGTCAGGAAGTTTTTCAGGCTGCGAGTTAAAACCTTATGAATTATAATTATGCATATTGATATTAAAATAAGGTTGTATAAAATGATAATGTAAACAAAATATTACCCTTTTATATAATATATTTTATGTCCAAATGTATCAGAAAAGAAAAATAATATTATGAAGATAAAATAATAAACCATCTACTATTTGTTGGATGAAGCGAATTTCATTTTCGGGAACGAAACAAGAAGGAATAAACAAAGCTGCGATGAAAATGGTCCTAGATAGAGGAAATGCACCGAGAGAGACAAATTGATATTTCATTTTTCATGTTGTAACGGAAATTGCATATTTATACGCTACTGTTGGTTCTTCAGTTGGGGAAATCAAGTATATTGCTTTGATATTTTAGTATTTTTTTTTGTTAATATGCTATTTTTATAAATACTAGTGAAAATATATTTTATGTTATTGATTATATTATAAAGTTATCTTCAGCCAGTTAATTCCTCGGTTTGCGCCCGCCCCAAGCCTGCCAATACGCCATAATACATAAAATCTAATTGCGTCTTTTGCGATTTAAGAGCACAAATATTTATTTGTCTAAAACTTTTGAATTGTCTGTACTCAAATATATATGTATATACAGATAAACCTTCATATTAGATCACTCTATCCAATAGAAGAAACAGCATTCAAATCCGTAGGGTAGTTTGAAAATTCTTAGCATACAATATACTATATATTTTCATAATAAAAAATAAAGCAATAAACTATTTTGTTCCTAATAAATATTGAAACTATATTTAAAAAGAAATTTCTTTTAACATTTTTATATGAAATCTAATGCTGGTATTTATTTTTAAATAAAAAGATCAAATAAATAAATATGTTTATCAAGCATATTTATTATATCACCGATTACAACAACAATACTCGTAGTAAACGAGCAATATGGCAATAAGTCGTCAAAAAATATATTGTAAATTATTATAAATATAGAATGAAAAATAAACCGATACGGGCACGGATTCGAACCCGCGACTACTAGGAACGGTTACCCATCCGAGCGACGGGCCGGTTTCCCAGTAGTCGCAGGTTCGAATATGAGCTTATTATTAAATAAAGAGCCGGTAATTATCTTATTATCTTTTCGTTTCAAAGAAACTCACCCTCTTCATCACCAGTTTACCCTGGCAGCAGGACTGATGTCATCAAATTCAGCCCTTTGCGTGCGTAAGTCCGATTCGCACTTAACCGACTTTATTACTTAGAACCGCTTAGTTAAAAAGAAAGTACAGCCTTCATATAACAATAATCAAATTAAATAGTTTTATAGCATAGTTTTACTTGTATTTTATGCGCAAGACTAACAATGTTTTAGAAATCGTTCATAATCGTACGTACGTACGTAATCGTAGACGGCGTACTATGCGTTGACGAAGAATACAACTATATAATATATAACAATATGTCAAGATGGGACAACACAGATCTGAGGAATATTACACTCGTTCGGGAGTAAGCCAGGGTAGTACTTTAGGTCCAACTCTATTCCTGATCATGATTAATGACCTGCCTCTTGTAGTCCGTAATGCTGAGTGCCTAATGTTTGCGGACGATCTCAAACTATACCTTTCTGTTACTAGTGCTAGTAACTGCGACAAACTACAAAGTGATATTGATGCAGTTGTCACATGGAGTAATTTGAATAAACTACCGCTTAATAGCGCCAAATGTAAAACTATAACTTTCACTGGATCCCATAACCCTATACTGTCATCTTATAAACTGGCCGACACCCCACTAGAGCGTGTTACCTCAATACGTGATTTAGGCGTTGTTATGGATAGCAAAGTAACGTTTCACGAACATATTAAGCAGATAGCGAAAGATGCAAATAGATATTTAGGGTTTATCATTAGAACCACCCTCCAGTTTAACAATGTTCAGGCTATCAAGTTGCTCTACAACGCCTATGTACGTAGCAAACTGGAGTATAACGCAATTGTCTGGAATCCAAAAGAACAACTCTACGTAATGATGGTTGAAAAAATTCAGCGGAAATTCGCCCGTTGCGTATACAAACGTGTTTAGGGTTACTACCCATTTTTATACCCTTCCATGTTTGTATCAGGTATGGTTGGTCTCGATACATTGCAACTTAGGAGACTATTTTCACATGTCACACATTATTGCCAACTGCTAAATAATAAAATAGACAATCCAACGGTACGAGAGAGCATCTATTTTTTTGTACCGAACGGATACCTGCGTGGCTGTGGTCGGCGACGTCACCAACTGTTCGCCTACTCAACATCGAATCACTCCTCTCAAGCCCATAACAGTCCTACGGCTAGAGCTGTAGTATACTTAAATCAATTTTTGCAATATAGTCCAGATACAGACATATTTCATGATAAACTAGGGGTCATTTCTGCTGATGTTTTGCGGTATATCAATAATCTATGACATTGAAAGAAATGAATAACAACGTATTAGTTTATTTAAAGGAAATCTTATGTAATTGCAATAATAGTATATAAAATGTACATATGTATTATCTGTAATTTTAAACTCTAATGAATAAGTAATTTGTAGATGTCAATATAATAATTAATTAATGTATAAGTAATAGTTAATGTATAATGTACCTACGCACGCAAACGATTTGGTGATACCACTGTAAGTTTGTGTTGCATATTTTTAATTATAAATAAATAAATAAATAACTCGTTAAAACAAATACATTAGTACATTATTGCTTAATCTTAAAGTATAAAACACCACAATGTCATTGAAAACTACAGTGATTTGATGGAAATATCAAGAATATGGAAATCGGAATACGAGTTTGTTGCGAACTAGAGAAGATACAAACTTGTATGGTATAAACTTTTTCAATATACAGTCGGTCTTGTTGTATTTTGTTATGATCTTGAGCATGTTGAACTTAAAGTTTCTTACTTTGCTTTACTTGCAAAAGAATGGTTATTATAATATGTCATTATACCTGTCAATTTCCTGTTTTTATTCATTTTACTAATTAGTTTTTCTGATGATTTGCCAAAGAAATTTGGGTTTAATAACTACATTGGATAAATAACTAAAAGTTGTATATAAATATTTTTACAAAATGTCCTAATAATAATAATATTACAACTTTATATGTTTCAAAAAAGGTCTTTAAAAAATAAAACAAACAATAAATTATTTATTAAAGTAACTTTGAAAATAATAAGGTACTGCAAGGTAGGTAGGTAATGTAAACCTACAGAGAGGTATCTAAATTGTATTTTAAGTTATAAAACAGAGAACTTACTCTATGTGAAGTTCTATCATAATTGTACGAACTTCCTTCTCCGAGACTATAATAAGTAGTATATATATATATTGTAGAATAGAAAAAACAATGACGTGGTGGCGCAGAATAAAAAATTCAGATTAAAAATTGAAACTAATTTATGAGACAAGTATAAAATTTAGGTCTAAGGTTAATTTAAATAATCATCTTTAAGTATTAGGAATTGTAATAAAATGTTATTGTAATTGTGGGTGTAAATAAAAATGATGTGGGTGTAAATTAAAGATGTGGGTGTTTGGATATTTGTATCAATCTTTCGAAACGTAGCTATAATTTTCTGCCAAACTTCTAAGAAATTCTTCTTCTCTGGCCAAGACAACTCAGACGATCTGCAGTCAAAGGATTAACTGGGCACTACATACACATCACTTATTTAAAACATTACATACAAGATATGTATGTAAAATAAAATAACCATTAACCTTTGAAATTAAAATGGCCACATAAACACAGATGGACCTAACATTCTCAAACTAAATAAAACTTAATAACTAACTAATTAATTTTTTGGTGGTAAAGTGAAGCACTCTCCTAAGATAATATGTGCAGCAAAATTTTTCATTAGCAAGTCATTCAAGTATTTCGTCTAAACAAACATAAAAAAATAATTCCTTATCTGGTGTCACGAATATTGAACAAAAAAAAATGATAACTGAGATATTTATAATCCATAAAAAATGATTACCTATGTTTTTTGTTAGTAGAGCATAAAAGTAGAAAATAAAATTAAAACGTAAAGAGTAAGTAACGTAATTAGTATAAAAAAATATCTAAAATGTTAAATAGAACTTTAATTAAAAAGAACACATTTAAAGCAAAAGCCAAGAGAGTTAGTTCCTCGAACGATAGCTGTAACGAGCACGAGCAAGCACAGTCCACTTAACATGCACACTGCACAGTGATTTTAGATTATGTCCGGCAACTTAAATAAACGAGTTTTGATATGGCGCATTAGGCTGCGTTTCTAAGATTCCAAACCTTAGGTTAGATAAGATAAATAGTGTGGAATTTTATACAATTGGTGGTCAAAGGCCAAGATAAGTTAGAAGGTTCGAACGTGTGAATCTTCATGATATACTTCTTCTATATTTTTGCATTGGAAAAATCCATTACAGATACCCACTAGCCAAGAAGGTGATGACCAGGGGGTTATGTGGAACTACCCGGCAGCATAGAGGACGCTACAATTTTTAAGTCTACCCACTAAATAAATCAACGGTTGCCCTCATCGCCTTAATAGGACGCCACGAGATCGCTTGCGCATTCACTGTGATGCCCTAGCGGTACCCCAAAATGGGGGTGCCCCTAGCAACTTCGAGCACCTTCACGACCTAGGCCTATGGTAGGTGAGAGGGGTCACCCTCCCCTCCCACCTAGGCACTACGGCTAGGGAAGGAAGCGGCGGGCATACTCCCGTCTCCTTCGTCCCAGCCAACCCCTACGGAGCGGGATCTTCATGATATACATGCATAAGAGACGATACCGTCAATCTCCCTTTATACACCTGCGCCGTAACTTTTGCGACTTTTCAGCCGAAATATTAAATACACTGGTACTGTTTTAGTTATATAAAGATTAAACACCAAATTTAAAAAATCTTTGTAATCATACTTGTTTATTTATTTTTGCTTTTATCTTTTCTTGTTTTAAACATTAAGTTAAAAACATTTATCACGTTTGATGATTCTCAATTTTAGAAATTTCGCTATAAATATTACCCAAAGAGGTCAGCGCTTTAATGTATGAGTAGAAGTGTCGTTTTCTCTCTTGGTTAGGTTTTCTCTCTTAGTTTCAGCACTTTTATGATATATCATCACAATAATATTTATTATACATATAATAATATCATCATAAAAGTGCATGTTTTATTAATTTTTTTATTTGGTTAGGATATAATATATTTTTTGACAACGTATTGGCATATTGCTCCTAACTACTACTATTGTTGTTGTAATCGGTGATAAGGAGTACTAATATTTTTCTTTTTGGCGATTATAAATTAAAAAAAATATGCTTATTTATCAAGGCTAATATGCTTATTTGTGTGGAAATGCTAATGCATTCCATTAATATGAATATTTATTTATTCTTTTTATTAAAAAAAAATCCAGCATTAGATTCCATATTAAAATTTTATATGTAATTTCTTTTTATATATAGTTTCGATATTTATGAGGTAGAAAATGGTTTGCTTTTATTCTTTTTATGAAATTACATAGTATAAAGAAAAGTAGCTTCCCGTTTTCTCTCCTATGTATGCTTAGATCTTTCAAACTATTCTAAGGTTTTGGATCATCAACAATGATATTTTTTCTCAAAAAAAATAGGTGCTCATTCTAACTCAGTTTATTGTTCGGCACATATGCGTGGTATGGATTTCTTAAATGTCGCTGACCGTTTAGATCAAATCCAAAGATGCAGCTTTTTAACTGGTTTTTAGAACCCAATCTGCTGGGAGAATCACAAATACTAAGCGTATAATTTATATAAATTTGACGGTTCATATGAACCCTATCTTATAGGATCCGTCAAATCATAAGCCTAAACATCTAAGACAAGTGTTTATATATTCCAAAAATAAATACTCAACGTGGAAATATACTGAATATACTAATACAGATATCATAAAAATAATTCTTGAATCAGCTTCTAAATTATTAGAATTTGATTCTGATCCTCAAGAAATTAAGATCATTGCAATTTGAAATGTTGTGCAGGATTACCAAATTGTTTATAACTTCGGTGCTAAATTTTTCTCAGCGAATTTGTTTTGCTTCTTAAACAGTGATTTTTTAGGAATTGATTGTGCGAATATGATCAATCACTTTATCCTGTAGTATGTTGGTCATATTTATACAGATATATCATTGGATGGTTTTGATCTATTATTTCGATATGAAAATAAAATGTTTTCACCATATTATTTAATAACCATCAGTGACTTTGTCTTCAATTTCTGAGATTTCAGTTAGACATTAAGCCAAAGAGTTTTGAATGTGTATTTAATTTCACCAGTCAGTTTCTTAAAGACCTCTAAAAGTTGGTAATGCAGTTTCTTATTTGAATATCTACCTGATGGATACTCAACTTCCATAGCAAATAGGCTATGAAAGAATCGACGACAAATTGTTTCCATGACAATATACGTTGTAAATGTTCTTCGAATTATCAAACCAAGGTTTGTAGATAATTTTGGTTATTAGGATAAATTGTTTGTTCATTTTGCAAATGTATTAATATTGATTGCTAAAATGAAAACCATATTTCTCATAAATTTTGCTTTTGAATAATTAATTACAATTATTGTTTTTATTTTTATTGCCTGGCCATAAGTACTTTTAATTATAACAAAGAAAAGGATATTGTTAAAAAACAACAATTCAAATAGATTTTAAGCATTTGATCAATCCATTTATATGAAAATCCAGTGAATGGGATAAGAAAAACTGGAACAATATAGTTCCTGGCAGCATCCAGAAACGTAATCTCCAAGCACTTTGAGTTCAAAACCATCAACAGTATGCGGTTCTCATATTTTGTATACTCAACTACATACAGTGCATAGTCTAATATAGCAAATAAATGTACTACGGAAATGTATATCGTCCACAATGTTTTATATTTATTACTAAAGAATAACCCACGATAACCACTTTATATATATTACAAAATAATGTGTTACTTACCAAGCTTTTTAAAAAATACAGTATTATTATATTTCTATAAATATAGAATGAAAGATAAACCGATACGGACAGGAATTCGAACCCACGACATCTGCGAAATCGTTCCGTCGCTCTACCAATTAAGCTACCGTATCAATCAATTGGTCTTTCATTTTCACTACAAAAAACTTAATTACTTTCCGAGCAACCCAATATTTAAAATTAGTAATACGAATAATGGATGTCAAATAAACAATATTATTATTTTTATCTGTGATCTATTATGTTATTATTAAATTTATATTATGAGCTAAAACAAATCTAAATGATAAGGTAAGCTAAGCACGCATAAACACGAAACCTAAATCGAAAATTATGGTTCACAATATATGTTTTAGAATTCTATCATTGATCGTGGTTTTCGCCTCTTATAATATTATTGGTAACAAATTTGGTTAACTACAATTATTATAACTGCGTAAAGTGTTTTGATAATGTTTAAAGCTTATTGAATTGATCTTTCATATAAGGCTTACATTTTCTAGACATTTATAAAATTCATTTTCAAATTCGTCTTATTATGTTCTACTTTACGGGATTATTTTAATTTCTACCCTTTAAGTACTAACATAACACTTTGGTACTATTAATTCATATATTAAAATTATTTTATTTATTAAGTTTTATTTAGTAAGATAATGTTATCACATATAATATTTTTTTTAAGGTGACTTGCATATAAATTTTTAAAGCATTGATTTCGCCTGATAAAAATCATATAAAAAAACAAAACCACTTCTCAATTATATTACTCATAGTTTCATTCGTTCTGTACTTACATTAAACAGATTTCGTAAATTTCAAGTTTAATCTAAATTTCAAAAATCTAAAATTATAAAAAATATATCTCAAATAGAGTATAATTATAACTTACATTAAATAAAAATAAAAACCTTGCAAGAAATAATATGTTTTTTTCCCCACCCCTAGCCGCGCTATACACAAACCCTAATTCGTTCGCCGCGGGATGTATTTACAGCAGCGCGGAACTGTTCTCCAAGAATTTTGATATTACTAAATGTAAGAGATGAGATATTTTAATAAGAAGACTTAAAATAGATGTGAATTAATTTAATCTCGGTTATTGTCGATTTTTTTATGTAACACAAATTTGAACTTGGTGACGTAACTCTTAATTTTTTTTTAAATATATTTTGATATTAGGTAATTGTTAAAAATATTTATTAATTAAAACTTCTGTGACAATTACTGAGTTTTAATATACTTATTATTATTACTATACTATACTTATAATTATGTTTATAAATTATACTTCTGAAATAATAAAATAATATTGAAGATTATAAATTATATATGAAAATATGAGTTTTTGCTTGAGATGTGAGGATTTTTTGTTTTGTTTTGTTTTGTTTGCACAAAACAAGTTCATATGTCGGAACCACAAACTTAAATATATTTTGCAAGTAGTGACGTATAGAAAGAAATTCTCTAAAGATTATAGTGTCGCAACAACTATAATTTTACAAGTTTCCCGACTAGAGTTTTATTATCAAAGGTTTTTAAAATATATACACAATTGTTTAAATGAAAAAAAATACACAGAGTATAAATATACTCATATGGTAACAATATTTAAAAAGAAATGAAGAAATTTTGTTTTTTTTTTTATTCATATTTTTTAATGAATATTCATGGTCAGTCCGTTAAGAATCGTAATATTGAGCGTCGATACTTTAAACTTCCTACATAACAAAGTAAAAATGATTTTGGTATAAAAGCAACAATTTATAATTTAATAATTCTATCGGATTTTCAATTTCTGGCATAGTATTAAGTTTATCTCTTATAAATATGGTACAAACTCTATATATACTTGAAATATTACATATTCTAATAGCGAACTTTACATAGCTAACGACTCAAAATTTAATAAGCGCGCTCTAATCCAGGGAAGCAATACAAACAAACGTTATCAATAATTATGGATATAATATAATAAATAACAATAAAAAATGCTTTTATACACATCTTAGTTAGATTGCACGTTATTAATAACATATTTATTTAGTTAGTTACTAATTAATAGGTAGGTACTATTTTCTTTTTATTTTTTTTATAATATCAGGACAAATTACACACATTGATCTAACCCCTAGGTAAGCAAATTATTTACTTGTGTTAAGGGTGTTAGACAACGATACAAATACATAGAAATACACATATAAATACTGAGAATATATTTAATAAACGACCAAACCCAGAAACACAGACATCTATGCTCATCACATAAATGCCTGTATCTGCCGGGAATCGAACCCGAGCCCCATTGCGCCGTGACACGTTAGGCGTCTGCGCTAACCACTCGACCAATGCAACGGGGCGGGTTAACTAATTTATAGCGATAGTTACTAATTAATAGCGTGCAAACCATGAGGACACTAAATCGTGTTAATACTTTTCGTACATGATTCGTTATGAATATTATATAAATAAAGTAAACTATATTTATTTTATTTGTTCTCAGGTTAATTAAGAACAGCGCAGTATAACAATTCATACAAACTTAACAGACAAAAGAAAATTTTAGTTTTTTTGGATTATGTTAATTTTACTTTATTTAACCAAAAAAATAATTGCAAATAATATTTCTTAGATTACTTTAATGATAATTAAGACCATAACCAGCCTGCTCTAAAGTAGTTATTATTCTTTAAGCGTTCTCAAAATTTAATGGACCTAACCACCGAATATAACCGAATGGTAACCAAGATCGAGTACCAGGGAAATAAGCGTAGCCTATGCCGAACAGTGGCCTAAAGAATTCTGATATTTATTTATTTTATGAAATGCTATTTATCAATTTAGAATTTATAATTTTATCTGACAAGTATAAGTTATGTTAATTTAATTATGAAACAAACTACAATGGCAGACTGTGTTCAAACTCTCTTAGGCATATATTATGACCAGAGTACAGATAAGATTAATATCTAGTTGTTAAAAAGGGTTGCTGGCGTAACCACAATACGTAACATCCGTCATATCGCGGAAACATCAATTTGGTCAACAACTACCTATCACATAAAATTCAAAATCAATCAGATCGATTAGCATTCATTTTCTTTCATATTGTTTTTTTTTTTAGTTAATATAAATAAAACAATATAAAACTGTTACTAAATTTAAGGAAATAGGATGTGTCAATACAGTAATCGTTACGTAAAAAAATATTTTAATTAAAAAACAAAGAGTTTAATTGGTAAGTAGATAATTATAGTTTGCATTCATTATTAGTTAGGATTATACTTCAGTTTGTATTGCATAAATGTACTGTTTTATTTATGAATTTTAGTGTTAAAAATAAAAACTGAAAAAGACATGTACTTTTAAAGAGAAATAGAGAGACTAGGACTTTTATTATGTTGAATAATATTCCAAAGAACTTCGACGTAAGTACCAAACAATAGTTTATTGTTTTGTGATTAATAAATTGCCACATAGTAGCAGTTCCAATTATTTCTGACAGCTAAGTAATGACACTGGTTGGCATTATAGATATTGAGTTTTCCATTTGAGAAATGTTGTGTTACATCTAAGCATTGTTGACTGCTTTTATTCGTTAACCGACCGCGATGGTGAGTATTATACTTTTACATGTCAATACATATTAGAAGCTTAAAGTAATCTTATTTAACTAAAATATCTTGTAATCAGTTTCTATCGTGTTTTGAACGCGCCTTACTAAATAGACCAATATAGCAATCAATAATTTTGAAAAATTACTCAAATGCAGCACTGGCGGTTTAGGTTAAGGAGGTTTATCTAAAGAATGTATATATACTTATTTCTAAATATATATATACGAGTATATACATATATTCAGAAATAAGTCATAATTTAAAAAACGGTTTGTATTGTGTAAAATTAACTATTGTGCTTGTACTTTATCAAAACTAATCTAAGTATAGGGAACGTTGCAAATAATATAATTCAATGGAGGGGTAATAAATTGTGTGAACTGAGAAAAGACGTTATTTTCTGATAAGTACCAACCTAGAAGATTTATGTTAAAGTAAGCTATAACTATTTGACGTATGAGCTCAGAGTTAAAAATTTCGAGAGTTGAGTCTAGGTCGGAAATATACATGAATTGAATGTGGTGAATTACAAATTTCTGCTGACTTCCCGAAAAAGCAATTCGATAAATTCAGAATATGGCTTTTATAGACTACTCCATTTTTTTTTATTTTTTGCAGTTAGGATAAATTGAGAGTCCAACATTTATGCCAATACGGTCACAACGAAGTAAATCGATATAAGTCCATTATAAGCGAAGGAGCATAAGACAGACAGGAGGATATTGTTTGGCTATCTTCTCCTGGCAAAATTTAATGCGTGGTTAATTTTGTTTTTTTTTTAACAAAAAACCTGTTAATGATTTGTATTAAAATTCTATTAAGTTAGTTGAGGTAGAAAGAATTTTATGGTTTTTAGCCGCAATTTTCTTAATGCCCTACAAAAACTCACGATCGGGCACATTACAAAGTGACGACCCAAAAAATATTTATAAGGGTGCGACACGTTTAACCTGGATTCCCTTAGATCAGATAACTTATTTCTGCGGTTTTTTACTGGAACCTTAAAAAATAGATTTGACGACCTCAGATCACGAAAGATACAGCAGACGCGAGACAAATTTTAAAAGGACAATGGTTTGAAAAACAACACAATATAACATAATGAATTAAATAAACATAACATTTTTAAATTCAAATATAATTGAACAATATTTTTCTCATCATTCTCTAGTATTAAAATTTATAGTATTTTAGTTGAATAATAAAATAAGAGCTAGAAATCACCTAAGTCATTTATTATTATTAAAACATGCGATTAAAATATTTCACGGCTTGTTCACCATACTATTACTACAGTTCAGACTAAACAACATTATATATATCTTATTAGCTTTAGGATTAGATAGTTTCTAAGGGTACCAGTTTTATTTTTTACTTTAAATACCTACTTGTATGGTAAGTGTGAGTGTGTTTTTCCTTTTGTTTGTGTAATGTAAGTTCAAAAACAAAATAAAAGACATGATCACTCTTATACGTTATATACTTCTTATCTCTAAATAAAACTGTCCTTTTATTTATAGACTAATAGCAGAAAAACAAATTAAAAGAGATCTAAAGACTTTGACAATACCTTATTCAGGCCTTATCATTTAAATATCAAAAGTACAGAAAAATTACGTATTATTATAAAAAAAAAATACGCAAATGTACTAAATAAATATGTATATGACTTAACTGCTTCAGATGAATGAAATAACCAAAGAACTATCTGTCCATTTGTAGAACATTGCATCAACATACCACCTACTATAACGCCAGCGCGTCAGAAGCTAGCGGTGCAGCGGTGTTTTTATTCGGATTTACGATGTTTTCCTTAGGAATAAGATATTTTCCTGCACTAAAAATGTTTATCCCATGTACTTTTTCAACTTCTCACCTATGTTCAGCTAAATTTCATAAAAATCGGTTGATTGGTTTGAGCGTGAAAACATAACAAACAGAGTGAGCTACTTTCGAATTCATAATATTACTATATGCACAACATAAACTTGAAATATATTGTATACTTTATATATTCATAATTCAATTTATGATAATAACGTTTTGTACTCTGGGGCATAAAGAGTTAGTTAAATTTAATGAACCTAAAAGACTTTGGGGCCAAAAAAAACTCTCATCAACTACATACATCTCATCAACATTAAGGCTCAATATGTTTTTGTGCTTAATGTTCAGAGTAATAATATCCAAGAGACCAAAAACAACATCGCTATATATACGCAATCATTACTTTAATAAATTATTATATATAAAGTACAAGATATTTGTTGTAATAAATTTGTAAATTTAAATAATTAAGTTACTGAAGACTAATAATTGGTAATTTCGTATTTGAATAACTTAAGCCATGTTAAGCTTTTTTAAATGTACATAAATATAGAATGAAAAATAAACCGATCCCGCGACCTCTGGGTTCGAACCCCTGCCCGTATCAGTTTATTTTTCATTCTATATTTATATAAATTAAAAATATTATAGATAAGATCCAGTTAATTATATTTTATTGGACTGGCAAGTCATAGTTACCAGTATCGTGTTTCATCATGAGTCAACACGTTGTGATATCATGCGATATAATGTATCAAAAATTATATATCGGATATACATATATATATGTATATACATGTACATTATATATATATATATATATATAATTTTATTTTAAATATCCGAGAGCATAGAGACGAGAGGATTATTCATTAGTGTGAGCCTTACAGTACGGATTCCCCAACCGGGACCGATGGTTCACGAAACTCTGATAATTGTATACCTACTAAGTAATTTGTGATTACCTACATTTAATACAAGAATTATCATATTGTGTCTGTGTGGTTTAATTGCCTGAGACCTACGCTTCGGATCCTGTAGCAGAAGACTCCATCAAGAACGAGCAAGTCACTAATATGCCTCTATCTCCGACAAATATATAATAATAATATAATATCAATAATGTATCTATTTCTTTACTTAATAAAACGTAAGTTAAACCTTGTCTGTTGTCTAATTACTTTACATTAGCGTTTTACACTTATACCAAATTTCTGGTAGCGGGCTTTGTCCCCACAATTAGGTTAATTAAATCTGCCAGTAAAATAAAATGTAGACAACAAAAAACTGTTAAACATATTTGTAGGAAATGAGCAATAATTATGTTTTCTTTAAATGATATTATAAAATAATTTACCATTTTGTTACAACAATTGGAACGATAGGAATTTAGAACTAAAATGAGCTAAATTCGAATTCTCAAAAAAAAAAAAAAATTCAAATAAAAATCTCATGCGTATTCCCACACATAGTAAATTATTAATAGGAAAAATGGGGACTGACAAATTCCCAGTAGGAACCTTCTCAATTTTCACAAATGAACCAGAAACATTTGTGACACTAAGATGTGTGGAAGTCGTAAGCATCAGGTACTTAGTGGACCAGATAAGTAAGCTTTAATCGAGAAGGCAAACAGTCTCCTCTCTGCCAGCATTGTTTATTTCTAGTATAATTATAGACTATTCTGGTTATAGTCATACAAATCCCCCGGTAAAATCAGTTAATCTATAAATTCAAGAATATATTTTTTAATTTTTAGAAATCTTTGTACAAATCGAGAAAAGTGTACTTGTGCGAAAGTTTTATAATATACAAGGTTGAAAAAGACAACGGGAAACGGAAGTGCGTATCTCAATATTACAAACTTTTAGTATAGTTATATTTTAGATGACACGCGTCTATTGTTTCATCACCTACTACTGCTATGTTTATTCATGCAATAAAATAATAACAACACTACTTAATAAAGGACAAAATTAAACTAAATCACCATAGTTATTCCCTAATAAAGTCAGAAAAGTCTGTAATTAAGTAGAATTAGGCACGACATTCTTGTTTACGTTATTACCTTTTGACGTTAGCACGTTGTTATATAGCGATATCTTTTATAATACTTCTCTAACAAATCGATCACTTTTATAATAAACTCTTTCTAATAACTTAAGATTGCATTAATTTCAATGTTTTATACCACGAAGAAAGTTTATAATATTTTAAAGTGCTATTACAGAATTTAGTTTTAAGGAAAGAGATTAAGACTGAATAAAAATTCATATACGGAAAAATACATTAGAAAAATTTATAAATCATTTATGTAATGTATTTCTTACTACTAAATATATTAAAATAACAGATTTGAGATCAAATACATTTCTACATGATGTTTTCAGTCTCTAGGTGTAAGTAAATTTCTTGTTTCTACAAACAACTCAATACTAATTATTTCTCGGACTTTGCCTTTTAATACAGATTATTAAAAAAAAAATCAGTTCTAAATAAATTAAATAATACCACTCCACCACCTGTGAAAGATTTTCGGTCACAAAAATTACGAAGTGTAATGTTAGGACAGCTATAGTTAATATTAGTTTCAAGGTATTGGGTAGTGACTATATTAGTCGTGTCATGATTATGGATGTTATAACTCACATTTTTAACTTATCCAGCCAATTCCTTTTCATCTCCTTGAAAATCTGCACATTTTATCAAGAATCCTAGTTTTCCTTGCCACTTTCGTCCCACATATCTATCTAAAGTACTAGAAAGTATCGTATATTGTCAATGTTTCTAAGTAATAACAACCTCCTTAGTCCATTCCAATCCGGCATCCGTACAGCGCATAGCACAACCTCTGTCTGGTTTAAGGTAACTGAAGATATCAGGTATACTACAAATAACACAAAAACTGACTATCCTCGTCCTATTAAATTTTAGTAATGCCTTCAATAGAGAGGATTTTGTTATTTTGTTTGCTATCATGCGCAGTTTTAACATATCGCCATCCGTAATTACCTGGTTTCATATTTACTTGTTTGGACATCGACAGATTTCTTAATTTGATGATCCATTCTCTGACTTTAGTTTTCTCCATTATTATTAATGAAATCGAAAAAATCACTACAGTGAAGACTTGTTTATTTAATTATCGTCTCTCGAAGTCCCCTCGTTTATTTATTTATCAATATATAATATAGGAATATATTATATATTGATAAATATAAACCGGTGGACATATTTAGCGGAACGCAAAAAACAGACTGCAAGATCATATGAAAACACATTTTTGTTGTACAATACATTTGATTATTATTCTGAATTAATTAAATTAACATTTTTGAACATAAAAAATCACAAAATTAAAGCGAAAGAAACGAAATTAAAGACAATAAGGTCAGTGACTTAATTCTGAAGAGTTTTGACCTAACACAATGAAAACTAAAGAAAAGTTAATATTGTCCAAATGACTGGTTTTTTCGCGATGGGTGATACAATCAGTATTTAGTGTTGCCACCTCTTGCTGTTAAAACTGCCTGCATGCGTCTGGGCATGCTCTCTATTAAATTGTCAGTAAAACTTTGCGGCATTGAGTTCCATTCTTCAACCAATGCGGTTTTGAGGTCTCTTACGTTGACAGGTGATGGATTTCTTTGTTTAATTTGTCTTCCCAGTTTGTCCCAAACGTGTTCTATTGGATTTAGGTCTGGCAAGCGTGCCGGCCACCCCAAAAACCTGGATTCCGACCTCATTAAGAAATTCCGAAACTAATGCCGCAATGTGAGGTCGAGCGTTGTCATGCATTAGAAGTAAATTGTCTCCAATGAAAGGGGCAAAAGGCATCACAATCTGCTCTAAAATGTCGGTTACGTATCTTGCCGCAGTCAGGGAGCCGTTTTCTACGATGTGTAGCTCCGTGCGTGCTCCTAAGCAAATACCGCCCCATACCATTACTGACCCTCCACCATACGGCTCTCTCCCAATAATGTTACACTGAGCGTATCTTTCTCCGGGTCGTCGCCATACTTTGGTCCTTCCATCATCTGGTTTGAGACAAAATCTGTACTCATCACTAAAAGAACTTTTCCCCAAGCGTCATTATTCCAACTTAGGTGGAAACGAGCAAAGCTGGCCCGAGCCACTCGATGACCTGCGGTGAGCTGTGGACCTCTGGCAGGCAAGTACGCCCCTATACCAGCTGCCTTCAGTCTTCTTCTGACGGTTTTGGTACTAATTATCACTTGTCGAACTTCCTGCAGCTGGTTTCGTACCTCAGAAGAAGTCAAGGTACGGTTTCTGAGAACACTGCTGACAATAAATCTATCGTCTGTCTCTCCTGTTACTCTTTTGCGACCTTGTCCTTTACGCCTGGTATACTCTCCAGTCTGCCGGTATCGTTTAACATTGCGGAAAATCACAGACTTGGAAACATGTAATGTTTGAGCCACTTCATTGTAAGTGTAACCATTTTCAATTAAAGTTACAGCTTTAGAAACCAGAGCAACGCTGAGATCCGGCATTATCGCCTAAATTTATCGAATTAAGTTCACTTCACTCAATAATGACAATTTTTCGTCAAAAAAACAACAGAAATAAAGTTTTTGTTAAAAACAACAAAAGCCGACGAAAATTCCATACACTACGTGTCTCAGAAATTAGCAGATAAACAAAAAAAAAACAAATGAAATTTAAAAAAAAAAAATTTTTAAAATCATCTTTTTTTTAATACATACTATTGGTATAGTGGCCAGTACGAAAATATGAAAATATTTTCCGTTATTCGACCTTTTCTTTGCGTTCCCCTAAATATGTCCATGAGTGTATAATATATTCCTGTATTATATATTTATCACATTATCACATTAATATATTTCGAAAAATACTCTTTCAAGTAAAGAGGAGCAGAGTTATTTACAATGTTAAAAAGAAGTTATAGAATATCCGCATTCCGACGAAGTTAGATTACTTTCATAGATTTTGATTTTCGGTAATCAAATTTGCGTAATTCGTATATAAAGTGAATGCATAAATTTTGAAGCTGTTCAAGTTTGTCAAATAGCTCCTCAGAGGCGTAGTCAAAAGTGGAAGGAGAAGAGTTTGTGCTAGCATTATTTTAGTTTGAAAAGGAAGGATATTATGCAACCACCTGAGTTAGCGAAGAGAATAATGTATTCTTCTGCTAACTTCAATAATTTGTGGTGCCCACGAAAGATGACAGTTCATGATAATGCCTAAGTTTTTTGATTTCTCAGTCAGTAGTAAAGATGTAGCATCATAAAAAATGTTATTCATTCTATATTTATATATATTTAAATGAGCTTAACATAGCTCTACATGTTTATATAGATATTTTCAAATTATTATAATTTAATTTTAATCGGTAGCATACACTTTCGGAACAAAATTATTATTAATGAATTCAGTAATATTTTATACGACAATTCTATTCTATCTACTTTTCCGATGAAGTTAAAATTCTAGGATTAATTTTCGACTAATATTTATCTTGGTCGGCGCAGATTGATGATGTAAGCAAGAGCATTCATATGTAACTCAGTCTTTTAAACGTTTGCAGAACTTAATACCCTTGAGGATTTAAATCCTGCTGGCACAATCTCTTTTGTAACCTCTTCTCGACAACGTCGACGTTTGCTGAGGACTGACGGATGCATCTGAGGAATTACTTAATAAATTAGGTCGCCTTCAAAACTTTTATAGCCGCTTTATTTTCGGACTACGAAAATTTGATCATATTACAGATTTCCTTCTTAAACTTAAGTGGCTACTTATCCGCCTACGCCGGAATATGTACATCCTTACCCGGCTGTGTAAGTCTTCTCTAACTTAGCCCCCTCTTGTTTGTATGAGCGTTGCCAACTCTCATTACCCAGTAGCCGCCCTAAACGTGATATGATATTTAAACGTAGACTGCAAAGTTATTATTTGTTTGTTATATAGATTTTTGTATATATGTAGATATAAATGTATATATTATACTTACTATTTTTATTGTTTATGTGTTATAATATCTAATATAATGAATATTATAATATCTTATATAATATTCTCCATATAAACTACAAATAAATATTAAAATGTCTATGTACCTTTGCCCTCTATAACCTTGTTTCCAACACTCATAGGTAGGTCGAAGAGATCACTCTGAAGAGATAAGCTCATCTTACGTGTACATCTTTGTCAGTATTGTACTCCTTATAAATGTGGTACAGGAAATAAATAAACATTCATACTGTTACATAGAAATTATATTTTTGTAGATATTTAAATGTTAAAATTATCTACTTCTTATTCTTAAATTATATATCTGTTATCTGATATTGAATGTTGCTGGTTTAAACTAACCTTATAGTCCCCAAAATTTTATGAAAATAATTTATTAATAACTATAAATTGTAATTTCAATTCTTAATAGTTGTTAAGGGTAGCATATTGTTAAATATTATTAAAAGTAGTTGCAGCCAACGTAGATTTCTACGATGCTCTTTACAGCGAAACGAATAGTGAACCGCTTTTAACAATTAACTTAGAAGATAACTTTGACAACGGAGAAACTGTCCCCCCTATCATAGTTGACGAAATAAATGAAGCTATACAATCTCAAAAAAAGCGGCAAAACACCAGGAGAAAACGGAATATCTAACAAACTCTTAAAAGAATCATCACAGGTCATACTTAATTATTTATAAGATGTTTTAATCAAATAATGGACAAGGAACAAACTCCACTTCAGTTGTCAATTTCTATTATTATTTTATTACACAAATAAGGAAGAATAGATGATATAAGCAATTACCGTCCAATAAGCTTAATGTAAAATCTATATAAAATTTTCGCGAAGGTAATTCTTGACAAAATTGCAAATACCTTAGACGAGAATCAACCAAAGGAGCAGGCAGGGTTCCGCAGTGGATTCTCGACCGTGGACCACAAACAAACGATAAAACAAGTGCTCAAAAAATATAATAAGTACCGAATGACATATTACATGGCATTCGTAGACTATAACATGGCGTTCGACACTTTAAGATAAACAAGTATCTGGAAAGCACTGTTGAGTCAAGTTGTCCACAAAAAATACATAAGGATAATCGAGAGTATGTATACTAACATGACGGCTAGAGTAATAACAGAACGAGTGGGAGATCACCTTGCCTCACGCAAGGTGATCCATTATCGCCCAAAATCTTTTCCGCTACTCTGGAACTCCCGTTCAGAAACCTTAACTGGAATGAATACGGAATTAATATAAACGGAACATCGTTAAATCACCTAAGATTTGCTGATGATATCATTTTAATCACCAATAACGCGAACAACTTACACACAACACAACACAACACAAAGAATTAATTCATCCTGAAAAAGGTATTGGTCTCTAAAAACTATCCTAAAAAATCCATCCATACCATTACCAATAAAAAGACTAGCATATAACTCCTGCATTTTTTCCGTTATGACATATGGTTGCCAAACATGGGCTCCTACTAACGAAAATTTAAACAAACTAAAAATTTGCCAACACTATATTGAGCTTAGTAGTATACTAATATATTACAAAGTAAAATTAAAACCTATTAGGGAAAAAACAAACATCACAGATTTTACTTACACCGTTAAAAGATTGAAATGGAAATGGGCAGGTCATACGATCAGAAGTAAAACACAGAAGTGGGCCAAAGAAGTCACAGAATGGTACCCGAGGGAAAGTGAACGAAAGAGAGGAAGACCAGTACGCAGATGGAAAGATGATCTTAAAAAAATACGACACGAATAGCTCAAGACCGTGAATTGTAGAAGAAGCTGGGGGAGGCCTATGATGGAAAACAACGCGAACAAACCAAACAACGTCGAGATGTAAAATTTAGGTTTTAGTTCAATCCAATTTTCTGTAGACTTTAATTGTAAAAAGGTTTAAAATATGTTCGTTAATAAAGGCTATTTATTATTTTTTTTAATAAAATCTTCTTTTAATTTTTAAGCAGCAGCAACATTTTAAGTCTATTTATGCCCATAAACTTAAATGCAAAACTGCAATCCTCATAAATACGATTTGTCGAACAGCTTGAGTTTTACATTTTTATTATGTAAATACTCTAATCAGATTCACCAGTGTTTCTTTAAAGAGGCTAATAATTATATTTCAGACACGGAGGTTAAATTGTTCCATTAGTTAAATGAACCATAAAGTTCATAATGAAACTCCGGTCGACTCATTAAAATTAATTTATAGTGTTTTGTTATATCATTCATTATAATTGCTGCTTTCATATTCAAAGGTAAAAGATAAATGCTAATGCTTTGTTTACACTAATAATAACTCTTTAAATGTTTCATCCTAGATCGCAAATAAAAAGAATGTTTTAAAATTAAGATAGTATTACGCATATAGAAACCGTTTTAATTTTAAGCTTGAACTTAGCAAGAATAACAAGAGTAATAGCCAGCCCTTACGCAAAATGCAATGCAGCAACTACAGCTATGCTTTACTATCTTTCGAAAAATAAGGGGCCGTGATTCTGCGGTTGTGATTTTTGATCTCATCTTATATTCTTAACAATGGGACTAATATTGGCCTTCTATGATCTGAAAATGTTCATGACAATATATTGATTTATTGATTATATTTGGCAAAATCATGTTGATAATTTGGAAAATATGGAATATAATTTGTATTAGTTATTAGGCAAAATGTTCCAGTTTAAGATCAGAATAATACAATACGATTAGATATTAACCACACAATATTTTATAAAAATCTATCCAGTAGGTTTTCTAATGTGAAAATGCAAGAATTGTTCTGATCATTGTTAAATGCTTATATTTAGAAAATTGCAGAAAATAATAATTTGATATATTAATATAACTCCGTTAAATGAATGTAAAAGTAATAAAAATATATTTTTTTATAATGAAAGTTAATATTTGCATTGAAAAATATTATAAACATTGCACACTTTTAAAGAAAGTTTACGAAGTGAGCTTTTGAAACTCTAAGTTTCGTGAAAACTAAATCTTTGAAATACATTACACAATTATTTTAACCTCTATTTTGATATCCTTGAAGTTGATAGCATATTTTAATATTTCAATGCAAGTTGTCAGTAAAAATAATTTAATCATGAATTATAGTTATTTTCCTGTTAACCATATTAAATATATTGTTACAAAAAAGGATTCTCTCCTAACAGTGAAAGGGGAATAAAAATAAAGGATGAAAGACGTGAGTTCTTGACCAGCTCTAAGAAATAAAAGACAAAGGTCTATTCTGTAGTGATTAACAAGGCACTTAAATACTTAGCGCTTCTGAGTACAGACTTACGTCACGTGCAGGAGACTAGGGCTGCTGACTAGATAATTCATTTTTTTTATATTTATTTATTTCTTATATTTTTATATACAAATAGCTTTTAAAATAAGCATTAAATAATAACTTATTCCTAAAAAGGTTATATTATGCTTAAATCTACAATGCACATAAATATTTATGGTCTTAAATAGATGTTGATTTAGTTATTTTAAATATTTTAGTTTTCACACAAATATTTAAAATTTCACATATATTAATTAAAGTTATAATACACGTGTGTATATTGAATATATTATATTGGTTTATATGATGTATATATTTATATAACAGTATTTACTTTAAAAGTATTTACATTTAGTATTTTTATTTCACGAATCAAAAAACTTTTTTATAAATAAGGCATATTTGTTCTTCTAAATAAGAGCTATTCGTTTTAGTTTTATGGTTTAAAGTTTAAACTATCAAAAATATATAACAAACTAGGATTCTTGTTACTGCAGAAAACTTGAGGACCCATTTATTACAACTACAAGCTACTTCAAATATATCTGTTACTACCTTTGCCTGCGATTTCGTAGCCGTAGATTTCGATTTTGATAAAACGTACCCTTTGTACTTACCAATTTATGTAAAAACTATAAACCTTCAAACTGGTAAGCAGCAATGGTACGACAATAAGAGATTGTTAACTTCTTTATTTGTTTACCGATAGTTAAAAATAAACAAAATATACAATGATTGCCCATGAAAATATTTTCCTGAAAACTGCATCCAAATCGATTAAACCGTTTCTGAGATTAGCGTGCAAAAACATGTACAGAAAAGGATCAATGACAATTTTATTATGTATATAGATTTTTACAGAAATTTAGAGATATAAACATAGATTTTATATGACTTATTTAAGCAGGTTAATTATTATGGTAACATAATTTTTCCTGCAACTTCATTTGCTAGGATTTAGAATACATCGTATAAATAGCTTTTTTGATCTGTTCAATATGAGAGCTCAAATGGTAGTGACAGGATTCCCATAGGCCGAGGGTTCGATTCCTGTTCGCGTAGTTTATTTTTCATTCCATATTTATTCAAAATATAAATGGGCTCAACATAGACAATTTAAAATGATTTTTATAGTAACATGGTAAATATAAAGTCAAAGGTTTGATTTTAACTAATCAATTTTGTGATATTGTAGATAATATTATCTTTATCATAATTTTTGATATAGATAAATTTTTTAAGTTAAATTGGCTGGTTTCTAATAGCTTTTATTATTTTTGTCTAATTTTGAAGCGGCAGCTCGAATAATTATTTTTAAGTTTCTTTAATTATATACTTGTTATTATATATTTTATTAATATTTTTTTGGAAATTATTAATAACAAACCAATATTGAAATATTATTTACTTTAATATCTTTATTAGTTACAGCTACAGGTTATTTAAAAGTCAGTTTTTATTTTATAGGAACCAAACCTGGTTTATTCGAACCTACGAATCTCTTTTTGATTTGGTACTAGTCGGATAATAAAATATATTTATTTGTACATATTTATTTATTTGTTTCTTTTTAATATAAAAGAGAGTAGCATAAACGTTACTTCCAATGTGAAATAAGTATTAGTATTAGTAGTAAGTATTAGTAGATTATTAGGCTCAACATATTCATTACCTAAGCAATTGAAACAAGAAGAAAAGGCTTTAATGATCATAGAAATTTTAGTTCTCAACAGATTTTGATAACACCTTTATTTTGAGTGGGTTTTATGCTGGCGCTGCGAATACTTAAGATAAAAGTTAAAAGGACCTAACTCTAGAACAGTTTGACCGCTTGAAAAAACTTGTTATACTTTTGTTTTATACTATTGTTGTTCTTAAAGATAAGCTTAGCATATTTTTTTTTTCTAATTAGAAGAACCTTGACTCTCTCTGGTGCATAGTATGACTAGTATATATTTGATTCATTATTTTACCATTCTGTTTGTGAGATATAATATTTGGTGTAACAAATGGTGAAAGAGCAGACCAGACTAGATAACACCAAAATATTTTTAGTAAGAGAACAGGCTACGATAAAAGAAAAATTTTAGTTGATGGTGTCATAAGGTACAATAAACTATCAAATGTTACCTAGTACCTACATTTTGGAACCTTATCGACATTACTGAGGCGTTTGAAATTTTAATAAAATTACCTTAGTTTATATGTAACAATAGACAGAAATCCCGGATATATTGTAAAGTAAAATTTTCAGGTTTTCTTCTTTTAGGTGTCATATACTGTCGTGGTCAACTAATTAAGGACACTCTTTGGTTAAACCGAATTGTGAATTTATTTTTTATTTTCCAACGAGTCTAAACCATATTCCATATCTCTTACATGTAAGTATAATTAGTCATTTATGTGCCCGATTATACAAACAATAACAACTTCTTAAACATTAAACCTCTTTACAGTATAGCTAATAGATTATCGTAGTGCTATTTGTTCAAATAATGCTGGCTGGCCATTTAATTAGGGACACTGAGATATTGCGTTCTATTTTCAAAATTTGAATCTCAATACTTTTTTACTTCTTCTCTTATTGTTTCGTGGTAGTTTTGGCGGCAATCCCGATATTTATTTTAAGTTTTGAAAAATATTTTGAAGAAAAATGGGTAAAAATAAAAGTTGCGATCCAACACTACGAAAAATTATCATGAAGTTTGTTGTCGAGCATGGTTGGCCATACCGAAGGATAGCAGAACATTTAAATAGTTCAAAAACTATGGTATACAATGCAGTGCAACATGTCAGACGCAATAACACAGATTTAAATGTGCCCAGAACAAAAAGATCGAGAAAAACAACTCCGCAAGAAGATAGAATGATAACCAGGTTAGCTAAGAAAGATCCGTTTCTAGGCTCTATTTTAATTAAACACGAAGTGTTTGGGACAGACGAAAGAGCTGGTGTCTCAGCGAGGACCGTTCGACGACGTCTGGTAGAAGCAGAGTTGTTTGGAAGAGTGGCTCGCAAAGTACCGTTGTTGAAGAAAGAACATAGAAATGCTCGTTTGGCGTTTGCACGTAAATATGGACATTGGACCTACGCCCAATGGCAACATGTATTATTCTCTGACGAGACCAAGGTTAATTTGATTTCTTCAGATGGAAGGCAATACGTACGGCGTCCAGTAAAAGCGGAAATGAATCCAAGATTCACAAAAAAGCAGGTGAAACATGGCGGTGGAAACATTAAAATGTGGGGTTCATTTTCTGGACGTGGAGTGGGACCTGTGAGGAAAGTTCAGGGTAACTTAGACCAACATCAATACAAGGCAATATTGGAGGAAACGATGCTTCCCTATGTTGAGGAGCATCTCCCTATTATATGGACGTTTCAGCATGATAACGACCCGAAACATACCGCCCGTTCAGTCAAGTCGTTTCTTACCAGTCAGTCAGTACCGGTGCTAGATTGGCCAGCAAATAGCCCGGACCTTAACCCAATCGAGCACCTTTGGCACGAAATCAAGAAAAAAGTAGCCACTTATCGTACCACAACTTTAGATGAACTTAATGAAGCTTTTTGTGAGGCATGGGCAAACATTCCTGTCGAAACATGCCAGAAACTGATAATGTCTATGCCACATCGGTGTCAAGCGGTAATTACTAACAAAGGTTTTGCTACTGGGTACTGATTTTACACGTAATAAAATGGAGCTGTTAAAGATATTATAATACTGCAGATTATTAGTTTTGTTTACCTCTATTTTTCATTATAGTTTACTGTCCTTAATTAAATGTCCAGCTACAGAATTATACCTTAAAATTGAATACATGTTCAACCTTTGATATTAAATACTTTTTTCTATTTATTTATTCTTTTATTTACAGCCATTTAAAGCATAATAATCGGACCAAATTATGCAAATAATAGTTACTGAGAAATCAATAGGGTTTTATATTTGTATGTACATAACCGGTTATTGTTCTTCACTATCTTGCATGTCCCTAATTAGTTGACCACGACTGTATATAATTAAATAATACGTAGCGTTACGACTTTCAAAAAAAATATTAGAATGATATAATATATTTCATTTCTTGTCGTGAGTTATTTTCCACTTAAACATATTGAAAAATATAATATAAACTAACATAACTATTCCACTAATTTTATATATCTTAAAATAAAACAATTTATCTAGCAGAGAAAATATTTGTTTTGTTTTAACATGGTAACTTTTAAAGTCCGTATAAAAATAAAGAGAACACAAAGTACTCTAACTAGTTCTAGTTAGAGTTATTAATATTGTGTGTAGGGAAAACTCGGTTACAGTTAGTAGAAAATATAATCTGCAGTAATTCCATAAAATGCCGTGAATTTGTTTAAACTACTTCATATATGGTGATTCTACCTAAGTACTATAAAACAACTTCATATTATATTCAGTTTGGTATTTTTTTTAATTTAAGTAGAATCTTACTACGAATATTTTTTATGATTATTACTAAAAACATCTTTATTGACATAAAAATATTATAACTATATCAATAAAGATGTTTTAATATTAAACACAAAAAATAGTCGTAGTAACATTTTAGCTATAGTACATTAAATACTGGTATAAAAAATAATTATACTAAAAGTTTTTAAGCAAATCTATGTACATTTTCATCAACCGAACCAAAACATTATATTTAGTGGCAGATCTAAAACGGTTGTAATATACATTAGATGTCATTAAAATTATAATTGTGTTTTTTTGTTTATAACCTTTATTTATTACTGAATCACTCACTTTACTTATCTATAGTGGATTTGCATAATTTATCCTTTTCCGAATTTATTGTGTGTCCCAGAAATTAAGTTACATTTAACAACAAAAACAGTCATAACAGTTGATTATTTCTTTTCCTGTATTATCAAAAGATCAAATCTTTTATAGATATAGCTTATCTGTAATCATTTTACTGCTCTCAACTTGCTTTCTCGATGGGGGCATTGCTATCCCTTATACTAACGATCGGTGTAAAATAATTAATATAGTTAGGTTTCGTAAGATAAGTGAGAATAATAGGTGCCTCAACTCATTTTCTTTCCTTCTCGTTCCGCAAACATCTGCAAACATATACATATTATGTACATTTATTGATATTTATAAACGACCATTACAACACGTCTTAACCATTTAAATTCACTTGTTTGCCAAAATGATAGTATGATTGACTTAGGTACAGCTGGGTAAATATAATGTTAGGAGTCGAGGGTATTTCTAAATAATTAGTAGGCATCAACTCCTATAAATTACTAAACAAGTGTTAGGTTTATGACTTATCGTGTCATAGTCGTTTGAGAGCGGAAGCTCTGCAGGTGTGAATAGTGATTGTCGATGTGATCTTTGAGTACCTACCTACTTTGAGTAGCTTATCTTGCTTTTTTATTACTGTGGTAGATTTGTCGTTTTATGTCATGGTTGTATTACTAAATTAGTTAGAACGTCGTAATCTGTCTTTCGTGGTATTAAATAGCGTGAAATACGTGAATTTGACAATTACTTTGAACGCTTATTATTTTTTTAATTAAATTTCTACATGAATCCTAACATCAGAAGTGGGATAGTCCTGGGCCCTTATCTTAACAGTTTTGCTAATTAGGTCGGATTGCACAAATCAAACATATCCTTATTTTCATTTTTTTTATTTTATTATTTTTTGTGTTTCATTATATTTCAAAAAAGCACGAATCACAGAACACATCAGTCACATCACATCGCTATTTGCGTGATAGTTTCCTAAGCGTAAAATGTCTTACGGAATCGTTCCTATTAACGTAGTCGTTTACAGTGAAATTAATTCCTTGGTTTGTATACTACGTGTAAGTAAAACGTGTTCAAATCTTGTGAAACGACAGTTTTGGTGAGTACGTTCCAAACTTTATCTGAATAGTGAAAGGAAGATTTATTTTCACATTCATTTCATTTTATTTTCGGTAGTTACAACAAAACTACCCTCTTATTTTTTAATTACTATTTTTGAACTAAATGAAATAGTAGCGAGTTGCTTACGAAATCGAAATATGCATTCCAGTAAACGTGATACGGGTTGCAAAAAGCTACTTTTCTCCTAATATTCTAATTGTAACAAATGCAACTTATTCTAGAACGATTGTTACCATTGGAAGAACAGTACCAGCTGTCTTGACCTTGACAGCGGGAGCCTAGTGTGCAGATAAAGACGCCGCCACTGATATGATCGACTGCACATGTAGCTCCAAAGGGTGCTGAGCGTCGAGACTGGAGTCTGGGATGCGCAGGCCTTAAAGACTGGTTCAACGTCGTCGCACGCCGCGTAGCCTGAGTTGATTCTGAGCGGTGAAACAGGCTACGATGGGGCTCGACAGGGACTCCTTGATCGGTGCGGTTTTCATGGCTGCCGCAGATGTAGCAACTGTGACGAGCTTCAAGGGTATGCACAATTTATGATCTCAAGGATATGTACAATTTATGATCTCAGTGGTCCTGTTCTCGTCGGAGTGTTTTGGTGGACTACCTCAACGGGGTCTTATAAGGAACCAGGCAGCTGCAGAACATATGATTTTATGGCTGGGAGACTAGACGCCAGATACGTTTGCAGCCTTCTTCTCTGGTGGTGAGTGAAATCTTTTCTAGCCACACGCGCTTGCCTTGTCGCAGCTACCTATGGTGTGTGCTTTGTTATGGTGCCGCACGCGCTTGCCTTGTCGCAGCTACCTATGGTGTGTGCTTTGTTATGGTGCCACACGCGCTTGCCTTGTCGCAGCTACCTATGGTGTGTGCTTTGTTGTTTGAGAGGCCACGTGCGCTTGCCTTATGGCAGCTACCTATGGCGTAGGCAGTATCTCTCAAGGGAGGTTACTTACCTCGTAGTCACAAGCGCTTGCCTAACGGCAGCTACCTATAGTGTGTACTGGCAGTCTATAATAAGGTCAGGTAAGACCGAGCTACAGAACTAAGTATTCAGCCAACAGTTAAACTAGATCCCGGTATCCAAAGGTTTTTACGTGTCTTACGACCACTCGCGATACGAATTTCTATCATTAAGTAGATCTACTCATATTGAGTGAATCTTCTCTTTTTGAGTGTACTTCCTAAAGAGACTGGTCAAGTAAAGGAGAGAATCGGATAAGTTTTGCTGTTAATTAATTTTTCAGTTGGGCGGAATGGCTCTGCTGTAGCTGGCCTACAAGGCCTCGAGTTGTCCTGAAGCTGCTGCTTTAGAGCTGGCTCTCCGGATACGCAGCGTTAGCTGTGGCAGTCTACAGTAACAACGGCGTTAGTCAGTGGGGTTTCCACTGCCGGTGCCGCTGGCACTGGCACTGTCACTGCTGGCCTGGCGCTTCCACTGCTGCTGGCGCTGCTGCTGACGCTGCCGCTGCTACTCTCGCTGCTGCTGGCGTTGCCGCCGCCGCTGCTGCTAATGTAGCCGCTGCAGCTGCTGCTGATATTGCCGCTGCCGCTGCTGCTGATGTTGCCGCTGCCGCTGGTGCTGGCCTGACCCTGCCGCTGCGGCTGCCGCTCCTGCTGGCGCTGCTGATGACGTTGCCGCTGCTGCTGCTGCTGGCCTGGCGCTGCTGCTGACGCTGCCGCTGCTGCTGGCGTTGCCGCTGCTGTCACTGCCACTGTCGCGGGCTTTGGTACTGGCGCTACTGGTCGTAACGCTCTCTGCGGTCGTCGGGCACACCACAGACACAGTAGATGATGAGTTTAAAGACATCTCGTGGGGATGGATAAATGGTGAATGAAACGAGCGAGCAAAAGTTATGAGATTCAAATGAAAGTAGCGTGTGTGTGTGAGTATGATTAACGTTATTCCTTTAAGGACAATTAATCTGATGAATCTGAGGCGGGTCTTACTACGCGAGCAATCACGGAAGCCGCCTTAGCTGCTGAGGGACGCGGTGCGAACCAGTCAAGCTGCTACAACAGGCTGGTGGCTAACAGAGTTGCTGGCTCTTAATTCAAGAAAATACAAACCGCCTCTGAACACTTGGTTTAGTGGTGCGGTGAATTAACACCGGACATACGTTTCGCATTCTTCTCTGATGAAGTTCCTGGCTCTCACGGCATGGAAATAAAAGCCGCCTCCTAAACACATGGTTTGGTTTTGCGGTGAATAAACGCCGAAAATATATTCCGCCTTCTTTAAAACTGGTCAGTATACACTGCCGCAGTAGAGCATGGGTAAGCAAAAGTGAAACCTATGCCAAAACATGCCTACCATACGAACCTCGACATTTCTCAATGTAGTAACTTCGTTATCAAAAAGGCATATATTGCCGCAACATCTTTGTTTGCAAATCTATAACACGTGTGAGTGGTGTTGCATTTTTGTAGCAATATGCATGGTGGGAAGCACTACGGTGACGGGTGCTATCCTACAGATAGTTTTATTTTATATCACTATTTGTCGAGTGGTAAAAGTCCGGAATTTTACCAATCGAACAACATATACAAATGGTTACAGGACATCTCTTGAAACACTTATCCCTTTGTTGTAGTTTTGAAATCGTCGCTTAAGGACGCTTGAGTGCACGCTTGCGCCGAGAGCAACGATATCTCTTAATTTTTTATTAAAAACATTTAAATTGATAACTCAAATTTATACCTTAGTACATATTTCTAACATTATGCCTTTTGTTTAGGAGAGTTTTCAAAGTGATAATCAGGATGGGCGAGTGAAACCGGACGGTAATGATGATGAACGGGTCGGTTGAAGACTATCTTTTATCAGGAATGACCATCTTACAAGAACCTCTCTCTCCGCAACCTGGGTCGAGCGGAAGATTTATAAAAAAAAAAGGAAACTAATAAGCTCTTTTTCTTGCTGTTGAGATTGCTGGCTGTTAAAGTTGCTGCTGGCTGTTGAAGTTGCTGCTGGCTGTTGAAGTAGCTGCTGGTCGGACGGGCGCTGCTTGTCGGAGCTGGCGTTGCTGGTCGGAGCTGGCGCTGCTGGTCGGAGCTGGCGCTGCTGATCGAAGCTGGCACTGCTGGTTGGAGCTAGCGCTGCCGAGTCTCGAAATCCTTCGTGTTGGTAATGGGTTCCGACCCAGCACACCCAGTACACAGGAGTCCAGAAGAATTTACTACGTAGCCATAGGTCTCATTTGGAGACAACATTTTTGGAAGCTTCATTGGTAGTTTTAAAGATATAACTTCAGAATTAAAAGATAGAGCTCGAGGACGACCTCCTGTCAGGAGAGGCCGTGTTAGGAGTCGAGGGTATTTCTAAATAATTAGTAGGCATCAACTCCTATAAATTAATAAACAAGTGTTAGGTTTATGACTTATCGTGTCATAGTCGTTTGAGAGCGGAAGCTCTGCAGGTGTGAATAGTGATTGTCGATGTGATCTTTGAGTACCTACCTACTTTGAGTAGCTTATCTTGCTTTTTTATTACTGTGGTAGATTTGTCGTTTTATGTCATGGTTGTATTACTAAATTAGTTAGAACGTCGTAATCTGTCTTTCGTGGTATTAAATAGCGTGAAATACGTGAATTTGACAATTACTTTGAACGCTTATTATTTTTTTAATTAAATTTCTACATGAATCCTAACAATAATATATTTATTTGTATTTATATCATGACTGTATATGTATATACTTATAAATAATACTACTACTCTCTCGACCGTTTTCGGCCACAGCGACTAACTACTCACTATTGAGAGCTACGTTGGTGTGCTCTCATGTAACTGACGTATCCTATTTTTGCAGCGCATGTACGACCACATACGCTGCAGGTCAGTACCCCTCCGACGTAATTATAAAGAAAGGCCGCAGATGGTCGAGCCTTGAGCTTGTCGCGTTTAGCATCGAGCTCTTCCCTCCGTTTTCTTTCAAACTCTGACACTTTGGTGTGTATGGTGTGCCTCCACTGTGGTCGGTCTGCAGCCATCATCTCCCACTGTGACGGATCTGTGCCACATCTTTTCATGTGTCGTTTAAGCACATCTTTGTACCGTAGGAATTGGCCGCCTTGTTTCCGCTTGCCATCCTGCAGTTCAGAGTAAAAGATGCGCTTAGCTATTCTGTCATCAGACATTCTAGAGATATGGCCGCACCACTGCAGCTGCCGCTTCATTAAACAGGATTCGATTCCACCAACATTTGCCCGCCGTAGAACTTCCGTGTTACGAACACGGTCTGACCAGTGAATGTTCAAAATGTCGCGGAGGCATTTGAGGTGAAATCTATCTAATGTGCAGATATGCTTGCGGTAGAGGCACCACGTTTCGGACGCATATAGGAGGTTCGGCATAACAATCGCCTTGTACACGGCTACTTTTGTAGCGAGCTTTACGTCATGAGAGCGAAACACCCTGGAACGTAGTCTGCCAAAGGCTGCAGCAGCTGCACCTATTCTGCTGTTGACTTCGTTATCAACGTGGCACCTCGATGTTACGGTGCTCCCCAGATACCTGAATTTGTCTACCCGCTTTAGTGAGACGTTACCGAGTTGAATGTCAGCTGGGGCACTATTCAACGTTTGGGCCATCACTTCGGTCTTATTAACGTTGATTTTAAGGCCAAATCTGCGACACGACTCATCAAGTCTCGACATAAGCATTTGCAGACTCTCTGGGGATTCCGCCACAAAACATAAATCATCCGCGTACATCATCTCCGTAATTGTCGCGCATGACACCTTGGTCCGAGCTTTAAGTCTCGATAGGTTGAAGACACCACCACCATCGGTGCGGAAACGAATACGAATACCGTCAGACAAAGTTTGCAAGACCTCCCTCACTACAACCGCAAAGTACAAGGCGAACAGAGTTGGAGCAAGCACGCAGCCTTGTTTCACGCCGCAGCTCACCGCAAAGAACTCTGAATCTTCGCCTTGTACATTGACACAGCAACGCATGTCATCATGGAGGAGTCGGATCATTCTCACGAACTTTTCTGTGCATCCTAGTTTTGCCAGCACCACCCATAAGGCTTCTCGAGGCACACTATCGAAGGCTTTCTCAAGGTCAACAAAGCATGCATACAGTGGTTGACCTTGCTCTCGACTCTTTTCTTGAAGCAATCGTATGGAGAAGATAGCCTCACACGTGCTTCGGTTCGGTCGGAAGCCGAATTGGGTTTCCGGCAGTATGTCTTCAGACAAGGGTAGCAGGCGGTTTAAAAGTATCCGGGCAAATACTTTCCCCGGAGCAGTCAGTAGAGAGATGCCTCTGTAGGAATTGCAGTCTGATCTGTCGCCTTTGTTTTTGTACAGTGAACGAATACGTGAGACTCGGAAATCATCAGGTACTCGCTCCTGATCCCACATTTTAACAAATAGCTTCCAGATAGTCTGGTGCAATTCTACACCTCCATACTTGAGCAGTTCTCCAGGTACATTGTCAATGCCCACCGCTTTCTTATTTCGCTGTTGTTGAATAGCGACACTAACCTCGCGCAAAGTCAGTGGCTCATCCAGTTTGTTGATTGTGGGGAGTGCTGCCATCGAGCTAATGTGTACGATATCCGCAGCTCGATCAACATTGAACAAGGTGTTGAAATGCTCTCCCCATCTATCTAGAACATCTTTCCTATGGATAAGCAACTGAGTGCCATCGATAGATTTCAGGGGCACTCTAGTTCGAGTTGCTGTACCCACAAGTTTGCGGACCTCTTCGTAAAATGTACCAAGCTGTTTTGTGTCAGCAAGCCACTGCAAGCGCTCGGCTTTGTCGCACCACCACTTGTCTTTTATTCCCCGTACATATTTTCGCAGTTCTGCTCCACTACGCTTGACTTCTGGCGCCTGGTGGTCATCTCGTTTATGACGTAGGAGAGAACGGTGTTTCTGAATGGCTTTGGTCAAAATGTCGTCATTGTCATCAAACCAATCCTCGTGTCTCCTGGGTGTAACGCCCAGTGTCTGCGAGGCGGCGACGACCAACTTGGACGAGAGCATTTGCCAGTTATCCACTACATCACCGTTCTCAACATCTATCGCCTGGAGTGCACCACTAATTTCCTGTGCGTAGGTCTCCCGAGTACCAAGACTCTGTAACTTTTCAAGGTCCATACGCTTAGGATTCACTCCCTGGGATCTGCGGGGAGGGTTTAGGCGGAGCCTCAGCTTTGTGACGACAAGTCGGTGATCCGAGGAGCAGACCGCATTAGCATCCCGCCTAACGCGAGTGATATGCACTTGGGAAATATCTCTTTGTCGGACAATTACATAGTCAATCAGATGCCAGTGTTTTGACCTAGGATGCATCCATGTGGTCTTATACTTTGCCGGGAGTCTGAACATGGTGCTGGTGATAGCCAGTTCAAACTGAGCGCATAGGGACAGAAGGAGTTGCCCGTTGCTGTTCATGTTTCCGACACCATGTCTTCCCAAGACCCGAGGCCAAGCTTCAAAGTCACGTCCCACTCTCGCATTAAAGTCCCCCATCAGGAGTATCTGCTCCCTAGACGGGATCTTGGAGAGGACTTGAGTGACTTCTTCGTAAAACTTGGCCTTAATGTCATCATCCTTATCCATCGTTGGCGCATATACGCTGATGACATTAATGTAATTGCCCGTATCTAGGTGTAGTCGCAACGTGGTGACGCGGTCCGAGATGTGAACAGGACACTCCTCCATTAAAATCGAAGCAATGTTATTTTTAATGGCAAAACCAACACCAGATCTCCTAGGCTCCGAAGATGGGGTACCCTTCCAAAAGAAAGTATAACCGCCTCCTCGCTCAACTCTCTCCCCCTCGTCAGCCAAGTGTGTCTCACTGAGAGCAGCGATATCTACACCATAGCGTCGAAGTTCTCGGGACACAATGGCAGTTTTACGAGGAGGGCCTTGGTTGGCTTCGCTATCAAGGAGGGTGCGAACATTCCACGTTGCAAAAGTCATATTCCGGTATTTGAGTGTGTTGTTACGGCTTTTATTTCTGTATTTGTAACCACGTTAGTGATGATGCAGAGACAACCGTGGCTACTATCTCCGAGTGTGATGGGTTAAACCTTTTTTAGGACACCTTTTCTAGTCCCCTCCCCATATTGGGGGAAGCAGGGCCCCTCTAAATAGAGCTGCTTCGTCACCCAAGGAGCTGCCGGATTACACTGTTAACCCAGTGCAGTGCAAAGCGACCATCTACCGTGAGCCGCCTACGTGCAGGCATCAGACAAAGCCTGGTTGGCATCACAACCAGACCTCTCTACCTCTGCCCATCGCCGTAGGACTTTTCTTAATCGGAGTCCGATAGTCAGTAGCCATGTCAGTTACGCAGGAGATATTAAAGTGCACGAAACGTTAAAAACGACAGTGTCCGCGCAAACACAGGTGCACTCTTATCCCTGCCTCCGTGGATCCAATGGAACGGGGGGACCGCTACAATTGGTTAGAGGCAGAAACGTCCCTGAGCATCAGCAAGGCCTCTGATGCTGACCTTATCTGTAATGCTAGGTCTAGTGGCTGGCCGGGATCACCAGTTGGTCTTAGCGGGAGGCATCCGCTCATAGGGATTGGTAGGATAAAGGAAGGGATACTACTGCCACGGAAGAGAGGAGTGTGACAGGAATAGCTAGAGCAGTCCGGGGTCGCATACCCGTAGTGATTCTATGAGGTAGGCAACAATCGGACAGATTGTTGCCTGAATCACCCTCTGAATTTAGTTGTACAACTAAATTGCAAAAAAATACTATCCGATTCGAAAAAAAATCGCTGAGATAATAAAAGGCTGAAATAATATACACATATTTATTTGGAATACAAAATATATTCTTTGATGTTATCCTTTTTTATCTTTTGCTGTAGGGAGAACTTAACTTAGGGTCCATCTAAATTTAAATGACTTATTACATATATATTATAAATAATATATATAAATAATATATTATAAATAATATATATGTAATAAGTCATTTAAATTTAGATGGACCCTAAGTTAAGTTCTCCCTACAGCAAAAGATAAAAAAGGATAACATCAAAGAATATATTTTGTATTCCAAATAAATATGTGTATATTATTTCAGCCTTTTATTATCTCAGCGATTTTTTTTCGAATCGGATAGTATTTTTTTGCAATTTAGTTGTACAACTAATACAAGTGTACAATTATACATCGTATAAGATATTTTTATCATCATAGTTATTAAAATGCGTGTATAATTATTATAGATGTATAATTATTGAACAATTTTGTAAGATTATATTTTCCAAATTTCCAAATATTTTATTAATGTTTTCCAAATATTTTTTGATGAAATGTCATGTTTTAATAATGATTTAAACGAAGTGTTTATTATCGTTTTGTTACTTTTATTAAACATAAATTTATATTAAAGATAACAAAAAAAATGTATAAATATAATACTTGAAAAAAAAATATATTACTACATTTTATCGGTAAATATTATAAATATTAAATATAATTTTACAAAATTTATTTGAATTCGTAATAAGTATTATTTATCATAATTTAAATAAATCACACTACGGTTTTCCGTAATAATAAAAAAAAATGATTCACAACTTTCAAAAAGTGGCAATAGAAAAGTCTTTCTTTCGATATTAATAAAAGCTCCACGTATACTTTAAAGCTCTTGTATCTAGTCTATCTTTAAAGTCATTCAAACCATCGAAAAGGTCCGTCGGAAACTAATTAATTTCTGAGGACTAATTTCAATATCTGAGTATTCAATGAAAAATCAATACTTTCGACCATAATAGGTTATGACTAGAATCATAATAGTGTTTACAGATCTTTATTAAAATACTAGTTGTTGTTGACTTCACTTTCCATGTCCCCTATCCCTTCGAATTCAAATCATAAACCATTTATTACTACTCATATAATATGTGACTTAATAAATAATTAATTATAAATTTTAAGTTCTATAGTTGTGTGCATTATTTATTTTAAAAATTAAATATTTATATGAAGGAATAAAAATTAATAGTCAAAGAGATAAGCTTAATATTATACATGTTTAAAGACATTAACAAAACATTTATTTGAGTTGTGATGTCTTTAAAAATGTATTCTATACTTCCAGCAAGATTGAGAACTTTATTAATGTTTTTCATAAGAAGCCTGCGTCCAGATACGGACAGTTACAGGTATACAATGCTAAACTAAGCGAAGTAGATAGCGATGTATTAGCTCAATTAGATGGAGCGACTGGATGGATTTAAATTCACTCCATATAGTTTTTTGTTCATTTCTAGAACGTATTTCAAAGGCGGCATTACTAGGTTCTTTCCAAATTTGGTTAGGTAGGGAGAGGAGTGTGAAGGGTGAGCGTTTTTGCGCATAATAAAGGGGCCCCTTAAACCTACTTCTCGGTCGCAAGTCCCAGGCACTGCTTGCACTCCTCTCCTTGCAACGCGATGAGCCCGGCACCCGCACGGTGAATCCATGGAATGCTAAGAAGCTTCGTCTCGTCCGTCTTTAAAAATTTAATTATATATATATATTTTTTTAATTTAGGTTTTTTGCACATGTGTTCACTTTTTTTTGGGGGAGTTAAAGGGGTGACAACTCAACGAATATATGTTTTAGTTAAGATTATTGTGTAAGTAGCATTTATTATTTACAAACCGACTCAGCAAATATAACTTTCGTCACCACAGCTGCTCCCACTAATTGCTCTAGTTAAGATTATTGTTAGTTAGCATTAATTAGTTATACTGTAATATATACTGTTTCTATGAATAGAGTAGATTTTTACATCTTTTCTAGTTTCAACACTTAAAATGCTTGTGGCATTATGCTTCCATTTACAGGATGTGTGCAAAAATATATAAGTAAATATATTTTATTTATTTATATACACAAATAAATAAAAAAAATAAAAGGATAAGGATATGCATGATAAAATGTAAAAACTAAAGCATATATAAAAATATCACTATATTCCAAAAGTGAGCAAATGCTACAAACTGAAACAAGACAGACACTTTTCTTTATAAGTTCTGTGGCATAAATAGGAAGGCTTAAAAAATAAAGAGGACCTGTTATGTAGTGGTTAGTGAATAGTGTTCCTAATTGCTGAATGAGGCAATAGTTGTGGATTCAATATCACACGGGACAATTCTTTGTCCAGAGGTTATTATTAGGAGTCTGAGCGTACTTTTAACTTTTTATTAACATATTCGGCTGTATTTCTTCTAAATTAAATATATTTAGTTATATTTAATAAACATCTATTAATGTTTATATTATATCTGTTTGAATTGATGTGTAATATTTACCTATAATTCATTTCTGTGAAGAGTATAAAGAGTATGATTAGTAAAGTTTGATTTTAGCAAGATAACATGACCCCATTGTGACTAAGTAAATATTACCCGAAAAAAATTATAAGCATAATAACTTTAATATAAAAACACTCCTTTTATATGCCTCTCACTAGCTGTAGTTGTTGACCTTTCGTAGTATATTAGTTACTCCTTTATGCGTAGTAATTTTAAAATGTCATTAATAATTCTTTCCGAGCTTAACGATATCGACTAGAATATTTTATACCAGTATATTATAACTATATATTTTATATAGTTCCAACCTAGGCTTGTTATAACAAGTATTTTAGATATAAGAAATAGCTACAGCATAGGCTTATGATATTTTTTTTATTTTCTTTTAAAAAAAGAATGTAAAGTATATTACTATGGGAGCTCTTTGTGAGACTAAAGGATTAAGAATGACTCAAAGCCTTAGTATAGTTGGAAAGTAAAAAAGATCGCTTCATTTTTACTATATGAATTTGATAGTAGAGTAAAATATTTGGTAATAAATTTATATAATTATAGAATGAAAAATAAACCAATACGGGCAGAGATTCGAACCCGCGAATACTGGGAAACAGTCCCGTCGCTCTACCATCTGAGCTACCATATCGCTGTCCACCTCGGTGAATTAAGTATTCTATATTGCATAATAAATATATGTTCATAATAAATACATCGTGGACTTTGTTATACAAGTGAATTGTAACTTGTATAACAAGTATGTATCTATGACATTGTTTACCTGTCATCGTAATAGCATAGGATATAATACGATTGAATGAAAAACAAAAAAGATAAAACATTTATGTAAATTCTGCATTATACTTTTTTGTACGACGTGTCAATATATCATAACAGTATATAAGTGCAATATACTTAAAAGCTTTTAATTTGTTTTTAATTTTTTATTTTCTTCATATTTCACTATGACCCATAAAAAATATGAAAACACTAAATATGTACATTACGAAACAAAAAAAGGAAGACAAAGAACCTCATATTTAACGATTACAACATTTTATATGAAGTTGAAGATGGTGAGGTAAACCGCTATATGGCTACCCATTTTTAACTTGACTTACTTGTACATTGTGAAGATTAATTTTGGAGGCAAAAAGCATTATTGCACCGGTAAGACTCACACTGGCCTAGTTTTTTTTTATTAACTAGCGTTTTTTTTAGTATCTTTAAACACAATAGAAAATATCATATGGTGTAGTTACATATTAGTATATCATACCAGCCCTAAATATTATATTATATTCTACGTCATTAAAGTTTATCTGCTTTCCAATAATTCTAATGCTCATTATGCAGTTCGAGTGATATTATATGTTATACGAGTGGTTCGTGACATCGGCGACTGGCGCGGAGCCAGCTATCGGCAGGCCACGTTTTAGGGTAAGTGGAAGGAAGGCTTAAGTAGTATTATATTTGATGTAATGTTATTGAAAATGGCCTTCTTGAGTTAAATTAAATATTGAAACTAAAACTCCCTATTTTATATTATTTTTATAAAAAATCGGTTACAGGAGTAGTAATGGCATGAATCAAACTCAATCGTTAAAGCATCGGAACGTTTTTTCAGAGGTCACGAGTTCAAATCTCTGTTTGTATCGATTTTTTTTAGTATATATATGTTTATAGATATCTTCAAACATTAATCACGGTTGTGGCATCTTTTCAATGTTTATCTATACTGCAAGGTTAGAAACATTGATAAAGATTTTTTGAAAGGATCCTTATGGATGTCAGAATCGGCCTGATAAGGTATACAGCATCCTTAATTCACCGAGACGGTTAACGATACGATAGTTCAAATAGTAGAGCATCGGGACGAGTTCCCAGAGGTCGCGGGTTCTAAACCCTGTCCGTATTGATTTTTTATTCTATATTTATAAAAAATTCAAATAAGTACAACACGTTTATTTATGTGTAGACACTTTAAAACTTCAGTTAAGCCGTTTAACTATATTTTGCAAAAAAATCTAAATTGAGAGTTTCGTTTTTTTTCAAAGGTTTTTAAAATGAGTATTGCTGCATTTTGCATAAAAATAAATAAATTTAAATTAAAGATGCCTCGGGATTTAATTAGTATTTAAATATGTGTTTTTATAGTACATTGATTTTTATTAGAGATAAGAACGGAGGATGTAAGTCCTTAACAAGGGTCCTCCTATACGCAAAATCCTAAGTTATATTTGTACCTTATATTTTTCAAAAGGGTTCTGTTATCACTTATTTCCTGGTTAACTCTCAAAAGTGACCTTGGTGATAATTTGCATGGCATTGATATTTTTTTTATTCTTCTATCCATGTTTCCCATTATTTATTTTCATATATTTTTTTTATAATTGGGACGCAGAGTAGGTACGCTGTAGTACAAAATCCTATGGTACTCTAATAAGTATAGATAAGTTGACATTTTATATCCATTTCTAGTCAGATTAATAGAAAACAACACATTATTTATTATCTTATATTGATTATAAAGTTTTTTGAAAGCAAATTTATTTTCAATACCTGATTTTTACATGATAGTAATAAACATTTTGTGATATACGAACAATACCCCTAAGGGCCAAAATAAGGAAAAAACGGTCTCAAGAAGTGGCTCACTTTCCTTTGATGCTTGTATATAGTTCTTATAGAAACCTTTTTTAAGATGTTGCCGATTCTGTCAGTAACTATTTCACATATGATAGTAGGGCTGGTTGACGTTCAACTGTGGGTGGCTCAACGCTGGCGAGGTACGGGCAGGTGGTTATTGAACAAGGCATGCTTGACATGCTGCAGCTCGCCCTCTAGGTGTTCAGCGTCACAGATGTGTTGTGCTCTCTGAAACAAAGATTTGTCGAAGGTAGCTAACTGGCTAGGGTAATGGGGTAATTTACCATTGAGGTACCTATCTGTATGTGTGGGTTTCCTATAAGCAGTGTGTCCTAATGTGTTTTCAGGATTCTTGATAATAAGAATATCAAGGAAAGCTAGAGTATTATTTGACAGCAATTCCATGGTAAATTGCATTTTGTTGTTAATGGAATTAAGGTGTTCTAGAAAAGCAGGTGTTTGATTCATACTCGTAGGTAGTATTGTGAAGGTGTCATCTACGTACCGTTTAAAGATATTTGCTATAATCGGTGCACAGGACAGGGCCCTCGCCTCGAAGTGCTCCATGTAGATATCGGCAATAACGGGGGAAACTGGGGAACACATTGCCACTCCATGAACTTGTACATAGAATTCATCCTTTCACATCATGTAGCCAGATGTTAAGCAATTCTTCAGTAATTCTGACTATTCTACAGGCATGTTGTTATCTACCAGCTTCCTCTTGACAATTTCAATGCAGTCAATCACTGGAAGGCTGGTAAATAGTGACTGTACATCGAAACTAACCATATTGTCGTTGGTATTTAATTTTACTTGTTGAATATCATTAACAAACTGGTAAAAATCCTTGATTGAAGATTGTGTATGTGCCCTCTGCACCGGCTATACCGAAGATCTTTAAACGGTACATAAGGGAATCAAGATGTTATCGCTACGTAGATACCACCTTTACAATCCCGAATAGCAATCTACCATCGGCATTTCTAAATTGGTGGCGATCGGAGCATTTTCTATTAAGAGGTCAGTGACAGTTTTTTTTCTACTGCTATAGTTTTTTTCTTGAAGGACAGTTATAACGCTACAGATCTTAATTATTATTGCGTCGGTTCCATTGATTATTTAATGTATTTTTATTATGTACTAGCTGTGATTTCGATTTTGATAAAACGTACCCATTGTACTTACGTATGTAAAAACAACAAACCTTCAAACTGGTAACCAGAAAAGGTAGGACAATAAAAGATTATTAATTTCTTTATTTGTTAACCGATTATAAAAAAAAAACATAAAATGTTAAGTGAAGCTTATGAAAATATATTCCCGAAAACTTCATCTAAATCGATTAATCCGTTTCTGAGATTAGCGTGTACAAACATACAGATATACAGACGAACAGACAAAATGAAAAAACATTGTTTTGGGTTCTCTTGCTTTTTATGAAGGTCCCCTGTATGAATTTGTGGAAACATTTTATTATGTGCACGACTGAAAGACAAAAAGATAAACAGACAAAGATTTTAAAAATTTATTACATGCTGGTATATTTTTTAAAACATTTTTAATGTGCAAAGACTACTTTTCTACAAATTTATTGCATGTATAGAATAAGATTTATATGATACATATTACGTGATTAACATAAACTAACATAACTTTTTTATTTCTTAACTGATTTAGATGAAATAAACACTAAATATTAAGTGACGACTGTGATAATATATATTTTTAATAACATAGCATAAACATACAGATAAACAGTGAAACCATTGTTTTGGATTCTCTTGCTTTTATAAAGGCCGTCTATTATGTTTTTTTTTACATTTTCCATGAACAGAAATGGATCAGTTACAATTTTATTATATGTATAGATTTCGAATAAATATATATATTAAAAGTAAGCCTGCAAAGTAAGCCTGTGTATACTAATATGTTTATAAATTACTACCATCTGTAATTTTAATTTCATAACATACTTGGCACGATGAATTAGTTATGACATAGACGAGCCGCAAGGAGAATGACGTTACGTTATATTGCTGTGGTGTCATAACCGCTTACATAAGTGACATTTAATTTCTGTTTGTCATAACCAAGAAATGTAAAACTGTATTATTTACAATATAAATAACGGTAAATACATTACTGGTACATAAATTTAAAATTATCTACATATCTTTTTTAGCACATAAAAAAATGTCTCTAAAATTGTATGTTTATTTAATAATACATAATTGTGTTATATGAATTGTATATTCATTATGCTTTTAGTAAAGAAAATCCTATGTCAAATTGGCAGTACGTATATTGTTCTCCCAAGAGATATTGTATCCGCAGCGAAATAGCTTGCAACCAGCTTGTCGATATAGTAACGTGGTTTGCAAAAGAAAGAAAGGAGCTCTCAAAGGCGATAAAAAGAACAGCTCAGTAAATATATTACCCAACTCTATTCATACATTGTTATTGTGCTAGTAGCATACTTTACACTGATATATATTCGGATTTTTTTTAAACTATTAATTTCAAAAATTCGTAGAACAAAGGTTTTTGGGATTGATGTAGAGAGGCTGCCTGCAAAAGGTGGCCAATTAATTAAAAAATACCCTGTATATACATTTTTTATAAACCTATTTTTCAGAAATTAAAACCTATGGTACCTATTTTCTCTAAAGATTAATGAATAATTATTGTAGTGTAATATGTAATATAAAAGAAAAATTAAATTAAATTATTTACTTTGCACATGATACATGATCAGATCTTAATTTGTAATAATTATAATTTAATACTGTTACTTTTATTTCTAGTAGTTTCAACTAGAAATGAAATTAATAATACCTATTTGTTGTTTTCTTTTTTTTAGTATTACCCCTAGCTGTGGGGCTGAAAAAACGATTTGAATAAAAAAATATTAAAGCCCAGATTTTTTTCACGCTCTTTATTTAATGTTTATAAGCTTTATAAGAAACAATTGATTATATGTTTTTAAAATAGTATGTTTTTTTTGGTGAGGAATTCTGTCACAGTAAATTTAAAACTCCTTTTTTTTAGCAAAAGTTCTCTACTGTGGATTTATCCACTCTTCTGCACTTTCAAAGGTCGGAAGACATAAATTTACGATCGACAGCTTAGCAAAGTGTCGATACGAAAAGCATTTATTAGTATGCGATACGTTAAAAGTCAGTTCCCTTAGGTCAGATATTTTTTCGGTACGGGTTTTATCTCTGTCTTAAAAAATGATGTCTGGATTTACGAGCTAAGAGCGTCAAACTGAGAGCGGATATTAAAAGATTTCGAAAGGACAATGGCCTTAGATACTGGACTGAAGATAACATTTGTGTCCTAATATTTTAACAAATATTTTTGTAGTCTTTGGGTGGCATAAATTTTTTGATACAATAACATTACTTATAAAATTTCTTTAACAATAAAAATCTCCATGATATTGTTAATAAAATACATTTTACTTGTGTACTTATAACATAAACCGAAATTATGATACTAAAATACGATATTAGTAAAAGAAAACCAGTAAATGTACAACATCACGGTACCAAATGCAGAATTCAGATTTTGAAAGCTAGGTCAAAAAAAGCAAAGGTATAAAATGTAACACTAGGCTAAAGAATTTTGAATCGTTAACAGCAAATACAAGAACACTATATTAATGAATAAGAACGTTGCAGAAAACAATATTATGTGTGAATTCCAGCTTCCAGCCAATTGGAAATTATAAAGACAATCCAGCAAGAAGTATTCAGCAAAATTTTAGTTAAATCATTATATCTCTGTACCTAGTTGAGGAAACATATTTACAGATTTCTAATTTTATAACATATCCATTTAGATTAAAGTATGACACCTAATGGAAAATCAAAATACACTATATACCTATCTATTATGACGGCAGGCCTTAAAACTATTACAAGCTGATAAAATTAAAAAAATATTATTCTCCAATCGTATATAATGTAAAGGACAAATAAATGTATTCACAAAAAAAATGCTATTCAGATATTAACAATAACTGAATGATAGGTATCTGAATCAAGTGAAGTATAGAAATGTTCCTTTTTAACTATAAATAGTCTAAACAAATACGATAGACTAGTATTTTTATACAAAAAAAAAGATCGTAGTACTTAATTGAACCAGAGGAAGCACAGGATTGAACTTACTTAATTGCTTGTCTGAAGGATCAAACTGTAACCTAAGAATATATACACTTTTGAATTTAACTACAAATAATAAACAAAGTAATTATAAGTTCATATTTTGAATAAATTATCTGCACTTTGGATACAAGTTCAGTTAATTCATTTTAAATTGCTTTCGCGATAAATAGTGTATTGTTTCGTAGTTACTAGAGTTACAGAGCTGCTCAGTACAATCGGTTGTAAAGTTAATATTTATTGCACCTGAAATTATTTCTTTCATTATATACTTTTCGTATACCTGCGAACATGTTTATATATATATGTTTTCCAAAATCGTGTGGATAACATAGTATTCAACAGCACGTGATTCCAAATTATTAATATATTTTATATCAAGTAGTGTCAATAAATGTGGAGATGTTAGATAAAAATAATTAGATTTAAAACATAAAAAATAAATAAATTTATTCTTCAATTGCATTTTCTTAACCGACAACTTAAATAACTAAAATATGAGTAGCATACGTCGTAATTACGGTACAATATCACAGAACTTTTTAAAGTTACAAACAACAATTGGACATAGACACAATTAGTTTGAAGTCTTATCACTCTTCTAAATTCAGTAAGATTCAACAGAGTGATACGATGACTTGTTACTTGTTGTAATCTTACTTCAGTTATATTTAAAAACAAATTAAAGAAATTTAGTTCTAATCAAAATGATGTACAGACAATAAAATATATAATAAATATGAAATGTTTTTGACAAATGCTCTGTTATTCCTAAAAGGTGTATCCATTCATCATAGTACCTTTTTAAGGTTGAGCCGTTCCATAAATTTCGCTATCACTTTACACATAAATATTTCATTTATACAGATTGTAAATCTGCTCACTAGAAATAGTAGACGTGAATATATGCCGCTTATCTTTACAGATGATCTTTACGAAAACCGCAATAAAATAGGAACACATGAGAATCACTTTATCTTTTTCTCATTTCTCAGTAAACGTATTTCAAAATTAAAAACAAAATAACCCAAGTGACACTGAGTTATCTTTTTATTCTTTGAAAACAAACAGCTGTGCTGTTATACAGCAAGCACATAACATTTCATATCGTGATCCAATTAAAAGTAAATAGTGATAAAGATCATTTTATATTTCTAAATATATACAACTTGTACCTTATTAATCTTAGCAACAATATACCAGTATTACAATAGCATTAACCGAGTTCTATTGCTAATGAGAAATTGAGGCCGACGTTTAATCCATCTTGCTCCAGGCGTGGTCAGTAAGTAAACTATAGTCAGACATGAGAAGCTAATTATATCTATAAACAATATGATGCAATACGCTACTTTTTATCTTATATAATTATATCAAAGGTATAATTCAAAGGTAAAAAAATATCAAAGGCTTAAAATAAACCTTTCGGTTTATTTTTTATATGTTTATTCTATTATTTACCAAACCGTTCTTTTTTTACCTAAAAAATAATTGTATTTTGTTTTTTGTATGTTAAAAATATTTAAAATCTTAATATATATAAATTACGTGTCACGTTGTTTGTCCGCGATGGACTCCTAAACTACTTAACCGATTTTGATCAAATTTGCACACCGTGTGCAGTTTGATTCAACTTGAAACATAGGATAACTTACATCTTTTAATCTTTAAAAAAAAAAATCTTAATTTTTAGTCGCAATTATTATTTTATTGCAAATTATTTCTTTACCATTATCTGTGAATCCATACAAGTTTAACAGATGGCGTTTTATCTGTTGACTGGATTGAGTTAGTGTTCAACAGATGGCCTAATGTTAAAAGTACAAATGTTTCATATACGATTTAACATCATAACCAACACGCGATGTTGAAAATAAATTATGAATAAATTTTTAGTGTTAATATAGCCCGCCACGTATTACTTAGACTGAAGTATATATAAACTCATATTATAATGAATATAATACAGTCAATACGAATTGCGAAAAAGATGACAAATACACCGAATATCGAATACTTACCAAATATTCGGCGCATTACTAATAATTATTATATTACTGTATCAAGGGTTAGGTAATGGTATTGGAAAATCAGTCATAGAGGTCGCCATTTTCTTTAAAAATTGCATCTATGTAAAAAAAACATAGCGGTCCACATCATTATTTTTAAACCCCGACCCAAAAAGAGGGGTATTATAAGTTTGACCTGTAGATTTATGTATCTGTGTGTCTGTCTGTGGATACGTAGGGGCCAAATACGTAAACGGATTTGAATGCCGTTTTTTTTAATCGATAGCTTGGTTTGTCGAGTGTTTCTTAGCTATGTTTGGCCGAAATAGAAGCAGTCGTCCCCAAAATTTTATTGGTGCTGGCGAAAGGTTTTTATACAATATTGATAGTAAAAACCTAAACAGGGGAAATTAGTGTATTCGTAGGTTCATTTAGTACAACATAGAAAAAAGTGAAATAATTTAAAAAAACAGAAAAAAAAATTAAACCCCGATACTAGATAACGTCTTAAAAGGATAATAATATTATTATGTACTTATTGAAGTCGTTACGTCGGACCTTTGTACGTACCTACGTTGATGAGAGTCTATTTTACAAATTTTTCGGAGCTAATGAATGAGGTCTTTGACTATACGATAATATCAAAATATTGTTATTTCGTTATTGGCCTTGATAAATTTACTTGCATTTTGAATTTTTCCTTTACTTAGCGGTCGGGGGTTTTTTAAATTTTTATTTTATTTTTTCTAATACCATGACTTCTTAAATAGTTTACTACAATGTAATAGTTATATCCAAAACCTTAGCAACCACAGCAACGCGTGGCCAGGTCTGCTAGTACACTATAAGAATAAATACACGTTTTCACGGTTGATATTTTATATTTCGGAAATATTTTGGTTATGGTTTCAGTTTTATAAGAGGACATTACTTTAAAAAAGGTAAGTCTTATAATTTCAGAAACGTTGATACCCTTGACCTACCTACCCTACCCAATGACTACATTGATTTTGTGTTGCAAAAGTGGTAGGTGGTTCTCATATAATGCTTATTTAAACCTATATAATCGTATATACGATTACTATCTTTAAAAATGTTATACATATAAATACGGTACTAATAAAAGCTATATTAAAAAAAAAAGCTAACTCTGATAAATATAGATTAGAATACAAAAGAATGAAAGGAGGATTGTGGGTTTCAAATTTAGCTATAACAGCTACGTATATCAAGTTTATCTTGTGTGGCAGGATGCTGGGTGGCAATTACCGCAGTTGAGCCTTCCCGAACAATGTTATTTACTGCCAGATTCTGTCAGATTTAACCAAAAATAAAATTGATCTTTTCTTTGTAATTTATTCATATTAAATATTTTATAAGGAGGGGTAGATATAATTTAGATAGTGGAATATGAAACTTGACTTTATAATAATAATAATCAGCTGAAAAAAAAGCTGAAATTTTAGAAAAATCATAGCAAATTTCGTGACATGGTAGTATTAAATATCCGTGGGAAATCTTTACTCTGAAGACACGTACATAGTAATTAAAAGTATTTATTGCTATAATTTTAGTTTAAAATATGTTAAGGACTTCCTTCATTGCGTATTTATACGAAAGCATTAAATACATACTTTTATTATAAATAAGACATAAGTCACCATTAGTTACTTGATAGCTAAGTTTATTTTATAAATTGTTAAGCGACGACGTGATTCGCTATATTATACTTTTATATTTTACAATTCCTGTAAAATGTCCATAAATTAACTCGTGAAAATTTATTCGACCCAAAAATATTAAAGAACTAACATGTGACTTTCCTGATTAAGCCAGTATAAAAAATGTGATTAATTTATAGTCATTGTGTGATAATTAAACCAATAATATGAACAATAGTTTGAACTTCGAAAATAGTAATAGGAGTTATTATTCTTCCACAACAAAAGGTTGCAATCGCTTTTATAGGATTAGGACCATTCAGATTTTATTTACTATAATAATAAAAACTATCACACTTAATAAGATTAAGGTCCATTGTTGATATTTTTTTTATTTATTTCTTTGTTCGCTCATTATTATTGTTTTATATAATTATATCGTTTCCACTTTTAATGTTCACCAGAGATTACTTATGTGTGAGAAATGAATGTGTCAAGTACCATGTGCCTTTTGGATACCATACTTATCGAAATAAGCCCTCCTGTAAAGACACTCCCTAATTTAAAATTGACGCAACGAGGGTTCCAAATTTGCACTGGTCTGGGAAGAACCATACAATGAAAAGCCAGCCCAGCTATTTATTAATTGTGATCACTGTTTCCAAATGTCAGTATTTAGTAATCAATTTACAAATAATTAGAACCATCGCAATCAATCAATGAGAAAGCTTTGTAAGGTTAGTGAACGAGTTTATAATTGAAACACATGAACATTTGAAATACATGAAAAATTACGTTTAAATATTAAAAAAAAACCCGTGGCCAGCAAGAGTCACCGCACGAAGAACTCTTTCACGAGCATAACGCATATAAAGGTCAGCTACCGCGATATTTCCATTAACCAATATTTAATTAAAGACTAATCTTTTTTTTAATATTATGGTCATTTTTAATTATTTTTGGACCATTATACTTACTTGTCAAACATGAAACTGATTAAATTAAATATATAATTTTACAAATCTTAAAAGAATAATAAACATCGGTTAGGAAATGTTATGTATGTCTTATATAAAAAACATTATAAAAGCCAACGCTGATTTAAAATATTGTTTGTTCAAATTACATTACAAATAATTTTGTTGGGATCACAAGTCATATTTTAATACATCACTTTATGTACATTTTTTTTTTGCTATTATAAAAACTTATAAATTATTAATGAGATAAGTACTTGTGCGTCGAGTTGGGAAATACATGTCCTTTTTCTTTTTCACTTTGTTTTATTTCATCTTTATTATAACCACATGATCAAACATTAAGAGATACTTAGCAATCTTACTCATCCTAAGGTTGTCATAAACACTTTACTTTTTAGCCTCTACAACTAACTATATATCATCCTCGTCGTTATAAGTACATAAATAAACATATTTAATAATAATATAAAAATCATGATTTATTACAAAAAAAAAAAACATGATGAAAGTTTCAATTGGCCTCCTGTAAAATATTATTGGGACGATTATTTTCTTACGATAGCCTTACAAATAGTGAGCGAACTATCTTGTTGTTGATATTTATTTTTCATCAGATCAATATTACAAGCCTAATATTAAACGAGTAATATTTGGATTACTTTCTTCATACCATATAGTTATTAACAATTTATTAATTTTGGGCCAATTTAAAAATAAAAATTCTATTTTTATATATATTCTAATTATATAAATGGAAAATAATATTTTATGACACCTTGAATTTTGTATCGTACCTCTAGAATTCTATAAAGTATTTTACATAAACAATAACTCTACTTTATTTGATAGTCTTAAGATTTTGTTTACAAAAAGTATTTTAGTATTTAAAAAAGAGAGTTACTGAATATTTCTTTATTATTAATTCTAACAATGATTCGTTAAATAAATTCTATAGTACTCTAAACTCTACAACGCGAGTGTGATGGCCCCCGCACTTAGCCAGGATGTAAATCATGAATTCCGATCCACGTCAGAGAGGCTTTAGAGTGCCAATATTTTTTTTACAAATGCTCCAGCTTTACATTGTTTAGATTTATCCTTAATGTTAAAATTACACAACCCTTTGATTTGTAATATTTTAGAAAAATATAGCAAAATAACAATAACTATGATAATATAATTAATAATAATAATATCATTGATACTAATAATATAATTAATACTAATAATGAAATTAATAATAATAATAATGAAATTAATAATAATATAATTAATAATAATAAATTATTATAATAAATTTAAGAAATGATAAATAATCAATAAGAAAAATGTTTATTAAAAATTACGGGAATGTTAGACAATCTTCGGCGTTTTTGTATTACATACAAAATAAATTAATATAGAATAAAATAATCATTACTTCATCAAAAAATAAACACGAAGATGGGTCAAACTTGCGCTCTCTGACTATCCGCCGTGTCGTATGCCAATTGAATTACGTTTCATCTTCCTTGATGAATATAGCATTTAATGTAACGTCGTTTTTTTGGCAAGATATTAAATTTAAAGCTTGTATGGTATTAGAGAACCATTACACCTTCAATTTTATAACATTTTACTTACAACTCTAATGTTATAAAAAATGTGGTTGATCTATAAACTCAGTACGGAAAGTTCAAAATGCTGATATTATTTAAAAATTATCTAAGAAGTCCTATAAAGGTATATTTAAACAATTTCGGAATCTGAAAATAGACTACTGGAGTACCGATTAAAGTTTGCATTTATCACATATCTTCCAAAGATAATTAAATATCAAAAATGTGCATCCACACTGTGCACAACTCTAGACAAGTACACTTTTCACTGGATTTTATGTTACAAAGAGGATATGAACATATAAAGCTAGTACTTGCCTTCTATGCATTAAACGATAAAAGAACTTCCTCATCGAATTAACAATGCACTTAAACACTTAACTAGTCGGAGTTAGGGGTAACAGTTCGCGTGGAACTGCTTGTCTGCAACTACCTTCAGAATTTCTAATAGCAGTAATTATAATGTAAGTAATATTAATCGACGTACTGGTACTTATCTCATTGTTACTGAAAAAAACGTATATAATTCAATTTTAATAATTTATATAATTTAAATAATTATAAATTAAAATATTTTCCCTAATCTGTCATGTTGTTGTTGAAGTAATATTCTTTTGTACCACAAAATTATCCCATGGAAGAAGTGTTGATTTGGATTGATAATTTTCTTCAACTTAAAAAAATATATATGAAAGCCAATGATGTATTGTATAAAATGTTATTAAAGTGAAAGTGGCGCGAAAAGAATCATTCTATATCTTCTGGAGAGTGCCATAAGACGCATCAAAGCGATAAAATGAGAAACAGATACAATCCTACACCACCTATCTGTATGGTGGTGTATCTCTGCAACTCTCATTTCCAAGAACACCAGCAGTGGATTATTAGATTTGTACAAGATATATACATTTACAATTTGTTTGGTATTATTCTCCAAAGCAATTTTTTTGATTTAACTATATAAATTAGATAATTTTCTGGCATCAAAAGTTACTTATGATGACTTAAATAATAGGATAACATCACACCCAATTTGAAAATAATACGTCTTAATACTCATAACTTCGTGATGTTGCATTTGTAACCCAAACCTATTTTTGTTTTTTTTCTGTGGAAATGAGACAATGCTCTGGGGTAGAAAGCATTTTGTATGTTGATTTAGATAATAAACCTACATCACATTTCATTTAAATCTGAATAACAGTTTTTGTTGTATTGTATTTATAGTCCGAATGTGTTTTTATGCTCTTCCCTGAAAATAAAAGACGTTTTGGGGGTAAATAGTATCCTATATGTTGCTTTACATAAATAATAAACCTACAGCATACCCAATTTTAATAAAGTACGTTCTATAATTTTGTTGTCTTCTTAATATAAACAGACAAACAGATAATTCAACCGAGTAGAAAAAATAATGCAAACTATTATTTCGAGTTAGATATCCTTTAATTAATACTTAATATAAAATAATATTAGGGCAAATTTTGCCGGTTTTGCTATTTTATTATATTCCATGTAAATATAAGTAGATTTTCAAAGCATATAAATTTTGGGCTTCAATAAGTATCAATTAAATTTGCATTAGTTCTTATAAATCTTATTTGACGCAATTCATTGACGATGAAGTATGTTATGATGAGAAGCAATAAAAGAAAGTGGTCAAGAGTCTGACTTAGGTGGACATTAGGTTCATGTTGCTTATTAAGTTTGTAATGGATATAAAGTGGTATAATATTACACGGCTATTTGTAATTAATTTGCCACTGATTGCAGGCAGCCTCTCTACATCAATTCTAACAACATTTAAGTTTATGTATAAATATACTTAAATGTTGTATATATATAATTTTTTTATCAAAATATTTAAAATGATTGATAAATTATTAATTGTAATTAGTTGTTGTTACTGTCGTCAAATATGTCAAATGTAAGCTATTTACAATTAATGACATAAAATTGACAAAACTACACAACTGCAAATGGTCAGTTTAATTGTCACATCGAACTGTAGCTCCACAAGTGTCTGACACCGACACTGATCGACGAGCGCTTCTGTCGCGGTATTCCTGATGGATGGCCACCAGCTGCCGCTGTCCTTTCTATCTATATTGTCCAGCGGTTTTTTGATCGAACTGATGCAATTATGATGTGTTTCAGTTATTTTATTTACTTTATTGCTAGCGATCCACCAAGTTTTAAAAATAATTGATATAAAACTATTTTTACGGATTTAACTGGCGTCTAATGAATAAAATTTTAAATTAAATCTAACCCGACGTTTCGAATGCTTTGCACCAATCGTGTTCACGTTAACACGAGATGGAGGTGTCTGTCAGTAAGTCAGTTAATTAGTCATCTACCTCCAACGGTTTTTTAGTTTCCGGGCGTACTGTTCAGGATTCACCCAAAATTCCTGAACTGTAACCCCGAAAACACGATTGCTCCAAAGCATTCCAAACGACTGGTTAGATTTAGAACATAATTCAACTCGAGTATAAACGCGAGTTAAATTCGTAAAAATAGTATTATTTCAATGTGTAGTACTTGTGAAAGACTTAGAAAACACCATTTCAAAAATCACATAAATCAAATTCTAATAATTTAAAACTATTTATTATTGAGACCAGCAATGGTAATGCTGATGTTATGGCGGAAGAGGATCTGAGGAATATAATGAAGTAATATTGGGAGCTCAATATAATTGTTGCTCAAATAGTCAAACAGTACAAACACTTCTGAAACGTTGTAACGCTGCCCGTTGAATAAACGAAGCTATAATTGGTTGTGAAGTTTTATTTTTGAGATGTAATAATGAGCTACCATCACATCCTCTTGACTTTTTTTTACGTTACGACAATAACGCTATGACAACAATGCTGACTTTACACTTTTTAAAAACATTACTGTGGGTCTTTTTCTCCGATATACATTTAAGTAAATTATATTATAGTTAAAATAATAAGAATATTTTCAAGACTTTTTTCTTCTCATTTAAACACCAACCGTTCGGATTGAGTTCAATAAATCGTCCAGGTGATACGGTAATAGGATGTTCTCTTGCATTTGCTCGTTTACCTTATTTTATTAGAAATGTGATTCTTATTCCTAGGCAATAAGAACTATAATAAGACATTTGCGTAACATTCTTCGTATTTGAAATGTAGAATGCAACGTCGAAGCTCTTTGTAAGATTTTCCATTTGCAATTCAAGTTGCCTTTACAAAGGAGAAAACATTGATGTTTATTTGAAGTAATTTTTAGGACGTATGGAGTAAAACATTATCACTTTTAATAAATAAATTAGTATACATATTATTTTTAATTAGCAGCTGGGACGTAGAAAATACATGACTTAAAATATTTAATATTATTTTGGGACAATTCAGTTATGTTGTCTATAAGAATAAAAATTATTAAACGGGTGTGAATAAAGTAATTTATCGTTTGTGGACTATTTATGAATAGATCACTATCCACTAAACAGCATTATATAACTTTTTAAAGATGCTGCTGACTTTCTATTATTTCATGCACTCAAATATACAACAATCTTTTAATATTATAAAATTATCAAATATATACAATTATTGAAAATTTTACTTTATATTAAATTAGTTACTTCAGTAATTAATTGTTGTTATAATTGGACAGTATATACATTCAAATTAATTCAGTCTATTGCTACCCAATAATGAAATTATCTTCGAATAAGAATTGAAAACTTTGTTCTGGTACATAGAACTAGGTTTATTAGCGTAACCAAATACGTTAGTTTACTTAGAATATTATTTGAAATACTATATTTTACTAGTAATATAACACCAGCCTCTGGGTATAATTATTTTAGAATTATAATTTAAAATAAACGAAAAGTTTATTTGTGTACTCCTTGTTTTTGTAAACACTTCGGAAATCCTTCCTTCAGAAATCCTTTATATATTTGAAAAGTACCCACAGATGTCAATTTGTGTTCCAGAAGTAATTGGTTTACCAGTTTCATGGTTTCCAACAAAATAAGTTATTCGTAAGAACCCCTAGCTTCAGTCAGCCAAGTGATTGACAAAAGTAGTTGTAGTAGTCAAATTATTACTAAAATCTTACTGTGACTTCGCTGTGGACGAAAGTAAATGATGGCTTAATTCGACCAGGTACTCATTCTTAATACTCTCTTCAAATGCGTTGTGGTCGGTGTCATTGTCTTGGCTGCGACTGCTCAAATGTTCAGTTTCTGTTTTTTATTTTTCTATATTGGAATCAGATTCCTCCAAGCAACTCAAAATCCGCTGACGTTCGCGTTCTTCGAAATCCATTAATTTAATCCATTGCAATAGTTTTTAAATTTTATATAAAAATATATGATTTAACAAAATAATTACAGTATTCGTAATTTTTCCATCATCTATGCTATAAAATTTTTCGTTATACTAAATTTCAAGATTCTCAGTTTTGGCAACCCTGTAGGTTTTTATTATCTTGCGATTTTTGAGTTTTTAATAAAAGTTTCGCAAAATATTAAAAAAAAACCCAAATATACTAAATGTGTAACTAAGCTAGTGAATTAAATGAATAAAGAATGAACGAAAGTCTGCACTCACGTGTCTGCCCATTTGTAACCCTTTGTCGCCCTCCCGCTCGTCTGCTGCGTGCAGTCGCGGTCAAAAGACACCGCGTTACTTATTGTGTATGGCGCGTGGCATCCTATTTTAACAAAGTCTTTTTGCGATAAAATATAGTCTCTAACTTTTTTGTAGGTTTAGTAAAGCCAGATCTAGGTTAGGCACTCATATTATAAGTGGGGACTACACTTTGCACCCGTTGAGGCCCGTGGCGCAAGAAACCACGTTGATATATCGCTTCCTGTATTCTATACTTTTAACACAAATTTTAACTTTGTACAAATGCAAAAAAAATTCTTCGTTTTGATGATAACGTTAATATATTGTCTAAGGGAGGATTACCTTGCTAATTTAAATGTTTGAAAATAACTATTCGTCTTTTTATTTTGTTTTACTATAAAATGCCTTTTTTTGGCTGACGTAACTAAAAATAGGAGTATGATGTCATGAATTATTTTTAGATCTACTAAAGAAGAACATTTTATTAGGAATGTCCTACATCAACATAATATCAATTACTTTAACGCCAGCACATCCGAAGAAAGCGGTGCAGCGGAGCTTTCCCGTAACATTTTCTGCAAAGTTAGATACATTGGTTAGGATTTTCGAAAGAGGCCTAATAGATGTCACCACCGTCCTGATAAAGATGGTCACGTATAGAATTCTTAATTCACCGAGGCGGACAGCGATACGGTAGCTCAATTGGTAGAGCGACGGGACGATTTCCCACAGGTCGCGGGTTCGAATCCTTGCCCGTATCATTTATTTTATTTAACATTTTTAATATTTTAAAGGTAGGTTGTTTTTAAAAATAATATTTTTTAAATAAAACTTGTGTTGGCAACACTGCTGATAATTCGTTAGCAGTTAGTTATATATAATTTATAAGACACTAATCTCAAAATAAATGTTTGAATATGAAAATCGTAAATTATTTTTAGCGAAACATATCTCCATAAAAAGTATTTGAATATGAGAGTACAAAGTGAATTATTTTAATCAAACTGCAAGGTTTGCATGGCTTGTCAATATTTGATTACTGTTGTGAATACATATAGGCTTACATTTCTACTACGTATTCCTATTAAAACCTATAGCGAGTTATTCTGTTATATATAACGTATTGGATTTTCAAATAGTCATACATATCTACATAGGTATATCATTTATATAATTATAGTCATAGCTTTAATAGTTATTACAATATTTGTAATAATAATGTTTATACAAAATTTATATTTTTAACTAAGTCGTTGGCAACCTTTATTATGATTAATATTTTTTACTTGTCAAACTATGCTTTGAAGATTTACATACAGGAATTGGATAATGAAGAACAAATTAATTTTGGGATCAACAAACGTTATTATACGTTGAATACACTAAGGCGCATGTATACACAGTTCAGTGGAACGCAGCTCTGAAACAATTTGATTTGGGAGCGCCGAATGAGGTTGTGTCCCTGTCGGCGGTTATTGACTGCGGTGATGGTTTTCCATTTATGTTGCAAAATATTTTTGAGAATTTAAATCAAAATGATTACGACGATAAGAGGTCAGGCTTAAAAAACTATTGTTACGATTTTAGATTTATTTTAAATTTCCTTAATTTATTTTTAGAAATACCGAAATTGAAATCAAAATAATAAGAAATTATCCGGAACTTTCGAAGAATTATAAAAAACTCAGACTACTTAAAATTTGCGAACTGCTTATCAAGCACAGCTCGCACTTAAATTTCAATGAAACTTTCCATATAAAGCAAGGGGTCATTTATGACTAGTCTCTGATCTATGTTTAATTTTAATCAATAAATTTTCTTTAAAAATTGTAGGAGTTATAATAATATAAAATATGAAACACATAAGTGAAAAATTTTATCCATATGTAGATAATAAAAGTAAACAAATTATTTTGAAAGGGTTTTGTCGGTATTATTAGTGTTTTACGATTTCACAATAATTTTAAAATGTATAAGTTTGGCATTTCGGCAAAGTTACGTATGTGCTAATTTGAAAATCATACAAGTTTTCAATTTAAAAAAAGAAATTAAATCTTATAACCGTCACTAAAATACGTTAGATTTCATTATTTTACTTTTGAAGCAGCTACCGCATGTCAAGATAATTCTTGGCGTGTATTGTCATGTTAAATATTTGAAATATAAAATACCCTAAGTACTTTTAGGCTCTTAATATCAATCTATCAATCAAAAGCCTTAGGTGGTAATAGAACTTACTAAGAGCAGACGATTTGACCGTATATCACTAAAAAGAATAATGCTTGACATTGCTTTGGAATGAGATGAGATGAGAGATAATGAGAAAGATGAGAGAGAATGAATGAGAAACTTTTTAATAATGAAGCAGATTCCGCTGTCAAGTCCACCTTTGTTTTTACAATCCACATTGTCTTTTAAATAATATGATTGTGGTGTAATCTAGATATTTATTATATGTGTAAATAATATTGAACATTTTTTTAATCGATTATTTTATAATATTTTATGTTTATTAAACTACATTACATTCATTAAATAAAAAACATACACTATTTTAGTACTTTTTGTAATAAAAAGTAATTTCCAAGAAGGGAAAGGAAATAAAACATTAAAACTATATACTTAGAGGCTGTAATGGCCTTTGAAATTACTGCGATGAGGTTCTTAAGATAAGTTTTTAAATTAGAGTTTTATTCATAAATTCTTTTATTTATTTATAATATGGGTTAGGATTTTTTTTAATAAATACTACTTAAACCGCCCCGTTGGTCGAGTGGTTAGCGCAGACGCCTAACGTGTCACGGCGCAATGGGGCTCGGGTTCGATTCCCGGCGGGGACAGGGATTTATGTGATGAGCATAGATGTCTGTGTTCCTGAGTTTGATCGTTTATTAAATATATTCTCAGTATTTATATGTGTATTTCTATGTATTTGTATCGTTGTCTAACACCCTTAACACAAGCAAATAATTTGCTTATTTAGGGGTTAGATCAATGTGTGTAATTTGTCCTGATATTTTTATTATTATTATTAATATTATTATTATTATAACTAAGCCAGATAAAATTATATTTGATGAAATGTTTAAATAAAAAGATATTTACAGATGAATGGCGAGTGGACGTAATTAAAAATATTTATATTTATCATTTTCTTAAAAAAATGTTCTTACACTTTTTTTACTAAATTTAATTCAGAATGCATTAAGATATATTTATTAAATAAATTATGGAGAATTTGTTTCAGTTTCCCAAACAAACATTGCAATGGCCCTTAAAACATGTTAAGTCTGTAATGTATTGAACGTACTAAATAGTAATCTTAATAATCGGTTGTAGCGATTAATAGAAAATTCTTTCGTTCCTCTTTACAGAGCAAGAACTGAAGCTAGGATTTTAATTAAGTCGTCTACCAGTCTGGAAAATACAGTGGTCTAGTTTTTAAAGCCACATAGCCCTATAAATGACTAAGCCCTGTTGATGTTTATTCTTTTAATTAAATTTCCATTTAATTATTTACTATAAAAGACTTTCAAAAAGTTATGTTGTATCATAATATTTCCAGTCCATCCTGATAATTAATGTTAAAGGAGTTAGTTTCTTTACTGAGTTTTAAAAAAATGCACTCAATAGAAATCAGAGCGTGGTAAAACTCATAAACATTCTAGGTATTTTGTTTTTAATACCTGCCTTTGTATTGTTTTGTATGTACATTAGATTAAGATACCTTAAGATCACGTGATAACCTTTTTTATACAGTCTTAGGACTTGTTTCAGTAATACACAGTACTTGCATTTCAATGTGTAATATCCAACCATTTGTAACAGAATGGACGAGAGCTTACAACTCGTTTTATCTAAAATTAAGTGACTTAATTATAATATATGAAAATTATTGTACATGTGTTTAGTTAAATTACAACAGTGATGTACAAAACATCCTGTATAAAGTATCTGAAATACAAAATAATACTTTTAAATAAAGATACTTTAAATTAAATATTTCAGATACCAGATACAAAATACTTTCGAGATTGGTATCTGAAATACTGCAGTGATTCTAGCTTAGGGTCGCCGGCAAAAGACCCCGCGTTTTCACCAATTGTGGTACAGGAATCGCAATCATCTAACAACATATAATAAGATTTATATAGAGTATACAGATATATGTAGAGATGCTTAAAAACAAAAAAAAAATAAAGAAAAAAATCTTTAATTTCTGAAAATTATGTAATCCTTTTTATCCTATTGTTTAAAAACAATATTAAAAGTCAAAAGATGAATCTATTGTTTTTGAAATTGATTAATTTTCTTATTTTAGTCAGGATAAGGTCTTTTAGATATATTTTTTTTGTCTTTTCAATTTTAATATTCATATAAAGAATCACATAATTTTCAGAAATTTTAGTTTTTTTTTCTTTCACAACTTTTTTTGTTTTTATGCACCTCTTCGTGTTCACTGTTTATTTTCATTTGTTATTTTTGGTCTTATGCTTTTCTTTGCAGGATGTACAAAAATTATAAGATAATGATATTTTACAAATATTCTATAAATTTGTAAAAAAATATTGCATATTGTGATAGATTACAAAACTTAAAGTAAAATTTGAACAGCATAATTAGCTTTTTATTTGAAATTTTGTTTCCTGTTCATCGGAGTCCATAATTGTACTTGAAAACTTTTCCATGAAACTTCTTCAAAGGTTGAAATGACTTAATAACGTAAATGTTCCTTCCTCTTTGAAATTGATTATTAATAAAAGAAGCTGAGTAATATTACGACATAAATCACTATTAAGAAAGTAGATATTAATTATCAAAAGTCTATCAAAAAAATTTAAGAAAAATAAAATAATAAAACAATAGGAGAAATGAAGAAAAATAATTTCGTAATGAAAACATCACAGTATTCTTTTCTTATTTGAGACATTATATTATATTTTAGATATTCTATTTAAAAATCCTTATAAATTCCTTCTTTATTTAATTTGAATTAAATGTTACAATAAACAATTTTATAAACTTTGCTATTTAATCTGCAAAATTTTATTAAAATTGTACCTTCTGCCTAATTAGACTATCATATAACGTACATTGTACAGTATTCTTATAGAATTAATTAGCACTGGTATTATGTGTAATTTTTACCAGCGGTTGGTCAGACAGAAATTATATATTTTGTAATGGTATAGAAACTTTCTATTATCCTATGGAAGATAACCTGTTACAATATATTGTCATCCTCATATAACTCATCTGGGCATCCGGTCAATTTAGTATGTATCGTAATATGCTTTAGTTTATAACCAAAACAGGAAGTAACTCATTTAATAACTTGTATAATGTAATATGTGTAATAATGATAAGGAACTGTCACAATATATGTGGTGGTGGTAATTGTAATAAAAGTGGTAATTTCTTTTAAATTTCTATATAAAATTAGCTCAATTTCACAAACCGTTCTCATTTCAACCGATCTCAATAAATTACACACGTGATGAAGTAATGTGAGGTTGCTCTTGCAATTGCTTTTATCCAAATGTTGGATACTTCTCATCAGAATTGTGATCTTTATCCCAAGCGCAATATGGAATATAATAAGTCTTTTGAACTAAAAATGTAGAACTCAATTCCGCTAACTCTTTTGTACGTATTTCCATTTTCACTAAAACTAGTAGAACTACTTTTTGTAAGTAAATGTTAGAATTTATAAATTTTATATAAAAAAAAATAAGAATTTAATTTCAAATTGAATATTTTAATGGTGGTTTAAATAAGGACGGATCCGTGGGTTTATAAACCAGGAAAAAGAAAAGAAGGGGTTTAGGAAGCCGGCTTTTTAGCTTTGCGTTCGAACATAGATGTAATAGCTACTCCAGGCAATTTAATAAAGTAAATTATATTGTAGTCAATGATTTTATTGGTAAAAATTATTATAATTTAGAAATTAAAATAACTAGTTAAACTCTATGTACCTTTTACTATAAAGATTTTGTACACGCTTATAATAAATCCCAAAAATCCGGCCAGCCTAATTAAAAAAAATATCTCATATTGTATGTTAAAAAATAAAAAGTAACTATATACCAGACAGTCTATATTTATATTTTAAATAAGAAATATAAAGACATGTTGTGCAACGAGTAAGTACTAACAATACCTTGGGATAAAATGGACATTACACACAATTGATTCTATTCATCGGTCCCTGCTCATTCGGTCTCCTAGTGAAGTGAATGATTATAATATTTTAATACCATTATAACGCTGTGTAAAGCTTACTGTCATAATTTCTATACGGGGGCTTTGTGGGTCAACTATACACAAAGACCAATGGAAACGCTGAAGGTCCAGTACAATAACGGATTCGGTGGGCTTGCCACGTTTTTGTTTAGCTTCAGGCATATTTGCGTCAAAAAGGACAAACTACTTTTATGCCATAATAAGAAATAAAACGTCTTCACTGCTGAAAGGGATGCGGTTAAGTTCTAACAGTGTCCTAAGAATCTTAGCATCAAAAACGAATTCCCATTTGTTAAAGCATTTGATTAGTATTTTAGTTTAATGTGTAAATGACAATCGAAATGGTTACAATATTCATATCAATATAATAGGATTAATTTTATACGATACTGACACGTAATCCGAAACAATGTCAGGTACTTTTAAATGTAGTTGAGGATTTCTGTACGTCGACGGGCGGATTGAGGACAAAACCAAGTAAATGTTTTAGTCTGTGTCTGGGTAGACGGAATACCAAATATACCTCTTACGATCCGGGTCTTATAATAGGCGGTCAGTGCGTTAGTACGGTTACGGAAGCAGCTCCGTTTAAATTTTTAGGTAAAAAAATCGATTACCAAGGCCGTACTCCATCGTTGGATGTAATAGTCGATAGCTTTTTAAACGATCTCAAAAAGGTAGACAACCAACCAATAAGTAACGTCAAAAAAGCTTGGATTTACGATAATTATTTAACATCACGTCTAAATTGGCCTTTCCTCGTGTATGATATAAATAAAACCCTTTTGTCAAAGTTAGATGCAAGCGTCATAAAGACATTGAAGTTATGGCTCGGGTTAGCGCACTCAGCGGACTCTTCAACCTTATTTAGGGACCGTAACAACTTTGGATTAAAATTAAAGAAACCATCGGAGCTCTACAAACATCTAAGAGTTACCAAAAGACATATCATCGGAAAATCTAAGGATGATACTGTAACTTCTCTCCCAAAAGACAAAGTTGCCTCAGAGCTCGAGTCACGACTTCAATTCCATAAAAAGTTTATGATAGGTGCTCAAACAAATAAAGTAGGGCTAGGATCAAGTAGGAAAGTTCAAGACATAGACATAACAAAATCTTTTATTCGACAAGACGAAAACGATAATTACCGACTCCACGCGATGAGCCTAGAAATTCAAAACGAATGGGTGACCATAGGAGATTTTTGTATTCCACTAGCTTTGAAGTGGCGCACCTTAATTTATGATTGGTCCCCAGCATTATTAAAATTCTATCTTAATGCATTTCAAATGACTCTCCCAGATCAAAGTAATTTAGTAAGATGGGGCAAAGCCACCGAAAAGTCTTGCAACATCTGTGGGGAGGCAATAGGAACCGCGAAACACCTATTAGTAGGGTGTAGGGTACTTCTAGATAAAGGTCAATACTCGCGTCGCCATGACAAGGTATTAGAAATTATACGGGAAGCGGTTAGTCTTTCAGTAGCAAGAGCGCGGAAGGGTATAACAACCACCGAACGATCTATAGAATTCGTAAAAGAAGGCTCCTCCAAAAAATCAAAAGCGAAGCCTTATTCAATATTAGGCGCGGCTCCTGATTGGATTCTCATGATGGACACGTATGAAAAGCATTACAAAATCCCTGGGGATGTTGGTGTTTCGTCATCCAGACCGGACTTATTCCTGTATTCGAAACAACTGAGGCGCGTGATACTTGTGGAGCTTACTGTTCCTTGGGAAACAAACATCCCAAGGGATCACACATTCAAGCTCAATAAGTATTACGAACTAACCAACGAACTGATCAGGAATAAATTTATAGTTAGTTTGTACGCGGTAGAAGTGGGAGCGAGAGGTATAACAGCAAAATCTCTCTATAGCCTACTTAAAGATCTTGGCCTTTCTAGAACAAGCATCGGTTCATTTCTAGAACGTACTTCCAAGGCGGCATTAGTAGGTTCTTTCCAAATTTGGTTAGGTAGGGAGAGGAGTGTGGAGGGTGAAGGTGAGCGTTTTTGCGCATAATAAAGGGGCCCCTTAAACCTACTCCTGGGTCGCAAGTCCCAGGCACTGCTTGCACTCCTCTCCTTGCAACGCGATGGGCCCGGCACCCGCACGGTGAATCCATGGATTGCTAAGAAGCTTCGTCTCTTATTTTATTTTTTATTTTATATTTGTGACATTATTAATTTTATTTTTATTATGATTAATTTTAATTTATAATTTGACATAACAGTAAATAAAATGTGCCTGTGTTGCTCAAAATAAAGACTTATTATTATTATTATTATTATTATGTTCATAAAGTTCTAGAGTTATTATACATAGAGTAGGGATACTAGCCTAAAATAAGACCATCGAAATGACAAGATCAAATAAATGAAGTTACCCATCAGTCTATATTTTTATGCTTAAGTAATTGATGGTACCTATTTATAAAGTGAGCAATTGTCATTCTACACATAGGTATAATAAAATTGTTGCTGATCGATTTCGTACTAGAATGCTGAATACCTGAATACTAAGATACCCTAAAATTGTAATGTATGAGATCGAATTGAGTAAAAGTGAGACAAAATTATACTTTTCGATTTAAAGTATATTTATTGAACCAATAAAATGACAATAACGTTTATGGTGTGTAATAACTAGTTATTCTTTTCAACGATTTTTTTTTGACAAGTAAGAAATTTATAATTTATGTTGGTAGTAAATAATTAATTTAATAGTAAAGTAATTTAATTAGAAAGTATTTCGTCCTGCTTATTATTATTATTATTATTATTGATATCTAAAGGAAAAAGAATTTTCTTTTAGATTTCTTAAGGATTTTAAGACAAAATGGAAGAATGCTATTGAAAATTTTGTCTAATATGTTGATTTGTGAATTTTACTATAATATTCTGAACCTCACATAACGTCAAGCAAAGAACTATTATTAGATGTCACAAATAAATTTACCGCGACAAAATTGTATCTGAAAATTTCCAAATTTCAGAAAGTCATCATAATATTACAGTAATAATGAAAATAATATTAAAATGATCAAAATGTTCGAATGTTAACAGTAACCACATTTTCATATATTTCTCAAATTACTGAGTAAAAAAATACAAGTGTAATAACATTTCCATCTGATGATGTTTTTTTTATATGTTTTTGTACAGAAAAAATATTAAGACGCCATAAATCTTCACTATTAACAAAAATATTTACTTAACTATCATAACAGAAACAATATTGATCATATCTGTGAACGAGAAATTCTGTTTGATCAACTTATACTTCTTATCGTTTAAATTATGTTGAATTGACACTAAAGCACGAAAGTGCTAAATTAAATGACTTTAACTTTTAAATAACTACAATAAGTTAGTCATATTCCAAAGGCAGTAAATATTTGGTGTACCTTATTCTGGGGAAACTCATTAAGTGTTATGTATAATACTGATTTTAAGTGATAATTATTAAAACTAATATATATATATATATATATATATATATATATATATATATTAACTAGATGTTAACTAGAATAACATAAAATATATACATTTGCCTCTTTAGCTAGAATATCTAACATTTGAATCGTCATATTAACTCAATATTGTCTTCAAAACATTTGAACAATCACACTAATTCCAAATGAAATAGTAAAAAACGCGTAAAACATTTAAAAGTTGATCTAAAAAAATGTACATGAACATTGAAAGAGCAAGGGATTAGCAGAATGTTTGTGTATCGTATTATCAAAAGGTACACTGAAACCTTGTCTGTTAATGACCGTGAGAAATCCGGCCGACCGCGGTCTATTCTGAACAAACCAGTGAATTCAGTCAAGGCCAGATTTCGTCGAAAGCCCAGGTAACAGAAAATATTTTCCATAGAATTGAGAATCCCACCGATAATCCGAGACACTGTCTCGGATTATCAAACAAAACTTAGGTTGAGTGGCATACCGGAGATGTATCTCTGGTACTGTGTGCAGTACATACCTTAAATGAGGGACTAAAACAAAAGATAGTCAAAAGATCAAAACAGCTCTCACTTCGATACGCGGACGGAAAAGACAGGAAATTTCTCTTTACCGATGAAGCCGTTTATGGAATATGGGTCTGAACAGCAGCGGTCCGTTGCCAAACCGCTTTGACGTCGGGTTGGTGTTTGTTTTGTCGGGTATCTAGTCGATGAGGGTAGCGGGATCCGAAGCAACGGCTTTCCGCTGAGACACCCGGCGGTAAATAATTTGCAGCTGAACTACGGGTCAGCTGCTAAGATCAGGGTACTATGGGACCCCGGTACCTAAGCCCTCCGGCAGCGATGCATGCGCTTGCGTGTTTAAACTGCCGGGTTACCGGTTTTAGTGTTGGATTCGTAGTGGTAATGTGGTTAGCTGCAGAGATTCGGCGCTGTTCGTCTGGGTCCCCACAGTTGTCGGGGGCTCGTCGGATCTTGTGCGCAGCGAGAGGTGATTGAGCAGCCTAAGGCGAAGGGCTGCTGCGGTTCGGGGCTTGGAACGGTCCTTAAACAGAGATCCTCTCGGGGTCACTGCAGTTCGGGTAGCCCCTGCCTAGAGGTTAGATGGATGTGCTAGCTTTTATCCGGTCACCCGACTGTATCGTAGGGTAGGCTTGCGGCCTGACTGCCTGTCGGGAAGTGAGCGTGCCCCTCACCTCCGGCGCCAGCTTGAAACAGGTAGTTAGCCTCTCTGACGTTCTCAGCAAGTGAATTGCAAGTGTGAGAAATCACATGGGAAGTGAGCGTGCCTTACAGCTCCGGAACCTTTCATGGAGAAAAGGTAGCTTGGTGGTCGCGATTGGACTTGTGTATGACCGATAGCCTTGCGAGCTTACTAGTCTTATAGTGCCGGTGTCGGATGACTTCGGAGGTCAGACCTGCCGTATAAGGGTCCATGTGACAGGGGTAAACCTTGACCACATGAGTAGCGGCTCAATTCTTTATAACCAGAGGGTTGACTAGGTTGAGATGCTATATACATAAGTTTTAGGACTGAAGGAGGCGAGGGCGGTGGCCTCCCGCAGATTGTTGGGGGCCCATTTACTGGATTAGCTATCCTGTAAAGGCTGCCCCGCCATCTGCGAAGAACCCCATGGTGGCTCTATCGTGCATGTTGGTGACCAGACAAGGAGGCCTGATGGCGTTCCCTGGGGGGGGGGGGGGGTTCGGGCGTCCCTGCGGTCTCCAGGCTAGCCTGCCAGTAGCATAACTTAACCAACTTTGACGTCGGGTTTGATCCCGCCTCGTTAAACTGCCATTTCTCATCCTATTCACTTTTATAATTGTTTTTTTTATGAAAAAGTACAAAAAAAAGGGCCAAGGTTACACAGCGTTTGCACTCGTCCTCATACAAAGTATATCTCACTAATATACTATACACTAATATAATCAGAGGGGCTTACACTCTACTCTTTTAGCTGTCCACCACCACCTGGAGACAGAGCAGCCGCACTTGCTCTTTTTGACGGAGACGCAGATACAATGTTCTTTGAACGCTGCATGCTTGGATTATCCTAGTTACTCGTTACAGTACAACTTAAACGACCTCTGTATCCAGCGTCTCCGTCACCTTGAAGACCCCACTTTTTCGCACAGCGGTGACCAGGAGACAACTCGATTATTTGAGTATTTTATTGAGGCTGTACAAATGTCTCTGTATCGGTTCCCTTCGGCGCAACTCGTCTTTCTGGGGGATTTTAATGCCTGTCATCAGGACTGGCTGTTCCCGTACCAGAATACCAAAAATGCTAGAAGAGAAATGCGGAACTTTGCGTTGTCCTGGTAAAATCTGTATTTACATATTCCCCACCAGCCTTCAAACCACATGGTGTTAGGCGGGTATGGCAATGCAAGTCAGCAGATTGGGATGAGATGCGGCACTTTTTTGCGTCTTATTGGGCTGGTCTCGATCGCATCGCAAAGAATGGCGAAGAGCTCTTTGTCAGATCAACTGGCAGTCGAGCTTTCTGGTCTCTTGCAAAAGCGATCGAATCGAACTTCTACCAAGCCTTACTGCCGGCTCTGCTGAAGCCGGATGAATCCCTCGCCCATACAGCAACAGAGAAAGCGAATGTATTTGCTTCTCTGTTTGCTAAAAATTCCGATCTAGACAATGGCAATAGTAATCTAGGACATAGCACATCCTCACTGCAGTATTTCGATGCCTGAAATCCGCATCACGAACAAAGAGAACGGTATTGAGTATCGGTATGGAGAACCTAGTGTCGTTTAGACGTGAATAAAGCCAGTGGTCCACCAGCTCAACTGCTCAACATTCTGCTCAAGACATGCGCAGGTGAGTTGTCTCCTGTACTGAAACGTCTGTATCGTCTCTCTTTCATGACTGGAATAGTGCCGAAATTCTGGAAGCTTGCTAATGTGCAACCCGTGCCCAAAAAAGGCAGCCGTGCCGACCCAGTCAATTACAGACCGATTTCAATCACCTCCATACTCTGCAAGATTATGGAGCGTATATTGAACTCGCGCCTACTAGCATACCTAGAAGGTAACGATCTCCTAATTGACCGACAGTACGGGTTTTGCCGAAATAGGTCCGCTGGGGACCTTCTAGCTCATCGTGAGGAGCAGAGAAGCAGTCGCCGTCTCTCTAGACGTCTCGAAGGCTTTTGACAGGGTCTGGCATGCGAGCCTTATAAGCAAGCTTTCAGCATATGGTATATATCCAGGTCTGATTGGCTGAATAACGGACTTTCGAAGCCAGAGATCTCTCCGAGTAATTGTCGACGGGTGTTTTTCGGATCCCTTGACAATAAATGCCGGAGTGCCTCAGGGGTCCGTTTTTTCTGCAACTTTTTTTCCTCTGCACATTAACGACCTGCTGAAGCCCGGTATCTATGGGAATGCAGACAACAGCACAGTTATAGAAAGATATCTGCCAAGTACTCGGCCTAGTAGAGATGAAGTACAATCGGAAAGAGAAGCCATGTTGCAACGTTTGAATGACAAACTTCAGGCAGTCTCCGCATGGGCCAATGCCAATCTAGTCAAATTCAATGCCACCACAACGCAGACGCGTTTGTTCACAGCCAAAAGGAGCCCTTTCACCTTGGCTCCTACTTTCCAGAATGAATCCTTGGAATACAGTGACTGGCTTCACTTGTTAGGCTTAGAGATCGTGGTGGGGTGTCTCCTACCAAGGGGTTGCTAAAAAGTAGTGAAAACTTCAGCCAATGTGTATCAAGATCAAGATATCGTGTTAAAAGCGGTAGTTAAACCTCTTAACAACACCTTATTAAAAAACGAAGTGTGGACATTTCAACAGGATTCAACCCCGGGTCATAAGGCGCTCATTACCCAAATATGGCTTGAGCAAAATGTTCCAGACTTCATAAACACTTTTGATTGACCTTCGGCTAGTCCGGACTTAAACCCTTTGGACTATAAAATTTTATCTGTGCTAGAGGATATGGCCTGCTCTAAGCGTCACCCAAATATTGAGACACTTTAGAAATTTTTAGAGACAACAGTTTTCAAAACCGTTCGTAAATGTATCGACGAATGGCCCGACCGTTTAAAAGCTTGCATTAAAGCTAAGGGTGGACACTTAGAATAATTAGTTCAGTGCGATTACATATCTTTTTCAATGTGCATAATCACATATAAAAATTTAAAATATTTGTTTTTTTTTTAGAAATTATGGGATATTTTTTTTTACCAAAACTTATGGCTGAATTGAACTTATGGATGGTACAGTAATTCTATGATTTTGTAAACTTGTATTAATAAAATTTGTGACAGTCGCAAATGTCACACTATTAACTAACTGCTGCTCTAAGATGATTTGTGAACCTGTTTGTTAAACGGTATGATATAAAACTTAAAACTGTTTAAATTACTACTCTAAGCTACGGAAAAAAACTGCTTAACAGATTTTATACGGGTATTTTGGTCATTTTTTATGTAGCTCAATCGGTCCGTTCTTTGAAAAAAATAACTATCAGTGGATATTTAGTTTTTGAGACTTACATATAACAAACTAAAAGTATTATTATGTCCTGGCAGTGAGTTTTATGGCATCGTATTTTTTATTTTTTCAACGCTGTGTGGGGTCGAGTAGTTTGATTAAAATCGTCACATAACGAAATGTCGTTTGTTGTGTGTGTGCGAATATCGAGCAGAATACAAATGAGTGATTTTTTCGTCTATAGTTTTCATGTACTGTTTATGAATTTTTGCTTTATTTATAGTCCACTAATTTGTAATACTTAAAAATATATATAAATTTAAATAACAAATATTTTTCATAGGATATTAGAAAAAAAATTCTGATTAACTATTAAAATGTACATAATGAGATTGAATAAAAATATGTAGTAAACAAATTTTTTATCATGAAAATACAATCAAAAAAAGGATGTAGAATTTGCTGACAGAATCTGCTTTAGTGACAGAATTCTCATGACCGCAATTTTTGTTATCTTTATTTATTTTATTACTTATTTACATTACTGCAAGTACTTCTAAAAACATCTTTATTACTAGGTATAAAAATGGATATTTTTAATACTTATAACATTTATTTCCTAAGCATCCAATTTCTTATTTGAATTGAACAAAAGCTCATAGAAATGATAGTAATTATTTATTGCTGTTTTCAACTACAAACGAACATGTTATCGGAAACCGAGCTATTTCTTAAACTGTTATTGCCAAGAGTTAGAGAAAACTTATTGATACTGTTACATAGAAATTTCATTTCTGTAGATAATTAAAATATTTATAATTTTAATATTATCGATTTCTTATTATCTGTCAAATTCGTAGACAAGGTAAATTATTTATCTGTTGACAGCTAATTGCAATATCTTAATTAGTCTGTGACATTTCTTTTTGTTTAAGATATTGAATGTTGCCAGCTAAAGCTAACATTATAGTCCCCAAAATGTTATTAAAAATATAAACATTTTATTAATAAGCACTATTCTAAATTTCATTTATTAATCATTATTAAGGTTAGCAGATCGTTAAATATTATTTGAAAGTAGCCGTCATTTTGTTTCAGAAGTTTAGTTGCAGCCAACGTTGTTTTATTGTTATATTTATTAGTACAACAATTTGTTATAAATTTATTAAACTCGTTTCTTTCTTGAGATAAGTAGTGCATTGTTCTTAAATTATTTAAATATTGGTCTTCTTCCGATTAATATCAATTTTACCCACATTTCGTGTAGCGCGGCGTGCGCATAGCCACATTGTTTGCTTATTATGCATATTTTGACTATAAAATTCAATGTCGTGACCTTTAGAGTCTTTTCTTTCGGAAGCACTTCCGAATTGAATATCTTATTAGCCTTCGGTGAGTGTTTTAGTTATTTGTGATCTTATTAACGCATGTGAAGCGTTGTTTCTTAAATTCATTAGCGTGTTTAATTGCAGGGCTAATAATTTAATATGGAATAATTATAATTCCTATTGCCGGCACTTCCCGGGCAGTTTCAAAGTTTGTTGGAACAATATTTCGTAAGTACTTTGAATCTTTATTCTGAATTAGGAGATGTTTCATAGGTTTTGAGACTTTATTTAATCTTATTACGTGGTAATATTTCAGTATTTGTCCTGATTCGACCCTGTGAGTCGACATAGGCTAATAATATTGCTTGCGAAGCCTTTTTCCTCCATAAGGTATTATAAATTATTATTATTTGAATAGATCAATGTGAGATTAGTGTTATTATGTAGTTTTTAACCTGTAATTTAATCATTACAGGAGGTTTTTTTGTATACCCTAGAAGATACGGGTAAATTTATAATTGGTTCGCGGGGGTAGACGTGAATCTTCGGAGCGTCGTCCTGTTGGTCCTGTATCCTGCTTCCTGATTAGCTGAGTTTGAGAAGCTCGTCTTTATTGTAATCCCGATATTATGGTGATGTACAAAATTTATTTTTATCAATAATCAACACTTCCATTTTTGAAAGTTTTATAAAGAACATGTGTTTGACTGTGGTTCTCCAGTACTGACAAGCAGGAGGATCATGTATATGTCTTCGCTTGTTATTTGTCAGTGGCGCCTAGGATATTACTATTTTAGTAATTAATATATATATAATTTAAAATAAAGTATTATCTCAAGTAACCCACCGCTGAGTCTAGCTGGCATATTTTTCTTAACATTATTTTAACATTATTTTTATCATGTACAACTGTATCAATATAAAGGTTTAATGTTAATTGTTTGATTTTACTAAATAAAATTTAATTAAACCAAACCCACTTTTATTTTTTGTAACAATACCTGTTAAAAATATATGGAACGTAAGAAATTCCTTGTTTTACGTTAATTATTGTATTTGAAAATATTTATAAACATGTATAGCCATGTTAAGCTTATTTAAATTTATATAAATACAGAATGAAAGATAAACTTATTTTTAACTTATTTTTATATGTTTATGTTTACTAGTTTCTTTATAGTACTAAATGAATCCACGGACAAACAAATTTTCAGTTGTTTAAGTATTTCTATCAATCTACCCTAATATTATAAAGAGGAAAGATTTGTTTGTTTGAGTTGAATAGGTTCCGAAACTGCTGGAACGATTTAAAAAATCTTTTACCATTAGAATCCTACATTATCCCTTATGACCATAGGCTATATTTTATCATTAAAATTATCGTCATCACTAATATTATAGAGATGAAAGATTTGATTGTTTATTTGTTTGAATTGAATAGGCTCCGAAACTACTGGACCAATTGAAAAAAAATAATTACCTTTAGAGATATTTTACGAGAAAAAATAAGGATCCGAGTGAAAATTTCGACAATGTAATAAATTAACAATGTATTAAGTAACATGATTCAAGACTTTTTCATATAGGCATATACGAATATGAATAAACATTTTGAGCTAAAATGATTTACAATCCCTAATAACACTATAGTAAAGATATTTATATTATCACTAGGTGTTGCCCGTGACTCTTTATGAATGCGATCAAAAGCCATATAAATATATTTTTACAGTCTATGTGCACGCAGTCACGGGCAACAGCTATCCTTAATAAAGTACTTTACCTGAGTAAGTGTTAAAACTTTTGGCCTACATAAAAAGGCTTTTTTTTCCTATAAAAATAGAAGAGCTAGAATTGCATAAAAACCTTTAACCCGCACCAACGTCAATATTTTGGAGACGACTATTTCTATTTTTTTTTCGTTCTTATCTATGTTTAACCAAACATAGATAAGAACCAAATCGACATAGATTTCGATTTAAAAAAACCGCATTCAAATCCGTCTACGCGTTGGGCCGCTACATTGCCACAGACACAAATACACAGATACACAGAAATATAGATACACAGAAACATAGATGTACAGATACACAGATCGTCAGTTCAAACTTATAACACCCCACTTTTTAGTCGGGGTTAAAAAACAGCTTGAATATGTTTAGTATTTCAATATTAATAATACATAATATCTTATTTTTTACTTTTGTGTTTAACTTTTCATTTAACTGAATTTGTTTCATTAAAAATACGAAATTGTTTGTCTATTTTAGTGTGGACTTGTAAGGTCGTAGAAAGGGCCAAACCTATATTTTTGAAGTCACTTTTATCTTTGGAAATAAAAGTTCTATATAACTTAACATAACTTCACTTGCACTAATTTGCAACACAGTGATATTCTGTATTAAATAATTTAATTTATGTTAGTATAATAGAAAATCTTAGATCACCAGAAACTCATAGCCATTCTAATATATTTTAATACATAGAAATGATATAATAAAGTAAATATTATCGATATTGAACACACTATTATGATACAACACTACACAACGTACCGGCATCAAGTCACGTAACACGAGGCATTAATCACCGTGACACGCCGCGACATGACACTGATGTATTTTATTATAATTGATTTAGTATTTTGATTGAATGTATGTGGCAGGGTAATTTCTACAACTAATTTGTATATTTTTTTTAATGATATTTTTAAAATGAAGAATCACTCTTAAATTATATAAAGACCTTGTTTGCAGGAGGTTGTAATACTTGCCTTAGTTGTCGTCGGTAAGCGTATTCGCAATAAAAATGGAAAGAAAAATAACTTTACGTTGTTATCTTAACGCATTATTTAATCAATCTTATTTTAGCTTAAATCTCAAAAAACAGGATCAAAAGGTTATGTTTAGTATGTTCAGTTATCAAACTAAAAACAAAATTTTTGAAGATAAATCGAACAGCGTTTTTATTAACTACATTGTATTGTATACTTTTTTTAATAAACCGATAACGAATTACGCTCTCCTCTACTCTTTTTATAAATTATGTACTTTAACATTTGTACCTAACTTAATAAAGAAATAGTAATCCATTCTGGCAAAAATATTAATTGTATTCTTCAATAAACTTGAGCATCTCTTAAACATTTGAATACGGTGTATGCACAACGCAAATATGACCATATAGCAAAATTTCGTTTAAACCTCAAGTGGCCCCCGATTCAATTTTCGCAGAATGACTCACTTCCTGAATTTTCTGCTGCACTTTGATTAATCCCGGTAGAATTCTTACCTATCCGAAAAATCAATGTAGGGTTCTTGGTGAGTCTCACGACCTCTTTTTTTGTTGCTCTGAAAACAACCTTTTACTACAAGCTCCCTCTCACTCCACTTCTTATACTATTTCCTTAATACGAACTGTCCATGCTATTCAACTTTAGAATAGTCTTTTTTTGTAGAAACAAGACGTACTCGATAGCTAACAGTTTTTCTTATACATCTTGTCATTGTATATTATTTAGTCTTTTAAAGTTCTTTTTTTTTTATTTATTTTCAAATCGTTATTTATTTGTTTCTTCCCATATGTGTGAGTATAATAATGTTTCTTAAAATTTCCACCTTCAAAACAACAATCGAAAAAAAAACAAATTTGCGCGTTTTGAGACACTTGCAAAGCTAGGGTTTGCAGTATATTAGTTTTAAATTTACTATTGACAAAAACCGTTTATATCCTTATAAAATATACAATTCCCAAAAAGAACATCCATAATATAGCATTATTGAAAGAAGAAACACGTTTTTACCGGTCTGCACTTCAGTTTTAGCATTGGAGGAAGTTTCGTAGAAAAGTTTTTAAGTCGAATTATTGACTCCTATGAAGTGAATCCAAAACTTTTTAAATAAAATGAAAAACTATATCTTAAATTTCAATCTCAATGTAATAACTTCCTTTTTGAATCGATAGATTTTTAAACTATTTTAAACATCATAAAATTACCCGTCTGTGACGAGATTTGCTTGCTTGTATAAAAATGTTATACATAGTAACGTAATTTAGATAAATTTGTATGGCTATTTTTATGAATGTATTTTTAGGTATGTATGTGTGTTAAGCGTAGATCAAATTTAATCTAAGATAGAGTAAATTTAGTTTGTTTCGCTAGAATCAAAGAAAACTGGTAGATTTTAGATGGTTGAGTTGGTAACTCAATTATTTGTTAAAAATTGTATATTTTTAACAAAAAATATACCAAGGGAAGTAAAACTATTTGTTTATAAAACCATCCTTCAAAGTTACACATTCATGAGTATAAGCAAGTGTGGTACGACATTAATATGTATAGGTCAGAAAGCTTTAAGTCAGGGTCCAGAATAAGCGAGAGTCTGGTTTTTGTTTGACTTTTAAATTCGAATAGCGTAACGGTCGTCGAATTAAATAACTTTGGGCTTCCTTAATAAATATTTATTAACCACTTTAGCAAAACTAAATATATTAATATTAAAGTAGCTAGCCTTGTAGAAACCTTCCAAATTATTCTCTCATATCAAATAGTATTGTTAGTACGTGTTTGTTAGATGCTCCGGCAATATTATCTACACCCCTTTCTGCTATGGCAGACTAGACTATGGTCTATTTCAAATTTTCAATTTAGCAAAATATAATGATAAAGATAATAACTTCACAATAACAATATTAATTATTTATATTTATAACAAAAACAGCAATACATACACATCATCACTGATAGAAATAATCAAGCCCAATAACATATAGGTATATTCACCTTGGAGCATATCCTAAAGACACTGATAACCAAATTAGACAGTTGCGCACAATAGGTTGCGCACCAAAAATGCAACGAGTTCATTCGTTTAGTAGATTTTACAACCTCAAATTTTCTCATACCAGGCGCCTTATATCAAAATCGATTCTTAAGGAGTAAACTCCAAAAATGCAAAATGCAAAACTCACTGAAACCTATTATCTGTCTTTCACAGGCCTTTTGTTCTTCTAATGATTTCTTAAATAACTGGCGTGAGGTTCTTCTTATATTTTTATAACCAAAATACTTAATTTTTTCTCTTAAGGTCATCTAAAAATAGGGTTAATTAATGTATAGTACTTGTAACAAAATACTGAGCTTTATATAGCAAACGGAGAGCACGTTACAAATTATGATAGGTAGGATAGGTTAAGATATCTAATTGCCGTCACCATGGATCCGATTAGGACGATCATATATAGAATTCTCAATTCACTAAGACGGGACGATATGGTAGCCCTATTGTTAAAGTGACAAGATGGTGCCTTATTGTTAAAGTAACATTTGAAGTCGCGGGTCTGAATCCTTGTCCTGGCTATTGGTTTATTTTTCACTCTTTATTTATTTAAATTTAAATATTATATTAAAAGCAGATCAAAAATTATGTTTTTTTACAAGGCACTGCGAATTTGACCACTCCAGTTTTCATTGTTGAACGTTGTTATACAATAAACCTAATAAGGTTAGATTTTTACTTTATACAGCACGAGCATTTGTCCTGGCAATCTACGTAAAACTTAAGTTCTCAAAATATTTAGGAAGCCTCAATGGAAGACAGAAATAACTTTCTGCATTCATCCACAATTTCAAGAGAGAGACCTAGACGGTCACAATAAACACTATGCCTGGTGCTGTTATCCGCATAACAATGACTGTGGCATGTATCATTCATATTTAATATTAATTAGGGATGTCAATGAGCCTTGAAAAAATTGGTGCCGCAAACGAAGGCAGGCTTTCACAGTATCTGCAATATTAATTATTTAACTGGCGAAGGTAGGTTACGAAATTATAATAATTTTTATTCGTTTTTAAAGCAAAGAGATAAGCAAATTAAATCGGTCACATTTTTGGCCTGTTAAAGAAATCAGAGCTACAAAGTTTGATCGTCCATGAGTTCGGTACTAATCTTTTTGAATTGTACCGAAATAAACGCCTTAGTACTAGATTCAGATGGCAAAATTACATTCGGCCCAACCTACTTATGATTTTCAAAGAATCTGGAGTTCGTCATACGGGTTATTTTGGAATAACAATGTCTGTCAATAAACTTTGAGAACGTGGGATGGTTGGCAGTGTATTTACGTTGTAATCTATAAGTTTGAAGTCAAAAATCGTCTAAGAACATAGATTTTTGTACTTTGGTCTAGTGATTTGACGTTGGACAAATATAGAGGTACGCTTATATTTTCTCTTTACAACTCTAAAGTTTGAATATTTGTCAACTAGAGCCTCGGCCTAATAACGCCTTAGACGCCTGCATTTGATAGTAGCCGCTGTTCTAATATATGCATTCAATCCGAACCATCTTCTGACCTCGGTTGCGACTACAGAATTTTGTATAAATTGAATTTATTAGCTCCCTGCCAAATTACTTCGATAACAGCAGTGACGCATTTATTTTCATCGGATGAAAAACATTTCAGCCTCCGTCCACAACGATGACATGTGGTTTTTCATCGAGAATAAAGTAATTGTCATCGACACCTATGCCTATCACAGTGGCTCTGGTCCACTTCTTCAAGTCAGTTTTATGTGAGGTACAACTCTGGTCGAATCAGATCTTCAAGAAATCACAGCGTGATTCCACCTGGGTTTCAATTAAGGGTTGGTTAGGTACCCTTCCATTCTATTCTATTTGTTCTGCATTTTAAATCCAAACATGTCTCATAACAATTTAAAACAAATTTAACGCGTGATATTGAAGTTTATATTAACTAACAATATAAAATGTTTTACCAGTTTTGTTCCAATAATCATGTGGTTCGTGTATCGGACATCAATTATGCTAACACGATAGGAAAGGAACGTGCAAATGATATGTGTCATTTTCAGGTATTGAATTCATTTGCTTTAGAAAAACTATAATGCCATCAATACTTTTGAATATCGTTGTTATTTATAAAATACTATTTGCGATTAGAGATAAGGTTGATAATTGTTTCTAATAGTATTTTTTATATAAAAATATCAATGAAACTTTTTTTTAAACTTTAAATTTTTACATATATTAATCCACAGCATCACAATTTTCTATTAGAATTCTACTTCCTCAAAGTCAACCATTTCGTTTGATTTAAGAATATAATATTTGATTATATTTATTGACTGCACCATTAAATATTGCAAAAAAAAATATCAAAAACTTTCTTCTAGTTTTTTGGATATAATCAAATGAATGATATAACGTCAAGACAGTATAACATAGAAACTAGAAAAAAATACAAAAACAAAAAATAAAAGTTTTCTTTTAAGTTCTGGGGCATACTTAAAACGTAGCATATTTTTTGTTAAAAAGAAAGGAAGAAAGTTAAAAAATAACTAATAAGTAATACAAAAAACTTAACGTATATATACTCTTGAATAAATCTAAATTATATATTTCTTAAAAAATAATCTAAGGTAAGGATATTTTTAGGGTAAAATTTTATTTGCATTTAAAAGGTATTCAAATTAACTAAAAGCCTCTTCCATTTTTTTAAGAAATGTCTTTTACAAAGGCACTAATCAAATAAGGTCTCTCTTTTAAAAGAATTTCTGATAAAATTTTAATAAATATGTTTTTCCTGTTCCGCTACAACCCTTCTGAGCCATCGTGTTTTTATTATTCAATAAAGTAATTTTTCCTATCTTTCAACGATAAATTATCATATAAAATTTACACTTATTACAGAGTTAATAGGCATAAAATATATAACAAAAAAAAATGGAATTTCATTAACATTTAATATAATATTACAAAAGTTACTTTAACTTTTCGTAGCACTGTTTAAAGTCATCATTTATTGCAGATGATTTGGATTTAAATAATGTTTACATAAATATTAGGGGAAAATACAATACTAAAAGAACAGCTTTCGCTTTTATAAATATCAAATGTTAAACACAAAAGTTACATACAAATTTTAATCATTTAACTCATATCAAGGAAATGTTTAAGAAAATTTCTTAAACATCTGCGTCTCTTTGCATTGTAACAAATTCCCTTGAGCAGTCATTAATCAATAACGTGACATCGTGGAGATGACGAATGATTGAGATTATCCCTCACTTATGTTAATATTGTTGCTTTCGAAGGTTGAATTACAAGCATCTATCGATACAAAATATAAATAAAACATTTATCAATAAATTTTTTTCAATAATTTTCAACATTTTCAACATTGTAACATTTACAATTATCCGATATTACTTATGAATACTAATATATTATTCCATATTATAATTTATTTTTTAAACATGTCGACATAGTAACACTTTTTTTGTTGGTTATGTATAAGTAATACAAAAGTCAATAAATGTCAATGGAAAGTTTGGTATTTAAACTTTTATTCATGCTTTGAAATTTTGGAATTTTATTAATGCTATGTGGGGACTTAAATTGCTTTCTATAAGCGTTTTCTCATATTGACGTTCACTATTATTTCTGTGCACTTGAAGGAAATAGAATGCTTTGATCCTTTTTATTAGATTTACTTTATAATACATTCAATATTTTCTTTTGACGTCACTTTGTTCTTTATATGTTTTCAAGATATATTAACACCAGTCGTTGGTATTCTCACAAGGTATAATAACAATATTTTTTGTATATTCTTATATACATATAACATATTTAACATATTTTTTTTGTATATTTTAATATACAAAAAAATATTATTGTAATAGCATATTACACAATATTGTATTATTAATTATATATTATGTTACATGTAAAACAATGGGTTTCTTTGAAATACCAAGATATTTTTTAAGAACGAATGTTATAGAATTTTAACTTATAGGTTCATAATTAGTGAGTATTATCTTTTAGTAATAAATATTTTTCCCCAAAATGGAAAAAAAGGTGGCTAAGATATTTGTCAATATATTTGGCTACGTATCTAGGTATTGACGTACCGTTTACATTTGAAAGTAAACAAGTTTTCGAGAAATTAAAAAAAATAACTAAACACTTTTTATTAACTATTAATAAGTAATTATGTAACACCTTATTTAAATTTTTTAACGTTAAGTAATAAGCAAGAATTTACAAAATGTAAACTTAATGCCTGATGGTATTTTCTGTCAGTTACGTAACATTTACAAATCATGAGAAGACATATACTTAATCAAATCTCCTTTTCCTACAAGTACTTCAAAGGCCTTGAAGGTTACCAAGTTGCTTTTTAGATGACATTAAATTTCAAAACAATGTTTTAATATTATATTGTGACGAGTCATTGCAATTAAGGCGCTTCACACTGAAAAGCAAATATTAATCTGAAAATCCAAACAAATCTGTTAACAATCAAGATGTATTTAATAAATATAATTCTCATGATATAGTAAATATTATTCTAAAATTATATATTATTTTGGTTTTTTTTTCATAATAGTTAGCTAAATAGTAATCAATATGAAACAACTCTTTGTGGTTCAAATCTGATTGAGGGTCAAAAAAGACGCTGTTAGTGTGAAAAGTGCCAGAAACCAACTTACGATGAAGCGACTTCTTAAACAAAACTCCTTTGTCAAGTTCAGAAACCATGCCAGAACACACCGCTTTCAGCGTTTTACAAACTTTTATTCAAGAAATTACCCTGTCATAAAAACAATTACGGCGTCCCTGGCAAGTTTTAAAATATTCAGCTATGGCGAGTAAAATAATAGCAGATTTTCAGACAAAATAATTTACCGCTAAATAAAAATGAGGCATATATTTTTATATGTTGTTTATTAAATTCTGTACCATTGTCGCTCCACCCTTTTCTCCTTTTTTATATGTACACGGTCTTATTTTTCATAGTTTTACTTTTACTACGAAAACAAGAGAGCAAAGAAATAAATTACATGCAGTTTTTAATTCCTGTTTATGTATTACCGACAATATTTTTTGAAATAAATAAGTCATTTAGTGTTACCATTAATTTTAATTTTATCAGTTTTAGGGTTTTCACACGGAAATAAGTAAAAGTTCAAAGCAAAAGCAAATATCTTTAACAACCTATATTAAAAAATATATATAAACCAACTATCGCTTTCATGTCTATGTCGTGTAGTATTAGAATTTATCATTTTGTCATATTATTAAAATTCAAACATAAGGCATTAGTAGCTTTTAACATAAATGGTCTAGGGAGCTTAATTATATATAGTAAGTACTGGACAGACAGATATATTAGTTAATATATAAAATATCAAAGAACCCCATCTAAACCCATTTTACATTAAAACCTTCAATACTAGGTAGTATTTCCATTTACTAACACTTGATTTTGGTATCTATTCTTTCCCATCAATAACTTCTCCCAATTGCTTTTAATTTATTGAGTATAATTATAATAAACCTACTTGCTTCCATTGAGTGGTAAATATAAGATCGCCTGTACACACTAATAATAAAAGTGTGCATTATTGTTTGATTATTATTTGACAAATATATTCATCGGTTTTGACATTTTTCTCTTCCTTTGATAGGATCTCGTATACGTTTCGTAACACGAAGTCTAACAAAAGGCGCTACAATTCTTAAGAAATTCTTGTTTAACAATTATTTCCAAGACAATTTCAAAACTTTGTAATTTAACTAAAACATTTTCATTTATCATTCCGGAATTTGTGATGTAATTTATTATGGCTTAAGTTGCGATTGCCACTAAATTTAAGAAAGCAACTAGATTTTCTTGTAATGATAATGATGCGTGAATTTTCCTCTATCTAGAAACAGTCTTTTTCCCAAATTTCATATATTTAAGTCCTATTTAGGTCTCCTGTCTTTTACATGTCAGTCTGATATTACATTTGACTTTTCTCATGCGACGGTTATTCGAAGGAAGTGGAGTATCAAAAGAAATAATGGGGAGTGGACGAGTTGATTAAGGACTTAGACAGCTAGACTGAGAAGGTTGCTGGGATAAAGTATCTAATATATCAATGATATGTTTTCTTTTTTTTATGTAATACGGACAGAAAATATTATTACAGTTGTAGTCCAAATGATTTATATTAAAACGAAGGAAGAGTAGGTTGTCTCAAGATTACTGTGATTTGAAGTATCAGTTGCATTGTCTACGGTAATCAATGTACTTGTGAATATGTCTTCATCTATTATATTAGCAAGCATATTCGCCTGAATATCTAATGACGAAATAAACTTGGCAATTTAAACTATTTTTAAATAAATTGAAAGTAAAGAGTTGTAAAGTAAAGAGTTGTAAGTAAATTATAAAAGTGTTCCTGTTGGCATTACCATAGAAGTACTAAACAATATAATATACCAAGAGATGGAAACAGGCCTATATGTCCATATATACCATGAAAACAGATAAGTTGTATTTCATTTCATATTTCTTAGAGTAATTCTTATGAATAATATCACATAGCAATATTCTTCCTATAGTATTGATCCTCTAAAGACGTTTTAGAAATGTTAGTACATTTTAATGGTTACAATGTTTATGATTATCATTAATATTAATTTATCATTAAGTTCAGTCAGGGAATACTAGCCATACTATATATCTGGTAGTATGGTGTGGTATACGAGTATACGACCCAGGTGTACCAAGCTACTAATGAATAATACTTTTCCACACCAATAGTATCCTTTTACTCAGGTCCTATCTCGACAAATCTATATCCCCAACTTTTGGGTACCGGTACTTCCAAAAAGAGTATTTTCGAAAAGGATTGGCGTAAGGCAGGCGGCTGGGCATAAAAAAATCAAATAAAAAATTCAATTGGCTAAAAAAAATGTGTCTGGGCTAGGGCGTTCCCTTTAGCCTACGTGCATAGGCAACACCCAATCTCAGTAGGAAGTGGGTCAGAGTGGACGCATCAAGTCGGGCTGGTGTGACCTAAGAAACTAGCCCGGAAACCAAGATGTGAGACAGAGGTTTGGAAGTTAAAATATAGATACGAAAATTGCTAGAAATTGCGGGCGTCTTGAAGAAAAAACTAATAAATCTAGCACGTTTGCAGGAGACAAAATGGAAGGGATTGAAACCGTTTTGTTATATCCATAATAAAAACATGTGATTAATATAATACTTAAACAATTTACGTCTACTCCATTTACGATTGTAATCCATGAATTTTACGATCGTTATCCAAGAATTACGATTTTACTCCATTTACAAGGGAATGAGGAATGGGAAGGTGAAAAAGTAGGTGAAAGAATCACAGCTGTAAATATGATGTTTAAAAGCTTGATTTTGACTGTGTTGAGTGTATATACTCTTCAAACAGGGTGTGATTATATGAGTGAAAATGAGAAGATATACGTGGGGGATGATTATAATGGGCATGTATGAAACATGATTATGAAAGAGTACATGGCGGTGAGGGGTAGGGTAATCGTAATAGATGGAGTAAAATCAACTGCGAATAGGCTGTAACATACTACCGGATAAAAGCATGGTCTCACAGCACAGGCTCCTCATCATGGATATTGGGCAACAAGTGCGGGCAAATATTTTTAAGAAAAGATTACGCCAAATAAAATGTAATTTGTTAAAAAGGAAAGAATGTGCTAGTGAATTTCAAGAAAGAATGATCAATAAAATGTTAAATAGTAGCGGTATAGATGAAAAATCTGTGAACGATATCTGGAATAAAATAACAGTATTGATTAGAAGTGTGGCAAAGGATGCGTGATGTGAAACGAAAGGAAAAGTTATGATAATCAGAGAAACTTGGTTGACAATTAGAGTCAGTAATAAATGTTTTGTTTTTAAACCTGTAACATCATATGAAATTTGTTAAAACTTTTAGAAACCTAAATAAAAAAAAAACCGGTGGTCTTTGGGGTATGTCAATAAAATTTCTTATAACAATTATAAATGATATTGTTCCACAATTATCCTTACTTTTTAAAAAATGTATTGTAACCGGTACATTCTCAGTTTTAATGAAAAATAGTAAAGTAGTTACTTAGTTCAAAAATGGCGATAGACTTTAGCCCGGAAATTATATGTACAAGTCAAACATTGTTAAATTTTATTTAAAAAGAGCAACTGTTGAGTTTCTGGCCAGCTCTTCTCAGCAGAGCAGCAATTCGCGTTGGTGGTAGCTCACAGACTGACTACACTGACCAATTTAATGTAATTGGCGTTTTAAAAGTGCGTGTAAATGCTTTCTTGAATAAAGATATTTAGATTTTTGAATAAAAGTATGTAGGGGAGAAATAAATGTGGTTTAAAGAATATAAAAGAGCTGAGTAAGAAAAGTTATACAGGTCACTCGACTTTCCGTAAGGTCACAAAACCAACTATACTGTATGTCAAAGCGGAGGGAGAATAACCTAGAGATGTCGTACATGTGAAATGCATAAATGATGAAAAAAAATAATTTAAAAGAGAGATAGAAGGTATATTTTGAAAGGTTGATGAATGTAGTTCCCACAACCTACGATACGACCCGATTACGATACGATTTTACCCGCGGTACTCTTATGAAACTTACAACATTTTGATTCTCAAGTGATTAAAAAAAGAGTATATTTTCATCATGAACACGTTAAATAAACAAAAATACACATTTTAGTGGCTTAAAACAACTAAAGTATAAGGTGACGATATTATTAAATTAATGTAACACAAATTCGAAAACTTTATTATATAAATTATTGGAATTATAATCCGTTATTTCTATTTTACCGACTTTTAGAGCAACACTATTGTTAATATTAATTTAGGTAATATCAATCCATCATCTTATATACATGAAGTTATTTAATCTTTGAATTGTTTAAAGCAGCTACAATTTTACCCTCCTGATTCTAGATTATTGGGATGTTTGCAAAGACTTAGGATTTTTGAAATTTTAATAACTATTCCTCGAAATATTTTATAATTAACAAGTTTAATTTAAAATATTAAACCTTTTAATTAAATTTAAATAAACATATAATAAAAAATAAACCTATAAATAAGAGTAGGGATTTAGGACCGCGACCAAACCGTCAGAAATATCGCGGACGGACGGTTTAAATAAACTTAACATATAATTTATAGATATTTTCAAACATTTTAGAATTTACTATTAAATATTATAATCATAATTTTGAAGACGTAGAAAACTGCTCGAGTTGACGAAGAGCTTACTAAAAGGCTTGATACTTCAGCCATCATAATATAGAACCTTTTTGAGTTTTCTATCGCTTTTATCACGGAGAATGTTAAATGTATAATATAATAGTTATCGAACGCCACTGTTTAAAGTTTGATCCCTAATACCTGGATGCATGGTATTTCTTAACAGTACGGTTCTCATGGCACTTTCTACAACGAACCACCAAGATATGGAAAGAACTTTCTTCGACGGAGTTTTCAGATCAATACGACGTGGATTTCCCAAAAATGTCAGTGAATACCAAGAGTGTCAGTGAGTATGACGCAGGAATTGATAAACTTGACACTCGTTTACCAATTTATAGCAAAAGGTTCCCAGCAATTGCTTAGAAATATCCGCGACTCGTAACTTAATACTATACTTAATATTAGTGTTTCAAAAAATCTAAATAGGAATTAAAATAAAAACAAATATTTTGCTACCTGCTTTTCAAATGATCAGTTTTTTTGCTAATGATCATGAATGATAAGATGTTTTCGTTTAATAAAAAATATGAAAGTATAATGTTATCTATTAGTTCCATCTGCAATAAAAAGTTGAAACGTGAATAAGTGATGAAATAGCAAATAATGTACTAAGTGCTGGTCTGACGTCACGCGACAAGCCCCTGGCGTAGTTATAAATAATGTTAAACGATTACCTCAGCGCGGGTAGTTGATTTATATTCAGATATGCAGTATACTTTATTAAGCTGGTTTTAGCTACTTACAACGCTCTGGTTATTTCATGAGTAAAAAAAAGTACTGTTTTTTTAAGATATACTTTTAAATTATTATTGTAATATTTAATCGCAATGACATAAATTTAACTGCCGAAAAATTATGCAAATCTGAAATTGTTAATTTAATGTAATTTATGACTTAATATTTTAATAACAACGTTACAGCGGTCGAATAGATGCATTTATAATGAGTCTCATTTACATTATACATTTCAACGTTATAAATAATGTGACATTGTAATTAACATTCAAATTTTGAATGAATAGCGATTTTTTTAAGACTTTGGATCTGCGAAAATATCTTATATTTTTGTAATTTCTTTATTACATATAGGTAGCAAGAATATTGCTTGGAATTGTAAGCGCAGAATATTTGTCAATTTTGAAATAGACATATACATTCTACTATTGAATTAACTAGTCTAGCCATAAATTCTGTTATTGGAGGTTTATATTCATTAAAATAACATTAATTTGAATTTCGAATATTAGCTTCTACGATAAAAAAAGCTTCTTTCCCACCTAGTATGTTTTGTGTTTAGAAATTATTTGTTTTGAAAATAGAGTAGTGCACTAAAGAGAATAGAATTGCAATAATTGCACTGTTCAAACTAGGTCCTTACCTACTTCAACTATCGGATGGCTCCTTAGCCAGTCGATATTTTTGATACATTAAAAAGGATTAGCCGAATGGTTGTGAACTGTACCATCTAAAGGTAAAACTGAAACCATGTCTGTTGATGACCATAAGAGATCCGGCAAACCGCGGTCTATTCGAAACAATCAGGCTGTTAATGCAGTCAAGGCTAGAATTCGTCGAAACCCCATAAGTAAGCCGGAAATATTTTCCAGAGAAAACAGAATCTCACCGAGGATATTTTCTAGGATTATAAAGTAATACTTAGGTTGAGGAGCTTACTGGAGATACACAGGACATACTTTAAATGAGACATTAAAACAAAAGAGACTCGAAAGATTAAAACAGCTGTTACTTCAATACGCGAATAAAAAACACAGAACAGAAAAATTCTCTTTACCGATAAAAAAAATTACAATTGAGGAGCACTAACACAAAAATAATGATCGAATGTATGCACATAGCTCTAAAGAAGCTTCCGAGGTAGTGGCCAAAATTCAGAGAGGCCATCATCTAGCATACGTCATGGTTCGGTGGGGTCTCCTACCAAGACTACATTTTTGCGAAAAAGGAGTGAAAACTTCAGCCAAAGTGAATCAAGATACCGTGTTATAAATGGTACTAAACCTGTCAACTCCTCAACAACTCCTTATTCAAAAACGAAGTGTGGACATTTCAACTGAATTCTGCCCCGGGTCATTAGCCGCGCACTACCCAAATTTGGCTTGAGCAAAATGTTCCAGACTTCATAAAGGCTGACTATTGGCATTCGGCTAGTTCGGACATAAATCCTTTAGACTATAAATTGTAGTCTGTATTACCTCTAATAGCAGGCCATGTCCTCACATGGCCTGCTCTAAGCGTCACAAAAATATTGAGACGTTCAAGAAATCTTTAGAGGCAGCAGACACCAAGTTTCTAACGAAAACCGTTCTTAAATGCATCATGCCTGACCGTTTAAAAGCGAGCGTTTAAGCTAGGGCCGTATTAATGAATGGATGAATTAAATTTAAATACAAAGGAAACTTTAAATACAAAGGGCCAGCCAGCCAAAGTTTACTAATTTAGTACGTAAACATTTCTTTTTAACTCTACATAATCACATCTAAAACTTAAAAAAAATATTTTTTTTAGAAATTATCGGATATTTTCTTTATAACATATGGCCTATGGCTAGACTAGGTACATATAAATTAATTTCATTACCTAATTGTTTTTCAAGATCACAAAAAACTATTATTAAAAATAAATGCGGTAAACATTTTTAAAGAAGTGATTATTAAGGCTTAAGCAACCGCGTCGTTTCTGATTTATTAGAGATTGCATTATTAGAGACTGCATTATTAGAGATTTCGGAAAGGAGATAAGCATGTGTAGTAACTTAATCATTATTAGTAACCATTTCATGATATAATATTTGATTGTTTATTCTTACTATTTCACTAAATCCCAGCTCTTCGTGCTATTATATTTTTATAAAGAAATCAGAGTAAAAATGGTGTCCTCAGTGTCTTTTTGTAAGTATTCAGTTTAATAATTCCGTTTTAATTAATAATTTTATCCTGTAAGCTATAATAAGTACAATCATAATTCAACGAATGCTTTAAGCTTTTGTATCTAATTTATCTCCGTCTCACAAAACTCCAAAATATTGTATGAAAACAGGCGTTTGCTGAATTTTATATAAAATTTTCATTTTTGCATTTATATGCCGCGAACTGGAGCGAGTGTAAACATGGCTGCAGCTGACTCCGGGTTTTATTAAAGAAATCTTTCAATCCTGTTGGCTTATATTCCGATTGTGTATTTGTGAAATATTACATATATTTTTTATGAAATAAATTGAAACTGATTTTTTTTTGTAGATTACGACATTGATGAAAAACAGTAGTATTCTCATATTTTCTACATCATCGTAATATTATGTTTGATCATTAATACACTGGCTAAATATATGATAGCAAAAGAGCTTAATTTTCTGTAGAATTTCTTCTTTAAATAGGAGAAGTAAAAATCAACAAATTGTTTATTTCGTCTTTGCTCATATTTTTATAATTTGCATAATTTTCTTAATCAAATAAAACGTTAAGAAAAAAAAATTAAACCATAAGTCTAACTTTAATTTCAATATTTATAAACTTATCAAACTTGAAAAATCCTTACGAAGTTAACATTAATCAAAACATGTCTTTAAATTGAAGGGTATCATCATTTATATATGTTTAAATTACTATTGTTGGTTGAAAATCAATAGCCTTATAACGAATTTATTTATAATGTTAGCATTATTTACATACGTACCTATATAAAGATATTACTATAGTAAGTTTTTTTTATTTTTTCTGCACTGAATCATGAGAGAGCAACGGAAAATGGCACATGGAGAGTAAAACAATAGATGCAGTTGGCCCTCCATAGTAACTATATAATAAATTAATTGTCGTCCCGATAAAGAGGATTATGTATAAAAATGCCTAATTCACGGAGATGGACGGCAAAACGGTAGCTTAATTGGTAGTGCGACGGGATGGTTTCCCAAAGGTCGCGGGTTTGAATTCCTGCCCGTATCGGTTTATTTTTCTTTTTATGTTTATAAATTTAAATAAACTTAACATAGCTTAGCATTCACGTCAATAGATATTTTGAAAAAAAAATATTATAGTAATTCAAAAGTTGTTTATTTCCACAACATCACATTTTAATTTAATATTTGAAGATAAGTAGCACTAAGTAGACACAAAACTGTACCACGATTGTTCCCGCTGTTTTCATATTATTCGTAGAAGGCATACTAGCAACCATATTATGTACTATCTAGTAATAGTTTTAATTTAAAAAGTTGTTTTACTAACAATGCTGGCTTTTAGAAAAACTGTACACAACACTTTCTCAATTTTCTTTTATACATAAATAACATTCGTTACTTTTGAAAGATGAAAATGATTGATAAAAATAATTTATTAAATGCAAATTATAATGCGTAAATGTACTAAACTTTAATCTTTAGCAGCTATTTATGTACAAGTACACAGTAATCACATTATATCAGAATTACTTTTGACATAAAATAACTCAAAAGACTAAAAGGATATGTTTTTTAATCAAAGTATATTCCAGATAATTTTATAATACTTGAGAAATTATACTATTGTGTTGTATGTATTACCGTTTTCCTTAGTTAGTTGCGTGGTTCTGTATTATAATCAACATTTCTTAAGGCGATGTTTACAAAATAATACAAAAACCAATTTAACTAAAATTATAATAAATCTATACTACTGGACAGATTTTTCAAAACTTTGTTGTTTGCTTATTATTTAAGATATAGTATTATATTTATTATTTCGGATTTTTTAAAAATTATATAGTCACTTGAACATATTAATATATTTAACACAGAAACATTGGTTATTATTATTATATTGTATAATTTAGAATTTGTATTTTACTCAGTGGGTGAGTGGTTTTAACACATGATTTAATTATACTAAGAGATCCGAAATTTATTTTATTCATGCATTTTGTATTATATTCCATTTATTTTGTAATAAGATAGAAATGCTAGTGACCTTTTTATCACCATATAAACTACTAACTGGTCTCTCTAATCATCTTTATTCTATTACCTGCCTTTTGTTCCAACTATATATTGAACATAACAAAGTTTTTAGTCCACCGCAGTCCACTGTGGTAATTTCATCGCTAGACAAAGGAGTTCCAACTTTAAACCGAAATGTGTTTGTGGGTGCGTGAAATATTTAACTTTTAGTGTAGAAGGATAATAAAATTATGTAGTATTTATTCACCACTTTTTTTTGTTATATAACGTAGTAAGGCAATTCGTACGAAAGAGCTTAATAATTCATTCGTAAGAGGTTTTGCAGATTAATATTACTTTTTCGAACTTTAGACATCTACAATACACAAGAAAATTAACATAAATTTAGTTTAAAAAAAAAAATTAGATAAATAGTTTATTATAATATAAATAAATTAATTAAGGTAGGTAGGTAAAAATGTAAGTCTGATCAGTTTTGCAGTTAAAAATATAGTTAAGTAATTAAAAAAGTAAAGTAAATTAAGTAGCCTCAGAGATGAGAAAATTTGTTGTTTTAGAATCAAGTATAATACAAACTAGCTTTGATTCTTTAAATGTATGTCAAAGACCATAAGATTCCAATAGACCTGATCCAATGTGATTAAGTACTTAACATTTTTTAAATACAATAAAGTTTTAAAAACTGAAAACATGCTTTATTCAGTTTAGCGTTTTGAAAGCGTAACAAACAAACTTACTATGTATATATATATATATATATATATATATATATATATATATATATATATATATATATAAATAAATATATAAATATATATTATTAATATTAGTTTGTTCGATAGGTTTTTTTTAAGTAATAAGGTAATTAAAAAAATATATTAAATATAAATTTAATTATTTGATAACTTATTAGTGAAACAAAGAATAAGTAATACAATATTTAAAAAAAATAATAAATAAATACTACACCATTCAAATATTTATTTAGATAAGGAAAAAACTTTACAAAGCTATAATAAAAATTACAAATTTAATTATGTATTTATATAAGTAAATATCTTTAAAAAAAACTAATATGAAACGAACAATCAAAACTATACCCATCTGAAAAATACAATACAACATAGAAATTAACAAAAATTTAATTATTTATTTAAAAAGTATTAATATGCTATGAAATATAAAAAAAACCATTAAAACAATTTGCTAAAGCAAACTCTTCACGTATGACATCACCCTCCTTTCATTTTATTTCAAGCCCAACTAATCCTTAGACCAGTACTTGGATCATATAAGGAGGATAAGAGGGAATTGGGGGGGACTGCGATGATCAGCTCATAAGCTACTAAAAATAACCTTTATGACGACGCTTTGGTCACCGGATCCAACAATAAGTCCGAGTTGTTATATATTAGAGTGTCAGACACTCTAAAATCTGGACGGCTTAAACTACGTAAATTTAGATAGAATTTGCCAATTATTTTATCATAATCACCATCATCGGTCGTTACTCATAATGACAAAGTTAGTTTAAGTGAATCTACTAATACTTTAGGATTAAATTAGAATCCTAAAACCGATATTCTTCTAATACTAATTAAAATTCGTAATTAAAATGATGTAGTTACGAAGCATCTATACTGTCTATCTATGTATACTGTCGGCATTATTCAAGATTTTACTCTCTTGGAATTCTCAGTCCATGTGTGATTATATACCTAAAATGTTACTTCATTCCTTATGGTTAAATAAAAGGGACTGGGATGAGCCGACTAGCTCCATTTTTTTTGATTCACTAACCAAATTCATTAACAATTAATATTAATTGTCAGATCTACATAATATAGATAAAAATACAGATCTAGATAATCATCAGCTCATTAGCTCTGCGTGCTATTGAAGCTCGTCACAGACTCGACACTGGGAGCACGTAGAGCTACGAAAGCTTTTTAACCACCAGTAGACAGTAGACGTTGAAGTCGTATGACGTACGCAAGGCATCGCATCAGACACCCCAAACCACTACAAGGCTAGACTCGATCAAGGAGACCCCGTCAAGGCTCATCATAGTCGTTATTTTAAATATATATTGACTTTTCATCTATCATGCAACGGTGCAATGATCACAAAAATAAACTTTAATGAATATTAGTTTGATGTTTATCTGAATAATATGATGGTTTTCATTTCAGTAAATATCACTTTTTTGTATAGATACTAAAACTAAACTATCTAAACTCATAAAAGTGCAGACGTTAAACAAAGTACTAATGTTAGATTTAACAGTGTAGATATAAATTAAAAGTTCTTTCACTAATAAACGAAGTTATAATATCAGTTACATAGACTAAACATCATTAACTTCTTCTAAAACAAGTGAGAACTGGATGTAAGGAACCAAAATAATCGAGGTGTTTATGGTTCGGTTGAAATTTGGGACCCGTTTATAAAATTAAATAGCTATAGTTCCTGCCAATAAATATTAATAAAGAGTTACCGTAGACACTGAAAATGGATAATAGAAACAACGTTATAACAAAGTTATAGGAGATTGTTTATACCTATTTTCAGTATGGTATTGTTAATTAATTTTATTTCCACCTGTAATTTATTAATGTAGTGATATTATTAAATAATCATATTATACTAGTAGTAAAGCCTAATTGCAGTTTTTTAACATAAAAGTTACGGCTCGTTCTTGGTAAAAGGTAGAATCCTTTTATAGACGATCGGATTACTTGAACAACTTTATTTGACCTTATAAAACCTTAATTAACCTTAGTAAGTAGATAATCCGAAAAATTGATTTTTTGACCGTAGTTTCTAGAGTGCCAAATCTTTGAGCAGATTGAACAGAAAGCAGTATAAAAGATTCAAGATATGAGTATTCTTGCTTAGGCGAATCGGGAGCCACTTGAGTTTTTTACGAAATTCAGTTAGGTACTCATATTTGGGTAGCCCAAACAGCCCTGAATTGCTCAAGTTTACTACGACGCTTCTCTTTTATGTCTAAGTAACAAACACCAGCGTAATCATAAATAGGAAAAAATATGTCTTGTACTAACGCAATCTTCGATATTATTATTCTGATGTCGTATTTTGGAACATTGTTATATTCCAAAAGTTTTTGTAGGTTGTAGAAAATCTTGCTGTAGTTATTTGATTACAGCTCGTATGGGCTGGTTCGACCAAAATAGTATCCATTCCATACCCATGCTCATCACAGCAGTATGGCGTATAATAACTATTATAACTATGTTTTATAAAAACTACTATGCGAACAGAAAGCCATCCCTCTCTATTTATTAAGGGTGACATATTTGCTTTTATATTTGCAAGTGACCAAGGGCTTGGGCACCATTGGGTACCATCTGTTTGTTTCGCTGTGTCCTTTAAAAAAAGACAGACCCATTTTAGTGAAATGGATTACATAGTAACCAAACGTATTCTATTATACAGTGTAATATATATTTTTTACTATATATTATCTGAACGGTTTTGCCTAAAGTCCTATTTGAAAATAAAAATAATGACGATAGTTAATTAGTCTGTCTTTTTAAATGTTTAAAATTTTTACTTGTATTAGTAAATGTATATTACATTGCTAAAAAAAAAATATCATAAATATCATAAAATAAATTTTACTACTACAGAGATCAAAACCCACTCAGACCTCAAAATTAGGAGTAAAAAGTTAAAGCCCGGTGTAAGTAAAAGCCTTGTTCGACTTTTAAGGTACTTTAATTAAATCCGACAGTCACCGAATTAAATAACTTACTTCATTAATATTAATCAAGGGCTTACACTTGTTTTGTATACTTGATAATGGTTTCGTTTAGTATTACTTACAAATTGTATATCATTGTATATCAAATTTCTTTTTGGGATCCGGCTTTCCAAAACGCTAGGTAAATTAAGTTACCAATCATCTCATTTTAATTCAATTATACTCTACTTAACTATAATCTACTGAACATATGTAATAAATTTATTTTAAATATAATATGTGTTCGAGTCGAGGGTATTTCTAAGCAATTGGTCTATTGTTACAACATGGGATCTATTGCTATAAGTTGAAAAACAAATGTCCAGTCTATGACTTATTGTGTTATACTATTTGAGAGCGGGAGATCTGTAGGTGTGAATAGTAATTGTCGATGTAATCTTTGAGTATCTTATCTAGCCTTATAATACTGTATTAGATTTGTCGTTATGTGTCATACAATTATTATTAAATAAGTTTGAACGTTGTAATATTAGAACTGGATTTCGTGTTAATAAATTATGTGAAATATGTAATGTTATAATTACTTTGAATTCTTATTATTATCATTAATAAATTTCCTACATTAATCCAAAAAATGTAGGTTAAAATATTTGTTTAAACAGAACATCACGAACTAGTTTTTTGTCATTTGCCTAGCTGTAGAAAATTAATTACAATTCCTACACCTGTTGTTCCATAACTAAGATGATTATTACTTCATTAATTATTACTGTCAAACAAATCAGTTTCACTTTACCCTCTATTGAAATAGACGTACATTAGCAAAATTGTCTACTGTTATAAATATCCATTCGGAAGTATATGACATGTTAAACATGTGTAAGATAAATATATATTTCAAACCCCGACTCAAAAAGAGGGGTGTTATAAGTTTGATCTGTGTATCTGTGTGTCTGTCTATGGCCTTCTCTTATGCAATCTTGATAAAAATACTTCAATAAGTGAACTTTTGTGTGGTCATAGGTTCACTTAGGAGAATTAATAAACCAGTACCATAATTTTAAAAAGCAGAAAAAACAAATTTAACTAGAAAAATCCCCGATACAATATAACCTCCAAAAAGGATAAAAATAATATTATTATGTACTTATTAAAGTCGTCGACCGCTTAATAAAGGAAGAAATCAAAATGCCTGTAAGTTACCTAGGCAAATAATAATATAATATTAAATTGCATTGGATCCAAATTCCAAATCCAAAGTACAAATTCATTAGCATCGAGAACTTCATAAAATAGAAACTATCTTCAACGTACGTACAGCGGTCTCCCGAAGCAAGGACTTCCATATGTGCATAATAATATTATTTTTATCCTTTTTAGAGGTCTTTTGTTTCGGGGGGTTTTTGAAATTTTAAATTTAATTATAAACTTGCAAGTTAATAAACATTAGTAGCACTTAATAAAGTATAATATTGTAAAACAGCAAATCTTTATAATATGTAAATATTATGATGTAATCATATTTTTAATGACATTTATCTCTTACAAAGATAACAGTGCTCATTTATCCTGGTATTGTAAGTGGTAAAAAATTTATTAGTTGTTCAGGATAATTTCATATTTGTATTTCCATATCTTGAATCTTTTCTACTGCATTTTGTTCAATCCTTCCCTTCTTTCTCCTTATCTTTAAAATCGATATAATCTTCTTGACCAGTCTCACAACCGCAACCTTCCTCAGAAAACAACCTTTTACTAGAAACTCCCTCTCAGTCTATTTACTTTTACTCTAATTCCTTTACCTTCCAAGATATTAAACTTTGGAATAGTATTTCTTTATAAACCAAACGTGCTTCAACGTTGACTCTTTAAAAAAAAAAACATGTCATTGTATATTCTTTAGCCGTTTGAAGTTCCTATTATTTTATTTATTTATTTTGTTTTTTTTTCTAATAATTCATGAAAATTCATAACACTACTCCTTACCTTATTCATCTTGTCGTCTTGGTATACAGGCTTTTCTTGATTTAAATATGATATGAATATTTATTTATATTATTAATACTACACAATATGTATATGATGTGTATATCAAGTTTCTTATCAGTATATTCCGAGAAGATCCAATTTATGTATTCGTCTTTTTTGTACCTTCTCAATTTTACAACATTTTTATTTATTTATTATTTTTTATTATTACATATCATGAAACTTAAGGTTGTATGGCAGAAATCGCTTTTTAGCGAAAAGACAGTCTTTTTGCATTACCATAAGGTTTTTTTTTATTATTTTAGTTTCATTATCATTGTTTCATATTTTTGCGTATTGAGGTGCAATAAAGAGTATGTGTTATTATTAATAACATCACAACATAAATTGATCTAACCCCTAAGTAAGTAAATTATGTGTTTGTGTTAAAGGTTTTACACAATGATACAAGGACAAAGAAATACACATTATACGAGTAAATACTGCGAATATATTTACTAAACGACCAAACCCAAAAATACAGACATCCTTGCTCGTCACATAAATGCCTGTCCCTGTCAGAATCGAACACAAGCCTCTTTACGCCGCTGTATGTTAGCCGTGTGCTTTAATCACTCGTCCAATGAAACGGGGCGAATAAAATAAATAAATAAAATATAATATTCATAATATTTATTAAATAGATACAATAAAATTAATATTCATTAATATTTAAAAACACACATAATTTTTTCCTTATTTATAATAGACTAGCTGTTTCCAGTAGTAGGTTTTTTCTGCGCTATCCTCAAAATGCTCCTTTGCGACTCAAATTATAAGCTAGATAAGTATTTACCATCTTCTAAAATATATATAAATACATACATATTTTTTTTATACAACGATGGGGACAATAAGGCATTTTTGCCCACCTGATAATAAGCGGTTACTCTAGCCTTTTGAATGCCTGTAACACCAGGAACATCACATGCGCTTTGCTGGCCTTCAAAAATCTATTAACTCTATTTGAAAATATATATAAACATTTATAATTACAAACATGTATGTTAAGCTTATTTAAATTTATAAAAATATAGAATGAAAAATAACCCGATACCGTCCCGATAAAGACGATCACATGTAGAATGCTTAATTCACGGAGACGGACAGCAAAACAGTTGCTCAGTTGGTAGAGTGACGGGACGGTTTCCCAGTAGTCGCGGGTACGAATACCTGCCCGTATCGTTTTATTTTTCATTCTATATTTATATAAATCTGTTTACTCTGTTTTATTGTAGTCCTCTGGAAAAACCTTAGCAGGGAGCTCATTCCACAATCGCAGGGTCCGTGGGAGATAGTTTTTCTGAAACATAACCCATTATACAAGCGGTAGAACATGCACAAGGAGGCAAAATCTCTCCTGAAACTTAGGTGCTCGATACCGCTTGTCAGTTTAGGAGCGTCGACAAGTCTCGCAGATCTTCTCCGAATCTAGTAAAAATTTATATAAAAGCAGTCTTTGCCCCGGGGTGAACCACTTAGCTTTGTTTAGCATACCGAGTTTTTAGATGCCAGCTTAGCCTTGTTTTCTAAATGATTTCAGACCAGTACGTTACTGAATATTTCAACACCTAGGATCCCTACACTGATGGACATTGCAATCTTGTGCATGGCAAAGATTTGTATAATTGATAGCATTTAATTAATATGCAAAAGAAACTTCGTTGAAGAAAGTACAGAGCCTTGCGTATTATCCTTACTTTCGGAGCAACTACCGTCTACGGCACTGCTTGTGCATCGGCCGGATAAAATGCTAGCAACCCATTTGCGCAAACCTTCGGGCAGTCCGTATGATGCCAACTTCATTAAAAGACTCCGTTGCCAGACCCGATCAAACTCCTTCGCTATATCTAGGCTAACTACCAATGCTTCGTCTTGACTATTGATAACTGAGTTCCAACCGTGTGTTAGACACACTAAAAGGTCACCAATCGAGTGCCTGTGGTAAAAATCATACTGACAGTTGCTGATTAAATCGTTTTCTTCTAGGTACCCGCTCCATGATCTTGAAGAGAAGGGAGGTAATAGCATATAGGCCTGTTATTTAAAGGGTTCTATCGCCCTCACTAGACGTACCGATGCACGGCAGGTATCCTTACGTTTTGGACATTCCTATTGTCTGGACGAAGCAAATCGGGTTTTTCAGTTTGTACAGCGAAGGACGGGAACAGCTTTCCAGTGTTGGTAATTCCTATCAACGTGGATGTCTTTAATGTGGATCTATTACAATGTGGAAGTCTTCAAGAGAAGAGTGAATAGGCAGTAACCTATTCACTCTTCTCTTGAAGTAAGTAGTAACTTACTAGGCTTTAATGCGACCTATGACTACATTTCCACTTTCCATTATATGTAATATAGTCTAGCATTAACTTAATTTCTATAATTAAAAAGAAAAAAAAGATTGGTTCAAAACTGCGTCTGGGAAACCGCCCGGATCCCACTCTACCAATTGAGCTAACGGATCGATTTGTTTTGATGAATTTAGTATTTTTTTGCTCTAGACGAGGCGATTACTATTAGGCTCTTTATCAAAAATCTCAACCAACTAATTAGTTGGTGGCATATTTCCCGTTATTTTATGCTGCAAAGTAAAAACCATTGCTATGGATTTCGGTAACAAGTATAAGAATGCATAAATGTAGAATGCTATATTACTCCAAGCAGGTGAAAATTTATAAGAAATTATATGTGCATTTTTGTTGGACTTTCTTGTAAAACGCTCTTCAGTAATAAAATCACTATAAATATTCATCATAGACGTCTTCTAAGTGAAACTTTTCTTCACAAAGATAACTTAATTAAAATGTTAGAAGCCGTCTCTTGACAGTTACTGTCGAGTATAGTTGAATAACTGAGTTAGTGTTGATAATTGTGTAACTATTTGATATACTGCATAAGTATTAAAACTACATCATTCTCGATAACTTAATTACTCTGAGACAAGAAAACTTATCATTTTCTTGTTACAGAACGACTTCAGTAATTGACAGAAAACCTATTATTTATATTGCTGTTTTAATATACCACTATCCCAAGGGTAAAAAAATATAATATTTTTGATGTTCAATAAGTTATAATAATAAAAAAGCTTTAATTAATAAAGATAGATAATAATAATAATAATATTCTTTACTGTACACCCAAAACAACAATTAAAAAATACACAGAAAATAAATGATATAAATTTGGTGGCCTTATAGCTAAAGAGATGTAGTGTGGGCGTTGTTCACACAATAACAAAAAAAAACCACCGGGGAGAAAAAATAATCTATATATATAACACATACATTTACATACATATAACTATACACATACATACATGTATATGTTATGTTAACAAATAAACATAAAATAAACATACTTATAAATACATAAATAAATTTAAAAAATAATAATAATAAAATATATATAATATATATATATATATAAAACATAACTCAAATGCCATGTTATGAACTATGGAAACTTTTATCTCAAATCGCCCAACAAACATGTTCATAAATCATGTTACCACAATGTTGGTTTGGGGCGCAGTAGCATTTCATAGCTACATACTATTCGAAAACTTTTGATAATGAAATATAATTTTATGCTTTAAGAAATTATATACATGTCAATTGTTACGATATGTATTTTAATAGGTTATTTTAAAATAATACAAGTTGTACAATATTTAGAAAAACGGCTTTTTAAATATATTGTTATGAGACACATACAGACCACGAGTAGACAAAAAATGTTTGACCTTCAAAAAAGGGGGAGTTCAATCACAACTCCTTTGCTCAAAATATAAGAAATTATACAAAAATATTCAATAATGTTTGTTCATAAGTCAAGTCATTATATATTGACCTAAACCTAATTAGTAAGTCCTTGAATAAAATTAAAATTCCCTGGAATATTATAATTTAAGAAAATCTAGTAAAAACAAAGCTCGCGACAAAATTTTTTGCTTTGCAGACACGAAGCTTCTTAGCATTTCATGGATTCAACGTCCGGGTGCCAGGTCCATTGCGTTGCATTGAGAGGAGTGCAAACAATGCCAGGTCCTTGCGACCCAGGTGTAGGTTTAATGGGTCCCAAGGGGTTTATGATACGTATACACGCTCACCTTCACCGTCCACACTCCTGTCCCTACCTAAACAAATTTGAAAATAACCTACTAACGCCACCTTTCAAGTATGTTCTGGAAGTGAACCGATGCTATTTCTAGAAATGTTAAATTCTTTAAGTAAGTTATAGAAAGATTAATTTCAACCGCGTACAAACCAATTATAAATTTATTCCTGGACAGTTCATTGGTCAGTTCATAATGTAAATGCTGACGATCTTCAGATAGATCCCCATGTTAATCCAAGTTGTGTTAGCTGCTGACATTAGCAAAGACTTGTAGCACATTTTGAAATGGCGTAGCAAATTCGTTGTTAATGTCAATTCCAAAAAGTGTCAAGGAATAGTAATTTGAAGCAAGCACAATTTGAGTAAACTTTACATCAGTAATACGCCACCAGTTAAGTTGTATAGTATGGACATACCGTTTATTCCATCAGTAAAAAATATAGCACTTCATATAGATTCGACACTTAGCTGGAACATCCATATACTGTAAATAGCCCGTAAGGTAATGTATTCGGTAGTGCACAGTCTCTCATCTTACATTCATTGATTTTGTTGATGTATGTAACTCTAATATTTCCGAAGCCTTTTTAGAAAATTGGATCGTATATAAAACAGTTGTATTCGATTTATTTCAATCTTCGTAAATTTGATTACATTTCTTATTACCGTTCTAGGCTTTAATGGTTACGCATCCATAAACAAAGATAACTGAAAACTCTGTCAGTTATTCTAAATCTTTAATGATTTATTTCTCTTTAGTACTTGAAATCTAAATTTGAATTATTAACAAACACCCAAGATTTGCAACTACGTTCTTCGTTTGACCTTTTATTTAGTTCCACACTGATTTTTTCTTAACACTTTCACGCTATAAAACTCTGGAACAGCCTTCCTGATTCATTTCGACGAGCTCCCAATATAGAGCTTTTTAAGAAACGTGTCCGCAAACAGGTGTTTGGAAAAATATTTAAAGACAGAAATAATTACGATATCAACACATTTGGTCTCGTTACAAGTAAAAATTTCAAATTTGACAAAAAAAATATCATTTTTTTTAAAGTGCCATTTTTTTGCAGTGTAACATTTATTTGATTTTTTTTTTGGGCGTGCCTTTAAGTGTACTATAAGCTTTTCAGAGGTTATCCATTCTTTCCTGGACACCCTGTATAAGTATTGCCGTTACTTAAATCGCAATTTGCAAGACTAAGTTTAGAATACACTCCGCCATGTTTCGGAATGAATCCAGCCGAAATTAGTTTTATATTATTGAAATTCTTCCTTATAAACTATTTATACGGAACAGGTTTAGAACAGGTTCGGAACAAACAGGTTTTTATTTCATAAAACAACATGATTAGTGTAATATATATGAAAGAAATGTATACAATTGGAAACTAAAAGGGAATTTATACCCATTATTTCGTATTTATCGAATTTCGTAATTTTCGTAATCACCTACCATTACGATCGGCTATGCTAAAAACTGAATTAGTAGCAAGAAGAACAAAGTTAGAGGTCCTTTGTGCAGCGATGAGACTACCGCAACGGTCTGATGGATACGAAACTCTGTTATTTGCGTTTTATAACTAGTTGGAATAAACGCGAAGTAACTTCATAGCAATGAATCAAATATGTCATCTGGTAGATAATTATTTTTCTAAATAATAAACCCATAGTTTAAAATAATTATATTATCAGACTCCACAAGTGAATAACAATACTTACCAATACGATATAATGAGAGGTTCTCTAGAACTTAATTTACTCGACCTGCCGTGTAATCTTAAAAGTTTGGTTCTTAAGGTATTGTGATGATCAATTTCCATTGCTTGCATTATGTTCAGAATATAATAATGTATAATATAATAAATGTATACAGTGTTAAATGTGTTATTTTTTAGTGATCTTAAAATTTTTAAGTGACCTTTTGTCAATGCCTTTTGAGGTATAACTAGTAATATATGGCATCAAGACATCATAGTACAAATAATTATACAATAACAATACCTAGATTTACTAATACTAATTATATATATATACCAAATTTACGAAAAAGTAATAAAATATACACAAATTCCTTACAACAAGATTTATTAACTGCTCGCAAAAAACCAGAGGTATTTTCATTATTAGATCGTTTACTTGGTCTTCATCCTCTTAGTTTATTAACTTGGATGTGAACTTTAATGGGTATTAGTAAGGTTGCGCAAACATCAAATGCGGTCAAAGTTTGCCAATTAGCTGTCATTAATCATGTAAACCTATAGTAAAGTACACTACAGTTATTAAAGTACGATGAAGCATTGGAGTATTAAAATAATATTACATTTTATAACATTTTTATTATAAAAAGTATAGACAATTATAACTTACGAAACAACTTTTTGTACTAGTTTAAAACAATCTATAATTTGTACTAGGAAATAGGTAGGTACTTTTAATACTACCAGGGTGGTTTGCCCTAAAAATTTCACAAAATAATTTGTAGTTTTATACAAATACTATAAGTAAAAAATCCTAAAAAAAAAAACTTCTAAATATAGTTATACATATAGAGAGGCGGATAAATTATAATAAAAAAAGAAAACATAATGAGGAAAGACCGGTGACGCTGTAATAGCCAACAGGGCTAACAGCATAGACAGACAAAAAAAAAGATGAACGAAACGAATATAAAGTTATCAAAACAGCAAAACTTACACTTATAAATGTTAATTGATCACCATTTGGTCACTATTATGATAGTAAATTGGAAAGTATAATTCACATACACATTCATATTTTACACACATTAAACATACACATTTCGGTTGTGTTTGATGTCGGCTGTCAGTGGTGTGTTCTTGTTTAGTTTTATTTACGAATTCATATAGTTATTTACATATTTTCTCCGTTTCGTTGAGAAAAATATAACCCTATAGCATGAGGAATGTCGTACATAATACGGGACTGTAAATTCCATTCTTTCCGGAAAGATAATTAAGTTCAAAACGTAACTTACCATCGGTAAGTGATCTAACATTGTATTTTTTGACATTTTTCTTCTTTACAATACAACTATGTGTTTTTTTTACCTGGTTTACAAATTATAAAGAAAAAATTGTCCTTTGGTCCAATTAAAAGACTGCTGTATGCAATATTTATTATTGCGATATTTGATCATTTTAAAGTTTTCATAATATTTTTGAAATAGTGTTGTAAAAAGCACAGTTATCGATAATTTAATCCACGTATCAAATGTGATATATCCACGGATTGTTATTCTAGATTTCCCACGGTCGTTAACCGACGACAGATATGGATCAACACAAATGCACAGATAAAATAAGAAATGGAAACATTTTAGTCCTCAATATTTTAATAACATCGATTGTTTTATAAGTAGTTTAAAATATGGCTGTAGTTTTATTGTAATTTATTTGTCATTTCTTTTATAAGAGTTTCTCGAAGTGACGAATAAAAAATAAATAATTATGTGTTAACCTGACCATATATATTTTTTAATTTACTTTCAATAAATGTTTTTGATTGTGTATTTTTAGTTTATTTGCCGTATTTATTATTTTTTAATACTATCTAAGTCATTTTCTAGAACGAAATACAGCTAAAAGTTTTCGCACGCGGCAAAATCCTCGATGTGATAGTACTTTACGATGTATCTCGTTCTAGCAAGTCATGGAAAGCACCTAACCAGCTTTTCTAAAATGGAAGGTACTACTAGAAAAAAATCTGTTGTCTACGGCAGAGTACGCTTTTAAATTATGATGCTCCTTTTTTAAAAATATATATTTTCTCTATAACTTTTTTTTATACATTTTATTAAAAAAATACTTCATATCTAGTAGATATTGCTTGAACGAAAATTTTTTAATACATTTTTTTTTAATTTCATAAATTTGAAACGCTGTTACAGCCCTCCAAAGTTGACCGGGTTCGTTAATACTCACGCGAATCCGAAACGATCCGAGCGATCGAAACGAAATGTTAAACTTATTTTTGTTTATTTTTTATTGTAAATATTCTTATATATATTTTGTGAAATTCGTAGAACTTTACTTATTCATTCCTAAATCTTTTCTTTTATCATAGAACTTATAAAAATTTTACTTATCGAATGTTTAAACATTCGATGAGAATGATCTTTTCGATATAACTTTGTATATCAAACCTTTAAAGCAGATGGTTTTTAGTTTGCCACAATTGAACTGTGAGTTTTGCGTGGGGAAATTTTCATTAGCTTATAAACGTTGCGACTTTTTTTAAGCGTGCATCATGAGTGATTCTTTTATATGTAAAAAAAATCTTTTGGGGACATAAAAGTTCGAACTGTGAAAGCTAGAGGAGTAAAAGCTTTTCTTGATCGAACAAAATTTAAAAACTTTATTTGTAATTAGTGTTTCTGAAATAAATGTTATTCCTTGCTATAATTTTTATAGTGATAGTTGAACAGATAATGTTGTTCGTCGTCTCAGCTGTAGCAGTTCATCATCTTCAGTATCAGAAAATCTCGATACTGATTTTGATTTCTTAAATTGTTGCTTTATTTTCACATGTCCCTATAATAAAATTGCATCCTCTAAAAAATGCAAAGCAAAGTAACATTTCAATGGACTACTTCTATGCTTTAGTTATTATTCTGAGAAACAATCACATGCTTAACCTTCTAAGGAGCCTTCGCGGAAATTAAGGGCATGGAGGGACAAATGACAGTTGACGTTAAATAATCAGTCTATGGTTACATTTACTTAACACTTCACCCTTAAACGATGCGATGCGCTGTCACATATTTAAATAGTTATATTCTAGATTTAATTTCTTTACATTGAAAACATTTATATTGTATTTTTTGTTTTCAAACAATTATGTATATCATAAGTAAAAATTATTATATTTTTATGCAAATACTAAATTACAACCATGTTATGTTATTATACTTAAAAATTAGGCTGCTTACTATACATCTAATAATATTATTCTTTGTTTTTGCATTTTCTTTTTCCAAACAAGTAAAATTAAAGCTTATAGAATACAACTGCGTGACTATAGTTGACTAAAACCTTACTCAAGAGTTACTTTTTCTAACTAACTCTTTTGTAAGTAGGTACTTTCAAAACTTGTTCCTCGTCTCTTTTCTCACTTATGTTTCTATTGAGGTGATTTGGTAAGACCTCAAACAATAATGCTTCAGTTATTATTCTGAGGGTAAGACGTATGTATGATTCTGTAATTTTAACACTCTATGTGACTCTTATGGCTTTTTTCTAAGAAATTATTTGCTTAAACTCTCGTAGGGAAATGGTAAAATATATTAACAAAGGTCGACTAAGGACTTAAACAACGAGTGTATATTAATGTCAGATCAGAGGATATACGCTCTTTAAATTTTTTATTTAGGTAAGTTTCCTAACATTTGAACTTGTTTATTAACTTATTAAATATGATACAAAAAGGTGCATACTAAATGTACCGCGATTTATAAGCCTCTAGTAAACTTTATCACGTTTTTGTATCTTTCAATTCTTCACTATTTTGTACGTGTGTTGATCCACAATTTGAAAACTATCCATTTTCCAATTTAATAAATTCAATATTAATAGACCCTTAGTGGAACCAAGTACTTATCGAAGGTCTTTGAACTAATAGATGTGAAAGTCTACTAATACAACGTTTAAGATAATATAGCGTGTGGTTAATTTTAGGACAGGAAACTATGAACTTATGGTTAAAAATGGGATTTGTTTAAATTTTTATCTTATCTAACTTACTTCTAACATATTTAGAAATGTGAGATTTCATTTAATTTACAATTTTTAACACATTTTATTCATGTATATTCCATTTATGGAAATGAGTTGTTTAGGTAAAATGGTAAAAACGATTTTATATATATATACATATGTAAGTCATTTCCTAAACATTGCCTTAACAATTCATTACCATAAATAAAGAATATTTTCTATATTCTAACGGTGTGGTAGCAACATTCTTTTTTTTCTATATCGAGTATTAAATTGATCTTATTTGTGCCGGTGGAGTATAAAGTTTTTTAATTTAACTTATCTCAAACTTGCAACCCCTTTTTCTTGCTATTAATGCTTTATAAATGTTGTATTATTAAAGTCAGCTTTGAAAAAAGAATTCCTTAATATTGTTAACTTATGTTTATTTAACTGTTTGAAGTTTTAAATATAGTTCAATAAATGGTTCAATAACTAATAAATTATGATATACATATTTGTAGATATTATAGATACTACGGATGTTTTTATATACATTTAATACAATATTTATACAATTTTCCGCAGAGTTGAGGCGCGCAAGGTTTGCTTTCTTGTCATAGCGAAAATTTTTAAGCACCATAAAATCAACCTTCTTTTTTGTTTACTTGTGATGTATCTGGCCTAAAAATAGTGGTCTTATATAAAAGAAAATAAATCTTAGAATATATACATATATATATTTACTTCATGTTCTTGTTTCATAATTGCAGTAAGATACGTCGGTGATAGTACTGGAAAATTTATTGTAAAAATACTCATAAATAAAAAACATGTTTTTAGCAAATTAAAGTACATTATTATAATAAATGTACTTTAATTTATATATTTAAATTATTATATTATAAGTATATATTAAAAAATATTTTTTTACAGAAATTTTAAACACTTGCTTTTTTTTCTTGTATCTCCTTAAGTTGACTGGTAAAAAATGTCTGTTATAATTAAGCCCGCCCTCTGTACAATAGGCCGTCCGCCTCTTCTTTTAAAATAAATTATGCATTAGGTAATGAATAAATAAATTAAATTTAAAAATCATTAGCTGAGGTTGCTGTTACTCTATTTGATACAGGCAGAATAAACATTTCGAAGACTTTCGAAAACTTATGTAGAAAAATAATTCGAATTGTAGACGTCGACGATCTAAATTCAAATTGCAAGCCAAGCCTAAGTACTAAGTGGGAAAATAGCAGTGCGATACAACGGTTTTTCAAAAAAATATATGGTAAAGTCGGGCTATGAGCTTAAGAAACGCAGCCAACTTGTACTTTTATATTGATGTAAATTTGTTATGATGATGGCTAGACAAATAAATTATTTACAAATTATGTATTTCAAATTGTATAACACATACTAAAAACAAAATAAAATAAATGTTTAACATAGCGTTACAGAACAAACGTTATTTTTTGCTTCATTTTAATAATTCGACAGGTAAACGTTTGAAATATTCACAGAATATTTCATCATATATTAACTTGAAATATAAATAATAACATTTCAAGAGACTCAAATACAGCCAACGTTAATTTTGGCGTTTTTATATGTGGAACGTTTTATAGGATACGGAACCTTTCGTATCCAAACCCGAATTACACTTAACAGATTTTTTTTAAATATAGTAAAATACATTATATTAAACTGACATCATGGTGATAATAAAAAGGAAATAAGTTAATTAAAAAGCCATTATGTAAAGCAAGATCTCGCGCCAGTAATTTCAAAGGCCATTAGAGTAACAAAGAGCCCGTGAGAATAAAGTTTTAATCCCGACTGGGTTAGATATTCTCAATTCTCACAAATTGCCTTTTTACAATGTTTACGGAAATATTTATTTAAATTTACTTTTTTTAAAATAAATTGAACAGATATTTTAGTTAGTAAGTAAAATTGACTGAACACTTTTTAAATTTATTAAGGTATAACCATAAAACACGCAAATTTAAGGCACTATTATAACGATATACGCCATATAAGAACGATATAAAGATAAGCAATATTTCTAATCCGTGTTTATATCATGAAATATATTTTTTTAATTAAAGTTCTTTTTTTATATTTAAGGAATACTATTAAGAATATACATTGTGATTTCTCATTGAAAATCTCAGATTCCACTTCATCGAAGCCCACAATTTGACTTGGAAACTTTTGTACAAAAGTTCTACAATGACGATTTTAATATTTTATTCTTCCGTCGGTATTGATATAACCTAAGTTGATACTTTAATTGCAAAATAGAATATTAAAAAAAATGTGGATTGTTTTTAACTACAATAAAACACAATAATAAATATTTTTTGTATAATTACTTTAAAAGCCCTAATTTGTTAATATCAATTTAACTCTTAAATTAAATTCTGGAAGAAGTTTATTGTTTTAAGAATACTCATTTTTTGTAATTCCTCTATTGTTGTACAAATTTACAAGAAGTAAAATGTTTAAGTGTAGATTAAAAATGTTTACAATACAAAACACACATATATTATACAAATACATAATTTTAGCATAATACTTGTTTAAATATGACACTTGATAATGAAAAATATAAAGAACTAACATGTTTCTATCATGATGACTTTGAGAAGTGTTGTTTAACTAGCTTTTTGAAGGTGCTCTTTGAGGGTGCTCTACTTATCTTTTTCGGAAGTTGATTCCAGAAGCTCCTACCGAGGACAGTTGTGTCTCTAATCTGTCGCATTCACCGTCATATATGTTTAAAGGAAAAACACATGTCTAAAATTTAACTATAACTCTCATACATAAGTTACCTGCAAAATTAATTGATTTGACATTGAATAGTGAAATATTATAAAATAATAAATTTTGATAATACTTTAGTTTTCGATTTATCTACAGTAAAACATATTCCGACGTTAACAACCTATTTCTATGCGCTCTAAGCTGGGCTTTACTACAATTCCAAAGGTTTTAGCGTCATGCGATCGAGTTTATAACCTGATTTGTGGGAAAAAGCAACAAATACAAAAAAAAATATATGCTAAAAGTTTAACAAAACATCATCCAGTAGAAATGTTATTTATTTTATATTATATTATTGTAGGCTTATCATAATTAAAAAGCTTGCGTAACATGTGAATAACACAAATATTCTAGTTTTTTTCTGATTGTATACTAATAAAGACAAAAAAGTAAAGACTTCATAAACGTAGTAGATGTAAAAAGTATGGTTGGTTGGAACAGCAATTCTGCTAATAAGTTTCTCCTGTTTCGAAACATTTTAGGATATAACTTGTATTAAACATTTTCCGTTCTGTTTTCCGATAACGTATACGTTTCTAGTTCTACAGCAATAAAATATCTAGTATCTTTTTTCGAATCTTTTTATTTGGTTTATGTGAGAAAAGTTTGTTACATAATCATTTTTTTTCTATTTATAGATTGACAATAATACGTTTTTTTATAATGGTTCCTTTTTACTTAAAACCTGAATGAGAGATTATATTGAAGTAAGTGCTGTACTTTACACAATATAACCATTAGTTTAATTTAATAATTACGTTGTGTATAAGTCATGTAATTGGAATCTTAATTACGAATCTTATTCATTCAACTAAATCAAAGCAACTTTGCAAAATTGTAAAGTACAAATCTCGTAAACGCGAAGCTTGCAACTCCAATTTTACTCTTATTAATAATTAATCAATTCATAAAATGAGGTAACGAAGCAGTCTTTGATTTGGAAAATATTTTTTTTTATTAAATTTATTGTAATTTGATTTATACATTAACATTTTCCCTTTTCCGAGTTTACTTCAACCCTCCTCAATAAAAAATGGGTATGGATATTTTCGTATGTCCGAAGATGCTGTATGGCATCATTTAGCATCAGGTGGATTATTCTTTTGTTTGTTACGTTGTACCATAGAAAAAAATATTCACTTACGAATCAAATACGATTCTACCTATACGATTTTTGCTCAATTTTTTTTTCTGTATTACCATTCCTTGACGTTAGTAAACTTTTCGACAAAACATAAATTTATATTTTATTTTTGATTATTTTTGTTTATATTTTCTTACAATTTTATTTTTTATAATAATAACAAGATTTTAACGGTGGATATTTCATGTTAATTATGTCTTAAAAAGGCATTTTCAAAATAGATAGGTATCACATAACATCGCTATATTGACAAAGTTTGACTTCATACACGTACGCAATTTTAATACTTTGAATTTACTGTTTTTTCAGTAATTATCTTTATTTTCTGACAAGTGAATCAAAATCGGCATGTAAGTAGCTACGACATAACCAAAGAACAGGAGATTAACGAAAAAATAGTTTTGACCCACTTAAAAAAAAGCTGGGTACATAAAAAAGCTCGATATTTAGGTACTATTCGAGCTTGTTGAAAGGAATCTAATGAACCCTGTACTCATTTGCGATTCTTTACTGAGATGCTATAAAACCGAGACCCATTTTTGAAGAGATTGATAATTAGTGATGAAAGTGGAATATATATGAAAAAGAACTTAAAAAAAAGTCTTTTAATACAAATTGCGAAAAAACTATACCCCTACCTAATATTTATTACCGTTCCCTAAAAAAAAATAAGCTTTGTTTAATTACATAAAAAAGACAATATTGAAAAAAAAAAACCAAATAAAATAAACCTACCGAGTAAGCTTATCCTCTTACAAAAAAATATGAATCTGAAATGTCATTATGCGACACATATTTTTAATTTTTAATGTTGTACCATTTAATGTTGTAAAAAAAAATATTACAAAAGAAATACAATCTATTAAACTACATTATTTCTTTAGGAAAATATGATATTATGTAGGTAATATATATATATATATTTCTTGGTGATAACCTCTTTTAATCTTATTAACTTGTTATGGTGTCAAGTATCGACACTAACTCACTCAGTATTTCTAACTATAAAATAAAAAAAATCTTTGCTTAGTCTAAGCATTAATGTGTATAATATAAACTAAAAATATTCTCATATGAATAAGATAACTTAAGCTAATTCAAATTATTTATATCAAATACTGATTATAATGATAAAAACAAATAATAAAATATTTTTGAAATTTTACATTATTCAATACAATATAATTCTCTTTATATATCTCAATTCAATTTTCGATGGACAGTTTATTAATTTAATAAATTTGTAACAATTGTGAGGTGAAGTATCTATGAAATTTAAATAAGTTTACCACTACCTTTTCATTATTAATTTCCTCTTTAAGTATATTTAATGTTCATTAGAGCTCGTTTAATAAAGCACGTTGACTGTAAAATATCTTTAGGCGATAAAACACAGAATATCACAATTACAAAATTTGTACCTACTTTTAATAAAAACCTAACGTGATTACGGTAAGAAAAAATACTATTCCTTGCCTAATAAATGAAAGTGATTGTTTTGTTTTCATTTTTTTTACTGAAACCTCTAAAACTAGGTTGTGATAATGTACTTAAAATTCGAATGACACTTTGTACATGAAAATTATAAAAAAAACATGTAAAAAGACCTTTAAAAAAGATAAAAATAAAAGTTTATGTATTTATTAAAGTCGTTCTTTCAAGGGACCATTGTACGTGCGTTGACGATGGTATCTATTTTACTAAGTTTTCGGAGCTAATGAATGAGAATTTAGACTATACTATTAGATATTGTTAGTTCGTTTATTAGCCTTGGTAAATTACTTGCATTTTGATTTCTTCCTTTTTTTTAGCGGTCCCCGACGTAACGACTTCTATAAGTACATATAATATTAAAATATTTTTAACTTTTTTAGAGGTCTTTGTGTATCGGGGTTTTTTTCAAATTTTCATTATTTTTATCTGTTTTTTTTAAATTATATGACTTGTTTATATATTATACTAAATTAACTTAAAATACACAAATTTTAAATCTTTTAAATATCTATTATCTTTATTCCATAAGAACCTTTAACCTTTTTTTATATAAAATCATTATTGGCTTGGTTGATTCTCCGTATTTGATTGTTAGGCAAAATTTCACTTCATGGTCTTCTTGAATCTTGATCAATAAACGAAGTAATAAGATTGTACATATACCAATAATTGGAACCAATTATGTACTGAGTAGATTCTTATTTCGAGTTTGTAATTTATATAGCCACATTGATCAGTATATAGACATAATTAAAATCATTTTGTATCTCAAAGATACTGATACACAGGTCAAACTTATAACAATTCTTGCCATGAAAAAAATAAGACAATTAACAAACGTTAATACGGCTCGACTCGTTTCATTTAGTTATTTTTATAGTATTTTGTCTGACAGATTTTTTTTTATGGGTCAGAGCTGCCGAAATAACAACTATATTTGTTTTACAAAAAATAGCTAAACGGGCTATTTGTAACGTAAAAGCTATCCCTGAGAGATTTTTATAAAGAAATTGTTAATATCACGGTCGCTTCTCAATATATTTTTAATAACATACTATATATACGCCAAAATTTAAATACTTATATTACAAACATCTATAGACATACGTAGACTCGTAACGCCTAAAATTCGACTTCAACAATTTAACAAATCCTTTATGAGCTAGAGTGTACTCACATACAAAAAGTATAAAAAATTACGAAGAAAATTAATACCTTATTTAAAATATGTTAATTTAAAATGCAAAAAAATAAGGAAAAATAAATATTGTGTACAAATAGATAAGCGGTCAGTTAGTCATGGATGGCAGAAATATAATCGAATTTGCGATATATTTACAAGCTAAGCGAATCATACGATTGGATTAAAATAATTCGGTGTGCACAGTGAAATGGAAATTTAATTCACTTTGCAATATGGAAGCAAAATGTTACGTAAACGAGATATTATTTTGTATTTAATGTAAACGATTTCTATTAATAAAAGGCTTGGTAATCACCGAGTTTACTTTTGTATAAGTTTTAGTTTAAAAATTTATTGCGCAATACGTCACCAGTAGATTAGTTCATGTTTATCCTATTAGTTGTATAATTACCAATTGTAATTGCTTTTTTTGATAAATCAATAAAAGAAAAAATATGTTTAAATAAAATTTTCAACTTTGACGTGAACATTTTATTTACGGAATTTACTCAATTTACATTTTATTTGCTTCAGAAAAATAGAAGATAGGAGATTTTTCCTATAACTCACTTATGCAAGAATTTTTTAGTTAAACATAAATTCTCATCTGATTTTATATCAAAATGTTTTAGCAAAATATCAAACATTAACATTTGATCTTATTTAAAGTCTCTGAACACATATTTTGTAAGATTGTGATATTTATAAGAATACTAGTTTTGCCTAAATAAAGAGATACGTCCAGAAAGTTAGATTTAATTTTTAAGTATTTATGCTTTGCACACATTTTTTAGGCCATGAAATACATCCCTTAGGTAGGTCAGTTTAATCGTCACTAATTATTAGTTTAAATTTCAAACTTATCAACTGAGGGCCGCGTAATCTTCCTTCCTTCCTTTCCTCAAAGATAACAAGATTTTTCACTTTTAATCAAATTATCGAAATTTTTCTAACCACGAATTGGAATTTCAGTTTGACGAATTAGTATAAAAATATATTATTTTATTATATTTATATATAACATAGCAAAAATATTTTTATGAATAGTTTTGTGTGATTTTTGCAAGATAGATTTCTCTTTCCAATCGCTATGAAATACGTGAACACATATCATGAATTCTTAAAGAGATTAATGTCCTGTAAGTAATCAAATTACTCGAAATTCTATTTATAGTTCTACAACTAATCTACCCACAATCATACATCAACGCGACGTTTTCAGTATCAGAGAATGACATGTGTCACTCGCACGTCTTTCCACTATCATGGTCATAAAATTGACATCAGTGACATCATCATCTGATTCTAAAAAGCGATTTATTTACCATCATTCAAAGTATCAAAATATATCTGTAAAATACTTATAAAAATGTTGATATTTAAATATATATTATAAATTTCCTAAGTAAACTATCTTTTGTTATTTGTTTTTTATTTCTGTCAAAACAGGAAAAAACGCTTAAAAAGTACATTATTTTATTTATATATTTAAAGTTTAATTTTTCAAATCACAAATAACACTCACACATTCTTTTTGTTTGAATCATCTAATACTCTGATTAACAGTAATGGAAATAAGCACAAGTGATCATGAGATTACTAAAGTTGCAATGCAATCAAACTTATTTTAAGATAGTTTAAATGACGATAAGCAATTTCTACTTTTTCACACATAAGGACTTGAAATGTTTTGCCTTAATCATTTTCCATAAATACTTGTTTACCGGTGATTGAAATGTTATGCATTGAGAAATACAAACAGTTTCTTTGTAGCTCTTTATTTTGCGGCTGAATCTATTCTATGCCCGATTAAAGCTAAACATCCTATGGGTTCACTATGCAGTTGCAATCTTATATATTTTGTAGTAGTCTTTTAGTAACCAACAAAGGTTGCATTCTAATTTGTACCTTATCACTTTCACACACAGGTGAAAATGTAACGTTTAAATCTATAAACAATGTCGATTATATTGCTGAACCTCTCAAGATGTTAAGAAACCTCGGAATAAAATCTTCAATATGATTTTCTGAGCACTTCGAAAACCATCTACACTTCTCGTATTAAATGCAATTTTGAAGATTCTCACTGGGGTAGGAGATAATCCCACGGTAAAATGAAAAAACTTCAATCCCATTCCAATTTAAAAGGTTATTTTTATGTAAACAATAAATTTTCTGACAAATTTAATAACTTATTTTAATTAAATGTTTTTTCGATTATTTACATTATTGATTTTTAGTATTCGTACTATTTACATCTGGTTGCTTGTGTTTGAAATTTTTTTTTCAATAATTACATGATTTTAATGTATTATGTTGAGTATTTGTAAATATTTTGGACATTTTCATATTATTTTCAGCAATGAAGTTGAAAAAGCTTTGCATTTATGCCTGTCTGTAAATATCTTTGCTTTGAAATAAAATTATTGATATTTTGACATTATTATCCAATTTTAAATATTAACAATATTCCATTTAATAAATTAATAGTAAAATTGAGTGGAAATATATATTATTAAAAATTTCAAATGATTTCAGGAAAACTCTCATCTAACGATCCCTTCCTTTCTCTATATTATTTTAGTCTATTGAAGCAGCAGACCCCAGACGCAGGACGCTTTAGAGGCAAATAAAATATACAACGTTACACAGGTAGATGTCACAGCGAACCGATATTTTTATGTTTTGTGATATATATATCACAAAACCATAACCATAACTGGACACGGCCGGATTGAAAATGACGACCGTTTGCGATCCATATATGTTATACCTTCTTAGGAGTGGGTAATATCGTCTTTATATACTGATATCACGGTTAACATTGAGCTTAGTGAAAAAGAGAGGTTATGAAAAATGACTTTTTTTATTGTAGCGGTAAAAGCTAATTTATTCACATAAAATCATTCAATATCTAGTTTCATACAAACAGTTTAGTAGCAAAAATATATCTTCTTCAATCATTTCTACCATTGTATGGTTTTTAGTTTTAAAAAGTTGATACAAGAAGTGTTTCATCCAATTTATGCGGAAAATATATAGAAGCAGCGAAAATACAAGTTATCTAGCATCCCACTTAAAAAATAAATTATTTTAAATAAAGCGGATCAAAATTTCTCGATATATTTTTTTTAATATCAATCTGATATATTTAAAAACATCGATATAGGAAATCTGATATTTTTAAATAATATCAACAGCCCCAGTCAGTGTGATAACTAACAATGTTAAATTTTGTCGATTTTGTCATATTAATTTTGTATTTTATTAATACTCTTAATAAGTTACAGATAGTATGTTTCTCTGGTGGTCTTAATCTGACATCTGACTGATGTCATGGGTACGATTACGTTTTCTTTATATAAACTACAGGCTATGGTGTCGAGGGTTTGGTGTACTTTGTGTACGTTATTTTTGATTAATAAATTCTATGCAATACACAGATTATATGTGAAAATAACATTCAATAAAATTCAAATTCATTCATTCATTCAATTAAAATTCATTGTCAAAAAAGTACAATTAAATATTAAATATAATATAGTTTTTTGAATTTGGTATTATTTTTATTGGCAACTGCAGCCCTTACCCGCAGTAGTTTTATGTTTTATGTAGGTACTTGAGAGGAACCTAGTCTTTTTTATGACAATGTAATTTCTAATATGAAACTTTGTACAAGATTGCGTGTTTCTCCAAAGTTCCTGAACTAGACAACGGAGTTTTGCTAAAGGACTTGCATCATCATAAGTTTGCTTTAGGAGGACTATTGTGTCTCTTAGAAGCCATAATAAATTAAATCCACAAGGACTCTAGACTTGTCTTGCGTTAATAATATATGTTAATTTTATAGTGAAACTGAAAGTTACCGTTGCCAATGGACATCTAGTTAAAATTTAAGGGACTAGGAGGGCAAAAAGTTTTTAAATCAATGACAAGACAAACATTATTAATAAACGTACATGTTTTTAGAACAAATAAAATAAATTGTCTCAAAAAAAATCATTTTAGTTTCCTCTCTTGTAAAAATGATTATTTACAATTTCAAATAAAATATTTTCTTAACAAGTTAATTATTATTTTTACATTACCAATATATATATTATAAACCATTTTATTAAATCAACTACAATACTAGGTGGTTCTGTTCAGATTCATAAATTAATTTATTTATTTAACCAATTTGCACACATCCTGCAAAGGCAAGCATAATGCCATAAGCATTCTCTTCCAGCAAGTCCTCAAATAAACAGAAAATACATCAAGGTGCATAAAAAAACCCAAAATAAAATAATAACAATAAAAAATTTAAAATTTAAAAAATACTACTAATCTAATACATAACATAAATTTCTAAAGATAAAACAAAATTTTTAATAAGAAATCATTTTACAAGATATTAAAAGTTTTTTAACAAGGCATTTGAAAGTATTTCTGTCAGGAGCTTTCCTAAAGTCGGTAGTTAATGCATTCCAGAGTTTAAGGTAAATGTAAAATTGATATGCGATTTTCAATGTTACTTTGTATTCTGCATATCGCAACATAAAATAACTATACGATTTTATAATTATTATCTATTTTACAAAATAATTATTATTTTGCAAAAATAATTGAAACATAGTTTCTTAAAACTTATCTAATTTGAAAAACTATAGATTGCCCTAACTAACATATTCCTATAATTTCCTACTTAAACTGAAGGGGTTGCTTAAACGGCACCACAGCTCCATTTTAAAAACAAAATGTTGTTTCCTTGTCCAGGTCTCAAATCTGTCTATATCTTATACTTTACAATCACTCTTGATATTTTTGTAGAGAGACAGGTAGAGTTGACACTTTCACATTTATAATTTTACTATTAATTAAAGAACAAAATGCATCAACATGCAGACTAGACTAATATATTAACAATATTTTCACAAAAGTATCACTTAATAATTAAACACTAACAACATGTAAATTTTAGATATTAAACCTATATCAGTATTAAACGTCTGCCTTCGAGTAAACGAAAATAATTAATTATTTTCGCCATAAATATAAATTACTTTCTTCTTAGAACACCAAACCAGAAAGCTTTTAGGTTGCTTTTAAAAACTTTAATCGTGTTTATTTCTTAAACACATTAAACCCTACATGAAAAGCACTTAGATTATATAAAATGAATTCGGCATGTGACCTCCATTTTTATTATTTTCTCCAAATATTATCTAATGAAATTTCCTATATAGATTTATATTTAAATTTAATTTTATGCCTTAGTTATTGTTTCTGGTATATATAATAAATGCTATATACCACATAATAATACATATAATATAAATGTTATTACTCATAATCGATAGTAATTTACACTAAAACATGTCCTTAGAATTAAGATTCAATTAAAGTTAATATTTATATAAATTTAAATAAGCTTAACATGGCTATACATGTTAAAAGGTATTTTCAAACATTAAAGTTAATATTTATCGCGTTTCAAATAAAGCAATCAAATAAATACATTGGGTATGTATATACAATCAACACAAGAAATTTGTGGTGTACAAATAAATATTTCTGACATTGTTTTTCATTATTGTGATCCATTTTATTATTTCAATATCTTTTTAGATAATCAGCAACTTGATAATGTTCAATAAATTTCTCATGGATAATTTTATAGATTACAAAATTAAATTTAATAAGAATTCCATAAAAGAGCTTCATTGCGTTAAATTCACAGAAAGGACATTGAGCACTAGAATATTTAGTATTTAAACTGCAATTTAAATCGTACAAATACAAGACAATAATTATAACATTTTTGTAATTTTCCAGGCAAGTACGTATGTACTTACTATTATGTACAGAATGTATATTATGTACAGAATGTATATTATGTACAGAATGTATATTCTGCAACACCTTGTAAATCAGGCTATGATAAGGATATCAAGTACCCTAATTAATATTAATATTAATGCCTAACTTCTTAGTATTTACATTAAAAATATAAATAAATATTAAAATTTGTCTTAGTAATTAATTGACATAATATAATTTAAGTAAAGAACTTCATAGTGTCCAGCTATTTGAGAGAGAAGCTGCTGGATAGTTAAATTCACAGAAAGGACATTGAGCACTAGAATATTTAGTATTTAAACTGCAATTTAAATCGTACAAATACAAGACAATAATTATTTATTTATTTTATTTATTTATTTATTTATTTATTTATAGGACAACCAACAAAGCATACACTAAAACATCATGGAAAAGAAGAATTACAATTGTTTGTTACATTTATGTAGTGTAGCCTTACTTAAAGGCTGCCACGGCATGCATAAACAGTAGCTGTGACAAAATTAGTTGTTTATTAGTTATACAGAGAACAAAAAAATAAAAATACGACTATATTTAATTACAATAATAAATATAAATATTAAAAAAAAAAAATGTAATATAAGATAAATAACAAAAGTATAAAAATGAGAATGCAGCTGGCGTAACTAAGGATTGCAATTATTTGCAATTTCCTTATATAAAAGTGCTTTAAATTTATGTAAGGAGTAAGACATGTCAATATCGATTCCAGGCGAGCGTGACAGGCGACTAAATTGATTTTGCATTCTGTTCAAAGTAGAAAAATGGCCTAGTTTGGTTTTAAAGCTTTTGGCACAAAACAACTGAAATTTAGATATCCTAGAAGATTTATAAGGAATATTAAAATTAATATGTTCCAACAACTTCGGACAATCTATGTAATTGTTTATTGTCTTATATAAGAATATATGATCCTGGATCTTACGACGATTTTCAAGGCTAAGAAATTTAAAGTGCTTCAGGCGAAAATTGTAGTTATTTAGTTTTTTAATCATATGGCACTTATAAGACAGGTGTAAAAGAAACCTTTTTTGAACAGCTTCTAACCGGCGCTTATGTACTTCATAGCAAGGATTCCAAATTATGCTGCAATATTCTAGGCCAGACCTTACTAATGCATTAAAGATGGCAATTAGGCTGGAGAGGCATTTAAATTCTGTAGTGTTACGCAATACAAAACCCAGCATCTTGTTACCCTGAGTAGCCAATTTATCAATATGAATATGAAAACGCAGATGATTATCTATATATATACCAAGATCGCGAATTACATTAGTCTCTATGATAATCTGATTATTTATTTTGTAGTTATGATAGTAAGAAGCTTTTTTACGGGAAAAATGAACATGGTTGCACTTATTAGCATTAAGTGACATCTTATTGTCAGAACACCACATAGAAAAACGATCGAGGTCTTCTTGCAGTTTAAAAGGATCCTGGTCACACTCCACATGCTTAACAATTTTGAGATCGTCAGCATATAAATATATGTCTGAGTGGACAAAACAGGGCGCTACGTCGTTTATAAAAATATTAAAAAACAAAGGGCCTAGATGAGAGCCCTGGGGAACGCCTGAAGGTATTAGATATAAGTTAGATGAGTAACCATTAACCACAACTTTTGACGTTCGATTACGAAGGTACGATTCACACCAATCTAACATCTTACCATAGATGCCGAGAGCTGACAGCTTATGTATTAATATTTTGTGATCGACCCTGTCGAACGCTTTACTAAAATCTGTGTATATTACATCAACCGGAATACCTCGGCCTACAGAATTGCTGATATCCGTTACGAAGCAAGCTAAATTAGTACCAGTCGAACGGCCTTTCAGGAAACCATGCTGTTCGGGCAGCAGTAGTTGCTTCACATGCCATGAAAAAAAGGGATAAACCAACGATTCAAAGACTTTGGCGAATACCGACAAGATAGATATTGGTCTGTAGTTATTAGCGTCCGATTTATTGCCCGATTTAAAAATTGGTATAGTTAGGGTCTCCTTCCAAACCTGAGGGAAAGAACCTGTTCCCAATGATTTGTTGTAAATCATAGACAAAGGTTCACCCAAAACTTCACAACATTTTATAGCAAACATAGAATGAATACCATCAGGTCCTGGGCCTTTATTTGGGTTCATCTGTCTTAATGTATTTATAACCGATGTTTTACAGATTTTAATTTGGTTTTGGGCATGTATTGACTGACATTGCGTTATACTAGCAGTTGCGTCATCAGGAGTGACATTATTATTTGTGTTGTAAGCAGATAAAAAACACGAGGCAAAAATATTACAGATATCTGTTCCGTTGCCACCCTTTTTGTTTTCAAAATTAATTATTGACGGATACCTACTATAACTTTGGCGTTTTTGCTTTAAAAAGGACCAAAAAAATTTGGGATTAGAAATTATACAAGATTCGATTGATTTTATATATTGAGAATAATTCTTATATGTTAATTTAGAGACCCTTTCTTTTAGCAAACAGTATGAAATTTTATCAAGAGGATTTTTAAATTTGGAATAAAGAACACGATACTTATTTTTTTCATTTAATAAGCGAATAAGGTTTTTGCTATACCAGAGTGGAAACTGATAACGTTTAAATTTAGTTTTAGGTACGTGTTTCTCAATTATACTATTGATTATATTGTAAAAAGATTCGACCATTGAATCAATATGCGAACATTGGGAGAAAATATCCGGCCATGATATAGTGCTTAGTTCATTGATGATTTTATCATAATCTGCTTTATAGAATTTAAATTTAGGCTTTTGATTATGACCCAAAGTATTCTCACTAATTTTATATTGAAATTGTAGCTCAAGGGGGGGATGGTATAAGTCAACATTGCTTAATGGATTATCAGACATCTTTACATCAATTATATCGATATCAGTCAACACAAGATCCAATATTTTGTTTTTATGATTATAAATAGAATTATGCTGATTCAAATTGTTTAATGCAATAAAATCTATTAACGCTTGTTCATAAACCCCAGTTCTAACTAATGACGCGGTAAGGGATGAACTCGATGGACCAATCCATTCAATATTACTTAAATTAAAATCGCCTAATATAAGCTTGGCCTCAGTATTTGCTAAAACTTTATTAGTGTTTTCGATAAAATGTTCTAAGATACTTTTTTGAATCGGGGGAGGTAAATATACCGCACAGATCACAAGCTGAACTCTTTTATTGTTCAAGTAAATATTAATACCCACCCATAAATCCTCACATTTACTCTCGTAATGGTTAAGTCGACATGATGGTAGTTGTTTACTAACCGCTATTAGGACTCCGCCACCCGATTTTGAACTATGATAGCCACTGGTCTCCCTATCACGTCGGTATACCATGTAACGATTGCAAAATAGTTCTGAGTCTAATATATCACTAGCCAGCCACGTCTCGCTTAGAACGATTATATCGAAGTCAGAATTTAATAAATTTAAATAAAAATCTACAGATTTGGTTCTTAATCCTCTAACATTTTGATAATAACATTTAATTGTGTTATTGAAAGTAGCAAAATAAATGTATTTTATTCACGCAAAAAGTTAAGAATTTAACAAAAACTTTAAAAAAGATGAAAACTAAAACTAATTTAATTTACCCAATACATCCATATTACGTATGTATATGGGTTCAGAATCGGTTGTTTTCCGTACATAAATTCGTTCACCGCGTACCCACACAAATTTGTAGGAAAGTTCCCTAGCACGAAGTCGGGCTGCGGCATGAAGATTCTTATTTTCTACGGTTAAGTTATAACAAACAAATACAGGAGTCTTCTTATCGTTAATGCCTAATGCACTAGTATTTAGCTTCTCGTCCGGATGGTCCTTGTTGTATTGAATAGTAGCCGCAAGCAAAGAATCTCGGGTACGAGGGGTGTTAAATTTCACCAGGATCGTACGAGGGCGTGAAGATTTAGGGTTCACTTTAGCAACCCGTGAACAGTAAAAAATGTCACTATCCGATACTGGAAACTTGACAATTTGACCTAGTTGTCTCACAATACTAAGTACATTTTCTGCTTTATGTTCGGGTACACACTGAAGTTCAAGGTTTGCGGCCCTAGACAGTTGATCTATGTGTTTAAGACGCCCCGAAAGAGCATAAACCTCTGAACGAAGCGACTCATTTTCCGTTTTAAGATTTTTCAACTCATATTTGTGGCTCAGCATATCACTATTTAAGTCATCAAATTTCGTGCTTAAGAAACTAAGTGAATCCTTGAAATCATTTAATTGATCTGTTAATTCACGCACTGTAACATTTAAAGTAGATCTCATTTCTTCAACAAACTCATTCATAATCGAACGCATTTCCTCGCGTATTATAGTTCGAGTGTCAGACATTATATTATCTGACGACTTAGTGTCAGAGGATGGTAAAAACTCTGACTTATTTTGTGCTTTCCGGCGTTTGGTATTTAGCTGAGTATCTGCTGGCCGACACGGCGTCAAGGGACGAGGGTTATCCTTTCCTTTGTGCTGTTCAAAATTGCACTTGTTCATTATAACAACGACAGGGACGAAAAATTGCAACCGACTCTTATCGTAGAGGAGGTGCGGTGCAGCTGGAGGGATCACACTATTAGCACTTATAGTTCGGTAAAATTTTAATTTATTTAAAAAGAATTTTGTTTCTTAATAGTTGCGAAAATAGTATTTAATTTGTATAAATCTTACTGATCATATACATATATATAGAAAATGTGTCAAATTTGTAAACAAATAATGCAAAAATAAAGATAATAATTTTGCCAAACTGAGGATTGAACTCTGGTTTTATTTCTAACAGTGGTTGAGGACGAACACTTCTCCAATTACACCACAGTGCTTCGTGGACTCCAAGCTTAAAATGTCTTAGATATTATTCGAAATCAATATTGTTCACTATGAGTTCATTGACCGATGAACTAGATCGTTGACACAATATTGTCACTGCACCTCACAAACTTATTCACAAAGGATTTATAAATATTGAATTTTGGTGTTTATGTCACTTATTACGAGTTTGTATCACTATATCTAAGTATATATAACCAAAGATTAATTAAGTTCCACAGAATAACTAATAAAAATTACGATTATACCAAGTTTTAAAATTAAATTTGAGGAGCACAGAGAAACACGTCTAACAGCAAGCAGAGCGTGTTATATATATGTAATATTGATACATATAATATTGTTAATTCAGTATGTAGGTAAAATAAAGATATTATTATTTATGAAACTACATAATACCGTTGACAATAAATATGCGAGATATTGTTGTAGCAATAGATTTATTTAGTTTAGACTTATTTAGAACTATATATCATTGTTATTACTAGTACATTATTAAAGTAGTAAAAGATATTGATTTGACGAACTATCGGAAGTAGCCTGAAGATATTAAATATATTGTATTTACATATCTTATTAGGTAAGCCATAAATGTGTGAAAGATATAAGATTGTTATAAATATGCTAGACATTTAAAATGGTTATGTACTATTATATTGTTATTATGAGATATTTAGTGATGTTTAAAGTTGTGAATATGACTTATCTCCAGAAGCTGCCGTTGGCGCTTCTGTCGATGTTATGTTATAAATATGGCTGTAAGCCTCTATTAAAGACAATCTGTGTTGGAGAACTGGCAAGATAAGTGATTCTTATACTTTAATTGTTTATTATATGTGTAATAACTATGGTGGGTATTTCACCGTATTGAGTTATTGGTAAATGTGTCTAAATAATTAAACAGTAATAACTATATTGCTGTATTTATTATATTCATGTACCGGGAGTCATTTTGTTATATTAAATGATATATTTGTTTAGATCTTTCTTTTCTTTAAACTTATCCAAATAATGCATTGAAATATATTATCATATTAATAGTATGAAGTAGCTCGATTAAATAATTTATACTATATTAATTCAGTGGTTTTTAATTATAGAATCTTATAATATCTAACATCAGAAGTGGGATCATCCCGGTCCTCGGTATCGACAGTTTGACGGCCGAAACTATATTTTATCGATAAAATCAAAAATACCCACATTGTTGTTATTTTATTTGTTAATTTGTTGTATTCCATTTTGTGTGATTTAAACTTTACTAATATGTTGAAAACCTAATTCACAGGGAAAATCACGCTGCCATCGCTATATACGTCGAAGTACCATCATCTCTACGATGTCCAGGCGTAGTTTGGGAAACGGCGGAGTGATATCTAGTTACGAAGTTTACGAAGGTTTACGAATTAAGTTTAATTAACGGTTTGTATTCTACGTATGAACTACACCATTCGGCGTCGTCATGGCGATGGGGACCAAGCGGTTGCATTACCGCAGCCATGCCAGCTGAGTCTGCGTATCCGGTATGACTGTTACTGGAGCCGAGCTTGCGATGAACCGGAAGGAGAATCGACAAGAAAGTCAAGTTAAGCTGAACCAACAAAACTATTGTCCAATTCAACGTTTTTATTTATCTTGTTTGTTATTAAAAATTAAATCAACAGGTCAAGTAGAACTACTTTAAGACGTACGAGACTATTATCGGATTATACGTGACTTACTCAGTGGAATTTACTAACTTTCGTTTCAGCTGAAGCTGATTGAACTGGACCACGTAAAAGCTGGTGAAGCTTCCAGTGCGTCTCCTCTACCATCCATGGCCATCAATAAGGCCATAAGGATTCTTGAATGACGAGGGGCTGAGAATCGGCAAACATTGGAGATCTTACTTCGATGTCGGAGTGGCGATCACAAAGGCGAAACGCTTGGCTGATATGGCGTTGATCGAGTCTCTCAAAAAGGATTCGGAAAAGGTCGTGGCAAAACTTATGAAACGAAAAAAAAAAAAAGCAGTTCTACATACGATACATCGAATCGGTGGACTCTTATTGTGAGTGTGCTTGAAAACAAAAAGTGATTGTGTTGTACAAAATTAAGTTTTAGTGAATACTAATTCTTTGAATTAGTTTGTGGTAGTATATCGGATATTAATACCAAAATTTCATCTTTAGTAGTTTAAATATTTGGATATATGTAAAAGTAATTTGCAAAAGTAATGATACGTTTTCTAGGTACGTTAATTATGTTAAATAGCGTAATATTGTGTCAGGTAGGCCGAACAGGATATAAAAGGTTTAGGCAATTGGAATCTTGTTTTCGAAAAGGAAAACCTTGTTACTGGAGTAGGTGGATAAAAAAAAAATATTGTGGAAAATTAAAGTTATGAAAAAAAATTTAATAACAAGACAAATATTTATTTATTATTATTATTATATATATTTTCAAATTGTTATATATTTATATATACTATCTTACTTTTTGTATTACATATATAGTTTACTAGTATATTGTATATATATTCTATTTTTTTTTTTTATTTAATGGGATAAAAGTTGGTTGATTTGTAACTCGGCATTAGAGCAGGTCTTAGTTATAAGATCTTAGGTTTCCGCTGGTCGGTCTTTTGCTTGGTGCAAATCTAGCTCACTAGCAGCGGGTGAAGGGATTTGACACGTCTAGGCAACTGACAAAACCTTAAAAAAAAAAAAATGTTTCCGCTGGTCGGTCTTTTGCTTGGTGCAAATCTAGCTCACTAGCAGCGGGTGAAGGGATTTGACACGTCTAGGCAACTGACAAAACATTTAAAAAAAAATGTATGTGACGAGTGACAAAACATAAAAAAATACGTTTATGTAAAGGGGTTTGACGAGTCAAGGAAAATGACAAAATATAAGAAAAAAAAGGAATGTATATAATGTATATATATAAAAATATATGTATATAAGTAGGTGTGTATACTTCGAGAGCGAAGTATATGTCAGGCTGGCCGTGTTATATATATGTAATATTGATACATATAATATTGTTAATTCAGTATGTAGGTAAAATAAAGATATTATTATTTATGAAACTACATAATACCGTTGACAATAAATATGCGAGATATTGTTGTAGCAATAGATTTATTTAGTTTAGACTTATTTAGAACTATATATCATTGTTATTACTAGTACATTATTAAAGTAGTAAAAGATATTGATTTGACGAACTATCGGAAGTAGCCTGAAGATATTAAATATATTGTATTTACATATCTTATTAGGTAAGCCATAAATGTGTGAAAGATATAAGATTGTTATAAATATGCTAGACATTTAAAATGGTTATGTACTATTATATTGTTATTATGAGATATTTAGTGATGTTTAAAGTTGTGAATATGACTTATCTCCAGAAGCTGCCGTTGGCGCTTCTGTCGATGTTATGTTATAAATATGGCTGTAAGCCTCTATTAAAGACAATCTGTGTTGGAGAACTGGCAAGATAAGTGATTCTTATACTTTAATTGTTTATTATATGTGTAATAACTATGGTGGGTATTTCACCGTATTGAGTTATTGGTAAATGTGTCTAAATAATTAAACAGTAATAACTATATTGCTGTATTTATTATATTCATGTACCGGGAGTCATTTTGTTATATTAAATGATATATTTGTTTAGATCTTTCTTTTCTTTAAACTTATCCAAATAATGCATTGAAATATATTATCATATTAATAGTATGAAGTAGCTCGATTAAATAATTTATACTATATTAATTCAGTGGTTTTTAATTATAGAATCTTATAATATCTAACAAGCGCAAGCGGGGGGGAATTATAACATTTTTGTAATTTTCCAGGCAAGTACGTATGTACTTACTATTATGTACAGAATGTATATTATGTACAGAATGTATATTATGTACAGAATGTATATTCTGCAAAACCTTGTAAATCAGGCTATGATAAGGATATCAAGTACCATAATTAATATTAATATTAATGCCTAACTTCTTAGTATTTACATTAAAAATATAAATAAATATTAAAATTTGTCTTAGTAATTAATTGACATAATATAATTTAAGTAAAGAACTTCATAGTGTCCAGCTATTTGAGAGAGAAGCTGCTGGATAGCCAAGGAAGGTCTAAATGCAAATAATTAAAAGTGAAATGTAAATTGTAAAATCTGACAAATAATAATTCATTTCGACGTGGCCCTTATATTTATATACGTATTTCAAATATACAGACTTACATCAAAAATGAGCCAAAATAAAGTATAAAAATCAATATCTATCAAGCAACGGCTGCACTTCGTAGAATTCAATTTTGTAAATGGGTGGAACAAGAAGAACCTTGTTCATACGAGAGAGAGTTGATTTGGAAGGAAAACTATTTTATTCACGAGGTAATATCAAATATGTTATATAAGTTTTGGCTACTTAAATTTTAATAAAAATAGAATAAAAAATAAACCTATATCCCTGCCCGTATCGATTTATTTTTAAATATATATTTATTAAAATATAAATAAGCTTAACATGGCTATAGATTTTTAAATATTTTGAAACATTAATGGCTGTTTGTTCACACAAAAATATTAAAAAAAATTATTTACGGTATTATTTTACGGTAATTGATAAAGTACCATGTGATCAATAAATACGGTGAATAATGTTATATTATAAAAAGTATCACGCTTACATAGAATCTGATTTAATCTCCTTCAAAGTACTCTCCTTGGCTAGCAATGCACTTATTCCAACGTTGACTTCATGACTGGATGCATATCTGGAAGTGATCTTTTGGTAGGACTTTCAGCTGCTCGGTCGTGGCCCTTTCAATGGCAGCAATGGTATCAAAACGTTTTCCTTTAAGCACACTTTTAATTTTTGGGAAGAGCCAGAAGTCGCACGGTGCTAAATCCGGTGAGTATGGCGGATGTGGACAGACAGGAACATTTTTTTCTGCCAAAAAGTCACGAATGAGAAGCGAGGAGTGACACGGCGCATTGTCGTGGTGAAGAAGGAAGCCATTGGCCCATTTTTCTGGTCGCTTTCTTCGTATGTCGTTTCGCAAGCGTTGCAGTACGCCCTTATAAAATTCCGAGTTTACAGTTGTTCCTCTTGGAACGAACTCTGATCGCACTAAGCCCTCACTATCGAAGAAAACAATGAGCATGACCTTGATGTTTGATTTTGACTGACGTGCCTTTTTAGGGCGAGGAGATGAACTGGTTTTCCATTGGGAACTCTGCATTTTGGTCTCTGGGTCATAGCCATAGACCCAACTCTCATCTCCAGTCACAATTTTTGCCATAAAGTCGAAATGCGTTGTTCGAAATCCATGTTGCGCGACAGACACGATAAACACAACCTCACTCTAGCGGCTCTGACAGCTGACTGACATGTTCAAACGTGATACAACTTGTCCCTGCCTGTGTCAGCGGATCACGCTACTTAACAAATTACAACATATGGCTGTAGCATCAGCTATTGCCGGTATAAAAATTCGTTTACCGTACATATTGATCACACCTCGTATTACTATTTTAAATCACATTGGGTTTTTAGGTCCCCAAGTTTTCAAGAGAGCGTCGTTGTAACCAGATTTTTAGTAAGTAGATAAGCAGCAATAAGTAAAATAGAATTGTTTTACAAGTTCCTAAAATAAATAAATGAGGAAATGCGCTTTAAAAATACACAAAATTATTAAAATATGAAAATTTCTTACGGTAATTGATTAAGTTTTTTATTTCACTTCAAAGAGAACTTTAAGGTCCCCACGTTTTCAAGGGAGCGTCGTAGTAAGTATAGTATGTCGTCGTAGAAGTATAGTAATAAGTATGTAATATTTTTAGTAAGTAGATAAACCAATAAATAAAATAAAACTGTCAACAAGTTTGCTAAAAAATAAATAAATAAATGCACGTTGTATCTGACGTCATGCTGCAACTCGCTCGGCCTTAAAAGAACTTGGATTGTTAGACTCAAAGTAGATTCGAGCTTTATATTATTCATATATTCAAGAAACTTGATGGTCTATTAAATTTTGTTTTACATACATACAATGTGTATACAAGTATACAAATAGCATACAAGAGTTATGATAGTGCTTAACAGAAACTGCTCATTCTGTGTTGTGTTTCCTCATAGATGTCACCAAATATAATCTAATGTACAAACTTTTAAGATCAAAAAAGAAAATCTTAGAAAGGTATTGCATCTTTATTTTAAATATTTCAATTATGTATGAAGATGTAAATATTTTAACTCAGCTTCCTCTTCACAGCTCGTTCTGTTTTTCAAAGTCTCGTCTTATAAGATGCAGCTTAAATCAAAATGTTATTGCTATCAATTTTCTAAGATGTAATTTAATAGTTTTATATTTTGTTAAATACAATTTATCATAGGATAAGAGTTAAACTACACTAACTATAAGCCACAGAGTTATTTAATGTATTGCATGGCAAATTTTGATAGACATAAATTACAGAGAATTGCGTTGTAGATTAATTTATCCTACAGTAGTTCAACTTGCCATTACGGAACTATAAATTATGCAATATAATAAACGTAGGCTCTGTAGTAGTATTATTGCAAATGGTTTTCACAAAAGAGCCTCCACACTAGCACAAATATAAAATATAGTCATAAAAGACGAGCTTATATTATATAACACTATAACTCAAAAGTGAAGCCTTTCTGTAGGTTGTCAGGTCAGTAGGGTTTTTAAAAAATCCAATGCTATAGGTGTCTTTTAAGTGTCTAGCGGACAAATATTAATGTTTAAGTTTTATGACACCAAATTCAATAAAACTACTAATGTATTTTGGTTTATCTATTTTACTAAATGCAAAAAGTGCTTCCATATTATTGATTCTGCTCTTAGGTAAGTATTATATTGTAAAAACCTATACCAAAAATATAACCACAATAATCAACTTTACTGATTTCTGTGGTACTTTTTTTTTGTATTCACGAGTGTTATCTAATTGTTTGATTTTCTTAAATAAAAGTATAAATTATATTACTATTGTTATTTATACTATATTTGCATAAATGTGTATGAGACTCATACCTTGCTATTAAAAACATAAATGTGAAATAAGATCCAAATTCAATTTTATTATGTATTCCTTGATTGTTGACTTCAACGATAAAACAAGTGTTATCTAAATGGATGTAGAGTTAAATAATCCGTTCCTTAAATTAATTTCTAACAACATGATTTTTATAACAACATAAAATATTATTTCTTTCTATAACTTTGAATAATATATTGGAGCCTTGGCTAATTCTCGTATACGGATTAATAAATACCTAGTAAACAGTCATGGAAGAGACCTATGTTCGATGGCTAGTTCAGACTAACAAAGTCTGAACTGCATAGATTAACTCATGTCAGAAATAAAACAGAATTATGATAATTCAACTAATTGTCATACAGAAAAATACTACTTTTGGTAGTCTTGTTCAATACTGAATATAATTCAGATGTGTGAGTGAGCTTTATTAAAGTTAGAATCCCGAGTATACACAACACAAACAGTTTGTAACCGGAACAAGCCGGTTATAACCGCGTGAAACAAGTTAATTAATCTTCAGTGGTTATTTTCTACTTTGAAAGAATTTTTGGTTTTTCTTCTATGTCATAATGTTGACTTATTAAATCCAAAGTACACTTCTATATATTTTTGGGGTATTATTTTAACTTATGAAACCATAAAGTCACTCTAATAATAATAAAAAATAATAATTCTCATATTATATTGTACAAAATTTTCTAATGTATGATGACAATCAATAATTCATGTAGCTTAATAAAATAATATCTACCTATCACAGGCACGCAGCTTGTTAGAAGATTTAAAAAAAACCGTTTTTAATGAACAATTAATTAAGAAAAATTCAACTAAAAATTTAAAATACCCCCGATATAAAAAGACATCTAAAAAGGATAAAAATAATATTATTATGAACTTATTGAAGTCGTTGCGTCGGGCGACCGTTGTACATGCTTTGGTGATGGTACCTATTTTACAAAATTTTTGGAGCTAATGAATGAGGACTTAGACTATACGATTTGATATTGGTATTTCGTTATTTGCCTTGGTAACTTACTTGCATTTTGAATTGTTCCTTTATTTAGCGGTCCCCCGACGCAACGACTTCAATAAGTATATAATTATATTGTTTTTGTCTTTTTTGACGTCTTTTTATATATATATTTTTGAATTTTTAATTATTTTTTAATTATTTTTAAAATTATGTTACTTTTATCTATGTTATACTAAATTAACCTAAGCACACACTAATTTCACTTGTTAAGGTTTTTACTATCAATATTGTATAAGCACCTTTCACCAGCACCACTAAAAGCTGCATATCTTGGAGACCAATGCTTCTATTTCGATCAAACATAGCTAAGAACCATCTCGACGAACCAAGCTTTTGTTTAATAAGAACCGCATTAAAATCCGCCCACGCGTTTGCCTGCTACGTTACCATAACCAGACACACAGAAATACAGGTCAAACTTATAACACCCCTCTTTTTGGGTCGGGGGTTAAAAAGAATAAAACTGTTAAAAGGTGTGCAAATCTATTCATTATATTTTCTAAATATTCTGTTTCAATTTTTCTGCTTAACACAGTAACTAATTTTTCGTTGTAATATTTTTTATTTAATATTATTTATTTGTTTTAGAATACTTCTATTTATATGAAAGTACTTACTTACTTCTATTTATCAGTAAGGCAGATGTGTAAGTAAGCAGAATACTAGTAATTTTATCAAAAATAAGTACAAATAAGTATGGAAAATTCAAGAGACATGTTGCGTACAACGATGCGGCTCCTATATTTGTGGTGTAAAATATACGTTAAACCTTATACTCAAAGGGACAATTGAGCTCTATATTAAAATAATTTTATATTCAGCTTTAGATACTACAAGAACTTAAAAATATACGTAAATAACTAAATAACGCTCACTTTATATAATAACTTAATATTTATATAAATTTTACTGTTTGTGTTACAGTCGTTTAGTTTCTATAATTTTATTTAAAGATGTATAATAGTAGCGTTATATATTTTTTTACTTTTTATGAAACCATAATATCCTAGTTTATTTATATTTTATTTACTAAAATATTTTCTGTATTTCTTATTTATTAAAATATTTGCAAACTTTTGTTTATTAAATTGTTAAAGAAGTTCTTGTTTGAAATTATAAGCAATGAATAATTATTCAACATAATATAATCTGCCTTGTTAAATATTGTTTTCTATATAGGTACTAATTACTATTACATAAAGATACACTTTGTTTTGCTGCCTCATCCTGTTTTTAGTCAAAACGTAGACTAAGTCTTTTGAGAGGAATCCTTCTTTACTTTTTTTATGAATCGTAGTTTTAAATAAAATGTTATTGCTACTTCCGCAAGTCTTAAATTTCGAGATAAAGTAAAATATTTAAACTTCTCTCTTTACCTTATACTTAGTCTAAAACACCAATATTCACTATATTAGTGTAAGAGATATCTATCTAAAACGAGCTTATAAAACGAACATTTACATTTTTTATTTCAATTTTACAACAATATGTAAAAAAATAAAATTTTATTCCAATTTATACCTTTGGAACGGTCTACTGTAAAATTACGTTAAGTCGGAGGTACCGAAATGTAGACTCAGCATTATTCAAATTTGAAAATATTTTAGACAAAGGAGCCACTATATCCCACACATACACACAAGTAAAGAGAAGATAACAAGAATGCATAAACATAAAATACAAAATTATGCATTTATAAAAATTTACATTAATATCGACTTTCTGTAACTTAGTGTCCAATAGACAAGCTTTTTATAGAACAATAATTTAGCTGGATTACAATCAGTGTATTGTTTATTTCTGGGAACTGGGCATTAGAAAACGTTTACTTGTTAGAACTTTTAATTAATTTAGAACATATGAATTCCTTAATATTACCTATTTAGATTATTTTTATTATTTAGATTGACACGAAACATATTATGTATAGAATTTTTATGTACGCTATAAAATATCGTATAAGGTTGGAAGTAAATATTACTAAAGCTACGCGGGCGATTGTAAATTGAGCGAGTGAAGTAGATATGAAATATTAAAACCTCGCAGTAAACAGCGGCAGCACTTGGTGGAATTCAATTTCTTGTACGGTCAAAAACAAGAGCTGCCTCGCCTGCACTCTTATGAACATTTAAATGGAAACACGTTTTGTTATGGCTTGATATTATACACTCGATGCTTTACTAAAAATCAGAAAATAGCTTTATGTTTAATAATAATAATAATAATAAAGGACAAATTCTACTGTGTGTCTACTTGTGTAAACACAATTACTAATAACTCAATACGATAAAATACCTAGAAAATATTACATTAAATACATTTATAAATATGTACATATGTATATGTACATATTTATAATTGTCCATATGTACATTATATACAGTATAAGAATTAAAATCACTTATCTTCCCAGCTCTCCAACTTATTTCACACCTTACAGTTTTTCTTACTATAATAATTAAATAACTTAAGGATAACTTCTGATAGTTTCTCAGGTTAAAAACTTTACTACTTTAATAGTATATCCCTAATAACAATGATATATAGTTCTAAATACCACTAAATTATTAAATCTAATTGTAACAACAATATTTCGCATACTTATTGTTCAAAGAAATTATGTAGTTACATTAATAATATTATCTTTATTTTACCTAAACACCAAATTACTATATGATAACAATCCTATACGTAGCAATATTACAATAACTAATAAAAAACTTACTATAGAAAAACATTCGTATCATGAAAATTGTGTTTTTTAAATAATTCGTTTTACAATAATAAAAATACTTTGAGCAGCAGAATTGCGAAATAGGGCAGTGAAGTTCAAAATATGTACTTGAGAAGGCAGCTTTCATGAGAAATGCTTTTTTTTGACGATTTTATTTTCTTGTATTTAAGATTTGGTATCTACATAGATATTTTTATTTAAATGATTATAATATACAGCCAAAAGGTCTATTAATATAAACAAATAATGAACTTGTAATTTCAAGATTGCATCTTGAATACAAAATTATAAAAACTATTATACTGTACTATAATTTCGTAAAAAAGAAAATTAAGTGTTTTTTCTTAACTAAGGCGTAGCTGTTACAGTTGTTAGTAGATGTACTTTTTTACTAATCATTTATTCTGTAACTTATATAGGAAATGAGGATCTATGGCATTTGCGATTTTATTGAAGGACGAAATACACTTAAAGTTTTAAAACTAATTAATTACAAAAAAGTCAGTCTTGCTGTCTGTACGGAAAAGAAAACAAATATCGTTCAGAACCACAGTCGAATAGCTAGTTGAATATATAGGTATGGCGATTGTACAAATGTTTGTCTAAAGCATCCTGCAGCTGAACGTTGTACAAATAGAGAACACAAACCAGACTCAAATACCAGTTACTTTGAAGCAACATTTTTACTAAATATTTACTCACCAATAAATTCAGGAGCTTTTCTATTTACGCTTGTAACAGCAATCGAATTTTATGAAATTCATTTTGAAATATTAAATCCTATGTAATAATGCCAATCGTTTGAAAGTTTTATGAAGATATTTTTTTTACATAACTAAAAGTAGCCGTGCAGATACCACTATAAATAATTTACCTATATTTATTGAACAATAAACAAAATATAAGATAGAAAAGATGTTTTGTCGAAATAAAAACTTTTTTTAAATTTAGGTCCAGATCAAGTTAACACGTAACTTTGACCAGCTACAAATGTCAATTAAATATAGAATCTTATTATAGACTTACTATGAAATACATTTTATATCTTCCAATTATAATGTTATGATTGCTTTTTTTTAAAGCAGTCGTAAGAGACAAGGTATAAGTCTTGAAATGTATTTTTACTTTTTCTGTTATAATTTAATTATCGCCCGGAAGAAAAATTAAACACAATTTTAAGATAATACTTTTTTACACAAAAATAACCACAGTTTATAATTATCATATCAAGAACAGAAGAAAATCACAAAATACTTTATGATTTTCATATTTCTTATCTTCGAAGTAAAATGAAAAAAAAATGCCTATGTATCTCGTTTAAATATACACAATTAATTAATTAATTTGTAATAAAAAGAGCATTAATTGAGAAAAAACAATTATCATTTATAGGTGTTACACGTTATAAATATCTGTTTGTTATAGATAAATAAATACTACACTTTGATTTATTGTCACATATTAAACATCAATATAATTTTATCTAAAATATATAATAAAAATTGCCTCAAAATTTATCAAAGTTTTAATATACTTTAATTCATTAATTACAGGTTTAAAGACACCTTAAAGATTTAGCAAAAAAACTCTACAAATAACTAAACACATAAAAGACATTTCAGAATTATGCCCGGATCTTCAAAAATTATGTCTCGAGTAGAAGTCATTAATACAGAAACAAAGTGTTAAGCATAACTATATAGCAAGCAAGCAACTTTACTTTTGACTCCAATTTCTCTACTGTGGAAGAAAATACTAAACGAAGAAAATGTAACAAAAATTTAGGCCGAATCTGAGATTATCCTACTGTTTAAAAAACGCGACCTAGCTGACATAGCTAATTATCATCCTAAAAGCCCTATCTATACAAGCTTTTCGCTTTATGCCTTACAACTTCAGATATCCCAGCGTTTATTTTTAACAAATGTGTAGCCGAGTTGTCTTCCTGTGTTAACGCGATTATTCTGTTTTTTTTTTTATTTTACAGGGTTCGTGCCAGGGGCTTGCCCGCACCCTCCTTCGCCAGCTATAGTGCCTGGGCGAGAGAGGGGGGCGACTTTTCTCGCCCATCATAGGCCTACGCGGTGAGGGGTTCCTAAGTTGATCGGGGCCCCTCGCAGGGGGTTCCGCCGGGGCGTTACGGTGATTGCGAAAGCGATCCCGTAGAGTCTCGCTAAGGCGATGATGATCAACCGTTGGTCTTTTAGTGGGTAGCCTTAAAAATGGCAGCGTCTTCTATGCTGCCGGGTAGTCCCACATACCTCCTCGGCCATCAACTTCCTGGCCGCTGGGATGAAGCGTAACGCATTTTTCCTACGAAAAAAAGGGCTTGTAAGGAGGCAGATATACAACAAGTTTCCATATGGATATGATTATATAGGTGACCCAGAGGTCTCTCTCTCTCTTGAGGTCTGTGCTTAGGACCATTGCTTTGCTCAGTCCGTCCTACCGTATTTACAATCTTCAATAAAATCCTATAATCCTTTTTCCTTCCCACTTCTTCAAGTCTGTACTTCCGACTTCAACTGTGCGTACGGTAGGGTTTGGCAAATAATTTGTATGCCGTACAATCAATTAATAGAATTCTTGCCTGCATATGCGTTCCATCTATCTTAAAATCCCGGGCTTTTTCAGCGGGATGTAAAAAGCATTTGTTTAGGCCGCCATAATGTTGACGAACGGCTCGATAGGTTGTTGCCCTGATATTCGTCTACATTTTTGGAATGCACAAATCCCTCTAATCATCAGGCGGCAACATTGGAAAACTTTGAGAAACCGAGTATAGAAAAACCGAGAAAAGTAAAATAGATTTCCTATTTTATATTATTTGAAATTTGAATAAAACTCAAATAGAATTTTATAAAGTTCGCCTCAAAGTCTTAAAGAACATGTTACTGTCTGTTTATAAAGTATAGTGCACAATTTTATTGTATTTTCATGTGGTACATTCGCGAAATTTTAAATGTATAAATAAAATCATTATTTGTGTTGTGTTAAAAATGGGCAATAATTTTTTTATATGTCAGGATGTTTCAGAAAAATACAAAATATTTAATTACTTTAAATTTAAATATATTAAATTAAATTGAATACAATATTTTTTTGGTTTAATTTTTTTTAGTTGCACCTTCAATTTTTTTACGAAAATTTAATCCCTAAATTACTAAATCTGCAATCATACATAATGACATAATCTACATTATCAATGAAAGAATCATAAAAATCAATACAATCGTTCCCAAGTACAAAAAGTTGAGGATAATTATTAGCAGGACACGATTTTGCTTTTATGCAAATATTTATTGACGAACGTAACAATATAAAGTTGACATTGACGGTAATATTGTAGTACAGATTTAAAAATAAACCATTTAAAGTCATTACTGTACTAATAAAAAATTCAAATCTAAACACATTACTAAAACAACATTCAAATCTAATGAGATCAAATCAAAAATATTGAACATAAGTTTTATACCAAAAATTTTTCACTGTAAGCATTGTAAGCTTAGCAGCTTAGCAGCAGTGGTAGCCCACCAGCTCGGAACAACAATTTAAACACACCTGAGATGTCATGTTATTTTATTTTTAAAATAGTAGTTATTTTTAAATACTATAATTATAAAGTCCATTAATACACAACATATATGTCGGAGAGGAGACCTCCAGTAAAGTTTTTAAAAAGTCAGCATTACTGCCGTCACTGTCGTATTCCTCGATGGCGTTTCATTATTACGTCTCCAAATTAAGACTTCATAACTAATTATAGCTAATTATATCAAAATATTAATATAAAATTACAATTCCAGGTCTTAAAAATAAATACTTTCTTACATTTCAGTTAATGCAAGACTAATATTAATTATTAATTGACCATTAATTATTTAAACATTTTCATTTACAATTTAGTTAGTAAACAAGACAATAATTTAAAGTAATATTAAAACGATTGCATTAGCCAACCACAATTTCATAATAAAAAGTCAATATAAGAAGTTATTTTACTAATTACTTAGTAAGCTTGAAGGAAATTTTAAGTAACAATAATAATATTAAATAATAAAATTTATAAATTGATTATCTATTGAATGTTTTTCGTCTTTTCGCTGATATATACCTATAATAGTTGTTATGGATTACGAAAGATTCTGTAAAAAAAAAAAAACTATTGAACTTTTTCACAATACCGTACACTATTGCTACTAAACAATTATAGGAGTTTTGTTAAGGCAATCAACATAGAAGAATTCACATAAGCTCTTGTTACAACTTCTTTAAACCGCCACGTTGGTCGAGTGGTTAGCGTAGATACCTAACGTATAGCGGATCAGTGGAGCTGGGGTTCGATTCCCGGCAGGGACTGGCATGTATGTGATGAACATAGATGTCTGCATTATAGGGTTTTGTCTTTTATTAAATATATTTCCAGTATTAGTAATATTTTTTTTTCTATGTATTTGTCTTATTGTCTAACACCCTTAACACAAGCAATTAATTTGCTTACATAGTTAGATCAATTTGTGTAATTTTTCCTATGATGCGTATCGATGTGTCTGTCTGTGTCTGTCGGTTTTTTTTTAAATCGAAAGCCTGGTCCGTCCAGATGGTTCTTAGTTATTTTTAGTCGAAATAAAACCAGTTTTCACCAAGAACGAAAAACAAAACAATTTCTTGGGTTGATCAATGTATTGACCGCCCCATTGGTCGAATGGTTAGCGCAGATTCGTAACGTTTAGCATCGTTAAGGGGCCTGGGTTCGATTCCCGACAGTAAGAGGCAAGTATGTTAAGAACATATATGTCTGTATTTCTGGGATTGGTAGTTTATTCCATATATTCGCAGTATTTATAATATTTATTTTTATGTATTTGTATCGTTGTATTATTTGTCTTGTGATATTTAACTATAAAGTTTATTCCAATTCAATTGATTCGAATCTAAATATATTTCAAACTTAATTTTTTTTAATAAAAAAAGTAATATAATAATGTGTTGCGTATTATCAGCATAATGTGGTTTTAAATAAACATATGTTTTTACTGCAAACATGTTGATACTTTTTAATAAACGAGTCAATACTTGACTCTCAAAAGTACAACAAAGTAGTAACTAAACAACGCGGGTTCCCTGAACGTTCGTTCCGGTTACCAGTTACACATACCCAGTGTTTGTGTTGTGTATACTCTGGGGCGCTAACGTAACTAAAACTCATTAGTTATATTTACACATTCAAACTTAAATAATATTCGTCTTATATAATAGGTTTGGGAAAAAGGATTATGAAATGTATTCTTATTATTTTTAAATGATAACAGTTTAAATCTTAGACTATCCGGCCCAGAGAAGTTCAGAAACGGTGATGTGAGACTCCTTGAACACATAACTTCCAGATTACTTACTAAAACCCAATGGTTACCATCATCTACTTTAAGGAGCGTCACGGAGTTTCTTATGCACGCTGAAATAATGGCCCGATGGAAAAACCACCTTATGTGGAATCCATGGCTTAACAGAAAGCACACGATTGTATGAGACCATAAGCGAAGTTGCTGCCCAAAACAGTGCCAGGTTTTAGGTAAGGCTTAACTACCTTCACCGATACCGAGCAAGCAACACGGGAACCCAATTCCTCTTTCCACCTTCGGATAAGGACCTCATAGGCAGAAGCCCTGATTTAACCCACCTCCGGAGCGCTTATTTCTAGCTCGTGTTTCCATTCTGTACGGATTCACTTGTTGGTCTTATGTCTCTTACCTTTATAACTATGTGCGGCTTCCTTAAATAGTTCTTATTTACTTGGTAAGGGTTTCCACCCAGGTGCACCATATACGGCCATGCTTTTTAAGGCACCTAAGTATAGGCATCCGCAAGAAGCCTGCCGCCCTCTGATAATAAGCAGCAGACTGTAACAATAGCGTCAGCGGTTTTTATGGATTCCTGGCTGAAAAGTGGGAATTGTGCCTCGCACTTCTACCATCTAAGGTAAGACCCAAATACTTCACTTGGGCTTTAATATTTACTATCGTACATCTAACAATATGCCAGTCCCCCCAGGGAGCGTTGTACGACTCTTTCAGAATCCAAACAATGCCTTTAAAAGACCCGGACCCAGATCCTCGAGATGAACGAGACGAGCATGAGACATTATACTTTATTATACTTTAGAAGTAACTATTATTAACAAACTAAGCAATAGTGTTGTCAGTTAGGAATCTTATTTTTTTAACAGCTTACACGACAAAGCTAAGTTTTCTAGCCAATCCAGCTATAGGAGGGCAAACATTACCTGGTGCCGTTTTACTTTAATAATAATAATAATAATAATAATTCCTTTATTGATAAAAAAAATTACAATAGGCAACATGTACCCGTTACAGATTGAGAATAATTCCTCCGATTATCAAATTGCCAGATTCGAATAGTGTTTGTCTGAATCTGGCAACCCGATGTCTTATCAAAGCCTCGAAAGTCGCCACGCGGGCCTTAACGAACATCGTCGATGCACTGGACCAGCGATTTATTCTAAATAAAACTCTAAAGGCATCATTGTATTGAACTTTAAAAACTCGGAAACTTTCTTTTTCTTACCTGTACCATAATTGCGGAGTATACAGAGCTGCACAATAAGTTTTAAATAGTAGTATTTTAGGGACTCATGATTACATTTATTAAATTTTCGTATTATAACATTGGCACGAACAGCCGTAGAACGCTCTGCCAAGCTCTCAAGCCTCTCTGTCAATGTCTTGGTCATCTAGGTTGGAAACTTAAGATGAATTCAAGAGGTTGATTATTGAGATGCACAGGTAAATATAAATCTCTTGCCGTTGAACCGAATAGCATTTCTCCTGATTTACCTTCATTATAAATTAAGTCATGCCGCCCTGCATAGGATTCACAAATTGTCTGAAGTTTTCTTAGTCCGCCACCAGAGGGGCTCAGCAAGACCATGTCGTCCGCATAACTAAGATTATTCATACAGATTTTATCAATATAGCAGCCAAAACCGGCCTTGCAAAGCTCCCCAATTAGCTGATCCACATAAAGATTAAATAAGAGTGGCGAGGTCAACCTACCTTGTCTTACCCCACAGAGAGAGCATATTCTTTAGAACACGCACCATCCCATCTTACAACGTTACCCTGAGAGTTATACCAATGCTTCAATAGAGAAACAATATCAGACGGCACCCGTGCTAGTTTCAGTTTACGCCACATGAAATCGTAATTAACTCTCTCAAAAGGCCGACTAAGGTCGAGAAAACAGGCATAGATCTTAATCTGTCGCTTGACGTAGTAGTTCACGATCTGCTTTAAAGAAAATATTGCTAAATCCGTAGAGCTTTGTTTTTAATACCGAACTGAGCACCACTTATTACAATATATTCTGATAAAATATTGAAAATTATGGAATCTACTAATTTATTACACGATGTGGCAATTGATTTGAGAAAAATGACGTTACCCCGGGGCCTCCGAAACGTAAGTGTTCCACAGCTAAGTCGTCATGACCGCATGCTTTCCCTAAGTGCAGATTTTTAATTGCGTCAAATACCATACGCTCATTTATATGTTTGGAAGGGAGACACCAAGAACTAATGGAGCCTAAATCATCAAACCGTTCACATTGTATGTTACCCTGACTAGTACTGTTAACTATAAATTAATTTTTAAGTTTATTTGCAATATTCTGCTTATTGCTTACGCCATCGATACAAACTGGAGTTCCAATTTTGGTATTTGTTAATTTATTACTTTCTTTCCAAAATAAAGAAAACTTTTTGTTAACACATGCGTTACTTATTTTGTCTAAAAGAACCTTTTCCTTATTGTTCTGACACCATTTAAGGCGTGCCTTAAAAATCGTCTTACTCTCTTTCATTTTGTCATATAGACTTCCCGAATTAGGAGCTCCGGATTCTAACCACTTATTTAAGTGTAATTTAGCAGCCAAATGTGCGGATTTCACATGTTCTTTCCAGCCTGGCGTTTTCTAACTCCCCTATCCTCTTCTCCGAAGACTAGATTGAGAACGGGCATCGGCAGCTGCAGATTGTATGGACAAAATAAATTGACTATAAATTGTATCCAAGTATCACTTATGTGTTTGACAATTTCATATGATGTGCACTCCACGAGCGAGCTCAACAGCTAATAATTACTACATAGGGACCTGTGAATCTCAAAACCATTTCTTTAACCCCAAAGTATTTTATTTGTAGATTTATTCAAATTTTGTATGACATCTATTAACAGAGATGATATCAAAATTAAATTCAAGTGCAAGTGGCCTGTGATCCGACCAATATCCTTAATTATATGGACATTAGGTAAAGTGGACCACGCAATCGGGGTCGCGATGCAATGATTAACCCAGCTCCTTGAACCATGGGCACCGATACCAAACTGAACCCCTCCGACCGCCCCGCGTTTACCTTATCAGCTGGGATGTTATAACTGAGTCGATTTCTTTCTTTTCGTATAGAATCAATGTCAGATTGTTTAGCAGTGTCGCTTTTCTTTCACAAATTTATAGCAAACTCACTTCGTCAATTACTTAATTTTTACACTGAATGTAGCACAATAGTTCATTGATGATACATGGCAACTAAAATCGCTGGACATATTTCGTAATTAGTAATTATCACGGGAGCACAGCAATGCACACGACCGCACGCACTCAATAATAATATAATGAAGCCAATAGTATCATCAGCAAACAATACTATCTCACTGTGTTTGTCTACAAAAGTAGGCAAGTCATTTGTGAAGTAACTTATACCTAGACTTGCCATAAATATTGTTACAAAGATAAAAAAATATTTTTTTAATTGCAAATAACTTTTATTACTTTTACAGTGTATTAATTTAATAAAAAAATAAAAAAAAACAATTAAAAATATAAAAAGCTTATTCGAAGTGGTGTCCATTGACTGCAATACAGTCCTTTCAACGTTGAGGCCAGTTATGAATAGAAGCACGCGCTCTTTCCATGGGGACATTCTTTAATGCAAATTGTATGGATTGTATAAGGGACTCTAAATTAATGGATCCTTGGCGTTTAGAGCAAGCTGTACTCTATAAAACAGACCATAGAGCCTAATCCAGCGGATTAAGATCGGGACTAGACGACGCCCAGTCCTCAACTCTGATGAAGGCCGAGACGCTCGCTTCCAATCAAGAGTGCGTGGTTCGAGTTTTATGACCCGGCGCCGAGTATTGATGGAAGGACCATACTTGGTTATTGAACATGATGTTATTAAGGGGCTTAACTACCTTCTCAATAATATTATCTTGATACACTTGTGCCGATGTTTCGATAACATTTTCACAAAAATATGTCTCAGTCACTCCTTCATAACTAACACCCCACCAAACCATTAGTGAAGTCGGATAATGCCCACTTTGCACTCTATCGACTAATTGGGAAGCTACCGTAGAGCTTTGACTATAAATATGGTCATTTTGTTTGTTAAAATGTTCCTCAGTTGTAAAAATGTTCTCATCCGTAAACAAAATTTAATTTATCATCTTTATTCATCTTTAATTTATCATTTGAGAAATTACCAGTGCGTCTCTTACAGGCTGCAAGTCCTAAGTCATCTCTTAAAATACGCAACAAGGTTCATGGTTCCCTTTCTGCTTTGACCACCTTTTTTGAACGAACACTACGTGGAAGGCCAGATCTTTCTCTGTCACAAACAGAGGAAGTCTCATTATACCTATTAATAACCCCGTACACAAACATTTGACTAATACCAAGTGTATGGAGCGTTTTAAAAAATCAATTTGGCTCCGTACCTACCTAGTATAATGTTATCACAGCGATTCTGTTTTCTTTATCACCCCTCTCTATTTTAATATCGCAAAATATTGTACAATGTATTAGCGCCAAAATGAAAAAAACATAATGAACAATCGTACAAAAATTACAGATTCCAAATTCAAATACAATATTTTTTTTTTCATTTATACCATATTTCTGGCCATACTAGGTATATATTATAATGGTGTATCGGCTGATAAACCATGATTCTTTAAAATATTTTACTAAATGAAGGCAATGCTGATATAATGTAATTAGAAGGATCTGAATAATTGCCTGTTTTTAAGAATGCTATCACTTTGTTATGTTTCATTAGGTTAGGTAACACCTCACAAATACAGTCATAAAAATGGTCGCTAAGTAAATCGCAACAAGGTCCTTTATTTAGCCAACGGCTTACTGCTTGATGGCGCACTTGAAACCGGACATTTATATAACTAACAATTTTGTTTCTATTTAAACAAACACTTGGTTTACATTTCCTGAGAGCTATTAAGATTACCCATCTGAATAACAAGAAACCAATACATTTGAATGTTTATTTAATTTTGTGTATGCATTTGTTTCGAGTGTATGTATGCTAACACTGGCTTTATTAATATATAGTCTTTCATGAATAAATTAAAATATTTGAATTTTTATTAAAACAAATAAAAAATATGTACTAAATAAAGTGAGGAAAAGTATTTATACATTTATGCAGTAAAATTATTGCCAAATTAAAAATAAGATCTATCCATTTAAGAAACCGATATTGTCGTCGACGGAATTTATCAGGTTACTGATAAGGTTAGGTGAGTAAGAACTCACGGAATGACTATATTCATCTTTTGCAAATAGACCAAAAAAATTGTTAGTTAGATCTTAATGGTTCGTTCTTTAGAGAGCTGCTTTGATTACTTAACTTTAATAATACTGGACTATATGAAACTTGTCAATAATCAAAATTTTTTTCATAAACAGCTATGCAAGATAAGTTTAGGTTCTAATTTTTGAAAGTAACGTTATTATATTTTTCAAAACTGCCAAGCGCTATAATTGTTCTTCAAATATAATAATTATATCTCATATTTCAAAAGAAGGACGGTTGAAAAATGTTTTTTTTTATTCAGTAGTTATAAAGTATTATTTTCTGTACCATTAACAGAGATCTTTATGTTGTGTCAGGTTTTTCAAAAAAATATAAAATGAATTAACTATTGATGTAGTTTCAAATAGGTAATAAAACGCAGTTAGGATGGATGTTGTGATTGTAAAACGTAAAGCCTTTAACAAAACAACATTGACGAAAAATAATAATTAAAGAAAAAACCTTCAAAAAGATTTAGGGCGGTTCAAACATATTTACAATATAGAAATTTACAATGTATCAAATTATATTTCATTAAATGTTACATATATTTATTATAAATTACGTGTGCTTTTCAATCAGCAGTTCTTTGTTTAAGTTCAAGGAATAACTGGGGTGTTTTAATAAGTAAATTGGCGTTTGAGTTTATATTTTATATACCTTTAGAGTTTATGTTTGAGTCCGTTTTTTTAAATCTTCAAGAGGGGTTTGGTAGTACTAATTTAACATTAATATAGGGTTTTTTCCAGAAGCAGAGTATTTGGATAATGATGACTTGTATAAGAACAACTCATGTTAATATCGGTACGAGAATAACAAAACATCAGCTTTGAAGTATGTGTGCTCTAGTGTTAAATTTCAAAACAAGGTCAATACCTTTGCAATAAGGTCTAAATGTGCTTATTTCAATTATAAGACTTATAAAAGTTAAATATTATTAGACTTTTAAATTATTTTCGAAAAACGTTGATTTTCTTAGACAAATTTCTCAGTCATAAAATATTTTAGAAAAGTAATATATTTCATTCTTGTTTCGTAATGAAATTCCAACCATTTTCAACAGTCTTCGGTCAAGCGCGAGATCGGTACACTACGCTTGATTGCCTGCTCTCCACTTAAAAAGCTTTCAACTGAACTGCGATGAATTCGGCTGTGATCTGCCTAGTGTTGATGCACGTTGCTACGCCTTTACAGAATATTCATGACTAGCTCAACTATAATAAACTAAAATATTAGCCTATGTTTATTTTTGATTCAGCAATAAGTTACCCACAGTGTTCATTATAAACGTATAAATATCATCTTTAAATGCCTTCGTGAATAGGACGTAAATGTGCTTAAAATGTTTTGTAGAGCAATATATCTGGTTAATAAATTATATTTACACTTAAAATCTATACATACATTTTATTTTTATTAAACAATATGACTACGAAAGCTGATTTATAAAATGGAAAACTTAAATATCGCATTCTTTACGAGTAGGAGTTATACCGTGGCATCAGTGCTGCGGAAACGACTGGAAGGGTTAATGATGTGTATGGCGGTCGTGTTGCAAAAAAACACAATTTGTTTTCGGTTCCAACGTTTCCGTTCTGGAAATTTCAACCTACAGAACAAACCCCTTGGAAGGCCGGACAATGATTCAATTTACAATTCCTGCCAAATTGCCTGCCTACGGCAGAGCTCTCGGGTCTCTTTCTATCGGTCTACGATGGTGGTGGACTGGTCGCTGTAAGGAGAGCACAGGTTCTCTAAACCGGAGTCATGGGGGTCACTCCTGGTATTTTTTAGTTTGCAGAGACCGGAAGATGGTCCGGTCAACAGATGTTGCACAGAGTAGAAGTTATTCTGCGCGAAACTGCGGTTGCGTTTGGTGATTATCAGTTGGGGCGTGATGGGTCCCAGCTTTTATCTTGCTAGTCTCTGCCGAACACCGTGGTCGGTAGAGGCCTTTCGGGTTTGTTGTTGGGTGACTAACCTTGAGTGACAAATACCTACAAATGAGTGAGTGCGCGGATAGAAAAAGTCTGCTGCACCCGCTGGGTTGAACTTTAGGGCTTGCCCTTCCTGGGGGTCTGAATGATTGATTCCTCTGGGGGATATTACTCGGGGAACTCGGAGACATTCAGATTTCTTAAGGAATTGCTAAATAGTACTTCAACACCATCAAACTGTATACATATACATAACATAGCAGCAAGGTGGGTCAGTCAGCAAGGTGCGCTGATAAAGCGCAAAAAGAAATACTAAAAACATTACATAATAGTTGCATCTAGTACAAAATAAGTAACAGAAACCTCTAATCAAGTCGTTCGGTAGAACGACGACGGCGATTGTTTGTCCGCCTGACCCGACCCCGACCGATGACTACCGAACGACTTATTTACTCCGACCAACTCGAAAAAGTTTCATCTAACCAGTATATATAGATATACAGACAATGTATAGATATACTGGCTGTACAATTATTGTATGAAAATGTCGTATGTCGTTTATAAATATCTGTAGTTACACATGACTCTTAATGTATATCAATAAGGTTCATTTTACGTGCTATTTTAGTTGATCCTTTTTAACAAATATTTCTAAACTTCAATCATCATCGCAGTCGGCGTGAGGCCGTTGTCGGGAGTGGTCGCTGAACCGCTTGTTAGCAACAATGTCTATTGGTAAAGATCGCTGTATGAACTAGGGTTACCAACCATACTTTATAATAAAGTATTATACTTTATTTTTGGTAATTATATTTTATACTTTTGCATACAAATAAAGTATGTGAAAATACTTTATTTCTAACCTTTACTTCGATGATTAGAACAAAACACTCATTAACTATTATTCATTAACAACTATTTAAAATATAAGTTAGAACGGATAATGGAAACGATTTATAATTACTGAACAAAATGTAACTAACATTTCATTCACTCACTCATATAGATGTTAGTTTGTCATCAACCGAAATATTTAATAAAATTACCAATAATTTTTCAGTTTTTATTAGCTTAAATTATATGACAAAATGGTTTTATTTTAGCAAAAATAACTAACTGGCTTTCCAAACTTCCTAACACGTCTTTGAAAAATAAGGTTAAATTTGAAGATTTTGAAATGGTAATAAATTTAATTAGAAACGAACTGTTTATTTATTTAAATTTAAATATTGATTGTCCACCAAAAAGTTTTAAAACCTTTCAAAATAGTAAAAAATATTTATATATTTTCTTGCTAAAATAAAAGCACACAAAAATACTTTTTTAAGGCCCTAATACCATAGAGTCTTAAAAATACTAAATACTTTTTTTTTCAGTAAAATACTTTTTTTTCCTTCAAACACTTTTTTCCTTTCCAAACCATTTAATACTTTCTTTCGCCAAAAAAAGTAGGCAACCCTAGTATGAACACAAAATACAAAATATGTAATTAAACCTAACTTGATACTTTACAATTTGAATCTTTTTTTTTGTCAATTTGTCAAAGTTTTTTGTTTGTATTTAATTTTGCTTCTAGTATGTACGGATTAGGATAGGATACGGAAGGGTACCCTGATGGATGGATGTTAGTGGATCTCATAGATGAATAGAGCTGGGTGCACCGAGTATGGGCTTGTTTTTTTGCTTTTGATGAGATCTTACCATCAGACTCCAGACTTGATGGAGTGATCTGAAGGTTTCAGATCACTCCATCAAGTCTGGAGGTAGTATCTCTTTATGATTAACACAACTAGCCTAAACTCGACTAGCCTTGCTTTTTTTTAGTTTAAAAGATCAAGTAACAGCCACCGAAGAATTCAGCTATTATTAGGTCACAGAATAATTAATACGTTTATCATATATGTAATAATAATTTGTAATTTTATCACATGTATAATATGTACATATTTAATCATCTATAATATAAAAATAATTTAAAAAACAATAATTAAACATTAAATATGTGAGAAAAAAATATATATCAAAAGTATCAAAATTGTTTCATTCACACAATATTCTCGCACTATACCTGCGTAAGTGTGCGTAGTCAATATTTGTCTATGTGTGATGCGATTTGCTACCTATCAGTTTTGTAAACGCGTCCTTACTCCTTAATCAAGTGATTGGTGACTTTGAACAAATTGCGGTAATGGGGAACATTCACGTATTTTTTTTTTGACGTAAATTAATCATTTACCTCTCAATATCGTAGAAAAAAATATAAATAGGCTTGAAAAGATTCTAGTTTTTTTTTAAAGTGAAAATTAAAACATTGAGTAAATTTGACCCGTTTAAACACCGCCATTTTGCGCGCGTTTTGCGTGACGTCAAATGATACATCCAGTGAATGTTTACTATGAACTTTTTAGTTATTTCATAGATATTTTAAGTTTTAATTGCTTTACAAGTCATGGAAGAAGATAAAAATCATCTTACGAGTATTGTATAGTACCGGAGTGCAAAAATAGTATTAGAAAAACACCCGACAAAGTGTTTTTTGTATTCCAAGAGATGCGAAAATACAAAAACAATGGTGTATGGTAATTAAAAGGGATATTATATGTCCTAAATCGTGTTTATATGGTTGTGAAGATCAATTTAACGTAAGTATACTTTATTTATAATAAGTTTAATCTAATAGTTTAAATTTATAGTAAGTTATCAACATTAGAAAATTTGAGTTTAAAATTAACCTAACCTATCTTACAAATTTCAGTATAACTTTCTATAAAAACCGTAATCTTTTTTTGTTTTACGCAATTTTATGGTCTGTCGATTTATTTCAGGTTAAGGAAGATACAGCAAATTGTATTGAATATAATATGTGTAACGAAACAACAAGGAAAAAGATGTAATCTAAATTTGAAGAAAGGAGTTGTTCCTTATATATTTTTGTGGCAAAAACACCAGCTGATAGAATGAGAATGTCAGTCAAAAGGCAAAGATTGACATCGGTTAATGAAGCCTTTTAAGAGTTAGCTAACAAAAGTAGTGTTTAAAAAAAATTGTGACCTTTACGAAGAAGTGATATAGGTAGTAAGTCCTAGTACTTCCCATACAAATGTCTGTGTTATTAATCAGCCAAGACTCAGTACTTCTCCTATTGAATGTGATGGTCATAAGGCAGAGCCTTGCTTTTTGCATATTAAAGATAAATTACCAAGTGACTAAGCTGTGCAAGTTAATATTAAACCGAAGTATGGAAGTAAAGGTGTCAATGTAAATATACCTGCTGAAAAACAAAATGTAGCATTGTCACCATTTCCTCATTTTACACACAACATTGTTACACAACAGTTTTAAAAGTAAAACTATCTGTTTTAAAAAGAAAATTGTTTACTGAAAACACAGCTGATAATACTTCTATAGCATCTTATATCTTCTATATCTGCTGATTATCAACCAAGTTATTTATCTGAGTCAAGTGAAGTGAAAAATGATTCAGAGGCAGAAACATTTTAAAAATGTATTGTGTACCTAGTAGCATGCTATCTATGCATGTCTACCTACAAAAACCACGTGGATAAATGTGAAGAATCAATTTTCATATTTTTGTCCAAAATACAATCAATATTTCTCTTCATTTTATAGTATTTGAATCTGAGATGAGGTTATTTTTCTATATACTTTTTCTACTTTCAAAGTTATATTTTTGAATAAAATCAAGATGTATTAATTGCTAACTTTTATTTTTCAGGTTTTGGCTCTGCAGTTACTTGCTTTCGTTCCAAGTTTTTCGTTTTTTTTTGATATTTCTCTTCATTTAACAGTGTTCTAATCTGAGCAAAGGTTAATATTTCTACTTTCAATAATATATTTTGTAATAAAATTTAGATATATTAATTACTAATTCTTATTTTTCAGGTTCCGGCTCTGCAGTTAACTGCTATAGTTCCAAGTTTTTTATTTTTTCTCTTCATTTTTGATTCTGAGTTAAGGTTATTTTTCAACATAAAATTTATACTTTGAATAAGAAATTTTAGAATAAAATTGAGATGTATTAATTGCTAATTCTTATTTTTTAGGTATTGGCTCTGCAGTTACTTGCTTTCGTTCCAAGTTTTTCGTTTTTTTTTGATATTTCTCTTCATTTAACAGTGTTCTAATCTGAGCAAAGGTTAATATTTCTACTTTCAATAATATATTTTGTAATAAAATTTAGATGTATTAATTACTAATTCTTATTTTTCAGGTTCCGGCTCTGCAGTTAACTGCTATAGTTCCAAGTTTTTTATTTTTTCTCTTCATTTTTGATTCTGAGTTAAGGTTATTTTTCAATATAAAATTTATACTTTGAATAAGAAATTTTAGAATAAAATTGAGATGTATTAATTGCTAATTCTTATTTTTTAGGTATTGGCTCTGCAGTTACCTGCTTTCGTTCCAAGATTTTCGTTTTTTTTTGATATTTCTCTTCATTTAACAGTATTCTAATCTGAGCAAAGGTTAATATTTCTACTTTCAATAATATATTTTGTAATAAAATTTAGATGTATTAATTACTAATTCTTATTTTTCAGGTTCCGGCTCTGCAGTTAACTGCTATAAAACCCAAAAACAAAAATTGTAAAGGGTTCGGCGATTGTTTGCCGAAAAACGAAAATTGAAAATCAACGAATTACAAAAACATAAAAATTCAATATATTAAACTTCAACAAATTTACTATATCTATAGAGAGTTGAAAAACATTGGCAATAAGAATATATTCTCATTGTTTCTTCGTCGTTTAGTATCTCTTCGACGAAGTAATATGACTTATGTTGAAACCAAAAAAAATGATGATATAAAACCCAAAAAACAAAAAATTGTAAAGGGTTCGGCGATTGTTTGCGGAAACACACTACACACTAAACTACGAAAACCAAAAACGAAAAATTAAAAAATTTATTGAATTATATTTTCCAATTTCTAAAACAAAAAAATGTTTTTCAAATAGAAAATCTAAAAAAAAACTGATATAAGAACGCGGCGATTCTAAATTCATTGAATATTTATCCGATTTCAAAAACAAAAAATGTTTCTGAAATACAAAATTCTAAAAAAACAACTAATATAAGAACGCGGCGATTCTAAACTCATCAAATATTTATCTAATTTCAAAAACAAAAAAATGTTTCTTAAATATAAAATCTTAAAAAAGAACTGATATAAGAACACGGCGACTTCTTAAACTATACCAATTAGAAAAACACTGATATAAAAACATTTTAATTAACTATTTGTTGAAAACTTAATCTGAAAAACAACTGATATAAGAACGCGGCGATTCTTAATTCATTAAATACATTTCGAACACTTTACTTCTGCAACTGCCTGAATCAGCATGGTTGTAAACATAAAAAATAATAAAATTGCTGATGGGTATATGCATATGAAGTGGGTTACGTGATTAAGTATTGCATGGAATGAGTGAAAACCTGATCATAGGAAATGTGTTAATAAATTAAAATTTACAAATTAACAAATTAACTAATTTTTTACTGACACCTAGCTACTTAATAAGTTTTTTATAACTAATACAAACAAGTACGAGAACATTTTATAATCGCTTTTTTCTATTTATCAGAGAATATGTTTAATCAGGGTCAAGAAACAATCGCCGGCCCGATGAAATATTTTTACAACTCAAGAAACTCAGCAGCTAAAAGCTAAAGCAACACTGAGGTTCGAAAGAACGAACAGGTTTTTGTTGGCTGACAAAAGAGAATCGAAACAGAATTGTTCGTCTAGCCGCAAGCAGACAAAATATTTGTTGACAAATTCGTCCGGCTGAAAGCGGACGAATTTAGACAGTGGCTCTAATATCTTGCTTTTTTGACACAGGTTCAACATGATAATATGTACAATACGCATAAATTTTTGCTGACGATGCCTTCGAAGTAACGTTAAATGGCGTCAAAGTAAGTGGCGTTTAAGGTGGCTAGTTTTCTTCACTTAGTCATGAAAAATGTTCGTTTTTCTAATGATACAGTAGACTATCGTACTCAACTTCGGGACTTTTGACTCAGACGCTTTTTAGGTTACTAACTGTTGGGGCATTGACGCACATGACTATGTGTCACGAGTGCGTGTCACAGCACACTGACAGAAAAACTTTACCATTCTGGCTATGCAACTATGCTGTTCTGGCACAGCCAGCATTAAGATTTTTTTGGTTATGTGTGAAGTTGGCATTGGAACGCTCAAAAGCCGCTCAGCTAAAACGGCACAGCCAGAACAACTTAACTATTCTGGTTAAGTTGTACTGCAAGTACCCTGCCGTGTTTACCAGTAGAACAAAACAAAACAGAGTTGAAAAGTTTTCGAGCTGATTCTTTTTACGAATGTTTTACTCATTTAACGGAGTTGAAGGAAGTCAGGCGTATGTGAACTTTGCGTAAATTTTCTTGTAAAGCATGTTTTAAATTTTTTTTGATAATTTCCATATTTTTGTAAATTTTACATTTAACTGGCTACCAGGGTTGTAATTGGCTGTACAGAACGAACGCCCGTTTTTAAAAGCGTACGTAAATGCTGTCATTCGTACACGTCACGCGCGTTTTACAATGCTTTTTCAAATTTTATTTTATATGTTATAGGTCATTTATCATTATTTCTTTATTACATTTTGAAAAGCAATTAGTAAAATAATTTGACCTTTTTTTACATCCGCATTCCATTCAGAAGAAGGTTCAACTAGGCTGCAGTGATTCGATTTGAACGGTCCAGTATAAAATCGTATTCTTATTTGTAATTTTTTAGTTCTTACTGCTCCGAGGTAGTTCGCAATAAAGCTTATATATTTTGATTATTTCTTTAAGTTCTCGTCATCAGCCGTGACGAGTTGTGAGGTTCGGAATTATGATCAGATATTATTGTCATTAGGTAATTCATGAACATTCGTGAATTCAAGAACAAGTTTAAGTTTGTTGATAAAAATATTTCATCGGGCCGGCGATTGTTTCTTGACCCTGATTAAACATATTCTCTGATAAATAGAAAAAAGCGATTATAAAATGTTCTCGTACTTGTTTGTATTAGTTATAAAAAACTTATTAAGTAGCTAGGTGTCAGTAAAAAATTAGTTAATTTGTTAATTTGTAAATTTTAATTTATTAACACATTTCCTATGATCAGGTTTTCACTCATTCCATGCAATACTTAATCACGTAACCCACTTCATATGCATATACCCATCAGCAATTTTATTATTTTTTATGTTTACAACCATGCTGATTCAGGCAGTTGCAGAAGTAAAGTGTTCGAAATGTATTTAATGAATTAAGAATCGCCGCGTTCTTATATCAGTTGTTTTTCAGATTAAGTTTTCAACAAATAGTTAATTAAAATGTTTTTATATCAGTGTTTTTCTAATTGGTATAGTTTAAGAAGTCGCCGTGTTCTTATATCAGTTCTTTTTTAAGATTTTATATTTAAGAAACATTTTTTTGTTTTTGAAATTAGATAAATATTTGATGAGTTTAGAATCGCCGCGTTCTTATATTAGTTGTTTTTTTAGAATTTTGTATTTCAGAAACATTTTTTGTTTTTGAAATCGGATAAATATTCAATGAATTTAGAATCGCCGCGTTCTTATATCAGTTTTTTTTTAGATTTTCTATTTGAAAAACATTTTTTTGTTTTAGAAATTGGAAAATATAATTCAATAAATTTTTTATTTATATAAACGCTGTGTTCTATTATCATTTATCTTAATTTAATATCCAAAATATCGGTTTTTGATTTTACATTTGCATAAATTTAACATGTAACTTGGGTTTTAAAAACATTTTGATAAGTCTCTTTTAATTAAATATCTTTAATTAAATCTGTTTTAAGCGGTTTGACACTTAGCTTGCTATTTTTTTTTTTAATCTATTCGCACTTTTGTAATAAAATTTTAGATAAAACTTATAGTAATAATTATTATGATAATAAATCATCATGAAATTATTTCTGAGGAGTGATAATAATTAAAAACACCTCTAAATTTTGTTGATGATAAGATTCAGTGAGAGCATTATGAATTTCTTTCATAAATATGGCAATATTGACTAAAGCCAATAAGAGATTATTTAAATGAAGGATTCTTCTTCCTTATTTTTTAGGTTATTTATCGGTCCAGTGTAAATTTTTAAACACATACATTTGTATAAACTTAATTAGTAGTTGTACAAAGGCCAGAGCAAAGTAATTTTTCCCCCCCAGACGAATTCACGAGAGAGTTTTTTTTAATATTATTCATTTACATTTATGGATGAACAATTTAATATTATAATTATGACCAGTCTCTAATAGTGATAATCAGGTACCTAGTGATAATTAATATTGTTACTGTTGATGTTAGTACAAATATTGAATATATGTTTTTTTTTATATTCATGTTACTGTTGTAGTATATTATATATTTTTTTGTATATTATTTCAGTCCCGCATGTGAATAATAACGTTTTTCTACCCGCTTAGGGAAAAGTTAAGTAAATATTACATATACATTTACTCAATATAAACCGTTTTTTTTAAGACTTGGCTTCGGTTGAACCGAGATTAAACCGAGATAAAAATAATTTATTAATCTTGAAACATTGTAGATGCATTTTATGATTCAGTTCAACAAAATGGAATTACAACATTTTAAAATAAGATCACAATGTAACTTATATTTCAGTGGTTAAAATATTTAATGGTGATTTTCATAATACTGAATAATATTTTATTACTTCAAATTGAATTTAAACGAAATAATTTTTAAATATTTCGGTGTGTGGTAACATGAATGCTGGCTATGTTGGTCCAGGTAATCGGATAAAATTGAAACTCACTGACCCTAATATCTGAAGCCGATAAATAGTTGTTTGAAATTATCTTTAAACATGTATAGCCATGTTAAGCTTATTTAAATTTATATAAATATAGAATGTAAAAAACCGATACGGGCAGGGATTCGTACCCGCGACTACTGGGAAACCGTCCCATGGTCTACCAACTGAACTACCGTACCGATAAATAGTTACTACGTCCCTGGTATCTTATAGTGTTTTTTGATGCCGTCCGAAAGGTAATGAAAAAAGTGCCGCAGCGGCTGTTGCAAGTCTATTTATCGGCGCGTCCACAGTCTACTTACTCTAAGAGATAATAATGAGTGTGGGGATGAGAGGTGAATTAGGACGGATATAACGCAAGTGCGAAAATACTACACATTATTTTAAAGTAGCACAGACTACATATTCGCCACTGTACTGTGGCGAAATTTTATCATAGACTCCTGTTTATGATAAAATTTAAAAACTATTCGAACTCCCTTCGCATACTATTCGAACTAATAATATTGGTTATGTAATTATCCTTAATAATCCTATCCTTAAATTATTAGTTCGAGTAGTTTGCGAAGGGGGTCATGGCTGACCCTCGCGTTATTCTCGAGAACGGGAGTTGCTTCCGGTGAGTAGTGATCTTACGGGCCACGGATTTTTTATTATTTTTTTGTTTTTTTTTATACATATGTTTTTGTTTATTTTTATGTAATTTTTAGTTTACAATATATTGATATTTGAGAAACTGTGATCATGTGATCACAATAAATAAATATTCATTGTGACCAATAATGAGATAATTAATTTTAAATTATATATCAAAAATACAAAAAAGACATCCTAGGCGCCACTGACAAATTATAAGCGAAGACATAAACATGATCCTCCTGTTTGTCAGTACTGGATAATCACAGTCAAACATTTGTTCTTTATAAAACTTTAAAAAATGGAAGTGTTGATTAATGGTATAAATTAATTATGTACATCACCATATTATTGGGATTACAATAAAGACGAGCTTCTTAAACTCCGCTAGTCAGGAAGCAGGATACAGGTCAAACAGGACGAGGCTCCGAAGATTCACGTCTACCCCCGCAAACCAATTATAAATATACCCGTATCTTCTATGGTATAAAAAAAATCTCCTGTAATGATTAAATTACAGGTTAAACTACATAACACTAATCTCACATTCATCTATACAGATAACAATAAGTTATAATACCTTATGGAGGAAAAAGGCCTCGCAAACAATATTATTAGCCTATGTCGACTCCGAGGGTCGAATCAGGGCAAATACTGGAATATTACCACGTAATAAGATTAAATAAAGTCTCAAAACCTATGAAACATCTCCTAATTCAGAGTAAAGATTCAAATTACTTACGAAAAATTGTTCCAACAAACTTTGAAACTGCCCGGGAAGTGCCGGCAATAGGTATTATAATTATTCCATATTAAATTATTAGCCCTGCAATTAAACACTCAAATGAATTAAAGAAACAACGCTTCAAATGCGTTAATAGGCTAATAAGATATTCAATTCGGAAGTGCTTCCGAAAGAAAAGACTCGAAAGGTCACGGCATTGAATTTTATAATCAAAATATGCATAATAAGCAAAGAATGTGGCTATGCACACGCCGCGTTACACGAAATGTGGGTAAAATTGATATTAATCGGAAGAAGACCAATATTTAAACAATTTAAGAACAATGCACTACTTATCTAAAGAAAGAAAAGAGTGTAATAAATTTATAACAAATTATTGTACTAATAAATATAACAATAAAACAACGTTGGCTGCAACTATACTTCTGAAACAATATGACAGCTACTTTTAAATAAATATCTAGCGATATGCCAACCTTAATAATGATTAATAAATAAAATTTAGAATAGTAATTATTAATAAAATGTTTAAATTTTCAATAACATTTTGGGGACTATAAAGTTAGCTTAAGCTGGCAACATTCAATATTTTAAACAAAAAGAAATGTCACAGACTAATTAAGAAATTGTAATTAACTGTCAACAGATTAATAATTTACCTTGTCTACGAATTTGACAGATAATAAGAAATCGATAATATTAAAATATTTAATTATTTACAGAAATGAAATTTCTATGTAACAATATAAAAAGTAAAGGTAAAAAGTATCTTGAGAATTGCACTGTTGAGGGAGAACCTTTGCATTGGCGAGACGTACTGCATAGCTTTGTTGATCACTTTCAGTTTCTTCGAGGCCTACTTAGCCTTGCTCACGAGATAACCTCGAAACTGACACTCGCTAAGTATTTCCAAGTTAAGTTTACTCCATTCTAGAACCTTCTTTACGGAAGTTTTAATAGAAGACAAAACTGTCTTTTAGCACTCGTTAACTTTTCCCGAAAAGCATCGTCGGAATATCCAGCAGAAGCAGTAGTTCTCATCCTCATAACAATGATTTTTGGGTATACGCAACGCATCATAACACAACTTTGAGGAACACCAGCATTTATGGGTTTTGGGTCTGAGCAAAATTCGTTCATAACGATCTCTATGCTCTGCCTAATTGAAGAGCGCTGGTAATCCACTTAAGCTTTCGGAAGGCTCTCAGAAAGAAAGCTACGAAAGAAGCGCCTTCTACTATACACGATGTATCTAAACTAACTGCCACCCATCGATATCTTAGGTAAACCGGAAAATCGCCCGCTGCTTGACCATGGCAAAAACCATATTGTTGGTCATTGATTTAATGGCGATCGATAAATGATTTTTGTAAAAACAGGCATGGTTTCTATTTTCACAACACTTGACAAAAAACTGCAGAATATACATATGCCAAAAGTAGTATAGATGAATAAGAAAATAAAAATAAAGTAATAATAAGAAGAAATAATAATATCGTGGTTTCTCCATTCGGAAACAATACAGGTAGATTAAAATAAACATTTTACTGTTTATTAAGAGTTAATTATAATATTACATTAAGTTGTTAACGAAAGACGGAATTAAATAAATAAATATTAAAAGGTATGCTATAATACACTCTAAGTTATTAAAATATTATAGATTCTTATGGTTGTCCTAATTATATATGTAAACATTATCTCAATGGGCAAAAATTAGGATACAAAAAATAATACTACTTAAAACTAATAATAATATATATTTTTCCAGATATACCTTATTTGATCGGTATTTTGCCCGACTAGTTTCGAACCCATTCGGGGTTCGTGATCTATGTATGAGCTCGAACAATTACGATTAAATTACGTGGTTATAGACGGGTAAATATATACAAAAACATTTATTTTTTTCATATGAAAAAACATTTTATAAATATAAAATTCAGCTGATTCCTCTCATTTTAGTCATGTCAAACCAAATCATCATTACATTTATTTAGAATTTTTTTTTTAAACTTCATGTATTATATTCGAGTGTTATATTTAAGATACTAGCACGATGTTATCTACTTGGCACTTTTCCCAGTTACGAACGCAATCCTATTAGATACATCGACAAAGGAAGTCCAACCGCAATTTCTATATTAAGTTTCCCAAAAAAAAAACTATTTCCTTTTATTTCCATTCAATGTCGTAAAGGCAATCTCTTTCGATTTTATGTTTACTTTTTAATTATTTTTTTTTTATATTTTGTTTCCACATTTTTAATCATACTTATTCCAAAATAATAATAATAATAACTCCTTGGTAACTGCCACGAGTTGTCACGTTTTTAATTGTCAATTTTTGGTAAAAATATTTAATAACAAAAATCTAGTTTTTACAATATTAAAAATAAATAAATCAGTAATGCAACATGAAAAATAAAAGGAAAAAACCAAACCAAAAGAAAATGTCACCAAAAGTAACAACCAAAAATAAGTTATAAATAAGTGAACTGTGACAATTGGCACTCGATGATCCGATGATCACCAGGAGTAAAAACGTCAACGCACGCCAACCACCGCAGCCCGTCGCACCGAGCAGCTCCACGTCATCAGAGGAGGAGTACGCCACTCCTCCTGAGAATGTCGTGTCGAGCAGTGACGACGAGCTGCCGCCTCCAGCGCCGCGCCGAGCACCAGCGCCGCGCCGAGGGAGGCCACCGCTGCCGCGCTTGGGGCCTACTGGGGCATCCGCTCCGCGTTCGGCCCCCGCCGTCGGTGGTGCAGTGCGCCGCATGAAATGGACGCAAAATATAAACGAAAATGTCATGCGAGCGTACTATAGGGCGACAGAGGGTGGAACTAACCTCACTGCGTGGCGAACCCGTTTGTTGTCTTTGTTTCAGGTCCTTGAACCAGAGTTGACTGTTTCGGCCCAACGACTATCGGATCAGGTGCGGTTTATTCAACGTAATCGTGCGTTGGATGACTCCGCACTTGACCGGCTTCGCTCCGAGGTGACAATCTCTGCATCCACCACCGAAAGCATCCATTTGCGAGCCCAGTTATCGTCCGCTCCTTCGGTGGCAGGGTTAGTGGATGGAAATGCTGATGTGGTGGGCGTTGAGATTACAACCGTAAGTACCCAAGATAATGAGCAATTAAGGAGGACTTTGGAGGATGCGATTTTGGAATTTAAAGACATACCAGCCCGCGACAGGCCACGGTTACCCCGTTTTCCCACGCATAGACGTAATATGTCGCTAGTAATGGCTCTAGACTGCATGCTAGACTCTTATCTTCGTTCTAGCAATAGTCTCACTGATACCCATTCAATTCTTTATTGTGCAGCTGTTGCAGCGTGCCGCTCCGCCCGTATCAGATTTCCTGAGCCTGATAGGGTGGTGCGGTCCACTGAGGACACACCCGCATGGCAGATGAGGATTGAACGGCGTATCAGCGCAGCTAGGGTCATTATTGGCAAGTTAATCTGCTTCAGATGGGGAAACATCCGGCCGAGAGTCATGCGTTATGTTACACAGGCCTTTGCCGGTACTGGCATTAGACCTCAGGATTACATGGCCTATGTAACAGAACGTATAGACTACCTGAAGCAGAAAGTTTGTGCGTGGGCAAATCGTATCCGTCGTTATAAACAACGTGTAAATAGGTATAAGCAGAATCGCATATTCCAAAGTGACCAAAGAAAGGTTTATAGAAGCTGGGAGGAATCTGCTACGAGTGTGATTGATGGGCAGTTACCAAATATGGAAGAAATGTTCACATTTTGGAAAAATATTTGGTCGGTGCCTATTAATCACAACGATGGTGGCTGGATGCGTGTTGTTGAGCGCGCGTGTGAACACCTGCAGCCAATGGAGGCTATATTTATAAGCCCAAATAATGTCAGGGATGCGATCCGTTCGACCCATAACTGGAAAAGTCCTGGGCCGGACGGATTACATAACTTTTGGCTCAAATGGCTGCGGTCTTCACACGAACGTTTGGCTGGGCAATTCCAGGAAGCCATCGTGTCCGGATCCCTACCATCTTTTATGACAACAGGAATCACCTTTCTGCTCCACAAGTCTGGTAGTATCACGGATCCAAAGAATTTTCGACCTATCACGTGCTTACCAACAATTTATAAGCTTCTTACATCCATTTTGACTTCAAAATTAAACACACATTTGTATGCAAATAGCATTTTAGATCCCGCTCAAAATGGATGTAAGATTGGGTCTCGTGGTACTAAGGAGCTCCTCCTTATTGACATGGCCATTAATGAAAAGGTTCGCCGAGGTAAGAAGGGTCTCTCCGCCGCCTGGATTGATTATAAAAAGGCCTATGATTCGGTGCCTCATACATGGTTAAGACGAGTACTAGAAGTGTATAAGATTGACACAGATCTATGCGCTTTTCTTAATTCATGTATGAGGCAATGGACAACGGTCCTTTGTCTTCCAGGGGGCGGAGGAAGTCTTCTTACTTCCGAACCTGTAAGGATTGAGCGAGGTATTTTCCAGGGTGATAGCTTGAGTCCTTTGTGGTTTTGCCTGGCTTTGAACCCCTTAAGCACGTTGCTTAGGGATTCAAAACTGGGATTTCGCTTTCGCAGAGGGGGTGAGATCATTTCACATCTTTTGTACATGGACGATCTCAAATTATTTGCACCAAATAAAGCAGATCTGGTATCATTACTAAGCGTTACGCAAACGTTTAGTAATGACATTAGGATGGAGTTTGGTGTAGATAAATGTGCGGTTGCACATGTGCAGAATGGCCGAGTTGTAAATAGCGAATATTTACAACTCTCGTAGACAATGTCCCTCAGATCTCTCTCTGAAACCGAAACCTACAAATACCTTGGTATGTCGGAATGCTTAGGCATACTAAGTGGGGACATTAAACAGCTAGTGAAGGAACGCTTCTTTAACCGCTTGACAAAAGTTCTAAAAAGTCTTTTGTCAGGAGGTAACAAAGTGCGTGCATTCAACAGTTGGGTAATGCCCCTGCTGATGTATACTTTCGGCATATTAAGGTGGACTCAGACCGAATTAGATGCCCTGGACCGAAAGGCCCGAAAGCTATTGACAATGTATCGCATGCATCATCCGCGCTCATCAGTGATGAGATTGTATATTCCACGGAAGTGTGGGGGTCGCGGCTTCCTTAATGCCAAAAACTTACACAACCGTGAGGTATGCATTCTTAGGGAATATTTCCTTCATGCTGAGTGTGGAATGCATCGGGACATTGTTGCAGTAGATAATGGTCTTACACCGCTCTCCTTAGCCAAAGATAACTGGCATAAACCGGTAGTACTTAGCACTGACGACCGTATAAGTATATGGAAGAGTAAGGAGCTTCATGGACGGTTCCACCAGGCACTCTATGGGCCTGATGTAGACCTTCTGGCGTCCGTGGCTTGGCTACGCTTTGGTGATCTCTTTGGTGAAACCGAAGGTTTTGCTTGTGCAATTGCTGACGAAGTTGTCAAGACGAACAACTATCGGAAATACATAATAAAGGATGGCACTGTTGACATATGTCGTGCGTGCCACCAACCAGGAGAATCCATCAGACATGTTATTTCCGGTTGTTGTCGTCTTGCCAATGGAGAGTATTTGCACAGGCACAACCAAGTAGCCAAGATTATCCACCAAGAACTTGCTCTTCGATACGGACTTGTACCTTTTGAAGTGCCATTTTATAAGTACTCACCGGAGCCAGTTTTGGAAAATGGTCATGCTAAGCTCTATTGGGACCGATCTATCATAACGGACAGGACTATTGTAGCCAATAAGCCTGATATCGTGCTGGTAGATCGGTTAGAGCGCCGGGCATTTCTTGTTGATATCAGTGTCCCGTGTGACGCTAATCTTGTGAAAGCTGAGAAGGACAAACTGTCAAAATACTTGGACTTAGCTCACGAGATTACCGACATGTGGGATGTTGACTCAACAATAATTGTCCCGATGGTAGTTTCCGTCAATGGTCTTATAGCGAAGAGTCTCGATCACCATCTCAAGAGGCTCTCACTAAAAAACTGGATCAAGGGTCGGATGCAAAGAGCAGCAGTTTTGGGTACGGCACGCATTGTGAGGAGGTTTCTTTCGCTGTCGCCCTAACCACCGACGGACTGGTCGTAAGGCCCACGTCGGCGGGATACTGTTTTTTATATTTATATTTATAATGTTGTTTTTTTTTTAATGTTATATGTATAAATGTAAATAATAAGATTAAAATGAAATAAATGATAATAATAATAATAATAATACGACAATTAAAAACAATCGCATTTATCAAAGAGTCGAGATGAATTCTTTATTATACAACTTCTTTTTGTTCAAGTCAAAGTTGATTTTTAGGGTTCCGTACTCAAAGGGATCGGATATAAGGATACTAAGACTTCACGGTCCGTCTCTCTACCTCTGTCTCCGGGCTGTATCTCATGAACGGCGATAGCTAGACAGTTGAAATTTTCACAGATAATGTATTTATTCCTGTTTCAGATATCGCATATTTTTACTATTTAAACATAATAAAGTAAATATTGGAGGTAGGCTTTCTTCCTTACAACAAAAACGTGATGTTTTAGCCGTTTCTTTATTTATAGTGGAAGGGAACCCTTCTTGGGCGAGTCCAACTCTCAGTTGGCCGGTTTTTTAATAACTCGCAAAAAAAACATAATCATTATAAATATGATTACATATATTAACCAAAATTAGACGAAATAATTACAACATTAATGAGTGCATCAATATTTTTATTAAATTCAATAAATGATATTCGTCACACACGAATATCCGTACGATAAATTTTATAAAACTGCAAGTTTTAACTGTGTGAAGTGGAACGTAAATGGAACAAAAGGCCGAATACTTTAAATTGTTCTAAAAAAGAATTCATACCCAATTTTCTTTAAACAAAAGCTATTCAGCCTATTCATAAATTTATTTCAATGAGTTCAACATCGTGAAGTGAACTTCTATTAAATATTTTATTTAACCCAATCCAACAGCATATCGTAAAAACGACATGTGTACATAATTTATTATGTGTTGAATTACAAAAAAATATTAATTATTCGGATAAGAATGGATGAAATATATTTAATTCGGTTTTCCGAGTACAACTGGAGGAAGTGAATATTTGAAAATCTCAATAAATAAACCAAACAACTTTTTTCATAATAGCTATAATATCATAGTAATCTTTGTTTTATTATAAGCATAATTACATTTTATGATCATAACATAAAAAAAATCAAAATATTATTTTTTTAATGATAAGATAATTGTGACAGAAGACTTCGCTGTCCCATAACAAGATTTTCTCAAGCTTTAGACTATTTCCCTGTTATATTAATACTAAAATAAATTAAAATTATCATTTTGTTTGGATATAACTATTATATTAATTTTATTAGTTATTTACAGTTTTTTAAAACTTTTTCAGAAAAAAAGATGTAGTGTGGGTATCAGCATACATTTGTGACTCTAATATATGATTGTTCCTAAAAAGCAACTTACCATTGTTTTTTTTCAATCAAGTTTCTTTCAAAATGTATGTGGAGTGCCTTTTTTTTTCAACATATATTCGCATCATGTTCTAGCTTTAATGAATTATTTAGTAATAAGTTAGTGTATTATAATAATAATAATAATATAAAATTGTCACACTCCCCCGTCTCTTAACCTGGTGGTAGACCTGGTGGATACCAGGGAATGAAAATAACAAAAGTTGAGAAAGTTAATTATATATTTTAAGTAAATAGAGGGTCGTGGGTTCGTCCGATGACCGAGGATGTGCAGAACTCCTTATAGACAACAACCACTGGCCTTGTATTTCTTGAATGCAGTGAAGTACGATGTCGTGGTAATTTTGGCGGTGAGACAGCAATTGTCCAGCACTGTAGTAGTAGAGAAGAAAAGGAAGCGCCAACGGTCCTTAACCCGCCGTTAGGCCTAAGCCAGAAACCCTGAAATCCCGTTTATCGGGTATTTTATTATGTGCACTCAAACTCAGTTTGACTGCCACCAGCCGGTACGCAAAAGAAAGCCAAAGCGGTGTTTCTATGCAAGCAATAGTTTTCAAGGATGAGGCAGTCAAACTTTGTACAAAGTAATTTTTAAAACGTTACCCTCCTTTTTAAATAGTAGCCGGGTAACGTCTTATGTAGCAAAAAAACAATATATAAAAACTTATGTAAAGAACAAATATAAATACTACGCTTAAGAGGGTAAGCCACAGAAGCTGCGTCATGCTATAATCTAATACAAGTTCTATTACCTAACTACACTACAATATATAACAACTGCATTGAAGATATACTCAACGGCAGGAAAAATGAAATTTATACTAAAGTGAACATATATTTAAAATGGTATAAGAAGAATACCTAAGCAAAATGAAATGAATTCGAATGTACTTACATTACATATTCACTTATTAAAACTATAAAACAACAAATGCATAATAAAAACACTCACCCGAAATGGGGTTTTATAGTTAATAAAAATATTCAAAAACAATAGAAAACGTCGCAACGTTTTAAGACCTCTAATGACCTCAGCAATTGTATATGAGTACGATATGCACGAACGACTAATAGCCGCCGCTTTAGTAGGTCCTCTGACTGCTGTAGGTCAGGTTGAGGTGCGCGGTGGCACGGCGGTGCACCCCGCGAAGCCCCCTTGTCGGCCAGACCGGTTACAAGCGCGTACGCACTCAACGCAGCACCCGCTATGCTAACTATTGCTCTGTTATGTCACCGTAACGGCTATAAAACCGTTACATACCCCCCTTTTTAGGCTAGGATTTTTCCTGCGAAAAATCCAAACCTAACCGAAACTCCCGGTTATGTAAGTTTAAAGTCCTTAATGTGCCACAACCCTATGTTATTACCTAACATATCTTCAAGCTCATAAACTAATTTAGACTTTTTATCCACAACACGACACTTGATGAATTTTGGAGCTAACTTCTTTGAAAATCTCTTGTCCTTGTCACTGAGGTAAAAAGTTCGTTTCCAGATAATATCTCCTATGCTGAACTCTACATTTTTTCGTCGTAAATTATAATGCACACTATTTCGGGAGTGCGCCTTAATTAGAGATAGTTGTACCTTGTCGAATATCTTATGTAGTGAACCTAAGTTTTCAGCATAAGAATCCCTTGGTGTGAAAATTATCTCATTGATAAGGTCAGTATCAGTAAAATGAGAACCATCGGCTACTAATTCTCTACCAAAAACTAAAAACGAAGGAGTATAATTAGTGACCTCATTTACAGAACTATTTAAAGCAAACTGTATCTTGGAAATATTAGAATCCCAGGATCTATGGTCATTATCAACAAAAGAGGAAACTGCTGTTATGATTGTCTTATTGTATCGTTCAACCGTATTTACTTGTGGAGTGTACAGGGAAGTATAATAAACGTTAGGTATGTTGTAGTTTGCAAATAATTTTTTCATATTGTTACTCGTAAACTGTTTCCCGTTGTCCATCAGAAGCGTACTTGGTATTCCATGTACAAGAAAAACCTTCTCTTCCAAAATATTTGCTATGATAACTGACGTAGCACGACGTATAGGAAACATTAGACAATATTTAGAGAAGCAACAAGTTACAACGAATAAGAAAGTATTCAGCTTCCTGGTAACCGGTAAGGGACCAACTAAATCAATGCTTAACATTTGAAAGGGACGGCAACAATCTTTAGGTCTACCTATGGTACCCAAGGTAGTGTGATTGGGGTGTTTGTATGTAAGGCAAGTGTCACAACTAGCTATAAAGTCAGTCACATCTTTTAGAAGCCCAGGCCAAAAATATTTTAAACTTAGACGTTTATGAGTCTTAAAAATACCGAAATGACCACAAGTAGGTTCCGAATGATTTTTAAATATTATATCATGTCGGTATTCAGATGGTATAACTTCTTTCCAATCGTAATCTCTTGTTAAAGGGTTAATCGATTTCATGTAACGGAACAGTTTACCATTCGTGACGCAATAATTTGGAAAAGATGTTGGATATTTCTGACAACCCTCATAAATATTTAGATACCATACATCATTTGTTATCTGTAAATTAGAGTTGCTTGGTATATCATCTACAACGGCTATAGGTACGGAACGACTAAGACTATCAGGAACTATATTTTCCGAACCCTTTCGATGTTTAATTTCGAAATTATAAGCGGAAAGACGGACTCCCCAACGAGCTAGTCTGCCTGTTGGGTTATTTAAATTAAGAAACCACTTAAGCGAGGAATGGTCGGTGTATACAGTAAATTTGAGACCATTCTCTAAGTAACATCGCCAATGTTCAATTGCAATGAGTACAGCCAGTGCTTCACGTTCTGTGGCACTATAGTTACGCTCCTGTTGTAATAACGTTTTACTCATGTAAGCAATGACCTTCTCACTCCCATCGATTATTTGAGTAAGTACTGCTCCAAGACCATAATCACTCGCATCGGTATGTACCTGGAAAGGTTTCGAATAGTCTGGACAAGAAAGTATAGGGGCAGAAACCAGATGACATTTTAGTTTTTTAAATGCTTCATCAGCTTCCGCTGACCAAGCAAAAGCCGGTGCATTCTTACCCTGAGATGTTAATTTGTTTAGGGGCATAGCTAATCTACTGAAGTTGGGAATGAAACGGCGGTACCAGGATGCCGTACCCACAAAACGTCTAACTTCTTTGCGAGTGGTCGGAGTAGGATAATTAACTATTGATTCCACTTTTTCAGGATCCGCCTGTAGACCTTTTGAGTTAACAATGTATCCTAAATATTTTAACTCAGAACGGAAAAACTGACTTTTTTCGAAATTAATAGTAAGGTTGGCCGATTGGAGTTTGTTTAACACGCGCGTTAGTAGCGATATATGCTGGTTAAAATCGTTAGACACTATGATAACATCATCAACAAAAACAAATACTCTATGTTCAAATTCAGGTCCATAGAACAACGCATCCACCAATCGCTGCTGTGTAGCAGGAGCATTGGTTAGGCCAAATGGCATAGATTTAAATTGGTAAGTACCGCGTCCGGGAATATAAAATGCCGTCTTCTGTCTATCTTCTTCCCGAATCAATATTTGCCAAAAGCTTTTGGACAAGTCAATACTAGATAAATACCTAGCGTCTCGTAAGTTGTCAAGAATCTCGGAAATATAGGGTAAACTATAAGCATCTTTTTTTGTTACAGCGTTAAGTTTCCTACTGTCAAGACAAAACCGTAATTCCCCGTTCTTTTTGGGAGTTAAGAGAACAGGAGATGACCACGGACTCTCACATAGCTCAACAACATCCTCCTTTAACATTTCGTCAAGTTGTTCACCAAGGATACGTTGTTTTTCCGGTGACATTCTGTAGTATCTCTGTCGAATGGGGGCAGCATCCCCAGTATCGATAGAATGGGTTGTCAACGATGTACGACCTAGGCCACGTTCCTCATACGAAATGCCATGGAATTGAGATATAATGCCATCGGCAATAAGTTTTTCATCATTAGTTAAATGGTCGTAGGAATACAGAAGCTTAGGACTTCCATTATGTAAATCTGTGGTAAAAATATTGGGAGGTTCTAATGTAGTTATAGTATCTAAGTTTTTAGGTAATAAACCAAACGATCGCCAAAAATCCATGCCTAATATAAGACCGTGTTTTATACCTGGCACCACATATGCTTTGATGACGTGTGTTTGATTTTGAAATTTAAGAGGAATGTATATAACTCCTAACGAATTTAGTTTTGCACCCCCCGCCGTGATAAACTGCTCAGAATTGCTATTCACTAACTCAAAACCGGATTGTAAAAGAATTTGATGACAACCATTACCTAAAATGGTTGCAGAAGAACCAGTATCTAGCAGACCGTGTAAGGGTATATTATTAACATGCACAGAAACGAAGAGCCGAGATTTATTAGTATTATCCTGGATTGAAGAAACAGCGTTAAAAGCAAAAAATTTTGATATAAAATTTAGCCACTGACGCCATTCATTGTAGTCTGATGAAAGTTTAATTTGCCTTTTAGCACTGATTTTCCAATCCCGGTCGCCTAGTTTTTTGAATTAGTCTTACTGGGATTACATACGGAACAATTAGGAAATATAACATCCTTCTTTCCACATTTAAAACATATAGGAAAATGCTCTTCTTTACAGTTTCCCAATGTATGACCGTTTATTCTACATCTTACACAAAATAATGGCCTAGAAGGACCCGCAGCTACAGAATTTACCGCTATACCCTTGTTCTCGTATTGATTAGAATTTCCAGGCATATTGTGATAGTTGCTAGAAAAATTTGCATAAGTTCTATTAGAATATTCTCTAACAATTTTACTCTTATTACCTGTACCGAAATCGACAACAGGTTTATATGCAAATTCAGGAGCTAGAGTATTAGAAGTAACTTTAGGTGGTTCACGAAATTGAGAAAATCGTGCCTGAATGCTCTCATAATGACGACAGGCAGATTTTAAGGCATCAATAGTTCTAATTCCTGGAGATGCAGCCAAAGTGCTAGCGTAGCAAGGACGAATGTTATGTAATAATATTTCGAGTTTATCCTCCTCTGAAAACGGTTTATCCATGCGAGAAAACATTCCTTGCATAATAGATGTATAAATGATAATATTCTCATTTTCACCTTGAGTGCGCAACCGAATTTCCGCGGCAAGCTTATAGTCATAGTCACTACTGCTAAAATCCTCTTTCAGTAAACTACAAAGATCATTCCAAGTATTAATCCTAGCCTTGTTACAACGATACCAATGCAAGGCATCATCAACAAACAACTCAAATGCCAAGGACAAGATTTTCTCATAAGATAATCCCCTTGATAGTACAAATTCTTCAACTCTTTGTATAAAAGAACGAACGCAAGATTTTCCATTAAACTTAAGCTTATAGATATCAGATGATAAATTACGTTCGCAAGTTACCGCAATATTAGAAGAGGCCATTTCGGATACCGTACAAGTAGTTGCAGTAGTAGTAGCAGAAGAGACTGGATTTGGCAATTGAGGACGGAAATCCACCAGCTCTCGATATTGGGTATTAAAACTTGACAACTGTGTTGTATATTGCTCTACTATTTTTGGTGTGCAATTAATACGGTTGAACCTGTGATGAATGTGATTAAGAATTGTCTCAGTACGTAAAAATAAATTTTTATCAAATTTTTGTCGAAGGCTTTTTAAGTTTAACAAAGATTTAGCTAGCGTCTCACGAATCCCTTCTAAATCATCGATAGGGTCAAGATGTGACTCGAGGATATCCTCTGATGGTTGCATCACACCCAGTTTAACAATCTGTTTTCTAAGTTCAAGCACAGAGTCACCTGAACCTCCACGAAGTTCCACTTCGTATAGAAGTTCCGCTTTTTGTAAAGATAAAAATTTAATACTGTACGCCATTTTGAATGAGTGTTGATATCAATAAAATATTAAAAAAAAAAATAAAAAAAATGTAAGAAGCAAAAGTAAAAAAATAAATAAATTAAAAATATAATAAAAAAAACAAAAAAAAAAATAGATCCGTAAATAAGCAAGAGGTGCGAGTGCAAGTAATTAACTTAAGACTAAAAATATAAAATAAATTAAAAATAACTAAAATAATTAACAAAAGGAAAAAAAAAATTAAATAAAAAAAAATCACAAAATTAAAAGGTTACTTTTAATAACTACGCACTTATTAACTACAAGCTATTTCAGACAACTGAACTAGCAACATAGCACACATATATAGCAATACAGCCATCACCCGTGAAAGCCTATTTCAAGCAAATGGTAGAACTACACAATTCAGTCATGAACGAAACCTTTAGTTGGGCGCCAATGTCACACTCCCCCGTCTCTTAACCTGGTGGTAGACCTGGTGGATACCAGGGAATGAAAATAACAAAAGTTGAGAAAGTTAATTATATATTTTAAGTAAATAGAGGGTCGTGGGTTCGTCCGATGACCGAGGATGTGCAGAACTCCTTATAGACAACAACCACTGGCCTTGTATTTCTTGAATGCAGTGAAGTACGATGTCGTGGTAATTTTGGCGGTGAGACAGCAATTGTCCAGCACTGTAGTAGTAGAGAAGAAAAGGAAGCGCCAACGGTCCTTAACCCGCCGTTAGGCCTAAGCCAGAAACCCTGAAATCCCGTTTATCGGGTATTTTATTATGTGCACTCAAACTCAGTTTGACTGCCACCAGCCGGTACGCAAAAGAAAGCCAAAGCGGTGTTTCTATGCAAGCAATAGTTTTCAAGGATGAGGCAGTCAAACTTTGTACAAAGTAATTTTTAAAACGTTACCCTCCTTTTTAAATAGTAGCCGGGTAACGTCTTATGTAGCAAAAAAACAATATATAAAAACTTATGTAAAGAACAAATATAAATACTACGCTTAAGAGGGTAAGCCACAGAAGCTGCGTCATGCTATAATCTAATACAAGTTCTATTACCTAACTACACTACAATATATAACAACTGCATTGAAGATATACTCAACGGCAGGAAAAATGAAATTTATACTAAAGTGAACATATATTTAAAATGGTATAAGAAGAATACCTAAGCAAAATGAAATGAATTCGAATGTACTTACATTACATATTCACTTATTAAAACTATAAAACAACAAATGCATAATAAAAACACTCACCCGAAATGGGGTTTTATAGTTAATAAAAATATTCAAAAACAATAGAAAACGTCGCAACGTTTTAAGACCTCTAATGACCTCAGCAATTGTATATGAGTACGATATGCACGAACGACTAATAGCCGCCGCTTTAGTAGGTCCTCTGACTGCTGTAGGTCAGGTTGAGGTGCGCGGTGGCACGGCGGTGCACCCCGCGAAGCCCCCTTGTCGGCCAGACCGGTTACAAGCGCGTACGCACTCAACGCAGCACCCGCTATGCTAACTATTGCTCTGTTATGTCACCGTAACGGCTATAAAACCGTTACAAAATAAATAACACTAATTGATCCAATCCTTAAGTAATCAAATTATTTGCTTGTGTTAAGGTTGTGAAGACAACGATGCAAATACATAGAATATACATTATAAATACTGCGAATATATTTAGTAAACGACGAAACTCAGAAAACCGACATGTATGCTCATCTCATCCATGCCTGTCCCTGTCAGAAATCAAACCCGACCTCCTTTGCGTTGTTAGGTATACGTTAGGCGCCTCCGCTAACCACTCGACCAACGAAGCGGTATACAACAGTAGACCACAGCGGTTTAATATCAATAGAATTTAGAATATTGCTTGAGATTTAATTAAGTAAAAAGTAAAACATTATTACATCTTTCTTTATATATTCCTCAGACTCTTTTGGTAGAATTTAATGTTTTTAAAATATTAAGCGTCCAATTGGTAGGTACATCCAATTAAAATATTTTTTACGAAATTATGCGACAATGTTTCATAACTTGCTGAAACTGAAACTAATTAAACTTTGAACGTCAGTCTCTTATACAATATTGCTTATGCATGCAGGAAAAATTAAGAACATATATGCGAGTTTTGGGCAAAGAAAATTATTTGAGTGCTGTTCCATAATCATTTAATTATTACATATTTTGATTTCAGTATAAAATTATTCCTTTACTTTTAAAATAAATAAAAAAAAAAAAATTATTATTTATTAAAATAGAATAATATAATAAATTGAGACCGAAATACTGCATCGCATTTATAAGAACCTTAACAATAATCAGTAACATGAGTTATTATATATTAAATAAATTAAATATTGCGGAAGATTATTTTCTTTTTTAAGATAAATATTAATAACACAATGTAAAGCAGAAGTGAAAATTAGTTAACGTAAACATTTCATTCTACACTATGTTTATATATTAATTTATATCTTTAATTTCAAAACTTTTAATGAGTTATATCGATTTATATCCCGGGACGGTTATCCACAGGTTCCGGGTTTGAATCCCAGCTCGTATCGGTTTATTTTTCATTCTATATTTATATAAATTTAAATAAGCTTAACATGGCTAAACTTTCAAACATTAAGTTATATCAGTAAACCAATCCCATGTCGCTCGTCATTATAATTGCTTAGTTTTTGTCGTTCATTACTTCTACCAGCAAATTTAAATTTTACCCCAAAGCACAATTTACTGTACGTTAAGTACTTTTTTTAGAATAGTTAAGTAAACATAAATGCAATACGATATAAACCATTCATTAAATAATAATATATGTGTAGTATATTTAAAATACAAAATTATAAATTTTTAATAATTAAAGGATTTTAAGAAATATGATAGTGGATTCAATTTTAAATGCCCTTTTTCCAAAAAAAGTCAGGGTTATCTTTATTTTTCTAGTCTATTAACTTTTAAAAATTAATATAATGTTTGAAAATATCTATAAACATGTACAGCCATGTTAAGCTTATTTAAATTTATATAAATATAGAATAAAAAATAAAACTATTTTTAGGGATAACGGATATAATGAATTAAATTTTAAATTTACATTATAAATCAAACCCTTTACAAACACTTTGCAGCAATCGTGTTCACGATACCACGAGATGGAGGTGTCTGTAAGTCAGTTAATTAATCATCTACCTCCAACGGTTTCTAAGTTTCCGGGCGTACAGTTCAGGATTCACACAAAACGCACTAACAGTATCTTGAGGTCTTACAGTGCGGTCACAGACATGGGATTTTATATTTTTCAAAAGTTAGATAATCCCCAACCAACTTCTCTATTAAAATTAGGTTGTTTTTCATAATTTTGGTATTTTTTTTACTATTCTTTAAATTGTTTGTGCTGCTTATAATATGAAGATTTAATTGCTTTTTATTATTTTTATTTACGTATCTTAATCGTTAAAGTAGGCATTTCATTGTATTAATTTGCTCGTATTCATTTGGCACCGACTTAAAACCTATTAGTAAATAGGACATATAAATAATGGGTAGAGTATAATAAATATTAAATCTTCATTATTTTTTACTTTTTAGTTTTAAAGTCGTTTTTTTAACGTAGTTAATTTTATTTAATACTTTTTAGTTTATTGTTACATTATCAATTAGCCATGGGTAGTAGACCTACAAAAGGTATTGCGCGCCTTCAAAAATACAGATCTCAAGAAACGGGAACGGATAAAAATAGTCGTCTCCGTAAAAATGTTCTTCGAAACACAATTTCGCGTTCTTGTGAGATTATTGAAGATCGTGAAACCGTTGGTTGGTCATGAAGGCATATATGAAACTCTTGATCAACTTAATTCTAGATTCGGTAAGATCCAAGAGCTCTTGCGAATGAGTATTTTGAGCAGAGTGCTAATAGACTTGGCCTCATTAATGAACATCTGGCCAACGGGTGAGCTGAGCATAGGACTCATAGACTTGGTCTCATTAAGGAGCGTTTAGATAACGAGTCGACAGAGCAGAGAGGTCATGGATTAGAAGTGAACAGTACAGCAACCAAGTCTGCTCAGCAACGTGAGAACCTGCTAGCAGAAGCGCGCTGCTAGCAGAAGCGCGTCAGACTTCACATATCCAAAACAACAGCTGTCATTAGTCACAGCACGTTTTGATTTCCTTCCGGAGGTACTAATTCAAAACTTGGACAAAAATGCTAATAAAATAAAAACTAATAAGCCAACCTAAATCAATTTTTTATGGGACCAATTCAAAACTATTCCGCATCAAACAAAAAAGAATTACGTAAATCGGTTTAGAAACCTCGGAGAAATCGGTGTAAATACATAAAAAAAAATATTTATATATATATATATATACCGGCCGAATTGAGAACCTCCTGTTTTTAAAGAAGTCGGCTAAAAATGCTCAATTCTTTTGTTACATATTGAACTACCTGGCACTACTACTATTACTACCACTATTACTACTACACAACGTTACTTAATTATTATACCTTTCGATCCTAAAAAATAAATAATCGTTTTCATTTAGGTTTTATATAATTTAACTTGTTATTTACAACGATTCTCAAGTCACGGCGATAAACAAAGTCCCAAGTTTATCCTCGTTTATATTTCCACTTGTGGGATATGTGTTTTTACATAAGTTTTTTATTTTGTGTTATGAAATTCTCTACCAACATGTTTAACCATATGCTGTGTTCCCATATGCTGTGAAATTGCTGATAAGACAACTGTGTATATGCATCGTGGAATCACTGATTAGTCGATGGTCTGGTTAATCCTGAAATTTTTTAATACAACTAACTACAGTACAATTTCAGTATTACCTACATTTAGTAAAATCTTTTCAAGAAATATTTTAATTAACTAGTTTCCCAAACTAATAAAAGTAACCTTTTATATTAAAAAATAGTTATGTTTCACTTCTGGTCACTCAACAGCTGATACTGCTGTTGTAATATTGCAAAATATTTTTTAAGATTTCAAAGAAACACCAGATGTGCTTAGGTATTTTTATACTTTATGAAGTTTCATAAAGTTCGTTAGAATGCTTAAAGCATGAAACTTTAAAAAAAAACTTTTTTAATTCGAAAAAGATCCCTTAGTTTGTTCTTACCTTAATAAAATATTCGAAGGAAATGGGAAAAGAAAGTATCCCCCTGAATCATTGGTTAAAGCAGATATTTTATAATGCAGATCGTAGACAGTCTAGGAACTTTCTCAACGATTTACATAGTCACTTTTTTTAACCGACTCCATTAAAGAAGGTTTCTCAATTTTACCATATACATCAATTTTTTTTGTGTGTTTGCGGATCTTTGTTAAGTATAAATTCCAGAATTGGTCCCCTTCTAATTTTGTTAAGGTTAATTAATAGTTTTGGAGACTGACAACGGAACTCTTAAAAATTATACAGCAGTTGTCTCACGATTGCGAAAATAACATGACTATTTCTTTTTTTGTACCATTTTTAACATAACATTTTGCCTCAATAATGAAAAGAACTACAGAAAAGGAAGAAACTTTTAACAAAAAAGTAAAATCGCCTGCAAGAATAATGAAATAATTTGATGAGGGCAACTGTATATGAATTCGGTGTCAGTTTCTTTAATTACTCTATATCAAAGTCACTTGCTTCCAATACAGTTGCTCTAATCAATTTATTTCATTATTTATAAAGGTACTTTTATGAATTAATGCAATAATAAAAAACTTTTGACAAAATATTCTTAAAAGTTTTTTTTTTGTTGCATTAATTCATATTACGTACTAATGTGGGCTAATGTTGCAGGTGACAACTGTTGCAGGTGATAAATGACATTATCTGTACAGTAAAACAAGGCCTTTTTGAATTACCCATAACACAAAAATTATTCAAAAAAAAATTCAAAATATCTTTATTCAAGTAGGCATTTACACGCACTTTTGAATCGTCAATTACATTAAATTGGTCAGTATAGTCAGTCTGTGAGTAAGCTACAACCAGCTCGGAATGCTGTTCTGCTGAGAAGAGCTGGCCAGAAACTCAACAGTTGCTCTGTTAAAAAATGAATTAAAATATATATTATGACTGTATATTATCAACATATTTATATATAATTTATTTATGTTCATCAAAATATAAATATATTTCATAGGAAGAAATCTACCAAAAACAAAAATATAATTCCTATAGCTTACACTAGGATCCATAAAATAGGTAATTCCTTCAGGGTAAGTTTCATACGCTTTTACAGTAAACTGGGAAGTTTACGTAAATAAGTAAGGCTTTAAAATTGTCGTTAAATATATTTTAAATATACATAAGTAGTATAAAAAAATATATATAACCATATGGCCTAGGAATTATTTACATTGTAACTTTCGAGTGGTTAGCGCAACGCCTAACGTGTCACGGCGCAATGGGGCTCGGGTTCGATTCCCGGCGGAGACAGGCATTTATGTGATGAGCATAGATGTCTGTGTTTCTGGGTTTGGTCGTTTATTAAATATATTCTCAGTATTTATAATGTGTATTTCTATGTATTTGTATCGTTGTCTAACACCCTTAACACAAGCAAATAACTTGCTTACTTAGGGGTTAGATCAATGTGTGTAATTTGTCCTGATATTATTATTATTATTATTAACTATTAACTAATAACTCAACCACTTTGTTTGACGTTGTTTTTTACTGTTATTTGAGCTTCATCATATGCTCTAGAACAGGGGTGTCCAAACAGACGATCGCGATCGACCGGCTTATTGCGGCCGCTAGTCGAGTCGATTCCGGCGAGGCAAAAACTATTTAAAATTTTAAAGTTAAAATTAATATCTACCTGCCCTAAAGGTCCATCAGAATATCAGGAAGTACGTAATTCTTAAAAATAAATAAAGTAGATCTAACAGTAATTCGTCGGTAAAAAGTCGATCTTAGTTTTGATTAAGTTGGCCACCCCTGCTCTAAAAGTATAATATATGCCTCATATTCTCCTACTGGAGTTGTTGGTGAAGGTTTTGTAAATATTGAAGTTTGTTATATAGTGAACACAGTGAAGACTAAACGTACGAGTTTGTTGTGTATCTTCTCAGACCTCACAATCCTCGTGTCTATAAGTTAAAGTTAGAGAGTGTTTTAACATTTTTTTTTTAAAGTATGGTATCAAAATTAGCCTGAAAATTTCATTCGACTTGCATAACTTTTATTTTTTCTAAGTTAACCAGATAAAAACATTGTGTCAAACTTCACATTTATAACCGACTTTCATTAAGAGCGGCCTGCTTTTTCAAAAACAAAAGTAGTCCCCATGCACATAAAACAAACATCCGTTGATAACCTCAGATATCATTATGCAACATAAAGGCTCCATTCAACTCGATCCATCTAGCATAAGTAACAAACTGTGGTATAAATAATTAAACGTAGAATTAACAATTAAGACAGGAAATTAATAAATCTTTTTGCATTATTTATAAATCTTTTTCCAAACCAGTCTCAAATTAGTAAATTGTATTAAACGTTTTTTCCTATGAAACTATTTCTAAAGAATCTTCATGAATAAAATTATGACAACGAGACAGAGTTACTATTATTTTCAAAGAACTGTTACATATCCTAATCCAGTCCGAGGAGTTACAAATCTTTTCTAAGAATAATAAATATATAAGAAAAATAAGCTCAACTAAATTATCCCAAAAAATATTTACATATTTAATAATTTACTAATACATAGGTATAATATGGTAGCAAAATAATATCACGATACAATATTTTAAGGATTTAATGTGATCAAAGAGTTAAAGCCAGTTCACGATAAAACCTCAGATTTGTTCGCTGTATGCTAGGAAGCTCAATAAACCCACGGGATTTAAAAAAGGTTGTTTCCTTCGGATTTGTAATATATTGGTTTTTTTGTTTTGTGTTATATCATTTATAAGGTTTGATACGTTTTGTATCTACTTTTTGTCAAGTTGTCAAGTCGAGTTTTAACAAGTTTAAACCACCATCACCTTTATCGAACGCTTATTTTTATTTATAAATTGTGGATTATATACATTTTTGTGTCATTAAGTAATTGAATTGTAGCTGTAATGTTTTTGAAAATATTGTACTTAAAAACATAATATTTAACTAGCTATGCCTGCGACTTCATACGCTTGGATTTCGATTTTGATAAAACGTACCCTATATATTCTCTAAAATTCCATCCAAATCGATTAATCCGTTTCTGATACTAACGTGCACTAACATACAGAAAGACAGACATACAGACAAACAAAGAAAATGAGAAAACGTTGTTTTGGGTTCTCTTGCTTATAATATAAACGTTCCCTTGCATAAATTTTAGTTTTTCTTTGTGTTGTGTGCATAACTGCAAACCGATAAACAGAGAAAGATTTTTAAGAAGCTGAAATTGAATTCTGTTAGTCGTCACTTCACATTCTGGAATTTTTTTTTTTAATATATCAATGTACAAAGGCTACTACTCTACAGATTTATTAGATATATTCTAAGGATTCATGTAGAAATTTAATTAAAAAAATAATAAGAATTCAAAGTAATTGTCAAATTCACGTATTTCACGCTATTTAATACTACGAAAGCCAGATTACGACGTTATAACTAATTTAGTAATAAAAGTATGACATAAATCTACCACAGTAATAAAACGCAAGATAAGCTACTCAAAGATCACATCGACAATCACTATTCACACCTGCAGAGCTTCCGCTCTCAAACGACTATGACACGATAATTAATAAACCTAACCCTTGCTTACTAATTTATAGGAGTTGATGCCTACCAACTATTTAGAAATACCCTCGACTGCTAACACGGCCTCTCCCGACAGGAGGTCGTCCTCGACCTCTATCTTTTAATCCTGAAGTTTTATTTTTAAAACTACCAATGAAGCTTCCAAAAATATTGTCTCCAAATGAGACCTAAGGCTACGTAGTAAATGCTTCTGGACTCCTGTGTACTGGGTGTGCTGGGTGGTAACCCATCACCGACACGAAGGATTACGAGACTCAGCAGCGCCAGCTCCGACCAGCAGCGCCAGCCCCGACCAGCAGCGCCAGCCCCGACCAGCGGCGCCAGCCCCGACCAGCAGCGCCAGCCCCGACCAGCAGCGCCAGCTCCGCGATCAGCAGCAACTTCAACAGCCAGCAGCAACCTCAACAGCAAGAAAAAGAACTTCTCAGTTTCCTTTTTTTTATAAATCTTCCAGTTGACCCAGACCCAGGTTGAGGAGAGGTGCTTGTAAGATGGTCATTACTGGTAAGGGATAGTCTTCAACTGCCCCGTTCATCATCATTATCGTCCGGTTCTACTCGCCCATCCTGATTATCACAAAAACAACTGAAAACTCTCTAAACAATAGGCATAAAGTAAATTTGAGATATCAATTTAAGTTTTTAATAAAAATTTAAGAGATATCGTTGCTCTCGGCGCAAGCGTGCACTCAAGCGTCCTCAAGCGACGATTTCAAAATTGTAACAAAGGGATAAGTCTTTAGTGTTTAAAGAGATGCAATGTAACCATTTGTACATGTTGTTCGATTGGTAAGATTCCGGACTCTTACCACTCGATAGATTGTGATATTAAATAAAACTATGTGTAGCATAGCACTCATTACCGTAGTGTACCCATAGTAGTACCCATTCCCACGATGCATTTAGCTAGCAGCTCCGTAAGCCAGCAGCGCTTTCAGCTAGCAGCGCCGTCAGCCGGCAGCGTCGTAAGCCAGCAGCACCGTCAGCCAGCAGCACCGTCAGCCAGCAGCACCGTCAGCCAGCAGCACCGTCAGCCAGCAGCACCGTCAGCCAGCAGCCCCGTCAGCCAGCAGCCCCGTCAGCCATCAGCCCCGTCAGCCAGTATCGTAGGGCGACGAACGCCATAGTATTGCGACGAACGCTAAGGTACGGCGACGAACGCCAAGCATATTTGCCCGAGTTTCAAAGCACACGATACCTCTCCAATTTAGGCGACACACGCCAAGGTACGGCGACGAACGCCAAGCACATTTGCCTGAGTGTCTAAGCACACGATACCTCTCCACTTTAGGCGACACACGCCAAGGTACGGCGACGAACGCCAAGCACATTTGCCTGAGTGTCTAAGCACACGATAGCTTTCCACAACAGTCGATTATCGGTAGGGTACAGCGACGAACGCCAGGCTCTGAACCTGTGTGTGTGTGACACATATACCAAAGACAAGGATTAAGCTTGCACACGATACCTTTCCACAACAGTCGATTATCGGTAGGGTACAGCGACGAACGCCAGGCTCTGAACCTGTGTGTGTATGACACATATACCAAAGACAAGGATTAAGCTTGTGTGAGCATAACACACAAGCTTTTCTCATTCGGATTTCACAACTTTTCTCTCTCGAACTCTGCGACACATTTTCGCCTCCAGCATCCCATGTACTGGAGCCTAAGAGCCCCACAGGACACGCCCGACGTGACGTAAGCGATGCGTCTAAACGGCAAGCCCAAACCACATTGACTCGAACTTAAAGGCCCGCGCATCCAAGACTCTAGTCTCAACGCTCAGCACCCTTGGAGCTGTAGATGCCGTCGACCATATAAGCGGCAGCGTCCTTATCTGCACACTAGGCTCCCACTTTCGAAGAGGCAGCTAATACTGTTCTTCCAATGGAAACAGCCGTTCTAGAATTTATTTTATTTTTAGCAGTTAGAATATTAAAAGGAAAGTTGTTTTATCTGCTACGCTTATCACGTTGTAAGCCAACTGCAATTTCATGAGCGATTCACTACTACTTCATTTAATACCAAAAAGGTTTAAACAAATTACAAATAAAAGGGTAGTTTGTTGTAACTACCAAAAGTTACACAAAATGTACGTGTAAATAAACATTCCACTCATTATCCAGCATAAAAAGTTTGGAATATACTCACCAAAACTGTTGTCTTACCACAAGATCTGAACGCGTCTTACTTACACGCAAACCAAGAAATTAATTTCAATGTGTACGACCTAGTTAATAGCAACGAGCTAACGACTCTGCACGATACTTTCGCGAACATTTAGGACACTACCACGTGAATAGCGATGCTGGGGTGATACTTTCTATGATTTGAGTTTTCGGAAGTTTAGAACTTTTATTTTAGAACAACTAAATAAAATTAAGAAAATAAAAACGAAAGTGAGGGTATGTTTGATTTCTCCAATTTGACCTACTTTCGATAGCCAAACCGTCAAGGCAGAGAGGCTGGGACAATCCCACTTCTGATCTAAGGATTCATGTAGAAATTTAATTAAAAAAATAATAAGAATTCAAAGTAATTGTCAAATTCACGTATTTCACGCTATTTAATACTACGAAAGCCAGATTACGACGTTATAACTAATTTAGTAATAAAAGTATGACATAAATCTACCACAGTAATAAAACGTTAGATAAGCTACTCAAAGATCACATCGACAATCACTATTCACACCTGCAGAGCTTCCGCTCTCAAACGACTATGACACGATAATTAATAAACCTAACCCTTGCTTACTAATTTATAGGAGTTGATGCCTACCAACTATTTAGAAATACCCTCGACTTCTAACAATATAGAATAAGATTTGCATGGTACCTATTACGTGATTGACATAAATTGACATAACCTATTTTATTTCTTACCCGATTTAGATCAAATAAACACTAAATGTTAAGTGAAGACTGACTAAAGCTACATGTAAAAATATAATGAAATTTTATGAACAATCGTGGTTCAACTATCACACACTACCGTATAAAAAAGTATGTTCTTTATAACATTTAAAATTATTTTACAGTATTTTTGTATCTAAACTTTCGTGAAACATGATGACTAGTAAATATATATAATAATAATATTAAATATATATAATAATAAATAATGACGTAATTTAATTGGAATTTTACCGACTAGTATCAAACACATTCTTGGTTTCTACTCATGAGCTCGAAGCATGGCGGACTTAAATTTAGAACGTAATAAATACTCTATCATATCAGAAACTCCTTTGATATATGGTAAGTAAATTATGGTAATAACGTTGACAATAAATATTGTCATTACAATTAGATTTACAAATTTAGAATTATTTAGAACTATATATCCTTGTTATTACTGGTATATTATAAAAGTAAAAGATATTGATGAATTATCGGAAGTAGCCTAAAGATATTAAATATATTGTGTTTACATATCTTAGGTAAGCCATATGTGTGAAAGAGATAAGATTGTTATAAATATACTTAGGCACTTAAAATGGTTATGTATCAATATATTAGGTGTGAATATGACCAATCTCCAGAAGCTGCATTTTGGCGCTTCTGTCGATGTTATAAATATGGCTGTAAGCCTCTATTAAAGGTAATATGTTCGAGAGTTGGCAAGATAAGTGATTTATATACTTACATTGTTTATAATATATGTAATATCTTTATAGTGGCTTGATTAATTACCTTATACTATATTAATTTAGTGTTCTTTAATAGTAGAACACGCATTTCACGCCGCAAGTCAATGGCTTCGAGCTCATGAAAAGGACCCCGGATGGGTTCGAAACTAGTCGGTCAAATTCTGATTAAATTACGTTATTATATAGCCGGGTAAACATATACTTTAATATATTACAGTTTTTTTTTAATATTTTTAAATGAAACTGGTAATAAACAACACATTCGTTAAAAAGGACTGGAGCTGAAGACTGGCCGTCGTCTAGTCCTGATCTAAATCCGCTGAATTATGATTTATGGTCAGTTTTATAGAGTACAGCTTGATTCAAATGAAATAAATACTTAATGTTAAGTGAAGACTTTTACAACCTATTCCTGAAAACAGCATTCAAATTGGTTTAACCGTTTCTGAGATTAGCGTGCCCAAACATACAGACATACAGATATAAAGACATACAGACAAACAGACAAAATGAAAAACGATGAAAATGAAAAAATATGATGGTTTTTTTTTATATTTTACATGTACAGAAATGGACCAGTAACAATTTTATTATATGTATAGATTTATTGCATTTCAAATATTTCACATGTTTTCCGACAACAATAAAAAATATATAATATTATGTTCAGTAACGAATTAACTGAATAAGCTTTACTGTTCCAAGTTATTTGAGTTTTAATTTTTTTTTAGATTTAAGCGTAAATAAACTAAAAAATCCCATTCTTGAATACTTATAGAATATCATATTTTGGTTGATGAAAAAATATAATAAAATAATTGGTAAATATCTTGAAATTATTCTTAATCTGAGCAAACTATATCTTATGAAAATGATAAAACATCAAAGCAAGTAAAATAAAACAAAATACATGAAACAACGACGACGTTTTGATATTACAATAAACAGCTGAACAAATCGGTTTTCTTTATTAAGTTTATAAAAGTTACTACTGATAAAAATAAAGAATTAAAATATATATAATAAAATTATATTAAGGATGAATATTTAATATTAAAACCTCGGTTAATAGCCGCAAGAGTAACTTGTGTTAACTGAGTCTATATTTGAAATGTTGATTTATTATTTTGGTTGTTTTTATTTTAAATATAATATCTTCAATTACATTATTTGTTATTTTAATATCATAAACCTTTATTTGTTTTATTTAAGTAACATATGATAATTTACAATATTTAAAATGTATGACAGAATTCGTCAAAGTGTAATTTATTATTATTTACGTAAATTATGCTCAAATAAAAAGCTCTATTCTAATATTTTAAAATGGAATCGGAATAACATTTATTTTTTCGTCTTTAACGCTATGTTATAAAACTTTCACCTTCCCATGTCGTGTTAAGTAAACAGATAGATTTCGGTGAAAGCAGTAACAATTATGATTCTATATTATGCACATTTTTAATTTTTAAAAAACGTAAAACTTTTAACTATTTATAGATCCTTTTTTTAATAGTAATCCACATTACACAATATTTTCTTCTTTTATAAGATGTAATGATAAATAATCTTCTGATATTCTACATTATCCTGAAAAGTAGTTTAAACTCACATTATAATTCTATTTTTGTGAAATTATGAAAAACATTGATATTCTATAATGGGTTCAGTTAATATTAACATATAAACATTTTTGTAATTAAACTTTAATCAACCATGACAATTATTAAATATAAATATCTTTTATAAATATCGCTTTATTCATAGAATTTAAACGGATTTTTTCCAAAGAAATCTATACATATAATAAAATTGTAACTGATCCATTTCTGGATATGAAAAATATTAAAACAAAATATCATAGGGGGCTTTAGAGCAAGAGAACCCAAAACAATGGTTTTTCAGTTTGTCTGTATGTGTGTATGTATGTATGTCTGTATGTCTGTATGTTTGTACACTCTTATCTCAGAAACGGCTAAACCAATTTGAATGCGATTTACAGGTATATATTATCACAGTCTTCACTTAACATTTAGTGTTTATTTTATTTAAAACAGTTAATAAATAGAAAAGTTCCGTCAATTTATGTCAATCATGTAAATACAAAGGGTACGTTTCATCAAAATCGAAATCTACGCGAACGAAGTTGCAGGCACAGCTAGTTACTAGTAAATGAATGATGACTTATTCAAGAACATAAGAGGAAAGGTTGGGAAAATCATTGTTAGTAAGTGTACCTTTCATTATATTCTATTTTGTGTGAAGATAAAGTTCAGTGTTAATAAGAGACCTATCATATAAATAGCGAATCGAATTCGTAACAAAAACATGTCGAAGCGAACTCATGATGAGTCAAACTTGTAACAAATGGTAAACAGCGAATTAAACGTGTGAGTAACTGAGGTGGTAAAGTAAAGCCGTCAGCAATTACGATGGTTGAGTATAAAGCTGACACCAAAACTACTACTAAATTGATTATCAAATTGAGCAGTTAAACATATATGTTTGTTTGTTTTTTTGATAGGCTATTATAATTATTAAAATACAACATTTAAAAGAGACTTGGATTATTCCTTCAATGTAGTTAACTTTATCTTTTTAAAAGTAGTGTTTTATTTTTTTTCATTTTTTTGATCCGAAACATGAAAACAATTCAAACTATTTTTCTCCGGAAAAGTTTAGTGAAATATGTAACATAAAGCACCTGAGCATTGAATGTATGACAAATGTGGCAGATATTTTTCCAGTTCTTCGCTCTATAAAATATGACGAGGACGCGCTACAAACGCCGTCAAGCGACTTTATCTTGTATTATTTTGAAAAATTATGACGTAAAATCTAATTAATCTTTAAGATTCCATTTTTTTGTTGCTTTGCATTCATATCGCATACTCGTATACATATCCAGCACAGATGCTAGACGTAAGTAAACGATGCAATAAAAAACATTTACAATTTTCTTATTGTCTCGGAGCAGTATAAATAAAAGTAGAAAAAATATATTTTTTTATATAATTGGAAAGTGGTGGAATATATGTAAGTATTAAGTAATAAAAATTAAGTAATAAAAGAAGAATAATAATGAAATCTGGTTTAGTTGATAATGCAACAAAAGTAATAAAATATATGACATGCAATATTAGCATATGCTAAGTAATAGTAACAAAATATGATTTATTACTTAAATTCGTTTATTAAATATTGGTGATAGCTCCACGGCCGTAATTCGATTGTAATTTGGGCTAACACCACTATGCATATTTATTGTTGTTTTTATTATATTACATCAAGCGTCTATCAACTTTGTACAACCATTTGACATGCTTGACAAATATATACTTTTTTTTTTTTTTTTTTTTTTAACGTCAGGAATCCTCATGGATACACACCTCCATCAAGGGGATGATGGAGGTGGTTATGTGAGACTCCTACTCACTAAACCTGACGGTTGCCGCCGCCGTCATAATGGGACACCACGGGATCGCTTTCGCACTCACCGCGATGCCCCGACGTGATCCACGGAGAGGGCACCCCGCAACGAGGAGCACCCATCCCTTTTTCGCAGGTTTGATAGATCGTGGAGGGATCCCCTTCCCCCCACCCAAGCCTGCTGCCTCTGAAGGGGGCCGAGACCCCCTTCTAGCTGGACTCAGTCTCAGAATCGAGCCAGTTGGACAGACCGACTCGATCATTGACCGGGTCCAGCTCCGCCGCCGGTTATCTCCCCGAGAGGAGACCACCGGTCAGACCCCCTGGAAGAGCACACTCCCATAAGACCCAGTGATGCGCAGACAGCCTCACTGCAACACACTGGAGTCGAACGTGAGTCCGCTCACGTAGGGGGCCCAACGTCGAACCCGACAGGCCTTTACCGCCGGCCACGGTGATCAGCCGAGACCGGCAAAAAAAAGGCATAAGTCGGGAACCCACCACGCCCAGACCAACCATCACCAAGCGCAACCGTGGCGTCGCGCTCGGCAACGATTAAGCCAGGCAACGTCTCGCACCGTCTCCCCACCAAGCACCCTCTCTAAAGTGCTTGGTGGAAAGAGGTCCAGACCCTAATCGCGGACCCCCCCACACAGCCGCGGAACCACTCCACAGTCCACTCTGCTATCAGAGAAGTACCAGGAGTAATTCCGCAGCCGACCCCGGCAAAGAGGGCCTGCGCCCTCCCACCCTCAACGCCCAGGCCAACTTTCCAACGTGATCAAACGATGGAAAGAGGCCCGAGCCCCCCCGCAGACAGACCACCCCAAAAGGCAGCCTGCCCGCCAGCCAGCCATGAACCGGGCACAAACCCCCATGGCCGACCCCCACCGCGCCGAGTATTAGCCAACGGCTAATGCAAACCCGAAGGATCACATTAACCGTTGTTGCCCAGGGAGCACCGGCCCGTACCGCTTCCGATGCCACCGGACGAATCCGAGCAACAAGGGAAACAGACGGGCACACGAGGAGGTTCCCGGCGACGGCCCCCCTGACAAATATATACTTGACATTAACCATAACAACGTTAACAACGAATAAGTGTGAGTAATGTTTAGTATAGTAGTGTGTGTAATGTTTTTATCATTAATTTAATGCATTAAAAGTGCATTATTATTGAAAAATATTAGCGTTATGCACTTCTTTTATATATGAACTAAACATAACTAAATTTCTAAAATTGATTTCAATATCTTAACTCCAGTAACCTGGGATAAATTGATTGTTCCATACGCTTGCACAATTAAGAATCTGAAAATTGATATTTCTCTCTCATGGATGCCGCAAGTTGAATATATATTGAATATAAGTCGCAAAATAATTGTCACTATCATTCGTCTCAGACGATGGAAATATTTTTTACCTATTAAAATTAAAACCTGTCTAACAAACACCCTTCTTCTACCCATCCTATACTATGCAGATATATGTTACCTAGGTCTTAATGAGCAACTTCTAAAATTAATTAGAACGTTTGTAAAATGTGTGCATTCGTTTTATCTTCGGGCTACGTAAATTCGATCATGTGTCGCAATAGCGTGCACAGTTGGGGTGGTTATCCATAAAGCAACGTCGAGATATGAGATTGCTTTAAGACGACAAGGCCATCTTTGCACGAAAATTTTTACTGTATCAACATCAATTATTGTAATTTCCTACTGTACTAATTTTATGTGCAATATTTTTTTAAATATTTATATACATGAAGTCCGTCGGTAACGATCTGTTATAAAGTTTTCGACTCACTTGTATAAGCTCTCGGGAAAGGAAGAATATAAAAAATATATACAATAAATATGTATATAATGTATTGTTAAGTTAATTTAAACTTTAAATGAATTTGGAATGAAAAATCTTTTTTTTTTTTCATGAGACAAATAGTAATAGAAGACGTTCAACTTAAACATTAACACCATAACAAAATGTGATTCTGAATTGCTAAGATCCTATTCTCTCGACTGTTCTACAAACACCTAAAAATTGTACCATTTATAATTATATATTATTTTTAAAATTATCTTAAAATTGTACATTGTAGTATTGTAGTGTAAATTGTATTGTAATTGTAAGATGTTTAATGCTTATTTCGTGTTGATAGTAATTTGTAGTTTTTCTTATGCTTACATTATAATATGATTGAATTAATATTTCGAGATGACAAATCTACTCTAGAAAAAAGCAATGAAGCTTAAATTGAAAGCTCTACTTAATCAACTTGAGTACGTTGCGACGTTGGATGTACGATTAATATCTCTCGTAAACTTTACACAAAGATTCAAAATGTACAACATTAATAGTTATGTCAAAACATAAGAATTTAAACCTTTTTCATCAGTCGCTACCTGTTTAATTTAATTTTATCTTTATTACGTATTATTATTATTTATTTAAAATATTATTTGAGATAAGAAATGTACATTAATTAAATTAAAAATATCAGCTCTTCAATAGTTCATAAGAACCTCTCACTAGCACCAATAAAAGCTCAATATCTTGTCGAAGACTTATTTTATATCAACCAAACTTAGCTTTAAACCATCGGACGGACCTGGTTTTCGATAAACAAAACCCATTCAAATCCGTCTACTTGTTTTGCTGCTACGAGGCCACAGACAGACACATGATACTTATAACACCTCTCTTTTTTGTGTCGGGGGTTAATGAAAAACAATTTGTAAGAGTATATTGTTTCAATAAATTTCTGATAATGAAAAGCCATTTTGATGATAAATGGATGAAATGAATTAAGCCTCTTTGATAAATTGTTATTATATTTATAACTTCTTTTTTATTAGAGCAATGAACTCCAAATAGTTACTTAGATTTTATCTCGACAAATAATTTATTTCATTATTTCCTAAATTAGAAAAGAGAGAAAGGTACTTAAGGCCCAAATAATATCAAACTTCGAATATCACTAAATACAATATTCTGCAGTATATTAGATATAATGTTGTAGGTCATCTTAATGATAGTTTAATTACACAAAAATAATTTGTTTTTTCATTCAATATATAACCAGGATGTGAACGGATAATTAACACAATCTTTTTCTATTATTTTTTAATTTTTTGTCCGTTCTTTTTCTCTATTTCTATCTTAATAAATATTTATCTATTTCTCTTTTAGTTGTGCGAGCAACACAAAAAAATATGTGGCCAATAATAGTAACTTTTATACATCTAAATTCGAGCGTAATTCTGAAAAACATTTAGTTTTTTAATTTCATTGCACACTTTCTTCACTCTATCAAAAGATATAAGTATTTAAATAGTTAAAGAAATTTTATGTATGTCTATATCTATACATATAATAAAATTGTAACTGATCGCTGTCTGTAAATGTCATGGAAAATATTTTCAAAAATTTATAATGCTGGGACCTTTATATAAGCAAGGGAAAACAATGGTTTTCATTAGGTCTGTTTGTCTGTATGTTTGTATGTCAGTACATTATTGTCTGTATGTTTGTATGTCAGTACAGTATATATATACAGATGTACACTAATCTCAGAAAAGGATTAACCGGTTTGGTTGCAGTTTTCGGTAATATATTATCATGGGCTTTACTTTGCATTTAGTGTTTTTTAAACAAATAAATAAGTTAATAATCCCTTATTCTCGTACCATTGCGGTAAGACTTTTTTTTATATAAAAAGGGGTCCTCTCCTCAGGCATATAATAATACCCTTTCCAATAAAAATATGCGAAATCGGACTACCTACTTTGCTAAAAATGAGAAGTGAGGAAATTGCAAAAAAAAAAATGAAAATAAACTAAAAAAAAACACTCAAAAACTACTTGACTTAAAAGGGTACGTTTTATCGAAATCGAAATCTACGCGTACGAAGTCGCAGGCACATCTAGTTTTCCATAAGATGTTCGAAACGTGGTGCTATTTTTGAAATGTAGACAATCAAATGATTTTCTAATTGCAGTTTATTTCTTTTATTAGTCTTAATGTCTACCATTGTAGATAACGTTAGTTCTCAAAAATATGAAGTGGCGAACGGTACTAGTAAACTTAAGATCAGGATATTCTTCTTTTTCTTTTCATCCAAAACATATCGACACTTTGTGAATGAAATTCTAATTTGAGAATATCACCATCAGGTAAGTCTATGAGATCTTCTTTCTTATTTGAAGTAAAATCGGCAAGTTCTATTAACTTATCCAAGAAAGGGTTAAGAATCTATTTACGCTCATTGTCAGCTGCAAGTCTGGAAAGTATGTTAATAATTTTTCTTGTAAATTATGCAAGCTTTGTATTATAACAGGTATGTGCGTCACTACAACAAGGCGCTAGTGTTGTATTATCCTCAATAATATTTTGAACACATAGGTGTGACTCGAATATATTGTTTTGCAATGAGTTTGACCACATATTTAGTATTGAATAGAATACTTTCACTTTATCTTTAGCAGTTAAAAGGTTTTTTTTCCCGGCCTTGCAGATTTTTGTTTAAATTATCAAGGTGGTTAAAATATCTGCCAGGAATGCTAATTTCAAGAGCCAAGCAGGATCTGAAAAATACTGAGCATATTCAGATTTCGCATCTTGTAAGAACACGAACAATTCAGCTTTTAGTTCAAAAACTCTTGTCATCACTTTGCCTTTGTATAACCACCTTGCCTCTGTGTAAAAAAGGAGATTGCAATGAAGGAAATCCATATCTATCAAACGATTCTGAACAGGCGGGTATGCAAAGCATTACCCTTGATAGAATTTACAATTATTATTACTGCTTTAAGAACATCATGCAATTCAAGTGGCAAAACCTTAGCTGCAAGAGCTTGTCGATGAAGGAAACAGTGTGTCCATGATATGTTTGGCATTATTTTAACTCTAAGTTTTAACTTTGCAACGAGTCCACTATTATTGCCAGTCATAGCTTTAGCGCCATCGCTACAAGTAGCAATACATTTTTTCCAGTCCAATGTTGTAGTCCTTAGTGTTTTCTTAGAACATATCATACAAACATTGACCAGAAGTGTGTGCTGGAAGCGCTTTGCAAAACTAAATTTCTTTAGTAATACAGCTTCAGCTTCAAAGCGCACCATTACTATAAGTTTATGGTAAATTTTAAACAAATTTTGTGATTGTGCTCACTTGAACACAATCACAAAATATTAAAAGATATAAAGAATAGGTAGGTACATATAAAAAATATACAGAAATAAATAAGTAACTAATAAATAGTAAAAGTGACTTCATTATTTGTGATATTTAAAGCTCTTTTGGTTTTTAAGACTGATAAGTAAAAAATAACCTATTAAGTTATTGAAAATTTATTGCACTCGAACTATTTTATGGAAGGATATAAAAATATAATGAACATATGATAAAATTAAAATTGTATTATGGAAAGAAATAATTTAAAGTCGTCAATAGCAAAAGACCAAACCGTCATATTTCTATATTTGATATTCACTTAGTTAAAAAACACTGGCAATAAAACCTTTTGATGTATTTCTTGACCGAGTCATGTATATTGCCAAAGAGTTTCAAGAGTTCACAGAATTTCTAATTATGACAAGATTAATGAACAGCTATGACAAACTACCAAGTTTACCAAAGTGTAAAGCGATTTCATGACGAGGTGCAATTAATCAAATTTTAAGAAAGTTTTTTTAGCGATATTATTATTTACATTATCTTATTACATTGAGTGATTCCATTATTAAAATGGATGAACAATATTACATTGATATGTGATTTATTTTATTGAGGTTAAATAAATATAAAAATAATTATATCTTTAGAATTAAAAGGATAAAATTGTTACTGTCAACTGAAAACATATAACCATAACATAATAATATGTCCCTCATAAAGAATTAAGGAATAAATGATGCTGCGAGCTAAAAATTTAAAATATGTTTCTTATTTTATAATCAATGTCTTCTATTTTTATTTCATTTACTTTTCGTATGTCACGCATATTTTATAAGCAAATAATTTGTTTACATTTACATTATTAATACTAAAATAGATAAATCAATTAGGAAATATAGATATTTTTATTATTATTTTTCGGAAAAAAATTAAACTTGATGTGGATATCGAAATCCTGAACTTAAATAGTACACATTATTATTTTTTTATTATTATTAATAATAATAATAATTAATACATATTATTGCTCCTATTTATCATAGCTAGGTTTCGTGGGTCTACTTTTGGGGGGGAGGGATATTTGGAAGGAGAGGGGGATAGGTTCTCAGGGTTGAGAGTTTTGAGGTGGAACGAGGATATCAGTAAACCAAATTAAAAGAAATAAAATACTTAGGAACGACATGGCTGAGACTTACAATATTTCCTTTTAAATTTATATTTTTTAAATTTGGCGCCAAGTAATATACAATAATCTCGGAGGAGATAGAAAGAACTAGCACTTAATTTTTTTTCATTAAGAGAATTTAAGATAATTTTATTTTTTTATTAATAGAAATAACAATTAAGTAATAGAATCTAAAAATCCTCAAAAGTGAATCAGCTATTGTGCCTTGAGGTCTTTCTGGGTGATTTCTAACCTTATATATAAACGCTACTCGTTAAAGCGAGGTGCTGCTGCTCCAACGAAGTTTAATTATATAATGTTAAATACAAATTAAGCGATTTAATTATATAATAATATTAAATACAAACGTAAAGAAAAAAAAATGAGGCAGTTGTTAATATTTAAAAATACTATGACAACATAAGAAGTAAAGAAAATGTTATAAAACCTATATAATTTTTTAAAAATATTTGAGAATTAATATTAAAATTATAACGAAACAAAGAACAGTTGAGTAGTTAGTTAATAAGACTACGTATAACTTCTTTAAATCACTTTGTTTATTAAAAATTTCTTCGGTGTTATTAACAACAATAATCCACCTTAAACTAAGCACACTGGATATATATAGCCTCTCCTCTCTACTTCTCTCCCCTCCACGGTGTGATATGGTGTGGTATATCACACCATAGCACACCTCGCCGCCATCTTATTCACCCCTTAGTCAATACAGCTCCTTTATTTTGCTACCAAATATATAAAAGGTGGTATGGAGCCTTAACAAGTAGCAATGGCTGTAATGGTCGACATGTACACTTAAATATTGAATGTAAAAAAAAATATTATATTTGCTAACTATGGTAATTACAAATTATTTATAGTATGTGACGGGTGGTGAAGAGGATAGCAGACAATCTTCTCGATTGTTTTAAGAATAAGAATATAGTTAAAATAAGATGAATTTAAAAGTTTCTAAATAATTTTTGAGTCGTAAAACTAGGAAAATGAACACTTAATTGAAACACTTTGAGGAGGAATAAAAGGAATAATACAAAAGACACAGAATTTAAAGAACACAAATTAGAACAATTAAATTGAAACTTGCAAAACTCTGTAAGGTAACGCGTAGAGTAGAGCGTTATTAACACATAATTAATAACGCTGAATTAATTTATGTGTCTGTCTCGTTTTTGTGTCGCTTTTTTCTTTCATCGACTTTCAAATCACAACGATGCTAAAGAAATTTTTACTTAAAAAAAGATAAGTTTTTAGTTTGTATATACTAAATTACAGTTAACTTAATAGATTAAAATATATATTAAAAATAAAAACAGGTTGGCAAAAAAAATATATATATAATACAAGATATACAGGAGATATTAACAAATGTATAAAAACAATAAGTGTGTCAAATATTCTAAAAAATCATAAATGATGTAGTTAGAATAGTTGAAAACCAAACTCTTGAAGAACATTAATTTTGATCAAACTACCGTACATTCTAATCGCATCCTCCTCGCTGATGGATTACTCTTGGTGCAGTGGTATAAATAACAAAATAGTTTTATAATTTTTTGAGCTTTATTTAATTTGGGAGTCATAGTGTTAAAAATAAGATAAGTTACCGCCCCGTTGGTCGAGTGGTTAGCGCAGACGCCTAACGTGTCACGGCGCAATGGGGCTCGGGTTCGATTACCGGCGGAGGATTTATGTGATGAGCATAGATGTCTTTATTTCTGGGTTTGGTCGTTTACTAAATATATTCTCAGTTTTAAAATGTATTTGTATCGTTGCCTAACATCCTTAACACAAGCAAATAATTTGCTTACTTAGGGTTCAGATCAATGTGTGTAATTTGTATATAAAAAAAAATATGTTGAAATTGCATTTTCAATATATAATTCGCCTGTACTTTCCCTCTCAGAATACATACCAGAGAAATGATTTCATTATAGTAAGCTACCTATAAGGGCTAATTTGAATTCAGATATTGCCAGGACAGTCAGCATAGATATGACTTTAGAATGAAATGAATCAGGTATTGGCCTGATTTACAACGATATTCGAGTCTCAAGTACTCTAACAAAAACAAATAACCCTGATATGACTATTCTTATATATGATAGGACCTTTGTTTCAAAACTCTTGAAATGTGAACCAATTCTGATTTAATATTGACAACGTAATAAAATACATATTTTTAAAATGATAAAAAAGTAATAATAATACATATTTTTAGTAGCTGGCAACCGCTAGCAATGTGGTGAAATTAAAGTAGCTAATAATAAGATTTCACCCTGTATAACGCTTCATTTTGCTACATTGTCATGTATTATAGTTAGTATTCTTAAAATTATTAAAAAGTTTACAAACAGCAAGGCAAATGTCTTCTTCATTAAAAATGCTGATCTTGTATAAAAAAACACACTTTCAAAAAACATGTCTTAGCTACTTGAAATTCTCAAAGCTTTCCAAGTCTTGTACTTAGCAACTCGGTATAAGTTATCTTACACATGTCTGAGGCAAACTCTAAGCTGGCGAAGTAGAGAGCTGAAACTTGACCACCGCTGAGCTGGAACACATGTTCAATCCTAATCGAGTTGTAATATATACGGCTGCTACGAGTTAGGTCTTGCGTCTCTCCACTTATATAGTTTAACTTCAAAACAATCAATGACTCCTAATTTTTAACTAACTTTCCTCAACAATTCAAACTTTATTGTTTTTTTTTCAATATATTTTGAAATGGAAAAGAAATTTTTTTTACTAATAAAAACTACCACTAATAAATTTGTGGGTAAATTAAAAACATATCCATAATATATTTATTTCGAAAAACTCAATAACTTTAAAAAAATATATGTTGCGATTTAATTATTTTGGGGTGAGCTAAATTAGTCATGTCTATTATACAACAAAAGTATTTTCTCGAAACGATACTGTATTTGACAAATTAAATAATGTTTATTATCAAATTATCTTTGTTATTAATTTTAGAGTTTAGACCATAGATTATAAAATGAAATTTAAGGTAGTGAGTTACAGAGAAAGTAAAAAAATACTCTGCAACTAAATGATATCTGGAAAATCTTATTCAAATTCATATTGAAATAATTAATACATGAAAAAAAATTAAAAATGAACCTTACAAAAATTTTGTTTTTTTTATATCATTTATAATTACTTATAATAAAGGATGATATATTTTAAAGTATGTAGGTTTTTAGTATGTAATAACCATTTTTTTTAGTTCAAGCTTCATTGAATATTGTGAAGGCAAATAACTAGGATACTATTACTGTGATAATAATAATGGCATTCATATTTAATTTGGAATATATTTTGGTACGGAGATGTAATAAAATGTACCTAATATATTAGGAAAAAATATATATTTTTTCTCTGAAATTACAATAATTATAATATTGCTTACCAGTATGCAAATTATTTCTTAATTATTTCTAAAATGTGTAATGTGTTATGTGGAGTAGTAATATTGTGTAAGTAATTTATACCGAAATAATGTTAATCGGACTAATTATATTTTATTAATATGAATAATGGAAAAGCAAATAAATATAATGATGTTTAAATAAGTTACGTATTATTCTGTGAGGGCCAGTAGGTTTACAATTAGTATAAATGCCAAATAACCTCCAAGTTACTACCTATAAGACTGGTAGAAAAGACCTTGAGAACCGCACTGGAGAAACGTCATGCATTTGTTTTATTATTGTAATATTGTTAAATATAAGAATGTTATTATATAGTAATTTGGTATGTAGGTATAGTAAAGAATATAATTTATGTAACTACATAATATCGTTGACAATAAATGTGCGCAATTTTGTTGTTGCAATTAGATTTACGAATTTAGAATTATTTAATACTATATCATTGTTATTACCTTATCAAAGTAGTGAAAATCTTATCTAAGTAGTAAATATCTTATCAAAGTAGTAAAAAATATTGATTTGACAAACTATGAGAATCTATTTACATGTCTAATTCGGATAGTCATACACGTGTGAAAGAGATAAGACTGTTATAAATATATTTAGGCATTTAAAATGGTTATGTACTATTATATTGTGATTATAAGATATTTAATGATGTTTAAAGTTGTGTAAAGTTCTGTCGATGTTATTATGTTATAAATATGACTGTAAGCCTCTATCAAAGGAAATCTGTATTAAACAACTGGCAAGATAAGTGATTTTTATACTTATAGTGTTTATACTATATGTAATATCTTTTGTGGGTATTTCTTCGTATTGATTTATTCGTAATTGTGTCTACATAACTACACTGTAATAACTATATTACTGTTTTAATTACGAGGAGGGGTCAAAAAGTTCGCGAAATGAGGGGTATGGAGGGGGAAAAGGCAACTTTTTACTAGTTGTGACACTCATTAAGAGTATAAATACTAAGTTTCAAAACAATTAGGTCATAATTCACTGAGCTACACGTCAATCAACAAGTCAATCCGGAAGAATTTTTGCAACATGGAGAAGCGAAGCGGCGAGTTGAATGTTGTCGCGAGTTTTTGGCGCTCTGTGGTGATCAAAAGGATGAAGTTTTGAACCGAATTGTGACTGGCGATGAAACTTGGGTTCATCATTATGAGCCTGAGTCTAAACAAGACTCCATGCAGTGGCACAAAAAGGGCACACCACCCCCGAAGAAATTTAAAGTGGCTGGAAAACTCATGGCTTCTGTTTTCTGGGATTCAGAAGGAATCCTCCTTATTGATTATAAAGAAAAGGGTGTTTCTATAACTGGGAAGTACTACGCTACATTATCAGAACGTCTGCGAGTTGCTGTGAGGGAGAAAAAACGGGGAAAATTGACCCAAGGTGTGCTCCTTTTGCACGACAATGCACCTGTGCACAAGGCGCAAGTTGCGATGGCTGCTGTTCAAAGAATGGGCTTCGAAATCTTAGAACATCCTCCCTATAGCCCAGATCTAGCCCCTAGTGATTTTTATTTGTTCCCAAAAATAAAAAAAAAGAGCTTCGAGGGAAGAAATTTTCCAGTGATGAAGAAGTAAAGACCGCTATTTCGGCTTATTTTGACGACAAAGAGAAATCATTTTTTTTCGATGGTATTAATAAATTAATTGATAGGTAAAATAAATGTATTAGAGTTAAGGGGGAATACATTGAGAAGGAAAAATAATTTTGTGTTTTATTTCTTACTTTTTACCCTCCATTCCGCGAACTTTTTGACCCACCTGCGTATAATGATGTACCGGGAGGTAATTTTGTAATATTAAATAATATATTTGTTTAGTTCTTTCTTTTCTCTAAACTTATCTACATATATCTTAACACATACATCTTAACTAAATACAATAACTTAAAATAAACTAGCAACGCTTCAATTTTATCTTTAAAAAAAATATTTCATGGGCGCACGATGACGCAAGTATAATAATACTTATATAATTACTCGCATAATATAATACTTAGTACAATATACATACATACATACATATATACACTATACATACCCATATACGTTTATTTATTATAAATTACAACAGTTAAAGAAAAACCTATTTGATAAATAAAGATCCTTAAAAGTGCCTGTAAACGTCTATTCGAATAAAGGTAATTTGAATTTTGAACTTAAATAACTAGGCAGACTACAACGTTTCAAGTAAACGACGGCGTTCAGTTTGTTAAACTCTAATGGTGCAGAAGTCTACATTTAATGTGAAATGGAATGTAGAAAAAAAAGCCTTGTATGTTCAATTAGGACTTTTTTACCCTTGCCAGAAAACGAAAGGTGTCCCGAGAAAATCGCTCGGACAAAATATCTAGATGAAGTGTCCCTAGTGGCTCTGGAGCTCGTGGATCCGTTACAATCCAGAGACAATATCCTTAGAACCGCTTATTCAAGGGAGAGCGGAAAAAGAGTTTGAGCCGAGTCTGTTGTGATGATATATTTATTACAATCTGCTTATTCTTGCAGCGAAATTCTACAATAAGATTACATTTTATATTTTCTGCCTAGTAGGTATTTACAAAAAAAAAACAAAGTTTTATACTTATGCAAAATATTAACAACTCCGTTTTAAATCGAGAACGCTTTGAAGTAAAATCAACGTTTACTACATTATTTACACTTCGTTTACAATCTGCGTAAGATAATCTATAGAACACAAGCTTTTAGAGATCCACAGCCACCCCACACATTTTTTAAATATATATAATATATATTTCTTCCTTAAACATTAAGAAAGGAGATGGGGATTTCTGGGCCTAGTTGTAAAAGGTTGAGATATAGTTTTAAAAAAATGTTTTTTTCCCATTTCAAACTTCAAAAAATAAGCTCTAACCACAATCTGAAAAAGGAGATATCATAAAAATAAGTTTAGCTGCACCATAAAAATGTTATCGATAAAGCTATAATCGATTTTTGAGAATGATTAAAATAAAATAGGAGCTTGTAGGTACTGTCTAAAAATATATTTATTAATCATTCAAAATATTTTAATCATTTATTATACCGTTCATAACATTAAAAGAAAATAAAATATCGATTCACGTTTAATTTGTTAATTTGACATTGTGACATTCGAACTAATAAATTAAATTATAAAGTAATTATAAGTAAATCCGCCGCGCAAAAGTATCTCTTAATAATAAAAATGTACATATAAACAATATTACTTTCTAAATCCATCGTGAGAACCTTACGATTTTTTAATGTCAAAATTAGACATTAAGGCAATATTACTTTCATGTTGCTGTTGTCAAAAAACAGTTCATAGTACTTCATGGTATTTCGGGGTAATGGAGTTAATCATGTTTTATTTGGTAAAAGAACGAATGATTTAGGATGAGGTCATCAAAACTTCTTATCGAAACTTATTAAAGTAATATTACTTTTAGGATGGTAAGAATAATGAAAATAAAATAAGAGTTCATGATAAGTCCCATTGATATCTTTTTTGTTGTTGATTTGGGCATCCAAGATCAATTTAATTGTTGTAATACAGGTTAGAGTATGTTCTTATTTTGCGTTTGTTGTATTTTTTTTTATTTTTATATAAAATAAATAAACACAAAAAACTAGACAAGATACTTTTGTTATTTTATATCTAAAATAATTGTTTTGAAACGAGACAACGGACAATTTCAGTTACAAATATCACTTAAATTTATGTTATTAGATTGTGGTTAACATATACATATAATTACTAAAAGTTTATTATTATCTTTCAGATATATATTATTTCAGATAGATATATATATTTCGTTTATTATAACTTTATTTTCTTTCAGATTTCCAATTACTATTAGCAACTTTAATACTATTCTTACAATTAAACTATCGGGTTTTTAGGGATTGAGCTATATTATTTTACTGCCCTTTTGACCTTCTAAATTACTCTAAGATATTTATTCATTAATTCCTTTGTCATATAATTAAATAAATTATGTTGTACAATGTGAAATGTAATTTCGTAATTTATCGTTTATTTTCTTTAAATTAAATTATTACGTAATTTCTTGTGTTATATATATTTATGGATATAATGGAGATAATGGATTGGCCAGCACTATCGTCAGATATCTTGTAGGCTCGATAGAGTAATTAAGCAGAAGAAAAACAGTGTTAAGCCATTATCACAATTAGCACACCAAAGTAATACCAATGACACTACCGAACTCTAACAAAAAGAATTACCATCTCTAGCTAGAAAACCTTATCGTATGACATCCACAAGATAGTGTCCGTCGTCTCAAACCCGCTCCATGACTTAGAATCTGTCGTAGCACAAAGTTAGGCAATTGACATGTCACGTCATTCTTACCGCGTTTTATTTAGCGTCCATAGTAATGTATTTATTCGTATATATATATAAAGAAAGCTTGTTCTTGCAGTTTTTTTTTAAGTTATAGACAGTTAATTCCTACCAAAAATCAAAAGTTTTAAAAGTTCAACTTTATTTGAGCGACATATCTTTGAGATGACTGTGAGCGTAGCAAAAAGGAGTTCGAATTTAATTTAATTTCATGAAGAATGTTTAAATATTAGAACCGTCACGACGACGACCATAAAGCGATGTTTCATACAGAGCGCGGTTTTAACCATTTTGTTTTCATGTTTTTTTTTTATATAAAAGTATTATTGTTTTAAATAAAGTAAAGAAAATCACACTGGACTATATGGTCAAGTTTTTAACATAACAATATTTTTCTAGCTAAAGCAGCTGTGACCAGTTGCGAGTTGGTAGAGCGACTGGACGGTTTCCCAGAGGTCGCGGGTTCGAATTCCCGCCCGTATCGTTTTATTTTTCATTCCATACTTATATAAATTTAAATAAGCTTAACATGGCTATACATGTTTATAGATATTTTTAAACAAAAGCGAGTTCTTATAAAATACACTACTAGTCATTATTCCCTTTACATAATCTTATACATTAAAAAAATATCAACTCGCCTAAGCTTTATGAAAGTAAAGTTTTAAATACATTTAATTATAATATTAAATTAGCTGTCAGGGAATTAATTAAAAGTTTTCCTCAAGCTCTTCCTCTTCCTTTAATTCTGTAATCTGCTTTAAATATCTGGGCTTAATTCCAAGCAAAAACTTGAACACAATCAGGTTATAGTTTATAAATTTGAAATATTTTTGTGAATCTATTCATACTTCCATGCACACGAAAAATACAGTATTTCGTTTTTTTTTTAACATAGTATGCTTGACATGACACTAGTATAAAACGTTTTAAGTATTCGTGTCGAAATACATTTTTTTTTTATAAAAATATTTTTTCCTGATTGATAAAAGTTTCTTTGAAGACAACATCTGCTGTATATAAATATTTTTAATACGCTTTTATTAGCTTGGGTTGTATGTATCAATGTATGTATGTAACGGAATCTTCGAGCTTAATTTTCACCAGGTTCCAGCGATCCGATTAAATTGAAACTTTGCACACGTATCAAGGACCGATGACAATGCAATAATTTGATAAAAGTTTCCCAAAAAAAAAAAAAAAAAAAAAAAAAAAAAAATAAAGAATAGTTTAAAAAACTAAAAAAACACGCTTTTATTGCTAACCGAACTAAAAACTAGAAAATAATTTTTAATGACAAAGAGTATAAAATTACAGTAGTAGAAGATCGAACAATTAATCATAGTGAATCGCCTTAATATAAAATTATAATAAAATTTAAGTTATTAACAGAATAATTCAATTCTGAGTAAAAAGCGTGGGGTGCTCGATATTTAAGGTATTACAATCATTCTATTAGCAACTATCTATGAGAGGATAGTTATGAATCACAGTAAAATGCACCCCACGATTTTTACTCAGAATTGAATTATTCTGTTAATAACTTAAATTTTATTATAATTTTATATTAAGGACATTCACTATGATTAATTGTTCGATCTTCTGCTACTGTAATTTTATACTCTTTGTCATTAAAAATTATTTTCTAGTTTTTAGTTCGGTTAGCAATAAAAGCGTGTTTTTTTAGTTTTTTAAACTATTCTTTATTTTTTTTTTTTTTTTTTTTTTTTTTTTTTTTTTTTTTTTTTTTTTTAGATCTTTATTTCCTTCCTGTTTATTCTGTGTCAAGACGAACGACATCAACGGTATTTTTTTTTTGCGAAATCATTAAGCCAATCGTATTTTTACCGTGCACTGTGTGTAATATTATCACACAATCATGAAATAGAAGATACCCAGTAGTCTAGAATATTCTCTATCTAGGGTTTACTAGTTTTATTAAATATACATATATTTATATATGCATTGTTTATTTTTTCTGTTTGCCGTTTTGGTTGACTGGTAGAGAATGCTTTAGCATTAAGTCCGCCAATTGTACTTTATCTTGTGCAGTGAAGTATTAAATAAATAAATAATAAATATATATATAGTTACATATACCTACATATTACTAACGGCTTTATCTCCCTAAGATCTAAAATCACTTGTCATCACTTTAAACTGTACAAATCAATAGATTTTATGGTAGTTCAGAGTTTCTAGTTGAATAAATAAATGATGAACCAAAAATAAAAAACGCTGAAATAAACGAAGAGTACGCACCCCACGGGGGCCCCTCTGGCCCCCCCTTTTTAAGGGTGACCCGCCCCCCCGGTGACGCTGTAATAGCCAACAGGGCTAACAATATAGACATACAAAAAAAAAGCAGATACTGTTAATATTTTATTATTTTCATACTATTCTAGATTAACTAGATTCTAATAAATACTCAACTTTTTCAATGAAATAAAAAACCTGCATTGTTTGAAATATTTTTATATATTTTATAGCAAATATGAATATGCTTCCTGTTTTAAATGTTTAAATATGATTTTATAGCTATGTCTATATGTTTATTTTAGAAACTAGCTACGCCATATTAACTTGAAAAGGTTTTTGATTGAATAGTTATTATATTGCATTTTTAAGAAAGAATATTGCAGTAATTTCGATTGTCATAACCGAAAGTTCATATAGAATTAAATATTTTACAGACGTTGCAGGGTCGAATTTATGCTCTCATTGGATTATTAGTAAGTTTATTTTAAAGTTGCACAAACAAAGGCTTGCGATTCTTATACATCCTTTCTATTCTTTGTATTATTGAATTTTGATTCTACATCCTTTATATATTCCATCATCGTCTAATCTGCGATTTCACGATGTATTTGAACGTAAATGTAACACTTCCCTTGGTTCCTTTTGAGTTAGTTCCTTTATAACATTATCACGTCACATAGAATTTTCTGTACGTCAGACCAATATAGAGTATAAATGCACAAGAATCTTTGTGTAATATACGAGGTATAATGCTGTTATCCTAACAAGATTTAATTTGAACAAATTGTACTAGGAAAACTTTAGAAAAAATCTCTGTAAACATGTTAAGAAATGTTAGCTTCTTAAAATTTTAAATAATTATATTTTTTCATGATTATAAATAAAATGATCTTTATCATATCAGAAGCGGTATCTAGTTGCCTTTGGTTACAACCCCTTACCATTTTTCAAACTTTTCAGTATCATATATATTTTTTGAGAAAACCAAAACAATATCGGAATGACATATCTTATTATCTTGAATCATTGTAATTATATTATATATAAAAAGCAGTGTGCTTATTTGAAAGACATGTTTAGCCACTTTAGTAGTTATTAATTCTTTAACATTATTAATTACGTCATTGGCTTTGATTCCGATAGTTGTCGTAATATGTGGTTTGAAAGGCTTTATGATTAGTCGTGTATTTAATTATTTTACAATGTTTTGTATATTATGTGTAAGCTACACTTCTTCAATGTCTCGTCATAAGTCTCATAAAATATAATGTATTATCATAAGTTCTCAGATAGGCTTCTTGAATACAGCATGTTTAGCAGTGCAGTGCAACAGTAGTTCTTATAGGAGGTTTTAGTAGAGTGTTCGTCATACTGGTGCTGTGGTCAGAAAAGTTTATTACACTAGAGGTTGTCTTTATTAGTGATTTTTATTCGAAAGAGTGCATCCTAATAGATATTTAATTTGCATTGCTAATAAAATTAATTAAAACTCAACTTACTCAGTTCAAGTCTTCAACACAAGAACTGAACTCTCAATGGAGTTGAGGTAAACTAAACGGAGTTGGGCTAAAATGAAACTTAAAAGTTCTTTCTTACTGAAGTGGTTTATGATCGCTTACTGCTTTAAATAAACGACCGAACAGATAAGGGTAAATGTTCTTAATTACACAAACAATAGACAAAAGCTTCTTTTCAATCGTACTTAGCGTGCGTATTTAGTAAGCGAGATGCGTTCGTTATGGCTTAGATAGGTAGTTTATCACTTCCTAGTGATAAACTACCAATCTGTCCTTGAAAAAGCAATTAAATAATAGCAAAATATTATGGGTCAATAGTTAGTATAAAATCCTTAATAGAGTCGGGATATTGATGTCAAGAGTTACTTAGTAAAGTCTTTATTAAAGCCCTTATTTATTTTAAATTTCAATCCTTTCCGTAAAATAATCAGCCATAGACTTTTTCCATAATGTCAGGAATAAATTTCTAGTAGCAATTTAGTAACAGTTTAACAGTTTTTAGTGTAGGATTTTTTATTATTTAATTTTGTTCAGGTTTATAATAATAAAATAAATTTAAGACATACTATAAATAAACAAAAATCAAGTTAATTAGATTCATATTTATATCATATTATTAAAAAAATTTCAAGCAACATATTTATAAAAGTAAATAACTATTTTAATGTTGTTTATGCACATGAAAACTATTAGAAAAAACGATTAGGAATAGTATTAATATAAAGGATTAATAAATTTTTATAATCACAAAAATACTTATTAATTCTATATATGAAATCACATGAGAAAATATTTAAAAAATATGAAATTGGTTTTAATGCGATTATGTCGCTTTTAAAATTAAATTAAATATCTCAAAATGAAAATATATATTTTAAGCTTGTTCCATTATTTTATAAAAACTTGTAAGCTGTTCTATTCTAAGCAATTTGTGTTTCAACAACCTTCTTATAAGATTATAAGATGTGGCCAAGTAGATTAAAATCAATACAAGTTATAAGTAAACATGAATATTTAACTTAAGTCCTTTCTTTATTATATACTGCCGACTGTAGTTTAACTCCAAAATTTTGAATAATAAAACATTTTTTGTAACAATTATCGAACGAAGTAACTATTTTTAGGGTTCATTACCTCGGAAGAAAAAAAAAGGGAACCTTATTGGACAGAACAATTTGTTTTCCATCCGTCCGTCCGTCTGTCAAGATCCTGAGAAAAATCTCAGGATAGCGTAAAGGTATCAAAATTAAATTTATATAAAAACCTCAATTTTTTTGTTCATTAAAGCTGTGAAAAAATCAGCCTTCTAAGCCAAAGTAATTAAAAGATGCAGCCGTCTATGCCATAATTTTCCACAATTTTCACAAACTCGTAAGGGCATCAAAATGTTCAGGGTCATTCCCTTAAAATCAAGGGTTTGAAATTTTGTGCCAAGCAAATTCATCATCAAGAAAAATTGAGAAAACCGCAAATTTTTAGTAACATTATATAATAAAAATATTTTTAAACTATCATCATATGCATCAGATATTTTCATACATATTTTCCGACTCGCACTTGGCCAATATTTTAATTATGATAATCGTCTGGTATCGTTTTATTTCATATTTTTCATTCCGAATTTTGGTTAATTAATAACAACAACATTTTGGTATTTTTATATTTTGTGATGAGATCTGAAATTGGTAACAGCGTTTAAGCAAAAATAACAGAAGTATAATTATACTTCTGTTATTTTTGCTATATAATACATAATATGTATTGGAGCATATGATATTTTATATAACTATGTAGCAGCTATAGGAAGAATAAAAACCAATTTTTGTTTCTATAATTCAATACCTAATATGTCACGCATACAATACCTTAACGAATACTATTGTGACGACCAAGGCGACACAACTTGACTCCATGTTTGCTGCCACAATTTAACTTAATATGTAGCAATCATTACGCAATATTTAGCAAGCAAAAAGAAGCCATCTTATCTATAATTTTGAATTTTGATTGTCTATAATTTTGAATAATAATTTACGTAATAAATATTTTTTACCACTACGGCTATATCATTTTGATAAATATAGATAGATATCTTGTGATCAAATAGTTTGGACTAGACAATCTAAAGACTTAAATATTATACACTTCACTAGTTGAGATTTCTCCAGTAAAGGATTATTTTAAAGATTTTGGTTTATACCAGTTTTTAAAATTCGTATATTTAACGAATATTTTAAGAACTTTTTAAATTTTTATACAATAATTGTAAATTGATGAACGGGCACAATTAAATAAATATAAATAAATTATTCATTTTATACTCTTACTAAAGAATAACATACATTGAATAGAATCTTTTAATGAATTTTGTCTCTCTCTTTCATGCAATCAATTTCATTCCTCGTTTAACAAAGAGCTTGTTAAAATGCAGTTTTATTTGAAATCTCTGGTTTTGTTGCGTTCTTCCATTTAAATCAAATACTGTGGTGTCAATGCAATCCTAATATGTATAGGAAAAGTTGAAATAACATTCTTGTTTAATAAATTTTTGCCAAAAAACTGAATAACAAGTAATTATTTTGTTACAAAAAACATAAATTTAATTTATCATCGTCATATCCATTAATTTATTGATACTTAATTATTGAGTTTAGATAAATATGTTATAAAAAATCAATTTAAGCTGTCTAAGGTTTAATATTTTTGAAACAGTACAGATCACAGACATGAAGATAAACGATATCTCCTTTAAAAATATAAGGCATTTAAAGTTTTTAATAAACAATAAATCGTTAATTCCGAACTGCCATTTATCTTGATTCTTATTTTCTATGAAATATTTAAATTGATGTTATAATTATTTCAAAGTAATATTGTAGAATTGTAAATATCCGGAAGAGTCACAACATCACATTTTTTTATATTATAAATAGAAATGGAAAATAATTTAAATATATCATTACCAACGACATGAAATGTTCAGGACTTGTGATATGCTCACACAGAGCTGACTTGATTTATATTAGGTCCTTACAAATGAAATTGACGTTTTGTATAGGAGGAACAAAACGTCCTATATTTTTTAATATAATGTATTAAAGTAATCAAAGTTTGAACCATTGTATTCTATGCACTTTTGCCATTTTATAGCTAGTTCATTATTCCTTTTACTAAAAAACCCAGTCAGACGGGAATCAATATAACCTTTATAGGGGATTTGGACTGCCCCCATCGAGTTGAATTTTTTCCTATGCAAGAAATTATCCTAACTTCGAAAAAATATATAATCTGTTGGAGCAAGGTCCGATTAGTACGATGGGTATCTTAGACATTCTATTTGAACCTCTTCTATTTTGGTAGCCATCGGTTGTGCAGTATGTGGTCTATCGTTGTCGTGATACAACAGTGGTGTTGAGCGATTGACCAGCCTAGTTTGTTTAACAGCTAGCTATTCCATCATGGTTGCAATTGCTGAAAAAGACATTTGTAAACTGAGTAACGCAAACCGAAAAAACAAAAGAAAAAAAAACAAATTAGTGACGGTCAACCAAACAAAAACACACACGCTATTTAAACAGCTCTAAAAAAAAATAATTGGAATTCCTTACCAAAGAGGAGAAATTTGTGATCAAAGGGGCCAGGGGATATGAAAAACGACAATTTCATATGTAAGGACCTAATTTACCTTTTAAACAGCTACAGATTCCGATCAGATAAATAACAACTTTACTTCTCATTATATATTTTTTAAAATTTAAATTACCTTAACATGTAGGTACGGATCAATAATAATCAAGTCCAAATGTATAGGCAGGTCAATGTTCAAAAGGAGTAAAAGGAGGAGTAAAATATCATGGTACTTTTGTGTAAGCCGGGTCTTCGTAAATAAGGAGTCCATGTACATACACAAAGTTGTTTACGCGATTACACAATGGAAGAAAATAGTCTCAAGCACAGAACCTTAAAATAAAATTTAGCACATACAACACGATAAATTTAGAAGAAATAAGAAATAAATCAAAGCGGAAAGCTTAAGGTATGGCAAAGCGTAAGGTACGACTAAGCGTATGAGAGTGAATAAGCGAGGATGTAGCAGGCAACAGGAGCTTGGAGGGAGTATGCGAACGGTCTCCAGTCCTAGTGCAGTCGTAGTGCCTGAGTGGGAGGGTTGCGTGTAACCCTCCCACCGAAAAATAGGCCTACAGTCGTGTGGGTGCCTTCCGTTAACCCGGGGCTCTCTCCTAAGAGTAGTAATTCCGCCGGGGCGTGACGGTAGCATGCGTAAGCGATCCCGTGACGCTCCACATCGGCGATGAGGGTAACCGTTGGGTTTTAGTGGGTACACTGCAGTGCAGGACTCCCACATAACCATCCCGGCTCTCCCCTGGGCTGGGTGGTATCCATAAAGGATTTCCCAAGGATTAAAAAAAAAAAAAAAAAAGGCAACAGGAGCTTTGCGGGCGAAATGCGTGGACCGACTGGCGCGAGGCTAAAAGTCCGTGTACCCTGCGCTCGCGTCTCAGAAAAATGAGGTCACAGAAACCTGTTTCAATGCATAACTTTATTACATTCTAATGTTAGTGTTATATATAGTAAATAACATTGTTTAAATAAGATAATTAAATATACATCATAAAAAGTATAAATAAAATTATTATTGTATATAAATACTAAATGTATAAATAATATTAATTAAGTTAAATACCTATATAATGTTATATTAATTCTTAAATAAATACTTGTATATGCATATACATTTATTCTTACATTACTAAGTATATGTAGATAAATAAATAATTTTACATATTTAAAATATTAGTACTGCTAAGTACCTAATACTAACACTAAGTATTCAATCAAAAGGTAAACTGGATCTCGGCAAACGTCTCTTGTAGGTTCACAGTTATTAGAATAAGCTCTACATGTGTAATTATGATCTGTTCCTAGGATGCCTCAACACGTATGATTGCGACCAGCGTGTTGGTAAGGCTTGACACCTATGGATACGACCTGAGGTGTCGAGAATTGATCTACGTGCGGAATTCACTCGCACGTTTGAATATGTACTGGTGGGTCTGTTACAGGTTCCACTAGTAACCTGATGATGAAGCTTACAGGTCTTTGAAAACTAACGGGAATATGCCAAGTCAAATGTTTGAGTCGGCCGCTGGGGTCAGCCGTTGGAGTTGGCGGTTGAAATCGGCCATTGTAGTTATCCGCTGGAGCTGCTTGCAGACAGTCTGTGTGACGTATGTGGGCTCTGTCCCGGCATACACGCTTTGAGTGTGTTGTCTTGTTCTGGAGGACACAGTTTGCGTATATGGGCTTTGTCCTGGCAGACGTATTTTGTAATATGTGTAGGTTGCGATGTATAAGAATGTAAGTATACACTTACTTTGTATGTGCACTCGCACTACTGTAAAGTTACTTATAATAAACCTTCTCAAATATCTCAGCTTACGAGTACAATTGTACGTAAGACAGAGATACACACACAGACAAAGGCTTCGATAACATAGATGGTGTTTACTGTGACGGTACTAAAGCCTCAAAACTGCATTAAGATGACACTGAGACACAAGCGTCCACTCAGCATCAAGGTGATGTAAAGCTGCCAGTTCGTTATGAGGGTGTCAACGACATCAGCGCTGCTAACGGTGCTCTCGCTGATGCTGGCTGGTGTAGGAGCTGCTGGTTGTTGTAGATACTGTTGGATGGTGCTGGCGCTGTTGACTGTTACTGGAACTTCTGGCTATTGCTGGTTCTGTTGGCTTGCCCTGGCACTTCTGGCTGGTGCTAGCACTGCCGTTTCCTACTGGTTTGCTGGTGCTTACTGATGCTGGCGCTACCGGCTGATTTTAACAATGCCGAGCTATGTAAAGTTGAAGTTCTTGGTATCCAAGAGGAGCATCATCACAAATTTTATGTTTTATTTAATATTGTCTTCTTATCTAATGTTTTTTTTTTTCTTAAATATTATAATTGGTTTAATTCTTCTACAATAAACGATTTTTGAATAAAACTATAGAAAGCATCTACTAGCTAAATGCCTAGTATAGTATTAAAAATATATAATATTTCATACAATGTCTTTATCTTTTATATTTTAATTATTGTCTTTTATTTTACAGTTTGATGGTCCGTCTGTCAAACCATTGTTAAACGGTTTTCCAGTGTTACCTCCAGCCTTGTAGACAAAACAAACGCCTTCTTTTAGAACCTTTGCCACTAATACTAAAAATGAATGCTAAACTAAAAAAACTTTGTAGACAGTTCCAAAAATTGCTACAGGATGGCACTTTAGTAGTTTGGAGGTATAACGCAATATAGTAGTCTGAAGATCCGAGAAGTTAAATTAAATACCTCCTTTCTACAAAATTCGTCTTCAGTTTAACTTGAACGTAATTGTTATGCTAATTAGTTTTAAAACGATTGCAGTTACAAAACTGAATATAAAATAATTTACGACAATTTTGGAGCAAACAGAAAGATTTAATTAATTTAATATAATTAAGTGGATTGAAATAATAATAGTAATAATAAATTTGATATTACAATTTTTCAGTATCCATTATACTGATGTAATACAATAACTAAAGATACTATGTTATAAAACAATAACTAAAAAAAATATTGAAGTTAGAACTTGGGGACCAGTTGAAATAATGTTTGATGATTATATAACATTGCAAAGAAGTTTCTTCTGCTACTCAAAGTTTTGAAGATTAATTAGAAAGGAGAACAATTTGTCAATTGTTTAGCGATTTTTTTTAGATATTGAAGAAACAATACTTAAATTTTCCAATTTTAACTTTTTAAATTCTCTTATTATAAATTAAATTAAAATCTTACTGTGCCAAATCCCTTCACGAAAATCTTTTTTTTTTCTATTTAATTGCTGTGCAATGATATCCCATAATCCAGTACAATATTGTGTTTTTACTACTACTTAATCAATATTAATTATCAGAAGTGTATTTCGTGTATCATAAATGTATTCTGATCTCCAGGAAGTTCACTAGTTCCTTATCAAAACCTTCTCCATTATATCGTATAGCATTGGCAATAAAGACAGGAAGATAATTGTTGATAGAGTGAATAAATAATTGTAATTTTAAAATACTTTTGAAAACGCCCTTCTTTAATGTTAAGATTGACAACATGGATATATTTAGACGATACGTAATTTTTAGCGTTTTAAAGAATTCTTTAGGTATAGTATTCTAACTAGTAGCCAATTATTCTTTAGCTAAAATAATATATAAATAACGAAATTGTGTTATTTAAAATATAATGTGAGAAAATATAAGGACCCTAGCATCGCAACTTGAGACTTGTGTTTGAAAATATTTAAACACATGTTAAGCTTAATTGCATTTAATAGAGTAATTCAATTGCAACATTGCTGCTTCTCAGAGGTATTTTTTTCAAATATACATACATATCTATATTTTTCTCATTCTTTATTAAATATACATAAACATACCTGCTTTTCGCTGTTAATTGAATCACATTACGTTTACGACATATAAAAATATATCAATATATTAATACTGTACTTGTACTGTACCATTCCATAATATTGTTTTAAAACACTAACTATTTGAGGAAGATTTGGATTACGTTCTGCTTTCTTGATCAGTATAATATAGATATATAAAACTATCACTCACGTTTACAAGTGAAACGAATTTTAATATTTGTCAAGTAAAAAACGCCATATATGAAAATCTTTTATTTAAAATATTGTTCTTAACTTTTAACTTAAAATAAAGGGTTGCCTAATGTATCGTAGCGCACAGAGACTCGGGTTCGATACCCAACAGGGATTTATGTGATGAACATAGATGACAGAGTTTTTGGGTCTGGCTGTTTAATAACTGCATTCCAAATATTTTTATTGTTCATTTCTATGTATTTGTATCGTTGTAAAACACAACCAAATAAGTTACTAACTTATAAGTTAGATCAACTTGTGAAATTTGTCCAATGATATTATTAAACACGCTTACACTTGTACCTACTTAAGTTCCTGGACAGTTATATTAATTCTGTAGTAATCGAAATGTATGTATTATTCTTGAGAAACGCTGTATATTAATTAATAACAAAATGACTTATATAAGATTATGTCACAACGAAAATACGAGTATTGAATTAAATATATAAATCTTAAATAAAAGAGGTTTTATTTGATGAATGGATTCGTAAAAGACTGTTTTTGAAAAATTTTGTGAAAGCTTTTAGTTCATTTGAATATCTTGAAAACCCAATTTAAATAAAGTTAAATCATATTACATTTTTTATTTATGAAAATTAAGAAAATGGCAACAACTTCACTTTACTTTACTGAGATTTATAAAATTAACTTGATATTCAATGAAAACTTTTACAAAATAATTAAATATAAAAACTTAATAGTACGATCCTTAAAAATAATTTCTCTAAACATCTGCTGTGTCATGGAAACAAATCCCTAGCAAGTAATTTATCAATAACCTGACATCGTAAAGATGGCTAGATTGGCCTTCAATCAATTATTAATGGAGTTAGATGAAATGTTTGAAGTCGAGACATGAAACGACAAAGAAATTTAATGGAATAATATATAAATAGACAATACATTTCAAAGTACCATTAATTTTCTTTTACTAATGTCTTGTAAGTTTGACAAATTACTTTTTTTACCCGGTGACGTAATATACGAAAGTGATAAGAATAATTCTCGGTTTTTAATTCAAATAAAAATATTGATTTTATTATTATTCGATGAATCTATATATATATTTTTTTTTTTTACTATTGTGTTCTTAAAAGCAAAGATGTTCATAAACTGTTAATATATTTATAATGAGACCAAGAATAAAACAATAACAATGAAGACAACATAGTATTTTCTTTAATTAAAGTTAAATCCGTAACAGTAGTTTTATTTGCAACGAAGACTACAACAAATTTAAAGAAACATAATATAGGTCCTTAGATTTTTTTTACTACACTAAGGTATTTTATTTGATATAAAAAAAAAACAAATTTAATATTATAAACGTAAATAAAGAACCATTTACAATAAGCATTATTTTGGAATCGGAATTGTATTGTACGAATATAAACGTTTTGTTATATTTACCTCTACTATTGTTTCTGTGCATTTGAATTCAATATAATGCTTTCATTGTCTATGATTCTCTAATGTAATAAATTATGATACAACCTACGAATAGTAACGTCTAAAATATACAATATTTGTTAAGATTTTCTATAGTTAATTAATATATTATAGAGAAGCATTCAAAACAAAATATTATAATGTAACATTCACAACAAAGTTTCCGTTACAAAGATAGACAAACACATAGTTACATCCGAAGCTAATAATACGTACTTGAATAATTATAGAAACAATATAATACTTTATGTAACATTTTCGTATTATGGAATATTTATTATATCACAAACTTAAAACACTATTACTTTTTTTGCAAAATAGGTCAGCAATATATCAATGACCATACAGTAAATTAATTTAATAATTTACATACAAGCCCTACATATTCAAACAAAATTTCAAAACATTTCCAATTTAAAAGAAATATAAAATCTCAGTTCATAAACATTTTTAGATATCGATGATTCTTTAAATCTTAAGCTTCGATTCGCGGTTTGTAAGCTCTCGATACTTTTAATTAAAAGTGGAAAACCGTGTAATCTCGAACTCAGTGGGGTAGTTCTCATGTAGGGAGGGGAGTACACGTGATGAAGAGGAAGGGTTAGATCGGGCTGTTAGTTTATTATGAGGATATTGAAGCAAGTCATTACTTACGATTCAACGTTGTATACACTGCATAAGAAAGCTGATATAATTTGATATTTTACTTTCATATAAAAATAGTACTTTAATAATATAAGTTATTTCAAATTATTTGTTATTGTTATTTCTTTCAAATGATTTTTTTTGTTATTTTAAGTTTAAACAATTGTTGTTGTTATTTCGTTCAAATCAGAAATACTGATTGATGAAAATATTATATCATATTGCTATTTTATTTGATAGCTGTAGAGGACCGATAAAATCAAATAAAAAACCCAGAGATCTTATAGTTTTATAAAAAATCAATTTTATAAAGAATTTAGGTATCTGTTCAATGTTTATGGATGCGCCGTACAATGATTGTTTAGAATTATGTGGCTCCAACGGAAATTTTAGAGCCGTTTCAAATGCATTTATAAGTTCACAAATAACTAAGGCACTCACCGATGGCTAATAAGATATTGGACTTGGTAGTTTTTCGAAAGAAAAGGCTCTAAAGGTCACGACATTAAATTTTATAATCTAGGTATGCATAATAAGCAAAAAAAAAATGTGCTTTGGCCACGCCGCATTACACGAAATGTGAGTAAAATTGACAACAATAGAAAGAAGACCAATATTTAAATAATTTTATAACAATGTACTAATTATCTAAAAGAAAACACAAGTGTAATAAATTGATAACAAATTGTTATACTAATAAATATAACAATAAAACAAAGTTGGCTTCAACTAAACTTCTGAAACAGTGTGACAGCTACTTTTAAATAATATCTAACGATATAAGCATACCTTTAATAATGATTAATATATGAAATATAAAATAGTAATTATTAATAAAATGTTTATATTTTCAATAACATTTTGGGGACTACAAGGTAAGTTTAAGCTGGCATCATTATCTTAAATAAAAAGAAATGTCACAGACTAATTAGGAGTTTGTAATTAGTTATCAACAGATAAATAAGTTACCTTGTCTACGAATTTGACAGATAATAAGAAATCGATAATATTAAAACTAAGAACATTCAAATATCTACAGAAACGAAATTTCTGTGCAACAATATTTTGTTATTTTATTAAATTTATTACCTAACGAAATCACTATTTATAAAAATTCAAACTCCGAATTTTTTCTTGAAAACATCTCTTTTTTTGACTGCTTTCCTTAAGTCCTGTTTAACAATCGACCCCAAAAAGAGGGGTATTATACTTTGTACCTGCGTATATGTGTACATATCTGTCTGTGGCCTCATAGCAGCCAAAGGAGTAGACGGATTTGATTTCGGCCTTTTTAAATCGAAAGCCTGGTCTGTCGAGATGATTCTTAGTTTTAATCGAAATAGAAGCATCATCTCGAGATATTGAGCCTTTATTGGTGCTGGTGAAAGGTTGTTATGCAATATTGATAGTAAATACTTTATCAAATAAAATTGTGTGTATTTGTAGGTTAATTTATTACTATGTATAAACCAGTAACATTATTTTAAAAGCAGAAAAAAAATAAAATAAAAATTAATAAAACCCCGATACAAAAAGACCTTAAATAGGATAAAAATAATATTAGTATGTGCTAACTGAAGTCGTTTTGTCAGGGACCATTGTACTTATTTTGACGATATTGACGTATCGGAAAATAGTTCCGACATTTTGGGATATAATAAATGAGGACTTCAAAGATTATATACGATTTAAAGAATAAAGAAACTTCTATTCGGACGTTATAAACACAATTAAAATAAAAAAAAACAAATGAAAACTATAAAATGAACAAATTAAAAATATCTTATACGTTTTTCAACATATATTAAATAAATTTAATATATAACCTTTGAATATTTAAAATTATATAACTTTCAATGTATATGGATATTTAAACTAATAGTTAGTTATGGAATAAACAATAAAATACACCTACAACTATATTTTTTTAGTATTTGTTATGCAAGTAGCATAAAAAATACGGTATCGTCAGAGCGAAAACAATAATTTTATCAAACAAACAACCGTAACTTCAGTGCCCCAAACAACGAGAACGTGTTTGTAAACACTGTGATGGTAGCAAATATCTAAAAAGTTGCTGTTTTTCAAACTATTTTGTAACTAGTCAAGTTCTCTCTCTGCGCAGCGAATAATTTTAAACATTTAATTTTAATTAAGATGACGTTTAATTAACAAGTTATTACTAGGCTTCCTTAAACAAACTCAACTAAATATTATTGTAATAAACTAATATGAGGGAACGCCACCCAAAAGAGGTAGTTTTATTGTTCGGTTTTCTATTATATTGCCTTCCGAAAATTGTTAGGTGCTATCTCAACGCAGTCGGCTGGTTCACGAACAATGCTATGTACGGCCTGAGTAGTTTGGGACGACCTTACTAACTAATAAACATAGTTGACTATTTATTGATGTTTACTTTACGAAGGGGATTGTATGGTAATTAGTCGTATTGATTCTATATTTCTTCCTGTCTGTAAATTTTGGTGGTGTACAATAGAACATACTAATACGGCACTAAAGTCACCTATAAAACAGACAGGTCTCTGACTGCATCATTTAAACTGCAGTAGCGGTGTAGCGTAGAAAGGCCTTGGGTAGAAAGGTGTGCTCGAAATTGTATCCTGGATAGCGCAGTTTCGAAGTATCTTCAGTAGTAGACATCTGTGTATCAGCAAAAAAAGTAAGGCTTTGCCGTCTCAAATATAAGAAGGTTTCACAAGTCCACATCAAATATGGAAAGGGGACCCGTTGTGGAAACGTTACTCACTTCTTCTTTTTAAGTCACCAAAGGTAGTAACCGAAGTTTAGCGAGGCCATCATCCAGCATCGTCATGGTTTGATGGAGTGTTTCCTACCAAGGGGTTATGAAACTCTATTTTTACAAAAAAGGAGTGAAAATTTCAACGAATGTGTATCAAAATCAAGATACCGTTTTAAAAGCGGTAGTTAAACCTCTCAACAACACCTTATTCAATAACGAAACGTGGAATTTCTACAGGATTCAGCTCCGGGTTAAAAGGTACACACTATCCAAATTTAGTTTGAGCAAAATGTTCCAGACTTCATAAAGGCTAATGATTGGTCTTCGGCTAGTCCGGACATAAACCCTTTGGACTATAAATCATGGCCTGCTCTAAGCGTCACTCAAATATTGAGTCACCCAAGAAATCTTTAGAAGCAGTAGTGACCAAGTTTCCAATGGAAACCGTAAATCCATCGACGAATGGCCCGACCGTTTAAAAGCGTGCGTTAAAGCAAAAAGGGCGGACACTTTGAATACCTAGTTTAATTCGTTAACGTATCTTTTTCACTCTAAGTAATCATGTATAAAACTTTTAAATAAAATTATTTGTTTAGAAATAAACGGATATTTTTTTTGTAACAGAACTTATGGCTAGACTAGGTAATAAGTGCAAAACATTATAATTTTAAAACTAGTGTCCAGTTTATGAATGATTGTACTATACTTAAATTATACACTATACATTTGAAAGCGAAAGTTCTGTAAGGGTGGGAATAGCGATTGATGGTTAGGTCTTTCAGTACTTTATCTAGCTTCATAACTGTACCATTATTTAGTGTTAATATGAAAAGCTCTATAGATAGAGAGCCACTGTAAATATTCATCGAAGACTAACTTGGAACTTTTCTCCACAACGGTAACTTAATTAAAATGTTAGAAGCTGTCCCTTGATGCAGTCCAGCACTCTCGAGTAAAGTTGACTAACTAAGTTTGTGTTAATACTTTAGGAACTAAATACTAAGTACTACATTATCATTTCAAATTTCATCATTCTCGATACCTTCATAACTCTAAGACAAAACAACTATCATTTTATACTTAATAATTTATTTTCTTCATTGAATGGCAAAAAATACGACTTAAAATTATATTTACATAATACACAAACATAACACTAAATACAGTATCTTTTACGTCTACCAAAATAAATATGTATGTGAATACGTACATAGTATAAAAATTAAAAAAACAACAAAAAACACATAGTTTTATGAGGTTCTCTTTACTATTTATGATAGTAAAGATAACCTCATACAATATGAAATAACAATATATGAAATCGCAAATACAAATATTCGAAAATGGGTTTCGATTTAGGGCGCAGTGATATTCGATTGGTTTATGGCAATCGCAAATGTTTTTTGTTGGGATTTAATTTTATGTCTCATTATAATTATACAAGACTAGTGACATAGTGACTTCTTACTGATGAATTGTCATCAACATCGACTTGTAAATAGGTTACGACTAGTGTTGTGACTACATATTAACCAATTTCATTTCAATCCCGTGTTTCTAGTTGAACAAATAGTTACAATATCTTTAAGTGCAATATCTACTGCTTCTATTCCAGTTACTCTAACAATGATGTGTTAGGTACACATGCAATTTTAGGAATAATACAGCAAAAAATATCGAAAAATAATTAATAAAATAAAAGAATAGTAAATAAAAGAATATATTATTTAATAGTACACACCGTAAAAACGTGGTGCTTGAATGTGTTTGCAAGCAATGGATGGGAATCATTTCAAAATTGTGGTGTGTAGAAACAGTGTGGTTAAACGCAGCACAGATACAATTTGATTTAAGAGCAATGAATGATTAAGTCTATAGCGTACTTTTAGACACGAAAATTATTGTCCATTTAAATCTTGTAATGATCTTTAAAAACACAATATACTATATTTTATTTAAAACATTTAATACATACCTTTTTTTACTTTATAATTAAAAAATAGAGACTGGTAAAACAAAAAAAATCTTAGGTTACAGAAAAAAAATTCTGACAAGAATTTAATTATTGAACTATATTTTAACAAGTCGAATCATCAAGCTTATGCTCAAAGCTCTAGACAAACTTCTCAAAGCTCTTTCTCAAAATCAGCCTCAAATATTCTGAAAAGAACTTTGGAAACCAGAAAAAACAAAAAAAACCAAGCAAACGAAAACACAAGCACAATAAATTCAGAAACACAAACAACAAATCGCAACAAAAAGCTCAACATCTCATAGCTGCTGCTCTGCTACCGCGTTACGGTAATCAGGGACAACAGTTCCAACGGTAACAACGGTGCGTTGGTGGTAAGGTTCATTAAAATCCATACAATCCATCCAGAAATCCATTTACTCTTCTACACCTATATTGTATTCGAACGGAAATACCGACGCAAGTAATCTATTCCAGTTCTTCGCTACATGCGCTAAAAAATACGAAGCAAAGCGCTTCGTTCGGACTGTTGAAGTATCCAAAACGTAGGGATAGATACTTGCTGTGCATCGGAATTTCCAGTAATACTAGGGGGACGGGGGAATTAGGTCGTATAATTCCTGCATACACTATCCTATAGAATACTGAGAGGCTAGCAATTTTACCCCTGTGTTCAAGGCTATGGAAGTTGGTTTCAACCTGTTCAGGGTTGCCTATAAGCCTTTTTGCTCGCCTCTCAATGAGTCCAGAACCGCAAGATAAGACTTTGCGATACCAGCGAATATATGACCACAGTACTCTACATACGACCAGATCTGTGCTTTGTACAAGTAGCTGTCTCGGTGTAAAGTAGTAAGAATGTACTAGCTCCAAGGGATTTGTTGCTCTGCACGTCTAATAATTTTTTTTAATATATTCTATAGCCTAGCATCAGTCAGCAGCGTCGGCACCATCTAGGAGCACCAACTCCAACCAGCTGCACCAGCACCAGATTCTCCGTTAGCCAACATCTCGATCATCCAACTTTGAAGCAGTAGCTTCAGGATCGCTCGATGGACTCAAATGCGAGCCTTGTCGGTCAACTAGGGCAAACCACTTTTCACCATCCTTATCTGCACATGTGATATGTTGCCGGGACAAAGACCACACACGCAAAGGTGCCTGCCAGGACAAAGCTCACCAAAGCAATGTTTGTCTGCATGGACAAAGCCTACACACGTCATACGACATATCTTTCAGCAATTCCAGTTGGCCGACTTCAATTGCCAACTCCAGCGACATATTCCTCGTAAAACGACTAAAAGACATATATACGATGTTAAAATATAATAGAACCACGACACTTGTATGACATAGGTATGACGCTAGCGTATCATGTAAAAAAAAATATCTTATTTATTTATATCTTAAGATTATTTCAACTAGTCTACTTCTTCTCACCAGATCTCTAAATTGTTGAGATTCGCATGGAAGTTGGAAATGTAACAAGATTGATAAGATCTTACCAGCATATTTATGGATCATATAGAATCAATGATACGTTCAGCTGCGGCAAGGTTGTCTATCTAGTCACTCACGAGATGCTCAACTCAGACTCTATATGCCCTTGAAATTGATCAGAAGCTTGGCCCCAGCGTACAGGGAACTACCAACTATCGACGCTTCTCATCATCTATCAACAACAGTTCTAAAATCACAACCTTCAAACTAATTTATTAACCCTAGAAGCCTAATCTACGTCTCGGAGACGTACACGCATTCGAATATCGTTTGTATTTTTGTAACGGTTGAAGCTAGCGCCTCGTGCTCTTTTGTTACCTCGGTAGCGGACGGGAGCTAGAGGATGGTGCCCCTATCGTTAAGGTAAGTCCCGCTATTTTTTATTTATCGAAGTGTTGCACGCCTGTGAGACGTATGTTTAGGCTTTGTGTAACTTTTAACTAAGATTTTGTGATTTTACTTTTGTTTGTTTTTCGTATAATTTAAATCTGTTTTCGGCGTTGTTTCAAGTATAAATATTAGACGAAGAACATATTTTTGAAATATTAAACTAGGAAAACAATCCTTCTCAGGAAGATGGAGATTCCGAGGTTGAAAACGACCAGATTATCGACGACATTCAATGCGAAGACGAGGCTAGAATAGATTAGGCTTCTAGGGTTAATAAAACTATGACACAAAACGACAAATAAAACCCATTTATAAAGATCTCATCGTCAATAAAATGTACACTTGTTTTTTTTAATTTATAGCAATTTTTGCTTATACCAATTGCTTATAGAAATATGCTTGACCAACTTTTTTTTATTAGGGTAAGTAACGTATATATCATTTACCCAAATAAATAAAAGACGCCTAAAGACGCCTAATGGCTACCCGATATGGGGGTTAACCATTTCTCGCTAATTCTGAAATTGAAATAATATAACATTTTTATAATCTTCATAAATTATAATAATTATCTGGGCATTTTCCAAAAAAAAAATGGTTTACAAGGTAAAGCAGGCTATAAGAAAGTTAAATTTTCATAAAAAATTAAGTGGGTCTAACTTATATTAAAATTATTTATTTATTTCTACATATTGATATTAAAATTAATATTTGCAAGATTTTTTTTCAATCTAAGAGAGTATTTGAGATAAACAAATCTATAAAAGTGACCTGAAATAAAGTATTAAAACCTATATCAAGCAGCGGCTGCACTCCGTAGAATTCAATTTCGTAAATGGGTGAAACAAGAACAGCCTTGCATATACACGTATGAACATTTAGAAGGCAAATATTTTATGCATGAATTCAAATAAAATATCTTATATGAGATACAGATTGTACTATATAGTATGAGCTATTATAACAAGAAAATTTATAAGATTAATATAAATTAATTTATTAGATGTTATATTTTACATCTAAGAAGACGTTTTTGCAGTTGTGTTACGGTATTCGTATGAAATAGACGTGTGGTTAATAGTTTTATTTTTACAAAAGCATTGCGACACTCGAATCGACGAGCTTCTGCGCCCCATCACAAATGAATAAAAACTTTTCCAAAAATGGTCCCCAGGCGGGTTTTCAATCCCTCACGGCCGCTGCTGCCGTCTGCCCCTCGTACTCTGGGGGGGGGGCAAGAATCGTTTACGTGCAGGAGTACCTGCACTGGTCGAAACCGCACCGACCAGTCTAAATAAAAAAGGAGCGAGGCGTGGTAAGGTAACGGAGGTTGAGGAGCTGACAGACTCTGACGATCTGTCAGAACCACAGATTGCCGTTGGTAGGAAGCGAACCTATGGGGTTCTACATTCCTCCTCATGTTCCGCATCGGGGTCCGATCCTGAGTCGGTGGTTGCACATCCCAAGTGCAACAACCGAACCGAACCGAAAGCCGATCTCACCGCTCTGAGGGTTGAAGCGGAAGACGAGGAGGAGAAAGGAGACGAGAAGAGGAGGAGGAAGGGCAGGTTTGGACAGGCGCGCACCGGTGGTATCCGACGAAGACCTTTCGTCGGAGGTGAAGCCTGCGCCGGACTTGTCCAGCTTAGGGACATAGGAACTTCGGGCCTTTGCTGGACAACATGCTGCTATTATCGCAGTAAGCACGAAGTCCGGAAAGACGGAGAGAGGTGGCCGCTCCCACGGCCACGGATCGTCTGCAAGGGTGCCCAGCGCCAGTTTTGCAGACTGGGTCCGTACCGTCAGTGACTCGGCGAGCGCCTCCGGTGGATGCACGATCCCCAGCAGCGCCTGTTGTTGCTGGATAAAAAGAAGTCGTCTCCAACAGTTGCAGGGACCGACGGAAGAAACAGGGGCAGGGGAACTCCTGCAGTGTTGTTAACACTGGAGAGCTAGCTTCCGCCGAGAGGGTCGACCTCTCGGAGCTTGGCTTTTCAGACGGGCTCCGCGTTAGGCGGACACAGAGGGGTGCCAGACTAATGGAGTTACCGAAAGGTACTCCGGAGCAGGCAGGAAAGCAGGTGGCGAAGCTTAAAAAAAAAAAAGACTCCTAACGTGTCACAGCGGAATGGGGCTCGGGTTTGATTCCCGGCAAAGACAGGCATTTATGTGATGAGCATAGATGTCTGCATTTCTTGGTTTGGTCGTTTATTAAATATATTCTCAGTATTTATATGTGTATTTCTATGTATTTGTATCGTTGTCTAACACCCTTAACACAAGCAAATAATTTTCTTACTTAGGGGTTAGATCAATGTGTGTAATTTGTCCCGATATTATTATTATATTATAAGTTATACGAATGACGATAATATTGAAAATATGAACTACAGTAGACCGATAATTGGAGATGAAATGTTATCAATTTTAGAAGAAAATAATTATAAACAGTATGAAAACGTTGTGCTAGGAAATAATCAAGGGGAGAATTTAAGACATATCAGAGAAAAGAAATAGAGTAGAAGAAGACGAATGGCTTGTAGAAAAAAAAAAACCAGAAGCACAAAATAATTAAATTGAAGTTTATATAACAAGTCCAGAGATTTTGCCTAAATAATTTGCGATTGCAAAACTACTTGAAAATTATAATATTATTAACATAGAATTTGTTGAGAAGGGTTGGAAAATCTATAGAGCAATGGAGAAAGACTTTTCGTATGGAATTACAAGAAACATAAACTTAGAGATAACAGAATCCTCTGTTCATACGGGAAAATATAGTGTGTCCAAATCAATTTGAAGTTTTATCTGCTCTACGACATAGAAACATCTTTTGAAAATGTACAACAATTTTTAGGGGAGCACCTACTGCGTATGATATAATCAAATCAATTAAAAATTTGACTGAAAAGAAAATAAATATTAAACTATAGTGGGTGCCATCTAACATAGAGCTGATTGGGAATGAAGATATGGATTTTCTCGCAAAAGATTCTTGTCTCAATGGTATACCTTTTGATAGACTTCCATATTTCTCCGAACTTACAAGATTAGTTAAGATAAAATGTAACGATATTTGGAAAGAGCATTTTGATGTCCGATCGCTCACTAAAGGCATTTGGTATAAAACAGTTCAACCTTCACTTCCGCTTACGCCATGGTTTACCGAAGTAGAATTAAATAGAAAAGATTTTGTCACGAAGTCAAAAGACTTCGATTGAACAGCTTTGCAAACCGGGTGGGAAAGCCGAAGTCTGCAAAATGTGCAAAATTGAAGACGTTTACCACATACTTACGGAATGTTTGTCGAATTGAGGGGGAAAGGCGTCACTTTATAACTATTAAGGATATAAATTAACTATATGTAGGTATAATTAATTTAATTTTAAGTCATCCATTCTCGGCAGAAGCAAAAATATTATATAGTATTTATAATTTAGCATGTAAGCGAAGATGATTTTAATATTTTATAAATAAAAAAAATATATATATTTTTGATTCACTTTTCAGCGCTTAATCTAGCTAATATATTTTAGGTAATATATACAGGTAAACACATGATCTGAAAATAAATTAATAAATGAAATATGTTTTATACAGTCTGATGAACTGTAATAGACTGATACGGAACGTTCACATTATAAATATATTCGCCTATAACCTAAGATTTGTTGTCTATATTTTTTATTTTTCTGCTTTTTAGTTCATCCATTCAATAGAAAATATAAAAATAGTTTTAAACATATAATTCTCTCTCTCTAAATCTTTTAACTTTTTACAACACCATAAGTCGTTCCCAACCATCCTGTTTCATACAAAATAAATTTATCGCATTTTATAATATTATTCAGAATAATCAGTTCATATATTTATAAAAGGAAAAAGAGAGGTAAAAAACTTGGAGCCTGGAAATTTTCATCCAGAAAATAGTTATTGATAATGCATGTGACTTGTTGCTTTGATGATGGCTCCGAACTACTGCAAAATGTAAAATACTTCCAACTTTCTGCTCAAAGGGACAATAATGCTTTTAATTGCACCTACTTCATACTCTTTTCATGAACATCATTTTTAATACCGGCTTTTGACGTGGAATTGTAAAATAGTGAAATAAGCTATATAATATACTATTTTTACATGACATTGTATATCTTACCAAACTAGACACTAGCACACTAAACTACCTACTACCTTTTTAAGGCAATTTTGGAAATTTTATGTACTTATTGGTTAAACACGTCTTATCATATGTCCTATTGTTTTGTTTTAATTTACATTTTATTTGTTTTGACAATGAGACATATATTTATTTAATTTTGGGAATTATTTCTAGTCACATTCTCCATTGTAAAAATTAATTGTATGTCGTATAATAAAATTAAATTACTTTTTTAAATATAAAATACACAAATGGGTTTAAAAATTACACATTATTATAAATGAACCTCTTGTAAGAGTTTAACTGTAGTTAACAAAATGCATTTAAGTAAACCTTGCACTTGGTGGTTATATCACTTTTTGACATTATTAAGTTACTAATGCCTTATATTTATTAATGCCCCCTGCATTAATTAGCGCAGCTTGTAGATAACAGCCATCCTCTACCCTAACACGGGCTGTCATGACTCCTTTACCGTAGGAATCTAGAGATTTTCTGGACTATGATATAATTTTGGCGTTGTCTCTAGCAGTCACGTCACATACTTCCTCCCATGTCACGAATTAGATCATGCGCTGCATAAATATTAAAATTAAAATGTACAATGGTACATTTTAATGTAATATAATAAATATTAAATATAATAAATGGTAACTTTTTATCGGTCTCACAATTTGTTATTAATCATGGTATATAAATATAAAACAAGTTACAATATTTATATATATATATATTTTTTAATAAAATTTTATTTTTGTACCCAATAAACGATTTTTATTTTTATAAGTAATCAGATAAGGCGACTTCGAGCTTAACAAGTCTTGAAGATGTGAAGAGTTTTTAATTACTATCTGAAGTGTTAAAATACAACTGTGAAAGATTATTTTTATATGCATTATAATTATTAATAAGACTAATGCATCTTGCATTAGTAACAAGAGACTCTAAAGTAGTACCTTTGCATAAGAAAAACGTTTTCATCAAGTGAGATCAAGTGACGTTCATTACATAAAAATTATGTAGTTAGGTAGTGTATCTTTTTTGAATAAACGATCTATGAATTATATATAATATATTATATATATATATATATATATATATAATATATTATATATATATATATATATATATATATATATATATATATATATAATTATACTAATACAATTCTAGTGTTGTATTATTTATAGATATACTTATTTGAATACTTATTAATATTACAAATAATAACACGCATTTACTTCGTCACAATTTTATATGGAGCTTTTTCACGAAATTTACATTTAATAATTATTGGGAAAAAAATTTATTACTTATAAATAGTTATTAATTTTCAATGAAATTCGACGAACTTTTAAGTGCGATGCTTTCCATGAATAATTTCAAATGTCCAAATGCCAATGCCAAATTGCCAATGTACATTCATACAACAGAATAGTTTCATTTTCGCCTGTGTAATAACTTTTGTTCCAATCTCGCGTTGCTTGATATCCAGTTATTTGCATAGGATTCAATCGGTTTTTTTTCGATGCTAGTTGTATAAATGTTGTAATGTTTTTATTGATTTACTATATATTGTAGTTTGTTAAATAATTTAGATTATGTAATGTTTAGTAAAATAATTATTCCATTTACATTGTATGTAAAATTAGTTCTTTAGACTAGTATCTTTGACAAGATTCAGAAAGAAAAAACTGAATATTCTGTTCTGTGATAATATATTTAAATAAACTAGTTTTCTTAATTACTACTTTATTGCTCACTGTTATTTAAAACACACAGTCAGGTTTAGGTACATAACATGATAATTGTTAATTAGACTAGTATACAAAACAGAAATAACATATTAAATATTTTATAATTGGGAGATCAACCTCAAAGGCTATATGTGTTTTTTGTTGTAAATTAATTTTGCTTTATCGACCTTCTGCATCACACCGATTCCTTAGAAGTCACTACTTGCGGTAGCATCGGGAGTCGGGTTGCCTCCCTCCCTCAAATATGTGCGAAGGGGGTGATGGCTGGCTCTTGTGTTATGCTCGTGAACGGGTGCTGCTTGCGGTGACTGGTTGTGTGGCAGGCCGAAGATTTATATATATTTACTGTTATTATTATTTAATTTTCGTTGCCTGAAATCATTGGGCTTCTTTTCCGATTGATTGCGACGGTTCTAGTTGTTCCAAAATTGCATTTAAGTTTATAAAATAAATAAAATTGACTCATTTGCAGGGTTGATGTTATAATTTATAAGTCAAACATTGTTAAATTTTATTTAAAAAGAGCAACTGTTGAGTTTCTGGCCAGCTCTTCTCAGCAGAACAGCATTCCGAGCTGGTGGTAGCTTACTCACAGACTGACTATACTGACCAATTTAATGTAATTGACGATTCAAAAGTGCGTGTAAATGCCTACTTGAATAAAGATATTTTGAATTTTGAATTTTTTTGAATTTTATATGAACCTCAACCTGTCAACCTCAAACCTTTTTTTTTTTTTTTTTTTTTTTTTATCGTTGGAAAAATGCGTTACGCATCATCCCTGCGGCCAGGAAGGTGATGACCGAGGGGGTATGTGGGACTACCCGGCAGCATAGAAGACGCTGCCATTTTTAAGGCTACTAAAAAACCAACGGTTGACCTCATCGCCTTAGTGGGGCGCCACGGGATCGCTTTCGCACTCACCGTGACGCCCCGGCGGAACCCCCTGCGAGGAGCCCCGATCAACTTAGGGACACCCTCACCTCGTAGGCCTATAGCGGGCGGGAGAGGTCACCCCCCTCTCCCGTCCAGGCACTACAGCTGGGGAAGGAGGCTGCGGGCGTAATCCCGCCTCCTTCGACCCAGCCTACCCCTGCGAAGCGGTTCAGAGGAGGCTGCCTCTCTGTCCCGCTCCGCGGCCTCCTTCGCGGCAATCACTTGCTCGCAGAAGGAGGCCAAAGCGACCCAGGACCTCTCGTCGTCGAGCATCGCGGAAACAACGCTCGGCAACGAGAGGTCGCTGCCAACCACGGCCGTCAGCTCAGTACGCTGACGGTCCCAGGCTGCGCACTCCGCCAAGGTGTGACGAGCCGTGTCCACAGGCTCGTCACAGTGGTGGCAGGAGGGGGCCGCCTCTCTGCGCGCGATCTTGTACAGGTACTCACCGAAGCACCCGTGCCCCGTGAGCACCTGCACAAGACGGAACGTTAGAGTCCCGTGCCGCCGGCCGATCCAACGATCGAGATGGGGGTAAATAGCCCCCACCGTCGCAAGACCGGCCGACGGGGACTCTAAGTCCCTACTCCACTGTCGGATCAGGGCTCGGTGAGCTAGAGCCCTGATCCGATCCGCCTCGAGCCTAACCCGCCCGACCCTGGCTTCCACCCGGTGCCAATACACTCCGGCGAGGACCCGCGCCTGTAGCTCCCAGGGCGGATCGCTCGCCAGGAGTGTGGCCGCAGTGTATGACACCGTACGGTACCCCCTGATCACCCCCACCGCTAGGACCCTTTGCGTGCGACGCAAAAGGGCCCTGGACTTCGCGGTGAGGGCTCCCGACCATATGGGAGCACCGTACAGGGCCATGCTCCTCACCACTCCGGCGTATAACCGGCGGCAAGGAGCCTGCGGCCCTCCGGCGTTGGGTAGAAGCCTACTCAAGGCGACTGCAGTGGAGATTAACTTCGGGGCCAGCAGAGAGAAGTGAGCCCCGAAGTTCCACCTTCCGTCCAGGGTGAGGCCCAGATACTTCATCTGGGCCTTCTGGGGAGGAGCGGACAGCGAAGCAGCCAGTCGTAGCCCAGGTTCCACAAGAGACCGGTCCCAAAACGGACCCTTGTGGAACCCCTCGGCTCACGCCACGTCGGTAGACCCGCCGGTCGCCGCACTCCCACAGGACCTCTCTATCCTGCAGGTACGCCTCCAACAGCCTGCGGAGATAGGGAGGCACTCCATGGAACCGGAGTGCCTCAACCAAAGTCTCGAACGGCAGGCTGTTGAAGGCGTTGGCGACGTCCAGCGAAACCGCCAGGACGACATCCCCCTCGGACACAGCCTCTTCGGTCAGGTCTCTCAGAGCTCTCAGGGCGTCGATCGTTGAACGACCCGCCCTGAAGCCGAACTGAGCGTCTGAGAGACCCGGACCTACCTCCTGGAGGTGCTGGACGAGACGGGCAGAGAGGACTCTCTCGAAGAGCTTGCCCATCTCGTCCAGCAGCACGATCGGCCTGTATGCGGAAGGAGAATCGACAGAACGACCGTCCTTCCGCAACAGGCACAACCTGCCCTCCTTCCAGGCTTTCGGGAACTGTCCAGTGCGCAAACACAGGTTGAACAGTTCCCGAAGCCTGCCTCCCAGGTATTCCAGGGCGATGACCAACACTCGCCCTGGAATACCGTCCGGCCCCGGCGCAGTGTTGCGGGCTCGCAGACGACTCAGCGCGACCTCCAGATCGACCTCCGCGATGTCTGGGACAGAACCAGCTCCCCCCCTTTGAGTGGGGGGAGCCATCACGGGAGGAGAGTGGCCGGTGGAATCCGGGAATAGTTCCCCCACCAGCCGCTCGAGGAAATCCGGCTGAAGGGACTCCATGACCGGGGCGGTCGCGGCGCGGATCTTATTCCGCGCGACGCGATACGGTCGCCCCCATGGGTCCCTATCGAGACCGGCCAGGATTTCCTCCCGAGCCAGGTCCTTCGCCTTCCGAATCGCGAGCTGCAGGGTCGACTTCGCTTGGCGATACTGACCCTGCAGCTGGGCCTCCAACTCCGGGTCCGAGCCGCGTCTGCGGCGACACCGGAGGAAGGCCCTGCGAGCCCTGCAACAGGCCGCCCGAAGTTCGGCAATTTCGGGCGACCGCCAGTAGACACCTCTGCGCCGGGGCCGGAACCCCACCCTCGGCATGGCCGCATCGCAGACTCTAGTAAGAGCCTCGCGCATGCGGCCAGCCAAGCCCTCCACGTCGGTTTCCTCGCTGGGGGGATCGGGAAAGGCCCAGCCCTGGACAATGGCTGCCTCGACGGCCATTTCCCGATCCAGCCTCTGGACAGCCCAGCGAGGAAACCGACTCCCCTCCCGCGGTGGCCTGGCCAGATCCGGTCGGGAGGCGGAGATCTCAAATCGGACGTATAAGTGGTCCGACAGAGTCTCCACCTCAGTCTCAACTCTCCAGTCGTCGACCATGCGCGCGACAGCTGGGGTGGCGAACGAAACGTCCACCACTGAACTCCCTTGCTGCCGCACGCAGGTCGGTTCGGTCCCTCTGTTGAGGAGGGACAGACCGGAGAGGAGCGACCAGATCTGGACAGCCCTACCCCTAGCGTCCGTGGCGTGGTTCCCCCAGGCCTCGGATTTGGCGTTCAGGTCGCCGAGGAAGATGACCTTCCCCGACGCCTGTCTGCGAATCGCAGCACTGGCGGAGTCGAGAAAAACCTCGAACTCCGCCAGGCTACGATTGGGGGAGAAGTACGCGCCTACAACGACGTACTCCCCCCACCGCGCCACTACCAAACCCGGGCCAGTCTCCAGAGTGGAGAAAGGGGGACCGGGACCAGGTCCCACAACCACTGCCACGGAGCCGTTTATGTCCCCCGACCAACTGGGACTAGGGGGGACATAGTAGGGCTCGCAGGCCACCGCAATACCTATGTTCCACTCCGCCAAGGCTTGGACGAAAAGGTCCTGGGCCCTGGCGCAGTGGTTCAAATTCGCCTGTAAGAAGCCACGTCGCAGACTGGTCATTGCGACATGGCTTCCACAGGCGGTTTTCCGCCACCGCCGACTCTGGGAGCTGGTGAGGGGCCAACCATCCTGCCCTTCTTACGGGGAGCTTTGCAGACTCCGCTGCCTAGCTCGTGGCCTGCCGGTAGTCCTCTCTCCGCGCAAAGTGCGCATCTGAGGACTCCGGTGCAGCCTGCGCGAGAATGGCCCGCTACGCCGCACCGGTAGCAGACCGAGCTACGGTCAACTCCGGAGGGGCAGACCGCACGCGTGTGTCCGGGCTCGAGACACCCGAAACACCGCATGGGCCGCTCCTCCAAGAGTTCAATCCTGGCTGAACTCCAGCCTACTAAGAGCCGCCCCGCCTCCAGCAAAATTTTAGCCGCACCGACAGGGCACCGGGCAAAGGTGACGCCCGTGTGCCCGTTGCCCCAGCGAATCTCACCTACGTGGAGAGAATCGCTGGAGCATTTGGTGGTACGGCTGATTGCTGCCGTTACTTTTTCGCGTGTGGCAGAGTCGTCCAGGCCTGTTATTTTGATCCCAACCCGCTTTACGGGTTGGACGACTTCTGCCACACCTGCCAATGTAGTGCGGAGGCTATCCGCAAGCCTCTGCGCTACTTCCGGGGCCGCCTTGGGGAGCTCTAGGAGCCGCGCTCCCGTGGCCGACCGCCGGATTCTCAGCCCGTCCTCGAGCCCGATCTCGCCGAGATCTATTTTCTCGGCGGCGCGCTCGAGGACCTGGGCGTACGTCACTCCTTTTGCCGCTGCCTCGGTCTGCAGCGTTATGATCACCGCAGGGGACCGAGACGGCGGCAACTTGGGCTTGGGACGTGCGGTCATTTTGGCCGTGTTCCTGGCCCTGCCCTTTTTGCGCTTCTTGCGCTTTCTTTTTTGCGCGGCGGGTCCTTGGGCCGCCAAATCCTGAGCAGGAGCTATGGTCGGGGCAGTCTTGCGAGGAGCTGCCACGGGAACCGGGGCTGACGCCATTGCCGTCTTACGCGGGGCGCTAGGGGCATTTTTTTTACCCCTTCTCACAACGGCTGACCAAGTTTCGGCCCTGGCAGCTGCAGGAGCAGGAGAGGGAGAGGGCGTTATGGGTGGGGATCGAGCCAGAATAAGTGGCGATCCTGAGCGACTGTACCCGCGCACTGAAGGCCGGGAAGCCACGACTTTGGCCGCTGCTGCAGCTGCCTCTTTCCTCCTCTCTGCAGCTAAGGGAGGCCTCAAGTTCCTCTCAGGGAGGAGTCGCTCCTCAATGCCCCGGAAGCGAGCATTAACCATCTCGCCCACCGAGACAATGATGGAGCGCTTAAACTCCTCCACTGCGTCCGCCTCTATTGAGGGCATCCCTGAAACCGCGGCTTTAGCCGCTGATGCCCTCATTTCATCAAACTCCTTTCTATGAGCTTTCAGCTCCCTCTTTAACGCCTCCACTTCCCGGTGGAGACGCGCGTTATCCTCGCGGATGCGGCGCGTTTCCTCCGGCTCGCTCCGGCTGGCCAAGGCTCTGACGATATCGAGCATACTGCTCGACTCGTCTCTGAGGGCCTTGACCACGGTGCCTTTGAGGTTGCCCGACTTTCTGGTGAGCTCGAATATCGAGGCAGAATGTCGGGCGGCGGCTGCACTCAGCTCATCAGCACTCATTGACGTCGGATCCGGCGCAGGTTGCACTTCCAAGGACGTATTCTCCCCGGAGACCGGTGCTTTCTTGGCCGTATCCGCCGTCTTCCGGAAGGCCTGGCGTTGGAGCGTCCGCTCAAACGCAGCCTCCTCGGCCTCCATGTTCAGGGCTCGCAGCTCTGCTTTCGCCCTTGCGAGCCCTGATCCACGCGTATTCGGAATGGAGCGTCCACGACGAGCGGTGTTGCATTTGGAAAACGCAACACCAAGCTCCGAGTCACTCCCGGACGCTTCACTCTGCAAGCGAGAGACCTCAGAGAGAGGGCCTCGCTTGCGACGCGCACAAACCTCTTGATCCGAACAATCCGTCAGATCGCAACCATAGGCTAATCGTAAACCAATAGGCCTGCCAATGTCATACACGGAAGAACCGACCGTCGGGGTCGGAACATCCGCGTCCAAATCTATTATTTCCAGATCGTTGTTAATATCGAAGTCAGTTAGGGATGCCGGGTCGTTATCGTGACACATCGCTGTGTCACGCTTCACATGATTTTTGTTTATGCAGGTCGATGTGGGAGCGACCTGCGCAGGTACTCCTGCTCCAGAATGATTTGTGCCCCCCCCGTAGTACGAGGGGCAGACGGCATCCGAGGATGCCGTGAGGGATTGTACGGCTGAGCCGACACCCTCCCGGGGACCATATTGCAAATCATTCTTTTTCATTCTTTCCTTTAAGGGGTGAGGTCCCCATAGAACACGGAACATAAAAACACAAACACACATAAGACGAAACATAACAAAAACGACGTAGACTAAACGGGACAAAACGAACACAAGACACAAACCGGTCGGTCATGGACCGGGCACTGACACCCCCATGACCAACCCCCAGGGTGATTTTTTATAGAGGTTTTCTTCCTCGCAGCCAGACGAACAGAACAGGATCCGTCCGTCCAGCTCTCGTTCCCGCTCAGTGCGGGCTTACGAGTTTGTATGGCCGTGCAATGCTCGCCTCGAAAGGCAAGCAGCCAAAGCGTTTTAAACTTCAATATCAAAACCATCTACGACTAATGATAATGTCATGTTTATTTTATGGAAAAAAATTACAAAATGATAATTATTGTTTGGATCGACAGTGTGAATGAATACTTATTAGTGTTTTAATGTATTTTGAGTTGTACAATTAAGCATATTTTTTGTACAACTCAAAATACAATTATATAATTAAAATACATATTGTTATAATTGTCACTATTTTGTTAAGTTGAGTCTTACTAATTGCGATATAGGGCTATTAATTACTATGTACAATATCTAGTCTAAAGTAAAAATGAAAACAAATAATTTGGTATTCATATTTTCAAATTGTTATTTTACCACATTTTATAACCACCACTATTTTAAAAACCTGCGCATTTATTAAAAATGTTTAATCTTTTTAGCAAATCTTAATGAGTTTGCCTTACAATATTTTATATTCATTTGATACTGTGGATTGGCTCAAACGTATAAACGCATGTAATACTTTACAATCGTATAGGCCTTCAGGACCGAGAAGACTAGCAAGTAGGGTTGACCAGTTGGGTTCACGTACAAAATTAACAATGCTTATAAATAGTGGTAATTTATATTAATTTCTTAGGACTTAAGGGTCGAGGGTCTGCGATGCGGCCATGCCGAGGGTGGGGTTCCGGCCCCGGCGCAGAGGTGTCTACTGGCGGTCGCCCGAAATTGCCGAACTTCGGGCGGCCTGTTGCAGGGCTCGCAGGGCCTTCCTCCGGTGTCGCCGCAGACGCGGTTTGGACCCGGAGTTGGAGGCCCAGCTGCAGGGTCAGTATCGCCAAGCGAAGTCGACCCTGCAGCTCGCGATTCGGAAGGCGAAGGACCTGGCTCGGGAGGAAATCCTGGCCGGTCTCGATAGGGACCCATGGGGGCGACCGTATCGCGTCGCGCGGAATAAGATCCGCGCCGCGACCGCCCCGGTCATGGAGTCCCTTCAGCCGGATTTCCTCGAGCGGCTGGTGGGGGAACTATTCCCGGATTCCACCGGCCACTCTCCTCCCGTGATGGCTCCCCCCACTCAAAGGGGGGGAGCTGGTTCTGTCCCAGACATCGCGGAGGTCGAGCTGGAGGTCGCGCTGAGTCGCCTGCGAGCCCGCAACACTGCGCCGGGGCCGGACGGTATTCCAGGGCGAGTGTTGGTCATCGCCCTGGAATACCTGGGAGGCAGGCTTCGGGAACTGTTCAACCTGTGTTTGCGCACTGGACAGTTCCCGAAAGCCTGGAAGGAGGGCAGGTTGTGCCTGTTGCGGAAGGACGGTCGTTCTGTCGATTCTCCTTCCGCATACAGGCCGATCGTGCTGCTGGACGAGATGGGCAAGCTCTTCGAGAGAGTCCTCTCTGCCCGTCTCGTCCAGCACCTCCAGGAGGTAGGTCCGGGTCTCTCAGACGCTCAGTTCGGCTTCAGGGCGGGTCGTTCAACGATCGACGCCCTGAGAGCTCTGAGAGACCTGACCGAAGAGGCTGTGTCCGAGGGGGATGTCGTCCTGGCGGTTTCGCTGGACGTCGCCAACGCCTTCAACAGCCTGCCGTTCGAGACTTTGGTTGAGGCACTCCGGTTCCATGGAGTGCCTCCCTATCTCCGCAGGCTGTTGGAGGCGTACCTGCAGGATAGAGAGGTCCTGTGGGAGTGCGGCGACCGGCGGGTCTACCGACGTGGCGTGAGCCGAGGGGTTCCACAAGGGTCCGTTTTGGGACCGGTCTCTTGTGGAACCTGGGCTACGACTGGCTGCTTCGCTGTCCGCTCCTCCCCCGGACGAGGGTGCTGTGTTACGCAGATGATACCCTCGTCACGGCGCGCGGAGGGAGCTTTGCGGAGGCGGCCCGTCTTGCCACGGTCGGTGCTACGTTGGTAGCGGACCGCATAGGGCTGTTGGGACTGGAGGTCTCCGTCTCCAAAACGGAGGCCATCCTGTTCCACGGCCCTCGCCGGGGTCCCCCTCGTCGGGCGTACATCTCCGTCCAGGGTGCGCAGGTGGCGGTGAAGGCCCAGATGAAGTATCTGGGCCTCACCCTGGACGGTAGATGGAACTTCGGGGCCCACTTCTCTCTGCTGGCCCCGAAGCTGATCTCCACTGCAGTCGCCTTGAGTAGGCTTCTGCCCAACGCCGGAGGGCCGCAGGCTCCTTGCCGCCGGTTGTATGCCGGAGTGGTGAGGAGCATGGCCCTGTACGGTGCTCCCATATGGTCGGGAGCCCTCACCGCGGATTCCAGGGCCCTTTTGCGTCGCACGCAAAGGGTCCTAGCGGTGAGGGTGATCAGGGGGTACCGTACGGTGTCATACACTGCGGCCACACTCCTGGCGAGCGATCCGCCCTGGGAGCTACAGGCGCGGGTCCTCGCCGGAGTGTATTGGCACCGGGCGGAAGCCAGGGTCGGGCGGGTTAGGCTCGAGGCGGATCGGATCAGGGCTTTAGCTCACCGAGCCCTGATCCGACAGTGGAGTAGGGACTTAGAGTCCCCGTCGGCCGGTCTTGCGACGGTGGGGGCTATTTACCCCCATCTCGATCGTTGGATCGGCCGGCGGCACGGGACTCTAACGTTCCGTCTTGTGCAGGTGCTCACGGGGCATGGGTGCTTCGGTGGGTACCTGCACAAGATCGCACGCAGAGAGGCGGCCCCCTCCAGCCACCACTGTGACGAGCCCGTGGACACGGCTCGTCACACCTTGGCAGAGTGCGCAGCCTGGGACCGTCAGCGTACTGAGCTGACGGCCGTGGTCGGCAGTGACCTCTCGTTGCCGAGCGTTGTTTCCGCGATGCTCGACGACGAGAGGTCCTGGGTCGCTATGGCCTCCTTCTGCGAGCAAGTGATTGCCGCGAAGGAGGCCGCGGAGCGGGACAGAGAGGCAGCCTCCTCTGAACCGCTCCGTAGGGGTAGGCTGGGTCGAAGGAGGCGGGATTACGCCCGCAGCCTCCTTCCCCAGCTGTAGTGCTTGGACGGGAGAGGGGGGTGACCTCTCCCGCCCGTTATAGGCCTACGAGGTGAGGGTGTCCCTAAGTTGATTGGGGCCCCTCGCAGGGGGTTCCACCGGGGCGTCACGGTGAGTGCGAAAGCGATCCCGTGGCGCCCCACTAAGGCGATGAGGTCAACCGTTGGTTTTTTAGTGGGTAGCTTTAAAAATGGCAGCGTCTTCTATGCTGCCGGGTAGTCTCACATACCCCCTCGGTCATCACCTTCCTGGCCGAAGGGATGATGCGTAACGCATTTTTCCAACGATAAAAAAAAAATAATAAAAAAGGACTTAAGGGTATTCATTGAAATTCTTTTATGTGGCTGTCCGTCATCGAAGTTATTTAGATTCGTTCTGTAAGATGGAAAGTGTCAAGACCTTGTAAGCGTATTTATAGAACATAAAACGTATCTTTTATAAAACCTAAAAAACGTTAACAGGAACTTTTTCTACAAGCGATATAATGACCATTCATGATAATTATCTCACACCGATTGAGGTTGTACTTATACATTAAGATTCGTGTGTATGTGTACGTAAACAAAAAAAGAAGCAATTTATTGTATAATTTATTGTATTTTAATAATGTTTTTGGAAGAGCTAGGCCTCCTGACACGGGTATATTTATGCCTACCTACTAGGAGACCTTAACCTCGATGTGTTTACGATAATTGTAACTGAAAGCTAATAAATTATAATATCATAGTGACTATCATATATATGTGTGGATTTATTCACAAGAGGATGTACGTTTAAAACAATGATTAATAATTATGAATAACTATATTCGGTTATCAATGATTTCAATTGAGAAACAAAATTAAGCCCTTCTATACTATTGTTTCAGAGGTTTATAATTTAGGCATCACCGTTATTCAATATATTTAACTACAACTATACTAAACACCCAAAAAAATATATTTTTTCTTAAATTTATATCTATTTATTAAAAAACATTTTAGTCACTAGTGGCTAAGAACTATTTTAGATCCCATTAAAACGTTCTTGGAATTCGACTCTATAAATCCACACTTGAAGCCAAACTCGCACATAACTGGAAAGGTTTTAAGTACGTGCGGGATCATAAAACTACGTGATAATGGCCTTTGTTTTAAACTTATATAACACCAAGAATGCGGTAATCAATGCCACTGTTTACTTTTAAAAGTGATCTTTATCTTAAAATAATTGGTTAGGAAAACTTTTTTCTAAACTTTCTACAAGACACATGCTCCGAATTATTTGAAGTAATATATTCCGACAACGAGAAACTTTTGAGGTTAGGAGTTACGAAGGAATTTTGTTTAGACTATGTTCATAGATATATTTTTATACAGGTTTATCGTAAACAAAAATACCTATATAGCTTAGAATGGTCGTTTTAAGTTGTAATTAGAATTAATGAAAATTCATTCATTATCAATATTTTGGAATTCTTTTTTAATTTTTAGAATCTTGTATGTAAAATTAATAAAATAAATATTTTGAATAAAAAAGATCGTCAAAAAGAGATTTTCGAAGCAGAGGTAAAATTTCGTAAAGCAAGGATTTAAGAAACAAAATAGTATTCTTATAAAAACTAATAATAATACTAGAAAATAAACAAGTTATGTCATTTTATTAAAAAAAACAACTTATAAGTTACAAATAATAATTTACATTCAAAATACATCATCACATAGGATCATAATTATTGAATGTTTTTCGAACATGGTATCCTAATCTAAATGTATATTACATGAAGTCATAATTTCACAGAGTCGGAAAATTAAACCTTTCCTTTTTCTTTATAAATACTACTCTTGCCAAGTTTTGGAAAGCAAGTGCGAACTTACCACTAGACCAAATATCTAACTGCTTGCCAACTATTTTTGTTAAGAAAAAAAATGGCATAACCAGGATCCCATCGCCGAGAAACTGCATAATTGGACATTCCACGACCAGTTGCAAACGCAAATTGCTTATTTAGTTATTTCATTATTCATTGTTGCATGTACAAGCTTTTGTCTCAGCGTAAGTTAGGAAAATTATTGACTAAATAATAAATTGACTATATGAAATACTGTAATTATAAAAAAGGAGTGGTAAGTAACTTTTTCCTTTGTTCTGAACATAGCTCGATTTTGAAAAATACCACTTTAACAGAATCACTAAGGTTTTATTAACAACAGTATAAAGAGTTGAAATTATGTAAATTCAGTGAACCAAAAGAGAAAACAGGAGCTCCCGTCGCAATTAGCTGTCGCGCTTCAATTAATGTTATGTCAGAGACAAAACCACGTGTAAAATATAGTATTTCTATAGCTCATGTGTTATTTTAATACATTAGCTACAATATTGCTAAGTTGCATCAAAATCCGTTAAGTAGTTTTGGCGTGATTGAGTAACAAACATCCATCAGATCAGATCAGATTTCTTGAAAACTTTAAATACATAATATATCTTTTGAAAAAGTGAAGAGTGTGCAATGAAAGTGAAAATCTAAATAATATTTAGAGCGACACTCAATTCCTACATATAGAAGTTACATACATTAAGCATATATTTTTTTCGTGTAGCGCTCACAACTTAAAGAGAAACAGATAAACAGACAAAAATTCAAAAAAAGTTTTAAATAAATTCTGTTAATTATCCGTTCCCATCCTGGCTGTATATATTTTAAATATTTTCTACTACTACACCTCTACTACACCTCTACAGATTTACCAAATGTATGAAAGTGAAAAATATTGCAATATATGCCCGAAAACTGCTTTGAAATTGGTGAAGCCGTTCTTTTGTTCTTATAAAGGACCCCCATCATGACTTATTTTAAATATTTTCCATATGTACAGTTTTCGATCAGTTACAGTATTATATGTAAAGATATTAAATAATATTTCATTGTCATAATAATAAAAGCAGAATTATTAAAAATGAAATATAATATTGTTAAATATACATTTATCTGTCTATATTCACGTAAAATTTATCGAAAATTGCCTCGCAAGTCTGCCATGCTTCGATTTTTTGAATCATAATAATTTCAGTGTGCCTTAAATAAACTCCTTTGTCAGTTCGACTACGGTACCAATAAAAGGGGGATTAAGAAGTTTTTTGAAACAAAATATGTATAATAATAAATTTTAAGTATTTATTTAAATTATTTATTCTATTTAAATAAATAAAATTAGTAAACTTCTAATTTAACACCCTTTGGAATGAGATCAGAATTTTTATGCAGAATCAACAATAGTAACATGTTAAAAACCGGTAGTTGGACAAGATAGAACAAAAGTAAAATATAAATATATAAAAAATAAACACTTCAATTAAAATTATAAAATAAAAGAAATGGGAAAAAATTAGCAACTTATGCATTTTTGATAGACGTCAAGTTTGTGTTCGCTGCACAACTTTTTTTTGCAGTTGATGCAAACGCTTTTGGTCATCCTTCGCTTCGCGGAGGGACATAACTGTCACTATCTTTTCGTAAGGCTCTGTAACAATAACATCAATAATTTCGTCAGTAATAAAAAATGAAAAACCTTTTATAGTATCCACCTCATTTTTACATGAACGCGTAGGTAAAAGTCTAACATGAACTATATTCCTTGAAGGTATTCGGGTTTGTGACCTTGACTTGAGCGATTCCTACTTGAACTTGTCTTTAGCACGAAGAATATTTCGCAAATGGCGGATTATAAAATTGCTATATTGTACTAAAGAGCAACTAGGAATCAAAACTCATTAGATGGTGGGGATGATGTATCACTAGTTGCCTGGTCATCTTGATCTGAAGTTAGCTGCTGGCTCAAAGAAGAAACCTCTTTATCAACGTCCGTTTCATAAGCTGGCTCAACGTCAACATGATCTTCTCTCCCACTCCCTGATAAATTTTCGTAGTCACTTTCATTTTGTAGTAAAAGCTAACGAATTGTCTCTTAAATATAGAAAATAAGTTTACGAAGTAAAAAATAACGTTTAAAAAAACAAAAACAAAAAACACGTATTAAAAAATATAAAAAGTTCCGTTATTACTAACCTTCCTCGAAGCTACGAGCCAAGGTTCCTGAAACGTCGCTTACTCCTTACTTTGTCTGAGCTAAGGTCCTTCGTAGAGGCAGGCAAAAGTTTACGCGGTTTTTTAAACCTGCGTCGTCGATTCGACGAAGGTTCGTAATCAAGGGTTAAACAACTAGAGACCTAAAATTACTAAAATCAAATGCGTTGTCTCAAGAAGCAATTAATCAATCCTTTGATGTCAATGTTTCTTTTAGTTGTCGATGTATCAACTTGAAATGGCAAGAATAAAGTACATAATATGTAGGTGTTCATTTTTTTTTCGTACTCAAGCGAAAACCGTCAACCGTCATTAATTAATATTATCTCATTTTTAAGTCAATAATTTACAGAAATAGTACCTAATTGATGGTTGTCAATCTCATGTTATTTCTAATGTCTGTAAAATATACACTTAGAAATACATGCAAGGCATTTGTTGCCTTGCTTCATTGAATTTGAATATATTTATAGTCTTATTGCAAATGTGTTTAAAAAGACATGTGGCACTTTAAAAGCTTCTTAGTGAATTCAATCAGAACTCTTTTCTATTTCTAATAGTTAGTTATATTTTATTGTTATATATATAACCTTAACTTTTACCAAATGGTCTCATAATATTTCATATCGGCGTTTATTTTTTTTATTAGAAATGTAAATTATACTAAGGCCGAAAAAGTCGTAAAAAGTGTCGAGAAATAAATAAATATATTCTTAGCCATAAACAACGCAAAAGCTTTTGTCTTCCAGAGTCCGGCATAAACATTATCATATATCTTTATTTTTATTACTGTCCTCCACATCTGAATGTAATATTATATGTTATGACCCACAGATATAGAGATTTTTCATGATATAAAACCCACATACCTATAATGCTAATCACATCACTTACGCTATTTATTGTTTGTGTCGTACTAACAGCTCCTTCAAGGATAATATGTATGATGTAAAAGAGATAAATAACTCTTTTATTTCGATTCATCAGCTTATACGTTAATTATTTTTCATTATTCACTCCGACTTCATATTTCCTTCTTAAATAACCTTGAGATCTAATGGTTTTGTGGACGTTAATATTTCTCAGAATGTTGTATTAGCCATGTTTGAATCAAAGTTCTGATTTTTTTTGTGCTTACATGAAATGATTCTAGGTCACTATTTACTATAATAATATAATAATAAATAATTATAATATCCACATTAATTACGATACGTTACATTAAGATATCTTAATTTTAAATTTTGTAAACACAAGTCGTTAAGAATAAAGGAAGGCGCAGGATTTGTTCCATTAAGAATAAATTAAAAAGCATAGTAAATATTGTAAAAAGATATTTAAATAAATTGTTTTGAGGTTCTTAAATGTAATCTCATTCTGAATTTATAATTTATTAAATGTTATTTATCTTTTTTTTAATTTTAATTTTTAATTTTATATAAAAAATATATAAAACATCGTTCCTACTACTATCGCTGAATAAATATCTATCTATCTATAGACATGTTATGTCTGATCGATCTAAAACGTATATATTCTTTTAAATTTTTATTAAGGAATTTAAATATTATTCTCATATTTAAATTTTGTCATAAAATTTCAGTCACCATTTTCAAGTATCGTCAAACAAGCGCGAAATCGGTAATGTGATCTGCCCGTTGTCAATGTACGTTTCTAAGCTATTACAAAATAAACTTGTACCAAAATATTATCATATATCATTTATATTCTGAAAAATGTCGAGGAATATAAAAAAATTCTGTGCCGTTCATTTTAAACGTATAAATTCCATCTTAAGATCCCACTCTTCCTGAATATGACGTTAATGGTCTTTAAATGTTTTATTATTAGGCAATTAATATAATTGATAAATTAAATAACAATATTATCATATTAAACGTTTTGATATTAACATGTTAACAATTTGTTCATCTATGGAAAAAGAGTTATATGCCAAGTCTATCAGAAAATTGTAGCTCTTTGGATAAAAACACGATATTGAATAACATATTATTTAACTATAAACTATTTAAAATACTTTAATACTAAACTAAATACTCTCAGTTAAGTGTAAAACTTATGGAAATCTAAGGAAATATTTATTTTTTATATTAACCGAAGTTAATGAATATTGGGTTAATGGATTTGAATTTAGAAGCGTTAAGTTAGTTTGGTTCAATTAACTTGAACAGAGACAAAGTATTGGCTGTCAGTTTGAAGATAAATGTTTGAGACTATTGTCCTATAGAAAGTTTTGGTCAATAAATGTGAAAGAAACTCATAAAATATTATCAATTTCTGTCATAGTGCGAAATGTTGGCTTTTAGATAAAAATAACTTGGATATCAGTGTTTAATAACTAGCTTATTGACTCCACGATGGTAAGGGAATTCATTAACAAAACTTCTAAAAACCCTTACAACTAAATATTGATTTACGTATTATAATAATACAATTTCTTATTCAACAGCAAGAGTAGCAACAATCGTGTAAGCATCAACCTTAGATTTAGTTTTTAGACCGTTTACTAATACTAATACCGTATTTTAAATAAAAAAATCAAAGTTTATTTAACATTCTTCTGAGCTTGAAATGACGAAACATATTTATGCAAAATTATACAAATAAAAATAAGTTTGACAGTTTATTTTCTCTTTTTTAGATCAAAAAGAGTAAAATTTATATCTTATCTTCCGTTATTTTATTTAAATTTACTCTATTTTATTATTTATTTGTTAAAAGGTTAAAAAATAAATAGGGTTTAAAAAGTATCTTTAAAACTGAATTGAAATTTAAGTAGGCGTAAATATAAATGAGGCTTCAGGTACTAAAGGTCATCATTGATTGGACACGTTATTCGATTCATTTAAAGTTTATTACAAGTACTGCTGGATATCACATTAATTAACATTAATTGACATATATTACCAATAATTAGGTAGTTTTCCACAACCTTATAATATATTCGTTCTTTTTTGATATGTCAATCAGTAAACTCTAAAAAGGTTGGAAGTTTTTATTTTATTAATAAATTGTAAGTTTTTATTAAATTAATAAGTTTAATTCAGGGGGAATAATTTTGTTGGTTTAATTTCATTTATTTTAGTCGTAAAAAAAGTTTTTCTTTTTATTGATGTTTTATTTAAACATTTGTATTAAAGTATTTAAAATCAGATTTTTGAAATTATAAGCTTAACAGAAAAATGGCTTTTACTAAGCACATTTGATGTTCTCGAAATAATGTATATGTAAAAATAGGGTTTATAAAAAAAATATATAATTAAGTGCACTACACTTGAAGATTTAAGGACGAAATTTAAGACGAAAATTGTTTATAATTTTTGTCTTCTTTCCCTTAAATTCTAAATAGTATTAATTTTAATAAAATTTTAGTTATTTCAGTTCTGAATACACAATGAACAACGAAATATTTTATTAATATGCTATTTTAAAATAGGCAAAGTAGCTTGATCTAAAGGCTTAAGTCTGTAGCGTTTATTGTAAAACAGTTAGAAAGGAAACCTGTATGGTGTGGAGGTACAAAAAAAGTTTAAAGCTGACCGCAGTTGCAAATCGTGAGATAAGCACAATAGTTGAAATTTAGATTTCAAGTAACGAGGAGAAGGTAAATCATTTAGAATGGAAAATTACTGACGTAAAGTTTTGATCTGTCTTTTTTCTTTTGACCTGACATTTAAGCTTAGCACTGTACTGAGAAAAGTGATTAAATTTATGGAAACTGAAAATAAAACGAATGCAATTGTTAAGAAGGTGATCCTATTTATATAAACAAGCTTATATGTGAGAGCAGCTTACATCAACATAGTCAATGAGTGGAAGGATTAGTGACTTCACTAACAGAATTTGGTCCAAATAGATAAAAAGAAAATAGCGATAAAGCGAACGTAGCGAATACATTACCTTTCGGCTTAGTTCAAGTATATGGACATTCCAACTAAGGGCGCTATCAATATGTAGACCGAGATTATTAACTGATGGTATAAGGGGTATTTTAATATTGTTATATAAAAGAGGTGGCATATTACTGCTGTCCAACTTAGACAGCCCATATTTGCTGCCAATGACAATTGCTGTACTCGTAATCGTACTATCTACTCTATATGATTATGTTACATACAGTTTATTTGCAAAAGAAATTTTTATAAGGTATTTTGTATAAAAATATTGGTGTAATATGTCGGTTTAATTAACTGCCGATCGTGTTTACCTAAAGTCCCAAGCGAGGGCTCAATATTCAGTATGAGGCAATTTCGTAAATTAGTATTTACGGTACATTTACCGTAAATTTAATTATTTGAAAATGTATGCACTGTTAACATTTGTACCAGAGCGGCAGACGTCATAAGAGTGCTAATAACTATATATATATGTCGGAGATAGATGCATATTAGTGACTTGTTCGTTCTTGATGGAATATTCTGGTACAGGATGCGAGGCGTAGGTCTCAGGCAATTAAACCACACACACAATATGACAATTCTTGTATTAAATGTAGGTAATAAATTCTCACAAATTACTTAGTAGGTATACAATTATCAGAGTTGCGTGAACTACCGATCCCGTTAGGGGGTCCGAACTGTAAGGCTCTCACTAATCAATTCCTCCTCGACTCAATGCTCTCTAATATTTAAAATGTCTCCGGTGCCCCTCCAAACGATTCCGGTCACGTAACTCGTTACGTCACGATGTTCACACCCCACTGTTACAATGATATCAATTGAGTTACTAATTATCGTTAAATTATCGTGATCTACGACACGGCCATTCTGACAAGTCACACGCCCTCGTGTGCACGTATCTTTCCACCTCCATCGAGTGACGATAACCACCACGCCACCTCCATCGAGTGACGATAACCACGCCACCTCCATCGAGTGACGATAATCACCACGCCACCTCCATCGAGTAGCTTTAGGATTCGCGGTTGTCCTGGGATGTAGGGTCTGAAATAAAACAAATAACTCCAAGGATAACTTGCTCGGCTATTCTGACAAAACCAGTGAATGTCACGTCTCAGGTTTTTACTCTATATACATTCTTAACACAAGGTGTGCACTACACCTTATTTACAACAATTAAAAACTACTCTGATCATTAGATCCATCACTTTACTTTACAAAATCAATCATGATTTTACCAGACTTGCGTACTCAACTCAGCTCAACTCAATACTTTTGCAATATGATACAGTCCATCGATCATATACAAACAACTACCATGAACCAGTCCATCGGTCATGTAAAACACAAAACAGACCCATCGCCTACACGTGTTACACCACACGTGAGGTGCGGTCAACGAGTATGAGTAGGCAAGCTATTATCTGTAGTGAACTCAATATCACTTTGCTCAACTAAAACATTGAGTTCCTGAGGGACCTTGTGATCGGAATGATTTAAAATAGACTTTCTAATAGAAAATTATTAATCATAACCTCTGATAAGATCTATAACGTACTCTGGACACTATTATCGTTGCCAGTTAGAATTACTGAGTTATTTAAACGTTACACAAAAATTGTTTGCTAAACATTCTGTGATCAGAGAACTCAGCACAAGAATCAAAACAATATGAAAATGACTCACCAAAGTCCTATAGTACCGTTAAGGCCTTACGTGACCACTTCAAACCTTCTTTCTCTGTGACTGCCTGTCGCTGGCACTGTATCAGAACTACTCGAACCCCTGTTGCACCTGTGCCTTTACAACCTATTGAAAAAGGAAAAAAACAGTTATAATAAGTTGAACATCATAAATCAAACTAAATGACCACTCAATTAAAGCCTAAAGTAATCAAGCACCACTTTTCATTACATTTTAAACCAAAAATGTATTCTAAAAACATCATAAAACACAAAGCATGAATCTTATTCGTCACATATGGCTTTTCATTAAGCCCTACCAACAAACCTCCTGTTTGTTTCATGGCATTGCTTTTAATTCCGAGTCCCACGGACTCCCAATTGAACTAAGATTCACTACTTTTACTCAATCGCTTTTACTACAAGCTCTATTTCAAGTGGTACTTAACCCTCTGGCATCGCTATATATCAAAAACAAAGGTTTTTTAACTTTTTCTATCATAAGCTCTAAAAACGAAACTTTTGCAACCCTGGTCTTTGTACAATTTGTCGCGTGTTAAACTTTATCTATGGCATCTTACCCCGATCGAATATTTCTAGTCTCTGTTGCGGAAAACATTTACAAGACGTAAATAATAAGTTCTTACTTTTGCTAAATTAACTAACCGCTTTATTTTACAGCATTTACGGGCCTTGATCGGCAATAATACGCATTCACAATATACGATTAATTAATAATTGTAAGTTCGCCCGTGATTCCTACACATGTAGGTAGACAAGAAATAAAATATGCCGAAAATCGAATTACATTTTTTTTTAAAGTCTTGTCTGGTCTTAATCGGTTGAATCTTTAGAGCTATCGCGTTACCATTGTTTTCCGAATTTAAAACAAAGTTATTTAAAACAAAAGTTTAAAACATTGTTTTCCGAGTTTAAAACAAACATTCACGTTTACGAAAATCCGGGATAAAATAATTTCGCGTCTTATCATACGTAACAAAACGACGTAAAGTTAAAGTAAAATAATTATCAGTAAAAATTAAAAAAACAAGATCGTGAGGGTTGATTGCTAATCTCAATACCAATAACAATAATAAAGTGCTTACCACCATATTTGATAGCTTAATTTTCTTTAACTAGCGAGTATTTAACGCAAAAATTGGAAGTAAATTGTAACGAATTCACCTTTATGCTGTGACGTGTCCGATGGTGGACAAATTGCGCAGACCTCAACGCGTTGCTCGCACCGCACTTTACCAGTACCGCTGCCATAGCTGCCATCGCCACGACCGCCGTTACCACCATCAGCAACATCAGCACCATCAGCACCATCAGCGCCATCAGCGCCTTCAGCGCCTTCAGTGCCATCAGCGCCATCAGTGCCATCAGCGCCTTCAGCGCCATCAGCGCCAGCCGCGCCGCTCCGTCACCGCCAGTCGCGCCGCGCCGTCACCGCCAGCCGCGCCATTACCGCCATCCGCGCCGCGCCATTACCGCCATTCGCACCGTGTAGTCACCGCCATAATTTCTCATTTCTTTTCTTTCTTCATTAGCAACGATTCCTTCTTTCGTAGAATTCTTCCAACGCTTTGTCATATAATCTAACAAACGACTTGCATAAGCGATTAAATAGGTATTTTCACTCGATTTTCTTGATATGTGGGTAGATCTCAATTTTGAAGTTTTGAGATAACATAAATTTAACTTGATTGATTGATTGATTTACAACCATTGATTATCAACTTTTGGTTGATTGTATTGATTCTGGAACTTCATTGTTATTATCTTGTAGTGTGCGTTTCAAATAATAAAATCACTTCATTTCTTGCTTGACGTGATTTGTAGCTTCAATAAACTTATCTTGCGGGTAGTTGGTGGTTTTGATGCCCGAGTGAATCCCACTTCTGATGTCGGAGATAGATGCATATTAGTGACTTGTTCGTTCTTGATGGAATATTCTGGTACAGGATCCGAGGCGTAGGTCTCAGGCAATTAAACCACACACACAATATGACAATTCTTGTATTAAATGTAGGTAATAAATTCTCACAAATTACTTAGTAGGTATACAATTATCAGAGTTGCGTGAACTACCGATCCCCTTAGGGGGTCCGAACTGTAAGGCTCTCACTAATCAATTCCTCCTCGACTCAATGCTCTCTAATATTTAAAATATCTCCGGTGCCCCTCCAAACGATTCCGGTCACGTAACTCGTTACGTCACGATGTTCACACCCCACTGTTACAATGATATCAATTGAGTTACTAATTATCGTTAAATTATCGTGATCTACGACATATATATATATATATATATATATATATATATATATATATATATATATATATATATATAGCTTAGCTTTAAAGAGTATGGAATAAAGTTATCTCAATAAATAATAAGCGAAAATTAAACGTTTCATCTTAAGTTGTTAAATACAACCACATAATTCTTTCATTTGATGTATAATAAAAGCTCGCTTCGATGACCGCATCGGTACCGGCCCAATTCATCACAGATAATATAATAACGTGCTATTGAGTGTGTCATACGGATGTTTTGCCTAAAGAAGACCGATAGATTTATTACTCTATAAAATAATGACAGAAATATGTTATCACTTTTGGTATATTTTTTCTCTGTTTAGAACGGAATCGTTATTGATTGTGAAAGAAAAGAACATGTATAAATAAATAAATTTAAGTAACAAATGAGAACCAGTAAAGTAAGAATGAGTGGGAGCCACATCTTGCAAATGACGCGGCTTTCGAGTGCTGAAGTTTTGTTATCTGTAGGATTATTTTATTATAGAAAAAATATATTTTCACAATATAGATATAAGAAATATATAAAAGAATAAATAATTCAATTTTTTCAGAAACTTCCATGTACATGAAAGTACATAATTTATTATTTATGCAATTGAAGCAAAAAAATGTTTTCTAATATTTTGTACGGGTAATGTTCTGAATGCTTACAAAATATTATATGATGTATAGATATTAAATACTGCCTAGTATTGTCATATTTTAACATTATATTCTCTTTTGATTTAACTAAAATGAAATGACAAAAAACAATATCCGAATCCGTCATTACCTTCTGCCATCGGCATTTTGACATTCGAACGGAATCCAATTTAAATCAATTCATTCAGAATAAACTTAATTTTACAACATGAATAAGATAAACCATTTTGAATTTGTGAATTAAGGTTTATATTTAAACTTTAAAAGTAAAATATTCATTGTAAATAAATTGTCACTTTCATTTGGACCGTTTATTAAGGGGAAGTTCAGAAGGTAATTAAACAGCCGTCTAACTGCTAACATATTGTCAAAGTAATTTACATAAGGTCGTCATATGATCATGAGACCGAGATGAGTACAAACGGTGGTAATTACGGTTTATTTAAATGTGTTTCGTTATTACTATGTAGTGAATCCAGTTGTTAATATTTTATACTTTATTATTGTTAGATGTGGTAAAGATTATTAAATATATATTTAACCGGCTGTGTTCAAAATTAATCGGAATTTTGCGAAAGCTGCAAGTCTGCCGTACTTCGGACTAATGATCAGAAATCCCTGGGTTCAATACTTATCAGTCGAAATTCCGATTAACTTACGTGAACTTGGTAAATATATACAAATTTAATAATCATTATGGTTCATGAATGTTTAATGTGGTAAATATATTAGTTAATTTTGTAACTGTTCTCAATTTAGCTACCTAATTACTTGAACTAATATTATACGTTCGTGACAAAATCGTTTTATAGTAGGATGATATAGTTTATTGATAAGGCTATTGTATTTTTAGCATGTTATATATTGAAATTTACAAATTAAACACTTAACACTATTACTTAACAATACTCAGTGAAAATATGGAAAAATGATATACTAATTGGAACAACTATGGAACTATGATCTAGAAAATGTAGTACTCGTCCGTCTACCCCTGAATGCAATTAGAGAAGGGCGAGCGATCGAAACTGCCTTTTTATGAAACTTTTTTTGGTTAAATTAATACTTTTACAAACTTTCTTTGAAAATAAGTAATTGTTTTCACTTGGGTTAAAATATATATAAATTATCAACTCTTCGGTTTATAATAATAAAAATAGGTTTAAAATAAACACTTGAAAAGGCATACGGGGCTTAAACTTTTCCAAAATTTCATATTTGGAAAAGACCTTCGCCTTAAAACTTTAATTTATAGTCCTAAGATGCGGATAAGAACTTGCATTTTTTTTTTGTTTCAATTATTACTACAATGGTTATTATTTTTTAATTTTCTAGCCTTTTAATATTTTGTCATACAGACTCGTATATATAGGTTTTTAAATGTACAAGAATATCAAGTAGCGGTTATTATGATTTTGAACGTACAGATTTATTACATAACGTGTAAATATGCAATAAAACAATTACAAAACGAGGAGGATTCGAAGTTATACCTGATTATATGTTTTAAGATGACAGTTTAAAGTAAAGTACAGCAACAATTTAGGGAAAAATAAATAGCACCACTTCACAATTTGTTTTGTTTGTTTGTCAAAAATTGGAAGGTTATGCTGTGTAATATATTGTAAACATTTTACACTTTAAAATAAAAGAGGGTTTCTTCATCAATTGATTCTTTTATATTTTTATAAATAACACTTGGTTTATATAACTATCACTTATCAATACATATGGATCTGAACACTAATTTGCTTAAGCGCCCAATGAAGACTGATGTCCTTTTATTCAAATCTTAGAACTTCATTAAATTTTATTTACAAGTCTTCTATTGACTAACAATATGACAATTGGACACTTTAATCGGAAGTCAAAAGTGAACCACTAAATAAACTAAAACATTTTCTAATAATTCAACATAACTAATATATTATAAATACATTAAAATTAATAATTGATATAAGCTTTCTAAAATTTCATAAAATAACCGTTACGTTTAATAAAATTTACTACTTATTTTTATAAGAATAATTACAATTATCTATAAAATACTCAATATTAATTACAGATTAAGACACTATTTTTTCACAAGCTAACAATATATGTAATATAATTGTGATTTAAACATGTATTGCAACACCATTCACGCCGGTACTCGCCTCGGTAACGCAGAATTAATCACTAGCCATTGAATGTTGCATACCGAGGATATTTGGGGAATTAAATCGTTGTCGATACGACTGGTTGCAATTCAATTCAATAAATCATATTATTATAACAGAGCTTTGTATGACAAATTTTCATGCGCTTTAGACATAATTTTAAACATGTATTGAAATGTTTACGTCATGGAATATTATTACGTCACTAATATGATCTCGTGAAGCTTAATAATGTGTAATATTGTTTTCGCTATCTAATATTTGATAATATTCCTATTATTGTAATTTCATAGTGAAATGGTATAATGACTAATATGTTCTATACAATCCTTTCATATTACATAGCCATTTTTTTTTATTCTTGTAGTTTATTATTGCGACCTGCACACATGAAACTTTCTACTTTAATGCATACGAGTTGTTCATGAAAAATCGTTTAGAGAGCGGTAGAGTGCATTCAAATGATTGAGGTTGTGAGGTCAAACTGGAATGTAGTTTATATTTAGTTTCTGATGTTCGCTTTATATCTAATACTATAAAAGGCTAAAACAAAGTATTTAGTTATAAAATTATTGAAATGTTACGCTTTCACTTACAAAAAGCATAAAGAATTATAAAATACGCTGTATGTTTTTAGTAGTCAATGATTTAATACTATTTACCAAATAGTTTTTAACATGTGTTTTATTTTATAGGGAGGCAAAGTCAAGTTACTCAGGCAAACCGGCTATTACCAAATAATGATATTTGTTTTTTAATTAGGTAATAAAGTATAGGTATGTCATGTCATCAGAAATAATTATAAAAATAATATTTTTCAAAAGATTGAAGTTTGTTTATGTATTTTACTAAATAAAATACGTACACCATACTTTAGCTGGTTTTGCATTCGACGATAGTATATCGGGCTTAATTTTACTCCCCGACCTATTTAAATATTTAATACGTGACGAGAAAACTTTATATTTGTTTTGGATAATCTTTGTTTTATAAGAGTTTCGTTTTCTTTAATCTTGTTTGTTTAATTCTTTGTCACTCTTTTACTAAGGGTTGCTTGTAGAGTGTATTGACAATTGAATAACTGACTCAGTACTTTCAGTGCTTTCAAAAATGTTGATATATTGATCAATAATCACTTAAGAACAACAAATTTTCCAAACAAGGAATTTAAACATATTAGATTTAGTATTAAGAGAAAAAGGAAGGAAATAAATTTAGAAAGAGGCAATAAACGTTTAGGAAATTTTTTGGACTTAACATAGGTATTTTATAGCAGTTTTCATTCCACTCCTCTTACGCAACCTATACAAATATAGTTTCCGAGACCTTCCCCATAATATGTTCAATGATTATCTCACGTACCATCTACAGCAATTTAACCTAGGTAAATATATTAATCACCCATCCTTCATTTCATGGATTGGAGTCCTGTGTATCTCATGGAGTGAATATGAAGTCATGGGCTTCTGTACTCGATCCTTCCATATTTTAAAATTACGCCAAGGATATTTAGTTACGTCAAAACATAACCTTAAAAACTGAAAAATCGAATATGTATGCAGAAAATACAACTAATTACCTTTAATGCTAAGTCTTGGGAGAATCTTTTAACATTTTAAGAAGGGCAATGCCTCCTTAAGTAGTTCGTTAACCGACTTCAAAAAGGGGGAGGTTCTCAATGCGGTACAAATATATATGTATGTACACCGATCTCCGAGGTTTCTCAACCGATTTACGTAATTATTTTTTTCGTTTGATGCGGAATAGTTTCGAATTGGTCCCATAAAAATTCAGGTAGGCCCATTAGTTTTTATTTTATTAACATTTTTGTACTATATAAATAATAGGTAATATATAATAAATATTACATTTTCATTGTTTACTTTTTAGTTTTGAAGTCGGTTTTTTTAAAGTAGTTATTTTTATCTAATTTGTTTTTGTTTTTTCTTCATTAATTGTAAATTTAAATATCACGTATGTTAATGACCAAATAAAGACTGATTAACTTTGTTTTGATGAACGAGCGATGGATCTCGAACTTAATACAAGGGCCCCATGTAACTTATTTGAATGAACTATTAATCGATATTATATGTATTTTTTATATAATCTGATGTCAAATAGTAGAAAGAGTATATTGTTGCTTTGTGTAAAATAATTAAAATTACAAATGTTATGTTCATGCAATTATTATAGACGTCTTCTTTTCGCCCTTACTCAAAAATATTCAAATTCAATTACGCCTTAGTTCTGGACACCACCAGTAATTAATATTCGGTGTGAATTTTTAAATAAATACACTTAGTAAACTTAATTATTATTCACATAAAGGCTGGATAAAAGGAATTTATACCTGCCAACAATAATGTCACCGGCCGTGGAATTCGCTAGAGAGGCTTTTAAAATATTTTCAAATTAAAAGAACAATAATTTAATATTATAATTATGACGAGCCGCCAGGAGCTAGATGTCTACCATAATTAATTGCGCAGTTAATAAAATGTACCTAATAAGTTGTTTAATACTTTATACCATCACCCTATAGAAATGAAGACCCTGGATTCCATGTCATGTTATGCATTCATTTCATGCAATATGTCAGGTATTGTTAATTCAATTTAGGAAAATAACTACATGCCTTATAATAACTATATATTTTATAACTTATACTTTACTATCATTATTTTTAAATCATAATAGAAATACACACATATTAAAAATGTTGAGGCAGAGAAATATTATTAATATTTGATAGAATTAAAATATTCTGTTACATTATAAATCTAAGACTATAACATTATTTCACGTTAACATATTGTAGGTATAATATTTAAGGATCCCGCAAGCTGTTAATAATGTTTATATAACCGCTTAAGGAAAGGTTGAGTAAATATTACGTCGTGCAATCTTGGTTTAATCCAAATTTTTAAATGCAAGAATTGAAAGACTTGGCTCCGGTTCAACCAAGGGAAGTTATTATTAATTTTGAAACATTGCAGTGGAAATCTACGGTTCAGTTAACACAAACGAACGGTTAAATTTTAAAATGAAATAGTATTTTGTTATAATGTTTTTTTTTTTACAGTATAAAATATTAGTTTCAAATATTTGTTGGTTTGTTTTCGAATCACAAACAAAAGACTGGACGGGTTTTGATAAAATTTTATATATTTAATTTAGATAAAAATTTATACACAAATTTTCTGTTAATTATCAACATTAAAATGATAATAAACTGAATTTATTAGTTAGAGAGTTAAGCAACCCTCGAATTTGTAAGTATGATTGAAAAGAAGTACAGAGTACTTCTTTTCAATCTTCGTCTTATGTAATTGTAGGCTTATATCTTTTTATGAACCGTACCAGTGTAATGAGATAACCAGTTGGTAAATGGTTACTTAAGATAGATTACAGAATATCTTATTCAGCATTTTCCCTTTGCATAACTCTCAAATTCGTAATTAACATAAGCAAGACTCAGTATGTATATATATATATATATATATATATATATATATATATATACAGTGTTATTTTTAATTAGTTGAGCACCTTTTGCAGGCAGCCTCTCTACATATATATATACAGGGTTATTTTTAATTAGTTGAGCACCTTTTGCAGGCAGCCTCTCTACATCAATCCCAACAACATTTGTTCTACGACTTTTAAAAAATCTTGATAAATAACTCAGAATAGACGAAACAAAAAAATTTTTGCTCCCTCGACTATTTATTACTCTGTTTTTGTAAGCAGTCTAAAGTATAGGTCGCGGCAGTCTAGCGCTGTACGAAATTTGTAAGGTACCACGCGCATAATACTATTATAACTTATTATTATTTTTTGTTTTATTTCAAACAGTATGTAATAATTACCCAATCGTCGTATTGTGTATTAAAATTGTTAACAATTAATCAAGGTAGAATCAGATTATTTACAATAATACAATGTGTTATTTACAAAAAGATTCAATATTTACAAATTCCCTCTTAAATTTATATCTCGTCGATACCGGTGCAAAATAGTCCCCTTCATATCCAACACAAAGACCACACCTAAAAATCAACTGTTCACCGACTCCTCTTACTACACTTAGCCAGCACTCGCACTATCTTGGTGTACTTGATATTTGTGTTACGGCATCACAGTATTGTTTTCACTAATCGAAATTCGGTTACCGAGTAACGGGAGCTATCGGGTCGCGCGACACACGCTTATCTAATTGACCGTGACAAACGACTGGATCAAGTTCAAACGTGCATCGCCGCCGCTGCATCACCCCGCCACCCGCCACCCCGCGCCCCGCTGCTCGTGTCCTTGGCACGTATTTTGCCTACGCAAGGTGCGTGGCCTCTCTTTGCTCAAGGTTGCGAGGTTGTTAAATGCTCGTTCAGAGGCAGTAAATAAATTTTGTATGGGAAAAACTAAATTTTTAAAACTATTAATTTTAAAAAGTCGTAGAACAAATGTTGTTAGGATTGATGTAGAGGGGCTGCCTGCAAAAGGTGCTCAACTAATTACAAATAACCCTGTATATATATATATATATATATATATACACATACTTAGTCTGTCCATAAATACTGTTACAGTTAAAAAAATAGAAATATTACATTTACATTTCAATTTGGAATCTGTCATTTTTATATGATTTTTCATACATAGTTCATGTTTTCTCTTTTTGGCACCAATACATTGTACAATAATACAAAAAGACCTCTAAAAAGAATAAAAATAATATTATTCACACCTCCACAGCCTTGAACAAAGACACAGAATTGCTAGCCTCTCAGTATTCTATAGGATACATTTTGGTAAGTGTGCGCAGGAATTACACGACCTAATACCCCCGGCCACCTTCCATCACCGGACGTCTCGACGCACGGCAGGTATTCATCCTTTTGTTGTGGACATTCCACCTGTCCGAACGAAGCGCTTTGGTTCGTCTTTTTTACTTCGTACAGCGAAGATTGGAACAGCTTGCCTGCGTCGGTATTTCTGGCCGAATACAATGTGGGTGTCTTCAAGACAAGAGTGAATTGGTTGCTAAGTTAATGCGCCTTACCACCTAAGACTACATTTCACTTACCATCAGGTGGAATGTAGTCAAGCATCGCCCTAGATTATATAAAAAAAAACTCCGCTTCGATATAATATATAAAATCCGCTCATATAGACTGAGATGCATTTGATAGCATAATATTATTGAATGAGCAATTGAGATTCAGCGATCCATAACATTAGAGTGTATCATTGATATTTTTTTTCAGTGCGTTATTGTATTTATTACATTAATATTACATTTATGTACCAAAATATTAAAAAAATATATAAAAACTTCAATAATATGATACATGTGTTAAATTAAAAAAACACTATAATATACAGTAAGTATATCCTTACCAATGTTTATTGTATCATCAATATAGAATGAAATCGACACGAAACAAATGAGTGTGAATAACTCGATACGCGCACAGCGGCGGAGAGCCCGCTCTGCATCGTAATGAGAACGGACAGGCTGATAGAATAATAAAATATGACCATCTGGCGTAGCTAATACGTAATTTTGAAATAGTAGGGCTCGTATTCGACCCCTATCATTAGTTTTGATAAAAGAAAAAACAATAAAGAAACTGACATAAAAATATATCGAGTAAAATGTACAGCAGTTGCATAATTGGCTTAAACATTTATAACGTACTTTACAATACTAGGGGGCCTACCATCATATTTTAACTAACGACTATGTTCCGATGCAATTCAGTTAAGGTTCAAAAATGAAATCGCTTGTTTTCGTACCATCAACCATTACAAGCTGGGTCGAAAATGAATCGCTAAGAATGAACGAAATTGTCACTGGTCTGCTTTTATTCCAAGTTGTCCTTGATAGCTCGCAGGAAACATCGCGGTTACATCGCACTTTAAGAGGGGTTTTTATGGTTGTCAATAAGTTTTAATAGTGTATGTTGAAGGGAAATCGGAATTTAAACAAACAGTTACAATGATGTGACTCGTGAGTGATGTTTTAAACACAGAATTATAAATTACTATTGCATTACTTTCGACAAGTATTCAGCCTAAGCATAAGCATAAGCATAAGCATAAGCATAAACTTTACAATTACACACCAAACAATTTCTTTTTTCGGAGCGTAGGCGTAGGCGTAGGCATAAGCAAAAGCATAAACTTTACAATTACAAACCAACCAATTTTTTTTTTCGGAGCTTTTGATTTTGTTTATGAACAAAAGGTTTCACATAAACCAGACAACCTTTTGAGACCTCAAATTTGAATTTTTTTACATCGCAGTTTAAGAGCGGTTGTTTTGGTCGTGAATAAGTTTTTTTAGTGGTAGTGGAAGGTCAATAGGGGTTAAAACAAATATTTACAATGATCTGACTCGTGAGTGATGTTTTAAAGGATCTATTTATATTATAAATTTTATAAATATTTAAAGCATTTTATGTAAAGCATATTATATTATATTTTTTTTTATTAAATAGTTAATTAATCGTACAAAATTTATATTCTCGTATAAGGTGAAAAAGATTGAAAAGTATGTCACAATGTGAGGGTTATTCATTAATAGTCTCTATTATTACCGAAATTGATTTCGAAATACGGTTACATTATTATAGATTACTATTGCATATATTATTTTTCTTATCGGAATATCCACAAATCGAATTTAAGAAGTTATTTGCATTCAGTATAATATCCCATCATCAGACTAGAGGGAACCTCTCATTAATTAGAAAAATGAAAGACTGAAAAAAATCAAATTAATAAAAATTTCAGTATCCCCCCTTCTTTCCCCCATCTTACAAAACTAGATATTTAAAAAAATATATGTACCTATAATTATAATATATAATATAAACTATAAAAATAACTCCCTTCAGAAAATACTCCATCCATTTGTTCATTTTTTTTTGTTATTTTAGGGCGAAACTATTCTGGTTATGTTTGTATCGTAACAGCTTGTTACGAAACTTGCTACTACTATAGATTTACTTGCCACACATATGGTGTTATTTTGAGAACACGAAAAAGATCTCTGTGACTTAAGAAGTAAGGTTTATGATTCTAGACTATTGCATACTGCTTTTTCAATTTGAATAAACTTCTTTTCACAAAGTAATTTTCTGTTTCTCCGAAGCGTATTTAAGTTTAAATATATAGTTTGACAAAATCTTTAAGAAAATAGTAATAAATTTCGTACTTTTACTTAATTTGATTTCTATTAATTTGATTTGATTTTCTATTAATTTGATTTTAATAACACACAGCATCGCACCTCTTTCGCTGATAAATATAAAACAGTTTTGCAAATATCTATAAGCATGTTAACCGCCCCGCTGCACTGGTCGAATGGTTAGCGCAGGCGCCTAACGTGTCACGGCTCAATGGGGCTCGGGTTCGATTCCCGGCAGAGACAGGCATTTATGTGATGGGCATAGATGTCTGTTTTTCTGGGTTTGGTCGTTTATTAAATATATTCTCAGTATTTATATGTGTATTTCTATGTATTGGTATCGTTATCTAACACCCATAACACAAGCTAATAATTTGCTTATTTTGAGGTTAGATCAATGTGTGTAATTTGTCCTGATATTATTATTATTATTATTACATGTATAGCCATGTTAAGCTTATTTAAATATATATAAATATAGAATGAAAGATAAACCGATACGAGCAGGGATTCGAACACGCGACCTCTGGGAAACCGTCCCATCGCTCTACTAATTGAGCAACCGTATCGCTGTCCGTCTCGGTAAATTAAGCATTCTACATATGTGATCGTCTTTATCGGGACGGTGGTGACATCTATTAGGCTTCTTTCGAAAATACTAACCAATGTTTTTAACTTTGCAGTATAGATAAACATTGAAAAAACATATAAATTTAAATATAAAACACTTTATGTTTAAATAGTCTTTAGAAATATGACGGTTATATGTAAGTAATGTTATATGTAGTATATGTGAAATAAAAATACATTAGGGTCACAAATTACATATTTTAAAATTAATATTTTTTCTGCCCACCGCGCCGGGAGGAAAGTGACAACTTTCGTTCCGCTGCCCAAAACGAAGTTGCCCCTTTCCGCCGTCGTCGGACAGAAAAACAGCATACACACCTCGGGAAGTAAAATAAGAAAGCCTCAGATCACATGTTAGTTGACCTCAGTTCCACCTCGGTCAACAATTACATGTGATCTGAGACATGTCTTATTTTTCCTCCCTAGGTGTGTAATATACTATTTTTATAAAAAGACTATAACGAACAACAGAAATTAATAAAAAAAGGTAATATAATCGGTCATTAAATGTATCATGTAATAAAAATGTAGTCCAATTTCGGTTCCAGCTATAATAATCTTACTGGGTAGAATTTGAAGACTAGTACGATGGAAAAAATACCAGTGGGATTAAGCCACGATTCAAAACATAATATTTACTCAACCTTCTATGAATCGGTTATTACCGCATAATTATGTTGGATTTAATACAAGGGTATTATAATAATGTTTTAGGATATTTTGTTAATGTCTGGTTGTGTTAATTACTCAAAACCTATTAAAAACATAGTATATCTGATTTCATCTTTTAATTTTATGAAAATTAAAAACGAAGTCTCAATATAAATAAGTTGCAATGCGGTAACTGATAAATATCTTTGTTGTCTCACTAATACAAGATCATAAGCGACATGTATACCGTTATCTGGCAATATGATCTTGAAAAACTCAGTACTTAGCAAGTTTATCAAAAGTACTTGAAAAAAAATACCTTTATTTTAGTAATGGACCATTATTCATGCTATCAAAACCAAAGTAAAATAAACAATAGTTTAAAAAACTAAAAAAAACACGCTTTTATTGCTAACCGAACTAAAAACTAGAAAATAATTTTTAATGACAAAGAGTATAAAATTACAGTAGTAGAAGATCGAACAATTAATCATAGTGAATCGCCTTAATATAAAATTATAATAAAATTTAAGTTATTAACAGAATAATTCAATTCTGAGTAAAAATCGTGGGGTGCATTTTACTGTGATTCATAACTATCCTCTCATAGATAGTTGCTAATAGAATGATTGTAATACCTTAAATATCGAGCACCCCATTTTTAGCAACTATCTATGAGAGGATAGTTATGAATCACAGTAAAATGCACCCCACGCTTTTTACTCAGAATTGAATTATTCTGTTAATAACTTAAATTTTATTATAATTTTATATTAAGGCGATTCACTATGATTAATTGTTCGATCTTCTACTACTGTAATTTAATACTCTTTGTCATTAAAAATTATTTTCTAGTTTTTAGTTCGGTTAGCAATAAAAGCGTGTTTTTTTTAGTTTTTTAAACTATTGTTTATTTTTTATTTTTTAGTCTGTGACAAACTCATAAATTGAGAAATCATTTCATTACTTAGATTTTTTTAGAAAGAATCACTCAGTGGTCTCCGTATGATCGATCAACGGGCATTGATCCGAAATCAATCGCCTTCACGGTTCAATGGGACTTACTTTCATCATTGTGGTTAGTTTTACCTCCCAATTAATGGAAAAATCCAGATTGACGTCGTTAAGTTGTCAATAGACCCTTAGTACTTCTACTGTTGAAGTCTCTTAGGAATAAGTCTAATTCATTAATTAGTTTTTTGAAGATTTAGGGTATTAAAATTTTTTACGAATCATTTCGTAATTTAATCATTTCATTTAAAGCTTCACTATTGCACGGGGTTTTTCCTGTTAACTTAGAGCAATCAAGTTCTTCAATCCGAATACCGTCCAAAGATCTTACACGACTAAGTGCTACATAAGCTTGTCCAGCAGCAAACAATCGCGAGCCTAGATAAATAACTGCATGATCAACTGTACAACCTTGCATCTTATGGACGGTTGAAGCCCAACTCAGAATTAACGGTAACATTCGTCTCTCGGCAGTCCCATAGCTGTATTTCGCCGGGAACTGTATCGATATTGGTTTAATCATGTGCACGCCATCTGAACCGAAATCAATACGTACTGACGGGATGTCTTCCGCGTATAGTTGGTCTCTGCGAAAATTTGGCCAGATAATTTCAGTGATGAAACCCATATTGCCATTTACTAAACCTTTCGCCACGTCAATATTTGACCTTAACATCACTTTAGCCCCTACGAATATTTTCAGTACTTTCGGAAGACCTCCGGTTTTATTAATATCATTAGGTATCACAGAATCTAAGTCCGTGTTACCTAGATTTCGAGTAGCATCAATGAGTTGGTCTTGTGCTTTTATTGTATTAATAACAGTCCCTTTATTCTCAAAACTTTGGAGAACTTTTTCGTTATGTCTAGCAACTTGATCATTCGTTGGGTAAATTCTTAATGCCTTTTCAATCGAGAATTCATTAGTTGCATCTGTTGAAACTTTTTCGAGAAGGATTTTAAGTTGCCTAGACGTCATTTCTCCAACTCTAAGGGCGTTAAGCACATCTATAAATGTCGTATCTCCTTGTTGACGCATGTTCTGTCTGAGTTCAACCAGACGGAACTGTCACCACAAATGTGTAGCTGGCTTCATATGTTCTGGTTGCTGAAAAACTTGATGCCCTCGGACAGGTGGTAATTGCATTAAATCACCAAAGAGTATCACATTTATACCACCAAAACAATCGTCTGGATTTTTCAGCTATCGCAAACGAGAGTCGATCATACAAAGCATCTCATAAGGTACCATAGAAATTTCATCTATGAACAGAAACTCCACATTTTGCCATAATTGTCGCATTCCTCTCAAATAATTACCAGTAAGAAGTGGCATACTCACAATTACTCCATCTTTTTGTACTGGTAGTTTCAGCAGACGGTGTAGTGTAGTGCCACCGATCAACCGTGCTGCAACTCCAGTGAGAGCACCAACTTTTACGACCGATTTTCCAAAACATCGGTTCACATGGTTTTTTAATAGATTAAAAGTGAATGTTTTCCCGGTGCCTGCTCCACCAGTTACGAAAATTTTCTCTCGTTTCATATCACCATTAAGTTGATTCTTAATACTCTCTGTGATAAGAATTAGCAATTGTCTTTGATCAACATTCATCGCATTTTGCGCTCTTTGGAATTGATCATTGGTCATTTCTGTCTCTGGTAACTCTTCCTCTTCCACTTCAGGATTTATAATCTCTGGCTGCTCTAAAATTTCGAAAGCATGAATCTGGTTGAATGCGTTTTCAAGTTGTTGATCCCGCTCTCGATGTTGGCACATATGTCTACTTGTTTCCCTTAAACGACTCTCTCGAGCTAAGAAAGCTTCTTTTGCGTTATCAAAGCCTTCGGGTAATTCAGTTGCCGAACGATAAGGCATATATTGAAGGAGTAAGCTGTAGGAAAAGTTATCTGGATCCGAAGCTGCTATAAAGTATGGCACTCTGACAACTGCAGGAACATTTCTCACAACCATCTTGCTCTCATCCAACAGAGTAATGAGTGGACGACGTATGTTTGCTTGTTTTTCATAGGCATCATGATCTACACTTTCCTCGGTATCACTTACCTTTTTCGGAAAATGAGGTTCAAACAACATAGCAAACTCTGTAAGGCTCATATTCACAAAATCGTAGTCAGGATGTTGTAACGGACGTTTTTCATATCTTTCAAAGATATTGCTAAAGTAGCCAATTGCGTGTCCGCTTCTATCGAATTGCAATACTCGGTAACGCTGTTCTGGCTTCCTTGTATTCAGGAAAACACAATTTCGTGAACTGTTTCGTAATGGGATATGACAAAGCCGATATGCGCATTCTGCAGCTGATACTTGTCGTTCACGAAGAATCTTCATACATATCTTGAAGAGTTTGCGTGAAAGATCAGTCTCTTCGCGTTGGATTTGTTGTATAGCCTGTGCAATTCCAGCATCGACACCCTCAGGTTCTGCTTTTGATAGATACTTTGCAATATAGTATGCTATTGCTTCGTTTGATCCGCACGGTTGAATGTCCATATTACCTGTCCACAGTTTTAATAACTCTGGATGGTAATTATTTACCCAAGCATCTTCTTTACGACGTTTAAGTAAACAAATTCTACCTCCATTACGGAGAAAATCATCAGAAGAATGTGATATTATTCGTGTCTCGGCACATTCTTGACGTGGAAAATTGAATCGACATCTTACAAAGGTATTATTTTTTGTACAAGTTTATGTATGCCGATGAATTTGGCATTTTTTCACGAGTTTGAAGAGCTCTGGATCTTCTTCTTCTGTAGGAAATTCCTACACCAGCAGTTACGATCAAGCAAAAGTTTTCCTTCTTCTGTATCAAATGCTGGATGATTTTTGATCCAAACTACCATATGAAGATGAGGACTACCACGATTTTGAAACTCAATACGCCACCAGAAGTCTTTTACTTTTCCGCTAAATACCTCATCATTATTTTGAATGAATTTCATTAGAGCATTTACTCTGATCATGAAATGTCGACTCAAAATCACTGGGTACTTTTCAATGAGTCGTTGAGTCTCATAAATGTCAAGTGTATTTGGATCAACGTCAGGTTTACCATCGGCTATTAACAAAGCCTTTCGCTGATCTAACCAGTGGAGATCATTTGAACTAAAAGTTACAAAATACGTTGGGGCTCCTATACATCTGATTTGAGCTAATAGCTCGTTTAAGGCTGATCTCCAATAGGCTGCAGAACCTCTCAAATTCTTTAGATAAAGATGGACATCTTCAACTGCGCCTTCTTGGTTAACAATTTTTTTACCGCATGCTGATATAGTACTTTTGATGCGATAATATTCAAAGAACGATAAAGCATAGAAGAGATAATCGTTACGTTGAAATCTTGTGTCACTTCCCAAAATTCTAGACTGATAGTAGTCTAATGGTGTAATCTTAACAGGCCTCTTTTCTGCGAAACCATTCTTCCCGTAAGGAAACAAAAAGAACCAGGCAAATTCCTCTGCTTTCAGTTCATGGCCGACATTTACGATATTATCTTTCGTCTTGCGGGTAATTTCATTAAGGTTTCGTGAGACCTGTATCTCATCTTCCACATTAGGAGGCATTACATCAATCGGTGCCATCATTGATGTCTGCACTGGGATAGTTTGATCAGTTAAATTCTGTTGGGAAGTAATTATTTGGGATGCTACTGCTACCTTTTCAGGGCTCTGCTGAATTTCTACCTCCTCAGAATCATCATGTATATCCAAGATTTCGACGTTGATGTAATCAAGAGTAAATTGTACATTTTTGCTGCCTGTTGTACGTTTACATATCCTCACAAACTCGTCAAAATTATCGCATTCAATAACGCAAGCTTTTCCATTGTTGTCGTTTGCTTTAGATCCCTTTTGGCCACAAGAATGTGAGTTACTGAAGTAATACTTGTTAACATAATGCATTACTCCAAATGATTGACCATCGGTTATTAGTATGCCTGCGTTATACACCATGAACAGATCCTCCAAACCTTGACAAAGAGTACTTCCAAAGTTTCCTTTATTTGATTTGTCATTCAAGCTTCCGAATATACTTGGTTCTTCATCAAAAGTGATCTGAAATCTTTTGCCGAATGCGACCAAGTCATCTTGAATAACTGTAAAATTTCGTACTGATAGGTATCCATCGTTTTCTATAGGATAAGCCGCTAAATTTCTCTCAGTTTGAAATCTTATATTGCTGTAGATTTGGTCACCTGTTATCAGATTTAGATTAAGGATGTTCGTAGACCAATATTGTGGTGAAAATATGCAGGCTCGGAGAATGTTTGCTAATGCCATTGCACAACATTGTACCCCTGCGAATCCTGATGTGAATATGAGATCGTTGCCTTGATGCCATGAAGCACGTACAATTCTCGAGGAGTCGCTGATCTCCTTGTAAGCATTAGCATTCTCAGTAGGTTCGTTATTGGTTTCTACAGCAATCTCAATTGGTGCTTCTTCTACTCTTATAATATCATTTTCTTCAATTACAGCGTTCTGATCGATAGTGACATCTTTGTAGAGTGGATTGTTCAAAATCAGCCAATTTAGTGCATCATATACTTTTTGTTTAGATATTGAAAACTGTCGTGTTACGTTAATATTCTCTAAACGCTCAGTTATGACAACTATTCCAGCATTATTTGCGGTTCTTGGTAACATGTTCGTAAGGTTTTCGGTAACTTCAAAAACATCTTGTGCGAACAATACCGCTTGGCCACGAAAACTATACTGCCCAAATACGCCACTTAATTTGATAATTTTTATAAATGGAATAATGCGTGAAATTAGCCGTTGTTCGGCTTGTGATAATTCCGCAATTACATTTGGAATGGATCCTGGGTCCAAATTATTCCAATAAGATCTAGAAGGTGCAAGATTTTTCTTTGAATTCAAATGACTCTTGCACCGTTTACAGACGATCAGGCAATTTCTTTGTTTTAATTCGCTAGGCAAATATGGTGCCGATTTAGTATCTACAATCCATTTAGAGATCTGATTTTGATAGCACCGTTTAGTGCAAACTTCACAGATCTTGTCACAGAACGTGTTAATTGATTGCATGAAGCCAATTATACTGGCCCTACTCATTCTTCTCGACTCTGCGGTTCGTTGCCGCATGTGCTGTAATCGAGCCGCTCTGTCTTCTTCTGATTGTGAGGCTCGATATTCAGCGTTATGTTGCCGCATGTGCTGTAATCGAGCCGATCGGTCTTCTTCTGACTTTGAGGCTCGATATTCAGCATTATATTGCCGCATGTGCTGTAATCGAGCCGCTCTGTCTTCTTCTGACTGTGAGGCTCGATATTCAACATTATGTTGCCGCATATGTTGTAATCGAGCCGCTCTGTCTTCTTCTGACTGAGAGGCTCGATATTCAGCGTTATGTTGCCGCATGTGCTGTAATCGAGCCGATCTGTCAATTTCTGATTGTAAGGCTCTATATTGTTTCATATATAGCCGCCTTTCGTTTTTCCTCTCGCCCACTTGAACATTCGTCAGTTCTGAAAGATTTTCTTCCAATTTTCTTCTCTTTTTCGCCAATCTTCTCTTTCTTTGTGTTGTAGTTTCAAGTGTTTTCTTTTCCGCCACTCTCCTCTTTTTTTGTGTTGTATTTTCAAGTGTCATTTTTGTTCCCACGAGTAACGGACAATTAAACGGTCAACCCTCCCAGAGGCCCGATAGAAGGGTAAGGCTTAAATTAGACAAGGTTCAGCCTGGTGCCCTGAATTCGACGCTAGCGACATGACATTTTTAAACACCCTCTGCCATTCATCCCTCGGCACGTTTCTCACCTTATATTGGATTGGGTGGTTCAAAATTGAGTGAAAATTTAGCGCTCGACATATGCTAAAATTGTGCTGTACATTTTATAGCGATGCTGGAACGTTACATGAACTCTTTGTTTTGTGATAAATAAAATTTTCAGATTGTACGAAAAGTATCAAAGTTGGCATTCTACAGTAGACGCCGCTTATTGTGATCACTTTCAGCCGAATGATAACATTATGCGGATGGTACTTTTTCATGCTTGTTGGGGGATTTTAGTGCACATAATAAATGATCTAAGTACTCTATAGTATATTTCGATCTCAGATCTGTTTTTTAGAAATTTACACAGGAGTGATTGAGAAATTCCCAGTTGAATCGCAGCATCACGTTGACTTATTTTCGGTAATTGATCGTACTTTTCGAGAATTTGTTGTTTTTCTTCATTCGTATAATCTCAGCGTTTACGCATGACTTTAATTTTAGTTAAGCACTTCGAACGATGAAACTCAAAAAATGTTTCAAAAACTGTCTCAGATACGATTACTTCAACTCTATCGGTAGTTTGAGGAGAACTGAGGAAAATTTGAATTTTCAAGCCTTTTATAGACAAATGCAGGACCATCGCTAAATTGTTTTCTAAAAGGTAATTAACGAAAGGGACCAGGTGTTCTGTTCCTTTTGAAAAATGAGAAACTTTTAATCGGAAGGTCGGAATTTGTACAATAGGTAAAGATTGTAAACTCAAACAAAAGGATTTTTGAATGAGGATTACCTTAGTAATAAATATTGCTATAAATAACATTTGTACCTTTCTAACTCGATAACAATAAGCGACTTTTGATCACAATAAGCGGTTTTTTTCAAATGTATTTTTAAAGAGAAATTTGAGACCGACCGTTTTCGATAACAATAGCCGGCTGATAACATTAACCGCGATCACAATAAGCGGCGTCCACTGTATTATCTTATTACTTGCATCAAGTCCTGAACCAACAAAAATTTTTGAGATATACATTCCAGGTTCATTACCAAGTAATTGATTTTGTTTGATAGCTTATTCACAACGATACTTCAGTATTTTACTATGGTGGATATTTTACCTTAATAATGCAAGATTTTATATTTTTTTGAAATTGCAATTTTACAATCATCAAATTCCGGGTTCACTTTCAAGTAATTGTTTCAAGTTGATTATCATATCTATCTTGTGTATTAATGCAACACAGCTATAACCTGTACGGTGCAACTTTAACCCATGCCGATTGTGTTGCTCTAAATGTTTCACCTTTCCATATATATCTCAGCAACGCAAGAAAAAAGAATATAGAATGTGTTAGATTACATAGGCTCAAGCGGCGGCGGATAGTTAGTAACCGTCCAATGTATAAGTTGCAAGAATTAACTTGTACGGGCAGGTTTAAACACCCCGACATGAGCTTCTGCGCAGGCCATTGCGCAAGTAGAATTTTTTTACTTTAAAATTTTACAAAACTTCAGTTAATGTAGAATTGTCAAATTTAACTTATATTAAGTTACTGATTTCTTAATGTGAAATAATTTTTAATGTCAAAGAGTAAAAAATTACAGTAGTAGAAGATCGAACAATTAATCATAGTGAATGTCCTTAATATAAAATTATAATAAAATTTAAGTTATTAACAGAATAATTCAATTCTGAGTAAAAATCGTGGGGTGCATTTTACTGTGATTCATAACTATCCTCTCATAGATAGTTGCTAATAGAATGATTGTAATACCTTAAATATCGAGCACCCCACGCTTTTTACTCAGAATTGAATTATTCTGTTAATAACTTAAATTTTATTATAATTTTATATTAAGGCGATTCACTATGATTAATTGTTCGATCTTCTACTACTGTAATTTTATACTCTTTGTCATTAAAAATTATTTTCTAGTTTTTAGTTCGGTTAGCAATAAAAGCGTGTTTTTTTAGTTTTTTAAACTATTCTTTATTTTTTTTTATTTTTTTTTTTTATTTTATTTTATTTTTTTTTTTTTTTGGGAAACTTTTATCAAATTATTGCATTGTCATCGGTCCTTGATACGTGTGCAAAGTTTCAATTTAATCGGATCGCTGGAACCTGGTGAAAATTAAGCTCGAAGATTCCGTTACATACATACATTGATACATACAACCCAAGCTAATAAACAATAAAAAACTAAAAAAAACACGCTTTTATTGCTAACCGAACTAAAAACTAGAAAATAATTTTTAATGACAAAGAGTATAAAATTACAGTAGTAGAAGATCGAACAATTAATCATAGTGAATCGCCTTAATATAAAATTATAATAAAATTTAAGTTATAAACAGAATAATTCAATTCTGAGTAAAAATCGTGGGGTGCATTTTACTGTGATTCATAACTATCCTCTCATAGATAGTTGCTAATAGAATGATTGTAATACCTTAAATATCGAGCACCCCACGCTTTTTACTCAGAATTGAATTATTCTGTTTATAACTTAAATTTTATTATAATTTTATATTAAGGCGATTCACTATGATTAATTGTTCGATCTTCTACTACTGTAATTTTATACTCTTTGTCATTAAAAATTATTTTCTAGTTTTTAGTTCGGTTAGCAATAAAAGCGTGTTTTTTTTAGTTTTTTAAACTATTGTTTATTTTTTATTTTTTAGTCTGTGACAAACTCATAAATTGAGAAATCATTTCATTACTTAGATTTTTTTAGAAAGAATCACTCAGTGGTCTCCTTATGATCGATCAACGGGCATTGATCCGAAATCAATCGCCTTCACGGTTCAATGGGACTTACTTTCATCATTGTGGTTAGTTTTACCTCCCAATTAATGGAAAAATCCAGATTGACGTCGTTAAGTTGTCAATAGACCCTTAGTACTTCTACTGTTGAAGTCTCTTAGGAATAAGTCTAATTCATTAACCCGGCGTCAGCACAGTTAAAATATGTTACAACGATAGTAGGGTTGGGTCCAGGAGACCCGTGAAGAAAATCGTCATAATTTCAATAATTACGAGAAATTTACTAATATATGGCTGTAATTGGATAAAACGACTATAGTTTAAGTGGTCATGTATGAGTAAAAAGAACTTGAAGTAAAACTTTCTTTTTAATATTTTTTTTATGATAGTGGAACTAAATATTAACAAAAATAACAACCTTTGCTTTAAAGTCACAAAACTTGAACCAAATATAAACTTTTTTTCTAAAATATTAATAATTAGGATACATGTAAATCACATTTAATAAGACTACAAATAAAATTACAAATTAGTTTTATGAATCAGTCATATCATTGCTTACATATGCGCAGTCTCTACAGTACAATATTGCAAACTTAGTGCAGATATATTTGTTTCAGTTCTGTCAAGTTCAATTACTTTTTCAGTCTTTTTTGGCAGGACAGTCTTGCAACCTTTTTCTGACCTTCAGTATCTTTGCAGACGGGTCCCTGACAGGGTTTCCTAAAAAAATCGCGTATTGTTTGGCACATTAGTCTTAGCAACTGCAGGATGCCTTTACGGTCGCGCAAATGCTCACCAACAAGAGTAATGCGTAAATTGAGAATTTGTAACAATGTTATTATTTATCTTAAGAAATATATGTGCATTTATTGAAGCCATATTTATATATATATATATATATATATATATATTATAAAATTTACAAGCCTAAATGGAATGTTTAGGCCTAAAGGCATCTATGGCCACTTTATTGTATCTCTTCCAATAAAATTAATATTTATTTATTAAATTAATATTATTTATTAGTCATTAAAAAATATTTTCTAGTTTTTAGTTCGGTTAGCAATAAAAGCGTGTTTTTTTAGTTTTTTAAACTATTCTTTATTTATTTTTTTTTTTTTATTTTTTTTTTTTTTTGGGAAATTTTTATCAAATTATTGCATTGTCATCGGTCCTTGATACGTGTGCAAAGTTTCAATTTAATCGGATCGCTGGAACCTGGTGAAAATTAAGCTCGAAGATTCCGTTACATACATTGATACATACAACCCAAGCTAATAAAAGCGTATTAATAAAAGCGTATTAAAAATCTTAATTTCTTGAAAATATTTTACATTTATTTTGACACGTCAAGATAAACAAATATTGCCAAAAATAATAATAATAATATTAATCAAAAAGTATATATGAATTTAACCATTTTGACATGTAAAAAAAGCTCGTTTAATTAGTTAAGTTCATGACAAGATCCAGGCAAAGAAACTCATGGCCACTTAAAACTGCTTATAACATCTAAAGTTTTGCTTTTTATAATGATAAGTTTAATAAACTTATCATTGTTATAAGTTTAATAAACTTATCATTGTTTTATTTTTTTTTTTGTACTTTTTTTGACAGCAATCTTTCTCTAAACAAAGTGGTTTTTAAACATAAATAAATCAATCAATTCCACATTTCACAATGGAATAAAAAATCTCTTCTTTTGGTAATAAAATATAAGGACTTTTAACAGCCCTTTTAGACTACTTGTATATGTTGTGTGTGAGTATATTGTTGTAAATGTACTTGATTCACAGGACTCCAAGTTCACCAAAGATTTCTTCAATTATCAAGTTCTTTTAGAACAGTTCTCAAGAATACGCACTTTGCTTTTTTATACAATATTGTGCACAATATTGTCAACGTCTTAACATCACAACCAACACTGATTTTACGAAAGTTAATTGAATTAATCAAACAAAGTAAATACAACATTTAACAATTACAGCTTTTACATTACCAGCTCTTGGAATTCTATTTAAACACAGAAGTTGGGTGACTTAAGTCAATTTAACTCACTTCGCTTCATTACGAAGTCTTTTATTTATACTCAATTAAGGTTTCTCCCAGTAGGTTTAAAAATAAAATATGTGTTGTACAAGAAATAAACATTGAATTGTACAAAAAATAAGGGTTGAATGTTTTAATCACATTTAATGTATTTAAACACTTTTTTCTTTATTAGATACTTATAATTTTCCATTAGTATTTAAAAGATAAATTTAGAGTTTTAATACATGAACCTAATACGTAGCATTTTCTGATCTTGTTACGCTACTCTTTTGTAATGTGTATAGATCATAAAAATAAAAATAAATTTTAATATGAAACATTTTATGAATCGTCATCTGTTCACTGGCTACTTGAGTAAATATATAATATAATAAATCCATTTCATTGTTATACGTATATATACATATATTTTTATATATATAATATATGTACCCATATTTTCATGTGTAATATGTGTAGTTTCGATGTTCAGCAATTTATGGTTATTTCATAATAAAAGACTAATGTGCGTTAAAGGTAGTGTGGGAAGAGAGCGCTACTTGATTTAACCAAAGAGTAACGAAAATGTTAATTTTGGAATTATGTTTACATATAAAATTATATTACTAAAGGTATTTACTGTTTATAATAAATAGGTCTCTGAGAAAAGTGCGGAAAAAGAAAGCATTCAAAATCTTTTGAATAAAATAATTATTGTATTAGGCGTTTATAATTTATAAGCTTCAAATGATGAAAGTTTTTACACAATAAACCTTGTAATTATATTGTCCCAGTTTTCTACGCTTTATTTTATACTTGTAAAGCCAAAATAGTAAGAATTAATATAAAGTAAAGATCAGATATTTAAGTTATCTAACTCTATTGTCTCCACGATCCTCTGTCTTTAAGAATAAAAACAGTCTTTAATAAAAGATAATATGTTACTTCCAATTGAATTGGATACAATTTTCTATAAAAATATTATTCATCCTTATGAAAATTCTTGTCAAATATCGTCTCAACATATTTTTCTTCAATCTAATATCAATGTCGTTTATTAAAAAGATTTCAAATCTTACTATTACTACGGTTTTTTTTATAAACGCCATAAATACCGCAAGGACAAAGCTAATCGTCGAACATAATAGGTTCGTATGTTGTGGACAGCAGTTAATTCATAGCGAAGTGTTAGGAAATTGATGTTACCAGCGTGCTCATGCCACAGAGCCATCTGTACGCGTATAATTCTGTTACGGCCGGTTCTTGAGTTTTTATTATTTAACCTTCTTTCCTACTGACACACCACTTCGCATTACATAACACCACTTACACTCGAGCGAAAGTGAATTGTGTTAATATGGAAGCGTGATCAATTTCTGATAATATTTAATGTAATTCTGTAACGCCTTCATTATTCTTATTTCTCAAAACTTCATTAACTGTGTGTGCATGGATGGATGTTTATGTACAGTAATTGAGACTCGATTGAGATGACAATTTTATTAGCATAGGAGATAGAGGAGTTAATTTTTTCGACAAAGTAACTTATAATTTTTTTTTAATTAAAAACCTACTAATATTATAAATGAGAATGTCTGTTTGTTATGATTTTAGGCGAAAACTACTGAACCGATCATTATGAAGTTTGTATTCATACTTTTGGAGGTATTAGAAGTAACATATGATAATTTTTTAATTAAAATAAATATTTTTTTTAGCCGGCAGAATAAAAATTTAGAAAGATACAAACTTTGTTTGTCAACAACGACGTCGACTAAGTCGCGGGCAACAGCTTATGTTTTAATAAGCATGCACAACCAACATCTAATAAAATTAATTGTCAAACTTCTTAGTGCCCTTGAATTATTTTTAACCAAACCAGCTACAAGGTTTAATTTTTTTCTCGTTTCTTATTCGATGATATAAGTAATTTCATTGACCACTTCAATAAAATATCTAATACAATGGATTTAAATTTGGCCCGTTCGTTTCTATGGAATAGCACCCCGATTAATTTTAGTACGAGTTAAATAAACAAATTCTAACTTGTCATAAAGTAGACACATACTTAATCATATATCTTATGGTATATGTAATAACATTGTATGACGATCGTTTTAAATACAAACCCAATTGTAGTGAAATTAGTATCAGTGGCAAATAACTTAAGAAATGTTATAAAGTGTTTCTTATAATTACATTCAAACTATGTCCAATGTTTAAATTAATATTAAAAACTATGAGATGTTTACTATTTAAAGTTCATAAAACTGCTCCAATATTTACATAACTGTATCTCACTGCATCGAGAGCAATCCATCAGCGAGAAGGATGCGTTTAGAACATACGAGCGTCGGATCAAAATATATTATGTTCTGAAGAAATCTTAATGCATTTTCAATCAACTTTTGAAACTATCTTGACGATCTATAAAATGTTTTGACTGATGAATGATAAATATTTTAAGTTTAATAAAAAAAAATAACTTTAAAAAATTGTAAAGAATTAACTTACCAAAGTTTATTTATGTGTTTAGTTTTTTATGCTTAAATAATTTAGTATCCTAAAGAACATCAGTTGGTTTGTTAATTATCTATTTTTAAAACAAATGTTTGACTTGTGCATCTTTATCATTCATTTTTAAAGTCTGCCAGAGACGACTAAAAAATATTATTTGACCATTGAAACAAAGACACAGTGGAAACTAATAAGTCTTTATTTAAAAAAATCACAAAACTCGTAATCTTCAATAAATTATTGTAAACATACTTATAATTAATTCAAATACATTTCGATGCCAAAATCCTAGTTAAAATAAATATCATTCTAAATTTCAGTTGTGGCAATCACAACTAATCCTTGTTATAGATAACAGAGATAGCTTTATACAGTATTATAGGTAGCATGAAAATTTGCCAAATAAATTTTTCTTTAATATTAACCATACAATTGCCTCTATTAGACAAAAGTTTTTCTTTGAATAATAAGAGTATGTGGCACTTCTCACATAATTTTACTTAAGATTTTCTCTCGATGTTTTAATTCACCTGCCAGATCCGGATAAATTGTCACGATCTCAGACCGAATCTGTACCCATCAATTCAAAGACAAGTATTAATACTGCTATTAATTAATTAATGCTGTTAGGCCAGACTTTCGTAGCTTACATGTCGTGTATTCCTTTACAAACTTATGTTGTTAGTAAACTTAATATATATATTTTTAGGTGCGGTTTAATATTTTTCACAATCTTTGTGATGAATGTCAAGAGAGGCAAGTAACAAAGATTTATTTCTGCATAAAAATAAGAATCTTCAAGAACATTTTCTACACAAATACCGCCAACTTTTTTACATGTTGAAAAAAATTTTCAAAAACGTTTATTCATTGAGAGTCTCAGGTAGATATAATATAACCTTTATTTTTTTATAATCCATATTTTTTCACATATTTAAATCAGATTCCAACTTTTCTTCCTTTAAATTTTTATCTTTTCATCCATATTTCATTACTATATGTAAAATTTATGAAAAATTTATTTACAAACTGTCTGGCTATGTAAACGTGCGATACACGATTACAGGATACGAAAAAATACGAAATAAAAGATTTTAATCTGGTTAAATTATGAATATTATATATGTTTATTATTTTTGAAAAAATATATCAATTTTCCGTACTTTTAAAACACTTTAATTAGCTTCGGATGTAACTATCTGTGTATCTATCTTTGTAACGGAAACATTGAACGTGATTAGGGCCAATTTAATCAATTCGATTAATTTGAATTTTTGTATCCCTGACAATGGACCTATGACAATAATATATTGTTTTTATTTTTTTAATTAGAAAACAGGCTTTTATAAAATCTTTTTGTATTTTATACTATTCTTAATCCAAATTTATTAGAATTTTAAATTATTTATTTTAATAATTTTTTAGTTAGATTTTTTTTATAAGAGTGTGTTTAATTTTTTTTATTATGGTATTTATCAAGTAATTAAGCATTTTTTAATCTTCTGCAACAAAGTAATGACAACATAATGAGCATTTGGAGAAGGTCGTATTGAGTGGATAAGAATAAAAAATAAAATAGTTCAACATAAATATAATAATAAGAAAAAAATAATAATTTAAGAACCCCCTATACTAAACGACCTATAAAAAGGATAAAAATAATATTATTTTGTACTTATTGAAATCATTGCGTTAGGGGACCGTTATATGTTCGTTGACGATGGTGTCTGTCTTTACGAAGTTCTCGGTGCTACTAAATGAAGACTTAGACTATACCATATAGTAATATATAGTAAAATATATAGTTAAAATCCTACATAAATTAAACAGATCTTTCTCCAATGTCATTTACAACTTTCAAACGACCTATTCTTCTTTTAACTTCCAGAAAAGCATCATTATTATCGAAAGAAGATATATGTTCCTGAAAAAATCTGTTGTCATTCTGCAATTAAAAAAGAAATTCCACGTTGTTTTCCGATCATCCAATATTTTATCTGAAAACTAAACAGTGAAATAACAAAAACAGAAATTTTAAGAAAAGTAAAAAAAAAAGAAAAAGACTATTTAACTCACCAACCACATTTTGGTCGTTTTTCCTTCATTGAGACATAGCGTTTAACAAAATCTGTGCTTTTATTTCCGCTTAGGTAGGCAATCATTTTCATCTTGATTTGGTCATCACCTACATCATCGTAAAGTGATATTGCCCGATGAACTACCCAATGAACTAGAAACGATACAAAACTATCCAACGAACATTAGAATAGAACAGAACACAACAGAACAGAACAGAACAGAATAGAATAGAATAAAATAGAATAGAGTAGAATATATTTATTTAACACACAGCACACAGTTACAGACAAAATAAAGGTAACTTATAACTAGATTATAAGTGCAAAATAAAAATTGTAATTAATAATAGTTCGTACATCAAAACTAGCCAGTTCATACATTCGGTTCGAATATGTTAGCCTAAGTAATAAGATGAAATTATATTTTATGTTGTTATAAAACATTTTATGTTATGATAAATTAAAATTTCTACCATCCATTTAGATTTCACTTCTTTTATCGTTGAGTCAACAACCAAGGCATATATTATAAAAAAGAAATTGGCTCGCATTTCACATTTTTATTTGTAATGGGACACGAAAATTACATTACACTTGATGTTACTATAGCAACAAACTTATTACCAGGATCCAACCTAAACCTTAAAATTATTTTCGTTGGTTGATTGATACAAAAAGAATTAGTTTTAGAGATATTTAATAATTGTCGACAATAAAAAAAGGATTAAAATAGCATATACGGTATTCTTGTAACAAAAATAAGTGTAAGGTGTAAATAGTTTAGAGATTCTAGGCTTATCGTTAATTACAGTAATCATAATAAAATTCCGTGGACCTAAACTAATGTAATGAAATTATTTCAACTTAAATCATGAATTATAAAATAAGCGTATAAACAATAAAAAATGGTTTAAAAGAAGGCACAAACCATTTGGGGAGCCTTAGACAAATGAAAATAATACAAACATCTATCTCAAAATAACTATAATTTAAAAAAAATACTTACATAATATTGTTTCTATTCTGTTAACGAGAAATATGGTTTCCTGATCCTGAAAACTTGTTAGGAAATATCGATATCTTAATAACACTGGACAAATTACACACATTGATCTAACCCCTAAGTAAGCAAATTATTTGCTTGTGTTAATGATGTTAGACAACGATACAGATACATAGAAACACACATATAAATACTGGAAATATATTTAATAAACGACCAAATCCCGAAATACAGACATCTGTGCTCGTCACATACATGCTCTGTCCCTGTCGGGTATCGAACCCGAGCCCCATTGCGTCGCTATCGTTAAGCGTTTGCGCTAACGGGGCCGTTAAATATCATAGAAGTCATAATACTATTTCCTCCAACACACTATTGTTTAGTTATTTAAATTGTATTTTATTAAGAAGACATTATCTCACATATATTTATAACAAAGATCGTAAGACATATACAGTTATAACTGCTGATAAGAATTAAAATATCTTATGGAGTAAATATTTAAAAGATCACTATTTTTAAGGAATGCATTTAACAGGCAAGTTATACTTATATTAGGCAACCCAAGTTAGTAAAACTATCAAGCGAGTTCATATGTCATTCCACTCTCTCATGGGTTTTGCAAAATTTCCTATTTTTGCAGATTACATCTTGCTAACACAATTTTGCTTGCTTCCTCTTATTGACAACGGTGGCTTATGCTTTTTAAATGTTTCTGAGGGGCTGCATGTGTGTGATTTCTTAACGAAGCTAAGCTCATTTTGTGTCTACATTTATGTCCTAATTTTGTTTTTATATAAATTCTGGTACGTGAAATAAATAAATTCCAATAATAAAAATTACCAATAAACTTCGTGTTATTTACCTCTTGCATATCGTAAATGGAATCTATTTCAATAAAAGGGTCGGTCAAAATTCAATATACCCAGTATAATATTGAGTCTGAGAATAAATAATATGAATTTTTATTTTCTCATTCAACATAAAAATAAAACCTCGACATAAAAATATAAAGCTACATCTTATATCCTATACTTTGAACGAGTAATACTTGTATATATTGTTGGATTTTCCGAAACGGCTTCAACGATATTCATGAAATCTAGCATGCCGGGGTTTGGGGGCGACTAATTGATATAGTTTGGTTTTATTTAAAAAAAACCTTGTTTATCCGCGTTTTCTGGAAAAGAAAAACTGCTACAATATCATTAGAATACGAAGGTAAATTTCGCAACCATCTATCAGGAAAAAAAGAAAAAAAATTAAACATACATTATAATAATATCTTACACTACTTAATTTATATAAAATATCATACTTTTTTAACAACGACATCTAATGGTTCGAATTTAAACTAATAAACTTATAAGTAACATAAACCTTTTACAATGGTTAATGATATTAATAATTTCTCCAGCACAAACACTTTATTTTTTTTAATTACTATTATAAAAATAATCACTTATTTCTATTAAAAAATATTCAATCACAATTTTTTATTTACATAGTTCATTTTTTTATATTATGTCGTTAAAAGTGGAAACTTTTATTCATATTTATTCAGTTTGTAATTAGTATAAGCATAATTAAAAAAAAAATACTATTTACCAAAAAAAAGATATGCACGTGTTATTTCCTTAGTTATGACAAATCTATGTAATAATTTAATTAGTTCAGTTTAATTAATACTTCAAAAATACAAGAAACAAAATATATCGAATTCAATTGTACTATGCTATATTTCGTACCTTCTTAAAGTGAAGAAAATTACTTTTCATGCATTTGTAAAGAAGGTTCTAAATTGTCTTGAGGGGGCGATAAAGACATACGAAAGTTGCCCACAGAGTTATATACATTCTATGGAATTACCACGTTTAAAATTAATGCCAATGTCAAATGTCAAGTAATGCTAATAATTATCTAACATTGAGCATTAAAAATTAAAATTGAGGATGGTTTTTGGTGTGTTTTTATTTATTTAAAATTCATTGTACTAAACAAGCTACAATTGGCGCACTCAATGTTAAAGCATTTTCTATCTATCATGGTGTCTATCTGTCCTGATCATTCTTAGTCGAGCTTAAGGCAAAATGTTTGTCCCGGGAAAATATTAATGACTCGTCCCGATGACTATATCAGTGACAATTGTCGCTTTTGTTCTGAGAACGATATTTTAAATTAAAATATGTTCAAAAAAAATTATTTAATGGGTTCCATTATTTGGTAGCGTTGCAGACGCCTGATGGTGATATAACTTATCTGTGGATGTAAAACATGTGTATGGTATAATCTGGGAAAAAAGAAAGAAAACTTACTGGGAGGAAAGAGGGGATACGGAATGATAGCTTAGAATAACCTCTGTCTGCTTTAAACATCTTTTTATAACTGAAATGTGCTAAAAAGCGTATTTAGGTGATTATTAGTGGAACATAATCCAAGTGCATGAAAGTCAATTTTATGGATGGCCGCTACTAAAAAAGATTTTTTTTGCATTGGTGTCGGGATTGGTAGTCGGGTCTCTACCGGAGGTTGTTGTCAAAAATGTCAAAACGGCAAAGCAAGGCTACTAGGCATGGACTTTTGTAAAAAGTATAGTTAGAATCTTCAACATGTAAATATGTTTACGTTTACCTTTGCAATACTTAAAAAGCGACAACCTATTTTCTTTTTCAAAATGTCAATAAGATAAGCAATTAACACAAATTTAAAAACGTTAGTTTAAATTTTGAAAGCAATCTGGTAAGATCCTATTTAGAGAATATCATATAGCAATCGGCGTATTTTAGTACTCCATGGGCTCGCTCCGTGTTCTAAGTGCTCTAATGTTTTGTTTATAGCATACTCATAGTGACGAGGACCACTGCAAGATTAAATTGTAATATGTTCAAAATTAAACAATATTATGTATAATTTTTAATAAAAAGCATAGCATTGTTAAAACGACTTATTTTTATCAATTCCTAGCGCAACACAAAAAAGCGATCCAAAAAGTAGTGGAACTTGCATATATTATCTATAACTCTACTATTTAGATAAATAAGCATCTCTATACTTAAGCCAATATTGATACCGCAATCAAAATGAGGTACATATAAGTCTATTGTAGCGTACGTAATTACGGGTCGGAATTAATCACCTCAACAATTCACCTATTTCCGGCACTGAAGCTCACCAATAAGGTGCGCTGCTAACCCATGTAGTCTCTTCTTATTTATGATTCGCTATGTAAACGCCTCACCTGTATTTTTTCATAAAAAATCTTAATAATAAATCTTAATAATAAAAAAAATACAAAAATAGTTCAATGTGTTCAATAAACAAAATTAAATTCAGGCTAACTGGATTAAGCTCGCAAATTTTTAGTAATATACAATTCTTACTCCTCTTACGTATGAAAGTAACAATAACCTTTAGGTCGTATTGCATGAAAGGGCCGTGGCTGACAATCTCAGTTTTAACGAAACATGGCGTTTGAAGAGCATGTCAATATTCCATTGCTATTTTTTCAAGTACTAAGCAAATATAAAAAAATCACACCTGTAAAATAATTATATTATTTGTAACACTCAATTAAAGTGAGCATTACTTGGAATTTATGTTATAATACTTTTTTTATTAATTGATTCTAAAACCTATGTTCGAAATCAAGATAAAGGAAATTAGAATAACATTGATTCCAATATCATTAAATTATACTTTATATCTACTGAGAGTGATCTATTGATAAACCTGACTCTGCCTCTCCTAAAACTTCTCCGGGTTGCTATCATTTTGTCTCCTACAAGAAGGAAAACTAATGCGAAACCCGGAAGCGATTCATCCGTTTAGACGTATTTGCGGCCAAACCGGTACCACAAGTACTGGCTGGTTATTCCTGTGGATTTTGTCAGAGAGAAGAGAGAGGATGCATGGGTGCTGGGCAAGCCCTTGTTGCCATAAAGTCGTCTGACCCAGGCGTAACAGCAGTCGCGGAGAGGTCACATTGCCATCCTGGGCAATGGAGTTTCCAAACAACAGAGGAATTTTTATTATTAATTGTTAATTTTATACAATAAATATTTTTTTTCATAACCTGAAATGGCCTAGATTTTATGTAGATTTAAGCTCAATTATATTATTAATTTTTATAAAAAAATATACCTTAAAAGTTTTCAAGAAAATTATCAAAATGCAAATGTTAACTTGCAACAGCCGTAGATATATAATAGGATTCTAGATTAGGATTGGACATGTGTCTCGTCTCAGAAGTGGTCAAGTTAAAGTTCTCAACTTTAGGAGCTTAAATTTTGTTGTAGACATGTATTAGCTATAAATTATTCCAAGTTGCTAAGTACAAGACTTGGAAATCTTTCAGAATTTCAAATAGTTTGAACAACATTATCAGGAAGTGTAAGATTTTATAAAAAAATAGAATATATTAAAAACCCCGATACAAAAAGACCTAAAAACGATAAAATTAATATGATGTACTAATCGAAGTCGGGGGACCGTTGCACATGGTGTCTATTTCATTCAGTTTTCGGAACTTATAACTGAGCACTTAGGCTATACAATTTGATATCGTTATTTCGTTATTTGCCTTCGTAACTTACTTGCATTTTGTTATGTTTCCTTATTTAGCGTTCCCCCCTGGCATATACATAAAATATATATAATATATATACATATGACATGTACCTATGAACACACTTACATTCCCCTGTATAAGTATTTAATATCAATATTGCATAAGAACCTTTCACCAGCACAAATAAAATCTCAATATCTTGAGACGACTGCTTTTATTCCGACCAAACATAACCATCTCGACGAACCAGGCTTTCGATTAAAAAAAAACACAATCAATTCAAATCCACCTACGCGTTTAGCTCCTAGGAGCCCACAGGCAGACACACAGGTACACAGATACACCGATGCACAGGTCAGACTTATAACACCTCTTTTTGGGACGGGGGTTAAAAATATCCTTCAATCTCTCCATTAAACGGAGTATAATATTATAATACATGCTGTTTATGATGTTAATACTTCCTACTCTTATTATTTATATATTAATTAAAATGTTAACAAAAGTAAATAAATAACTTTAAATACTGTTTATTTTTAATCAAATATATTTTAATCTAATTTAATCATTTAATAATAACAATTAACAATAGTAATCCATTATATATATTAGTAATACTCACTTAAACTATTTAAATAAATACTTTCAAATATTAACACTTATTTTAAAAAGTGACTTTATTAGATGCTCGCGTTTAATAACATAAATAAAATAGTTTCACTTTACACTTGGAAAGATGGTTATCTCTAGCTATTTTAATAAATAGCAATAAACAAATAGAGTTGTTTTAAACTCATAAAATATATAATGAAATATTTTTGATTAAATAAAATATATAATTATTTTCTTTACTACCTTGTTAACAAAGATATGACAACTGGCGAGACAAGACAGACAAGACATAACAACTTATCCAACTTCAGCTTCTTGGAAACGAATCATATTTAAAGAGTTTTATATAAGTAAAATTAACAACGTTCCATCTTAAATTCTACCTGCTTTTATTTATGGATCAAGATTTTTTTAGTGAACCTTTTATTTACTTACAGAATCATATTTTATATGTATGAATAACGTAAATAAATTCTTTAAAAAGGTGATGATGAGTATATTGAACATAGGTGTACATTGAAACACAATGCCCATTAATACAGATGAGCCAATAACGATATGTATAGTACAAATTAAAATTTCAGATTTTCTAACCATAAAAAAACACATATGTTTGTATTTTTTTTATTTCTGGGAACTCTAAGCATGATATTTTAATGATTTAATTCCCATATTTTTTTTCTGAAATGAATAATATAATATTTTGTGTAAAACGACATCAGCTTTCCAAAAAAAATATATAATACTCTTTTGGGATACTACGAATTTAAACTTTTGCCTGACCCAAGAAAGAACTGATCAGTGAAAACTAGTTTATAAAATTTAAATTGAATATGAATGTACAACTGTAGTAATCAAAAATGACCCTTACGGCTTAAGATTCAGAAACTTGTTTCGTGTGCATAAGACGACAACACATGTAGGAAGGTGTACCTAGCAATAGCAAGTTTCCTAACTAGCTGTTTACGATAAAAATTGCAACTTTATTCCAATTCCGTTTTAAAAGAACTGGTTTTTATTTCCTTTTATTTGAATTATATTGAGGCATGCAATTCATTTGATCAAAAATTTTAACAAGCCGTTATAGTTATCTTTATATTTAAAAAAGGATTCGAGTTTTTCAAATATAAATCATCCGATCCTTTTTTGATTCATTTTTATTCGAAATTTACAAAGCTTAATTTTGTCGGGTGAGTGCTCTCACTCAAAGCACTAAAAACCTAACCCCGTCCTAGTGTTAACATTTTTAACTCTTCTTATAATTTATAATTTGCCTTGCCTAGGCCACAACACAGTATCGCGGTGAGTGCGAGAGCGATGCCGTGGTGTCCCATTATGACGGAGGCGACAACCGTCAGGTTTAGAAAAAAAAAACGGCCACAACATATCAGGTTAAGGTCTTTTTTTTGTTTTTTTTTTTTTTTTTATCGTTGGAAAAATGCATTACGCATCATCCCTGCGGCCAGGAAGGTGATGACTGAGGGGGTATGTGGGACTACCCGGCAGCATAGAGGACGCTGCCATTTTTAAGGCTACCCACTAAAAAACCAACGGTTGACCTCATCGCCTTAGTGGGGCGCCACGGGATCGCTTTCGCACTCACCGTGACGCCCCGGCGGAACCCCTTGCGAGGGGCCCCGATCAACTTAGGGACACCCTCATCTCGTAGGCCTGTAGCGGGCGGGAGAGGTCACCCCCCTCTCCCGTCCAGGCACTACAGCTGGGGAAGGAGGCTGCGGGCGTAATCCCGCCTCCTTCGACCCAGCCTACCCCTGCGGAGCGGTTCAGGAGGCTGCCTCTATCAGGTTAAGGTCTTACACTAACCCGGAAAATAAAGGCATTATTTGCGTGGAAGAAAAGCAATTTTTTTTTAAATATTTCTCAGCTGACTCTTCAAAGCAACGCCCTCAAAATGACTCTTCACAATTCTAATATTAAAACATTCCTTTCGTACATAAAATTAATTTTGTAAGCCTTTCTGGGTGTCCGCGCTTACAAAGCACCACATGTTACCGCATGTCATCACAAATTGTCTAAAGTACAAAAATTGCTTTTATCAGTTTGTTACGGTTTAATTAATTTTGTTTTCGTATGTGTTATAAAAATGCTTTATTCAAGATTTTGTATAAATAACTTTTCATTGATATATACCTAAATAAAATTCAGAGATGAATAGGTAGTCTTCATTAAATCAATAGCTTAACATTTTTTTTAACTGTTTTATTGGATATGAAATAGGTGTATCATTATTATAAGGTAAGCTATGAAGAAAATTTATATGTGTTTTAAAAAAAATATTACTATAATAAATACTACTATATAAGAAATACATATTTATTACTATTTTTTAATTAGTTTTCTTGTGCCGTCTGTCTCTAGGCTGTTATAGGTAGACCCCTGAACTTTCATAGATAGAGAATTGAAATTTTAACAAATGATGTATTTTTGTTGCCCCTATAACAATAAACACTAAAAACAGAACAAAATTAATATTGTTGGGATGCTCCCTTACAACAAACATGACTTTTTTGCTAGATATCAATAACGGTATCGAAAAGAAGCTTGAAATATACACTTTAAAATAAATAGTTTAATTAAAATAAAATAAATATTTAACGGGGGCCGCCATACCACAAGTGTTTTTTGCCGTATTATATATATAATGAAACATATTATGCGCGAGGCCTAATTACACGTGTAGAAACATGAGAAACGATTCAATAATCTTTTTAAGGTACATATTTTATTATAGTTTTGTGGAATTAAGATGAAACATTTATAATTTCAAAACGATATTTTTTAAATAAATAAGTTTTTGAAAACACACAGAAATGTTCATTTTATTTTTATTTTAATTGTTATTATATTATAGGGTACAATTCAGTACCCAATTAATAAAATTTATTGTGTTTAGAATCAGTTAAAATAACTATATTTTAATATCCATACCGTATTAGTTAATTCCTATTGTAAAAGATATATACAGTTAACCAATTATATATTCTGCTCAATTCTAAAAACACGACCAATTTTATGATTATAAAAAGTATTACTTTACTGAAGCAAAGGTCTGATTAAGACAACATTATTTCAGCGAGCAATCTGCGATGACCGCGAGCGTTACCGAGAAGCTTTTAGAATTGAAATATTTGCACGAATAATATTTTAATTTTAGTATTGTGACACGTCATCTAATAAAGAATTATTCATACAGAGCGTGGTTTTTTTTTTATAAACACATTTATTTCTCTTTTAATAAAATAAAATTAACATGCTCTAATGTTTATAGTATTTTTTATTTATCAGATTAATTATATTGAGAAATATAAAAAAAAATATCATTAGACCTATATGAACGCATGGCACATACCGATTTTGGGTCTTTTTGATTAAATTATAATTTAATAATAATAAGTATTCGGTAAGGCTTAGTTGCGAGCCAAAGGCATCGTGTTACAAAAGACACCGGTAATGTAAAGAACGCCTTATAGAAACAACAACTCATGGTGACACGAGTTTCCCTACAATAAATCATTGTGTCTAAGTTCAGAAAGTGGTTCGTTTTCTGCGTTTTAAAAAAAATCTTAAATAGAATATTAAAATATCGTTATAAATACTGTCCTTCTCCAACAGTTTCATGAAATGAATCACTTTATAAAATCAGTGATTTTATAGGATTTTTTTCCATTTATTTTTTATAATCACAATTTTTTGGATGTTTTGGTTCCAAGCCAAAACTTGGACACAATTATAGTTTATAATCTTAAAATATGTTACGTTCACGCTAAAACCTCAGTACTACCGATTTGAACGGCTTTTAAACTCAAATAATAAACTTATTTAACATTTATTTACATTTATAATCGACATATCTTTATTATAATTATAGCTTTAAGCCAATTTTTGTGTTTTTCTTTGAAAGGAAAAGATTTTCCTGAGCAAAAAGGATCCTACGAAACGTCGACACCGATTATTGGCTAATACCACAAAATCCTTTGGGTCTTTTATTGTATTGTTATTTTAATTTATAATCAATAACTACCACTAAAAATATTTTTTTATTACAATACAACTTTAAAATTTTTTAAGAAAAATTCGCATAAAACGAAAACATACAAACAGATAAATAGAAAAATAAAAAACAAAATTGCTTAAAGAAGCACGAAACACGTAAGAATTATATCTCTTAAAAAATAGTAAATGTAGAGATTTTGAAAAGTTACCATTTTATTGTTATCTGTTTAATGGTTTGTAAAAACCAACTATTTCGCTTATTTCAGGATAACAATAATTTCCGCACTATTTCTTTGAGTTAAGAGAATAACACTTTAAATATAAAAAAAGTCACAACAAAAAATAAAACAGTACATTTTAAAGGTTACATCGTGGTAATAAGTACTATTGAAAACTATTAAAGAAGAATCACTGATCACGAAGGAAGCTATCCGACCGGAATACAAAAGTTCTCTGCGCTTTTAAACGCTGCCTTTCGCAACTTCTACCAGCCCTAAATTCCGCCGTTGTAGATAAGGAATGGCTCCCTGTAGAAGCAAGAGTGGTATGACAGGACTGGATTCAAAATACTCTATTATTCTATGTATATCTTCAACTTTCTGCAACATACAACCACAGATTTTTCTGGTGAAACAATTCGTAATTTAATTATTACAATTTAAAAAAGAAGTGTAAAATAAAATTCACCTTTAATAGATTAATACCTTTTCCTTATAACTATACAGAATTTCCATCAAATTATACATTGTTTGCTGATTCTGTAAAAAAAGTGTGTTTTAAATGAGTTATGTCGTATATTTTCCAATTATTGTTTATTTATATTTCTTATTCAATATATAACACACAAAACTAAAACGCCTTCACTGAATCGAACTTTCTAGTTAAAATACTAGAAATATTTTATTTAGATACTTGTTCCATTTACAAACTCAACCTTATTACAGACGTTACGCAGTAACTTGAGTCTACCCACAATGACGATATTAAGATTTCGAGTGTCGCGAAAGTAATCTCTTTCAGTAAAAGGGTCGTTTGTTAAAAAAAATTGCTTTTGTGAGTAGAAATTTCCTTATTATTTTATCCCCGATCTATATATTTTATCCTTTAACCAGCTAATTTGTACTATTATATAAACCTGTAGGTTATATCTGTATACTATTTAGTAAAAAGTAATGTATTTTATACACTATCGTATAAAAATATGGTATATATATCGTTGTTATGCTTTTACCTAAATGTATATACATATGCTATCATTTTCAAAAGATTTTCATCCATGCTCTCTAGAACACAAGAACAGAGGTGGATCTGTTTCAGCAGTGATTACGGCCTCTCCAAGATTAGCCAAATTGTAGAAACATGTTAGTACTCAGTAACGATCTCAAATCGGCGTGCCCAGACAAGTGTTGCATGCTATTCACGCAGCGACTCCAACCACGTTCCGCGCTCGTGTGTAAGAAACCCTGAATGGTTTCGAAATTCCTCGGGAAAATGTAGATGTGTGCGATGTTTTGTGAAAGAACTCTGCATAACGCTTTTATGTTATTGGTTTATATCGAAACATTGTTGAGACATTATTAGCTAATAATAAAAAAAAAACTATTCAGGTAAATAATATGAAATATGATTCGTTATCTTATCTTTTTCTGAAAACCAACCGTATCGTTTTAGATGAGCGATCTAGTTTGTTGGTGCAGTGTCTTATTTTTTTGTATCCGTGATACAGCTTAAGCAAAAAAATATCTCGAAGCAATTACTTACATTAAGCTAGATAGTTACAATAACACACAAACACCAACGTGTTTGTTGAGTAAATGATTTTAAATAACTCAATTAATTTCGATACTTAAATTATTTTACTGTTTCAAGATCCAAAATTAGATAACACCTTTGAAATGAATGAATTGATTAGTCATTAGATTATCAAAAGATTTATGTATCGAAATAGTTAGCTATGTTTTATTGAAATAAAAGCTCTTGACGTCAAGATATTCTCATTTTATCCAGTAAGAGTAATTTTCGCAATACGAGTATTGAAGCAAATAGTTTTCAATTTTGATTAAATGTATTTATTTTCAATCTTGTCGGGGCTTTTTCAATTAAAAAACAATGTTGTTGATAAAAATAAATATTTTAAAATACAATCGAAATAAGCCTTTAACTGCCCGAGTCTAACATCTCGAATACACTTTTTATTAATTATTATCCCCGTTTCTATTCATAAAAAATGAGAAATAAACATATAAGTGTAATCATTATACCATTATGTAACAAGTCCGTAATTTTATATTTTTATCTGATTGTTAACGAATGAATAAATTTAGTTTTCACATTTCTCGTTCACATTGAAACCTTAATATCTCACGCAAACGACATACTAACGAATACTATTATTGGGACGGCGACACACTGAGACTCGGTACGTTTTTTTATACCTGACTTTAAATATGTTTAGCTATGTTAGGCTTATTAATTTTTTTAATAAATATAGAATAATAAAATTCTCAGCGCCGACACGACCTTTTGAGTTTAGATTCGGTATATCCTTCTTCTTTGTTGTAATGTAATTTTTATTTATTTTTTTTTCGTATAGAAGGCCAAACGAGTAATACTTCAACTTCAACTACAGCGGCTTCTAATTGCAAGTTGCTAAATGTTAGCTAGAAAATCTGGGCCATAGTTCAGAACAGTACTGTCAACATGGACGGACCTAAACTAAATATAGAATAAACCTTTGCTTCAGCGTGAAGGAAGTTTTTTTTTTAAAGACAATTCCCGCATTATATAATATCCTGACTATCACTCCACCCAAAATTTATAAATAAACAGCGTGGCCCGTGCGATTACGTAGGTTACGGTGGCGCCCTTGAAACCGGATATTTATATCAATAACAATTTTGTTTATGTTTGAAAATCTCTATAAACATGTATAGCCATGTTAAGCTTACTTACATTGATATAATTACACAATGAAAAATAAACTGATACGGGCAGGGATTCGAACCTGCGACTACTGAGAAACCGTCCCACCAACTGAGCTACCGTATCGCTGTCCGGCTCCGTGAATTAAGCATTCTATATGTGATTGTCTTTATTAGCTGACATCTAATAGGTTTCTTTCGAAAATCCTAACCAATGTTTCTAACTTTTCAGTATAGATAAACATTGAAAAGATGCCACTACCGAAAAATATCTATCAACATGTATAGCCATGTTAAGCTTATTCAAATTTATTTATTTATATAAAGAAGATTTAAATAATCCCAAATTCTAAATTTTGATGAGCTGTCTCTAGTTATATGAAAATCTTTAGCGTTCATGATATCCATTTGTTTTCTTATGTCCAATAATCAGAATAATATAAACTAACTTCACAATTTATAATACCATAGTTCGTATATAGGTAAAAATATATTTAAACCGAGTTTAAAATTCAAAATGTGTTGGGGCATAAATTTGAGATAAATTGATTGTTATTATATATATATTTTAATTATGTTTTAGTTAAAATAGTATTTTTATATTCGTGTTACACAACTAGCGGGACAGATGCCTTGGTGTTGAGGCATCCTCGTTTCTTAGTAGGTATTTGGCAGAAGGAATGCGACTACATAACAATCTTAGTCGGTAATAGTTTATTGTCAGATTGTTGAAGTTAAATGCTCAAAATATTTTAAATATCTTTTATTTTTGTTTTTCTAAGCACAAATAAAATAAATAGAATAATTTAAAATTTTCTTTTTAGAAATAAATAAATAGGTCTGAAACTTGTAGGGAACATGAACAGACGGTAAAATCAAAAAATAACTTAAAACCTACAATATTTTTAAAAACTACTATCAAATTCTCTCACAACTCGTAAGTTTTTATTTAAAAATTTTAGAGTGCTTTTTTGCAGTTTTAATTAAACCCTTTAAGTGCTACTAACATAGTCTTGTTATTTCAAAATAAAAATAGTTTAAAAAACTAAAAAACACGCTTTTATTGCTAACCGAACTAAAAACTAGAAAATAATTTTTAATGACAAAGAGTATAAAATTACAGTAGTAGAAGATCGAACAATTAATCATAGTGAATCGCCTTAATATAAAATTATAATAAAATTTAAGTTATTAACAGAATAATTCAATTCTGAGTAAAAATCGTGGGGTGCATTTTACTGTGATTCATAACTATCCTCTCATAGATAGTTGCTAATAGAATGATTGTAATACCTTAAATATCGAGCACCCCACGCTTTTTACTCAGAATTGAATTATTCTGTTAATAACTTAAATTTTATTATAATTTTATATTAAGGCGATTCACTATGATTAATTGTTCGATCTTCTACTACTGTAATTTTATACTCTTTGTCATTAAAAATTATTTTCTAGTTTTTAGTTCGGTTAGCAATAAAAGCGTGTTTTTTAGTTTTTTAAACTATTGTTTATTTTTTATTTTTTAGTCTGTGACAAACTCATAAATTGAGAAATCATTTCATTACTTAGATTTTTTTAGAAAGAATCACTCAGTGGTCTCCGTATGATCGATCAACGGGCATTGATCCGAAATCAATCGCCTTCACGGTTCAATGGGACTTACTTTCATCATTGTGGTTAGTTTTACCTCCCAATTAATGGAAAAATCCAGATTGACGTCGTTAAGTTGTCAATAGACCCTTAGTACTTCTACTGTTGAAGTCTCTTAAGAATAAGTCTAATTCATTAATTAGTTTTTTGAAGATTTAGGGTATTAAAATTTTTTACGAATCATTTCGTAATTTAATCATTTCATTTAAAGCTTCACTATTGCACGGGGTTTTTCCTGTTAACTTAGAGCAATCAAGTTCTTCAATCCGAATACCGTCCAAAGATCTTACACGACTAAGTGCTACATAAGCTTGTCCAGCAGCAAACAATCGCGAGCCTAGATAAATAACTGCATGATCAACTGTACAACCTTGCATCTTATGGACGGTTGAAGCCCAACTCAGAATTAACGGTAACATTCGTCTCTCGGCAGTCCCATAGCTGTATTTCTAATTGTTGCTAATAGAATGATTGTAATACCTTAAATATCGAGCACTCTTTCTTTCACACTCATAAACTTCTTTCCCCGTTTCAGTCAGGTTTTAAACCAGGTCATAGTACTACTACGGCACTTCTCAAAGTTACTGAGGATATTAGACACGGCATGGAGAAGAGACTGGTCACCATTCTAGTTCTTATTGATTTTTCTAATGCCTTCAACATGGTAGACCATGACATTCTCCTTGCCGCCCTCCATCACAATAAAGTCTCACCCACGGTGTTGGATTGGTTTTCCAGTTACCTCCGTGGACGCCAGCAAGCTGTTAAAGTTAACCATGTGATTTCTGAATGGTGTGATTTGAAGTCTGGTGTTCCACAGGGTGGCATTCTGTCCCCATTACTTTTTTCTATTTTCATTAATCTTATTACCTCTTCTCTTGACTGTTCTTACCACTTGTATGCAGATGACTTGCAAATTTATACACAGATCGCTATCTCAAACATTGATCTTGGAGTGGAAAAAATAAATAGCAACCTGTGTAAAATAAATTCTTGGTCTGCTAAATTTGGGATCCTTGTGAATGTGGCCAAATGTCAGTCTATCGTCTTAGGTAGCTCAGGTCAATTATGTAAAATGGATTTGGGATCTGTTCCACCTGTCATGCTTGGTACTACGGTCATACCATTCTCATCATCGGTAAAGAATCTTGGTATCCATTTAGATTCAACATTTTCCTGGTCTACACAAGTAAATGAAATTAGTAGATCGGTCTTTGCAGTTTTGCGATCCCTGCAGCGTTTTAGAAATTCCTTACCCATCACTACTAAAAAGTATCTTGTTGAAACTCTTGTTTTTCCCATTCTTGATTATGCGGCTGTGTGTTACTCTGAAATTAATGAAATTCTTCTTAATAAACTAGATCGTCTCGTGAACTACTCAATACGTTTTATTTTCTGTCTACGTAAATTTGACCATATTACCTTTTATCGTCGCCAGCTCAGATGGCTTCCAATTCGCGAACGTCGACAGTCTCTTATGCTCAATCTACTTTTCTCTATATTATTCAATCCTCTCTCCCCTGATTACTTAAAAAGCAATTTTCATTATCTCAGTGATTTACATGAGAGACGCTTTCGTTCTCCTAATACTCTCCGCCTAGCCTTTCCCGTTCACCGCTCTGGATTCATATCTCATTCTTTCACGATCCAGTGTATTCGTCTTTGGAATTCTCTTCCCAATGACGTCAAGAAATCACGCACAAAGCTCATTTTTAAAAAAAGAGTTTATAGTCATTTCTCTAAGAAACTTTTATATTAGATTTTTATACGAATATGTGCATCTTTAAAGTTATTTGTCTATTATATTTGTGTATTTTTTTTCAAATTAGTTATATGTACATGTATTTGTATATATTTATATATGTTTATATGTGTGTGCATGCGCATGCATGTGTATCGAGTTGTGTATGTGTGTGCACATATATGTATGTAAGTTTGTGTAGGTGTATATGTGTATGTCCATTTCTTCAATTCCATATTATTTTCTGATTTTTATTTATTTTTTTTTATTATTATTATTTTTTTTTTGTTTTATTGTACCGTCTTTTAAGTCTCTGTACATCCCGAAGGTTGACTGTTAGAGAATGCTACCTAGCATTAAGTCCGCCATTTGTAACATTTTTTGTTGGAACAATAAAGAATAAATAAATAAAATAAATAAATTCTTAATGCCTTTTCAATCGAGAATTCATTAGTTGCATCTGTTGAAACTTTTTCGAGAAGGATTTTAAGTTGCCTAGACGTCATTTCTCCAACTCTAAGGGCGTTAAGCACATCTATAAATGTCGTATCTCCTTGTTGACGCATGTTCTGTCTGAGTTCAACCAGACGGAACTGTCGCCACAAATGTGTAGCTGGCTTCATATGTTCTGGTTGCTGAAAAACTTGATGCCCTCGGACAGGTGGTAATTGCATTAAATCACCAAAGAGTATCACATTTATACCACCAAAACAATCGTCTGGATTTTTCAGCTGTCGCAAACGAGAGTCGATCATACAAAGCATCTCATAAGGTACCATAGAAATTTCATCTATGAACAGAAACTCCACATTTTGCCATAATTGTCGCATTCCTCTCAAATAATTACCAGTAAGAAGTGGCATACTCACAATTACTCCATCTTTTTGTACTGGTAGTTTCAGCAGACGGTGTAGTGTAGTGCCACCGATCAACCGTGCTGCAACTCCAGTGAGAGCACCAACTTTTACGACCGATTTTCCAAAACATCGGTTCACATGGTTTTTTAATAGATTAAAAGTGAATGTTTTCCCGGTGCCTGCTCCACCAGTTACGAAAATTTTCTCTCGTTTCATATCACCATTAAGTTGATTCTTAATACTCTCTGTGATAAGAATTAGCAATTGTCTTTGATCAACATTCATCGCATTTTGCGCTCTTTGGAATTGATCATTGGTCATTTCTGTCTCTGGTAACTCTTCCTCTTCCACTTCAGGATTTATAATCTCTGGCTGCTCTAAAATTTCGAAAGCATGAATCTGGTTGAATGCGTTTTCAAGTTGTTGATCCCGCTCTCGATGTTGGCACATATGTCTACTTGTTTCCCTTAAACGACTCTCTCGAGCTAAGAAAGCTTCTTTTGCGTTATCAAAGCCTTCGGGTAATTCAGTTTCCGAACGATAAGGCATATATTGAAGGAGTAAGCTGTAGGAAAAGTTATCTGGATCCGAAGCTGCTATAAAGTATGGCACTCTGACAACTGCAGGAACATTTCTCACAACCATCTTGCTCTCATCCAACAGAGTAATGAGTGGACGACGTATGTTTGCTTGTTTTTCATAGGCATCATGATCTACACTTTCCTCGGTATCACTTACCTTTTTCGGAAAATGAGGTTCAAACAACATAGCAAACTCTGTAAGGCTCATATTCACAAAATCGTAGTCAGGATGTTGTAACGGACGTTTTTCATATCTTTCAAAGATATTGCTAAAGTAGCCAATTGCGTGTCCGCTTCTATCGAATTGCAATACTCGGTAACGCTGTTCTGGCTTCCTTGTATTCAGGAAAACACAATTTCGTGAACTGTTTCGTAATGGGATATGACAAAGCCGATATGCGCATTCTGCAGCTGATACTTGTCGTTCACGAAGAATCTTCATACATATCTTGAAGAGTTTGCGTGAAAGATCAGTCTCTTCGCGTTGGATTTGTTGTATAGCCTGTGCAATTCCAGCATCGACACCCTCAGGTTCTGCTTTTGATAGATACTTTGCAATATAGTATGCTATTGCTTCGTTTGATCCGCACGGTTGAATGTCCATATTACCTGTCCACAGTTTTAATAACTCTGGATGGTAATTATTTACCCAAGCATCTTCTTTACGACGTTTAAGTAAGCAAATTCTACCTCCATTACGGAGAAAATCATCAGAAGAATGTGATATTATTCGTGTCTCGGCACATTCTTGACGTGGAAAATTGAATCGACATCTTACAAAGGTATTATTTTTTGTACAAGTTTATGTATGCCGATGAATTTGGCATTTTTTCACGAGTTTGAAGAGCTCTGGATCTTCTTCTTCTGTAGGAATTTTACACCAGCAGTTACGATCAAGCAAAAGTTTTCCTTCTTCTGTATCAAATGCTGGATGATTTTCGATCCAAACTACCATATGAAGATGAGGACTACCACGATTTTGAAACTCAATACGCCACCAGAAGTCTTTTACTTTTCCGCTAAATACCTCATCATTATTTTGAATGAATTTCATTAGAGCATTTACTCTGATCATGAAATGTCGACTCAAAATCACTGGGTACTTTTCAATGAGTCGTTGAGTCTCATAAATGTCAAGTGTATTTGGATCAACGTCAGGTTTACCATCGGCTATTAACAAAGCCTTTCGCTGATCTAACCAGTGGAGATCATTTGAACTAAAAGTTACAAAATACGTTGGGGCTCCTATACATCTGATTTGAGCTAATAGCTCGTTTAAGGCTGATCTCCAATAGGCTGCAGAACCTCTCAAATTCTTTAGATAAAGATGGACATCTTCAACTGCGCCTTCTTGGTTAACAATTTTTTTACCGCATGCTGATATAGTACTTTTGATGCGATAATATTCAAAGAACGATAAAGCATAGAAGAGATAATCGTTACGTTGAAATCTTGTGTCACTTCCCAAAATTCTAGACTGATAGTAGTCTAATGGTGTAATCTTAACAGGCCTCTTTTCTGCGAAACCATTCTTCCCGTAAGGAAACAAAAAGAACCAGGCAAATTCCTCTGCTTTCAGTTCATGGCCGACATTTACGATATTATCTTTCGTCTTGCGGGTAATTTCATTAAGGTTTCGTGAGACCTGTATCTCATCTTCCACATTAGGAGGCATTACATCAATCGGTGCCATCATTGATGTCTGCAGTGGGATAGTTTGATCAGTTAAATTCTGTTGGGAAGTAATTATTTGGGATGCTACTGCTACCTTTTCAGGGCTCTGCTGAATTTCTACCTCCTCAGAATCATCATGTATATCCAAGATTTCGACGTTGATGTAATCAAGAGTAAATTGTACATTTTTGCTGCCTGTTGTACGTTTACATATCCTCACAAACTCGTCAAAATTATCGCATTCAATAACGCAAGCTTTTCCATTGTTGTCGTTTGCTTTAGATCCCTTTTGGCCACAAGAATGTGAGTTACTGAAGTAATACTTGTTAACATAATGCATTACTCCAAATGATTGACCATCGGTTATTAGTATGCCTGCGTTATACACCATGAACAGATCCTCCAAACCTTGACGAAGAGTACTTCCAAAGTTTCCTTTATTTGATTTGTCATTCAAGCTTCCGAATATACTTGGTTCTTCATCAAAAGTGATCTGAAATCTTTTGCCGAATGCGACCAAGTCATCTTGAATAACTGTAAAATTTCGTACTGATAGGTATCCATCGTTTTCTATAGGATAAGCCGCTAAATTTCTCTCAGTTTGAAATCTTATATTGCTGTAGATTTGGTCACCTGTTATCAGATTTAGATTAAGGATGTTCGTAGACCAATATTGTGGTGAAAATATGCAGGCTCGGAGAATGTTTGCTAATGCCATTGCACAACATTGTACCCCTGCGAATCCTGATGTGAATATGAGATCGTTGCCTTGATGCCATGAAGCACGTACAATTCTCGAGGAGTCGCTGATCTCCTTGTAAGCATTAGCATTCTCAGTAGGTTCGTTATTGGTTTCTACAGCAATCTCAATTGGTGCTTCTTCTACTCTTATAATATCATTTTCTTCAATTACAGCGTTCTGATCGATAGTGACATCTTTGTAGAGTGGATTGTTCAAAATCAGCCAATTTAGTGCATCATATACTTTTTGTTTAGATATTGAAAACTGTCGTGTTACGTTAATATTCTCTAAACGCTCAGTTATGACAACTATTCCAGCATTATTTGCGGTTCTTGGTAACATGTTCGTAAGGTTTTCGGTAACTTCAAAAACATCTTGTGCGAACAATACCGCTTGGCCACGAAAACTATACTGCCCAAATACGCCACTTAATTTGATAATTTTTATAAATGGAATAATGCGTGAAATTAGCCGTTGTTCGGCTTGTGATAATTCCGCAATTACATTTGGAATGGATCCTGGGTCCAAATTATTCCAATAAGATCTAGAAGGTGCAAGATTTTTCTTTGAATTCAAATGACTCTTGCACCGTTTACAGACGATCAGGCAATTTCTTTGTTTTAATTCGCTAGGCAAATATGGTGCCGATTTAGTATCTACAATCCATTTAGAGATCTGATTTTGATAGCACCGTTTAGTGCAAACTTCACAGATCTTGTCACAGAACGTGTTAATTGATTGCATGAAGCCAATTATACTGGCCCTACTCATTCTTCTCGACTCTGCGGTTCGTTGCCGCATGTGCTGTAATCGAGCCGCTCTGTCTTCTTCTGATTGTGAGGCTCGATATTCAGCGTTATGTTGCCGCATGTGCTGTAATCGAGCCGATCGGTCTTCTTCTGACTTTGAGGCTCGATATTCAGCATTATATTGCCGCATGTGCTGTAATCGAGCCGCTCTGTCTTCTTCTGACTGTGAGGCTCGATATTCAACATTATGTTGCCGCATATGTTGTAATCGAGCCGATCTGTCAATTTCTGATTGTAAGGCTCTATATTGTTTCATATATAGCCGCCTTTCGTTTTTCCTCTCGCCCACTTGAACATTCGTCAGTTCTGAAAGATTTTCTTCCAGTTTTCTTCTCTTTTTCGCCAATCTTCTCTTTCTTTGTGTTGTAGTTTTAAGTGTTTTTTTTTCCGCCACTCTCCTCTTTTTTTGTGTTGTATTTTCAAGTGTCATTTTTGTTCCCACGAGTAACGGACAATTAAACGGTCAACCCTCCCAGAGGCCCGATAGAAGGGTAAGGCTTAAATTAGACAAGGTTCAGCCTGGTGCCCTGAATTCGACGCTAGCGACATGACATTTTTAAACACCCTCTGCCATTCATCCCTCGGCACGTTTCTCACCTTATATTGGATTGGGTGGTTCAAAATTGAGTGAAAATTTAGCGCTCGACATATGCTAAAATTGTGCTGTACATTTTATAGCGATGCTGGAACGTTACATGAACTCTTTGTTTTGTGATAAATAAAATTTTCAGATTGTACGAAAAGTATCAAAGTTGGCATTCTACAGTAGACGCCGCTTATTGTGATCACTTTCAGCCGAATGATAACATTATGCGGATGGTACTTTTTCATGCTTGTTGGGGGATTTTAGTGCACATAATAAATGATCTAAGTACTCTATAGTATATTTCGATCTCAGATCTGTTTTTTAGAAATTTACACAGGAGTGATTGAGAAATTCCCAGTTGAATCGCAGCATCACGTTGACTTATTTTCGGTAATTGATCGTACTTTTCGAGAATTTGTTGTTTTTCTTCATTCGTATAATCTCAGCGTTTACGCATGACTTTAATTTTAGTTAAGCACTTCGAACGATGAAACTCAAAAAATGTTTCAAAAACTGTCTCAGATACGATTACTTCAACTCTATCGGTAGTTTGAGGAGAACTGAGGGAAATTTGAATTTTCAAGCCTTTTATAGACAAATGCAGGACCATCGCTAAATTGTTTTCTAAAAGGTAATTAACGAAAGGGACCAGGTGTTCTTTTCCTTTTGAAAAGTGAGAAACTTTTAATCGGAAGGTCGGAATTTGTACAATAGGTAAAGATTGTAAACTCAAACAAAAGGATTTTTGAATGAGGATTACCTTAGTAATAAATATTGCTATAAATAACATTTGTACCTTTCTAACTCGATAACAATAAGCGACTTTTGATCACAATAAGCGGCTTTTTTCAAATGTATTTTTAAAGAGAAATTTGAGACCGACCGTTTTCGATAACAATAGCCGGCTGATAACATTAACCGCGATCACAATAAGCGGCGTCCACTGTATTATCTTATTACTTGCATCAAGTCCTGAACCAACAAAAATTTTTGAGATATACATTCCAGGTTCATTACCAAGTAATTGATTTTGTTTGATAGCTTATTCACAACGATACTTCAGTATTTTACTATGGTGGATATTTTACCTTAATAATGCAAGATTTTATATTTTTTTGAAATTGCAATTTTACAATCATCAAATTCCGGGTTCACTTTCATGTAATTGTTTCAAGTTGATTATCATATCTATCTTGTGTATTAATGCAACACAGCTATAACCTGTACGGTGCAACTTTAACCCATGCCGATTGTGTTGCTCTAAATGTTTCACCTTTCCATATATATCTCGGCAACGCAAGAAAAAAGAATATAGAATGTGTTAGATTACATAGGCTCAAGCGGCGGCGGATAGTTAGTAACCGTCCAATGTATAAGTTGCAAGAATTAACTTGTACGGGCAGGTTTAAACACCCCGACATGAGCTTCTGCGCAGGCCATTGCGCAAGTAGAATTTTTTTACTTTAAAATTTTACAAAACTTCAGTTAATGTAGAATTGTCAAATTTAACTTATATTAAGTTACTGATTTCTTAATGTGAAATAATTTTTAATGACAAAGAGTAAAAAATTACAGTAGTAGAAGATCGAACAATTAATCATAGTGAATGTCCTTAATATAAAATTATAATAAAATTTAAGTTATTAACAGAATAATTCAATTCTGAGTAAAAATCGTGGGGTGCATTTTACTGTGATTCATAACTATCCTCTCATAGATAGTTGCTAATAGAATGATTGTAATACCTTAAATATCGAGCACCCCACGCTTTTTACTCAGAATTGAATTATTCTGTTAATAACTTAAATTTTATTATAATTTTATATTAAGGCGATTCACTATGATTAATTGTTCGATCTTCTACTACTGTAATTTTATACTCTTTGTCATTAAAAAATATTTTCTAGTTTTTAGTTCGGTTAGCAATAAAAGCGTGTTTTTTAGTTTTTTAAACTATTGTTTATTTTTTATTTATTTATTTTTTTTTTTTTTTAATTTTTTTTTTTTGGGAAACTTTTATCAAATTATTGCATTGTCATCGGTCCTTGATACGTGTGCAAAGTTTCAATTTAATCGGATCGCTGGAACCTGGTGAAAATTAAGCTCGAAGATTCCGTTACATACATACATTGATACATACAACCCAAGCTAATAAAAGCGTATTAAAAATAATACTCTTATGTATTTGTACATTATTTTAATACTAGCTGTGCCTGCGACTTCGTACATGTAGATTTTTTTTGTTTAATCGCTGGTAAATAGCAATGGTACGAAAAAAGAGATTATTAACTTCTTTATTTGTTACCAGATTGTTAAAAAAAACAAAATGTTAAGTGAAGTCCATTACAACATATTCCCGAAAACTGCATCCAAATCGTTTAATACGTTTCTGAGATTAGCGTGCACAAACATGCAGACATATACAGACATACAGACGAACAGACAAAATGAAAAATCATTGTTTTGAGTTCCCTTGCTTATATAAAGTACTCTTGCTTATATAAAGTGTTTTTTGTGTTTTTTGTGTTGTATTTAGATACATTTCTTGAACACTTTAAACACATATATCTTTTGATGGCGTCAAAAGTGTGCAATGAAAGTGAAAAACAAAATGTTATTCAGAGAGACGCTCAATTTTTATGTATAAAAGACAAACAGTTTTTTTTAATGTTAGAAATGGATTCTGTTAGTTATACCTTCACATCCTGGCTATTTATTTTGTAATATTTTCAATGTATAGAGACTACTCCTCTATAGATTTATTACATGTATAGAAGATTTGCTTGGTACTTATTACGTGATTGATATAAATTGACATAACTTTTTTATTTCTTAACCGATTAAGATAAAATAAACACTGTTGCAATATATTCCTAAAAACTGCATCCAAATTGGTTCCGCCGTTTCTGAGATTAGCATGCACAAACATACAGACATACAGACAAACAGAAAAATTGAAAAAAAAATTGTTTTGGGTTGCTGTTCTTGCTCTTATTAAGGACCCTCATAGTGATTTTTTTAAATATTTTCCATGTACAGAAATCGGTCAGTGATAATTTTATTATATTTATAGATAAAGTTTAAATGTTATAAACCGTTTCAAACGTTTTAATCATTTTATAAAATCTAATAAATTATATAAAAGCATTAAATAAAAAAAGTCTTTAAATCTTTTCAAGGTAAATTGAAAATCAATGATGTAGAGAAATAAAATAGACAATATACACAATAGGGAGATGTTCAATAGTGCAAAGTCTATTAAACTTGATTGGAAAATTCGCTGCGACTATTCAGTTGCCGGATGCAGACACTTAAAGTGGCAGGTATATATAACATATGTTATTTAAAATCCTGTATTTTAAAATATGTTATTTTAAATACTCTAATAATTGCATACTCTTACTTGGTTTAAATCGGCATATCGTTTTAGTAATTTAGAATTAAAGGTTCGTTAAGGTAAAAAAATCTGGATTGTTTTAATCCCATGATTAACTTTTGAACTTAATATTACTTTTCAATATCCGTACTCTTTTAAGATACTAGAATTGTAAAACAGGGCAAAAAGATATTTCAAGGCTACTTTAAAATTTTTAAGCACGACAGTTTTCCGTCCCCACTAGATAGTTTCTTTGGGCAGCAGTTTTATTTTTTACTTCAAGTACTTGCATAGTAGGTGTGATTGTGTTTTTTCTCTTGTGTGTTAAATGTGAACTGGGTGTTAAAACAGTCTTAGCTCTCCTGTTTGAAAATGACTTGCTCGTTTTTAATGGTTAAGTTTTAAAAGCCATTTCTGTTGGTCGTATTTATTATAAATTTGGTATTTGAATGGAGACGATTATTTTTTTTTTAATATTTTTTTTTTTACTATTTTAACGCCGTTTTGGTAATAAAAGATAGTCCCTGTCGGTTTTGTAGGTTTAAAATAGCTAGTTCTAGATTTAGGGACTTTTATTAATATAGTACCCATGTACTAGAGTTTGCGCCTAACGTTAAGGCGCGTGGCGCAAATCCTCGTTGATATTCGTCTTCACGTATTCCTTAAACAATTAATTCAAATAACGTAACTACTACTTCAATATGTACATAATAATAATATTTTTATCCTTTTTAAAAGTATGGGGGGTAAAAAATTAATAAAACATTTTTTTCAGAGAAAATTGTGGTTTTTTATTTTATTATTTTTCTCAGGATCTCTTTAAGTCGGATATAAAGTATTTTCACATACTTTATTTATATGCAAGTTACCAAGATAAAATAGGATACGTTTTTAAAAAGTAGCTATAATGCCACACACAGACTCACAGAAACGCACGTTAAACTTATAACGAGCTTTATCTTCGGTTGGGGATTAAAAATGATAACATCCAATAAATGAGGTTTTGTATTATTATTTTTTTTATAAAATTAATAAAACTTGCTTGGGTGCGGCTACGATCAGATTCCAGAATTTATTATTTTCAAGAACTTTAAAATTTTGCCGATCCAACTAGTTTATTACACATTTATTAAAATGCCAACATAGCATACCGTATTGAACAAGTAAACTAAATTCAACGCGTGGGTTTGGTTTGGTATTTCAAAGAAGTTTTCAGTTCAAGGACGCGTTACTCAGCTGTTGTATTGTTAGTAAAATTAATAGTTCCTGCTACATAAGCATCTGTTATACTTTGTCAGTTAATCTTGAAAGTTTAGTTCTAATTATGTAAATACACTTCTAAGTTTGAGTAGTGGGATAATGTATTGTAAGTATAAAGAAGTTTTGAAAATTTCAAAATTATTTAGTTCAAGTCAGTGAGTTTGATAAATAAAATAAAATAAATTTTATTGCCCAAAATACAAACATACATTTTTAATCAAATAAATACTTTATTCTTAAGAAACAGGGAACTAACTAAACGTGCACGGTTGCGCGGCTTGGGGTTCTTCACAGATATCTAATCGACGAAAGATAGTACTATTCTTAATAGAATGACCAATTGTGTTGTTGGTCATTCTATTAAATAGAGCTTTCTTTTATTTCTATTAATTATTTATAGTCGCCTGTAAATAACACAATCATTTTAATAGTGACTGTTTTTAGTTATATAAAAATACAGTGTTGAGGACAAAAGTTAAAATGTTTTCGAAATGCAAATGTTAAATATATAAAAATACCCTCAACCTGTTTAACTTGGCTCCTTTGGTGAATCTAATGAATGTGATTAATATAAGTTAGTTTCACCTATTCACTCAATTGTAATTATCTGTGCACTGAGCAATCAAGGTTCAAACGACTTATATAAATATCACAAAAAAGGATAAATTGTAATAAATGCCTTGCACTTATATTGTGTAACAGTAAACAATTGCGGCTCAATATCCTAAGCACAGTGGATCTGTTCAAGCTGTTTGTTATATCGCAATCGCAAAGGATATATAAATATAAGCACACACAAAGATAAGCAGATTATAGACAACACATTCTCATCTGTTCCATCAATATCATTGGTGGCTGATAGAGTAGTCGTTTCAAGAGACGAATGTCAACTCCTAACAACGACTTCTTAACGGTTGTTAAAAAGGAGGTGCAAGAATTTATAAATAGAATAATTAAAGTGGAGTTAAAGAAGGTCCACGAGGAATCAAGTGTTAAACAAATTCCCACAGATCTGAGAAGAGCTGGCGGCAGAAACTCAGCTGGATTGTCTTTTTTTTTAACTTAAATTTTTAATTACATAAATACATTACAATACTTAATAAATAATCTTGAAATAGCCTGGCAGCAATGTTTTTATACCGACGGTGTATTATCCTCTAAGTATACAGATTTATGGTAGTATCCTTTTACACAAAACCTTTCCTTAGTCATTCTCTTAATTTCTTTAAATGAGCGTTATAATTAAAATATAATTTAAAGAAGTTATTAATAAGCTCGTGTTCGTAATCACATGAGATCCAATTAACTGAATATTTCCCTTAAGATTGAGCCTTAATCGATGTCGTGACATTAGCTGAATCTACGAAAATAGCTCTCTACGTAATTACTTTCGAATTATGAGTAGATCCGCCACGATCACCAGATTTAGCCTATATTTGTAAATATCCTATCTTACTATTAATTATTTATCCTTCCTTTCTATGTTTGTATTTTAAAAAATCTCTACAGACTTAATAAACAAACAGATACTCAAAATTATAGAAGAGATAAAGTAGAAGCTAGAAGGGAAAAAATAACCTATCAGAAAAGATTTGAAGTTTAAAAAAGCCTTTTATAATAAGTATATTATGTCTGAGAGCGATCACTTAGTAGAAGAAAATTATTTATTAACAACGAACACCTTTTTTTTTTTTTTTTTTTTTTTTTTCGTTGGAAAAATGCGTTTCCGCATCGTCACCCAGGCCAGGAAGGCGATGACCGGGCGGTATGTGCGGCACCCGGCGACTGCCTAAGGCACCCCACTAAAAAACCAACGGCTGCCCACGACGCTGCCATGGGACGTCACGGGATCGCTTTCGCACTCACCGTGACGCCCCGGCGTAACTCCTCAATGGCACGGATGTGCCCGAGCTCCTGGCACTTAAAGCAGCGCAATGGCCGCTCCGCCAGGAGCTCAACCCTCACCGAGCTCCACCCCACAAGGACTCTCCCTGCGGCCACCAATGCTTTATTAACAACGAACACCTACTGTATGTAATGTAATGTAGAAATGTAGTTTTATATAAAAAATATAATAAGTATAATAATATAATATAATATCACAAGACAAATTACACTCATTGATCTAAATAAATAAATAAACCTCTAAGTAAGCAAATTATCTGCTATTTTTGCTTGTGTTAAGGGTGTTAGACAATGATACAAATACATAGAAATACACATTATAAATACTGCGAATATTTAATAAACGATCAAACCCAGAAATATAGACATCTATGCTCATCGCATACATGCCTGTCTCTGTCGGGAATCGAAGCCGAGCCCCATTGCGCTGTTATACACGTAAAGCGTCTGCGTTAACCATTCTACCAACAACGGGGCGGTGTACATGTTATTAACCAACACATCAATTAAATCGGAACATTTTCGACTAATATCCAATCATTGGGAGTCTTTATTAATGAAACTGGGGTTTATTCGCACGGGGTTTTGTCTGTAATGTTTGTTATTCAATCACGCAAATAAAACTACTGAAAGGATTTTGATGAAACTTAGCAATATTGTAGCTTTGTATACCAAAATAACACATAGGCTATAGAAATACTAACTTTTGCACGTGGTTTTGTCTGTGATGTTTATTACTCAATCACGCAAAAAATTATTGAATGGATTTTGATTGAAACTTAGCAATATTGTAGCTTATTCACCAAAATAATACATTGGCTATATAGAAAGTAACTAACTTTTGAACGCAGTTTTGTCTGAGTCATAACATAAATTGTAGCACGATATCTAATTGCCACGAAAGATCCTGTTTTAAATGCTTTGTTTCACTGAATTTTACATAATTATTTGTGAAAATCCTTCTTATTACCGGACGACTTGAGGAGGAGTATTATGTTATTCAAATACAAGGATTTTGACATATGAGGTAAAACAATCGAAAATAATATTTTTAAGGTTTATGTTATAATCTACGTGGATCAAGTCATGGGCAATAAGTCCGACATACCAAGTGAGCGTGTTCAGGTTCTTATTTAGAGAATACAATTTGGCCAAAAAAAATCCTAGACTTCCTATTTTTTTTTTTATATTTTTTTTGGAAATTTTTCGTTTTCACCGAAATTGTACCTGATCACTTAAATAACATTTCTAAAATCGGTTTTAGACCGGATGTTTTCATGTAATTTTAGTCTCAAATACATGCTTAAGCCACGAAAAACAAAATTAGATACAATCTGAACTACCTAACTCATAAAGTGAAAAAATAAGTTTAAGCTTGACATCTAAGTTCAACTTTCACAATGTTAAAAAAACAATTAGCGATTCTGGAGGTAGTCTGCATTAAAAAAGTTTTTCTCATATATGATACTCATGTCGCAAGATACATGTGTTTAGATGTCACCATCAGAAAATTGGAGTTTTTATCATTTACTTTTTATCATTTTTATTATTTATTTTATTTTTATTATTTAACAATACATTAAAATTATAACCCAGTTCCAGGTGTCTGTGTGCAAAGTATTAAACATAATTCATCTAGAAAAAGTAACCAAGTCTGACCTTATGCTAACAATACATTTTCCTAAGTTGTAGGAAGCAATGATATTTAAGTTATAAAATATTTTTTGTTATTATAAATACATTTCAGGACTGACCATGGAACTTGGCACCCATTTAGATCTCATATCATAAGATTGAACTTAGCTCGCAATTCACATTTATAATTACACTTAAGATTAAAAGCGTTTTGATGTGCTAAAAAATAAACATCTAAGGCTACGTCCTCACAGAGAGGTCGCTTGCTTAGCTTAGTTTAATTAGCAAGTATTTTATAACTCTGATGTTATAATATTATAAACAATAATAGAAAGTTATAAAATTGATACACATCTTGTTTTGTTATAAATAATATTAGTTAATTTATTTAGTTTAGACATAACTAAAAAAAAAAGATACGATACGAAAAAGATAAAGATACCAAAATATACTATAATGAGAGTTATACTCTCATTATAGTATATTTTGGTTAATCATTTAACCAATACATCTTTGATCATCAGAATCAGAATTATTTATCATATGAAATGTTTGAAAATTAGATATGTTTGTAATTTTATTTATTTTATATTATCTCTTAGGAAGCGTCTGTATTTGTTAAATTTTTCTCGACGTGCGTGTGTACGCAACCCTAGTCTGCGCTGAGTGATTGCGGTCGACTGAGTTATTAATGAGATACAATACATGAGCCGATAATGAAACAAGCAGATTAAGAAGAAAAATTAGTTAGCTTATATGTTTAATAATATGCTCAGTCAGATGTTTGATTATATCAACATAATAACGTTTAATCCGAAATAGGTCTGTAGTTAATTAGATCAAAGCTTGACAGCTCTTCTCAATTGTAGGCCAAACATACATTAGGCAGTCGGTAAGCTTAATCATCGACAAGGTTTTGCCTCAAAGCGATTAAGGCGCAGGATGATTCTGTATATGAGAGATGAGAGGCTTCAATAGCCGCGGCATGTCGGCGAAAATGCTTTGAGGGGAATTTTTATTTGTAGTATCGGGAACCTAGTCGAGGATTGTAACGGGATCCATCCAACGGTTTTCATCTGGTCAAATCGATCAGCCATTCATGACTGGCTTACAACGGTGCTCTGCCAACTGAAAAAAATCCTTTACTTATTATTTACAAATTATTACTGGGTCAGTTCATTTATTCCGGCGTCCCTAGGCTATCGTATTCAGTCCATTTTTTTACGTTTGTTCACGTGTCGGGGTTTATGTATGTGCATGAAACAGTTCTAGGTAATGGTGGGTTGAAAGTGATCTATGGTAAAGGGGCAAATTGATATTTTTTTAAATTGAATACAATCTAAAGCACCTAACTTAAACATTTCTACCGCAACCGATGTATACACTATACTTTGTAACTTGACACTTTAATTTGTTAATTACTTATTTATTTGTGACGTTGATTTGACTAATTAACGTTTAATTTTGCAGTTATTAGTGTAACATCTCTACGGTTTACATGCCTACGGCACACAATTAGCCACATATGTGTGAGTTCGAACACATGCCGAGGGCGATTAGTAATTAATTATTGTAGCGTTGCTTGAATGTCGAGGTATTACAAGGTGGTTTTAAGAGATAATCTGTTTGAAAAATGATTAATATTAGCAAAGTAAACATAGGAACAAAAACATAGTTAAATATTTGTAATTTAAATTTCAATATTATTGTTATTGAATCCGGTTTTTGATTATCATTTATCATCATAGATTCTACACCGCTATTGACAACAGATGAAAAGAAATGAAAATAATAACTATATATTTTGTAGTTCCTATTTATAAAATATTTTGTGTCCGTTATATTAATGTTTACAAAACAGAGAATAATGATCGAGTGCGGGGATTGTTTTTTGAAAAAATGATATCAACAGTGCTCGTTATATCTAAGTTAAAGATTTCTCAAAGTTCTTTGCTTTAATGAATATCATACAAAAAATATTTTATACATAAATTAAACAAGTATAAAAAAAATTAAATTATATTATTTCAATAATTGTCTCAGTACTTTAAATGACATATTAACGCAAATTTAAGCTGTGTATCAGATAATAGGGATGCTGGTAATCATTCCAAAATTATTGATTCCGCACCTATTTGTCGCTCTTGTGAAAATACTATGTCAAGCCTTGAGGTTCCTCAAGCTAACGCAGGCGTAGTGGTGCCGCGCAAAGGACTAATAGATAGTTTAATAATTTAATAGCCTAATTACCTAGTCGCCTCCCGTTGATAAAGACTATCATAATTTAAATATCAATGCTATAGCTATAGAGTAATAAATTCATATAGAGGCGTAACAATAAAGTCTTTTATAGAGAAAAAAAAACAATAACTGCTTATTCCTTAATAGTAATAATTATCTTCGGTTTAATATCATTCCATAGCTTCCTCTATTTAACCATTTGTAACAAATAAACAAAAATTCTAATCCAATTTTATACTTTCTTTACAGATTCCCTGACATTTATTTCTATGAAGCCGTTTTACACTGTTTTCCAATGTGAAATACCATCTTTCATAATCAAAAATATCCTATCAGTAACATCGACGATCAGATTATAAACCTCAGTGTGACTGGAATCGAAGGTTCCTCAATTTATTTGCTTCTGCCATCTAGTTGAAGTCTTATTGAAGTCTTAACCTTATAAAAATTATATATTTTAGACGTCATGACAGTTTGGAGCCCCTAAAGCATTTCATCAGATTGATAGTGAATAATTTTCCCACAAAGTAAATGCGTGTTTCTATTTATTAAGAACCTTAACTCCTTGTAAATCAATAAGGATTATTTTTAATGAATTCTTATATTTGTGTATAAACTGACACTATTACAATATAAACAGTTATTTATTTCTTTTTCCATTAAAACATTAATATAAGATAAAATTATTTTGTTCTTCTAATCAAACTAGCTTAATAGCAATGATACCAGCTAAATATAAATGAAACAATTGCTGTAAATTGTTCGATGTAACAATGTACCGAATCTCAGTAAAACAAATATAAATATACATGTATTGCATTTTTTTTTGTTTTGTCGTCCTTATTGAGGAATGCAAATATGTTTCAACATGTAGTTAATTATGTAATATATACTGAAATATTATAGATGAAGTGTCAACTATAAGCATGTTTAGATATTATAATAAAACAATTTTTTAAGGACTAAGCTTGTGAGTTCTGTGTAATTAAATTTAAAGATAAAATTGTAAATTTAACTTGAAGTTTCTATTACTTTGCAACAAACTTGTCCACGGAAAGAAGAGATGCGTCTGTCAAGAAGTTAGTTAATTAGTTATCTACCTCCAACGGTTTCTTAGATTCCAGTTTATTTCAAATTGTAGTGCTCGTGAAAGAAAATACTATACTAGCCATGTTGAAGTCATTAAAATAAGTAAAAAAAGTTACGTTATATATTTCTATAGAAAGCATTGGGACATGTCGAAAATTATATCTATTTAGATAGACTTACTGTTCAAAGGCTTTCTATTGAAATAGAGTTGAGTTAAGTTATATTCACCTTCATTTATATTTCTAAATATGTACTTAATTCGCCTGAAACGTTTTGTGCAGCTCTGCTTGTTCTTTTGTGCTGAATTTGGATCCCTTTGTTTTATCCCCCTTTTCAACTTAACTCTTGCTTCTACTACTCTATACTTATTCTTAATAACAAATGTAGTTCTATAAAATTACCTGTATTTGAAGGTTATTTTTATAGACACATGTGATATTCAGTCACTTGACATATTCAGTCAACAAAAATGCTATATAGTGTAATATTTTTGTTTCTGTGGGTCACTTTAATGAAAAAAACTGATTACTTTTTAAGGTAATTTATAGTGCTGATAAAATATAATAAGTTATATGTACATCACTGTTCTATAATAAAGTGGAATCCTATATTTAAGGAGTTTATATTAAGTACGGTTATTTTGAGTAGCTTGAAGTTCCTCAAACTGTCAACATTACATTCCAAAATACAATACGAAATTACATAGATTAATAATTCTGTCTTTTTAATAGGTAGTCATAAGATAATAAATCAGTCTAATCTAAAAAAGATTGGATGAATGACACACAATAAAAATAAATAAATAAATGGATATGTAAAAGTAGTTTTTTGTAAATTATGTTTTCTATTTCTGTATAGCTGATCCTAAAGTCTGCGTCTTTGAAGCTTCTTCTAAGTGTCAATAGCTTGTTAATGCAAAATATATCTATATTTAAATATAGTTATATTTTTTGGTTAGTTATACCTTTTGTATATTAAAATGATATCTGACCTCTGTTTTTTCTTGTTTTTTTACCTGGTTCATAGAGTACTTTTTTGATGATCCGGTAGAGCACCTACAACGCAGGTTTTTTATGTGACTACCAATTTTTATGAGGCTAATAATGAGTCTTCCGTTAATGGGTATATATTTATGTAAAGCTTCCATGTCTGGTGTATATTTTTATATTAATTACGTGGGTAATGTATCTCTGACAATATTATATAAGTTATTGTAAAATCTTTTTCGCAATTTATAATTTCTTAAAAATCGTCATTTAAATTTGGTGTCTTCAGCAGTTCTTATTTACTATTTTGCTGGTGGCTTTATTTATTACAAGAAATCCTACTTCTATTTTATTTTCTTTTGTTTTTTTTAGTGTTAATAAAAGAGGTTTTTTAGTATTCATAAATGTAGTTTTGCGGATCCTCATACGCAAACACTCTTCGATCCTACAGATTATGTTGGACCTTCTTGTATGTGATATTTGGTTGAATAAAATAGTCTTACTTATAGTAAGTTTATTTTCGTAAGATCAGCAAAGAATCAGTTTCTTTTTTTAATATTTTTAATGAAGTGAACGCACTTAAACTTGTTGTACCAATGCTATACAGTTGTTTTAAAAGAGTCCATAAAGACTATTTGAAGTCGAATAAACGAATCATTCCGTTTCAGATTTAAACTAAAGTTGTAATTACTTATTAATATTTCTGCTATTTGAAACTGTGAGTATTGAATTACAAGTATTATAAAATGTACTAAACAAGTTCTAAATATGAATACAGGTAAAAATAATTATTTTATATATAACTATATTTTTATACAATTACAAACAATTGAGTAATATAAAAAACCACCGTGTATATTTATATAAATGTTTACAAATATACACCGTCTATATAAATATACACGCATAAGTAGTTGACAAATTATGTTACTCCTCGTGTTATATCCACACTTCGTTATGTTATTTATATTTATTGCCCGTAGCGTATTGGTTTATAATACCCTAACCTTGCAAGAAAACGATTCCTTCAACGATTGCATTAATAAATATTATAGCACATTTTATATAGTATATTTGTATACAAATTTATTGTAAGCAGTGGGTCTATCTTTCGTTAGCTACAATATTTTACCATTTCTTTGAAAAGTAAAAACAGTTCTTTTCAAGAGTTATTCTCGACAAATGCTATTTGGGCTATTCGGCATTTTTAAAAATAAAAAATATTTTAAGAGTATATTTAGAATATAGCAAAGGTAATACACACATGTGATGATTAACAGGGCCAACTTCGCACACTAATAAAGAAGCAGTAAGTGTATTTAGAACTATTGTTGTAAAATAATCAATATTTGTGAATTTTACAAAAAAATAAACACTCATGAATCTATGCAATGGTTGAACTGTTTTTGAGTTCATTATGACGAAGAAGTTGTTTTCTTAATCTTTACTGTGCTATATAATGAAAATGTTTAATGAAGATTGTCTGAAAGCCTCACGTCAAACGATCTTCAGGTAGAATGCAGATTGCAGTTTATCTTACAGTATCAAATTTACATTTATTTATTCATTACATTAAAATTATTTTATTTATACATAAAGAAATCTAAACAGTCAAATTTATTTAAAATATATTAAACGGTAAAAAGAATTGTGCTTTTAGTAATTGTTTAGTCAGGGTGGGAGTTTTCACTATTATTATTATTTTTGTAGTCTCCAATAAATTAAAAGTGAACTTTCTATCCTTTACTTAGGTTTGCTTACAGATAGCTTATTAGATTTCGTAAGTGGTCTTCAATACAAACAATTCAAAACAAATCGACTGAAATCTCGAAATCTCGAAAGTAGTTGAGGGTCTTGTTTCATTGACTTGTGACAATGCTAACCCTGATGTGGTATACGCTTGGTTATAGGAATGAGTCAAATTTATAAGTGTAGCATTTAAAATACGAGGATACGATTTTTTTTTTCGAATATTTTTTATCGTTTCTTTAGATTTTCTTGTAATTTCTGTGTTTTATATATATACTTTTTCACTATACTTCGAATTTTCTATTAAAAACGACCGATTTTTTTTATTACCGATTTTGTAAATGCCCTAAATAAACAAAATAATATTCTGGTACCCTTAAAACTAAAGTAGAGAAAAAAAATGTTTTTCTTTTCCTTAGTGTTGCGATATTAAAAAAAGTTAGTGTAAATACACCATATTACTGGCGCCAAACAAAGCTAAGAAATATTTTTTTTAGCCACACAAGTCTTGAAATCACACATATCCACTCCACTTACATAGAGTCACGCTATGTCGTTATCACAATAGTTAGGACGTTGTATACCTGTGATAAGTGTTATTATAGTTTGATATATCAAAACATTTTTTACCTGCTATAATGGTGTTGTCAAAAACATAAGTTGTGAAGTATGTCTATGACACATGAGATATGTAAGGTTGCTTCTAATGTATTACATACCACAATATTTAACAATTGATCACTGAAAATGTTATGTGTATATACTTACTTATTTATATTTATATAACTTTGTAAAATTTCCATCAAGTTTAATATAATTAACGTTTTGATTGATATTTCTTAAGATAAATATAATTATTTTAGACAATTAGCGCCTAGATATCAAGCTTTAATTAAATAATTAGCCATAAATGCAATAGTTGTATGTCGGCTGTTCACTGGTTATTTTTTGGAATCATTAGTACAGGATAGATGGACAACATGTATGGCGTAAATCTCAGGTAGTCGTGAGATGATGTTGATGATGATGATGATGAATTATATTATAATTATTTGCACAATTTATAAGAAAAATATACGTTTTATTCATATTGTAGTACTATTTATTCACAGGTAATCAAAATAAAACTTTTAATCTCATTCGTACCGCACTCAGGACATAAATAACGACATTTACTTCATTGATAACGTCTTTTCACAGGGATCGAGCGTCACGAATACAATCTTAGACATGTTAATTTTCTGCATATAATATGCAGAAACTGAAGTTTTTTTATTTATTTATACATATACATCACATTTATTTAGAAATAAATTTAAAAGTACCTGTTACTTTAGTGAGACAGTTTGGATAAAATATTTTTTAAGAATAAAGCACAATATTCAAAATCACAGGTGTAACGTTAAGTTACGGGAACTACTATGTTAATAAAACATATTTCAAAGATTTGGCGAATGTTGTAGGACCTGACACCTAACTGACAGCAAGTCCTTTAGTAATCATTGTCTTAGATATTTCTGTCAGCTTTCCGAGAAGAAGTGAAGAACACTTTCCAGTTTAGTATAAATTGAATTAATGAACTCATACATATACATACATAAAAAAATATATTTATATGTACATTTTTATTTATAATATAAGCGTTGCCAGCCTTTGAGGATGAAGTTGACAATCTTTTTGAATATACCCATGTTGCTTTGATCTGGAAACATCACCGAAGGAAGTTCTTTCCACATCGCAATTGACATCAATGTGTGGATGTTTGGATGTATGTAAATCTTTATAAAAATTATGAAGTCGCAAGATGTAGAAAGAGAAAGATAGTCAGGTTCTGATTATGTTCTTTTTTTAAAACGAAAAGAGAAACTAATTATTTCTCCTGTCAGCTGCTGTCGCATTATCATCCGGCCACATGCTTTGTCTTCTCAAAGACGGGAAAATTGGTGTCGGATGAATTATTAACAAAGGGTCTGCGGTTTTGGCTCGAGTAATTGGATACGAAGGGTTAAATTAACATTTAAGATCCTTATGAGAATACTTAGGTAGTTTATTTTATATTACACATTTTCATACTGAATATATCTTGCACGCCTTGAATAAAAAAATTATAGAGAACAGTCGGGTTTACATTTGATTTTTGATTGATCGAAATATGTGGAACCTAGGTTATTGCCTCATTTTAAGGTTTATGTTATAATGTATAAACCAAATACTGTTAAATTTCTTTTAAAAAGAGCAACTGTTGAGTTTCTGGCCAGCTCTTTTCAGTGGAGCATCATTCCGAGCTGGTGGTAGCTTACTCACACACTGACTATAGTAGTTTGATGTTATTATCTATTTTATTTTCACGTATTTATATCAACATATTGTTCAGGTTAACCAGACGGCTAATCCAAAATCTTTTAGTAAATCTTTTGCTTTATATTTCACTAACCTATTATAATATTTATATCTCCGTAGAACATTGGTAATTTAATAAACTGTTGCCATTGACTACGTATTTACACCTCCTATCCCCCTAAAAAGGTATACAAATCTGTATTAAGTATAGTCTTAACTACGAGAAATTATTATATTATTATAAATTTATACCAATTCTACCCCTCGTGAATATAAAATGACTCATCAAACTTTTAGATTGCATATTTCACATTAGTTCTTGAAATTTAGGAATAAATGTATCTAAAATATAAAAAGATTTTATTTTCTTAAAATCAAACCAATTCTACCCAAATTAAAAATCTTATTATTGTTTTGACAATTAACATTGTTTATTTATTTGTTTATTTATGTACTAAAGTTTTAAACTTAACTTAAAACATAAACTTTTCGTACACTGGATAACAAGCACTATACCAACACCGCTGCTATAACTGCCATCGCCACGACTGCCGTCACCACCATCAACACCATCAGCGCCGTCACCGCCATAATATTCTTATAATAAGTAAAAGTAATTATATTGACGGTGACAGTTGCAGTCCGTTTATGATACATAAGTTCTAAAGTCGATCTAGCTTGCCTAGTAGTTCCTCGGTCACATCTAAGTGGCCTACGTCGGCATAGTCGAGTACAGGAATTAATAAAGATTGGGGCAAAAGTATATTTGTCTCTAAAGCTAAGAAGTTTTGTATGCCTCTCCAGGAGTGAAGTGATTAATGAAGATGTTTACTCATCTCATTAATACATGCTGAGATTTTTTTTTAAACATTAATCTAATCAAAACTGTCCTACTAAATATAAAAGGTAGTTTTTTTATTTATTTGTTTGTATCACGTAATTTTAAAAATGCTGAAATCAAATCCATACTACGATTTAATAGTGATTGGGAGTTATCGTACACTATTGAAGGATCAATGCTTGTAATGGGTTTTTGAAGCCAGCTCTAGCTGTTTTGGTTGAATTAATAGATTGAATTTTGGAGTTTACGTTTTAATTTAATCCATATTACAAGTTTGAAGTTGATTACATAACTTTTTTTTTTATTTTAAAATGAATAAAATAAGAAAGTTTTCTTATCCACTTGTGACATATATGCTTATTTAATAATGATTATTTTATGTTATGCTTATTATTCATGCATATTAGTTGCAGTTACTTAACATGTCCCTGTGTCTACTGTCGAATGTGTCTACGACGTTTGGTCGACGTGCCTTAATTAGAAAATATGTGATTATTGTAAGACAAGAAATAGGTTAACAGAAAAAAATATTTGTCTCGGTTTGAATGGTTGTGGTTTATTTAGTCTGTGGTAAAGGGAAGAAAGGGGCAAGAAAGTAAATTAATTAAAAAGATATATAGAAGTTCTTCTTCTTCTAGCTAGGATTATTGTATTGTTTGTTTCAGTTCTTTTAGTTTGGTGAAAGGAGTTTTATTTTAAAATAATTAGTTAAACAAAAATAATCTAACTGTACCTTGAATAGATTGTATAGTTTTTCCATGGAGAATCTGTAGGACGGGCATAAATTTACCCTTAAGAATTATATTTGGGTACTTTTTTATTTTAATGATTTTTGAAGAAACCCCCGAGAATTCATACAATTAAGGATGGTTTTAGGAATAAATGTTTTTTTTTTTTACATTAGTTACTAAAACATAAAATAATAACAATATGCATAAAAGATAAAAAGCAATGTTATTATTTAACATTTTAACTCTAAAGTCATACTTTTTACATTTATTTTATTCAAGAATAATTTGATTCAACCCCTTACGTTAAGCTGAAACAACTTAAGCATTAGCATCTAAAGCCTGTTATTGTCAATACTTTTCATAGATTCATTCCATGGTTTGTCTCATTAGAACATAAACATCTCAAGATACGCTTGTATATATTTGAGACACATACCCAACTCGTCTGGATTACATTCTTAATGAAATCTTCCCAAATAATACAAATTTTATCACTATATCATAATATGTATATATACATATATATACACACAGATTTCGAATACGTTAAACGAAACAACTCATGCGACGTTAAAATTAAACAGCAGAAACCAACTTAAAACTTATGAAAAAGTTTTAATTTATAGTTTAAGTTTTCAATAATAGCAATGCCTTGAGAATCAGCAATAGCCAAAATAAAGTTTAATATTTTATGTCCTTTATACACCTAACCATATAGTAATATTAAAATATTATTATTAATTAAAAAAATTATTAATTTTTTAAATATATATATTTACTATGATCTAGCATTAAAAAAAAATTAAAATACTATCATATATTTTACACGTTTATTCACGTGTACTTAAATAGTAACTTTTTTAAATAATTTTCGCAACATTCATTTTCTGAATTTTAAACCCTTGTGGTCTACATAAGGACACAAAAAAATTAGGTCATATTAAGATACGTAAAAATTGACTTAAATATTTTCCCTATTTATTATTATGACTACTATTGGATAACAAATTGAACGGGATAGAATATTTAAACTCTCTTTTTTAACCTTACAATCCTGTCACTTTAGTATTAACCTCACTAATTAATTAATTAATACTTTAGTATTTACCTCACTAATGAAATTAAAAGTCTAAAACTGTAAATTTAAAATATTTTTTTACTTTATAAAATAAGAATTGTATCAAAAAAAACAGATACTAATATTTAACATGCATTGTCATGTATGAAAACCAATTTAAAATCACTATGAATATAAATCGACTCATCACTTCTAGGACATTTTTCACATTATTTATTTTTAGAATAAATTTCTATGTTTGTACCTAAACTTGGATATATCAAACTTGAGTTTAGCTTTTAGTAATACTATTTAACATCTTTATTTCTATAATTTATACAATAAATACAAGTCATATAATATTTCCCATCGTTCAAATATGTCGAACGTAGATAATAATAACTTCAGACAGCGAGCAATATCTTGAAAAAAAGAGACTAAAAGCCTGTCGTTAAATATAAATTGCAAAATAGATGGACGAGAGTTTTATAGGTTTTTCACAGAATCGAATATTAGTTATTTAAAGAAAAAAATATTCATGTTGAAAATGTAATAGAAGATGAGATCTATGAATCAGCGCTATAACTTTTGAAATATATTTTTTATTCAGATACATTAAAACAACACATAACTAACAATAACTAATTAACTTCTTTAGAACAGTAGCCAATAAATATCTTGAAGTTTTTAGTATAACCTCCAAAATCAACGCGCGCGGCAGCGCGCGACCCAAGTTCTAGGGCCGACCGACTGAGCTGCCGCAAGAGAGTATATCTAAACGGCTAGTTTACGCCAAAAACGGCCTTTTCTTACCTTTACTGTCAGGCCCCCCTATGACTTAGAGCTACCAAATTTTTTATACAAGCAGCGTTTACCCATTTCTACCCTATATAAAAAAATCACTTGTCTGCATTCAGCCAAACCGGAGGGAAAAATAGGCCAAAAATGCCTTATTTCGCGTACTTATTCATTATTCATAAGTGATGTAAATTCTAGCCCACTTCTAGGTACGGTAGGACGCTGAAACTCGGTGGGCAGGTTTAATATATACTAAAACCTCCAAAAAAAATCTAAAATTTTCAAAATTATAATTTTTAGGCCCAAGAGGTCTAAAACATAGACATGCGAAGTTTGCAACATGCGGCATATCAAAAGATTCGTCTCGTAAAGTGCAATAAAAATGATCTACAACAATTTTTGATAAGATTATTTGTTAAGTCACAATTAGGCCAAAACAGATATTTTCATTAAAAATGGGTTCTCTTTTTTTAAATTTCAAATGTTGTATGAAACAAGTTTTCAATATGTATCGAATTTTCGGGCCCCCAAGCAAGCCCAATATCAAAATTTAATGATCTAACTTTTACGGCTGGTACAGAATACATGCAGGGTGATATGGACAACGGGCAAAATTCTTGTCAGTTTAACTATCCTGGTTTTTCGGTAGCAAATACCGGGTGGCTTAACAGGTAGCACAAACCACATCAATTCTCTTCATTCTTAGGTAGACACTTGTCGGAATGACTTCTCGATAGTTTCTATCTATTCTCTGAAATGGAATAATAGAAAGAAAATGTAAACAAAGGATCACCAAAAAATTTAATATTTCGTGCAAATCCAAAAACCCTTTTAAATAAGGTTTGTGTTTTTTATATTATGCAAATATTTTTTTTTTTTTCTTTTATGGATTTTTAAATAATCCCTTCAATTACATGTAATAAATAACGTTCGAAAATATGTTTATTACAATGGTAATGTCACAGGGATACACAACCTTTTGTAATCATTTAATCACCTCATTAATGACGTATCCGATTTTTTAAATAAATATAACTAATCCTGATTTGGACTTATCAAGTCTTACGTCTAATGACAGCGGATAAGCTAATAATATTACACTGGTGCTTAATTTTATTTCCTTATTATTTCTCGTAGAATAATACTTAAACTTAAAGTTTAAAAAAAATATGGTTGCCTGTAAAGTCGGTTTTACGGGCGAAGATTTACGTGACCACGTCTTTTTCTCGGTAGAATATTTATTGATATGAATATTAACACTGCAATTTAACACAATATTTTAATAATTTGAGTGATTTTGTTGAGGATAGGACGATGAAGACGTTGTCACGTAAAATCATTTTATATATTATTTATTTTATATTATATTATTGATGTTATTATTTTTTACAAAATTTATTTACAGACTTTTTCGATACATCAATTAGTTGCGGAGATATCGATCATTGAAGTTATTGTTTGCTACCAGTATTTTATATATATTTTTTTTTCAGTTATAAAAAAATACTATTTCCAATTGTGTCTTCCAAGTATGGTCACATGTACTGGCCTACATATTAAATAATAATAAGTACAGATAATGTTATTTGACGTCACTTCTGATTTTATATATTTTAATATTTTAAATTTTAAAGAATTAATTTGAAAATCAAAACACTTATTCAGATCGAAGGTTCAAATTTTTGCTAAATAAATTTGAAATTAATTAAAATTTGTAATTGTAAATAATGAAGTTGAAAATTAAAACATTTACTTAAATTAGATGTTAAAATTCTTGCTCAACACATTTTAAATCAAGTTTTCTTATATCTGCCACTTTTTCTTAATATTTGTAATTTTAAAGAATCAATTTGAAAATCAAAACATTGCTCGGCGGACCGATCATGTTTGAGTGGGAGAGAGACGCAAGGCATTCTATGTGTGTGTGACTCATCGTTACGTTACCGGGCGTTACACTTTTTCATAAGTGACTCCCAGCTTAACCTAATTTAAGACGTTGTCACGTCAAAAAAAAACAAAGTTAAATGATTAAAATTATTTTATTGTATTGGTATCAAATTATCATAAATATTAAGTATTAATGATTATGTCAAAAGTATTTTTTTTTATAAACGAATTTAGAAAATGTTTATTAAAACTGAAAAAATACTTTGACATTTAACGTAATGACACTGACTATGACAGTTCTTTGCTTACATTTTTACTTATATTCCATTTTAGAGTATAGCTTAGTATTTTCCTCAGAATTCTGTACCTTTGATAAGTACTTCAAACCGTTGTTTTCACGACGACCATTTCTACTTATCCTTCTTCGTGTACGTGCGCGGAGGGTTCGAGAGAAGGCAGCAGATCTTAGTGAGTTCGTTCCATTTTTATTTTTAGTTCTTGTCAATAGGTATGGATATGAAGACGATTTCACTTTTCGGTGGTAGGCTTGGTTATAAAGTGAGCATAAAAGGAGATGGTAACTGCCATTTTAGAAGTATAGCATATCATAAGTACGGTCATCAACGTCATCACGTTCAGGTCGGTATGGTTTATTCGAACTTTGAAGTTTACGGCAGGTCCGCCGTGCGGGAAGGGTCTGGTCATAGATATCAGAATAAAGAGTAAAAGCAGATCTTGATAACGTGGGAGACGTGGGCCATAGAGGAGCAGGCGGAGGAGGCCGAGTTCAAGCGCGTACAGAGTCACGCACGACGACGTTGTCGACGTGATTAGCCGCAACACTGACTGCCCTGGCGAGGCCCTCCACGTGGGGGAGATCTGTCGGGGTGGCTATGGGGGTATGGGCGTCATCTTTGCCCGACTCCCCGTTGAGTCGGCAAGGGCGTTAACAAACGCCGAAAGGGTCCTGGTGGGCTGGAGCTCTGTCAGGGTGGAGCTTGCTGAAGGCGCAGCCGCTGCACTGCTACAGGTGCCTGGCACCTGGGCATAAGCGTGCGGCTGGCCCGTCCGCGGTCGACCGAGCGCCGCCTGTTTCCTGTGCTGTGGTGAGGGTCACACCCGAGCCACTTGCACCGAAAGGTTGCGGTGCGTGGAGAGGGGGGGGGGGGCGACCTCTCTTGTCATTGCATGGGTCTATGACGAAGGGGTACACTGGTTGCCCGGGGTACCCTTATCAGGAGGGATTCCCCTGTCGGGGCCGGGGCGTCACGGTGAGTGCGAAAGCTATCCCATGGCGTCCCATTGTAGCGATGAGGCAGTTGGTTTTTTAGTGGGGTGCCTTAAAAATGGCAGCGTTTTCTATGCTGCCGGGTGCCGCACATAACACCAGGCCATCACTTTCCTGGCTGGTGTGACGATGCGGAAACGCATTTTCCAACGATAAAAAAAAAGATCTTGATGACGTTATAGAGCTTAGAGTAGGTGCAAAGGTTATGCTCCGACGGAATATAGATGTGACGATAGGGTTGGTAAACGGCTCAATTGGAATTTTGCAAAGTTGTTAATTGGGATATTTACAATCCCTCGCAAGCATCTTCCCTCGTTATTTTATTTTCAAACGGATTACACCGCATTGAACCAGCAAAGGCAAAAATTTAGGATTATGGAGAATGCTTTTGTCCGTCGCATACAATTTCCTATTTCTTTGGCATATGCCATAACAATCAAGAAAAGCTAGGGATTAAGCCTTAACAACGTTGTTCTTGATCTACGCCAGGCTAAGCATATGTCGTATTGTCAAGGGTGACAACACTAAATGTTCTTAACCTAATCAACTTTGACCCTAAAACAATTAAAGCTTTGCCTTCCGCTATCGTTGAAATAAATAGGCTTTGATGCAAATATCATCCGCTTTTACCTCAGTTGCCAAATGATTGCAACTCCTTCAAGCGGCAGCTAGATCGGCCTTGGGTACCTTTGCCTGGTCTAGTTCAAATGCAGGGTCATCATCAGCAAGTGCATGGTCGGGGTTCCCGAGGGAGCTCCCGAGGTAGGGCACAGGGAGTTGGACGCGGTAAGTCAGGGAGCAGTTCAAGTAAAAGGGGAAGGAGGCGTGGTAGGCCGAGAGGTAGTCGTAGTCGCTAAGTAAAATTTGTAGGGGATACATAGAGGAGCTTCTTTCTTTTGATTCATACTTGTGTTTAAAATGTCTTTATATGCCATGCTAGTGCTGAATGCGAGCGCTGGCTGCAGTTTTTTATGACACTGTCCCCTTCTTGCAGCAGTTAGGCCTTAATGAGTCACCTACACAATGATCAAATAGTGGCACCCAGCAATGTCCCCAACTCAAACACCGTAGCTGGTTTATATTTCTGGGTCCCTTATTTTTTTCAGCCATATCAAATCGTGGCTTTAAAAAACTAATTTGTAGCAAAACACTCATTAAGGGGGCGGGACGCCACGGGATCGCTTTCGTCTATACCACCTACGTAGTCCCTCTATATGTTCGAGCCCGTACTGCAAGAACCTACGCATTTACGTTTGAAATAACAACTCTTCTAGCACCATTTACCACCAACGAAAGTCATAAATTCTAGACACCAACAAAAACAGTCTGATATCAAAACCAAAACACTTACGTGTTGTAAGATTAGCCCAAGTTCTATGGGCCATCCATATGATATCGAGATGGCCCAAGTTCATCCAGCCAATGAAAGTTGTTATATCGGGATGGCCCAAGTTCATCCGACAATTTAAAGTTGTGATATCAGGGGCCCAAACTTCAAGTTTTTTTTTTCAACAGAACTTGGTGTCGGCAGTGAGTGCGGTTGGCTGCATTAGCCATGTGACAAACACACAGAGTGTAGTAAAATTTGTCAAGTCTCAGTTCTCATCAAGTTTTCATTTGGTGTGCGCCCGACACCAAGTTCTGTTGAAAAAAAAAACTTGAAGTTTGGGCCCCTGATATCACAACTTTAAATTGTCGGATGAACTTGGGCCATCCCGATATAACAACTTTCATTGGCTGGATGAACTTGGGCCATCTCGATATCATATGGATGGCCCATAGAACTTGGGCTAATCTTACAACACGTAAGTGTTTTGGTTTTGATTATTATATTACTAGTCCAATTACTATTCTATTACTTAAAGCCCAAGTTTAGACCCATGTCAAAACAAATCTTACATTTAAGATCGGTAGAAGTGTAGAGTAACTGACAACATGGATTGCCAATGCATACACTTGTGTTATTTTTTATTTATTTATTTTCAGATTGGATATAATAAAACTTTTTTTTTACTACAATATTATTTCCTTTGATATTTCGTTCATAAACATTATTGTAAATTATTATGTTATTTCACAAATAATATATGGGTGAAATCCAAACATATCATATCATCAAATGGTTGTAATCGACCCTTCCCGATTCTGATAAATTATATTATATAATATAGAAATGAAAGGAGTAATGTCAACACATTATATATTTTGATAGACACACTAACATGTATAAGCCCGCGACGCGGACTCGCATGCTACCCTCGAGACTTGCGCAATGTCGACAGATTTACTGTCTGTGTATTGCAAATTTATTTGATAATTACCTTATATTAATGACCAGGGCTTCGCTGTAAATATCTCTACTATAGCTTATGTATATATGTTTAAAATTTTTATTGCTAAATATGTGATAATGATGATTAGTCATAATTTAGCTAAGACCTACTATATCGTAATATTTTCTAATTTACGTCATAATCAACGGTGTCCAAAGATATCAAGTTAATAGATCAATCCAAACGAAATCAAAATTGTCTTTGATTTTTAAAGTCCCATTTTTTTATAATTTTCATCTCTTAGGTGCATTAGCTCTAATATAACAATTTTTAAAGTTACACAAAAAAGTGTTTACATTACATTTACGCTCAAGGTAGCCTTACATATTTGAATACAAAATTAAAATGAAATGTTCGTTTTAACAACTGAAACATTCACAAAATTTTAAGAAAATACTAAAATACTTTAATTGAACAAAGGATGAATAATAAACTGATACGGGCAGGGATTCGAACCCCCTACGTCTGGAAAACTATCGCGTCGCTCTTACAAGAAAAATTACGTATAGAAGTATACCAAGATCTTTGACCTGTTTACAATAAGATATATGAACTCCTTCAATGGTCACAACTGTAGAGTAACTTTATAACATAATGGGATTTACAGCTAACCCAAAGAAATTGCTCCGTTGCGTTTTTATTTATATAATTCAGGCAAGTCAGATAAAGTAGACTGTATATAATTTAAAGATCATCGGCGTAAAGGTGGTAAAGAAAAGAAAATAAATCTATGACTTGTTAGTAAAGTTCAAGGTAAAAAAAATCTTCATTTCATATTTATATTTTAAATTTTTTTTTTCGTATTATGTGCACAGCTAAAAGAAAAACAGATAAACAGACAAAGATTTTAAAAATGCTGAAAATGGATTCTGTTAGGTTCACACTAACCATTTTGGTTTTGGTTTGGTAACCATTTTTTTTAATATTTTTAATGTACAAAAACTACTCCTCTTCAGATTAATTATATGTATACAATAAGTTTTGCAAGGTACCTATTACGTGATTTACATAAATTGACACAACTTTTTGGCTTGGTTAAACAGTTTCCGAGATTAGTGTGCACAAACATACAGACAAACTGAAAAAAACATCGTTATAGGTTCACTTGCTCTTATTAAAGCCCCCTATGATGTATTTTTTTTAATATTTTCCATGTACAGAAATAGATCAGTGACAATTTTATTATATGTATAGATTCACTAAAGAAACACACAAAAGCCAATTTGCCAGATCGGATCGCTGGATAACACGTTTACCTCCGGGGGCAGGGGTCCGTTTGTATTTGATAATTAAACCTCTCGTGCGTTCCTTATCGCATAATAAATAATTTTTGATTACAGATTCCTTTTTAAATAAAATGCTATTTAAGAGAACATGCAAAACATAAATATGGATATAAATATATACATATGTATATAATATCTATATAACCCTGTATATATAAATATACAGGATTATTTGTATATATATTTTAGTATTCATGTAGGATTTTAATAAAAAAAAATAATAATAAGAAGTGAAAGTAATTACAACATTTACATATTTCACATAATTTAATAACGTGAAATCTCATTCTAAGGTTATACAATGTTAACACTAATTTAGTAATAAAACTATAACACAAAACGACAAATCTACCACAGTAATAAAAGGCTAGATAAGCTACTCAAAGTAGGTACTTAAAGATCACATCGACAATCACTATTCACACCTACAGAGCTTCCGCTCTCAAAGGACTATGACACGATAATTCATAAATCTAACACTTGTTTACTAATTTATAGGAGTTGATGCCTACTAATTATTTAGAAATACCCTCGATTCCTAAATATATACAGGATTATTTGTAATTAGTTGACCACGTCTTGCAGGCAGCCTCTTTACATCAATCCCAACAACATTTATTCTATGACTTTTGAAATTAATAGTTTTTAAAATTTAAATTTTTCCATACAAAATTAATTGTTGTCTCTGAACAGGCTTTAACTCTGAGCGTCGGTATGGCGCCCGAGCGTTGACCTTTTAAGTACTTCTTACCAAATACACAGTAATAAATAAAAGAGGAAGCAAACATTTTTTTGTTCCTTTTTTCTTGGTGTTGTTTATCAAGAATTGTAAAAGTAAACATACGTATAATATGTTTCCATCTTTGCCTATTCATTTACCCTCTTATCTTTTTAGATATTCAAAACGTTCGTCCTTAAAGACTAAATACTGGACGACCGTTATAGGTGTCACATACAAAATATTTTTTACTTAAATATTAATGGTTATGCTTATGTGTTCGAACATTATTAGTCTTTCTACTACTACTACATATCTACCACTATATACCTACCACTACATACCTACTACTACCTACCTACTGTTATACTAATATTTTCTGAAAAAAAAAACAGGATTAAATTATTATATTAATAAACTAGTAACAGAGAACATTTTAAAGATAACGTTTCTGCGATGGAAGCTAACAAACGTACCCTTATCATCGAAGTTAAAGAAACATCCCACATATTGCTTATTGTCCCAAAAATTTATGAGTATTGCAAAAGTAATAAATGCAAAATGTCTTTGAACCCTATAGGGGTTCTTGATTCTGAGTTATTTTGATTGTTAATCATGGTTCGATGAATAATGATTATTATTATAATCTAAATGGAATCAAAGTGACGTTCAAGAGTCCAAAGCAAACGACGATGGTAAATTATTAGATAAATTAATGAAAGAATCCAAACGCTCAGCTTTGCGGAATACGTTGCTTTGTAATGCCATTTTCTTCTGACAAAGGCTTTTTTATTGTAATGCTGACTGAAAGCAAAATGAGAATTTTATGGAGTATGTTTTTGCTTTAAATTAAGTATCTCAAAATATATCGTTTCGTTTAGTGGGGAGATTAGGACTCCTTTCAATTATGAAGGATTTTTTTGGTGTAGAGTGCAAAGATCACACCCGGACAGATATAAAAAAATATTTTATTTATACTTGTACACAATTTCAGCTAGGGTCGGTAATTAAAAGACGATCATTGTTATAAATTAAAGTTAATCAGTAAAATACCCGCATTCTTACACTTTTTTAAACTGAGAATACACTGAGAGTTTTACAAATGACAACGTTAAACGTACATTTCGGGAATTAACAAATACCTACATAGTTTTATATTTATCTACAATCAAAGTCTATTTCTGTTTTACAAAAATTAGTCATAGCAACAATTCTACAAATTAACAGAAACTTGCAACAAATGAGTGTAAATAACCTGATATCATCTTATAATTTAAATAAAGTGAATCTTAGGTTAATTTATGATTATGTCTAACTTTAAAGAGTATGATCAGAGGACCAGTGCTGGTAATAATATGGTGAGCCAAACAGTTTCTATTCGACCTTAAGGTGAGGTACACAGTTTCTTTTCGACCTTACATTTCTATGTAGACATATTATAGGATTAGAAAGATTTTATTTATTTTATTTATTTATATACCATAAAATTAATGTACCATTACATTTTAGGCGTTATTTATTAAAATATTGTTATTGTAAATTATTATTATTATTATTATTATTGAAATACTGTTTCTTATGTAGAGGTAGGCAAGGTGTACGAATTTCAAAATACATCGCTCGGAACAGGCGCGGGGTCTCTTCTGCCACCGAAAGAAATCATCAGAGCTTACCTTACGATGATCGTCTTTAAGGCTTATTTTCGTAAAAGAAATTAAACAACAGAAGGAATTTTACTTAACTTTTTCTTTCCACAACTGCCTTAAAGCCTATATCGACAAAACCTGATCGTATTAAGATGGCACCACATCCATTACAACCAACGAGTCTTTAACAATTGGCGTCGTCTGAGCCAACGTCTCACCCACTGCCTTTTATCTCTGGGGTACTTGAAGAATCGCCACGCCAATAACTAAATGTGAATGTTAATTTTTAAAATAATAAAATGATCTAGTGTCTACTCTACTTTATAAATACAAAATCTCTTTTAATAAGCTTTCTAGTTCTTTTTCTCTTATTTTTTAAATGCTCTTGTTTCTGTTGCATCTTATAAGAAATTTTCAACAACAAAGCTATTTATTATATATTTTTAATAACATAAGTTTTTAATATACAATCATATACGATTCTTTTATCATGAATTCTGCTATAATAGTTAATTTGCTTAAAAATTTAATCAAATTTTAAATTCATAAGTAAAATGTAGGTTATTGTGAATAAGTAGGTACATATTTACTTCCAGTGTGCGGTCGCTAGTGCCGCCATCTGGCGCGTCCCCCGGGTTGCGGATAGGGGAGGTCCCCCCAGATATGGGGGGCACCGGCTTCGGCCGGCGCGGACAGCTACTAGCATGTGTGGCTGCTTGCCTTTCGAGGCGAGCATTGCACGGCCACACAAACTCGTAAGCCCGCACTGAGCGGGATTGTATTTTGATGAGGGGATGCAAGTTGAGAGCTCCAAAAGAAGCGTTGGCAGGAAGAGGCCTCTCTCCGAGGTCTCTCCACATCACAACGAGAAGTCCGGTAGCGACTCTGAGCTTAATGTTGCACCAAAATGTAACAGTGCTCGTCGCGGACGCCCCAAGTCGCGAGGCAGCGGGCTACGTGCCCTTAACTTAGAGGCGGAGGAGGCGGACTTCGAGCGAAAGCTTGAAGCCCAAGCCTTCAGGAAGAAGAAGGGTCCGTCTAGGAGCATGCCGGGTTCCGAGGAAAACCTTACCTCGGAGGCGCCTCCTACGCCGGATCCGGCTACCTTGATCACGGAGTTGCGAGCCATAGCTGGCCAGCTCGCTGGGGCGATTGTCGAGGTGAGCCGTAAGTCGGGCCACCTGAAGGGCACAATGGTCAAGGCCCTGCGAGACGCCTCCAGTAAAATGCTGGACGTGGTGCAGGCCTTGGCCAACCGCACGGAGCCTGACGAGTCGCGACGTATCAGGTCCGACAATGCTCGCCTCCAAAGAGAGGTGGACGCCCTCAAGGCGGAGCTCAAGGCACACCGCCGAGAGTTCTCAGAGTTGAGGGCATCTGCAGCAAAGGCTATGGTTTCTGAGGTGCTTCTTCCAGAAGCAAACGCTGTGGAGGAGCTAAAGCGCTCCATAATTTCCTCAGTGGGCGATATAATAAACGCCCGCTTCAGAGGAATCGAGGAGCGCCTCCTCCCTGAGCGTAACCTTAGGCCTCCCTTGGCTGCAGATAGACGGAGGGAGGCCGCTGCAGCCGCAGCCGCGGCCGTCAATTCACGGCCGTCGGTCTGTGGATACAGCCGGTCCGGATCGCCTGTTCTAGAGCCGAGGTCCCCGCCCATAGCACCTGCTGGAGCGGCCGCTCCTTTTGGAGCCTGGTCCACGGTGGCACGGGGGGGTAAGAAGAGTGCCCCCCGTGCCCCTCGTAAATCGGCACCGGCCCCGGCTCCAGCTAAAGTAGCGGCTCGACGCAGTGCGGCTGTGGCTCGGGCTCCTTCGCAGCAACTCACTTCCAATCGGCGACGGCGCAGGAAGCGGAAGACAGCAAGGGCCGCGAATTCAACTCCCAAACCCCAAGCGGGAACGCGCCCTAAGCCGCGGTTACCAGCGCCTCGGTCCCCTGCAGTGGTCATTACGCTGCAGACCGAGGCCGCTGCAAGGGGAGTGACGTACGCCCAAGTCCTCGAGCGCGCCGCCGAGAAAATAGATCTCGGCGAGAAGATCCGGCGGTCGGCCACGGGAGCGCGTCTTCTCGAGCTCCCTAAGGCGGCCCCGGAGAAAGCCGAAAGGCTAGCGGCGTGCCTCCGCAAAACCTTGGAGGGAGTGACCGACGTCGTCCAACCCGTTAAACGGGTTGGTATCAAGATTAAGGACTTGGACGACTCTGCCACGCGCGAGAAGATCGCGGCGGCGATATGCCGCACCACTAAGTGCTCTGGCGTCTCCCTCCACGTTGGAGAGATTCGCTGGGGCAACGGACACACGGGCGTTGTCTTTGCCCGGTGTCCTGTAGGTGCGGCAAAATCCCTTCTCCACATGGGTCGGGTATTAGTCGGGTGGAGCTCGGCTCGGGTGGAGTTACTGGAGGAGCGGCCCATGCGGTGCTTCGGGTGCCTTGAGCCCGGCCACACGCGTGCGGTTTGCCCCTCCGGTGTAGACAGGAGCATGGTCTGCTACCGGTGCGGCCTAGCAGGGCACACCCGTGCAGGTTGCACCGGGGTCCTAAGGTGCGCTCTCTGCGCAGACCTGGGACTCCAAGCAGGCCATGAGCTCGGGAGTGGAGCGTGCCGAGCTCCTCGAAAGCGAGGGAAGGCAGTCGCCCCTTCTCCTGCTCCCAGGGCCGTCGGTGGCGGGAAAGCGCCTGTGGAAGCCATGTCGCAATGACCAGTCGGCGACATGGCTTCTTACAGGCGAATTTAAATCACTGCGCCAGGGCCCAGGATCTTTTCGTCCAGGCCATGGCGGAGTGGAACATTAGTATTGCGGTGGCCCGCGAGCCCTACTATGTCCCCCCTAATTCCAGTTGGTCGGGGGACGTAAACGGCTCCGTGGCGGTGGTTGTGGGACCTGGTCCCGGTCCCCCTTTCTCCACTCTGGAGACTGGCCCGGGTTTGGTAGTGGCGCGGTGGGGGGAGTACGTCGTCGTAGGCGCGTACTTCTCCCCCAATCGTGGCCTGGCGGAGTTCGAGGTTTTTCTCGACTCCGCCAGTGCTGCGATTCGCAGACAGGCGTCGGGGAAGGTCATCTTCCTCGGCGACCTGAACGCCAAATCCGCGGCCTGGGGGAACCGCGCCACGGATGCTAGGGGTAGGGCTGTCCAGATCTGGTCACTCCTCTCCGGTCTGTCCCTCCTTAACAGAGGGACCGAACCGACCTGCGTGCGGCAGCAATGGAGTTCCGTGGTGGACGTTTCGTTCGCCACCCCAGCTGTCGCGCGTATGGTCGACGACTGGAGAGTCGAGACGGGGGTGGAGACTCTGTCGGACCATTTATACGTCCGATTCGAGATCTCCGCCTCCCGACCGGATCTGGCCGGGCCACCGCGGGGGGGATGTCAATTTCCTCGCTGGGCAGTCCAGCGGCTGGATCGGGAAATGGCTGTCGAAGCAGCCATCGTCCAGGGCTGGTCCTTTCCCGATCCCCCCAGCGAGGAAACCGACATCGAGAGGGTGGCTGGCCGCATGCGCGGGGCCCTATCGAGGGTCTGCGATGCGGCCATGCCGAGGGTGGGGTTCCGGCCCCGGCGCAGAGGTGTCTACTGGTGGTCGCCCGAAATAGCCGAACTTCGGGCGGTGTGTTGCAGGGCTCGCAGGGCCATCCTCCGGTGTCGCTGCAGAAGCGGCTCGGACCAGGAGTTGGAGGCCCAGCTGCAGGGTCAGTATCGCCAAGCGAAGTCGACCCTGCAGCTCGCGATTCGGAAGGCGAAGGACCTGGCTCGGGAGGAAATCCTGGCCGGTCTCGATAGGGACCCATGGGGGCGACCGTATCGCGTCGCGCGGAATAAGATCCGCGCCGCGACCGCCCCGGTCATGGAGTCCCTTCAGCCGGATTTCCTCGAGCGGCTGGTGGGGGAACTATTCCCGGATTCCACCGGCCACTCTCCTCCCGTGATGGCGCCCCCCACTCAAAGGGGGGGAGCTGGTTCTGTCCCAGACATCACGGAGGTCGAGCTGGAGGTCGCGCTGAGTCGCCTGCGAGCCCGCAACACTGCGCCGGGGCCGGACGGTATTCCAGGGCGAGTGTTGGTCATCGCCCTGGAATACCTGGGAGGCAGGCTTCGGGAACTGTTCAACCTGTGTTTGCGCACTGGACAGTTCCCGAAAGCCTGGAAGGAGGGCAGGTTGTGCCTGTTGCGGAAGGACGGTCGTTCTGTCGATTCTCCTTCCGCATACGGGCCGATCGTGCTGCTGGACGAGATGGGCAAGCTCTTCGAGAGAGTCCTCTCTGCCCGTCTCGTCCAACACCTCCAGGAGGTAGGTCCGGGTCTCTCAGACGCTCAGTTCGGCTTCAGGGCGGGTCGTTCAACGATCGACGCCCTGAGAGCTCTGAGAGACCTGACCGAAGAGGCTGTGTCCGAGGGGGATGTCGTCCTGGCGGTTTCGCTGGACGTCGCCAACGCCTTCAACAGCCTGCCGTTCGAGACTTTGGTTGAGGTACTCCGGTTCCATGGAGTGCCTCCCTATCTCCGCAGGCTGTTGGAGGCGTACCTGCAGGATAGAGAGGTCCTGTGGGAGTGCGGCGACCGGCGGGTCTACCGACGTGGCGTGAGCCGAGGGGTTCCACAAGGGTCCGTTTTGGGACCGGTCTTGTGGAACCTGGGCTACGACTGGCTGCTTCGCTGTCCGCTCCTCCCCCGGACGAGGGTGCTGTGTTACGCAGATGATACCCTCGTCACGGCGCGCGGAGGGAGCTTTGCGGAGGCGGCCCGTCTTGCCACGGTCGGCGCTACGTTGGTAGTGGACCGCATAGGGCTGTTGGGACTGGAGGTCTCCGTCTCCAAAACGGAGGCCATCCTGTTCCACGGCCCTCGCCGGGGTCCCCCTCGTCGGGCGTACATCTCCGTCCAGGGTGCGCGGGTGGCGGTGAAGGCCCAGATGAAGTATCTGGGCTTCACCCTGGACGGTAGATGGAACTTCGGGGCCCACTTCTCTCTGCTGGCCCCGAAGCTGATCTCCACTGCAGTCGCCTTGAATAGGCTTCTGCCCAACGCCGGAGGGCCGCAGGCTCCTTGCCGCCGGTTGTATGCCGGAGTGGTGAGGAGCATGGCGCTGTACGGTGCTCCCATATGGTCGGGAGCCCTCACCGCGGATTCCAGGGCCCTTTTGCGTCGCACGCAAAGGGTCCTAGCGGTGAGGGTGATCAGGGGGTACCGTACGGTGTCATACACTGCGGCCACACTCCTGGCGAGCGATCCGCCCTGGGAGCTACAGGCGCGGGTCCTCGCCGGAGTGTATTGGCACCGGGCGGAAGCCAGGGTCGGGCGGGTTAGGCTCGAGGCGGATCAGATCAGGGCTTTAGCTCACCGAGCCCTGATCCGACAGTGGAGTAGGGACTTAGAGTCCCCGTCGGCCGGTCTTGCGACGGTGGGGGCTATATCCCCCCATCTCGATCGTTGGATCGGCCGGCGGCACAGGACTCTAACGTTCCGTCTTGTGCAGGTGCTCACGGGGCATGGGTGCTTCGGTGAGTACCTGCACAAGATCGCACGCAGAGAGGCGGCCCCCTCCTGCCACCACTGTGACGAGCCCGTGGATACGGGTCGTCACACCTTGGCGGAGTGCGCAGCCTGGGACCGTCAGCGTACTGAGCTGACGGGCGTGGTTGGCAGCGACCTCTCGTTGCCGAGCGTGGTTTCCGCGATGCTCGACGACGAGAGGTCCTGGGTCGCTATGGCCTCCTTCTGCGAGCAAGTGATTGCCGCGAAGGAGGCCGCGGAGCGGGACAGAGAGGCAGCCTCCTCTGAACCGCTCCGTAGGGGTAGGCTGGGTCGAAGGAGGCGGGATTACGCCCGCAGCCTCCTTCCCCAGCTGTAGTGCCTGGACGGGAGAGGGGGGTGACCTCTCCCGCCCGTTATAGGCCTACGAGGTGAGGGTGTCCCTAAGTTGATCGGGGCCCCTCGCAGGGGGTTCCGCCGGGGCGTCACGGTGAGTGCGAAAGCGATCCCGTGGCGCCCCACTAAGGCGATGAGGTCAACCGTTGGTTTTTTAGTGGGTAGCCTTAAAAATGGCAGCGTCTTCTATGCTGCCGGGTAGTCCCACATACCCCCTCGGTCATCACCTTCCTGGCCGCAGGGATGATGCGTAACGCATTTTTCCAACGATAAAAAAAAAAAAAAAGGTACATATTTACTTGTATATACATTTAAAATTATAAGTTAAAACTATGCCAAATATAGATAATACAGTTTTTGTTTCCAAACCTGTAGCCTAGACTAACTTTCTACATTCTGCGCAGATGAGGACTACAACTAGTTAATTCTAAGAGCTATTCTATTTCTCTTTGGGTTTTACATGTTTGTAATTATGCAAAGTTTATAATGAATGTAAATCTTTGAATCAATAACTAGATGTATATAATATTGAATCGTATCGTGGTATTAAATGGTAGCTGTAATTCATATAAAACCGTTATTGTTGCAGCAATTGTTTGTTCTCTCATTACTGCTAATAGACTAACTCAAGACATTCTTGTCCCTTTTTTACAAAATGTTCAGTAGCTAAACAATAGTGTTATACTTATAACCCAATTACAAGGTGCAGATGGCCACACAGCAATATTTAGCTGTAGTTTATAAAACTATCCTTGAAAATTTTTAACATCATTAGGTACCTAAAATTAATAAAATGTCCAAACAATCGATAGCGTATTTTTCATTTCAAAGAACTCTTACGTCAAGTTACATTAAAAAGGACAAAAAAAAACCCTTATTATTTTATCCGTTGGCTTTTACAATAAGCGACATATTTTTTATTATATTTTAAATTACGTTTAGAATATGATATTAGACACTTACGGCCTTACTTATAAACAAGGTTTAACAATCTAAACCAAATATTAATTCAAAATAAGGAAAATGCTTACCTACTCATAAACTCGGTATAACTTAAACCTAGCATAACCTAGGTTTAAAGTGATAACAATTTTAAAACATTGTTATACCAACTCTTACCCAGGTTACGTTCGATATAACCATCGTAATCAAGAACCAAATAACACTTTTTACTAACATCAAAAATTCGCTATATTCTTGATTCTATTGAATTTACAAATATCAGAGTGCTTAGTATATACTAAAAAATAAAATGGCTTTTAAATCAATACAATGAGTTGAAGAAGTAAATAATATGGTTATTCAAATGCAACAGTCTAGGAGAAAAACTAAAGTATTAACAATAAGAGAAAATCCATTTGATATTTACATTGATGAAGAGTTCATAAATATATGAGATATTAAACTATCTGTTTTTTATTTCTTATTAGAAAATTACGATAAATCTAAAAACGGAATTCTTGTATTGTAGCATAATACGAGTAGGTAGGTACAATACAAAACACCAAAGTAAATGTTAGTAGAATATTTTAATTAGAGGTACTTCTCAAAAATGTTATTAAATTACAAAATGAAGCTTAAAAATAATTTCAATAAATTACAACATCACGACGTTTAAAAGGTTATAATATCTCTTCAGTTTAATATCTCCTCAGGTTTTGGTTTCGCCTTATTTGTATTTGAATTAAAATTGTTATTTTCTTTAATTACTATTGTGGCTTTAATATTTCTCTTAAAAATTACTGGAATTAAAATATATTATAAACAATGTGAAATACAATAAATAGTGCTAAATATCCGAATACCGAATACTATTCGGTTTAACCTTTACCGAACCGAATATTCGGCAGAACTATTCGTTTTTACCATTTTGTTGTTTATTTGTCATAAATAGGTTCTAACATGTACGTTATGTGTAGCTGCTGGCTAGATGAAAAAATATGTTGATTTTTTTTTTTTTTTTTTTATTTAAGATATAACAATTACATGTCACTTACATTTTTATTACAATAATACCATTAAACCCTTATTGGGTTTGACTTGGCATATTTATATTTGAGGTTCATTCATAAACAAAAGTAAAAGACATAAAACGTAACATTAGGTAAATGAATACAGTAAAAAATACAAACAAATAACATCAAATGAAAAATATAAGGTGGAACAACATTTGAACGATGGAACGATTTGTGCGGTTGTTCCAACTTAAAAGATAGGGTACTTAATTTTTAAGTTCTATTATATATAATTCGAGTGTCACGATGTTTGTCCGGAATGAATTTCAAAAGTACTAAACCGATTGAAACTTTTTTTTAAGGGAAACTTCTTTATCGACGGATGGGGGAATTTTTATAGGCATGTAAAAAAAATTTAAAGTTTTTCTGTTACGCGCCATCTTTATTTCTAAGTCACATTTTTTTTACGCGCCATCTTTATTTCTAAGTCACATTTCGCCATATTTATTATCAATAAAAACACAAAACTCATTATTGTTGTAATTTATTTAGGTTGAAAACACTATCTACAGAAATGAAACATTACTTTCCCCTTTGAAATTAAATTTAAAGATATTTGTAACAAATAATCGTCATGCAGTTCTACGTCCGTACCGTACAAAGGCGCTAAATTAAAAGACGGTTACGTAATTATTTTCTACTAAGCCGAGTTACTAAAAAAAATCTTACGGACTTCTGGTTATTTGGCAACGCATTAGTAATGTTAGAAATAAAAAAATATAAACTTTTAATTCATAAAACAAACAGCTTAAAACGGCAGCTTAAAACGCCGTAGCTTCATCCTGGATGGTTCGAACTTAAAAAATGGCATTTTAAAACGCCGTCGGAGGCTGAGAGGTTCACAATTGTACTTTAATTGTAGTTTACCTACAGGACGCGATGATAATAGTAACAACACTTTTATTAAGAAACCACACTTTAAATATATGTAAGTATTATTGCATCACATAATTATATTATCATACTTTACCGGAAGGGTTAATCTTCCTCATTTGCGAATAGAAAAAATAAAATATGGTGGTACGAAGTTCGCCGGGTCAGCTAGTTTTTTATAAGTAACAGGGTTAAAGTTTAAAGTATTCAAGTTATATCATATTTTATATTACTTAAGTGGAAATCGATTTTGTTGCCTTGAATAAACTTATGAATTAACAAATAGTTATATTAAGACCGAGTTTAAACATGCTTTAATACATTACTATCTATTGCCAGAGACAGCCAAGTCATATAATACAACTTACATACACTATATAGTATATACATTATATGTTTTTTATATATAATCCTAGGTTGGACTTGCTTAAACGTAAAAAATAATAGTCGCGTCAATGAAGCCTTTTCGTCGAAAGTCCTCAGAAACAGCTCCGATTTCGATCTTTTTTTTTTTTAATTTTTGTTTTTTTATATTATTTAAAATCAGAAACCTTTCAAAGGGGGGAAATTTTTATTGTTTAAACAATATTGATGCTATTTATAGAAGAAAACAAGTTTTCGCGTGATTTTCGTTAAAACAAAACATGTTTAATTATTATATTTAATTGTTTTCTTGTTTGGGTACTCTCTACCTGGTAAAAGAATGCAAGGTCTAACGCCAGATGTTCGGAGCCTTCCTGTTTTTACCGCTCACGCCGCTCAGTATTCATCATTGCGTTTTAATTGTTATTCGTTAAAGTAGTTGTTTTTGTTAAGTTTGTCTGTTCTGTTACTCGTGTTGTTGTTATTTTTGTAACATGAGTGAAGCTGGGCCGAGCAATATTTGCACTTTTACTTCGCCGAAGAAAAAGCGGTCGAAGAGGACAGTGATGCATTCCGTGGACAAGGAGACTGAATAAATATTTGTTAATAAAATATCTACTTGTTTAATTTTTTACTTATTTCTTATTGTCAAAGACATAACAGAACATAATATGTAGATAAAACAAGTATTTTCAATTAATTCCCTCATAAAACGCCCACACAATATACCTCTTTGAAAGTGTAATCGGTTTACGAAAAAAGTTTAAGAACCATAGGTTTCTTTGTTTACCTTTTATTTTTTCGTATAATGGATAGGGTAAATTATTTTAATAATATTTAAAATATTTTGAAATTTTTATGCCATTATATTTAAACATTGTCAGATACAGTACTTTTTTCTTTACAAATTACTTCAATTAGTAATTGTTTCAATCCGCATATGTTATAGGACCACGAAGAAAGTGACGTAGATTCGACAGAGAATATATGTTGCATCTGTCAAGAAGGTGGAAATTTTAATGCTGCTAGTACTTCAACTCAAGTTAAAGAAAAATTAACGGAAGTGACTCGGGGACTGCCAAATTTGAAAGCAGTTGCTACCAATTTAAAAAATAATCAGCTCGTGGGTTTCCTTAATAGTGGAAGAAAAGTATTTGTTCATTCGAGTTGTCGGAAACGATTTACTGTGCGTTAAACTGTTTCAGCTGAAATGAAACGAATGGAATTTTGTGAAAAATTATCGCTCAGCCCACCTAAATTGAAGTTGAGAAGATCTTCAGATCCCTCTTTTGATTGGAATCACAATTGTTTTATTTGTAGTCAACTATTATTTGAACAAAAGAAAGTTAAACAGCATCAAAATATATCAGCTGTTACTTCTTATCATACAAAACAGAAATAAATTAATGCCATAAAAAATACAAGAGATGAGTTATCTCGATCTCTTCTTTTGAGGATCAATTCTGTAAATGATAATCACCCACCACTTGAAGAAGATGAAGTTTTCAATACCGAAAGTAATGTTGAAAATTATTATTTTTTTTTAAATAAAAACAAAAATTAAAAAAATGACTTGTTTAATATTATTTTGTTAGTGTTAATAAAAAATAATAAAACTAAATTTTTTTTTTATACAAAAACCTTCCATTTTGTTTAAACAATAAAAATAATTATTTCCCCCCTCTGAAAGGTTTCTGATTTTGAATAATATAAAAAAAAAACATCAAAATCGGTGCTGTTTCTGAGGACTTTCGAAGATTGCCTGTTTTACTGCTTCATTGACGCGACTATAAAGAGTCAAAAGATAATTGATACGCGCAAGATTCGAAACTACGACCACTTAAAAATTTACCCCACAATTTGACAATCGAACTACCATATCACTACCAACTTCTATGCATTTAGTATTTGTATTTGCCAGTGAGAATAATGAATTTCTGAAGTACAGTGTAACTCATATATTAACTAGGGTAATAACATGTCTAGTATTTTTTCGTGATTGGGGAATGTAGAAATAGATATACATACGAACAGACAAACACTTTAAAAATAAGATTACCAAAATATAAATTACTATTTTATCGTAGAACCCAATGGGGATGAAGGGAATTCGAAATTCCTTAACAATGATTTGGCGATATCGGATTGCAAAAGTAATATAGAAACTCACTTGCTCCTTCAGTCATAATATTATGGCTTCGCCAATCATATCGATTATTCAAGTGGAGAATATTTCTTAGTAAAAGAACTAGACTTACTTTAAAGAAATATATCTAAACTAGATAAAATGATTTTGTAAATAATATCTCTTCTCTTCTACTTCTAAAGAAATTATTCTAATACCTTTAGGGTCTATTTACCTTCAAAACAAAAAACTAAATAAAAATATAAATAATTAATATACGCCTCAATCCTTACTACAAAATAAACAAAAAATATGCAAATAATTAAAAAATTCATACCTCGTTTGACTCTTTTTGTGATTACAATTACCTATTGTTATAGATAATTATTAGCTAAAGGCATTATTTAGGGGACATTAAAATAACATTTTTTAGATTAACTGCGTACTTTTGTATATTCTGTGTTCTATCTTCTGTGCCTTAGTAGGCACAGTGTACCTGTACACTGTGTACAGTGTACAGTAACGATCTAGTGATCGTTTTTACATAATTCATTATATTTTATTAAGACGTGCCAAAATTTTAGAGAAGTAACAGATCTATCAATAGCCCTAAATTATACAGACCGCTGAATGTTATTTGAAGCGAAGAAACATTTAAGACTTGTAATTATCCAAATGAGTATATTCTCTAATGTAAGCATATGCACGTATAAATGATGAGTGTAACTTAAAATGGCGAGCTTTTAAGATGAGTTTTGAAGAAAGTAATTAGAGTTAAATTAAAAGCTCTTCTTAATAAGCAAGAGTTCGTCTCGAGTTCTAATTAACTTTATTAATTCTAAGTTAGTATTTTTTTACGAGATTTAAATACAATGTAAAATATAGGTATAGCATTTATGAGAAAATAAAAAGAATTCTTTAATATATTATACATTTTTTTTCATCTATTACCCTCGAGGGTGAGATCAATAGATTGTATCAATTATCAATAGAAAATAAATATACCTTATACAACATATAGTATGGCTGTCAGTTATTTGAAATTGTCTACAAGCCTGTTAGGCATTTCAAGTCTCATTTAAATGTAAAAAATCAGAAGTCGCAATTTGGGACCCCCCCCCCCCCCCCCTTCAAGTGCTAATGATTTTTTATTTAATATATTTTTTATTTTTATGTCTATAAGACTGAAATAACTCTATTTATAACAGTAGACATCTAGACATGAGATTTATTGTTTCTAATTTTAGCTATTGTACATCACTTTGTCTGCTCTCAAGGGCTTCCGAAGATTAAGTTAAAATAAATAATTAACTATTTATTTAGAGCATAGTCAGTAGGTAAGAATTTATATGTTTTATAATATATGTAAAAATTTATAGCCAAAACAAGATTTCCTTGTTAAAAAAGTTATATAATCAAGAATAAACAGATACGGGCAGGGATGCGAATCCGTGACCTGCAAAGTAAGAAACATTGGTAAGGATCGGAGGAATCGTAATAGAGCAGACTTACTACCATCCCAATGAATATATATACAGGGTTCTTTGTAATTAATTGGCCACCTCTTGCAGGCAGCCTCTCTACATCGATCCCAACAACATTTGATTTATGAATAGATTACAAATAACCCTGTATACAATACTAAATTCGTCAAATTCCTCCCGGATTCGGTCTATTTTACACTCTATATTTTTTAAAGATTTTTGAATGGAAAAAAAACTATTTTTGCTAAGCTCTGCTTAAGAAATGATACATTAATTATATTATAATCAACAAGTTATGAAATGTAATTTCAGTTTGATGACAAATTTTATTTTGAAGAACTTAATTCAAGGTCGCGTTACTCAGTTATTGATTTGTTAACAATATTAATAGAGCAGAACATTAGTGTTTGCTATGCTTTGTTAGTTCATCTTAAAAGTACTATTGCTTATCCTAATATATTTTTAAGAGTACGAAGTGAAGAAGTATGTATAGGATTAAAAGTAATACTTTAATGATTCTATTATATTCGAAGGTGAAACATCGCATGCTGCCAGATACATAATTTTCTCTGCAATATTTTTTAATTTCACATATACACTATTATGCATTATTATGATAGGTATGCATTGTTATGATAGGTCCTTTAGTAATTCTTTCAAATAATATAATCATAATATTTTTGTGAATGTCAGACATTTATTAATTATACAAAAAGTATTAAGAATGTTTAAAACGTTTTACTAAACCTCAATGATTTTAATATAAAGTTACGTAAATCTCATGCCAACACTACAAGGTATAATGATCAGCTCATTATGCAATGGTGGGAGCTCATTAAGTGATTCCTCACGTCGCTATGTCTGTGTCGCGGCTCGAGAGACCGCGATCTCTGTCAGTGAATACACACGTGTGAATTAATTACGAGGCACAGTTGCCAGATTCGTGTACAACCCGAGTAATTGGATACAAAAGGTTAAAACTGGCAATCAAGATTAAATATTAAACTGAGATTTGTAACCACAGTAGAATAGGTTCATAGTGGTGTTTTGTATTTAATCTAACCAAGACGATTTATTACATATTACATAATGGGTATATTAAAGTAATAACGAAACTTAATATGTACATTAATTAAAGAAAATGTATTTGTTAAGTCTTAAGTACTAATATATAGGTACATTCAGATCACTAATAAATATTTTGATTATACTTTATAGGTAGGTATTTTAAAAATGAAAAAATAACAGAAAACTCTTTACTGTACGGCATTTGCGTTATAGAGGCCAACAAACTATTATATTATTCCATGGCAATGAATGCAAACTACGGATAATATAATGGAGCGCAAAATAAAACTAAAACGCGCAAAATATAACTATTGTAATAAATACTTCTATAAATTATACTTTAGTTTGTAAACATGACGATAAAATTAAGTAAAACTTACCAGTAACAAAAGCCAAATACTATACATTTAATACTTTTTGGAAATTGTAAGTAATAATAAAATATACATTCATAAAAGTTTTTAGAATACGAACTAAAACATTTTCAATATCGACCGACACATACGAAGTAAATAAAAACAACATAAGTACGTAGTAAGCCAAATACTATACATGGTAAAACTTTTTGGAAATTGTAAATAATAATAAAATATACATACATAAATTTTTTTAGAATACGAACTAAAACATTTTCGATATCGACCGACACATAGGAAGTAAATAAAAATAACATAAGTACGGCTTGTTTTTCAAATAAATACAAAATACTAGCGAGTTGTTTGTTATTCGCTAAAAAACATATTGAAAAACGATTGAGTGAAAACAAATAAATTTATTTGTAAAGTTAAACTGGAGTATAAGGGTTTAGATTCTTTTGTGTTTCTCTTTTTAAGTTATCATGATTTACTGTTATAAATTTACTTCACCCTTCACTATTGTTATAATTAAATACTCAATTTTAGAATTATTAATTAAAATATTAAGACTTAAATGTATATATTGGCATGCGAACGTCCGCAACAAACTTTCCAACCAAATTTAAAAGACTTTGCACTGTTGACCTTCGCGCTACTGGGTAATATTATTCATACATCTTAATCAGTTATATTATTGACTAGCTGTGCCTGCGACTTCGTACGCGTAGATTTCGATTTTGATAAAATGTACCCTTTGTACATACCAATGTATGTAAAAACTATAAACCTTCAAACTGGTAAGCAGCAATGATACGACAATAAGAGATTATCGATTATCCAAATCGATAAATCCAAATCTGAGATTAGAGTGCACAAACATACAGACAAACAGACAAACTGAAAAACCATTATTTTGCGTTCTATTGTTCTTATAAAGGCCCCGCTATGATGTTTTTTTAAATATTTTCAATGTACAGAATTGGATCATTGACAATTTTATTATATATATAGATTTTGAATTTACGTAATCGTAAACGGCAGTTACTTTAGTGTACTTTATGATATTTAATTTCGCTTGAAATTTTTGTAACAATGAAGTGCTCCATATTATAATAGGATTTAGAATGAATCTGGTATTTGTATTCAATCTGAAATAACGTTCTGAAATCACTAAAAGAGTACCTTTATGCAGCCCTTTAAGTAAAGTCTTTAAAATGACATTTCTATGACTCGAGGCTTTTAAGTGAAGATCTTTCGTGTTGCTCGAGATTTCTGGAAGGCTTACAATCTCTTTTATCTTTAAAGTGCCTGTCTTAGAAGAATAGTTATTTTGAAGTTTTTTGTAAGTTTAATAAGGAAAACTTTATTTTAAAACACAAACACTTTATGAAGGAAATAAATTAATAATATTAAGTTATTCATCTTTTAGTTTTTGATTACATCAGAAGACTCTATACAGACATACAGACTCTATAAGTAAATAAGCATTACAGTATATTTTAAATATTACAAGTAGCAAATTCTATCAAAGATCAATGTTGAGCGACACAGAGCAAAAGTAGATATTACGGGAAGAAATATTTTTATTGACATCATCTTATGTCATATCAGTAAAAATCTTGCTTAAATACGTTAAGTTGACTTATAAATAATAATAGTTTAAGACATTGGCTTCAATAAAATATTAGATATTTTAGATACAAATTTGACTAGAAATATTCGTTCATTTTTTTACAAACGGGATCCTTGCTACTACTTTATATGATTTTAATCAAGATAAGGTAGGTATCTGTAAACAATATTTAATAATAATAATAATAATAATAATAATCTTTATTCAGTAACTTATGGGTTATACACAAAGACTTATGATAGGGTCCTCCTTTTAAGTGCATAGGCACTTGTGTTAGGAGTTCCCGCTCTTCCATAACAATTATATACTACAAGCTACTCGTATCATACTGAGAAATATTATTTAACATTTAACAAAGGTAATATTGTATAGTTTATGAAGTTATTTTACATACTTTAATTAGAATCAAACAATTTGTGATCATATATAAAACATTAAGAAAAAGGAGCTGTGTGTGTGTGTGTTTGTGTGGGTGTGAGTGTGTGTGTTTGTGTGGGTGTGAGTGTGTGTTTATGTTTGTGTGGGTGTGTGTGTGTTTATGTGTGTGCTTGTGGGTGTCTGTGTGGATATGTCCGAGTGATTGTATCTTAAGATACTATAATTCCATGGTTAGTTGCACATGGTCTCTGTTTCAATATAGCTCCAGGATTTGATGGTGTTAGATAGTATTTTTTTACATTCATATTTAGATTTGGGATATATATTTAGCAACTTATTTATTTTATTGTACATTTTAGCCGATTGGCACCGGAATTGTCTACTTGCAAAAGATGACCTAGTTGTGTCTACTGCGACAACAGTATGTTTGCGCCTCTTAGATAATTTGCTAGCATAATATGTTAGGGATTGGTGTACTCTCAGTACAGAACACCGAATATACAATTGCTTGACAGAAAGAAGACCACTAGAAGCATAAAGTTGCGTAGTTGGAAATCTAAAAGGTTTAAACCACATGACTTTTAGTAATGTTCTTTGAACTCTCTCGAGTTCGAGGAACTTTGTTTTGGTAGCACCCCCCCAGGCAGGGATACAGTACGTTAAAATTGACTCCGCTAGTGCTGTATATATTTGTTTTAAAAGATTTTTGTCGGCTATTTGTCTTAAAGTTTTGAATGTCCATATTAGCTTTCGAATCCTGGCCATTACAAGTTCAAGGTGCTCATGCCACGACATTCTTTAATAGCATCAATACAATATTTTTGATACATATATACAATATTATTGAATTCATATTTTTTTTAATACAACATTATGTTATGTCACAGACAAAAACCACGTGCAAAAATTTGTATTTCTATGGCATATGTGTTATTCTGATGTAAAAACTATATTTTTGTGTAGTTTCATTAATATCCATTTACGTTAAAAAGTAACAAACATCCATCCATACTTACAAACTTAAATAAAGGATATGGTAAAAAATGATCACTACAATTTGTTTTACAGTCCCAGTAACAACGCCATGACCTTAGACAAAATTTAATTGTTCTGAAAATTCAATTATGTAGATACCTATAGATCTTTTTCCGAATATTGTATATATTTATTCATAAATAACACCATAATATCTTGTTCATAATAAATAATACATATTTTAAGGTCATATTTTGTCTTCAATTTAAAATAAACAAATAAATATACATCCTTTATATCTAGCACCCTATTATTTAGATTTCAAGAAAACATTACTTGGCTGTTCTTGCTCGTGACTAGGCTTACAAAGGTTGATTTATATCAGTCACAATTAATACCAAGTAACCTTATTACAAAGTTCAGATTATTAGAACGCTGCTCAATAAACAAATGCATAAATCAGCGAGGCTCAGAGTTGTCATGTTGGCTCTGTGTGAGTTTAGTTTAGTCCTCACCGCAGCAACCGCTATTGTTTATTTCTGACGGAGCGTTTATGCGTTCCGACACACTCAGCAATCACTTTCTTGCGGTTTAATTACTTTGTTGTTTATAGGTATATTTTTAGTGAGTTTCGTAGAGTTATAAAAATTTCCGTATAATATTTGAAAATATCTATAGACATGTATAGCACTGTTAGCTTATTTAAAATTCGTACACTTATCGATTCAAAACAAAAACCCACATTTATATGTTAAATAACCATAATAAGTTATTCTATGTTGAAAATAAAATCTTCCATGTCTTAAAAAAAATAACATAACAAATAACTCAATATAATAAATGATATTCTATATTAATCTATCCAGACATACAGTAGCGTATCAAGAACAGTTCAGGCCAACAGAACTGGTAAGCAATAGCCAGTGTAAGGTTGCAGAAACAATTTGAGCTAATTTGACTCCCTCATACTCAAAAAAGAATTCACATAAACATATTAAATTTGACTCATATATTGATACAAACGTCGCAAGATCAAGTTGGTCAAGTGGTTAGCGCAGACGCCTAACGTATAGCGACGCAATGGGACTCGGGACAGGGACAGTCATGTATGTGATGAACATATATGTCTGTATTTCTAGGTTTGATCGTTTACTAAAATTTTTCTCAGTATTTATAATGTTTATTTCTATGTATTTGTAACGTTATCTAACACCCTTAACACAAGCAAATATTTGCTTACATAGGGGTTAGATCAATTTGTGTAATTTGTCCTGTATTATTATTTATTAATTTAAAATACATATGTGCTTCAAATTTCAAAAAAACACCTCAAACAGTTATTTAGATATTACCGTTCAAATATCGACAGTTTAATTACTGACTGACCTATAGATCAAAATTTATAATTCAGTTCAGATTTGACTAATTTGCTTATATATATATATGAATTAATAACAACCAACAAAGAATCTAAAGGCTAAATAGATAGTAAGGAAGTATGTTCGAAAAGACATTGCAATAAAGATAAAAATATATGGAGGAAGGCATACCTTTTAGACTGTAGGATATAATATAGCACCACACAGTGACTTCTTTAATCAAACTTATGAAGTGCCTATAAAAGAGAATTTTAGTGACTCCTACTGAAATATGCCAAATTCAGACAAGGCTATTTATTTCTGTAATAATAATCCTAACATGTAAAGCTACCTTGATCTATCCTTGATCACCTTGTTCCCGTAATTACTTTCATTTTTAATAATTTCATAAGCACCAATACATTTCCAACAATATGGAAAGATGTATAAGTAATTCCTTTACCAAAGAAAATATCACCTTCCTCACTATCTGATTTTCGTCCTATATCTGTTTTCCTCTCTAAAGTCCTTGAACGTCTTGTGCATCATCAACTCAGTACTTTTTTTTCTATAAACGACAAATTAAATCCTCTCCAATCTGGATTTCGTACGTTCGTTCGTACAGTCATAGTACGACTGCTCGTAAAAATCACTGATGATATAAGTTATGGTATGGAACGCCAACTGACGGTTATGACTTTGCTGGCTTTTAGCAATGCATTTAACATGGTGGATTTTGACATTCTACTTGCCATTCTGAATTCTATTAATATACCTCCTGCAGTACTTGAATAGTTTAATTGCTACTTGCATGGTCGCCGCAAACAAGTACTACTTCGTGACTCTTCTCAAATTGGTCTAACATTAAAGCTCGCACACCACAAGGTGGCATGTTATCTCCTCTTTTATTTTCAATATCTATAAATCCTCTCAGTGAATATATTTTTTAAGAATAGATCTTTAAATTTATGTGCAGTCAAGTTTAGCTGATTTACCTAAAACTATTAATAATATAAGAAAAACCTTGATCAGATATTGCAATGGAGCAATCCCTTTGGATTGAATGTAAATCCAAGTAAAACGCAGGCAATCATAATCGGCAATGCTAAATTTTACGCGTGTATTAATTGGGAAAAATTAGCACCTGTGACATATGATGCATTTCATATACCATATTGTGTAAAGGTCAGAGATCTTGGTACAATTTTAGATCGTCATCTTTCTTGGACACCACAAATAAGCGAAGTGAGCTAAAAATTTTTTTTTCTGTAGGATCTTTACGAAGATTGCGTAATTTTCTTCCTATTTTCTTTAAAATTGCATTAGTACAAGCTATTCTCTTTCCTATTTTTGATTACGCTGATTTTTTTTACTAAGACTTGAAAGAGAAGCGACTTAATAAACATGAGCGCCTGAAAAAACTTTATATACGGTTTATACTTGGGCTACGTAAATATGACCACATATCTGAATTTCGTAAAAAAAACTCAAGTAGCTCCCGATTCGCCTTCGCAGGAATACCCATATCTTAAAACTTTTGTATTGCATTTTAATCAATCCTTCCTCCCTATCTAAAAAATCGATTTAAGCTCCTTGGCGAGTGTCACGACCGCAACCTTCGCTCTGAAAACAACCTTTTACTTGAAAGTCCCGCGCACTCCACTTCCTTCTGCTGTAATTCCTTTACTGTCCAAGCTATTCAACTTTGGAATAGTCTTCTTTTACAAGCTAGACGTGCTCCAACGCCGGCTGTTTACGAAAAACTTGTCATTGCATTCTTATCTATCTCTTTGAAGTTCCTCAATTTTTATTTATTTATTATTACTTTTTTCTTTTATATACATCTTGGTATACAGTATATATTTTCGTTTATTTATTTTTATTTTTGTTTTTTATATATATATATTTTTTTACATTAAATATCCTCAACCTTAAGGTTGCCTTGCAGAAATCACTTTTCAGCGATAAGGCCGCCTTTTGAAGTCACCATGTATTATTTTATTTTTTATTTTGTTATCATTATTTTATATTTTATTTTTATTGGTGTGCAATAAAGAATATTTATTATTATTATTATTACCGTCTACATAAAGCTGAAGGCAAAAGATAGTTTTATATTTAATGAATACAATTTTTAGTCAACCTAGAAAATTACAGTAAAAACATAATAAGTGTTTTTCTTCTTTGTCTTTCTGAAATTGGCGTTACTATTTTTATTAAAAAAAAGCACTAGACCAATTACACACATTGACCTAAATCCTAAGTAAGAAAATTATTAAGCTTGTGTTGGGGTCTAAGACTTAGCTTAACGATACAACTACATAGAAATACACATTATAAATACTGCGAATTTATTCAATAAATGAGCAAACCAAATGACAAATCTTTATGTTCATCACATGTCTGTACCTGTCGGGAATGGATCCCGAGCCTCATTGCCTTAGGCGTCTGTGCTTACCAATTGGTCAACGAGGCGGTTGTTAATGTGCGGTTGTTAATGTGCGGTTTTTAATGTATTTATTTTTTAATAATTCTTTATATTAATAGGAACCATTTTCGTAGCGCACCTACTATCAAGTCACAAAGTGCTATTGCACTCTAGTGCTATTCTACATCTTCAGTCTATTCTACATCTTCAGCCTTCACCTATTGGTGAGGGCTGAAGATGTAGAACCGTATTGAACTAAGTATTAATGTAACCTTTTAATTTATTTTAATAATATATAAATATTTTTCCCATTATAGTATTCCCCGAAATTAATTGAAATAAATTTCAAATAATGAAGAAATGTTTATTACAGATATTGTTACTCTACTTTTGAAATTTAGTTACGGTCGCTCGTTAGGAGACAAGAAAACAAAATAAGGTAAAAGAAATATTGAATATTTGATATACAAATAGACACATTTTGCTATATTTTTAAATGAATAAAATAAAATTTAATCGATTAAAAGTAATAAACAATCATTAACGATCTCTTTCAATGATCACTTAGAGATAAGAAAAAACACTTATGGACATTTAGTGTTATATATTTTAGTGAAAATGGTAGTTATTTTATGTTATATAAATTAAAACGCAAACTGGTAAATAATTAGGATAACTTCACCTTAAGCTACACAAATCCCGAACTTATTAATGAAAATAAATTAACTATACAACAAAACAGGCGCTTAATCTATGGATCCGTTTTGCCGAAACTGTTATGAATATAAAAGCTTTTTTAAATCCACTTCCTAATTGCGTGATTAAACATAATTTAGATTATGAAAATCATGTTAAACAATTTCTGGCAATACTGCAAACTGATTTAATTTTCACTTTTACAATTAGGCTAGAAGTTTATTATAGCCATTCATAAAAAATTAAGTTATATTGCATGGTTTTAAATTTATATGTAAATAATTATTATTTTAATATTTTTTTTTGCGATTATTATAACGCTTTTCTAAATAATATTAAACGTGTACAACTATGACTAGTGAAAAGTAAAATTCTTATTAATATCCCACAAAACGGGCAATATGTTTTCTTAATTTTTTAGTAGAAATAATGAGACATATTTGATGTTTTTCGTAAATACGGAACCCCAATGATTATTCATTTGGGGTTCCGTATCTATAATAATTTCAATGTAAAAGAAAATTGTATATTGTTGTCATATGCAGTAGAATACGAACTGTCATTGAAACGACTTGTATTATTAGAGATCTAGATGAACAGTACGTGACTTGTTTGTCTATGAAGGAACAATGAAATGAGGTTCATTGCTCCTCCTTAGTTTACAATTGAATATTTGTTCATCTATACTTCCCTTACAAAGCAATGTACTATAAATAATATATATAAATAAACATCTTAATCAGATCACGTTTTTATCATAATAAGAATCCACTATCATAATTGGATAAGGAGAAAACAAAATTTGATGTGGGTAGACTTTTCCTTTTCTATTTTAATCTTGACCCACATATATATGTAAGTGCCTACATACTTTTCGTTCATAAATACCTTTTACTTTATTGGGTTTATGTTACTCTTGTGCTTAATTAACACAACCTTTTCTTTCTTAAAGTAATAAGTAACTTGTTATAAAATCAATTTTATTCGTTAAGAACAAATTATCTAGACCTCGAGATCTTAATAAAAACACCGCTCTTCAACAACGAGGTGATTATTGAGTTTGTTAGAGGCGAGAGCCACTCGCCTGACTTAGTCGTTTATTATACCTACAGGTTTTATAATAAACGTTATGTTTATACCGCAATATTTATAACAAAACAGACCCCCAACAGAATCTGCTAAAGACATAAATATTTACTTTTCAAATTTCTTTCTATTAAATTAAAATGAGAATATTTCTTTTGTTACGTTATAAGGATCAGTGTCCAGTGGGTACCACGTAACTTTCATTATGTTTGTCTTTTTTACGTAATAATATAAAGATATAAATCATTAGAAATTGTCTTATTTTTGAATTGTTTTTTTTATTTACTTTTAACTCCGCCTAATCTTATGTTAACTTTGAAGATAAAAATGATCAACATAATAAGGCAGTACTTCACGCCGAACCAAAAACTCGTGCCTTAAAAAGAGAAGATCCGGGTATTCGATCCGGATATTTACCGCAAGCAACAATGACCCGCCCGAGTTGTGCTTTGGGAAAGTCTCGATCGATTCTTTAGCATTACGGAGGGATACCGCATCTTTATGCTTCTACCGAAAATGATGATGTATGTTATATATATTAAGTAAAGTAATCTTTCAGTTATATCAAATAACTTATCATCACTCTCCGTTAAGTTATTTAAAAGATTGCTGAATGCAATGTTTTTTGCAACGAACTTATGAAGACGTCACAGTCACGTCATAAGAGGAAACCTATAGCTGAGAATTAAATCGCTACTAAAATACAATGGGCCCTAGGTCAAAAAAAAGTATTGTTATATCTTTTTTACATTATGTCTGCACTTTTACAATAATTTGGTGTTTAATAATTTGACTACAGTTTATTTATTAAACGAAAACCAATAAGTTCTTACGCGATGTTAAGATCTAAACTAATGAGATGATGTTTATATATATATTTGAAATATAACTTAGACATGTTTATTTAGAAGATTGTTTGTTTACAAGCCTGTTATGAAATAAATATTGATATAAATTTATCTTGCAGATAATATGTCTTTAATGTTATTTTAAACTCTAATTAATCAATTCTAGGTTAACGAGTCTTATTCAAAAGCATTAACAAGGTTATCAAAATAGTAAATAAAGTATTACAAAAATTATCACTTCAAAGAAAATACTTAAAATATAATACATACTGTAAGGAATTGTTTCAGTAATACACAGTACTTGCACTTCAAAGTTTAACATCCAACCACTGGAAATAGAATGGGCGAGAGCAGCCCTTACAACTCTTTTTAAAATATTTTAACACTTTAATATTTAGGTGAGGGTAATTTACAATTTCATAACCAACTTACAGATGGTATTATTTATTGCTTACAATAAATTCTAATAATTGATTAAACATTATGTTGAAATAGCCTATGCTTCTGAATCTTTAAAAATTTAACAGTGAATACTAAATAACATTGTATAATTAATTATGTTTTGAAACTTATGAACTAATAACATGTAAATTCCGATGTATTTAACATTAAAATTATTATAAATAAATATTACTAACAATAATGTCAAAAATCATTGGTCGGGCTTATCGTTTGGAATAATATAACATTTACATTAAGTCTTTGTGAGACTATGTCACTATTAAGAACCTCGGAGAATTTTCTACAATCGTTTTAATAAGTATTTGATAGTTACAACCATAAGAACAATATAATCATATTCAAAACATATATATTTCCTGATCTTCAGGTTTTTACTTATAACCTAAACAGCTATGTTAAGTTAATTTATTTTTTTAACAATGGAGATGATAAAATCTTTATTGTTAGTGTTGCCATAATCATCAAGGTGTCCAATTATGACATAATGCGTTTAGTTGGCTTGGACCATCTGGAAAATTTTCTGTTGAAACATCCAATCACTTATATCCGTCCTCCTCAAATGTAATTGAAAAAAAATGCCAAAGTGCAAGAGACTTCCGTCTCTATCCCAAGAACAAATACACGTCCTACGACTCGTAAACAAACGGTGAAAAAAGTTGAAGTTTTTAGGTTACTTATTTTTTAGTTTACAAAATCGAATGATAAACTTATTCGTAATGAAAATATAATATGAACTCCAATCCAATCAAGCTTAAAATACTTTGCACTATTTAACTCTTTTATTTAATTTATCTTATTTTGTAACATACATAAGCAACAATTACTTGTATGAACATATACTTAAATAATACTTATTCTTGTATGCATTTTTTTAGGTAACAATAAAGTGCTTATTTCAGGTTTCAGGTTTATTTCAGGTCTAAAGATTTTAGTCATGTAAAAACAAGCAATAAAAAGTAACGGGTTTATGCAGACTTTTTACTTGAAACTACAAAATAACATTTCTCTGACTCGAGGCTTTTAACTTAAGAATTACCAAGAGATTTCGTAAGTACTTAAAATATCTTTCGCCTTTAGAGAGTAAGTTCTAGAGAAAATGTACTTAGAACTTTTCACTGAGTTTAATAAGGAAAAACATTATTTTGAGGTATTGTAACTATTCCTGGTATATTAATTAAATAGTATTTTGTTTTTGTAGCCCACCGTGGGTATAACTCTTTCGTAGGATAAGAAATCATTATAAAAGTCTTACTGTTTTTTGTTGTTACACTACTATTATCATATATATATTTATTATTATTAAGTACAGGAACCCATTACAAGTAAGTAAGTACAAGGAATATTCAATAGCTAGTTCCTTCGAGCAAGTCATTTTTTGGGGAGAACAAAATAATAACGTACATATTTAGAACTTGCGAATTCTATAACATAATTCATATAAGAAAACTACAAAAGTCAGAACTTGGCATCAATTTTATTATTCTTATTTATACGAAGAAATTACATATTAAGTTGTTACAAAGTTTTTGTCGTTATAACTAATATTCAGCACTGACCATTAAACTTGGGGCCTCACTCTTTTGTCGTTGAAGCCAACAAGCGAGCCATATTTTACAAAATTTTATTATCTCTTATTTCAAATTTATCTGCCACTCAGTGATAAAAATTACGAAATTTTTACGGTAAAATCTAAATAATTGTTTGAAATATATTTCTACAATTTAAGATATATGTACAATTCTCAATATTTGAACCAAATTTGACATGTTTATGTAATAAGGTTTTTGAGTTGTGAGGGAATCAAATGTAGCTCCAAATGGTTCATGAAACATTACATGGCTCGTCAATTCTGTAAGCCTGAACTTGGTTTGACACACTGCCGCGTAATGAAATAAGTGCCATAGACTAATTTAGGAGTTCGCCCAAAATTATTTTTTTTTAAACATGATTAAGGTTGTATAAATTATAAAATAAGCAATTTAATTATGCATATTGAAATTCGATTTAAATTTATTGAAATTGTAAACAAAATTTAAAAACTCATTCACAAAAAGTAATAGTTTAAAAACACATAAAATGTGTAAAACTTGAACAGAAGAAAATTATAAAATATTCAACATAAAATATTAGACATCGTAGACTCAAATACATGTATTCGTTAGCATAACAAACGGCGCCGCTTCTCCTACTTTATGTAATAATATAATACACGTCCATTTAGATGATTGCATTGAAAAAAGTATTTATTCTCATTACCTTTATTTAGTTTAATTCTCTAAACGGAATACAACAATATTATTAATATTTAAAAATATATATTTTCTAATTATCAGATTGTCCCCGTATCGAGATCTTAAATTTACATATATCTCAGTTTAATTGTTTTAGAAAATCAAACGTAATTCTACAATTCAGCATAAACAAATTAATACGTATAAATCCTATTATATTACAGCACCTTATTGTTAAAATTTCAAGAAACATTATTTTCTGCTCTTGTTCGGGACTGGGCTCACAAAGGTTGATTTATATCGGTCACAATTAATTCCAAGTAATCTTATTTCAACGTTCTGATTACTAGAACGCTGCTCAATAAACAAATGCATAAATCAGCGAGGCTCAGAGTTGTCGTGTTGACTCTGTATGAGTTTAGTTACGCGTCCTCTTTACCGCGGCAACCGCTACTGTTTATTTCTGACAATCGTTTTGAACCACAACCAACTGAACAACAAACTCTCTTGGTTGTGGTTCAATTACTTTGCAGTTTATATTTTTAATAACTTTAATAAAATTAAAAAAATATATATTTATTGGATTTCAAAAATATAAAATGTTAACAAAGAACTAGTATAATTTCATAATTAAGATTTAGTTTAAAAATATATGTCTTCCTTTCTCTGTAACTACTTACTAAACCAAATCTATGTATATTTCTAAAGGTTTTTTTTTTTATTTTGACAAAAATAAACTAAGTCCATTTTGATTTTATCATTACTCTTAAAACATGAGTTATAATAGTTTATTTTTTATATGTCGTTCTTAATAAGAAAACAATATCGTAGCGCATTCAATGACACGTTACGTAGTATGATAGGTACTTAGAGAACATGAAGTACCATGTCGATGTAACCATTAATATGAAACATTTTAATTTAATATCATTTCACATTTCAAATAATAAGCAAAGCTAAGTTCCACACGTTTTTATTTAATTTATAATGAGTGAATTTTTAAATTTAAGTTGTTCTAACAAGAAAATAAAATAAATTGAGAATTTTTCGGTATTTTAGGACGATCGAAGTATATTTTTCTTATTCATAATCAGATAATATTCTGAAAAGTGTTGGAAAATATAAGTGACTGAAAGGCTCTATATATTTCATAAGAAATTCAGTATAGCCGGTCCAGATGTCACTGTTATTCGGAAATTATTTCTATAATTAAATTGAGTTTTCACACTCCGCTATGAAATATTATAAAATTAATATAGTACATACTTAAATTTTTCGAACATTTAATAAAATATATAGACTGCATTAAATAATTATTATTTTTGTATATATACTTAGACAGAACGTAGAACATATTGTCCATGACGACATATTGTACAATGTTTTGACTCCAAAATAAGAAAACACAATGTACCATCGAATAAAAATGACAGAATCCAAATTTAAATCTAATATATTTCTTTTTAATTGTAACAGTATTTATGGCCAAACTAAGTACATTTATTCGTTTTAGAACAGAATTAAAACAAATATAGACCAATACATACGATGTAAATAAAAATAACCTACATAGGTTTGGCTTTTCAAGTTAACATACGCGAATTTTGGTCGGTAAAAAACATTTTGTAAATCGTTTGAGTAAAGCCAAATAAATTTAATTGTGATATTGAATTGAAGTTTAAATGATTTTGATTTCTCTGTTGAGGTACTAATAACTGATGGCTACTTATTTGCCTTTTTCTGTTTTTATAATGAGATTATTTTTATTTATTTAATAAATTGGAGACCTATGTTTAGACTTGATCTTATATACAATAAGCTATAATATAACTTTCGACAATGATTTATTTAATCAACATTGGAAGTTACCTTTTATATATAGTTAAACTGAATATGGAACACCCAGATAATACTATTCTTTATGAAATACTAATCCTAGCGTTATAACGCTTCTGAAGTCCACGCGGTCGAAACCGCAAGCGACGCACCTGGTTTTCACATTTTGATAAAGATATTTTTTGTATATTATTACTATAGCCTATAGCCCAAATGACGTTTATTTATATTGTTCAGCATTATTATCTTGCAATGCAAAATTTACTTTTTTATAGGAATACAAAATTAATTTCAATCCGTCTTTTACTTTTTAAGCACTTCTATTTATCATATTATTATCGTGAGCCATGAAATAGTTAAAAAGAAACTCTGTAAGATGCAAAGGTATACAAAAATAACATCTTCGTAATTCCAGTAATTTTTTGTTCATAAATTAATAATATATTACGAAGCGTGACAATTTGAGAGTTAGAATAAGATGTTGGTTAAAGTTGTATTATAATAAATTTCAACAAAACTACTCAAACTATTCTTGTTTCAAATAACGGTAGAGTTCAAGAACAAGATAATGGTAAACATGGGTAGCGCTGTAGAATGTTTGAGAGATTGCTTTTATAGTGACACTTCACGCGAGCTCAGCAAATTCTATGTAAAGTGATATCTACACTAAACAACCCTTGTATTCTGACTTAACCTCAATTTTATGTCAAAATATAATAAATTATGTATGTAACAAGTTGACAAAACTAACATTATATATGATGACATAAGAATAAAAAGATTAAATTTATTTCATGAAACAGACATTTTTCTCAACTATCACAAGAAGTTACAGAAGATGTTGTACGTAAATTATATAATGTTAGTCATATTTATTTATAATGATTTAAATGGTAAATACATTGGAATTTACATGTTTTAGTTCATAAGTTTCAACAGTAGCGCCACCTACATAATTAATTATGGAATATTATTTAGTATTTACTGTTAAATGTTTTAAGAATTAGAAGCATAGAATATTTTAACATAATGTTTAATCTTTTATTAATTATTAGAACTTATTATAAGGTATAAATAATATCATCTGTAAGTTGGTTATGAAATTGTAAATTACCCTCGCCTAAATATTATAGTGTTAAAATATTATAAAACGAGTTGTAAGGGCTGCTCTCGCCCATTCTATTACAAATGGTTGGATATTAAACATTGAAGTGCAAGTACTGTGTATTACTGAAACAAGTCTTAACAAGTCAGAAGTGTTCGACCGCTGTAGTATTACGCGCCACGTGTCGATATACACCGTTCGCAAGATATCCTGTCCAAGAATGCTGATGAAGATGGGGTGCTGCCACTGCCGTTGAAAAGCCACGAAAATAAGAGACGACGTTAAAGTTACGTCTAAGAATGCTGATGAAGATGGAGTGCTGCTGCCACTGCCGTTGAAAAGCCACGAAAATAAGAGACGACGTTAAAGTTACTATTTGGGCCTTCTCCGAGTGCTGCTGTAGTATCTTCGAGCGATAAGGAGTTTTAGATTTAAAATAATATTGCAAGTGCGTAAATTTTTTATTATTTTTTTTCTTAATACCCACGTTTTGCCATCTGCTTAACAGACTGATTATCTAGCTGGTTATACGGCAGCATGCTCAATATAGAATATTAATAACTTTGTAGCTTGAAGTTAATAGTACTACTATTAAATTCTATTTATCATATATATCATATCCACTATTAATCATATTCTGTTAAAGTTCAATCATAAGCGAAATACAATAGGAGCCTGAATATTTACCAAAACTTTACAGTGTTACTAATACAATATCTCTCCATACATGTTTACATCGCTTGGAGCCTTTGGTGAAGACATACGTCGGAGATGGAAAACTCTAAACTACTACTTGACTGCTAATCTGGAAGGGAATTCGTTGCTGTATTATGAAAATCAACAACATATCAACATCACCTACAGCTACTGGAAGAAGAGGTCGACCAAGTACTTTCTTCCTGATCGTAAGTCCTGAGTGCAAGCAAGCAGCACTATACAACGATGGACCTGAATACAACGACAAGGTGACAGACAAAACTTTATTATAAGAAACTAGCCCTAGAAAAGTTTTGCATAATTAAGCGACCATGCGATTTATAATATTATTGTTACTACGTATACCAACTTTCAAAGCTTTTAAGACCCAGTTGTAGGTAAGAGACGCGATTTTTTTTTTTTTCTTTGCTTTTATTAAGTTACTAGCTGAAGGCCGCGGCTCCGCCCGCGTGTAGGTCGCTTTTCGCGTAATCTGTGGAAACTACAATTATCCAGACCTATAATAGACTTATAGTTAATTCTATAGTATCCTATTCAAGTGAAAATTTTATCTATATAGGCATTACATTGCTACGATATCAAACTGAAAATAATAACATACATCTACATCACACACACACGACCAGGAGATTATTCAGATATACGTATTAAAGCATATGGATTCGAAATATTATGTTTTTGACAATATAAGTATAGATATAACTGACGCGGTAGTTGAGACTTTGAGACTTGCAATATAAAAGTAATGTTAGTATTTTAGATTACGATTTAGGCTTTAATGTCTTTATTTATGACATAGAAGTGAACACTCTCAATGAAGGGGTAATATTCGGTTTACAAAATGTATGTAGGTTATTTAAAGAACGAAGAGTATATATCAGTCGTAAATGATTAAAATATAAAACCCAATATTAAACAAAAAGAAAAGGAATAACGTTAGATATTTTATATATATATATATATATATATCTTAATATATATAAATTACGTGTCACGTTGTTTGTCCGCGATGGACTCCTAAACTACTTAACCGATTTTAATCAAATTTGCACACCGTGTATAGTTTGATCCAACTTGAAACATAGGATAACTTACATCTTAATTTTAAGTCACAATATTATTTTATATCAAAATATTGTTATTTCGTTATTGGCCTTGATAAATTTACTTGCATTTTTAATTTTTTTCTTTACTTAGCGGTCGGGGGTTTTTTTAATTTTAATTTTATTTTTCTAATACTGTGACGTCTTAAATAGTTTACTACAATGTAATAGGTATATCCAAAACCTTAGCAACCACAGCAATGCGTGGCCGTGTCTGCTAGTATATATATATATATATATATATATATTTTTTTTTTTTTTTTAAAGTAAAAGCACTTAACATCATAAAACCATTTTCAAATCGTAATGATCCTTTTGTTTAAGATAGTAAGTAGTTCCTTATAGTATACGCAATATGAATAGATAAAGTATAATTTTAATTTAAACAAATTAAAATGTACACTTGTCTCCTTTCAGAGAAATTAAAATTCTAGAATTTCTTATAGATAGACTTAAATGAATATGACTCGGTAAATATTGAAACTCTATAAATTTGGTAGGATCAGATCTAAATGGCCTTGAGGACCGTATGGAAATATTTTGCCAATGCTTTGACGCTATAAGGGGTAGATTTAGATATGTTTACATTTATTTAATAGGTAAAGATTTGAATTCACGATATTATTTTATTACTTCTGCAACTATATTTTATTTTGTTTTGCTAAAACTACTCCATAGATCTTAAAATATTTATATTTAATTTTGAATTTGTAAGTTTAGCATCGGGTTGCGATAGACGTTCGTTTTTAAAACCAAGTTGGATACTTGGTTATCCACGAGGATAGGGTTATGCCATATCATGTGGAGAAATTAAATTTTATGGAACCCAATAATATCTATTTTAAGAAGTTTCATTGGTTACTTTCATAAATCAAATTTGCTTTGAAAAGACCATTTTTAGGTGGGTAAAAATAAAGTTTAAAAACGTTTAAAATCTGAACCGGTACTGTCTAAATATAATCCCGAACTAAACAGACTAATTCAATAATAACGCGTATGAATATGAAGCAATGATACTGGTATTTATTACTAAAACATATTTCTATTATCTTTTATTTGACCGTTTAAATTATTTACTGAGTGTTAAGTTCTCAGTAGTAGGTATCCGTATGAATTTATGATCCTTAATTTTGAATCGATTATTGAAAAGGTAAAACGCAATAGGTATTCCGAAATAAATTCGTTAGAATCGATAAATTATTTCAGAATGATGATAATATAGGTTTAACATTTAGATCGATTTTAAACTAAACCAGTAAACGCGTACCTACATTTCGTATTAAATTGTAAAAAAAAAATAGAGCAAGCAATTAGGTCTTCTAAATCCCTATTAAAAGAAACTTTAAACGATATGCGTGGCACTCGATTATTTAATTTTCGATAGTATGTTAAAGAAGAAAAGAAATAACTACGATGAATTATCGATCGAGTACGATGATAAATAACACGCGTTTTTGAACTGTCAAATCGAGGAATTATATAAATCCACAGTAAAAGTTATACTAAACAAGAAATAATTGCATGCCTAAACAATATACCATAATTGACAGTTCAGACAGTTCAAATTAGGTATTTCAAATTGATGAACTTTAAAAAAAATATATAATTTTCTAGATTATGACTGTTTATTACTTAAAAATAGAATTATTATAAAACATGCCTCCTAAATATTCTTATTAGCAATATGAAACATAAACACGTTAGACTTAAAGATTCTGGTAACTTGAACTCTAGACAAGAGAAACATAAGAAAATTAGCAACGAATATGTATTGTCGTATCTTAGGGTATAAGAAGTAATATTATATATGGCACGGCCTTATAAAACCCCAAGCCCCAACCCTCTAAATTTCCAAGAATCGTATTATTTTCAGTATAACGTTTGTAAAATTGAATGCAGTTTAATTCTATTAAATAATTTATACTGTAGATAATAATAAAACAAAAATATAAAATACGTTTTGAATAATTGTGTCATTCATTGTTTCGATTATATAGTAAACTAGGTGTAGGTATACAATGTACAAAATTACGATTTCAAACTCGGAATAAAATTAATAACACTTTTATAAGATATGAGTGAAAATTTAATTGATTTACGTTTTAATGCTTTATAAATAAATTAGTGAGTCATTAGATTTAGTGCAAATTAGAACAATTGGAAATAATAATATAAATAGTAAACTTCTAAAGAAATATGCTTGGCTTTATAATGTTGTCCAATTGTATGAAAAGTATAGTTACATCTTCAAAATAAAAAAAAGAGGACTACAAAAATTTTCTATTCCCACTAATGATTATTTTTATTTTTTTTTAGTTAAGAATATTTTCAATATTGATACGGACAGAGTCAATAAAGAATGTAAAAATATGAATTTTATTTATATTTATTTATAAAATCTTTATTATACAAAGAAATTTATACAATTGGCGGACTTAATGCTATATATAGCACTTGATGCCTACTAATTATCTAGAAGTACCCTCGACCCCTAACAATATATTACAATTTCTTAAATAAAAAGAAATATCTATTTTATTTATTTTATTTTAAAAACTTATTGCACATACAATTATTACAAGAAATTACAGTAGTAGGATGTTGATACAGTAAGAAATTTTTGTGCAAAGGCGGTCTTATCGCTTAAAAGCGATCTCTTACAGACAACTCTTGATGAGTAATGAATATTTACAAGGTCATAGGACAGTGCAAGCATTCTACAACGAGAATAAGAATTTATACATAAGGACACAATAAAAATAAAAACTATCGTTTTTTTTTTTTAATTATATAAGTAATTAAATAATAACGATTATATATAAATATACACATACGCATATACATATACATACATATATCCGTATATATAAATAAATAAAATAAAATAGATAACCTATATAATATATGGTATATACATACTTATGATAAAAATATATATTGCATAGATAAATAATATTGCTTCAAACGATTTTTGAAAATTGACAGTGATTTAGAAGTTTGAATTTCTAACGGTAGGTCATTCCAGAGTAATATAGAGAAATATATATAAATATTACAATTGTCGTGAATTTTGAATCGTGTTATGGTTAATAACTAAATATAGCTTCTTTATTAACTACCGTTAAAGTATTTACATTTCTAAATTCGGGTGAATGAACATTTTCTTAAGATGTAAAATTTAAAACTGTTTCGATGAAATCCCACATCATTCAAAATTCATTTTTCTTTAAAAAAATATAAAGAAACTAAACAAACATAACAAAACAAACGTAATACAAAGTAAAAACAACCTGCTACTTCCAACAAAACCCATGCATAGTATGAATTTCAAAGTCGTATATCTCTGTAGTCTGATCATTAATATAGCCTAACAAAATGAGCTTGGTTTGCTTTTATTAGTTAAAGATTTATTTGCTTAGAATGAGTTTCAAAAAGTTAAAATTAAATATATGTTCATAACAATGATATTAATAAGTAAATTATTGAATAATGTGTTGTTTACCAAGTTGGTGTGTTACGTGGTAAAAATAAATGTAAGGTACCATGTTGGTGTAAAAATGATAACGTAATAACATGTTTGTGTGTCCCGTAGTAAAAATAAGAAATTGATGCCATGTTGGTGTGTCCAATAGTAAAGGTAAGTATGAAATACCATGTAGGTGTGTCCCGTGGTAAGTAAGTGGTAAGTAAAAGTATAAGAAATATCATCAATGGGCATGTCCCGTGGTATAAAAAATAAATAAATAAGAATAAACTACCACATGTGTATGTTCCGGTGGTAGTAGTGAAAGTATAAGAAATACCATCAATGGGCATGTCCCGTGGTATAAAAAAATAAATAAATAAGAATAAACTACCACATGTGTATGTTCCGGTGGTAGTAGTGAAAGTATAAGAAATATCATCAATGGGCATGTCCCGTGGTATAAAAAAATAAATAAATAAGAATAAACTACCACATGTGTATGTTCCGGTGGTAGTAGTGAAAGTATAAGAAATACCATCAATGGGCATGTCCCGTGGTATAAAAAAAAAATAATAAATAAATAAAAATAAGAATAAGCTACCACATGTGTGTGTTCCAGTGGTAATAGTAAAATTGAGATATATCCCATGTTGATGATGTGTGTCCATGGGCACCAGATCATAACGGCATGTCCGTTGATCTGGCTTTTCGTAAGCAGCCTGGTTTGTCCGGTGCAAAGAGAACAAGTACTTATGATAAAAACGATTATTATTATATATTATTATTATATATTATTATTATGATCATAACGGCATGTCCGTTAATCTGGCTTTTCGTAAGCAGCCTGGTTTGTCCGGTGCAAAGAGAACAAGTATTTATGATAAAAACGATTATTATTATATATTATTATTATATATTATTATTATATTAACGAGTATTTATGATAAAAATTATAATTATATTACGAGGACGTAATAAGATGTCAAAACGGCCGATAGTAAAGTTATATGTTGTATAAATGTTATGTTATTTCGCACATTAAAAGTATAATTGGATGTTTTTTTTCTTGATGCATTGTATTTCTAATGATTTGTTTTTCTCTATAACATTGTAAGATCCTTAATTCAGATGACCATTTGGTCTACCGGTTTCCAGAATGTTTATTAAATTAGAAATTAGTCATTTAATATATGATGGTTGGTAATTAAAGAAATTAATGATACAATTACGAGGTCGTAAGATTACAAATCAGGAAAGGCCGAGTGTTAGTCATATTTATTTATAATGATTTAAATGGTAAATACATTGGAATTTACATGTTTTAGTTCATAAGTTTCAACAGTAGCGCCACCTACATAATTAATTATGGAATATTATTTAGTATTTACTGTTAAATGTTTTAAGAATTAGAAGCATAGAATATTTTAACATAATGTTTAATCTTTTATTAATTATTAGAACTTATTATAAGGTATAAATAATATCATCTGTAAGTTGGTTATGAAATTGTAAATTACCCTCGCCTAAATATTATAGTGTTAAAATATTATAAAACGAGTTGTAAGGGCTGCTCTCGCCCATTCTATTACAAATGGTTGGATATTAAACATTGAAGTGCAAGTACTGTGTATTACTGAAACAAGTCTTAACAATAACTAAAGAGCAATTTTGGGAACTTTATAAAACTTTACCAACTATTACAATAACAAAATATATTACTTATTAATTACATGATGTAACTAGAAATTCACTGTTTTCCCAATTTTTTCCAAGTTTTCCTCCGTGCTGTACAGACGGACGGACTTACAGACAACCAAGAGATCCTATAAGGTTTCCGTTTTTATCATTAGACATACGAAAGCCTAAAAACACAATATTATCTAAATTTGGATCTTGTCACTGTTTTATGAATACTCATTGTGTTTTCTTAATTTCGAGCTAATCGGTATTAAATATTTTTTATAATATTAAAATGATAAATGAAAAAAGATAACCAAAGAAGACATGGATAAAGTGCGTATAAATTGGTATTGATATAAATATAATATTAAAAATAAATATAATAAACAAAATATAATATTTGAATTTGGTCTCTGTCATTGTTATACCTATATATATGGAGTTTTAAAATTTTTACGCCAATATGAGTGCAATTTATCTGTGATATTAAAATGGAAAAATTAGGTATCAGTTGGATGTTTATGTACTAGTCTATTGATAGGTACAATAACTTTCTATGTTTGTGACTGACAAAAATTCTGGTCGTACTAATAGTATTCGCAGAAAACAGATTATAAAAAGCAATGAAGGTAAGATATCCAGTCCGAAAGCAACAGTTATTGCATAAATAAAATAGTTATATAGTTATATTAGTATAGTTAAAATTATTACAGGACCTAGAAAAGAAGTTAAAATAATAAAGATTATTAGATTCCTATAATACCTAAATATAACTATTTACCTATAATAAATTCAAAACTTATTAAACTACTAATTTAAAAATTTATAGGGTGGTAAAATCAGTACAAGTTCTTGAGCGGGACGCAAAAGGAGGTCACAGAGAAAATATTTTGTTGGCCAGAAGAAAAGACTATTGAGCTATGTTTTAAACAGCAAAATGACCGAGTTTATGCTCAAAACTCTATAGAGGCTTCCTTATTAGTCAGCGGACAAGAATGTGGACATTATTGGACTTTAGTGATGACAATCAAGGAACCATGCCTTTTTTTAATAGCGGTTTTTTTTAAATGGTAGCATGTTGGTGGTTCTTTTCTTCTTCAAAGACCATTTTAATTGTCCTTCGGTTTAAGATTGAATGAAATCGAGCATAAAGCCGGTCTCTTTGAAGTAAACTGCATTATTTTCACTGAAAAAATTTAATTACTATCAGCTTGGCAGTAAGGAATTAGTTGCAGTTTTTTTCATACTTATGCTATACGTACCAATAAGAATCACCACCCTATTAAGGCTGCCCTAGGAACTGAGAACCCCATGTCCATAGGTCTATTTTAGTTCAGAGAAATTAGCTCTTAATCTTCTTAACACGTGAATGAGAGAGCGAAGGCAATTGCTTCAAAAGAAGGAAGAAGTATTTTCGTAATTTGTAAATGGGTAAATTTTCATAACACCTTTAATTCGTTCTCCATAATCGCATAGGGGGGAAGCCCTATTTTACATGGAACAACTTCAAGATTCAAGATAAAAGTTTAAAAGAAAATGTAATTGGAGAACGTAACCGATGTAACATTTGATACGTCCAACGACCCGTATTTACTGAGCTTGGAAGAATTTATCAAAGTATAAACATACATTTATAAGGATTAAAACAGCAATAAAGATTTATTTATTAAACGTTTACGTAGACAGAATACATATAAAATATTACCTATTTTAACATAGATTTGTACTAAGGCATTACTTAATTTAAAATAATAAAAAAATGAGTCGAAGTGGATATACATATACCTGTAGGAACATGTTTGCTTCATAAGAACATTTTGAAAAAATAATAATAAAGCATAATAAATAATTATAATATTCTTAACAAAAATTATATAAAAATATAAACTATAAATTTAAATTAACTAAACTTCAATTTAATGTATACTAACTTTAAACAATTAATAATAATAGAAATAATATAATGCCTTTTCTTCTAACAAAGAGCTCGTATAGGCAACACTTTGAAATTGATAACTGTGCTAAATTGTCAAAAAGTTAGTTGCTGCCTGAACAGGTATTGATTAGTTTTTTGTGAACAGATTTCACCTACCTACTATTTTATACACATATGTAGATCAAGCTGTTATGAAAGTATAAACCTTTGACATACCCATAATTTTCATATCGTTTTTTTGTTTATCCTACCTTGAAGCAACAAAATGCTGTATGTGCTATTTTTTACTTATAAATATATAAATCTATTTACATTGTATATTATTTTTGTACATGATGGTTTTTTGAATACATAATTTATACTTTGAATTCATTATAAGTAACCAAAACGCTAAATCTTGTTAACATCTTTTTATTAAAAATTCAAGATAATATTCTCGCAATAACAGTTAGAAGATAACACCCCTCGCTTATTATCTGTTCAATTGTTAAACATTGTATAATCGTTTTATCTTGCCTTTGTTTGGAATTTTACGAATACTATGCCTTGGTCGTGTCCCGTAGGAACTAGGTTTCTGATAATATCTCAAACTGTCAAATATTTAATATACTTTAAATTAAAATAATAGCTTTATCCAAGAACTTTGTTTAAGCTTTACATTTTCAATTCATTTCTTATTTATTTATGTTTTTTTATATTATCAATAAAAGAAATCCCTAGGGAGTTCGAACAATAAACATCAAACAATACTAATGAACAATAAGAAGCTTACAATAAAGGTAAATATATTATATAAACTAACTAATTAATTAATACCATACCTGTATAAAATACATACAATATTGAATGGACTTGCTTTGCAATTAGTTGAAATTTAAGTGTATATTCTGCTGTTGGAAAGTAATTGAAATAGGAATATATCGGAAGAGTATTCATTAGTATTTGATTTTATTATTTCGAAAAGTTGTAATAGTAGTATCTCAAAAAGCAATAAATAAATAGAGCTTACGATTTTAGGTTGATTCGATGCCACAGGAATTGATAGAAATATAGCATGTTTAATCAAGGTTACCATTATAATACTTTAGCACAATAATTATCAAAATACCTGCTCGCTAGTATTTTGATATGTGGTGCTTGCTTATGACCGGTTTGATGACCACGGCAGACTTTAGTTGCAGACTTTCAAAGAGAAGTAACCTCATAAAAATGTTTTTTTACTTATTCATTAATATAGAATATTTAATTTGCAGCAGCTCTTAAATCCCGTTCATAAATAGTTGGTAGGAACTAATAATAACTCAGATAATGCATGATATCAAAAACGAAAATGTTACAGAATAATGACTTTGAAACGAAATAATCTAGGATGCATACATATTATCAAAAAAACATAAATCTAACTTTGAAAATAAAATAGCAGTGGTTACGCTAAAACACCTCAAAAACAAAGATGAAAAGGAGAAGAATTGTTTGTAAATTTATTAAGATATTAATAATATTATCACTAGTCGTTAAAACATTACTCAAATCTAAAAATAGTTTTTAAATTGACGATCAATGGACATGAAATAGGCCACGGCTGGGTTTGAATACTTTATAGAGAAGACGAACGCTATTGTTTACAAATAGTTCATGTATTTTTTTTAATACTTATTTTTTTATTTTACGCTTCAGTTTAGCAAATTTGATTAGAATTATATTGAAGATAAAGTCATAAGTTCATACCTTTAAAAATGTTATAAGAGGTTCAAGATAATTAATGTTACAGATAATTCGAACTGGTTTTTTTTAAATACTATAATAGCACCTAAAGGACTTCTCTAAAAAATATTTTATTTTTATTTAGATATATCTTATGATTTATTCTCATGACACATTGCCTTTTGATATACCTACTACGTTGTCAATATAAGAACAAAGAATTTTAAGAGTGAAATAAAATAAATATTTTATTCGCAATGTTAAAGTTATCTAATGGAAAATAATAATATTTAGGTATCAATATTATTTTAGTAATCAAAACACAAAGAACAAAATGAACAAAAGATTACTTATCTTTTGAAGATCTCTCGGTTACCCTTCGCTTTGAGAGAATTTCTTAATGAAACTACTGTACTGTAATAAATTAAGAAACAAACAAATAAAATCACATAAAAATATCATACGTTATATTACTAGTATAAATAACTTCAATGTTTTTATTAAATATATTAAGTTTAACCTCAGCCTTAGTTTTCGTTTCTCTTAATCGATATTTAATTCTTTTAACTCTTTTACTCTTGAATGTAATAAATAAATTTACTGAAGCGCGCGCATACACAATATTTTAAAATCACCGAAGCAATTTTTCTCTTGGCAATGAAGATTACTATTTCTTGGTAATTTATTTTTTAAATGATTGCGGTTTTTAGAAAATAAATATTTTTTTTATATTAATAAATTTCAGATTTTAAATAGTTCTATTACATCTAGAACATTTAATTTTGAAATTAATTTCATTACATTTTCAGGTTTATATGTTCACTTTAAAGTAGAACAAGTATTATAAGGAATTAAAACCGAAATTCAATAGTTTCATTACATTCGGTGTATGTTGCGCTTTGAAGAATTATTCACTAAGTACTTTAAAAAGCGTTCTCGTCAACTAGTTCACTCAGGTTTTATTATCAAAGTTTTGTTTTATCAGTAATTCATATTTTAATTAAAATCGCAATATCTTGTAATTGTATTTAATATTGCTATATTTCTTAATTTATGTTTAAATTAAAAATAACAAGTTTAGTTTTGTATATCTACTTTAAATCATTTAAACATTAATAAATTTAACGAAAATCTAAATACAACTAGAAATATACTAGAGTTTATATTGCAAAGATTATTATTTCCAATATCTGTTCATAGTTAGAATGTAAAAACTTTAATATAGTAAAAGGGAGGTAAGGAGTTCTTGCGTTGTAACTCATTAATCTACTGCCACCCACCTTTCTGCCAGTGTCATTTTCTTTCCCAAAAAATATCAATAACATTCACTTATATCACTTCTAAAATTAGACATAAACATGAACCCTACAAGTAAGACGAAAGTTTTTCTAAAACTATTTGTAAGTAAACTGAGCCTTTTGGGTATACCTAGGTTATTTTTAACTTTTGTATCAATGCTCCTCTTTATTTGACTGATGCATACAATTTCATAACAATTAACAATCACAGTCAATTGTTTATACCCCGGCAAATTGTACAGGAATATTACTTTTAATTGGTCTCAAAAATTGTTTTACTTTCTTATGAGGTTTGTAAAGAGTTAGTAAATAAGAATTACTTAGTGTGGTAATTTATTAGTAAATGAACTCAATCTGTCAATTTAGATCAGAGGTACCCTAAGTGTTTCAAGTGGATGTTGACGTGGCCAAAAAATAGGGGTTATTATTATATTTTTTGTTATAAGCACGAAAATAAAGTAAAGTTGGATGGAGTCACTTTTTGATTGAACAACTTTGCATTTTTGCATCATAATAAATAATTAAATAATCAATTAGTCCTTACTTTTTTTTCAAAAACAGTTAATTCGATGCAACCGCAACGCAAATTGTCATAGTTAAATATATATTGTTTTAATTTTTTTATTGAGTTTGGTGAATATGATAAAAATTAAAGAGAAAAGTTTGAAAACCTCTGCTAAGGACTTAATAGCCCTTGTAAATAGGAAAGCATCCTAGAACCGATATGATGGATGTCATTGTTTATTCTTGTGTTGTTCATTCTTCTATTTTAAATCTCTGATTAAGGACTGTGACTCAGATGTTCAATAATATAATTGAAATTTATAAGGTTCAACTAAGGTCTGAGATATCATAAGTACAATATTTGAATATTTGAAATATAAAAAAATAACTATGCTTTTCTTTTTTTTTAATTCTTTTTTAGGGGGGCGGGGCTTTTGTCTGCATAGGCATGTCAGCCCCATCATACTTTTACTCTTATTCGATCAAAGAAATTGCTATTACTTAGCGGTATTAAAAAATAAATGTGTGGAAAAATCAAAATAAAAAAACCGCTTCAGATCGTTTCAGCATGTGAATTCTCTATTTGGTATAATAACAAAATGTTTCCCCTAAATGCTGATAATATAATATCATACAGCACACAGTGTCTCCATTTCTGCACATCTAGATAAGCTATATTACTACTAAAGACCTTAGTCCTTATTTAAAGTCCAATCTGAGAAATATCATTTTTGAAACCAAAAACTGTTAAATTCTTTAGATAACTTCACCCTAAGATACACAAAGTCGGGTCTAATTAACTAAAATAAATTTACTATTTCAACAAGCAGGCGTTTTATCAATGGGCCCACTTACCCGAATCTCTTATAAATAAAAAAGCCTCTTAAAATCCAGTTCATAAAAGTATATTAAATAAAAGTTTAAGCAATTATTTTTATTTCTTGCTCAAACTGAACTAAGTTTTTATTTTAGAGTTTTATATTTTGGGCAGAAATTTATTATATCCATTGATAACAATTTAATTGTAAATGTACTGTATGTATGTGCTTGTGAATGTATTGACATTCACAAGCATATAACAATTTAGCTGATTATCTCGAGATTTACGAGGCTTACAACGGTTTTCTAATAAATTTAATAATTCTTTAACTAACTTTATTAAAAGAAAAAAAAATCAGCATACATCACAAAAACTTAACCATAATATTTTCATAAATTTTAATTGAGCATACAATGAGAGCGAATAAATATCATAAATTATTCATTATTTATTTTATCCTTATATACTTGTGTATTAATAGATTGATATGCTTTCATAGGAACGAAACTCCAAAATATAATATTTATAACAATTTCAATATAAACGAAAATTGGCTATTGTTCTCATATGCAGTAGGATACGAACTGTCATTGACACGCCTTATATAACTGATCTAGATGAACAGAACGTGACTTGTTTGTTTATTGATGGAACAATGAAACGGGGTTTAATGCTACTCCTTTGTTTATAATTGAATATTTGTTTATGTATGTTTTACTTATAAAGCACTGTTAATAAATGTATTAATCAGGTCACATTTTTATCATCACAACTATCTATCTGGATCACTATGACAATTGAGTAAGAAGAAATCAAAATTTTGTACGGTTAGACTTCTGTTTTATTTTAATCTTGCTCCACATATGTGTACATAATATTTTTCCATAAACACCTGTTACTTACGATGAAATCACTTAGATCTATGTTAATGTGTGTCTTAGTCAACAGAACCTTATGTTTTTTACCTTAATTATTTTCTTGTTACATAATCCATTTTATACGTTAAGAACAAATAAAAGAGACCACGAGCTCTTAAATAAATGAACGCTATGACACAAAGAAGTAATTATTAATTTTGTTAGAGGCGATAGTTAATATATGACTAAGTCGGAACTTTGAAAGATTTTACAAATTAGTGAGACTAGATAGTTCTTACTTGAGACCATATGTAGGGTTTCATATACACGTCTAAGATACAGTTTTTAGACGTATAATGCTTCTTAAAAAACTGTTTAAAACACGTTTGCTCATTAAGGTGCTTTCTCCAGAAAATAATTCTTTTTTACAGGTGGAGCTTTGTTACTTTTTTTTTAAATACTTTAGATTGTGTTCAATTAAACCAAGGATGATTTAGAATGAGGTTCACGTTGGAACGTTCTACCCGGAACTGAAAAAAAACGTGAGGTTACATCAATCATTATTAGTATATTTTAAAAAATTATAAGAATAACAAAATGTCAATCACTTATTGTAATACTTACAGTCAATATGAATTTAAATAGTATTAATTTCTGTGGAAAATATCTAAGCAATTACCGTTATCGTGTCGTGTATTGTAAAATACTTTGTCATTAAGGGGTCGACCGCAATCGTTAAGTGCGGACTCAATCAAACCTCTGTGCCTTGACAAACGTAATAATTTCTATTTATAACCTTCAAATCTTCGTTAAACGTTGAATCATAAATATTTTCATGATTTGTAACTATTAAATACTTATTAAAACGAATGTTAAGAATTCTCCGATACACTTAATATAAATATGTAGGATACAATTTAAGAGCCTTACAAAACTTTACTTACAATAACAATATTCACTGTAATTAAAAGTTACAAAAAAAAAATGTTTATCTGTAATTTTTTTTATTTATTTATGAAAAGGAGACAGCCGAGAAGATATGGGAGGAATCTGAGCAAATTATTTTGCGAAAAAAAAACACCACTTATTCTAACCGTAAATAATGATAAATTACAAAAAATAAGCCAAAAGGTGTTGAATGTTTCTGTACAATATTTTTTGTAGCTACAACAACTTCTAACATTTGTAACACAGACAGAGAGAGTATGTTATGATCGTTCACTTAGCCAGAATTTGTAGCTCATAAGAGAAGCAATAATCATTATTTAAATAATAAGTTAAAATGAATAGGGTATTAAAATCAAAACAACTTCGTAAGTGTTACGCAAAGGTACCAAATTAAAAGGCACCAAAGTTTTTGAAAACAACGATAAATTAAGTATTTCAAACCAATGAAGAACGTGGTCAGAGCACTGTTTACGTATTACGTTTAACTTAAAAAATAACGAGGTAACATCAGCAAAAAGTGCCATGCCACATAGACCTTTTAAGATAAGGTAAAAATAAAAACGGGCTAAGAATAATTCCTTGTGAAACACCCATTTTAAGGCGAAAACCAGCCGATTTAAATTTATTTATATCAACTGTCTGGATTCTTTGATTTCGGAAAGTGGCAATAATATCAAGGCCAGCACTACGCACACCATAGTTTTTCAGTCAGCTTAGTAAAGCTTGATGATCTACACAATCAAAAGATTAAGAAAAATTGCAAAACAACACGATTGCATTCTGTGACTTCTCCCACACCTCGTAAATGGGCTTAAGGAGTCTGGCATCAGTTGTTGAAACTTTTGGTGAAACTAGGTTTCTCACTACTCATTGCTTGTTGCTCTAAATAAATTCTGTTATTTTAAAAAATATCTGTACCATTTATATCAGTATTTATTTTAATATTATCCATCTGTATCTTTGTAGGTCACTTAGCTGCCCAGTTTTCTAGTACCACGAAATAAAACATCGCAAGTAAAATTTATTTTATTTTCTGGTTTGAATAATTTATTTCTAATAACAACGTGTTAGCTATCTTGGAATAACAGAGTCAGATGTTTATATGCTTTAGAAGTACAAGTATTACAATAATAAACAAAATCAATAATATCACTTTTTTTTCGTAGTCCGCTTCACGTGAAATGCCCCATAGGTCATAGTGAAGTCCACTCTGAGAGAACATATCACAAGTCATTCCTGAACCAATACCAGTGTATTACCTACCATATAGATATAATTATTTACGAGAATAATAAAATTAAAGTCTAACATATCAAACAGACCTAGTATTGAGACTCATGATGTATGTTAAAGCCTTGGTTTCATGGTCAAGATGCTTTTAGTATATACTTTTTCGGTACATCTACCTACAACTCAACTCCAGTTAATTATAATATTTTTATAAAATAATGTACTATTTTGACCTTCGAATTTAAACGTATAATTTTACAAAAACAAAGCTATATTTCACAAAAGTCGATAAGGAACCGAGGATAAGTAACAAAGTTGCGTTCTCTGTTTCTCTGACGTTCACATAAATTCTACCCAAAGTGAATCGAATCACCGAGATGCAGAATAAATGGCTATTTTGAAAAAAAAACTAATACGATTATACACTTTAAAATAGATAGATATTTTTATTTGTTTTTTTTTTTAAACTGCACTTAAGAGAACAAAATATTACATAACATAGAATATTTATCTTAAACAAATAAACTGTAAAAAAGTATATATTTTCTTACATTACAATATTATACAATTATTGTCTTTATAGTCCAGAAGATATATGAATATATTAAAAAAATAAAATGTCTCATGGTTATTTAATTAAAAGTGAGGTGATTTTATTATTATATTATCAGGAGGATTAATTAAACTGTTTTGTTTTTCAATCCGTTTGTAGAAAAACCGCATAAAAATGTTAACCATAAAAACAACGTCATTATTGTTTGACGTATAACGTGTTATAATGTATCCAATGCCATAACTATATAACTGTATAACGATACGATAATAATCGACCAGAATTTAAATTAAACAATCAATTTGTCATTAGAACCTTTGTTTTTTAAAAGAATACACAAACTAGAGTTGTCACTTATTAAACAACTATTAAGTCGAGCCTTTCTATACAATATGTCCCAACATTTTATTTTGCATCAATTAAGAAGTATGTATATTTTTTTTAATAATGTTTTGAAAAGTCATATAACTAATGTGTACACACATTAGTGTTACGTGAGTTAATAGTTCATCAAAATGGTTTCTTTAATAAAACTGTTAAATACCTACATCTTGTTATTTCCTTCCTAAGTACCTACATATAGAAACAAAACTTTCTCTTATTATCTGATTCTAAAATCTTAAAAAATACAATTTATGTGATCCTCAAAGGATACAAGACCCTAAATTTGTTATTTAACTTTATTTTCATATCCACGTCTTTGACAAACTTCTTAGAGATATCAAAGTGCTGCAAAGTTAAACATTAGATGTCGATGAACCGCTAAGAAAAAGCTAATGCCTTGCAACCGTATTATACTTTAATGGCCTCAAGGAACTAAATTTAATTACTCAGTAATATTATGATCTTCTCAACATATTAAGTTTTAATAAAGTAATTTAATACCCTAAATAGCTAAAACTTTTTTCTTAAATGGATATTTTCAAGGAAGGTACTTAATGCATAGTTTGCAGTCTTTTGTGACAGCGGCATCGCTGAGAAGGAAACTTAAATATAATTAGTTCTACATCAGCCACAAAGACCTAAGCGCTGCAAGTTATGTACTATGGGTTCAACGAATAAATTGTTTTATATTTTAAGAATATAGAAAAATTATAATATTTTCTAGAAAAAAAAACCTATTTTTCATGTCAAATAGCGGGCTACAAAAGGCTCCTTAATCATAATAGAATATAATGTGGTGGAGCTGAACAGAACGGAGTATGACAATTTATTTGCGAGAATAATACTTTACACCTCGCTCAATTTACTTCTACGACTGTCAATAAATATTCAGTTTTATCGATATGATTGTCGAATCAGTTTTTGTGTTTCTGTTCAAAATCAGTCAACTTACTAAAGTATATAGTATATTAAACGTTAAATAGAGAATAACCATACCAAATTTCATAAACAAAACACTACTAGACGTTAGTCTTTGCGTGATACGCATATAGTCAAGCATTAAAAAAATAAGTGGTTTTAGCGTCATGTTATTAACAAACAAACACTAATATATGTATGGCTGGCTATAATTATTAAATAAACATTCTTTACATGCATACAGTTTGCTACAGGGAACTTATTCTAAGCAACGTAAGTCTTAGTAGTAAAGTTCGACATTTTCGTATAATATTACAGTTATTTGTATATAAAAGAGGAAGTACCTTGGGCATATTATTATATTTTGATGCTTGCTTTTAAGAACCAACACTGTTTTGATCTATAACGACGTAATACATTCATTTTCTATATATATCTTAAGCTTATCTTTTGCGATTTTAGCACAAAAATATGTTTGTTGCAAATTCATTTACAAATTTTGAATTGTCCGGTTTTTTGTACTAAAATATATATGTTTTATAGTAATAAACCTTCCTCTTGAATCACTCTATCTATTGAAAAAACCGCATCCCAAAGCCGTTGGGTAGTTTTAAAGATCTAACCCTACATATGGTCGAACTTCGCCGTTGACGGTCCCAAGCCCGTATGAGAAAGAAGGAGGGTTGGTTGCTGCAGAGAAGGCCTTACCAACCGTAAAAGGTCAACGTCTCGGGCCTCGGGCGACGGACAACTAACCCGATCGTACATTAGCAGAGGTAGGAAATGATCACTGCAACCCGCAACCCTGTTTACAAGCAGAATCGGGGGTCTTGGCTTAGCCGCCTGGACCAAGAGGTAGAAAGCCTCTATAAAAACTTACCCCAATCCTACGGTGGGATACGCGCCAAGAGGATGAAAGACTGATGGGTTATCAGCCAATAGCGCCAACCTCAATGGACCTGGCTCACATTGTTGTATAGTGCCTTCACATGGGAATGGCGTTACCCTATGTGTGACCTGTTTTTAATCGACCTTACTCGTGGGAATAATATGCAAAATAAAGAAAAAACTTCTTCTTCTCAACCAGAAAAAACAATAAGTAATAAACTTACTCAACAGATTCTCAGCAAATCCTTCTTCAATAAGACAAGAACTCAGTCATTAAGCAGTCTAGATAATATTACACCAGCTGACACGGATATGGAAAAACTTACACTGACTGATAACGACCAATGGAAAAAAGTGCCCGAAAGAAAACGGCAACGAGAAAGCCCTGAAATAAACAAAGCGCAAAAGCAAAAGAAACTCGACACCTATTGGCTAAGCCAACCTATACAAACCAAGAATAGTTTTTCTGAACTAATCATTGATTCGCAAGAATCACAAACCATTGAAGTAGTAGAAAAATCTGTTAAAGCTCCACCCTTATATGTAGATAGGGTTAGTAATATCCAACCATTACTAAAAATGCTTGACGAGGTAGCAGCCGAAAACTATGAAGTAAAAGTCCTCCGAAACGACCAGGTCAGAATACAACCTAAGTCTACAGAAATCTATACAAAGATAGTTAAAAATTTACAGGAAAAAAATACGGAGTTTTACACTTACAAACTCAAACAAGACCGCTGTTTCAAAGTGGTACTTATGAATCTTCACCCTTCCACAGACATAGAAGAAATAAAATCCGAACTTGAAATCCAAGGGTATAAAGTCTCTAATATTTGGAACGTAAAACAAAGGAATACTAAAAAACCATTACCGATACATTTCGTAGAAATAGAATCTAATAGTAATAGTAAACATATTTATAACATCAAAAATCTTTTGCACTGCAGAGTTATCTTCGAACCACCAAGACCTAAACGGGATATTCCTCAATGTAGCAATTGTCAACAGTATGGGCATACAAGGAAATACTGTTTTAGGAGACCCAAATGTATAAAATGTGCTGGCGATCATGCATCATCAAATTGCGAACGTAAAGAAAGATCGGACTCAGTAAAATGTAAACTTTGTGATGGCAACCATCCTGCAAACTACAAGGGCTGCGCAGTATACAAGGAGATCCATAAAATTAGGTATCCCGCTCAACCAACAAAACAACGACAGCAAAAACGCCTCGAACATCAACCGGACCACACAATAACCAACAACCACACAACTACTAATCAACAAGACAAACCGTCATATAAGCAAGTACTTATATCGAGTAGACCTTTACAACCATCTGCTAGTAAGGGGTGCCCAAACGAATCAACAGAAAACCAAACAAACAATAATGATATTAAATTGATTATTAATACTATGTCACAACTAATGCAACAATTATCTACAATGACAAATCTTCTAATGGAAATCATGACCAAACTGACAAATTCTGTTCATTAAAAATAGCCCTCTGGAACGCCAATGGGCTTTCACACCATGTCCTCGAAGTAGAGACATTTCTGAAAATAAATAAAATTGACATCCTACTCGTATCCGAGACACATTTTACGACTAAAAATTATTTCAATATAAACAACTACAAATTCTATCAAAGAATGCATCCAGATGGTACAGCTCATGGAGGATCCGCAATTCTTATCAGGAATAACATCAAACATCACGAGGCGGAACCATTCAAAACTCCTGAGATACAAGCCACAAGTGTTGTGGTTGAGGATTGGCGGGGTGAATTGACTGTCACTGCACTGTATTCTCCCCCAAAACATGCTATTAAAAAAGAAGACTACTTTAACTTCTTCAAAACCCTAGGACCAAGGTTTATAGCAGGAGGAGACTATAACTCCAAAAATATTCATAACAACTCCTAAAGGACGCCAGTTACAAGCCGCTGTAAATGAGTTACATCTGGAAACAATATCAAACGGAGAACCAACTTACTGGCCAACTGACCCAAAGAAAGTGCCAGACTTGGTAGACTTCAGTGTCACTAAGGGAATTCCTAATAGCTGTTTCAAGTGTACTTCCCTCCAAGACCTATCATCAGACCACAGTGTGGTTTTGTTAGAGGTTTCCCAGGAATTCACCAAAGTCAAGCCCATAGCAAGGCTACACGAGCGTGGAACTGATTGGGATATATTCCGTTCCATGGTAGAGTCTAGGATCAACACCCAGATGCCTCTTAAAACAGAAGAGGACATTATCATAGCTGTCGAACACTTCAACGAGTGCATACAAAATGCAGCTTGGAATAGCACTCCAACTACCAAAAAAAACGCGGAAACAGACTGCTCGAAGCCCATCCGTGACCTAGTAGCTGAAAAAAGACAGGCCCGTAAATTATGGCAAACTACTAGATATGACAGGCACAAATCTCGTTTGAACTTCCTAACAGCTAAACTTAAGAAACTAATACAAGCAGAGAGGAATGAAAATGTCCAATACCACCTACGGAACCTGGATGCTACAGAGGCTACTAACTACTCACTCTGGAAAGCAACCCAAAAACTCAAAAGACCCATTACATCTAATCCACCGATACGCAAAAAGGACAAAACCTGGGCAAAAAGTGACATGGAAAAAGGTATAGCTTTTGCCTCTCACCTAGCTGATGTCTTTGTACCAAACGCGATCCAAAACGAATCGGAAACCATCAATGAGGAACTTACTAGCTATCTTAACGAACCTTATCAGCTCGATCTACCTATTAAAAGGATTAAGATATATGAGGTCATTGAGACAATTAGGAATCTAAAGCAGAATAAAGCCCCGGGGTACGATTTGATTACGGCAAAAATTCTCCGTGAATTACCTGAAGTAGCCATGCACTTTTTGACACACATGTTTAATTGTGTACTAATCAGAGGCATTTTCCCATCTCAATGGAAAATAGCTCAAATAAAAATGGTTCTTAAACCAGGTAAATCTCCTGAGGATACATCCTCCTACAGACCGATCAGTCTACTACCTGTTTTGTCGAAAGTCATGGAAATACTATTCCTGAAGCGATTAAACACAGTAATAGCATATAATAAAATCATCCCCGATCATCAATTTGGTTTTAGGAAAAAACATGGCACAATAGAGCAGGTACACAGACTGGTGGAAGAAATCCATAAAGCTTTCGAAACCAAAAAATATTGTTGCGCAGCATTTCTAGACGTTTCCCAGGCCTTTGACAGAGTTTGGCACAAAGGTCTACTATACAAAATTAAAAAACAGCTTCCAACAAATTATTACATTTTCCTCAAATCATATCTTGCTGACAGATACTTTTATATTAAACAAGGGGAAGAAATTACAGAATTATACAAAGCTTATGCAGGTGTGCCACAGGGAAGCATTCTTGGTCCAATCCTTTATCTGGTTTTCACTTCTGATCTGCCTACGACAGACGGTGTCGTGATTAGTACGTTTGCGGATGACACAGCAATTTTAACTACACATGACGAACCGGCACAAGCAAGTAACATGCTACAGCACTCTCTAGACAACATCATGGAATGGCTAACTACCTGGCGGATAAAAGCAAACGAGACTAAGTCAGTACAGGTGACTTTCACGACTCGACGAGAAACATGTCCCCCTGTAACACTCAACAGAATAAAGATCCCCCAAGCAAATGAAGCCAGATACCTTGGACTTTATTTAGATCGTCGTCTTACCTGGAGGAAACATATTTTTACAAAACGCAAAGCCCTGGGGATCCAATTGCGGAAGATGTACTGGATGCTTGGAAAACATTCACAGCTGTCACTGGAAAACAAACTGCTGCTATACAAATGTATTTTAAAACCTATTTGGTCTTACGGACTCCAACTCTGGGGTACAGCCTCCAACTCAAACCTGGAAATATTACAGAGGTTTCAGTCCAAAATTCTGAGGACAATCACACAAGCTCCGTGGTTTATAACAAACAAACAGCTACACCACGAACTTAAAATCAAAACTGTCCAGGAGGAGATTAAACACTCAATGATATCCTATAGAAATAGGCTCAAGAACCATCCAAACATTTTGACAACTCACCTAATGAAAACTCCAACACTGAAAAGGCTAAAACGAAAGTCGCCCAGAGATCTATAGGGGCCATTACGCATAAAGGGCGCACGTCGCTGGACTGTCTGCCCCTCAAGTTAAACATATAATTTGTCTGACCCTAAGCTAAATGTTCACATGAAACAGATTGCAGAAATAAATACATAAAAAAAAAAAAAAAAAAAATATGGTCAGACAACGGGAAGCGACTTTGAGTTATTATATAAAGATAATGACCATCGTGTAAAAACTCAAAAACCCATGTTCCAGACATTTTGATCAATCTAAAACTCTTAAATGTTAAAATTTTATTAAATAATTTACTTTAATTTTAGATTTTAAATAAAGATAAGGACGAGTTAAAATATCTTGCGGAACTTTATTATATATATGTTCATTGAAACGTATAAAGGATTTCTTATCTTTTTGAAGACAAAATTTTAGCTCAACGAGTTTATTTTATTACTTGCATGTATCGTATGTCTGTTACTTTTTTGTAACAAGTTTTAAACTTTTAAGTAAATATAATACATTATTATATATATACAGCTCTTAACTTATAAATAGCCCGTATAGGTCGTTTTTGTAAAGTAAATGTAGAATTAATTTGATATTACTGTCCCATAGTAAAATACCGTAAGACAAAATACTATGAAAATAACTAAAATAAATGAGTCGAGCCCTGCTAACATTGCGTAAGAACAAGAAGTAAGTATTGCAAAGAATACCAAGCTGAGTTTGCCTGCGAGTGTTGAAAGATGGTGGTTCCATTGGAGCTTTTATCTAAGTTATACATAAGAAAATTGTTGAGTCCGTCATTTCTTACTTCAATGTTAAGGAGCAAAACTACAATTACTAAGAAAACTCCATACATTTCGTTTTCTTAGTATTTAAGACCAAATGATTATTTTGAACAAATGAAGAACACGTGATAGATCACTGTTTACTTTGTCATAATGGGCCAGTTGTTGATTCACCTTGGGTGAAATTTGCTATAACCAAAGTTTGCTATTTGGGTTAGAAAATTCTTTTCGAATATTTTACTTAAAGTAGATAAAAGAAAGATCGACAAATAATTTCCGGGTTCTAGTCTATGGACACTTTACAACAAACAAAGAACCTTCTTTACTATTTTGAATTAAATCGGAGAATGCATTTAGCAACTAACTGGCTTTTCTACATGCGTACTATAACATCTACTTTAGCCCAGCTCAATAAATTTTGTTAGAATCATTGGAACGATTATGTTCGATGAATTCAGTCTCAGTCTTCTCTACGCGTTTATCTGTTTACTGAGCTCTGTTCCGTACACAATGCTTTGGTCATAAATGTTCATTTTGAAATTAAACTATGAATAGAGCGGATAAGCGTAGATAAGCTTTGGATTTTTTTTAATGTGTTTAAATAACTTCAATTTGTTTGTTGTTTGCACATTTATAACACAGTTTATAGACAATTTTATTTTGCATATTTATCAAATAAATAATAAATAAAAATATTGAATAAGTGCAGTATATCCCTAAGACTGCAAAACAAAAAATGATTAGCTAATTCTAGATTATCATATATAATATTATCTTGTAATCAATTTAATTTACTTTTAGTGGCGTGAAATTCATTATGTCTTATAACTATTACTTTAAAATTATAACAAATGATACCTGATTTTGTATGACGATCACAACCAAAGGATAACAGAATGATGTTTTCGGTTTCTCTAACGTTCACATAAATTACATATATCTAAAGTGGATCAAATCACAAAGGAATTGAATAAATTGGGTGTATTGAACGAAAATATTATCTAGAAGAGGAATGAATTACCAAAACCAATGAAATAAATACTATTGAAATACATTATTAGAGAATTCTATGTCATAATCAACGTGGGAATCAAATATAATTAAAACCTATCAAACTAGTACGTGGGAGTTTCCCTTTTTGGAACTAAAGTAACTTATTTATTACAGAAAAAAATATTAAACTGTTGTTTAAAACAAAACATTTTTTTATCCAAATAAACAAATTTTACCGAAACTTTAAGCCATGCCTATAGTGACGAAAATTAGGGAAGGGAAGGTTTTAAATATACAAAGTTGTTAAAGTTTTACTTTCGGTTTCAGATTTTTATTTTGTTCATCTTAATAATGCGGATTATCCTAAATTCTGAAAAATGTATATTGATATGATAGTAACACTTAATAGGCTTTTTTTAACGAGAACAAATTATAAGCACCAGTGTTTGACATTTGAGTTACCTTAAAAAAAATGCTGGGATTATATTGATAAAAACATATTTTTATGAACTAAACTAGACATTTCTGTAGATAATATAAAAAAATCCTAAACTAAATACGAAATGGAACCAAAATGTAAAGTATTCTAAGCAAAAATTTCGGGTGAAACTATTATTTTATTTTAAAATATGATCAATATTTGACTGTTTGAGATTATATGGGCAACAAAATTTCCAACCCATGGTATATCTTCACAATATTCCCAACTGAGACATAATACTACTTATTGAACTGAAAGCTAAAAATTACAAACATAGTCAAGATCACATCATGTTTAATAAATGAACAGGATGTTATTAACTTTTATTGCTGGATATTATCTTGAGTTTTTAGATAAAGAAAATGTTGAACTTTTTGTTAACATTTAACAAAATTTTATACCAAGTGCATAATGATGTTCAAAAATTATTAATAAAGCAAACAACTTATATAAAGAAAAAAAAATCGTAGTTTCATATTGAAATATTATCTTTATTATCCATAATAAACGAGGTTTACTTGCCTTACTCGTAATTCAATCGAAGAAAAAAATTTTTTTTTTTTTTATATATTATCTAGGCCCTAGAGGTGGAGCTAGGTGGAATGTAGTCTTAGGTGGTAAGGCGCATCGACCTAGCAACCTATTAACTCTTCTCTTGAAGACACCCACATTATATTTTATTTCTTAAACATAGTACTCTGTGGCCTTCAAAACCTCTCTTTTATATGGTCAAAATAAGATACTTACCGCCCCTCCTTAATACCCTTATGTTAATATCAGCACATCCACATTACAAATACAAAAATAAAGAAACCTTACGGATCCGTGTATTTAGTATTTATATATTAAGGTGGTATTAGCAGTTATTTTATATTATATAAACAAAACCGAAAACGGTTCATTAATTTAGATAACTTCACCCTAAGATACACAAACTCCGGCCTAATTAACTAAAATAAATTTACTATACAGCAGGCGCTTTATCAATGGCCTAACTTAAACTTCCCTGTTAAAATGAATATTAAATGAATGTTTTTTTTTTTTTATTTCTTTTTCAAACTGAAAATCAGTTTTTCAGTTAACGTACGTACGTACCAGAAAACGTCCAATTTAGGTTAAAATTTTATTATATCCACTGATAACAATTTACATTCTACGCATTATTTAAGAATATTATGTATACAGCCCATTATTTAATTTTGGAGATTGTTACAACGTTTTTTTAAAAAGATATATAAAAACTGTGCTATATTAAGTAAAAGGTTAATTGTTCTATATGCAACAAAACGGCAAAATAATGTTTTCTTAATTTTTCATTACATACAATGAGGTATTGTAAGATATCATGAATTTCAGTTTACGATTTTTTCTGTGTTAATTGTTCGATATGATAATACAATAAATACAATATAAAAGAGAATTGTATATTGTTGTCATATGCAATAGAATACGAACTGTCATTGACACGCCTTGTATTATTAGAGATCTAGACTGAACAATACGTGACTTGTTTGTTTATTGATGCAATAATGAAACGAGGTTCATTGCTACTCGTTTGTTTACAATTGAATATTGGTTCATCCATACTTACAAAGCAATGTAAATAATAATCTTCACCAGATCACGATTTCATCATAATGAGAATCCACCATCAGAATTTGATAAGAGTGAAACAAAATACAATGTCGGTTCACTTTTCCTATTTTATTTTAATCTTACTTTTTAACCCCCGACTAAAAAGAGGGGTGTTATAAGTTTGACCTGTCGATCTGTGTATCTGTGTATCTGTGTATCTGTGTATCTGTGTATCTGTGTATCTGTGTATCTGTGTATCTGTGTATCTGTGTATCTGTGTATCTGTGTATCTGTGCATCTGTGTATCTGTGTATCTGTGTATCTGTCTGTGGCAAATTTCCGGCCAAACGCGTGGACGGATTTGAATGCGGTTTTTTTTAATCGAAAGCTATACTCGTCGATATGGTTTTTATTTATGTTTGATTTAAATAGTAATAGTCGTCTTCAAGATATTGACGTTTTATTCGTGCGGGGGAGAGGTTCTTATGCAATAATTAGCTGTTTGCGGCCAAACGCGTGGACGGATTCGAATGCGGTTTTATTTAATCGAATGCTATGCTTGTGGAGATGTTTTCTATCCATGTTTGATTGAAATAGTAATAGTCGTCTTCAAGATATTGACGTTTTATTCGTGCGGGGACGAGGTTCTTATGCAATAATTAGCTGTTCCTAGCGGTGTCGCTAAAAGGATGAAGGCCAAAAGGTTTTTACACTTACGTACTGTGGTAAAGTACTTTATTAGGGATAGCTGTTGCCCGTGACTGCGTCCACGGAGACGGTAAAAATATATTTATATGGCTTATGATCGTAGTCACAAAGAATCACGGGCAACAGCTAGTGATAATAAAAATCCCTTCATCATAGTGTTATTAGTGATTGTAAATCATTATAATTATAAATGTTTATATTTATTAATATTCGTATATATGAAACCTACCTACCTACCCATATGAAAAAGTCTTGAATCATGTTACTTAATACATTTATAATTTATTACATTGTCGAAACTTTCACGTGGATCCTTATTTTATTATATTAAATATAATATATATTTCTCTTAATAAATATAGCCTATGTACCCACATCATAATATAGGATTCTAATGCCAAAATTTTTTTTTTAATTCGGTCCCGTACTTTCGGAGCCTATTTAATTTAAAGAAACAAACAAATCTTTCCTACTTAAACAATTGAAATTTTTTTTTCAGGTTCCTTTAGTACAATTCATAAATTAGTAATATAAGTTTAAAAAGCAGAAAAAAAAAATTAAAAATTTAAAAAACCCCCGATACAAAAAGACCTCTAAAAAGAGTAAAAATAATATTCTTATGTACTTATTGAACTCGTTGCGTCGGGGGACCGTTTAATAAAGGAAGAAATTAAAATGCAAGTAAGTTAACAAGGCAAATAAAGAAATTACAATATCGAATCGTATAGTCTAATTCCTCAATGATTAACTTCGTAATATGTATATACACTATCAACGTACGTACAACGGTCTCCCGAGGCAACGAGTTCAATAAGTACATAAGAATATTATTTTTACTCTTTTTAGAGGTCTTTTTGTATCGGGGGTTTTTAAAATTTTTAATTTTAATCATACTACTATTACATACTATAATAATACTAATCATCTAAGGCGCTACAGCGGTAAGTGGGTCTTGGCCTGGTCCAAAATATCTTTCCAGTTCCTTCTATCCTTGGCCTTTTCCTTCCAATTTACCACCCCAATAGTTTTCAGGTCTTGCTCCACGCAATCTAGCCACCTAAGTTTTGGCCTGCCTCGATTTCTTCGTCCATCCGGTTTACCGTACAGTAAGTTTAATTCATTTTTTCTACATGTCCTACCCATCGCAGTCGTCCAACTTTTTGATGGTCTTTACGATGTTCGGTTCGCTTAGATGTGGTTTTACTAATCCTGCATACCACTAAATAATAGTGACAATCATTATTTGCTCTTCTGTGGCCTCTGACATCCAGAAGGTCGAAGCAGTGTCTACTTTCCATCAGAATATGGTCTAGGTGGTTGCGCGTGATACCAGCGGCTGAAAGCCACGTAATCTTATGTATACTCTTGTGGAGAAAACGCGTATTGCCCACCACCATGCTCAGCGATGCTGCCAGATTGACGAGCCATTGCTTATGCAGGCTGTGTGGCCCTATAGTGGGACGCTATATATCTTCGTTGCCGACTTTTGCGTTGAAGTCCCCGATGATGATTTTTATGTCACCTTTTGAATTAGAATATGCATCTTTTGCCTCTCAGTGCAAGTTGATTGTTGATGGTACATTGATGATCGTGTAGTTCCTAAATCGTCCTTTTATCCGGATCTTGCAAATAAGGTCATTGACTAGTTGGAAAAAATTAAATTAAATTAGATTAAATTAAATTAGATTAGATTAGATTAGATTAGATTAGATTGGATTGGATTGGATTGGATTGGATTGGATTGGATTGGATTGGATTGGATTGGATTGCATTGGATTGGATTGGATTGGATTGGATTGGATTGGATTGGATTGGATTGGATTGGATTGGATTACAAAAAAAACTAAACATAAAATCAAAGAAAATGAAATTTAAAAATACAAATAAAGAAAAAATTTTAACTAACATCCAAAACACTAACCACTCAGCTTTTGCTTGCTTTTGAGAATATGACTCCAGCACTGATTTTTAGTGGCCGCCGTGCCATGACGTAACTAACAATAGTGACATAGTGACAGTTAGACTAATAAACTTATAGAAAAAAAGACAACGACATTCTTAACCATAACTACATAACAATAAAGATGTAAACATATGTACATACACGCATACGCACATGTATACCTAAATATACGCATATATACATATATTCACATGTATACACATATCAGGAATAATATAGTTTTTTTTTAAGATATACTCTATAATCCATTCTGTATGTTAAGAACAATTTATAGAGATTGTCAGTGTATGACTAAATCAGTAATTAGGCAGGTTTTACAATAACAATGTTGATATGAAATACTGAGATACTAAAAACATTTTTTTTACGTTTTTATTTTAGTTAATTATAATTAATTACAATTTTAATAAAATGTTATAAATGTAAATAAGAACTTAAGACTAAGACTTAAGAATAAAATATTTTTTTATCTATATTTAAAGGTTGTAAATAAGAATTCACAATTATTGCGTTTGTCAAGGCAAGGCCTTTGCCTTGTGTGTGACTGAGTCAGCGTTAAACGACTGCGGTCGACCCCGTAATGACAGTCTATTTTTAATAAACGGGTACGACACGACATTACGGAAATAGTTTAGGTATTTTCCTTAGTTTTAAAACCAACGTAAACTTACATTGGCTAAACATATTGCAATGAATTATAGATATTCTATTATATATTTCAATAAATTGAGAAAAAATACTAAAGTATATAATAAGTAGGGTGTCCCCAGCGTATTTTTCAGATTCGGTCTAAGAGATGCAAAGTGGGACATTTTTAATCAGTTTTGGTTTGGTGATATGTTCTTGGCCTAATCTTATGGCATCTTCCCAAGGAGTCATTGAGAATATTTTTTGTAAAGAAAAGAATGCATCCTTTGTCAATGTACATCAAGAGACTGCTATTCGTATGGTAAAACCTCTTTAAAAACTAGCTATATGCTTCATAAAATAAATCTCAGACATTTTAGTGAAACCCTGCAAATAGTTTCATGTAAATAACCATCACAGCCTGATTCGAAGAACGTTCCAGACTAAGATAAGATAAGAATCAGAGGTGATAATGGAATGTGAAGTGAAAGTGAATTTGACCCATAACGCTCATCTAGAAAGCAAGCAACGTGTTCTTTGCATGTGTTTCTACTTCAATCGCTGTACATAACTCATGTACAGCGATTGAAGTATTCAAGTACAGCGATTGAAGGATTCTACTATTGCCCACAGTAACTACTGTAGGCAATAGTAGAATCCTTCTAGGTAAAACTAAAGTAATAACTTTTACCTCAAATGATTCCACTATTTAGTTTGTCTATGAGCTTGATGCCAAAAATATTTCTCTATATAGCCCGTTGGCATAAATGAATTTTTAATACATCTACTTTGGTAAAGATCCAGGTTTGGGCGCCTTATGACAAGCAGGATAGAAGACTAAAAAACTTTACTTTTTTAGTGAGTTTTAGTGACAGTTTTGATTTTAATATTTCTTTATAGCTCCAATTTTCTTTCAGGTCACGTTTATTCGTCTATCTAGTTCATTAGTGTGTCTTGTGTATTTAAACGATGTTTGTCTTTCAAGATAAATATAGCTCTATATATATTTAATAGGAAAAGGCTGAAAAAGAGATGGGTGAATTGTCTAAAAGATGAACATTAACATTTACATAAGATGAAGATTAACATGGCTATACATGTTTATAGATATTTTCAAACAATATAAAATATTATTTATTTTATCTTTAATAATACAACTTTCATTAAGATCCGTCTAATAGATTATACTTGATTCGAGAAGATCAAATGATCATTTTTAAATGTGGGACAAATCGTGACTAAACTGCTTTGTAGAGTTTTTTTTCGTGAATTGTGTAAAAATAAATAATTTATTACAAAATGCGACAGTTTAAAAGTTTGAATAAAATTTTGATTAGGTAATGTTCTAATATAATACAATTCCAACAAAATTACTTAAACTGCTCTTCATTCAAATAACGGTGAAGTTCAACTAAAAGATAATGGAAACAACTTGGAAAACGCAGCAGTATGTTTGAGAGATTGCTTTTAGTGACACTTCACGCGAGATCAGCACATTCCATGTAAAGTGATATCTTTAGAAAACAAGTCTTGTTTCCTGATTTTACCTCTATCTTGTTTAGGAATATAATAATTTATAAACGAACTAATATCTTTAAGTCTTTCCTTGAAATACTAAAAGTATCAAATAAATATTTTGCTATTGCCGCGAGATCAAATCATTGTTTTGTTTTCTTTTCAAACATTGATGCAAAGTAGTCAATTATTAAATATTTATATCTCATAATTATAATATCAATATAAAATCTATTCGTGTAGATTTATTAATAAAATCTTCGAAATATTATTTTGCAAAAACAAAGCTTATTACACGAAAGTCGATAAGAAACCGAGGATAAGTGACATAGTAGCGTTTTCTGTTTCTCTGACTTTTACATAAATTTTATCTAAAGTGAATCGAATCACAGGGTAGTAGAATAAATGGCTTATATTGAAAAAAAATCCAAGGAAATTATGCACTTTAGGCTAGATAAATAAGGATTTAATGTTTGAAAAAAATCTATAAACATGTATAGCCATGTTAAGCTCATTAAAATAATATAAATAATTTAAATAATATATTTTATAAAAACTTTATTTCAGACAACCTAAGAAATCACATTTATTTTTATAATTATGTATACGATATAAATATATTAATTACATAAAATATTATACAATGTATGTTTTTTAAAAAATCATAAAGAAAATTATATAAAAGGGGATTCAAAGTAAATACAACATTTACATATTTCGGATTATTTAGTATCCAAGCCTTCGATTAAACGATGACAACATCAAGACTAACTTAATAATAAAACTATCAGACAGAAGGAAGAATTGCACACAATTATAGTTTTCCATAAGGTATTCGAAGATCACACCTTTACTATTGACACTTACAGAGTTTTCGCTCTTAAATGATTATGACACAATAAGCCATAAACTTGTAAACTTGACAATTGTACTCCAATTTAAAGTGATAGGTCCCCACCGGCTGCTTTGAGATACCCTAAACTCCGAACAATATATAATATTTCACTATACCAATAAAATATTACATACATTATAAATACATACATATTATCCATCCGTACCTACATATTATATAGTTATGTAATTTATACACAACATTGATATTCATAATTAAAAATAAAATTTAAAATTTAAAAAACCCCCCGATACAAAAAGACCTGTAAAAAGAATAAAAATAATATTATTATGTAGGTACTTATTGAAGTAGTTGTGTCTATTTTACGAAGTTAATCATTGAGGACTTAGACTATATGATTCAATACCGTAATTTCTTTATTTGTTTTGGTATATTACTTGCATTTTAATTTCTTCCTTAATTAAGCGGTCCCCCGACGCAATGACTACAATGAGTACATAATAATATTATTTTTATTCTTTTTGAGATTTTTGTATCGGGGACTTTAAATTTTTTTTCTGCTTTTTAAAGTTATGTTACTGGTTTCTTAATTGTACTACATGAACCTACTTACACACAATTTTTCATTTCTTTAAGTATTTCTATTAATCTAAAATAAATCTAGTTTGTTTGAATTGAAAAGGCTCCGAAACTGCTGGACCGGTTTAAAAAAAACATTTGGCATTAGAATCCTACATTATTCCTGATGAACATATGCTATATTTTATAATGATCACCATCATCATCATCATCATCACTAATATTATAAAGAGGAAAGATTTGATTGTTTGTTTGTTTGAATTGAATACGCTCCGAAACTACGAGACCGGTTTGTAAAATTCTTTTAGCATTAGAATCCTACATTATCCCTAATGAACATAGGCTATATTTTATAATGATCACCATCATCATCATCATCATCACTAATATTATAAAGAGGAAAGATTTGATTGTTTGTTTGTTTGAATTGAATAGGCTCCAAAACTACTGGACCGATTTAATAAAATATTTGTTGAAAAATATCTATGATATAATAATATGTGATAAAATATCTGTTGATTCGCGTGAAAATTTCGACAATGTAATAAATTATAAATGTATTAATTAACATGATTTTTACCCTTTTTAGCCTTTTGTATTTACCCTGTTTTTATTTGTAATTGTTTAAATGTATTTTTTTTTATGTGGTTTACAATAAAGAATATAAATAAATAAATAAATAAATGATTCACGACTTTTTATACAGGTATATACGAATATTATTAAATATAAACATTTTGAGTTAAAATTATTTACAATCACTAATATTACTATCATGAAGGGATTTATATTATTACTAGCTGTTGCCCGTGAATCTTTATGACTACGATCATAAGCCATATAAATATATTTTTTACAGTCTACCTACGTGGACGCAGTCACGGGCAACAGCTATCCCTAATAAAGTGCTTTGCCTAAGTAAGTGTAAAAACCTTTTGTTCTACATAAAAAAGCTTTTTTTTCCTATATAGAGCGGGCGAATCCGCTGGGAACAGCTAATTATTGCATAAAAACCTTTCACCAATAAAATGTCAATATATTAGAGAGGACTGTTTCTATTTCGACCAAACATGAATAAGAACCATATCGACGAACATAGATTTCGATTAAAAAAACCGCATTTAAATCCGTCCACGGGTTTGGCCGCTGTATTGCCACAGACAGACACACAAATACACAGATTGACAGGTCAAACTTATCGGTCCCTTTTTTAGTCGGGGGTTAAAAATGTTTACATATTTGATCAGGAAAGATTAAATTTTCTTTTTTATAATTAAATCATTATTGTATAGCTATAGCAAGAAAATTAATTGTAAAAAAACGAAATATTGTTTAACGTATAATAAAGTGTAGCTAGGCCAATCACCGTAGATCTACAGTGATTGGCTCATACAACTATATATGTTGTATATATACAACAGTATAATGACACGATAACAATCGACGAGAAATTAAATTAATCAATCAACCAATCAATTAATCAGTACACCCTTTGTTAGAAAATTAGGCATGCATGAATAGGTTGTAATTATTTAAATAACTTTTTATACACAACATTTATCTATTAGTAAACCATTTCTCAATGAAGATATTGATATCAGACTACTTTGATGATATACCAAAATATTTAATAAAATATAATGCTAAGATGAAAAACAATTCAAGTGAATCAGGCCATTTTTTGTTTAAAAATAAAGATCACATCACATCCATTAACAAAATTCGAATTTAAACAAAATTTTATAAATTTTATTCTACCCAACTTATATTATATATTTTTTGTGTATTATATATATTTTTATTTTATTTGTACATTAATATATTTTATTTAATCTTAAGCAATATTATAGTAAAAAAATAAACGTAAAGTTTTTCTTTATTTTGTGAGTAAAGCAAAGAGATAAAAGATTGTCAATATGAGAACAAAATTAAGATATCTACGAAAGATTGAGCTTTCAAAAATACTGACAAAAAATATTTTTTATTTGTATCAACTTTAATTTTAGAATAGGTAACCAAAATACTTTTGGAACGTAGTAACAGATTAATATTTAACTTAAAACCAACTTTTTACTAATTTGTAGTTATTTCTAAAATAAAGTTAAATAAAAGCATGGATACACTAGACAAAGTTTCTTGTAATATATCTACATTGAAGTCAACGCACACAATCACGGACTTGTTTTTTTGACAAAGCTTAGTTAAAATATCCTCCATTTTGTTTTCAAATCCATCAAATTAACTAGAGAGGGCTCGATACACGCATAAAATAATATGTTCATTGAGCTCAAAGCAGGATAGTTCAATGATTCGCTTGACAGAGAGCGCCACTATGTCTGATCGAGACTTTAACACTATATCGTTACGAGCTAAGATAAGTGAGCCACCGCGAATATCTTTCTCTCTACAGAACGAACTTGGCAATTTATAATTTTGTACATTTATAATATTGTTATTCTTTGATAACCAGTGCTCTGTAATGCACAATAAACTTATGTCATATTTTTGAACAAAGAGTTCCACTTTCGATTCCTTGCCACCTAAGCCTTCTATATTTTGATGGACATTATTAAACAGCTTAGACATTGTCTTATCATTTAGTTCAAAGTGGAACGCTGTCTTCGGTCAGTACTACATTATTTAAATTACACATATTTTTCGTTATATTCCTTATAACAAAGTTTCTTAAATTAAATGCTACTATAGTATCAATTTGTTTTTTATAATATAGAGGCAGATACATTGTACCTTTTGTCATCCTAATACTATAAATAAACTTATTTACATCACTATAACGGTATGTCGGATTATATAATGTCAAATTTAAATTATATATTGTTGGAATAGTTACAATTTGCTGGCCGAATAGAATTTCCGCGTGACAGTGTCTTAAAAAAAAAATAAAAAAAGCGCGTCGGATCACGTTCGCGCGTTGGGTCTAGCATTATAGGACACTGTTGTTTATTGTGTTCTGTTGTAAAATGCACGGCTATCTGTATTATATAATAAGTTTATTAAAATTGTGACAGTTGATTTCGAAGTTACGTGTTAGTTTATTTTTTTTTTAGAAATTCTTACTTCGAGTTGCTAAAAATATATATATTTGTTTTGTTTGTCTTAATAAGAAGTTGAATATGGAAATGTACAAATTACAAATTTACAATTATTATTATAATGTAATTTTAATAATTTTTCTATATTTTTAATTATTTCAATTTTCTTAATCGACAAACCATCTCCATTTAATAATGCAATAGTACTGTTTTCAGTCAACTTTAAGTCAAAATTAATTATTTTATCTAAATTGTGCTGGTAACTGGCTCCAGGCGAGCATGCATTATATACATTCTTTAATTCCCTGCTTAAAAGAGACCCAAAGCCCTGATCTAATTGGTCAGAAAAAACAAAGTAATTATGATTGAGCACAACAGAGAACTTATTATTCATTAGATTTTTTTTCATAATATTTATGTTGTTTTTGTTACTACGTTTGCAATCGACCCTTAATGATGTAGCCTTTATATACGCCACACTACATTCTGATACTTGCAAAAGTTTATGAAATAGTGTAATATTCTTAGTAAGTATCGTAGGTACGTAGTATTTGTAATGAAATTTCAATTGATCAGTCACAAAAAATGTATAATATTTCTTTATATACAATAGACCATTGTCTGTACGGTATTTAAAGAAGTTTAAAGATTAAGTGAAGACATTATATTATATTTCCCAAATAAATGTATTTTAAATAAATTTTAAGTCTAGTGAGTGTCAAAAGCTGCAAAGAAAATATGTGTTATGACAACTTTAGTTTGGAAAGAAGCCTAATGGATGTCACCACCGTCCCGATAAAGCCGATCACATAGAGATTTTTTTATTCACTGAGACGGACAGCAATACGGTAGCCCGATTGGTAGAGCGACAGGACAATTTCCCAGAGGTAGCGGGTTAAAATCCCTGCTCGTATTGGTTTATTGTTCATTATATATATATACACACAAATTTAAATAAGATTAACATGGCTATACATGTTTATAGATATTATCAAACCTTAGGTTGTCATTTAAAAAATAACATTTTAAGTAATGTATTTTATGAAGGTGTTGAATTCATTCTGTCTAATCAGTATTTTAGTTTTACTTTAAGAGTATAACAATTGATACTCTATTTTTTATGACGATCAGAAGCAAAAGATAAGTTTCAGAGTCATGTTCTCGGTTTCTCTGACGTTCACATAAATTATTTCCAAAGTGGGTCACATCACAGAGGAATTGATTAAATGGGAGAATTAAGCGAACAAATTATCTAGGGGAGGAACGAATTAATGAAACTAGTAATTTATTATAAAATATAAATGAACGAACAACTACGAAGTAGTTAAATGAACTAAAGAAATTATTTGGCATCGAAACCACTTGCCAATTTTTGTTTTTTCCAGTAAGATCATATTTTTACAGGAAAAATTAAACCTGTTATTTTGTTTGAACCCAAAAAAAAAACAAGTTTGAAATAATTCCTGTTTTCAACCTAAAACTAAAAAAAAATATCGAAACTGCCCTGACTGGCAAAAATTCATTCATGTGTTCTCGCAGATGTTCTATATTCAGGCGACAGCTTTCATGCCTCCACAGTCCACACTAGGGGACTTGCTAAAAACACAGCTTGATATGGGGCTTAGGTTTGGTTCGGTTTTAGTTTTAGTTTTGGTGTTAGATTTTAATTTTAAATTTATATAACCTCGCTCTTCAATTCTTCGTCACAATTATAAGAATTATTCCAAATTCTGAAAAGTCAAGTTTGGGGCAAAATGGTGTCTGAAAATTAATATTAATATACTTTACTTTGTTATTAATATAGTTATGGAATTTGTTTTAGAGTATTGGTAGATGAATAGCATCTTTAAAGATCTTTTTTGATCTAATGCGGCCTCCTTAAACTTGACTGCTTTATTTAAGAAAAATATTTAATAATAATATTGCATTGCGATGCCAGATTGATGGCTATTTTATTTGTATGTTTATACTATACACATACATATCAGGGAACGAGTGGTGTATCCTCTGGTCTAAAATATGTCTTAGACGGTGTGGTTATATGTAGCAGCATGCAGACACAGTAGCGGAAACATTCCTAATGAGCTCACCTAGAATAAGCTTCAACTAAAGATTGGCGAGCTGTTCACGCACAATGGCGCTTATTCCTAGCTACTAAGCAATGAAAATGGCTGGCACTAGCTACTAAGCTAGTGCCAGCCTCACAAGTACAAAAGTTAGTACGTCTATGTACTATTCTAGTATATAAGCTACAACATTACCAAGTTTCATCAAAATCATCAATCATGATTGAGTAACAAGCTTCCATACACCCAAATCATCAAACATCCAAACTTTCGCATATATAATACTAGCATAGATTGAGGCTGGGAGTCTTCTGGTATAATAACTATGATTGTAGTATGTCTAAAAGACAAAGACGTATCAGTATCATACAAATTGGTTTTATATACATATTAAGAAAGTAGTTAAATACTTAATTACCTACATACTTTCTTGTCCACGTTTTCCCTCCTGGCAATGATAGGGCAGACTTATTGCCTTTGCTGACGTCACGTGACTGCTTCCTCATTCCCGTAAGAATCACCACCCTATTACCGCTGTCCTGGAAACTAAGGACATCCCTATACCCTTAGGTCAAATTAAGTTCAGAGTGATCAACTCTTAATTGATAACTATGCTAAATACATGACTGAAGAAGAAAAGACAATGATTTGAAACAAGGCTATTTTTTTGTAATTTAGATTTGGTTAAGGCTCATGGTACAACTCTAATATTAAAAAATAACTAAAAAAATAACGTAACTCAAAACGGCTATTGAAACCTTAAAAATATTATGTTTTGTTTTACTGTACTCTTTACCAAACTATACTATACTATACCATACTATACTATACCATACTATATTATAATGATCTGTGTAATACCTTAGTTGGCTCTTTAAATTAAAAAAAAATACAATTAAATCCCAAGCGTTAGTGTCTACATTTTCTTAATCTAAAAAAATAATAAAATAATAATAAAGAAAAAAGAGTCAAAACTTCCTGACAGTCTCGTAATTATGAAACAGCTATTTAAATTCTTTTTTTTTTTATAAATTCAATTTCAAAATTAAACATTTTAAACACTGATTATCTCATTATGTAAAACACACACACACACACAGCTTATGTAAAAATTTCAATCAGTGTTTGAGTCGTGGTAACGATTCGTTTCACTAATCACCAGCAATGAGCGCGATATTAATTTACAGCAGGTGACGTCACGTTTTCGTAAATTGAGCATCAATTTCGTTTTAACGAGTACATCATTATATTTCCATTGTTAAAGTCACATCATAATAATTGATTGACATTTTTTGTATTTGTGGGACTCCTTAAATATCCTAATTTAGTATAGTGTTTCTTTCATTTAACCCCCCCTTTTACAAAATAAATACTCGTAACTGTTATCAATCCAAAGAAAGTCATAAGAAATCAAATCAAATCATAAGAAAGTAACTATTTATTTGCATGTATTATATATATTATATTAAATTATAATTTTTAAGTGATTGAGTTGAATGCGTTCTTTAGAACTCAATATATAATTATATTAAGATCAGACAAACCTCAATAACCAAAGATTCATCAAACTTCAATTATTAATTAGGTACATGAAGTACTACTGAAACCCTATTTCAATTCAACATTTATGAGCTCATAAAAGATAAAACAATGAACATTTTGATGATGCCAGGCTCTGCCCCTGCTCCAGGATTTAACACAATCGTTTGTGAACAAAATACTCGTATATATTGTAAATCTTAATACTACTAAGAGTAGTTCTAAAGGTAATACTACTTTGGCTAGCTTATACCGTTCCAATGTTGTGCAAGAACTTCAGTATACTTTTTTCAATCAATCTCGGGGTATTGTACCCCAGTTCTTCAAATTTATAGCATATTCCTTTACATGCTTAGACTGGCGTCTGAGGTGGCCAGTCTTGTTCAATAATATGATCAAACTTACTATTGTGTTTTTGCTCGACGGTTTGTCATTACGTTTTTATTAGTGTTATATTTTTTTGTCTGTCTATGCTGTTAGCCCTGTTGGCTATTACAGCGTCACTGGGGGAGCGGGAGGGTCAGGAGACACACCCTTAAAAAGGGGGGGCCAGATGGGCCTCCAATCTCCAATCTGTCCATAACAGATAGAATAAGAGAGGGATTTATTCATGATACTAACCTTGCCCAGCGGCTTCGCCCGCTCTGTATAGGTAAAAAAACAGCCTTGTTATGTTGAACGAAAAGTTTGTTTTCTCTCCGTAGGATACAAAATTTTTAGGTATTAATTGGTCCCTATATTACTTTTTTTACCTCTGTCAACCTGTGTGTGAAACAAAGTAAATTTTCAAATGGCTATAACTTTTTTACACTTAACCGATTTTGGCGAAACAAAGTTTTGACAACGCTCCAGATGATAACCGCGTTCAAATGCGTTCAGTAGTTTTGATGTTATAACGTACCAGACAGACAGACAGACAGACAAAAATTCCAAAACTTGTTTTTTTTGGTTTCAGTTACTCGTTTTTAATCGCCCCCTATCAGTTTTTTTTTCAAATATTTAATGGACAGACACTTGATTTTTACTGTCTTATTATATGTATAGATAAGATAACATCTTTTCTAAAGTAAACAATGCTGTCAATACTTATAATAAAATGGTAATGGGGCATATTCTATACGTAAAAAATTTCTTGTTGGTCTTTTTGAATATTGAACAAAAAAAAATATTGAATTTTTCAAAGGTTATTTGGTATTTTAAGTCATTGCTCCGGTCGACATATACAATAATTTTTAATCTGGAAAATCATTCTGAGGAATAAAGAAAAACTTACTTTCCTTATTTATAAATATACAATAACGAAATTAGTCGGTTGGTTTTAATAAGATATTAGTGTTGACTCTTATAATACCTCTTAAAATAATCTTAGCCAATATATAGAGTACCTTTTGTATGTATTAGAAAAAAAAACAATTAATATAGTATTATCAAAGCTCGACAGCTTTTGCAGTTAAGAAAATACGCCAGTTAACAGTCTAAATTATGGCACCACTTGTTTATTTCAGCTACTTCCACAACGCTTGTGCTTTACTTTTATGGGGATACGCAGCTGCTATTCAAACTATTTTCATATTAGAGAAAAGGGCTATTCGGGCAACCTATAACCTATAACCTGTCTAGTAGGCCCTCCTTAAGAGAAATTTTGAGAAAATTAAAATTTTAACCTCACTGTATAAATCTATATTTGATAATTTTATGTACGTTCACAAAACCTTGGAAAAATTTAAAATTTAAAAAGTGATATGCCACTGTAACACACATATGACACCAGGCTGGCGAAGATTCATAAGTCATTTTATGTGTATATTTTTATAATAAAGTCCCTGCAGAAATTCAAAATTTTAATTTAATCTTTTTTTTAATTTGTTTATCTTGACGTGTCCAAAAAATGTAAAACATTTTCATGGGATTTTTGATTTTGACTTTGACTATGAAAGAAACTTGCTAATAAACATATTAAATCACTTTGAATAATTTCGTCCGGTATCCCTTATTTCCTACGCTTGGATGAATTTATTAAAGGATATACATATATTTATAAGAATTATAACAGCAATAAAGATTTATAAAGAAGAAATAATAATCATTTGTAATATAAGCTCTAGAATATTTTTAGTTGTATTTAGTTTTTTGTCAAATTTAATCTACTCTATTGCTCTTGATGATCTAAGCTATACAAAATCATACAAACATCATTAATTATGTACATTATATAAAAAGGATCCAATTAATTGATTTTTAATAAAATAAAAAAGTAACAGTTCTTACTGTTCTCTTAAATCGACTTTAAATTTTAAATTTAATCTGATTTAAATCGTATTGCGAAATCATTTATTCTTATTTATTTATTCTAATGACTGATGAAATAAAACTGTTCATAATGAAACCTCAATAAACTAGTTGACGAGAGCGCTTTTTGAAGTACTAAGTGAATAATTCCTCAAAGCGCTACATACGCCGAATGTAAAGAAATTATTAAATCTCGCTCTTAATTCCTTATAATACTTGTTTTAGTTTAGAGTCAACATTGTAAACCTGAAAATATAATCTAATTTATTTCAAAATATAATGTTTTAGATGTTATGGAATTATTATTAGCATGGCAAATTAGATATAAATATTAAGGTTATACTAATAATATACCATATGATATGGTTATGTGATTCTGACTGCGAAGGGTATAAGAGATAAGTAATGTTTTGTTCAGTTTGTTTTTTTGTGTTTTAATTACTACCATAATATGAATACTCAAATATTATAATTTTCCAACGGTTTATTTCCACATCATAACATAATATAAAGCAAAGTGTCGCTTTCCGCGTCTGTCCCTATGTCTTTATGTATGCTTAGATCTATGAAACTACACACAATTGCTTTAATTGTTATCTAAATAAGTAACTTAAATACATTTTACAATTAATAATATAGACCTTTACAGTATGTAATTTAAATAAATATTTTCGAGGTTATAACAGAGTTAAAATATAGGGTATATTTTAGGGTATATGGATATATTTTGTAGGTGGTAGAGCCTAGCTGTAGTTATCTGGCTGCAGCTCGTATTGGGCTGGCTCGACCGGGGAAGGACCACCCTCTCACAGAAGACCGACGTGTAGTAACCAAATTCATTTGGTTATGTTCCGTCGGTGAGTGAGAGAATCCGGAAGCCCAACCCCCCCCCCCCCCCCACGCCAAACATGAAAGCGATGCCTAAAAGAAAAATACCCCAGGAGGGTACCGGCTTTGATGAAGCCGGGGAACCCCTCCCCGAGCAAAATCGGGGAAATGATTCTCGGATTTTGCTCGGGCTGCCCGTCGTATCTGGGGCGGGCAAAGTATCGCCTTTTGTGTTTTTAGAGGGCAAACGACGAGTCAACGCAGCGGCACCCCGACCCACTTTAACTGTGGACTTTTGCAACATCCGGGGACTTCATTCCAACTTGAACGCCGTCCACCATCATCTAGAGACGGCGCAGCCGGCCTTGTTGTTTCTGACGGAGACGCAGATATCTCAACCTAGCGACACAGCGTACCTATCATACCCCGGGTATAAACTAGAACATCATTTTATACCACACGCCGGGGTATCTGTGTTCGTAAGGGACGATATCTGCTACCGTCGCCTTCAGGTTTTTGAAGGTCGGGACCGGTCTGTACTCTGGCTGCGCGTGGACATGGACGACCATGTCAGAGTCTACGCGTGCCTCTACAGGTCCCATAGTGGTAATGCAGAAACGGATCAACTCTTAGGCCATGTTCAGGCGAAGATTGACGATCTGCTTTCACAGACTCCCTCCGCCGAAGTCGTAGTCCTCGGGGACTTCAATGCGCACCATACCGATTGGCTAGGGTCACGTGCCACCGACTACGCTGGGAGATCTGTATTTGACTTTGCTCTGGCAAATGGTCTGTCCCAATTGGTAAATACGCACACTCGTCTACCAGACGTGGACAGCCATATACCCTCTTTGTTGGATCTTCTGCTGACTACACATCCCGGAAAGTACCAAGTCACTGTAGAGGCTCCCTTAGGGTCCTCTGATCATTGCTTGGTACGGAGTGTAGTGCCCACGGAACGCCCAGCTCGCACAAGACCTGCGACTCGACGCGTTTGGCACTACAAGTCAGCGGATTGGGATGGAATGCGATCCTTTTTTGCATCCTACCCATGGGGGCCGATTTGTTTCCCTTCCAATGATCCTAGTGACTGCGCTGCGGCTGTAGCTGATGTGATACTTCAGGGCATGGAACTATTTGTACCAAGCTCTGTGGTACCACTTGGTGGCAGATCGCGGCCTTGGTTTGATGCGTCTATCAGGGCTGCAGCAGCTGACAAACGGCAGGCTTATCAGGCTTGGGCTAATGCGTTAGTCACTAAGGATCCGAACTCTAAAGTTCTGAAGAGGAAATATAATCTTGCCTCCAGATTCTTCAAACGGAAAATCGCTAGAGCAAAGTTCAAGCATGTCGTCAAAATCGGGGATCAGTTGGCAAAGTACCCACCTGGCACGCGCAAGTTCTGGGCGCTTTCCAAAGCCAGTCTGGGAAACTTCTGTCACCCGTCCCTGCCGCCATTGCACACTGGGAACGACTCTTTGGCCCACACGGCAAAAGAGAAAGCAGATCTCTTGGGCACTCTTTTTGCCTCAAACTCGACTTTGGACGACCAGGGGAGGGCACCGCCTATCATCCCGCGGTGTCCGAGCTTTATGCCGGAAATAGTTTTTCGGCAAAAACTCATCCGAACAACCCTCCTTTCCTTGGAAGTTCATAAGTCGAGTGGGCCAGATGGTATCTCTCCAGTTGTGCTACGAACATGTGCCCCTGAGTTGACACCAGTGCTAACGCGTCTATTTCGATACTCTTACTTGAAAGGCGTAGTCCCGGTCTCATGGAAGCGTGCCCTTGTCCATCCGATCCCTAAAAAAGGCGATAGCTCGGACCCAGCTAACTACAGACCTATCGCCATTACTTCTCTTCTCTCCAAAGTAATGGAGAGCATCATCAATAAACAGCTCCTAACCTACCTCGAGGATCACCAGTTGGTCAATGACCGGCAATATGGCTTTCGCCATGGTCGATCGGCTGGTGATCTTCTGTTGTATCTTACACACCGTTGGGGAGCTGTTATTGAAAGCAAGGGAGAAGGTCTGGCAGTTAGTCTGGATATGGCGAAAGCCTTCGATCGTGTATGGCACAGGGGGCTTCTTTCGAAGCTACCTTCCTATGGGCTTCCCGAGAGTTTATGCAAGTGGATCACCAGCTTCCTCACTGGGCGGAGCATACAGGTCGTTATAGATGGTTTTTGCTCGGACCCTAAGCCCGTGAACGCTGGTGTACCCCAAGGCTGCGTGCTATCCCCAACTCTGTTCCTCCTGCACATCAATGATATGCTGGATATCTCCAACATACATTGTTATGCGGATGACAGCACTGGAGATGCGGTATATTCCGGCCGTGCAGGTCTCTCTCGGGAAAACGTCGACGAGTGCCGAAAGAAACTTGTGTCTTCTATAGAGACTTCCTTGGGGCTGATCTCTGAGTGGGGTGAACTGAACCACGTACAGTTCAATCCCCTGAAGACACAAGTTTGCGCGTTTACCACTAAGAAAACCCCATTCGTCGTATCACCGCTCTTCGAGAGCACTCCCCTCATTGCCTCGCCAAGTATCAGAATACTGGGTCTCGATGTTTCGAGCGATTGTCAGTTTCGTGGTCATCTGGAGAGCAAGGCCAAGTTGGCCTCGAAGAAATTGGGAGTGATTAATAGAGCGAGGCAGTATTTCAAACCTGGCCAAAGACTTGCGCTCTATAAGGCGCAGGTCCGGCCACACATGGAGTACTGTTCTCATCTCTGGTCAGGATCACCCCAATATCAGCTTCTACCATTTGACCGCGTACAACGGAGAGCCGTTCGGATTGTCGGGGACCCGGTGCTCTGCGAACGGCTAGACTCTTTGGCATTGCGTAGAGACGTGGCTTCCTTGTGCGTCCTCTACCGCATTTACAACGGGGAATGTTCCGAAGAACTCTTCGATCTGATGCCTGCCGCCGAATTTCATCACCGCACAGCGCGCCATCGCCTCCAATATCATCCTTACCACCTGGATGCGTGGCGATCCTCTACTGTGCGGTTTTCAAGGACATTTTTCCCACGTTCCACTCGCTTGTGGAACGAACTCCCTTCGGTGGTATTTCCAGATCGATACGACATGGGTACCTTCAAAAAAGGCGTTTACTCCTACCTACATGGCCGGCAACACTCTTGTAAATCCTCGGATGTTGCAAGAGTTCATGGGCGGCGGTGATCACAAGCCATCTGTGACCCGCCAGCTCGTTTGCCCTCCTCTAACATAAAAAAAAAAAAAAAAAAAATAGGGACATCGCGTTTGCGGCGGTACGGTCGACCGGCGCACTATGGTATGGAACCGTGGAAACCGTCTTAAAAATGGCTTTTGTGAATGTTCAATGTTGAAAATTTTGTTAATGGACATAGCTAACTGATTGTCTTATACATATTATTTAGCATTAGAAATAAATATTTTTTATTTTAATAAAAGCAGACCTGCAAGTTGATGATTAAAATAAACAATAGTTTAAAAAACTAAAAAAAACACGCTTTTATTGCTAACCGAACTAAAAACTAGAAAATAATTTTTAATGACAAAGAGTATAAAATTACAGTAGTAGAAGATCGAACAATTAATCATAGTGAATCGCCTTAATATAAAATTATAATAAAATTTAAGTTATTAACAGAATAATTCAATTCTGAGTAAAAATCGTGGGGTGCATTTTACTGTGATTCATAACTATCCTCTCATAGATAGTTGCTAATAGAATGATTGTAATACCTTAAATAACGAGCACCCCACGCTTTTTACTCAGAATTGAATTATTCTGTTAATAACTTAAATTTTATTATAATTTTATATTAAGGCGATTCACTATGATTAATTGTTCGATCTTCTACTACTGTAATTTTATACTCTTTGTCATTAAAAATTATTTTCTAGTTTTTAGTTCGGTTAGCAATAAAAGCGTGTTTTTTTTAGTTTTTTAAACTATTGTTTATTTTTTATTTTTTAGTCTGTGACAAACTCATAAATTGAGAAATCATTTCATTACTTAGATTTTTTTAGAAAGCATCACTCAGTGGTCTCCGTATGATCGATCAACGGGCATTGATCCGAAATCAATCGCCTTCACGGTTCAATGGGACTTACTTTCATCATTGTGGTTAGTTTTACCTCCCAATTAATGGAAAAATCCAGATTGACGTCGCTAAGTTGTCAATAGACCCTTAGTACTTCTACTGTTGAAGTCTCTTAGGAATAAGTCTAATTCATTAATTAGTTTTTTGAAGATTTAGGGTATTAAATTTTTTTACGAATCATTTCGTAATTTAATCATTTCATTTAAAGCTTCACTATTGCACGGGGTTTTTCCTGTTAACTTAGAGCAATCAAGTTCTTCAATCCGAATACCGTCCAAAGATCTTACACGACTAAGTGCTACATAAGCTTGTCCAGCAGCAAACAATCGCGAGCCTAGATAAATAACTGCATGATCAACTGTACAACCTTGCATCTTATGGACGGTTGAAGCCCAACTCAGAATTAACGGTAACATTCGTCTCTCGGCAGTCCCATAGCTGTATTTCGCCGGGAACTGTATCGATATCGGTTTAATCATGTGCACGCCATCTGAACCGGAACATCTGAACCGGAAACAAAAAGAACCAGGCAAATTTCTCTGCTTTCAGTTCATGGCCGACATTTACGATATTATCTTTCGTCTTGCGGGTAATTTCATTAAGGTTTCGTGAGACCTGTATCTCATCTTCCACATTAGGAGGCATTACATCAATCGGTGCCATCATTGATGTCTGCAGTGGGATAGTTTGATCAGTTAAATTCTGTTGGGAAGTAATTATTTGGGATGCTACTGCTACCTTTTCAGGGCTCTGCTGAATTTCTACCTCCTCAGAATCATCATGTATATCCAAGATTTCGACGTTGATGTAATCAAGAGTAAATTGTACATTTTTGCTGCCTGTTGTACGTTTACATATCCTCACAAACTCGTCAAAATTATCGCATTCAATAACGCAAGCTTTTCCATTGTTGTCGTTTGCTTTAGATCCCTTTTGGCCACAAGAATGTGAGTTACTGAAGTAATACTTGTTAACATAATGCATTACTCCAAATGATTGACCATCGGTTATTAGTATTAGGGTGCATTTTACTGTGATTCATAACTATCCTCTCATAGATAGTTGCTAATAGAATGATTGTAATACCTTAAATATCGAGCACCCCACGCTTTTTACACAGAATTGAATTATTCTGTTAATAACTTAAATTTTATTATAATTTTATATTAAGGCGATTCACTATGATTAATTGTTCGATCTTCTACTACTGTAATTTTATACTCTTTGTCATTAAAAAATATTTTTTAGTTTTTAGTTTGGTTAGCAATAAAAGCGTGTTTTTTTAGTTTTTTAAACTATTCTTTATTTTTTTTTTTTTTTTTTTTTTTTTATTTTTTTTTTTTTTGGGAAACTTTTATCAAATTATTGCATTGTCATCGGTCCTTGATACGTGTGCAAAGTTTCAATTTAATCGGATCGCTGGAACCTGGTGAAAATTAAGCTCGAAGATTCCGTTACATACATACATAGATACATACAACCCAAGCTAATAAAAGCGTATTAATAAGCGGCTTTTTTCAAATGTATTTTTAAAGAGAAATTTGAGACCGACCGTTTTCGATAACAATAGCCGGCTGATAACATTAACCGCGATCACAATAAGCGGCGTCCACTGTATTATCTTATTACTTGCATCAAGTCCTGAACTAACAAAAATTTTTGAGATATACATTCCAGGTTCATTACCAAGTAATTGATTTTGTTTGATAGCTTATTCACAACGATACTTCAGTATTTTACTATGGTGGATATTTTACCTTAATAATGCAAGATTTTATATTTTTTTGAAATTGCAATTTTACAATCATCAAATTCCGGGTTCACTTTCAAGTAATTGTTTCAAGTTGATTATCATATCTATCTTGTGTATTAATGCAACACAGCTATAACCTGTACGGTGCAACTTTAACCCATGCCGATTGTGTTGCTCTAAATGTTTCACCTTTCCATATATATCTCGGCAACGCAAGAAAAAAGAATATAGAATGTGTTAGATTACATAGGCTCAAGCGGCGGCGGATAGTTAGTAACCGTCCAATGTATAAGTTGCAAGAATTAACTTGTACGGGCAGGTTTAAACACCCCGACATGAGCTTCTGCGCAGGCCATTGCGCAAGTAGAATTTTTTTACTTTAAAATTTTACAAAACTTCAGTTAATGTAGAATTGTCAAATTTAACTTATATTAAGTTACTGATTTCTTAATGTGAAATAATTTTTAATGACAAAGAGTAAAAAATTACAGTAGTAGAAGATCGAACAATTAATCATAGTGAATGTCCTTAATATAAAATTATAATAAAATTTAAGTTATTAACAGAATAATTCAATTCTGAGTAAAAATCGTGGGGTGCATTTTACTGTGATTCATAACTATCCTCTCATAGATAGTTGCTAATAGAATGATTGTAATACCTTAAATATCGAGCACCCCACGCTTTTTACTCAGAATTGAATTATTCTGTTAATAACTTAAATTTTATTATAATTTTATATTAAGGCGATTCACTATGATTAATTGTTCGATCTTCTACTACTGTAATTTTATACTCTTTGTCATTAAAAATTATTTTCTAGTTTTTAGTTCGGTTAGCAATAAAAGCGTGTTTTTTTAGTTTTTTAAACTATTCTTTATTTTTTTTTTTTTTTTTTTTTTTTTTTTTTTGGGAAACTTTTATCAAATTATTGCATTGTCATCGGTCCTTGATACGTGTGCAAAGTTTCAATTTAATCGGATCGCTGGAACCTGGTGAAAATTAAGCTCGAAGATTCCGTTACATACATACATTGATACATACAACCCAAGCTAATAAAAGCGTATTAATAACGTCGATTGTGTAGCTCAGAATTCCTCAAGTTTACATAAGCCAATACAAAAAAGGGAAGGGGAATTGTTTTACTACGAATTTAAGGCATGCGAAGTCGCGGGAAAAAACTAGTTAAAAATAAGATGTAATTTTTTTGTTAAATTTCACTCCTAAAAGTTCTTTAAACCCTATTATATTGGCAACGTATCAAAAGGCGATATGTCATGAGAATAAAAAATTAAAATATCTAAATTAAAATAAAACAATATTTAAACAACCCTTTTGGGTGTTTGTTATTTTTAAAAGAAAGCAATTCGAGTTATCTTTAACATTGATCCTCTTGAGACCCATAAAAATGTTTTCAAAGATGCTAATGTTTATTAGCGACTTTATCTTAAATATAATGCCGATAAAACTGGCTGAACTAAATATTTGAAAAAGAAACATCTCAAAAAAAAAAATATTTATATCTTTTTACTTTAAATCCATACCAAAGATCACATGTGTACGTCCCAGGGAAGTGTTAGAAATTTGAAGCGAAACATAGTAATTCTAATCTTATAGTAATGTCTTTCTATAAAACACCGTAGCATATCCCTTGATAATTCATGTTATTTTAAAATAATAAAGTACCTGTATTATTGCAAAATATATTTTTTAAATTATATACATTATTATGTATATATGTTTACCTTACACTAAACTAATCATTTGGGCTTCCTATTGTTTTCTTCAGTTTATAAATAGAATTTCTCTTCAGACAAGTATTGTCTGAAGAGAAATTCTATTTATTATTCTATTGATAACATGCAAAACTCTAAAATACAAAGAAATGTAATAGAAATGTAAAGCTTTCTCAGCAAAGTTTTTGTTAGATATATTATAATTTGAAATATAGCAAATATTTGACATCTTGAGTTATTATTGGAAACCAAGTTTATTTTCCGAGACCCGCGGGACGCGACCGATGCCATCCTGTCGCTGTATCTACAGAGATAAAAATGAATGAGAGATAAAAATACCTATCTCCAAAGAAAGACAAAATAAAACGATTATAAATTGTTTGTTAATTAAATAGATATCAGGGACGAGATTGTTATCTTAAATTTTAATAAACATAATAGTATGCCTGACGATGATGTTCGAAACCGGTCGCATAGCATAAATATAAAATCATTAAATAGTGGAACTTAGTACAAGCATATATATTTCATTTAAAACATTTAGTTATGAAGTTCCATCAAGAAATATCAACACAAAGTGTAAAAAATTAAAACATAATCGTATTTAGAGGTTTTTGTTTTGGTTAATTATAATATTAATGAATACATAGTACTTTAACCATAATCGTGTTCAGTAATAAGGAGTGGGAGTTTATCATTGAAAATATTTAAATTATTTAAATGTAGCTTATAATTTTTACAACTTTGTTTTAAAATTGTATAATATCTGCCAAATCTCATTTGAAAACGTAATGCATATTGACTCTCAAACAGCATATAGTGTAATTTTATGAAGCGTGATCTTATTTCATAATTTTTGTTTGTGTCAAAAAGTGAAGATGACAATTAGACAATGCTCGTCTAATTATTAAACCAACTATTGAGTACATAGAAATTGACATTTAAAAAAAATGTGTGCAAAGTAATAATATTTTTATATCGAATTTATTGATTGCTGTATAAAGATTTGCTCATATTGTAAATTGTTATAACAATCTCTTGTAGGGACAGTAATTGGACACAATGACAAGTTGTATTATAAAAAAAATAACATACTAGATCAATTATTTTTATTTATTTGTATGTCTTATTTATTATAAGAAAAGTTCAATTTAGAACTATGTGAGAAAAATATATGAAAAAAGTTCAATACTTTAAAATATTCATGTAATTATCTGTGTAACTGTACTCATAAACGTTGTGTTGCTTAATGGAAGCTATCAATTTAAGCGTACGATTTACTAGGAGAGTCAAGCGAGGTGACACGGTGCACTCGCGGATTGCGAATTGCGTGTTCATTATTCCAGTAAATTGGAAGCGAGTTATATCCGCATGGAGCCGGCATTAAATTGAAACTGCCGGGACCTTAGCGATGCGAACAACTATGTCACGTAGTCGCAAATTGCGTTGTAATTGACTTAGTGTTTTTTGTTAAAAAAGTAATAAAATAATAGGCCCTCAATAGCAGACACAGAATGACGATTATAACATTCGATGACAATGCTTTCAAAACATGTTTTTTATTTAATTAAAAAAATACGCTTTTGTCGTCCTCAACACTTTATCGTCTAATAGTTGCAGATAAGTTAAGCTGTTGTTTCAATTCTTCTAGTACGTTTGTATGAAACAAAATCATATTCTACTCAGTTTGGCCTTTAAGTCTCAGCACGCCAGTTGTAGCACATATTAATGTCCTACAACTGGCGATGTGTAAAATTTGACCATGAATTTTTCTAATTTGTTTTTTATATAACAACTATGTATTTACCACTTCTCCTGACGCAAGCGGGTACAAAGAGCTAAGTTTTAACTGAGGAAACACCCTTCCAGTCCCCGCCATCACTCTAACATAATCCCTTGACAAGTTAATAACTTGATAACTTAAAATATTTTGTGGTTTATACTTATCGACATTCTGACTGCAGGCTGACTACAGGTTGAAGTTAAATATTTAGTCTGAACCGACAAGTTAAATATTTAGTCTGTTTAGTCTTTGGCATAACAATTTTTTAATTACAGTATGTTTTGATGTCTGAATATATAAAACAGTCAATCGCACTAAGATGTTATGGATTTAAGGACTATAGCTACTATAGATTAAATATAGATTAAAATCTTGGATTAAGGGAATTATTCAATTCAATTAATTAATTTGATAAAAAATACGTTTTTGGTGCTTTTGCCTTTACATTAAATTTACTTTTAAGTTAGTCTTTTTTTTACCTTAACTGTAGGACGAGATAAAGCAAATAAAAAAATATTTCTCATAATCATATTTTACAAATATTGACATTAAAGTTATTAAAGTTTTTAAACAAATTTTAATAATTTTGGAATTGTAAAAAATAAAAATCATCTCAATGTAAAACTTTCAGTTTATTATATAACAAAGTGTGTCCAAATCAACAAACATACAAATATATGACATTGTCGTCACATAAACACATCATCAGCGAGCGGGCGGTTCTCCGGAACACCGATGTCCTCATCTTCAAAAGTTACCATCTTGTCGCGCCGAGAGCGAACCTTTTCCCCCAACGAGGCTACCCCTACTGCGACTAATTCACTTGCACTCACGCCTGCGCCACTTAAGTTAAATTCACTCAAACTACGAGGAACAAAGTACTCTACGCAACGCTCAGCGTGTCCAGCCGAACGACGAGCGGGCGTATTTCTTTGAAAACTCTCTTCTCCATACGATGATGATTTCCTACGTGGTAAACTGTTAAATTTTGTCGGATTCGAGCTGTCAATTTTAAAGCTCACATGAGCTCGTTTTTCAAGACAATTTATAGACGGCAATTCAGCCGTCTCCCTGTGTCAGGACACAATAGCCATTGAGATCTTTTCATCACATTTCTCTACACTGTGTACTGGCCGGGTTTTTGAACTCCCTGTACATAGTGCAGTGAACCCTCTCAACGCTGAACTTAGATCTTCTTGGATTAGATTAAAACACATAGCTACTACTACTATTCCCACCAATATATATATACAGCACACTCCCACAGCGATGTCCTCCGCTTTTGCTGATATGGTACTGGCATATAATCCAGGTTTTAAATTACCAAAACCTATAGTAGCAAGACTTGAAAAAGAAAAATAACACCCATCTATAAACTGCCATTTTTCTGTGGTATGAAAAACAAATGTGCCTAAAGCTATGTACAAGAGAATAAGGAGAATGCTTAAAATAATTGGCACTCGCGTGTGATCTCGACACGTCCAATGATATCCTCCATTGAAACTGTCTAAATTCAGTGCGGCTTGAAATGGAGTACGCTTTTGACGCTCGTAAAGATTATCTTTTCTATCACATTCCACAAATTGTTTGCACTCGACGCCAGGCAGTGAGTAGCGGCTCAGGCAGTCCGCTTTGGAATGAAAGTCTCCACTCTTAAGTCGAGCCGGGCAAAGTTTGGAGTACAACGAGCGAAAGTTTCGAGCAAGCGCCTCTCCGATAGTTGAGAGGTATAGCATTATAAGCGGAATTCCGACACACGCGTATACTATTGCCACAACTTTTCCTGTCGATGACTTAGGTGTAACACTGCCATGACCTGCAATTAATAATTTTATATGAATAGCTTCCTTCCTTCTTTTTTATTTATTTTTATATTTTTTTATGTTTTTAATATACTTTTTCATTCATACAAAATAGTAGTTAATTTTTTTAAAAACTTTCATTTTTTTTTTGTATGTCATAAGCAAATTTAAATATTGAATCTAGTTTTTATTTAAATAATCCATAAGAAAGGGTGAAAGTGTGCCATTTAGTAAGAATAAAATACAAAAATAGGTTATTAGTTGACTTACCAATAGTTGTAATCAAGGTCAATGCATAAAGGAAGCTACCAGCAAATGTCCAGCGATAGTCGATAGAATCGTAATGTTGATACATGTTAGATGCATCACCTCTTTGCATGGACTTCATAAGAACTTTTTGAAAGTCCATTAGTTCTTTTGCTGCTAATTTCGTCCAATTTTCTTTATAAAGTATATTTAAATCTTCCGTTATCGACCAAAGACGTTCAACTGTTTTAGAACGAAGATCACCGTTTTGTATTTGACTTAGATTTGGTTTGGAAGCAGCCACTGATGTTTCTTCTGCTGAGATCGATGTGCCTTCTAGAGCCAGAAATAGAAATCCACCAAAAAGGTTGTAGGTGAGAACAAGAAAACATATTGCTAAACACGTTAGCGGTGAGGCTCGTCGTTTATGAGCACACCTACAACAGAATAGGCGTGTATCGTCTCTGCGGGAGAGGAAGCAGCAATGGGATTCTTCTATCAAAGGTGGTTCAGTTTTATGAAGAGCACGCCTGGACAGGTCTCGACCCGCTTCTTGTACCATTGTGATCATTACAACATAATTTACCGCACTTTGTACTTTTTGTGATGTCTTCTTTTCTTTATTCTCAACATTCTAATTTATAATTTGATTGAAGGTATTTCGCATTAATCTGTAACAATGGAAAGTATACATATTATTAAATTTGTTAAAATGTTTCAGTAGAATACTGTAATTTAATATGAATTTCACGACAAAAAGAATGTGTAGGTATTAATTTCAACAGTATTAATTAATTTCTAAACATTTCATTTTAAAACCCTAATAAAAGCTTTTTCTAAAATTGCCTTTAAATCATAACAATAAAGTAAAAGAAGCATGTGAAAACTGTTGATGCAAAAACTTCTCTCTCCGGAGACTGAAGCTTTGTACCCGATACATGTTTGGAGAGTAAATCGAAAGTTACATTATAAATCGTTATTGTTCCCCTTGAATAGCGACCATTGTGACCGTCTGGAGCAAACTTTTTAATAATATATCCCTTTGGGAGACATCTGCGCATAACGTATTAGGAGTACTGAAGATACGATATGAATAGTTCCGTATTACAATCTTTTACGACTTACAAAATATATTTTATATTCAAATACAAATCTAAAGGTTCTGCATAACTAGATTTTTGAGTAAACAGTTAGATTTGGATATTTCGTAATTCATTTACGGTTCGGATCGCTGTGTAAATAGATTTACAAAGCTCTCAATTTTAAATCAAATATATACAATAGAAATTTATAACGAAAACATTGCAGATGTCTTAAATATTTTATTATTTGTTTGAGAAATGTTTGCTAAAATTTATTTAATACTAAATTCTAACTTTAAACGGGTTCTATATATTTAATATGGGCGATGTACATTAATTAAAATATCATAAAATCATTCTTCATATAAATAAAACAACATAATCGTAATAACAAATATAATATATTACCGTTGTTTTCCATGGCATCAACATAAAATAAAAGCTGGTTTCTAGGTTATCGGCTCAGTTGTAAAACTTAAAACTTTTAAATTAGTTACATATGTTATTACTTATATATTTTCAGGAATCTAGAACGGACTTTTTAAAAAGATAAGTAGTACTTTTCGAAAGATACAATTATAACTAAACAGATTTACAGCTTGACAAAATGGTCAAATTTAACAATACTTGGAACACAATTAAGGCCTTTTTGCTATTTTGACGTATGAATTTGTATGTATCCCTTAGAATGTAAAGATTGCGATTAGGTCCCTTCAAAAACGTGACCCGCACAGTTCTGAGTCTACAAAACTCATTCACTGTCACGTACATATGTGGTTAGTTAGTTCAATAGAAAGGTAAATTTATAGATACTAGTTTTCCTCTTTCGTGTTGACATATTGTGATAAAACTGTACCCTTAATGTGATACTGAAAATATACAATAAAATAATAAAATACTATTATTACGTACTATCAATTATAATTATCTTCATGTTTTACTTGAGAACATACCAAAAGAAAATTTATCCAAGAAAAATTAATTTCCTTCAAATACAAAGAATAATTATATAAAAACATTTGTGTTTCTCCCTGTGAGGACCTATTCTGTGAATTATTTTTGTTTAATTTTACTAATATTTTTAGAACGAATTCTTATATTTCTAATACACTTGATAGAAAGTATTTCAACCTTATGCCTGAAATAAAATATTTAATATTTTTATAGCATTGACATTATATGCCATAACCATGAAGGTTCACAAAACAGAGAAGTATTTATAATCAATGACTGTATGTAAATATTGAAAACCCAATGAGTAAAAAAGCAGTAGAAATAAATAACGTTCTACTTGTAAACAAAACCAAACTGGATCTTTTGAAAATAAAACGTGAACTATAAAAAGCCTGCAATTTAGCAACTCGGAGTACGATAGCATACAAAAGTACAAATTGTGGAAAGCAAAATTTAATATTGATGAAGTATTCAGCTAACAGCCTACAGCAGTTAGAACGTATACTGAATTGTAAGAAATATGTTTTCAGCGGCTTTTCAGAAAAAGGCCTTTGGGCAAATAATCAAACATGAAAAGACTCTGCAGGCTCGGCGTGTCAGGCATGTCTGCAACCAGCATACAAATAAGTAACAGTTTTTGTCCTAAGGTTGAGACGAAGATGAAATTGTGCGTTATAATTTTTAATATCATTACTTTTATCCCTTTTTCGTTTCATTACTTATTTTTTGACTTACACACAAGACTCTGCTATAACTGGCTTACGCTACTTTTTGGAGTTTTTTACTAAAGAGGTTTTACACGCAATACACTTTATACTAATTGTAGCAGCAATTAGTATTATAAGTCGCCATATTTTATTTCATTGGTTCTATGATTCTGAATACAGATAAATTTTTAGTATTTTAGTGATTAACTACCTACCTACTTAACCTACACCATTTGACGTGGTTAAATTATTATTCAGTAACCATTATGCCTTCCCATCGAATTGATTCTAGGTGCTTATTAAATTGCTCACTAAATATGAACGTTTGTCAAACAGTAATGACATTTAAGAAATACCCGACTGAGTTTGTTGTGTGGTTGTTCTAAGACTTTTTGGAACTCCATAGTTGCAATTTAAGGGTTAATCTTTATCAAAATATATCCTCCTGATACTTTCATGTGACGTTTACAAGTTATCTCTGATAACATATAAATAATAAATGTTTTATATATGTTTTATTTATGTTTTTATTTCTAATTATTCTTTACAGCTGTGAAATTTGAGAGCATATAAAAAATATTTGAATATTATATAATAATGTATTACAACAACAATTATGTCATATTTCATTTAAGTCATGCATTTTGTCAGACCATTATAAAATAAACATTGAACTACAGTTTGTTAGATGAAGTGAGTGAGCAGAATAGACAAATTTATTTCTACATATTAATGAATAGTCATTTTAATTTCCACCGACTTATCTTAATTGCCTCTTACTTAAATAAGAAACTATTTGCTGCTTATCTTTATCTCAAATATTCGAGGTCAGTATCGCGCAGTATATATATCTTATTAAACTCTTGTTCTTTTGACATAATATTACATTAGATTTCGCAAAAGTTTTTAGAACCGACTACCGGCCTGACGTCAATCTTTGGGAATGTGTGAGGTAAAATTTCCGCCACTTTTTGGATAATTGGTATCTAGATATGGTTATATTCGAATCCAATACAACACTTCTTAATCTACTTTTATTTTAGTTTTGTAACAGAAAAGTTTGTAATCAATCAGTTATAATCGATTGCTTCTAGGTCGATTCAAGTTTTATTGTTTGTATTAATTATATTAGGTTATTAATGATATAAATAACAAAGATACAACCAAAAAAGGGGCCCGCTGTCTTCTTTCTCTAGTTCTTCTCAGGTGGAAATAACTTTTCCGAGCCGGTGGAAACTTTGACAATAAAAATACGTTTAATTTTGATTCTTCCTTTGCATTAAATAAATCATGATATTTTAATAATATATGCTGCTGAGACTTGTAAATAATAAAAAAAAAATATTAAAATAATCACATGATAAAATAATTTATTATAAAATAAAATTATCATATAGGTTATCATTGTAAAAACCATTAGAAAACACAATTAAAATATTTCGAGTTTTTATTAGCTTTGTGATTTTTTTTATTTATTAGCATACTAAAAATTTTGCATTTAAAAAATACTAAAAAAATAAATCCCAAATTTATAGGTAAGAAAATTGAATAAAAATTTCAAATAATTTAGTTAATAAGTAATAAGTAAAAAGTCTAAAAAGGATATAAATAATAATATTACGTACGTTGACGATGTTGTCGATTTTACTAAGTTTTCGAAGCTAATTAACTAATAAAGTTGTTTCGTTATTTGCCTTAGTAACTTAACTTACTTGCATTTTGACTTATTCCTTTCTATATTATACTAAATTAACCTAATACGTTAATTTTTACTTGTTTAAGTTTTCCTATCAATATTGCACTAGAACCTTACACCGGAACCAACAAAAGCTCAATATCTTGGAGAGGACTGCTTTTATTTCGATCAAACATAGCTAAGAACCATCTTGACGGACCAGGCATTTAAACAGCTGAATTAAAAAAAAACAGCAATCAAAATCGTCCACTAGTTTGGCTGCTACGATATCATAGACAGATACACAGGTCAAAATTAAAACACCCCTTTTTTGGGTCGGGGGATAATAAATATTTTAGCAGAAAGAGACAACTTTTTGGGTTGATTTGAATAATAATATGAATCTGTTTTCGCGTTGTTCCAAATCGCAGTAATTTGTTTATCGTCTGTTTGTGTAACAAGAAACAAAATAAATGAGCAAAACAAAATGAATCTAGTTGAAAAAGGGTTATATTTTTTATCGAATCTTGGATATTAGGAAAAACATCAGGGCTTTTTATTAAATTTCATCTACCCACGGATAGGGAAATACGTAATCTGGCTTTTGACATATCTGTTTAATTTATTTTGGATTACTTATAAAACATTGTCTTACTTGAACAATAAGACTCTTTTTGCCCTGAAGTGCTTTATTATACATATTATCTTAATTCAGGTATACAATTATATAAATTGAATATGTATATGGATGATTATAAAAACTAAAATTATATTATAATTTACAAGCCTTAAAAATATTCTAACTGCATTTATATTTAACATATTAAATTTATTTTCAAAGGACTGGAAGTGCTTTAGAAAAATGTGGATTCAAAGCTGTCGGTTCGCAACAGAAATAGAAGCGATGATAGCGAAGTTGCGGAGTTGGTCTCGTAATGGATAGCGGTCATTAGACGTACAGAGGAAGATACTTTTTAATTTAATAAATAGTTTCGCTTTGTATCATATGAAAATTTAATAGACTATGGTATGTTTAAGTACGTTGTATTTAAAAACTTTTATTAAGAATTTCTATCAATGTTTGAAAATATCTTTAAACATGTATAGCCAAGTTTAAAGATATTTTCTATTAAATTCTATTAAAGCTTATTTAAATTTATATAAATAAACCGTTACGGGCAGGGATTCGAACCCGCGACCTTTGGGAAACTGTCCCGTCGCTCTACTAATTGAACTACCGTATCGCTGTCCGTCTCGGTGAATTAAACATTCTATATGTGACTGTCTTGGTGGTGACATCTATTACGCTTCTATCGTCGCGTCGATCTTAACCAGAGGTCGCGGGTGTGAATCCCTGCCCGTACCGGTATATTTTTTATTCTATATTTATATAAAAAATTCTATTAAGTTAATTTCTGGTGCAATGTTTCAATATTTCAAAAACCCGCCAAGTGCGAGTCGACTTTCGTTCTTTTGTTTCCAGTTGAAGTTGTATGGGAGCTTCATCATAATAACTTTAACGTTCGTAACGTTAAAGTTATTATGATGAAGCTCCCATTGAAATGATTCAATCTTATTAATTCGATCTTAAATACTAAGAAAACTAAATGTATGGAGTTTTCACTCCCTTTCCTTTCCTTGAAGTGCTAGAACTGACGGACTCAACAATTTTCTGATGTTTAACTTAAGATAAAAGCTCCAATGGAACCCCCATCTCTTAACACTCGCAGGCAACCTCAACTCGGTATTCTTTGCAATAAATAAAAAGTAAGACAATTAACAGACATTAACACATTCAAACTCCTTTATTTTATTTATTTTATAGAATAGTGTTTTCTAAGGTTTTCACGAGTACTACACATTGAAATAAAACTATTTTGTACGGATTTAACTCGCGTATATTGAATTAAATTTTAAATTTACATTTTATATCTAACCCGACGTTTCGAATGCTTTGCAGCAATCGTGTTCACGGTAAGACGAGATGGAGGTGTCTGTCAGTAAGTCAGTTAATTTGCTATTGAAATTTCGCCTAAATTTCGTCTTCAAAGAATTAACAAATCCTTCATGTGCTTGAGTGTACGCATATATATAATAAAATTCCACAAGATATATTAGATCTTCTTTTTTATTAAAATTCTTTCTTTTAATTTCTAAAACTTTATTATAATATTCAAAAGTTTTTAGTTGATAAAAATGTGTGGTACTGGGGTTATTGGCTTTAAAAAAATTCTATTGGTCATAATCACAACATTTTAAATTCTCATAATCAAAGAATTGATTCATAATTAAATATCAACTAGGAAACTCAATAAGAGTACACGTCATTACGTAGTAGATAAATTGATTTTACTTTATCCATGTATTTCAGTTAATTCCATTGACTATGACATTCCATCCACTCGGTCTAAGAGAAGGGATGACTTTTTGAAAATAATAAAAAATTAAATCAAACGAGGATTATGATGAGGACCACACAGAGTGTTGTGGTATGTTTTATTTTTATTGTTCATTTGTCTTTCACGGACCACGTGAAATTAAAAGTTTGTTTCGAGAGGTGTCTCCTTTTATTGCCAATTTTGAAGGCCTTTTTTTATTATATATTAACTTGCCATGTAAAATTACTTATACATGTATTATCGTATTCCTCCTAATTATTACTTGCCATGGTGAACTTCGCTTATTTGCATAGTATTGTTATTATTATTTATCTATTATTTTATTTATGTTTTCGACTACGTTTTTGTTTGTGTGTTTATTAACCTCTTTTACAGAAGTTTCGACAGTAGTACTTCTGTTCTAAAATATTTATTTTGATATATATTTAAAAGGTTTGAGCTTTGTGAACTCAACAAAAATGTCTACTGCTTATCTTACAAGTCAGGTTAAGTCAATAGCCCGGTTAATTTACAAAGAAAAATAATGATCAAATAACGATAATTCTGACAGAGCCAAAGTACCGTAAAAAGCTAGGGTTTACCATTTGCAAGTAAAGTGCCAAATGTCCCCATGGGTCCCATGCTGTCTTGTGTCACTTCTTTCAGAGTCAAAGGTCAAATACTATTTGATTAATAAAATACAGATACATCGTACAATCTCTATATTTTGCTATATGAAGGTATTCATTTATTTCTTATATTTTTATATTATTTTTTGAGGTCGCTAAGGCATATATATACTTCGCCAATTGAATTAAGGGATTCTAGATTGGGCAGATAATAAATATATTATTGTGCAAATTACGCTAAAGAGTCGCGTCTATTAACTGGTAGATAATACTTTATAATCGAAAAAAACCAATTCGCATTTTGTTATAAATTTCAATGGCAACTACTAAACAAAAACATCATAACTTGTGTAAGAATAAAATATAGTGATCAAACAAATCGGTGACATGGGAATACGCTCTCACATCTATCATACAATATTTATAATGTGTTATAAAACCAAAAAAATAAATACATTCAATTTTATTCGTAAGTTACATAGGATCGATTATTGATGAAATAATATGTAGTTTTAATATGATATGCCGAATAAAAACAGTTGACAGTACAATTTATATTTAAACAATATTTTCTTTCATGAATACGAACGGCGGATTGTTATCTCGCTGTTTCGTTAATTGGATGAGAAATCTCATCTCCAAAATAATTATGAGTCGCTGGGTGCTTATTGATAACGAAGAGCTTTACTAAACTTTTAGCTGTTATCTAAATAAAGTAAAATGTCAGTTATACTGGTTTAAACACGCCGTGCAATCCCAAACGAGATTTGGTTGGGATTAGTAATATCATTACAGCGAGCATCACTGAACAAACGTCGCTGATAAATTCTGTTATCATTTAATTACGCGTGTTTGGTTCGGCTGATAATATTAAATAATAATAAAATTAATAATTTTTTATTATTAATTAATATTTAGGTAATACTCCTAAATTTATGAATGGTTTAAAAATTAAAATCGTTAAAATCGTGCGTTAAGAGTTTAAACATCTTATTAAGATACAGATGAATAATACCAAAAAGTATTTCTTTGAAAAGGAGAAAATTCTTATCGAAACCCTTGAATTAGGCGGAACAACGTTCCCTTTTATTTACTGTCAATCGTCTTCCGGATAGGGAAATTCGTATTTCGGGTAGATAAGAGATTTTATTTCATTGCATTTTATTTTGTTTGAACAATATATTGGCTACTATAACTCATTGCTGAAGCCCGAATACAACTTTGCATGACAATAAATAATGACCCATCCTATTTGCTTACGAATATAAAACTGAAATAATTACACCTATATATTTTTTTATAAATAGAATGTCCTTGGTGCTATTTTTAAAGAACATCACAACAACCAAACAAAATAAAGTTTTTTAGCCCTAAGGATGAGCTAATTTAAAATCCTCCAACTCTTCATTATAAACGAAACTAACATATCGATATTCGCGTCACATCTATCAATTTGAGAGTCATCAATTAGTATCTGGTTTATTTTATTCTATATTCAAATTACGAATCGGATGTAAGTAGATATAGTTGTATTATTTAGGGGTTTGTGTAAAAGATTTTGCGTCTCATAATTCTCCCTTTTTTAACTAGTACTAATACTAAAATATATCGAATTAATAAATGTAGTTGACGTAATGATTTTTCAGGATTTCTTCATCATCACAAAATGTCATAAGTAATAAAAAATGCAAAACAAACAAAGATTAATCTCCATTTCCAGTTAATGTCCATCATCTCAAACAACAACTCGAACGACATAAATTCATTTTTTATCTTTGTGGAGATATTTCAAACAATTTCCATGATATCAGAACAAATAAAATACCTTTATCTCGTGGTCCAGATCTTTAGTACGTTTAGACAACGAGAGTTTATTAAGCAGTTTTTTTATTAAGTAGATTTTCTCTGACGTTTTGGATTATTAAAAAATGAATGATTTATATATGAACATTAATGTTATTTTTTAAGCTAAGGGCAAAATTACGAACAAATAATACAACATTGTCATTAAGTAATTTTAATATTGTATTGCGATCTAATATAGTAACTAAAGTGACAGAACCCTGTCACAACCAGTCCCGGTCTCCCCTACCCATATTTTGCAAATGACCCAAAATACTTCTTTGTCTTTACCAAATGTTTATACATATATATAAAAATACAGATATAATAAACTATAATTGTCTTATCCATCTGATCCAATCATTTGTCGGTTGAAAATAATTTTAAATTGGATACGGTGGTTAAATGATTCAACGGAAATATTTCCTTTATACTTAAATAAATAATTTGTATTAGGCAATTCAAACAGGTCGCTATATATTATGTACTTTATGGAACCAACAAGAGTCTGGTACTAAATTAATAAGTTATTAATTGCTTTTATATGTACGTGACGTGGCAGACTAAGAAACTAAGAAGCATATTTACACATGCTTATTAGTTACTTAGAAACTAAAGAACATCATATTTCTTGAAAACGTTCAATCACGAAAATTAGGTCCCTACCATTTATTTGGTACAGAGATTTAATCAGTAACTAGAAGAACTAAAGTGATTAATAACTCCTTAATCTGTCCAAACTTGTCAGATTATCCAGGAGTGGCTCTTGTCGACTTTTGGCCTAATGACATTTTTATAGCATTCAAGGGCGGAAGACATGAAAGAGATATTACGGGTTGGTAAGGGAAGGAAGGGAGCATAGAGGGTGAGGGAGAAATTTAACCGATTAGTCCGCAGGTGGACCGTGTCCGGTAAAATGTAGATACTTTGTGCTACCCTTAACTTTGTGCCAAGCCTATTGAATACTGATAAGCTATAAAACTATGGAAACGGCTTGAACATGACGAATAATGTTTTTGGGATCGAATTATTTTATTTTATTTTGGCAAAGCTTATTACTGTTATTTATTGTCGCTAATGAGATCATTTGAATTCAAAAGGAGACTAAATAATAATAATAATGTCTTATTAATGCTAAATATTCATGTTACTCTTATTTTAATATTCTTTACTTTTTATTGAACTCAAATCTCTTTGAATATAACTCAACCTATTGATTATTACATTTTATGTAAACCAAAATTACGTTTTCCTCGTACGTAAAAAGGTTCATTTATAACCCTCCGGTTATGTTATTGTTGAGAAAATACATTTTAAACAGATTTACAGGTACTTATGCGCATAATAATATTCGACGAAATGCTTAATGAGGAAAATATCAATTGCCACGGTGGTAAAGAAAATCTTGAATCTCTGAATTATTTTATCCTAAAATATATCATAGGTATTATACGTGATATTTGGCTATAAATTGATGTTTTTCTGTATTTAACGAAAATAATCTTCTTTTACAAAAAGCTATTTCCAAGATATATAACTTGCGGTCGTAATATTGAATACTTAGTCATATGTAATAAAAATCTCCTCCACATTTATTACCAGGTCATAGGGCACTTGCGTTATATAAACGTGCCCTTCTGCCCTTCATTAGCCAATTTCCGTCAGCCATCGCGACTAAGGGTCGTCGCCTCCGCCTCGTAAATTTCGCCTGTTTGCCTCAATAAGCTTGTGTGAGTAATTAGAATCTATTTGTAACATACAGACATGTCAAAAATATTAACAATCATATAATATAATCATAAATACAAGTGTTATGCGGAGGAAACCTAATAATTCTTACGAAAGTTTTGTTTTTAAGTGTTTTTATTATAAACATACAAGACATTTTATGAAAAACATTATGAAAGAAACTTATAAGGATTATCCCTTTTCTGTATTAAATATAACTTTAGTCTTGACCTTTACATGGGCTTACTTTATTTGATTTTACAGTCTCCTTATTGGGTGCCCTTTTCTTACGCGATATCGTGAATATAGCTTTGCTCGGCCTCATATTAAAAATCGTTCTGAATAAGAGGATATATATTAAAATTACTTAAATGATAAGGGATATTATTAACATATTTACTTACATTTATGTTTACATCTTTATAAAAACAAAACTACAAATATGAATAAATAGTATAAAATTATATTAATTTCGGTCCCGGGAGGATCGACTTTCTTAAACTATATAATAAAAAACACCGTCTCAGTACACATTATTTTTTATTTGAGAAAGAAGGAATTGTTTTTTCACCAGCGACGTAAAAAGGCTTCGAGCTACTTTCTTAACATAATATGTCCTTTAAAAAATGGACTCAAAGAAAACCGTACTTGGCTTTGTTTCAGACTTTTTGAAATGATAATATTGTTCAGTCGGCCTCGGATGACTAAAGTGACTAGTGGTCTTGCTTAATAAACTGAGCATTGTTTTTTTAACTCTATAAAAAGTACCTTACATCGCGATAATTATAGCTTATTACGATTTTTTTTTCATATATTTTATTTCTTGTATGTTTTATACTTATTTTCCATTACGTATACAAAAAATGGACTTGTGTGATTCTTTCAAATTCTTTTACAAAATTAAAAGTTATAATAATATTCGAAATTCTAAATTCGAATTCGAAATTCGGTATCCGTTTAGTAAACAAATCGGCGAGGTATCAGAAAAAAATAGAAAAATAAATGCCCCGAAAATAATTATAAGAACATAGAAATAGAAATACAATATTTAGTTTGTGTAAACGGTGTTTGTGTATTCCCAAACATCTCTTCTCTATACATTTGAATGTTCGTTATATTTTGTCTGTTTTTTACTTTATTTATTTCTACTATCATTGATAGTGATTAATCTTCTAAACGATTTTTTCACTTAAGTTTACAGTTGAAAGATAGTTTCAACTGTAGTTGTAGTTTAATTCAATAAAATAATTCGTCTCAAAAAGAAACTTATAAATATAATATCTGCCAACGCTTTTCCGAGTATATCCTATCTGACCCAAATCTAAAAATGGATGGCGACCACAAAAACATATTTGAACGTTTTCAAATTGTCTATGTTAAATGCATTAAAGGAATATTTCGAATTGTTGTTAAAATCTATTTTATTTAGTTTTGTATAAATTCAACAGTTTTCATATCCAAATCTGATACCGTTTTAACTGTCAAAACACAACTCAACGTTCTGAAACCGTATATCAATCACGACGAAACCTCTATCTGTACTAGCAGCAATATTTCGTAAAAAATATTATTTTTATAATATGTTCCAAAAAAGTATATTTTCTTACTTACCGAATGTCGTTGTCTAATTTACTTAAATTATGTGTCTTTAAAAGCTTGTCGAGTTATACTGTACTGTAAAAGTAGTTACTGGCTAGTGACACTTTACTTTAACTAAGCTTGCCAAAGATGTAAGTATTTATTTTGTGAGATTTTGGAACACGTTCAATATTTACCTTAAAAGCCATATCATACATTTCGCTTGAAAAATAATAAATCGTCTTCAGGGATTAGAGTCCGCCACATTGGATTAACATCACTTTCTTTTGGTAATTCGGTAATAAACCCTTTTATTTGATATCCGCAACAAGTAGACATATCAAAATAACAAGGGCTTCTATGGAAATTATAAATCGCAATTCTGCGGCGTCCGACATATTGGATTTAGAATGACATCATTTGGCTTATCGTATTTGGCTTCGCAAACCCTTTGATTTCGATCAGAAACCCTCATTGTTCATAACCAAATATAATCATTACGTCTTTGATTTTGATATGAAACTTAAGTTTTAGATATTTGTTTGAATTGTGTATAATACTAAAAAAGCATATTAACAAGTTAGTGTTTTAAATCTTCGTTCCAGATAAATTACTCTTTAAATGTTATAATAGAAGAATAATGAAAAAATCCCTATTTGAGTAAGTAAATATTACAAAATCCAAAGCAATTAGCAGCTCATTAATCTGTCCGAACTATTTATCAGATGACTGCAGAGTGGCTGACGTTGTGGTCACGGTGATGCTGTCGCCCTTAATTACATTTTTATAGCATTCAATAACCGTATAGATTGATGTCGGATAAAGTGTTTCATATAAACCGTTAAATACTTATATCACTTACATTAATATAAGAGCCATAAGTCTAAGCACTTTCAAAGTAAAGTTTATTATTAAAGAAAATATGTATTCAGTTACTCACATGAAGCTAAGCTGAACTTATAAGCTAATATTTTAAAGATAATATTAGTAAAAAACAAGTTCTGAATTTTATCCGCAGCATAATATCAATTCGATAATAAGTATCAATATATAATAAAATTTCCCCTCAGGCAGGATATAATGATTATCTACCCCTGAATGTTGAAAACGAGGATTTCAATTTATAAATGTTTTACAAATTTAAAAATGTTTTTTTATCTCCTTCGCTGCCAAATAATAAAATGTAAGGACAAAAGTACTAGTACATTGTTTTTTTCTCGGGACACAGCAAGGATGTAAGCTAAATTTCTTTATTATGATTATATCAACACGTTATATCGCTGATGATGTTAGATCGTTAAAAGAGGTCGCAAAAACAAATACTATTTCCGAAGATATAAAACGTCTCAGGGATACTCGATTTTTTTAACAAATTAATGAATAGGAGGTATTCTAAACCTTTTTATTTACATTGTAATGTAACACTTACCAATTAATTTAATTACCAATTAAACGAACCTAATATCTTGTTACAGCAAGAAATTCCTAAGTATTAATACCAACTGTTTAATATATCCCCTATACGAATGTATATTGGATAGACCCTAAGAATTACTAACTAACACCACTCAAACAGATGGATCTAGTACCCGCTTACCCAAATCGAAAGTAAAACAATCAGTAGAAAGCTCTCGCTTGATAAATCATAAGTTACAAGGAAACTTGGTTTCGTATTTGATTTCGGATCAGCCTACTCGTCATATTTGCACCGACGTTTCACTTAATCTTAGTAATTAACAATTCAATTAAATTAGTTTCATTTCTTACGCAATCTAATATTGTTGAATGGCTCCTTGAATAAAGTTTGATAATTATCTAATTAACAATATTTTATTGTGTCACGAAATTAACTTGAATCGACTTTTTAACTCAATCTTAGCTATTGTACACGCCAGACAGTAAAGTGTAAGTGTAGATAATAAATTAAAATCTCTGATAAAAAAAATACCTCTAAAAATAATAAAAATAATATTTTTATGTACTTATTGAAGTCGTTGAGTCGGGGGACCGTTGTACGTACGTTGACGATTATGTCTATTTATCGAAGTTACGAGGGCTTAGACTATAGGATTCGATATCGTAATTTCTTTATTTGCCTTGGTAACTTACTTGTATTTTAATTGTTTACTTTATGAAGAGGTCCCCCGATGCGAGGACTTCAATAAGTACATAATAATATTATTTTTATTCATTCTAGTCATCTTGGTATCCGTGGTTTTTTAAATTTTTAATTTATTTTTTTTATCTACTGATTTTAACTTGTATATTGATGATATTTCAATAAAGTACGATGAAAACGACCGAACTGTCCAGTACTTAATATTAAAACCACAGATCAATAACGCGATCTAATTCAGTTAGTTGTTGACCTTTGTGAAAAACAATGTTATCGATATTGAAATAATGATCTATATTGGTTTTGCTATGAATTATAATAATAAGTTTTGACGTACTTCATTCTAAAACAACTGCTAATAAGCCAATGCTAATTTAATAGGCCAATATAAAAAAAAACAATAACTGGTGCTAAAGACATGATAAAGACATACTGAAAGCAGTAAACTAGGTCACCTAGATTGATTCACACCAGCGGAACCAAATTACAATTTGATCTACTTTTTCTGCGACACCTTAACAGCAAAACCAACTTACGATATAAAAACGATTGTTCTGCATATTGCGATTCCTCGTAGAAATTCAAAGTAGATACTTGGAGCGTTCAGTACGCGATGATTCGCTGCTAAGTAGCGAAGTCGTACAGACGAATAAGGATTTACTCAAAATACAAGACAGTTTTTAGAATTCAGTAGAACGTCAAATAAATATAATGTATATATTTTCTAATATTTCCAAGACATCCAAATTATTCCAACTCGAAAGTAAAAGGAACCCTCAAATAAATTTCACGACAATGATATCCACATATGAATCGTAGTAATAAATTACAGAAAATAAAATATATTATTACAGAGCGATAAATTTTCCTTTGTTATCACACCGGACCCCCGTCCGAATATCGCTTAGAAGGTTTATGGCGGGTAAGCGATTAGTTCACAGGTGAATACAGTTCATATAACTTACGTTTCACTAAGTAATGGATGAAATATGTTTAAATTATATTTTCAAGGTAACATTATATGATCCGTAAAAGAATAATGATGACAGCCTAGATGACCTTATCCTAAATATCAAATTCGGATCATTTTGCAATATGAAAATATTAAAATTCATTAGCTTATATAATTGAAAAAAGGTGGGTAATGATTCTAAACTCATAAGATTTTCCTGAAACCCAGTAACATAACTAAGGACTGAAGCTTTCCATCAGTTACCAATATTGGAGTAAGGCATTTAATGCTGGGACGCTCAACCTTTTAATTTATTTGAAATACATATAGCTAATGAAAAATGTACCAAAGTCGAGCCCGTCTATCCGTTATTCATCTTCGTCTTTGTTCAAGGACATACAAATTTAATGTATATTTATCTTATTGTAAATGACATACACTTGTTATACTATCACCTGTCTGCCGCTCATAAAAAGAACAACATACATTCGGTAGGTACAAACCGTAGGTGTGGGGACACAATAGGTCTCACCAAGAGCAATACTGCCGGAAAATCTATAAAGAACCATACCAAGAAGATAAATCATTTGTAAGCATAACAGTTGTATAGAAACGCTAAACCCATTTTATTTCCTTACTCTTATGGTAAACGTCACTTAGTTATAGGATAGTTTTATTACTGTAAGAAAAAATAACTCTAGGATTCCACAAATGCAAAACTCTTAGTAATCGATTTGTATTAAGAAATTAATTCTTCTTTACTTCCCAATATTTCACTATATCACTCAATATTGCAATGACATATAAACATTTAAATATAATATTAATATACACATTTAAACATAATATTAATATGCATTTTTAAAGAAATTTACAGTAATACTTAAAAGTAAATAATACCATAACACTAAAACATAAGTTTGTTAAGGCTAAAGCAATGCGTGTTGCCTCAGAGCTTATTACGATATAATGCGCCACTATCAACTACAAACTACAAATAACATTTTCCCTCGACCTAATATGCAAGCTAAGCTATCGATTGCATTATACTAATTTGTACGGGAAATGTTTTCCAACCCACGTTATTAATAAGGTCTTTATATATATTGAATTAAATTTATAAACAATGCTTTTTATACTTCCTTTTTAATATTTCCGCGAGTTATTTCTCGTTTCATTTTATTATTACATTTTGTTATAATAAAACATGGCTTTCAAGTTTTATCAGATCTCAATCTTGGTATAGCCAACGGCTTAAGGATTTATAGGATTATGCGTATTTTTCTGACAATAAAATACCTAATAAATTATAAAATTGCCGCAAAGTACGTTTCACTCTAATTTCCACATAATGACAGTCAGAAAAAAGGCTACCAAAGATTCCATGTTAGAAATTCGGCTGATGAAACTAAATAGGTACGTTCAAGTAACCCTTTTAGTCCAAAGTATACTAACTGAGAACGTCACAGTATCTTTATAGTATCTTTATGTGTCTTGGCACGAAATATATGCATGTGTGAGTAAATGTATGTATGTATATGTGAGGTTGACACGCAATTTTCCGAAGACATGTAATCTGGTTGTTTAGGAAATAGCGTCAACATAAAAAGGCCATGTCCGCTACAAAATGTTTGCCTACACGAAAGGAAATTGGAAATTAGATAGAAAAGATGTGTAAGCAGGAGAAAAAACTAAATAGGGTTAAAGTAAAAGGTCTCCAAGTTAGCATAATTAATTTGTAATCGTGAAATCACAAAATGTTAATTTTATCTGGTAGGTAACAGGTAAATGATAGACAATTTAAAGGCAGAATATAAATTATTATATAGCTTTAAAACAATTAAACAATGAAGATTAAAACCCATAGAACTGTAAGAATTTAAAATAAAAATCTACAGAGGCTTACATACCTATATAGTATATAGCATACGAATACTAGAAGTTTTGATAAGCTAATAATTTTAAAACAAGTAAAAGTAAATATTATAATAAGTGTGTTATAATACTCCCATTTCAGTTTTCGAACTTTAAAATAACAGTGGCATGAAAATTGTTCTAGAAATATTATTCTAAGTGTGCAGCTACGACTTTTGCTACACTTGTGTAGAAGTGCTACGCGCTGAGGATACTAATAAAGCGAGGCTTGCACCGTTGCGTTTTATTAATTGTAGCGTGTATTAGATAATACACACATACTCAATATTGCATAATATTATTATGTATTTATTATTAAATCAAAAGGCATTATTATTAATACTGTCGATAAACGACGAGAAACTTTCAACCTTACTATAAATACAATTTTATAAGACACAAAAATAAAAGAAGTTTTAGTTACCTAATTAATTTATTTTTATCGTTTACTTTTTTAGCAATGCTAATACAGGGCTTACACTTTACAAATTTTGAGGAAACCCCAAATATTATCAAAATTTACATATTGTGGACCGGCTGCAGGGCGTTATGACGTTAATGAAGTAAGCCTTCGTGTGAGCTGTAATTATAATTATAGGAATTAATAAATTTTGTAACATAACGTTTAAAACAAAAATATGTAAATATTATACGACAATTAATAACACCTTATGTTCCTTTGTAGTTGTGCTACAAAAATATGTATTATACTCGAAGATCAAAATTCATAACAAAACATCAAAGACGCCGCCTAACGTGTGGGGCAAACATTTATGACGTTCATAATAAACCAATATGTTATTCTAATTTGAATCTTAACATATACTCCATAGGAATATGTTTTATGTGAAACTAAATATATAAGTCAAATTTATAACGAGACTGCCTAAATTGTGTTTGTAGTAATATGGACCTTATTTTAACAGGGCAAAGTTTAATTTGAAGTGCAGGGTAACCTTTTCAGTGCTGAATGTTTTAGGAGGCTTTGTAAACAGGCGCTTTGTGCAAGTTTGCCGTCTCACTTGACATAACGTCAAAACTTACACGGTTTTACAATATTTGTTTATAATTACTGCGACATGTCAGATAAATGAATGTTGAAAATAACGAAATCCAAGTTTCGACTACTTACGTCTAACTTTATAATTTGGATACATCATTCTCTTTAAAATTCATAACCAACAATATGTATTTCGTTTTTCCTGCTCAAAGTGACTTGAAACGTAAAAGTAATATTTCCAGTAGAATGATATTTTCGCTTCCGAAACAATTATATGTCAATATAAGAATCAAAGAACTGCGGCACCTCAGAGATGTTAGTTATACTTATTAAATATTTATCCGACCACCCAACGTAAAGTAGAACGGTGCGAGGTGGACTACATTTGAACCCCTATAATTGTTATTTATCCCACCAGAAGGTCTTTTCTGACGAGGGTTTCCTAATAAGTTGCAACTTTTTACCTCACATAAATTATATTTTCAGTTTAATTATTATCTACACGTCTCAAATGTCTGATGCACCAAGGCCTACTGATTACTGTCTAATACATTGTACTAATTGGTAAATTAAACCGCAGGCGTAGTGCTTTTGTTGTAACTGATTTATGTTTATTATTATTCAACGGATAATTTTGTTATGAATATCTCAATTACCATATTGCAGTACATTTAAGTATGATAACCTAATAATTGATTAAGTCAAATGAAATAAAGTAGATAATATTCTAAGAACGTATTTTTGTCACCTAATATTTCCTTATATTTTTATATAATGAGCAAAAAGATTAGGAAACGTCTTCCAACCTGGTCTAATAACATAAATATTACAAAAAGATTGTCATTGAAGATTTTATTTGAATTCACGGTTGGTGTGTCGTCAAATGCAGAGTGCACAAAGGGTTTCCTAAATAAGAGGTATATTTGGGAACCCATTTGTGGCTCCGAAAGATAACATATTTGGTACCGGTAATGAAGCGTGTGTGTATATTTTTTAGTATTCATAGTACTCACATGACTGTATACATTATGTGTATGTTATGAAATGCTTCAGTACCTTAGAATAGTAATCCGATATGTAGAGTTTCAGTGTTGCAAGCGCGGTCTAATTAGAAATTTAGTTATTCGTTGGTTTAAGGTATGGCTAACGTAATCCTTAGTTATGCTTGCTACTTTAGTGTTTAAAAATTCCTAGAGCACGATTTCATGTTATCGCAGTGTTTCAGCTATTTTAATAAAAAAAACCGACAGAATATTTTGCATGAAAAGGGTACGTTAATATTTATTACACAAAGAACCTCTTTTATAATATATACTCCTACATACGTTTAACCTTAGAAAACTAATCATTATCTGACGCCGACCGTTGTTTGCCTTTTTTCTGATTAATTTACTCTGCTACAGATGGTGCAAAAGGGAACATCTTTTGGATAACGAACATTATTTCGTATTTATCTTAAATAATAAGTTAACGTAAAATACAAAAGCATTTTTATGGTGGCACATTTTGTTTCAATGAATGGTAACAAATTTGAAAGACGACTTCGATTGCATAATAACATTCCTGGATAGTTGATCCTTACGACGGTAGTAACTTATAATAGTAACTTATAATAGGTTCAGGAATAGTTACTTAGCGGGCATAAAATCGATGGCCAGCTGACAACATTAGAAGATTAATTTAAGTCTTTCCCAAATGTTTAAGAACTCAATAGTCTAATACAACATTTCAACATTTCAGAAAATTGGAGATATTTTTTATGTGTAACATCTATTGTAAAATGCAATATAACTCTTTCAATTCGAAGCAGCTGCATCTTACGTTTTAATAGTCAAGATTCTCATCGATCTAATCGTTTGAAAAGTCATTTTAAACACCCCATTGAACCGTCATAATACTTTTGAACGAAAGAGGAATATTATGAATTGGAAAAAAATTAATACATTTATATAAATTTTCAAAAGGTTTAATAGTTAATATTTAACTCACTTCATGGAAAATATGAAACCACTTATTATTATTATATAACTATTCTAATGTTATATTATTATTATTATTATTATAAGACATAATTATAATGTAATAAATATTCTTGGGCGCTAATATCTATGTCGATATCGATAAAAACTTGCTTGGTGGTAGACCATAACATCGGGTCGCCGGCAAAGTTACCACCCATCGGGCAAAGTCGTGCCGCAAAGCGACCTAGTCGTGTTCCGGCACGTTGCTCGATGAAGCCGTATATGGGAAATGGGTCTGAACAGCTGCGGTACGTTGGCGAACCGGTTGACGTCGAGTTGGTGTTTGTTTTGTCGGGTGTCTAGTCGAGGAGGGTAGCGGGATCCGAAGCGACGGTTTTCCGCTGGCCGCCCGCAGATAGTTGGGGGCCCAATTAGTGGGTTAGCCACCCACGAAAGGCTGCCCCGCCAGCTGCGAAAAATCCCAGGGTGGCTCCATCGTGCTGGTTGGCGACCAGGCGAGGAGGCCCGATGGCGATCCCTGGGGGGGTTCGGGCGTCCCCGCAGTCTCCAGGCTAGCCTCCCAGCGGCAAGACATCACCAATTTCGAAGTCGGGTTTGATACGTACCGCCTCGTTCAACTGCCATTTCCCATCCCTATTCACTTTTATTTATTTTTATCATGAAGAAAAACCAAAAAAGGAAAAAGTTTGTACAGCGGTTGCACTCCTCCTCATTTAAAGTGCACCTCAGTAATATTAGGGGTTTGCACTCTAATATCTTACCTGTCCATCACCACCTGGAGACAGAACAACCGCACCTGTTCTTTTTGACGGAGACGCAGATACAATGTCCCTTAAGCGCTGCGCACCTGTATTATCCCGGATACACGTTAGAGCACAACTTTCGCTCACGTGCCGGAGTCTGCGTGTATGCGCGGAACGACCTCTGTATCCAGCGTCTCCGTCACCTTGAAGACCCCACTTTTTCTTCTTTATGGGTTTTAGTAGACACAGGAAACGAAAAAATCCTGTATTCCTGTGTTTACCGTTCGCACAGCGGTGACCAGGAGACAACTAGATTATTCGAGTATCTCGGTGAGGCTGCTGATATGGCTCTGCATCAGTTCCCTTCAGCGCAGCTCGTCTTTCTGGGGGATTTTAATGCCTGTCATCAAGACTGGCTGTTCCCGTACCAGAAGACCGACCATGCTGGAAGAGAAGCGCGGAACTTTGCGTTGTCCTTGGACCTCTTTCAGCTGGTGAAGCAAGCGACAAGGGTACCAGATGTGGTAGGCCATACAGCCAATTGCCTGGACCTTCTGCTGACAACTGATCCGGACAGGTATCGGGTAGAGGTTACCTCTCCCTTGGGAACCTCCGATCACTGTCTGGTGAAATCTGTGTTTACATATTCCCCACCAGCTTTCGAACCTCATGGTGTTAGGCGAGTATGGAAATACAAGTCAGCAGATTGGGATGAGATGCGGCACTTTTTTGCGTCTTATCCTTGGCGGCAGGTCTGCTTCTCTTCTTTGGATCCGTCGAGTTGCGCGGATGCTATAACCGATGTGGTGCATCAGGCAATGGAGTATTTTATTCCTTTTGCTGACGTACCCATCGGTGGCAAAGCTCGCCCATGGTTTAATGCCGAATGTGGTCATGCTCAAGACCGAAAACATTCGGCATATCTCATTTGGGCTGACGCTCGAAGCCGCAAAACTCCGGATGTAAGTTCGAAGAAGAGAGCCTTTAACCAAGCTGCCAAGTCCTACAAAAAGGCATTGCAGAAGGCTCGTCTCGATCGAATCGCTAAGAATGGCGAAAAGCTCTCTGTCAGACCAACTGGCAGTCGAGCTTTCTGGTCTCTTGCGAAAGCGATCGAGTCGAATTTCTGCCAACCCTCACTGCCTGCTCTGCTGAAGCCGGATGGATCCCTGGCCCACACAGCAACAGAGAAAGCGAACGTACTTGCTTCTCTGTTTGCTGATAATTCGCATCTAGACACTGGCAATGCTTCTCCAGCACATCTTCCTCACTGCGGTGTTTCGATGCCTGAAATCCGCATCACTAACAAAGAGGTATGGAGAACATTGTGTCGTTTAGATGTGAATAAAGCCAGTGGTCCTGATGGTATACCAGCCATTCTGCTCAAGACATGCGCAGCTGAGTTGTCTCCTGTACTGACACGTCTGTATCGTCTCTCTTTCATGACTGGAATAGTGCCGAAATCCTGGAAGCTTGCTAATGTGCAACCCGTGCCCAAAAAAGGCAGCCGTGCCGACCCTGTCAATTACAGACCGATTTCAATCACCTCCATACTCTGCAAGATTATGGAGCGTGTATTGAACTCGCGCCTACTAGCATACCTAGAAGGTAACGATCTCCTCAGTGACCGACAGTACGGGTTTCGCCGTAATAGGTCTACTGGGGACCTCCTAGTGTATGCTACTCACATTTTAGGCGAGGCCATCGAGAAGAACGGAGAAGCGGTCGCCGTCTCTCTGGACGTCTCGAGGGCATTTGACAGGGTCTGGCATGCGAGCCTTATAAGCAAGCTTTCAGCGTACGGTATATCTCCTGGTCTGATCGGCTGGGTAACGGACTTTCTGAGCTACAGATCTCTCCGAGTAGTTGTCGACGGGTGTTCCTCGGAACCCTTGACAATAAATGCCGGAGTGCCTCAGGGGTCCGTTCTTTCTGCAACTCTGTTTCTGCTGCACATTAATGATCTGTTGAAGCCCGGTATCTATGGGTATGCAGACGACAGCACAGTTGTAGAAAGATATCTGCCGAGTACTCGGGCTAGTCGAGATCAAGTACAGTCTGAAAGAGAAGCCATGGTGCAACGTTTGAATGACAAACTTCAGGCAGTCTCCGCATGGAGCAATGCCAATCTTGTCAAGTTCAACGCCACCAAAACGCAGACGTGTCTATTCACCGCCAAAAGGAGCCCTTTCACCTTGGCTCCTACTTTCCAGAATGTATCCTTGGAATACAGTGACCGGCTTCAGTTGTTAGGCTTAGAGATTTCCTCGAACCTCAACTTTGGTCGGTTCATTGAGTCCAGAGCAAGAGCAGCAGCAGCAAAGCTTGCCGTTCTGGCGAAGGTTCGGCAGTACTTTACACCGGGACAGCTTCTTGTTTTATACAAAGCACAGATCCGGTCGTGTGTAGAGTACTGTGGTCACATATTTGCTGGTGCCGCAAAGTCTCATCTTGCGGTTCTGGACTCAATTGAGAGGCGAGCAAAGAGGCTTATAGGCGATCCCGAATTGGTCGGAGCCGACCTCCAAAGCCTTGAGCACAGGCGTAGAATTGCTAGCCTCTCAGTATTCTATAGGATACATTTTGGTGAGTGTGCGCTGGAATTACACAATTTAATTCCCCCGTCCCCCTTCCATCACCGGACGTCCCGACGCACGGCAGGTTTTCATCCTTTTGTTGTGGACATTCCACCTGTCCGAACGAAGCGCTTTGCTTCCTCATTTTTACTGCGTACAGCAAAGGATTGGAACAGTTTGCCTGCGTCGGTATTTCCGACCGAATACAATGTGGGTGTCTTCAAGCGAAGAGTGAATAGGTTGCTAGGGTAATGCGTCTTACCACCTAAGACTACATTCCACTTACCATCAGGTGGAATGTAGTCAAGCATTGCCCTAGATCGTATAAAAAAAAAAAAAAAAAAAAAAAAAAAAAAAAACTAAAAAAATAATTATATCGAGGCTCTGAAAAAAACTGTATCATCCTTATTATCTTTTAGAACACGCTAATTCCGAAAACGATGTTTTAAGTTACTTAATAATTTAATATTTATTTTCATAGTACCAAATAAGGAACCATATAAAGCGTATTATCAAAAAAAGGCTGGCATTATTAAGCAAGATACTAGTTCTTTAAACTAATTATTACATAATTTTTACATACATTGAATAATGCCTTATTTGCTATTTGCCACCTTAGATGCGGGTATAGTAGCAGTTGGCAAGGTGATTATTGCTACGCGTCCCTAAGGTCCATATAGTACTTAGTGATATAGTAGGCTCGTTGTACAAAAACGCGCTTAATGTGAGCTTTATCTTTTTATACTATAGATAGGTCTGTAAAAGATTTGAGCAGTTTATTATAAGAACGAATTTCACTGGCCAATCATTTATATTTTTTTAGTCTGTTTTTAACCCCCTACTCAAAAAGAGCGGTGTTATAAGTTTGACATGTCGATCTGTGTGTATCTAGCAGCCAAAACGCGTGGACGGATTTGATTGCGGTTTTTTTTAATCGAAAGCCTGGTTCGTCGAAACGGTTCTTAGCTATTTTTGGTCGAAATAGAAACAGTCGTCCCCAAGATAAGAAGATAAGAAGATTTTATTGGTGCGGGTGAAAGGTGCTTATGCAATATTTATAGAAATACTTAAGCAAGTAAACATTTTTGTGGCCGTAGGTTCATCGAGTACAATAATGAAATCAGTAACATAACTTTAAAAAGCAAAAAAAAAAAAAAAAAAAAAAACTCCGATACAAAAATACCTCTAAAAAGAATAAAAATTATATTATTATGTACCTACTTATTGAAGTCGCTGCGTCGGAGGACCGCTTAGTAATGGAAGATTTTTTTTTTGTTTTTTTTTTCAGTTTATATTTTTCAAGTTATCACTCAAATCAATGCTACGTAAAACGTTTCATGTACACGTTAAATCTTTATCGAACAAAATGTTATAAATTTAATGTGATAAACGTTTTTTCAAAATTATACATTTTGAAAAAACGTTTTATTTTCTCTCATGTTATAATATATAAAATGCTCTTTTTCTTAAAATAACAATATCATTCAACATACCTGAACCCCAGATCGGAGTTGGAAGAAAAGATTAATAAAACGCGCCCCTTAAACATTTCTGAAATTCTAGCGACGTAAAATAAATAAACACCACGACGCTGGCAGAACGTTCTGTCACTGTTCCAATACTCGGCCGTCCGACGATCGAACTCCGGAAAATATATATTTTCTGTACCGGAACTTGAACGACATATCTACTCAATTTATTTGTTGCGAAATCGTTTAATATACTTTTAAGCACGAGACACACATTTTGAAATAAACATACATTATATGCGATATATCACAAACATGGTGAGATAAGAACAGTTAAAGAATTACCACCATACGGTTTTACTTCCATCTACATAAAAAAATATTAAGGGATTTTTTTTTATAAATTTGGTTAACAAAAAGTACAGGGAACATACTTAGTATGTTACTTAGTATGTGAATAATAGAACACTGATGTTTATTATAAGCAAATCACTTCTTCAATAGGTATAAACTTACTTTTTAGTATTTATAATAATTTGTATTATTTAAACTATATAATACAATCTTAACATTCTGATGAAGATACTTGTTTAAGAGGATATTTAAGGAATAACAAAATTATTAGTTTTTGAGTCCATCCTAGCTTAATTGTGTTCCGAGTCTTGAATTATTTGAGATATTGTCTGTCGTATAAAACGTGAGCTACGCTTGCACTATCTCTCCGAACTCGGGACTAATTGATGTGTTCAATGATCACCTTTGAGCGCAAACACGGATTCGCACCTCACATTGAGATCAATTTATAGGCTAGCTATATCTCACATTGCAGAAAATGTTTATCAAGAGATAAATTTTAAAGTTAGTGTACAAAGTAAAATAATTGAGTACATGAATATTAAATTAAAAAAAAAATTCTAGAGGTAGAGATAAATGCCTTTGTCTGTATCTAATATTATTTTTTATTATAATTTTAAAAACAGAGGCACTTTATAACGGTACAAAAGAAACAGTAATAAAGTTCCATGTTAGGTATTGTTTTACATGTGAGTTAATTAATCTTTAATCACAGAGCAATTGAATTAATTCGAGCGTTCCCCAGCGACTCGTGATTACGCCATGCTTATTAAAGGAATGTTTTAACTCGTAGACTTGCGCATCGCGGCTTTGCGGAATAACGCATTTAGCTAATAAATTAGCTCGTTAATAACGACTGCCAAAACCTCAAATACATGATTACATGTCAGGCTCAACATGGTTGGCTTATAATGATGTTATTAATAAAGATGTTGTCTTGCTTTATTATGAACTCGCTGTTTTCCCTGACTTCCTCTGCGTGGATAACAAGATAGGATCTAATCTCCACTTGTATTTGAAACCATTATAAAACTAAAGAATATGTTTATTTTTTATGAATTCTTTGTTTTAACTTAAAATTGTAGGGGAGACTAGGGCTGGTTGTGACAGGGGTAACTGGTTACAGTGACAATAGCGTCAGCACAGAGAATGCTATGGTGACGTTAACAATAGTTAAATAACGCCAACACTATCAGCTCACCTACCGGTAAAGCCTGTGGCTTCAGGATTCTTAGGAGAAAAAACCCACGTTTGTACCCCCCACCCACATTATCTAATTTACGTAATATTGATCTATAACTTGTTTTGGAAATAATCTGGGATTTTTTTGGTGTTATTTTTGCATCCTAATGCTTTTTTTGCGATAAGAATACGTTTTTACGGTTATATTAATTTGTGTTTTTGTTACTTAACCTCAAAGGTCAATTTAGGCGTTGGGGCTAAAAGTAAGTTTTGTTTGGGACAGGTTGTAACATGTAATATGCTTTTACTTTTCAACCACTAATAGAAGAAACTACTAACTCAATCCTAAAAAATTTTCTTGTTCCGACAGAGAAGATAGAGACCAAAAATCCAGTTCACAAATTCACCTTTTACCCATAACGAGTGCCATATCAGAGTTTAATCAGAAACAATTAAACCTTATCCTAAAGCAAATGCTTGGAAACGAATATAGCACGTAAGAATCACAAATAGTAACTGACACGCCGGAAAAAAAAAATTGCCATTAGAACAGAACAGAAGAAGAAAGATATTAAATCTAAAAAGAAAAATATGACTAAAAATTAAATTTAACATCAAGTTTAAGAAATAAAATTAAAATATCAAGAACACAATAAAAGCAACTAAGAATAATGTTAAAAATTCCAGCATTAAAAAAGAAAGGTATTTCATAAAAATTATTAAAAAAGTTGTAACATTTTTGGTCTCAAGAATGCTGGTGCGGAATGGGTAGAGTGTGTTCTGAGTAAGAATTGATTATATTTAATAAAAAAATATTCCTTACAAAATCATTTTTATTACATTTGGTTTTGTTTGTAACATTTTGCCCCAGGTAGTGTAACAACCAGTCCCTGGTACGGGGTTGAAAGTGACAGACCTTTTATTTTTCTAATTTATTTCCAAACTAAAGGTTGTCATAAAAAATGTATTTTAAATTTAAGAACCGAATAGTTACTTAATCAAACAAATATACACTCGGGTAAAAGAATCAAACCAATAAAAAATACGCCACTTTAATCCTAAAATGTCACGTCTAATCCCAATCTCCCTTATTACAAAATAAATTAACATCAAAATATTACTTCAACAAAAACAGCCATTATAAGCAATTAATATTTATGGGTAGACTATATTGTCGATGAATAATTATTTGTAGCTTATACACAAGTATAGTACTGCAGACGTCAGAGTTGGAACACAGCCCGGCAATCAAGCTCATGTCATACGCAGAGGTATTAATGTTAACGGTTGTACAAAACATAATTTAAAAAAACCTTAGTTTTAAACATAAGAAATTTATAAATAGAATTAAACGTTTTATTTTCATATTTTAATTGTAAGATTTTACTTAAATTAAAATATTATAATAAAAATGTTTATCACTATAATGATAAAGATTATTATTTTTATACACATTCTAAATTGCATTTAAATTTCTCTAGTAGTTTTAGCATAAAGGAAAAGATAAAATTGAAAAAAAATATATATTTCCAGATTTATTCAACTTACAGATTTAATAGTACCGAACCTTATACTTAAAAATTAAGTTAAATTAAAAAAAATGTATCAGGGGAGAAAAAGACCTCGAAAGAAATTTGTACCGTTGTACGTACCGTTGTACGTACGTTGAAGATGGTGTCTACTTTAACGTTATGTTACTGGTTTCATTATTATACTAAACGAACCTACGGACGCACAATTTTTCACTTGCTTAAGTATTTTTATCAATATTGATTTAAACCTTTCACCAGCACCAATGAAATCTCAATACCTTGGAGACGACAGTTTCTATCTCGACCAAACATAGCTAAGAATCATGTCGACGAACCAGGCTTTTAAATAAAAAAAACCGCGATCAAATCCGTCCTCGCGTTTCGCTGCTAAATTGCCACAGATAACAACAGTAAAAAAAAGGAATAATAAATCTACACTATAAGTTTGTATCTTTAGTTTGTTAACGCAGTCATTATTAATTTCATAATTCAAATGATGCGACCGCGTAATTCATAAATACATTCATATTATTTGTTATCATTTTATTTATTAAATATTCTGTAATAAATACAACATGCATTAAACAAGAGAAAATGACCAGTTCATTTGATAGCACTTTATTGAGGTCGCAAATTGTAATGGCGTACGAAACTAATCCGATACAAACGAACTTCTCATCAATTGCGGCTGGATATTGACAGCATGGTGCCGGTCTAATTTGCGGGTCATCAAACTTAATTTGCATATGCTCCTGTTAAAAACGAATTATCGTATCTAATTAAATGTTGGGTAATTTCAATTAAGTAAAGTAATTTTATCAGCTTACCTTTTACCAATTAAACGAACTTTTAATTATGTAGAACGCTTTGTTCTGTTTATTTGACAGTTCTTAAATTATATTGGAAGGTATTAAGAGATACGCCAATAGTTCTGATAACTTGACTCAGGTATAGCGTTGATTTTGTAATTGGCTATTGAAAAAGGTAACTATAAAATAAAATAATTATACGATTTACATATTGTTGTTGTAGTTGTAGTTTTTATCAGAAGATTGTTTTGATACAATTAATCGCCATTTTGTAGTATCACTAATACGTTGGTGCTACTTATCAACCCCATCCATCGCTTCCCATCCACCGAACCCTTATCGTTCATCTACGATATTATTCTGTATGACTGTGTAGGACCCAAAAGCCACATGCTCTCCTTTTTTTTTTTTTTTTTTTTACAGAAAAATAAACAAAAGAGTGACAACTATAAACTATATATTTAACAGAAAATTTTACTTAACACCTGTTTGGAACATATTTAGTTTATAAAATTGTTATCTGTCTGTTTGTTTATTCGCGCACTACACACAATAACTATTGATCACATTTTGATGCCCCGGTCAGCATAAAGAATACTTTTAAATTCAAATTTATTTAAATAAATGCAATAAATTTTTATAATGTTTTTTTTTAATGTTATGTGATGATAAATGCTTTATGGTTTGTTTTAAGGAGGGGGACAGGTAGAGTCACTGACAACAGATACTGTTGTAGGTACTTATTCTATCTATTCAGTACTAGAGATTTCAAAGCGTTGGCTGTACAAGTTTTAACAAGTTTTAACGTTATAACTTGTTATCAGTTATATAACTGCAGTATTCATGCCCTGTACTATAACCGGGTAATAGCATTGATTACATAACTACATTCCACACATACAAAAGGAAATACGGTTCAGAATAGTAAAAGAAAATTCTCGAAGCAAAGTTTGACCTTATCACTAAAGTGATTTCTTCCAAGCAACTACGAACTCCTACCACGAACTAGAGCTGTAATAGATGGGGAATAGAAATACAAAATATATATGAAAAATATATTCACATATACTTATTTATATAATAAATAATATAACATTTTTGCAACGTATTAGTTATTTTGTTAGAGACGTAAATAGTTTTAATATCTGGTAAAATTAAAGCTTGAAACGAAATATAAAATAAACTTATAGAATTAGAACTAAACTTCGATTTCATATTGGATATTTAGCAAAGTCATTTAGATGAAATTAAAGTGAAATACCGACAAAATAAAATACAAATAATTTATTTTATCAAACTTTTGTGTTTACTTAAATATAATGTTACATATATTTGAAGAATATAATTTATTTAGTTTCTCTAATCTTTACGATATAAGTATTTTCAACATCAAGTACATCTTATTCGGCCTCACTTGTCTCGTACACGGGCTCCATTTTTCTTACCTCTAACGAGTGGAGGTTACTCGTATTTCATTTCAAATGCACTGTAGTTTGCAGCGCAGAGTGCTTATTATATGATAGAGTCAGAAAAACATTTTGATGTATTATAATATAATGATATAAAATCAAATTACTATAATAGTATAAAACATTTACATGTAGAGCAAATAAGCAGACATAAGATACGGTAGCTCAATTAGTAGGGAGATGGGAGGGATTTTCCAGAGGTTGCGGGTTCGAATAACTGACCGTATCGATTGTTTTTATTAAAAAATGATTTAGAATCCTTAATATAAGAGATCATCACTTTTAATAAAAAAAAAACTGTATCTTAAAATTTAAGATGGTCTGTTGGATTAGTGGTCTAAATTCCTTACACATGAACCAGTGTTCGATTTCCAAAAAGTGACAAATCTTTGTGTGATCTACTAATTGTTGTTTAGGTCTGGGCTTACTTCTGTTTTCTTTTTAAAACCTCGCGACACAGCTGTAATTTTCTCTAGAGTGACACTATTCAAAAAATCGTGCACTAAATTTAACAGGTAGAGAACACAACATATCTGGTCTATACATAACAATGCATTAGTTCATAGAAAAAGTAACTCTATAATTTACTTTTTTTATTATTAATAAATAAATTATATATATTAAGTAAGGAAGTTAATATATATAATTTATTTAATATTAAAGAACGATGCGTCTTAGCAGCACTCAGGGTCGCATTGACTCGTAGCGCGCTGTCATCGACACGCTTCGCTGTAACTGAAGGATTAAATGTGAAGCCTGCTTACAGTCATTGACTATTATGAATTTTATTTGTTCTGAAACAAGGGTTTTTATAATAATGTAGTATATTAATGTGTACATCATTATTGTATAATTGTTGCTAACCGTAGGTTGGCATGTGTTCCAGTTATACTTTTAAAAATTTAAATCTCACCATGCGACGCCAGGTACAACACTAGTATGATAGATAAATTAATTGTTCTAGATTAAACTATATAACCAAAAGTTTATAATTGTTTTTTTAATCGAACCTACAAATCTAAGCCATTAAAACCCAATTAAACATCCCTTGCGATCCTTGCGGCTGTGAGGCCTCTGAGGGATTTAACTCAGATAGGGATGTTACAATGTTACAATATGTCGCCTTTTCAATGTGGGATTTATCGGGATCTTATTTAACGGAGGGTTATTTAAATCAGCGGTCGTTCTAAATGCTTACTTTATACTTAAGTTCAGAGATTTAGTTCATTACATTCAGACTTCTATTGACACATGTTATCCTTCATTGTAAAGGTTTTGATTATAAAAAAATCGATATTAATTTAAAATGTTTAGTCTCATTTCAGTACAAGCCTATTTTGTGTTAATTATAAATAGAAAACAATCACCTATTCATAACCTTCACTTAATCCAGACATACATTTTAAATTAAAAACGTCATGTCTTGTTGACACACAGCTTTATTGTAAGAACTATAACAAAGGTAATATAAAATATAAACTGAAACTTCAACCCAAAAAAAAACAAAAATAAGCTCTTATAATAACTTGAACTTTTATTCCAGTGCATAAAAAGTCGGTAAAAAATGTCTAGAGTAAGAACTGAAATATAAAGAATGTTATTCAAGTCTGCGAGCGGTCTCCTCTTTTGTTCTATTTGTAAGATGTTTTTAAGCGAATGTCAAGTTGAAGCTGAACTAACGGATCAAGCGGCTCTCTTTCATCTACATTCAAATTTTATACTCTATATTATATACTATCAAAGTTATTGTATTATTTGTATTTTTGTTTGTTCTTTAGACCATAACATTTTTAGTGAATTATAATTTGCTTCACCTAAAAAAACATCAATCAAATATCAAAAAAACTTGGCCTTTGACAATCAAGAGTCTTAGAAACAATGGAGCAATCAAGAAAAAAAGTATTCCGTTTGAAAATGAAAGAACAACAGAAAGAAATCACAAAAGTTCTATTGAGAGTGCGCCGCAAAAATAAACAGTTATAATGTAGTCGAGATGACGGTGGACGGGAATGAATTCAAAAGAGAACGCCGACGTCAGCGTTGCTTGGGTAAAAGGAGGGGGAAGGGGAGGGGGGGGCTAGAACAGAACGGTCCATTAACAATTCACTGTGAGTTCATTAGATGGCACCGACGGTCAGATAATTATACGGGGGTACCCGCAACCGTCCTAAACAAGTCTACACAGACCCGACGTAAGTATATTAAGTAGTTATCTCACTATTATCATCAGCTTAATGTCTTGTAAAATTTTGCAGGTCCAATTGTAACGTTTTATTCATAGGTTAGTAGGGTTCTATTCAGGGTCACTGGTATATAAACTAGAATTACAGATAGTGGGACTTTCTTTGTATTGTTTATCCAATAACAGACTAAACCAACTAAATATTTCATTGTTATCTACATTGTGAAGATAATTGTATTGTTATTCAACTGTTTAGATATGTATGACTAAAATGTTTTTGTGACAAAATATTAAACATGTATTATATTTTTCTTGATATATCTTGAGTTTTAATGTTATGTATTTTAATAAATCTAGATTGTTATGAGAATAAAAAGTCTCTAGTCCCCAACCTCGTTAGTATGCTTCCATTCAAGGTGTCAGCATCTAACACAAACGAAAAGAAAATAATTTAATTATAACGCTAAACTGAAAAAACTCATTGAAGCATGGGACTTCTTTGATTACATTCTTGGCTTTGATCGATGACAAACCGATACGCGGTACAGAGCTGCTTGACAGGTATAAATATAGAACATTTCTAATGTCTGAAATTTATTAATCTTGAAATTCGTTTATCCATAATACCATCCATTTGTAAAAATATATACTTAAAAATAAGCGCTTATCTTAGCTAATAATATCACTCACCTTGTACAAAGGTACATTTTATTCTTTAAATAAGTCAAATAATAAGAAATGTATAAGGGTTTTTAGGATAATATTCACCAATCGTAATAAATCATATATAAGCCACAGGCTTTAAGCTTACAGCGCTCAGACAACAAAAATATTTTTTATATTTTGCGTGCTTCCATTATTAAAAATGTAAAGCAAATTCTCAATTAATTAAAATATGGAACATCATCAATACAACGTTTCTTTGTATGCCTTGAAGGTATAGCCTTAAATATGTTTAATTTGATGATTGATATTATTATTAAATTGTAATCTCAACTTCAAATAGAGGCGGTTTAACGAGGGCTACGAACCTAACCGGTCATTACTTGTGGTCGTAATAGGTTATTATTATTGTATACTATAATGAATGTTGATGTTATACACGTACAATGATATGTATTACTCAGAAAAGCCGTGACATCTCTAAGATATAATAATTCCTAATATATTAATATATTAATTAATATTATAATACTTTGACTGTTATTGTGTTTGTGTGATAGCTGCTTTGCTTTTAGTAATACTGGTGCTACTATTTAAAAGTTAGTTTCTGAATTTCTACAATACCATTTTAAAGCATACATTGGCTTAGAGATACAAAGTTTTTCCGCTTTAAACAAATGTACTTAAATAATACAGTTTATTTAAATATTTTAGTTTTGAGGTAAAATTATAAACTCTTCGAATAAAACATTACATTCATCTCGTATTAACTCAACGTGCATTGAACATACGTTCGTTCGATGAGATGTTATCTTAGAATATAATTAAACCCCATGCTATTTTGATTTCATTCATTCATATTGGACTTCTCTAGTCACAATTGCTGAACGACTCAATCTGTTCGTAAGTGTAGTTCAATGCGGAGATGCCAGTATGTTACATAGAGAAGCACTTCCGAAGCGGGAGATATTAATTCAGCGTTCAATTCAGCTGTAGTTGGAGAGCTCGCGAGTTTAAGAGCAAGTTCCCGACTCGCTCCATCTTCAACGAGGCCAATGAGCCGAATAGCTTGGAAACTTGCTCCATCGGATGCATTTGTTCGATCACGTAAGCTACAGCAATTGAGTTAGAAGTTTTAGATTGTACTTTTGAAGCTAAATTGTTAGAACATGCCTAGACACAGAATTTTTAAGAATGTGCCATCAATCCCCAGTAACGGATCTCCACTAGTGGAGATTTCCAGTTTGGTTTTAATACTTTCCAATAGAGATTTATGATTATGTATATATGTTTAGTGTATATATACAAATATATATCCATTTTACATATTTTTGCATAACGAAGCTTTAAAAACGAAAAAAAATAGATACCGTATTAAGAATTCTGCGTGTATTATTCAACGTACAGAGAATCAATTTATGTTTGTTCCTTTCAGGAAATTATAGCTCCAATTGCCAAATAAAATTCCACTTTAGCAAGGGCTCTAATTAAAAGTAAATGTTACAAAAGGGGCATTACGACTTATAAAGTACAACGTATATAAAGAAACTCCATTATCTAAAACGCTTCAATAAAGAGACGTAGAACGTTCAATGGAGGCATTTAACGGTCGCAAAGGGGATGATTAGTAAGGTCACGTCTCTTCTATAATTATGTTTCCGTCTCTAAGAGGCAAGTGTGTCGACCGACCAATATTATCTAATTGAAACATCTCGGTGAAATCAATTACTCATCCTCGAACACTCTATAAAATAATATTTTTGACACATTTAAAAACTTAATTTTTAAAGATAAATTAATTTCAAATATATGTATATATATATATATATGATGTGTTCTACATGTGGTGGTGTGTTTATGTGGTATTATTGTTCGAATTGACAAAATAATATGTATTATTTTTTTTCTTATTGAAGCATTATTATTATAAGATTTAGCGAGTAAAAAATATATACATCCTTGATGGGCTCATACATATATAATTAAAAAAAAAAAAGATACTTGCTGTTTAGTTTTTGGTTTTTACCTCTTTGTGCTTCTGAAATTACGAAACGTTAGTATTTGTAGACGTTCGTAAGAAGAATGTTCTATTAATATTTTACGAGAATGTTCTATTAGTAGAGAACGAAAAGTTGGCAATGCCGTTATGTTAATACGATACAAGCTTCATTCGAATTATAAGGAGAGCTTCAATCTCAGTCCTCAGTAATTCTATTAGCGCGTGTCATCGTGACAGAGGCTCTGTTATTTTGTTTGTACGGGTCGTAATCAGAAAAGCTGCCAAAAGATAATGGTAATGGTTTTTGTGATGAGAAATGAATGCTTATTATAGACTAACTATGAATTTTGATTTATACAATATTGTAATCTATATATCCTGATGATAGCAAATTAAAATATATAATCTAAAGATTTATTAAAAAAAATTACTAATTGCAATTTTTTGTTATCTTATTGTCGTTAAAAAATGACCACTGCCCTATTTAGAAAACTAATTAAAAATTTATACATTTTAAATGAAAAACTTAAAATAAATACATTTTTAATTAATTATAATGAATTAAACATGTATAAAATTGAAAATTAAATCACGTGACTATTAACTCGCCATGGTTGATCGTGTTGTTTGTGACGTCATAATGTTAAAGCATTTTCAATTTTATAACAGTTTACTGCTGTTACACGTAAATTGACACAAAATATGAATATTATCTCCATATGCTGCAGTAAGTGTAACTAACGTTATGACGTCACTGGCGTTTGGTTTCGTACGGGAGCTGTGAGTGTGCTGGCTGTACCAGATTCTAAAAAATATTTTAATTTGCTGTAACTTTTTAATTAATTTTATTATAAAACTTATAGATATTTAAATTTATGAAAAAAAAAAAAACCAAAACCCAATTATAAACAATATATTTTCTTCTGTATCCTATCTCTTTTATGCTTTTTTAAAATACGAGGATTATTTATTTAAAATGTCAACGTCATATTATTTTTTTTCAATCATGTTCATTCTATAATAAAGATACATTTTCTTTAACCAAATTAAAGACAAATATAAAATTATTATTTTTCAATAAATAACAAAGGAGGTTCGAGATTGAAATTGAAAACGATAATATTGTTCCATCGTCGTGATTAATGACCGCTACGTAGCGTTTTCTTTATTCATTTAAATTATTGACAGTAGAAAAAGACTTCGACTAATTAAAAAATATATTTTTAATTAATCTTTCCTTGTATCAATAATCTGGTTCGAAATATAATAACGATCTCAATTTTCCCTCTACGATACTTTATTAGATGTCATTTTAACAAAACTAAAACAACAGTTGAATAGTGGAGAGTTTGTGATGTGCTATTATTATGGTAATTTAACAAAGTAGATAAATCACAAAGTATTCTATTTATAAAGTTGAATAGTTTAAATCGTCCAGTCAAATAATTTGCATACAGTTCTGAATAGTAATGTATAAAAAAAAAACTCAGGAGAAACTAGTAAAAGTTTAAGTGATAATTTTGGTCTACACAAAACGAAGAAGGCTATTTTCCTCTCAACTACCCCGTATTAAATTCCAATAGATATTAGCTGGGCATTGAGTGTAAGACAGTTATCAATCAGTGCGGGTACGACACGGGGACGACACGGGTAGGGAGAGGGACAAAGAAAGTCTGGAAACGGAAGCAGTAGGGCGGTAATGACGTCAGCAAAATGGCGGCTTATCCAGCCTGGGCGTGCGGCGAAGTCATTAAAAGCATTATACAACTATAGCAAGGTGTCCGATGGAAAATAAATGAGCTCTATTCATTACGGTATCCTGAAATATTAAATGAGGAACCTTCATTTCCAAATTTAAAATCATAAGCTAATACAATTTAATATAGACTAGACCTTCATCGGTTTCAAAAATATGGGTTTTCCAATCAATAAAAACCTTTCAATATACGAACAAAACGTATGTGCAAAAAGGTTTTAGGATTAGGACGACTTAACTTCTGAGTGACTTATCAGGAGCGGTCCTGATGGTTCCTTCATCGATCGCATTAAACTTTATAAAACATTTTGCTATTTTACGGCCGTTTTATATCTCTTTTAATCAGAAGTAAGCAATCAGAATTTGGACGAGTATATTCGATCAAATTAATTAAAAAATACACGAAAGTACACGGATCGAGAACTATTCGTTTATATCGAAATGTAAAGGTTTGTGTTTGAATAAAGCAGGTGAAACATTATAAAAAATAAATTAAATCATAGTCTGTCGAAGGTTTCACAAGGTAAACTACGTATAAAATGATAACTGACTGACAGACACATTGCCACAGTCCAAAATCGAACCCGCTATGGTTTACAATTCTCATTTTCCCTTGAGGTGTTAAAAGTTTATTGAAAAAAATATCTGGTTTTATTTATACAAAATTGGTTGGTTAAGGTTAGTTAACCTTGGTTAAGAAAATTTAATTTATTTCTGGAAATAAATTACAGTAGTAGTAGTTTCACTCAATACTGACGCACAGCGATACTATACGAAGGTGTTTATTTACTTAACAATGTTAGTGGTGTACAAATAACTAGAGCGAGATTATTTGGCAACTAAACGCGTATGTAATTAACTGAACTTATCTCAAACCCTTAACAGTAGTTGCTTTCGTAGAATGTTCGTCGTATATTTAGTTTGTTTATGAAAATATTGGCTGAGGATTAACAATCATTTAATTATTAAATCTATTTCATCATTTCTTACTTTACAGTAATTTCTATTGAACATATTATTTCTATAATTTATGTATTCAGAATAAATTTAGTTATATTAATGTAAAGAAAGCACTAGATACAATGATTTAGTTTTAAGATTCATAACATCAAGTTTTAAGGGTTAAAATTGTTGATGTGTTTGATTTTTAGAATTTTTTATGCTTTTCGGTTGGTTATAACAATTTAATATAATTTCCTATTTTTTTAGTTTGTTTAGAGACCCTTTTAATCTAAATTAAGTTTATTTCTATAACTTCCTTATTATCAAATCGAAAGATTTATGACGTACAATTTTTATGATTAATAATCAATCAATCAATCCACCTTTTCAAATGAAATTTTGAATTAAAATATTAAGCTCACGCTAGGATTTAATTTCATCACACTTTCAAATGGTATACCTAAATACCTAAATATAGAAATCCTACAATACCGAAGTGGCCCTTTATATTCATCTCGGCTTAGTACATCAATATCTAAGTGAAAGAAAAGCATATTTTATGGAAATGTACAGAACCCTTGCTCTTGAAAAGGTCACGAATAGCTATTCAATAAAACCTGATTTTATTTTGTTATTCAGATCCTCATTGCTTTGAAATAGATTTAACATCGTTCTTTTGAGCAGAAGTCATCTACGAAACGACTTTATTGTCAATTAGTGCCACGATTTTTCTCGAATAAATTAAAGCGTTATATTTTTTCCCTCCTACAACCGCCTTTATAATAAAAAAGACTTTTAAACTACGTCATATATAAATAATAAAATATAAATAAGATGAAATAGAGATATATTGTTACAAACTGTTATGGCTTCTATAATGGCGCTCTAAGATATTCAACCCCTACCTTTATCCGCGCAACGATAAATCCACGTGAGTGATGTGAACGCGTTACATCACATTCACCGCGCAGACTGAGTCGACTCGTAACTCGTGACTCATAAAATCAAAATGGATGTCCTGAAAGGCTGTGGACATCGCGTCTCGTAACTTTTGCACCATTAATCTGAACACATCAAACCCTCAAGCGTCATGGACATTGCCCATTCAGAATGTGACATAAAAGTTACAAAGGTTGAATGGAACAAATTTTAGGGTTCATAAAATTTATTACACCATTGTTCATCTTTATTCCAGCACATGGTTACTACGCTCGTATGTGCCAGTCGGAATGTTTTACAATATCTATAATTAAATGTAAAGTTTGTCACTAAAAACCTTTTTCCAAAGATTTTGTATAGGAATACTTCGAACATCTAGTAGCCTTTAGGTTAAAAAAATAATGATTCATAAAATCTTCAGACGTCAATTTTTTTAGCATAGCAAAATAGCATATTTTTAATATCGACTTATAAATTTCTAGAAATATTTCAACTTTTAATATAATAAAGGTCCTGGGATCAAATATCCGAGATCAATCTATGTTTCTGATGATATTCGAAACTTAATTATTTTTAAATTATGAAACTAGCTAGCACTAAGCAAAATATTTTAGTATTACTTCCTTTTTTTTGGTTACTATTTTTTCTCGTTATTATTTATATATATATTTTGAAATCCACGCATACATAAAATTTAACATACCGTGGTTTTAAAATGCAAAAAGATTATATCACAGATTAAATTACAATGTGGTTAATAATCATGAATTAACATCACTAATTAATTTTATGTAATTGGATTTGCTGATATTATACATTTTGTTGATTGTGTGGACCGTTTACTACGGCGTCAGTAACCACAGAATAATTGGTCGCTTCCGTATAAGAGAGCATCGTCAATAAGTTCGAACAAAATCAATTCAAACAATAGATTAACCCAAGCAAATAAATAATTTGCATCGAAAAATATGTTTCCATAATTAAATGAATCGTTTCAGAGATTACTTTTACTAAACTTGATTGCTATAAATTTATAGATTACATCTTTTCACTATTTTCGTGGACTTTTTACTACCAGTGTTTGAATGTTCTTATAAACTAATTCTTAAATTAAATCTAAAATTCTATTATAAGAAGCTACCTAGAGCTTTCATTGTATCAATGATGTTAAAAGTAATAAGAAATAATCTATGAAAAAAAGATAAGAATATTATCTTAAAAGTTAATAAACTGAAGGTTATTTCTTTGAAATTGTTTACGGGAGAAAAGAAAAATTTATTGTTTATTTACAAATAACCACATAACTGAAGCCATACGCGAAAAGAATTTTGAAAGTTGTAATCTAAAACATGAAAAGTTGCTTTAGTATGTCTTCGATAAAATATGTTTTTTTTTTCTTTAGTACTTTATTTATTTTGCAATTCAATTTATATTTAAAAATATTCACAAATATTTCGTTAAACACATTTGATTTTCAAGTAGTTTATACTCTTAAATTATTATGACAATACATATATCTATCAACAAAAACTAATACACTCTTAGTAAAAATGTGATACAAGAAAAAGTACAATTCAAAGGAATATAAAGAAAGATCTAAAAGACTGATCAGCAAAAATGTAAACCAAAGAATAGCCTGTAAAATAGGAATGTCATAAGACGTCAATCGAACAAACCGAGCTGGTTGGACCCTAATAAAAGCATTTTCCCGAAGCGAAGGATAGCGGTACCTGTCGCACTCCATTATGCTTTGATAACTTATTTATTGGCTACCTCGCCTGCCAAGTCTTCATACTATTGACTCCGGCGGGCTTTTAGTAAAAAGGTTATTGCTATATTATGTAGTTACACTTTCTGGTTTCTTGATGGCTTTGCTTTTAAGAATTGTTTTCAATTCCGAAAACCAGATCTACCACACTAGGCATAAATATTTATTGTGCTGATTTTGAAACCTAATCTGAATGGTAAATAGATCACTGAATTGGGTTGGAATGATTGGGCGCTTCATGGAGACAGCTTTGATTTAATCAATTTATAAAACTATATGTTATCGTCAGTTTAAAAGTAACTTACGGTTGCTATATTTTTATATTTAAACTATCGTTTTATTAAGTATATTTTCATATTTTTCCTGTTTGTTCTATTATTTTAAGAGGTACATAAATATGGAAAAGTGTATATGTTTATGTAGAATTATAAAAGTAAAGAGGATCTTCACACATATGTTATTAGACAGATATAGAATATACAGTATGTAGGTATATATCTATCTAGATATATAAATCATATTTTTACTGAGAAATCTCGAAATCTGTACTTCAATTATTTTTAAAAGTAATGGTAACAACTACAAATATGTTAACTATAATACTAGACTTGTTTATTCTCTAAAAACGAACGGAAAGATAAGCGATGCATTTTAATGAAAAATGTGTAATAATAACAGCTTAAATAACATCTTAGCTTTAGTAACAGTTTAAATAACACTTTTCACGTAGTCAATTTTGTGTGATAATCTATGACTTCCCTAACTTTAGAAAAACAAATTATATATTCAAATTTAATTACATACTGAATAGGTACAAAATAACACAACGAATTCAATTTATTTTATTGCATTAGGTATTCATGGCATAATTTGTAAATGTTAATTTTATCTCTCAGTACGAGCCGTTCATTAAATCCGTGTTGATTGATCGACCACTTTCAGCTTTGATTTTACTCGTATATTATATATACATATAGATAAACCTGTATAGCCATGTTAAGCTTATTTAAATTTATATAACAAAATACCGCCCCGATAAAGACGATCACATATAGAATGCTTAGTTCACCGAGGCGGAGAGCGATACGGTAGCTCAGTTGGTAGAGCGACGGGACGGTTTCCCTGTAGTCGCGGGTTCGAATCCCTGCCCCTATCGGTTTATTTTTCATTCTATATTCATATATACATTTATTGGTCTCTATAACTAGATATACACATAATATACATATATATACACAATACACATTTAACCAAATATTCAATTAATCACAATTTAACTATTACATTTTTACATTAGTTATAACTTTTGGTTTGGGTTTTTATAACCTTTACTTCATAATACTTTATAAACTGAAGGTTATAAAATATTAATTCCGATGAGAGCTGACAGAAATCTTAGGCTTCAAATGAAAAGTGCGAAAGCTCGTAATTAAGAAGCCTGCAGACAATTGCCATTCGCGGATGATTACAATTGAAAACTTCACAGATTCTACTCCCCGAGAAAATTCACTTCAAAAGCTTCCAATTAAGTTATATTTAAAAATACTTTTGTGTGTATTAAATTATATATTTTTTTATTCCTGTTACCCATTTATCGTCCGATCTGTAAAATAATGTTATTACAACTGAGGCCGGTAATTACGATTGTATTATGAAGAGGTGAGCTTTTTTGATTAGAAGCTTTATTGTAGTACCTTCCCTAATATATGATAATATATATAATATAATATATTATATTATATATATTTATAATACTTTACAATATATATTAAAGTAAATCTTTGTCATAGAAACTTAAAAGCATTAATAGATTATTATTAATAAATAAAGTTTCATAAACTGATCAACCGATTTAGGTGAAACTATAAAACCAGTTAAAGATAGTTTTACATCAAAAACTAATTGACCTTAATTTGTTACGACCTACAGCGGAAATCGCTTTGGTAAAGTTTCTATGATGGCTCTAAGTAATTAAGTTCTTGGTGCCCAAGATCGCGTGCCAAAGGAAGAAATATTGTCAATTACGTTAACTCAAAGCCATAACCATTATATTTAGATAAGAGTCTATAAATAATTCTTCCAATCGCAAGAAATATAACGAAAAGAAACGGAGTTTCCAAATTTCATTCTTACTGAGCACCGAAGTTAAATTATCATGGAATAATAAATTCAAGTAAAAACTGGATACATTATATTTAAAATAAATATAAATATTGTAATAAAAAAACACAAACTTACAAAAAAATCTGATGAAAGGACGGCAACGCGCTTTTCTCGAAAATCACAAACTGTTAAATTAATATATATTTGTATCTTGTAAGTAAACAATAATGTGAACTTATCACTACATGTTTTCAGTACTACTGAACACCGTTCACCTCACGTACAAAAGTTTGGTTTAGTTTAGTAACCGGGACAGCAACTCGCCGCACCGACAGCGAGCGACCGGCGATCGGCGCGGTACAACGGCGATTGAGTGCCGGCTGTAGAGACCGTGCGCGCGCACCGTGCCGCCCACCCTACATGAGATAGGAAAGTATTTCTTTGTACTATGATAAAAAAGACACATCAATCAGATTAGTAACCTTCAATGTGATTAATGCGGTTCTAGGTGTTTATAATTTCCAACCCATTATGCTTAGTTCATACATATTTTGCACTTATTTATTAAATTTATCGTCTTAGGGAAGTAAAGTTAAAAAATTTAATCTTTAATGGTTTTTTTAAGTAAGCAATGACGGCCAGCTTTAAATGCTTTGTATGTACCGGGGTTCGTAAAAAATATCATAAATTATAATAATTATCTATAATATCAATTAAGATTATTACCGTGTCTATTATTAAAATCTATAATTTATCTTTTCTAGTGTTTTTTTTCTTACTTAACTGAAAAAAGAGTAAAAGAGATGATTATTTTAATTCATGATTTATCTAATTTATATTGTATATGCGATAAAAATGTACTTATAGTACCAAACAAATCATTATTAGGAAAACGAATAAACATTATGGAACTACACACTATTTTAAGCGCTTGATTGTCAAAATAATTTAGAATTTTGATTAAATTTTGTTTAATGAACCTTTAATTTTAATTCAAGCCTTTTTGACATCGAGTGTAAAGCTTCATGAAGGTAATGAAATATTTAACATCAAAAGCAATCAAGCATGTCATAAATAAAATTAATACTAAAATGAACGCCCTTGCTAAATGTGAACATTTTCTTTTGTAATTGTTAATTAACGCCATCCTAAAACGTTATTAAACGCCACTCCAGCGACTTCACTCATTTATCCACAAAAGCTTCAGCAAAGCTCTTAAATACTAACTTACCTTTAATCGTAAATATACTTATAGATATTTCAATTCATTTTCTATGTAATAGTCTTTGTTCGCTGGTTTTGGTTTCGCGGTCTTTTGTTCTTATCGATTTTGGATTATTGAGCCCGTTTGGATTCCATATCCAGACAACAAGAGAAGTATTTCAAGATAAATGAAGCATTTTTTCAATTGTTAACGCTATTTTTTCATTAGTTCGTTACTAACTACTGCATATAATATTCAAAATAACTTTAATCATAATATAATAATGTTATTAAAGTTAATTAAATATAATAATAATAACTATAATCATAACAATATTCAAATCTTATGGTACAAAGACATAGGTACAGCCAATCCTATCATACGACCTACGATCAACTGCTCCAGAAGCCACGTAATAGGCAAGAAACTGGTAGCTATATTAAAAACATATATTTTTTGTATAAAAGATTTATAAAAAATTATAATTGTTGATGTATGATTTAAAAAATGTAAGTAAAAGAGCTTCTTAATTAGATTTTGCTCCATTACAAAACTAGCTTCAGGCAGACATTTTAAGTAACCTTTTATTTGTTATACTCCTGAATTTTTATATTTTTGGAAATACATTTCATATTTCATTATAATAGTCTATTTTATTACAGTATTATTGAAAAATTTTCAATTTATGTATTATAATAAATATAAAACAATTGGCTGGTTCGAATGTAATATTACTTACAATACGTTATTCTATAAAAATATATTATCTTCTAAAGAGATTCTTAAAACGATGATCTATGTAACTTCAACTACCACAAATACCTACCAATTGACATTTAAGTAAATACAGCAATAAAACATTTTTAAGACATTTGAATATTCATAACCTGAGTTCGGGGGCATTAGCCACAGTTTATTTTTTTACGCCCATACAACAAACTTAGTTATTTTTCGCGATTTAAATAACGGTGACAGGTGTTGCAAATATTGATTGAATATTAAGTTATTTATTCTTTAATACATTTTTAAATTAAATAAATAAAATAAATTTAAATAAATAATCAATATTAAATATAGAACAAATGTGATATTTTTGAAGTTTTTTTTAATATATATTGATGGTTAGAATTCCTTCGTGCGCTAGTGCGATTCGCACTTGGCCGGTTTTTGTCTCTGCAGTCAAGCGATCAAACATATTATTCTGGTGGCTGAACTTTTTTAATATTATCAAATTAATAATTATATTATTCAATGAATTAATGTTTTTCATTCATATTATATAAGTAGTTTGAAGTAGATAAGATCGTAGAAGTATCAGACAGAGTGTTCATAAGGAATAATGCGGGTTGCAGACAGACAGATAAGCTAAGTTAGTTTAGTTTAGTTCTCATATCTGATGCAGTTTTTCATATTTGTGTGCAGACTGCAAACTATGCACACAATATGAAAAATTGCGTCGGCTAAGCGAGCTATACTAAACTAACTTCGCTTAGCTTTCGGTCTGCAACCCGCATAAGTCTGTTATACACTTAAATAAACAAAAATAAAATATTATAAATTTAAAAAGGGAAGAGTGAACTTTTAAAATACCTTGAGTTAACTGCAGCTACATCAAAAGTAGTTTATTTCTATTTACTTTATACCAATGTTCCTGACGTAATTAAATAATATAATTGAATCTTATTCACGTCCAAGAATTTTTCAAAGAACAGCGCTGTAAGCACAATAGCATTTATATCGCAATAATATTATTTCTAGTAATATAATACTATTATCATCTTATTCTTAACAAATACGAATTTTCTTGTCATATTACATGCTGTCTGATACCTAATTCACTTGTATGTTATTTTTCTCAGCCTCTCATTCTATACTTGATATAAAGCTTGTAAAGGAATATATTTTCTTTAATCTTTCACTAACAAGATGAAATACATAACATGGTGCATTTATAGCTCTAGTTACATACCGGCATATAGAACACTGTGTACAAGTACGTTATTAGTTGAAAGTTACAGGAGATAGCAACGAAGTCGTGTTTGTTTAACGAGTAGAGTTCGCGGAGTTGGTGGCGTGTGTGTTGCTGGTTCAAGCGTTGTGCACTTCACCGCTGAAGTTGAATGATACTTTTTCAATAAAACTACTTTTACGGATTTTACTCTCGTATAAATGAATCTAAAATTTAAAGTTTAATTTAACTTTACTATCTCTACACAATGCGGTCTTCCAGTGTACATGTTGGCTGCAAAGCAATCGAAACGTTGAGTTAAAATTAATTAAAGTTATTTTATAATTATCCTTGTTCAAATATCCTGCTAGCAGATTAACTAAGACACCAAAATCTGGCGACTAATTGCTAATCTCAAAAAACTGGCCGTTACCTATACTATATTTAAAATGGATCCACTGCCAACCGCTTCATTGGTACGAAATCATTCTGATTTTTTATAAGATGGAAAGTACCATTTAAAAAAGATAATGTTTGCAAGTTAGTAGCCAAGGTTCGTAGTTATAGCGTATTTATCTCTAATCTAATCTCATTTTACGTAACAATTATGTTATATGATTATTAGTTTATCATCAAGTCATGTACTCATGGTTCATGATGTCTTTAACTCGAGTTTGTTATCTTCTTTATCTCTTACAAACAACGGTTCTGCAATTAACTAAGATAAATAAGAGCGATTTGTTCTTTGCCAAATTTGAGCCGAAACACGAGCCCCTTAAAACGGCTTTTTTACACGAGTCAGAATGTTCAGCTGATGTAGCGTTTAAATAATGAAACATTAATTATACAACATTATACTCGTATATCTTTAGGACAGAAAATATTAAACTTTTAATAAATTATGTTTTTTTATTTACAGGAAACTAAGCCCATGATTTAAAAACCTCAGAAGCTCATGTAGGGCTTCATCATTCATTTAAATTTTAAATTTATATTATAATTTAATTAAATTTAAAAAAGAGAAACGGCCGAACTTTTTTCTGTATTCATATTCATTTAAAAAAAACCAATGCTACATGTATGATACATGAGAACAACTAACTTAAAACAAAAGTTTTAAATACTGTTTCAAGTTGTTATCTGTTTGTTTGTGCGCGCATCATGGACGAGAGAGAGAGCGAAACTTGAGCGACTCCAAAATATTGCTATACGGTTCATATTTGGTTTAAGGAAATATGACCACATTTCTGAATTTCGTCAAAAACTCAAGTGGCTTCCAATTCGCCGCCGCCGGGATTTACACGCTCTTTCTCTTCTATACTGTGTATTATTTCACCCTAAAACTCCCTCATATCTAAAGGAGAGATTTAAGTTCATTGGACTTCCGACAGATGTACGATCATCACAATACTTGAAAATACGAATGCCAGTTCATAATACGAAATTTTTTGAACACTCCTTCACAGTCCATGCAACAAAATTATGGAACGCGCTGCCTCTATTTATAAGAAAATCGAAATCTTTGGTAATATTTAAAAAATCCGTTAAAAATCTTTATTTATCAGAAGAAAGCTGAGACGACTTATTTTTAATGTTATCATAATGTTTTTTACTTATATTTCTAATTCATATTCTACAAAGTATTGTCAATATATTTATTTTTATTCGTATTGTTTAGTTTATTAGTTAATATATATTATATAAAATTATGTGTGTATTATGTTTATGTATTAATGTGTAATTATTTGTTTGTATGATTACGGTGTTTATAATTTTTTACCACCTATCTATATGCACTTGCTGTTTTAAACTCCTAACAAGATGGTTGTCTGGAAGAAATCGCCTTTAGGCGATAAGACCGCCCTTTGTATTTCCCATGTGCTTTTTTGTTTTTATATTTCATTTGTAACTATAATATGTATTTTCATGTGGTATGCAATAAAGTGTATAAATAAATAAATAAACGACTAGATGGATTCTGTTGAGATTTAATATGGTTGCAGGTTATTCACCCAGTCAACACATGAGAAAATGTTTACTCTGAAAAATTGTAACGGAAAAACACAAAAATATATTCAGACTAAAATTACATAACTATTGGACAGATTTTCGGTGGTGGCATACTATGTAAGTTACCATATAGGACGCCAGTAACACATGTGATGGTAGAAGGTTTATGATATTATAACTTGAATCAGGAGGAAGAGGACGTAATCACTGACACATAGATCAAAGAAATAAAGACGTATCTTGGCTAGTTTTAGGCGTTAAGTTATGGAAGTTAAGGAATGTTAATTTGAATAATTAACTCAAAGATAGTTTTAGTCTCTTCCTTGTCGTGTATATGGAATATTGAATATTATCACAAAAAAAAATCTAATTTAAATTAAATTCTAGTTCCCATTACAAAATCGACTTTGAAAACATAATTTAACTCACTGTGGAACATACGGGAGCTTTTTTTTTCTTATTAATATATTCATATATTGAAATATAATATCATACTATTAGATATTATATTAATCTAATAATATAATTCATATTAATAGTCACATGCCTAATAATACGTATTTATTTATTTTGTGTATATATTTTTAATATTAGATAAATTGTTGTTATTTGTATAAATAATATTTTCCTCAAATTAATATGTTTATTTTTTATTTTATATATGTATGTATATTAGTTTCTAAACATTCTATGCTATTTAGCATTAAGGTCTGCGCATTATAACATTTTTGTTGATACAATAAAGATTAAATCAATAAATGTAAACAACAATGTTCTTATTAAAGTTTGAAAATATTTATAAACATGTATAGTCATGTTAAGTTTATTTAAATTTATATAAGTATAGAATTAAAAATAAATCGATACGAGCAGGGATACGAACCCGCGACCTCTGGGAAACCGTCCCGTCGCTCTACCAATTGAGTTACCGTATCGCTGTCCGTCTCGGTGAATTAAGTATTCTTTATATGCTATATAAGTACAAACATTAATGAAAAAGCACTCGAATGGCAAAATAATAAATGTGACATAAAGATACACCAAAAGCTTTTATCACTTTAAGTGGGACAGCACTGCGCAGACTGCCCGCCAGTGACCACACTCTTTATTACATATTTTATTTAGATTTTATTGGAATATCGTACTTATTCGAGCTTACGACAGAAATTCAAAGTATGTAACTGAACGTGCTATAAATATCTAAAATCTTAACGAAAACAAAAAAACTAGTAAGCAATAATTGCAGCGTCACTGATTCACTGAATTGTGTCCATTAAAGCACTAAGCTGATTGAGATTTAAAAGGTTATTTATGAAAAGCAAGGAATTGCAAAATTTGTATTCTGATTTATAAATATTTTATTTTATTTATGAAAAGACAAATGGAAAGAATCCGTTGCAAATAGTCTAAACGGAAAATGTTGACAATATACTTATAGTTGACTTTATTATTAATAATAACCCTATATCCGAAATTGATATATCTAGACTGATGATTTCCTTTCAGTTTGGAAAAATTATGAAGTTATTTCTCTTCCTAATAAATCTAACGCCCCTCGTTTTCCACCTATGAACCAATTTCTATTTTACTTTGCCTTTTTAAACTAGTATTCCATAACTAGTATTCCATACAAATAGACTAATCATTTTCTTGGCGCAGTGTACGTGCCAATCCAATTTTTTTTTGAGGGTCGTTTACTGTAGTAGCCCAAGGGGGGATTTCGGGATTAACTCAAGCACAGCAGATAAACATACAGGAGATTCCTTTTACCAAATATATAAACTGACGAGTTTAAAAATAAAAAAAATAGTCCAAAAAGTTTAATGTGTGCAACTGCACTATGCCTAGACCATTCTTCTCTTCTTGTTTTTATAGCTCTCTCACTCTTTCACTATGTATTTCTCTACCACTCTGCCACCCTTTTTTTTTTTTTTTTTTTTAAGGCACCCCACTAAAAAACCAACGGCTGCCCACGACGCTACAATGAGACGCCACGGGATCGCTTTCGCACTCACCGTGACGCCCCGGCGGAACCCCTCCATATAGGGGTACCCCGGGCAACCAGTGTACCCCTACCTCAAATACCTAGTGCAATGGCGAGAGAGGTCGCCCCCCCCTCTCACCTAGGCCTACGGCTGGGAAGGAGTGGGGGCTGAACCCTTCTCCTTCCCAACCTCCAGCGCTGTAAATACAGCAACGGAACCACTCCACAGTCAACTCTGCTATCAGAGAAGTACCAGGAGCGATCCCGCGACCCTACACCACACGCGCTCCAGCGCACTCCTCCCACAACAGCCACGGAATTCCTCCCGGCGATGCTGGATACCTGAGGAGGAACCCATCACTGTTTCCGAACCCCCCGCAACCAAGTGCGCCCCAGCACCGCACCTGGAGCAAGAAGTTCGGCCCACTCTACCCCACACGCCCATCATCAGACAGCCACGGGATACCTCCCGGCGATGCTGGATACCTGAGGAGGCACCCGCGACTGCCCCCGAAACCTCCGCCACCGAATGCGCCCCAGCACCGCAAACGGCAACGGAAATCCCAGGCACCGCAAAATGCCCAGACCATCTCCAGGTCCAAGCCTCCCTCTCGCAGACAGACCACCCCGAAAGGCAGCCTGCCCGCCGGCCAGCCATGAACCGGGCACAAACCCCCATGGCCGACCCACCTCGCGCCGAGTATTCTCTGCCACCCTGGTCGCCAGCCAGTGTTGTCAACTTAAGGGGTTTAACCCTAAATTTTTTAAAACCCTGAAACCCCTAAACAAACCCTTGTTTAGGGGTTTCAGGGTTTTAAAAAATTTAGTTTAATATTTTCAAAAAATGTATGATCAGTATAATTTTCCTACTACTTGAAATGAAAAGATGATAATCGAATGCATCTATTTAAATTTTATTAATACTTAGTTCATAAGAATTAGACAAGAAACATTTTTTTTTATTGTATCACTTTTTTATTAGCATGCTATTTAACATCCCCGTAGACAATCTGACACGCTCGATTAAATGTGTTTTTTTTTTATTTTTATTCCATAATTCTTTCTTTCTAACTTTCGTAGTAGAAAATGTACTGTTGATGTCCTTGAAAAATGTACTGTTGAGGAACGCCATGCATTCATGCATAGTGGTAGAGATGGTTTTGGAGACAGTAGTTTGCATTGCGATAGTGAAATCTGTGCAGGAATCAGATCAAATAGCTCTTCGAAATGCTTCCTGTGATAACTGAGTGATGTAACGTTTCTAGGTAACGCCAAAGGATCAAGCCTGTGACAGGCAGCTTCAAAGTCTGTAAATGTTTCTTCACTCTTTACACTTCCAAGGTGTTCTGTAGTAGCATCTTCATCCAAAAATAAAGCATTATTCAATAATTATTATTACTTAAACTTAAAGTTAGAATAGTTTAAGTCCTTGGAAATGTAAGAGCATTATAGATCTCTTAGTGACATGTGTGCGAAGTTTACCACCTCTTGGTACCACGTTTCACTTGGATTTTAATTTGTTCTCACATATCAAGTGGGCAGGGTGTATAAGTGATAAGTCAAGTTTTTATGAGTTCCTATTAACTAATAATTGTTTTAAAAAAATAATAAAGGATAAATATATACCCTTGTACATACATCTACCATACAAATGTAAAATTAAGAACCTACCAATTAAATATACAAGAATTGCTTAAAATTTATCCCTCTTTTTGAAAAAATCAAAATGCCACATCACTCATATCACAATACAATGGATTCACTAAAATAGTCAAATTCGAATACATCTTTAACTCAAGCATGTATAATTTTCAATATTTTGATTTAGGAGCAGCAACAGCAGCATCTTAAATTATCAATTTCCACCTTCATGTATTTCGAATTACATGAATAATTTATATAAGTATTTTTTTTTAATAAATACAGAATAAAAAATGAATCGATACGCCAACGATGTCTTCAAAATAAGCCCCTAAACTCTCCTCAAGAACGTTATTATTATTATCTATGAAAACTAGCTTTTTTATTCGTGATGTGGATGAAATATAGTTAATATTAGTTACAATCAAGTAATATCATTATTGTTGTTACACTGATATTTCCTGCTAATTACAAAGGTCACTACCGGAGGATCCAAAGCACTATCCACATTTTTGACTAATGATTTATTTATAATTAATTATTACAAACTTAAAAACCCATGAGCCATTTGCTCGAAGTTGGAGACAAGATAATAATTGAAATTGTAACCAACCATTACAGAAAAACAGATTAAATAAACAAAGGTTTTAAATATCCTTCCATTTTAGATTTTTTATGCGATATGTTTTATAAATATGACGAAGAATTGCATGGGAATCTAACGATTGTCTAATCAGCGAGTTTACTATGTATGGGAATATAACAGGCTTGTTGTTGCAAAGCGCATTCGTTTTTACACAAAATGCTGTCATGTGCGGATAATTTTATAAAGAACATAAAACGTGCCCGACTCGGATCGTAAAGTGCTTCTATTATACTTTTATATCAGAAAGCGTGTTACGTAATGACATATTAAAATGAAACGACTTTTTTACCGCGTACACTCTATATGGGTAATTTAAATCATGAGGTACATGATATTAAAATTATTTAAAAGGTATTCTTTTATTGTACTATTGACATATCTCACAGATAATACGATAGTTAATACGAATCTATAGTGTACTTTTTCTTTACAAGGCCGTTTTTAAGTCTCTCTGTAGACTGTTCAGTGACAGTGACAGTGACAGTTCAGGATACATGTAAAATGTATGTAGGTAGCGCGCGGGGTGACTGTAAAGCGGATGAGTACCGGAGTAGGTACTGCTAGACGTATGTCGATGACCTAATAAAACGCTTCTTTCTAAGCACTTGTAAGTATATCTCCGTCAAAATTAAACTCACAATAAAATAAGGGTTTTTATTTGGCGCAAATATACTTAAACCTGTTACGTAATATAGCTTAATAAAAAGAGTTTATTATTTTAATATAAACATTTATATTGCATTTTTTTTAACTCTATTTTATAATATAACGATAGATTTGTGGAACAATTTAAATACTTAAAATATTTTGATAGAGTGAAGAGTGTAAAGAGGGTAAAGAATAACAAAGGAAAAAAAAAAGAGTGTGCAATGAAAGTGAAAAACTGAACGTTACTCAAAGTGACGTTCAATTTCAATGTATAAAAGTTTTTTACATTAGCCATATATTTTTTTAGTGTTGCGAGCACAACTAAAAGAGAAACAGAAAAACAGACAAAAAATCTAAAAGGTTAGAGATGGATTCTGTTAGTTATCTGGCAATATATTTTTTTTATATTTTCAAAGTAGAAAGACTACTTACTCGTCTACAGATTTGTTACATGTATAGAAGAACATTTGTTTGATACCTATTACGTGATTGACATAAATTGATATAACTTTTTTATTTCTTAACTGATTTAAATGAAATAAAAACTAAATGTTAAGTGAAGACTGTGACAATATATTCCTGAAAACTGCATACAAATTGGTTGTGTTGTTACTGAGATTAGCGTACAAACATACAAACAGACAGTCAAACTGAAAAACCATTGTTTTGGGTCCTCTTGCCCCTATAAAGGCCCCAATATGTTTTTTTTTAATATCTTCAATGTACAGAATTCGATCAGTGACAATTTTATTATATGAATAGATTAAAAATGCTTGCAAGTACGGGCGTAATTATGTCCTCAATAATATTAAGAACTTTATCAGATATGTAGTAGATATGTACTATATTTATACACTACAATACAATTCGTAGTAAAACAATTCCCACTTCCTTTGTGTATTGTCTTCTATATGACTTATTTTAAGTGATACGATCAAAATTACGACATCGGCAGACATCGCTCACTGTCAAAAGTATATTTAAAGTTTTTAATAAGGATACAATATTAGATGCTGTAATTATTTTTATACCTCACTTGTTTTTAACTTAAAAGTCCATTTAAGTAGAGTACCTAATAACCATTCTAACCTAGCACACTTACAGATTTTCATTGAACATAATCAAAATATTACCATGCAAACTTGAGCAATTCTGAGCTACACAATCGACGTTATTTTCACCATCAACTTGCAGGTCTAGTTTTATTAAAAAAAATCTATTTTAAATGATAAACATTCAATTAGCTATATGCATTTACAAAATTTTCAATACTGAACATTCACAAAAGCCATTTTTGAGACGGTTTGCACGGTTCCATACCAGAGTGTGCCGGTAGACCGTACCGCCGCAAACGCGAAGACCCTATACCTATTTCAAATCTGTAATATCTTCGAAAATATTCATTAAAATTACATGCTGTAAGGAGCTATATTGTTTCATATTAAATATAACATGTATTTAAGTTACTTAATTAGAAAAGGATTAAAGCTGTATTTCTTAAAATCACTTCGTAATTAACCTATTATTTTTCGTAAAAGTAAAGGATAAATATTTGCTACTGTAGATTATCCCTAAGAGACAAACATATACCATCGCGGATTTTCTTGTAGAACTTTTTAAGGTATACAATACTTAGAAAATTATTTTAATCTATCTCGAGGAGTTCAACCAGCGTTTGCACTGTAAGCGCAAACAAAAGTGTTTGTTTACGATTTCGCATTAGAAATCTTGAAATTATCAGTGGTTCTCTGATATACTAAGCATGGTATAATGCATATAAACCTTCCTCTTGCATCACTCTATCTATTTAAAAAACCTGCGTAGTTTTAAAGATACATACATACAGACATAGGGACAGACGCGAAAAGCGATTTTGCTTTATAATATGTAACTTGCTGTGCGTGCGACTTCGTACGCGTAGTTTTCGATTTTGATAAAAAGTACACTTTGTACTTACTAATGTATGTAACCGGTAAGAAGCGATGGTACGACAATAAGACATTATTAACTTCATTATTTGTTAACCGATTGTTAAAAAAAAACAAAATGTAAAGTGAATCCCATGACTATACAGGGTTATTTGTAATTAGTTGACCACCTCTTGCAGGCAGCTTCTCTACATCAATCCTAACAACATTTGTACTTCGACTTTTCAAAAATCTTTAATAAATAACTCAGAACAAAGGAAACAAAAAAAAACCCTGTATTTTGTGATAAGTCTAAAGTATAACCTATAGGTCGCGGCAGGCTAGCTCTGCACGAAATTTGCAAGGTACCACGTACGTAATACTATTATAACTTTTATATATATATATATATATATATATATATATATATTTTTTTTTTTTTTTTTATTTCGAACAATATGTAATAATTACCCAATCGTCGCATTGTGTATTATAATTTTAAACTTATGATGTATAAAATTGTTAACAATTAATCAAGGTAGAATCAGATTATTTACAATAATACAATGTGTCATTTACAAAAGGAATCAATATCTACAAATTACCTCTTAAATTTATATCTCGTCGATACCGGTGCAAAATAGTCCCCTTCATATCCAACACAAAGACTACACCTAAAAATCAACTGTTCAGCGACTCGGTTTACCACACTTAGCCAGCACTCGCACCATCTTGGTGTACCTACTCGATATTTGTGTTACGGCATCACAGCACTGTTTTCACTAATCGAAATTAACGAGAGCCAGAGGGTCGCGCGGCACACGCTTATTAATCAACCGTGACAAACGACTGAGGTTAAGTTCAAACGTGCACCGCCGCCGCTGCATCACCCCGCCACCAGCCACCCCGCGCCCCGTTGCACGTGTCCTTGGCACGTATTTTGCCTACACAAGGTGCGTGGCCTCTCTTTTGCTCAAGGTTGCGAGGTTGTTAAATGCACGTTCAGAGGCAGTAAAAAAATTTTGTATGGGAAAAACTACATTTTTAAAACTATTAATTTTAAAAAGTCGTAGAACAAACGTTGTTGAGATTGATGTAGAGAGGCTGTCTGCAAGAGGTGGTCAACTAATTACAAATAACCCTGGTTGAGCACCTTTTGCAGGCAGCCCCTCTACATCAATCCTAACAACATTTGTTCTACGACTTTTTAAAATTTGATAGTTTTAAAAATTTAGTTTTTCCCATACAAAATTTATTTACTGCCTCTGAACGAGCATTTAACAACCTCGCAACCTTGAGCAAAGAGAGGCCACGCACCTTGCGTAGGCAAAATACGTGCCAAGGACACGAGCAGCGGGGCGCGGGGTGGCGGGTGGCGGGGTGATGCAGCGGCGGCGATGCACGTTTGAACTTGATCCAGTCGTTTGTCACGGTCAATTAGATAAGCGTGTGCCACGCGACCCGATAGCTTCCGTTACTAGGTAACCGAATTTCGATTAGTGAAAACAGTACTGTGATGCCGTAACACAAATATCAAGTACACCACGATAGTGCGAGTGCTGGCTAAGTGTAGTAAGAGGAGTCGGTGAACTGTTGATTTTTAGGTGTGGTCTCTGTGTTGGATATGAAGGAGACTATTTTGCACCGGTATCGACGAGATATAAATTTAAGAGGTAATTTGTAAATATTGAATCCTTTTGTAAATAACACATTGTATTATTGTAAATAATCTGATTCTACCTTGATTAATTGTTAACAATTTTAATACACAATACGACGATTGGGTAATTATTACATACTGTTTGAAATAAAACAAAAAATAATAATAAGTTATAATAGTATTATGTGCGTGGTACCTTACAAATTTCGTACAGCGCTAGACTGCCGCGACCTATACTTTAGACTGCTTACAAAAACAGAGTAATAAATAGTCGAGGGAGCAAAAATTTTTTTGTTTCGTCTATTCTGAGTTATTTATCAAGATTTTTTAAAAGTCGTAGAAAAATGTTGTTGGGATTGATGTAGAGAGGCTGCCTGCAAAAGGTGCTCAACTAATTACAAATAACCCTGTATATATAACATAAAAAAATATAATTATAAATATAAATATAAAAAATAGAATTCTATTTTTAATATATATATTAAACCCCTAAATCCATTCTGTTTAAAAAACAAAAAATACTAGTTGACCTACGTTTTCAGACATAACGCCACTTATTAAAGAGAACTTCTCTATACAGGACACGAACGTGACTCTAATAGGAATCGCTTCATCATATATCATGTAATTTAAATTGCAAAACAACTTAAATAAAGTTACAACCTTACACTTTTCGGGTAACTTACACAACACACTCACTATATTAATGGTATGTACCTAAATTTATGTTTATAACCTATTAATATAACCAAATAATGTCTACGAGTCTAGGAACTTGAAATTGGAACATATTATCTTTAGTTACACATAATTCTGAAGCAATTTCAATCACCTATTTATTCAAGGATAATGTACGGTCCGTACAACCTTTTAGTGATAGTTGATAATTGTGTGGAATTAAAGTCTTTGATATGATATTGATATATATATATATTGATTGATAAAAGTAACTATGTACTAAATGATATAATGATATGAGCGCGCGAGCGGTGTGATTGCTAGCCGTACACGAACTGATGAAATAATGTAAAAATGCTTATAATTAAATTTACTTGTGCAATGAAATATAACACTGTACGCGCTGGCTCGTACATGCTCCCGGACCAGAAAATAAAAGAAAGATGAGGGAGGAATGATAGGTGAGTGAAGCGAGATACAAGGTGATAAAACAATTTTTGCTTAATTTAAATAATTAAAAACTAATACAAGAAGCTTAACAACTATTAAAGAGAGCTAAACATTCTTTGACAAATAGGCGACGTAGCCTTGTCTACACGCGTACGAGATTTACTCGCTTTTGCACTGGTGATCTCATCTAAATTATTAAGATGGTACTGATTGTAATTGATTGCACTACATGGGTTCACGACACTTTCACTGATACACTGAATAGTAGGCTGTGAGACGGCGTGGTCGCGAGCTTGTAGCTCCGGCGGCTGGGGCTCTGGCCTCGCTCGCAGGCGCCGCGCGGTCCCCAGGACCAACGCGATGAGTCCACAGGTCACCACCAAGTATATGACTACATAATGGTGTACGTCGTGATATGATACTCGATCCGACAGGAGTCCCTCGGTAGAGCTGGCTTTCATACCTTGTATGTCTCTAGCATTCTGTTCGGCGAAATTATGATCGAGTACGCCGAATAGCGTATTTGCGATAAATCCGACACCGTTGATAAGGCCGCGACGCGTGCGCGCACCTCTCCGTGTGAGTTGCTGAATAAATAACTCAGAACAAAGGAAACAAAAAAAAACCCTGTATTTTGTGATAAGTCTAAAGTATAACCTATAGGTCGCGGCAGGCTAGCTCTGCACGAAATTTGCAAGGTACCACGTACGTAATACTATTATAACTTATATATATATATATATATATATATATATATATATATATATATACAGGGTTATTTGTAATTAGTTGAGCACCTTTTGCAGGCAGCCCCTCTACATCAATCCTAACAACATTTGTTCTACGACTTTTTAAAATTAATAGATTTAAAAATTTGATTTTTTCCATAAAAAATTTAATTATTGCCTCTGAACGTGCATTAAACTTGAGCAAAGCAAAGAGAGGCCACGCAACTTGTCAAAATATGTGCAAGGCCACGCGCATCGGGGCGCGGGGTGGCGGGGTGACGCAGCGGCGGCTATGCACGTTAGAACTTGATCATTTTCTAAGGTGTAATAAAAAATAGCATCATTTTCCACTTTTATTTATTAAAATATTTTCTACAATAGTCGAAACACATATTTTTGTATAATATCATTACTACAAAATAAGCATTTATTATCTAATTACAATATTTACACCTATTAAAAAGGAATAAATTAATTGAAATATTGTCTAACTGTTTAAGAATCTCATGAAAAAACAAATTCTCCAATAGACGTTGTCCACAAGTTGAATGTCTCAATATTTTTATTTGATTTATGAAATAAGGGCACTGTAACTTTTTCTGATCCTGCAAATATTTACGTTATTATTAAAAAGTTTCCCACCTAGTAATAAGAACTACTTTTCTATGTTTAGAAAATTTGTAATACTTGATTACATTTATATTATTTATATTCACTAAAAATACTATCACTTTAAAATGTATGCAACTAGTTTGATCCCAAAATTATTTTGAATAGTAATTAATATAGCGTATTTTCTTTGAGAATTCGATAAATATTATTTTTACAAAACAATAACAATAACTTCTCTTTAACTTACTTTATACATATCATTTTATCTCGTTGGTTAATATTTATATCATTACAATAAAACAATACTTACGAATTTCTTTACGAAGTTCCTAGAAATTGCAGTCAGTCACAAATAGAAGCGTCGGTATACAGAAACAATCCAGATAGTTAATATAAAATATCAATAATACTACACACTTTCGTCACCATAAATCTCACGAGACAAATGAAATATCAATTATCAAATAACAAAGATAATAATATTAAATTACAAATTACAATGACTTTGGATTTTGGACACTTGGTACTGACACCAACTGTTGGTGTTACCATTAATTAAAAACATCACCGTAAAATAGTAACATTATTTAAAATGGCTCCATCTTGTGATCCCCAGCATAAACTTCATTCAGATATCCGACAAAATAAAATATTAAGAAACACCAGGAGGAATAATAGGAAGTTTATTTAAATTATAAGTTTAATATTTGAGCTTATTTTTTCTAAGTTATAACACTATGCTCAGTCCATGGTGTTAAAACATTGAATGAAGTTTTTTTTGAGATCAAAGATGGAGCTGTTTTAAATATTGTTATTTAATATTTTACAGTGATGTTTTTTAATTAATGGTAACACTAATTCTCCAAAATTATTGTAATTTGACATTATTATTTTTGTTATTTGATAATTACGATTAATGTGCACCTACGGATAACAGTATTGCAATGCCGTATACTTATACAAGTATCGAGTATACCGAGATGGTGCGAGTGTTAGCTAGGTGTGGTGACAATGTGCGCAAAGCCTGCCGCGAGTATGCACGGCTATTCCCTAACATACCTATGTGTGGTCTTTGTGTTGGATGCGAAGGGGACTACTTTGAACGGTATGTGCGTGATGTCCACCGGCATCCGCGAGATTTTAATTTAAGAGGTAATTTGTAATTATTTTTTTCATATTACCTAAGTAACTGTAAATGAGACATTGAATTATTGTAAATGATTAGATTCTTGTAAATTATTAGCTGATTCCACTTTTTAAATACGCCTGCATTAAACAATAAAAGTTTGGTTTAGTAACTTTTTAAAGGAATAATGTAGCCAGTCCTAAGCCTGATTAAGTATGAAGGGAAAGTGGATTCAGAGTGCGATCGAGTGCTTACTGCTTAGTAGGTAGGTATCGCGACGTTCTTTGGTCTTAGCAAACTTACTTCTTTAAATTCATAAATTGAGGTGAAATGTAACAATCTGAATAAATTGTAAGATGTTATTAATTTCATAGTAAATTTAATTTCAATTTGACCGGCTAATAAAAAAGCGCGGGGAAGTTATAGTAGGTATTGTACATTCGGGTATAAAATTGTTTAATTGAAAATAATAAAACTATCTTAGACACAATATTATTACAATATTACTCGAAATAAAACAAAAAAAAACGTTATTAGTAAGAAACACATAAGTACCATAAAAACAGACAAATGTACACAATCCACTTTAAAAATAATAACTTTAGGCTTCTTAACATGTTGGATCGTCACAAATAAAATTATTCTTCATAATTTGTTCTTCATGTTATAATCTTGAATTTATTTATTAGTTTTAATAGCAAGTCCATAAAATCGTATTGTCCAGTATGTAATTACAATTCATTATTTAATAATACAACTCTTATCCGATAATTTTATTTTTTGGTTAATGTAAATTGTGTTTTGTAATCCACATACTTGTCATTTTGATTATTTAGTATTTCCATAGCAACATGGTGTAAAAGAGATGAAGCTATACGAAAAAAGCTGGCGCGCGCATTTAACAGTTTCTGACTTTCGCTAGACTGCCGTGACCTTTAGATTGCTTACAAAATACAGAGTAATAAATAATCGAGGGAGCAAAATTTTTTTTGTTTCGTTTATTCTGAGTTATTTATCAAGATTTTTTAAAAGTCGTAGAACAAATGTTGTTGGGATTGATGTAGAGAGGCTGCCTGCAAAAGGTGCTCAACTAATTAAAAATAACCCTGTATATATATATATATTTATTTCGAACAATATGTAATAATTACCCAATCGTCGCATTGTGTATTATAATTTTAAACTTATGATGTATAAAATTGTTAACAATTAATCAAGGTAGAATCAGATTATTTACAATAACACAATGTGTCATTTACAAAAGGAATCAATATCTACAAATTACCTCTTAAATTTATATCTCGTCGATACCGGTGCAAAATAGTCCCCTTCATATCCAACACAAAGACTACACCTAAAAATCAACTGTTCAGCGACTCGGTTTACCACACTTAGCCAGCACTCGCACCATCTTGGTGTACCTACTCGATATTTGTGTTACGGCATCACAGCACTGTAGTGTTCGAGTTCTGTGAACCCGTGGTGTAATTGATGGAGGATGACGTCACATTGAGGGATCTTTTTATTAGTAACGTTTAAACAGGACCCGTCGAGATGATGTATGTATTTACCGAACAATTCGGTACCTTGCCAATATGGAGCCATATCATAATATATTACTAATTTCCATTGATCTTGTTCGAGACGAATCTTTGCGATTTTATCGAAATATAAACCATTAGTATTGTTTAAACTTGTCAGTTTGTAATAACAGGATGCGGGGGGTATAATCATTGCCAGCCACAAAAATATGAAATAAAGTGCATTTCTTGACTTGACTCGATGCGCCGTCTTTGATAGCTTGTTCTCTGAAATGGTATTTGCCGTGATAACTTTATATTTTTGCGGTTGCTCTGGCATTTCTTCGCATATTTTGATTTTGATCGGTATATTGTTGTTGTCTTTAAGGTATACTATTTCCTTATTAAATTCTATATTCTGTACGTATTTGATAATGATAGCTTTTGATTTGTTTAATTCTGACAGCGATAAATGATTCTGTTTTTTAGTGTTATATCTAGAACTAAATCGCAAAATCCATGCTAATATTCGTACAATTTTGATGAATGAACTGTGTTTTGTTAACAAGTCATAAATGATATCATTTTTTACGTTGTGTTCCATGACGGCGTTCACCTGTTTTCTTTGTTTCAGTTCTATGTCCGTCAAATAATTTGGTTGATCCTCTTGGTTATGTATTCTAGAAAGCCAATGCGGTCCACTCCACCACAAAGAATGCTCTATTAATTGAGAAGTGATTAAGCCTCGGCTCGCACAGTCAGCCGGGTTATCTTCTGATTTTACGTAACGCCAGCATTGTGGAGGCATGACGTCAATGATTTGTTTTACTCTGTTACTGACAAAAGTCTTCCACCTGGCTAGGTCTCCATTTAACCAACCAAGACATATCATGGAATCACTCCAGCCATATATTTTTATTTGATAATTGATTAAACATCGCTTAACTTTTGCCATTAATTTTGAAAGAAGAAAAGCTCCACTTAATTCTAATTTCGGGAGTGACGCTTTTGCAGTATATGACGGCTGCATACGCTTTCGTCGACGCATCACAAAATCCATGTAATTCAATACAGTCGCCGTCCATTGTCTTTATCCACCTGTTCATTTTTATTTTGTTAATATTTTTCATATCGTCTTTGATTATTGTCCATTCTGATTGTATTTTTTCGGGTATTACGTCATCCCAACTGATATTTGATAACCACACATTCTGAAAAATTATCTTTAACTTTGTAGACAATGGTGCTAATAAGCCCAAGGGATCGAATAACTTAGAAATATCTGATAGTAATGATCGTTTCGTGTCTTGTTTTGATGTGTTATCGACTTTGGTGTCGAATGATAAAGTATCTTGTTGCGGATCCCAGCTGAGTCCGAGTGTCTTTGTTTGAGGCGCTGGCTTAAAATTAAAGTTGTCTTGATTTAAATGCAGGTCATTTAGTTCGGGAATATTTGATCTCCATTTTCTCAGGTTGAAGCCACCGGCTTTTAATAGATTGATAAGATCGCAATATAATTGTTTTGCTGATTTGACATCGTGTTGACCATACACAAGGTCGTCCATATAAAATGATTGTTCTAGGACCTCTGGAGCCAAGCCGCTGCTGAAATTTGATCTCTCGTCTGTTGCTAATTGTTTCAGGGTCATCATCGCCAAGAATGGGGCTGCTTTGGTACCGTACGTTACAGTAGCTAGTTGATATTCTTTGATAGGTACATGAGTGCTACTACGCCACATGATTTTTTGATAGATTTGATCATCCGCGTTCATCCAAATCTGACGAAACATTTTTTCAATGTCCGCGGTAAACGCAAATTGAAACAGTCTCCATTTAATGATAAGAAACTGCAAGTCTTGCTGTAAGTTAGGTCCACATGACATTACGTCGTTTAAACTAAGCCCAGATGATGTTTTGGAAGACGCGTTGAATACGACTCTAAACTTAGTGCTTGAAGATTCGGCGCGCTCTACGCCATGATGAGTCAGATAACAATCGGGTGTTGTTGTGTTAGCAACGGGTACCATGTGGCCCAATGATTGATATTCTTTCATGAATGAAGTGTAGTCATTCTGCATAGATTCATTTTTACTGAATTTTCGTTCCAATGATCGGAATTGGGCGATGGCTTTAGCTTTGGATTTGCCCAAATTTTCTTTAAAATTTGATTTTAAAGGCAGCCGGACTTCGTACCGACCATCTCCTCGCCTAGTGGTCGTGTCTTTATAGTACTGTACGCATTGCTTATCTTCTGTTGATAGGTTTGATTTTTCGGTGATATCTTCAATCTCCCAAAACTTGTGTATTTCTTCTAGATTTGTTAGTACTACATTGCAGTGAATAGTTTGAATATTTCCGCTTAATATCCAGCCCAGACGTGTATTTTGGGCTACGGGAGAATTTTGATCCGATCTACAAATCCCTTCTAAAAGAATTAAGGAATAAATATCTGCACCTAATAATAGATCCACCGGCTTGCTTTGATTAAATTCAGGATCTGCTAGTGTTATGTTGTCTAAATAGGACCAAGTCGGTTTGATAAATGAGTAACTGGGTAAATTCTTGATTAGGTTTTTCATGATAAAGGTATCTGTTTCAAATTCAAAATCGTTGTTGATCGCTGAGCATTTTAGGTGAATTGTACCTTTACAGTTGCTTTCTTTGATACCTACTCCAGAGATAATACCATGACATCTTTGTCGAGGTAACCCTAAGAGTTGTGCTGCATTTTCAGTGATAAGTGATGCCTGAGAGCCCTGATCTAATAAAGCCCTTAGGTTGATATAGGTTCCATCTGTTTTTTGCACCTTAAGCTGTGCTGTTGCTAAAAGTATTTCAGGTATGTCACGTTGTAATGACACGTGCGAGTTACTACGCCGGGCCGGTGTATATTCATATTTCGAAACGTCGCGCATATTATTCGAGTTCATTGCACCGGCAGAAGGCTCAAGTTTCTCGAATGCTCCATGCAGTAAGGTATTATGTGCTTGATTACATTCACGGCATCTTTTTTCTGAAATACATGCCTTTCCATGATGGCAATAAAGACAATTTTGGCATAATTTATATTTCACTACAGTGTCATGTTTTAGCGGTTGCGACATGTTGATAAATTGTTTGCAATGAAAAAGTCCGTGGTCATCAGTTTCACAAATAGGGCATTTGAACTTTTTTGCGACATAAACGTATTTCCTAGGTAGAGATTGCGAAATTGCTCGTCCGGTGTGTTGAAATAGTTGTTTACTGTTATAATTATTTGATACAGGATATTTCGATCCAAAAAATGATTGATAATTTTGATTACTGTTGCGTATAATCGGCTTGTTAAAACGCGGATCTTGCTTACAACGTGTCGATTCTATGGTAGTAAATTTGTTCTCCAAAAATGATAGAAATTCTTGTAGCTTAGGTACATCTCTTGGATTCTTCACGGATGCTACATATTCTTTATGAGTGTCAGAATCCAATTTCTGACACATAAGATAAATGAGAAGGGGATCCCACGAGTCTACCTCAATGCCTAAATTTTTGATTGCGTTGAGGCTTTCCAAAAGGTAGTCATGGATCCTTTTAATATGACTGTATGATGGTTGTTGCGCTACAAGAATGCTGAGCATGATTTCGATATGAGAATTTAAAATTTGTTTTTTGTTGTCAAACCTGTGATTCAAGATATCCCAACAGATCGAATAGTTATCAGATGATATAGGTAAATGCTGTATAAGCCTCTCCGATTCACCCTTGACTTTAGATTTCAGGAATTGCATCTTTTGGGCGCTAGAGAGTGAAGGGTTGCTATGAATCGTTTCAGTAAATAAGTCTTTGAACGAATTCCATTGATGATAACTGCCAGAGAAAGTCGGTATTTCTATCTGCGGAGTTGACTGATTACGATGCGAAATTGACCACATCTTTTTATTAATAGATTTGATAGCGTCATTATAAGATTGTTCATACTTGAAGAACGCAGTTTCGTAACCTGGGTCTCTTCCCCCTAGTTCGTTGTCTAGTTCCCAATGAAGAGAGTCGATCGCGGACCAACGAGTATTTAATATACGTAACAGGTGATCGAACTCCCATTTTTCTGATACAGTGTCCAACATGATATTAGTAATAGTATGTTTAAATGCTTTAAAGTTACTACTTTGTTTTTTAAATAATTCATCTGTCTTGCTAGATGAACCTTGATGAGCTTGACTAGTAGATTGCTGGCCATGTTGGCCTTTCGGCACCCCTAAAGGCGTTGCCGGTCTTATTAGAGGAGGTAATGTCTCCTTCTTTAGAGGTTCGTAATGTTGGATTGCAGATTTGATGTAAGCGAACCTGTCCTTGATAATTTCATATTGATTTGATGTAAAATATGTATGGGACTTATCACCCAATCCACACAATTTGATATGATTTGATTGATATTCTTGCCAGTAACCGTCTAAGGTCATTAACCGACGTTTGATATAATCATTATTTTTGCGCTCCGCGCTGTCCTTTTTGAAGTTGCTGTATAGTTGTTCTATAGCCATAGATGTTTGCTCTTGAGTTTGCAGTAGATCCTCCATGCTAGTCATCCTGATATGATGGTAGAAGAAAAAATGTAAGGGTCTACAGACTTTACAGTTACTGCTGTATGATTTCCTTGATATTGTTTGATTGATTGATCTTGACTGGATTTCTTGTTAGGATAATGATAGTTCACCTCACTTGTAAAACAGAGTCACGTTTTGTCCACGTATTCACTGAGTTGCGCGTGAGATCCGGCTCGAAGGACCAAAAAAGATGTACGGTCCGTACAACCTTTTAGTGATAGTTGATAATTGTGTGGAATTAAAGTCTTTGATATGATATTGATATATATATATATTGATTGATAAAAGTAACTATGTACTAAATGATATAATGATATGAGCGCGCGAGCGGTGTGATTGCTAGCCGTACACGAACTGATGAAATAATGTAAAAATGCTTATAATTAAATTTACTTGTGCAATGAAATATAACACTGTACGCGCTGGCTCGTACAGATAACAAAGGATCACTGTTATGAAATGCTAGTATTTGCTACATTTGCGTTCTTAGTCCAAAAATTAAAGCATTATGTAATAGAATTAGGGACGTGGTTAACCATTCTAGCCTTCTTTTGGAACCACGCTTCATTTCACTTTTTAAATTGTTATCCATATAAATTAACTTCTACTTGATAGTTAATACAATATAGACGTGAATCATTTCCAAGTTGAAAGTTATCAACGGCTAATCCAGTACCAGGACAATTTGGTGTAGACCATAAGTGGCAGTTCGCAGAGCAAATTATTATGTATTAAAATATTATTTATATTTTAATCTCAACAATCATCTTAGTTTGTATAACATTTTTATCACATTATTAAATCTCTTTATAGGTTTTTGTAACAGCAAGACGCCTCGAGAATGGCCGTCTTTACGACTCATTACCGCAGCTTTCCCCGAAGACATGGTTCTTTCATTTGTAATAAAAATATTTATATGTAAAACTATTTATCTGTGTAGTTCATAAAGCAATCGGTATAAGACTGAGATTTTACAATATTTTTTTTTTAACAGTACTCATCCTATTCTAAATTCGCAAAAGTGGGTACGCCCAGGCGAATGGCGGGTGAGTTTAAGAAGTTAGGTAGCCACGTACTCACAACACAGCGCCAAGCCCAGGGTATCCTGATGGTTTTTATGCCGGGCGACATAACCGCTCCCGCCTCCCCTGGCCTGTCCAGGTGAATCGGGTTACTTTTTCTTAAACTTAAGCAGCTAGGATCCAACTTTCTCCTCTATTTTAGTAATTACAGATTCTAATTATTGGTTTTAATCAAGAAACGGATTATTTCATTATTATGGTACCGCCACAAAACTTATATTCGCTTATAAATGACGAATATGCATATTGTTATGATATTGTCTATCGATCAAAGTTGGAAAAGTACACCAAACTCCAAACACCTTGCATAACTAACTTCTAAGTAAGCGATGTCTCTTCGCAAGCTCAGATGTTCCCATGTCCCCTTCGCGAGTCTCCATGCGATTATAGCAGTATCACGTCATACCGTAAGCTGTGTGTATTTTACCGACAACAAGGACGATGAGATGGAAAGATTAATCAGGCGAGCAATGAATTGATGATGAATGATTACTTTACCTAATAAATTTGAATGTTAAATTCAAATTGTTATTCACCATATACATACATTTCTTAAGTATGTAAATACTTTTACTTAAAACATGTCTTGTCCTATTCGAGCTGGTCTCGATTAAGGAATGCCAGTGAAATTCAACCTAAAATTGATATTTTCTGTAGTAAATTTTGTCGTAATATTTACAACCCTTTAATAAAATAAGACAGTAAAACAAGAGAATGAATATATTATTATGCCCTAAACATTCTGACAAATATTTTTCAATACGAGAAAATCTATTTCTGGCCAGAAAATTAACAGAGTTACAATCACTAAAGTTTCTCAATATACTGTCTGTTTTCGTAAATTGGATGAGAGTAAAGTTGGTGATCAGTTGGCGTGAATTATGTGCTGCAACGATAACATTTGATAACTCGGGCTAAGGTGCTTGGACGTGTGCTACTTTACTCACCAAATATTTTTATAAATACTGTCGAAAAAAAAAATCTAATATTTAAATGACCTCATTTAATTACCACCAAATGACCATATATATAAAACCGCCTACATGATTTATAAGGTACATATAAAGATATTAAAATAACTCTTGAGCCTATTAACAGAGCAAACTACAATTTATATAAACTCATTATCATTCATAGCTCATCATCATTTATATAGCTCGTTTTATAAAAGCTGAGTGTGTCAGTGTGTGAATAGCTTACATGAGAAAAGGGAGGCAACGAGAATAAAAGTTACTGACCTAGTGAACTGAACCCACTTCTTTTAACACAACTGCTATGGACGTGTCAAAATAAACTATTTCTGCACCTCTTTTTATTTAGACTTAAAGAGGCCATCGAGGTTATTTTCGATATACATGTTCGACTTTTGTTTTATGTTCCCTTTTATACAATAATTTCTTACGGTTCGATCCTTTTTAGTATTTATGATCACTGACGGGATAATTCCTAGTCTATCTCGTATGTTGGACTTTTAACATAAACATGCAATTGCATGCATTTATATATTATATGATTTTAATGATTAAATTCATCAAGAACATGATTGTTCGGTATGTTCCACGATAGGAATTGACTCCCAGAGGTTTCAGAATCCTGAACTGCTTCTTTTGATAATTTTCATTGTATATTTCTATAAATTTCTGAAAGCATAATTTGGCTAATATATTTAAAAAAATGACATTTAATATTTGCTTTAAAAAAATATTGACGTTGTAAACTAAACTTCTAGTAATTAACATGTAGGAAGTCAGTTTGAGAAAAATGCAATCAAATTGTATTTAGAAGTAAAGCAAACAGCTGGTCCTCAGCTAACATTTATTTAGGTTTATTTCCTCTTGTTTGCGTAAGATCTTGACTCTCGGCTACTGTGCATTTTACATTGTAACTCTATCTTGAGTAGGAATTATTTTTTTGTTTTTATTTCTACCACATTTATTTGACGGTCTTTATTTTTAATGCAATAGTATTAATGGTCATGTAGTTTTCAGGATAGGCTATAGGAACCAGCCTTCTAGTTGAGAATGGAGGCGTTTCATCATATACGACCCAAAAAGACTCCGGAGGAAATACTCGATACCTTACAACAAAAGATCTAGACGACAGAAATGAGATCTAGACATAACTCAAAAATATTTCACATAAATATGTAAAATTTGGCTCGTATATTGAGACTAGCGAACTACATTATTCTACCAAATTTTAGAAACACGGCTCAAACGGTAATTTGTTATTTTCCATCCGTAAAGCTACTTTACCTGATTCTAATTTTACCATAAGAGCTCATAACTGTAAACATCCAGAATTAAATAACTGCCCGTGTAAAGAGATTGCCAGTTCTGCTATTGTGAAATACCTTAGTGTTACAATTGACCAACATCTTGGCTGGAGTTTATATATACGTAAAATTGCTAATAGGATAAGAAAACTCCCATGGATGTTTAAAAAACTAAGACATGTTACAAATGAAAATATTCTTGTCACCACTTACAAGGCTCTAGCTCAATTTTTTTTAAGTTACAGCATAACCACATGGGGTGATGCGACGAAGTCACATCTCATGAATTTAGAAATATCCCAGAGTTCACTCTTAAAAGTTATGTTTTTTAGCCATTCACTCCACATTTCTATTATATAATTAGAAACAATTACTCACCATACGTCAACTGTACTTATTTAACTATATACTAAAACCCATCGTCAATTAGCTTTTATGTCAAATCAGATATTCCAACGTAGAAATAGAACCGTGTGCCATGTTCTTGGATGTAAAACAAAATTCAAACAAAACAATATACATTTACTTTTACCCGATGACACGATCTGCTATAAAGAAAGCATTTGATAATGTTGCGTTTATAAGCAAAGGAGAAGCAGGGTTTAGACTTTAGATCAACTGGAATATTTCTACTCAGTCCCGAAGTATCCACAGAATAAGATTTCAAGCCGCAAAAAATCTCGAATCTTAAACTATTACAATCCATGATTGCAATGAATCTCTTCCGACTACTTACTTTAATCCTGGTGACCACATGCACTTATGGTGTCCTAGCACTTTAAGTATAATTACATGGCATGATATATTCAAGTTACCATAGAGGACCGAAGCCCGAAAGAAGCAACATGCAGCAATTTTAACTTCAACGCCACTGAAAAAAAACCTGATAGAAAAATCAAATAAAGAAAAAAGGAGACACACAAAAAGAAAATAGGAAATGGAAAGGTAAGGGTCAGGGGGAAATATAACACAATTCTTTACCAGCAACTTGTATGAGAGCCCTCTTTAAATATTTATTTCAATTACATTGTATAATTTTAAAGTGAATAAATATTATATTCAGTTTACTTACACACAATATTTAGTATATTCTGTGCATATTTCATTTACCTAAATCCATTACTAAAATCGATAAAAAACACGTTTATTGTATTAGAGCCTGTTGTATTACTTTTGTTTTTAAATTGTCGTTAAAGCGGCAACAGAAAAATACATCATCTGCGAAAATTTCAAACCTCTAGCTACTCATGACATACAGCCTCGGGACAGACAGACGGATATACAGACAGCGAAGTTTTAGTTCCTTTTTTACCCTGTGGATATGGAACCCTAAAAATAGAACTTGTATAACTATTTATACAAGTTCTATTTTTAGGGTTCTATTTTTACTATTAAAAGTAATAAAATACCGAACTTGGAATTTTTGCACGTCCATTATATCAGTGACAATATTGAGCTTGATATTAATGAATCTATGCCCTATGATTGATAATTCGATGACAGCCGCTGTATCTGAGAACTCAGAAACATCAATGATTATGTTTGAAAATATCTTTAAACATGTATAGCCATGTTAAGCTTATTTAAATGTATATAAATATAGAATGAAAAACCGTCCCGTCGCTCTACCAACTGAGCTACCGGATACGGTAGTTTTTATTCTATAATTATATAAATCAACGATTATGCCTTCATGTTTAAGATGATAAGAGGGACTGCATTCCAGCCTAATCTGCAGACTTGTAGTGCGAAATACGTGTAGTAAAATGTTGAGCGACATGGCCGTTTCATCGGTACGGGTAGTAGTTGTGACCCGATAGTTGACATGATGTTTAGTAGTAGTAGTGGAAGATCCAGAATGATCCAGATCCAAAATGTTGTTATCCACATCCAGAAGATAAGCGTCTGTCATTGGAGTAGATAACTTACAATTGTTAAGTCATATAAAGATCCCATCTAGGCACGCATCTATCTTCAAGGACTATAACTTCAAAGGAATGATAGTATGTATGTCGTTAATTGTCGTTTGAACATGGTCTATGACACGATCCCCTCTGCATTGCCAATATTGAATTTGTTGACTGTCGCACGTAATCTCTGAACTAGTACGCACACGTAAATCTTGAACTCGGCCACGTCTACGAGAAACCAAGGAAGTGACAGGTCTTTACCCTCCAAATTACCGGTATAAATGCAAAAGATTTTATTTGAGGTAGTGTTCTAAAAGTTATTACGGGGTATGAGTAGGTTAAGTCGCTCGGTCTTGAAACTTGAGGTAGCAGTGGACAGGGCAGTAGTTGTAAATTGAAACTTTTATACTTATTTTCACTTTAGTTTTTTAAATAAATCGTACTAAATTGCTATCGTATCGTATATGTTATAAAATAAAACAAACTCATGGTATTGTCCAACTGTTTATTCAATTTTTTCTCCCATTTTTCTTTTAATAAACGTTCACTTGGTGCATGTCTTGTACAATTACATAACTTTTTAAAATCTAATTTTATCGCACTCATCTATATAACTCATAAATATAACAAATAAAAAATAAAAGCAATGTACAAACACAATAATAAACACTTCTCCCCTCGAGCGCTCGAGTGCTGCACGCACACACACGCAGCACACCGGGTGTGTGCGTGTGTATGCGTGTATATAGACCCGCTCCTAGCACCGCCGACCAGTTTTTCATCCGCCGGATGATGTTCAATTATTATTTATTCTAAACTAGTTATCATACACATATTATATTTATAGCTAAGTTACAATATAAGCAGTTGACTCAAGTCGGCGGCGGAATGACGACCCCTGGGTCCTCGCCGCGACAGAACCTAATACAATACTCGTAATGGGATGCCCATAAAGGAGCATTTCTCGGGAAAACATTATAAGAATCGTCATTAATCATTTACTATTTTATTTGTTTGCGCAAATATCTTAAATTTTTGGATAAAACATTTTTTTCTACTCGGAAATTTAACAGAATAATATTTTAGGTACTAATTTGTACGAGTGTGAGTGACACGGAGACGATGTTTAAATGGTCGTGACTACAGAAGCTATCTCATACACACACGCTCGCAGACAGGCACACAAAACAATCTGACTCTCCAGCAGCAGTTGGTTCGGGAAGGAAGAATTCAAATCACAGCCTCGCTTGCAGCCAGCGTCTACGACATGGAGGAGCCGGCAATGTCTCACACCACACGACTCTAGACTACTCTTTGGAAGCCAGCGGCCGAGCTATCCTCTCCTCGAACTCTCACTTCTACTTCAAACTATCAAGACGGAGTTACACTCGCATACATTTTATTACATAGATAATTAATTGTACACAATAAATCGACGAGTTCTTACACGTATTAATTTAGACTGATTCCTTAAATAATAATTGATTGATCGAATAATAAATCGGTAACTTATAAATACATTTACAAGCGCCGGGCTCGAAGAAGCCGCGACAGCAATAAGAATCAAGAATATAAATTTTATATACAAAAGTTAATTCTACAAATGTCTCGAATAAAGATATCTCGTGTACCGAGAGCGAGCGACGACGTCCTCGAGCCGACGAGCATCGAGACACTACATAGTAGAAGACTACAATAAATTATCAAAAAAAAAATAAACACCAAAATAAATATGAAATCTTATTTATACTGTTTAAAATACTAGTCGTAGCTGCATAATCGTCGACGCGTGTGACGTCATCGCCGCCTCCCATAAAGAGTGCTCTTCTATTTACAAAACTTTACACTACTTTAAAATCACCTTCAGCCAATGTTTCGAATACAGTAACACTTTGGATGTACGTAGTACGATAGATGTTCTACTTTTACTTACAAATTTTGTGGCGTCAAAATCGCATACGTCTATTAATTACCACAATAATAATAATACAAACATCTTAGTACTTGATAAAAATAAATCAAAACTGTCATTAGTTAACGAAATAATGTAATCTTTTCATAATAGTTATAATAATATCTATACTACAGCGGATATTTGCAGTTATATAGTGGATACGTGCTTTTAATATCGATTACATTTAACATGATTGTGGACGCACACATGCACCCGGTCTCGTGCTACACTACACGGATAAAGAGACTGACCTTGACCGTCCTTGACAGGTCTCACCGGCCACAGACATACTTATATTCATAACTCATTACTGGTTGACGTGCGTCACAATCACCTCAACGAGTTTCCATCAAAAAAATATGTTTTGATTCATTAATAAATTGTGATAAATTGTCTTAGTGTAAGATTAAGTCGCCATGTGGTAAGCGTTTCATTTTAGTTATGCACAGATATCAAAAATACCGTTCTCTCCTAGTAATACGGAAAGATTACAACGTGAAGTGTACCGCGGTCACACCGCAACCGGAACGATCCGTTCGCCAGTTCAATGTACGGAGTGACATTTATAAAAACTAAACAAAGTTAAAAAAATATGTAAAATCATCAACAACAAAACCGTCAACAACAACAACAACAATACGGGTACATTCTCGCGGAGACGATCAGACTACGATATATTACAATTTTATTTCGATTTCGTTCGCTCGAAACATCGATCACAGTCGCACCTGCACGCACACCGCGGCATGCACGCACGTTACAAGGAATAATTTAGATTCAATTTTCATTTCCGAAACATCGAACATAGAACGAATACCAACAACCGAATGTATGTCAACGAGTCCCTCCCCTCCCCATCCTACGTCCGCGTCAGCGAGGACGGCACGTCAGCAGCGGCGAGGCGCAGAGCGGCGCACGCCAGCGGGCCCCCCGCGCCACCCGCGACTCCTCCGACCCCTCCAACCCCAGACGCCCCCACCGCGCCGCTAGAGCTGCCACCGTCCTCAACGTCCAGCTGAAAGGTGAAAGGTTTCATAAATTAGATCGCCAGGAAGATTCGGAGACTTCATATCGTTCGAGGCCTACGTACGGTAAGCAACGCGTGCTTGAGCGTCTCGTAGGTGAGCCAGCAGATGCCGGCCGCCGGCATCTGGTAGAGAACGCGCGCGCGTACGCCGCGGAAGAAGGCACGCGGGCCTCCGGAGCGCAGCACGAGCGCGGCCGCGGCACCCAGCCCCTCCGCCCGCGCTGAGCCCTCCTGCGTGTTGAGCACGGTCTTGCAGACATCGAGAGGCGTGGTGGCGGCGGCGGCCAGCGCGCCCGCCAGCGCACCAGCAGTCAGGTGCGCGCGGGGCTCGTAAGCACGCCGCGGGTTGAGGACGCCCTGGGCCCACTCGTACGTCACGAGGTGCACGGCCTGGAATGGCACGTTCATGGCGACCTGCGTGCCGTACGAGCGGTAGAAGGCGCGCAGACCCTCGGCACGGTACACTCGCCGCGCGCACTCCCACACGCCGCGGTAGGGGGAGTTCAGCATCTGCAGCCTCTGCTTCACCACTGCAAAAGCAGACCGACACGCGTGAGATAATTGTCAATACATCTATCACCAAATGTCTTTCATTATTGTTAGGTGGGCTACGAGTTTCCAAAATTGCGATATAATGTAATTGTATAATGATATGAAATTGGTAAGTGTGGTTCCTTCTACCACTTTAAAAAAATATATTTTATGATTTTTTTTTAAAAACAACCAAGGTTACAAAAGGGACCACAATATCCTGTCTTGTTATAGATTGGCTGCTGCCGTCGACTTTGTTGTGAAAAAAATACGCAAATTTAATAAAACAGTATATATTTTAAAGACTCAAATTATAATATCCTTACATTATTATCTCAGTTCTTATGAAAATGACTATGTTGTTCTTAATTTCATAATATTACTAACACTGCATAAATGTTTATTAATTAATTGCCGTTTCTATTGTCAGTGGCACGAAGTATTGAATACATAATTTATAATTAATTGTAATTAAGGTAAATAGTATAAATAATTACAACAAAACATTTTATTAATCATATTGAGTAAAAAATTATAATATCGAAATCTTGAGGTCAGACTTTCTTATCGCGGACTACCTCAAAGTCGTTGGTTACAATGCGATACGTCAAAATAACAATTGATATTGATTGATAAGACGCGGTCATGATGTTATACCGTACGATACTCCGGATTGAACTTAATGTTTAAAATAAAAAAATATATCAATTACTCAAAGAGTACCTACCCTTTTTTAGATGAACACTTATGCAAAGTGCATTATATCGCATTGGTAGCACGCTTAACGCTATAGTTTTTGAGTCATTTTAAATTGTCAGGACTATAGAATCTAACCAATATAAAACCTAAACAATAAAGATTATACAAATCAGGAAAAAACACATGAGAATAACAAAAAACTGTTTTTAATACACAATAGCAATAAATTTTAATCACCGCAGACCACAAGTTGATTCTAACCACACGGACAGTCCACACATGTATATATATAATAAGTTCCTTAGTGTTTTTAATATTGCAAACAACATTAATGTTATCTTGCAATAATAACAATTCTATTATTATGATAGCGACCCGTCTCACTGTGGACCTTAAACGGATGTTGCGGTCACATAGTATCGTCTGTCTGTCTGCTCTCTGACTCACTATATTAGGTTTGTCTGTTTCACCATTTATCAATACTACCCTGCTCCGTAGTTTAACGACGGTAAGTAGTTCCCTCTCGTAGTCATCGTTTCAACTACCTATATATAACATTTAAAGATTACCTACTACCTACTAAGTAGTGTCACGTGCCATTTCATATGGAGCTCTCGAGTTAGTTGTTTTTGTTTGTTAGTTTTATTGTGCATAACCGAATAAAACTTACAATGTAGCAACTAAATAACGTATTGAATTTGAATTTGCATATTACAAGCAACAGCACAAGCTATAATGATAATATAATAAATATTATAATAAACATTTATACATATAATATTTTCTTTACACAATATTTAAGCACTAATAAATATAGGTACCTACTACTAATACTAGGAAAATAATACCTTTTTAAATTAGGAAAAAATACAGAGATTAACCACACTGCGTGATTTGCGGACAAATTATTGTTCAGTTGAAAAAATACAATGATATACTAGCAATCATTAAATATACTATAATCATAAATAGCTAATTATTCAACAGTAACAAATGAAAGACGGGTCAAGTATACACATATATAACCAAGCAAACATGCTTAATACATTTTTTTTTTTATAAATAAACCTATAGTAAAAATATACTTAGAACAATTCTACTAAACTGTCTAAGCGAGTCGCGCTAACACTGTGACGGACCATACATACATTTTACTCACTTACTCAGAATAATATGCACACATGAAGAGTGAAGATTTGACGCAGCTTCCCATACCAGAACATTTCTACGGAACCCCGAAAAGAAATAGACCGTACCATTACATCATACACCTTATCACACATTGACGAATGCATACATTATTAAAGTACTTAATTCCCATTTGTAAATCGGTTAATTTAAATAACAAATAAGACTGATTAAATACAATGATATAACTTGTTTACCGTCAGCTGTTGAAATAATAAATGAAGGTCATCATTTTGGCTTTTAATTGTAATAATTATGTGATAATACCGTTTTCCAAAGAAACGTGATATGCAAAATCTTAAGGAAAACTCTGAGATGACGCATTGCATCGCGAGCAAGAGACAGAGGAACACATGGTACAAGGTACTTAGTGTAGAGTCATTTACAATTGGACGCAGTTGCAATTAGGGTTGCCATTATTAAATATCAGTGACATGTTGCTAGATTTCTTATTTATTTATTCTCTTTTGGTATTTATTTTTTATCGGTTGGAAGTATTGATAATAAAGCTCAAAGACTACGATCAGACTGATTATGTGGTAACCCTACTAAATACGAGTCCATCCGAGAATAACATGAATGGAAATCGCAACAATAATAAGAAATGTACGAACAAGAACATAACTCAATACTCCTAACACATCTCTCATTAAAGAAAATGTAATAATTTAAAAGCAAGTCGATATCGTAACGCACGATAAGAAAATAGAAAACCAGTTTATAATTATTACGTTTCATTTACTTGTATTCATCCACGCGTTCATTAAAACAAAAACATAACAAGAATACAAGAAAATAAACAGCTTCCTTACAATTATACCAGCCAGGTAGTGATTACACAAAACAAACGAAACTACCTCTATACTGGGTTATGAATTAAATATACTTAGTTATAGAGACGATAATAGAACGTTATATGCATTTGAAACACATACGACGCAACACGAGAATAATATAAGCATATTACATCGATATAGTGTAGGCGAAGTGAAATCATAATTCGTATTGTTAAATGTCCTCGCAGTGCCTCGACGTGTCTAGAGACGTCCATACTTCATGTAATGAGCAGTATTATTGTCATTAATGTAAATGGGAGTAGAGCAGGAAATCACTCGTCACACGACGTGGCGGAGCTGAACGACTCCATTACCTCAATATAATAACTTTCAATGAAGCTACGACGCGAGTTGAGAAGTTCATCAGTTCATCATGCAGTTCCTCAGATTAAATCATATTGCCCCAAATTAGTGAGTTATACAAAATATATAGGTCTCACCTTCAGTAGGATTTGAGACGGCATCGTGAACCAGCGACGCCAAGCAGCCCGACAACCCTGCAACATTGTAAACAATTATCTAAGCAATTTATTCAGAATTGGAGTAATTTGATCATAATAAACGTACACACAACATCAACGTGGTGTAGAATCAGTTCGCAAACGTTTTTAATACCTACTAAAAAAATACTCAATATCAATGAAATATATTTAGTCAATATTTATCAATCAATAATAAGTAATGTTAAGGTACCATTAACAAATACAGGAGCGAAATAAAATACATAACTCCTTTAACAATAAACGATGGTTACGAAATATAATTAATTCAAAAAACAAATTGCTAGTGGTCCTCTCGCGAGAACAACATTATCATAGGACATTTAAGAAACAAACATCAAACATCTATGCTACCAATCAGAGTAATGAAATTCTATACTATTTATTTGTTTGAAAAAGATAGGATAGTTTGTTAGAGAAGAACCATAGAGACGTTATATTTAGTTTGTTGTTCCAGTAAGGTCCAATACGCACCATGTATGATGTGATCGTGCCGATGCCTCGTAAGCTGCGAAAGCGTATGCTTGCTCTGCTCGTAGGTGGCGAAGAAGCAGGCATGAGCCGGACCGGCGCCCATCACCACCGCAGACATACCCCGGACCGGCCTGCAGACAGTTCACACTATTAATCACCTACTTGCTAATACCTTAACAAACAGAAAGGTGCGAATAATGACTAAATAAACAATCACAGACTCAAACATTGCTATGTAAGCACTTACTACCCGTCAGCGGGAACAGTAAACACATGGTAATTATTACATATGAACGGTAGGTCATTAGGTTGGTTATAAAAATACACCGTTTGGAAAATACCTATAAAAATATATGTTTAGCTTATTTTAAATTATATAAACGGACGAACGAACGAACGAAGACCGGGACGATTTCCCAGAGGTCGCGGGTTCGAATCTCTGCCCGTATCAGTTTATTTTTCATTCAAAGATAAGTTTCGTTGCCAAAGGGTTGAAAAGTTATTATTGAAGGTATAATTTTCCGCTTTGAATTTAAATATAATAAAAACTTTAAAAAAATACAAACTATTTTATTTATCTGTTAGTAAACATTGTAATTAAAATCATAGTAATGATTAGTTTGATTAATGTTATTTATTATTCATTTATGATAACAATATTGAGATTCAAATATCAAGCAGAACCAATGTTCATAGGTTGTTTTTTTATCACTTTATTTCTTGTATATTCAAAATAGTCAGATATTTAAAAAAGTAACTTGGTATAATAAAAAACAATTAGTATGTTAAAACAAGTGCGTCGTATCATCTATATTTCCAGCTGTATTAAGGTCATCTAGGGTTCCAGCTGGACGCGGTCAGTGGTCAGTGTTCTATGTAAGCAGAATATCGCGGCACGAGGTCAAGGTCACACACACACACACACACACACACACACATATGTATATTAACAGTGTACACCGGTACAGTCCCGAACAAATCGTCTAATAATCATCCGCAGAACTAAATAAATAATAAAAATACTAGGTAAATTTAAATTTAATATGTATATCTATGTAACAATATACTTATAAGTCTATTAATTACCAGCGTTTTTTTTTTAATTTAATAGACGACAATCTTTACATAATCAACTAAAATTATTATTCCATTATAAAATGAAAATCAATCATTTATAAATTAATTAGGAAAATTATGGTATATAATAAATTAATAACAAAAAGAACAAATAATAAATTCACTATTACTTTGCCAAGAGGAAATTGTATAGCAAATTATAAAAACATTCAGCCTTATAAATTGTAGTTAAGGAATATCTCGATGACTCGATAATTGATATAAAATTTATTTGGACACAAGATAGGTTTACAATTCACATATCTACAAGAATAATAATTCTCAAATTACGATACAAGTTTTATAAACAAAATATATTCCTCAAACTCATTTATGTTCTTCGTTTGTCTGTTGTCGTCTCAATTATTCCCGGGATCTTCCTTCTGTGCCACAATATTTTTTACTCATCCACCATGTCTTCTTCTATAGCCTCTTCTATTATACGAACTGCGTACCTTTTTTTTCTTTTTTTTTCCCTTGGAAAAAATGAACCCGGCAGAATTGAAAACGCTGCCATTTTTAAGGTACCCCACTAAAAAAAAAAGGTTGTCCTCATCGCTACAATGAGACGCCACGGGATCGCGTGAGCATTCACCGCGATTCCTCGGCGACGAACTGCGTACCTATCCTCGTGGTGGTAGACCATAACATCGGGTCGCCGGCAAAGTTACCACCCATCTAGCAAAGTCGTGCCGCAAAGCGACATAGTCGTGTTCCGGCACGTTGCTCGATGAAGCCGTCTATGGGAAATGGGTCTGAACAGCTGCGGTGCGTTGGCGAACCGGTTGACGTCGAGTTGGTGTTTGTTTTGTCGGGTGTCTAGTCGAGGAGGGTAGCGGGATTCGAAGCGACGGCTTTCCGCTGGCCGCCCGCAGATAGTTGGGGGCCCAATTAGTGGGTTAGCCACCCACGAAAGGCTGCCCCGCCAGCTGCGAAAAATCCCAGGGTGGCTCCATCGTGCTGGTTGGCGACCAGGTGAGGAGGCCCGATGGCGACCCCTGGGGGGGTTCGGGCGTCCCCGCAGTCTCCAGGCTAGCCTCCCAGCGACAAGACATCACCAATTTCGAAGTCGGGTTTGATACGTACCGCCTCGTTCAACTGCCATTTCCCATCCCTATTCACTTTTATTTATTTTTTATTATGAAAAAGGTTAAAAAAAGAAACAAGTTGACACAGCGGTTGCACTCCTCCTCATACAAAGTGCACCTCACTAATATAAGGGGTTTGCACTCAAATCTTTTAGCTGTCCACCACCACCTGGAGACAGAGCAGCCGCACTTGCTCTTTTTGACGGAGACGCAGATACAATGTCCTTTGAGCGCTACATACTTGGATTATCCCGGTTACTCGTTGGAGCACAACTTTCGCTCACGGGCCGGAGTCAGTATGTACGCGCGGAACGACCTCTGTATTCAGCGTCTCCGTCACCTTGAAGACCCCACTTTTTCTTCCCTATGGGTTTTAGTGGACACAGGAAACGAAAAAATCCTGTATTCCTGTGTCTACCGTTCGCACAGCGGTGACCAGGAGACAACTCGTTTATTTGAGTATCTCAGTGAGGCTGCAGATATGGCTCTGTATCAGTACCCTTCGGCGCAGCTCGTCTTTCTGGGGGACTTTAATGCCTGTCATCAGGACTGGCTGTTCCCGTACCAGAAGACCGACCATGCTGGAAGAGAAGCGCGGAAATTTGCGTTGTCCTTGGACCTCTTTCAGCTGGTGAAGCAAGCGACAAGGGTACCAGATGTGGTAGGCCATACAGCCAATTGCCTGGACCTTCTGCTGACAACTGATCCGGACAGGTATCGTGTAGAGGTCACGTCCCCCTTGGGAACCTCCGATCACTGTCTGGTGAAATCTGTATTCACATATTCCCCACCAGCTTTCGAACCACATGGTGTTAGGCGAGTATGGAAATACAAGTCAGCAGATTGGGATGAGATGCGGCACTTTTTTGCGTCTTATCCTTGGCGGCAGGTCTGCTTCTCTTCTATGGATCCGTCGAGTTGCGCGGATGCTATAACCGATGTGGTGCATCAGGCAATGGAGTATTTTATTCCTTTTGCTGACGTACCCATCGGTGGCAAAGCTCGCCCATGGTTTAATGCCGAATGTGGTCATGCTCAAGACCGAAAACATTCGGCATATCTCATTTGGGCTGATGCTCGAACCCGCAAAACTCCGGATGTAAGTTTGAAGAAGAGAGCCTTTAACCAAGCTGCCAAGTCCTATAAAAAGGCATTGCGGAAGGCTCGTCTCGATCGAATCGCTAAGAATGGCGAAAAGCTCTCTGTCAGGCCAACTGGCAGTCGAGCTTTCTGGTCTCTTGCGAAAGCGATCGAGTCGAATTTCTGCCAACCCTCACTGCCTGCTCTGCTGAAGCCGGATGGATCCCTGGCCCACACAGCAACAGAGAAAGCGAATGTACTTGCTTCTCTGTTTGCTGATAATTCGCATCTAGACACTGGCAATGCTTCTCCAGCACATCTTCCTCACTGCGGTATTTCGATGCCTGAAATCCGCATCACTAACAAAGAGGTATGGAGAACATTGTGTCGTTTAGATGTGAATAAAGCCAGTGGTCCTGATGGTATACCAGCCATTCTGCTCAAGACATGCGCAGCTGAGTTGTCTCCTGTACTGACACGTCTGTATCGCCTCTCTTTCATGACTGGAATAGTGCCGAAATCCTGGAAGCTTGCTAATGTGCAACCCGTGCCCAAAAAAGGCAGCCGTGCCGACCCTGTCAATTACAGACCGATTTCAATCACCTCCATACTCTGCAAGATTATGGAGCGTGTATTGAACTCGCGCCTACTAGCATACCTAGAAGGTAACGATCTCCTCAGTGACCGACAGTACGGGTTTCGCCGTAATAGGTCTACTGGGGACCTCCTAGTGTATGCTACTCACATTTTAGGCGAGGCCATCGAGAAGAACGGAGAAGCGGTCGCCGTCTCTCTGGACGTCTCGAGGGCATTTGACAGGGTCTGGCATGCGAGCCTTATATGCAAGCTTTCAGCGTACGGTATATCTCCTGGTCTGATCGGCTGGGTAACGGACTTTCTGAGCCACAGATCTCTCCGAGTAGTTGTCGACGGGTGTTCCTCGGAACCCTTGACAATAAATGCCGGAGTTCCTCAGGGGTCCGTTCTTTCTGCAACTCTGTTTCTGCTGCACATTAATGATCTGTTGAAGCCCGGTATCTATGGGTATGCAGACGACAGCACAGTTGTAGAAAGATATCTGCCGAGTACTCGGGCTAGTCGAGATCAAGTACAGTCTGAAAGAGAAGCCATGGTGCAACGTTTGAATGACAAACTTCAGGCAGTCTCCGCATGGAGCAATGCCAATCTTGTCAAGTTCAACGCCACCAAAACGCAGACGTGTCTATTCACCGCCAAAAGGAGCCCTTTCACCTTGGCTCCTACTTTCCAGAATGTATCCTTGGAATACAGTGACCGGCTTCAGTTGTTAGGCTTAGAGATTTCCTCGAACCTCAACTTTGGTCGGTTCATTGAGTCCAGAGCAAGAGCAGCAGCAGCAAAGCTTGCCGTTCTTGCGAAGGTTCGGCAGTACTTTACACCGGGACAGCTTCTTGTTTTATACAAAGCACAGATCCGGTCGTGTGTAGAGTACTGTGGACACATATTTGCTGGTGCCGCAAAGTCTCATCTTGCGGTTCTGGACTCAATTGAGAGGCGAGCAAAGAGGCTTATAGGCGATCCCGAATTGGTCGAAGCCGACCTCCAAAGCCTTGAACACAGGCGTAAAATTGCTAGCCTCTCAGTATTCTATAGGATACATTTTGGAGAGTGTGCGCAGGAATTACACGAGTTAATTCCCCCGTCCCCCTTCCATCACCGGACGTCCCGACGCACGGCAGGTATCCATCCTTTTGTTGTGGACATTCCACCTGTCCGAACGAAGCGCTTTGCTTCCTCATTTTTAGTGCGTACAGCGAAGGACTGGAACAATTTGCCTGCGTCGGTATTTCCGGCCAAATATAATGTGGGTGTCTTCAAGAGAAGAGTGAATAGGTTGCTAGGGCAATGCGACTTACCATCTAAGACTACATTCCACTTACCATCAGGTGGAATGTAGTCAAGCATTGCCCTAGATAATATAAAAAAAAAAAAAAAAAAAAAAAAAATCCTAACAGGTCACGACATACGATTCCTTTTCATCTTTTCTATTACCAGTGCTACTTTCAAACTAACTCTTACATTATACAACCATCTAACAACCGCATTTCATAGTTCAGCACTCTCCAATACATCTCCAATACATACACAACAGTTCGTATTACTGTTTATAAACTTTACACATCAGAGAGGAAAACGGAAGTCGCAAATCGTTTCCGTGACCTGCCGTAATTTCATTAACAGTGTAAGTCGTTACGTTTTACTGTTTGATCTATTTCGCCATCATTTGAACGACTTCTCCAATTCACCGAAAGTCGGACAAAACTGGTATAGGAGCATCGGTTCTTAAAAGAAGAGATCGTCGAAATAGCAGAACATGAATTCTGTAATAATTTTGCAAATGTTTAGGCCAACAGTCAATTTTTTGCTGTAATTTTTTTTTTCTTCTGTGGACAACACCAACAGGAATAAGAACCTAGGACCATACACCAGGACACCTCCTAGAGACCTAGAACCGCTCTTACTTTGATAATATAGACCGATTATAAATAGCATTCCACAAATTAGGAAAGTATAAATTAGCAAGACGATGGCGAATTGGGGGCAAAGCAAGGGTTCACATAACTGTAACGTTCATTTTGGGTTGAAATAACGTTAATGTTCACCGTCAGTTTATGTCATCAAAAATAAAAATGTTCAGGCAAGTACTTTAAAAAAAAACTCAATGACACTACATATAAGGATAATTGACAATTATGGAGAGAAATAATAATATAGCTTTTGATATTGTGATACCAGGAATAGTATTTCCAAGGAGAGGCTAAAGGATGACAAAGTGGTATGTGTGTCAGCGTAAGTATTTTAGTAGTTTTGCGACGTTAGTGACGCAGCATTCAACTGGAAATCTCTATCTTGATCTAATAATATACACACCGGCAAGTAATACTACCATTTCATTATCCAATCTACAGTGCACTGTTTAACCCCCAAAAATAATCACACTTCGGGTGGCACTAGCTCACTAACATCATTTTTACAATGCGATATTAGTACACTAGTTTACCTGGAGCTTAGTAAATTGGATAACTAAATGACTCCTTAAAAGAAGTTAACCAAACGACCAAAGTTTTATACTTTATCAAATTCCATTATAAAATACCTACACCCTGGTGTCACTCGGTATAACCAACAGTTGAGACACAGTAGTAGTAGTGTAGTAGTACAACTGAAACAGAGAGTATAAGAACATCTTGTACAACTAGAAAGAAGAAACGAAAAGATGCCCATAATTCAACAACAATAACAAGGAAACTACTATAAGATACCTTTATCTAATATTGAGTGTATAAATTCAAACACTCGCTTCCTGGCGACGGGAAGCCGGCACTTAGTAGCCGGTTAGAAAACAACAGCGTACTGCTTCCTTTACACTACGCAGCGTACAATAACATCAGCTGACTTTACACCTATCACTGCTTCTTAGCTAACTAACATTTATAATACACCTTCCTTAAAGTAATAAAGTAACAATTATAATTAACTTTTTTTTATTTTAGTTGTTAATAATTTTCTATTCTTAAAGATGATCAAGATTTATATATTTTATATTATTACATAAATGTTTTAGTTAATGATTCTAATGTATATTTAATTATTATGCAACATTTTGTAAATATTATGTATTTGTAATACAATAACATTTTGTAACACGAAAATAAGAATACTATAAGAACGATAAGATATTATTTAATCACAATAATGAAACAAGTTCAAGAGTTTTGTGTAGATAGTGGTAATGAAGGTGACCAGCGTCTGGAAACGGACGATGCGTGCGCATGTACCTCGAATAAAATAGTAAATATCATCAGATGATCACAAGACAGATGTTCACTTAATGTTTTGGACCATTTCAGTCAGTCATAAGTATAGGCAAAGATACAACATATCCTTTACAGCAGTGAAAAAATGTTTATTATTATATTATCATTCTAGTTTTTCTTCGTTAGTGTACTTCAAAGAAGACTTTGCTATACTACTACTAATGCTACAGTAGAATATTTCACCTTAGCCTTGTTTTTAGATGACCATCTAATTTAAAACAAGTAGGGACTTAGTATTTGCACCAAGTAGGTACTCATCTACTGTAGTCGTCGTCCGTGTTACAATGTAATAATGAAAAATTAAGGAATATGCGCTTTGTTATAGAATGTTATATAAATAACAACTGATGCAATACAGTTTTAATTTTCCTAACCTCTAGGTACTGCATTTATTGATGAAAAATAACAATTTGTTGTAGTATTTTTAGTATTTATGAATCATGACCTCTAATTGCAATATCGTCTAAAAATGTTGGACAGTTTCATTTCCAAAACAAGTGGTAGAACCGCAATTAAAAAAATTGCGAAACTGAATAGTCCAAAGTTGACAAAAAAAATGTAGATAATTGCAATACTTTAACAAGTATATACTTGAAGGAGAAATATCAAGGATCTCAAGGAAGATAACAAACAACGAGAAGACGACGCGTGTAATGTGCGAACAAGGATCTAAGAAACCTAAAGTGAGTCATAAGAAGTATCTGTTTTGAGAATCATCGTTATTTTGGCAAACGTGTAAGCTTTATGCGAAAGAAAACCTTTATTACGAAATTTGACATTTAAAAGCATTTGACAGTTAAAGATTATGTGGAAAAGCAGTCGTAAACTACTTTTTTTATATAAGGAATTTAAAAAAAAACAAAAAATAAAAAAAAAACATTGAACACGATACAATGCGAATCATAACACACACTACTTCATTGTTTACGTATCCACTGCCAATGTCAAGTGTATATTAGAGTGATGAGAAATAATCTCAAAGAGTTGATAGATAGTAATAAAAAACAAAAGAATAAAAAAATATGTCCGTTGAAACGCTTTTAAATATTAAAACTAAAAATTAAAATTAATTTCGTCCACTGGGCGACCAATAGTTTTTAATATTAAATGAACATTTTCATATCTTGTTTTTGAATATTTACCTACCTTTTAAAGTACAGAATGTTTTGAATGTTATAAAAAACCCCCGACACAAAAAGACCTCTAAAGAGGATAAGAATAATATAATTATATTACGAAGTCTATGGACCTAATGAACGAAGACTTAACAATATATTTTTATTTCGAAGACTTGACAATATATTTGCCTTGGTAACTTACTAGCATTTTGATTTCTTCAACATCAATATTGCATAAGAAACTTTCACCAGCACAATATCAACCCAATATCTTGGAAATTACTGCTTTTATTTCGACCAACCTAAGAAGCCTAAGATATCTAAGATACCTTAGATACCTAAGAAGCATCTCGACCATGCAAGCTTTCGTTTTATAAAAACCGCAAGCAACTCCATCTACTCGATTGGAGGTCACACAGAGGACAGACAGATACACAAATACAGAGGAAAAACTTCTAAACCCCTTTTTTTGGGTAGGGGGTTATAATTCAACGAGCAGGACTCTCAGGATCACTGAGCTTAACATGGCTAAATGTTTTTTTTACTAGCTAACCTAACAGTACCTAAATCATATTATATTGGTCTGTGCTTCTGGTACTTTCCTGTCAAGTAGGGTTTTTACGAATATAAACAAAACAGCAAACAAGTTAAAATACACAAAATGGAAGTGATACTTGAAAAGATGTTAATTTATATTTTTATACCGAAGTAAAACTCAATACCATTAATATAAAATCAAGTATTTTCGCTTTACAATATAATTTAACACGCTGTGTTATTTGTCATACCGTAAGTGTCAAAAGACAAATAAAAAAGTTATCTTCAGGTTTTAAGAGTGGCCATGATTGTAACATTAAACATGATAGAAAATAGTTTCTTGAAAACATTTTTTGATGACCTTAGAAATTATTGGAATCAATTCGGCAGTTATTTAATTATTTATGATATAGTATTGTGAACATTTTCCGTTTCGTAACTATAATATCAATCTTTGTTGATTTCAAGATATCATTGATAATGAAATAATCAGTTAGATACGACTAAAATACTTACTTACCTTTTAAACCACAGACATACTTACTATCATTTCGGTCTATATTATTTTATTTTTTTAAGGTTGTTACAAATGTATACGATGCATTAATTGTATCAGACAGTACGTGTACCATATAACGAAACTTCAGCAAACCTGTGTGCAAAACTAATATATACCAACAAATTTTGTTATGAAAGACCACATCGTTTCTTTGCCCTTACTTTGCCTAAATCCTGATTCCTGATCTTCATCCTAAATTCGAATCTAGTGAGAGATATTTTAGAGGTACTATATCTTAGCGTGTATTTTGTAGAAAGAATCAACCGACAATTTGATATACATCAGTTACACACATTGTACTTACGATTGTGTGTGTTACATGACGTATTGTGAATGGTTGCTAGCCGCAAGTGCTGCGATAACCTATTTATTGAATTTAGGCACTTTGAGCTCAAGGTCAAGTAGAAATTATTTATCTTAATTTACAGGTAAAAAACATAATCACATTAATATTTATATATCATATGACTGCACCGAATAAAAAACTAGAAGATACATATACTAAACTAAAGCTTGTATTTTATTTTTTTTATTTGCTACTACTAAACTGTCCAATGGTTAATATTAAAAGTAAACAATAATATTATTACTAATTATTTAAACTACATTGTCAGGGTGATTGTTAACCGTCATCAACGGCGTATCAAAGATAATTATCAAAGACACAAAACTTTAGGATATGTAGGAATCTCTTAAGCGAAGATGACGGAAAGAGATCTCGAAATGAATACGTCGCTGACGACCCTGCAACTAGCTAATGAGAATTGAAAAACTAAGTAAGACATACAAGACATTGTACTAACAATAATGTGTTAGGTATGGTATGGTATATTATGGTTAGAACAGTAACATAGTATTATCCGTACCACCGGATGCGGTTGTTATCTTGACCAGAGTGCTAGTTACAAGACGACGGAGCACTGGTAATAAGACTGGAGAAGATTAAGATACTCATGGTTAAAAAATTCACGTATACCTAAATCGTGGATTATACTCGACGTGTTAAGATTTAGGATATTAGTTCTTAGGTTTCAGTAATTCATATGGTTTAGCCGGGATAGTATACCCTGGCAGAAGATCAGCGTGAAATAACTGTTATAGCAGTGAGGCAGAATAGTGAATCTTCTTATCCTACCCTAATACTCTCCTTTATTCTTTCTTGTTTCTGAGGAGTGCCAACAAATCTTTAATTACCGATATTTACCAGTCCCCATGAGCAAGTCCAACTGGATGGTAAGTGCGCTATCAAGTGAGAACTTGTTCCTTTTAAAATCTGCCCGGTTTTAATAAAATACGCTAATCAAAATAAACATAGAATAATTTATTCTAAGGTTCCATTTAAAAGCTTACGTATCAATGATATTAATGAACTGTCCACTAGACTTGAACATTATTAGACTACCGGAAACCAAAGCGTTTCCCAAATAATATTTATAATGTGCTTCCGAACATGGCTTTCGAAAATGGTACTTAAAATGCAGAGTAGCTTGGAGGAGAGGAAGATATGAAATTGAATTATGGATATACACAGTAAGGTTATTAGTAGCGGTCGTTTAATAATGAAGTAAAACAGTTAAGTGTTGGTAATATTATTTTTATCTACACGAGACATTAGTATGTTAGTATCACTGTATTTTTTTTACCGTAATGATGATAATCATTAATCGTAGGTTCAGTCACGAAATGTTTCGGCATTGCCTCACGTACTCTGATAACGATTAAACCCCTGATAAAAGTAAGATGCGGTAACAACACCTACAGCGATTGCAATTACTTATCCAACGTCGATTTATGATAATTTATATAATTATATAAGATAGTTTTGCCAAGTATACAAAGTTTAACAGGAAAATAAGTATACGAATATATTAAGAGATAACTTAAGGTTGACTATCAACCTGACCACGCACCTATACATATCTACCAGTAAGGTATATTTCATATATTAACAGTCAAAGCACTACATACATCGGTGATATAAAAAATTAAACATCATACGTAAATATTCCTATAAGACAATGAAAGGAGTCATGGAAATTGCAAAAGATTTTTTTTACAGCTGTGCGGTGTAGAAACATTAATTATTATATTATATATTACTTATGTTTTTAAATATATATATCAATATCGAATACATACTTAAAAAGATTGATATAATAACAAAGGAAGACTGCGTTTAATTTAAATCTATAAATAAATAAGGACTGCCGTAGGCTGTAGGGTCGACAGTCGAGATATCACAATGAGAATCTGACTAATACCAACTGTGGTATCAAACTACTTGCATCTGCCGGAAAACCCAGAGCACTATGATGACATTAGTATTATGAACATTCGTGATTCGCATAAAAAAAAACGTAGATTTAAAAAAACAGATTCGTTACATGGCCTTGCTGGCATCAACAGTCAACTTCGATCTATAAATTTTAATGTATCAAAATAAATTTTAGCCGGTTCAACAAGCAACCGATTGAAATAATAACGCCTTTAGGATATTATTTATATTCCGGTATATTCGGTTTGAGGTATATAGGTTAGTGAAGCGTCATTGGAAACCGCAGACTAGGAATGAATATAGGATAGATAGAATACTTAGATACCATCACAACATGTAACTAAATATCTTAAACTGTATGTATATATGTCAAATAAGTAAGTCAAGTACAGTCAACAAAGTCAAGTAACAAGTCTCACATAATGCGAAAGTTCCTAGAACTACAAGTTAATTAAACTCGATTATATGACTCATATCATCATCATTAATATCATGATATTCAGAATCATCTAGAACCAATTGGGGAGGAGTGCCAATATCTGTAGGAAGACGAGCGCTTTGGCGACCATACAAAAATATCTTTAGATTCTACTATCTAGAGATGAAGTCGATCGAGTAAGCCAAAACTTTTAATTTTTAAGTTGAGCTTACGATCAAAGTAAAACAAATTATAATATTTTTTACCAGTTTCTTCGTTTGGGTGAAAAATAAACAATTATACATGTCTGTTACGTTTTTAAGATACTAGCTAAAAATAAAATGGTTACTAGTCTTACCTGAACAGCCCTTCCCGCTGCACCATGTATCGGAAGGTTTCTGTAATGCTGCCATTGTGTGCTGAGCGCAAAGACTGCATCCGCGTCTGCAAATACGTATACTTATTACTTATTTAAGATTATATATACCTATATTATTAGAGACCCTTTCGTTCATGTTTCATATAGAAAAAAAACATCTGATTAAATTGTAAGTTATAAAGTAATGAGATTACAATTGACAAGTTTTTAATTCCATTTATTTAATGGTCTTTACCTTAATACTCGTAATCTGTTTTAGTGAACAATAGACACAACTAGTAAAATTATAGGTTTTCGGATATTCTAAGAGAAAAACTATACGGCGCTGCTGAACTATAATTTTCTACTAAATATATACATCCATAGTGGCGTGTAATTTTTTCCGATGACTTTAAAATAGTGGCGACATAAAATTCCTGTAATTGGCAGGTAGCAGGAAAAATACAAATACATACATACATATTAAACAAACAACATTTTTAATCAGCATTCTGGAAGTGTATAATTTGGTATCAGAGTCTAAATACATGTGATCATCTTTAGATTGAATGGCTTTATAAATCCCTGAGGCCGGTGCGTTTCTCACAATCTGTAATAGACTTCCTCAGACATCAACATGGAGAGTCATTTTTTACTTTTCACGACAACCATATGTTTCTTGACGAGCGGAACACACAGTCTGGAGGGAGAGATGGCGGAACTAGCAAAGATGCTACGAGACAACTGCATCGATGAAACAGGAGCTGACATAGCTCTGATAGACAAAGTCAACGCAGGAGCCGATCTGATGCCGGACCCTAAGCTTAAATGCTATATCAAGTGTGTGATGGAGACGGCGGGTATGATGTCCGAGGGCGTGGTAGACGTGGAGGCCGTGTTGGCGATGCTGCCGGAGGAGCTGAAACGTCACGCTGACACCATGCGCGCCTGCGATACGCAACGAGGGGACGACGATTGCGACACCGCCTTCCGCACCCAGGCTTGCTGGCAGCAGGGCAGCCGGGAAGGATATATCCTCATATAGGCCACATTTTAGTGAGATTCAAAGTTGGTAACCAAATATCCAACTACCTATGTTGATAGAATTAATAACAGTGCAATAAAAATATTTATATGTACTTATATTATAATCTCAGTACTAGTGAGGGTTGCGGGATAATATATGAACTGCATGAAGTTTCATGCATTTTTCATCTTCATTTTATGTACCTTATTTTATCTATATTAAGGTATGTTCTAATTAAAACTTCTTACATGTTTTTATAATATGCAATATATTTCTGTTCTACAAAACTTCATAATTACATTGCTACTAATATTATAAGGTATTCAATTATTTGTGTTTTATTTATAATACAGTTTCAATCCAGTTAATTATAACAGAGTTTGTGTTTTGATCAACTATATGAATAGTACTTATGACATAGATTATACTCTGATTCATATATTAAGATTTTTTTTCGTCAAAAACAAAATTAAAATGTCAAAGCAAATCAATGTGGATTGTGGGAGATAGAGAGTAAAAAATCATTTTACAATTACCTTAAATATTTATTCTTTTCTAAGTAATAATACTGTAGGTGCTAAAATATATATTTTTTTATAGATTTATAACAAGTGTGATGTTGTAGAGAACATAATATAATCACATATTAAAGACTAGCAGTTGCCAGGGATTAACCACCCTCGCCTACATGTAGTATTAAATATGTTAAAGGTGAACCAACACCTCAAGTTTCTTTGATATCTATTTTTTTTTTGTTTTGTAATAATAATCTGTTGTGTATGAAGGTATATTTATTTTACTTGTTTATTCTTTTTGTCAGAATAAGATTATCTAAGTGAAGGTAGTTAGTAGCGCCAAAACAATTTTCAATATCATGTTTGTTCTCCTAAGCTGAATATATCTGTATTCCTAAAACCATATTTTATTTAGACATAACATAACCCAAATAGTTTTAGGGTGTTACAAATTGGGACAATTTTATAGAGTAAAAATTATCCTATATATATATTGTCCAGAGCTATTGTTTATATCATTTAACTAACTTTAATTTTAACTATTTTAACTCAATACACTTTATGTGATATATGAACTAGATATATATGCATAAATTGAGTGCTTATCATGTCACAGTGGCTAATCAGTTTTGAAGTTTTGAACTGTGAAAGAATTAAATACAAACTCAATATATAGTAATGTTACAAAGGGCAGGACTCTACCATGTTAATGCATTTTTTTATTCTATATTTATTAAACCAATAAAAGTATCAAGGCTTTAGATTAAGACTACTATATATGTAATTATAATTTATAAAACCTTATAGATTCCAGACTCACAAAAACTAAATAGTGGACTATATGAGATCATGTTTTTACTTATATCACATAAGGGAAAGATTTGTTTGTTACACACACCCTGAGACAATCAGAACAATTTAAATATTTCCTTCACTGTTATAAAGATTTATTATATTTGCTATTTATTATTTTGAAAACCAAATAATAATAAATGAAGAAACATAAGGTATAGAAACAATGTATAGATCCTTTATTGACCTGTTCTTTTCTTGCTTGTCAATTTGTCGATAGATTGTACCCTTTAAATTTGCTAGTATAAAATGTATAGATGTTCAACACAGACATTAATAAAATACTCATATATTATTTTATACTTAAATTATATATTTTTCCACAATTTAAATTGTCTTATCAGATAAAACGCACATTATAGAGAAAATAAGAACAGTCGATTGGTTGTGCAAAACAAGCATGGTTATGTTTTATTAAAGTAGATTTCATTATAAAGTGAAGAGTAATCCATTACACAAGCAAAATAAAAAAAACAATGTGAATATATAAAAATTACATTATATAAAAATTTAAATCTATTTAAGGTTTAGTCTACAAAAAAAATGTCTGCAATTTTCTTTTGTTTTAAAGAATTTAAAGTTCAATAAACAGAGGGTAGAACATCACATATGCACATTGTTGGATAAAGGATTATAAAGTAAAAATAACTTTTTAACCACATAAACAAACATTGCTCAAAAATAAGAAATTCAGCAATTTTTTGTTATTTACCTATTTCTATTGGACTTTCTCCCAATTATTGTTTTTGTTATTAGGATCAAAATAATAAAATCTCTGAATTTATTGATTCATAAATCTCTTAAAACTTTAATTCTAATAATAAAATTTTCCAATAAGTTATTGAGGTTTTACTGTATAGAAGGTATTAAGGATAAGCCACTGAACCTTATTTATCAAAGAACAATAAATTCCTATTTCAAAAAAATATATAACAGTTTTAGTAAACTTAAGCAGTAGTGGCAAATTACCATTAATGGCAATTAGAAATTCAAATTTTAGTTTGACAACCTCATAACTCTATGATTATTTCTCAAACATACTATTTTTATTTTAGTCTTACATAGGTATACATACCAATATGGCAATTATGTGCAGTGTTTTGTATGTTTTTGTAACAATGTTCAGGTTTAGGTCATGGGAAAAACAATGTTTTAACTTTAGTTACGACCTGAAATTGAATACACTTGTAATATGTCTGTAATCTATTTGTTAAACATAATTAAAAAATAAATTATACTTGAAATGGAGAAGATAAGAATAATTCTTTAATAAATATTTAACTTAACAATTGTTAAATGCTATTATACATGGTGATACTATTATTAAAGGATGCTAAAACAATAAGTTACGAATATTACTGTTACACGAATTTGGAACCAAATAAGTGCAACATACTTTTTGGGGTAAATAAAATTATTTATATATGAATTGAAGATTACACAGAAAAGAGATTAAGAAGTCTGTTATCGTCATGTTGAGATCTGTAGAAAGGCTTTTATGTAACGAGAATCAAGACTGTGGCGTAACAAGACAGCCGACAGCAGTATTGGCATGATTAGGTTAGGTTGTCAAAGTCTGGGGAAACAGTCTCCTCACGTCGGCATGTCTCTATACCAGAAGTAAGGCGCTCGAGGCTTACCTTCACGGAGTCCAGAGGGTACATTACGCAATGCTCCATCACCCCCGCGATCGCGCCGGCGGTCATGTGTGTGATGGAGCTCTGGGTCGGGAGGGTTTCATAGTCCTCAAAGTTCATAATACTCACTGAATACTAACACTTATGACGAAACAAACACTGTAGCGGTTCTAAATTGTAAGATATTTTTTTACCAATTTATCAATGTCATTTTTACTAGTCTATTTTGGTCACACTCATCCAAAATTTAGAATAAGACTAACTATCAAAATTGATTTCGTAAAGTGCCAATTGCGATGTGATTAACACGCGCGGCAGTCCATTATTGGGTTACCATAACTTGAAAAACAAAAGTTTTAATTCAAAACAGAGGATATAATGTTAGTGTTGCTTACGAGAAAAAAGTCACAATGACATTTAAGTTATCTTTTTAGTGGAATTGTCAAGTAATGTACACATAATAAAACTTTTGTAAAGCATGATGATTATTAAGTATATATTTAATCAACTCAACCATGTTATTTAATCGGAATTTTGCCCGACTGGTTTCGAACTCATTCATGAGCTCGAAGCACGGCGGACTCGCGGCGTGAACTTGTTCACGAACCCCGAATAGGTTCGAAAGTAGTCGGGCAAAATTCCGATTAAATTACGTTAACATATCCGGATAAATATAGTAATAGTTGAGGATTTCTGTACGTAAGTAAATGTTTTAGTCTGTGTCTGGGTAGACGGAATACCAAATATACCTCTTACGATCCGGGTCTTATAATAGGCGGTCAGTGCGTTAGTACGGTTACGGAAGCAGCTCCGTTTAAATTTTTAGGTAAAAAAATCGATTACCAAGGCCGTACTCCATCGTTGGATGTAATAGTCGATAGCTTTTTAAACGATCTCAAAAAGGTAGACAACCAACCAATAAGTAACGTCAAAAAAGCTTGGATTTACGATAATTATTTAACATCACGTCTAAATTGGCCTTTCCTCGTGTATGATATAAATAAAACCCTTTTGTCAAAGTTAGATGCAAGCGTCATAAAGACATTGAAGTTATGGCTCGGGTTAGCGCACTCAGCGGACTCTTCAACCTTATTTAGAGACCGTAACAACTTTGGATTAAAATTAAAGAAACCATCGGAGCTCTACAAACATCTAAGAGTTACCAAAAGACATATCATCGGAAAATCTAAAGATGATACTGTAACTTCTCTCCCAAAAGACAAAGTTGCCTCAGAGCTCGAGTCACGACTTCAATTCCATAAAAAGTTTATGATAGGTGCTCAAACAAATAAAGTAGGGCTAGGATCAAGTAGGAAAGTTCAAGACATAGACATAACAAAATCTTTTATTCGACAAGACGAAAACGATAATTACCGACTCCACGCGATGAGCCTAGAAATTCAAAACGAATGGGTGACCATAGGAGATTTTTGTATTCCACTAGCTTTGAAGTGGCGCACCTTAATTTATGATTGGTCCCCAGCATTATTAAAATTCTATCTTAATGCATTCCAAATGACTCTCCCAGATCAAAGTAATTTAGTAAGATGGGGCAAAGCCACCGAAAAGTCTTGCAACATCTGTGGGGAGGCAATAGGAACCGCGAAACACCTATTAGTAGGGTGTAGGGTACTTCTAGATAAAGGTCAATACTCGCGTCGCCACGACAAGGTATTAGAAATTATACGGGAAGCGGTTAGTCTTTCAGTAGCAAGAGCGCGGAAGGGTATAACAACCACCGAACGATCTATAGAATTCGTAAAAGAAGGCTCCTCCAAAAAATCAAAAGCGAAGCCTTATTCAATATTAGGCGCGGCTCCTGATTGGATTCTCATGATGGACACGTATGAAAAGCATTACAAAATCCCTGGGGATGTTGGTGTTTCGTCATCCAGACCGGACTTATTCCTGTATTCGAAACAACTGAGGCGCGTGATACTTGTGGAGCTTACTGTTCCTTGGGAAACAAACATCCCAAGGGATCACACATTCAAGCTCAATAAGTATTACGAACTGACCAACGAACTGATCAGGAATAAATTTATAGTTAGTTTGTACGCGGTAGAAGTGGGAGCGAGAGGTATAACAGCAAAATCTCTCTATAGCCTACTTAAAGATCTTGGCCTTTCTAGAACAAGCATCGGTTCATTTCTAGAATGTACTTCAAAGGCGGCATTAGTAGGTTCTTTCCAAATTTGGTTAGGTAGGGAGAGGAGTGTGGAGGGTGAAGGTGAGCGTTTTTGCGCATAATAAAGGGGCCCCCTTAAACCTACTCCTGGGTCGCAAGTCCCAGGCACTGCTTGCACTCCTCTCCTTGCAACGCGATGGGCCCGGCACCCGCACGGTGAATCCATGGATTGCTAAGAAGCTTCGTCGTCTATTTAATACCCATAATAATGGTTAGTCCTTAGGATTATATTAGAAAATATGAACAATTAAACAGCGAGAAAAGAACTGCGATATGCTAATTCCTTTACTTTTCGTGTTCGACTTCGATCACGTTTCACACGGATGGTTAAAATATCTAGTGATGTAAGTACATCTGGTTTTCCGACAGCAGAAAAAAGAAGAAAGTCGATGATGGAGTTAAAGACAGTACATTCCTAGAAATGTATTCCAATAAAAACCCGAGAGATGTACTAGGTACATACATTTTTAAATTTTAAAATAAAAATCTTCTTCTTCCTCCCTTATCCCACTTTGTGAGGTCAGCACAACATGTCATTTTCATCCACTCAGCTCTATCATTCGTCATCTCAGTATTCACTCCTTTTCTCAGCATATCATCTTTCACACAGTCCATCCAGACCTTCTTCGACCTTCCTTTCCTCTTCTTTCCATCCACATTCATCTTTAACATTCTCCTTGTCACATGACATTCATCCCTTCGCATAACATGCCCCTACCACGCTAATCTGTTGCTTGACAGCTTTTCGGTCACGACCGCTATTGTTATACATCCCCAATTATATACTCATTTCATTTCTATTGAAATAAACATGTAGAATAAAAAAAAAAACATAATGGCAGGGATTCGAACCTCAGGTTGACATCAGGCAGGCGACCGGTTATAAAATATTTGCCAAATCTTTTAACAACATGGAAATGAGAATGAGTGATACGTACTATAAGGTTAGGGATTCCCCCAGGCGACGCACAGATGCAGCACCCGGCACCTCTGAGAAATGGACTAGGATTGTTGCATCAGGGACGGGTGAACGTAAGAAGCGAGTCCTGGATGTAAGACTGCGGATGGCGAGTGGGAATATGGGGACGATGACTAGAAGGGGACGAGAGCTAGCGGATGTATTGAAGAGAAGAAGCATAAATGTGTGTTGTCTGCAAAAGACGAAGTGGAAGGGGACGAAAGCAAGAAAAATTGATGAAGGATACAAGGATGAGGCAATTAGAAAGAGGTGGAAATCTTATTTTGAGAGACTAATAAATGAAGAGAATGATTGGAATGGGATACTAGAAAGTGCCCTAAGCAATGAGGGGTTAGTGAATGAAGTAAGTATGGAGGAAGTAAGGAAAACTGTGCGAAGTATTAAAAATAGGAAAGCTGTGGGATCCGATAGAATAGCAGTGGAATTCCAGAATCCACTGCATCCTCGAACTTTAGTGCAATGGATGGAAATGGCTAGCGATATTCTTCAATTAATTGTTGCAAGAAGAGGCGATCCCCCATGAATGGTGTAGCAGTTCGCTGGTACCTATCTTTAAAAACAAGGGTGATGTACAAGTCTGCAATAATTACAGAGGAATAAAGCTCATGTCACACAGTATAAAGGTCCGGGAGAAACTGCTAGCGATAGGAATGAGAGAAGAGACTGAAATTAGTTCGTATTTATGCCTGGTAGGGGAACAACCGATGCCATTTCTGCCCTTCGACAACTGTGCGAAAAAAACAGACAAGTTCATAAAAACTAGTTTAGTTTATAAGTATGTAAGACTGATTGATTTAATGTGTGATCGAGCAAGCATAAATGTTCGGTCAGAAACTAGCGAAACCGAAAAGTCCCTCCAGCATTACCCCAATTGTCTTAGATGTTGCATCTCGACTGTATGCTCTGACTTCCGCTACCTCGGTGCAGTCGTGCAAGGTGATGGTGAGATAGATCGGGATGTAAGGAACAGAATAAATGCCGGATGGATGATAAGGCGACAAGTCACAGGGACAACGTGTGACCCTCGAATACCCCTTAAACTAAAGAGGCAATATGCAAATATGCAAGATGATCATAAAACCTGTCGCACTGTATGGTTCGGAGTGCTGGCCGACAAGAGGGAGGAATGAAAGGAAATTACACGCGGCTGAAATGCGAATGCTAAGATGGATATCCCCCTTCCCCCTCGTATCTCATTGCAAGCAGACGTGTACCGAACCTCTATGCAGTTTTATTTGTATTTTTGATATATATCGAGATAAATTAAGTTGAAAATAATAGGAGTGCAACAACTCAAAGAAGTTCTTTCAGCCCCACTGCGCCGCAGAGGATTTGAAGTATAGTACCATCTTTATTTTGCACTGCACTTTGCTCATGCACACAAAATTTTGAGCAACACCTTCAAGACGCCTCATTCGCTATCGCCTGCGCTCCTAGCACTGCAGGTGTCATAAGCTTCACCCCTTACCACAAGTATGCTGTAGTAGAAGTACAAATACTGCCATTTGTAACTACGCCTAATATTGACTGCGAGCCTAGTAATAATGTAATTTGAAGTACAAGTGCCTATGTTCTGGAGAAATGTTATACTGTGTCGAGTGCCTGCTAAACAATTAAAAAGAATTACTAATTTATTCTAAAAATGTCAGAAAATCCGTTAACCCTACAACTTCTTTGGCTCCTGTGAGTTTACTAGGCACTGTTTATCGGAACCTGACCTTAACGTAACAAAAGGCCGTCAGGATAAAGACAGTAAGAAATTTAACTATAAATTAAAAATCCGCGCTGAAAAGGATGCTCCGGGATCAGAAAATTGTAAAGATGCAATGAATCGTTTGTTTTAGACTTTCTGACTAGAACAGGATAAACGTTTTCGAGAGCTCAAATCCGCAGTACCTAATATTGAGAAGCAGAATACAGAAATATCTAGTTCATTGGAGTTTTTGTCAGCAAAATATGACGAAGCACTAATGAAAATAGAAATATTGCAAAAAGAAAAAAAGAGGACCAATACCGTATCAGAGTAATGGATGAAAAATTAGATTTTTATGAAAAAAAATCAATTTCTACTGGTATATGTGATGGTAATATACCTGAATCCCTGCTTAGTAAAAACAATAAAAAAAAAATACTATGTAATTTAGTTGCTGCTTTAGTTGCTAACCAAGAAAACCCATAAACTTTTCTACACAACCCGTATGTTTGAGAAAAGGAACAGTTATATTTTTTGTTGAACTTCGCATGGGACAGTTTATTTACGTAAAGCAGAAAACACCCCACAAATTAGAATTTACAATGAATCTGATCTAGAAAAGATTGTTAATTCTAATTGACTATTTTATAAGTTTTTGTTTGTGGGTTCATTCATTATAGATTTACTACTAGTTACTACTTTTATCAAATATTGTATACGTTTCCAAAATGCAAAAACATTCAAATTCACACCAAACTTACACAACCACAAGTTGTAACACTAACCAAATCATGTTCCTTCACACATTTTTAAATCATATTATTACCGATATCATTTTACATATTACGTGTTTTCATTATTATCATTATAAAAAATAAAAATTGAATACGCATATATATTTATAATAACCGGGTATCAAAAAATTAAGTTAATTAATCAAAATATTACGAAAGGTTTTATTATTTATATGACAAATAATAAATTATTTAAAATTCAATTTAATAAATACTAATAATCTAGGTAAGGACTAAGATACGTCTAATAAAACTAAATGTTAAATTAGATGACCTTACTGAATTTATACGTTTGTTAGTACCAAATAGGATCACTGAAAACGATCTCCTAATCGTAATGATTAATATACGGAGTATTAACTCCAATCTTGATTTGTTTTCAGTGTTTTTAAGTAAATTTAATGTTTTAATTGACATTCTAGTTTTAACGAAATGCTGGACTCGAGAAAGTATTGTCCCTCAAAATGTAAACAACTATACAATGCAATATACTAGAAATAGTATTCATCAAAATGATGCCGCGGTAGTATATATTAGAAACAAGGAATAGGGTAATTGCTTAGTATTGAGCTTGCAAGATACTACTGTTATTTGTATTTATACTCTGCTTTAGAAACCCCAATAATTTTATCGAATCATTGAATTATATATTGAATAAATACGAAACAAAAAATGTTATTGTTACTGGTGATATTAACATAGACCTAATGTCGGGAGATCGAAGTAGTTTTGCTTCGAACTACTTGAATCTGATGGCAACGTACGGGCTCTTACAGGCAATTGACCTTCCTACAAGAGATTCTACTTGCATAGACCATTTTATGATAAAAGACCCCGTTTAATTTTCAAACAGTAGTTTTCGACAAATTAACAGACCATTCTCCTATCCTCTTACATATGGAAACGTCAAATATTAAAACAAAAGCTTTATCTAATATTAAATCCAAATAGGACTTTGAAGGCATTAGAAATTCTTTAAAGGACTCTTTCTTTGTCCAATCATCCCAAGACTCTTCTCGGGATGATTTATATTGTATTCATGACGTAAATAGTTCTACTAAGCTATTTTTAAGCAAATTACAAAATATAATTAATAACAACAGAGTAGTTATGATTATACCCAAAAGATGTTTACCAGTTAAGCCTTGGATGACATTAGGTGTTGTATAATTTATTAGAAAGCGTGATAAAATATACAGTAAACTTAAAAAAAACAAAAACAATGAACAGTTAAAGCAAGAACATATAGAGTACAGGAATACATGCAACAAAATAATTAAAACGCTAAAACAGGAATATTATAACAGAAAATTTGAAGAACGTAACGGTAATATGCTGGAAACGTAAATTACGTAAACGTAATATTAATAAAAAACGTCGCGTCTTCAAATGAACACCTTAACATTAAAAACTCAAAAAAAGATTCGTTCAATGAGGTGAATAAATTCTTCACTACAATCGGATGCAATCTAGCGAATAATATATTCGAGAAGCTGGTTACCTACGAAGTTGAGTTGGCCTAAAAAGCTAACTATACCTAATAATGCCTTATCAAATTCCATGTCATTATATTTAACAGACGCCAAAGAGGTTTGCTCTTTAATTAATAGCTTCAAAACAAACTGCGCCTCTGATATTGACAAAATATTAATTTCATCCGTACTTTAAAAAAATGTTGTTGGAATTATTTCGCAACCCTTGGCTTATATTTGTAATTTAAGTTTCGAGTATGGAGTTTTTCATACCATATTTAAACAAGCCTTAGTTTGACCCATATATAAGGCAGGAGACAGAAATCTATGCACCAATTACAGGCCCATTTCATTAGTGAGCGCCTTTCAAAAATTTTAGAAAAAAATACTAATAAGCGGTTCACTAACTACCTCGAAAAAATAAATATTTTGAGTGAAAATCAATTTGGTTTTAGACACAATGTAGACCACAAAAGATGCTTTCCTAAGGTTAACTACCTTAATTAAAACACATTTGGATCGTGGTTAAGAATTATTGGCATATTTTTAGACATGCAAAAAGCGTTCGACACTGTATCAATTCCAATTTTACTTTCACCAATGGAAAATATTGGTGTTAGAGGGAATGATCTTTCATGGTTTCGGGATTACTTAATAGATCGAAAACAATGTGTCCGCGTCAACAACTGTTTTAGCGATTGGCGTTCTACATTATACGGTGTACCGCAGTGTAGTACCCTTGGACCTACCCTATTTTTAATATATATTAACGCACTTAGTAGTGTAAAACTCATGAATGTTGATTGACAAATGTTCAGCTGTCAAGCAACAGATTAGCGTGGTACGGGCATGTTATGCGAAGGTATGATTGTCATGTGACGAGGAGAATGTTGAGAATGTGGATGGAAAGAAGAAGAGAGAAAGGCTGAAGAAAGTGTGGATGGATTATATGAAAGATAATATGCTGAGAAAAAAATGACATGTTGTGCCGACCCCACATAGTGGGATAAGGGCAGGAGAGAGAGATTTTAATCGAAATGGGTACACGTAATAAAGTATATAGTAAGTAGGTATCGTTCTTTTCTGTTCATTGTTTATGTAGGTGTCAAAAGCAATATAGGCAATATAGTATTTATCTTTTTATAATGCTACTGAATTGCATTCGAGAATATTTCGATTCCGTTTTAATGAGTTGCATTAATTTTTAATTGTATCTCGAACACCTTAATAGCCGTAGCTAATAAAGTGCAGATAGCAATGTAACACTTAATAGTTCATTCTTATCTTTTGTAGCTTAGGTATTGTGGTGGAGGACAGTGTTAATTAGTATTTCTATCCAAAATGAGATTATATATTTGTGTAAATCTTATAGTATTGTATATCTATGGTAAATTTATTTTGTAGTCTTTCTGTTGTTGACATATTCAGATACAAAATTAAGTTTGTAGTGGTACAGGGTACTAGGTAGATATTTATTTAATTGAGAGTTGGCTGCGGAAATGGCGGATCGAGGTAAACCCTGAGAAGAGCGTTTCGGTGCTCTTCGAACGGGGCCCCCCAAGGATCCTCCCGCGAATCAAACTCTTTGATAAACCGATACCTTGGAAAGACGAGGCAAAATACCTAGGAGTAACGTTAGATAGAAAGTTAGTTTTCACTGCGCATATTAGGACCGTTCGTAGCAGAGCGGCCTACATATTAGGTCGTTTATATCCGCTGTTAGGCAAGCGGAGTAAAATGTCCCTTCGCAATAAGGTGACACTTTACAAAGCTTGCATACGTTCCGTCATATCCTATGCGAGTCCCGTTTTTACGCACGCTAATCTGAAAGCCCTTCAGGTGATTCAGAACAGGTTTACACGGATTGCAACCGGGGCGCCGTGGTTCGTACGCAATATCGATCTCCATAGAGATTTAGACCTTCCGACCATCGCTCAGTACTTCAAGGGGCTTTCCCAAAAGTACTTGGAACGTGCTGAGCGACACCCGAACCCACTGGTGGCTGACGCCGCAGAGTATAGACCACGTAAGACTACTTTAGTCAGAAAAAGAAGACCCAAGTCGGTAGTCGTTGACCCCGACGACGCGTTCACAGTAGGTAATAACGTGTACGCGTAGGCATAATTGACACCACACAACATACAGACACACACCGTCTGTACCGGTATAGACGAGGTCCCAACTGAGTAAGTGCTCCGTTGCTCCGGCGTTCTGCCGTCTGAGGACGCTAGTGTCCAAATTTCCTTAGCTTCCCTCTTGACTAACGACGCCCCGAGCCGAGGTCCGTGTCTCAATCTGAGACGCCCTCGGGACGTCGTTCCCCATGGGGGCCCATCTGGCCCCCCCTTGTTAAGGGTGGGTCTCCAGACCCACCCGCTCCCCCGGTGACGCTGTAATAGCCAACAGGGCTAACAGCATAGACAGACAAAAAAAAAAAAAAAAATATTTATTTAATTATACAATTTTCTGGTAACTGTAGTTTGGCTCGCACACGGCTTCCCACAGAGCTTCGATGACCCGACAAAGTTCTTTAAATTTATTGACTATGACGCACGTCACCGCGGCTCCTTTAATATTACTGATTGCGTAAAGGAATTGATCAACTGCTGGGAGTTCATCAAGTAAGTTTCGTGGAATAGAAAAATAATGAACTGTGATAACATGATCTGCTTTCATATGAACATTTTCCTCAGGGTGGACTACGTGTGTTCGGAAAAGTATATATTCGACTCAGTGTGCGGCGTCTATTACATTGAGTGCGATGAAAACAAAGGCTTCAGGGAGAGTATGTAATTTTAGTGCTTAAATTAAGTCGTAACAGATTTATCAGAAAGTCCTTTACAAACGCATAGAATGCTTTTCATCTTCCAATTCTTATTGTTATCAAAATCTCTATACAATGAAATGAATTAAATACAGGAATAATGTAACTAGGATCCGCCACAATGCGTTGCGGGAATTGAGCTCAGCGCCCTCCCCCTTTATTATGCTACTAAAAAAAAATTTAAACTAACTTAATTTGGTTAAATTTAAGTTTAATTTCTGCCAGCGTTTCTCTCGTCATATCTTGTCGAAAAAAACTGACTGTCGTTAAAAACCTTTTACCAAAGAAAAAGAAACAAATAAACATCGCAGAACGGAGAGATTTGCGTTTATTCCTAACAAAACTGAAGCCAAATAAATATTGATGATTTGCTGTCAATCCATCAAGATTCAAGTAGGCCCCTATTTTGTGATTTTCATCGTAGAGTAGAAGTTAGTTAGTTTTATTAATGTTCAATTTTTATTATATTACGATAATAACCAGTTTAATAATTATCTACATATCTCAATAAATACAACAAAAATATATACAATATTTTTTTATTTAAATTTACCGAATGCGTAATTTGCAAAATAAGTTAATGAAAGTGAGTATTGATTATTTTTTTATGCTGTGAGTAGATGTCAAAAAAGTAAAGCTGGGTGGAATCACCAACTCCACTCCAACCAACTCCACTTTTTGACATCACTCACAGCATAATCAATCAGCCCTCACGTTTTTTTTTCAAAAACTGTTAATTAGAGGTTGGTAACCGACCTCGACCGTTCAATCTAATTTTTACGTCTTTGTCGAGTTTTGGGAATATGGTAGAAATGTAGCAGCATGGGATACACCAGAACCTAATTCTTAAAAAGTTGACTATATAAAAAAGTTTCTGAGCCTCTGCCCGTATGAAAATACTTTAAGATTTTATTTAAAATATATAAGAAGTATATAATAAGTATATCACTAAAAGTTAAATATTTGAAATATATTATTTTGGAACACAAAGTTGTGCGAGTTGTAAATTGTGCGATGAAAAGGATGAAGACTTCTAACAAATGCTCTTACATACTGAAGTACGCTGATTGTCGAATTGTTGTTTCGTTGTAGACAATTGTAGTTCCTTTATTTTCTTAATAATCATGCAAATCATTCTTTTATCTACATATATGTATCTTAATGTTGACACTTGCTTGCTTCCAGTGCTCGTGCAATAGATAATAAAAAGTTTAACACGACTAATTATTTTCGTTTTTTTTAAAGTTCGATAACGTTAGGAAAACCAATATAATAAGAACTCTCTACAAGAACCAAGACTTTCCAAGTCATCGTGTCATCTTATTCAATATTTTATTTTATACTAGCTGTTGCCCGCGGCTCCGCCCGCGTGAAGGTCGCTTTTCGCATAATCTGTGGAAACAATTTCATAGAACATCATTTTTGCGTAACTTTCACCGTTTTCGCAGCGCACGCAGTTTTTTGTTTATTTTGTTACACCTTGCGTTAGAATATTCAAGTTTTAGTAATCATCCTTAATTTTTTGAAAATGAAACATAGCCTATGTCACTCGGGAATAGTGTAGCTTGCCAACGGTGAAAGAATTTTTGAAATCGGTCCAGTAGTTTCGGAGCCTATTCATTTCAAACATACAAAAAAATAATCAAACCTTTCCTCTTTATAATATTAGTATAGATAGGGTGGTATTTTATATACGATAATATTTTTTTTCAGATCCATATGTAAAACTGTATGAAGGTTTCTGTAGAAAATACTAAGCCACTTCGAGTGTTCTGACGGATCACGAAGAGGATTGTGGGGAAAATGGGGAACAAAATAAATAAATTTATATATAGTCTGAAATGCGATTTTTATTACTTAAAAGCATAGTCTTCATTTAAAAATCATTGACAAATATGGTATCGATTTTATAGTTATTGTTTATAATTATTTAATAAATCGATCACAAACACAGAAGTTAAAATTGCGCTTACAAGACAGGAACTTAATATTTCCAACGTAATGAAGACGTCATCTAAACACGAAGTCATTTAAATGTAAATACAAAGTACACAAATGTAGTTTTAATGTCTAATAATTCCTCGTATTTAGAGTAACTCGAGTCGTCTTCAGTAACGTAGTACTGACAAGTAGTTTTAAGTGAATGATAAAATTAAAAACAATAACACAATATGTAGTCGTTATTCGTACGATTTGTTTATTGAATTTTTCTATAGCAATAGAATCATAAAAATCACCTTAAACATCGAGTTCTATGTAAATATAATATTTAAAATAGCACGTTCCACTAAAACAACAACAGTAGTGAAGAGTGAGGGAGCTCCTCGGAGCCTCGGCGCGGTAATAATGGTAACGAAATAGGCATTTGAATCGGTCGTAAGCTATCTAACTAACTTACGCTAACCCCTAGACGAAATAAGCCGCCATACGAATGAATATACTACTTACACACGCTATATTGCAACCAAAATAGTATCTGGCTCGAATAAAATTAAAAACAAATATAAACTTACTAGTACCAACGACCAGAGCCGAGCACACACACACACACAGGCATGCACACTCGCGCACACACACACGCACACACATGCGCGCAGCTAGGAACATCACTCACGCACACGTCCGCGGTCACGGAGGTCACCGACCCATCCATAGTGCCGCGTTATTCCTCTCCCATATATAATCAATATATTTGGTTCTCACTAAAATAAATCAAGGTCACGCACTCGCAATATATCTCTATACATACAGACAACAAGGCATCAATATATTAGTTACACGTACGGCCACTAGGTGACCGCGCGCTCGCGGCGAGAACGGTAGTGGGGGCTCGTAATAAATAATATCGTACACGAGTAAGTAAAGTATCAAGTATAACAGCAGACGTCAGTAAGCAGTAAGTTAAGTATATAACTATGCGTCGTCGTCGTCGCCGTCGCGGGTCTCCTACTAACGTTCCCGGCGCGAGCGCTGCCGGCGGTCACGCGACGTCGGCGAAAAGTTCTATGAACTTTAACCCACGCGTCATTCGTACATCAAATATTATGTGAAAGTTATACTATAATATCAATATATTATTCTCAAATACAAAAAGGTCGCCATGTACCCGCGGTCGCGACATACAGACGGCAATCTAAACGAAAAGTAACTCGTCGGCGAGTGCGATCAGAACAGACGCGCGCGTCGCTTGAGCTCGTTGCGACGCCACTGCGGCAGGCGGTAGAAGTCGGGCCGCGGCGCCTGCAGGATGGCCTCGAACTCCGCGTCCGACAGGTGGCGCTGTGGACGAGTACATGTGTGAACAATGCGTCCGTGAGGAGCGCGGCTGGGGAAGCGTCGGCGGCCTCACCTCCAGGTTGAGACGGTCGACGTCGGGCGGCAGGCGGTAGTTGGTGATTAGCAGCAGGTGGTAGGGGTAGAGCTTGGCGGGCTCGTGCAGCAGGTGCGAGGTGGCCATGTTGGGGAGCGAGCGCCGCACGGAGCCGCGCGTCACGCCGGCGCCGCGCACACCCGCCGTCGTCTAGGGAGGGAAGGACGCGCGTCAAAACAATACTACGATTGGACGAGATTATGTTTCTTTGTAGTCTAAGAAGTCGACTCGTATATATCGACTACCCCGCGGAAACACCAAATTTATTTTAAAAAATTATTCTTTTTACTATTGACATAACTTTTACTATAACGTTCTGTTTACGGTAACTTTTTATGAGACATATTCGACAAATGATTCTGAATACTCGAAACAATATTAACAAAATAAATATTGGGATGAAATTCATATCTAAAACCTTTTACGATAAGGTTAAAAATAAGTAATAGTTGTGTTGTCGAGTTGTCTAATATTAATGATGTTTTGCATTCTATGTTATATTTGCGGTAAAAGTTTCCGATCAATGATACGTAAATTAGACTAGTTGAAATTATCGATTATTAGAATATGTCAATTTAACTATATTCGGATATACTATTGGGTCTTGTTGAATAAACATTATAGTTTGATTATTTTGACTCACCACAGCACTTCTATCGACGTCGGTGATAGAGCCGGCAGAAACTGAAAAATATTATAATGAAATTACATTATTGTATATAAAAAAAACATCTTAAACTTAATGAAGTTTCAAAGAGCTTTAATTATTATAGCTAAGCCATGCCGTGGAACTATCGAAGCCCTCGACACCTTCATTGTGTCATATCAATGATGTCAAAATATACTTTAATATATAAATATATAAATGCCGGGTGAGGTGACAGCGACGACTGATAATTAAAATGCGCATAATAATGTCTAAGATTCATAAAAAGTTATTCAACATTACTCAGCAGAAATTAAGTATTAATTATTGAAATATAAATGAAGTGCTTTAGTATATCGATACGAGTGGCAAAGCTTAAGGCTATGTATATCTATCTGTCTCGCTCGCACGGATGTGATCGTGTATTTCCGTCCCTGTCAAGCGCGGCGCGTACTTACTGCAGAGATCCGTCCGCACTGAGCGCACAAAACAACAGCGCCGTGTTATCATTGAGTACCGACATCAGGTATATATACATATAAATAATACATTAGTGTACATACTGTACTAGCACACGTGGATTTATATAAGTTTTTGTAGGTATAGTTGGAATGCATCTAAGGGGAGGCGGTCTCCTGTTAAAATACTTAATTTATATTAAGCTCAGGTAGATCCTAAAAGAGCTATGATTATAATGACGGCGCGTAAGATATTTTAAGGAAGAAATATTGTTGGTATCGTAACAGACAGGTGTCTCTCAGTTTGCGCACTCACTGTCTGACTTGCCGCTGCTGAAGTCAGTGCTGTGCGTCTTGTCGCAGAGACCGCTGAACGTGAAGTCACCCTGCAACGTGACATAAACCACTTTTATAAGAGTGATTACCTAACTAGTTGGTTAATATTCCAAAAAAACGAAACCTTAACCAACCAACGAAATTTATGTTTGATAGAGTTTAAAAGTGCTATATTAAACATATTTATTGAATATTTAGGAAAATATAAGAGCGCGTCCACGTCAAAAAGTATAACTATTTATTAAATTTATAGCATCATTTGTAGGCACCGCCTCGGTTATTATATGTGAGGCGAGGCGGTTATTATATGTGACGTTGGAAATGGAAAATATTATACCAGTGGAAAAGATATTCATTGTAATAAAGACAAGGACCGCGTAACTTTAAATACCTTAGATGTTCAGGTCAGAAATGATTTCTTTGTGCGATAAGAGTTCAGAAGTGAGAAGGACAGAGGGAAAGGAGAGGAGAAGGAAGGTCAAATAGGCTCGTACTCACGGCAGTGCTGGAGGAGAAGGTGTGCGAGCGCGCGGCAAGCCCGTAGCCGGGCCGCGGGGCGGAGCGCAGCGACGACACCACTGCAACACTCCCCGCGTGGGTACAGGGCGCTACGAGCGAGCGAACGAGCCTCGACCGTACTCTCATTAACGTATAAAGCCTAGGAGTACGGTCGCCGCGAGCCGTTCGTTCGACGCCCGTCTATCGACCGTGTACCGAGTGGAGTTAACGTAGACCGGGTTACCGATGACTGAACTTACAAAGTTCCTAGTTGACGTCCCTTCGCTGTAGCTGCGTCCCGTCGGGTGAGCGGCACATGGCGGGGCGGGGTGTACGTGCGAGGGAGGCGTGGTGGGAGAAGAGGGGGGTTGTACTCACGTTGCAGTGCGGCAGCGCGGCGGGCAGCGTGGCGGAGCGCGCGTCGCCGACACCCGGCAACGCTACACACACACTACTGTACCACACGTCACCACACGCGACCTACTACCGCCACTGCGCACTCTGATACGGTCACTCAGGAACCTTATATTATTAAACATTACGTGAAACAAGAGAGTGCGTCGTGGTCGGCGATCGACTCGAATGTTCATCGCGCTGTTATTTATTATTTTGAAGTACGGAGCGGCGCCGAGCCGCGGCAGCGCGACGAACACTTTAAAATCGATTAACACATGATACAATAATTATTGAGATCATATAATTGAAACTGATAAGATCTTTTATTTAACGATTATATGATCTCAAGTTCATGCACAATTTTGTAAACTTAGATCGGCAACCAATAAAATATATTTATCTTGATACATAGCTTAGTTTGTTGTATTTTAAATAATCATTGAATAAATATATTTTTATAGCAATAATAACAAATTTAATACTTTAACTGATAAAAAATATTAAAAATAATAATGATAGAAACGCATGCGTTAGTATTGTAAATTTAAGAGTGATCTGCGTTCTCAAAGCACTCTTAACTCAAAAGAATCCAATACATAATATAAGAAAGAGCAAACTAAATAGTCACACCATACAAAGCTCAAGTCATAAGCAAGCCTAGAGATAAAGCACCCGTCGTTTAAAAATAAAGAATATTACGAAAATCTTTTATTTATCATCAAAAAGAAAGACAATAATTGTTTGTTTTCTGTTAGTTCTGAACATTATTGAATAAAAGAATAGGTTATAAAGTCGTAGACAGCGTAAGCGACGTGCGAGCACTAACTACACGGAGCGGTTCACTCTCACCTCCCTCGCGGGTCCCACTTGTTAGATTTATAGTTAGTAGTCTATTGGTAACGCCGGTAACACTGTTATCACTCCACTTATAAATCGGCATCACGATTGCATAATTCGTAAACATTATGAAGATAATTAAAAACTATACTCTAGTAAGGAATGTTTACTAAATTACATAGGAGCTCAAATTACATTATACAATTGCGTAGCCATTTATTTATTTATTATAATTAAAGTTATGAATGGCGATGATCGATCGACAAAGCCTAGACTAAATACTAGAATCTAATAATAAAAAATGAACAGATGATCCAAACGCAAGTTACTAAGCGAGTATTGAACGATAACGAGGTCAAGACTCACCGTCCTTCAGATAATATGTAAATACTGTCGAATTTAAAATGATATTAGTCTACGCTCTGTTCGATGTTGCGCCAGAGGTAAGTTTCGGGGTTATAATCTCGTTTGAGATTTTTTACTTTAATATTTTAAACAAAAAAACCTGAAACCTTAGATCAGTCATAAATACTTCATTAGTATTAGCTTATATAAATAAAAAATATACATACCAAATGTTAGTCGGGTTATTAAAATATATAAGTTTCAAATTATAAATCGAGGAAAAGACAATGTTACAATATATAAAAATTTAATTTCTAATTATATACGTTTAAAGTTCCCGTATTCCAGATTTTAAATAAATATATTAGTATTTCATTTTCAAGATAATATTTTTATTTTAAATGCTACAGCTATATTTTGCTAGTAAGCTAAAAGTTAAAACATTTATGTCAAAAGCGGTTTAATAATATGAATACTAGATATAGTCCTAAATAAATAGTTCCTAAACTTAGACTCACTAAAAACAATGGACAATATAATTAATTTTTACACTAAATTGCCCAAATTTATCGCTCCGACTTTGAGTAAGTAATTCGAAAAAGACAATAATAATAATTTAATATTACGAGAGGTAGATGTATACTAATTCATTAAATGTAACATTGTTCTCTTCTCCTCATGTTAATAATAGGTAAGACGGCAGACAATTTGCTTCCTTTTGATTATTACAAATATTATGGCAAAAGGTTAAGAAACATGGAATAATATAAATCTCAATTCGTATGTTTCCGTCAGCGTGTGGTCGGAGACGCCGCGTCGAGGAACGTGTCACTTTAAATGACTTCTCGTTCATTGACTATATTTTTTTTTGTAATCCATATCTTATTCACGAGTTCTAATAATAGATTAAACAACGTGAAATTGTAAAAATATTTAATTTATCCCAGATGAGACGCCACCGACTACGACATAAAACGAAATGTTTATATTCTAACGAATACAACAAATTCTCGGCCGTGCACTCACCGTTATAAGAGGGCACGCTGTGAGGAGGAGCCGGGTCGTGACGAGCGCGGTCCAGCGACCGGGACGGAGACGCGCCCAGCGGGGACGAGTAGCGCAGACGAGCACCCGCCTCACGCGCCGCGCTGGGCGTTCTGCACACACATACACGTCACGTACACACCGCTCACTATACGCACCCGCATCACGCGCCGAGCCGGGCGTCTTGCACACAAACACTCATACACACACACACACACACACACACACACACACACACACACACACACACACACACACACACACACATACACATACACACGTCACGTCACATACATACGCAAACACACACATGCCATTCACTATACGCACCCCCGCCTCACGCCTCACACACCGAGCCGGGAGTCCTGCACACAGACACACACACACACACACACACACACGCACGCACGCACGCACGCACGCACGCACGCACGCACGCACGCACGCACGCACGCACGCACGCACGCACACACAAACGCCACGTACACATACACAACACACGTCACATACATGCACACCGCTCACTATTCACTACATAGTTTAGGGTTGTTCGTACCTGCTTGCGTTACGCGGGTCCAGGTTCTGTTTCTTCCACTGCTGTAGCTTCTCTCGTTCCTTCACTTCTTTTAAGAATACCTGTAAATGATTACTTCATGATCAGTAATTCACTCTAGATTTTGCTTCTTGTAATCTGTGTTTATCTTTTTGTTTACATACTTGTGCGATGCCGGTGTCTATCTTGGAGAGCTCGAGCTCCTCTCGTTTCAGTCTGTCCCCGTGTCCGTTGACCCGGTCGGTCTCGTCGTCGCTATCCGGCACTCCCTTGTAGGTATCCGACCAGCGTCGTCGACGCTCTGGAACGATACACCGAGCAATTAATTTACAGATCATTCATCTAATGTTATCGTCACGTGTCGTGTATGGTGTGGGCGATTCCAGCGCACTGACCGGGGTCGGTGTACGGGTAGGGCGGCGCGGGGAAGTCGTCGCGCTCTATCTTGGGCTGCGTGCCGGGCGGCGGCTTGTAGGCGGAGGGGTAGGCCGACAGCTCGATCGGCTCCTGCAACAGGGCGGCGCCGTAAGGGAGGAAGGACTCGCAGACCGCGCTCGTCGCGGACATGGACTCACCTCGTTGTTCATGTGCGGCGACTTGGGGCGCGGCGTCTCGGAGCGGATGGAGTCCACGAGAGCGCGCATGCCGGGACGAGACGACGCCTTACTGCCGGCGCGGGAGCTGGCTCGAGTGCTGGCCGCCGCTGAGGACACGAAGCGTCAGTCAGGCGACGGAGGGGTGGGGAGGAGGGGTGGTTACGGGGCGCTACTTACAGGGCGGGCGATGGAAGTGCGGCGAAGCGGGCGGGCGGTCGTAAGGCTGCACGCAGCGCCGCAGCGTAGCGGGCTCGGACGCCAGGTACGAGTACGTGGTGATGCGGTGCGGCGAGCCGTCGCGGTACTCGCGTAGGGTGAGGCCGGGCGACACGGCGCGGTAGCCATACTGAGACACGATACGCGACGTTATAAAACCGGTCACGGGACCCTCGAGGGTCGATATCATGACGAACGTAACGTTTAAATTACAAATCGATACATGCATGCTTACAAACTTAAAAAAATAAATAAACATTGCAAAATAAAACGGACCTTCCTGGTCAAGCTACTGTAGGGGCTGCAGTAGGAGCCGTTGACACTGGGCGTGCGCGAGCGCAGACTGAACTGTGACACACGACACTAGTGACACTCGTGACATTTCGACAAGCGACGCGTCCGCGGCCGACAACAGTCGCGTGATAGCACGCGACTACTGTCGACTGCGAGAAGCTTCACGTGGTTTCAAAATTCAAAAAAATGCTAAATAAAATAAATTAAAAAACAGATAAAATATAACATTGAAAGCTAAAATAATAAATAAAAGGTATTTAATAAACTTAAGGAGCACCGAAAAAAAATTAAGTTTGATGATATACAAAACATGCATTTTCTTTCTGTGTAAATTACTAACGAATGTCGAAACTAAATTGTGAATAAGGCTTAGGTAGGTATCTGCAACTCGGAGACGCGCTGCAGATTAGCAGGGGTTCGGGACGAGTGTGGTGAGGGATGTGAGGGAGTAAGGGCGAGGGTACCTGCAGCTCGGAGGAGGCGCGCTCCAGCTCAGCGGGCGTGAGAGGCGCGTGAGGCGCGGGGCCGCAGCGAGGGTGCCAGATGGCGGCGCCCTGCAGGAACATCTCCTCGCCATCGCCGAAGGGATCGCCACACTTGCTACAGCGCGCGCACGTGGGGTGAAAGTGGTGGTTGTCTCCGGCCTGCAGCACCTTGCCGGCGATGTAGCGGCGGCAGTAGGCGCAGCGCACGCCGTAGAGGCGCTGGTAGTCGCGCTCGCAGTAGGGCACGCCGGCGCGGCCCATGTACTCGCCCTGTAGCGCGGCGCCGCACTCGCCGCAGGCGAAGCAGCCCGGGTGCCACTGGCGGTCCAGCGCCGCCAACGCCTGGCCCTCGCACAGCTCGCGCCCGCAGCCCGCGCACTCTGCTCCGACGACGACGAATATTTATATATTTTAGCGATACATATAATTCTAATCTATGCGCATCTACGAGATCATATGTTCTATTATAGAGTGACCCGCGGTCCGAGACCCGGTGTAGAACCGAACTCTCTCACCTAGCGCCGAACGAAACGGACTCGAACCTTCAGGTTTTATGTATCGAAAGGAACAGGAAGAAAGACCTCGAACTTGACGCGATGCGGAAAACGCCAAATTATGTTTTGCATGTGTGGTATAAAATTTAAAGAATAACACAATTAAGGATTATACTTAGATCTCAATAGAAGGATAAAATATTAAGAAGTCAAGTACTCACCATTAGGGTCGGGTTCTCGATCCTGCACGTGGTTGTTGAGAGGCGACACGGGCGAGGCGGGAGAAATCGGAGACGCGGGTGAGCCGGCCGAGGTGGGTGAAGTGGGCGAGGCGGCAGGGGAGCGCGCGGCGCGGGCCGTGTGCTTCTGAGGAGCCGAGGAGCACGACGCGCATACAACCTCGCTGCCAGTATACGTCACCTTCTCGCCAGATGGGAACGCGCGTCTGGAGGGATTGCGTCACAAAGGGTGTGATTTGAGAACTTATTTTTAACATACATTTCAAGGAGGACCTATTCGTTCATTGTATTTAATTATAGTCTGAGAAAACACTAACTTGCAGCGCGCGCAGGTGAAACACTTTTGATGGTACGTGTTGCCGAGAGCGGAGACCACCTCGCCCTCAACGTACTGATTGCAGGCTGCGCACCTCGTGCCGAAAGCGCGTTGATAGTCCTACGAAGGACATCGAAATATAGACACAAGTTGAATGGAACTATTGAAAGGTATTTCTTAAATTGGCATGTTGAATTGTCACCTGCGGGCAGTAATAGTGACCGTCCTTGCAGAAGAAGCCGCCGCGTGCGAGCGAGGCGGAGCAGGTGCGGCACGTGAAGCAAGCCATGTGGAAGTACTTGTCCGACACGCGCAGCACCTCGCCGCTGCACTTGCCGCCGCACGCGCCGCACACCACCTTGCCTGCCGACATTGGGTTTTGTTTCTATAAGTATCTAATTTATTAAATTACTAAAACACAAACTAGACAGTTAATTGACTCGGAACGCTGCATAAATAATATAACAGAGCACGTGGCTCTATTTCATGACGCTATTTAAGTCGATGGATTGAAACGACTATGGTCGTGCAGACACAGCCCCTTACAGCCATAGTGCGGCGTTTCATTAGGCGCGCGTGTACCGTAGATAATCATTAGGCTATTTAAAGATTTTGTACGTGCCGCCCAAATGAATGTAATTTAAAGCAGGAATTGTGCTTAGCATAGCGATAGGCTTTTTAAAGTTTCTTAGTCCATATCATACAATGACATTGAACATTGTACCTTAAACTGTATGGTACATACGATACACCCTTGCTATACTTTCAGACAAAAGAATAAATATGAAAATAAATATTACTAGAAAAAATGTTCAGCTATAACAAATTTGCTAAAGCAAGATCTCGTCTCGTTGAATCGTGAGCTGGTTGTCTCTCTCGCGCCAGTCACGAAGACGACACGGTCACGTAACCGTTATGAACAATAAGGGCTACGTGCACTAACTTCAAAATATTAAAGGATTAAGAGTAATCTCAAAAATTGTTAACTGATTTTATTGGAGTATCGCCTAAGATTTATAAATACAAAATACACAAAGCAATTGCAGCGTCATTCTACTTGACTAGCTAGTCTCATTACTTCAAATTGAATAATAAATAACGAATGCTTTACAAATACTCCAAATAACTAATTATAGAATTAAAACAAGAGGTGTTAATCAATTAACTGATAGATCTCAATCACGCGTTGTTCCATCACCAGCTAGCTGTTAACAGCTGACGTCTAAGTTACAGCTAGTGTTGTTCTCCCACATGACGCCTCGTACTCGATATTCAGCTGTTTTTTTTTTTTAATACCATAGCTTTAATTTTTATTCAAATACAAAAAGAATAAAACTTTATGATGTTGTAACATTATGCATAGCAGTAAGTCAAACCGAATTAGAATAGTTGAAAATTAAGTAATTATTTATAAGAACATTGATCTACAAGTTTCCGAAATATAACACCATGTTTTGAACTATAGATTGTAGCCCATTGCATTAAATACAGTCGACATCACTATTTCAGATTACTTTGTAGACGAGGTGCACTCACTAGATACCTGCTATGGCCTGTGGCTATAAATTGAAATTTTCTAAAATTCGAATTTAATAAAAATGAGTTAAAAATTAGGTTATTTCGCTAACATAATTTGCAGGTGATTTAAAAGTACAGTCCATTTGTTATTTATAAAACAGTATGGTATCAGTCGTGTTAATAATTAAAGGTCTCTCGTGAGTCACGTCCACTCAGACCGGTTTTGATTTCTGGTGCGAGCCGGCATCAACGATGAAGGTGATCGATGGATTAATACTGTCATTATTTATTAACGTATAAAACACTATTATGGTTATTCATATATATTTTTAATTATATTTGTTTATTAAAACTTTATTGTTCAATTAAATATACACAATGGGCGGAGATAATTCTAAAGCATTCTCTGCTAGTCAACCAAATAAACTTAAAACTTATATACAACTTACTAAATATATAAATAAATATTATACCATTACGCTATATGGGACTTTGTATCGACTGTAGATATAATGTCAAGTAATGTATATCAATATTATATAAATGTAATAGTTCATTAATTTGTCTAAATATAATATGTTATTGTATTCTATGTAAGTACATTATATTTTTTTTATAAGGAAAAAGTTTTATAAGCCGATCTAAGAGCGTGTAATCCGACATAGTGGACGCGTCAAATAACATCTCGTGGAATTCCAGCTGGCGATTCGCCAAATCCTATGGTATATTAAGAACATTCCGTCTGCGGCGGCATCGGTCTTCGGGTCCCCTCTATGTTCCACAAGTTGCTAATACCCATACCTCGATTAGACTGTTATGATCCAATCTATCACACCTTTGTCATTTTAGTATATATTCATTCAATCTTAATGATCTCTTACGGTACACTCACATCGACGGGCAACAACTATAACAGAAGTGTTAAAGCAAATGAAAGTATTATGTATTCAAAGGGTAGGTGATGGTAGGTGTCGCAGGGTCGGTCGCGCAACATGGCGGCGGACTACACCTCCCGGGGGAGGCATTGTGTACGTCGAGGAGGAGGCAGTAACCAGCCCTCGGGACGCGTTCAAGGATTCACTATGTAACAATGTTGCAAATTGACTTTTACACGACCTACATCTGTTACATCTCCAGTTAAGATCAACTGGAAAATGTAGTTGTGTGTGTTTATAATAGGTGTCAAATTATATGAAAGCCAACCACAAAAGTATTAATAGAGTTGCATCTCTTAATAGAACAATAAGTTCAGGATGAATGCTTATTGCGACCATAGAGACGATGACGTCTTCACAGCTATCAACATTCTTATATTGAACAGGAACATATATATATATATATATATATATATATATATATATATATATATATATATATATATATATATTAAACAATGTTTACTATATTTATTTAGTATAATCAGTTCACCTATAAAAAATGGAAAATATACCAATAATAATGGTTTTAACAAAACACCTTTAATATTAATATAACTTGTAATAAAGTAAATAATGATAATGAACCTTGCGATAAGTTAATTAATATTGTGAAATTATCAGTTATGTTATGAAATGTTAAATATAAGAGCAACTCAGTAATTGTCTTCATCTCGTGACACTGATCTCTATTTCCTGTCACATTAGTTTTTGTAGACCGCTTTATGATCTGTTTTTATAGTTATTACTACTATAACCGCAATAAAAATGACAACTATATAACAACAAATTGCTAATCTTGATGTAATTTAAATGGCATTTTAATAATTATAGGAATATAATAATAATACTATCGGAGATAAACAATCTAAAATCATAATCTATTTTAAGATGTACGGCTATTTATATTTAACCTTATACAGCAGACTGACCATCTCAGATAAAATATCTTCTAAATAACTCGCTGACCTAAATCTGTAAAATGTGTCATCGTGTAAGGTATAAAATGTACCTACCTACATGACTGACAATAGTTCACGCTTCTGAGCGACATCACTGTCTAGATAAGATAATACATCTGTGAAGAATGACACCTACAGTTGAGCAATATCACGATTAGAACGATACGATTTACAAAATAGGTATATCTGTTATGATTAATACGATTTAAAATTATGTGAACAAAACTATCCAAATATATATTTGTTTATTAAATCTTAAAAAATAATGGTGTATTAGACGGACTTGCTACGGAGAATTATTTACAGAGCAACCTATTTTTGTTTGTATTTTATCTATAGCGTGACTGTTCCTGATTGGAGAAAGTACATCGATATTACCTAATTTAGGAATTTTGAGCCAACTAGATACGTCCTTACAGAAACTATAATATATACATATCAATATAAACATATCAATCATGGTTTAGGAGAAACGATTGCGGCTTATTGTGACGCGTCAATCAAACAAGCACTCCCATCTAGCCGATACTAACATAATAAACAATATTAAGAATATATATTTATATTAAAACAATAATACAAAATTTATTAAAACATTACTTATTTATTAAATCTTTATTACGTGTTAAATATCATAAATATATCTCCTTATCTATGAATATTCAATCGATCAATTAATATTAATTTGCATTTTTCAACCAAGAATAAAATTTAATTCGTAGCTTAAAACAAAATATACAGTTATATAGATAGATAGATATATAATTTTCATACGTATATGTAAATTAAGAGACAGATGCAAAATATTATAAATAGAAAGTGAACAAAGCAAAATCACTAATAATGTAGGGAGTATAAGTTAATTTGTTCATACAAGTACCAATACAAGTACTATAAATACAGCGCACGTCACTATCAGATAATTGATGATACACGAAACATCGATAGATTGAACTTTTCTTTGTTGTCATGTTACAGCACTTAACTCTTGTTATAATTGTGTATAAACAATGACAAGTAAAATATCACTAAATAATATATGAACCGTCTTGGTTGTATACGAATATATGAAATCATTAATTCGTGAATTATTAAGACGGTATATATATTATAACTTAAGGCTCTTAATTGACAATCATTCAAATGTCAATCATACAATTGTCAATATATTAATGCAATTATCTTTCCCACTTAGTACATGGCACATAACTCAACTGAGGTGCTGAAGGCGACAAAGGTTAATTACCCATTACATCAATTGCAGTATATGGGCCGCTCCGTGGGCGGGCGGGCCGGGCCGGGGAGGTGTTGGGGAGGGGGGGAGAGGTAGGTCGAGGCACGATTTGTTAGAACAAGACATAAAATACAACTCAAACGTTCCGATCGTGAATAATGTATCCGAAGGTAAATTTATGATTAGCGGAAATTTAGAGTGAGCTTTATCTCGACACCGACGTCAATTCGTCGAGTAAATACAACGGGAATCGTAGACTTCAAAGGAAGTAATTAAACTTAGAAATTTCAGAACCGCATACATTTATTTTACTTTAGTTAAGGAAGTTACACACATATTGTATATTATATTTATGAGCACAGTTACTTAAATGAACTTTATTGAAAGTCATCTAGATAAAGGTAAAGACACATCAATTAATTTTCGGGTGCCAAACCTAAATATAGAATTTGTTTTTTTTTACAGAAGTGTTTTAAGATATATTTTTCTTGATTATTTCTATTATATGTCTAAACAATTTTATCCCTTTACAAAACATTAACATTAAAATGTCTCTTAACAAACTTCCTATACATTCACCTAAACATTCTTTAACATTCAACAATAGTCAGAAATAGTTGTACATACGATGAGGTGGTGAAGGTAAGATGTTCACTGAGAATGATTTCCCATTATATTTATATCCTGGTAAAATATCTGCTCTTGATAGATAATTACAACTGAACCGCGAGTCAGTTGTCAAGACCATGGTACAGGTAACCAAATACCACAAATACAAGAATATCACAAAATCTATAAGAAAGCATTATTCAATATTTCAAACATCTGCACCCACACATACTGTGTGTGTTCTTTCCAGGCAACAATAAACATACACAGTAATGGCCGCTTAAGTTTCGGGTCACCGCTACCACTTCACTAATTTATATATTAGTACTTTCTCTGAGGATATTATTTCAGTAATTTCATAAGAATACATTAGGAAGGGGAATAAGAGTGCGGGAGATCCGGTCGTATCAGCCGGGATCAGATCAACTTTCACATCACGAGAGAAAGTACGAGGAAATGAAAGGATACTAAGATTACGTATAATAATGATATTAAATATTTAACGGTTTATAATAATATTAAATGTCCTATTACAAGAAGCTTAAGAGTTATTTAACTTTTATATATATTTTTTATGTAATAATGTAAATTGTTATCATAATTTCATTTTTTATGTTGATATATTAAAAGCGGCAAAATATATCGACTAAATTCTAGTTAATCGATATTATTATGGTGACTAAAGTCGCCCTGGAGTAATTTTATTAATGAGATCAATAAGTATTAGTTTTAGTAACTAGATAATATTATACTAAATTTCAAATACTTTTTCAATTAAATTGAATCTCATATATTTTATTGAATACATTCATTTATATTTTAATAACGTAATTGCGTTAAATATGATAAAGAGCTAGACGTTGTATTCAAATGGTTGATTGGAACACAAATAAAAAATAATAAAATAAATTGAACAAAATAATAAAATAAATTAAACAAAATAATAAAATAAATTAAACATACAATTAAACTGTTTTCTATATCCGCTCAACGTATTTTCACTCCCCTGCAATCAAAACAAAAACCTCTTGAATCTAATAACATGCTACAGCTAATAGCTCCTGCACTATTATAGAACTTTCTCGAATATAGAAACAGATTTTCTCCGTCCATTAGAGTCACTTTTTCTACCCGCATCCTCCACCGGGTCAATTGAAAGACATTCATTCCTTGCGTGTAATAACTTACACACTTAAAGATTATATATTATAAATATATAAACAGTTTGATATGTACTACAAAAGTATAACGGTTTACTACCTCCTTTATCTTTTTATTTCAGACTCATTGTTCTTCTTCATAACAGAAATCGAGCGAAATTAATAGTGACGCCTTCCAAATTAACTTTGTGCAAAAAATAGAAAGGTATTAGTGACAGTGATATGCAATCAGAGCCAGGGAGGGCCTTTCACTGCTCTCCCAACACCTGTAATTAGACCTCAACACTGACACGAGAGAAACTTATGATAAGGCCTACTACAATCACGTCACTTTAATGAGACGTGTCAGAAGTAATTGTCATTGTAATAGTGCCTTTAAAATGTTAATATCACGTTTTGATTTTAATATAATCATTCTTAATTAATTTATGTTCAGACAATCTTAAGTCCTCTGGGTCTACAAACAATTACATAATTTCACTTCTCTACTTGTAACTATCACTTCCTAGTTCGAATTACTACAATATATCATGTTATTTATTCTTTGTTATTTAAATATTAACATTGTAGTTTGTGTCCTCCTAGTATAGCTCAAATGATAATCATTAATCACTATGGAAAAGAGCGTAATAAAATGAGTTAACGGCTAATTTTGTATATTGACAAACTGAGATAACAATCTCAGTTGCCATCAAAAAGTTCGGTTCGGAACTAGAGATTGATTGTCACTAGAACAATCAAAATTAGCCAATAATCTTGCTATGATCTACCACAGACCGTCAGCGCGGTAACCTAAAAGAAAAAAAAAGACAGACAGCGCGTTAACTTTGATATAACATTCGGACAGTACAATAAATATAATTGTCTGGTTATTGGTAATTTAACAGCTAAAATTACTTGTTACATAAAAGAGAAAGTGTTGCAAAAGCAATCAGAAACACCAACCAATCATTGTGAGTAGTTTACTACTGACGGCCATGATATGTTATTGTTGGTACACAGTGTACCGATATAGGTACCTACTGCAACAATTTATTATTTGTTGATTTACAGTACTTTTAGATTGACTCCTTTGCTATTAGAACATTAATCATAGAATCATCCACGTTCATAATCGCTCTAATCTCTGACCACAAAAATTTATCATATTATTTTTAAGTTAGGCCACTTTACAAGAAAATGTATGTACAGACTACAGAGATAGGTAGTTAATTAATTGTAAAGAAGTTAGAATCTGATTTCAGCTATAATTGTAATAAAATTAGAAGTGTGGAGATTAATATCAATTATATTACTGAAAGTTGGCTATTCTTATCCCGAGTAGTTAATTAGTATAGTATACTTACTCACAAACTGACTATACTGACCAAGTTTATGTAATCGACGATTCAAAAGTGCGTGTAAATGCCTACTTGAATAAAGATATTTTGAATTTGAATTTTGAATTCGAATTTTGAATTTGAATTATTATATATAGGTACATTGGTATATTATAAGTCAGTTACATCGCCGCAGCGTCTGGCGACACATTTTGGTGGACTCGCGAGTCGCCGCGGGCCAAGGCCACCCGCTTCAGAACTACTCGAGATATTACTGCATCTTAATGTAGCTTTGGTTAAGGTTACATGAAGGTTATATAACTTTAAATTAATTATTACTTGTATGAGTCAATGCAGTGATATAGTAAGATATCCTTAAAAATCAACATATATATTCGTAACATGCTGTTTTAATTTTTAGCAAATATAAGACCAAAAATAAATGGATACTAGTCCAGTAGCTCCACCAGTTGAACTACCTGATTGATACGGTAGCAGTAAATAATCTTAACATCTTTAAAGATATGCTCGTTATATTACATAGCATAATAAATCTAGTAATAACACTATTATCGCATTATTTATAATGGTGAGAACATGGTTATCAGAGTTTCTTGTATTTGAACATGAGCGTGTTTTTTGTTAAACATTTTTTGTGAGGCAAAGTATTTAAACATTAAAGATTTTTATTTGCCAGAGAATCATTTATCTTACAATTGACCAAAAATCCCACAATAATGCTTTTTTTTTATTATCATTTAATTATATTTTTTTTACCACGACGTGGTTTAAACTTGTAAACGTGTTAGTAATGTTGATTGTTAAGCTTTTACATATAACCGATCATCGTATGTTGTAATTTTGTTTCAAACACACCTGACCGTTCATATTGTCAGCTCGTTTCATCATTTCATTCCTAAACAATATAAGCCCCCCCCCTCCCCATGGTCGCAGGACGCAGTTATCAGACCGCTGCTATCAGTCCATCGCTGCACTTGCACCGGCAGACCGCTCATAATAGATTATATTATTTTGTTTTGGCTTCCAATGTTACCGCTTCAGTCGGAACACCCTCTAACAAAACAAAAGAGAAAAAATTGTCTTGGTGGGGTACAGTACGGTACAGTACTTAAGGTTCTCAATATTACTTAAAGGTTGCGGAAAAACTAGTAATTGTTAGATTTAAAAGTTTGGGTTTGTTTTAAATAACATTTTAAAACATTGTAGAAGAATAATAATATTTTAAGTGTTAAAACAGACCACCATTGCAGACTCCGGGTGTTTTATTGAGCAAAGCTTTTAAGCCGGGTGAGATTTAACATTTCATAGTTCAAGGTGTCCATTAGATGTTTATTTCTGAACTTTTATTGGTCACTCTTTAATAGATATTGTAAACAAACCCGTAACTCATTTCTGCTACGTATTTATATTATAAATATATTATAGTATATATATACAGCGCATATTTCTGCAATATTTATTAATAAAAATAATTGAAAATATCTAAGTATATACCCACATGAATAGCCATGTTAAGCATATTTAAATGTTAAATAAATATTGAATGAAATGTTATTTGAGAAAAGGGGATACAATCCCACCTCTAGTAAACCGTCCCAGAAATGTACCAGTTGATATACTAGGGATTTATATAATTCAATATTTTTTAATTGCAATTATTAAATTTATATAAATATAGAATGAAAAATAAACCGCTACGGGCAGGGATTCGAACCAACGCTCTACCAACTGAGCCACCGTATCGGTACCGATTTATTTTTCATTCTATATTTATATAAATTTAAATAAGCTTAACATGGCTATACATGTTCAAAGATATTATCAAAATGCAATCATTAAATCTCCCAATATTAAAGACATCAAACCATTGGCAAACCTTGTAAATGATGTTGGAAGTCTTACAACAATGGTCTATGAACGCGTTCGTTGATTGGCCAATACGCTCTTGAAACATAGTTAATAATAGAGGCTGGGTCACGGGCGCAGTGTTCATTGTACGACGTTCATTGATGACTAGACGATACACGCACTGATGGACCGATCTCCTCTTATATGATGGAAACCACCATCAGGAGACTTGATACGAAGTACTATTTTAATCAAAGTATTTACCTCTACTCTCGACGTTCAAGTCGTAATGTAACGGCCGTGGTCACGAGTAGACCGAGTAGACCGAGTAGACGGCCAGTCTAAGGTAAATACTTCGATTAAAATAGTACGCGATTAAGTCCCGTTTACAGTATAAAATAATGAATACAAATCGTGAAAGCTTAAAACAATTGATACGAAGTAACGAACGAATTTAGATTCAAATACCTTTACTATATTTATACTATAAAATTTTATAGGAAAATATTCACGAAGCATACGATATATATTTTGAAAGATTTCTGTGTGAAAATTTATGAATATTCAAATTTTACTAGCATACCACTCTATGCTAGTAAAATTTAAATATTCACAAAGGAAGTAATCATAAATCTATTTCGAACAACATATATAATTGGTATTTTAGTTCAGTTCAGTTCTGATACTCCATAGTTGTGTAGTTATCTGAATTACCTATAGATCACACAGCTAGTGTATCACGAGCGCGGCCGGTGATGATCTCACGTACAGCATCAGACTTTTTTAACCTTAACTAGGTCTCGCGTTCAAACAACGTATTATTATCTCTAGAATATAATAAGGATAAAAAAATCAGACATGATCCTTTCTTATAAAAAGATATTTGGCTGTTTCGGTATTATATTTATAAAATGAACCTAAATACAAATGCAGTATACCCAAAAAGTCAATCTCTTTTAAAATGATGAAACTTAATAATATTCAAGGGTTTGTGTATACCTAACAACAAAGCAGATAAATTTAATATTCAGGGCCATCCAATAATGACATCAGCGAACGCCTGTGTAAAACCAACAACATATTTAAATTAGCTAAGAATGTTTGTTGAATCCAAATAATATTAGGAAAAAGTGTATTTCAGCTGTGAAGTACGGCGGATGAAGTATGTGTAATAGGAACCTGTGGAGCGAGGTGCTGAGACTTGATCCAGGGCGGCTCGTGTCTAACCGTACCTGCTGTTATTATGATCAATTCAGGAGTGATCTGTGACCTTCGAGTTGAAACAACAAGTGTTATTGTAGTACAAGAAATGATTGTCTATTGTTTAAAATTGTTTAAGAATTCTTTCACATAAAAACAATTAATCATCCGCACTAATTACGATATAGATGTCAAATATTCAAGTCTTAGTAAGTGTTATAACAATAAGATAAATTTTTCCCCTCGAGATGTTCTTCATTTTCATTCGTCATGTGAATCGAGAACTATCCACGTGGTCATATAGCAGTATAAAGGCGTATTATACGCGAAGTGAATACGAAAGTGTATCTGTGCGGTGATGTCACCTCACACAGATAACTCTAATAATGCCAAGGGCGATGGCGTCACGCGGCTCCCCTACTAATATACATCTTACAAATCCTACTGTATCGCTTACTGTAATTGTTTTGTTTACTTTTGATATTTTTTAATTGAACAGAAGTGTTAGGATTACATTCTAGAGGTTTAATTTCGTTTATAACTATTGTAATCGGCCAGTAAAACGAAATGTTTTATGTCTAGAAAAAAAAACTGTCGATTGAAACTCCGTTATCAAGAGAGAATGATAAAAACGTTAAACATAGTTTAGTTTTTGTTGAGAGATGGACTTGACTTGATAAAGTATATAAGGATAAAGTATTTCTCCCATAATACAGCGAAACTTAATCACTTGATCGCTTCGCGGCATCACTCGTTTTTGCATACTGGAATTGTGACTATTTTACTGGCAATTTGAAGCTTTTTTTTATTATTTTAGTAATTACTGTTTCATTTCAAAGAACAAGCTTATAAAAAGAACATTATAGTGATTGAGAATGTTATAAAAAAATAGTCTTATGTACTCTAAATATACTTATTACTGACGGTGTATTGGACTTCGCTTCCATATTATCTTACTGCCATGTAGGTACTATACACGTGTGATTTACACGATTAAAATTAATTAAATTATCATTTGTATTTTTTACAATTAACAACCGAAGTATTTAATGTCTTAAAATTTACTATTAGCCAAACTGTATTAATTTAATTTATATTTTTCCATAATAGACAAAAAATCTAGAGGAAAATAATGTGGTTACCACGTAAATAATAAGTATTGTAACTAAAGCAGTTAGTTAATAGTTTTATTGCTACGTTAAGAAACACTGTTAATTGTCAAACATGAATTGACAAAACAAGTAATACACTAATTGGTGATTAGTTGATGTGTTTGTTCATAACGTAAGCTTTAGGTCCCTTGATACGTCTCAATTAATCTTATTGTACTCTACTATGGAGACATTAGTTACGTAGAAAATATGTTATATCTGTATTGTTCTTTCATCATTTACTAATAGGTTTCCATTCAAAGGTGTTGTCAAATGTTTATCTTGATTTTTTTTAAAACCAAGCAAAATATTATTATATATGTAGGAATTTCTCTCTTCTAGGCGATAAGAACTGTAAACTACCTATATATGTGTGAGTGACTAAAATAATAAAACTGTAGGTAGGTACATTGTTTTGTAAAAATCGTATTGTAAATATATGTAAATATGATTGTTAGATATTTCTTAGTATTAATAAGCCTAAAATTAATACGAACAATAAAATATAGTATTATAAAATAAATTCATTTGTGACGGGCTCTCTCAATTGTGGTAGTCACTCACACAGAAATACTATGTAAACTATAAGGTAGGTAAACGTATAGTGAGTGAAAGTACGGGATTCCTAACCCCCCTTCGGTTATCCTAGTCATAGTTAGCACGCACCTTCGCATATTTGCAGACGTCTACAGCATCCCTTAAACAGAATTAACTCTACCCACTTATTACTATTAATGGATCCTAACAATCAAGGAAAACTATTAATGACAAGTACCCACAGCCTGCCGTCCTCTTGTATGTTTATCTTTTAATAAACACAGATACTAAACAGATCCGCACCTATAATTCTGGAACGAGGAATTAAAACGCCATGTTTATTTATCCAGAAATGAGTTCCTCTCGTCCATTACACATCCACTGCACAGGAAACACTCTACAAGTCTGCACCCTCCTGCCAGCCTGATAAGTCTACGATATACCTTCCGGTATATAAATAAAACTGTCTATTAATAATTAGTTTTTACATTACAGATCACCACGGATGGCTTTTCAGATGGAGTCAGAACGTCATTCAGAGTGATTAGGTTTGACAAAGAGTGTGAGAACAAAAGGCTAGAGCAAGTCTCAGCAGCTGCGCGGCTCGTCACGTACCAGGGTCGTCGGCCCCACAGCGAACATTGCCTACATTCGGCACAGCTTAAATCGAATGCTATTTGTTGGTGTATGATTCACCATATTAATATAACATCTAGAAACGGCAAATAATTTAAGACCGCGTTATTTTTATTAATAGAAGAAAATATTAAGTGTTCGTGTTAATTGTAAAGTTTTATCAAATAATAAAAGGATGTCGACCTAACTTCTGATTTTTATTTGCTCTGTACCACCGACGTCTACCGTCTGCACGCTATATGGCGTTCCTTTCAATGCTCACGAAATGCAACAAAACTAATAATAATAATAATAATAATACTCTTTATTGCACACCACATACAGAAACGTTACATATAGATTCTTAATAAGAGGTATTGGTAATACAACAAGGCGGTCTTATCGCTAAATAGCGATCTCTTCCAGACAACCTTATACTGGTGGGAATGAAGAAAGAGAGTACAGAGTGGTGCATAAAATATATATCAAATTTAAATACATGTAAGATTTATTACACTTACAAATATAATTAAATATACATATTTATATGTAGTGATACTAAGAAATAAATATACATAAAATATCATGTTACAGTAAGGACTAGAGAAAAAGTAACAAATATTAATAACATATTTAGCATAGAAATATAATTATATATACATGTTTAGCATAGATTTAGGGACAAGGTTCGAGATAGTGATGTTTGACTAGCTTCTTGAAAGTAGTCAAGGATTTGACTCGTCTGATGGCTACTGGCAAAGCATTCCAAAGCGAAACTGCTTGAATAGTAAAAGATTTTTTGAAGAAGGAAGAAGAATAAGGTGGTAAACGAAGAGTCAGATTTTCGGAGGACCTAAGTATCTGACTATGAGTGCCTAGGAATTCAAATTTATTTTTTAAATAGATCGGAGATGAAGGGTTGTACAACACACAGTGCAGAAGTGAGAGAATATGTAAATTCCGGCGAGCACGGATAGGCAACCACTGAAGTTGAGAACGAAACTGAGATACATGATCATATTTGCGCAAGCCAAATATGAAACGAATACCGAGATTTTGAAGTCTCTCAAGCTTATTAAGTTGTGCCTCAGTTAGATCAGGATAACTTGCATCGGCGTAGTCGAGTATAGAAAGAAGGAGAGATTGTGCTAACATAATTTTGGTAGGTATGGGAAGAAAATTTTGCAACCGTCGTAGTGAACAAAATGCAGCAAAAGATTTCCTACTAACCTCATTCATTTGATAGGTCCACGATAAAGTATTGTCCATTTGCAATCCAAGATTTTTTATATTGCTGCTATAAGATATTGTGGCACCATCAAATAAAATCGGAGGCAGGTTTGTACTATCAACTTTAGCGATCATGCTTGGGGATCCAATTATTATAGCCTGACACTTGGTTGCATTCACTTTTATGCCGTAAGATAAACTCCAGTTGAAAATAGAGCAAAGATCATTATTAAGTCGAGCAACAGCGCTAGACAGGTCTGCCAAAGTTGAATGAGAGTAAATTTGTAAATCGTCTGCATACATGTGATAGGGAGAAGAAATATTGTGAGTAATAGTATTAATAAAGATGGAGAATAGTAATGGTGACAACACGCCTCCCTGAGGGACACCGGCATTTACACTGCACCAAGAGGAAAATAATTGATCAATACGAATGCATTGTCGGCGTCCACTCAGGTAACTACGAAACCAATCAATTACTAATGGAGATATATTAAGAGAGGCTAACAGACTAAGTATGATGTCAAAGTCAACGTTATTAAACGCATTACTAAAATCGAGCAAGGTCAATACTGTAAGTTGTTTATTATCCATTCCCATTCTAATGTCGTCAGTAACTTTGATTAATGCAGATGTAGTACTGTGGCCTCTTCGAAACCCAGACTGAAATGTATTTAACAAGTTATTTTTATCGATAAAGGAGTTGAATTGTTTAAATACTAATTTTTCCAAAATTTTTGAAAGGAGGGGTAAAATAGAAATAGGTCGGTAATCGGAGAAAGAGGAGGGGTGAGGTTTTTTAGGAAGGGGTATAATGTGGGCATCTTTCCATAAAGTAGGGAACTCGCCAGTTAATATGGAATGATTAAGGATATGGGTTATCACGGGAATCAAGGTATCTAAAATAGGGACAATCATATTACGACTGATAGAATCGCTACCAACGGCATTAGAAGAAACGGACAATATGCCTCCCCTAACATCACATTCAGTAAATTGATCAAAAGTAAACGGTGGAGAATCAGAAGTGGGAAGTGCTGCGATGGAATTTAGAGTATTAGTTTTTAAAATATTGTCCAAAGTATTACCTGTCCTGGAGAATGAAGTGTTGAGACCTTCTAGATCGATATTATTAGGGGGAGCTTGTTTTGACGACTTCCCTACTCCTAGAGATTTAAGAAATTTCCATGTACGTACTGCGTCGCCGTTCTCGACATGTTTATGAATATGGCGTCGTTGTGCATCCCTACACAGTGTATTACAGCGATTTCTCAGGTTTTTATACTTTAAAAGATTTGTATCGGAGCTATTTGCTTTGTATTTAGATTTTGCAAGACATTTCTTGAGAATTAGCTCTTTTAAATCTTTTGTAAGCCACGGCGCAGGCAAGTGTTTAATCTTAACTGGTTTTATTGGAGCATGAATGTCATAAAGCTGGATTAACAACGTGTTGAATGTTTTAACTTTAGAGTCCAAATTTCCAGCAGTATAGACATTAGACCAGTTTATTTTGCGTGCATCGTCACATAGCCGAATAAGGTCCATACCCCCAAAATTACGCTGCAAAAGTATTTTATTCTTAGATTTAGGAGGATGTAGCATGTATGAAAGGTATATTAAATCATGGTGAGAGAAACCATCAGCGGCACACTGACCGTGATGGGAAATATATTCGGGAGAAGAAACGATCATAAGGTCTAGAAGAGTAGGTGAGCAGTTAGGAGGATTATGTGTGGCAGATAGTGGTAAAATATGTAGATTACAACTCTCAACTAAAGACAGAAGCTTATTAGCTCGGTGGATTATACTACTTGGTGGATTATATTATTTTGATATAGTGTTGGCTTATTATTTAAGTCAATATATAGGATGCTTTTCAATCTGAAAAATTATCAATTCTGTTCTCTCAATTCAATTTTGTATTCTATTAAAAATGGTCATTCTATTCCTCATTTTCATCCTCATTTTCTATTCTATTAAAACTATTTTGAGCAATTTAATTATGAAACTAAACATTTTCGTAATTATTATTATTTAGTTATTATTATTAGTATATTAATTAAGGAAAGCGCAAAAAAACTAAAAATAGAAAATAAAATAATAATAATAATAAAGAGTTCAGAGAAAACCTCTGTTCGAACCCTGCCAGCATGTTATATTAATCCGAAACATACCAAAACCAAGTTCTCTCTAAATTATTAAGCAACATATTGTATGCATGAGACACGGACGAGATAGACTTCACCAAACCTTATTCAAAAACAAACGAACACCCGAATCCCATAGAACTTTAGACCGTTTTTGAATCTACGTGAAATCTTCGATACTAAAAAAACATTAACAGTATAATAGAGTCCTACTTGTCCCGTCTCCAATCAGTTTGGTGATATATAAATAATAACCGATCCAAATCATCTTCTATCGACGGTTAAAGGAGAAGTTAATGTTATTAAATTTTAAAGTAAATCTCAGTATAATTTGATGGTAAGCCATAGTAAAAATATCAGGAATGTAAACAATATGTACGGCAGCGGTGAACGACTCCCACCGGAGCCGTGAACTCTGCTAACAACCGCCTAACGACTTGTTAGTGTTTCGGGACAAGATAAATCACTACAAATACACTGGAGAGCACCATAACTACATATAAAAAGTATTTACGTGTGTTTGTTATTAATATATATACTAACAGCGACACTATCATATCTCATATACCTACACGTGATATTATTATAAGTGTTATATATTAAGTATATTGTTTATATTAAACAGAACATAAATAAGTAATCACGAATATAAAATGTTGCTGTGCGGTTAAAATGTTTCATATCGCAAATAGGTCAGATTCAAAGTTTTAATAGCGCGAACTTTTCACTTTAATTAAAAAGTAAGGCAAGTAAATATACTGCACTGACGCAACAAAATATAATTTTTTTTAATTTATAGTTTAAGTTTTTATTTATTTCTACTTTAAAAGGTTTTTTTATACCAGATACTTATTAGTTATGCAAGAGTTTCTATTTGGCAGATAGATACAATTAACTACGTGTTGTCAATGACTAGGTAACCTGTAATGACTAAAATAATTACCGTAATTACTGATTCGGATTATTAGGAAGGTAATATAATTTAAACAATAGATCTAGAATCAAAAATATAGTTCGAGCGAACGTTAAATATAATCCGTCTCAAGTCAGAGCTGCTGGTGAAGTTGAAACGATAAAGATAAAAAAACAGCGAAATAAATAAATCTTTGTAAAATATGAATCACTATACCCGATTTTAGTAAAGTTTATGTACAATATAATAAATAAAAATAAATATTTTCTATAGTAACTCAAGAGCTGTGAGTCACGACTGAACAGACCATAACACATTAGTGTAACACTTCAAAGTTTGTAGAGATCGTTTTGAACGTGATTGGTTTTTCATTAACTATAACAGATCCTCGAACAAAAAATTAAATATCTTAAAATGAAAACCGTTATCGTTAAGATGAATACAGATCAGCACAGAGGAAGTACGACGAGCAGTAAGTACCTAATCAGCACCAGCTGGTCACGCGTCGACTCATCTCCTGCACGCGCGTCCGCGGATCACTGCGTCTAGATAATACGGGTGTTCTAGACCCGATGTACATCTGTTCTGATATGGTTGAAGATAATTTACTTATTATACCGCCATGTTTTCAATTACGATAAACAAATCAACTCTTTAATATAGTCAGAACTATACCAAGTAACGTGTGTCTCTCCATTCCTGCAATAAACCCTAAAAATAAAATACATTTGATAGATTTCAAATTTTAAGTAATATTCGACATGATAATTAACTATATGTAAATTTATTTTTAGTCGGTATTCCTTTCCCTAAGACTTTATTAATAACATTTACTTAGCGTCACAATAAACTCCATCTGGCTTAAAATACTCTTTTTGAGGATAAGGTAAACGGTGCCTCAGAATATGAGAGGAAATGAAATCGAACTTACAGTAATGTTTATATTTGGCGAGTTGCCAAGCTATCTCTGATGTTCACGCAACAGGTGATATTATTACATTTTATTTCGGATGTTATTTTTATTTATTAATAATGTACACAGTCCTTAACTTGTAGAAATCGGGAATCAAATGACATTCACGAAATATATATTTCTATTTTTTTATATAGTTTATAACAGATATCTAATAACTGTTTTAGTTTTTTACATTAATTGGGAGGACTATTTTATAGATCCCTTCGGTCATTGACCGTAACTCTGTAGCGAGCAGAGTTTTTATAAATACTAATTGTTCTTTTAAATTTTAATGATCCTTTTTCTTTCAGTATTCATTAGATTATTAATTGTTTTTAAGGCCAGGAAATCGTGAAAATAATTCAATTTTGAACTGTAAGTATGAGTCAAGAACTGATGATTGATGTGTCTTAGTTCTATGAATGTATGTGACCAACTAGTTTTGTACTGAAAAATAAATATAATCGAAAGTTTAAAACATTAAATCTTAATTAGTGCTTAATCAAAATCTTAGTAGATTACCGAGAATTTTCACGATCACCGGCCATCATCAATCACAGTCAATGTAGGACAACGAGTCTTTAACAGTTTAGTCCTGCGTTTCGTGAAATGTTAGAGGCATCCATTAATTATTGTAAATAGAACATAAAGCTACAACAAAGTAACTATGTTGTGCAATATCAAAGTGATACTATTCGCAGTTTTCGATTTCAACAGCGTTAAACCCAAACCGCACGAATAGTACACATTGGGTGCGCCAGGGACAGACCAACTATACTCGATGGCATAGACAATGTAAGCACAGAGCAGTTAGTTACGTAAGGCGACCAATTGACCCGACAACGTCGCTGGGAGCAACCAGCGTCGAGCTCAGTACACGCACACTAACTCTTCATTAAAATCACTCGGACGAGTGCACTCACACAGTCAAATAATGCCGACTCATCCGCCGCTTTGTAAGATTTAAGAGAAGTAATTTACTTTATCGTACCGCCGTTGAACTTAGAAGGGCAGCGCCAAATTACTGGCACTTACTTGCGCATGTAGCCAGCCAGCTTCGTGTTGATGTAACTTAGTGGGACAATTATAAGATTTAAGAGGAAACAGACTTTCAAGTGATTACTATCTACGCACGATTTTCTATTATGAAGGTGTTGAATAAAAAAATACAACGCTATATTTGAAGTCCAAAACTTTAATGATAAAATTGGTCCACATTAGATGGAACTAACATAGAATGGAATCTGCTTCAACCTACGTAGTCCAGAAACATAAGACCACTTCCTTGTTAGTGTACTGCAAAATTAAACAGTTATTATATATAATTATATCTCGTATTCAGTTTTTGTTATGTCATCTGTGACTACTTCACGCATGTATCGTGAAGAGGGTGGTCAATACATAGAGTTTTAGATAATTCTTGTTTGCGACTTCCTTCAAACGAAATGGTGCATCGCGAACCGACAAGGACCAGATGAAGTTACAATTTCAGGAAACGCGCTTAAAATAGTAGCATTTGTAGAAACAAATACTTAAGGCATGTCTGTCTTATAGTGGATACACCTTCTATTTTAAAAGCAAAGTCTTATTTCAGGTGTATTTTGATAAAAATATATCTACTGTGAATTATACTGAAAGTGAACTTGATAATAATAACAAAGGCGGAAACATATTTTGTGCGTACCAACAACTAGTGAACGGGAATAGAGACACTGTCAATTAGAATAGACTCTGCTCTAGGTCGAAAGAATTAAAGTAGGGGAGCATTTACTGCTTCCTCCCGCACAGAGGCGAGACAGACCAAGGCCGGTCTACTGACTGGCGAATGTTGAGTACCTACCGGTTAGAATTTGCGGACGATTATGAAATAAATTCAATTGGTATTTCGTGGGGTTCATCCGGTATCCGGTATTAACGAATAATTACTTTGAATAACGAATAATGAACAACTCGTAACGATCGAATAATTAACTTGAATCACAAATTCTTTTTATTTAGTTTACAAACAATGATAATTAAAGTATTCTCAAGTTTCACGAATGTGATTGTTACATCATGATTCATGAGGTGTTCGTTAAAATATTATATAGAACAAGAAAATGTAAATTCAAACATCACGTTAAACAATTTTGCGAGCATTTTTTACATGTGTGAGTAACGATAACATGAGAATAAACATCAACACACAGATTTGATCTCATTAACACGCATGTTACGTCATTGAGTCTTACATCCGGAGCAAGATCAAGAGCAAGGTGTATTCAATCAGATTCAAACTCTACACTAAATCTCTCTACTCTACTCTAAATTGGGTTGGAATAATAGTAGACTATTAAACTATTATTTTAACCAAAATACTTGTAATATAAACTCGTCATATGCCACTGTAGTGTACTGTACTTGCTGTGTGTATTCACACATACATACACACGACTGTTATATAACGGACGATGATATAATAATATATTTTCAATCGCCTCATAACTGTACTGTTATGATTCCAACGTAGATATGAACTGCTTATTATTATTGTCGTATATATTTATAATATTGACTGTTCTTGACACATTTTATTCCAAGTATAACATTTTTAAGCATCTATATGTATGTAATCTTTAAATGTTGATAAATTACATAGACCTTCAAAATATTTACAATATTAATAATTATTAATATATAAATTACGCAAACAAGGTATAAAACACATATATTAGGTACTTAAAGATTTTAGACAACATTGAAATTACTTAATGATTTCTATTACTTAGTAAGATCCAATGGACACAGTTTTTCTAAATCTCTAAACTTACTGATTTATAGTTAGCTGACGTTTATTATCTTTAAAATACAACTTGATTTATACCTTATGTCAGCAGGATAGTTTATAGTTTGACTGATAGTAGACGTCGTTAATAGCAATCGTTAAAATATTTAATATTTTGCAATACACGTTCCAGCAAAAAAATATGCGGAAGCTTGTCAAAAAATAAATTTACATAATATTATACACAATTTGAACACACGAACAATTTAATTATACATTTTAAAAATATATATATTTTTTTACTTTTCAGTGATGTTAAATATAATAACTTTAAAATAGCCTTTTTGTGCCCATAAAAGGTATTTAAATTAAACTTTTAAGGATGCAATGATTTCTGTCCTCAATCAAATAAAACCTAATACTTCACAGGCAAGTACTAAATAAATGTCATTTACAAGATAAATACTGATAGTGGATAATTGATAAACACTTATCAGTATCCAATTACAATGCAATATATATTATATATATATGACACAACATATAGGTAATAACTCGTATAACTTACCTTCCATCGTAAACATATCATATTTTCTTACAATCAGTATAGCTATTGTAAGTTTATTAAGTTCGTGACAATTTGATTGAAAGTAAACGTCTTGCGTTGCGCTTGCGCAGCGATCAAACTCATTGCATGCAACTAAAGTACTTCAAGAGTAAAAGGATACAACCTCGCCTTTATTGTTTTTTATTAGTTAGAATTAGTTCTTGGTTGTAATAAACAAATACTGTTTATTATCAATTGAATTAATCACTTATCTATGATCTCATGAGGAAACTTTGTTCCTGATTCTCTAAACATTTACGTAGTTTCTATTTCTATCCTCGATTTCTTATGTTATTAAACAATTAATCAAAAAAGTGTCCAAACCGATATTTATTTTTCAGTGATATTTTATATGCTTGCAAAAATCTATGAAAATTTTGTATTTTAAAATTAATGCTAAAACAACACGCCTTAAAAACTTCGTGATTCAAGTTGGTGTTGCTACACACAATAGCAATAAATTTACTTAAATTTATTTGAGTTGACAAAAAAATATATAAACACGCGAGTCACCGCACACAAGTCCAGTACAAACACTGCAAGGTGACTTGTGCTGACGTCAGTGACCTTCGAGAACATCTTATTGATACCATCTACGTTATCTTTACAAATATTTTATATCATAAAAATTACAAAATCGTTAAGAACATAATCCAAGTATTTGACTATGTTTAATAAACATAAGGTACCCTTGTAGTAATATGTTAAGAGAGTCCTTGTTCATAAGACGAGTGATATAGCTTCATTTATATTACTAAGACTAACTAAATAATTGAAGTTAAAATAGAATCATTTACGTATTACATATAGAAGAATGAATAATAATAAATATTTTAAGACAAAACTTTTGAGTGACTCACTCCCTCACTATTGTGAAGACTGAAAACAGATAATTTAATATTATAATTGTAATATTTCGTGATTATATTTAAAACAATTAAAGTAAATAATCGAGTCGAGTACCTATACTATACAGCAAAGCAATTATGTTTGAAAAACAAAGATTTATTATTTGAAAACAATAATTTGACTATTATGTATATTAAGAATCTGCGCGAGTCTGCGCTGCTTCGAGCTCATGAGTAAGAACACTCAATGGACTCTAAATTGACATGAGTATATCTCGAATGTTTGAGTACAACAATATATAGTATTACTATGGGTAAGGTATTACATGATTTTAAGTCGACATTTCAGACTCGAACTTGCCCAAGACACTATAGTACCTAGAATACAGTACCGCTAGTAAAATTACTAATCAGATCGAAATTAACTCGATCTGAATCAGTCTAGATGCTTCCACACACAGCTGACTGCTCGGTACTAATAATAACTATTATAGCATACCGTTACCGTGAAACAGGAACTCAATGAAGCGTGTAGAAACGAGGAAGAAACTCACATTTAATGATTTACTATTTACTTATGTTAATATTAGGAAATTACTTATCGCGTAAAAAATATGCGTGAACACACTCATTTCCTTACCCATTTTCGAATGCTTAACAAACGAATCAATTAGGTATGTTTTGTATGGCTATGTACATATCAGGTAAATTGACTGTCATTAGTATAGGCTACGTAATCTATCCAATCGTATGTATAGTGCTCTAAACAAAACAGAACACCGTTACCTACATGTGTCTCACGTAGTTACAATGGCCGCGTTATTTACTTATTAACATATACAATTGCTGGACTCGTCTATGAATATGACCTTCTACCTTCCAGTATACAGCAACCCATGTGTAATGTATTAATAAAAATATATTTTTAGTCACATTTAGTTATGTATTTATTGATATAGTATAAATAAGATGAACTAAGTTTTCCGATAAAACTTGTTTGCATCTGGATAAAAACAACTTCAATCTAATATCTTAAATTTAGAGAAGCATCTATCAGTAAGACTATATAACTCTGTATGTAAATTCTAACACAAAGAGTCTCTTACTAAATACTATTTCTAACATACATTATTAGAAGATTTAGATAGTAAGGAGGTCGACATTAGTGTCAGTGATGTGGGAATCACCGTATGACTCCTAAATGTCGATGATCTTTCGTCATGATGATCGTCTATGAACATTAGCTGTAAAACAAATGATCTGTTTTGTTATATATTACAGCAGAAATATAATTTTAAATTATACTTTTAATATTATGATCGATTCATGGCAATGTTATTGCATGTAACGCAGCAAAACTTTTTATTATCCCATTTAAAATTGGCAATTCTTTCGTATCAAGTTGTCTTATATCGAATGCGATATAAATAAATATAATAAAGTTCTTTGCTCCTATATCTAAATATAATCCTAAGCTCTCGCTACGCAGGATGTCTATCCGCCCTGCACACCTGGCGCCACCCACCCTCGACCCTTGCTCTAAAAATACCCGACGTCACACTCCCGATAAAAATAGCACCACAAATGACTCTTGATGACTGACGGAAATACCATAGTGTTTTAAACGCACTAAAACTACGCCGGTATAAAGTAAAAGCTGACACACCTATAAATCATAAGAACATGCAAGCGGATATATAAAACTCCGTCATAACCATCTTCTGTCATTTGTAATATAAATTGGATTAGAAATTAATTATGGAATTAATTGTGAAATGTGAGACGAAGAGAGATACCTACACAATGATCAGATTGTCTACACTCCTCTACACCAAATTGTAATTTACCTGAATTATATTTGTCTTAATATTCTTCTAAAAAATATATAACACTAATAATAGAAATGAATCTTGAATGTATGTATTATGTAGATAATGTTCAAACTAATTAGAGTGGGCAATTAGCATTACGGTCTTGTGTTTGTGAGTAACATGTTTGTGAAAAGTTTGTAGCATGTTAAGAGGAAAGAATATCACATTTACATAACAAAACACTACATAATATGATTATAAATCATTATCTAGAAGAAATTAGCATTTCTGAGAATTGAGTATGGGGTTTTTCTAGACAGTTCCCAGGTATAATGTACGATAACTTGTCACGTATATGTTCGATAAGGAAAAGTCAAGATATAAATAAACATTAAACCGCATTTTAATATTGTAATCGAGGTTTCACAGAACAACTTAACCTTGATATAAAAAATAAAATTTAACTGAAAATATTATCGCTGCTACAACAGAGATACAAATGATAGAAAGTTCTAGAGCACAATTTATAGAAAATGCAATGCAAATATGAAAATAATGCAAATGCGAATGAAATAGACCGTGAGATAAGGTTTTGCGTCAGTGACTGTTAGAGATCATGCGAGACAGTACGAGACACCATCATTACACTACACGATACAGTTAACGTCTACTCAGAACATGGTATTTCTACTATTACCGAGTCGTTGGCCCTGTGTCAGATCTATAATTTATATTATATTGCTGTTCCTAACGGTCCTGTCACAATCAATGAAACCTGAGCTGCAAGGGGCGTATAAACTTTATATTCGACTGAGTCAGATGAAACGATATCAAAACCTGACAACTCCATATCTATTGCTCGTTATTTCATCCTAATTTGTTAATACTTGCAACTAGAATCTTTATACAATTCACAGCGGCTATACCAGACTAGAATAGTAAGAGAAAACAAACGAACAATGGCTTGCTGATTATAGTGTCTCCGCCCTCCAGTGAGGGAAGGAAGTGTCTAAGAACGACATTTGAAATATTCGAAGGAACGAGATCTTCGAAATTTAGTCCTAATCAATCCAATATAAATGTACAACGACCCGTTTAAAAACATACTTGAGAATATACATTATATAGAGGTGCAACGAAATGAGCTAGACATTATAATAGGCGCCGCAACTGCTCTAACACAACAGACAGTTTCCCGAGAGTTGCATATCTACCAACCAGGTGACGAGTACTTTTGCATGCAAAACACTGCATCTTGTACTGTTTATTAACAATCTGCTCTCAACAAGTCACGCGTCCTATACAAACTGATGAACGGAGTGCTTTATGTATTATTAGTCTTACAATGAATTGTATTTTTACATATTTTTAAAAGAATGCAGTCTAGTACTAATTTATCAGTCTCTAATTACAATTCCATGTGTTAAGGTTGTGACTCGATATAAACCTAAATGACAGCTAGTAGGGTACATTTTTTTATTTAAACTATGAGCTAAACCTAAATGATAGCTAGAAGGGTATATTTTTTTATTAAAATTATGAGCTCTCAATTTATAGAAAAAGAATTGGAACAAATATGTCACAACAAATATGCACTTGATTGGATAACCCTCGACTTAATTACAACACTAACAATGTGTCTTTTAATTTAAATGTTCTGTATGACCCGTATCTCTGAAACATGTTTAGTTTCTACGAAATATATTTAAAGAACTTTTAAGAAATAGAAAACGGTATTCCAAGAAATCGCCAGTTTTAGACAGTCTTATTCTGTGAGGCTTTAAATTAATTAATTTTCTTTTTCTCAAATATCTTTTCAAGAAGATAAAATAAAAATAATGTTAGCAAAGAACAATAAACAATGGCCCGATTTCAAAGATTAAATTAAATTGTCTCAATTAATTATTATTGATCTATTACGTACACTATTGCAAATCATTTAAAACTAGTTTGGGTAATTCGCAATTTTAACTATGTAGATTCGCTAAGTATAGCAATCAACATTCAAGTTCTGATAAGGCCAGTAAGCCGAGGTATCCGTGTAAACTGTAATAACTGTCGCTATCTTCGCACTACGATAACGATAAAACAACTCAGTTTGTAAGAATAATATATGATAAATTAATTATTGTCAAGGCCGGTGGATGATGTAAGAATATTAACAATATTTATAAATTTACAGAACTAAAAGCGAGAGAGTTTTATTGGTCGTTGTCGTCATACAGTTTCGGTGTAACCTCTATAATTGTGCGAGATGACATCATGATAACGCAACAAGTTGATAAGACCTGTTACACTCTATTATAATTCGTACAAGGTAACTCTCACCTCTTTTTGCTTGTTTTTCACGCTCCTTCTCCTTTTCCCTGGCTTTCTTTTCTCTTTTCTCTCGCTCTTGTTTCTCTTTCTCAAGCCTTTTCATTTCCTTTTTCATTTCTTTTTCACTTTTTTTCGACTTGGAGTCGTCAATTTTCTCAGATAATATAAAGGTTCCCGTTTGGACCTTCGTATCCACCAACCCATCTTTGGGCCTCATCTTCTACCACGTTTCACTCGCACAATAAACTCACACAGGGATAATGTAATTATAGCAACAGAATCCAGTGTTAAAGCACTCCCTTAATGTAGAGACGTTCAAGACGGCACAGATCGCGGACCCGCTGATAGTTTATCGTTTGCGTATAAGAGCTGGCCGCGATTGGCGGAACGATATCCGGATTACGATAGACTCGTTAGCATTCGACAATGCGCACCTCGATAAGGCAGAGACTTATGAGCTTCGCGGAGCACCGTTCGCAGCGAAGGCTCGGTTAGTACTGGACGAGAGCGCGCGCTGCCTCGCCTCTGCGCCGGCGCGACGCCGACGGTGCGCAAGCGACGCATGCGAATGGTAAACTATATATAACACTTAAATTCCTAAAATGCATGGAATCAGAAGCCAATTTATGGACATTGAACTCATAAAAGCTTTTCGCAGCAGTGACTAACATAAGTGTCGCGGGATACTTCTCAAGTGTATTTATATTACGATGCCAAGGCCAAGGTTCGAGCCTTCTGTCACCGAGATACAATTTTGGTCTTAAATATTTTGTAGCTAAAAATATACTTATCTTGCACCGGACCTTTTGCTTTGGCAATCTTAGGATATAAAACTATTTACTGCCAAAAATAGCGTTGTCATAATAAACCTAACATAAAGTTGTTGTGATAACTTCGCTGTTGGCACCTGGAATCGGTCTGAATGCTGTTTTTAAAGTGTCGTAAGTTTCTGAGACGGAAATAATATATTGACATTCACCAATGCTTTTTATAGGTAAGCTAATAATTTAAGAAATCGTTAAAGTAGTGTTTATATGTTAAATGAAGATCAAATAAATCAAAGGCAAAAATAGGCAACACTTCCTAGTTAAAAAAGTGTGGTCATAGAATAATCTAATTGAATATCATCAAACCAACCACAGAATCATTGAAGTCACAAAAAGCGTGGTAACGTTGCCAAAAGCAACCATAACCGGTAGTGAGACAGCGTCAAGACCGTAACAAAAACAATATTTTCCCAGGCGCATGCGCACTGAAGTGTGACGGTTCGCGCTTCGACGAACCAGTTCATGCTTTTCTGACCACTCCGAGAAAGCACCGGTAAGAACCTAAGTTCTATAGTTCAATAAATACACCTTTCGGGCAACATAACTAACATTATAAAGTAAAATGCGAGTGTGTTTGTATGGTTACCTTTTACGGCAAACTACTCAACCGATCTTCATGTAACTTCGCACACACATTGCGCAAAGGATTTATCCCAAAACAAAGTACCGTTCCTTTTTTAAGAAAACTTTCTTAATATACCACAAACATTCAAATAATAAATACATATACAGGGTTATTTGTAAATAATCGGCCACCTCTTGGTATGCAGGCAGGCAGTCTCTCAACATCAATCCCAACAACATTATATATACAGGGTTATTTGTAATTAGTTGACCACCTCTTGCAGGCAGCCTCTTTACATTAATCCCAACAATATTTGTTCTAAGACTTTTAAAATTATTAATTTATAAAATTTAAAATTTCCCATTCAAAATTTATTTGTTGTCGCTGAATAGGCATTAACTCTGAGCGTCGGTATGGCGCCCGAGCAATTGACCTTTTAAATTCTTCTTACAAAATACAGAGTAATAAGTAAAAGAGGGAGCAAACACATTTTTGTATAGTTTTTTATGTTGTTTATCAAGATTTGTAAAAAGTCGTAGAACAAATGTTGTTGGGATTGATGTAGAGAGGCTGCTTGCAAGAGGTGGTCAACTAATTAAAAATAACCCTATATTATGTATAAAATACATTGGCGCATGTATAAAAGATCATCATTTTGTTGTCTTATTAGTAACTGCCACTGCAAGGTATGTATAATAATGTTTTTGTAATATCCACAGTGAAAGTCATGCATTGTATTAACTCCTACATAATTTATTATTGATATGATAATTTGTATCTAGTCCTGTAAACGTCTGCAGAGTGCTGTTTTTTAATATAATATAAAGAATCATCTAAAAGACTTGTCAATATTTTTAAAAACATTCTATACACCATTTCTAATCATGGGTAGGTACGGGAGACGTTACAATACATATCACTTTTCTCCATTATATTCAATTAATAATTAATTAAATTGATAAACAATTAGTTCCAGGCACGCCTTAGTATCGCGCACACGTTTGTAGAAATACAAAAAGAAACCAAAATTGTATGGCAACTCAATAATGTACATTTTAATAAAGATAATTCTAAAGTGAAATCACCGGATATTCTATAATGTCCTGTAACACAACACGTTATGTAACAGTAGATAATCCACATGTTTCAAGTATAAAGTCGTGTCAGAAGCAATAAAGTCCTTATTAGCAGATATAGTCCGAGCTCTAAATGGTCTTAAGGCGAGCCTGTTTGGTAACTGCAACTGACTTCACGCTGGTGACGTAACTACAGACACATCTAGACTCTCCGACAGTTGATGTAATTCTCTTAACTGATAGTGTCATTTATATTAACACATGACCACGGGAGGTCCTTGTCTTAAGATGACATAGAGAACATGTATGTAGTAGCGAGGATACTGATTGAGAGATTGAAGAGAGTTATACCTGTAGTGTTATAGGACATAAAGTGATGTTGTAATTGTTTACTTACTTGTATATTTATTTGTAAATTTTGTCATATTTTATATATAATGTTAATCTTACATAAATTTTTAATGGCGTGGTAATGGATCTTCTTGAAATAAAACTGTTTTTACGGATTTAACTCGCGTATATTGAATTAAATTTTAAATTTACATTTTAAATCTAACCCGACGCGGTTAGATTTTTGCTTTGCAGCAATCGTGTTCACGGTAAGACGAGATGATTGCTGCAAAGCAGTCGAAACGTCGGGTTAGATTTAAAATGTAAATTTAAAATTTAATTCAATATACGCGAGTTAAATCCGTAAAAATAGTTTTATTTCAATGTGTAGTAGGTACTCGTGAAAACCTTAGAAAACACTAATGGATCTTCTTTATATTATATAAGTGTAATAGGTACAATATAAACGTTAACTAGCTATTGCTCGCGACTTCACCCGCATACCAACAATTATTAAAAACTCGACAGCGCTACATACTCACATACGTCAAACTGCAGCGCTCCTAACGTCCTTTATAGCGCTTATTTGATAATGGAAATGAGATATTTTGCCGCAAATTTTCTTTCTCGGTGCTTAATCTAAATCTATTCTAAAAACCACATAGTTACACATATACGTTACTCCGATTTGACGTGAAAGAAGGACCAACAGTATTCTGTATGAACCAACAGTGTTGCATACATAACTTTGATATAGATAAATGCCGTAAATTTCGGATAAATATTTTTTTTGTACTAGATGATTTAAACCATAGTTAAAATGATAATGATCGTAATAGATAGAACTAGAGGTGACCCATCACTGTCCGTCCAACATCAATACCGGATGTCACCCGTCGCACTCGTCCTCCCTATATAAGGAAACTTCCGGGATCGCCGACCGATGCCCCGGGACCTTTTACCGACTAGCAACGAATTGACAGTTGTCATCAAAGTTTGAGGTCAACATACACACTTACCAACACATAATAAAAATATATTATTATTGAGACCTGCTACTTAATACTAGATTTCTTAACGACGTTTCTTAACTCCAGTACTTCGTAAGCGATAATATTTTAATTTTTTACTACTAGAAATTAGAAGAAGACATTTAAAGCCTCAGATGAGACATGCATACGTGTGTACTAGAAGACAACTCTGACCACAAAATAAGTTTATATCATCTAGTGTTGTAGTTTTAGTATAATATAACTAATTGCTCACTCACTCGTTCAATTGAACTCTCCGTATTACAAAATTTAAATCAAACGTTACCAAGAATTCTGAGACGAAATATTTCAACTCTACAAAACTGTAAATATAAATAAAAAATAAATAAATTATGACTAATTCTACACCACAGTCAAGAATTTAATAAATATTATCATGGCTAACCAAACACTTTCCAACAGGAAATTAAAATCTTGAATGGAACAGGATAGATTGACGATGTCAGACAAAAACAATATTATATACATACAATAACATAGTACCACAAAAATATAATATATATAATTCCAATACAACAAAACCAAGATACATATTTAACAGAATTTTCAGAGATGTGTGATATTGATTTTTTATCTTAGTCAACGTAAAATAAATGTGTTTCTACTTCGGAAAAGTCACAAATTTTTACCGGAAAAAATATATATAATAAAATCTATGTTTTTATAAACATTTTCAGTGATTGTTTCAGATGTTTTACGATACGAGTGTAAGAGGTAATAAGAATAATTTGTTGTAAAAAACATTTAACTTGTCGGTCAACGTTGTTAATATTACTTAAAAGAATATCATGACTGGATTGCGTTATACCACTTGTCTAAACAAATACTAATTACGAATAAAAACAAGTTATTATTTATTTATAAATAGTGTGGAAAGGAAACCATTTTACCAATATCGCAGCCATTGCAATTGGCTAAGAATACTGATTTTCACGCTTTCAGTCAAAACGTTAATCCCACGCATAAATCAAATTATATTTTGACCGCGTTTTTTTTGACAAAGCAACTCTTTTCATCAACTCTCTTTCATTTCGCTTAAACCAAGTTATAAATTCAAACTTTTCAGAAAATATAGCGTTTGCCCTCAATTTTAATGGCAGACTCATTTAAATTTTACCTTGAATTTTAAATGTAATTACTGGGGCCAAATTTGTGTAATGTTAGAGAAAAATGATAATTTTTATACAACTCATTAATATAGGAATCATGAACCTGGTTGGGAAATTATCTGACGTAATTTGTAGCACCACCTGCTTATCTTTACTAATAAATAACATTTTAATAATTTAATTAACGTTTACTTTTTAAAGACGTTATGATAGTATGAACTTACGAGTGACGGCTTCTAAACACGCAAAGACAAGGTGATTTTAGTGCAGACCTTATAAATCAATGATTGCTTGAACAAACCAATTAAATACGACTTATTTTAATTACCAAAATTCTAACAGTGTGCAATTTATGATAACTGATTTTTGACTTAGGGAACTGTACTACATCTGTATCATCCTCATATTTAATATCAATGAGGACTTCTTGCTCATCTGATGAACAAAGTAACATACCGCAGCTGTCACACACACATACATAAAATATACATATATAACAATATGTATACACGCTGAAATAGCATTGTGTAAACCCACGCCACGTGAGTTGCAACACAACACACAACACGACCGAATTCGTATTAGAACGAATCAATAAATATAACCGCTACATCGATTACTTACACGCTGCTAAATGTGGAGCAATACACATTACAAGGAACACTAATAAATTACATCAGATAGATTCCACAGATTATTATAAATATATAGAACATTAATATTATTAGTCATAATATGAAGCTCGTGAATTTTGACCTCTGGCATACTGACCGACGATTAGGTTGCTTTAAATTCAGATATGACCTAATTGCAACGTTTGTTCCACACAATATAAATAATTGTATTATTTATATTAACGATTCATCAAACGAACTTAAATTTAGAGGTAATATTTTTGACAGAGGTTTATTATTTATAAAAGGTAGTGACACTAAAGTCTAAACACAGTGCATTGAAGCTTGTCACCTGCTTCTACTTTACTAAGCTCGGGTCATCCTCGTATGTAGTCTGATCCTATCCTGTACCTACCAATCTCATCATTATTATCTATATATCTATATATTATATATATAATCTCATTTTTATTCCATACCTTTCAAATTGTCGAGGAATGGGATCATAGATAATAAGAACAATTCCTGAGCTAAGCCTATGTGTTCTGTCGTGTTTGGCATAAAAAATACGTTTATATGTTAAAGTTTTCACAGCATCTGTTACGACGAGGTACATTTGACAGATGGTATGGTTAGGTTAAATATAAAGGTACGTATAAAGGTTTTAAATCATTTTCTTATCCCGATCGAAATAATCATAGTTTTGCAACGAGTATTAATTAAATAATATAAAGAGAAAAACACACGTAGGAAGTAATAAAGTCAATTCATGTTAATGTTGAAATTGTATGATTTTGCTTTGGATAAAACGCTTCGTCGCACGCGCAGCGCCGGCTCGCCTTCACCCACTTATGGAATTCGTTAATATTAAGGTGCTTCACACGCAACTGGTAATAGCTACGATTATAAAAGTCCTTTTAATATTATGTAATTAATTAGTCGTTTCACCTTATACTACACTTTGAAACAATCCTTTAATAGTTGGAGGTATGTATTTCAAAGTAGTTTAAAAATATTTACTGCTCTACTATTCGTTCTTAATATCATACATTTATATTGTCAGCATATACCTAAGTAGAGATTCATTTTTATTATTTTTGTATTTGTATAATTCTTAAAATCATTATAAATATAAAAGCAGAATAAGTTTTAATATTATTTTCAAAGTTTCAATCCAAATGTGTTCGACGCGAGTGGTCCGTGTGATGTGAACAGTGCCGTTCGCGTTTGACTCATCCGAGCCCAACCCACTGTCTGGTCATCGGCACCCAGCTCTGTTGACCGATAAAACCTCCACAATACACGGTTACATAGTTACATAGTCCGCTGCGCAACACGGAAGCTACGGTGATCTGCATATTGGCCACGAATAGACTTAATTGTTGTTATAACTTATATTAATTGGTTGCCATTTATTTAAACTTAATCAAAACATAAAGGTAAAAAAAGTCGGCCAAGTTACGTCAGACCAACAGGTTTTAAAGTGTGCCAAGTTAGTTGTAATAGACGTTTGGGTTTTATTATCGTTCTTCGTTATTCGTTATTGTTGTTATGCAAGCAAAAAAGTGCACAAAATCTGGTGATACAATGGATGTATTTTACCCTTTATTTAAAGAAAAGGGAGTTGCAACCACCATTGTCACCTGTAAGGACCCAAGAGAAACACGAAAGATATAAGAAAAGGGGTTAGAGATGATGGTTAGAGTGGATAAGGTTGGGTATTCTGGTTTCCAGTCCACAAAACGCGGCTCAATCTACTACACGATTATTTGATAGTAGTCCGGGAGCCTGCGTCAATATGAACTGTGAATATATAATATTTAAAATGCAAGGATTGAAGTTTATTGAGTTGTATAACAAACTAAATTTAATTCACAATAATGTGACGGCGTCCATAACAGCCTTTCGCACAATTACCAGTAAACAAGAGAAAGTAGTTTCTTAGTACAGTACAGTAATAACAAACTAAGATACATAACTAAATTGTTCATTTAATAATATTGAATTATGATAATAGGTGTATACGAGGATTGTTCAAATAGAACTCAAGGTGACTTTTTAAATCACTAAGTAACGTTTATTCTGTTTTACTTTTTTCTATGTTGATACACTTGTTACAAATTTAATTTATTTTTGTATAGATAAAAAGGTTCCTTTTTGAAAAACTCATATTGCATATTTAAGTTAAAATAAAAGTTAGTGATCAGTTCTTTATAGAGCGTGTATTACTAATATGGGTAGGTACATACATATTGCACACGTCTAATTTCGCAACTCACTTGACGCCGACACCACTGACCACTCTCATCTCTTTATATACCACTGATAACTGATTAGAATTAGAAAATTAAAAATTGTGTTAGAAACGAAATTAAATATTTTGTATTTTTAGACGAATATTATTTTATAAGTTGAAATATTACTTTATTTTTGATACTAAATATAAATCTATCTATTCGATAGATTATTAAACTGCGGTTTAATCTATTGGTCGCTTCTCACGTTTAACCAGTCTATTTCATAATTATGTAATTTAAAACGATATAATATAATATTTGTTTTTAACGAAGATATAAACTAGCAGCAGCTGCAAGCAAAGCAAGGAGTTGGAGTTTCAGATATCCAACTGTCTCTACCGAAAATATAATGAAACTTTTACCTCAAGTAACACAGACTCTATAGCAAATTATTCAAAACAATAATAATCTATACGAAATTATATTATTACAAATAAACCTAATGTAATGTAATGCTTACTTCTAAGATTTACTTTAAACGAATTGTACACATTAGATACTGTACGGTTGAACGTGGTAACACAATTTCAGCGCATAGATACTTGTTGGCAGGGCGCGTGTCCCCTCGCTAATTCTAATCCAATAAATATACGCCTATGTCACCCCAAATTATCCAGTCGAAAAATACAGGGACTTAATAAGACTGAAGCCCTCCTTGTTCGCAGATAATCGATACTATACACATATTTCGGTATCTAACTGTAATTTGTTAGAATCTAGAATCTTCCTAAAATACTCATCTATGGCAACGTTGGCAAGTTTTATAAATCGTTAAATGTAATTAAGCAACATTAAGTCTGTCGCGGGTCGTTAAAGAGAATGACGGACTATCCCTTAATAATGAATCAATGAATCATTGCCCTAGTTTAGGTTGGCTACAAACGAGCCGACTTAGTGTGACAATTAACTTTGAACTGTTTGGGAAGAATTCTATTGTTTTCTTAAGGCTTTTTGCTTGTATATTTTTCATAAAATATATGTTCGCGTTTTGTATTTAGTTTTTTTTTTAGATATAAGACCAGAAAAAATTAAACAGTAAAATATATATATGCGAAGGTACAAAAATATTTAAAGTTTAAACTCTTAAATAGAGAAACATGAAAGGTGTTTACCAGCACCCCAAAACGGAAATACATATTATTAAAGACATCTAGAAGAATGACCATGGTATTGAATATTTTACACTTTTACAAACAGCATACAACAATTTAATTTCGTAGTTCATAGACCTTTGAACCCATCACGCTAACCCATGTCATCTACAACAGCTACTAGAGTTCAAAATATTTACGGTAATTACCGCCGTGACCCAAATCGCCGCCTGCACTGCAACACCCACAATTGTACTGCAGCTGAATTATTACTACATAATAGTGTTCAGTGTTCATTATCGTTTACCAGCAATAAATTAAAAGTTATCATAGCAAAATAGAGCAACTTATTTATACATATATGTATAAATATGACAAATCTTCAAAACAAATAGTACTCAAAACTGTGTTGGAACTTTTAAATGTCATACAATTTAATGTCATGTCAGTAATTTAGGACTTAAATTGTAAGTAGAGTTGATAATTTCAGTGAAAACCAACAAAGACAATTATTATTTATTTAAATCATTGTACAAGTACAAACAATTAACCCACTTGATGCAGGCAAAGAGGGGGGTTATGGCAGATCATATATGTGATAACAGTCATTATTTTATATATGCTGATACGGGCATTGAAGCAGCTCTCTATCAAGTAATGATTTTAATTAATGATAACACAAGAGAATGATATATGCACTTTGTGAATACTAGCTAAGAATTGTATAATTCTGATACAAATAAATAAATAAACCAAATAGAGTTTTAGTTTACTTTATATTTCAGGTATATTTTGTTATTATTTTTATCAATGGTCTGGTGAAGTTATATTATATTGTATAGTGCTACCTTTTATAATAATTGGTCCCAAGTCTGGAGAATAATGATATGATCAGATATATATGATGAATACTCATGTTTGGTATGCATCCAGTCCATCAACAAAAATACTGTTAAAAAACCTACATAACTTAGAAGTAATTCTATAATAAATAAATGACCAACCTGCGTTGGACCAGCATGGAGGTTTAAACTCCTCTTTTTACAAATATGAAGGAGGTCTATACCCTGAAGTGAGACATGAATAGACGGGTACTATTTTCCTTTAAACATTAAATTGTTTTTAAGTTAATACCATAATATTCTGGAGAAAAAGTAAATATTTTGATATAGACAACATTTACAGCATTACTTTAAATCACATAATTTCATTACATGACAATTTTACCACCAAGGGTTTTTTGTACAGATGCTGAATAAGTTACAGAACAAAGCTAAAATAACAAAAAAAACTGGTTTCCTAGTGGCAACAGCTCAAGGTCACAGTGATTAGTGTACCTGTGTGGATAATAAATATTCTTGTGCTAATTATTTAGCATTATGGCATTAAGTAAGCTTTAAACAAGTGATAACGGAAAAATCTCAAGAAAAATTCACTTTTTTCAACTCGAGACAGTATTAATAAAATTACAAGATATACGTATGAAGCAGAGGAACAGTAAACAGCGAGCGCTATACGATTCAGATAAGATTAAATATGTGAAGGTGACTATAAAATTTTCAATGTATTTAAAATTGTATTGTATTTGTTACCGATTAGTTATCCTTGTGAATTAGTTGTTTATAATACTTTCAATCTAACAGCTAACCTTTGCAAAAAAGGCATGAGAAAAATCGATAATTTAGACAAGCCGCTTGAACCTGCGAAACGATTTCAACAAGACCCGGTAATACATAATCTTAAATCCAAAACCTATGCTTTAAAATGAGGTTATCTATAAGTATTTTTTAATTTATCAAAGGCCGGTATACTTACCCATTTTGTTAGAAATCCTCGCAAACCACTTCACTAGCACTGGTCACAACAAACGTCTTAGGTACTAGAAATATTTCTTTGCCTCATCACAAACTACAAGTATCGACACATAACGTTGTTATCTTATCCTATAAATTTCTGTTTCATTTAAAATTACAAAAAATATATAGAAACCAGCCGACGTGAAACACTCGATTCAATATCACAGCAGCTGTCAAGCGATGTATATTCAAAATTATAAAGACCTAAAGATAAACCGCTTACCGCAGCGCGCCCGGCGCCTTCGCGCGTGCGTTCCGAATTCGCGCGACGTTTAAATACGACTTTAAACTACTTACATAATTCTTATCGAATCTTATGATACCTGAGTCTTATTATAAAGAAATAAAAGTTTATATAGTTGAAAAACTAGAGCGAATGATCGTACAATAATGCGTAGATTCGTGTTGAATTCGTGAATGAGGTTGTACTAGACAGTACTGTGTAATTATTTAACTAAAATGTACATATACTTTTTATTTTTTATTGGAATTATGTTGGATGCTGATAATAAATTATAGGCACCGGAATTATTATTTTATCTAATAAAAAATGTAAAGTTAACGATATGCATACAAGCTTTGGTCTTTGCTGTGCAATCAAAGAATAATAGACCTGTTGATAACAATAACAAATATTTATTTATATTATACACATATGTTAAGGCGGCGGCGTGATATCTTCATTCTTGATCACTTATTAAATAGCAAAAGGATTCGTGAGAAAGAAAAAAAACATAACGCTTCATAAAATAAGTGCATTTATTGATTAAATTTTGTAGGTAATAAAGGTACATTTAAAATTAAATTGTACGTTATGTTAAAAAAATAAACCAGTTTCCATATAAACTTGTGATGAAAAATCACTGACAAGGTTATACAACAATTTGTGAAACCCAACAAAACTTATATGTAATAAGAAAATATAAGTAGGTAGGTTAGAAGAACGTGACTCGCTATCAACTACATAACGTCGTCGATGTACATCTAGATGTGATATTGCTGAAAAAAGTAAATGGTCTATCAATCCTTAAATATAAATTTCGATCTATTACTTTAATCCCGCAAATCGAGGCTCATGGTGTCGTTACAAGTAACGTTAAAGTCGCACATCAGAGTGGGTCCGATCACCACTTTACATACAATCAATATACACAAAACCAATTTTATCTATTTACAGTAACCGAAAATACAATAAATATCAGTTTATACTCTCTGTACAGTATTGTTACATATATATATATTTATATACTTTATTAGACTCTGCTTTCTTACATTAATTTAATATTTGCTCAAACAAACCCCTCCGATAGAAGCCACATTTATTAGATGACTATGAGATGGTTCTTTGCAATCAAAAACTGTATTTTAAAAATATTATCATATTCTAAGACAAAAGTCGATCAAAATTAGCTTTCCCAGAAAAACTATACTATAAATCCAACAGCAGCTGACCGCGTCGAGACGAGACCTGTAACCTCCAAATATGCTGCTTACATTAATTAATAAAATAAGAAAAATTAATTTTAAACGCTTCCCTTACTCGATCATAATTTATCATTTATTTTCAAATGTTTTATTCAGAGTTTCAGCACAATATGTGAAACCGCGTTTTTGCCGTTGGTGATAAAAGCTCCATATTTCGTTTCAGTATTTTAACAAATTCATATTTTTATAAGTTTTAGTTTTACATTTTTATCGCATTTTTTTATTATATAAAGTATATTTAAATTAAGAGCAAAACAGTGTTGATCGTGTAACCTATATATGTATATATATATAAATATATCCGTCTACACTATGTTTAAGAAAATGTGTTAAAAATGCCACACCACCCTTATTATAAAGCAAAAATATCAATTTAATTTAATGAATCTATTTATGAGTATGATATTAAATTTACTTTTATTAGAATATTGTTTAAAGATACAAAGAAATATGGTGGACGATAAACGAACAATCACATTTTTAATAAAATTTCAAATGGATGGATAAATTAACATATGTATATATATTAACAGTAAATTTTATTTTTATTCTAAGTTAGCTCCATTATTATGTTGTGAAACAAAGGGGAATTCTAATCCGTTATAATTCGAAGTATCAGCATATTAATTAATCATCTCACACTACCTATCCTGGTCCAATTTTGACTGCACTAAAATTTCGATTCAATCTATCGACCTTTAAAGTTTTCAATATTTATTTTTATTTATTAGAAAAATGAGCAAATATCACAAACTTTTAAAGATTTGATAAATCGTAAAATAACGGTGAAGCCGCAATATTTTAATAACTCAAGCAGTATTGGCTAAAACTAGATATTGCATTACAATAAGTGAGCCGTAGATCCGATAGAACCCCGATGCGAAGGGCGCGAGCAGCGCAGTGCAGCACACCACAGCACAGCTCAGCGCAGTGGTGCACGCAGAAAATGGAGGCACGTACGAACACGCAAGTATGTCATATGTTGACGTGCGCACTCGCAGGTCTGCGTCTACTCGTCGTCGGTGTCGGCGTCGCTGGAGAACTCGGCCTGCAGTCGTGGCGGGAAGGGCCCGCGCGTCTGCTGGCTGCCGGTAAAGATGAAATCAATCAGTACAACCAAAATATATATCTAGGTATCGTTCGCCACACTCGAGTTTATTACGCTAGGCGTCTGTAGTGGTTGAGCCACTCTTCCAGCATCTGCGCCTGCAACAGCGGCCGCGCGTGCAAGCGTTGCTCAGCGACGAGCGCGGCTCCGCCCCCTCCTCCTGCCCCCGGACGCGCCGCCACGCCCCTCGCGCCCGTCCAACGCCGCACCAGCGCCTCCTCCGAGGACATCTCCTCGCACGTCAGGAAGTGTACGGGAAGCAGCTTGCCGTCTGCGTCCGTCAGCGGCAGGTACGTCGCGTCCTCGCCCTCCTCCTGTTGCTCCCTGGATGACGTCGAGGTTAGCGAGGCGTCGCGAGAGCATCCGAGGACGAGCGAAACGCGATACGGACCGACAGATGTAATGATCCCGGTGCGAGTACGGCTCGACGGGCACCAGCGCGGAAAAGTGTCCCCGCGTGTAGCCCAGGCACAGGGGGGACTTCGAGCAGAACTCAGGCTCCCACATCAGCGGGAGGTAGATACCTACTCGCGGAGAGGGTAACGGGTTAGGTTAAATTAAAAAGGATAAATTGAAGCGGATGATTCTCACCCTGGAAGCGCGCGTATCCGAGCGCCTCACCGCGGAAGGAGTTGACGACGTCGACGCCGTACACGACGATGGGACGCCGCATAACGTGCGCCAGTGCGAACACGTGCAGCTGCGATGGGGTGAAACGTGAGTGCTGGGTGCCGGAGCGGGGCAGGGCGGGGCGGTCCTAGCGGAAGGGCGGGGCTCTACCTGATGCAGGGCAGTGCCGGGCCTGGCGGCAGCGGCCACGAGGCGCGCCCACTCGCCGCGCAACTGCGCTTCCTCTGGCGCGTAGTGCAGCTGCGCCGCCTGCAGGCGTTCGGCCGCAGCCCAGCGCGCGTAGAATGCTCGGTGCGCGTGTTGCAGCGAGTCGGCGAGCGCAGCGCGCAGCACGTTGTGTCGGTCAAACACGCCGTAGGCCGCCTGGCACACGGCGTCAGGCAGGCAGTCGCCGGCGGAGCGGTTCCACAGCGCGTACAGCCGGGAGCCTGCAAGTAGATCCGCGGCTCGAGATCGGCGGCACCGTCTCCTCCAGGCGCAACTTCCTCTATTTCGAAAGAAATATTGAACGAAAGTTCCATTTTGAATTTTCGTTGGTTGCCTTGCGATCGACGCGAAACGGGTACCGCGTCGCGTTCGGCGTTTACCGACCGAGCGTGACGGTGAGGTGCGGGCTCCAGTTAATGAGCGGGGGCTCGGCCTCCAGAGTGTGCTGCGCGTCGCGGTCCAGGAGCTCCGTGAACAGCTGCTCCTGAATAGCGCCCGGCAGCTCCTCGATCTCTGCAACACGCGGAGGTCAGGGCGAGGGACGAGCGAGGCGGTCGCAGGGGGGAAGGAGGGGGCGTCGGTTACCGGCCGGTAGGGAAAAGGTGCAGAACTCGTTGATATAACGACACGGGAAGCCGCCCTTCTTGTGCCGTATGCAGCCCGCCACGTGTCGCCGGATCGCTGTAGCCAGGTCCGGCGCTGACGGATGAGAGATTATAATTTATAATACCGCCTCGTTGGTCGAGTGGTAAGCGCAGACGCCTAACGTATCCCGAAGCAATGGGGCTTGGGATCGATCCCCGACAGAGACAGGCATGTATGTGATGAGCATAGATGTCTGTACTTACTGTACATACATCTATGCTCTGTAATGGGTTTAGTTGTTTATTAAATATATTCTCAGTATTTATAATGTGTATTTCTATGTACTTGTATTGTTGTCTAACACCCTTAACACAAGCAAATAATTAGCTTACTTAGGGGTTAGATCAATGTGTGTAATTTGTCCTGTATTATTATTATTTATTTTTTTTTTGTTACAAATTATAATGATATTGTTGCAAGTTAGAATCTTCCGACACATTATACACACTTTTTTTTATTCTTACATACCAACGTACGAGGGCGATCTCTTGAGCCCTGGTCCGCCGCCCGAAATCCTGGAGAGCAGGGTCGAGAGGATCTCCTGCCGCTGAAACCTGAAAACACAGCCGTGAGTGGAGCGCTCGTTAGGCCGCGTGCTGCGTCCGCGACCTTCGCGCGCACCTTATGGCGAGGTGCACCAGCGTGTGTCCCGAGTCGAAGGCCGAAGCGCGGTTGAGGAGTGCCACCTCCTGGGCCGTGAGCGCGCGCGCCGGATCGCCGCCGGCCGCCAGGTAGGCCTCCACGCAGCGCGCCTCGCCCTCCACCACACCTACACACGTATACATTAGCGGAGGCAGTGGGGCGGTAATAGGGCGCCTGTAGGGCAGCAGTACCAAGGCAAGCCTGCAGCCAGATCCAGTCGGCGTGCCGTCGCTTGCGGCGCGCGTCGTCGGTCCCGCTGGCGTCAGCCGCCTCGCCCGCCGCGCCGCACATGGCACACCGCACCGAGCGTGGCCAGTTCTCGTATGTGCACGTCTGTGAGGAGAGACCTCGTCTTTTATACATGTATAAAGTATTCAGTGCGACGCCACGTCACTCACGGGGCACGACCACTTGGCGGCGGAGGAGGCGCCGGCCTGTCCCTGGGGAGAGGATATCCGTAGGGGCTTCAGTCTCTCCGCTACGGCCTCTGCTCCTGCGAACGGGCCGACCGATCCGATTAGACAGAGGGACGCGGTAAATTTATATTAAAATTGAACTTATTAAACTTGTTTTCTTATAAGCTTATATATATTTTATATTTGAATTTCAGTATTACATGACGAAATGGATTAACAAGTAAGATTTATTTTATTTATTTTTTTCTCATGTCATGCTAACAAAATAATCGTGTTCGAGTTACAGAAGTGCTAAGCTTATCATCTAAATTCCTATATAATAAACTTTAAAATATAAATCAAAATAGTTTTTTACATTGGCATATGAATATATATAATATATGAATACTGCCCTTTGGTAGCAAACAAATGACAGCTATTGAACTATACATTACCACAAATGTCCTGTGTGGGAAGAGCGCTGGCCCCGTCTTGCAACTTGAAAATGTCCTCTCCGAGGCTGGGCTTAGCACTGCGGCACATTGTACACTGCGGCAAATTACCACTACTGGTTAATAAACAGTAATAAAAGTAAGAGCCGAGTTTGTAGACCCATATGTTTTTAGTACCCTACTAGTTTAGTTCATGTGTTTATATGTTTTTACATGCTAGAGTACTAAGGATAGAAGAGATTAATAGTGCTTGAATAATCAATAAAGATTAAATCTAAGTCATAAACAAATTTCTATAAAAAAACAAAATTATCTATACACTAAGTTTTAAATTTTTTTTTTACTTGGCAAGTATTAGTGAAACGACATTTTTTTTAATATTTTTCATCTTAAAGGTCTACAAAGTATATTTAAATGTTATAAGAAGACATTAATTAGTGACTCATAAAGTGAAATGTTCAGAAATATTCCCCACAATATTCCAAAATATGTTTTTTTCTTATCCTTTATGGTCTATATTCTTTTTAAATGTAACTGTTTCTAGTGTTATCAACTCAAAAACATGATTAATGGTATCTTTGTAGTTTTATATAATGGTATATTACTTCAAATAAAAATATGTAAAAATAAAATCTTTGAAAATATCTGTAAAGCATGTATAACATGTTAAGGTTTTTTTTATCAAATGTTTGATCACAGGCTGCTCCTCATCACATTAAAAACATTACATTTCATTTTGTAAATTTATATCGTTTTTTTTGTATGCTGAAAACCGATTTTCTTTTAACATTAAAGACATTAATATTAAAGAACTAACTATGGATCATCAATAATCATATCAAAATTGAAAATGCCAATAGAACAATGTACTGATTTAAAGATGTAAGAAATATAACAATACCTTCCGAGACAGCGGAAAATTCTCATAAGTACAGAGCTCACATTTCCATTTGTTGCTCTCAGCCGGAGCAGAGTTTGCTGTCATCTGCAATAAGCAAATAAATTAATTTCACTTCACTTCTACAAATACAAGGCTTGCACAACTGCTTCTTAAGATGTTGACAAAGAAGTGTAATTAAAATTAACTAATCACTAAACAGTTTTTCAATATGAGCTCAAGCTTGTTAACAACATAATTTTTTCAATAATTGAGTGATAATATATTTATTTCAGAGTTAGGTAAAGTTAAGACTTGTGAACTCTAAACGTTTGAAAGTACCTGAGAGATATTAGTCTGAGAAACATTGGTGGATGCATCAATGTGTGGTCCACACTCTGCCCCCAGCAACCCTGCCTCATTGGGAGTAGCCAATGGTTGACTCTTTTTGCTGCCATCATTTTGCAACTCCTCACTCATTGTACCATAGATTATGCCAAGTGAATGTCACTACTTATCACTATGAGGTTCGCATTTTAGGAGATTCTTACACTTGTATGCTTGTGTTTACACAGCTGGGCAACTTATCCTATTCACTTTTACAGACAATAATGGAGATATCGGTTGACCTAAAAATAAAACAATAATGTATAATCTTAAAATGCTATCAAAAATTGTGTTCCAAGCAACTCAAAACGGTTACGCTCACCAGAATGGATAAAGCAACGGCAAGCACTTTTCACTACTGATTCCAATAAGAATTTTGACAGATAAAACAGAAAAGGAGTTTTCTCTAAACTGTTGATTTTATTTACACGTTCAGTAGATGACTACTGATACAAAACTTGGCATTGCTCGTCTCTAAATTTTGGCGTTGTTACACAACAAAAATGCATTGAAGCACAAATGGCCTAAGGTCATGAACGTAATGCTAGTATTAGACTCGACGTTCACTGGATGAGGTCTGACATATTTTTGCAGTACATTTGGTTCATGTTTGGAGTTAAATAATGGTGTTGTAAGAAAACAGACAAAACAAACCGGGGTAAATAGAAGACAACAAAAGAGAACCAACGGAGATAAAAGACAATTATGTTTATACGGTATTTTGACAAATAAATTTGTGTCAGTTCGAGACGGTGGCGAATAAGTTTTTAATATATGTATATATATATAAGTTTCAAAATTGTTTGTGAATATAAATTTTTTGACCAATAGAAAACCATTTACAATTTTAAAAACCAATAGCAAATGAGCATACTACATCTCGACACAAATTACAAAATGGCTGTTTAGTGTTTTTATTATGAAATATTTAATCTATGCTTATACCAGGTTATATCATTTACACAGACTATAAAGTAGAGGCAGTAGATAACGCAGTGTACTTTACAAATATTGGAATTTTTACCGTTAACCGTTTTGGAATCATTTTTTTGAGGCAACATCACAGGAAAACCACTTGACCCATTTTAACCAAAATTGGCACGCATGTCAAGGACCTAACTGGGCTGCTACTACAAAAAACAGAATACAAAAATATTGATTTGTTTTAAAGATATGGTCAAAAAACTGAATCTTCCATAGACTGAAGCTTAACTGAACCTGCGCACGCTCGCCAATCGTTACTCTTAAACTTTCCGGTGCCAGCAACTTTATTGGAAGTCCTTGGGCGCGGTATGGACCGACTTTAGTAGCGTAAAAAAGGGGGAGAGTCCTCAGCTCAACTCCTGCAGTGCATTGCGATGGATCCTAGTTATTACTAAATTTGTTTTCTGCATTGTTTGTATAAGGTACAATTCATAGATTGCCATATAAGGTACAAATCGTAGTAGACCCGGTCTACTGCTTATATAACTTGTACTTTTTTTTTTTTTTTTTGACAATATCAATAGACATGGATAACTGAACAAAATTATTTGTGTCAACCCTATAAATCAGATACAGGTGTTAGTTCTTTAGGTTAATTAAGTTTGTGCTATGGTGTAACATGCACATTGTGGTAACAGTGCTGAATGAGCTACAAAATGGTAACCACAATCAATGAGTTTCGTAATTTAATAGATTCGCAATGAGCTGCTTCACACGTAATTTTGTATCTCCAAAAACAAAGACGAATTTACTAACCCAAATAGATAGATCGTTTTTTATTTAATTGTATATTTTTAAAATAACTAGCCTTAAAGTAGAAAGTGTTACTGTGAGAGTAAAGATCAATTTTATCATTTCTATATTTAAATATTACTATTGAAATTTAACATTTGAACTTTAAGTAAAAATAGCATAGAGTTATTATAATTCTACGAAAAATAGTCACAAGTAAGTTAGCCTACCTATGTGCCAAAACATTTGATGGAACCGAATCAAGAAGCCTACAAGAAAAAGAATTGGCGCATTTGGGTCGCGCAGTGCAATATTACGTGTCTAACATGCTGTCATATTTTTCTCAATAAAATTGTTAAGTATAATATTATAATAATTACAAAAATATCAGAAAGCGGATAACAACTACTTCTATAATTATATGTGAATATAAAAGGTGAAACGGAAATGTTATCATCCGAATGAATTTTAAAAATATTATATCAAAGAGTTCACTAGGGTCTTCTAGCTCGAGTAAAACTTCAAATCAAACCGATGAAATCATCAAGTTACAAAACGAAATTGCATCATTGTGTCTAAATGTTTCTTCGTTAAAAGATTTACTTGAAAGTAGAGACTCCGCTATCGGTACCCTTGCACGTGAAAAAGAAAAATTGTACGTTGAACTCAAAAGTATGCAAAGGAGCAATAAGCAATTACAAGAACTACTACTATACGAGAGGTATACAGTTCTTAAGACTCAGTTTACATTTCTGTATTACTTAATACTATGCACCATCAAATGTTTACCAATGTTGTTGTTGTTTTCTATACTTGGTCATTACCGGTTCATACATCACAGGTTTCATATTCTACGATTTTCTCTGTCTGTGTTAATTTTTACTACCGTTAATCTTTACTAAGTCATCATTTATCCTTTTTTGTAGAGAAATACATACAAAAGATAAACAATATTTAGTTGAAAATATAAAACAACTATCCAAAAAATGTACGACTAATGAAAAATCTAGTGAACAAAGCATTGCTGTAAGTCGAATTCAAATCATAATAGAGTAAATGTTAATAATAAATATAAATAATATATATTATGAGTATTTTTAATTAAAGGAAGAACAGCATGTATGTCTTCAAAAAGAAATAATGTCAAAGAATGAAGTAATTTTTAATTTATGTACTAAATACTTGAAATTAAAAAAAATCAAATGTGTCTTACAAAATAAATATGAAACGTTGCAAAGAAACTGTGGAGAGGTAAATACTTTTCTTATGGTTTGTTATTTTAGTTTTTTATTCGATTAATTCGGTTGAATACATGTACATATTTGTTATTCTTAATAAGAAACATATGTTGAATCGCTTTTTAAAGTTTCTTATTTGCTGTAGGTACAATGTGTGACCATTCGTCGTTCACAAAGGCTTTTGTATTCTACGACGATGACTATATACGACTGCCGAATCGTATGCAGGGTTATTTTTAATTAATTGACCGCCTCTTGCAGGCAGCCTATCTGCATACATCCCAACAACATTTGTTCTACGACCTTTTAAAAATTTTGATAAACAACACGAAAGAAAAAAAAATACTCCCTTTTTACTTATTACTCTATATTTTGTAAGAAGTGCTTAAAAGGTTTACGCCAGGGCGCCATACCTACGGTCAGAGTAAATGTCAGTTCAGACGCAACAAATAAATTTTGTATAAGAAAACTCCAATTTTAAAAACAATTAACTTCAAAAACTCGTAAAATAAATTTTGTTACGATTAATGTAGAGAGGATGCCTGCTAAAGGTGGTCAACTAATTAAAAATAACCCTGTATAGTTTTCGTAATTATATAATATTCTTTTGGAGAAACAAATCATTTTAATAATTATTAACACAAATATTCATTTAAACATTAGTACGGCTTGAGACAGTGGGTAGTACTGAAAATATTTTTTTAATTCTCACTTTAGTGAAGAATTAAACAATTAAAACTTAGATTGTTAGTATTACTTTCTTTGCATATTTAATGTTTAGCTTTTCAGGTTTGTCAAAATGTAATAAAAGTATTGAAGAATAACAAAAATTCTATAAATTCATTTTTAAATGAGCTAGCTAAAACCACGACGGCGTCAAGTGAGGAGAGGCATAATATAAACTTAGTTAAAGTAAACAATGATCTTCAATTCGAAAATACTCAATTAAAACTGTACCAAGTTTCAAGAGTATATTTAGGCGAATGTAGCAAGCAAGAAGAAAGTGATATTGCAGGTCCCTCGTTTCAAAATGTTGTGCATGATTTTATATGTAATATAGAAGAATCAAAATCTTATTGTGCGAAAAACACTCATCGATCTACAATAAATTTGAAAAAATGTAATAAAATAATTTATTTAAATAAATCCATTTCTGATAGTGATTTACACAGAGATTTTTATAGATAAATGTCATTAATAAAAAAAACTGAAACATTTCAATGCATTTTGTTGTGAGTAGGTAAGTAAATGTGTAAAAACCCATTTTTTAATAAACATTTTTTATACCAAATTTTGTTTGTTTTTGGGGCTGAAATAGTACTTTAATATCACATTATTGTGTGAATATAAAAAGCAACTGATAATTTTCCTGTCATTTTATTAACGTACATTATTTTAAGCTCGACTTTTAAAGAACTACAACATACTTTTGCTTATGCCTGATCAAACAAAAAAAAAAGTTATGTTATGGTTTTGGTAAGTGGCAACATTGATCCCAGATTTGTGTGAGCCGGCTTTGCACGTGAACGTGTCGCTAAAATCTCAATAAATTAGTGAAATCACTATGTCGGACGAATATTTCTATGGTAAGTTAAATTCCCAATAGTACATTAGTTATTTTGTTGTGATTATTTATTTCCGTTATTGCGTACTTTGTTGTTAACACATAGTTCAAAATATGCATCAAGCTATGACACCCGGCAGTTTCGCCATTTTATTTCAGAATATAAATTCGCATACTAATACACTATTATTTGTAATTGGTCCCTTTTATACAGTTACTTTATTAACAGATTACTTTCCACATATAAATTGATATTAAATATTACTACTTGCCGCCATTTACTTGTATCCTTAGCTAATAAAAAATGGGTTTGTCCCTACGTTTTTGCCAAAAATGGCGTTTTTCGATTTAGTTAGATATATTGTACGGTTTTCTAAAGTAACACTGTCTTATTGTGCGATTATAGTTGTTAATTATATTTCGCAAATATGCGTTGAGCGATGTGGTGTAGGTTCGGCGCGCAATTCAAAAGTATGGCGTCCAAGCGTCTTGTGTGACCGTTCGTTTGAGTTACTTTAACTTGATTAACTTTAACTTGATATACATCAAGCTTTATGTTATAATTAGTGTTAACAATTAGTAGTATTGTATGTTTATCTCCTTATTACAGGCGTTACTCTCTCATCGTCACATCAGTCCGAGACATGGGACCCTGAAGCGAAGGCGGAATACCCGAGAAGCAATAAGTTGCTCATTCGCCAGGCACTTTTAGGACCAGACGCAAAGGCTGACGAGCTAAATGTCGTACAGGTAACCTTAATTCGATATAGTTGTTCATAAGTCTTACTAAATAACTAAAAGTGGCAGTTGAAGTAATATCAAGATGATGATAAACACACCATATCTAAGTGATTGGTAGTTCAATAACGTTTTGTTGTTGTACTATTACCTGTGATAACTTGAGGCATTTGTCTGATTGATTTCAACACCATTCACCACATTTTAAATGAAGTATTTAATTAAACTATTTATGAATTTTTTTCTTTTTAAGATTTTAGAAAGTATATATTGTCATTTGCTTTAGGTAGAGACAATGTGCCTCCAAGAATCAATCAAAATCCCAGTTGCCATCCTCAAAGTGGGAGAGACACGACAGGCACGTCTTGATATTGAGTTCCCAGATGCACCGGTTACTTTCACACTTATACAGGTACAAATGATGTTGCACCCTTTATATATAAGGATAACAAGATTTATTTTATAAACAGCACTGAGTCTATGCCATGCCTAAACAAATTATGTTGACTGGACTAACATAATATACATATATATAATGATGATAGAAATAACCAATATTTACTGACAGGTGTACTGTGTCGTTTTGACATGGTGCTGCTTGCTTGTGATTTTTTGAGGCATTTGTCTGATTAAACACATTTTTTTCTACAAATGTGCATGTATGTAGCTCTATTTATTAATAAGGTTTTTGTGTAGGGATCAGGACCAGTTCACTTGATTGGACAGCACTTGCTTGGAGCCCTTGTGGAAGAATTTGAAGATATGGAGGAAATGGAAGAAGAGATGTTAGATGAGGAAGAAGGAGAAGATTCTCAGTTTAAGGTCAGTTATACTGAAAGATGTTGAATTACACTATTAATTGTCACTAATGTTACACTTTCATTTATCACTCACTCCCCATTGCTTTGGTTATGTTAACATACAAAAATTCTTTAGTAATTAAAATAATCTATATTGATAAAATATATATAAATATGTAATTATTTAGTAGATAACTAAATTTACAGGAAGATGAAAATAAAAGGAAAGCATCATCTGGCAAACGCAAAGGGAATGAGGTACTGAAAACCTTCAACTAATATAAATTATTACATGCTATTCTAACAGAGGGAAAAGGGCCTGTGGTCCAAAACTGCAAAAAAATAATAGCAATATCTCACTAGAATGTTAAGCCCATTGAATTGTAATATTACTCAAACATTTACTCAAAATTTGATAATGTTATGGGGCCCCCTTTGTATCAAAATATTAGAATCAAGAATGAAATTGGCTGTTGGTTTTCTGTACCTACTCGTTCATATTTCCCTTTACCTTCTGATAGATTATTAACCACTTGCAAAAGTTATTACTGATATATTATGGTCATCATTAGATATTATTCATTCATATATTTGTTTCGCATAAGGTGCATATTTAAATTGATGTGACTAACAATGTAAAGATGAATAAAACACCTACAGGACGACGAAGACGACGAAGCAGAACCAAAGGGCAAGAAGGCGAAAATGTCAAACAACGCCAAAGGCAAGGCTCCGTCGCCCAAGAAGAACGCTAAGAAGTGAACCGCCTGCGTCACTCCGCCCCGCGCCGCCGCTCCGCACCGACTCCGTAAAGACTGAACGATCACCCCGGTCCCCCCCCTTCGGCACTCCGCCCGCACCGCCGCGGCGGGCGCGGGGCGCGGCGCTCTTAGTTGTACGACATAGTGTGGTAATTCAGCCTAGGTTAGCGTTGTATCAACTTGCGTGATTGAGGGAATGGACATGTCATGTCGTGTATGTTCTTACCAGTCGAGGTATCGCGACTGTTGATCGCTTACGATCGAGTGTGATTTCTTAACTTTTCGGAACTTTATTTTTTTCATTCCTTACTGTGGTAAAGTGTTATTGATGTCAGATGTATTGATAAGTAAATTCACACATGTATTTTTAAGTTACGACGTAAGCATAATCAGTGTAAGTTAGACATTGATCATTTTGTATGAAGTAGCCGGTCAACATTTATTGAATTGCTAACGATTTCTCATTTCAGAATGAAAACTGATAATCTATTATAGTTTGTTTGTACATATACATTTAAAAGCATAAGAACGGTAATAATAAAATAAAACCATTTCTAAACATTCTATCTACGATTTTTATTCCCTGTAACCATTTTACTATCCTTATTCATATATGCAGTCATGGTTTTTTTTTTTTTTCTGTTTAGTCATTTGCGATCAGTGCGTCCACTTTAAGCAAATCTTAATATATATAAATTACGTGTCACGTTGTTTGTCCGCGATGGACTCCTAAACTACTTAACCGATTTTAATCAAATTTGCACACCGTGTGTAGTTTGATCCAACTTGAAACATAGGATAACTTACATCTAATTTTAAGTCACAATATTATTTTATATCAAAATATTGTTATTTCGTTATTGGCCTTGATAAATTTACTTGCATTTTAATTTTTTTCCTTTACTTAGCGGTCGGGGGTTTTTTAAATTTTTATTTTATTTTTCTAATACCGTGACTTCTAAAATAGTTTACTACAATGTAATAGGTATATCCAAAACCTTAGCAACCACAGCAACGCGTGGCCGAGTCTGCTAGTGTGTTATATGTTTTAACTCATTTGAATGTGACCTCCAGTGAGGTCATCTACTCATTGTAACAGGATATCCTTCCTTTTTAAGCGCTTTGTATAGCTGCAGCTTGTTAGCTGCTGAGCCAGTGTGTTTGGGTGATTTTCGAGCCTCTCTCTGTATCTCAACCCGATTTTTAGGATTTCTTCCTTTATGGTGCTCATTTCCAGATGTTCATGGATTTCTGCATTTGTTATGAACCAGGGTACGCCGCTGATATGTCTGAGGATAATATTTTGCGTTCTTTGCAGGCATAGTATGTTGGAGTCGGAGGCACTACTCCATAGTTGGAGGCCATACATCCAGACCGGTTTGAGAATCGACTTGTAGACTAGGAGTTTGTTGTCTACCGATAATTTGCTGTTACGCCCCAGCAACCAATGGAGGCTTTTGTAGCGAATATTTAGTGCATCCCTCTTTTTTTTTATGTGATCTTTCCAAGTCAGACGTCTGTCTAGGTGTAGTCCAAGATACCGTACACTGTCGTGTTGTGGTAGCACAATGTTTTCCAGTTTCACTTGGGGACAGGTGCCTTTGCGTAGTGTAAAAGTGATATGAGTCGATTTTGAGGCACTGGCTTTAATCCGCCAGTTTTGCAGCCAAGTTGTTGTCTCATCTAAACCTTTTTGGAGGACTTCTGTTGCTATATACGGGTCTTCACTACTTGCTAGGATAGCGGTGTCGTCAGCAAAAGTAGCTATTGTTGTGTTCTTTGTCTGGGGCAGATCACTTGTGAAAATTGTGTACAAGACTGGTCCGAGAACGGAGCCCTGCGGGACTCCAGCTTGTATTTCATAAAATTTTGATGTTGCTTCTTGTTCTTTAACTTGGAAAAGGCGCTCCTCCAGATACGATTTTAGTATTAAGTAATAGCTGTGTGGAAGATTACTTTTCATTTTGTACAACAAGCCCTTGTGCCACACTTTGTCAAAGGCCTGTTGTATATCTAAAAATGCAGCAGAACAGTACTTCTTTTCTTCCAGACTCTTTCTGATTTTATCATAAACTCTATGGACTTGCTCTACTGTAGAGTGCTGTTGTCTAAAACCAAATTGGTGACTTGGTATTGAATTATTACTTTCAAGCAGAGGGACAATTCTCCGAAGGAGAATCTTCTCGAAAACTTTCGATAAGATGGGAAGTAAGCTTATTGGCCTATATGAAGTCACTTCATCAGTAGGCTTGCCATCTTTATGGATAAGGATTATTTGCGACACTTTCCAGAGGCGGGGAAAGTACTGAACCCTTAGCATACCATTGTAGAGGGTAGTTAAAAAGATTATAGCCTTTTTTGGCAGCTGTTTTAAAATTTGTTTGGTGATGAGGTCAAAACCAGGGGCTTTTTTATCTTTTAGCTCCGACACTACTCTCCATACTTCACGAGCGGTAGCTGGTTTCGGTGGTTTATCCATCTGCAGATCTAGATTAAGGACCGCATCGACGTGTTTTTCAAACTCCGTATCCTCTGAGCGATTAGGTGTAAATACTCCTGCTAAGTGCTTAGCAAATGTATTTGCTTTTTCCTGCGGTGTCCTAGCCCAGCCATTTTCACTTCGTATTGGAGGTTTTGCAATAGTCGGTCTTTTGTAGTCCTTTGTAATCCTCCACAGTGAGTAATTAGTAGCTTCCGTTGCTGTAAGCGACTCGAGTTTTGCTTGGAAAGTATCATCATGCCACTTCTGGATCAAGAGTTTTAATTCTGTCCCAGATTTATTAAATCGTGTTTTGTCCTCTCTTAGCCTGCTTTGATGCCATATTCGCCGCAAGCGTCTCTTTTCCAGCACCGCCTTTTTTATCTCCAGGGAATAGTTAGACTCTTTGTTATTTGTATTTAATACCGGAGTACTCAACCAACATGCTTCTTGTATAAGTGTAGTGATGTATCTAGTAGAGTTTTCAATATCGTCGGGTGTTTTAAGAGCCACTTTCAGCATAATATTTTCTTCAATGTGTTGTCTGCACGCGTTCCAGTCTGTATGTTTATTGGAAAGCGTTTCTGGTCGCATAAAGTCTAAGATGTTTGTGCTCAATGTAAGTAATACTGGAGTATGGTCTGATGAGCCATCATAACAAGATTCAGGTTTTAGATATAGTTTTGATAGTCCTTGTGTAATAAAGAAGTCCACTAAATCAGGCATTTTGTTTCCGTCGCTGGGCCAGTATGTTGTCTGCCTCTGGTACTAGTTAACCTTGATCCCCAATGTGTATTTTTTGCATTCCAATCCCCTCCAGCAATGAAACGGCTCCCCAAGGTATTTAGATAGTCGGAAAAGGCTGTTTCACTGATTTTATGTTTCGGAGGGCAATAAACTGCGGAGACATGAATGTCGCCAGTTTTGTCCTCAATTGCTATGGTGGTAGCTTGGATGTGTTCAGTTCTATAGTGTTGCATTTGGTGGTGTTTTAAACTATTCTTAATAATTACTGCAGTACCACCATGTGCTGTACCATCAGGATGGCTTGTTGTATAGCATTGGTAGTTTGAGAACTTTATAGATGTTCTGTTGGTGCAGTGCGATTCCGAGATAAGCAAAATATCTAGTTTGTGTTGTGTCATCAGTAACTCTACTTCCTGCGCATTAGGAGCAAGTCCATTAATGTTCCAAGTTGCTAATCTTAGTACAGTCATTTTGTTAGCTTATCAACTAGCTTTACTATGAGACTCATGAGGGAGCTCATTTGTTGAAGGATTAAATCAAATTTTCCAGATTGTGCTATTAATAATTGTTCTAATTTAGAATTTATGTTTGTTGTGGTATCTGCCATATAATGCCCAGAGGTTTGGTTTTTGGGTTGCCGCTTTAATTTTTCGGCGTAAGATTCCTTGACGCCCCTCTGTTCTGTGTTTTTTGTAGTCTCATTACTTATTTCTGTTTCTTTTTCCTTATTTGATTTTGTTGGTATTTTTCTGGTTCTTGGCATATCAGTTTTTAATTTCCTTGCTAAGATTTCCTTATATACTTCACACCCCTTATAATTGGCTGGATGTGGTCCATCGCACAGAGCACACATTGCCGGTGTATTGCGGTCTTTTTTCTGGCAATCCGATGTTCTATGAGACTGCCCACATTTCACACAGCGAAAAGGACGCATACAATAATTTTTGGTATGACCATACTGCTGGCACCTCTGACACTGTGCTATTGTCTTTCGTTTTTTGGGTTCCTCTATAGTGATGGATTGGTGGTAGATAAATTTGAGATCCTTTACAGCCTTATTATTTGGTCCAGCAGTTAGGTTAACAAAGAATGTCGACGTCGGCTTCTTTTCAGGGCCGTACCTAGCATTTATTATTTCACCTGTTACTTGGTTACCAGTTGCTTCTAGTTCCTCTTTTATTATGTTTAGAGGGGTGGTTGGATGTAGGTTCTTGATAACAATTCTGAAGGATCTGTTATCTTTTCGGTTAAAGGTGTGTCCAATAAGGCCATTGTTTCTAATTAAGGTAATCAGTTTCTTATATGTGTCAGTATCTACAGTACTTATTCTTAATTGATTTTTGTTTATGACTTTATATGAGAATTGACTTTTATCTGCTGATGTTTCTAGAAGCTCAGTGAGTTTATTAAGGTCTTCAATTCCGTAGAGGATAATTGGTGGTGGCTTTATAACTTTGGGGGGTATATCATCGTTTGTTAGATCAATGGGTAATCCAATAAACCGATTAGAGGTGGGAGTTTTTTCATTAGGTGGACTTGTTGAAAGCTTCCTTTTTTTGTTTCTATGGGAAGGTATTCTCTGCCAGGGTGGCGGGCTAGGGGGATCTTTCGACTGGGATGCAGTCTCTTCTTCATTTATTTTAGCATTACCTCCATTGGGATTGCTACCAAGGGAAGAAGATCTTGGTCTTGAAATAAACAAACCAGGATGGAAGGCTTGCTGAACCAATACTTTGTTGCCAGTAGCATTCACCGACACAGGGGCCTGGTCACCCGCCCCTGTGGGGTCTTCGGTAGCCAATTTCTCACTTGCAGGCCCGGATACCTGCAAGCGCCGGGTGTTAGCCGGTTCGCATGACATAACATTCTCATTATTTAGCTTATCCATAATTAATTGTGGTGGGACAATCTCCTGACACTTTCCCAAGGTATCAGAACCATTACTTTTAGAGGGGATTTAGGTCCTCAGGGCCTATGGTAGCCATGGTACAGGTTATTTACCGCCGCCTGTTGCTCGGCGTTGTTGCTAGTTTTGCACCACCCGGGGGACACGTGTAGGGTGGGCCTAGGAGAAGGTGGTAAATCCTACGGACGCTAGCAACATCGCCCCCCAGATGCAGTCATGGTGGGAACATTTTCTGCTTGTATAATGCTAAGTGTATGTTAAGTGAATTGAATTCTTTACTATACCAGCCATGCCAACTAAAGACTCATTTTAATTACTTCCATACTCGGCAAGATTGGGGAGTGTATTGTACTCGCGCCTTCTAGGGCACCTAGTAGCTGACGATCTCCTCGGTGACCGATAATACGTATTTCTCCGAAATAGGTCAATTGGAGACCTAGTGTAAGCTAAACTCATTTTAGGCCAAACCATCGAGAAGAACGAAGAAGAGGTCGCTGTCTCTCGGCCTGGCATGCGAGCCTTATAATAAAGCTTTCAGTGTACAGTATATCTCCTGGTCTGATCGGCTGAGTAAGGGACTTTCTGAGCTAGAGATCTTTCCGAGATGTCAACAGGTATTCCTCGCGGTTCAACGTAACCTCTTGACATAAATGTAAGAGTGCCTCAGGGGTCCGTTCTATTTGCAACTATTTCTGCTGCACAATGCAAATTAACATAACATTAGTACCGAATGTACTATATATTCAAGTTAGTGGTATCCAATAAAGTATTATATAATATTGTTATTAACGATCTGCTGAAGCCTGGTATCTATGGATATGCAGAACGACTTCACAGTTGTAGAAAGATATCTGCAGAGTACTCGGGATAGTGGAAATCATCCAGTGTGAAAAGGAGGCTGTGGTGAAACGTTTGAGTGACAAAACTTCAGGCAGTCTCCGCATTCGGCAATGCTTTTTTTTTTTTGTTTCCGCGGGGAAAATGCTTTACGCACTGTACCCCTCGCGGGGGAAGCGAGGGGCGTGTGTGGGACTCCCGAAAACGGTGTACCCACTAAAAACCCCGCGGCGCTCCTTCCTCGCCTTATTGGCGGAGTCGTGGGTACGGCTAGCCCTTCATCCACGACCCAGCCGGAGACGGCTCGTCTATTACACGACGGACCCCATCTGCCCCCCTGGCTGAGTGGGGGGGCCTGTGAGAGCGACCGGGAGGCGCCCGGTCGTTCCTACCCGACGCGGGTGGTGCCCTGTTCAATGTGGGCGGGAGTGTCCCCACACCCCCTGCCCACTGGCCACCACCAGGCTGGAGAAGTTCGTATTGACGTCTTCTCCGGCCCCTTCGACGTCTGCGATGCGGGGGCGCAAGGGGATCGTCCATGCGCGCCCGCTCCGCCTCTTCCTTCCGCGACATTATTTCCTCGCAGAAGGAAGCCACTTCCACCCAGACATCCTCGCTGCCCAACATGGCAGTAACTACCGCAGGCAGCGTTAGGTCCGGGCCTACCGACGCCTGGAGTCGTCGGCGCTGCTCCACCCAGGCCGGACACTCAACCAGGGTGTGCTGCGCCGAATCAACAAGCGCGCCACAGTGGTGGCACGCCGGGGTCTCCTCACTCTTTATCCGGTGCAGGAACTTCCCGAAGCAACCATGCCCGGAAAGTACCTGCGACAACGGGTACGTGAGGAACCCGTGCCTCCTATCAGTCCATGCCTCCATGACTGGACCGATGGCGTCCAGACTCCACTGTCCGAATCTGGCTTCGGCCATCTCCGCCATCCATTGGCGGAGAATGTTCTCGCGGGCCGCCAGCCGGACGGCGGCCCTCTCCTCTGGTGCGGGGCGCTCTCCCCGCGCCCTCTTGTCCGCCGTCCAGTGATAGACGGTAAAATGTGGAACGCTTCACGATTTTGCGTGTCATCCTTGCGCAAGGGCCATGCTAATCTTCTCTGTATTGTTCCAATTTTAGTATATGTACTGCCGAAGCGAGTACTCATTCGGCAATGCTATCTTGTCAAATTCAACGGTACCAAAACGCAGACGTGTCTGTTCACCAACAAAAGGAGCCTTTCACCTTGACTCCTACTTTCCAGAATGTATTCTCGAATACAGTAAACGGCTTCAGTTGTTAGTTGGACGAGATTTTCTCGAACCTTAATTTTGGTCGGTGCATTGAGTTCAGTGCACGAGCAGCTACGCTAAAGCTTACCTTTCTTGCGAAGGTTCGACAGTACTTTATACCAGGACAGCTACTAATTTTATACAAAGCAGAGATCCGGTCGTGTGTGGAGTAGTATGTTCATACACTTGCTGGTGCCGCCAAGTCTCATCTTACGGTTCTGGACTCAATTTAGAGGCGAGCAAAGAGGCTTCTAGGGGACACCGTCTTGGTTTCTACCCTCTCGGTATTCTATGAGACACATTTTGGTGATTGTGCACAGGAATTACACGAGTTAATACCCGTCCCCTTCCATTACCGAATGTTACAACGCACGGCAGGTATCCATCCTTACGTTGTGGACACTCCACCTGTCTAAACGAAGCGCTTGGCTTCGTCTTTTTTAGTTTGTACAGAGAAAGACCGGAACAACTTGCCCGCGTCGGTATTTCCGTCCGAATACAATGTGGGTGTCTTCAAGAGAAAAGTGGATAGGTTACGAAGTTAATGCGCTCTTACCATCTATGATTTTTTTACATAATGTATGTGAAATATAAAACCAGGACACAAAGCACCAACTTGGTCCGCCCACTATATAATATGATACAAATTATCTAGATGCTTTTTCTTAGATTTTCACAAGTAGGTAGTACATATTGAAATAATGAAAAAAATACTGTTTTAACCCTCATTATTATAAATTTCATTGGATAGTATCCATATAATGTCGGACTATGACCCCTATCGGCAAAATATATATAAATAAAATTAATATAATATAAATTGCAAATATGTAGATTGAAACAAAAAATATTCATTGTTTTCTGGATTTGATCTACTGCCTAATACCTTTCACTGTTGGTTCTGTTACACTTATTGACGGTAAAATCTAGTGTATGACATGCATAACATGTATGAGAAATTAAACTTCTAGGGCCCAAAATTTATTAATATTTTCAGTATTTAGTGTAAAAAAATCTATAATGGAAGTTAATCGTTGTTTATATTCAAACTTAATCATCTATTTAATTCTTTATTGCATGCCACAATATGTATTAAATTATTAAAATAGTACATACATCAAATATGAAAGCTATTAGCCTACCACCCTTCAGTACATACACTCTTCGAGTTAGGGAAACTGCAAACCATCAGGTAATCAGGTTGTTGTACTTATAATAAACATACATCCCTCCACTGGGGACTTATGGGGTATGTTAAATATTGGAACTATACAAATGAGATGGCCAGCTCCATTGAGTATATATTAAATTTCTAAATTCATCTTTTACTCTTTAGTAAAGCAAGTAATATTCTGTTCCTCTCTCTTTGAATATTGTTTGAGTCTTCTATGACACATACTAGTTTGTCAAACTTATCTCTGTCCTTGGTGCTGTTGTCGTGTACAAGATTTTTTATTTCAGATACAGTCATATGGTCCACATTACGTTTATGATTGCACTCTTTGCCACTGGAACTTGGTTCATCATAAATTTGTTCAAAATAAGAAAAATAGGGCCAAGCGTTTCCTTTGCCAGTATCTCTTAGTTTTTCAGCGAGCCTTATGTATGTTTGTTTTAAATTCCTGAACTTTTTATCGCACTCTTCAGGGGACAATCCAAGTTTAGGGCCAATTTGTTTCCATAAAGTTTTTTTTTTGACCAGGGGGTCTTTAAATTTATTTTTGTTGTCTAAATAGAATGTGAGAAGTTGCTTCACATAATCCTGTTCCAATGTTCGATACACTATATCATGTCCATCATCAAGAGCTGCAAAAGAATCATTCTCAAATATTGTCACAAAATCTTTGTAGTACCTCCATTTAGTTACAGATCTCCCTGTGTCCGTTCTCATTTTCAATCTTATATAAGTCTGCTTTAAATTTCTAAATTTCCTATCACAGTTGCTAGGTGTTTCTCCAACTTTTCTAGAAATTTCTTTCCAGAGTTCCTTTTTTTGATATTTGGGGTTTTTAAACTTGTCAGCTATTTCTGAATACGAAGTGATAAGTTGTCTAATTTTATTTCTGTCCCATGGACCCAAGTTAGGATTATAATTATAAAATATTCGCTCAAAATAATGATGATATGGCCATTTTATAAGTTTTCCAGATTCACGGCTTCTTTCTACCCAATTAAAATATGTTCTTTTCAAGTTCTTAAATTTATGATAGCAGTTGTACTCTGTTGTATTCAATAGACAGGCTATTTCTCTCCAAATATCTTTCTGTAGGCAATCTGGGCTTCGAAATTTATTAATGTTATCAATATACAGACTTAAAAGCCTTCTTACTTTAGAATCCTCCCAAGGTTCAAAAATAGTAGGTGACAATGACTTGCAATCTTTAAATACTTCTTCACAAATGTTGTAATGAACCCATTTTATATCCTTACCTAGCCTTTTTTTCTTTAATAGCCTTATATAAGTCCTACGAATATTTCTAAATTTTTTATCACATTCCTGTGGTGTTGTGCCTACAAGTATAGCAATCTCATTCCACAGCATCTTGTCTTTATCAGGACTACTTAATTTGTTTTCCAAGCAAAGTGTTAATAATAATTTTACTTTATTTCTGTCCCAAAAGTTTTCATCGTCCTTGGACAAAGTATCTTTGTCACAGGTTTTTGGTAGATCCCCTTGTAATGAAGATACATTTTCAACATTAATATATTGGCGATTATCACCGGCATCCACAATGTAACGAGCTTCCTGGCCTGCAACTGAAACAATACACTACCAAATATACCATATCGTAGGCACTTAAGTATTTATCAAATCTTGTGTAATTTAAAAGCTTTACTTTGTTGATTCTGAATGGTAAAGTTATTGCTACTAAAAATAACATTGCTCTGATCTTCTCTTACAACGAACCAATAACTTTGGTTATGCGAGTTATTTACATCCATTGCTAATGAATAATGATTTAGATTTCAGAAAGATAGTTCAGTTTATAATTTAGTATTGTGTACACTTAATAGTACTCTGTAGTCTGTGAACTGTGGTGTACACAGAGTACAGACACTGCACAGTCAAGTGTCAACATTCAACGGTGTACTTATAAGTTATAATACTCTATGGTGAACAGTGCTTTTAATTTTAAAAAAGCAAGTGCTTTTAATTTCGATCCATCACCATTCACGGTTCATGTTTTTTAGGTTTTAGGTTTACAGCACAACGCTCAAGAGTACGTGTGTTACAAGGTATTTAAATTACGCTGCGGGTATTGTTCATTTTTTTACAAGATATTATGAAAATAAATTCAGAATAAAAATAAGGCTGAGCATAAATAGTAAATACGCAATTAAGGCACGACGTAGCTCTATTAATATTAAATTTTAAAACATTTATAATAGATAATTTATGACACCGTTGAAAAAATTTATTATTTCTACAGTTACTGTTCTATTACCGCCCCGTTGGTCGAGTGGTTAGCGCAGACGCCTAACGTGTCACGGCGCAATGGGGCTCGGGTTCGATTCCCGGCGGAGACAGGCATTTTATGTGATGAGCATAAATGTCCGTTTCTGGGTTTGGTCGTTTATTAAATATATTTTCAGTATTTATATGTGTATTTCTATGTATTTGTATCGTTGTCTAACACCCTTAACACAAGCAAATAATTTGCTTACTTAGGGGTTAGATCAATGTGTGTAATTTGTCCTGATATTATTATTATTATTATTATTATTAGTCACCAGTGGCGTAACTATACCGTTTGAGCCCCGTGGCAAAATTCATCGGATAGGCCCCCTTCCCCAAATATACAACGAACCCAATATAAAACCCAATATAAAAGCTGAACCAACAATAATATTTTTTTATTTTATAATACTTATTTATACACTAGTACTTCTAAAAGTACAATAATAAATCACTATGTTAAGTAGATACCTACATTTAAGCTTTATAATTATACTTAGGTACTTACTTGATTGTCTAATTTAAAGTACAGTCAGCATCTAATAGGTATGGGCACATAGAGTAGTCAAAATGATATGGAAAACAAAAAATCAATGTGATATATATATAAAGTCCGTATAATCATATTGTTTTAAGCACACAAGGTCTTCAAAATATAAAATGTTAATTATTAGAATTCTTTCCCCCGGACTTTCCGTTCAGCAAAAGTGGTAGGTATTTTTTTTTTTTTTATACAAAACTAGGTTAATGCTTGACTACATTCCACCTGGTGGAAAGTGAAATGTAGTCTTAGGTGGTAAAGCGCATTAACCTAGAAGCCTATTCACTCTCCTCTTGAAGACACCCACATTATATTTTTCCGGAAATACCAACGCCGGCAGATTGTTCCAGTCCTTCGCTGTACGCACTAAAAAAGATGAAGCATAGCGCTTCGTTCGGACAGGTGGAATGTCCACAACAAAAGGATGAAAACCTGCCGTGCGTCGGTTTAATTAGGTCGTGCAATTCCTGCGCACACTCACCAAAATGTATCCTATAGAATACTGAGAGGCTGGCAATTCTACGCCTGTGTTCAAGGCTGTGGAGTTTGGCGTCAACCAATTTAGGGTCGCCAATAAGCCTCTTTGCTCGCCTCTCAATTGAGTCCAGAACCGCAAGATGAGTCTTTGCGGCACCAGCAAATATGTGGCCACAATACTCTACACACGACCGGATCTGTGCTTTGTATAATACAAGAAGCTGTCCCGGTGTAAAGTACTGTCGCACCTTCGCAAGTACGGCAAGCTTTCCTGCAGCTGCTCTTGCTCTGGACTCAATGTACCGACCAAAGTTGAGGTTCGAGGAGATCTCTAAGCCTAACAACTGAAGCCAGTCACTGTATTCCAAGGATACATTCTGGAAAGTAGGAGCCAAGGTGAAGGGGCTCCTTTTGGCGGTGAACAAACACGTCTGCGTTTTGGTGGCGTTGAATTTGACAAGATTGGCATTGCCCCATGCGGAGACTGCCTGAAGTTTGTCATTCAAACGTTGCACCATGGCTTCTCTTTCAGTATAATAATAATAATAATAACATCATCGAAGTTCAAATTTCGGGCCATAAAATTTTCGATGGATAGAATAGCCAAGTTGCTTAACCCATTGAATTTCTTAAACTCTTGTCCCATTGAATTTCTTAAATAAGTTTTTACCAATTTCAGTTTTGAAACCTATCGCTCGGCATTAGCCGTAGTTGCAGGAATGGTGAGAAATAATAGAAATGCAGTGCACCTCCGGGAAAGCTTGAAGATATAAAATGATTTTTTATTATTAATAGTCAGCAAGTTCTCTCATAGAAGATGATGTTTCTATTTCGTGTCTAAAAGAAGATCGAAAACTGAGAATTTCATTTTATTGTTCAAATTTTGCAAAGTGTCAGGTTGCAAGACACTGAAATTGGAAACAATTTCATTCATTCCAACGAATCGCGATCTCAGTTGATTGATGATTATTGATTATGTCTAATACACGATAGAATACGTTCACTTTAAACAAGCTTTCAGGATCTTGGAGACCTTCATCTTTACAAATTTCATGAAAATGACGTTTCACTTTTCTCTGAAGAGTTTTAGGAAATTCAGGGCTTATAGTCTATAAGCCCTGAATTTCCTAATTCCTAATGGTCTCATTTCACTGCAATATTCAAATCTCCATTTTTAAATCTTCAAATTCATGTGGATACTTTTCAAGTTGTTCTAGACAGACTTGCAAACGGTTTGAAGCATTTGAAAGATCGATGGCTTTAGAAGCCGCGTCTATAGTTTGTAAGACTTTGCCTTGGAAAACCAACAACATAATAAAATTGTAGTTTTCTATCTTCTTCTTCAGCAAGATAGCATCATTTCTCTCGTCTGTCTTGGAATTTAATAAAATAGTTTTTGTAAGCGCTTTTGAATATCAACAAACCGAACTTTTAAAGCAAAAATGGCATCAACGCGTCCTGCCCATCTAGTTAGATTCATTGTTTTTATGTTACTGAATTTGATGGTACTACGGTTTCCAATTTACTGTCAGAAAACTAGATAATATATTCCATCGTTTAATACTACGGCCAAAAAATATATAAAAATTTGGTGCACAGTTTCGAATATACTTTGTATTTCTATGACCTTTGTTACTGCATCATTTACCACAAATTCTTTGAATTTCTAATACATTTTTAACTTGTTTATTATGCATCTGAGTAGGTAATAGAAATAAATCAAAGAGAGAACTTTTTTTACTAAACATGTATGATAAATAATAAATGTTGGGAGTTGGGATTCTCCTCTGATCAGGGGCCCCTTCCGGCTGGGGGCCCGTGGCATTTTGCCGGCTTGCCACCCTGTAGTTACGCCACTGTTAGTCACCTCCTAAATATAAACAAATACGGGCAGGTATTTGAAACCACAAACTCTGGGTTACCATCCCGTCGCTCTACCAATTGAGAGCGACTGGATAGTTTCCCAGAAGTCGCTAAAATGTCGCTAATTGCTTCTAAGAGTTAAGCTATTTCCTTATAGTTATAAATTATAATACTCTATGATTACGTCTTTAATATATGATCATCTTTTATCATAAAAAAAATTTCAAGCATGAGTAGATGAAAGAACTAGCCAACATGCAGACTTCTAATATCTAAATCATATGTGGGCAACAACCAGCCCGCGGGCCGGATCCGGCCCGCTGTATGATTTGATCCGGCCCGCAAGACATTTTGTAAAACATAATTAAAAAAAAAAAATATTACACTACTTACTCATACTCACGGAATCAAGTGAGCGAGCAAGCCGAGTGGCGGCGATCATCATAATAATATTGTCGTATTATTTCATGTCTGATATATAGATATTTGCAAAAGTGCGAAAAATTATGAACACTACTTGACAACACTACTTAAAAATGAACTACTTTTAAACGCCGCCCGCGAATGTATTTGCACACTAAAGTTTGGCCCGTAACAAGTTGCGGGCCAAACTCAAGTCGGGTGACAAGTCAAAGGTTGCCCATACATGATCTAAATCATGCTCAATTTAAATATTTCTGAATAACTTGCCATAATCTAAATGATTCTCAATATTTATTACCAGATAGCTTTGTGAAACATACAAACAAACTGAATAGAACAAGAATTTCACCGTTGTCTCTTTTTTTTATACATGGCTATAAATATAGTTTTCTCATTCTCGCGTGAATAGAGTAGAAGAAATACAATTTGTCAATATTTCTCTCTACCTACGGCTGTGGCAATAGCAATAGAGGAGTGATAAACGGCTTTATCTGAACAACGAATTTAAGTTTAATGCTTGAATTTTTAAACAGGCTTATTAAAAAGCTTATTTTTCTAAAACGCTTTTCATATTTTTTATAAACATAAAAGAAAAATATAGAAATTAACAAGTGTTAAACAATGAACCCATGACTTTTTGTCGCGCCACCTAGCGGTGTCACGCTGTACTGAGATGTTTAACAGATGTAGTTATGTTTTTGTTATGGTAAATCTAGATGGCGTTGTTAAAGTTGCATGTAAAACCGTTACGAGAACATTCGATCACAAAATATTATTATTATTTTTAATTTCAATTGTCTTATTTAAAAATTTATTCTTAAGGAGTAAACTCCAATATCAAATAAATAATAAAGAATTATTACACATTTGAATGTAATATTTTAAATTTTAATTAATCATGAAAATAATTAATTAAAACTTATAATATTTATTATTTGCAATGTTAGTAAACGATACATTTTTAATATATATAGTACTAATAAAAGCTAATATAATATATAAAATGATTACTGATAAAATCAATATCAATAATAAAATGTGCCTTTGACACATAATTAGAACGATACATTTTCATCGAATTAAAAAAACCTAATATGCTCATGATTGTTGATAAATTCAATGAAAATATTAAATTGAGTCTTATCTCCATAGCTAGAAAGATACATTTTCATCGTATCAATAAAAGCTAATATGCTTATGATTATTGATGAAATCATTTAATATATGAAATTGGGTCTTATCTTTGTAGTTAGAAAAATACATTTTCATCGTATCAATAAAAGCTAAAATGCTTATGATTATTGACGAAATCAATAAAAATATTAAATTGAGTCTTATTTCTATAGATAGAAAGATACATTTTCATCGTATCAATTAAAGCTAAAGTGCTTGATTATTGTCGAAATCAATAAAAATATTAAATATAGCCTTATTTCTATAGGTAGAAAGATACATTTTCATCGTATCAATAAAAGCTAAAATACTTATGATTATTGATGAAATTAATAAAAATATGAAATTGAGTCTTATTTCAATGCAGAGAAAGTTACATTTTCCTCGTATTAACAAAAGCTAATATTCTAATGCTTGTTGCTAAAATCAATGAAAATATCAAATTGAGTCTTATTACCATAGACAGAATGGTACATTTTCATTATATGAATAAAAGCCAATACGCTTGTGCTTATTACGTTTGCTATTTCAGTTTTAAAATGCATCTTCGATCAAGCGGTTTAAGATTCCTTTTCAAATGGACGAATTGTTTTCAAAACATTTCAACGTTATCGGCTTAATATTTTAAACAGACTTTTGTGCTTACTCTGAAAAGCAGTTTTTATTAAATGCTTGAAGCTTAAGTTGCCTTCTCTAAATAGCAATTGGCAAGTGGCAACTTTAACATTCTGATTATTTACTCTGTTGTGATTTTTGGCAACATTTTTGTCCGCCATTGGTAACGCTGTTCAATTTGGTAAAAACGAGTGACGCTGTGTTATATTGTTTATTCTTAGAACTTTGAATTATAGAGTATTTTCGATGTGATAATTGTAATTAGTTAATAGTTATATTATATATTACTTGTTATATAAGTTTTATTATGTGTAGGTTTTTGAAGCATAACATTTGACGTCGGTGAGTTTTTATTGAAAACAACCGAATGCCTGTACTGTTTTTTTTTTATTAAATATTATTTTTTATTCATTTACTGACAAAAAATGTATGGAAAACATCCTTTGATATATTTTATGTACCAGTTGTTGATACTTTTGTAACTGTTATAGTTTGGTGTTTTGGTGAACTAGAAGTGGCGGGAAAAAATACGTATCTGACAAATCGAAAACATATTTGATAGCCAAACTTTTGCGTTCTGAAAAACAATATTATGTTAGTTATTGTCTTTATTTATATTGTACCTTTAACTGTTTTTTGGCAACATTTAAAATTTATAGTTTTTAAATTGTTCATTGCTTAAAATATAAAGAAAGACTATTTTTACTATTTAAAGCTTTGACCAGTCGAGATGTGATAGCTATTTTCATAAAATGTTTAGGATAGTCAATTAAAATTTCAGAACAAAACTTAAGATTTAAGAACTGAATTTTACTGTTTTACTGAATGCCTCACTTATTTACAATTTACTTTTGAAAGCGACATTTTATATATTAAGATAGATTATTGATGCATACTGATGTATACTTGTATTCATAAGAACTTGTTATTACAACTTATCAGAAGGACATGAAAATTCCATGGTACCAAATAGTTTTCCAAATGTTTCTCTTATTTTAACTTTTAACACAAATTCACATTAAAAATATTCGATATTAGTTTGATATTAAATCTCAATGATATGAGTAATGAAAACAGATTCACATTAATATTTAATGAAAAACTAACTGTTGTGTAACTAACATAATACAGATCATTATGGTTCTTTAAACTTGCATGTTACTAGTTACCATAAAGTAAAATCATTATATTTGCATATAACCAATATCAGTTAGTATATAATAAATTGATTTATATTTGAATATAGATAGTTTGAATGTTTATAGCAATCAATATGTGGAATTTTTACTTATGTCACAATAAAGTAAATATGATGACATTGATATATGATGATATTGATTGATGTGATTAATATTTTTTTGACATTGGTATGGTAAAAATCTAGAAACATCTCGATCAAATACTAATCATTCCTCAGTAATGTCGGGCGGTCGGCTGGTGGTGCTCGACCGTCTGGGTCGCGACGCGAAGGCGTTCAATCTTGCGGAGGGATCGGCCAACATCGGCAGCGACCCCTCCTGCGACATCCGCGTCATCCTGCCCGGCGTGCGGCCTCACCACGCCACCGTCGCCGTGCACGCCAACCGGGTGAGCGACTGCGATCGCCACCGACCGATCTTAAGAACGAACGGCACTAACCTTGCGCTCGTTTCGTCAGACGCTGGTTCGCGCCGTGGCCGGCGAGACGCTGCTGAACGGCGCAGCCGTGAGCGTGGCGGCGCTGCGGCACGGCGACACACTGCGGCTGGGCGGCCGAACCTTGCGTTGGGATTACCAGGGCTCGGAACCGCCCGTCCCCGGTTCCACTCCCGCCGCGCCGCCCTGCCTGGCCGGTGAGCGCCGTTTTGAAGCAAGCAGTGTGCCCTCCATGTAATTTGTGTAATTGATCGATATCTCTGCGCAGTACCCCGAAGAGGCGCGGCCGCCCGCGCACGGCGCCGCAGCGAGCCCGCACGACGCGCGTTGCACGCCCACGGGAGGGACTCCGCTCCCGGTGAGAGACGCCTTCTGCAGTCGATGCTTCTCTACCTAATTGACGACGTTCGATAAGATCGTGGCGAGCCTCTTTAGTCGCCGGCCCATAGTTCCAGTAGTTTTAAAAATTCATAATTAAGAAGGCTTCGGGTATAACATTCGACTTTAGAAACTATAATAATGATAAAAACATATGCGTTATATAGGTATATTGCGGGTTCAGGGCCTACACAAATATTTCACAAGAATAATGTCGCTTAAACCAAATAGCCTCGGAACCGGAATAGTCCGAATTGGTTATGCTTCTTAAAATTAAAAAATCATCAATAAAAAAATCTAATCTTCGACGCTTGGTGCGTTTCCAGTGACATTTTTGATATGTTCATTTCATATTCCTTTAAGCTTCTACATCAACTAGTGGAAAACAAGTTGCCATAGTACAGCCGCAGAGACGAGACACGAGCGAACAGAATGGTGAGCCTCCACCCGGGCTCTTCGCTGGACCTCTCCACGGGCCCCTCGCCGGGCCCCCGGCACCGTCCCCAGCCTTCGCGCGGTGAGTGACGTACAGCGCCTGCATTCAGTGAACCCTGCCAAAAATTACTTTAATCTGTTTGTCCTTCAGTAAATCGTTTCCGAGCAAGTCCCCCAAGCCACTGCCGCCGGATGACCCCACCAAGGCCTCTTTGTGGATTGAGTCGCGCAAGCCTCGTTCGTCCCCTCAGCCCGTTGTGCAATCCGCCAGGAACTCTCCCCGAAATGGTTCCAAATTGACTACTCCTGAATCTCCTCGCGTTCCTCGCATGAGAACCTCGAATGTTTCGTCCGGGTCTACTAAAAACTGTGCCGCGATTCTTCGAGCTTCCGGTGATGTATCCCGTGAGCGTGGTTCAACTCGCGCCGTGTCGTCCCCGGGCCCCTCGTCCCTCCGCTCTGTCCCCTCGGGCCCCGCTTCTCCCCGCGTCCGTCCTCCGGCGCCGCCGTCCCCCCGCGCGACTCTCCGGGGGGCAGCCAAGAGCGCGCCCCTGCGATTGGCCGTGCTGAAAAAAGCGCACTCCGCTTTAACCAGGGTTACTAAGATACGAGCTCCTTTAAAAATCGGTAAGTGTTCTTGTTCTTTCTAATCGAACCCGATTTTAGAGAGTTAAATTAAAAAGTACAAAATATTTATTATTTATTTGTGCACGATTGTAAGATATTTGATAAATTTATAATATATTAGTTTACATTTTGCCAGTTTAACACTGAAATAGTTTTCTTATATTATTCATCTCCCAGATATTATAAAATAAAATATAAATGTATATTCGATGAACAAAGTTTTAATAAAACACGACTCTCATTTTAATACGATTGTTTTCTAACGTAAAATATAATATGTAGTGGATGAAAAATGAGGTATGGAGAGTATCTTGCGGTAACTAGTATTGAATCGAGTAACTGAATTATTATCGCACGGCTCGGTTATCGAACCGCCTAATGACACAGGTTTTGAAGAACTGCACTCACATCGATATGCAAATTGGCGAAACGATATTGAAGAAATTATATGTATAATATGCATTTACACCATTGTCTACATACGCGTTTAAATGTATAGGAAATTAATAAAAATCAAATGTATCATCAATATAAATATAATCTTAGTCACACACGTACACACCTCTCGACGATGTTCTACCACTGTCTGCGCCTCATCAAGCACTACGTGCTCCCCTTGCTAGACCACACCAAGCAGGCGGCCATTATGCTGATGACAGGGCACGCTGCTCGTCCGCGCAGCCTCGGGCCCCCCGGCCGCGCCTCCCCGCTCGCCGGCAGGGCCCTCAGTCGCACCTCCTCGCCCGCGCTCAGGCCTCGCGGACGCGCTTCAGCCCCCGCTAGGCACCCCGGCCAGGACCACGCGCCGCGCCGCAGCCGCGAGCCCTCTCTGGCTCGTTCCCCACCGCTTCGCGAAAGCACCTACCGCGCTGTAAGTATTTATAAATTACCTTCATTTTTGCCGCATACCATGATAAACTTGAAAGAACCTACTAATGCCGCCTTTGAAATACGTTCTAAAAATGAACCGATACTTGTTCTAGGTCTTTAAGTAGGCTATAGAGAGATTTTGCTGTTATACCTCTCGCTCCCACTTCTACCGCGTACAAACTAACTATAAATTTATTCCTGATCTGTTCGTTGGTCAGTTCGTAATACTTATTAAGCTTGAATGTGTGATCCCTTGGGATGTTTGTTTCCCAAGGAACAGTAAGCTCCACAAGTATCACGCGCCTCAGATGTTTCGAATACAGGAATAAGTCCGGTCTGGATGACGAAACACCAACATCCCCAGGGATTTTGTAATGCTTTTCATACGTGTCCATCGTGAGAGTCCAATCAGGAGCCGCGCCTAATATTGAATAAGGCTTCGCTTTTGATTTTTTGGAGGAGCCTTTATTTACGAATTATATATATATAAATACAGACACGTCAAAACGTCTCGTCGCTCTACCAACTGAGCTACCGTATCGCTGTCCGTCTCGGTGAATTAAGCATTCTATATGTGATCGTCTTTATCGGGACGGTGGTGACATCTATTAGGGTTCTTTCGAAAATCCTTACCAATGTTTCTTACTATGCAGTTTAGTTAAACATTAAAAAGATGCCACTACCGAAATTATTGTTTTTAAAATATGTATTTAAACACGTATAACTATGTTATTTTATTTTAAATTTATATAAATATAGAATAAAAATAATAATAATTTTCATTAATTTCGGTGGTAGCATCTTATTTTATCATTCTATATTTATATAAATTTAATATAAGCTTACCATGGCTATACATGTTAATATATATTTTCAAACATTGATATAGAGATATTTATAGTCTTAGGGTGGTATATTAGAAACTTTGAGAGTGGAACGTTAGTGTGAAGAACTAATGATTTCTCAATTTATGAGTATCTGGAGTAAGATATTAAAAATCATATTTAGGCTTGTCTTAATAAATCAAGATTGCTTTTTTTTGCATAATAATCTCTAGGATAGAGTATAATTTCAAAATTCGTATGTTACATTTGTAAAGCCTACTATCAGTCAATTGACAATATACAGGGTTATTTGTAATTAATGGGTCACCTCTTGCATACAATTCATAAATTTCACGTGATTATCTGAATTCATTTTAAGATAGGTATTAATTTCGTAGCGTTTAATTTGACTTTAGTTGACCGGCTAAGAAAAAAGCGCGGGAAGCCGTAGTAGGTAGTTAGTACCGAAAGGTTGAATAAATGCGGGCGGTGAGGTAAGGGAGTCCTAGCGTTGTAATAAATAACGGAAAGAGCAAACATTTTTTGTTTTCTTTTTATTGTGTTATTTTCCAAGATTTGTAAAAAGTCGTAGAACTATTGTTGTTGGAACTGATGTAGAGAGGCTGCCTGCAAACGGTGTTCCATTAATTATAAATAACTCTGTATAAATCTAAATCATATAATTTAAACCCGCTAAGTTCTATGGTTTTGTATTTATTTATTTTCCTTATTATTTATCTCATATAATATGTTACTGTAGTTACTTTCATAAGTTACAAAAATAATATTATATATTAATGTTGCAGAATACTCAAGATGTCACAGAATCTGATATTCAGACGCCGGTTCGCGGGCGTCGTTCCAGTCGACTGACTTTACAGTCACCGGTCCTGGCGAGTCCAAAGAAATCCTCATTGAAAGATCCCACTGCCAAGAAGAGCACCAGAAAAACTGAATCTATAAAATTCGATTTGAGCAATTTGAGTACATTAAGTAACTTAGAGAGCTACAGCGAGAACATAGTTTCCAATGTTGTTTTGGCTGACAGTGCCGAAGATCTCCAGAACGACATGTCTGACGAAGACATTACTCTACATTATTCTGATAAATCTAGTACGAAATCGCCTTCTCCGATGAGAACTGTACACTCGAGGAGTAGTCGCATTATAGAGAAATCCCTAGGGTCACCGATGCAAACTCCTGCTTTCGAAAGAAGTTTGTCGACGACGCAGTCAACTCGCTCAAAGAGATCACTGAGAGGAAGTATTATCATTCAAAAAGCATTGAATAACTCAGATTCTCGATACTCGCGCAGAACTACCAAGAGTTTATCCGACCAAAGCTACAGTACAACAATAACATCTCGTATTTCGGAAACACTCAGCCAACGATCCACCCGGAATCTGGAATCGTATTCTATAGTAGACTTAGTGTCAGTAGACTCTAACGAGTCTGGGACGTCTATTTACAATTCCGTTGACTCTAATAGCACAGCATCTTTCGGTACTCCAGGTACTATTAGAAGAACCAGGTCAACAATCAATGCATCTTTATTGGGATCTAGTACGCCCTATACAAAGAAAACGTCTCCGAGAGTCGATAGCTCCGATACTACAAAAGAAAGTTCTTCAAAAAAATCTAGAATATCGAAAAGGAATTCTGCATCTATAACGACTCCGGAGAACACTCAACATATTTCCTTAAACAGCACTAGAATCTCAAGACCTTCTCGAAGCAGGTCACGCATAAACGATAGTGACGTTTTACTTGTCAATGAAGATGAGAACGAAGAGTTGTCTCCTAGATCCTCGAGGCGGACCAGCAAAAACCTCTTGAGCCCCATTGTTAGAAAAAATATTTCTATTGCAGTGTCCCCATCTGATAGTCCTACAAATGGCACAATTACACCTGAAAATTTGTATAGTCCACAAGGTATTGGAACACCAATGTTAAGCATTCAAAACCTTTTAGATCAGAGTTCTGTTAACCAGACCTCCAAACTTTCCCAAAAATCACGAAATTCGAGAAGATCAAATATGACGCGAAGAACCATTGGTGGCATTTATACTGAACCTAAGAGATCTAGATTAAGTGCTAAATCCAGGTCATTAAACTTTACTGAACGAAAATCGTTGCGGGCAAGAAGGACACTTACAGGTAATTTGAATGGGAAAGATAAATCTCAAGAAACAGAGAATGCCGTGACACCAAAAAGCGCAGTAAAATTGATACAAGAAGCCGTTAAAAACAAACATTCTACTGCCAAAAAGACTCAATCGAAGCGCTCTCTCATCGATAACCTCGACGACTCTGACTTCGTGAAGGAATTATTTAACAGTCCAGTAAAACGGAAACTGTCTCAGAGTATGACTGAGTTTTCAAGGAAATTCTTCGACGATGAAGTCATCGTTCCCTCGAAACCCACAAGAAATACTGTAGCGTTAACGGGACGGACACCCGACAACTCGCTTTTGAACAACACTCAACAGTTGACACCGGAAATGTTTGTGAGTCCTCTGAGCACTCCCGGTAACAGTCCCAACCTGTCCGGACTCAAACGTTTATTTAGAAAGAATACGCCAGAAAACGACTTGCGTAACGTGCGAGGCGTCAAGACCTTGCTACGAACACCCCGGGCCCGGAAGTCGATTAATAACGATTTGTCTAACATATCTGGAATTAAGAAAATTTTCGGTAGATCTCCGAAGAATAGGTTGAGTGACGTAAGAATCAAAGAAGTTTTCACCTCGTCGCCAACAGCCGATTTTAGGCGAGTGTCGGGCGTCAAGGCTTTGTTTCAAAGGAGTCCGTTAAACGATTTGCGAAACATCTCCGGGGTGAAGAGAACCTTGCGAGCCAACACGTCCAGAAACAATTTATCAGACGTTCGAGGCGTGGAACAGCTGTTCCGGGAACGATACAAGAAAAACTCGAGCGACGTCAGCGGAGTCGAAGAACTTCGCGACGAGTCCCCCGGCCGGGACGCCTCCTTCCGCGCGCGCGCTAGAGAACACACACTGACGAACGGCCGCGGCGAGAGCGACCTAACGAAAAAAGGAAAACGTGTTGCGGGATCGCTACACTATTCCGTCGGCTCGGTTGCCGATAACGCGGAGGAACGAACGGAGAACGAATCGAAACGGCAAGAGCGACGGCCCGTTGTCCAATCGGCCGCGTCGAAATCTGCGAGCGGATCGAACGTTACGCGAGAATTACGAAAATTATACATCGACACGGTCGAAGGCCGTGCGTCTCCGAAGGCATCTCGCTCCGAAGACGGTCGGAAGAGGTCCACCTCCGAGATGTATAGCGCCCGCAAACTACCGCTGAAAAAACGCTCGCTGGCGTCTCCGCGGCGACCGCGTGATTCCTCGCTGCCGTTGAAGAAGCGCACGTTGCCGCACTCCGATCCGTCACTCTCCGGCCCGCCTCATTCCGCCCTGCCGCACTCCACGCCTCTGCGGCCGGCGGCCCGCGGTCTGTCCATGAACGTGTCGCCCATCGCTGCCGCCGCCGAAGACGAGCCCCGGTAAGCACCTCGTGAACGAGTCGTTTATCCCTCGTTGTGTGTTCGTTTACCATATTTTTTTTTACTTTCAGAATATTGCCGGCACCTTCGGAGTCGCCGAAACCGCGAGCTGCCAGAGGGCGAAAGCCGAAAGCGAGCAGACGAGTGGTGGATGACGCGGAGGTTGTAGTCGCGAAGCCGTCGCCGAAGCGAACACGCGGTAGAGTGATACGAAGTAGTCCCCCGCCAGTGCAGGCCGGGGCTACGAGGGGGAGGAACGCTGAGAGTCGACCTACCGTATTGATCGCTAAGAAGCCGCCGGTGATGAGTCCAAAATCGAGCCCTAAAATTACACGAACGAGAAAAGTTCTAAATTTTAATAATATTCTAAAAGGTTCCGAGAAAGTCGGTTCCGCGAGGCAGAAATCTCAAATTACAGTGACACCAAAAAAAACTAGAGCTAAAGTACTCAAAGACACAGTAGTCGTGCATAAACCGTCGCCACAGATAAAACCACGCTCCAAACGACAAATTAAAGGGAGGACGGAAAACATTCAAATAGAGGAACCCAAAGGGATCAAAAAGACAGCTATCGATCAAAATAATATCAAGGGAGCTAAAACCAGAAAAGGCAAGAAACCCGCAGAAGCGCAACAAACTCAACAAATCGAACCTCTTAAGCCTAAACGTGGAAGAAAAACTGCAGTCGTAATTGAAGCTATAATCGAAGTTGATCCCGTTCAAAGGAGAGGTCGCAAAGCCCGAGAGGTACAAAATGTATGTGAAATACAAAATAAGCGCACTCGAAAGATACTAGATAGTGAAAAAACAAAAAACATTCCACCAGAAGCAAATAGAACTTCCAGAGGCAAGAAAGAAAGTGCAGTTGGTCGTAAAAAAGCAACAACAGTGGAAACGAGTCCAGTAAAACTTGTCAAAACTAAGACCGTCGACCAAGTTATTAGGAAAAGTAGACGAAGGGTTAAAGATAGCGAGGATAACAACATTACTAGTATTACTATGAAAAGGACAGAGGAACCAGATAAGAAAACGAGAGCATCGAAGAAGAGTGTTGTCGAAATTATTGCGGTCGAACCTAAAACGGACGGGAGAAAAACTAGACAACCAAAGGCGAAGGAGGAAACTAAGCCAGCAAAAGCCAAAAAGGTAAGTTGTAACCATACTTTCGCATTTACTTTCAATCACTTTGAGCCTTTTAAACTAGAGTAAATAATAAAAGTACTACTGCCTTTTTTATCGTAGATTGGATTCCCACTACACATAATATTTTTGTGTAAGCAGATCGTTGTCCAGAGTGTGATGCACTTTGTGTTCATTATAACGCAGAATCACTGATACAGATGAGAGAATAACCTGTCAGTTTTTGTCTCACCTGTATCAGTGGCGAGCTCTTCTGATCTGATATGTAATGTAATGTAACGTCGGTCCTCAGGCGGCGCCGGCCCGCGCGCTCCGCAAGCGACCGGCGCCAGACCCCGTCCAAGGTAAACTAACATTATTATTATTATCATTTTATAGAGCTAAAGATGGTGCTTTGTGGTGTGGTTATTTCTCAATCTAAATATGAATATAGTGCATACGTTTTGTAGTCTTTTGATTTTTTTCATCAGTATCTGTGATAAATGCAAGTAGCTTGTATCTACATAATCAAAAACTGGGAGTAGGAGTGTTTTTTGCCATGGTTATTTTTGTTTTGATTTTCAAAAGATCTTTCCGCCTTTTATTACATATAGTACTAAACACCCTTCACAACAATAAGAAATGTAAGGAGCTTAAGTTAGACTGTTATTCATTGTGACAGCTAAGTTCCTCTCAGAACTGCTCAAATGTAATCTAATACTATTAAATAAAAACAGAGCAATAACATTGCTATAAGTAGATAATTTACTTTCAAGCCGTATGCGTTGTTCACGATTACATTACATTTAAACTTTTACTGGAATCAGAAAATGTTTCGTCTGAGACCAAATTTAAAGACATTCAAGCACTAGACAATAAGTCACAATTACGTAGAAAAAATAAACAAATTAAAAACCCCCGATAGAAATATATCTCTAAAAAGATAAAAATAATATGATTATGTACTTATTGAAGTCGTTGCGTTGTGGGACCTTTGTGTTGTGTACCCGACGCAACGACTTCAATCAGTATATAATAATGTTATTTTTATTCTTTTTAGAGTTTTTTTTGTATCGGGGGTTTTTTAAATTTGTTTTTTTTGTTATTTATTTATTATATAGTTTATACCCAGTAACTTAAACTAACGTTTTTGCAGAAACGTCTGTGGAGACAAAGAAAAGACGCACCAGACGCGCTGTCGTACAAGGTTCTATATTTTTATCTTGTATAATACAAAAATAATCAACATTAACTAAAATTTAAAAATCTCTTTCCTTAGGTTCATCGTGAAAAAATCAATAAAATGAAGATTTTGTTTTAGAATAATTTAGTTTTATAGCGTAGTTATATCCTTTGATAGGAGTTTTAATATAAGATTTCGTACAAAAAATATATTTTAATATAACAATAGCTAACAAGAAGCCTGATGTCGTCGAATGTCTCGAGACAAAACACAGTACTAAGTTGTATTTGTGGTGCCCTATTATATTAATGAATAGCATAGTTCTTGATCTTACATACATTACATAATAATAATATTATACAGGCTTTGAATTATACAATTCTCAAATTACAACATGACATCAGAGACATATCACAAACTTTTTTTTGATACTTTTACTACCGTAATTACATCATATAAATTAATACTACACGTTGCAGGCTATGTTTAACTAAAGAATAAAAAAAAAACCGGCCAAGTGCGAGTCGGACTCGCGCACGAAGGGTTCCGTACTATTATTTTTTTTTATTTAATTTGTAAAGTAAATAATATAATATTACCTATACTTACATAACAAAATATTTTGTGGATAATTCAATCGGATACTTGTTGCCGTTATTAATATCGACCAAAAAAAAGTAACGTTTGTTGTATGGGAGCCCCCCTTAATATTTATATTATTTACGTTTTTAGTATCAGATTTTATTGCGGCAGCAGAAATACATCATCTGTGAAGATTTCAACTATCTAGCTATAAAAGTTCATGACATATAGACAAACAAAAAAAAATCACGTTTGTTGTATGGGAGCCCCCTTAAATAATTATATTATTCTAGTTTTTAGTATTTGTTGTTATAGCGGCAACAGAAATACATCATCTGTGAAAATTTCAACTCTCTAGCTATAACGGTTCATGAGATACAGCCTCGTGACAGACAGACGGACGGACGGACGGACATCGGAGTCTTAGTAATAGGGTTCCGTTTTTTACCCTTTGGGTACGGAACCCTAAAAATGAATGTTTTATTATTATATTTTATCATGATAATTTTATTTTTTATAATGGATATAATATGTCATACATTACAACCGTGTTCAATAAGTATGTATATTTTTTATCAATGGTTCACCTGCAAGTGTATAAACTCATTAAGTTTTAAATATGTTTTAATGGCAATACAACTCATATTATTATAAGTTTCGTTCGGAATAATGACAATAAATAGACTTAGAAGCTATGAGAAAATCATGTAGTTTCATTTGTTGGTGCCGACCCCGACATGTAAGCCGTAGGCGCACTACAACGGGCGGTCGACGCCGGCTGGAGCGCGTACCGGGCCGGCCACGCGAAACACTGCCGGTAGTAGCGCCGCCAACGCGGCAAACAGCGGCCGGCCAGCCGCGCGAGGCACCGCCGCCGTCAATGTTCGTAGCTGCGCGCCGCCGCCACCGCTCGCCTCCAGCATGAACCCCTTTACGCACTTCAGCACCAGCTCGGCGCGTCGCAGGCACCACGCCGTCGTGGCGTCCTCGCCCAGCTCGCGCCGCAGAAGCAGCGGCAGCGCCACTGCGCACACGTCGTTACGTTGGGCCGCCTGAAGCACGGACCGCAAGCCCAGAATCGCCGGGTGCCGGGACGTCATATCTCCTGGAAGCGAAGGGATGCGGCGATTGCCTTCACTAGCCGATCGGCGAGTCGCGAGTGGCGGGCGCCGTTCCGTAGAATATCGAGTATAAATATTTCTCTAGAGCCTTACCCGACTTGAGATCGTCCTCATCCGCCACGAGATGGAAAACGACGTGCTCGGCGAGGTTGCTATGCGTGGTCACGTATACGTCCCCGGGCCGCAGCGCGCGGCGCCCGCTCCCTCCACAGCCGCGTGCGCGTCCTCCCTCCTGCTGGCTGCGAGCTCGGTTGCGTCTTTCGGCCTATACACATTTGGAAGAATGAAATATCTCAAGTGTTTTATAGTTTCGGTTCAGTATGATTGTCATCGTATATCTTTCAACCTTTATAACCGGTGGGTTGGTGGGGTTGAGATGCTATAAACATAAGAATTAGGACTGAAGACGGAGAGGGCATAATGTCATTGTATATCTACTGAAATAGCCAGCGGTAGTTAGCAGACTATGGGTTAACTGTTAAAATCAGGGTACCACGAGACCCTGGTACCTAAGCCCTCCCGGAAGCGATCCCGTGGCGTCCCATTAAGGCGATTGCTACCGGGTAGTCCCACATAACCCTCCGGTCATCACCTTAACCGGTGGGTGTCCGTAACAGATTTTAACGATGCAAAAAAAAAGAAAAGCCCCCTGCTTAGATGGATGCGTTAGTATAGTAGGGTAGACTTAGGACCTGACTGCCTGTCGGAAAGTGAGCGTGCCTACAGCTTCGGAACCTTTGAAGGAGAAAAGGCGATTGACTTGTCTATGTTCAATAGCATTGCGAGCTTACAAGTGTTATAGTGCCGTTGTCTGACGAATTTCGGAGGTCAGACCTGTCGAAAAAGGGTCCTCATGCTTTGGGACTACAAGAATGGCGACTCAACTCCTTTATACATTACGTGGCGAGACTCACGGGCTCCGCCACTGCGTCTTCTATGCGGCGCAACTGCGCGTGCGCGTCGGCGAAGTGATGCTCGGTAGCGCGCGCTAGCCCCAGCAGCGCGGAGCGAGTGGGGCGCGCCTCGCCCGGCAGCACGGCACCGCACAGTTCGCCCGAGTATAGCGACAGGGCCGACCATGAGCCCCTGGTACATGTAATGCAACTCGGAAAAAGTTATTATGAGCCGGGAGCGACATATTGTTTGTGTCTACTTAAATTATCCGTAGTTGTAAATAGACGTGATGGAATACTGGTCATAAAAATTTCCACAATTACTGATTTATATAATATTTAGATATCACATCGCGGGTCATCGTACCCATCGGTCCTATCGAGAGCGCAGAGGTCCAGAATATCGGCGACCACGAGGCGTATGTTGTGAGTCTGCTTTAGCTGAGAGCCCAAATGAATGGTGAAGCTCTCCTCCATGAGTGCGGGAGGCGCGGGGAGCGTTGGCGGTAGCGTCGCATATGAACACAGAGGAGAATTGCTGTTGAAATACATCATGATTTAAACCAAATATCCTAAAATATTCTCAAGTAAACTTGAATTGATTTTTACTTTAAAAAGTAACACACAATAAGACATTAGAAAGTGAAGATAAATATTTAAAATTTCTATAATTTCAAAAATAATGTTCTTTCCTCTTTGGTGCCCAAAACCTCGTATTACTTTAAATGTTATGATTTTTTTGTTACTCTGTAAACATAAAATAAAAAGAATATTTTTTTTTTGGACACCATTAAACAGACAATACAAAGTAATAATAACATACAAGTCTGATATTAAAAATTATCCTAGACATTCTTTTGCACTTTTAATTAAATAAATTTGAATAATTTGCCAAAAGTAATAATGGTAACTCAATGTTTTGTCTATTCCTCCTAAATCTTTAATAAATTATAACTCAATAAATTATAACTAGTGTTTCCCTTCTACTTTTAATTATTGAGGCTCTACTATATGTACTTTGTTTTGTTTTCAGTAAATGTTAACATAAAAGTTTTTGCCTGGGAGTAATTTTCTCATCAGTCTGGTATTCATTGATGGCATTCATCAGCCAAGATCGGTGCTCAGCCCTCTGTGTGTGTCTTAATGCATCGAGCTGTGAATCCCATCTCCCGGCAGCCAGGCTTTGTTCTTCAAAGTGCTTGGAGGCCAAGGCATTGATTTCCTCCTCAGTTGTTGATGTGTTAAGTAAACGGATTTTATCTTCCATTTCTTCTGTTTGTCTAAAAGTGATGTGATATCTAATCAATATTTTTATAAGTTTAAAATGGCTTAATATGTTTATAGACAGTTTCACAAGAAGTTAAATAAAGCTGATGTTGTTTGTCTTTATATTTATAACTAAACATAAGTATTGTAGACCTCTTGGTAAGCTTCTTAATATCACCATCCCGATTTTGAATCATATCCATGACAGTTTTAGCATATGCATTCTCCACCTGCAGTATAGTTTCTAAAACTGGAGAATGGACAAGCTTATGGTAAGCTGCAGCAAACACCTCTTCATCTGAAGACCCTTTCTGTTCAGCAAAATCCACTACATCTTTAAATTGCTTTTCCCAATTTTTTACAATACTATCCACATCCAACTCATTATTTTTTAATTGGTTGATTAGTATTGCATCGCGGTCATTGTGAAATTTTTTAGTTTCTTCTGATACAAAGTCTGCTAATTTTTCATTAAGGTCTGAAAATGATTTAATTTTATTGTGTAAATTCTTATCTGTAAATCTAATTTATGCAACTAAAACAGGATGATAGTAACGACAATGAGCTAATGACTGATTTAATAATTACCATCTTCTAAATAAACTGGAATGTGGAACATTTTTAACACTCTTTGTACAAGTTCTCTGGTCGATCCCGGGTACGGTATTTCTACCGGTACTTTGAGTTTGAACAAGAGTTCCTCGTTTGTGCATGTTGGAAACGAAAACTTGAAAGTTTTTGTGGTATTTTCTAATGTTGTATTGGTCATTTTACAGTTGAAACAACTACAAAACGTCCACAATAATAAAACACCTACTTCTATCTGTCATAATTTATATTATAAATACTAAATAGTGAGTTTGTACTCTGTGATTGTGTTTTTGCAATAATATTTGACATTGATATTGTAAACAAACTTGACAACAATTTAGGGATGTGAAAAATTAACAATTATTAAAGAAATGTATATTATAACTTTTTTAGAAGCATCGATTTTTTATTTCCCTTATTTACACCACGCTTTCGATTTTGTAGTAGCTGCAGCTATGTATTACTAAATATATTATGTATTTCATAGTTTCACATCATATTTTTGATATTTTAACAGCAGCTTTATAATAGAATTACTTGCAATGCCATCTAGTGTTAGCCACAATTTTTTTTTATTTTGGCAACACTTGAAAGCTCAAACGGTTAAACAATACAGAGCCATCCTCAAAATAATGACGTTATTGTTCTGAGGAGTCATCTGATATTTTGAATAGACAATGTTTTCATAAATTTATTTCCTGGTTTAACTTCAAACCTTGTTTTTAATATTTATTACAATATAACCCGTTGATTAACTGTTTGCGTTAGTTGACAAGAAATGTAAACCAAACTATCGAAAAAGTGGTGGGAGGGCTTACTTTATAATAAAAAACACAACTAAGAAGTGTAAATATTGACCCAAAGAACTTAAAACATGTAGTAATAAACAAACTCAAAACAGCATTTTGAAAGAAAGTGTCCTTCCATAATATCTTTAAATAAGGTATTGATGATTTGTTTGAATTATCTGTTGTAGGTATAGGTTAAAAAAAAAGTGGTTACTTTCTAAATGCCCTAAAAAATTGACTTGGCCTTTGAGTTAATTGAATTTCTCTGGTAGTAAGTTAGTACAAATGAAATGTTTAGATATTTAACAGCAACAATGTCTGGCACATTAAACAAGTGTAACTATAAATTCCCGAATGTGAGATAGTGCTATCTCCGTGGCTTATTGATTTTATTTATTACTTTAGGAATATATTTAGACTTATTAGGAAAACCTGTCACGCCACTTTAACGTTTCAATTGACATATTATGATGTTTCACGCTTGTTATAGATTTAGAGTACTGAAGTTTACATTGGAAATTTTGTTATTTACAATATAATTTTTTTGTTGTTGGCTGAACCGAAAGTGAATTTAGAAAAACTATTTTCAAATTTGGAATGAACGTTAAAAATATTTGCATACAATGACAAATACCTGATGACAAAGTAGTGTGTGTTACAACCGATAATGAACCAAACATTGTAAAGGACCTAGAAATTCTTCTCGGACGAGTCAAAAATATTCGCTGTATGGCTCATATATTAAATAGTAGTTAATATCCGTAGTTTTTAATTTAATTAATTTTGATTAATAGAGAAGGAGTTTATTATTTAGTAAGTCTTTGTTTTGATGAACAGATAGATAATGATAGCTTTAAATTATTTAGTTGTTTTATTAACTATCAAAAAATCGGTTATTTGGTAAAAAAAAAACATTTTTCCTAGCCGAGTCACATCCCTACTACGGTTAGCGACTAGTGGCAGGATATGATCGCCGATTTGACACATTACAATAGTGATGTCAATGTCAATATTATAGATTTTATAAGCAAATGCGAGTCGAATTTATCTGTTTAAAACATCAATTTTTCGTTATACGATATTATTAATGTTTACTTTGGTAATATAAATATTTAATGAATTGAATGTATTGGATATTCAAAAATATAATAAAAAATAAAAAATATGTGTGTGTGTATTAGTGTACACATGTAAGAAGTGAAACTTCTTTATGACATAATTTTTTGAAAAATGATTCACTAATTACAACTTTACAGGAATGGCTAATTAAGCTAAATTAGATAAAGTTTAAGCAAAAATAAAGATGGCGCGTAACAGAAAAACGTTACAATTTTTTGACATTGCTATAAAATTTCTGCCATCCGTCGATAAAAAAGTTTCATATCAAATATGGCGCGTAACGGAAAAATGTGACTTAGAAATAAAGATGGTGCTTAACAGAAAAACGCCATAATTTTTTGACATTCCTATAAAATTTTATCCCATCTGTCGATAAAGAAGTTTCACTTCAAAAAGATGGCGCGTAACGAAAAAATGTTAGGTACACATTTTTTTTCCAACCCGATAAAGAAGTTTCACTTCAATAAATTTAGTATACCTAATAGAACCATATGTAATAATTAGAGATGCGCCAATTAGTGGTTTCACTGACTAACCGAATACCGAATATTGTTCGGTTTAACCGTTACCGAACCGAATATTCGGGCAAATTATTCGGTTTGCAATTTTATTGTTTGTTTGTCATAAACAGGTTCTAACATATACGTTACATGTAGCTGCTGGCTAGATAACTAAATATGGTTGATTTGTAGTCAAAATAATATTGTTTTGAGGTTTTAAAAATTAATGCTGATTTAGGGAAGAAAATAAATGTTGGCTATACTAAATGTAGATTTAGAATAGTAAAATAATTATGTTCACTTGATATGTTTCGAAATAGAAGTTTTTATCAACACATTATTTTATAATATTTCTTTGACTTATGATATGAGACGACTTATTTTTAATGTTTTCATGTTTAGTACTTAAGTGTATAATTCATTATTTATTATGTATAAGCATTGTACGAATTTGTATGAGTTTAATTATGTGTGTATTAGGTTTATGTATTAATGTGTATTTATTTTTATGTATGTTTACAATGTTTAAAAATGTTGGCAACCTATCTATGTGCATTCATTTAAAATTCCTATCAGTATGGTTGTCTGGAAGAAATCGTCTGTAGGCGATAAGACCGCCTTTTGTATTTTATATGTTTATTTGTATATTTTTATTTGTAACTTTAATATGTATTTTTTATTGCGGTATATAATAAAGAATATAAATAAATCTTAGTTTTGTCTTTAGTTCCTTACCGTGTCGTGTAGCCAAGAAAATAAAAATACTCGAAGCGAATATATTCGACCGAATACAATTAGCGAAAAAGATGTCGAATACGCCGAATACGGAATACTTACCGAATATTCGGTCCATCTCTAGTAATAATAATAGTATTATTATGTACTGCAGGGCTATTGCGTATCTTTTTTGACAGCAAAAATGATAATCACTATCAGTAAGTGCGGACATTATGGTTGTCAAACGACGAATTTCGTATTTATGTAACTATAGTGACAAACTGCCATGATGTCACAGCCATCGAATAACTTTGATGGCCACCGTTAATCATTTGACAGATAAACTTGTATCGATACTTTTAAAATTCCTATTCTGTAACGCTAGTGGCTATCAAACACATAAGCACCTAATTTGGATTAAGGATTCTGTTAGTGGTGTAAAAATGTGAAAAGAATATTTATTCGGGACCATATTACATAATTAGTGGATAATATATAAAATTTCATTATTGGCGATAAAAACAAATGTGCTCAGTCATCTTAAATTAACAATCTTATTTTTTTTATTACATGAATGTATACCTAGATTGTTGATTGCCAAACGTCAGATTTTCATAAAATATTTTCAAAATTTGGAAAGCAGGGATCCAATAGAATTATATTTGAGTCTGAGTCCGAGCTATCGATTCTTTTGGGTAAAGATCAGATCAAACCAGATTTCATTGATATATTGATATATTTCATTGACATTTTTAAATTTTGGAGCTGTAATTTAATTTTCTGAGCATGTTTTAACAATGAAAGAGCAAACGCTGGTGATTTGTCTTTGCCGAATCTCGCTACTAATGAAGATTTTAAGGTGTTTGCTAAAAGTTTTACTAAAGAATTGTATTTGTTTGTAATACATAGATCTATAACAACGGAAAAGCTACTTTTATCGTCCCCGACTAACCTTCCTGAGAAAGCACATCTAAACCTTCTTCAATTTTTAAAACTTAATTGGTTTTATTTTTTAACATAAAATACCAATTTTAATTTACAATAGAAGGTGGTAGAGAGGCAAACGATGTTCAGGGGGGGAACAGCTGCCCCCCCTGGTCCCCCATGGCTGTATCCATGCAACTTGCACGCCGTGTTTTGCCGACGTCTAGTCGCTGTCCACGACCTCTGGCCGTTATAGAAAAATAATACATTTATATTAGTTCAAACTAAAGCCAAAAAAAAAAATTAGTGATAAGCTAAAGGTTAGGTATTGCCGTCTAACTAAAGAAAATTTTTCATAGACAATAGTTTGAATTCACCACTGAAATGCAAGGCTCTACTTGCTTGTTCAGATATTACCGTATCTAGACAGTACTGCATTTGTATTGCATCTAGAATCTAGACTGATCAAATTTGTAACCCTTTGACTTTTGGGTATTACTATTTTCTTAAAGCAATAAAATAAATATATTTAATTAGCTACGCTGTTTATTTATCTTATTTCTTAATTGAAAATATGAAAGGTGTAAGTGTTTTGTGTTTGTGTGTAATGACAAGTCCAGGTTTCTGATAATTAGCCTTTATAGGCCTTATTTTAGTCAGACTTGGCTTAAATCTTTATTTCCATCAGAAAAATATGAATACACAGTATTCCATACAGATCCCTTGTCTTCTGTAGTTTGATTTAACAAACATTCAAATTAGGGACAGTTGTACACGATGTCGGTATAGTAAAACTATATTTTCATTATAATATATAAAAAATGGAAACAATAAATTACATAGAGAATTAAATAAAAAATAATATCGGTTCTTATCGCGTTTAATCCGACGTGAACCGTGGGCCGGGTGGTCGCCTCCGTGCTGAACTCCTCAGTTGTTCTGTTTCATTTACGCAGCCTCACCGCCCTCCTCGTCTTCGGCGCTGGCTGTCAGCATGGTGATGAGCTTGGTGGTGTCAATGAAACCTTTATCATCAATTTCCATCTGGTCATAAGCCTCGTCGACTTCGTCTGCGGAGAACTTGTCACCCCAGGTCATGAGAGCGTGTCTCAGCCTTTCGGAATCAATTTTGCCGTCAGCGTCAAAGGTCTTGAAGGCGTTGATGACAACGTCGTCATCATCTGATCCACCAGACATGCGGCCGGCGAACAGAGTGAGGAGCTGGGTGAAGTTGATGGGACCGGATGCCTCGCTGACCATCTCGTCGAGCTCCTTCTCGACGGCAAGCCTGCCGAGGGAGTCGAAGGTGGCGCGGAGGTCGCTCTTGCCGATGATACCGTCCTTGTCATGGTCCATTAGCTGGAAGGCCTGCAAAAAACCCGACGATGTACTATTTGGACAAAACTTAAATTTAATATCACTACTTAAAACTTAAACTGTTTACTAAGAACTTATGTTTGAAGTAGTCTATGAATTTACGAACAAAATGTTTATAAACATCCACCACGTTTGATGACGACATGTTCACCACGCGTCAAACTGTGACGTATTCGTTAAGATGTAGGTTAAGATGTAAGTAATTCTTCAAATATAATACAAAATTCTTTTTTTCGTCCTTTTTATCAATACAAACCTCCTTGAATTCGGCGACCTGCTTCTGGCTGAACATCGAGAAGACATTGGAGCCGGTGCGCTTGGCCTTACGGCTGCCACGGGAGGAGGCGCGGTCGCCGGCGGGCGCCGCCGCTGCTGGGGCTTCCTCAGCAGGCGCTTCTTCCTTTACCTTCTTCTTCTTGATCTTCTTTTCCTTATCCGCCTAACAAAAACAAAAGAAATATATCATCTTGTAAATTTGGCTAGATGGGTAATCAGCAGGTTTGAGAAGTGTAAGCAGTTTTAAGTGTACTTGGAAATTTATCTGTTTTTATATTATGTTGGGGTCCAATTTCTAAGGCATACCTAATTATTATTTAATATTCTGCCCCGTTTCTTTTGTTTGCACTCCATCATTTGGCTTAAATTAAAATTGATTAAGTATTATTTTAAAACTACAGAGCCAATCGAGTTTAAATATTTATTTCAAAATTTCAATATGTATTTGGAAGTCGATTGATCTATTATTAAACGAATTTCGCTCATGACCGAATACGTGTTTCGAAGCGCCTTTAAATATAGATCGGAGTCGACTTACACCGGCCGGGAAGTATATTTGTTACGCAAACCAATCCGAAATAGATTTTCTTCGTCCACTTTCATATGGGATTTATGAATTGCTATAAGAACGACAATAGTTCAATTAATGTAAAAGGCCTCTAGTTACTTTTATTATCTACCAGTTCACATAGTTCTTCTATAGTTCCACTGAGGCTAACTTATTGTAGATAATCAAGGAAGGTGGATTATCTTTCCGCGTTGAAATATATTGAACGAAGTTAATCGAGTTATTTTTTAAATTTAAACCTCCTAATAATCCATTAGCTTGGTGAGAAAATTGGTAAGTTTGGTAATAACGAGAAATATTGAAGGTAGTTAAACTATCGACCGAAATCCTGATCCTGAAACCGACTACCGATATATTATTCCGTTACTTCACTTCTCCGTTATCACTTCCTTCACTATTCACCGCACTACACTTCACTAAACTTACCATTTTGTATAGTTTGTTGGTTCGACGGAAGAGAGACTGTACCGTTCGGCAGTCCCACCCTGACTCCGAGATCTCGTTTTCAATCCAACATCATAGAGTTACCCCCTCCCTCCCACCACCTGGCTCCGATTCCTGCGCCCGATCCCATATATAGTTAGCCAAATACGATCTGTAGCGAGAACGCTTCAGAACCCTTTGGTCCGCTCGGATGTTTAGCCGCTCATTTAAAAATAATTTGAGCTGACTGCTCTCTTCCATCTGCCAACAATCCAGATTTTGTAACTGATTAGGGCATGTCTGATATAGATTACTAATTAACGATTTCAACTCGAAATAAAGTAAATAGCCAACACGCGGTGATTTATATTCTGACTTATCGAAAAACTTTTAAGTGTAACGAAAAATATTATAAATACTTATTTAACCTGCTCTTGTTAAATGTTGTTCTTGTTAGTTACTTATTTTACAAACCCTAGGTTATATTTTATTAATGTTATAGAAATGTATATGTCGAGTTTAGGTATTTAAAAATAAATTTTCGTAGCTAATGAGGACCGTACTTTTTGATGTTTTTTTTCCATTATTTGCCTTTGGTAACTTACTTGCATTTTGAATTCTTCCTTTATTTAGCGGTCCTCAAAGATACACAGGTCAAACTTATAACGTTAAAAAGAAAAAGATAAAATAATTATCTATCTACCTAATTAAAAACCCAATTATTATTTTTTTAATGTAATAAAAAAATGTTTCTACTAGGAATCGTAGTTTATCGTAGTTAATCGTAGGTTGAGGATCATATTAAGTTTGAATTTATAAGCCCTATATATATATTAACTTAATATGTATATTTCAAAATGTGTTCAAAATATTAGGTAATTAACACAGAATTGTAAAAAGTATTTTTAGGTATATGGTAATAAGATAATCGTTACCGTTTTATTCAAAGAAATACTCATGACATAATGAAACGAAGTCCATAATAGACCTGTGATTTATGCCTTAACAGTCATTAACCATAATTAACGCGTACTATAATCATAATAAAATTTAATATTCAAGAGACCATCTCTACTTCGTTAATAATATAATGCAAATAAGTTCTCTTATATTTACTCCTTTAGAATGTGGCAAAGTTGAGGATGCACATAATATATAATATAATTATAGAATATGTCAAGAAAAAAAGCAGAATGCATTATTCATCATTAATTGAAAGAAAGTTTTAAGATATATGAGATTGTAATATAATTAGCCCATCCCCAATCAAATGATGCTTAATTCATAGAATTTTCTCAAAAAAAAAATAATAATTATGTTTTGTTATCCATTAATTGTATTTTTGTTTTCTGAGCGACATATTTACAAAGCAATAGCTATAATCTTTAATAGATATTATAAAAAAGAATAGAATGCAATTCAATTATAAGGTCATAAAAAAATAAATGATGTTTATAATATTATGGATGAACTGGTTGGACGGAACAGCGTTGAGAGACGCCGATCAGGAACAAATCGGGGCGATCATCCAAGGGGCGGTCCGTGCTATTCTTGTGCCTTACTCACACTACAGGAATAGATATTGCAATCTACACCGATAAACCTTGATTGTTAAAGAAAACTATTATGAGCGTAGTTGTTGCCACCGAATCACTCTCAGTCATAAATTATAAACCATCTAACATTAACATATTCTTTTACAAATATATCCATTGTAAGTTTTTTTCTTATAGTCCAAACTGATATTTGTGTTTTTCTGTATTGGGATGGCAAGCAGCAAAAGATGTCTTATAAAATAGGCCACATTATATTTCATAATAAATACATCTAGTTTTTGTGTTATATTTTATTTATAAGTACTCTAAAATCTAAACATTTTTTTTACATTTCTCAGTGAGAATGAGTAAATTTGTGTTCAAGCACTGTATAAGTTAACTTAATTACATAATAAGTCAACAATTTAATAAATTTGATAAAAAATCGATCAATCGACCTACTTTTATAATTAAAGTGGAGCATTTTTGTTTATTTATTATTATCAGTTTATTTTTATATTTATTTATTATCATTATTATTATCATTTATTTCATTTGAATCTTATTATTTACATTTATACATATAACATTTAAAAAAAAAAAACAACATTATAAATATAAATATAAAAAACAGTATCCCGCCGACGTGGGCCTTACGACCAGTCCGTCGGTGGTTAGGGCGACAGCGAAAGAAACCTCCTCACAATGCGTGCCGTACCCAAAACTGCTGCTCTTTGCATCCGACCCTTGATCCAGTTTTTTAGTGAGAGCCTCTTGAGATGATGATCGAGACTCTTCGCTATAAGACCATTGACGGAAACTACCATCGGGACAATTATTGTTGAGTCAACATCCCACATGTCGGTAATCTCGTGAGCTAAGTCCAAGTATTTTGACAGTTTGTCCTTCTCAGCTTTCACAAGATTAGCGTCACACGGGACACTGATATCAACAAGAAATGCCCTGCGCTCTAACCGATCTACCAGCACGATATCAGGCTTATTGGCTACAATAGTCCTGTCCGTTATGATAGATCGGTCCCAATAGAGCTTAGCATGACCATTTTCCAAAACTGGCTCCGGTGAGTACTTATAAAATGGCACTTCAAAAGGTACAAGACCGTATCGAAGAGCAAGTTCTTGGTGGATAATCTTGGCTACTTGGTTGTGCCTGTGCAAATACTCTCCATTGGCAAGACGACAACAACCGGAAATAACATGTCTGATGGATTCTCCTGGTTGGTGGCACGCACGACATATGTCAACAGTGCCATCCTTTATTATGTATTTCCGATAGTTGTTCGTCTTGACAACTTCGTCAGCAATTGCACAAGCAAAACCTTCGGTTTCACCAAAGAGATCACCGAATCGTAGCCAAGCCACGGACGCCAGAAGGTCTACATCAGGCCCATAGAGTGCCTGGTGGAACCGTCCATGAAGCTCCTTACTCTTCCATATACTTATACGGTCGTCAGTGCTAAGTACTACCGGTTTATGCCAGTTATCTTTGGCTAAGGAGAGCGGTGTAAGACCATTATCTACTGCAACAATGTCCCGATGCATTCCACACTCAGCATGAAGGAAATATTCCCTAAGAATGCATACCTCACGGTTGTGTAAGTTTTTGGCATTAAGGAAGCCGCGACCCCCACACTTCCGTGGAATATACAATCTCATCACTGATGAGCGCGGATGATGCATGCGATACATTGTCAATAGTTTTCGGGCCTTTCGGTCCAGGGCATCTAATTCGGTCTGAGTCCACCTTAATATGCCGAAAGTATACATCAGCAGGGGCATTACCCAACTGTTGAATGCACGCACTTTGTTACCTCCTGACAAAAGACTTTTTAGAACTTTTGTCAAGCGGTTAAAGAAGCGTTCCTTCACCAGCTGTTTAATGTCCCCACTTAGTATGCCTAAGCATTCCGACATACCAAGGTATTTGTAGGTTTCGGTTTCAGAGAGAGATCTGAGGGACATTGTCTCCGAGAGTTGTAAATATTCGCTATTTACAACTCGGCCATTCTGCACATGTGCAACCGCACATTTATCTACACCAAACTCCATCCTAATGTCATTACTAAACGTTTGCGTAACGTTTAGTAATGATACCAGATCTGCTTTATTTGGTGCAAATAATTTGAGATCGTCCATGTACAAAAGATGTGAAATGATCTCACCCCCTCTGCGAAAGCGAAATCCCAGTTTTGAATCCCTAAGCAACGTGCTTAAGGGGTTCAAAGCCAGGCAAAACCACAAAGGACTCAAGCTATCACCCTGGAAAATACCTCGCTCAATCCTTACAGGTTCGGAAGTAAGAAGACTTCCTCCGCCCCCTGGAAGACAAAGGACCGTTGTCCATTGCCTCATACATGAATTAAGAAAAGCGCATAGATCTGTGTCAATCTTATACACTTCTAGTACTCGTCTTAACCATGTATGAGGCACCGAATCATAGGCCTTTTTATAATCAATCCAGGCGGCGGAGAGACCCTTCTTACCTCGGCGAACCTTTTCATTAATGGCCATGTCAATAAGGAGGAGCTCCTTAGTACCACGAGACCCAATCTTACATCCATTTTGAGCGGGATCTAAAATGCTATTTGCATACAAATGTGTGTTTAATTTTGAAGTCAAAATGGATGTAAGAAGCTTATAAATTGTTGGTAAGCACGTGATAGGTCGAAAGTTCTTTGGATCCGTGATACTACCAGACTTGTGGAGCAGAAAGGTGATTCCTGTTGTCATAAAAGATGGTAGGGATCCGGACACGATGGCTTCCTGGAATTGCCCAGCCAAACGTTCGTGTGAAGACCGCAGCCATTTGAGCCAAAAGTTATGTAATCCGTCCGGCCCAGGACTTTTCCAGTTATGGGTCGAACGGATCGCATCCCTGACATTGTCTGAGCTTATAAATATAGCCTCCATTGGCTGCAGGTGTTCACACGCGCGCTCAACAACACGCATCCAGCCACCATCGTTGTGATTAATAGGCACCGACCAAATATTTTTCCAAAATGTGAACATTTCTTCCATATTTGGTAACTGCCCATCAATCACATTCGTAGCAGATTCCTCCCAGCTTCTATAAACCTTTCTTTGGTCACTTTGGAATATGCGATTCTGCTTATACCTATTTACACGTTGTTTATAACGACGGATACGATTTGCCCACGCACAAACTTTCTGCTTCAGGTAGTCTATACGTTCTGTTACATAGGCCATGTAATCCTGAGGTCTAATGCCAGTACCGGCAAAGGCCTGTGTAACATAACGCATGACTCTCGGCCGGATGTTTCCCGATCTGAAGCAGATTAACTTGCCAATAATGACTCTAGCTGCGCTGATACGCCGTTCAATCCTCATCTGCCATGCGGGTGTGTCTTCAGTGGACCGCACCACCCTATCAGGCTCAGGAAATCTGACACGGGCGGAGCGGCACGCTGCAACAGCTGCACAATAAAGAATTGAATGGGTATCAGTGAGACTATTGCTAGAACGAAGATAAGAGTCTAGCATGCAGTCTAGAGCCATTACTAGCGACATATTACGTCTATGCGTGGGAAAACGCGGTAACCGTGGCCTGTCGCGGGCTGGTATGTCTTTAAATTCCAAAATCGCACCCTCCAAAGTCCTCCTTAATTGCTCATTATCTTGGGTACTTACGGTTGTAATCTCAACACCCCCCACATCAGCATTTCCATCCACTAACCCTGCCACCGAAGGAGCGGACGATAACTGGGCTCGCAAATGGATGCTTCCGGTGGTGGATGCAGAGATTGTCACCTCGGAGCGAAGCCGGTCAAGTGCGGAGTCATCCAACGCACGATTACGTTGAATAAACCGCACCTGATCCGATAGTCGTTGGGCCGAAACAGTCAACTCTGGTTCAAGGACCTGAAACAAAGACAACAAACGGGTTCGCCACGCAGTGAGGTTAGTTCCACCCTCTGTCGCCCTATAGTACGCTCGCATGACATTTTCGTTTATGTTTTGCGTCCATTTCATGCGGCGCACTGCACCACCGACGGCGGGGGCCGAACGCGGAGCGGATGCCCCAGTAGGCCCCAAGCGCGGCAGCGGTGGCCTCCCTCGGCGCGGCGCTGGTGCTCGGCGCGGCGCTGGAGGCGGCAGCTCGTCGTCACTGCTCGACACGACATTCTCAGGAGGAGTTGCGTACTCCTCCTCTGATGACGTGGAGCTGCTCGGTGCGACGGGCTGCGGTGGTTGGCGTGCGTTGACGTTTTTACTCCTGGTGATCATCGGATCATCGAGTGCCAATTGTCACAGTTCACTTATTTATAACTTATTTTTGGTTGTTACTTTTGGTGGCATTTTCGTTTGGTTTGGTTTTTTCCTTTTATTTTTCATATTGCATTACTGATTTATTTATTTTTAATATTGTAAAAACTTGATTTTTGTTATAAAATATTTTTACCAAAAATTGACAATTAAAAACGTGACAACTCGTGGCAGTTACCAAGGAGTTATTATTATTATTGTTATCATACCATATGCTCAAACTTAAGGTTGCCTGGTAGAAATCACTTTTCAACAATAAGGCCGTCTTTTTGTGTCACCATGTTTTTTTTTTATTTACGAGTAGTTAACATTATTTTGTATTCTTTGTTTATTGGTGTACAATAAAGAATATTTATTATTTTATATAAATACAGAATGGAAAATAAACCGATACAGGCAGGGACTCGACAGAAATCTAATAGATGTCACCACCGTCTCGATAAAGACGATCTCATATAGAATACTTAATTCACCGAGGCGGACAGCGATACAGCAGTTCAGTTGGTAGAGCGACGGGATGGTTTCCCAGTAGTCGCGGGTTCGAATCCCTTCCCGTATCGGTTTATTTTTCATTCTATATTTATATAAATTTAAAGAAGCTTAACACGACTATACATGTTTATAGACATTTCCAAACAATATTTATTATCATTAATTGCTTGAAAAAAAAAATCTCTTTAGTAAAAAGTATTCTATACATTGACAGTGGAAATACATTGCATAGCAAATACAATAGTAAGAGCATATTTCATCGAAAGCAATCACGGAAAACTTTACGTGATTAGCAAACAACCGGACGTCTGTCCGGTTTTAAATGTTTTTAAATTTTCGTCAGTTTGTCTAAACCCCTGATACGAGTTTGGTGTTGCCAAAACTATGACTGTTTACCAAATTGTAAAATCAAATGATAGAATTATTATACACTAAATTAATGAAAATCTATTGAAATATTTAAATATCTTTAGGTTTTTAGGATGAATTTAATAATATATATACAGGGAAAACTCGATATAATAAATTGGAAGGGAACAAGTAATAATTCGTTATACCAAGTAATTCGTTGAATTGAGGTCTGTTACGTTGAGGTTAAGTTGGTCTGAAATTCGTTATAAAGATGTAAAAAAATAATTTCATTCACCTCAATAGTACGTACTTATATTGTTTTAGCGAACAACTTCTAAGAATAAATGAAAACACATTTTTATCAAATTACGTGCATATATTATGTAGGATAAACTTTTAATTGAATGTTAATTTCAAAGATTCTCACAACAAAACTCATTAACGAAAACAAAAAGAAATAACAGGTAAAGAATCAACAATGTACAATACATAGTAGCTTAATCTCAATTTTGTTGCTCTTGATTAGAAAAAAGTGATCAATAGTTGTCTGTTTACCACCGGTAGGAGTTATCACATCTAAAGCGCAATCGAATTTCGTGATGGATTAGACTACATCGTCACTTAAAATTTCCCGTTTTGGAATACACAGATTTTATTATATTTAAAGCATTATAAGCATCTTTTATTGAGTTATGCTCATCAATTTCACCCCTTCTTGGGTCTTAATTGGTGGGAACTTTATATTGAGGTTTTAGGTTGACAAAATTCGTTCGTTTTTATACTTTATCTTGATAGTTGAAAATTCGTTATAAAGAGGTTGTTCGCAATAAAATTGTAGCTATAGCTTTGAAAAGGCATATTTGTTTAAACGTAATAATGTTTATCGTTGAGTGTTAAAAACACTGTGATGAGATCTACCTAACTATCCAATCCTATTTAATGAAAGAATGAACATATACTAAGGTTATGGATATACATGTTTAGTTTCTAGAAAAATCTACATTTAGCTTTGGTGTCAATATATCTTTTCTCATGACCTGTTTTCGAAACAGAAACTACTTATTTCTATTGCCGTAATACGTAGCGTACAATCGTTGAAAGTATACCCTTACATATGAAATTGGGTTTTCGTACTGGCCGCTTTAATCAAAAATTACTCCTCTTTGGGAAGGAATTCGAAATTCAATTTTTTACAGCTATTTTACACATGTATTTTTGTTTCGTTGACCGTCATTCATTTGTTTTTTTTTTCTTGTGCTTTTTCTGTTTGCGTTACTCAGTTTACAAAATGGAAAACTTAAATTATCGAATTATTTACGAGTACGAGTTCCACCAGTGCTGTGGAAAAGATTCGAAGGGTTATTGATATGTATGGCGGTCGTATTGCAAAAAAAACACGGTTCGTTTTTGGTTCCAATGTTCTTGTTCTGAAAATTTCGACCTGCAGAACAAGTCCCGTGGACGGCCAGAGACCCAAGTTGATAATGAAGAATTGAAGGCTATTGTGTTAGCGGATCCATCGCAAACTACATCCGAGTTATCTACAGACTGCGGTGTTAGTGATAAAACTGTTATCCACTTATTATTAATCCACTTGAAGCAAATTGAGAGGATAAAAAAGCTTTTTTAACTGCAGCAAACCGTTAAACGCGCGGCGACTGTTTCGTTACATTGCTGAATCGGCACAACAATGAAGGGATTATAAATCGAATCATTCTTCCTCAAATCATTACCTGTAGTAAAAAATGAATTCTCTACGATAATCGGAAGCGCTCATCGCAGTAGTTGAATACCGGTCAGCCAGCCAGATCCCGCCCCAAGCGGTAATTGATCCAAAAAAATTACTTGTAAGAGTTTGGTGGACTAGTGCCGGTATTGTTCATTACAGTTTTCACCAATTTGGCCAGACTATTACACCCAGATGTCTATTCTCAGCAATTGGAAACCATGATGAAAAAGCTAGCTGCTAAACAACCTGGGCTGGTCAATCGCTCCACACCACTGCTGCTTCACGACAACGCTAGACCACACACTGCACAACAGACGGCTATAAAATTAGAAGAGCTTCAATTAGAATGTCTAAGACATCCGCCCTACTGTCCGGACCTTGCTCCAACAGATTACTATTTTTTTCGAAATTTGGATAACTTCTTGAAAGAGAAAAAATTCAACTCCGATGGGGCAATCCAAATCGTCTTCAAATATTTTATTGTTTCTCGCTCGACTGCTTTTTTTAGTAAAGGGATTAACGATATAATAACCTATAAGATGATGCATAAAAAAACAATGGTTCATACTTTTATTAATTAAAAAATATTCGATTTTTTGTACCTCCCATCCAAAACGCCAATTTCTCATATAAGGACGTAATGAATAGGTAAAATCGTTTTTGGCTAGCTTTTTCTACTCTCTGCTCTATAATTTTGCCAAAGTTAATGTGGCATTGGTCACAAACAAAGCTGAAACCAGGCCTTCGTACCTACTATGTGGGAGCCCTCTGTTGATATCACTTTTTAACTTAGTAGTAGGTACTAATTTAATTAATTTAATTAATGATTACATTATAAAATTCTAATAGAAGTATTAAGGACTATCAGCTTTAAACTCATAAAATAATAATTAACTAATTAATATACTTCTTATATGTCTCGGGTATTATGTAATTACGTATAAGTAGGTATACTAAAAATTATTCTTGCCTACAGTTTTCTAGCAGGTTCCAATTAAAGGAAATACACTTTTAAATGCAATAGCCACCCTATATTTTTTACGACATAATTCTTTAAACTATAAAGCTTAAAGATTAAAAATTAAATCAGTTTAATTTTTGACTTGCAAGTTGCAAGTAAAAAATTAAACTGATTGTAACTAATCGTAAGTTTTATAACAAGAAAAACAATAAAATGTAACGTTTTGAATTATGTTTAGTACTTGCTTAGAATAAAACAACTATAATTATCACAAAAAATATATAAAATAAAAAAACGTTTTAGTATAATATTTATTGTTAAAGTCTTCAAGTTTTCAATAGTCCTAATAATTTTCCGCTAAAATTCCTAAACATCCTACGAATTCCAAACTTATCATGCGTAACCGGTACTACGTTATTACGTAGATACAACCTTCTCTTTCTAATTATACTTCTGTCTCAACTTACTAGTCTTGAGACTTGGTTTAACTTTCACTTAACCATGCAGAATGGTCAATCACTTGTTCGAAGTTAACGAGTAAAATGTGAACAAAAATGTGGAACAAAAATAGTCATGTACCAAAGCTTTTATGTTTAGTTTTAGTGTTTTTATTGAAGGGTGAGTCTTAAAAATATCTATCTTAAGGAACTTCGAATAAAAATATTTCTGTCGAGTATTTTGATTATTAATAATATTATATTTGGTATGTCTGTGTACATGTCTATACATTACTATTACCCGTTGATTAAATCTTTTAATAATTGTAGTTTCTTTGACCTTAGTTTCAAATTTACTATAGAGCGAGAGAGAAAAATATTATAAATTGTAATAAAGCATTAAAATCTATATACCTAACCAATGAGAAAATAATAGGGTAGTGCCCAATAACACATCAAATTCATGTTTGAAAATATCTTTAAACCTGTATAGCCATGTTAAGCTTAGTTACATTTTAAATAAATATAGAATGAAAAATAAAACAATACGGGCAGGGATTCGAACCCGCGTTCTTTGGAAAACCGTCCGCTAACTCTATCTATTGAACTACCGTATCGGCTTCGCGGTTTCTCAGGCGTATGGATTGTTTTTGTTCTATATTGATTTAAAACATAAAAGTCCAGTTTTTTAATTAAGGTGCAAATTTACTGATTCAAGAACAGTTTTAATAAGATTTAAGAACAATTTTAGTAAGAACATATATGTAGACACTATAATATTACAATAATTAAAGTCCAAATAAAATTACGTATTTTTTTAGAGACAAATACTTTAGTATTGCGAGCATATCTTTCACAACACGGCCTACATGGAGAGATTGAGTTTTCCCATAAAAATGAGACTCTCATCAGTATCAGAACAAATCTTAAGCCGACATTGCAGTACCCAGATGGAGTATGGAGATGGTCTATACACGAGTACCCTGTTGACTATAGAGATATATCCAATGACAGGTGCTCAGAAGAAAGCTTAGGAAGAGAACTTATAGATCTCTCCGAAGAACTTGGGTACCTCGTTATACCTGGAAAGGATCACGCAGAGTTTGAGAGTAAAGTATCACTTACTGGTCCTCTTGGATTATGGGGTAAAAGCATTCTATTGGAAACAGCAGAAAGAGACAGAGTGATATGTGCCTCCATACTCTCAACAGATATGCAGTATGAGAAACACGCTGTCGCTAGGTTTAGTTCTTCCGTCGCTGGTACCCTTAACTTTAGGTGGTTAGCAGCGAGAGAATTTGATGAAATTGATTCATATATCCAAGCTGATTTGTTCCATATAAAGACTTCAAGCGAAAGAGTTGGATATACAGAACACAAGTGGAAGTTACTTGTGACTGATATATTTGATTCAGATAAAGGGGACCATGAGGATAATTGCAATGTTCTTCAGCTAGTGTTTGATCCTGATAACAGTGGTGACGGAATGAGTGTAGGGGATTTGGACAGCCGTCTAGGACTTATAAAAGTAGCAACTGATGCTTCTGTTAAAAAAACGAGGAAGCTGTATAGAAATGAAGTATTAAATATTCTCAGGGATGATATGGAAGTCACTACCCGGAGTCTGTATGTGGTGATCTATGATGATAGAAATACCGATAGCTTTCTAGCGTGCGCTAAGTTGAGACAGATACCACCAAAAAGTTCAAAGTGAGTATAAAATAATTTTGTGGTCAATTTTTATTCAGGCGTTTTATGATAAGTAATTTATGTTTAAATCGTTTAGGGCACTTATTAATATGGATGGAATTCGTGGGACGGTTGAATTCACACAACGTTCTCCTTTTGATCCAACTTGGGCCAATTTTCAACTCGCTGCGTCCGACGGGGACTACGAGTCCAATCTTCGCTTCGTGAGTTCCATGCTCCAGTACAGCATTAGGGAACTTCCTCCCAAGCTATTGGAAGCTAATTTGTGGAATAGCATATGCAATACTACAGGGAATTTGTATAATCCAATGGAACTCGATATGAACAATATTCCACCCCCAGGTTTGTGGGATATTAAACTTATTATTTTAATATATTAGTTAATTTTTTCTACTAACAATAATAAATAAAATACCATGTTTTTTTATAAAATCAGAACTAACTACAATTGTAATGGAAATTGGTTTGTAACGTACCTTCATCTACATTTTGATACCTAGAATTTATAACGAATCTATAATAGGTATATACTTAATAATATTGCAGTTGTCTATACTGCTATAAATTTATTTTAAATGTTTGTTGTTGACTATTATGCTTATTTGGGTTTTAATATAGGTAGTATACAGTCAGTATAAAAAAATATTAATTAAGGTTTTAAAATAATCAAGGAATTCGATTTAAAGAACAGTATAACGTTTTTTATTAAAATTACCTTAAACTCTTACAACGAGAAAATTGATAAAATTACAGTAATAATAATTAATAATATAATTAATAAATTAATATATTATTAATTATATTATTAATTATTATTACTGTATACTATTAATAATTTTACCACTTCATTTCAAAAAGTTGCGAACAATTCCGATTTTTTGTAATTTTAAATATCGAATAAATTAAAGTCTCCGTTATAAATCTATAAATAGTTACTCAAATATTTGTTGGTATCTCGAAGGCTAAAACAATTCCTATGAACCGTAAGATGTATCTCGAAGATCAAACTTCCCGATTTCTTGGAACAGATCCAAGACAGAGCACGTCGCGGTCTTGAGGTATTCGGATGTTACGTAGGTACATTGTGTTTTGAGCAATAGTAATGTTATGAATTGAGAGATATGTTTGGCAAATGGTTATGAATATTAAAGATAAATTGTTATAATTAAAATTTATTAAAGTATCAAAATTATTAAATCTCAGTAATTAATAATCGTTAATGTAAAACCATTGTTATTATTAAACATTCAAAGATTATCTCAACATCGCAATTATCTATCTTAATTACATACATAAGTTATACTTTTATAATACTGAACAATTATTTGAACTGAATTATTATATAAATACAGCACTATGAATATCTTATTCTTTTGTCTGAAATATAAAATTCCAAAACATATAAAAATATATTTCAGGCATGGGTACACAAGATCAGTATCCAATAGGTGATCTCTTTGGTAAGTACAAGGACCGTACCGAGTACTTGAACCACAAGTACCTGTTGCCTGGTCTGGCCAACGAGCTGAGTGGATCCTACTGGGACTTGTTCCTGCCGCTGAGTGGTCGGAACAGCGTCGTGCACCGCTCGCTCGTTCTCACGCGGTTTGTAAATATTATATTACCACCTTGGTACTTGGTGGTACCAAGATTATACTTTAGGCTATAGTATAATTCTGATCTGTTCCCACATAATTAATACAGATAATTAAGTCAGACTTCCGGTACGGTGGTCACGAAGTACCATTAGTGTCATCTTAAATTACAAATATGTTAGGTAAAAAAAAACGAACAAATTTATATTAAAACATATTTAGAGAAATATTTTTATATGTTTTTTGTACATCGCCTGATAATAAATATGTATTTTTAAATAAGTTCTCCACTGTCACTGTCGCATTTTCTAAGGCGCTTTGGCACAGTTTGTATGAAAAGTTTGTATTGAATATTAATTCAGTTTGATAGTACTGATAATCCTTGAGGATCAAGAATAATGTAGGAGGGAGTAAAAAAGAATGGAAAATGAAAAGATTTGGCATCTAGTTCCTAGAAATCTCTGATGGTATTAAAATAAAATATCCTGTGCAGCCGCCCTCCCAAGCGAGAGTTGTGCGCGTCGTTGGCGCTTTACGAGTATGGCACAGAGCATCAGACACCCATGGCAGCGGCGCGCGTGGTGCTGCGCTATCCCGTGGTGGGTTCTGTGTTGTTCAGACAACCGCGGGAGCGGCCCTGGGAGGACACAACCATCATTTTTGAGAGTTTGGTACGGACATTTGGTTATTTCATTAAGCTTTTTGTATTTTAACAAAGATTTGAAATTGTAAGCGTTTTCAAATCCTATATGTAAGAAAGATAAATGTTTCTTCCCCAAGTGATAAATAAAAATTCAATTGAAAATTCGATATGGCAAGTCGAAGTATTCTTTTATGTATTTTTTACGTACACACATACTAATGTTTTAGAAAGGTAATTAAAAGAACTTTATTGTCAACATGGTTATAAAATTGTTTATATATCAGTGAGAAATTGGCTTTCGTCTTTCTAATTTTGTGGCGAAAGGTTAAACCTGACCAGAAATAAATTAATACAAAATAAATGATAATTTTAAGATTAACTGTTTGTTTACACACCACGTGTGACACTGTATAGTTTGTTTAGTGTTAATACGACCTAAACCTAACCTCACGACTAGTCTTAATAATACTTCCAATGCTTACAAATCGCGATGGTCTCGTGTCAGGTTCACGCGGACGGCGCCACTGTCAACGACACGTTCCAGCACCGCTGGGCGATACACGAGGCTCCGCCCGGCAAGGACTACTACAACTGGACGGGGCGCTGTCCGTCGGCCGGGGCCGTGCTGGAACCCCGCGGGGCAGTCGGGGAGGCCTGCAGTTCGAGATTCGAGGGTCTGTGTCGGCTTGGGGACCTCGGCATTAGGTAAGGGTTACTTCGGATTGTCGAAAATGAAAACATATTATGATTCTGAACATATCCATATATAACATTTTTAAATTAAGCCTAGTGCATCCCCATGTACTTTCTGCTCAGGCACGGAACCCTAACGGTGTCGGGACGCAAAGTGAATGCAGCGCGGCTAACTCGGCGCCTGTTCTCGGACTCTATGGTGGCGCTGCGCGGGGCGCGCTCCATAAGGCGCCGCTCCCTCGTGTTGTACGACGACCACGGACCAGTAGCGCGTGGAGAGCGACTCGCCTGTTCCATGTGCGTACCCACTCACCCACGTACACCCATTACATAGACACCACGACCACAGATCAGTGGCGTGCGGAGAGCGATTGGACTGCTCGATGTGCGTACACACACCCACATACGCACATACATAGACACCACGACAACAGACTAGAGGCGTGCGGAGAGCGACTCACTTGCACCGTGTGCGTACATACACACCCACATAACACCACGACCACAGACCAGTGGCGTGCGGAGAGCGATTCGCCTGTTCCGTGTATATAAACACACATACATACACACGACGACTATCCACCGTGGTCCAAACTGCTTTTGGTATTAATTCATTTTAACACTTCTTATAATATTATAAAAGTTATACCAGCTATATTTAATTCATGATCGTGTCCATCGTCTTCGGTAGTATAGTGGTCAGTAACCGCGCCTGTCAAGCGGGAGACCGGGTTTCGATTTCCCGCCGGAGAGTCACTGTTTGCACTCTTAATTTTTTATTGAAGTAAAATAATTGCTAACGATGTAATGAACTATGACTATTGACTATTAATGTTTATATTTAACGTAAGTTAACTATTTCTTTATTTTTTAAAATACAGTTAAAATATATACATGTATATATACACGAATGGTAAAAATGTGTATATAATGATGATGATGTAATCTAGCGTGGGCGGGCATCCTCCGCGCAAGGCAGTCGTGCAGGATTGGTTCGGAAACGGCAACTCCATTCAACTGAGCGGCAAGCTGGAGTTGACGCAGCAGTCGGAGTACGACACAGTCAACGTACAGGTGGCGCTAGACGGACTTGAGCCAGACACACGAACATACAAGATACACATGGTGAGGGGACAGTACTGACAGAAAAAAAGAACAAGAAAGATTTTTTTTTAAATGATCAAAAGTGTAGATTGTTATAATAACATTGTAATGAATGTGATTTTCAACAATGTTAAAACATGATAATTTCATTATTCGTGTCTTACTAATTATTTTTTATATTGAAAAAAAAAATCATAATATTTTACAGACTCCAATAGAGAAAGATCTAGAGTTTCCATGCGAGAAGACGACGATATACGGTACTTACAATCCGTTCCACGTCAACAAGTCGCACATTCCGCCGCCGACAAAAGGTGACCGAGATTTATTTAAAAACTAATAAAAAAAACTTGTCCATCTATCTAAAACCTATAATAGAAGATAAATATTTTTCTTTTTTTCAGGTACGGCAGATCAATATATGTTGGGCGATCTTGGAGCGAAATATGGTCTTCTGGATGGTTTGAAAAAGTATACAACCTACTACAACGAGACGCAGCTCACTCTGTTCGGACCTTACAGCATACTCGGACGATCTGTAGCGATGCACAAAAAGGTACGCTAGATATCGGATAACTGTCATAACCGAGTTCCGGACTCCTGGTTGTCTTGCTTATGTTTTTATTAAATGATCGGTTGAATATCAGTCTTGGATTCAGGTTATGTATAGTAGATTAGTATAGGCAGAACTTGCAACATAGTACGTTTTTGACGTGCGTCTTGGATACACATGCAGCAGGCGGACCGTCGATGGGCCTGTTCGTCAGTGGAGCGTGGCTACAGCCCGTCCGAGGCCCGAGAGCTCCGCGCCGTGGCGTCGTTCCATCACCCGGGGGGCTTCGCATACGGCTACGTGCGTTTCACGCAGCTCGTACACGACGACGGCAGCGCCAGCGACACTGTCATAGAGGTCAAGCTGCGACACCCCGGGGTCAGGGACAGGAATCTGGTAAGTTTAGCAAGTTAGTTTCGGTTGATTTTCGGGCGATGATGGTATAGTACGGGTAGTTTTATTCCGCAGACGCACGAGCATCGCTGGGAAGTGTTTGTGAATCCGGTGGGAGTGGATGCGGCGGTGAAGGTTCTGGGAACTCGTTGCGTCGCCGGTGGCTACCGATGGAACCCGTACTTCACGCAGCTGGCGGACCCACTTAATGTATTAATCACCCTAAACGCTTGGCTCGTCGATTGAATCTATTCTACACTTAATAATACTATTAATTTACTTTATATTTTTAGCATGATCTGTACAGTCAAGAGTGTGGAGCGGATAATCCGTTGAGGTGTGACGTCGGTGATCTTACGTCCAGACTGGGAACTATCAGTGAGTTTTTAGAATAGACATGTAAAGCCCTGTTAAGCTTATTTAAATTTATATAAATATAGAGTGAAAAATAAACCGATATGGGCCCCTGCCCGGATCCCTATTCGAATCCGCGACTTCTGGGAAACCGTCCCGTCGCTCTACCAATTGAGCTACCGTATCGCTGTCCCCCTCAGTGAATTAAGCATTTCATATGTGATCGTCTTTATCGGGACGGTGGTGACAACTATTAGGCTTATATCGAAAATCCTAACTAATGTTTCTAACTTAGCAGCATAGTTAAACATTGAAAAGATGCCACTAACGATATTAATGTTTCAAATAGACTTTCTGTCTAACTCCGGGGTTACAATAAAACGTTTTATTTTTCAATTCTAATCACGCGCTCCAGCGATCGGCGGTGAGCGTCAGATGTTCGTGGACAGCAACCTACCGCTGGAGGGGACGGTGTCGGCGCTGGGTCGCTCGCTCGTGCTCATGGCTCCGGGCGGCTCCAGCGAGCGCTTCGCTTGCGCCAATATAGAGCCCGACAAGGACATCATCAAATTCGTCAATGTTATGAAACCGCCGAGATTCGTACTGTGAGTATATACCATCTGATTATAAGTGTTTACTCCTACGTGCTGATAGCTCTTGATCTTTGTCTTCCAGTGGCCAGTTCCTGCAGGAGGTCCGGGCGGTGCTGGGTGTGCCGCCGTGGTTGGTGTCGGTGGACTCGCGTCGCACTCGTCCCTTGCACCGGGGTGCCTGCTTGCAGCTGCTGATGCATTTCTCCGGACCTGACGCCAACAGACTCGAACTAGACTTCACTAGGTATAAACAAGCGTGGAGCTCAACTGACTGAAGTTTCGATATGATCTCAAACTACAGTAGCCTAAAGATGAACAAGCATATTTCTTGATGTATTTTTTTTAGTAACACAAAATTAAATATCCACTAGTGGTCAATATTTATTTTCATGACTAATATCTTTATATAATAGTGCAATAATAAGCTTGTAGAACGATTCGAGCATCTATGATGTCATCAGTGTTCCAACATCAAATAACACATTCTGAAATTCCCTGTCTAGGCTGCTGGCGTCTGGTCGCCTGGAGTCCCCCAGCATCTTTATCCCGGGCTTCGTCAACACAAAACGCAAGACGACTATCGCGTACAAGCCGTGTGGCGTTACTGACCCCAATGAGAAGAAGAGTGAGTTATGGTTCAGTAGACAATATTTATATCTGCAACTTCCTTGTAATCGGGACATTTTGTAAAATATCTACTCAAAAACAGTTTATCCCATCTCGCTATAAGTTCGTAAATTATATATAAGAAACATTTTTTGAAAAGATAATAATATACAAATATTTTTTTTTGTGATAATCAAGAAGCATATAAAAAAAAACAATAATGTATGAAGCACATTATGTTTTATTCACATTGAATTAAAAGCTTAGTACTTAAAATAAAAGCTTCTATAGCAGAGCACAGTAGTGACATCCCTAAAGTTGCCGGATCGTGTCCTTTGATAATGATGATTCTTCAATTCATTAGCTAGATCATTATCATTAATTATTATTTATTATCATTAATTATTTATATTACAGAAGGTTCCTTCCTGTTCTCGTACCGATCGTCTGCGTGTCGTCTCCGTGCCGTTACATTCCTGATACCTGTTGTGATATTATTGTTATTTTAGTTGTCTATATACAGGTGTATATAAATTATTTTTGTTCAATAAATATTGTTAAAATAAATAAGTACTTAGTTTTTTTTCTATGATAAATTATTTTAAAAATATCATATTCGTACTTTGGCACTGTTACAATAATTGAGCAATTGTTTATACTTTTAATAAATATTATAATAAAATGTTAAAAAAAAGTATTCAAACGAACTCATATTTTTTTATTCTGATAAAAAAAAATCATTTGTTAATTTGAACCTTTTATTTTAATTATATTTATAAAAAAAATATACATAAATATTTGATTCCAATATGTAAGCCACATAATATCAGTAGTGACAGATAAACATACTGTGTGTTGTTGAGGGCTCTTTTTAACGAGGCATCACGAGTCGTCGGCAAAATAATAGCTACCTATATTTTTAAATTAAGCAAAACTAAAACGGCACTAAGTCGGTAATCCATAGGTTTGAGTCGAAAAAATGTTTTCATTCAAACTTCGTATAATTAGGAATGCTTTATCCACATTTTCCTAAATTGGTTGAACCCCATCGCGCATGCGCACAAAGAAATCAATATTCCCATCAAAATTCAACCACACTTAGTTCTGCAAAGATGTTCAAACTATTCCTCTTATTATCCTTATTTTATCATTGCTATGGAAATTTGGAAGGGCCTTTTCTATTCTTCGGACCGAACTCGCTTCGAAAGTATCGGAGACCAGCTTTACAATCACTTGACCAAGATGACTTAATGAAGATATATGGAGAACAAGCGGCAATAGTGGTGTTTAATAACCAGGATTCTGTGCCCTTGTCCAATGGGATCTTTCCTAGACTGAGAAAGATGCTGGAAGGTCAGACTACGCTGGTTCTTCCTCAGGACTTTTTGGATGTTCATCCTGATTACATTATTAATGAGACGCAGGTAATATATTTAAATAACGATAAATTATAATCCACATATTTTTTAATAATGTTTACGTGAAATTTTTCATTCTTCGTCTTATAATATTTTAAAAATTTGATTCAAGTATTATATTTTTAGTAGTATTTTTTTAGCAGTATATTTTATTTCATTTAATTACATAAACACTAATGGTTAATTTCTATACTTATAGATGTACTATTATTTATGTGGATAAGTAATATTAATAATAGAGATTTTTATAATTATATTCCTCTAATCTTTCAGTATAAACAAATCCGGTTTTTTCATTACGAGATTTAAAAGTGGCTTTAATAAATATATAAATATAAGTAAAAGCATCATAACCATTAAGTACAAGTTAATTATATTGTTATATTGCCAGGTGCTGACTCTTCAAGGGCCATGGTCAGAGCGAGACGCACAGATGACAGAGACGTTTGCTCGCCTTCAGGACATCTACGGGGCGGGGAGAGTGTTGGGGGTTTTAGGTATATCAACATTTCTTATTATAAAGTAATAGAAATATAAACCAGGTAATGTAAAGCATCTCTAAGTTCAAAAAACATATATTCTATATATTCTAACATATTAAAATGATCCAGGTAACAGTGTCTCAGGAAATATACTTGTGTATTAAATAATTCGAATTAAATGAAATATTTCATGTATCTCATACTAATAAATTATACTCAATTAGGTAACTCAGTATCTCAAAGCCAGCCCGACTACGACGGTGAGTGGCGCCGCGTGCGTCGCCAGGCCCGGGACCTCTCAACCACCACAGCCTCCACTGAGGAGATGCAAGAGAAACCAACCAGAAATTTGCAGAGATACGCACTGTATAACGCCACTGGTGGGTTGTCTATAATTACATCTTCCATTCTGTACAAATAGCCATATGTAACCCAACAATTTCGATAAATGTAAATAAAACTTAAATTACCTTGTTAACACTATCGTAATGCTATGTATGATCACTAAATGCGTAAATAATAGAATCATAAAATCATATGCGGCAGTTATTCTAAATACTTTCATATTTCATAGGAAAACAAATTAATTGACTATAAATTAAAGCCAAATGACCATCAAAAGAAGTATCTTCGGTAAACAGAATATGTGACCCAAATTACATTAATAAAAAATTACAAACTGAAAAAATGATTACCCTAACACTGTCTCCGTCCCACACGGAGAAAAATAGAGAAAATAAAAAAAAAAAAACAAAAAACGCCACTAGTGGGTTCTTAATAGAATTTCTGATGGTTTAATATTGACACTAAAAAAAATGTAAGACGCACGTGAAAACCCTCCAGCAATTTTTGCGCAAAATTTATAAACATATATTTAAAAAATATAAATATCGTTATATTGTATAAACATATATAACTTTAAATAAAGTATAACATAGCAATCTGACAAGTTTTCACTGAAAGTAACATTGCTCCATTTTCGTTTAAGGCGTATAAAATAGAAGCGATCAATGAAATGTCCCAACATCTTCGGTACTATACCTCAAAGTATAATACAAACGTTGCGATATAAAACAAAGTTGAACTCGGTATGTCTATGTCCGTGTTTGTAACTATATAATATTATTATCTCTCAGGACAAATGTAAAGTAAAGTTAATGATTAAAATGATTGAGAGTTATTGTTATAGTGTAGAAATTTTCAGGTCCCCCCGGCAAGGGAGCGCTCCTGTTCTCATCGGGCTGGCCTGAGCTGCGCTGGCCGGATGGGTCACTAACGATCCTGGACACACCCGTTGGAGAACCTACCGTCAAACCCACCAGACTTTACACGATCCTCGTTGTCAGGTTCGCGGACGGTGATAATACTAGGGACAAGGTATTGTAATTCGTGCAAAAACTAATCTGTCACTTCATGATAAACAACCTATCTAATACACCTGATTTGTATCCACAGATTACCCTGGAGTTCTCGTTCAAGCAGGGCGGCTCGTGGTGGTCAGCAGTGGGAGTGGAGGCGCGGCGCGGGCGGGAGAGTGCAGGCCTCAACATGCCGGCCACGAGCGATCCGCCAGCTGCCGTACTGGGCCGCGCTTACCACTGCTCGCTGCCGCTCGTGTACGCGGCAGACGGCGCAAGCCTCACCTTCCCTGACATCAGGGTGAGCTGAACTTTTGACAACTTGAGAGATTCGCCTTATATTTTCTACAATAAGGATTTAAAGGGGTCCTACATTTGTAATAGAATTATTTTTAAAAACAAGTATACAATGATTCTCGAAGTTAGATATATTACTTTAAAGCTTTAAAGCTGAACCAAAAACAAAAATAATGACATCTGAGCTCTTCGGTTCACTGATCGTTATAAAAATAATGTAGTAATAAGTTTTATTATTTGATTTCAGATTCAACCTTTTATGGACAATACTGAAAAGTTCGCTGATGCGTTTGACTGTATTGGATTTACGACAGTACCTATTTGGTAAGAAAAAAAAGTTTATTATTAAATGTATTAACTTTTTTTTGCTTTTGAAAAATCCGTTACGGATACCCGCCGGCCAAAAAGGTTATGACCGGGAATTATGTATGACTAGGCAGCATAGAAGACGCTGCCATTTTTAAGGCTGCTCAAAAACCAACGTCTGCACTTATCGTCTTAGTGGGATGAAACGGGATCGCTATCGCACTCACCATGACGGATGTTCATATTATCTACAGCTAGCAGTTTATTTTTTCTAAGTTATTTTTCTTTTTTTAATACGTAGTTTATTATTGTTTTTAAACATTATTGTTATCTTTTTAATTACCAAAACTATGTTAAATGATAAGAAAGTGTCAATATTTTTAAGTATTACATTGACTTTTCCTTAGTTCTATGTTTGTCGTATTCTTATCGAAACCGGAAAGGGCTATTTTATGAAGCTTTCTCTATAATGTTCGGACCTTTGATCTTTACTTTTTCAAATCTTTCTTTTGTAGAAGCTTGTAGTTTAATAGATGCATAGTTGTGAAATCAAAATATTTTTACCGGCCCTTAGTTGATTTTGTTATTCATCGTATATATATTATTTTGTTTATCTTTATTTTATTTTAATAATAATTATAGAATGAAAAACAAACCGATACGAGTAGGGATTTGAACCCGCGACCTATGAAAAATGAGGCGTTTCTGGGACCTCTATGGGAATATTTAAACATTTATTACTATTATTATATTTATTTAAAAAGAGTAAATGAGCTTGTCATGACGATACATATTTAAAACCTTAACATCTTATTCCAGGTCTGGTCTGATGGTGACATCCTTAATGTTGGTAGTACTGTTCATATCAATCTGCATGATCATGGATATCAAGACCATGGACCGCTTTGAGACCAACCGCTCCAAGCAGCTCACCATCACCGTTTATGAATAAAAGGCTCTTTTCCCTAAAGGCCGGCAACGCACCCGCAACTTCCCTTGTGTTGCAGTTGTCTATGGGCGATGATAGTCATTTAACATCAGATGACGTCATCCGATCGTTTGCCCGCCTTATTATATAAAAAAAAATCAAACAATCATCATAATGTTACATTTCAATCAATATGAAGTTGATAATCCTTAACAACTAGATGGTTTATAAAATTTGTAATTGGTTATTATTAAATACCAATTGGAAATTGGTATATAAAATAAATATATGTGTTGATGAAGAGGTAATATCAAACTAATTATTGAGTAGTAATTGTAATAAACTAGTTTGTTAAAAATTATGATGTTGCTTAATATAAATTTACGTCTAAATAAATGTTCATACATATCAAATCTAATGAGTTATTTATGTATCAACCTTTAAACATGATATCTATAAGATATTTTATTTTAGATTTTACTTGTAACTGATAATTATACAAATTTTGTCAAATAAAATTAATGAGTCTTCTCACCTTTCATATAACTTGGCTAAAAGCTTGGAACCTGGAAACCTGAAACTAAACCTGGAATATTTAACGTAGGAGGGTGTTATTTCATGCTACAATGATTTGAAAGAGTTCAAAATGCATACGAAACCAATCATTTATAACCTAGCATATACCAATCAAATTAAAACTTAAGAAAACTAGGATAAATATTGGAAGGTATTACTTTCAGGAAGTATAATAAAAAATACATTTTAATCGAATTATTAATCCAGATTTTCGTAGATATATTCGTGGGAATAATCCGGAGAATAAAAGCTTGTCCTCAATAATTTTTGTTATTAAGAAATCATAACTAAACTTTGATATACTTGTATATTTTAAAAAGGAGTTGCTTCCCAAGTATGTTCGCAACTATAACTAGGAAGAAATTGTATGATTATATCACTATTGGTGTATAACAGCTGCCGAAATAAAAGAAAATATGAATCCAGTGCTAACAAGGTACTTCAGTACGTATCCAGGCCACGTATATATGTGTTTCCTTGGTGCTATTAAAATCTTAATATACTATAATGTAGGTAGCCGGGTCGGATGCTTTCTATAATGAGATGAAGTTATCCTCTAAACACGTTTTGATATTACATTACCATATTTCATTAAGAGATTGTGCTTAACGTAGGATAATATAATAAAAAACATTTAGATAAATACTCAAGCAGTTAATATTGTGGATTAATTATTATGAATCTATTCTTTGCTTTTATATGTCCTGCTAATAATACTAGGTTGACAGTCATTCTGAATGTTGATCGCAAATTCAATAATTTTATTAGATTTTTTGTTTTTCGGTGATTATTCCTCAAGTACATGAACGATAACTGATATTTATTGCTAAACCATCGCTGATAATGCTCCTTACAAATAAAAAAACCTGATGATAATTCATCCTGTAGTGCTGGAGAAGAATGGTCATGGAGATAACTTTAAAGCCAACATGATCTTTGCTCCTAGCAGCGCTCAATAAATATCGAAGTATCAATACTTGTACGTTTGTCAATCACATTAAAAGATTACAAGAAAACTTTCACAGACAAAAAATAAAAGACCTGGCAATTATCATGTCGCATAAAAATATAACATTCCGATAAACCCCAGCCTCCACAGATCAGACGCCGAGGAATATAGTCGCGACACATAGTCCCGCGGTAATTTTGCCACTGTTTTAAGGTAAAAATATGTGATACGGCCCTGTAGATTAACTACTATGGAAATAAACTACTGTTGAAAGATACTATGTAAATGTTATATGATAGTAGGTGGTCTGTAAAATAGAACTTGCTTTGCGCGTCATTTAATCCTCATCATAGATCAATATCTGAATAATAATAATAATCATTATTATTATTACTGTAGACGTTTGAAGGTGAGGCAAGTGTCGCGGTGGTCTGAAGTCTAATCCCGCTGCTAATAAGTGAAAGTTGAACCGACGCGACGTCTGTTCGTTCTAATCAAATGTCAAATATCGATTCTCTCCACATGGTTATATTTAAATATTTATATATTGAGTGAAACAGTACTTTTAACTATGCGCGTATTTTAGTACATTATAAGTGTCTTTAGGAATTTGTTACATACAACTGTTTGGATTTTACAATATTGTTCTAACCACTAGATATACTCAGTTGGATGTCATTACTTTGTTAGTATTATGAATTCATTTATTGTATTTATTACTTTTAATTTAAACATACAATAAAATAAAATATACACCTATTTATTTTATTAATGTAGGGTATACCTATATTGTCTATTTAATTTAATACGTAACCACATTAATATTCATAGCGAAATATAATATATTTGAATATTTGAACTTATGTTAGTAGCAAACAACACAAAAAAAATATAATTTGCGATACAAGGCGTTTTAAAATTGAAAAGAAAGTAATAGCCGTCTGTTTCAAAAATGACAAATACAATATATTAGTAATAGGTTACAAAAGATTTATATACTTTAATTATTACACAGTTAGGTATATTTAAGTGAGAATGTGAGACGTCGTTCGTTCCCATGATAGATGGCTCAATTACAACCAATTACGTGAGTGTGTGGTCCCATGATTGATGGATTGATTAATAATTACTTAATAAAATATCCAATAACATTGACTTCACCAAATTAACATTATCATTACATTTGTGTGGACCAAAAACAGATTAAAAATACTAAATTGGGCAAGGATTTACAGCCAAGGATTGTGCTTCTTTACTTAGTTTTGAAATCATTTAAAATACCGTTACCTACGTACACATTTTTATTTTAAATGTGCGACATGTCCAACGTCGAAGATAACCTAAGCTGGTGTAAAATATATTGAAAACGTAACTGATATTTGTGATACATTTTTATTTTACCTACAAACATTTGACAATTGTTTACCTTATTTAAAAAAAATATATAATTAGACAATTAATACCACACACGATTATTATTTTGGTTAATTAAGTAACATAAATTTAAGATTATTTATTTGTTATGTTCTGATTTTAAAGACAGACGCGAAAAAACACTATCAGAATCGAGATCTGGGTACGTGGGTAATATATACAGATTATATTTTTTTAAGTTCTATTCTACTCATTTTTTAAAGTGACTGGTTTGTTGGCGATAATTTTTGGTTTTGTTGTGATAACTTTAATAAATGTCAACTTGTCCATATAGAAAAAAAAAAATAAATAAAATAAGCATTTAAAAAGAGATGCTACAGACATAAGCGATTATATTAAACGCGTAATATTTATTGACATATAGTTTTGTTTGTCTATTTTTGACACTTTTAATAATATTAGTAAAAATTTGCTACAATCAAAGCAGGGATGCCTACAGGTTATATCAGGACATCAGATGTAGATACTATAAACATTTTAAAGTTATCTTAATTCTACTTTCACCGGTGATCGTATTTCGTTGCCAAACCCGTTGTCACTTCATTTTGCAAAAAATGATTGACGGTAGTATAATGATTAATGATGTTTACTCCATTTATACGTTTTAACTATATATCTGCCTATTTATTATACAGGTACTATTTACGACTTTCTAGATTATTGTATAGTTTCAACAAAATAAGAAATAGGTACTTATAATACTATTATGTAGATACTTATTTATTTTATTTATCAACGTTTAATTATTTATATAATATATATTTGTGGAGGTGCCTATACTATTTTATTACAGATAAATATTTATGATTTATAGTTTACATTGTGTGTTGTGTTCTTGCACATTAATTTGATATAGTTTATGTTAATGTTATTTTTGTAACAGTTTATTCATGTTTTTATGTCATAGACGCTTCAGGTGTCTTTATTTTATACTGTACTTTCGGGTTGACTGGTAGAGAATGCTTCTAAGCATCAATTTTCTCTGTTGCAGCAGTAGGTACTATCAATACAAGACTAAATAAATAAATATTTACATATAACATCACGGATCACGAACGAATAAACACAAAAAAAACCCTAAATAAATAAAAAAACAAAAGTTACTTGGAATGTCAGTAATTCTTAATTAGTTTTTAATATTAGATAAACCAAGCATTATAATTTAAATTAATAATCAGTGAGTTAATTTTGTCTATACAAAAGCATTTGATTAATACTATGTTACATAACTTTAGCGTCCTGTCTGAGAAAGAATCGAAAGTTATTCTTGTTTCGCCTTTTGTAATAGTAATTCTCGATGCTAAAACTACGCACATATAGAAAAGATACACACACAAGCACAAAGTATTTATAAGACAAAAATAACTGCATTTTTATTAAAATAAAATCTTATCTTTAAGAACACAGCTTTCGAGAGCAATTTTACTTTTTTATAAAAAAGGCAATAAAAAGATTTAATACTAGAATTTAAGCAGTAGATTATCAATTTGTCTGCACCAATATAATAACACCCGGGTTGAATGACCCGTAATTAGTTTGATACTTGTAGATATTACTATCTGTCTGTTCGCTTCACCTGCTCAGGTTTGAGCGGTGACGTTTGAGTAATGGACGCTGAGTGAGCATTGATTGATATTGATGTCGAAATAACTCTGTAATATTATTATTAAATAAGTAAGATATATTTCAATATTTGGTATACTTTTAATAACAAAAGATGGTATAATAGATGATGATCCTGACTGAAACAAAAAAAAAACCTAAATCGCTTCACCTAGAGACTTCTCAAACTTACTTAGAAACTTTTTTTAAACTTATAAAGTTTTGGATAGATTATTGTCTTGAAAAAAAATAGCTGTAGTAATATTATAATGTTTAATATTGTAGTATTTAAAAAATATTTTAATCGTGAAATCATAAAAGCTGTAATGAAATAAAGTATTTTGTAATGTATTTGTAAAAACTATTTGAGACGGGAAAGATAAAAAAGAAGTTGTTTTTTCAGATGTTTTCATAACACGTACGGTTAATGTGCGTAATTCTAAATTTAAAAACTATATTGTATTGAATGTACCCACGTACTAAAACTACCGCTGAAAATATTTTTTTAATATATGAAATTTTAAAATCAACGTAAAGCATTGTCAAATGGGTTTAATGTTAATACTCAAAACATTTAAGACGATGAAAGATATTACTTTATTTTTAATACCAGTATTCAGACGCTTTTACAGCGGATGTAGGAAATACTATGAGAGTTACTAGCAGATGAGTATCACACTGACCTCGGAATGAGGAAACCGCGATGACTTATCAGCTGTATTATGGAATAAATATTATTATTTATAATTACTTTTGCTGGAATAAAATTAGTTTGATTACTTTACTCGTAATAGCTATAATTCTGAATCGTTCAAGAATTATTATTATGAATGAGAAATAAAAATTTCCAGTGCGTGACCACATTGAATATGAAGATAAACATTTAAAAGACAATATTTGTTAATATGTAATTAATTAATAACCAAATACCAGATTTTAAGACAAAACAATGATTATGGATACAAATTTAGTAACATTGTTGTAATAAAATAATTCGTTTTTTAAAATGCGTTTCCACGAAACACGAAAATAAATGTATTCGTTCTGGGATAATTTGAGTCACGTTATATGTCCAATGTACGATGTGTTATATCACAAGCGACCTTTGACTCTACCTGTCTGAATCACTTGTCTCAGCCGGGAACCGAACCGCAGACACCGTGACAAATAGTAGCGGCCACCTGTTGTAGGACAGTGTTCAGCAACATTAAGATATTTTAATTTATATATATTAATTCTATTAATTTTTTTTTATGTTGTATCAATGAATTAGTATTCAATCTTAAACTATAATAATAGCTATCTTTTGAATTGTAAAGATAACTATAAGTTATTGTGAAATATCATTATCATTTAATTACGCAACAAACATTTTATTTGCTGTTTTAACACTACATTATAAAAGGCTATATTTAAAATTATTACATAAAGCCTTTGTGGATTAATAAACTGCCTCCATTTTACATAACATCATCCAGAAGCTTTCTTTCATGGCAAGTGACTAGTAAGTAGTAAGCTCATCTCATTTAGTACAAGACTCTCGCGACGCACGGACGGACGGTCATCCGATATTATATATTAAGAATTCACTAAATATAAACATTGTTGATATTTTTATCAGTGCAGTGTTGTGATTGTGACGGATTTTTATATTTTTTGAGTTTTTGTAAGTATTTAAAATTTTCTAAATTTAATATGCATATAGGTCTATTTAATATTTATGTCAATATAATATCGTTTTTTAAATGATATTAAAATAAGCATTCTGACATTAAATATTAAAATTCTAATTATATTATAAATAAAAACTAAGTCTAATAATAAGTAACACTTTTGTTATACGTCAATACCCGGCCGCCGCTATCAAGTCACTATCAAGATACGACACAACACTTGATCGATAAATTATAAAAGAATCGATAAAGTGTAATAAATAACAAGGACTCAATGAAAGTTATAAATTAAAAAGAGTAGAAAGTGTGGGGACCGGTCCCGTGCGTTTCTTTCGTCCATCATTTTTATGGGAAACGGTGAAAGTAATCGTATACTATAAATAACTGATATATCATGGACTATTTCATTTTATTATACATCTTAAATATATCTTGATACCAGCGTAAATAAAGTATAGCTTGATATGGTTACTTGATTATAACTCCGTTTCAAATCCAAACAATTAAGACATTAACTGACGATGTTGGTTTAAAAGGTAATATGAAATGGTAACCAATGCAACAAATAGAATTTTAGGGCCAGTATTAAGTAAATTTTGGAACACCGATGCTACAACTTACGACAAAGGTTTTTTATCTCATAGATAGAGAGATAAAAACCACTAATACTAATACTACTCTACATATGGCAGCTACTACTTTACAGATTTTCAGGAACTGCAACAGAATTCATAAAAATTTTTTGTCACATCAGTTTAACTTAGAACATGTAGGTTTCGAAATGTATTACTTTTATAACATTAATAAATAAAAGTACACGCCCTTCTATAATATAAAAAACAGAAATCTTTACGTCTTCTGAAGTCGATCTATTAATTATTTCTATCTCTACATTTGTTTTTTTTTAAAGTAGTTAATTATCATTGTTAACGGACTGAAGAACACTTTTGATTGCTTATTATTTATAAAACAAAATTAATTATAAACTAATATGTAATAACAATATTGACTTCATTACCTAACTAACTTACTTAAAGCTTATATCGAAAAACATACAAGTTAGTATTTATAGGTATTACGAGTTATAAAAAATATATGCTTATATTTTATAATATAAAGATAGAGATGTAAAGTTATATAAATTCCTACAATATTCCTCATTACAATAATAAAGCCAATGAACTTGAGCCATAGAACCACGTTCCGTGACGACCGGACAGAATAATATTTATATATAAACATTCAGCTTTAAAAAAATAATTATAACTTAAACTTAAACTTTAAAAATAGTATTAAAAACTTAAACTTTAAAAATAGTATTAAAAATTAATACAAAATAAAAGATCTTGACCTAAATAATCTCCATCGATAGTTTAATTAACATATTAATTATTTATAAATTCTTATCTAGACTAGATGAAAGCAGCCCGTTCTGCTAGTTTACTCTGTCTTCGTGTTTTCACTTCTCTACATATGGCCTTCATTTAACTTAATAACGATACAAATATGTATAGTATACTGAAATTAAAAGAACTGGTTGTGAGAACATACACATATTATATGATTATGTATTTTCTCTAATAAAAACAAAATATGTTCCATGCAATTATCACGCTTTGTTTTGAGATGTCTTTATCTTATTTATCGTGGAGTTGAAACGTGATATCTATTATCTTTTCTTATTAAGAAAAGATAATAGATATAAATAGTTAGGTAATTCATTTAATAATAAGGTTTAATTACATCATCTACTATTTTATATTGAAATAAAAACCTCCTACAACATCGCGGGGGGTCGTAATACAAATCTATAACATGTCTTATAGTGAAAGGTGTTGTGATGTAATGATTAACTTTTCTGATGTACGCTTTAATATAAATTCAAATTCAAAATATCTTTATTCAAGTAGACATTTACACGCACTTTTGAATCGTCATTAACATTAAATTGGTCAGTATAGTCAGTCTGTGAGTAAGCTACTAATAATATAACTTATTATTGTTCTCCAATTTAATTTACGAGATCGTTTAATTTAGGTTTAGTATTTTTACACCGAAAATTGTTTTGTATGGGAATCGAACCTAAGCTACGAACTCGAAAGTCAGGGCCATCAGGTCCATTTCCCAATAGAATAACAATAGGCGATGTTGCTAGTTACATTTTTTGAAGTAATTAAATCATAAAGTATATAAGATGCCTCAAGCCGTTTATAAAATACCTAACACTTCACAAGTCACGACCAACACTCCATTCTCCACTAATATTATTTTTACCCTATTTTACAAGTACCTATATCTCAAAGAGATTAACTGTTTCTTTTCTTGTCAAGAAGACTTATTGATGTCACTTTTTATTGCGTTTACAGTAACAATAATAATGTGCGATGCAAATTGTATAGTTTTGCAAATTCCTTTACATCTGAGTAGTAATTCATATTTGTACTTGTATTATTCAACTGCTATTAAACTTCTCTTAGTTATTACTATGTCATTTTTAATACATGTTTGTCTGTCTGGCTTAGACGTCTTCGAAAATCTTGATAAGCTCCGAAACTTGACTACTACCCAGCTGTCTGCAATCATTATTAACCGACTTCTTAAAAAAGGAGGAGGTTCTCAATTTGGCCGGTTTTTTTTTATGTATTTACTATGTATGTTCTTTCAATAGATTTCTTGATATATTAAGAACAACATTTTCTAATATAGGCATAGTAATGATTAAATTACTAATAACATCTTTGTATCATTATGTTTTCTACACTAATTCTAATGACCCCGTCATCTTAATGTATGTCATTAAATCAATCTCATAATGAGTCTTCATTGCGGTACATAATGATATTACCAAAAAAACACCTATTAATGACTATCATCTCAGTGCCGTTAGCACGATGTATGGCGGCTGAGTAACGGCGGAATAACAAACACTAACTGTCGTCTTGAGAAATATCACACACCATCGTTATCATATCGGTCTTGCCTGGGTTTTATGAATACCATCTAGTAACTAACTGGATACCGCGGGTTTACTTACCAGCTTTAGCATCGGAATTTCCATTTCTAATTAGTTATTCTGAGCTAAAAGATTATTCAACTCAAAAGGTTTATGCTAATAAGGTTGCTTTAACTTTTAATATTATTCTTAGTAATTATTTTCAATATTAGATTTCATTATTTTAAGCAGAATTCATGGGTGTACCCAGATTCTGTGCTAGGGGGAAGGCAAAGCAGATTTCTTTAATATATCTTTGTAATTTTGGAGCTGTAATTTTAATTTTCTGAGTATGGTTTAACAATGAAAGAGCAAAGGCTGGTGATTTGTCTTTGCCGAATCTCGCTACGAATGAAGATTTTAGACTTTAAAGTGTTTGCTAAAAGTTTGACTAGAGAATTATATTTGTTTGTAATATATAGATCTATAACAACTGAAAAGCCACTTTTCTCGTCTTTGACTAACATTTCCTGAGAAAGCATTTCTAAACCTTCTTCAATTTTTAAAACTCTATTGGTTTTATTTCTTAATGGAAAATATCAATTTTAATTTACAATAGAAGATAGTAAAGAGGTACACGATGTCCAGGGGAGGGAGGGGGCTAACAGCTACCTCCTCACCCTTCCCCCTGCCCTCCCCGTCCGTACGCCCTTGGCAGCATTATATTAACATTTAGATAAATACCGTATTAAAATATCAAATGATTGCTAATTTTAAATAAACATTATCTATTTATTAGTTCGTTTTTTGAATATAATACCGTACCTCTATGTAATAAAACTAAATATTATGTAATAACTAAAATAATGAGGTATATTTAATTTTTTAAATATAATTAAACTATCCATTTATCTTTTCAGAATCAAACAATAGCATATTATGGGCTTACCACGAGAACTCGAAAATGAATGAGAGTCGGGAAAGAATACGACGTGAGAGGGAGCGAGAGAAGAATACATACACATCTCCTCGTCTCGCGTTACGTCGCGTGCTGCTATTGGCTGAAGGCCGTCAGTTTCGGGAAGCTGCGGCTATTTTGTCCAGACTAGGCCCTGGAGTATTACACAGTGTAGCTTCAGAACTACCAGTCGACTTATTAGTCGAAGCATTGCCACACTCTTCTCATCTCATTGAGACACTGTTAAACAGGTAGGATAATTTGTTTTTGTAACCCACGAACGTCAATACAGAATAATATATATACATAAACCTCTGTAACATAAGAGTAGCGTTGAATTCATTGGCAACCTGACAGAAGGGAACTAAGAAACAATATTACTGAAGAAGGGGACAGAGATAACTTCTGGCAGCTATAAATTTTACGTCGATTTTCAATAACAATCCGGTCATAGGTACATATCCGGTAGAGACAATGGTAGTTGCATCTAGTAGTCTCTACAAGCATGCTCTAGCATACTTTCACATACAATTTTTTTAAATATAAAGCATATAATATTGATAGATTTAAAAAAATATATGTAAAATCAAGTATAATAAATAAACTTAGTAATAGTTAGTAATCAGTATAAACCATTATATACTAAAAGTGTACTAATGATTACCGCTGGGTAAGTCAATTATGTGAGAGAAGTTTATTGAAAAGGATTTATTTGTATACGAGAACGTTACTTCTTTTGAATATGTAGGTAAGTAGGTACGAGTCTTTAAATTTTTAATTAGCTAACAATTGACAACCTGATGAACTTCAAGTTGGGTACAGTCAAGAAGAAAATATGTAAATGTTAGTTTAATTATTTTACGAGTACTATAATTTTCATAATAGTTCTCTCGCGACTGGACAATATGGTTTTTTATTAAACAGGCTATTACTTGTTTAAAAATTTCTATAAACATGTATGGCCATGTTAAATTTATTTAAATTTATGTAAATATAGAATGATAAATAAACCGATAACAGCAAGGATTCGATCCCGCGACCTCTGGCAAATCGTCCCATCGCTTTACCAATAGAGCTACTGTATCGCTGTCCATTTTGGTGTATTAATCATTCTATATGTGATCGTCTTTATTAGGGCGCTGGTCAAATCTATTAGACTTCTTTTGAAATATAAATTAACTAACTTAATTTAGTTTAGTTTGAATCATTATTTTTTCAAATTTTTATACAGTACTCAACCTACGCACTCAAGCCGAAAAGGAAAAAAAGAAATAGGGAATTAAAAACGGTTAAAAAGTAATAGAGAGTGGAGATTTACTTCCGCGCTTTGCTGTCAAATGGGAGAGAGTTTCCTGGCGGAAAGTTTCTATAAATATAGATATATGTATATGTATTTACATTAAATGTAGTTAGATTATTCTCCTCATATAAACAAATTTCCAAAATCTCCTCTGTCTATAACATCAGTATAGGTATTTATATCTATAAAATAAATATCCTACGTAATACTTTATTGAAAAACAATTAGGTAAGAGTGATTCTACAGCATCTTATACACGAACGAAGATGTCATAATGTATTGAATCTTAATGTATGTATCATATTGATTTTAGCGGCAGCTGTAACAGACATTTATAAAAATTAAGAAAATTAGAACCGTAATTAAATGTGTTTAAGATTTAAAGTTCTTTGAACTTCTTATCATATCAGCATCTGATATTATGAAAGTTCTGACCTGTCCGTGACTACTTTCACGTAGTTCTATATGAACATAAATCAATAATTATGTTAAGTATTAAAGCTTTATAAAATGCCTCGTGGCTATTCGTTCGACTTCCAATTTTCCGTCGGCTTCTGCGTGAGACAGGATACGGTATTAAACATATCTATATACGTCAAAAATAAAGAATAGTTAAAAAATACAAGAGTGAAGAGTCTGCAATCTGCGTCAGGTTTCTGTTTAACACATGAATGAGTAGGTAGATGTTCTCTGAAACGAGATTCGAGATTTGCGCAATTTATAAGGTAATTAAATAAAAGAGTAAAGATTCAATGATTCTCCTCTTTTATAATTCGGAGCATTTATTGCCTTTGATAAAAAATTGTATAAAGTAATTCGTTTATAAAATAAATTTATATACGGACTGACGACGCTACTTGAAAATATCAAGTTCAAGATAAGCAATTGCCAATAATCTTTGATTTTGTAGTTACCATCTGCGTCCTCTTCTTGTATTTATTAGTTCATATATTCACCTGAATTGTTGTCCATAACTTTTTATGTCTCCATAATATAAGTATGCAGTTAAAATATTTACGATCTGCTCTGATTAAAATTCAAACAGGTTGCACCTGTCTGCAAGACTTCAAAAGTAATATAATACGAGACGAATTAATTTTGTAGTAAAAGGTTATGCTTTTTTGAAAAACTTAGAAACTTTCGTGCGTTGTCAAAATGTAATTATAAAGAAACCAATCATGATGTTAAATAGTAACATGTTTTTACTCTAATGGGTTGTGATTCTATCACATTCTATTACAGTAATATATATTACATTGTAAATATATATTTTACTGCTATCTCATCTCATATATACTATTAAAGCTATCAACAGATGCAAGTAAGAACGCTAATAAGAAGATACACGTAACTTAAAAGGTAATGAAAACCATTAGCCGTCAGAAAGACAGACTCAAGAAATAAATGTTATTTAATTAAAAAAATCTTGATATGTGATTGAGAGGTATGTGAAAGTATAATTTATTACCTAAGTGTTATGATGTATTGATTACATCATAAGGGCTTCGGTGAAAGCGGACAGGTTTATAAATTCCTTAAAATTCCAGTTTTGGCCGAAAGTCGGATGTCACATGTTAAGCTATTTAAAAACATACAGACATAACTCGTAACAGATCAGAGAGAGGTTTTGTTGGGTTTACTTAACCATTTCCGTTCTAGGTTGGGTAATCATCATATAACTTATGATATATATGTACATATATATTTTTTGCCTTGGAGCACCTAAATGATAATATATTATAAATGTGAAAGTGTGTTATAGTTTGTCTGTTATTCTGTCATCGGGAAGTGTCATCTTTAACCTGAAACACATTAATTATTACTGTTCATTTATTTTTAAGTAGTTTCTAGTTTTATTCAAATAAGTGAATATGTACATATAAGTGGCTATATTATAATTTCACATCGCATTTAATGATAATAAGCCTATATGATGAAACTTTTTCACTTCCATTGTCAATTGAATTAATAGGTTTTTTTATGAGATGTAGAGATCTAGTATTGTTGCGTCGAAATATTCCTAAACAATGTATGAATGGGTCTGATGATAATTATGTGATAACAACATCTGGAGGTTTTATGAAAACCATGGTTGTCTTGTGTAACAAATGTAAAAAAAAGTATATCAATTTCAAAATTCATAGATCTGATTCAAATATACAGAATATTTGTATTTTTCACAAAAAGAAATATTTCAGGTTAATATCGTTGGAGATCACCCCACGTCCGGAACTACAATGCGAGGCAGTAGCCTGGCGTCTGGTCGGTTTGCTCGGCGGCGACCAAGGGTCTGGTCTCCGCGCGAGAACGTCTCGCCTCGCATCCGCTTTAGTGCATTATAGTCCTGATGCAAGGGATGCAGTTGATAGTAGACGGAGGCAGTTGGATGCTGCCGTCCAAGGTAGGTGTTACTTTATCTCCAGAAACCTTACACCTGGTTTCACGAATATTTATAAATAAGAAATTCGCTAATTTCCTTTTAAATCCCTTATACCTTCTGATTGGTTGATAACAATATATAATCAGAACTCTTGACAGTGCTGTCAAATCATTGTTACTGGAATCATTCGTAAAGTTTTTTTTTATAAATATTTGAAAGGTCTTTATTTTAGAATAACCTAAATAAAGTTTTCCATCGGTAGGTTTTTGGAATCCCAATTAACGTACTTGTAATGTTTTTGCCTTCAAGAATTGGGTAATACATAAAGCCTTGAGCATATGTTACAATAATTAGTTGCGTTATTGTAATCTGCTTGTAATAAAAATATTATTAAATTTTGTATGATATTCAAAATTTTTTTGCATTTAATGGAAAAATCATTATAGCTTTTGCAATCTACAATCGTTATATTTTATTTAATTTGATACTAATATCTATATATCGACAATATCCATCTTAAACAATGAAAAAAAGTTAGCCTTATGTTTAAAAAAAAACGTTACTTTCAAGTATGATAGATTTCTTCATACGTTGTAATACAATAATATTTTTATTAGACGAGTTTGTTTAAGCAAGATGTTGCAAATGCAAATAGTACAGTAAAATTTAATTGTCAAATTAATTCTTCTAGATATTTTCACATTATCTTTTGAAGAAACTGATAATATTATTACATTCACCTCAGATAATATTCAGAATATCAGAATACGAATATACTTTTAGTTAGAATTCGCCGGAATTGTATATGATAAAGACGATAGAAATCAAAAGGAAATGATGGTATTATAAATTATATCCAGTACTTTGGTTATCATCCGGTGATTGAGGAAATTAAGCATTACTCACGGTTATATGTTTATCTTTTTATTTAATTTTATCATTTGAATCATTATTATTGGCCTCGCTTTGAGGATATGAAATTATTTATCTTAGAAGACAAATTGCTTCTTTGTTATATATTTTTCTTTCTTTGAGTTTTTAAATATTCTGGAGTCTTTAAATATGTTTTAAATTGCAGAAAATAAGTTTTCTGCATATGCTATAAGTAAAAATAAAGTTATATTATACTTAGACGTTAGGGAAAATATTATACTCCATTAACTTTAATTATGACTTGATTATGAAGTATACTTTCTTATTTTTATTACTTAAACTAAAAATGTACTTAAGATTCCTCCCTACAGGTCTAGGGACTCATGGTCTGACAGCAGACTCATCTGGGACACTCATCTCGCTCCACGTAGCGATGAAGAATGAGCTGCAGAGACACGTGGAGGTCTACAAACAGGCGCTTCACAAGCTGGAGGAACTGGTAACTTAGAAATAAGTAGATCACTGTTGACTGATAAGGTAGTTCATTTTTAAATTGGTTTCACTTTAATTAATTCCAGTCATCAGTGACAGTGAACCAAGATCCAGCATCATCATCCCACCAACGGCTCCTGTCTCTATCCCACGCGGATGTTGAAAGACGCCTTATCGATAATAAGTCACTCCTGACAATTGTCGACAAGCCAGCATTAAGGCAGTTGCCAACCCTGGTCGCTTCGTTATCAGCGAGGGTTGAGAGTGATAAGGCAGTTCTGGCTTGTGTCGGACAAATAAAGAGGAGTGATCCGACCTTGGACTTGAGTGACACAAGGTAAGGATTGTATTAAACGAATAATTCTAACATAGATTGCTTTTAAAGAATGTTAATCATAATATAGCAACAAATTCGGTTTAAAGTCAAAAAATACCAAACAAGATAATTGTATATATTTATTAACGACTCAAAGTGTTATTACGATTAGACGCTATTATACATTTTGACAGACACGAAACTTAATTCAATTAGTTGAATATTAAAGCGATAAAAGCGTTTAGATCCACTTTAATTCCATTAAAGTAATAATAGTGTAATTACAATAAACATACAATTACTAACAATTCACAGTGATTTAAAAACTTTTACATATTGCATAACATTAAATAAAATATTCAAATTGATAGTAACATTTCATTACTGATAATGGTTTTAGTCTGACACAACTCATTAAAATATATAAGAATGATTGTCTGTCAAAATAATTCAATTCCTCTTAGGATGTTACTAATTATATTTCGGGGAAAAGGAAATGTTTTGACGCCTCATCTTTTAAATAACAAAGACTGTACATGTGTGTGTAAATTATAATCTTCATACTTTTACAAATGATGAGTTAATGTAATAAGTGTATTTGTAATTAATTTTATAATAAAATTCTGAGCACACTATTCGGTAAAGGTACACGTACGTTTTATATTCATCAATGGTTATTTAATATGAAGTAATAACAGTATTGACGAGTAAACATAGCAAAATAAAAATCGATTTCACTTTTACATAACAGATGGAAAGCACTAGTACCTATGTGTGTGAGTCTGTGTCTGTGTAAACTACGTACTGATCATATAATATTTATGTTACATGAAGTAATCAACAGTAAGACTTGGTTTGAACAATTAAATTAATGTTTATTCATATTACTATTACATAGATATGTAAAAGTATTATGAATAAACATATGATAAATATTATGAATAATCTCACTGCAAGTATAAGTAAATTATGATCCAATACCCAGTCATTTAATTTTAATATTACCATTGATAGATGACGTAAAGAAAAAAAATCATTTTAACACGTGTCGTACAAAATTGATTGTGTTTACGTAAAAATAAGAGTGGGTATTCAGTCCTTTGTTTAACAATGAAAATAAATAAGGAACAAATAGAAGTCTGTTTATTATTTATTTTCATTTCAAATTATTTATTCATTTTCATTTGTCACCGGTTGGGAAATATCCTAAATCTTAAAAAACCCGTTAAAAAAGCTTAGCAGACTTAACCTTACCTATTATTTTTTAAATCATTCTTACACCTACACTAACTCCTCTTAAAATATATACTCACACAAACGACTTTCACGCTTTAAGCAAATTAAATAATTATCAAGTGGGTGTCAAAAGTACCTTAAATATGAAGTATTGAAGGCGGTCTTCGTTCGTGTAACAAATAGTCGGGTGTAATTATTTACGATCGTGTAATCTATAATTTAGCTTCTTGTATTAATCTTTTCCGTTTTTATAATTATGGGTTTGTTGAATAATCTTTGTCTTGTGTGTGTAACATGAAGTTATAAGAGAGAGTTTATTTATTAAAATCTAAATCTTAAAAAGGACGAGTTTTTTATTCTATTCATAATGAATATTTACAAAGAGATATCAGGGTATCATTGAATAAAGATTGAAACGTATACAAAAGCATACCTTAGGTGAACTGTCATGCTTTATGTCTGTCACATCGCAGTGGAGTAACATGGTTATTTAATTTTCGCACCGTCTTCATTATTAGAAATCCCTGGCCTACAGGATACTCACAGACTAATCTGAATCCATATAATTTGTTGAATGAGTTTTTTTTTTTTTTTTTTTTTTGTTTTATTTTGTATGTTTATACTGTTAGCCTGTTGGCTATAACAGCGTCACCGGGGGAGCGGGTGGGACAGGAGACCAACCCTTAAAAAGGGGGAGCCAGATGGGCCCCCATGGGTAACGACGTAACGAGGGCGTCTCAGATTGAGACACAATGGTTTAAATTAAAGAGTAAACCACTACGTAATCAGCAAGTGAACTTAAGAGACCTCACCGTTACTTCACTTAAATATTTCTCTTTGAAGCCATTCGTGTCACAGAAAACATAACAAGGTTATTGCCATTGTTGAAAACATTGTTGGGAATTTCTCTCATAAACTAGGTGTAGAGATAAAATAGCGTGGAACTAATATATTCTTTGGTTATAAAGTTTATTTAAATGGTAATTATAAGATTGTAGGATTTAAAAGCATACTGTTTTGAGGTAGCTAACGGTTTAAGCTTTTTTCTCAGAATAATGATAAATAAAACAATGTAACACTAAGTTAAGTTACTCATAATATTATAATATTCGACGGATTTCGTCGATGGAATGCGTCAGATGTGTAATGGATGCTGTTGGTTTAATCATATATTAGATCATTTGTCAAATTAAGGTCAAAATAAAGTCAAAACCGTTGAATTAATTGTCATTTGGTTATTTATGTTAGTAAAGTTGTTTATGTTTCTAATTACACAGACCTTTTTATTTTCACACTTCTTCTAGTAAGTACAAAATTTCATACATGGTAAAGGAAACCTTGAAATACCTTTCTGGGGAAATTGAAATAAGAACCCAGGAAAATAGATTTCTAACTTAATAAAGTTGGTGTAACAAGTTAAGAATACTGATATTCTCTTTTGAAAGTGCAATTTGCGTTTAAAGAAGGTTGTACTGTTTTTTCATAAGCTAATCTGGTTTTCATTGAGTCTCTTAAAGATCTAGAACTAGTTTACCAACGAGACATAATTAGCTGAGAAAATGATAAGTAAAGATTGTAATCAGGAATTCTTTATTCAATTTACAATTTGTTTTATTTAATCTTTATTCATTTTTTTTATTTTAGTTGTTACGAAGGTATTTAAAGGAATTAAAGTGATTTGTTTTTTTGTTTGACGTCAACCGAACTGTTGCATTTTCTTCAATTTGTCAAGACGAGGCAGCGTTTTTACAAGAAAACACAAAAAGTCCTCTATGATTTCCAATTACTCGCACGCCACATATGGTAAAATCCTACCGATTTAAAAAAAAGGTATCGAACTTACGAGAAACAAATGATAAGTTAATTTGCTTCCGACGAATAGTTCGTAATCTAGGAAGACTATGCTTTGCTTTTAACATAATTAGATATTAAGACTTATCTGTTTTGGAATTTTTATTTCGCTTCATGTTCTGATATTATAAAAATAATATGAACGTCTAGTTAACTAATGAATTAACTTGAATAACATAATAAAACCTCAATTACATTAGAGTGATATAACAACTTTCGTTTCTAAGCGTCTTATGGGAAAGATTATATCAGATTACTTTGTTCTCAGGTGAGCTTCATTAGACAAATTAACACTGTTTATTATTCTACGATGTTTCGTTTGTCTTAGTTTTATTTTGTTTTCTAAAACATTTCATTTTATGGACACTTACGTGCCATTTCTAAATTAGTAATGTTTATTGTATAATGTCTACGAATCGAGTCATATAATCTACAATTAGTTGTTTATATTTACATATTAAAATGAAAACTGTACAATCAACCATATTAATTGGATTTTTTGAGTTCATAGGTAGCAATATAATATATATAAAACTTATTATAACAAGTCTTTGTCTAATTAATGATAGAAAATCTATAATTATATTTTCGGTCCCTAACGTTACTGATAATAGGTAAACTTGTCTCTATTAGACATTTTCCAATAGGAATTCCAATTGCCTGCTATGAATTTGTAGGCGTGATAATATTTTAGAATATATCAGCAGTTATACAAATGTCAACCGCGTCAATACTTTAGGTTAAGAACGTTACTTACTTCTTTATAACTCTTATTTTACTTTACGGGATTATTCGGGAAAGTTGTTTGGTTTAGTTTTGTATGATATAATTATTTCAATTTAAAAAAAAACAGTTCATTACTTTACGTTATTACATTAAAAAATTTATTCTATCAAATTCTTGTGATAGGGCATTCTTTAATTTCGGTGTAGTTCTAGATTTTAACGTGGGTCTCGATTTGTCTGCATGGTTACCTACTTCTATTCAAAGGTATATTGCACAAACTTTTGAGTTTAACAATTAAAAAATGTACAGTATCAAAAGTAAAATAGAAAGTCATTCGTTATCTAAGATAGACTATCTTAGATTATATCTGTTTGTTAGACTATTGGGTCATTTTTCATGTAGTCATTGACAATTGTTAATGACCGCAACTTTTTTCTGCCCATGTTGATAATTATTTGTTATGTAAACATTAAAGTATTGATAGATGATTGATTGATAATTATTGCATTAGAAGTAAATCCTAATCATCACCTTCCAGACCAGTGGCTGGAGTATTAATGAACTACTCCCGCGGCTGCGCGGCGCTGCTCTCTCAGATGACGGAGGTGGTCCCGGAGACCACACCGCGCTCTCCCACAGACTCCGCTAGCGACGGCTATCATTCAGACAGTGATGATTCTCATCAGCACCCTGACAGGTCTGTGCTTCATATTTACTATAATAAATTACTTTGAACCGTTGTAAAGTTACGTGTCATCGATATCAATATCTTACTAAGTCACATGATTATTACATGAAATAGATAAAAAATCAAGCTATACATGAATTACACCGGCTTATTTACACTTTTTTATAAATAAAACAATTTTGTAACTCAAATTAGGATAAAAGAGGATATGTAGTTTATGATAAGATGTCTATACAGTATCCAACAACAGTAATCAAATCCTTGTGGCGTTGATCCGTTACAGAAGCAAGTTGGTCTCGTTGTACTCGGCGCTCTGGTCACGAGCGGCGGGTGACGCTCTCCCAGCACTGGGCGCGCTGCCGCCACTACAGACCACACCCAACCTTAAGTACAAGATAGTGTTCTCCGTTATAGTGGTACGTATTTATTTCTAAGTCTTGTTTATAAGTCAAACATTGTTTAATTTCATTTAAAAAGAGCAACTGTTGAGTTTCTGGCCAGCTCTTTTCAGCAGAACAGCATTCCGAGCTGGTGGTAGTTTACTCACAGACTGACTATACTGACCAATTTAATGTAATTGAAGATTCAAAAGTGCGTGTAAATGTCTACTGGAATAAAGATATTTTGAATTTGAATTTGAATAATGTTTTCATTAAACACTTGTAGATTCAAAATTAATTCATATATTATTACACATTTATTTACTAAATTATGTATGTAAAATTATTACCTTTGATATCGTCCTGACAGAATATTAACGTATAAAGATTTATATAGACGCTTCTGAGATATTTTGAATTCATAGAACCGATTTTAATAATATTTAAAGTAGCTTTTGCCAGCGACTACTACATTAAATATTAAGAATTATTCTTATTAAAGCAGTCTAAAAGTTTGGTTTTATGTCTCGAAAAAAGATATTTTTCGGGGAAAGAAAGGAGGTCAAGTCCTATGTTCTTTTCTGTACCACTTAAATGTATCCAAGTCAAATTGATTACCTAAATATTATAGATTTTTTGATGCTCATGCGTCAGATAAGAAACTAAGTAGATTCGAATGTTGCGTAACTTTCGAAAGAACCTTTTTTGGTTTTCTCCTTCACATAACCTAAATGTTTCTGGAATAAAATTTAACCTATGTAGTCCTACTAATTCCTTCTCTATCTACAAAATATATTTGTAGCAATTCTGTATATTCCAATTTATAATCAATCAGACCAGCTAAAGTTTCTTTCATATCCCTATTAACTAGAGTAGGTTTTTTTTCAATTATAACTAACAAACCTTGGAACTTTGTGAACCAGAAATAAATATCACAATTGTTTATTTAATCGGGAACTTCATTGACCCAGACAGCCACACACATAAACGACACACGTTAAACTTATAATAAACCTCTTCGTGGCGGAAATAATATTTTTAAACGGAACCTTATTTTTATAGTTGTCCTTCCGTGCGGCTATCAGTCTACGGGACAAACGTATCAACGAAGTGAAGTCTCTACTCGGGTGTGACTCCGATGACACTCCCGGGACAACAGGGTTCACCGCAGCCGCCATGAGGCTGCTTAGAAACACTGCACAGACCTTCCCTCTCGGTGACGCTGAGAGAACCGTAGTGAATCAGGTATAAATAATTGAACAAAAAGATAAAAAGATGGTACATAGGCTAACCAGTTAGATAGGCTTTTGACGGCTAATATGGTGTTTATATTTCATATATATTTTACGTTATGCTTATGGTAAAGGCATACGCGGTAAAATCTCTACAAATTTTCGGATTTATACGAGTTCCTCCCGCAGGTGGTGAGTACGCTTCGTGAGTATCCGTGCCTGCAGTCATGCGGCGCATTGCATGCGCTGGTGGCAGCGGCGACGCGCGCGGCCTGGACCCTCGCCCTGCACGCTCCGCTCAGGATAGATACAGACTTCACCCCCGGTGAGTAGTACCTACTGTTGTATTTATATGAGACGTATCTGATTTCCTACTGGTTACGACAACATCGCTGGACCGGTGGTGGCTGAAGGTATTATTCACTAATTTAAATGTTACTTTCTGTTGCGCAGATGTTAAGGTATTAAATTTGGAAGTGGTTACTTGTTAAAAGAAGTGCAGAAAAATAATAGATACCATAGATTAAATCTCTATTCATGAAAATATTCATAAAATATTGTACTCGTTAAATGTGTGCCAAGCTATTGTTATTTTTTTTATTGTTTAACAATACATTATCGGTTCATCCTGTATTCTAGTGGTTATGAATCCGGATAAGCACGTTCGTTTCTCGACGGAGCCGCGAGAACGTCGCTCCGACCTCATCAAATCATTCGTATGGCCGGCACTGATGGATGGGAACAGATGCGTCTTCAGAGCTGTTGTACTCACTTAGGCTACATACTTACATTATACTTAATACCGGCATTGAGAAGCATATTTAAGGAAGAAATTTCACTGTCAATTGCAAAAAATGGTTCTCTTATATAAAGGAATAGATATTTATGTTTCATTTCGGTTTAAAGACATTGGTTATTGGTTAAGATTATAATGTATCTTTAAATTATTATGTAGTGATATTTTAAAAAATAACAGGTTTTGTTATATTTTTACTAAAACAAGGAAAGATTTTCGTCAGAAACCAACGATATTTATTCTCAGAACTTTAACATATAGTATAATATGTACTTAGTTATTATTATTTTTTTATTGTTAAAGTTTATTAAGTTTTAGAACATAGTATTTGTACAAACTATCGTAGATTATCTGCTTACGAGTGTATTATAATATAATATGTAACAAAATAACTTTGTAAAACTTATTTAAACTTATTTATTATATTTGTAACAAATAGAGTAAGTTTCTAACTGTGTGTTTAAAATTCGTTTGGTATTTTTCTTTCTCAAATATAATAGTTATATAGAACTGTGTTAAGTTTTTTAAAACCATACCTCTAATAAAACTACTTCTTAAACATTAGGTATATCCGGTATATTGACCATAAGGATATACTTCAGTAAGGTTAAATGTTAAATAAATATATTTTTTTTAATTATATGTTTATATACTTTTTATAAGTAACAATATCCTAACGTGTCTGAATCATGTCATTTAAAAAATATACCAAACATGCCGATGACTCAAAAATTCAATTGCTTGAATTACTCATACTCAAACCTGGATTGTTTTAAAATAAAGAAATTGCGCATTTACTCAATGGATGTTTTTAAAACGATATAGTGACTCATGAAATATATCGATAAAGTATCTCCTGATAAGATTAGCTGAGATTAAAACAGCAAATAAAATAGGTGCGTGCTGATAGAAGCCACAGTTTATAAAATTGATTTGATTGATTATTAACAATAAGTGTTTGTGAAATCAAGGAATTTTACTTCTGTAACAGTAAAAATTGAGTACTCAATTAAAAGGAATTAAAAGGAAGAAACAATGAGTTACCCTCCACACGGCCCTCCTCCTCCATACTACGGGCCACCGGGATGGAAACCACCGCATCCAAGCCACCAGAAACCTAATCACCCCTATCCTGGGCAACCTGATTTTGGGCAATTGTCAGGTCAAGGGCCTCCGATGCCGTATCCCTACTATGTCCCTGGTGCAGTCATGTTGCCGCTGCCGATGCCGATGTCGATGCCTCCTCCTCCCGATCCGAATCAACCAACTTATATAACGAATATAATATATCAGGGCGAGAGCTCAAATCAACAACCTTCTGAGGTCCAAATATCAGAGAGCGAAGGTGATTACAACTGGGTGCCGTCTACAGCTACAACAGCAAGCTCTCTATCGGGAAAAGCGGTTATAGGAGGACATGAAGGATGGGATGGAAGCCCATTATGGGTAATCAGAGCGTGGCATTGCGGAGATTTGATTCCCGGCAAATTGTCAGTGAGACACAATTCAGCGTCAATAATGTACAATGGGAAGGAAATTGCCGTTCAGAATATTGAAGTTTTGTGCGCGAAGCCTGAAAGCTTGCGTTGGGTGCCGTCATCCAACGGGTCTGTACCTCCTGGGGCTATAGCTGGAGGAAAAACATCTACAGGCGAAGGATTGTACGTAGGAAGAGCGAGGCATCAGCTGTCCGTAACACCTGGAAAAGTTCACCCGAGTCACAAAACATGCTACATCGGTTTCGGAGGTGCTGAAGTTTCACATAACATGTACGATGTCCTTTGCAGAATAAGTTAAGAAACATAATACGAGAATAGAAAGAGAAACTTAATATCGTAACCAATATAGGAATTATTAAGTGATATATTGTATACCTTTGTAGTGTAAAACAAATAAATATTGCAATATAATGAAATGTACGAGATATGCCTTATCGGATTGTAAATTTTTGTTTAGCGATTATTTTATTCACTACATATGGAACGGATAACTAACTCAAAGATAAGATATTATACCTGTATTGAAATTTATGATAAACTCTGATTAAATAAAGATAAAATATATACTTATTATTTTAAGACTGAAATAAATGATGTTTTTTCTAATTACTTCGTATACATTATAATAACGATTTCGTATACCTTTTCAAGGGGGAAAGTTATGGGATCATCTCCCACCTAAATTATAATACATCTATCAATAGTATTATTTTTGCTAATATAATTCCATTTAGTTTTATTGTAATTATACGCATTTTTATGTTTTCTCGTGTTTTCTGGAGTGAGAAGTATTTTATTTGTTGACTTAAATAAAAAGCCAAAATCACACGAAATATATAAATAATAAATATACATATGAAACATACATATAAATACCGAGTAGATAAGTAAAATATATAAAAGACCGTTTTACATATTTTATACAACGTCAGGTCTATGACTAACGAATGTCTCAGATGTTTTTAATGATATAATTTATTCTATTAAATTCCAAGACTTATGGCGAATGTTATAAATTTATCTTAGTTCTGATGTAGTTTTGTCAGCGCATGTGTATGGAACTTTATAAGTTTTAGGTAATTTACACTTTGTGTTGAAATTTCTTTATGGAACTTCATAACTAAATTTTTTTTTTATAAGTTTTGTCTCAAGTTTGTTTGGAAGACGAACCAAACCTTACCATTATACAAATTTGACAGATTAAAAAAAATATTGTATTGTACGAAACACAATATTTTAAATTAAAATTAAAAATAATAATAATAATAATAACACAGGACAAATTACACACATTGATATAACCCTTAAGTAAGCAAAATTATTTGCTTGTGTTAAGAGTGTTAGACAATGATACAAATACATAGAAATACACATATAAATACTGCGAATATATTTAATAAACGACCAAACTCACAAATACAGACATCTATGCTCATCACATACATGCCTGTCCCTGTCGGAAATCGAACAAGAACCCCATTACGTCGCTATACGTTAAGCGTCTGTGCTAACCACTCGACCAACGGAGCTGTTGCAATGTAGGTAGAGATTAATTATTAAGACAACCAGTTAAATACGAGTAGTGCTTCTGTTAAATTAAATGTTACCAGGGTATGAAAGTCACACTATTTCTTACAAACGCTTAAAATGAATAATACATTAAGTAGAAAACATATCTGAATGAAAGAAGTAGTGTTTGAAAATATCTGTAAAAATCATTTTAAGCTTATTTATATGGGAATATATATATATATATATATATATATATATATATAGAAGGAAACCGTCATGTCGCTCTACCAAATGAGCTAGCGTACCTTCCCAGAGGTCTTGGGTTCGAATCCCTGCCCGTGTCAGTTTATTTTTCATTCTACATTTATTAAATAAATGAAATAATCTATGGTAAACCAAAACTACAGAGATCTTAATAATTAAAATGAACATTAAATCTGTCTGTCTTGATTATTTCATGCAAATTTCTGGCTTTCGTTTAAAATAATTGCCGCTAAAGTTACAAATTCAATATTGAATATTAATTGTTCGCTAGAATTTGGATGATTGCATTTATTATGCTAATTATAACGAGCGAGGGATCGAAACTGGGATTTATTAATATTGGCTATTTACAATTATAATATCTTTATTCAGGTCATTGTACTAAAGTAAATTATTGTGATTACTCTGGTTTTTAAAGTGTGGACGTAAAAAAATAAATAGAAAATTATTTTGAAATTGCTACTATTATTCGTGAGGTTCACAGTTTATTAATTAACGTTTTTATATGATTTATAAGTTGAACTTAAAGCAACCTGTGTCTCGACAGTTTGATCTCCCATAGATATGTATTATAAAAGTTTTCTGGTTAAAAATATTGATTGATCGTAAAGTATTTAAATCTTTATACATTATTATATATTATTCCAAATTCATAAGAACAAGTTGGTTCTTTTTTCAAATTTATATACAAAAATCGTTATTGAAATTAAAACTTATACAAAAACACGTTTTCATTGTCAAAGCTACCAGCTCGGAAAAATATCACAGATCTTAGAAGAGCTGACGACAAAAACTGAACAGGATTTTCATATCTTTTTTTTAAATAATGTAATTTAGTATTTAAGACTTACTTAATAAAATCTGAATTAAATATATACATTACAACAATGCTTAAATACAATAAAAAAATGGAAGTACCCTGATAGCAATCGCTTCATATCCATGGTAATACTAATGCTCTCAGATGGTACCTCCTTCTCAGAGAAGATCGGCGCAAGCTTATTGAGGGCGGCAACTCAATAGCTAATGCCTGATCCCTTTATCCAGAAAAGTTACCCTCATACAATCTTCCAACAGTTCTTCAAGGGGATGATTGTGATCATACGTGCGTAGTCTCTGCAATTATAATTAAATAAATATTTTCACAATTATTTATAGTTATATGTTCACAATATATTTGTTTTAATACTCTAGAACCCGTATATTAACAAAAGTATTTCATAAATGTAGACTTGTGTGGTTTTACACCCATCTCTTAATCGCTGTATGGTAATATCAGTTAAGACAATTAGGTCTCGTTGAGGAGCACATTGCTCAGTCTCTGGACTCAATACGTTGTGTATTAACATTTTAAAGTTTGTTAAAGGAAAACTTAAATTTGGTGTCAAAATCTGTGATATTTGTGATCCGAAATAGTTTTCAGGTACTATATTAGGTACTATATTCTAAATATATAGTTCATAAAGTTTTTTTAAAAGTATATAACTTTAATTAATATTTAATTTATACACTGATGTACATTAAAGAGATAACTAAGTAATCTCAGTTTAGTTTAATTATTACATTTTCCTTAGGCTTTGATGTGCTAAAATCATTATTGGATGTGACGTATATATAATATATATATATGAAGAAGAATCTTAGAAAATATAATATCCAATTAAAACTATATTTGTAATATCTTTTATGTAAAAGAAATCGGATTTTTCGTTTGTTACTTACTTCATAATAAATATAGACATACTTTCAACCCAATCACTACATGTTTTGTGATCTGTTAACCAATAAGTCAATAACCAACTAAATATATTTCGGTGACATATTTGATGTTTATTTAACTTGTTTTCGTTAAAGAAGTCTAGCAGACGTTATATATAGTTTTATTTATCTTAATAAAAAATTACTGTAAAACATTTGCTACGTAATGGAAAAATTAAACGATTTGGACTTCAACGATGTGGCGAATGTGCTTGAGTATTGGGATATGAAGGAATTTGTTGATTTTGTGAAAGAAAAGCAGATAAATGGACAAAAAATACTGGTGAGTTAGTTATTTATAATATAATATATTAATAATGTTTTCTAATCTATGACAATTTTAAGATCCTTTTTAATTTCGATATTTAGATCCTTTTTATATTAGATTATTAAAAATATATAAAAAAATTGAATTAAATATTTTAGTAGGCTATAATAATATTATGACAATTCTTAGATATGTTAAAAATACAACTTGTCCTTATCAATATCTTCGCTGCTGAACTTTGCAATAAATTAACAAAGAAGCCAAAAATATCAAAGTAACTTGAAAACTCAGTCACTTATCTGTAACTAACTTATAGAATGTTTCCGAGGAGATGGTGGAGATGTGGTGCTCGACAGCCAATTCTAAGAAATTAATATTATTTTTAAAAGACATGGAAAAAGATCAACAGAAATATTTGAAATGCCTTGTCAAATGTGTGAACTATGATATCGTTAAGGTTAAGGAAACTAATCTATGCAGCGAAAGTCAGTATCAAACTGTCAGTGTTCGCAAAATAAGTCAACAAGACAACACCAATAATAAAACGGTGGAAGAAATTTTAAAAAAGATTACGGCTCCAAAAAGCTTTCTATATAGACATGCAAAAAGGCAAGAAAAATCTCTAACCTCGTACGTTCCAATGGACGCGGGGACGGAAAACAAACCTAAGAAATTCTTTCGTTTGAGTTCCTACGACTATCCAATCTTCGACCTTAAAATACAATTTCCTAAGGTTGAAAATTGCACTGACAGAGGGTATTATTTTATAAAGCCGTCTAATAAAAGTTGCAGTCAGAAAACCTGTAATAATAGCAGTGCTAAGCCTAAATACAAATCTCTTTTAAATCCAGAAGAATTAGATAATAAGTTACCAGAAGACCATTTTTATGAAGATTTATGTTACAATGATATAAATGTTGAAAATAAAGAAAACAAAGACGAAAATCGGAAGATACGAGAAGTAAAACCACGCATTGTTAAAATACACGAATTGTTTCAATCTTTTAAACTACCTTTTTTTAAAAAGTCCGTAGTCTCTGAAGAGAAAAAGAGTGAAGAAAATATAGATATCAGTAACAAGGAAAGAGAAGGCAATATATATGAAAACAGTTCCATCGATATGTACGACTCTGTACATGTAGCAAAAGATAGTGAGGATAAGGAAAATATGAAACAACATGTAAGTAATATCATAAAAGGTTTTGGATATTATTTTTCATACTAAGTGAAAGTAGGTATGAAGTATAAATTAGATAGGAGAGTTGATATTATATATATTATATTATATTAGTTGTTTGTTTTAAAGAGAATTAATACCTACCTATTCATTATTTCGTTAAAATGGACCTATGAATGGATTATTTAAACTTTTAAATGACATAAAATTGTTAAGATTTTTACCGAATAAATACTTATATTTCGTGCTCAAATTGATTAAAAAAATGAAGTACTATGTTATTAACACTATTATAATGAATAAGTTGTATAATAGTATCAAAGGTGAATAGATAGACTAGATAAGACAAAATATTTTAGGGTAGGAACGTACAAATCGCCAATTATGAAGTCTCGACATAGGAAGCGTGTTTTATATAAGTTTAATAACAAAAAAATAAAATAAAAAGAAAGATTTGCTATTCCTTATATTAAGAAATAAAAAATGATATCACCTTATCATAGCAAAGATTAAAAAGTTTTATCTTTTCACTGGAAAATCCAAATATACATTTTGCATTTACTCAGATACAGGTCACGACCCAGATTAACATAATATATGACATTTGTTTTTTTTTTTTTTGGGTAATCCTTCTATTGTTTTGTTTCACAGCGAAATCTTCAGAAAAAGCTGAGTACAAAAACATTTTCACGATCCGACTCTGTTTATCTTTTAATATTTATACTTTTTTCAACACATATTACGTGTATATCGTCTTTCAGAATATATGTATGTATGTTTGTATACAGAATGACATTTATGACAAATATCACATAATTTATGTTAATATTTTAAAGGAGTTACGAAAACTGTTAGTTAAATATTATACTACCTAAGGCATTTACTGCAAAAAATTAAGACCTTAATTAAAAAGAAAAACACGTAAAAGAGACGACATTTGAATATTAAAGATACAAAGATAAGTGTTAATGAGTTAGCACGTATTTATGTCCATAATTCTCTAATTTGATAAGAGTTAAATTACTAGATGAGCCGAGTTGGAGCAACGCTAATTTAATTAGACTACGTAATTCGGATAATGTTTTAATGATAATTGAGCTTAATTTGTTTTGCTAGAGTTAGATACAGTTAATATGTGATGGTATTTGGCGTAATAATTTATCAGGAGTTGGATATTTATCCATCTGTATCCATCAATAGTAAAATGATAACTGTATCCATCCAAAGTATGATGGTCAATTATTAATAGTTTGATATTATTTAGGTTTCCTAATCTAATATTTTATATAATAATTCTGAAACAATCTTCAAGTCTTCAAGAGAAGAGTGAATAGGTTAATGCACCTTACCATCTATGACTACATCTTCACTTTACATCAGGTGAAATTTAGTCAAGCATTGACCTAGAATCTAGATGGTAAAAAAAAAATTAAAAAAAAATGAGGTCGTTTCCACAATATTTAATTCCGTGTAATGCGGCGTTTTGAATTTAATAAGAACGTTTGCATTGACTGCAGAGCTCGTGATGAGAGCTAACTCGCTAGCAGATAAAACTGACGTTTATCTTATTAATTACAATCTTGCGAAAAAGATATAAAATCCTTTTAGACGTGTATGTGACCAGCTTTATTGAATTATCTTTTGAGTTAGGGACAGCAAAGCCAAGTTTGTCTTTGAAGTTATAAAGGTACGAGCAATGATAAATACATTTATAAATGTACATTATATATTTCAGACAAGTTTAGCAGTGGAGGACTACTTAGACCCGGTTCAGTTGAATAAGGATTATTGCGATGTTTCCATGAAAGAGAAAGACGAATCGTTTCTTAACTACATCTTGAATTACTTTGAAAGCCGACTTCGGAGTCGACGTGGTGAGTAATGAAATATTTAATTAAAATAATTATTATTTTAATTTTATCCTGCCCTTTCCTGTATCTATATCACAAAATTTCTTAGCAATGCTCACTCATATGAGACTCCCCCTTTGTTTGAAATGTTTACGGGTTATGGATACCATATCCAGTAAACATCTTTAAAAAATATATTTAAGATTCCTCTCCTTGGCAGACATTTGGCAATTCTAATCCACCCGTTAAATTGTACTGAAAAATAACTCAATATATATCAATAAGTTCTGATTCGTTTATTATTCCTTAAATGTCATATCAGATGAGGTTAGTGGATGTGCGAAGTGCTGTCGGCGACAATAACGCGTAATATTATTTGCTGTAATTTCCGACGCTAACTGTCACTCATCGAGTTGTTTATGGATTGTTCAAATATAATTTTTTTTGGTATTTATTCATAAATTGCGCCTTTTTTGCGTATTTGATTTTCCATAATGTTATACAGTTTGGTTATTCCAAGTTAAATTATATTTTTTTAATTTTAAGTACAATGTACATTGCACTTAACAAACGTTTATCTTTCTGGCATCGTTGCGAGAGTAGACTCATAGAAAGAAACTGGCAACAACTTCATAGATTTGATAGACTTTTTTTAGTTATGGAAAATTAAAGTTAGTCATAATTTGGTATTTTATCAGCAGTAAATATGGATTATTTTTTAGCTTATCAAAACTAAGACATAAAAGAATAAAGAATTGAGCATTGCAGTCCTTGGTCTGTTCTATTATGTAACAAAGCCACGGAATGTGTCGCCAGATGGAAGTCCGTCCTACGATTGAATTCCTTTATCCGATAAATTCGAACACAGGACAGTTACTCGTATTAAATATTCCTATGACATGCATATAACACTATGTAACAGTTATACCATCCAAATTATCTCCTAGATTCTATATTCCATAATAATAAGTTCTATAATGTTATTAGGATTAAAACAGTTATATTTATTGGGTTATTTTATGATGAAAAAAAATGACGGTGAACCAGCCGCTCTACATCGACGCTGAATGTAATTAGCAAATCTAATAAAACTGTCCGTCAATGTTTTAATTATTCATATACTCGTCCCCACTTTTATGAAGTACCATTTTGATGGCCAATATTCGGTAACTAGGTTATCACGCGACCTTGCTTGTTTAAAATATTATTTTGCTGCGAACTCTATAATCTGTATTGAAGGAATAACATTCAATAAAAATGTGAGAGATGAGTTTTTTATACAACAGAAAAGTCTACACACACACACACACACATAAAATTGCAGCCCTTATAATACTTTTATTACTTTCGCTTATAAAGTTTTGTTATAGAAAGCTTAGTAAGAATAAATTATCATATTTTTTTGTTTTTGATTCTTTTCTTTCTACTTGGTTAAGGTTTTTTGCTAGTCAGAAGCATTGTTATGGCTTATTTTCTTTATCCTTGACGTGACGTTTAAGATATGATATTCAAATATTATAATATTTTCTTACAGTATGTGCAAAGGTATTTTCAGTGGCAGGTAGGATATTATATAAATTGTCTGCATAAAAAAAACAAACTTCGTTTAGAAATCTTTCTAGTTTTTTGCGTAAGAAACGTATAAGAAGATCTAGAAGTATCATACTGTAGTAATTAATTAGTTTGTTAAAATTAATATGAGATATAATTATCTACTAGAGAACATACTTTCTCATGCAGTTTTGTTTTTATTTATATTACATCAAGTATGTCATGTGGGGAGCATGTGTCTAGTGATGTGACATGTCTGTAGTGTTTTTATCGATATGAATTGTATAAGAGTTGTATTAAAATAATTTAAATACTACGTATCCTTCACCTATTGTATTTATTCATGTTAAACTTCATACCCATATTAGTTTGTTTGTTACTAAATAAATAGTGGATTGTTTAAATATTAATTACAAATAAGGTACTAATTTTTATTTGTACTCCACTTATTTCTCTCATACATCAAATAAAAAACGTAGTACATATACCATATACATTTTTGAATCGTAAGCTTCATACATTTTATCGATAAAATGAAAATGTTAGCACTACTTACTTATTATAACTCTTATTTTTTTAATAACAGAAAGTCAAGAGAAACAGTTTTAGTATTGTTTCAGTGTCGGTGTGTTTATAACATTTTATATTTTTCAAAAACAATTATAGAATATAATTATTTGCCGTAAAGTGTATAAGGACGATCAAAAGTGAACAAATGAGTTTATATTTTATACCATAATTGGTTTATTACCATTTTATATAATGTGCAAAAGAGTAGCTGACACGAGAACGTGACGACACCGACATAAGTACGAGACACGAGTGACTCACGACACTTGTTACAAATTAATGTTCATTAAAAGTACTCAACATTCAACTCTTATACATCACAAATATGTATGATTTGCTCTTTTGATCTTAGTCTTTCTATTTCTATTTATTAAAACTTGAAAATAGATTAATGGTTTCTTAAAGAGTTTGAAACTTTAGTGTCTACTTTTGATTTGTTTAATACTTACCTTCCCTCAAAAGAGGTTAATAATAAAAAGCTTCAACGCTAAGAATAGCAATGGAACAAAATTTTGTCTTGTGCTTTTAATTATAACTGGCCAATGTATATTTCATTATCCATACAATTTCATTATCTATTGAGTTTAAAATGTTTTACATACATACATGTAATACGTAACACCATGTGCTGGTGGATGAAAGTGAGTGTGCCACTGGTGTACAACCTCACTGTGAGAGTTACTGATGTTGTTCTTGACGTCTTCTATACAATATTCCACTGTCTCACTGACGTTGTAACAGGTGAGACATAATTTATATAATATTTTCTCAATAAATAAACCAATTTATGTGTGTTTTTTTCAATTACGTTCAAGTAAAGATGGAGGCAGCGAATCAAATACATTGAAATAAGTACATTTCGTTTACTAAGGTTCTAGAATCGTCGATTTATCTGCTTTTTAACGATACTACAAAATAAAAGAGTTTCATTATAATAATAGAATAATAACGAGAAAAAAATTATACACTCAATATTCTATTAAAATATTACTTTTGAACTCTTTGTCCATTTATTTAATTTGTTTTCTACTAGTTTGTTAGCTCATATTTTTTTAGGACTTATTATTTTGACGGAAGTTTGTTTGGGGGACATGTTATTGTCTGTCTGTGTAAGTCTGTGTATGTGTGTGTGTTAGGCATTTATTACTTTATTATAAGAAATTTAATTCTTAAGGGATAATACAATATATCAAATGAAGTGGCAGCTGCTATTTCGAAATATATGTTTGTTATCAAAAATATTTAAAATACTCGCATATTACAACAATATAATACAGACTAAGATTTTTTTATTGTATCGTTTCTGTAATTCTTTTACATGTTAGAACTTTGAAAACGTGAGATTAAAAACGATTTTCAAATTGAATTAACAATAATAGCTGTAGGAGTCGAGCTAATACGCGACACATAGGATTTAATTGTTTGCATAGACTTAACTATTCCGTTTAAATTTGATGACAACTTACCAAACTGTGTATGGGTTTTTGAATATTTTACGATATTTACAAGAGATCTATTATAATGGTGTAATTAACATATATGAATTTATTTGTTTTTGTAAATAAATGTGGATGGTCATTTATACCGACATGTAATACAGTAGGAGCAGTGCTACATTTAATATTTTAAAAACTAATTACGTTACATACATGACATGTACCTATATAAAAGTTTTGTTTGTTTGTTTCTGTACACGTTATAATAGTTACAAGGATTTAGAAAAAATAGAATATTACTAAAATACTGGTTGCTGATCACTACTGATAATTTATAATTTCACAGGAAAACACAAAAAATAAAACTCTCTTCCCCACAACTCACAGTTTTATAATTTGTAAAAAAAATAATTTGGATGGTTAAGTAATTATTTGAATTCAAAGGACAGACAGACGACCTGCTGCAACAGCTATAATTTAAATGTATATTTATAGCACAGCTCTCTATCTTTCACTTTATATAATTATTACTACTAGGCTTCTTCGTACCTTTTTCGTAATTTTATATATATTAGAGATGCACCGAATATTGGTTTCACCGAATAACAGAATACTATTAGGTGTAACCTTTTCCGAACCGAATATTCGGTTTACCATTTTATTGTTTGTTTGTCATAAACAGAATTTAACATGTAGGTACGTTACGTGTGGCTGCTGTCTAGATGAATAAATATGTTAATTTGAGGTTTAAAAATATTGTTTTGAGGTTTAAAATTAAGTTCTGATTTAAGTTTCAAGATAAATGTTGACTATACTAAATACTAATAGTAGGTTAGGAATAATAAAATAAATATGTTGACTTGATATGTTTCGTAATAAATATTGATTTGAAGCTAAACTGCTTTATATTATTAAGCTTTATGTGGTAAACATTGTTTCTAAGATTTCTTTGACTTCTAATATGAACATATATCTTAGTTTTGTCTTTAAGTTATTTACCGTGTAGTTAAGCCAAAAAAATAGAAATACTCGAACCGAATATATTTGGCACCAAAACCGAATAATTCGGTAGAATACGAATAGCGAAAAAGATGCCCAATTCACCAAATACCGAATACTCACCGAATATTCGACGTATCCAAGAGGTGGTCAACTAATTACAAATAACCCTGTATATATATATACGTAGTAGTTACCCTCCTTTATAAATTTAGCATTTTATATTTCGTTTGTATACGGTTTAACATGGCTACCAAGTTTGTTGACAGTTGATAATAGGTAATCAGCGTCTCATAACGTTTTAGGTCAAAGCCTAAGTTTTTGTATCTTTTTATTTTAAATAACATCCTTGGTAGGTACATTTTATACCTAATATGTGGTCTAACTTTATCTAAAGACTCCTTTATTTCTAAATGAACACTTTTTATAAAATACGAATTCTTATAATTTTAATAATATTGATAAAACTGCAAACTAAATGTATACGTCCTTATATTGGTTCTACGACGTTCATTATTTACTAAGCTACCATCGAGATACATCTTAGAGGAGTGATAAGTAAAGGTTTAAGGTCATAACACATTCTGTAACCGCCGCGACGCTCCCCTTCGTCTTGACATAATATTAAATATATAAGTTACGAAATCAGAGCTACCTTTTAATAAAGGTATGTTCGCAATGTATATATTACGAACATACAGATATTTACATTTGTGACTGACGTGTTTGATGAACACATATGATGAGTCGTGTTCTCTTCATTTTGATTTTCATTGTTTTCTCTGTCTAAATATGAGAGAAAAATACTGTTTAGAGGAGGAGAGTGAATCAGTATCTCTAAAAATGAAATATTTCATCAATCGGTTTAGGTTATACGGTTAATTTACTTTTTAATGTTAAGTTTATATAAATATACGGTTCTGTATTTGTCAAGGTCAACAACCTTTAATTAAGACTTAGAAAAAAATGGACGCCATTTAAAAAAGTAGATTAGGGCAAGAAACCATTCAGCTTAATTAATTTAATGTAAAATATATGCCAATTAATTTGGTATTACAGAAACAAACGACACAACACAATCAGAGGAGTCAGAGGCAGAACCATCTTGTGAACAATGGGAGCAGAAGATAGACATGGCGGCGCGACCTCTGCCCGTGCCGGTCGAGAACGAACCCTTCTACATGAACGTGGATAGAACTGAAGCCGAGAATCTACTGATGGGGCAGCCTGATGGCACCTTCATATTGAGACCTTCCAGTCAGGTGAGAGAGAAATTGTTTTTTTTTTACTTCCAAAAAACTACAAATCAATATTATATATTATCTTACGTAATGGGTAGCATAAAACTGCTAGTATCTTGAAATCTTTGATTTTCAGCCGAATCACGCTTACACGCTAACTGTGTCTTGCGCCAACTCGGTCCACAACGTGGGCGTTCGGCGGCGTCCCGACGGTCGTCTCGCTCTTGGCTTTGCGAGGAAAGGGGAAAGAAGCTTTACTAGTGTGACGTCATTGCTACGTCATCATAAGAAGCGAAGGTTACTCCTAGTAGCGGGAGGGGGAGTGATTGGAGGCACTACGCTGAATGAGACGCCGCAGTATTATCAAGTTCCCAGCAATATTCCCGTATTATAAATGACATTGAGTGCGTTAGCGTAAAATATTATATTGGAAACAATATAGAAACAGAAATATACACTAAGTTACATAGAATACTTATAATAATTCTCTTATTTTTTAACTTATGGCCAATTATGATTTACAACACACTTTTTTTAATTAAAATTTGATATTATTTAATATTACAAACCCAACATGTTTATTAACTGCATCTTGTAGAAACGTTTGTTAAACGTCTTGTTAAACGAATCGGGAATCTTTTATCCAATTTGAGAAACATAAGTTTTCAATAGCATTAATTTTTAATTTTGGGATCTATCACAGGTGTACTACACTTAACTTTTTACTAATTTTGTCTTTTCGAGGCCTTCACTGTAGGTTAAATTTCATATATGAACGGATAGACGAACTGACAGAAAAAACATTTTGCTTTATTTGTTTGAGGTTATAAATTCATCCAAATTATCAAATTTGGTCACACGGTTTTACTTTAACAGAAATCGACATCTCGTTGAATGTTTTATAATTTTGTTATTATTTAGTAAATGAAAACTCCATTCATCAAAAGAGAGTATCAGTTACTCAAACATCATCACTAATAACACAATTACAAACAGATCAAAAGGATTAAAGACAGGCGCCGCTTGAAGTAACTATTTACACACACAGTGCTTTGAAAATATGTTACTGAACTTTCAAAAGACCCGCTAATTACAAGTCTCAATAGTTTAATATAAAGGAAAATTTCTCTAATGGTTTGTTATTTCTGACGCTTTGTCTTTTAATTCAATGTCGGGATATAGCAGCCTCGCTCAATTGTTTGGGATAATCTTTGAAAGTCGTTGTTTTAAGTTAAATGTAGTGGAAATCTGTCGAATTTAAGGAGCTTAATTTAAATTGCAATCATTATAGGAAAATTAATATATTTTACAAAAATTTTGGTTATGTTATTTAGTTAAAGGATTAAAAATTATATAAATTTATATTATTAATTACTTTAAGAATATTTTGAAATAGGAATAAAAAAGAAACACTCTTGTATAAGTGAGTGAGGGAATATTTGATCTGTATACCTACTTAAATATAAGATTGATTTGTTTTCCATATCATTTATATATGTATATATATAAATGATATGGAAAACAAATCAATCACGTCAATACGTGTCTACAGTGTTTACTTTTATCCAGTATATGTATTGAGATCTCGTCGTAGCGACACGAGTCACTTGATAGCTCGTTAATGATCTGAGACTAATAACTTACGTAAATCATTAATAAACATTAATTAGTAAAACCATATCATTAAGTATAACTAAGCTTGAATTATATTAAACAGCAACATCATGTCAAACAAGTAGTAAAGAAAGACGATGTTATTAATTACGAATTTTAAAATATAGAGGTCTTAGTATTGTGTTTGTTTCTTTCCTTAATCAAATGTTTTAAGAACTTGTTTAATTTTATATGTTTTTAGTATATTACCAAGATATAGCTTCTTTGTTGTTGATAAAAAGATCCAGGTTTTGGACACAAGTCCAAAGATTGCATTTGATTAGCACTTTGGTAATACTCGTTTTTAACAATAATCTTTCAAATTTCTACGACTTATACCTAAACAATTTTTCAATTATGAAATGCATTGCTATAATTTTCTATCAGGCGTGATCAATCCTATTTACAATTTATAGTTTACTATTGAGTAAAACATTCCAGCAACAGCAATCAGCTGACCTGTTTTGTATCCCGACATCTCCCAAAGCAATTCCAGCTGTCTCCGTACGTCACTAGACCTCCCTCGAGACTTAGATATGTGCGTCTCTTCAATAGCATTTATACCACAGAATAACAAAAATTTGAGGTTTAAAAATTATTTAAAAATATAAGCTTTTGAGATTCATTTTCTTATAAGTAACTTCTCTTTTTATGGAAACTATATCCGTTCGTCTATTACATAACTAACTTAGAACTACAACATTCCGTGTCATACTCTCCTTACGAATGAAGAAAGAATAAATAAATTATATTTTTAGTATTTTATAATAACATTAATACGTTTTTATTTTAATAAAATCCTCGTTGACACTATATTTATACTTAAGATAGATTTATCCAATTTTAAAGTTTGTACATAAATTCGTCGTTCGTTTGTACGTAAATTGTAAATATTTTTTTGTAACAAAAACCTATAGTTGCCTGTTTAATTTATAGATATATATTGATAACGCTTGTGTAGAGTATATAAGGAAGAACATTTTGAGATCAATGTTCCTCTACATATTTCTAATCTATAGTTGCCCAATTCCAATAACCATTGATTCTCGTCCGGAGCAAGTGTAAATATCAGTTTTATGTTCCTCTGTTTCAATCCCTAGCGATAGATCTTATGCTATAAGAAATAAGGATTATAATACTAATACTAACTTTCATAAGATTAGGGATTTATGAATCTTATATCTTAAGTCATAAGACTGATAATCCAGTGAGTAGAGCAAGTAAACTATAAAACGAGATGCGTGTCTCTGTAACAGTTTTGGTGGCTATATATTTGTCTTTGCTAGGTCTTAGAACGTCAAATACATTTTTCACATTTTCAATAAACGACTGCTTGGGTAGAACAACCTCTACTTAGATTTAAAAACATCTTGACATATCACAAGTACCTATGGTATTTATTGTGACATATCAATGGTAGACTGACAACTTTCATGTTTTGACTAAACTAACTATTAAGTTTTTAATTTTAATACTAACAGGTTAAATTGAAAAGTTTAATATCTTGCATTCGACTTGAGCTTAAACTTTAATTAAACAAATGCAATCACTTATCTACTTACGAATACAAATTCCAGGCTATCACCAAAACAGTCCGTTATAAACCTTGTAAGTTAGATGGTAGATAAATTTTTGTTGCGTAAGTAACATAAATGGAAGTTAATATGAACTCGCTAAAAGGCAACAAGATGGCGTCGAAGTTTGTTTAACTTGTTAAATAATGAGCGGATTCTGAATTGGATTGTTATTTGTAATGGAAAGTGGATCTTGTGAAATGAAAACATCCGTCAAGTTGTTTGGATCTTAGAGACGTAGCAAAGTTCAAAAAACCGGTAGGCGTTTAACGGTTTATAAAATGAGATTACTAAGTCTTCTGCACAAATAGGTGACGATTTGTCAACGTTCACAAGCAAGAACAACCCTTTTCAAGTTTAGAATTATAATATATATATTAATATAAATTATCTATATTGATTATTTAGATTTAATACTATTAAAATAAAGCACTATTTTATAAGCACCAATAGTAAAAAGCTTACCGAAGCGGTGCCACCAATCTTTTAAGAGCTGCGGAGATGCAAACAAGTACCAATAAAATAATAAATTAAAGTTTTAAGAAACACATAGATGGGGATATTATACAATCCCTCCTTTCATAGCTCTTAGAGTGCATATCCTGTTGAATTATTGAAAAGCCCTCGATGCGATTGAATTAAACGTGAAGCTCGTAGTTTATTAAATAATAATATTAATAGCTTAGCTTTTATATTAAATTACTAAAGCAAAGTGCTTTGCCAACTTGTAAATTATATTATGTCGATATTTTGCCCCGCTTTCTCATTTTCTTACCGGTTTTTATTTATTATTATTGATTTGGATTTTTCGTTATTATATAATGGTATAAATATAAATTATGATTAAATGGTATATCATATAGTTTTTTCTACAAAAAGCTTGTATAAATAAAGTTGAAAATACAATCAGATGAAAAACAAAAACAAATTCATCGTTTGTATGATTCTCAAATTATTCAGTGAGTCCAGGGATTATTATTCTTTGGTTGCTTAAGTTTTTAAGAGAACAGTAATTTTACAAGCAAAGAATTAAAAATACATTATACAGCCCACGCTCGACCTTGACTTAATAAAAATAAAATAGGTAGTAATAAAGTAGGTATTATAAAAGGTAGTAAAATTATAGTAGACTTAACAAACATCTTGTCCCGGAAAAGGAAACTGGGACTATTAATTGTTAATAGTATATTTTTATACACAATAGGTTTAACCCTTGTATTACTTATTTTAAATAGCCAGATATTGACTCACCCATTCGCAACACCATCAAATAATACGTGGGTATAGCTAATTAATTGTAATCGTCATAAAAATGTACGTAATATAAAAATATATACTTTAAAAATTCTTTATTATTTTTATGTTAGTTTTGTGATCTTAAAAAATAATATTATTATGAAAACTATGTTAAACAAACTTTATAAATTTTTCAAACAAACGTTTTCTTATTTACCTCAGGCAGTTCTCTAATTAAGTATATATATTCCACTTGCTATCTATATTTAACACATCATCGCATATAAATCAGACAGTATCTTATTTATTCAAACAATATATAACGTTAATATATATGTATATATACTATCTACGCTTATGTTTAAAAGTACAGATACCAAAATAAAATCTAAATTAAAATATATTACAATAAATAGTATATGATGTATGTATTTGTACATACACGTACTAAGGTCGTTAAGGATTCGTGAATCGCTTCAAGGAAAAAAGGCTCGCCTTTAAAAGTTTCAATTGAGAGCAATTTCCTCACGTATTCTCCGAAGCTTCTAAAGTTATGTTCTCTTTTGTATTCGTGCTGACGCTACAGAAAATACTTGCAAGTTTGAGTAATGTAGGAAATTGATTACTAAATGTACCTACTGCTTAGAATATTACGATTTAAAAAAAATATCAATATTATACAATTACAAATAATAAAAAAAAGACTTACTCAATAATAGTTATTTCAAGTATTTAAATAATTATCATTCATTAAAAATTCTTTCTGTGGTGTCTTTCATTTTCCCTGCTGACAGTACTACAAGTGGCCGCATTCAATTCAGCGCTGAAGAGACATGAATTATTGAGGCCTCTTGGATTAAATTAAAGAGCTTGAAAAAACAACTAAAACCGTTAAACTCTGGAAATTGCTGAGAATCTTATTGTTCTCAACCTCGTCCGGTTTCAACGGAATTATGAATACTTATTTGTACTCTGACATAATCACTTTGCTCGTTTTGACATTTTATAGTTTTAAAATAATAGTTTGTCCTATAAATAGTCATTAGAAGCGAGGATAAGCTTAACCAGGCGGTGGCTGAAAAGTTCTGAAAGTTCTGAAAATATATAGTAATATTAACATTATGAAATACCACTTCATGTCTAGTCGTTAAACTGCCAACAGTTTTGTTGCGTGATGTATAACAATAAAAACTTTTTGATCGAATCTGCCAAATTATCTGTAGTATTGAAAATACATTTTGTGATTACTGCGGAGAACATAAACCAACTACTTAAAAATCCTTTTTTAGGTCAATTGATTATACCTAGTTTTTTATAACGATTCATATAATATCAAAATTTATATATATATATATATAATAGAAATTAAACCGACAGAGGCAGGAATATGATCCCGCTAACTCTGAGAAAGCGTGCCGTCGCTTTACCATTTGAGCTACCGTATCCATACTGTATCGTACTGTCAAATAATTGGTAGTGCGACGGAATCCCTCCCCTTATTGGTTTTTTTTTCATTTTATATTTATTTAAAATATATAACCTTACTACTACTATACATGTTTATTAATATTTTCATAAAATATATACATTAAAAAAACGGAAGTTATCACAACTAAGCACTATAGGGATGCTAATATATTTAATTATTTAAAAATTTAAATTATTAAAAAAAAAAACAATCACACACGATACAAAAAAATATAAGATATTTTTATTTTACATTATAAGTTGTTATTTTCCTCACCCGAGGCCGACGGTCCCTACAAGTTCCTTATCAGTATCAAAAAACTCTTCCCGGAAGCTGAAAATAATAAACCTTATTAATAAATAAACACATTGGTCCTCCTTCCTCGTCAGTTGTTTGTACTTTGTACAGACAGAAGCAAAACAAGTATTTACTAAATTTGATAACGTTAACAAACAAACGTACCTATATTATAACATATACATCTGTATTGATTATGAAGTAGGCAATGCTTTCATTTTTTCCGGTCGCCATCGAATACGCAATATGGAACAGAAATTTCTCAACAATAAAAGTCAAAACTAAAAGCTATCTTCCTTCGTTCGTCGTTAAGAATATCGAATTAGATATTAGTATAATTTTTAAGCTAGTATCTAATTCCATATTATGAGACTAAATATACAATAATACGTCCAGTTACACTAAGGTTCCTAATGGTACTTAAAATATATTTATCATAACGAGGATCAACTATTAATAAAAATATAATAATATATTATGTATAATATAAATAATATGACTTTTTACTTTTATAATCTATAACCTGCCTTTAAATCGTAGAATATTTACGATTTCAATATAAACTTCAATAAATGATTATTCAAATAAGTGTTGTATCACACTGAATATTTTCACAGCCTATTACACCCAAGGATTTCTCCCGAAATAAACTCTGTCATTATACCTGTTAGGGCGCCTACAATATAAGTGGAATAAAACAATATAATATAATAAAAATCAAATATTTGCTTGTTTAACAAAAATATTAAGGTTAGTTGGAGACTAATCAATTTATAATTTAAGGTTTTCTTCTTATTAAAAATATGACTTACTAGTTTAAAATGTTACTAAATTGGTTGTGTAATCACGTAATACTTTGTATGTGTGTGTGTGCTTGTGTGTGGGGAATGGTACCATATCGAACGCACGTCACATCACGGACAGGTAATTTCCGGAACATGTTTTTATGAAACATTTCAGCATCAATATTTCTTAGATAGTTTAGATAACCTCTGTGATGAAGTTATGTTTGGAAATATAATGTATTAATAACTAAACTATTTTACACAGTCAAAGTTCAAGAATATATTATTTCTATAAACAGTTAAACCTAGTGGGGCAAGATAGTGTTAATGTTAACAACCACGAGTATACTATTTATAACTACGAAGTTATAAATAGTTGTAGGCTTCTTTACAATCATACTTACCTTACAAAAGCTTGAAAGCGGCCTTTCTCTAAGTAGGGAGTGTGATTGTCATCAAAAACACATCATTGTATTTATTTTTTTCCTCTTCCGTCTTTTATTTAGACACTCGAATAAAATGTTTTTTATTCCCTTCGTCATACTATTATAATAGGTAGAGGAAAAGTATTTTGCATATAGTATGTATGAACTTGTGAAAAAATGCTGTACTTTATGTATCTGGATAAATAGTTACATTTGATAAAAGAAAACAATCAAGTTAAATATCTTATCCCGCCCTATTACAAATAAAATGGACGCAATTTTCGATAAAGTGGACGAAGCTCGGCGTGTAGTAGTTACGACGTAGCTGAACTGGGGATTGACCACAAAATACAAAAAAGTTTTGACCCATTTGAAAAAAGCTCGGTACACAAATAAGCTCGATATTTGGGTGCTACCCGAGCTCACTGAAAGGAAGCTAAGGAACAGTGTACTAATTTGCTATTCTTTACTGAGACGTAATGAAACCGAACTGTTTTTGAAGAGATTGACTGGACTGGGGATTAAAAGTGGATCATATACGTGGTCAAAGGTCGGTCAGGCTTCAGAGATTGTGGCAAAACCCAGTATAACTGGCAATAAGGTAATCTTGTGTGTATGGTGAGAGTGGAAGAACATTGTTCATCATGAGCTTTTACCGGCAGCCAGAACCGTCCATTCGGATCTTTACTGCTCACAGTTGATGAGATTAAAGCAATAACTGGAAAGACAGTGGCCGAAATTGACCAATAGAAAGGGTTAAATTTGGATCTTTACTGCTAACAGCTGATGAGATTAAAGCAATAACTTGAAAGACAGTGGCCGAAATTGACCAATGGAAAAGGTGTGGTCTTTCATCACGTTAACGCTAGACCACATACATCTTTAGCCATTCATTAAAAATTGGAGAGTTTGGCTTGGAGGTATTAAAGCATCCGCCCTGACAGTTCAGAATTCTACCCGTTTTTTATCACACGTACATATATACTATAAAAAGGTAAAAAAAACGCTGAAAAAAATGTCTTGACTTTTCATATAATATGTTACTTAATAAAATGGAACTGATTAAACTTCTATCTTTTAATAATATTGGAAATAATCTGTAAAATAATATGTAATAAAAAACGTTGTGTTCTCGGAGATGACACACATACCTATTTTTAAAATGTCTTATTTCTTTAAATTAAAATATATAAAACACGCTGGCAAACATATCCATGGAGCAGAAGTTATTAATTGAACACTAATGCATAATACTTTTCCTACGAGTAAACAGTCCTTGCTTTTCTTATAAATAATAAATAAGTTGTATTTCTTATTTAATATTTTTAACGTTCTCATGAAATATTACTAAAATTATAAACATGGTTTGAACTGTCTTAAACTCACCTAAAAAAAGCTTACCTGAAAAGTGTTGGAAATGTCTTAACCAATTTATATGACCTGAACACAACCAAAATGAGAAAACATGATGAACAATCGTTTAAAAATGACAGATTCCAAATTCAAATGTAATTTTATTTTTTTATTTTTAATTGTAACAGTATTTATGGCCAGACTAAGCAATTATGTTAGTGGGGATATTTATGTAAAATTTAACAAAAATAGTTAAGAATCTATCAAAACTACTTAGCTAAGACAAAATAATTAATAAGTCGTGAAGAAAAACTTGCACGCTAGGTAAATAGATTAAGAAGTTGAATGAAGCTTCGTGGAGTTGTGAAGTAGTCGCCAGTGACGTCATTTGTACATGAACAGGAAATAATAATTGGACAAGACTAGATTGGAAATGACAGAAACGAATTGAGAATACAAAATTATGTTATAAATTAAATAGAGTGATAATAATATGATATCTATTTTTTGTGATGTTTTGTTTAAGTTGATATCGATATTATAAAAATATAATATTTTAGATTTAGCTACACAACACACAATTTTTCTTTACTTAAACTATATTAATATATATTAATAGAATATCTATTCTGATTTGAAATCATTATTTGAAATCATTATTAATAGAATATCTATTCTGATCAGAATCCTTTCTGAGAAATGCCTATGTTTAATTACTTGAAACTAAAATACTAACATTAATTACTATTAACTTAAAAATAAACACTTCAAGCTAACGGTGCTCTTTGCAGATTGCACAGACGTTCAAAGCTCTGTCCTGAGTTTGTGTACTTATTAGTTTAAGCTTTCAGTTTTTAGATTGCGTTTTGACTTATTAGCGGTTTTCTTTTAGTATTTTTACGTAGATAACAGTAAATCACACTCTTCTTTTAATTAATAGATAATTTGGTTTCTGTTTTTAGTAGGTGCCTGAAATCTGTTTTAATAAGTAACTAAACTATCGAAAATTTCAAAACTTTTTCCTTAGGATTTACATCAAAATACCCTTTCCCTTCCTTCTGTACCTATCTAGGACTTTGTTAAATAAGAGATTTATAGTATGAAACTGCACCACATTGTTTATGACATCGCGTCGTTGTGAAAACCATCGAACTTTGTGCTTTTTTTTTATATGGTTTATCTCTGGTGTTGTGATTGTGCGTAGGTGTTTATAGGTATATTTATTTATTTGTCTACCTTGTCAAATACTTTGATGGTAGTATTATAATGTCTCTGTCGTATAAATTATTATAAAACTCTTAAATAAAATTTTTTATGTTGTGATGCGCAGTATGCATGCAGTATGCGTGAATATTGAATGTTTGTCGAACATTTTCTGGAAGCTCTTTTTATATAGATGCAGCATTCCAAGCTGTTATTCATTATGTAGTAAATAGTCTTGTTTAATGACCTTGCTGCTTCTTTTCAGTAAATTCCTAATTCTATTTTCAATTCTTTTGTTTCCGTTTATTATTAATAAAGTTAGGTTACTTCTCTTAAATATTTTTGTACTTTCGCAAATTTTTTACTTTCTTCCGACTTGTATTAATATATTTTAATAGCTATTTAACGATGTATTCTTGTTTATTATCTAGCAGTGTCTTCATTAGTTATAAATAAATATTAAATATTTCGATTTGTTGTGAAAGCTATCACTTTGTTAATTGATTCAGAAAATGTCAAGTACGCCATTTTGTGATATCTAAAACTTGAAGTTCCGGTGTAAGTTTTTGAATAATATTATATCAATTCTGAGTTTATTATTAAAATTAAAGTCACACACACTCTGATAAGCTACTTTTTGCAATATATAGAGAGATAGTTCTTTCTTCATCCTTTATTTTATATTTTTATAATTTTTAGTATAAGGTAATAAATTACATTTCAGTGCTGTAATTATTTACTACGCTGAAATATAATTAACTACGTGTGTAATACTGAAGCCGGTTCTCGGAAGAATCAAAGGATACTGATATCGACAGGCTCGTATGATGTTATCTGACCTTAGTAACCGATTACGAATCTAACTTATAATTGGAAAAAGGTTCCAATTCCGACAATTTTCCTCATATCCTGCCAGTCAACTGATCCACTGACTGACCATTTTTAGAATACACTATAATATTATAGTGTGGTTCTCTTTCGATTCAAAAATATCGATTCGATTCAATAATATAAAGATTATTTTTTCCAGAGAGTTCAATATATTCATCAATGTTAAATGTTAATAAGCTTGTTTATTCTGAACACAATTATAAAATATTCTTAATTATCTTTGTTCAGTCTTAGTTTGGAGAATAATAAACTGTTTATTAATTGCAAAGCCATCAATTAAATACAGCTTCTAATTCTAACAATTAACATTAAAAAGTAAATATTGACTTTTAAGTCGGTGCATCTGTTGTTTTCTGTTTATATTTCTGAAGAGTAGAAAGTAACTCACAAATTGAGCAATTTATTATTGCTTATTGTCTTTTAATAAATAAAAAGATTTTATTCAATAATTAATTACCTCTTTATACTCTGTAGCCAATCATCAGTTAAATATATAAAAAAATAATTTTAATAAGCTGTTTTATGTAAAGGATAAGTAATTAAAGACTTGGTTAAAGTTTAAGCTTCATGTAAATTATTTGTTTCTATTAAAAAATAAATAAAAAATATTTACCAAATCCTCATGCATTTTTCAAATTTGTCAAATCACAGATACAAGGCGATGACTTATTACATCACATCAGAATTTATTAATCTAACTTCACAAACGATAACCTGCGACTTTGTTCACGACTTAAGCACTTTTATAATTGAAATAGTCCTTAGACATCGTATAATAAATAATACCAGTATAGATTCAAATTCCATAAGGATAAAAAATAGAATATAATATAAATACTAAATATTTTCCAGCCAAAAAGTCATTTATAAAATAAGTAGATATATTTATATCCCAGTAACTTTACTATGTGTCTAACATTTTCATGACTATCTTCGGTAGCGGTAACATTCGAAAGAAAGAATTCCAGAGAAAGAGTTCCAACTAATTTGACAGCTTCATAAAACATATTATTTTTATATAATATGTTTGTATCGGTCTGTTTCTGGTGCTGTATATTCTAGAAATAATCTTATGAAGCTACAATTGCAACGAGTTTAGGATCTTTATCATTGATAAAAAAGGAATCCTTTATGTATTAAATGTATACTATTCTATATAAATATTTAATATTTATGACAGATCCATTCAATTAATATATATAATAAATAACCAGGTCTTATCAAGTCGTTCGTAGAACAGGCAGCCTATAAAAAAGCTCTAAAACCCAACATGTCGTAGATTGCTTTCTGAGATCGGATTTGTGATAGAAACTTTGTAATGACGGTGTAAAATTGCTTAGAACAAATATTTAAATTAATTAACTGACTTAGAATAACATTTATGGACATTTTGACAATTTACAAGAATTCTTTGCAGCTATCGTGTGAAAGTGTAGGGTAAATTAGGGTAAAACGTAAAAAATCTATATCAGAATAATATTGTGTTTATATATCTTTTTTTTTCATATATATTCCTATTATTATTAGTTTCTTTCTATTTAGTGTTTGTTTTCGCTCTGTTCAATTAATACTTACCATTAAAATTACATTGTAGCCAGAGAAGTCAGACTATGTTGGCTAGATGTATCTATCATATTAAATGTTGTATCGTACAGTCTTTTCAATACTTCTAGTAAGAATACACTACAAAATAAAAACTTATCATGCATTTCATCTCTTTCCTCCATTCATTCTCTTTCACTCCAATGAACAACTGCGCTTTTTTAATTTATCATACACAAACAACGGAAATGCTCTCAGATAACATGTCCTGATTCGGGTCACGCAGTTAGACTAAACATCTGGTAACTACCAATTAGCCTATTATCATTTATCGGACCATTCATTGATAGCTAGCTTTTATTTGCTACTTTGTTTGTCTTTATGTCTTATATTCTGAATTATTATAACAGGTAGTAACTTATATGTATTGCAAACAATCGAAAACCCAACATTTTTTTTTACTTTTAGTTGATTTAATAAAAGCATTTCAATAAGAAGACCCTTTATCTTATAAAAAAAATAACTTCCTTAGTTGCGCAATTGTGAAAAATAGTAATAATGTTTGACATAATTTTATACTACGGTTTATTAGAAATGGAAGCCAAATACAAAATGTCAATAGTATTGTCAGACCTAGGACACAAAAACAGAAGTATGATTGGCTGAACTGTGTACAAGTCCTGGAGAGAATCGAAAAACAAGAGAGAAAGCTTAATAAACTAATAAGAGTAATTTGCTCTTTAACATTAAAACATAACGTTTTCAGAGTATTAAAATATGAACACGAAATTAAGAAGCGATGAAAAAATACTTTTAGAAATAAAGTTAAACTAAACTAAAGCTTAGCCCTATATAAAATGCAATGAAAATGACAAATTAGCTAAAATTGATTTACGTTTAGTTTTCGCAGTTGGCCAGTTGTATGCGGAGTACAGGCGTTAGCTGGCACATAGTTTTCAGATTTCGGAAAGACTTCAGAAAGACCTGAACATTTCGTAAAACAGGGTAGTGTTAGATAATTTTGTAGAGTTGAAAGAAACATGTGGGGAAGGATGTGAAATGTATAATATTATAATTGTCGTTATTTATAATCACTTCTGTATTCTAACACTAGACATTGTTACAAATGCTTCGAAACTTTTGAGGATTGGGGAGAATTGTACCACACAGAAAGGTAGCTATAATATCTACTTCATGTCGATTTTCTGTGAGGGAATGGTACCGATTTCAAATAAAAATGGCAGTCTGAAAACAACAGTTAAATCTATCATCATTTTGTACCCAACTCATATTTTGTACCCATTGTATTCAGAAGTCCTGATTTGAAAAAGGTTATTGAGGTACTTAAAAAATTCAAATGGTGATCCAGAGATCATTGTTATGGCAGGGGAACGTTTCTTCCTTACATTGTATGGTTACAATGATGTGAAATAGATAGTGAATATAGATATGTATGCTTCAATGTTAATATTGGGTCGCTAACACCAAGAGAAGCAGCAACACGGTAACATACATTCAAAACGAACCAGGTCCTGCAGTGTTACGATAATCTAGAACAATGGGCATGGAAAAGAAACAAATGGCGCCGCTAGCGAAGAGGATATCAGGTGGAGAAGTTAAAATTCCAAAAGAGTAAGGGAATTCCATAAAATAACTAACTTTCAAAACTCCCGGAAAACTTTCTAGCTAAAACTACTAAATGACTGGACTAATAGTCTTGTTAAGAAGGTTGAGATATAATTCGACACTGGTAAGATTCGAACTCGTAAACTCTTGGAAACAGACGCTTCGTATTATCAATTGTTGTTTATTCACTTAAATTCCTAAAAACTTACACACTGACTAACTGTCCGCTATAAAGATACGTATTTGTTGTTGTTGTTTTTAGAATATCTTAATATCTACTGGCATATCATAACATAAATAGATTACGGTCTGGTCTATGATCTAAAGGCATCAGTAGTCAAAGTCGTGACCGTATTCGGTATTTTAATATCTCTGAAAATTATGAGGACTCTCTATCTCAGAGTTTGTCATTAAAGAACAAGGTCGTCTGCTAGCGCACGTGACTAGCAACATATATACTTATCGTGAAGTAATTAGATTTATTAACGATACCGAACATTCATTCATACATTTAATTGACCATATGCAATGTGTTTGGTAGTTTGGGTTAGGGTTTTTTTTGGGCTATAAATAAAAATAGTAACACACTTGAACAATCGAACTATTAAAAGTTGTTGATTATCCTTTTCCCTTTGTGTTTTATCACTTAGACTTAAATTTAACTTATTATAACTAATCTGGAACTTTGGTATATGGTTTGTAGCTACTATGCTAGTGCTAATAAACCAATTAACAACACTCGTTTGTTATATCTGGTGCTACGTATCAAGAAGAAGTAATTATTATTGATTTCATAGGGATTGGTCCAAATTGTCTTTCATCACAAATAATTGTTCAATTCATAATCAGCTCATTATTCAATTAGGTACGTCAATTCTTAACCTGATTTTGTTATTGTCATTTAATGTCTTGACATAAATAAAATAAAATTTTAACTAAAAAAATACACACCTCTCTTGTTAACAATATAAATGATATCTTAATATATCTTTAGGAATGTACTTTGACACTTTCAAACATCCATGCGTTTAATTGAATTAAAGAAATCATATTTCGAAAGAGATTTTTTTTTTAATAAACGAATAAATTTAGGAGAACTCAATTAATTAAGAAGCCATACGTATAATATAGACTTCTTATCACAGGAAGTACGAGAGGATGTATAGGATGCAGTGGTCATGGTTCGAACATAACGTAAATTGCGTTTTGAGGATGCAGATGCGTCACTTGAAATGTTTACGATGAACTAAAAGTTAGTATAAAGTATTGTCGTAAATTAATAACAATAAATACAAACTGTACATGAATGTGTCCGAGGTGTTTGAAAAGGTTAAGTTTCGTCAAATAATTTTAATTTTGCATTTGCTGAAATGAGAGTTCTTTTAGTTAATTTTCTACCGCGAATACTGAAGACACAAGAAGGTAAATTTAGTGGAATTAATGTCAATATATGTTTGATGTTACTGGTACGTGGTTTATTTCTCTTTTTTTCGTCGAAGGAGTATTTAAGGATTATAGATATATAGACAGTAATATGATAATTGTTCTAGAAGTTAAATTATGAGATTCAGTGTATTTATATTTATTACCAATTGGCTTTAACTATAACAATAATAATTTTAACAAGTTTTAGTAATATTATTATGTTAATTATGTTATGTATATATATTTTTATTCATTTATTTTTATAAATAAAACATCAGTATTCAGTGAATTTGCTAATATATACTCAGATCCAACATATAAAAATACAGAACACACAGAACAGAAAAAAATAGTTCTTAGGTTATTTATTTCTTATATATAAAAGTTTTCTTAATCGTTACCTAAATTCATTATCTACCGTCGGTAAAGATTTAAAGGTCCAACAGTAATACCAAATAAAATAATTATCAGGTTTAACGGCGCCACGATAACAGACCCCATGTTCATTTATCTCTATGGTTTTATCAAGGGTTGTGAACGACTGACGAACCAATTTTATGGACCTTATCTTTGTAGGTACTAAATTGTCGGAGCTTATAAAAAAATATATATTCAGAAGTAAATTAATGTATGTGTTATGTTATCCATACCTATTTAGCTACTTGCTTAGCCTAAAAAAATATTCTTGATAATAATTATTTTTTATGATATATATATTTATTTATTTATAATCTTTATCGCACTAACCAATAGATGAAAAAAAAGTAATACATACAAAGAAAATATATTATATATATTATTATATATAAGCAGATCTGTCACCGTGATTTTTAATTATATATGTAAAAAAATCAATTTCCAGGCAACGCAAATTTTTACTAATAAAGTTTTGAGCTGGAAGTAATTCATCTTTTAAAGAGAGTTGTCATTCTTTTAAGAGTAATGAACATAGTTACGGGTATTTTTAAAACCAATGCATCAATTATTATTTTTACGTTAAATCGATATAAATATCCAAATAAATACTTTATCAATGTCGGTACAATCTTCTTCCACATCACAAATTTAAATAATTAGTACAAGCTATTTTATATGTTAATGCTTTTTATACAAGCGTGGGTTTGGCGTGGATGATTTTACTAGTGATGATAGATTGTGGTTTAGCGAGACTAGGGTTGTGACAGAGTGGAAAGGTTATCGCTTCAGGGGTGTCTAAAGTTAATAAATAAATAATAATAAATATAATTGTTTTAACACATTGTAATTTTAGGGTTATATAGTATTTCCGTAAATACTATCTGAGTATAAATTTACTATAATTAGATATAAAATACCGTGAATAACAAAATAAGCATTAAATTTAAATTTAAATTTTGAAGTTTATAAACCTAGCTGGTACAGTTTATTTAGATTGATATATTACCTTGCAAAGCGTATTTGTTTAGCCTGCAGCAGTAATGAGCCCGTATTTATTTGGTTTCCGCAAACATTGTCCGCGGCATATGTACCTCAAGCTTCATGTACGGAATAATTGCATAATACAAAACCATATGGTTATTAAGCAATATCTGAAATGATGTAAAACTATTTCTTGTCGCACACCGTTTTTTATACCAATACATTGCAAACAATCAAATCGTTATCGTTCCCCAAAAACATTTTTAAATATTTAAAGTTGCAGATACAATGTCATGTCGGAAGATATTTGGATGAAGTGGCGTAAATTACAAAGAGGGGAAAGTAGCGTTGGGAAGCTAGTTTTCTCAGTGATCGGATGAAACGTAGCTGTTATAGTTATTTCACGCCAATCTTCTATGTGATAGTCGTACTACGTCGTACTATCCTACTACAGTTAGCCTGGATAAGAGCTGCGGTTAATTGGCTACATCTATACTCTACAATAATCGATATATAGGTTTCGAATAAAAATAAAATGTATTTACATTTTAAATCCATAGTAAATAATAGTATACTGTTTACATAAAAAAAAACTCGTCACTCTCATTGCGCTTGTTCTAATAGACGTTTCGTTCTATATGAATTTGGTATAGTTGTAATATGTTCGATTATATTTATTTGTTATTGTTAAATCATATATTATTTAAGCAGCAGCCCTACGTGATTCTAGTCAATGATTTCTTATCAAGATAATGGGCTTCGCGCCAGTCAATCTCGCACCACTGAGATTTAAGCGTACATCCAAATAGCCTTGTTCCTCCGTTATCATTAGTGTTGTGAAAAGTATGTATTTTTGTTACCTTTTGTGTTTCGGATCATTTATTTTCATTATTGTTTATTTTATTCAGCATGTTTTGTTTACTAGAATTTGTTATAGAACGGTAAATATGTTATTATTAATAGTAATTCTAAATGTGAAGAAGATTGCGATTTTGGATACTCACGGTTTTAATTCCTTATCGATTGTAGATCTCACGCTTGATGCTAAAAGGCGTTCTCTATCAGGGAATTTAATTAGGTACAGTGGAAGATATTTATGAATAGATATATGTATTTCAGTCAACATCTTCATCATATATTATAAATTAATAGGATTTTAAATAGAACTTGTCAATCGGTTTATTATTCTGGGCAAAGAAATTAATAAAACCTTAATAAAATAGTTAGGTGAAGAATCATATAGAAGTAGTTATAAATATAAACACCACTAAAATTGTGTTATTATTATAACAAACACACGGTAAATATATAATACAGAATAAAATAAATATATATTTTATAATTATAATCAGTGTCTTTCAATCTCAATGATCAATCAAATTTCTTATTGTAACGGATACAAACACGTCTTCTTCTATTTCAAAACGTTAAGGGATTTGAGATGTGATAAATTATTTGTGGATTATGAAGGAGAAATAAAGCTGGTGAACCTACGAAAAAAATTAAAATTTTTAAATAATATTTTATTTCGTGGTATATAGTCATTATTATTGAAGCCGAAAGTAATTCTGTATGTATACTATGATAATATATTTCTTTATATACATATATATTATTATACAGTACATTCTTGAAATACATCAGGCATTAGAGAAATATATTTAAAGGAATGTTATAAAGAAATGTTTAAAATTAATGACAAGAATAAAAACATTTAAAAAACAAAAACCAATAAGAACAAACAAATTTATTTACAAAATTAACATTATTATAACACGCCCCTCTCTTCACTTGATTTCAAATTTGAGTAATTTCCCCGGCCCCCTTCCATCACTGGATGTTCCAACGCTCAGCAGGTATTCATCCTTTTGTTGTGGACACTTCACCTGTCCGAACGAAGCACTTTCCTTCGTCATTTTTAATTCGTTTACTGCAACAACTTGCCTGCGTCGGTATTTCCGGCCGAATACAATGTGGGTGTCTTCAAGAGAAGAGTGAATAGGTTAATGCGACTTACCACCTATGACTACATTAGCACTTTATCAATACATTACCACTTCAGTCAAGCATTGACCTAGATAGTATAAAAAAATCGAATTAGACTTTAAAATTGAATTTTCAGTTTATTTGACTCCCAAAACAGTGAATTAGATCCTTATTAATGATATTTCATTATTATGTATGAACGGTCATTCGTATTATCATTCGTATTATCTCTTTAGAGCGGTCACGTGTTGATCATCTTATTAAAATTTCAGTCAACCGACCAATAGGAACGCCGTCTATTATTAGACCCACCTCTGATTAACTAAATGTAGGCAGATATTCTTTATATACAATAATATTAACCTCTAAGTAATGTTAAAGTTATTATTATTCTTATTTATGTATACTGGAGCATTGCCTTACATTTTAATAATATATATTATTGTACTAAAAATATTTGCTGATTAAGATGCTAGCGTAACTGCAGAACTAGAAATAGAACTTGCAGCTTATTTTATTAATTAGTATTTACTCGAAACTACATCCGAAAGTAAAGGTTGTTGGTAAATAGATCGTCATGTAAATTATTTATTCCATGTACTAGCGAGCTTATCATAATAATAATACATAGTGTTATTGTGACTTAGATCAGTAAGGTTATTAAAAAATGCTACCTACGATTATATGCATAATACAGAGTCATGAGTTTTTTTCTATAAATATAATATGTATAATACACTGTTATGAGATTTTTTGTTATAAAAAAATATAAAAACCTTAACCATTTAACTATAAATTTGTTTATTTTTCATATATATATTTTAATGCACTCTCCATTTTATTAGAAAATATAATATCAAAAAAATTACCTACCGTTCCATATCATATAATTGTATATTTAGGTGCTAATAAGATAAGTTATATATTAATAACATTACGTAATCTTAAAATATAGTTCATTCCGATAGGTTCAATTATTGTTTTTCTTTTGCTTAAATAATTATTTTGATAAGAATTTATATCTTTATATTTTAAAATATTTAATTTGGGTTTACCTTGTAGGATATTTAAATTTTGATAAAATTGTATAAATTACCAAAATATTTATATTAAGAAAACTTTTTGACCCGACTCATTTTTAGGCATGTAATTGTAACTTGATTTAAGTTGGTTGACTTTCAAGATTGTTTTGAGTGTTAAGGCGATCTAAAATAAAACATAATTAAAATTCAATCCATGCTAGTACCTGTAATAAAATAGTAAGGAGGCAAAATCTGTACATTACAATAAAAAAATGTTGAAAAGGTTGTTATATAATAAATTCTTTGTCTGTCTGTTTATATGATTATCAGTTTGATTGTTGCGCAATCACTACGGAACTTCTATTTGAAGTATTATTAGGGCGGTTTCATAAAATTTATACTGGAATGTTTTCATAAAATTTTAATGTATAGCATATGAATAGAAAATCTTATTTACAATATAATGTTAATTAAAATGTTATATAAAAATAGTACAACCTGGAACAAATTGTAAAAATATATATTAACGGTATACATTTAAAATTTTGGGGAAAAGCGTGAGCCTTAAATATAGAGAATCATTATCACCCTTTTCTACTGGAGGTAATCAATTTTCTGTTGTAGGTAATCAATTCTCTTCTAAATGTATACAAAATATTTTCTGTGAATTCCTCAATATATGAGCTAAATGAAGTAATTATGCCGATGCCTGTTATATTATATATATGTGTATATATATACTATATATATAAACGTCTATATATATAACAAGAGGCTATGTTCTTCATTTTTCAGTGGACGAGACAACGGCAGTCATCGATCCGGAAGCAGGCGCGTCTTATGCAGAAGATAAAAATGGTCATTCAAAGATATTAAAGCGACTTGAAACTGTTCCAGACATTAAAAGAGACACTTCCGGTATCACCACACAAAATATCGCTACTGGTATTGGTAAGTTGTATAGTGACAAAGAAATTAAATTATTTGTTAAAGGATGTCTACATTTTATTAAAGTAATTCGAATTGCCAAACTTTTTAACTAAAAACACGCTCAACGCATTGCACCAAAAAGGGATGTGAAACGACCACACTATAAACTAACTATACTACGTATTACTACATTATTACTACAGTATACAATATACATTATGTTTATTATTATATTAGACTTTGGAATTTGAATTTCTATTTCGATTCATAATAGGTATTATAATGATAAATTAAACGCTGATATTCAAAAGACCTAGACTAACCTTGGATAAGACAGGTCAAGAACATTAAAGTGTAATCGCATAACCAAGGAGTACAGAAGAAATTAAAACAAGGTTTAAACACATAGAGACATTATAAAGAAACAAAATATAAATGTTTTTAATTATGTCCCCGAAATAAGGCGCAATTCAGACTTAAAATACCCTCTGGACATTGTCGAACATATTTTTCATTTTTCAAAACATGAAATTCTCCGAGGTTTATTTAATAAAGAACGAATAACCAACTGAATACTTTATTTGTTGCAACTTTTTGTTGAACTTGCAAGAGTGTTAGGCGTGTATCTAATCATTTTAAAAGTATTATTTAAAATTACACGGAGTAAGACATGTTATTTTAAATAAAAATGTTAGAGATTATTTAATAGATGTTTAACGATTGATACGGTGATAACTACATGTAACGTAAATTCGAGTAGTTAAATCTTTGAAACTACTGTTGTACAAAAAATAATTAGTTCGTTACTATTAACGACCGTAAGTTGGATTAATTTAGAACTTAATATCAGAACTTAACCGTAGGTTATAGTTTGCCAAAGTAAATTAAGATTAAACAGACTTGGTTGAGAAATTCGAGAATGTGTGTGTACGTACATACACGCACAAACTATCACCGTTTTCATCTATACAAATATTATAAAAGTGAAAGTAATCCAACTCTTTGTCTTTGTTTGTTACGTTTTCATGGCGAAGTAGCAGGGCGGTTTGTTAAAAAGAAAATAGATAGGTATAACCTGAAGGTTGCGCAAAGAAATAACTACTTACTGCGTACTCTTACGAAAATAGGCTTGTCGGTTGAAATAGATTAAATTTTGTATGGGGGATCAATCAAGTTATATCAATATATGAAAAGAGTATTAAGTTATTTTTAAAAATTAACGGAGATGATTTCAACGTTCTATATAATCGTACTTCAAGGCATAATCGTACTTCAAGGCTAATAAATAGTAAATTTACTTAAAAATTACTTGTTTACTTAAAAATGACTTGTTTACTTAAAAATGACTTGTTTACTTAAAAATGACTTGTTTACCTAAAAATTACTTGTTTACCTAAAAATTACTTGCTTACTTAAAAATTACTTGTTTAATAAAAAACGATTGTCTGTTTGTATAGCAATGATTATTGTTTGTCAAAAAAAATGGCACTAAATTTATATGAATGTTGGTGGTGTGTAATGGTGGCGTTGTATACTTATACTTATTTACTTGCTTATAGTATACTTATACTCAATAGTATACTCGTCTCTGTCTCGTCTCGGTCAACTTCGTCTGCTCTCTCCCTCATTATTTATGACTCGAATAACAAGCAATCTATCATAACTCAATAATTTAATAACAATAACAATATCAATAACTGTTTATGGATTACAACAACATAGATCAGTTAAGCATTATATAACATTAAATACAAAGTCCAAGATCATCTATGTAGATGGATGTGCAATAGTACCCAAACTAAGAGACTTGGGGTACAAATGCCCTTCGCTGTATAATAGGTTACAATTATGGTTGACTACACACTTTAAATTAGCAAAGTTATAACTAAACCGATTTATCAAAACAGTTTCAGTAGTTTTTGTGTAACGTTGCAGCATCAAAAACAGCAAACAAAGACGTAAACTAACAAAGCAGACAACTGTTAAAGAAATATTGTTGTAATTCGGTGTTTTTTTTTTTTCTAAAGTAGCAATCATAATTTTTTTTATCTACTTTCATTAAAAACTTTTCGATCTATGGATGTCTTGGAAAAGATAGAGAGAGTTTCAGACTTTTAAAATTTTTATATCATAAAAAAAATTGAGCCAGTGACACGAATGTTACGCAATGAAGTATCGCTATCATTAGCACCTTCCCCTATCCAGAGAGTATGGATACTGTCTCCTAATAATATTTGAAAGTCACTGTATGCGGAGGTTTTATTTTGTTAATATTATATATTGGTATATACAGGGTTATTTGTAATTAACCTCCACCACCTTTTGCAGGCAGCCTCTTTACATCAATCCCAATAACATTTGTTCTACGACTTTTTACTAATCTTTATAAACAACACAAAAAATACGAAACAAAATGATTTTTGTCCCCTCTTCTGCTTATTACTCTGTATTTTGTAAGAAGTGTTTAAACGGCCAACGCCCGGACACCATACCTACGCTCAGAGTTAATGCCAGTTCAGAGGCAAGAAATAAATTATGTATTGGAAAACTTAAATTTTAAAAACTATTATTTTTACTTTCTCTAAACTAATTACAAATAACTGTATAAGTAATACTTATTTTTTCCTTGCTACAGTAAATTTAGGCGCCTTTGCTGCCGGTGCGTGTGTCGCTTGGTCGTCATCCGCTCTACCTCTGTTCACTTCAAGGCAATTTGAGGTAACTCTGCCTATTTTTGATACTACAATTTTACTAAACATTAAGAGTTATAATTATATGTATAATTATTTTAATCCTTTGTTGCGTTTTTATTAAGATATTTATTTATTTTTTATAATTTTTTTAGGTAATTTTTTAAACAAGCTATTTACCTTCGCAATGTAGTTAAACATGGAGAATACTTAATTTTAAAACATTAATTAAAACATTTAATACCAGAAATATAATAACAGAAACAAAAGTTAGAATAATTTAAAACAATTCCTAAACAATATTTCACGGCAGCTATAAATAACACTTTCATTGCTGTAGTAATAAATAATCCTGCTGGAATGCCTCAAACACCGCACACAACCGCTTTAAATACTATTATAAAATTCTAAGACTGGGTGCTGAAAATAATGAATGAATTAATGATTATAGAAATTAATAAATAACTAAACAATGTATTATATATTTATGAGATATGTTCTTTATCTGTTATTTCTTAACATTCCCAAGCCTACACGGATCGCAAACTAATATCGAGCTAGTGTTTTAAATTCAGTCTTATATAACGCCCAACTACGCACATTAGTATTCCCAAGACAAAGATTACTTACAGAGTTGATGAATCTTAACTAAGGGCTGCGTTGGGTCGGGAAGTTGACTAAATTAAATTAGCTCTGTCTATGCGAGGGACAGCTTATCTGGATCGGACTTAAAACTTTTAATACCATCTCCAGGAATAGACATATCCAACATGTCTTATTAAAACCATTTACACAGTTCTAGGATGTTGATAAATGACTATGTACTTTCATGATATAACATTTTATTAATTTTTTACTTGTTATTTAGAATTCGCAAAAATATTATTTTTAGCACGTATTCTTTTAAGAATTATTAACTTAATTTGGCGGGTTACAATGTGATATTGTTTCTGATTCATGCGGCTTTCCTCACGGTATTTTCCTTCAGGGAAAATAAAAGTTTTGACTAGTATATAACAAAATATATATCTGTGTGACGGAGGATCGAACCTGGATTGTGAGAATCCAAGTGGAATTCGGGCTGCAAAATAGGAGAATTCGAAAAGGAAAAACTTTTTGTATTAAACTATTAAATAAGGCAATAAAACTTTGTAATAACATGCGTCTTTTTGTATGTATTGTTCTCAAGTCAGGAATAAACAACACACAACACGTCAGGAAACACTAATTCGATTCTTTATTTCAATGTATATTAAATTCTTCTAAGTTTTATGAGTTTTATTAAGCTTTTACAATTATGACTGTAAAATTATTTTAAATAGTGTGTTCTATTTCTTGTACTGGTACATACTGAATGTTATTAATCGAGTATTGTGGGAGGCTTTAACCAATACTACAGACTCTTGGTCATCTTTTATCCATGGATTTGAAGAACATTTTAGCATCTTAGCGTCAGTCTGATAACCCAAAAAAATCGGTAGATATTCTTCGTTTATATATTTATAAATTAGGTTATAGGTGGGAGGAATACGTGATAGGAAAAGGTGGAAATATATATATATATATATATTATAGTATATATATAGTAATATTAATATGTATATTTAGAACTCATTAACATTACATATCCTATAAGTATTCCATAAATTTGTTTATTATTAAAAGTATACGAAATGTTACAACAATCCTTACATTTTTTTACCAAATTCTGAATTAAAAGCGCATCAACACACATCAACATTTTTTTAAAAAATGTTCTCACCATGTGTGGGCATGTTTAAAAAAAACTAATCAAAATTTTATCAAATTAATATACAGCATTTCATTATTTCTAAGAGCCGGCCTTTATACAACCTTTGAAAGAGTTTATTGCACGGTCTAAGATAAAACAAATATAATCTTGAAACAAATTTAATCGAAGAAAATATGTTAATTAAACTCCAGTTTAGAAGATCTTAATTATAACTGTAATTTAATAATGTAGCTTATACGAGATTACATGGAACACTTTTGTTATGTATGCATACATACTTCAAAAATATAATGAAGTTAATGGAATTATTTGTTATTGTTTCTAGCTAACTGACAACGAAGCTTCATGGGTGGCGTCTTTGCTGTGTCTGGGAGCGGTGTGGGGCGCGGTGCCCGCCGGCCTCATATCAGAATACTTTGGCAGAAAAAAAACTTTGCTATATCTAGCATTACCTCTAGTAGTATCCTGGATTCTAGTTGCTTCAAGGTACTTTGTCTAAAATACTTTTATATTTTTTAATTTTATTTGAATCAAAATCTGTAGGCAGTTCTAGTATTTCGATCTTCTCAAAATTTTTCGACGACATTTTAAATAATTTACATAATATTATTTACATGAAATTTTGTTTGTTGGTTTCTGTTGGTTTTAAAAGCGTGGCATTGATATTTCCTATATAATTTTACAATTTTTTTAAGAAGTTGTAATATGCGTTAAGAGTTGATGTTAAGTGTGAACCACAGCGTGAAGTAAGTTAAGTTAGTTTAGTGAGTTGAGATTTTACTTAAATTAAACATGGACTTACTAAACTGATGTTGGAAAAGTAGAAGCAACTTAAAAGGTGTATTAAATATTATTAAAAAATGTAAATAAAGTAACATTATGATATTTGTCTCCAGTCCTAATGTATACGGTTTGTACGTCGGTCGCTTCGTCGGAGGGATAGCGGTAGGGGCCTTCAGTGTTGGCATCCCGCCCTACGTAGAGGATATCGCTGAGGACCATATGCTACCAGGTCTCGTTAACTTCTACCATGTACAATTCGCTTCTGGTATTCTCTTTGGATATATTATCGGTGAGTATACATTGTTATAACTAACTTTATAATATGCTTTTTTTAATTATCTTTTCTTATAAATTCATTTGATATTGTAGATATCGATATAATTTTATTTATTAATATTATTCAGTACACTTTCCCAAAGTCCCTTTTAAGGTGAATGTGTATTCGGTTGGTGAATTTTTGAGCCCAGTTGAAATTGTTCGGGCGTGTATTAGCTGATGGTACCCTTTTTATTCTTCGCAAAAATGCCCTGTAGCGTTCTCAAAATTATTTATATTTATTTTATGACCACTTCTAATTTTATAACAATTTTTCGCACGTCTTGGCTTCTTGTGCTTACAAAATAAGACCTGTAGTCTTAACTTAGTGTTAGTTTTATATAAAATTCATTTTGAGGCACAATTATGGATCGGTTTGAGACTAAACAGCCAAATCTGAACTTTTGGAAATGTAAAGACAATACATATTTATCTTTTCATTAAATCATAAAAGTTTTTATTTTTATATAAACTACATTCCTTGTTTTTAACAATAAACATTTTAATACTAGTCATACAAATAGTATGTGAAATATGCTTACTTGTTTCAGGTATCGTCCAGAGTACGTCGTGGCAGTCAGTTCTTTGTGCTAGTATACCCGTTGCATATTTCATTGCATTTATCTTCTTGCCAGAATCTCCAGCCTATCTCATGTCGCAAGGAAAATCTAGTGAGGCAAAAGCTGCTCTGCGGTATTTCCGAGGCATTGATAATGACGTTGATTCGGAAATAAAAGCTTTAAGAGAACATTTAAGAAACTCTGTAAAAAATCGAGTAACGTTCAAGGAACTTTTTAATACGAGAGCAACTGTGAAAGCACTGATTGTAACCTATGGATTAATGATTTTTCAGCAGTTAACTGGCATATATCCTGTACTATTCTATGCAGAGAACATTTTAAAAAAGTTCTCTATATCCTTCTATCTCCCGGGCGCTACGATAATCCTCGGCTTCTGTCTTGTATCCTCTACTTACTTTTCTACAATGTTATTAAAAAAAATAAGACGACGTGTCTTGCTGTTGTTAACCTTCATAATGATGTCAGTTAGTTTAATTATATTAGGAGTATATTACCACTTAAAAGCGTCTAATGTCATAGAAAACAATACATGGGTGCCATTGTTGACTCTATGCATATTTGTGTCTGTTTATGCAGCAGGAGTTGGCCCTATACCTTGGTTGATGTTGAGAGAAATATTCCCATCAAATGTTAGAAGACGAGCTACTGCTATTACAGCAGGGTTCCACTGGTTCTTAGCGTTTGCAGTCACAAAATTATACCAGAATTTAGTTGAACTGGTAAGTCCAGGTTGGGCATTTTGGCACTTTGCTGTTGCTTGCCTCATAGGAACAGCTTTTGTGTACTTATTTGTACCTGAAACGAAAGGACGAACACTGGAAGATATTCATAATGAATTTGAAGGTATCCATAAAAGAAAAAAACACATACATGTAATTGAAGTTGAAACAGTTTCGGTATAACTATCAGTATTTATAAATAATGAAGATTTTAATTTTAAAATGTCCTAAACATATAAATAATTTGAAAGAAATCAGCATTTCTTTAATATAGCCATAATGTTATTGTGTAGCGTGTCGCGAAATAAGTTTATTAAATAATTCATGAGTTTCGCTTGTAAATTACAGTAAGTGATGTGGGGTTGTCTGGAAATGGTATAATAAAGTAAAGCTTTCAGACAGGCTGGTGACAGAATTGACAGGCAATAAATGGCTTTATAAATAATATACAGTAGTATATGCTTGTTTACGAAACCTTAGGTTATCTTTCTACTTTAAGAAAAGTCTTAGTCTGAGAATGTAATTGAAGAATACACTATAAATGATTACCGAAGTAATAGTGTGGGATAATTTTGTTTGTATTATGGCAGTAAATAAAATTATAGTAAGCATTTTGAATTGCACTAAACATATATATATTTTGGATATAATTATAATAATAAAAATAAAGATTAATAATTTTATTGTATATTTTTTCATTAAAGTTATGAAATATTATAGAATTAAAGACTATTTATTAATAACTTAAAATGTAACATGATCAGTTGTTTATTTAGATTTTCTATACTTCTTTTTAAAACTGGCATAAAATATTCGTAATTTTACTTAATGTTGTGATTTCTTATGAATAAATGTAAAGAAGTTGTAATTTTTTTCCTGACTATTATTTGTATATAACAAAATAATATAACAAAATTTTATAATTTGTAACGAAAATGCAGCTGGAACTGTAGTAACTTATAATAATGGGACTAGCATACAAATGGTCTCCATTTTTTTTATTGACTTGTGATTGAAATATGAAACATACTTATAAAAAGAAAAGTATGTAAAAATCTACAAAAAGAAATGAAAACATATTTTTTCTTGTATGATATTTTTACTTCAGTCGGAAACAAAAGAACTCAACATAAGCATAAGTCTATAAAAACAAATATGGCATACGTCCATAATATATAATAAAAATGGTACACTATAAACAATATAAAAGAGCAATTTACTTACCTTCTAGAAATGTTTTAATAGAATTATCTAAAAAAGATTTAATACAGAAAATGAAAATTTTAAAAGACAAATCTATAAGGTGGTTAAGTTATAGTTACGCAAGATCTACATTAAAATAAATCTGAAGATTTAGAATTAGTATTTTAGTTTACACGTCCTAAGTTTTAGGACTAAGGACTAAAGACTAAGGACTTGAGGAATGTTTAAATAAATAAAGAAAAAAAAAATATCGAAACAAACAGATTTTTGATGAATTTGCCGTTTAGTTGAATTGAAAAAAACTTAACTATATATTTTTCTAGAATAAACGATTTTATTTCTGTTAGATTAGTTAGATAATTAACATAAAAAATATATAAAAATATTATTACGCTTAATTAATTTCAATATTTAAAAAAATGTTAACTCTTTTGTTAAGTTTTATTTTTTTTTTATTTTTTTTTGTATTGCTTATAGCTAAACATCTTTTTTGAAATGTAAAATTTAAACTCCAAAAAAATAACTTATAAAAAAAAAATATTTTTTACATTTACAGCATTTTAGACAATGATAAAAAAATGTTGTAATTAAAAAAACAATCCTAATCCTAATTGTTTTGATAAGTTTTTTATTCTGTATTTTTTAAAAATAAAGCCGACATATTTTACAACTACTATGATTACGGCAAACGTTTATAAACAATTAAAAATATTATTAAATAATAGTTTTACTTCTTAAAATTAAAACTTATAAAAATATATAACATAAATGTTTGGCAAACATGAATGATATTTCTTTCCCGGTCGGGACGAAGTCGAAGACAACAAGGCTAGTTGTAAATAAAAAATAAAGAAAACGTTATCATTATGGAATATTCTTTTAAGGAAATAGAAATTATCAGACTATTTCACTAATGTCCCTCTGTCGTTAAATAACTTGAGACCAATTCGCTGGCAATACTAGTTCTAACTATTCATTATCTTTTTTATATAGCTAGTATGTAATCTCCGACAGCAATATGCTTACTTTTTATATAGCAAATATCATTGTTTATCGTTATTTTTTTCTACCCAAAAAAAAAGAAACATGTAATCATTATGAAACAGCCATTATTTACAATAATAGCCTAATGCATAAAAATGATGAATGTTCTTTGTTATTTATTCCATTTCCTTCGAGTGGTGCCTAAATATGGGGAGAAAGAAAAAATACCAGGGCGATGTTTTTTGATGACAATCACTCTCCCTACATTAGAGCAAGGTTGCTTACAAGCTTTTGTAATAAAAAATAAACCTCAATAAAATTAATGCATTTTACATTTATATTAGTTTAGTAATTATATATAAGCACTAATTCAAATTTTGTACATGAAGTTGAAAAGTTCACGCAAAATATATTATCATATAAGGAAAGATGTATTTTGTAAAATTACAATTGTTGGTGGATAAAACTTTAACCTCTATCACAATAAAAATACTGTCCATAAAAGTTAAAAGAACTATCCAAAGCCGAATGTTAAAATGTCTCAAAAAACTTGTTCAGGAAATTACATGTCCGTCAAGTGACTCTCGACACTCCCGTAACACACTTATATTGCACAGAGGCTGACGTGTTAATGTGATATTATATTATTATCAAGCTTTTAAATTTTTAATTTTAATAAATAAAACCAAAATAGTGAACGTAAATCGATAATATTAAAACTTAAATATATTGTACAAGTAAAATATTTATTGCCCTGCAGTGCTAATTAAATTCACCAAACTTTTTACAATTGAAAAATCCCGGTATAAGTGATAAGCAATCCGACTGCGACATCTCTGTCGTAACTGTCAGGGCACTGTAGTCGACCTAATGAGTATAATGTCGGAGTTTGTGTCGGGTGAGGCCTCGGATGTAATAGCCTGTGATAATAGCCGTAATCAGTACGACAAGTTGATGCAACATTTATTTGATTTTTACTTTATTGGCGTACTTAAGGTTTTTCGAACAGGTGAAACAGTAAAATATTAAATGGAAAAAATAGCCTTTTCTTAAACATACGCGAAAATAATGTCATTACATTTGAATAAAGAACACGCGAAGTATCATTTTTACGTAGACTAAAAAACCAATATCACTTCCAGGCGCGTTCTTTGAATTTGGAACGAAGAGTGCGCCTGCAATGTTGTATGAAACGGTGTGCTGTTTGAATTTAAAACTCTTTCATCTATCGTACACATTGCATTCTCGTGGCTGTATAGCCACAGATGCGTTTACCGATCGACATAAACTAAAAAAAAAATGGCGGTAAAGCGTAGTTTGTTGTTATTTTGTTGCCTCACCTCTTGCCAATTATCAAGTCCACAACCATTCACTTCTAAACATCAATTAAGTTTCCAGCCACTTACCACTGATCAAGTATCAAATTCCCAGCTGCAAGAGTCAGAAGTAGTACAACAAACGAACATAATTTTTTCTGGAAAATCGATAACATTTTCATTCAATAATTGTCCTAACATGAGGAATATAACTTTTAATATTAATTAAATTGATTACGTAAAATATCATTTCAACCAAACAGAAGGAAGGCTTTTAAAATGTATAAATGAACAAATAAGTAATATTTTATTGAATATTAATAAAATAAATTATCATTGAATTTTATATAAGCATTAAATTCGATTTAAATTAAGAGTGGAATAGAATTAATGAACCAAATGGATAAAAAACGCAATTATGGCAAGTAAACAAGATTTATGAAAGATGTCATTCTAAATATTTTTATTGTGAAACCGTCTATAAGTTCATCTCAAAATTTAACGACTTCAAGGACGCTAATTTATCACTCTCTGTCTCTACACAGTAAATCATGTTTAAAAAAGCAACTTTAAACGTCCCATCATGATCCAGAGAAAAAACTCTAATTATAAATTATAATAAGTAGGTAGCAGTAGTATATGTTTATTTCTCCTAATTATAAAAAAAGGTGTTTAGCTTTATTGTATAGGTGTAAATAAGAATATAAACTTAGAAATAAACATTTATAGAAAATTAATGTTGTATAATTAATAAGAAAGAAGATGAGAAATTGCTTATCATCAATTTATGAACATAAAATATGACTTTCTGTGAGTTTTCGACGATTTTACAATATTGTTTAGGGTTTTTTAATTATCATTTTATGAAATAGGTTAACAAAAATCATTAGATACGTGTTTTGATGTGGCGAGTCTACTTTACTAAAAGACATTTATAAATTTATTTCTTTAAATTCTTTTCTGTATTTTATGGTATAAAATAATTTTGTTGCCAATTAATAAAATGTTCGTGGCCCACGAGGAATATTAAATATATGTTTACTGGCGGTGAGGTGGAATGTAGTTAAGCATTGCCCTAGATTACATAAAAAAAAAATGGCGTGAACAGTTTACGCCACACACCGCCATGCTTAGAGCTTATGAATGGGTATGGGTAACCTCGAATGGGTAATTTCGAACCTGGTCAGACAAATTCCGACTAACTGAAAGTGAATACAACCTTTGATTTTAATATATGGCAAATTAAAGTTTTCTTTTTTATTCAGTAGCAAATAAAGATTTTTTTTCTTTATCGCAAATTTGGCACTTCTGGAATTTGGTACTTCAATGACCTAATTCAAATATGATTACTTTCATATCTTTAAGATACATAAAAAATTAAGCCCTCAAAAATTAGATTCTATATAATGAAGGCAAAAATTCTGATAATGAAAATTTTTATATTTAATTATTTTAAGTAAATGTGTGCTTACGTTTTCCATTTGTCAATAAGAAACATGATGTTTAAAATTTGAATTTAATTGAGCAATATTGAAGTATAATAAATTTAAGTTATAATTTGTTTAAAAAAGTAAAGTAATCAAAGTGATGATCGATTTAAATAATAATAATCTTTATTAGACACATCACAATTCATACAGTAAACAGATTATCCTGCTCTTGCACTAGCAGTGCTGTGTTGCAGAAGCCAGAATTAATATTTTTTGTGGATCTAACTGAATTTACTGTAAATAATAAGATTGTTCATTTATAAAGCATATAAAATGACATAATACGGATATGATAGTTGTTATCTCGATGACCTCTGACGTCTTTAATGTAATGTACTGGAAATAGACATTACATTTCTGGAGAAGGGAAAGCCATCAATTCTGACCCAGGGCGTCTTGGAGATGAGTAGGTATGGACATTGAAAACACCGTAAATGGTGTTCATTTCATTACGATTATGATGATTAGATATGTTAGAAATTATTGTTATTGATTATCAATAAGAAAGTTCAAGAATTTTGGAAACTAGTTGGACAAAATTTCAATTAAATAACGTGATGTAGCCGGGTAAATATATATTTGATTATTATATGTTTATTTAAATTTATCTTAATTCAGATCATGAATTTTATTTACTTTTAACTTTAGACTGTATTAAAAAAATAAGGGGTTTTATATCTTTGTATTCATAATTCTTATGTCGCCTTTAGGCTCACATATCGGATGGAGCAGTTGATGTAACTCATAATTCACGGGAACGTGATTCACGATATTCAAATGCCTCCGTTAAAGAGACAAGACATGACACGTACATAATTTACATTCCTAAATCAGAATTACAAATAAATTTATACATTTGTAAAGAATTTGTTTTTTGTTATCAAGATTTAGTCACATATGAATATTTATCGGAACTTAATTTTCTTACTTACTAATAATGCTGAATCAGTTGTAAATATATTTTTAGTTTTGTTTGTGATTTCTCTTTACCCATCTCTTTAAATGGTAATTTAAGATAAGGGTTATGAAGAAGCAGCGTGGAAAAAAAATCTTTTTATGTAAAACACCTGCATCAGAAACAGAAAAACCTTATTAAAAATCTAAGTATCTAGAGTAGTTTATTTGATTTACTTAAAACTACTTTCTGTTATCGCAAAAACTCAGTTTTCCCAAACTGACTGAATTACGAGTAGACTATTTAGACACGTTTAATGTGAAATGACATATTAAGAAATAATATTTTTAGAGAAAATTATTCGTTTATGCTTTTCAACTTTCAACAAAGAGGCAGGTCATTGGCATGTTAAAACAGTGGCATCCTTATTAGAATTTGGACAACGAGGTTTATTGACAATATTTATAAATCAGAAAAAAATGTTTTAATAGTTATTATTACTTAATAAGTAATTATATATGTATATATATATATATATATATATATATATATATATATATATATATATATATATATATATATATATATATATTTATATTTATTATATATATATACTAAATATGATCATGTGTATAAGAACTTATAAAATCCATCCGTGGTAATAGGGAACATGCAAAAAAATTTAAATGGTCTCAAATATTTTTTTTTCGATTACTTTTTATCATCTTATTATAATAAAATCATTTTTTTTTAATTTACTAATCATTTAAGGTCATAAAATAATTTATGAAAAGTGCAAATTTAGGGAGCGAAATTCAAAATTCCTAAACGCGCCACCATTGGTCGAAAGGAAATGTGACGTCATTTGACACACCATTCAATATATAGGCGGTTAAGTTCATACTGTGGTATCAGTATGACTGAGAAAAATAAATAATTTAAACCTATATTTTCGTGCTTAAAGTTTTATTAAATGATACAATTATTTAGGTAATCTTAAAAACATTTTCTAAATACTCAAACAACTCTAACAAAACAAATACCTACAAACTCTTTTTGAATAGCAGTTAGCATGCTACTAGGTACACAATACATTTTTAAAATGTTTCTGCCTCTGAATCATTTTTCACTTCACTTGACTCAGATAAATAACTTGGTTGATAATCAGCAGATATAGAAGATATAAGATGCTATAGAAGTATTATCAGCTGTGTTTTCAGTAAACAATTTTCTTTTTAAAACAAATAGTTTTACTTTTAAAACTGTTGTGTAACAATGTTGTGTGTAAAATGAGGAAATGGTGACAATGCTACATTTTGTTTTTCAGCAGGTATATTTACATTGACATCTTTACTTCCATACTTCAGTTTAATATTAACTTGCACAGCTTAGTCACTTGGTAATTTATCTTTAATATGCAAAAAGCAAGGCTCTGCCTTATGATCATCACATTCAATAGGAGAAGTACTGAGTCTTGGCTGATTAATATCACAGACATTTTTCACAGACATTTTTCACAGACATTTGTATGGGCAGTACTAGGACTTACTACCTATATCACTTCTTCGTAAAGGTCACAATTTTTTTTAAACACTACTTTTGTTAGCTAACTCTTAAAAGGCTTCATTAACCGATGTCAATCTTTGCCTTTTGACTATGCACATTCTCATTCTCTCAGCTGGTGTTTTTGCCACAAAAATATATAAGGAACAACTCCTTTCTTCAAATTTAGATTACATCTTTCTCCTTGTGGTTTCGTTACACATATTATATTCAATACAATTTGCTGTATCTTCCTTAACCTGAAATAAATCGACAGACCATAAAATTTCGTAAAACAAATAAGATTACGGTTTTTATAGAAAGTTATACTGAAATTTGTAAGATAGGTTAGGTTAATTTTAAACTCAAATTTTCTAATGTTGATAACTTACTATAAATTTAAACTATTAGATTAAACTTATTATAAATAAAGTATACTTACGTTAAATTGATCTTCACAACCATATAAACACGATTTAGGACATATAATATCCCTTTTAATTACCATACACCATTGTTTTTGTATTTTCGCATCTCTTGGAATACAAAAAACACTTTGTCGGGTGTTTTTCTAATACTATTTTTGCACTCCGGTACTATACAATACTCGTAAGATGATTTTTATCTTCTTCCATGACTTGTAAAGCAATTAAAACTTAAAATATCTATGAAATAACTAAAAAGTTCATAGTAAACATTCACTGGATGTATCATTTGACGTCACGCAAAACGCGCGCAAAATGGCGGTCTTTAAACGGGTCAAATTTACTCAATGTTTTAATTTTCACTTTAAAAAAAAACTAGAATCTTTTCAAGCCTATTTATATTTTTTTCTACGATATTGAGAGGTAAAGGATTAATTTACGTCAAAAAAAAAATACGTGAATGTTCCCCATTATAGTTGTATCCACGTGGCTGTAGCTCGTATATCGCCTAGGGTGAGCGGAACAGTAAGACTTACTTTAAATTAGCCTTCTCACTCTTAACCTATGTTTTGTGCTGCGTTTGAGAGAGAACGACCCCAAATTCCCAATTCTCTTCTGCCCTAGTACAACCTATTCTATTTTTAGTAGAGGAAATGAATTTTGCAAATCTTCATAGTCACAGATGGCCACACCACACACACACACACCACACACACACACACCACACCACAATTTGTGGTCTGTTTGCTCGCTTACTTACTGCAATACGTAAAAAAATACTTTTGTTTTTGGTTCAAAAAAACTAACGTCTCTGTCTCGAGTCTTAACTTTGTATAAAATGAACCAACTAAATACACCCATTTCATATTTTACATATTAAGAAGCAAAAACGTCTTCGCATGTAGAACATCAATAGTTTTTAAATAACTGTGTACTGTGTGCAATAAACAAGGGAAAATAAAATAATTGGCTAAGTTAATGGTTACGTTGTTTTTAAATTTTTTGAGATCCTTATAATTTTTTTATTTTTTTTATTTTATTAGGAATGAGGTTTTGGTAGCTTAGAGTAGAGAATATGTCAGCCTCATTGTTATAAGAGAAATAATCATTGTCCTCCTATTCTATATAATTTTACAAACAAACAATACATAAGAGCTAATTTTGAAATAGGATTGCAGCGAATCAAATTACAAATTCCCACATCTAAAATTTACACTAAATTCTTCTTCCTATACTCTGGGCTTGGCACAGATCCGAGCACACTCCACTAAGCATACATCTTGTAGTGTGATGTATAATGTACAATTAGGAGATTGTTTAACCCAAAATAGGCCGGATCGAAGTCTCAAACGAGTAACTAACATTTGTGGAATAAGGTTTGAATTATAAAACGAGGATTCTTAGGAGGTTCGTTTCAAATTGTTTTATACATTTATCGACCGATCGTTTGATTTATCGTTTAATACTTTTTCCTGTTGTCTAAGCACTTAATTTTAATAAATCTAAAAAATCGGTGAAAAAGTCACATGATTTGCAGGTATACTGTCTACAATCCCATTTTTGAACCCATATCGGTCAAACAATCAAATTTATATAAGATAGAATCTGTCGAAATTTAATACTATTACCACCTTTGACTAAATTTAAAAGTGTTTCTGGCTACAGGTAGCCATAGTTTACCTGAGGTGCATCGAGCTATATGTTATGGGGCACTTTTAGAATCACTAGAAGGACTACAAATTTATTACCTTCACATGCAATAATACAGAAAAAACTTTTTTTTTTTCAGATTAAAGTTCTTTTTATACCATCTAATCGTAAGGATTAATACAACATCTAATATTTTGACGCTTTATATTAGTATTCTATGTCTCACGTGAATATTTCACAATCGCAACTTTCTTTGAAACTTTTTATGAAAGTATTTCATGCCGAAGAAAATTAAAAAGCATACGAACAATAACATTTATTCATCGTGAAAATTTTGTTTCTTCCTAGAATTTGATCACTTTAACAAAACCACAAATCTTTCCGTGTGAGTAGACTATTAGGACATATATCTTTGTTTTCTATTTAATGTTATTTAACTTTTAGTAAAAGTTTTGTATCCTTAAAATTGCAAGTCAATTTCCAATATAATCGTTATTATAGGAAGAAAAACAGTGCTTACATTTTTAATAAAAATATTTTTTTTTAATAATAATATAGATTTGTTTTATGAGCGACACCTTCGAAGTATAACTAACATAATCATAACTAAGTCTATATTATCCTTTCCAAAATTAGGTTGAGCTCTAAATAGGTGGAGCTAAAGGATATATAGAATTTCCTAGAAATATATATTTATATAAATATATATTCAAAGGGTTGAAATGAATAAAAAGATAAAAGCTATCCGTGCAATTTACGTTCTGTGCCTTAGGGATTTTTTTGGGAGATAAGTTTCAGCAAATTAATGAACTTAAAGATGCCGGTCAGTAAATTATTAAAATAGCACATAAGATTACTGACGATGTGTCAACGTTTAAATATAACCGTTTAACGAATTTAAGAGAGTAACTAAGGAACGTTTGTGTGTATACTTTAATGTTTCCGAGTGATGTATCGTGGGTATGGAAAAATACAGTCTACGTATTGAAGTAGCCTGGATTTTTACCTGTATTGAATGTAAGTAGTGTTAAGTTTGATAACTGGCCTCAACGTTTAAAGGACTGTATTGCAGCCAAAGGACACCACTTCGAATACGCTTTTATATTTTTAATTGTTTTATATTTATTTGCTATTTAATTGTTTTGTATTAAGCTAACACACTGTAAAAGTAATGTTATTTGTTACAATATTTATGGCAGGACTAGGTATATAATATATCAAAAGTTTCTGTCCGTGCCTCTTCTCAGGACTGTTTGAACTATTCTTCCGATCTGGTAGCTTTTACAATGAAACATGTTTTACATATAACTTACTCTTAATTAATATATTTAATTTTCATTGACACGGACCGTCGTAGTATGAAGAACTGTAGGAATAGTTACATAATTCATTTATAAAAGATGTAGTTTTAGAACAGTATTGTAGATTACTAATATTATTAAAATAAAATGTATGTAAATATTTAAGTGATTATAAATTTTATTTTGAGAGAATTGGGAGATTTACCGGTTTAACTATATATTAAATGATTGAAAACATGATATGATTTATAACTATTTATATAAAAATAAGAGAATCGTTTCAAAGTCACGTAAAAGCATTAATGATATGAAAAATGGTATGAAATAGCTTTGCTTTTTATCCTTAATTTCATATTTTTATCATTGATTAACTTATGTAAAATTATATATATTATTTTATAGTATTAACTCTCTGTTAAATCAATAATTAAAAGTAATAATAAGTTTTAATTGAATAAAACTTCTGCCAAGTCTTTTTAACTAGGCTAACTTCATGTGATATACATGAAGTTTGAAACAAATCTTGGAACTTACGACAAGCAGCCAATCAAACAGACTTAGTAATCTGGCCTCTGATAGCAAATAATTCATAATTTAAGTATTATATATTTAAAATGTTGTATATTACAAAATACTACAATTATATAGTACAATTTTACATATTAGTATACCTAAAACCTTGCTTAAACCTTCGTTTGATCTTAACAAACTGTTATATCTGTTTTCTACAATTCAAGTGTCGTCTCTCATTGTATTATAAATTAGGATGTGTTCTTATTTTATTCTTCCAAAAATTTAGCTTTCCGGATAAAAACTCAATTTAATATAATGTCAGCTGTAGGTAACAAACATGATGACAAACCGTTTAAGGTATCTATCGTTTTAGGTATATATATTATTTTACATCAAGAGAAGTTTCTAAGGTATAAGCTAGTTACACAAAATTATACGACATCAAAGAAATAATAAAAAAAAAATACAATAATTTACGAGGTACCTACCTATTTATGTAGTAAAAACAAAATATTTGTTATCTATCTCTTTTGAACAAGATAACTCAATTAGGTTTTTTGAGATTTGTCAATAAGTTCACAAAAAACAGTACCTTGGCGTAAAAGCGTGATTAATTAATTAAACAACTGTATTAAATTATTTGCAAATTTTATTATTTTGGAGTTCGTTTTTTTTAAATGTTCGAGATTAAAGTTATAAAATGTCGAAATACATTTCATTCGAAAAGAAAATATGCTTTATGATAAAAGCAATAATGCATATGCTTTTTCAGATTTTCGTTGCTAAAATCCACTTTAAATTAGTTTATTTAATTACTTTCTCTCCATAAAACCAATTAAGTTTTAAATGGTCGACGCCTATTTTAGTATTATTTATATTTTATATTATGATTAGTGTTGTAATTTTAGTATTATTTGTGTTTCGTATATATTTCTCTATATACATATATGATTTGATTATTATGCATATGTATTTTATATATATATTATTTTATATTATAAAATATGTATTAGTAAGTATTTGATATATAATAATTATTTGCCCTAAGTGTCTTTATTAATTGGTTATATGTTATATAATATTTCTTCTCAATACAATCCCATATTTTTTAATCCAAGTTCTTGTGTGTCGCAGATTGCTTTTTGCAACCAGACCGCCTTTGAGTATTTGTATTGTTTGAACGGCGTTTGTACACTTTTTAACTCAATGTACAATAAAGTGGTTATCTTTCTATTTAACTTATATACCTACTGTATATGCCTACTGTATATACCTACTACCTACCTACTGCCTACTGTATATGCCTACTGTATATACCTACTACCTACCTACTGCCTACTGTATATACCTAATGAATCTCGTTATAATATTATGTGTAGTATGATCTGCTGAAAGATTTAAGTGCTTAGAACCTTTCATTGCTCTACAAATTCTAAAATTAGATTTATTAGAAATAGCTTTCACCGTCGATAGCGATTCGAATCGAAAGCCTTATTGTGTCTCAATCTGCTTGCTGTGGGTGCGGAAACTAAGTAATTGTTATGGATTCAGTGGATGTAACACTCCCAAGATGTAATATTAATATCAAGGATTACATTCGTTTATTTTGTTTTAACATTTAATGAAGATAAGTTAATTTGAAGACTACTTCTATGAGTAGAGATCGTATTTTATACCACGAAGTTTGCTACGGGAATATCTTTATTACATTCTATGGACATTGTTAAGAGATGTCTTAACAACACATTGTTTCAGGTTTCCTGTAATTTTTATAATTATAACTGAAGATAGTTTAAATTTATTATAATTTTCTTCCATGAATTTCTGAGATTAGTTTTAGATAATTTCCGAAAAGGCTGAGATTTTTTGTTATCTATATCTCCTTAAAAACACAACTCTTCGTTTAATCAATTCGCGGTAAATATAAAATAAAAATCAGTTTTGCCTTATAAAACATTAACCCAGATGTATATATAGATGTATGTTTGTCTCGGCAACTTATCTTTTACGTAGTCCAGGGTTAGTTCAGAGTTACTGGACATTATGTCGTTCTGTCTCTGATTTTTTAAAATCTAAATATTTTAGCTACTAATACTAGTTATTAGTAACTCTTACGTATTTTGAATTGAAATTAACTAAAGATATGTGCCGCCTCATTAGAACCTCTAACTTAGCTTTCTTTCGCGGTAACGGTTAGTGAATTTGATTTACAATTAATAGCACTATTATTGTATAAAAAATATTGTGATTCTGAATATAATAATAATGAGACAGTAAAAATCGAGTATCTGTACATTAAATATTTTTTCAAAAAACTGATAGGGGTCGATTAAAGACAAGTAACAGAATCAAAATGACAATTTTTGAAATTTTTGTCTGTCTGTCTGCCTGTCTGGTACATTATAAGGTCAAATCTACTTAACGGATTTGAACGCGGTTTTCACAGATGGATTATATATAATCTCGAGCTTTGTCAAAATTTTGCTTCGTCAAAATCGTTTAAGGGAAAAAGAAGTTATGGTCAATTGAAAATTTACTTCAAGCACTGTTTCAAAACTCTTAAACAGAATTCAATGCGGTTTACATAACGTGTTTAATTTAGATAAAGCTAGAAATTTTATTTTGTTTTATGTGAATTTCAATAAAATAACAAATTGAATAATATGGGCATATGCCCATTTTAAATTTAGTTACAAAAAATCTCAATAGATGGCGCTGACTTTTTTTAGAACTCGCTGTGATTATGTTTTCGCATATGGTATAGTAGTTTCAAATTCTACAAAGAAATTCTTTGATTGTACAATAGTCAGAAACATAATAATTGATAAAAAATTTAATTGAAATTGGTTGAATCTGCTATTTTATAAAACGTACGTAAATTACCCTTTTCTATTTTTATGAATAATTATATGACTATACTATACCCAGATGTACTGATTTATCGTTTCCTATCATACATTTGGGATTAAGCCATATGCTATCAGATCGTGAACTTAATGCATAATGCATTGATCTGCGATATACTACTGAAAGCACTACAATAGGCATTGAGACCCGTATCGTCTCAATCCGCTTACTGCGAGCGCAGGGTCTAAACGATTGTCATTGATACGACACGTGTCCAAATATTTTATGTATTCTTATTAAACAAAACGGTATATTAAACAAATCCCTTCTCTTAAAACAAAATTAAACTTATTAGTCGGAAAAGGTCTTGTAAGGTATTTAGACCTGCCTGCTTATTAATTGAATATTTTTGTGAATGATTTTGAGTTTCTTATTTTTTCGCTACATATTTACTCCATGAATATAGTAGACAATAGAATATTTGCTACGATTCTATGTTTCTATGTTGTTCGTGACGATAATAATTTTTTTTTATTCTATAATTTGAAAATCGTTTAATTAATTTTTTCTACAACCATAACATATAATGTTTCTATAATATTTTTGAAGGAGTTTGAGTGCGTATATGAATAATAATAGAAAAAAAAACTTGTGTGGTTTTATGAAACCACCGTAAAAGTGAAACTTTTTTTCACATTATAGACATTTAACTAAAAATTTTCGGAATAATATTCCATTATAAAATATGGGTATAAAAATTGCTTCATCAATCTTAATTTTATACTTAGAAAATGGGAATGATAATGGGAAATGATAAAAGTAGACTAGGTCTCCAACTAATATTTTTATTGAACTCTGTGTCTTAGAGTACGACATACATAATACTTAACAATTATTTAGATGATATACACATATTAAAACACTGAAAACAATATTTTATAATCGTTGAGTCATTTTGATCCGTTTTTCAATTATTTTCAATCATTCTATTATCAATTCCATCTTCATCATGAATTTCACAGTTTATAAATGTAACCAATATTTTATGGTAACTAAAATACGTGAACAGTGACTTACATTCGATTTTTTCAATGTATCTAGTAAAAACCGCATCGCTACGAGCGCCTTTCACTTTATCCCTACTAGAGATGTTCATACAAAAAAAATATCGATATTTTTTTCGATATAATATATCGTAGTGTTCTATCGATACTTTGCGATATATTGTCCAACTATATCGATATTTTCGATATGTCGTAAGTAATTTGTTTTTATTTAACTATTCTTACAATATTAGATAGGTTTCAGGTTAATATAAGTAAAAACTGCTAGGATTAAGAAACGAATCAACTTTATTTATTAAAAATAAAACTCTATACTCAACTACATACTTTTTTACTTAACTTTATTTATAAATCCCAATATTTTTTCTCTAGACCTTGCAAAAACAAAATTTTGTTCACTCTTTTGGCTTGAAGTCTGCTTCTCTGTTGAGATAGGACCTGTGCGGCTTTTGAAAAAAGTCTTTCAGAGGGAACAGAGCTAGCCACCATAGTTAAATATTTAAATGCTATATTATATAATTTTGGGAACTGTATTTTGTAATCTGCCCACACTTCTAATGGATTTTCATTCAATCTACTAACTGGAGCCCTCAAATAAAGCGACAACTCATCTGATAGAGTTTCGTCTGTTTTATTCGTTTTCCAATTCCGCTGGACTAGTTTATGGTGATCACTCCAGAGGCTATAATCCGACAGGCTAATTTTATCGGAATTGTCCGAGTCCGATTCCGTTGCAGTACATAATTCATCCTGCTGATTTTTTTTCATCATATCTTTAATTTTACTAACGACATTTCCGCAGGCCAACGGATCTTCAAAATGAAGTTTTTTGAATCTTGGGTCCAATATTGTGGCAATAGCTAATGCTGATACCTGTTCGATGGCGCCCATTCGTTTGTTAATCTCGGCAAGAGCGCGTTTATGTACCTCCTTGATTAAAGGTTCTTCAATAATAACATTTTTCAGTTTTGATACCATGCAGTGCACTAAAGGAATGACCTTGCTGCTAGAGCAATATTTATCGCCAGATATTTCCTTAGTCGCTGCTTCCAGTGGGCGTAATATGTTAAGAAGCGATATTAACATTGTCAACTCCATACCCGTTAACATCGGCGGTGCTGTTTTATGACGAATCAAAATTTCGCTTACAGCATTTTTTAAATCAAGAAAACGTATGATCATAAATTACGTGCTATTCCAACGTGTAGGGACGTCCTGAATCAGTTTTGTTTCAGCTTTAACTGATTTACGCAACTCGTCACTTGCCACACAACTTTGTTTAAAAAAAGTAACAACATTTTTTACTTTCATTAATATTAGCTGTAATTCTGGAATTCCCAAAATATGTTGAGCGACTAAATTTAGTGTATGCACAAAGCATGGGATATGCTTTCTTTTCCCAAATGCAATTTCAACAGCCTTCACCATGTTTGCTGCATTATCGGTTATCACTGCCGTGACTTTATCAGTATTGAATCCCCCACTCTTTACATGTTTTAGTGAGCATTTGTGCAATATATTCGGAAGTATGTCTTTCATCTAAGTGGTACACTCCTAAAGTTACAGAGTGAAATTCTATTTGGATGCCAAAATGAGCAGTTATTCCTAGGTATTCTCATTTGTAGGTCTGACCAAATGTCACTTGTTAAGGTAAGATTTTCTACATTGCATAATTTATTTTTCATGACTGTTGCTAATATATCATACTTCTCGTCTAACCAGCGTGTCACAGTGGTTCTGCTAGGAATCTTGTAATGAGGTGCTGTAACTTTCAAAAGATGCTTGAAACCTTCATTTTCGACTAATGAAAAAGGTTGATTGTCTTTACTGATCATGAACATTATTGCATTATTAATTCTTTTAGTTTTGTCACCAGTAGAGGTATACGCGTAAATTTCTCCAAAGCTACTTTCAATTGACCTCTGGCGTTTAAAAGGTAATTGCCTATCATAATCAATCTTGTGATCAGTTTGAGAATCGTTAGTACTTATCTCGTTAGTATCCATTGGCGAGGACGACAACATTGAAATTGAAGGCGACAGTTGATATTCGTTTACGGTAAGTTTCGATATCGTGGCATGATCTTGTTTTGAAGTACTAGGGATAGGGTTTGACAAATCTGAATATGAATCTTTTGTAGCAGCAGCAGTATTTTTAGTATTTTGGAAAACTTCCAAGTAGACAGCTTTATGAATATTTTTAATATGTGCCATTGCATTGGAGGTATTGCCAGCCGTTTTAACATTTTTTTGACATAGCTTGCATCTGGCAGTTTTGTCGTCATTTTTTTCGTAATATTTTCGTAATAGTTCCTAACAACACTTTTTTTATTGGGAGCCATGTTGAATAAAATTCTAATTTCTGAAAAGAAAAAGAGAACAGCGTGAAAAAGCAGTGAAAGCACAAAGAAACAGTCAGTAAAAACTAATGACAACTTAAAATGAAATAAATAATCTATAAAAATAAATTTAATAGACTGTGTCCCATCCCTAATCTCTTAAAAACAAACTGGTCAATTGATAACAAGTAAATTAAAGCTACATATTGGGGAATTTAACATAAATGCTAAGGCATTCAATTATTTATTATTTTATACTATTAAATAGTTATCTTTGATAGCGCTTTTAAATCACGTTATTTACTGTACTTACTGTATGAATCCGATGAATCGTAGACGGTTATAAATGAAACAGATAATAATAATTGTCACAACTTGCTTCTTCTATACAATTCAATAATAGCCTTTTCTATATATCGTTATACACACTAACTGTATTTACATTTTGTAAAACAAAACAAAACATACAAATGTTATTTATAGGTTATTTTGAATTAAGACCGAAGCGACAACATAGAGATATTATACATAGAGTGGGGAAGCCAGCCTAAAATGTGGTCATCGAACTTAAAAGAGATAGGTAGATCGAAAAACCCTATCCGTCTCTATTATTTACGAAATTTCGTGCTTCGTCAGCGTCGTATCGTGCTTCGTCGGCGTCGTATCGTACTTCGTCGGCGTCGTTTCGTGCTTCATCGTCCTCGTATCGGGCTTCGTCGGCGTCGTATCGTACTTCGTCGGCGTCGTATCGTGCTTCATCGTCCTCGTATCGTGCTTCGTCGGCGTCGTATCGTACTTCGTCGGCGTCGTATCGTGCTTCATCGTCCTCGTATCGTGCTTCGTCGTCGTCGTCTCGCGTGTAATTCGTAATCGTAAATTGACTGACCAATTGTCATTTTTACTGAAATGCTAATCTAATATTTCAACCTAAGATAAAATTGGATTACAAATTATACAAAATTATATACTGTTTAATTTAAAGTATATTTTTTGAGTCAATAAAATGACAAAAACGTGTATTCTGTGTAAAAAAGAACCTATTCCTTTCGACAATAGTCGAAGTTTTCATAAGTAAGAAATTTATATTTATAAAATTATACTGTTTTTATAATTGTTATATACATATAAAAAATATGTTGGTAATATATAATGTGTAAAAAAAAATTATTATTATAATAAAGAAGTATTTCATTCTACTTATAAGAAATCGGCCGACCGTCACGCGACATGCAACACACAGACGAAAAAGTTTGAGACGATGTAATAAAAGTTTCACTTTAAAAGTAAAATATGTACTATATTTATGGAACCTTAAAAGCAATATTTGAAAGGGAAGTTATTTAATGAAAACCTTTACGTGACTTATGTAACTGTATTAATCTAAGTGATTAGATTTTTAAAAACTCAATCTTGTACACAGTAGTATAATAAAGCTGAAGATTTTTTTATTTTGTTTTAATAAGGCTAATATCTTTTTTATCAGTAAATAATCGTAACTAAAAACTTTTTTATTACTACGAATGGATTTATTACTACGAAAGTAGTACCTACTTTAATAATATATCCGTAAAAACAATGATATATAGTTCTAAATAATTCTAAATTCTTAAATCTAATTATAACAACAATATTACGCACATTTATTGTCAACAGGATTATGTAGTTACATAAATAATAAATCTGTTTTCTAGCTCCATACTAAATAATTATATAATTAACAATCTTATACGTAGCAATATTGCAAAAATGTAACACACCCAGGATATACAAATATGATATTGTTTCTTTCAACAACAACAACTTTAATAGGTTGTGTCTATTAAAGTTGTTGTTGTTAAACAACAACAAATTTATTAGAAATTTCTCTAGTCTCTAGCTCTCTTATATACGGAATTTCGCCGTTTCAATTGAATCGAAGATAATTAGTGAATTTTATTTTATTGAAAAAAAAAACCATAATATCTTTTAAGAGTCTAATATTTTATTTCAATTCCATTCTTCTTCCAATTTAATTTATTAATCTGCAGTCAAATCTTTTTTTTTTCTGTTACTAAAGGTTGGTACTCTTGGGAGCGAAAAAGAACAAATTCTGATGTAATTACTTTCTATTCCCTCAGTAGGTTCTAAAAAATGTTTGATTCTTAACATTCATTCATTTAACACACTTACCTTAATACCACTGTTATTATTTCTAAATAATCCGGTGGCTTTGTTCTTAAAACTTAGAATTTAATAGAAAAATAATCATTTTTTATTCTTATATTTAAAGTTCCAAACAACTTATATATGTCGTATCCCAAAACATTCACACATTACAATACTTTATTTAGAAGATTATACATTTGTTTGAAAATGTCTGTAAAATAACATCTACCTATCTAATAAACAAATATAAGGGTCAGCCATAACGAAAGTTAATTGTTAAAACGATTCGTTTCTCTCAACGGATGGGAGACGCTGCAATTCCTGTATATATTTTTATTAAAAAATAATGGTTATAAATATGTTAATTAATCAACTTTATTTTCCAATATATTTTCCTCGCGGCGATATATATAATAAACAACGTGAAAAGCACAAAATGATAAAATGCACATTTTACTATACAAACAAAGAATAGTAGTTTGTGTCCAAACCAGACAGCCTGTTTTAATGCTTAAACGAATGGCTGTTGCACGATTTATAATATGTTGTATATTTTTTGTTACGTGCAGATTTGAATAAGATAAATATAATAATAACTGCGCAATAAAGTGAGAAAATAATAGGTGAAACTTTTGAATCTTAAGGTAATCCTCTGTTTACTTTCCAAAGTTAGGACAGAAGTTCTCACCCACCATTTCAATCAACTATTTGTTTTCGATATTATAAAAAAAACTGTAAAACTATTTTTATGTATAAAGACTGAATCGTTACAATTTTAGATTTAACAAAAGAAGTTCTCAAAACATTAACCATTACGTCGGTCAGGGCCGTCGCTCTGCTAGATCCTTTGTGGAAACCAGATAGATTATCTAATAACAATTTATTTGTTTCTACGTATTTGGTCAGTTGCTTATAAACTACTTTTTCTAGGATTTTAGGAACACATTGTAATAAGTATCTCACACTACTGTTACTGAGGTTATGTACGCAGACGTCTTATGTTTTGTGGCGAAATTCTCGAATGGTTTACAGCGGCTTATGTCAAATCTTTGATTAACATAAGATAATATGTCAGAGTTAATATATTATCATAACTAAACAAATTTAAAAACTAAATATACACATTTTAATGTGGTATGTGTGGTTCAAAATAAGGAAAGCTTTCGCGTCGAAAATAAATTATAATTATAAAAAAACAAAATCGACAAATATATTTTTTTACTTTTTCATTATCTCCATGAAATGATAATGACAAACATATCATCTATAGTTACTTAAAATATGCAAATACAATAATATGTATGTGATTACTATTATGACTCTGCCAGTTGTTATAAAAAAAGCCTCCCTTATTGATGGTGGTAATACCCCAACAATAAAATTTTAGTAAAGTTCTACCAGCTGTTTTCTTTTGCAGACATTGAAATCTGCACAACTAGTATATATTTTTCGTTATATATAAACTAGTGTATCCTTATCTAGAATTCTTTATTGCTATATGATCTTGAACTAATTTGCGTAGGCTTATAGATCTACTTTTATAATTCACCGAGGACATGTTTATATTCTTTATTAAGTCGACATAATAATATAATGTTGATTATAATATACTACGTATATCAATAGTATTATCATATTTTTTTTAAATGTAGGTGTGTCGTCTCATACGAACAGAAATAAGTAAAAAAATACCTCACCAACAATAACAATGTAAAAATCATTTATATTTAACTATTATTTAGTGCGGATGTGTGATCAATAAACACACACTTATGGTCACCAACAAACAAACAAATCTGTCGCTATCTTGATAGAGTTTAGTTTCACTTAACACAGTTTGTTCTTTCTATTATAGTGAAACTTCTCTAACAAACCAATAACAGTTTCCTGGAGGCGTAAAATTGAGCTGTAACTACTTCCAGGATATTGTCTATTCTTAGTTTATATTTCTATAACACTTCGTATAAGTTAACAGAAAAGTAAAAAAGTGCGTTCCAGAATTGTAAGTAGCACTTTATAAAATCCAGATAAATATTCGGTATACGTTAAAACAATTCACACACAAATAAATATCTCACAATTAATCTTAGGTTTAAAAATATCTATTGTAAATATATATGAAATGCACATATATTAATTAACAGGTCCCGGGTTCGATGCCCTAACAGACAGAATAATTTTGACAATGAATATGATACCGATGGATAATTAAAAAATAATAATAAGAAATCTTAACTAAAGTATATAATATGGTGAAGATGGAAGTCGCACTCCATTAGTAAGACACAACAACCTTAATTATATAAGGTGCATTTTTGTCAGAACTGTCGACATTGACAGGTAATATTGTGAAATAAATCGAATATAGGATTTAGAAGAAAGTGAGAAATACTTCTCGCTCATAGCTTTTAAGGAACTTGTACACTTCTTGAATGCTATACGAGTCTACTTAGTTATGAACAAACAAACAAACGCTCACCGTAAAGTTTTATATATGGAGCACTTAGACATAGTTGACAACTGCGTGGGGTCTGTTTTCTATTTTATGAATAAGATACTTTGTTACTACTTATACAACATACCTTTGTTATGATTTTAAAAACAGCATTATCTTTTGTTACAGAATAGATTATAAATCGAGTTTACCATGGAATACAGAAGGATTAAGTTAGTTTCATTTTTGTTTATCGGTCTATATGTATTGTGTTGTTATCACGATAAAGGTATAGAACAGATTTTAATGAAATTCGGTATGATGTTTATAGATGTCCTAACTTAATATTAAGGAAAATTTATTGATAAATTTATAAGTCTTTCTGCGGCATAATTAAGGTAGGATAGAAAATTGGAACACTTAACCAACGCTATTTGCATATGTTAATAAACTAGTTTTTTATTTATAATAGCACTTGCTGTGCTTTTTATTATGATTAATTATCCTCTGGTATGAATTCTCTTTATAACCGGGATAAGGTTGTTAATTACACACATGTCGTGCGTGAGACAGACGCGCTCAAATAACAACTTACAAACAGCGCTATCCATAATGTGAAAATGTAGAATGTAGGAGATTTTTTTTCTAACGTAATTTTTGTAAATTAATTTTTGTATAATATACAATTTGCTGGACCTTTAAAATTAAATTGTTCTTATCACTGTATCATTAATTACAATTATTTTTATTTAGATAAAATTTGGATAATTTGAAACTATTATATTTCCTTAAAAATCCTTATATAGCGAATATAAAGCGAATAATTAATAAATAGTATTTTTATTTTTCAGAAGCGTTTGTTTATGTCATTAAAATTACTATACATATGTCATAGCCTTATGCCTCATGCTTCAATTGAGTTTGTTACAAAAAAAAGCTAAAATATATTGACTCTCTCAGGTACAGAGGCTTTCATCGCTTACAGAATATCAAATAAGTGTCATTATTCTACGGACGTCACAGACACAGTAGCGTTGTGTTTTTCATTACTCTGGATTCGTGAACACCACGAATTTAAATTATTAACGTATAACGTATTATAACGGTTTAAATTATTGTTTCTTAATTATAAAATATAACTAACATAGAGTAAATCAACGGTTAGATTATGATGTTATGATTAGGTTAGAAGATGTATTTTGTTTCTTTTCAAAATGTATAATTTTCATTATAAGACTTGCAGTTGCTTAAATAATTGGTAACAAAAAACTTACAGTTTCTCCAAAAAAATATTTCATTTTCAGCCTAATACTTATTAATCCCAAACTTGCAGACTGCTTAGAATCTTTAGGTATAAGGAGAGAATAATATTAGAAAGTATGGAGAATTGTACATCAAAATAACAGTAGGTAACCATTATTTGTATTTGATATGTAGATTATCTGTTTTAAATATTTCCTTAAATAATCAGTTGTTGACCCAAAGTATTTTGCATAGTATTACAACTCGAGATTCCGACTCGTTTACTCCATTTATAAACACAATAACTACTCATCATAAATCCCACAGGCAATGTGGGCGTCCGCGGCAGTCAACTCAATTTATTGGAGTTATTTGAATGTCTAAAACTTATAATTTTTACAATAAACTTGTCAGACACATTACGGTCTGTTGTAAAAATATAATCCATAATGTAAAATATTTATCTATATTATTTGGTTAAAGTATGGATGACGTTTTACGGATAAAACATGTAACTTTTTATTTAAATATAATAGTAGGTTACATCATTACACACAAATATTAAGATATCAACAAACTGTGGTGTGGGGGAAGACGCATAGGGTCTATCATCAGAGGTCTGAGGCATACTGAACGTATTGTATCACTTTTGAATCATTGTCCTTTATAATAAAGGATTTATAATATAGTACACCGGTCTTTGATTATAATTAAAATCCGGTTTTCAAGTCACCTACTGTCCTTATAGAACAGAAGTTTTATAGGTACAGAAGATTACGGCCGATTTCGATAGCCTCTCGTAGTGTAGGTACTTACTGTATATTGTACGTTACTCTCAATGTTACGGTCACCTAAAGATAAAACAAGCCTAGACCTTCTGTTGTTGTTGAATTACAATAAGTGTTCATAGGGGAAACCGTCGAAATTTAAAAATAAGAATGACTGAACAGTGTTAGAAATCTGAACACAAAAACATATTTTAATAAAGTAGAATTATTTTATTACGTATAAATGTCGAAATCATATTTTTGTTACTCATAGTCAGCTTTTACTTTTTCACCAAAAAATAGCTTTTAATATTAAGACATCAATCATCCGTTTCATTCTTGCAACTTCATCCTTTTCATTTTGTCATGCTTTTATGATTACATTTTTAATAATCATAATTTTGAATAGTTACATTTAAAACTGATAGATAGCTGCTGTCTGTTAAGGAAATTGAATTGTTACGTAAATTTAATTTTAAAATAGTTTTTCGAACTTTTGTAAACTTTTATTCATTACATTTCATTATATATATCCACGACCCATCAACTAACTATAATATTAAAAAAAAGCTTTTCCAATAGACTTCTATTGCAAAGCACTGGTGTTTACGTTCTCGGAGATTGCAGGTTATTAAATGAATGTTTATATTTTCATCTATACTAATAATATAAAGCTGAAGAGTTTATTTGTTTGTTTGTTTGAACGCTCTAATCTCAGGAACTACTGACTCGAATTATAAAAATTATTTATTTTTTGAGATCTTTTCTCGCATGCGCTGAGTAATGAGTAAACGGTGAAAGTTACGCAAAAATGATGTACTTTTTTTGAAACTGGCAGTCGAGCTTTCTTGCGAAAGCGATCGAGTCGAATTTCTGCCAACCCTCACTGCCTGCTCTGCTGAAGCCGGATGGATCCCTGGCCAACAAAGCAACAGAGAAAGCGAATGTATCTAGACACTGGCAATGCTTCTCCAGCATATTTACTTTACTGCGGTATTTCGATGCCTGAAATCCGCATCACTAAGAAAGAGGTATGGAGAACATTGTGTCGTTTAGATGTGAATAAAGCCAGTGGTCCTGATGGTACATCAGCCATTCTGCTTAAGACATGCGCAGCTGAGTTGTCTTCTATACTGACACGTCTGTATAGTCCTAGTGTATGCTACATACATTTTAAGCGAGTCCATCGAGAAGAACGGAGATGCGGTCGCCGTCTCTCTGGACGTCTCGAGGGCATTTGACAGGGTCTGGCATGCGAGCCTTATAAGCAAGTATATCTCCTGGTCTGATCGGCTGGTTAAAGGACTTTCTGAGCCAGAGATCTCTCCGAGAAGTTGTCGACAGGTGTTCCTCGGAACCCTTAACAATAAATGCCGGAGTGCCTCAGAGGTCCGTTCTTTCTGCAACTCTTTTCCTGCTGCACGTTAACGATATTTATGGGTTTGCAGATGACAGCACTGTAGAAAGAATATGTAGTGTAGAAAGATATGTGCCTAGTACTCGTACTAGGCACATATCTTTCTACACTTTCTCTCTCTACTAGCCCGAGGGCTAGTAGAGATCAAATATAGTCTGAAAGAGAAGCCATGGTGCAGCGTTTGATTGACAAACTTCAGGCAGTTTCCGCATAGAGCAATGCCAATCTTCTCAAATTCAAAGCTACCAAAACGCAGACGTGTCTGTTCACCGCCAAAAGGAGCCCTTTCACCTTGGTTCCTACTTTCCAGAATGTATCATTGGAATACAGTGACCGGCTTCAGTTGTTGGGCTTAGAGATTTCCTCAAACCTAAACTTTGGTGGGTTCATTGAGTCCAGAGCAAGAGCAGCAGCAGCAAAGATTACCGTTCTTGCAAAAGTCCGGCAGTACTTTAACCCGGGACAGCTTCTTGTTTTATACAATGCGCAGATCCGGTCGTGTGTGGAGTACTGTGGTCACATTTTTGCTGGTGCCGCAAAGTCTCACCTTGCAGTTCTGGACTCAATTGAGAGGCGAGCGAAGAGGTTTATAGGTGATCAAAAGCTTTATTGACGATTCAAAAGTGCGTGTAAATGCCTACTTGAATAAAGATATTTTGAATTTGAATTTGATCCCGCATTGGTCGAAGCCGACCTCCACAGCCTTGAACACAGACGTAAAATTGCTGGGTTACCATTTTTAAAACTCTACTGGCCGGTTGCTCGTTTCCGGCCCAGTGGAAAGAGGCCATAGTAATAGGGTTCCATAAGCCGGGCAAATCCCGGCATCTGCGTAGTAGTTACCGTCCCATTAGTCTTCTTAGTTCCTTAGGGAAAGTATATGAGAGAATCATCCTCTGTAGACTTAGATCGGAAGTCGAGAGACTCAAAATCATCCCAAATGAGCAGTTCGGCTTTATGTTCCCAACCATGTTGCCAACCATTCATGTTCCCATCAGGTGCAACGCCTCACATACTGATAGGGGCCATTGTGAGGGCCAAGAAGCATAGGACAGGAGCGCTCTTCCTCGATGTAGCTAAGGCGTTCGACAGGGTCTGGCACAATGGACTGGTGTACAAGCTATACCAGTTCAAGGTGTCGGACAGACTCGTACTCATCATACGGGACTACCTGTCGAATCGCTCCTTTCGCTACAGAGTGGAAGGCGTTCTGTCAACTCCCCGCCCCATCAGGGCGGGTGCCCCCCAGGGTTCAGTTCTCTCGCCCATCCTCTACTCCATCTACGCTAGCGATATTCCTAGGCCGCGATCTAAAGTGCACCTAGCCATGTACGCGGACGATACCGCGCTTTACACGTCCTCTAAGGATCACTGGGAGATATACTAACGTCTCCAATACATAGTAGGTCGTTTATATCCGCTGTTAGGCAAGCGGAGTAAAATGTCCCTTCGCAATAAGGTGACACTTTACAAGAACACAGACGTAGAATTGCTGGCCTCTCAGTATTCTATAGGATACATTTTGGTGAGTGTGTGCAGGACTTACACGATCTAATTCACCCTGCCTCCTTCCATCATCGGACGTTCCGACGCACGGCAGGTATCCATTCTTTTGTTGTGGACATTCCACATGTTCGAACGAAGCGCTTTGCTTCGTCTTTTTTACTTCGTACAGCAAAGGGTTTTAAGAGATTGCCTGCGTTGGTATTTCCGACCGAATACAATGTAGATATAGATAGATTCAAGAGAAGAGTGAATAGGTTATTAGGGTAATGCGCCTTACCACCTAAGACTACATTTCACTTACCATCAGGTGGAATGTAGTCAAGCATTGCCCTAGATTATATATAAAAAAAATATATAATGTTTTCGAAGGTGTTCTAATTACCATGACATTTAATCCTTATCCAAATAAATAAGTAAAATATCACAGGCACTTAATTGTGAACAAAATTGCTCTTGACAACATTTGATTTCAACCAATATATAAGGAGTTATTATAGTCTTAAAATAATACACAAAGGTCAAATACCATACGTACATTGATGTGCGAGGTGCGTGGTGCGGTGAGAGGGGAAGACCGAAAGTTTCGATAGCTGCGATGTAACATTAACGTCCTTACGGAACAGTTTTTGTCAGCTAACTAAGTTTTAAATGCGTTTTTTTCGATATTTATCGTAAATTATTCATTAATACTTCAATTAATAATTAATAAATTCTGTGTTGTATGGTATATTTATGTTGAAAATTGTTTTGATTATTCTTCTAAACTATCTTTATTCTTAACTACGTATTTAGGTACATAACTTTAATTTGTAGGATTTTTCTATTAGGTTTTGGTACATTATCCACAAGAGTTTCTCAATTCCCTGAATCCGAGTGGCATTCAACCACATTGCTTAAAATTAAAAACTGATATTTCAATTATTTTGCTAAGAAACCTTAAACAACCACATTTGTTTACAGGGACCAGAAGTATTTTTTTTTGTAATAATGTGATAGTTATTATATTTTAACTATTTCAGCAGTTGGTCAAACTGGTTGGTACACTGGTACATACCTCGCGTTCCTAATTTCAATGATTCCCAATGATTTACGTTTTAATTTTAAAAGAATACAGTTTACCATCAAGGTTTCCTTTGCTGTTACAATTAATAAATCACAGAGACAAACATTAAATGTAGTAGTAGGAAATAAAGTATGTAGGAATAGATTTACGTCAAGATGGTTTCACACACGGACAACTATATGTTGAGTTATCAAAATCAGGTTGTGGAGAAAACCAGAAAGTACGTTATACTACCACCAAACCAATATGCACAAAAAATATCGTGTTTACAGAATTACTCTGAAATGCGTCTATATTACTACGTATATGTTTATATACACTGTATAATCTTATACACTTTGTTCTGACTGACTTGGTTATAGCACATAGCCCAAACCGCAAGTCGTAGAGACAGTAAAGTTGGAGCGTACATTTGTCTTAGTCCATAGTGGTTTACTGACAAAGGATTTTCAAATTCCACCCTTAAGGGTTTAAAATAGAGTTCGCAATTTTGTTTGAAACTCGGTGGCAAAAACTTAAGTCCACGCGGACAAAGTCGCAGGCGACCGCTAGTACAAAATATTGATGAACAATTTTTAAGAAAGCATTTATCATGCTTAAGGATTTATTTCGAATTTTTGACTAAAATAGATTTAGAGAGCTCTAAAGAGATCTAGATCTTAGAGCATATGACGGTAATCCGATATACTCTTCCTATATGATGCAATAGTTATTGAATCGTAATGTGTCAATCCGCTTATTGCGAGCGCAGGTGGTTAGTGATTGTTACTAATTCTAACGTTATACATAAACTTTTTATTATGCCCATGAATCTTGTTTTCATCCTTAAGTGTCTTAAATTAATTTAGCTCGTTGCTAAATTAGTTATTAAAGTAGTGAAGATCTGAAAATTAAGTTCCATTTTAATTAAGTTCCTACCTACATGGCCGGCAACACATCCTCGGATGTTTCAAGAGTTCATGGGCGGCGGTAATCACAAGTCCTCTGTGACCCGCCAGCTCGTTTGCCCTCTTTTTCCATAAAAAAAATCAAATAAAAAAATTAAAAAAAAATCCGATACAAAACACGTCTAAAAATAATAATAATTATATTATTATGTACTAGTTGAACTCGTTGCGTTGGGGGACCGCTAAATAAAGCAACAACATAAAATGCAAGCAAGTACCCAAGAAAAATAACAAATTAACGATATCAAATTGATTAGTCTAAGTCCTTATTAATTCGTTTCGCAAACTTAATGAAATAGACACCACGTACAACGATCCACCGACGGTAAGGCTTCAACAAGTACATAATAGTATTATTTTTATTCTTTTTTTAATATGTTATACTTATACTTTCTCGTGTACACATTTTAATAACACTTAATTTAAAAGATCCAACTCGAGGATAATTTAGTTACATTTTCTACTTTAATTTTATACCGACGTTTTGAATGGTGCAATCTTGTACACGGGAAGACGAGATGAAGGTTTTGTTGTTTTAATTAAACGTTATGCTTATTTACATTTTATAAATGAAAAGGTAAAGGTTCATAAATGTGGCAGTTCTGCACTTGTAATCTTTTTTCATCTCTTATTAATGGCTCTAACAATTCTCTCAATTTATAATGCTAACAGGCAATAAAATTACGTTCTGGGAATTCAATTAATCAAACGAAACTCAAAATCACTAAAAGAATTTTTGAGGACTATCAAATAAATCAATATAGTATGACAAAATATTTTTTTTCAATAAATTTTTATATTTGATCATATTCTTAATACTCGTGATCATATTCTTAATTCTGAATATCACGATATTATTGTTTAAAAATTATTGGGATATACTGGGCATGCAGTCATTAAATAATTAAACACTGTTACTGACTGACACGGTTTCTGTTGCGTAAGTACCTATGTATATTGTTGTGATGATATTAGACAAAACCAATACCACTTGAAAACTTCTGAATTCTTTTTTTTTAAACATTAAATGTACAATTTACACTAATACTTTTATTTATAATGCATTTGCAGACTAAAATTATTTGTGACCAAGACAAGTTTTACAAGATAAAATAACTTTTTGATTACAGGATTTAAAAATAAATAAAAAAAATAAAATATAATTTTTGAATGTGGTGACCCTACTTTATGATCGTAAAAATATTAACGGTTTCATCAATTCCCTCAAATCATTATCAGCGGACCAAAATTATTTGTTGAGTTTTCCAATCAAAAGACACTTGAATTTATTCAAAGAAATTGTTAAAGAGTCCTCAATAGACGTGATTAAACCGTATTTATCTGCTATTATTTACAATTTTTCATTAAAAAATTATTAATAATTATTAAGAAATTATTAAAAAAAAATTATTCATAAGGTCTGAGTTTAGTTACTTATCTGTAGCTCGTATACGGGCTGACTCATCCGCGGTAGTAGTTTCCTCTCAAAGATTTAATACTAAAGATTTATTTTTATTATTTAATATAAATGATACAAAAAAATATAAAAATAAAATTGCAATTTGTTTAGAGTCTAAAAACATTAAATGTTAAGAAGTTACATTATTTGGAACTTTACTGGAACTGGAATGTTTAAAAATATATATAAACCATACATGTGTATAGTATGTTAGGTTTATTAAAATATAAATACGGTCAGGTATTTGAACCCACGACCTTTGGAAAACCGTCCCGTCTCTCTACCAATTGTATCGCTATCTTTCGTCGGTATATTTTTCATTTTACACTTATTAAAATTTATAATCACTTACATTAAGAACTCAATGAAGTCCTTCTGGGTATGTCTTTGACATATTTAGAATTTTTATTACTATTATTTTATATTTTAATGGTGAGTTAAGGTTTTTTTATACAAACACAGAAATTACACGATCTAATTCCCCCGGCTCCCTTCCATCACCGGACGTTCCGACGCATGGCAGGTATCCATGCTTACGTTGTGGACACTTGGCCTGTCCGAACGAAGCGCTACGCTTCGTCTTTTTTAGTGCGTACAGCGAAGGATTGGAACAGTTGGCCTGCGTCGGTATTTCCGGCCGAATACAATGTGGGTGTCTCCAAGAAAAAAGTGAATAGGTTATTAGGTTAATGCGAATGTTAATGTTAAACCTATGACTACATCTCCACTCTCCATCAGGTGGAACATGCAGTCAAGCATTAACCGTTTTGTATACTGAAAGGCTAGCTATTCTACGCCTGTGTTCAGCAGATTAGGCAGTGAGAAAGAAAGCACGACTGTCAGTTGGTCTGACAGAAAGCTTTTTGCCATTTTTAGCGATTCGATCGAGACGAGCTTTCCGTAATGCTTTCTTGTAGGACTTGGCTGCTTTTAAACTTACATTTGGGGTTTACGGCTTCGAATATCAGTCCAAACGAGGTATGCCGAATATTTTCGATCTTTGGCGTGAGCACATTCGGAATTAAACCATGGGCGAACTTTGCCACAAATGGGTACGTCAGCAAAAGGAATAAAATACTCCATTGGTTATAGCATCTGCGTAACTTGAAGAAGCAGACTTGTCGCCAAGTATAAAATGCAAAAAAGTGGCGTATCTCATCTCAATCTGCTGACTTGTATTTCCATATTCGCTAACACCAAATTCGAAAGCTGGTGAGGAATTAGAAAAGACAAATTTCACCAGTGATCGGAGGTTCCCAAGGGGAAGGTGACTTCTACACGATACCTGTCTGGATCAGTTGTCAGCAGAAGGTACAGGCAATTGGTTTAAGGACTACTACATCTGGTAATCTTGTCACTTGCCTCATCAGCTGAAAGAGGTCCAAGGACAACGCAAAACTCCAAACTTCTCTTCCAACATGGTCGGTCTTCTGGTAAGGGAACAGCCAGTCCTGATGACAGGCTTTAAAGTCCCAAAAAGACGCGCACGTACACATAGACTCTGGCACGTCAACGAAAGTTGTGCTCTAACGTGTAACTGGGATAAAGGCTCAAAGGACATTGCATCTGAGTCTCCATTTAAAAGAGCAAGTGCAGTTGCTCTGTCTGAGGAGGTGGACAGGTAGGATATAAGAGTGTAAGCACCTAAAATTAGAGAGGTATACCTTGAATGAGGAGGAGTTTAACCACTGAAAGAACTTGTTCGTTTGTTTGTTCTTCTTCATAAATTAAAATATAAAAGCGGATGGGAAATGGCAGTTAAGTGAATCTGAATCGGTACAGATCGATACTGACATCTAAATTTATGATGTCATGCCACTAGGAGGGTAGTCTGGAGGCCCGAACACCCCCAAGAATCGTCATCGGACCACCTCATCTAGTCGCCAACCAGCACGATGGAGCCACCCTGGGATTTTTGAAATTGACATATTATTATATATTTATGTAAATACAATGACTTTTCAATATTTACATAAACGAACTTAATTATTAACTTTAAGACAAATATTAAGAAAAATTGAAGAAAACAAACTGCTACGATAATTTGTACTTGGCTACATAGCTAAAGAGACTGCTACGTAAGTTGTCTATGCGCTACGATCTTTAGTTCTAAGACTTGTGTTTGTTACAATATATATAGAAGACGTATTTTTTTAAATCATAGAAAAAAAAATTGCCATATTATTCTTACCAACATGTATTATTAGGTAAACAAAAAATTAAAAAAATATTAGGTAAGTTCAAACAGTACACATTCTATTAATTATTATAAATGTTCTTAATTTTATAATTATCGAGGATTTCTCCAAACTGTTTCAGTGGATTTCGGTTAAGTTATTCTCAGCTCAAAGTTAGCGAGATTAATCAAGAAATTATGTATTAACTTAGATTTAAATTTAAACAAATTACGAACCTTCTAACAAGTAACTTATAAGTCTTGAAAATAAAACAATAATCGAATATACATGAAAAACGAATAGAAGGTACATCTTACAGTTATAAATAAATTAATAAAATAAGAATATAGAACAAAATGCCTCAAATGATGGAAAGTGCTTCCTTAGAAGGGCTTATTACGATAAATCTAGTATCGTAATAGGCCCTCCTGACACTTCCATGTTGACGTACACAAGTGATCACTGATTATGATTCTAAGTGGAAAAGATATAAATAAATAAATAAATATTGTACTGAAATGTAAATGCTTTAAAGCCACAAATATGAAATGCTAAAATGATACGTACGTACGCATGTCTAAACCGGCGGCTTCGCTCTTCAGTGTCACCGAGATAGTCGAGCCGGTAGCGCGTTCTGTCTGTACGTAGAGTAAAGTTATACGAACTATACAATTTGTTATTGTGAAGTGTAGTGGGTGAAGTGTTATATATAGTGGTAAGTTAATGATATTTATCTGTTTTGTTAAAAGATCATCGTTTAAGAATTATTTATTTATTTTTTATTTTTTATAATTCTTAATAATAATAATAATAGTAGTTTTTTTATTTAATTTGACGATCTATATATTAAATAAAATTATATAAAAAGAAAGATTTTTATAATTTAAAAAAAAAAATAAAAAAACCCCGAATGGTTTTACGAAAATAACGTCAATTCAAATATAAGTTTTAATGAGTCTTAAAGTTTGCATTCTGTTCTTATGTTATATATATTTTAAAATATTTTGTAATATCTATTATAGTTACGTATATTTTATAAACGCATAAATGATAACATTTTTTAAATTAAAATCCGAACAGAGAATAATAATTTTCATAAAAGGATGTGACAGAAATATGAGGCTAATTCCTTATCGATAATATTTGTATGCAATTAGTAATAGTCAATTAAATGTCACTATTCGGTTCAGAAGTTTGAAGATATTACATATTAAAGTAATTGAGTAACCACTAAATTGCAGCTTTAAATAATTTCAAAAATACCTAAATGTTACAAGTTGTTTAAAAATGTATCCAACTATTTTTTTGGTGACAAAAAAAAATTAAAAAGTTCGCCTGTTTTTCTTAAATATTTACTTTGGAATTAAAGATTTCAATAAATAACATAGAACCAATAAAAATTAAATTAATAAACTTTATCAGATCCTGAAAGTTACACTGACACGCATTCTGCCACCTGTACAAAAATAGGGTGGTATGTTAAAAGTCTCAGGTTCGAGCAAGACTGATTTAGCAAGAAATACTTAGGGCTTTCCAAAAATCGTTGGATAGGTGAAGTATACTATAATAAAACCAAATCAAACTGAATAAGTCATAACAATAAAATTATTAATAATAAATAATTAATAAAAGTTGTATCAATAACTCTGTTACTACGAATGAGGTACATTACATCAGTGTCCCAAACCTATATCGTCCGTATCTACAACATTCTTGTCCTGGGACACATCAAATCCATTAAGTAACCGATATTCGATACTAGCCGTTTCAAAATGTATTTTCAGTAGAAAATATATAAATGATGAATACATTATCGTTATTCTAAAATGAATTTATATTTTATGTAGGCGAATTAACTGAAAATAAAAAAATGTCTTTCATATTATCTTGTTAATTATTAAATTCTTTTATTTTATCTTTTATATTATTAACGTTTATATTAGTGTCGTGAGGCTCAATAAAAAAGGAAAAGTAATTAAAAAATACTCTGCATACATTACCGGATTAGCCGAGCCTTTGTACGTAAAAACATTAAATATTATTTGTACATTTTATATTATGTTTTTTTTTTATATTCATGCACTGAAAATAGAACACAGAAAAAACTATTATCTACAATTAAAAACCAACATGCTCCTATAATACAGTTTTGAAATCTTGATAAAGTGTAAGGGAAACAAACAATTACAAACACTTTTAAATACAACAAATTATAACATAAACAACATATATATTTTGTATATTTATATATAAACCAAATTAATAAGTAAGTTTATGACATATTTAGAAGAAGTTACTTAAGAATAAATACAAGAAGAAATTGGTGACAATTTTTTTACTTCATAAAACACACAACGTGTTTACTTGAGATAAGTTTAATTTATAATTAATTTATATAATTTTAAATTCATTCTCGTAGTTAGGGTAAGACGGAAAGTTAATCAAACACTCAGGGAATACTCATTCATTAAATTCTGATGAGTCATTTCAGTACTACGCAAGAGCAAATAAAATATTTAGCTCATTTTAGTAATCAACGATACAATTAGTGAGTGTAATTTTATCGAAGTGATCAATTTTGCTCGACAACTATTCCAGAAAGTAAGTGCTCGTTGTCCTTTGGGAAGTCATTAGTATATTTCAGTAGTGTCCTATTTCTAGAATTCTATTGAAAATTGGTGGGACGAGTGACTCATTATAGTGATGAATATATTATCTGAAAAGTTCAACGCTGTTAAATAAATAAATATTTTTTAAATGATAATCATATAATGTTTAAAAAAATATTGACAAAAGTTAATTTAATATAATATCGTGTCGTCATGTACTTAGAATATACCTCATAGCGCAATTGTGCATGACATTTGGATTTAACATAACCATTAACAATAGATTATGTAGAAGCCATTTTGTACGGGATGTCGCTTTTCCCATAATTTTAAAATTTAAGATATTTTGATATTTTGGCGCCGTGCCATGAAAATGTTTAAGAATTCGGCAACAACTGTTTAAAATTTGTGATTTACTTATTTGTTTGGGAATTTTGTAGCCAAGTATTCACCATTTATTATTTTATGCTTGAAAAAGGATACGTTGTTCTCCAGTAACAATATGACTAGACTTCAAGAACTATAAAATAACAAAATACTTTCGTACTTAAAATGTTGTGTTCAAGACCGTTTCAAGGGTGCCGAGTCATGTTACCTTGTGAAATCCAGAAGACTTGGCTCTTTAAAATATAGATACGAAAAGACTTAACAGATATATAATTTTGACATTTGTTTTATAATCAGGTTGACTTTAACCATCTGAGTATTTATTGATTTGTCCCAGGAAAAGCATATCAGTTTGTGGCCGTAGAAGCCTTGCGATTACCCGGATTTTAAATACAATGTAGGCGTAGAGTGACGAGGTAGGTACAAGCAAATTGAATAAATAACAGTGAAGATAAGATATAACAATAAGATGTGTTGGACATCTTATTTCAACATTTTAATTAGGTATTAAATGAAACGAAGACGATTCAGGCTCAGTTAAAAAAAATATATTTTTGGTTTTCGTATTTGGATTTAGTCCAAATACGAAATCCTTTACTATACTTATAGAAAAAAAGCTTTTAATTCTATATATTTTAATAATATACATTTCAAATGAAATACAAAAATCGTTACGTTACTAGATTTAATCAAATTAGAACATTTTGGATAAGATATTAAATGAAAATGGTTTAAAACCATATTAAAAAGTGATTAAGCAATTTCAAATTTAATGAAGATATAATTTGTAATGGGACATCATTCTTTGAAAAGTTTCATATTTCTTTAGTCTTTTTGAATACTTCCATTGATTTTTTAAATATTTAAATATGCTTTTATAGGTTCTGATATTCCTTCTTATTACAGATTCATTTCTCTACTACCGTGTTAAAATCTTTTAGCAGATATACTATACCAAATTATGTTACGTTTTAATTAAAACAGAATGTTGCAAAGACGAAATTTTTTTTCATTTTTCCACTTCGTGGAACTTGTCACGCGCTTTCCAAGGTCCTAGGAGAATCGAAAGAATGCCATCGGAATCTTTTGTGATTTTTTTATGGTCTTTGATATCGTTGACTACAATACTTTATACTTAACCATTACGGAGTTCAGGATCCAGCTGCTGATCTTTTAGTCTGTACTTATCAAATAGTATGTCTGTACTTAATAAACAGAAAATTCTTGATAGAATACATTTGGGTAATTACTTATTTGGATATTTAAACAATATATATAATATACAGCGATACGGTAGCTCAGTTGGTAGAGCGACGGGAGGGTTTTCCAGTAGTCGCGGATTCGAATCCCTGCCCGTATCGGTTTATTTTTCATTTTATTATTAATCAATATTATTAATGCTTTTGGGATATAAGCTCTTTAAATTTTTTTCATCAATAATAACTTCTATCTACCGCTATTACAATTCAAGATCAAAGTGTTTATTACTATTATGGAGTGGAACTTCTCAGATAATTCCTATGACGCATAACTGAATACACACCAGTCAAAATACTTTATATTTATTATTACTTTCAGAACTTTACATACTAAATTTGTGAGATTCTGAAATTCATCATTTTGGTCACTTTCCAAGTACAAATTTGAACTTTCTTAGCACTTAAAATTCAATTTCACCTTAAAATTTTCTTCGATATTATATTTTTTTTCGAAAAATGCTATTTGTCTTAATATTACAGAATAATCAACCAAAATGTACTACTAATTTTTTTTTAAACTGTGTAAGTATATAAAAATGTGTAAATTTTTATCTTGTAATGCATTTGTATCATAATTTTTTAATTAACTTTTCCAAAAAATATATAACATACTTTAAAATAAAATGTGTGTTTTCTTTGATGGCTCCGCTGTGAAGTGCTCTGTATACACGGACTGCCCACACGCACCGAGAAAATTAACTGTGCTACACTTTCATTAAAGGTGAACTTTATCAAAACTGTATAGATATGATAGATATAGATATAATAGATGTACATAATGTTACACCGTTCGTGATTACTATCATTTATTTTAAAAATCTATTTTTAAATTAATACCTTTAAAAATGAAATGTATATGAATAAAAAGTATCAATAATTCTTTCCAGTAATGGAAATTGTATTAACCATGCTGTTCCACTGAAGCTCATGAAGTTATATGCAGATATAAGAACATAAAATCTATAAGTCCAATTTCTCTTAATGGAGAGATAATCTTTATTTCTCTTATTTTTTTCCTTAGAGATATTAAATTGTCATTACCTGGAATTAGACCGTATCAGTAAGATTGCTGCGATAAATGCGACAATTTATAAAAATATACAAAGTCAGTCTTCTTTTATTTAAATTATTTTAAATTCAATTAGCTACATAGGGAAAGATTCCTTTTTAGCTAATTGTAATAAAAATAATAGGACCTCACTTTTGCTTAAAAGATGGTGTAGCGGCACTCTCTTCATGTCGATATGCAGAAGCTGCTTCAGACATTTTAAGAATAGTGACATTAGTTTTGAATTAAATAATTATTTCTGGAACACTGACAACATTAAAAGACGATAAACTTTAAGGCATTGCTTGATCAAGATCCATGTCAGAGGATAGTAGAGCTCGGAAAAGAATTGCAAATGGATGATTCAACAGTTTCAAAACGTTTAAAAACGTTGGAACCGAAAAGCGTGGACATTGGATGCCATTTTAGTTGAAGCCGAGAAACGTTGAACGATGTTTTCTCGTGTGTTCGCGCGAGAAACGCTGCTTCAATGGCAAAAATAAAAATCCAAATCGTAAAATATGTCCGGTCACGCATCAACATCGGCCTTAAAACCAAATATCCACGTTCCGAAGCTTTACTTTGCGTTTGGTGGGATCAGCAGGGCGTAATTTATTATAAGTCACTTAATAGTTTCACTAGGAAACTATCATGGGAGCTCGCTATCGTCGAGCCGAGTCGAGCTCTTAAGAAAAACAGCCACTATAGGAGCAGAGACACAACAAAGTGATTCTGTTACTTGACGATGATCCTACATAAGTGGCAAACTCAGTCAAATAATTTCTGGTAACGTTTCATTGGTAATTTTTCCCCACCCGTGGAGACATGGGCCCTCCGATCACCACTTGTTTCGGTCGCATGGTTTGAATGCTTCTATTCAAAGACACTGAAAAATGGGTCGATTCATAGATTACCTCAAAAAGTAAATCGTTTTTTCGACGGGAGATTCGTTTATTGTAAGAAAGATGGGACAAAGTTGTCTCTAATATTGGACCATATTTTCAGTAAAGTAAGCCTCATATTATTATTTGGTTTTTGACAAAAACGTATAACAATTTTATCAAAACTTTTTGTAACTTTTTTTAACTTTTCATAATCATATCATATCGCAACCAACAAAAGATAAAACAAAACTAAAATTATTTTTAGCATTTATTTTCTTGTATGCTTTGGTTATCTAATAGAAAATGCTTTTAAGCATTACGACCACCTCTTGTTTCTTATTTATAATAAATATTAAATAAATGGAGTACTCGGTATTATTGATAAAAACATTATTTAGATAATTTTCTCAAGCTATTTATCTCTGTCACAGTTAATAATATTACCACAACTCCGTTGTATAAATTGTGTGGTGAAGAACAAGTAACTTGGCAGTTCTCTTGTCAAAAGAAAACCACAGTAAACTTATTATGTAATAAAATACATTTTTCATTTTCATTACCATATAATTTTGTTCGTTTACTCACCGTCAATGGAGTGACGTCATAAATAAGTATAGCCTCAGTGGCTGTTACTGATCGATTGTTCTGATTGCTGGATGTAGTATAATTAGACACGGCCTTTCAAACATAAGTTTCTTTTATACACTAAAAGACTTAATATCAACATTCGTCTCGTCGTAAAGAAGACATTCCCTGATATATATTTTTTTGTTTTGTTCTTTTTTCTGTCCTTAACTGATGTGAACCTTTCAGTTTTATATATTTATAATTTTCATGTCACAATAATTGTATAAAATAACAGACTCATAATTTAAAGATTTTAATTTATTCTATGAATAACTTTACTTAAGAAATAAACTGTAATCAGTAAATACATACTCGTACAATCTGGAAGCTAGTGCTACTCAATGTACTTCCGGCACTTACTTAGTCAGTAAGGTTCGCGTGCGTTGACTTTGCTCACAGTAGGTATATGTAAATGTTATTTATAGGTTTTGCAAGGCTAATGAGCTATCGCTTCTACAACAATTTGAGCATCATCTACTCTAGATAATAGATAGATACAATTTTGAAATTAATTCTTACCATAATAAAGCTGAAGAATTTGTTATTTTATTTGAGATCGCATATTTCCAAATAAATATTTATGTAATCAATTTGGTTTTTATCCATTCTTTCTTTTATATATATTCTACTATCAATTTTTACCAGATTTTTAAAAATATATAACAACCCCGCGTATTGAACATGAGTGGAACGATACTAACTTGTATATATATATATATATATATATATATATATATATATATAATTAGGTATAATATAGATATACATGTTATATAAATTGTATATGTATGTGTATGTGTATATTTATATTGCAAGTACATAATTTGTTTAATTTGTTCGCTTGGTTTTTTTTGTTCTGTAATTGTAATTTGCATGCCTAGACGTTAATTCTTGTACCTCTTAAGCTTAGCTGGTAAATTTTTTTTATTAAATTATGCAATAAAGAATAAATAAATAAATAAATAATAGATAAATATTATAAAATATGTTGTTGTAGTAAGAGAATAGTCTGTGTTCGGAATTGCTGCATGACTTCTTCGTTAAAGTTATATTAATAATAAGTATATTTGTTTACGTAACAATGGTTCAAAGCTATGTTAAGCTATCATAATCGATTGCTTGAACTATTAATAATGTCTCTACTCATAAACCTTTGGAACAGTGAACTAAACTCGTATGTTCAATACCTATTGCACATAAGAAACATCAGAGGTCATATTTCAGAGGTTTCATATTTCATATAGGGAGGTCCCTGAATCTGAAATATGAAACTTTAAATTTGAATACAATCTCAAGCAAATAAGTTTTGATACCAATTATAAATCATATCTACAACCTAAATACATTTAATCTAAAATCAACAAAATAAGACATATTAAATCAATCATCATCAATCATATTAAATTACGTATATATCATATTAGTGTGAAACTAGGAAATAAAAAATCCATAATTGGATAAATAGTGCTCAATTCTAAATTAGAATTTAATATATTAAAACTAAATAATATCAATATTTTGTAATATATAATAATATATTAAAACATACATATATATTAACTGTTGGTCAGAGCTAGACAGGTAAAGGCATGCGTTAAGAATTGTTAAGAAACAATACTAATAACTAAACCTCAATTTTGGTGAAAATTATGTTGTATTTAGTTGCGAGTTACGTACACATATTCCAGGAGGATTGATAAAATTTAAATTCCCTCCCTAGGAATAAAATGTGTATTGTGTCATAACGAATACATAGTAATTTAGTTATAAAATAAGTTTATATGTTCATACATTCTGGTATTAGTTCATAAGGAGGTAAATGTATTTCTTTTAATTTAAATTAGTTAACAATTAATTTTCTTTTTTTTTGTATCTTGACTCTCCATTTTTAGCTAACATAATTTAACTCTATTAAGAGACTAGGTTGATAATGATATAATTTTTAGTAATAGTTTCCTTCCCATTGCCTGGTTCATTCTTTGAAGATACTTTGAATTCCAAGGTTCAAAGACTTCAAAGGCGATAATAATAATTTGTCATCGGTTCGAAATAGACATCTGAAAGAAATCGGCGATTATATTTCAATCGCATTTTTTTCCAATAAAATATTGTCTTCTATTATAGACATTTATTTAATATATAAGGCGATATAATAAAGACTGAATAGTTCACCATTTTACATTTATATGAAACAATAGCAAACAATAGCTAATTTTTTTCAGACATTTTTGGTAACTGTTTTAGTAAAATGCCTCAGTCTATCCGCAGTTTTAGTATTTTTAATGGCCACAAAAGCATATTAAAGTAAGTGATAGCTAAACAAAGACGTAATTATCTCCATAAAGCCATGGCACTGCGCCAGGTGCGAGAGCTGTGACAGCATCCGAATGGGTAAGCATTAAATGAGTCATACCTACCTTTATACGAATAAATTTGGAGGTCATTATATCCGTCTTATATTTCGACATATTAAATTTTGTAATCACAATGACGAAATCTTAACGTCTTAAGGCTGAGAGCAGACTCATGATTCGGCTTATGGCGTATTTTGAGGTGTCACCGTGATCATTTCATTTCATGAAACAGTGTTCTAAAAAAAGTATATCCTAAAAATATTTTAACGATACATTTTTTTATGTAAATAAACTAAATAAATACAGAATAATGCTCAATCAGACATCTTTCTTAACGTTCCGCGTTGCGATACACACAACTTGTAAAAATTGTGGATTATATGGATTAAATATTTCATTGATATTGCTCAGATCTACACACAGTCGAGATAACATATATTAAATATTGGTAATAAAAAATTAAAACTCTTATTTTTCAAGTACATCAAAGAGGTGAATTGAAATGACATGAGCCATTTTTTTTATTAATAACGAAACCAAACCAATTATTAAGAATTGAGCAATTTTTATCAACGCCATCCATCTATCTATTTTAAACTAAACTAACAAGGAAATACACTTTATTTTGGTGGTTTGTCTTGTACAGACCTTAATCGTCTCTTTATTGCAAACAAACAAACAGGGTTTTGCATCCAAAGGTCCATAGCAACGACAACAATTTATTTTTTGGCACAATTTTGAGCACTCAAAATAATTGGTAATGATCTATAACATTATGGTTTGTCGATTATGTATGTCGAGTATGTATGTATGTAAGTATGTATGAATATTGTTCATTCTGTAAAAACAAAATGATTCTTTCCTATGTACATTTAATTCCCTTATAAAAAATCTAGCGCATGGACAATAAAAAGTAAATAATATATATCTTATTTAAGTTATGAGAGGTACTTGTTAACTTTTATATTCAATTTCGTATTTCTTGTTCTTTCATCTTTTGCAGACCGTATGTCACTCTCGTTGTTATTCCGCTCGGGATTCCGACGCCAGAATCACAGAAGTCGGGACGAATTCTTAAGTCAATTACTTCGGACTTTTTAGCACCAATATATATATTTGCGGAGTGAGATCTAGAATATCAACACTATTTATCGGCTGGTATATTAGTTTTATGAGATATATATTTGGTTGCTTTATTACTTGCGAAACTAATTTGCTTTTTTCATATTGAAGAAACTCAATATTTCAATAGTGGCCAATTTTTAAATTATAGCAATATCGAAAGGCATTTCCTTAGAGTATTCTCGATGGATTTTTGTACCATTAATATAATGTTCGAGAAGTAATTATTATATTCGTATAAAAAGATAAATATATTTTATATACCACAAATACTAATTTGTTTCAATTGAATTTACCTAAGCTTTAAACTGCTTTGTTTATACTCTACTGATTTCCGGCTATAAAAAAATATACTATAAATTTAAAATATTTCGAAATGCCGAAATAAACTTTTTCAATTAAATAAAGAAGTTGTATTTTTCACGATCCCTTATTAATTGCAAAGAAATTGCTACTTTGAGAAAATTTTCCTATGTTTTTCCTTTATTTATCGCGGCTCTTTTGTTTTTAACTTGGAAATGAGTTTTAAAGATACAACGAAAGAAGAAAATGTTAATTACTCTCTTACATTAGATTATTCGTTGTCTTAAGATTATGCAGGCGATGATCACCGTGTACTTATAAAAAAAAACAAATAAACAAGTAATTAGGTAAGGAATAATAAAATTCTACGTTTGGAAATTAAGGTTCAATAACATATTCAGATTTGGAACAGGGATGGTACTCCTATGGGTCTGCATGGCGTGCATGGATCTGCATAACTTTGCATGCAAACTTATAGCATAGTGTGTAGACGCTATGGATGAAGGTAGCTGTAATTTATAAGATTTCATTCAGAATCCTAGAACACTTAAAAAAATATTCTATGCTTTTAAAAAAAAAATCTAAATATTGAAATTAATAAACTTATAACCACAAATAATAATTAGTTCTACCGTATTATTTAGTTTACATTATCGAGTTATTTATAAATATTTTTTTTGTTAAATAAGCTCCTGTATTGAGTTATATATATACATAGGATTATTATACAATGTACCAATTATATTATATCGTTGCTGAAAAAAAAGTATTCGGCAAAAGATTGTGTCGTCAGTTTGATACCCTTGGGGTCAGTTTACACTAATAGAATGAACAAAACGACCATTTGAAGCTGTCCTTGCCCTTACTGATGTTGCAAACCGTAAAATAATATTTCCGCCTCAATATTTAAAAATTTACCAAGTATCTAGTGTTATGATTTTTTTTATAATAAAAAGTTATTTTTGTTTTTTTTTTATGTTCTAATAATATTATATCAAAATCATTTCAAGAGTAGAAAGTCCTTAACCACCATCTTATAAACTTTTGTTAAATAGTTGGTATATATTTCTAATAATCAATAAGTTTACCTAATCTTTAATAAGTAAACAGAGCCATAATCAACATTTAGCGTTCTCAGATATCCTAAAGAAATTGATTCCAAATAAAGTTAGACACCAACCATAAACAAAATAAACCTCAAATATCGGAAATAAAAATGTTGGTCCTTCGAACTTGATTTATATTTGATCTTGACGATACTTTTCGTTTACTCTACTTTGAAATAGGATCAAAGTCGTTATGGTTTGAGTATTGGTGAACCTTCGGAGACATTACCGAAACCTTTTATTTGTACATTATATTCGGAATATATAATGAGGTTTAACTGTCTGTGTATTAAGAGATAAATAAAAGTTTAAAGTAAAAGCTATCAAAAAGTTGCAAAAATTAAAGCATAGATTATTTTCAAGTTAAGCAAGGAATACAAAACGTCTGGTTTATGAATGATTTAATGAATTTGATAATTAATAATTTCTTACGATTTTGTCTTATATTCAGTTCTCTAAGTTTCTTTATACGGAGCATATTTATTATTTTTTTATGTATATATAACAACAGCTTTTATATGTCAATCGGTAGTAGAAGGAACAAAACATATTGGACATACTAAATTACCCAAAATTGAGCCAGAGAATTATAAATTTAAATTCTTATTATTATATAGTAGCTTTACCGAGTGGTTTCGCTCACGCTGTATACGTAAAAATAACAACCTTGTTATTTTGGACGGAAATATATACTATCCCTCGGGTACAGTATTTTTAAGAATTAATTTTATTTAAAAAAAATCCTTTATTCTTTTCTGTACCCCTAGCAACCTTTTTGCGAATGTTCATGTTGATCGGTCGAGTTGTTAAGACGTAAAAGCGTGACAAACAAACAAACTCACATTCTCTTTTATGGTATTAGTTAAGATTACTCAAAGTACATAAGTATTGGAAAACAATATAAAACAATATCCTGTGTTTAAACCTGGGTTATCAACTATATTTATGCCAAAATACATTATACTCAGTTGTTCATCTCCTATTTAGCTTGTTCATCTCCTACTTAGTTTAAACTTTGTTCTTATTAAGCTTTGGTAACTTTACTGCATACATATAGTATCTTTATTAAAACCCGTCAATGAAAAACCGACATAAATTACTAAACATGCAAATATTCAATAACAGCTAGTGACACATATATTAGTATATCTTTAATTGCTTTTAATTATTTACTACTATTACTTTTATATGTTTAATTGGAGTCTTACTATAAGGTAATGATCCCTTATTCTTTGTTCGACGCTTTTGTAATCTACTTAAATAAACTACTTCAGCATCAATCATTCACTAAATAAAATTATATATATATATATATATATATATATATATATATATATATATAGAATGAAAAATAAACCAATAAGGGCAAGGGATTCGAACCTCTGGAAAACCGTCCTGTCGCTCTACCAAATTGAGCTACCGTTTTAGTTTACTATTTAAGTTAATATATCGTATTCTTCTCATGTCGGTAAATTCATTTTTATTCTATGAGAAAACACAAAAACTGAATTAGGCTACATTTATATAAAGTACTTCTTACGTAACATTCACACATTTTATTTATATTAAAGGTTCGACTTAAACCACTTTCTTCGCGTGAAAAAGGTTATAAATAACTTTTGAAAAGCTCTCGAAAGCCTGGATAATAACCAGCGATTCTTTAAAGCTATCCACATATATTATGTGATCATGAGGAGACAATATATAATAAAATTATTATATATTAAAAGAGTACGGTTGAACTGTTTTCGGTTTATTTAATTATATAATCAATTTTATAGATTTAATTTTGAAGTCTTAATTTATTAATATGATCTATTATATAAATCAATTTAACTTAAAATAATCGTAATACATACATAGATAAAGTATTTAATTCATCCTAAACCAATGAAATGTTAATCAAGGACAAGTACAGACACGTTGATACGCCAAGTCCAACATTCAAATCCTGCTGGCTCAGACCCGTCAACGGTATTTTTTGTATGTATGTTTATATATACAAAAAAAAAAAAATCTTTTAATTATTTAATGTTAAATTTTTTTTAACAGCATATCAATACTTTTATCATATATTTAAATAAGAAAAAAGAAATCCATTAAGCATTCAATACATCACTCACGGAACCCAAAACACGTTACATAATTCATCGTCCCTTTACTCATACATTTTTTTGGTTTCTTAAGCACCGAACCCTTGTTACGTGCCTCATTATAGTGATAGAACACTCACCATAGTACTTAGATAACGTAAAAAACTCTCAAGTCTTCACTTACAATCTTGACCTCCAATGTAGCACTTGTCTTTAACGAACGAGGGTCATTATAATTTTGTTATTAAAGATGAGAATGAAAACATGTTTTATCGTCTTTGGAATATTTATCTTTTGTTCTCAATATTCCAATTATGCATGAATGTAACAAAGATATTAAAAAATAATTAAGTTTTGTTAATTCAAGGGTTTTATATCAAATTATTGATACATTTACACATAAATAAATTTAATAAAACCTTAACAATTCATAAAAGAATATTTTTCAACTCATTTTTAACACACAAATAAATTGTTTGTGATTCTTTTCACATATTATATTGGATTCTATAATGTTTCCAACTCGAGATATTATAAAAGCTCGGATCACTGCTCGTCCGCCTATAATAATTATTGCCAATAATGTAAATTTCTATAAGATAATGTAAGATATTTTCATTTGTACCAAAAGTACATTAACATTGTAAAGTACATAAGGTTTTAGTGCTGTTACACATGAGCACAAAATAACACCTTTAGTTACCCGTAATTAAACCAAACAGCTGCACCTGTGAAATTTTACTCAAATGTTGTAAAGCGGCCCCATTCAGCCAGAAATATGTGCAAAAACAATTAGACCTTTTATATCTATCCTGCTCTAATATACAAGATTGATATTGCTCTTTTGTTCTTTATGTTATGGCGTTCTTACGTTCGATCTGTTAATATATATAAAGTCTTAACATTAATATTCTATATATAAGAAACTTCATTCGTTTTAAAATCATATATTAGAACTCTCTTACAGCTAAGAGTCACCAACGACAGTCCTTCTATTCTTTGAAACACTATGACACTGCTCAGAAACACCAAACTGTTAACTATTTAAACTCTTTACTATCACTGTTACACTTTATTATACTAGTTCTGTTATATAAGTTAGTCTCTCGATCAAACACTGCCTTCTCTTACTTGGGCGACAATTTATATATTCACTACTCTTAATCAAATGAGTATCTAATTATAATTATTTATTTAGTCACACTAAACTTCTATACAAAAATTACATGTTTTTGTCATACCATCAACTGATGTCTTCATTTTTTTTTTTATCAAAACCTACCCTCCAATTATATTCCTATAATTAGCTTTCCAGCTAACGCATATAATTTCATTATTTATTTAATAAAACGAGGCATCTTTATGTAAAATATGTAAATTATGACAAAAACCAGAAAACAATATTTTATCAACCTTTTCGTCTATGTGTCTTCTACTTTAAAAGTTCATGAAATTTGGCTTAATGTTTTTACATGTAATTTCTATTATTACCACAATTTGATTGAACCTTCCTACCTAAGTCAACATATAAAACGTTTTTCATATCCAAAATTTATCTTAGTTTAACGGGAAAACACGAAAAACGGTTTCGGGTATAATGATTATAAAACTGCTGTATAGGTTTTTGATGAAATTTGGAGCGGCCATTTTAAAACTAATAAATATATGGTTTTGTTTAAGTTTTAAGTGATGATATCAAATCAAATCAAAAAATCTTTATGAAAGTAAGTTTTATTCAAAATATAAAAAAAATCAAAACAGACCTGAAAAGAGGTGGCGATAGAAACTCAGCGGGATTATCATTTTTAGTAGTATTTATATTCTATATTACATAAATACTAAAATATTACATATTACAATAATAAGTAAAAAATCTTGAAGTAGTCGACAGCGATCGCTTCATACCCATGGTGCAACATTCTTTTAATATTCAGATACATTGTAGTATTCTTTCGGACATAAACATAGACATTGAGGTTTCCTCACTTTTTTAAGACGAGTAACAGGTAACGTAAACTTGTGTTTATTCCTTATATTTATAGTCTGTATAACACTGTGCTTAATGAATTTGACAGAATGTTTGAGCATATTTAAGCCTTTAAATATACTGACTTGAAACCATAATTACATTAATTTTCTTAAGCAAATCTTTAAAGGTTATATATAATTTAGCTTTAACAAGTATCTATCTTATAGTTTGAATGGCGATGTTTGTTGGGGAGAGGTCAGATGAAGTTGCTTGAAGTTGTTGAAAATATTTACCGCTAAATTTTATGCTAACATTTTAGTTCGTTAAAAATATGGTTATAAATAAATTTATACAAATATAGAATGAAAAATAAACCGATTCGGGCAGGGATTCGAACCCGCGACTACTGGGACAGTTTCCCACGTATCGGTTTATTTTTCTTTCTATATTTATATAAATTTAAATAAGCTTAACATGGCTATACATGTTTATAGATATTTTCAAACATGGTTATAAATATATGTGAAATACATAAAAAAATGGTAAAGATTTTCTCAATTCTAATACTTAGCACAATAAACGTTTGCTATAGTTCCAGACTTGTTTAATTACAATATATAAAATGATGAATATTTTAGTCACGTTAAGCCTTTACGTTCTGAGGTGATGTTAATTATTTTTGCTACAAGTTTTATTTTATGAACACATATGAGAATGTTCAAATTTAAAAAAGAAGTATTTAAATGTAGTTTTAAATGATTTGTGAAACTAATGAGATCGTGTGTATAAGTAACATCAGCTTAAAACTTTGATGTAAAAAGTAACTAATCAAATAATTAAAATGTTTTCAACTCAACCATATATTTTCCTCATCATAAAACAATAAATGAGATCATGTTTTGGTTTCTGAGATGTTCTACGGGCTCTTTGTTAATTTTTAAAAATTCTATATTTATTATTATTTTGTTCATTAAAAAAAATCATCTAATGAATTATACCTAAAAAAGATATACTTAAATAGTGTGATAAATTTCTTCATAAAAACTTCTGGTACAAGATAAAATATACTCTACTCTAAAATATTTTTTCAATTTCTAGTAAAATACACTTTATTTTAATATTATAATCATGAAAGAAAGTTGGAGGTAAAGCTTTAGAACGAAAACAACTCTGTAGCAACATGGAAACACATAACTTTGTACAAGACAGTGAAATTTAATCTGGAACACATAAAACCCTACAGGGCTCGGTCATGCGTTAAAGATCAGACCCTTTTGTCCCTAAAACGTGACTCGCTGGAAGGCGAAAGGGAAATATTACCAGTCTATTATTATTAGGCAGATACATAGTGTTGTTACCGTCTCATGTACTATAATGCGATAGTAATAAAAATCGTAAAAATAAATAGATATTTAGCTAATTTTCAATATAATTAGATTTTCAGTTATTAGAACTTTGCTTGCCTTACATCGATTTTAAATCTAGGAATGAAATTATCAGACGTATTTTTTTCAACGATAAGAGATAAGTCCCCAGCAATCTGCCAACTAATTTCTGACTAGAATAATAATTATCCGCAAACTAAGAAACCACTTGCCTTCTTGGATAATGATAAGCGGAGGTCGATAAGACTGCTGACGAGAATTAAGAATTCTTCACTTCCTTTACAGATTCAAAAAGAAAGGTACTGAAAAATGTAATTATTGTAAACGCAACCCTTAAATATTATTGAGAAATGAACTCCTATGAAATATTATGAGTCTAAGGTCATATATTGAATAGAAGGCTATTGTATGATGCGGCAAGTAGCCCGTATCTTTATACTTGACCTGGTTAACGCTTAGTAAGTCCACGTTTGAATGCTAACAATATTTCCGGAAGTTTTCTTTTTACATTGGCTAACTTTTGACCCTTACCGAAAACAATATGAAGTTTTTTGAATTTATTTAATTTATAAAATATTTTTTTAACTTATCTAGAGGAAATTAAAAAAATATTATTTAAAAAAATATGAAAAATCTATGTCTATGATTATAATTATACTTGTTTATAACAATCAAAATACATATTATACTTGTACTTAAAATTTTTCTCTTCTTCTATAGTATTGCGTTGTTGTGTAATGTTTTAATTTCAAATTACTGTAAATCTTGAATGGAATTTTTAACAGCACTTAATGCCGTGTAATTAAATTGTAACTTTACAACGTTAAGTTTGTTACTCCTTTAATTTTCTTGCATTTTACCTTAATCTAACAAAGAACTATATTAATGGTATAATTTGTTTGCCCACGTATTAAATATTATTAATAATCTTGATGTAATTAAAGGTAAAAATTTAAATTATTTAATATATGATAAATATGTATCTCTCTTTAATTGAAAATACTCAACATACTATACATTGATCTTTTATACTCCTGTTTGATATTTACGGAATCTTAGCGGGAGACAATATTGCAAATATTTCAACTGAGATAACACGACCCCAACCGCCTCGTTACTGTCTTGTCATCAAACGGATTATTAGTATTACTTTGTGGGATACTATATACATATATATGTTAAAGGGTAAATTAATACTAGGTTCTCAACCATAAAGCAGTTTAAAATCTTCACGAATTATCATATCTGTTTGTCAAAAAACTGATTTTTATTTCAGAGTGAGTACTAAAATAAAATATTTCAAGCTCTGGAACCTCGTTATGTAACCCTCATGATAACCACACACGTGTCAAACGTGACGTTTAACAATTATCTTTTATTACATTCATTCATTCATTCATTCATTCACGAGTCGGATAATTATTGTATTATTTACCAAGTATGGAAGAGCAGAAGTTTAGGTTTTTTAAAATCCCTAATAGCTTTTAAAATATATTAAGAAACATTTTAAAAATCTTCCAGTGAAAAATTTGTTATCTGTCATAGATATTATACATTAAATAAAACCATGGACATACAAGTATATTTCCAATAAGAAAATTTTGAATTTAGTCTGTATGAAATAAAAAGAGTGATAAAAGTCAAGGACCGAACATGGGGCTTTTCAGTTACTTACCCAGTACACAAAACTGTTACCTTTATTATTTACCATTCACTATACGATAAATATTTTTTGCAAAAGATGTTAAGAAAAATATATAAACAGAGTTCAAAAAAAAAATGCTCAAAGTACAATTAAAAAGAAATATTACATAAAATACCTCTAGTGCCTACATAGTACTAATAGTATTAATAATATACTTATGACTGACAGATTTTATGTTAGATACGGTTAGAATAACATTAAATAAACCTAATAATGCACTACTAAGCACTTAATAAATATTACTAGAACATTCTGAGAAGTAACTTTGCCGCGCATTCGGTATAAAGGTCCTTTATTTTAGACGTCTATTATTAATTACACTGTTAGAACTAGGTCTATCTAGATTCAACATGACCACTCAATTAGTACAATGACGCAGTCAACTCCGATTACGCGGATAGTCAGCGTAGGGTGACCATTACGTAACCAATGAAATCAAAGCTTAAAGAAATTATAATACTTGATTTTAAATTCTCCTAGACAATTCTAACATTTCACGTAGATGTGGTAAATCGTATATCATAATAAGATCAAATTAATATCTTTTTAATTGTGATGGTCCGCTAAGATAATATCTTTTTGGACCATAATTATTAATTAATAAAAAAATCTTTAACGATCTAGCAAGACCCATTTCAGTTTCTCAATATAGCTTAGCTTAGGGATGATAATTGTTTTAATAGTTCAAATGACCGTAATATCGTTGTTGCCACATAAAATTTATTCTTTAAGTTCTATGTTAGCGATTATGGTCAGCTGTTAGTTATTATAACCGATGACACATGGTGGCTTAAATGGAGGGAAAAGATCGAATGCGACAGTCATCCATCAGACTTCGATCATTTGACTTCATCTTAGACAACTTTTCTGACATCCAAATTTCAACCTCAGAAGGCTTAGACCAGGTCACGGTATATAACATTTAACTTTTTTATAACATTTAAGCTTTAATGTTAGTTTCCACAACCTTGACATTTTGCATGTTTAAGACTGATAAATGGCTTAGCTCTTTGCCTTGCATTGTCTTGTTGTTTCACTGCTATTATAAAACGTATATTTACTTAGGAACAGAATGACACTTTGAGCTAAAGATAAATGGTATATATAAGATAGCTCTGAATATTTTGTAACATTACATTAATATTTCAATAAAATATAAAATTTCCTTGTCAATTTGGTAATTTGAAAACAATATTTAATCAACATTTTGGATGTTTTAAAATCTCTAAGACCCTACACCGAAATCTATCAGGGCAAAACTTTTAACATTAAAGTTGCGAAAATTGCGCAGCTATTAAACCTTATCCTAAGAAAACAAAGATATGAAATTTAGTGCCCAAGGTTCAAAGGTATCACTAGTGTAGTTGGAGCTCTTGCTAAATGTTCCATCAATGATAATAAAACAACGTGTTTGTTCACCCAAGTTTAATGATGAGAGGAGATAATGCAAGTGATGCTGGACAATTGTTTAAGTTCGTGTTGTATGTGATTCGATTAAAACCAACGTAAATTTGGATTCAAAATTATTTTTGTTGGTAAATTATTTTTATTGGTACGTGAAGTATATCGTTTATATATTCATATCTTTTCTAAATATGTTTATTGATTTGTAATTGATTTTTTATTAGCAGTTACGTAACTAATGGTTCGACAAGTTAAAAAAGAGAAATGGAGATTTTTATACTATTATGAGATATTTTATATTTTAATAGAATCACAGACAATACCAAATATTTTTAATAGTAGTCTGCAAGCAAGATAGTCTGACCAATCTCCTTTGAGCCATTAAATCACCTTCCCGCACAAATCATATGCCATGTGTCATCACTTACAATTTGTATAAATTAGTTTAAAATAAAACTATTTTTACGGATTTAACTCGCGTATATTGAATTAAATTTTAAATTTACATTTTAAATCTAACCCGACGTTTCGAATGCTTTGCAGCAATCGTGATCACGGTAAGACGAGATGGAAGTGTCTGTCAGTAAGTCAGCTAATTAGTCATCTACCTCCAACGGTTTCTAAGCTTCTGGGCATAATATGAAATATGGAGGAAGAGGAAATATCTAAAGAATATGGAGGTGATTGAAAAAGGCCTATAATTGGTAGGATCGGCACGGCTGTCTTTTTTGGGCACGGGTTGAAAGCTTTCGGGATTTCGGCACTATTCCAGTCTTGAAAGAGAGGCGATAAAGACGTGTCAGGCATGGAAATTCCGCAGTGAGGATGATGCAGATGTGCTGGAGAAACATTGCCAGTACTTAGATGCAAATTCTCAGAAAACAGAGAAGCAAATACATTCGCTTTTTCTGTTGCTGTGTGGGCTAGTGATCCATTCGGCTTCAGGAGAGCAGGTACTGAGGGTTGGTAGAAATTTGACTTGATAGCTTTGGCAACAGACCAAATAGCTCGACTGCCAATTGGTCTGACAGAGAGCTTTACGCCACTCTTAGCGATTCCATCGAGACGAACCTTCCGCAATGCCTTCTTGTAAGATTTGGCAGCTTGGTTAAAAACTCTCTTCTTTAAACTTACATCCGGAGTTTTACGGCTTCGAGCATCAGCCCAAATGAGGTATGCCGAATGTTTTCGGTCTTCAGCACGACCACATTTAGCATTAAACCATGGGCGAGCCAAGGATAAGACGCGAAAAAGTGCCGTATCTTATTTCAACTTGTATTTCCATGCTAGGCTAACACCATGTAGTTTGAGAGCTGGTGGGAATATGTAAACACAAATTTCACCAGACAGTGATCAGAGGATCCCAAAGGGAGGTGACCTCTACACGATACCTGTCTGGATCAGTTGTCAGCAGAATGTCCAGGCAATTGGCTGTATGGCCTACTACATCTGGTACCCTCGTCGCTTGCCCCACTAGCTGAAAGAGGTCCAAAGACAACGCAAAATTCCGCGCTTTCCTTCCAGCATGGTCGGTTTTCTGGTACGGGAACAGCAAGTCTCCCAGAAAGACGAGCTGCGCTGAATATGATAATGATAATGCGGGTAATGATGTAGAGCCATATCAGCAGCCTCACTGAGATACTCAAATAATCGTGTTGTCTCCTGAGCATCGCTGTGCCAACGGTAGACACAGGAATACAGGATTTTTTCGTTTCCTGTGTAAATTGTTCCACCAATTAAAACCCATGGGGAAGAAAAAGTGGGGTCTTCGGGCGGCCAGCGTAAAGCCGTCGCTTCGGATCCCGCTACCCTCCTCGACTAGATACCCGACAGAACAAACACCAATTCGACGCCAAACCGGTTCGCCAACGCAACACTGCTGATCAAATCCATTTCCCATATACGGTTTCATCGAGCAACATGCCGGAACACAGCTAAGTCGCTTTGCGGCATGACTTTGCCCAATGGGTGGTAACCTTTACTGCGACCCGATGTTATGGTCTACCACTGAGGAAAACTTATACTTAATACTTTCTTTAACTTCTCGCATGCACACATTACTTAACATATAAACAATACTTTCCACAAGAATATTTATAGGTGTCTTCCTTACCATTTATTCTACTAAGTTCTTATTTGATTGAATTCATTACCTCATATTGCGTGGGGAATATGTATAATAGGTATTATGTCATGACAATGAGCGTTGTAGTTGTATACACGATGTGTGATAAACACTTACAAACACAACAATCGATACAAAGTTCGGGTGGTTAATCTCCTGTCGGGCGACGGATAATCCGCAACCAGATCTATTAATTTACAGACCGCGTTGTGACAAGGCACTTTGTTGATTGACTCCATTCGTTTGCTCAAAGTACGATTAATTAACATCTATACATATTCTGTAACTAAACGATATTGTGAATACATCAAAAATAATATGTTGTAACGCTTAAGTTAATCTAGTAAAAATGTTTTAGGAGCCTAATGCTTGAAATTTTTATATTACTTATAAAATAGTTAATGAAATAATAAAATTTTAATTAAGTAATTTATATTCAAGTTATAATTTAGCAACGATTTTAATTTACATATTGTCATTTACTTTGAAGTGGTTTCTACTTTTATACCACTGCATGACATTGACGTATAGCGCTTTTAAAAGTATAAAATAACGTACACTCTAGTTTAACTCTTATAGTAAAGGTATAAGAGTCAAAATACATGAATAGTGGTAGAGTTTTAGTAAAACAATTGAATCTGAAATCGAAAAAATTATCTGTATTGTGAACGTTTCGATGACCACGGTTTTGATATCCGCTCCAAATTGTATATAGACTGGTCATTGTTCGAAACCTGAGGAATTCTATAGTTTTATGTGTAACATTGTTTTGTTATTTTTCTTAACCCTTTTATAAACGCAAAACAAAGAATTTAACTCTACTCTTTATAAATGATTGTTGTATATTTGTGTTCAAGTTTATTATTATGAAGTTCTTTTATCTATTATTCATTATTTTTTCATTTGTTTCAGTTCTATTTAATAATAATTTCTTCTTGATAACTGGAATACTTACAAGTTTAAGTCTGTGCGAACTTTTATATTTTTGCAGTTTCGTTTTATATTTTTATGACCATGTCTTAAAATCTGTTTTGAAAGTAAAAAAAATCTGTTTTGAAAGTGAAAAAAAATCTGTTTTGAAGGTAAATTTGATATAAAACATTTTTTCGTTCTCAATGCTACCACAACCTCGGAAAAATAAGTCTGACAGACCTGAGAAGAGCTGACAGAAACTCAGCGAGATTGTCATGTTGTTTTTCTTTCTATTTTAAATTGATAGTTAAAATCTAAATGATATAAATATATTACAGTATTGGGTAAATACTCTGAATAAATATTGAAGTAGCCTGGCAGTTATTACTTCATAACCACGGCTACATCCTCTAAATATTCGAAAACATTTAAGTGTCTTTTAAGCACGCAAATGTTCCTTAGGTACTTTTTTAAATTTGTTGGACAATAATACTTGAACGTTTACTCGAAGCCTGTTATAAAATTGTATACATTGCCCCATAAAATCTTTACTCACTTTTTTAAGTAGAATAACAGGCAGTGTGAAATTTGCCTCGTATTTGTGCGCAAACTTTTGCCTCGTATTTATACCGAAATTTTAATTTTTATTACAATTATGTAAATATTTTTAGATTTCCAAAAATATACTGATTGGCGACCGCTACATTAATCTTCATAATTTTATCTCATGAAGAACCTCTAGAGAAGGGATTATAAATTGCACGAAAAGTTCTCTTTTGTAAAATGAAAATGTTATGTACATTATTATATTACCCCATAGTAACATACAAAAAGACATAAATGCTATCAAAGTAACTATTATAAACTAACTTGGCAGTAATATCGTCGGGGTTTTTTTTTTAACAGCGTACGCGGCAGATCTAAGTTTACTCCAATCCACTCCAGCCATTCCAACTCTTTCAGGGCCGCATTGTAGCTTAACATCAGTGTTTTTATTATTTTCCTATCCTTTAGTATAAAATCTGTGAAAATATTATTCATGCAGGTAGAAGTGGACTCAGTTATTCTAGATGGTTTATTGTATTCTCTAAGAATAAATTAAAAACGTTATATGATTTCAACAATGATCTGAATATTATAATTTTAGGGGAATTACATTACAAGTATATATTGAAATAAGTACAACCCTTTTTTTTAAGATGCGGAAAGTTCATCTCAAAAATAGATTCAAAAGAATCATATAACGAGTTCTATAAAGGTCTATAAATACTAACAAAAATGAAACGCCCTAGCTTTGCACAGACTACTTCAATAGTCCGAGAGGCTCACAATAGTTTTACGTTCCTTCAATTGTAAATCATTTTTGAGAAGTCCTAAGGCCACCTCGCCACCGCGTATAACATTTACCCTGAAGAACTAGTCACATAGTGGTTTTCAAAATTATACAATATTTCATCATACTTAAGCCAATGCTCTTTAACAACCATTTAGGGTTAGCCATGTAGGGTTGAAAATGGGGTTACCAATACTCGTAATATAACTATCGGTAATGTATAATTAAAAAAAATATATTTATCTTTACATCTCTTTCCCCGTTACTTAATGTATTTTCCTGTAATGTAGTGGTAACCTAGAAGAGATCGTATATTTTCTTTTGTAATATTTGTATTAATATTTATATTTGTAATTTTGTAAGTATGTACACTAAAGATTTTTATTACTTCTGAAACATCCCTGTAATTCCTATAACAAATTATCCTTTAAATATTAACAGACATACGATCATCCGAATTTAGATTTTTCATCATCTTACATTAATTAGTTCAGATCAAAGGAATATTATATTCACTTCAAAGAATTATTCTGAAGAGAATAAATACAAAGCGTTATTAGGTTTTTTATTATCTTGGCAATTCTATTTCATTATTCAAAGGTTATTTAAGTCTACTTCTTAATCAATCAAGTTGGTTTTTTAAAATTAGGATTGTTCGTTTGGACTCACAGGGTTCCGTTTCGCCTACAGAAGTTATTTATAGCTTATATTTGATTTATTATTATATCATTAGTCACATATAAAAAAAAATGGTAGTTAAAAGTAAAAACATTTTGTTATGTTTATGTAAAATAAAATACCTTGCATAAAAGAATTATAAAGTTTGAGTTAGGTCCTATAACTATATAGTTCTATTGTAAGTCAGTCAAATCTCTAGTTAGAAAAGTATTTAGGTTGTAATTTTACTAACGTCTTTATATTTTTTTGACAGCACTATATGAGTTAAATTAGTAGTTTGTGAGGTATTTTGAAACTAGTACAAAAAGGTCATTTCGTGTGTCGTTTGTTAATATTGAAGTGGTATAAAAGGCGCTTAGGCTTTTAGTTAATTAAACTAAAAGTAGGTTAAAAGCTCTTCATTCATGTGTCGTACTCATACATGAAGCACAGTTCTGTGTTCTAATGATAAATATAACTGCCGTTATACCTGCTTTGCACAGTCAGATACCGGTCGGTTTTTATATAATTTTTATTAACTTTTGAAATTTTTGTATTAAAAATATGTATATAAATAATCCTAATGGATTTTCAAAAACGAAAAAGTATCTTTGGGTTGTCATATTCTAAATAACAGAGTATAGCAAAATAATATATAAAGGATTATTTTTAATTAGTTGCCCACCTCTTGCAGGTATCCACTCTACATAATCCCAACAACATTTGTTCTACAACTTTTTACAAATCTTGATAAACAACACAAAAAAACGAAACAAAAAAACCTTTGCTCCCTCTTTTACTTATTACTCTGTATTTTGTAAGAAGTACTTAAAGGATCAACGCTAAGGGCCATACCGACGCTCAGAGTTAATGCCAGTTCAGAGACAACAAATAATTTTTGTATGGGAAATTTTAAATTTTAAAAACTATTAATTTTAAAAAGTCGTAGAGTAAATGTTATTGGGATTGATGTGAAAAGGCTGTCTGTAAGAGGTGGTCACCTAATAAAAAATAACCCTGTATATTGAAATAAAACTATTTTCACCGATTTAGCTCGCGTATAATGAATTAAATATTAAATATTAAATTTACATTTTAAATCTAACCCGAAGTTTCGAATGCTTTGCAGCAATCGTGTTCACGGTAAGACGAGATGGAGGTGTCTGTCAGTAAGTCAGTTAATTAGTCATCTACCTCCAACGGTTTCTAAGTTTCGGGGCGTACAGTTCAGGATTCACATAAAACGCACTAACAGTATCTTGAGGTATTACAGTGCGGTCACAGACATGGGATTTTGTATCCTCATATATACTATATACACATAAAATATATAAAATTGGCCAATATTTCAGAGCAGTGCAATCGAATTGCATTATAAAACTATATCTATCATAAGTATTTCATGAACCATGTTCATTTAGTTTAAGGTATTAATTAGAGCGTAACTATATATTTGTTACAATTATTTAAGTATTTTAGATATTATATACAATTTATTCACCCCAAGAGTTCATTCCATTGTTTACTTTGATTTTGCTAAGTTAATAATAATTATGTTGAATAGGTTTGCATACATTCGTTAATGTGAAACATTGGAACATTGGAACTAAAATGTGAACTAACAATAAAATATCAATGTATTCATTTATATAAATTAATCGTAAATAAGCAAATAAACAGTGGTGTTTACATAGTTTTAATTTATTTATAATTCATCATTACATGTTACAAATTCTATCATTTTGTAACTAGAATATAAAAAATCAATTTATATTTGATATAAAATATGTAAAATAAAAAGTCATGATCAAGCACAGAGCTTGAATTTGTGGCCTCTGGTAATCTGTCCCCGTTGCTCTACAATAAAGTTTGTTAATCTATCGGGTATAGATGGGATAAATATAGCATTCCATATATCATTATCGTCTGAATGAAGAAAACATGTTGAAAACATTGTTATTTTCAACTTTTTTTATTTAAAGTTTACGTAAGCACGAACTAGCTTTCATGTTTATAGACAACTTTTAAATAAATATTAAAATATTAGAAATCATCCTACTTTACTTAAATGTTACTATAATTTTAATATCAAGATTTTGTATTAAAATTATGTTTTCTATACATGCGTCGTTTCTAATTTAAAAAATGGCTTTATTCCGAAGAACGAGTTTTTCAGAGAATTTGAGATTATTTATACAATTTCATATTCCACTCAGAAATTTCAGGTGTGTTTTAACACAAACTAATTTATTTGTGTATCTTTGATAAAAAAAAATGTTTTATATTACTAACAAACATGTCCAAACATCTTAAACAGCGCGCTTAATAACACACGACTATTTTGGGCAACAACAACTAAAGAATTCATTTAGGTTAGAATGTAGATAATGGACCGAGTACGTCAAGCTTATAATACCCTTACATAGATTAAATAAAAAAAATTCAAAACCCTCGATACAAAAGACCTCTAAAAAGGATAAAAATAATATTATTATGAACTTATTGAAGTCGCTGCGTATGCTTTTTATTTTTGAAGTGAAAACTTCTTTAGGCGCGTTGAGCGTTTTGGTAGAGGATAAAATCCTTGGTTCGCGTCACCGACATGCTATGGTAATAGCGCGGAGAGCCAGACTAGCGCACGCGTAGTAGCCTGTGTACACGTATACACTAATTTGACGTTTAACGTTGATTTAAAAATTTCTAAGCATCAAACAATATCGTTAGAAGAGGAGGAAAAAAATAAATATTTTTAATTAATTAAAAATTAAAAATTATTAAAATTGTATTGTCGAAGACAATGATGTAAATAATTTAAATAATGTTCAAACTTGAATTCATTGAAATTCGTGTAAATATAAATACTATGTATAATTAAGATAATTGTATATTAATTATTTTTTCAACCACTTTGTATTTATATTTTGTTCATGATTTGTTTAACCCATCATATGTAACTAATAAATAAAACATAAAAAAATTCATATAATTTTTGCATATAGTTTTTTTTCCGTTTTTAAAGTTATGTTACTGGTTTCTTTATTGTACTAAATGAACCTACGAACACACAAATTCTCACTTGTTTCAGAATTTCTATTAATAAAACCTCAATATCTTGGAAGCGACTGCTTCTGTTTCGACCAAATATAGCTAAGAACCATCTCGACGATCTAGGCTTTCGATTAAAACTAAACCGCAATCAAATCCGTCCACGTGTTTGGCTGCTAATATCACAGACAAACACACAGATACAGGTCAAACTTATAACACCCTTGTTTTGAGGTAAAAAAATTATTGAAATGAAATATAATAAATGATAATAATTTCTATAAGTCATCTTTTTATTTATTATATAAACTTATTATCAGTGGCCTGAATGTAGCTAAGTGATTAAACGCAACGTACCGTCCTTACCATTTTAATATAAATTGAAATGGTGCTGTATTTTGTGCAACTTATTAAACTTATTAAAATGTGCAACATAAGAGGAGATTTCAATCATCAGGTAGAATCTAGCCATACATTAACTTTGATCTCATCAAAAAAAATATATAAAAATTTCTATGCGATGCCGTTGCTACAGGGCTTGAAAGGGAGAGGGAAATAAAGTATGAGTAGAGAGGAACTATATATTAAACTGCAGTTGAGCTGAAGCTAGGCTAGCCCCACCACTCTTCACTTTTTATGTGGCTGTTGAATTTATAATGAAATTATAATATATCTACTCTGATATTACTACCATGCCTTGAAGTTAAATATTCATTGGTATTCATTATAGCGTATAAATGTTAGTCGGTCTATTTAATAGTACCTACTTCATTTTAATTTAAAAATATACGAATAGATTTTTATAAAATACCAGCCCACGTTACTAAAATTAAAACTTAATTAATTTAACAGTTTCATTATAAAATGGACATTTTTTATTAATGGACAATACAAAAATCGCAACATAAAAGTACGAAATAACAATTCTGTTTTCTTTACTTAATTAAATTTTTATATTGTCTGCTTTTAATCTTATTACACTTTTGACTCTTTTATTTTGAGTTTGAATGGCAGCGTTGTGTTTAAAATATATATTGTTGGTTGATGACTCAACTCACTGACTCAACGTTAAAAGAAATAATAATTGATACCTGTAAGCTTATCATCAGATAAGCTTACAGTTAAGTATATCAATACTTAATAACTGTTTACATATTGTTTGAATAATTGTCCTTGAACATATTTAGGCAGATTAAGATTATTTAAATTTTATATAAATTTATATAGAAAAAATTATCAACATTAACAAAATTATACCGTCCTTCCCATTCTACAATATTATACATATTCGTCTCTATCAGAGCAGAGGTTACATCTACCCTGAGAAAGATATTCCATAATGTAAAATTAGACATATTGGTTTTTTGAAAGGAGCTTACTTGATGTCGCCTTTATCACGGTAGTAACGATTATAAATAGAATTCATCGAAGTGAGAAGCGGTACGTTATTACATTAACCAGAACAATGAGTTTTTACCCAGAGATTGCAGGTTCGAAGTCTACCCCTATGAATATATTATTTTAGATATGATTTTTTTAATATAGTTTATCAATTTATCTATAGAACTCTAAAATGTAATTTAGTTCTAGAAAACTTTTGTTAGGTTTGAATTAAAGTAAAGATCAAATAAAGATTCTGATGTTCAAAGAAGCAATATAGCGGTACCTAGTCATACCAGACTTTGGTAAAATATTTTATTAAACATAGAACTTTTTATTTTTCTCTTAATTCTAAATTTATATTTTTGTAGACAATTAACCGAGTACAAAGTACAAATCTCATTTAAATGAAAATACACAAACTAAAGTAAATTTAATTTGAGAAAAAGATTTCGAAACTAAAACTTTGAATATGTGTTAAGTGTGTCTTTATGTCGCTTTTTACTCGAAACCTTTATATTATATATTTTTACATGCTTTTATGAAAGCTTAAAACGCAGATACCATTAGAGAGAAGTCATGAAAGACGACATAACAATTCCCAGATCATTTCTTTTGTATTGCGGTTTTCATTTCTATACAACAATATAATGTTATTTATTAAAGATTATTATAATATAATAACTCTTTATTATTCACAACATTCAAGAAAGGTAGATAAAAGAAAATCTAATTTATATTATTTTTTGTTTAGTTATATTATGTTTAAAATGGAAACCATAATGTAAAACACAATTCAATTTAGTTTATAAAAGTTAAATTATATTCTTTATAAATATTATTTTAATGAAATATTATTTTTATAAATGATTTTTATGGTTGTATGTTGAGTAATTATAAATATTTTCAGATTTAAGTTTGTCGGTTTGATTGCACTTATCTTATCGGTCCAAAACAACATGTTTTATTTATAGTGAGAATATAAATTGAATTCATAAATAAAAATATGAATATAATGAACAATTTAGACAGAACATGTCTGCACATGAACATAAACGTAACAGAACATTTTAGCATGTTAAAATGTAATAAGATTAAATTATATACTTACAAGACTGCATACCTAATTAATCAAATTTCAATTTGTACCTTGGAAATTCAGGTTTAGGTATTGTCAAATAGAAATACGAACGCATAATCAAAGCCAAAGAATATACTCGTAGCACCTTATATGTTATATACTGAGCGATACATTAAAACAAACTTATTAATATGATTTACTGAAGTTAAGGCACTTTGTCCTCGAATGCTCAAGTTCGCTTCGAGAATAGTTTGAAATTAGAAACTTGTTGCTTCTCAGTTTTAACAAGACGATGCAGTAGGTATTGAAAATCAACCCAGGTAAGACAGAAGTTAAATATGTATGTCATCATAATATCATTATGTGCAAAATTATGATACATTGAGTATTCAAGTTGTGTGTTATTTAGACTTTAGACTGCCGACTGCTGCCTCGGATATGTTATCAATACATGAAATTGTATTTGATTTGACTTTTCATTCGATCAACCTTCCATTATGAAAACTTTTATTTTTCCAACTATGATGATGATAATTTCCGGTCAGGGAAATAAATGTACAAAATCTGTTGTAATATGAGTTCCTAGAGCTACTTTTATAAACACTTAATAAAAATATTTATACATTTTATCTCTTTAATACTAACTACTTCAATTTTCTATGTTCTTTTTACTATCTTGATGTGTGTTCGAATATGTATATGAATAACATATTGTGGGTACGAGGCGTAACATGTCACTGCATACCTAATTTACGACCTCGGAGTGCTTCCAATATTTTATCAACTTCGCTATAGCCGTCCTACAAACTTTTAAAAGTAATTTCAGAAGTATATTACTATACATGTCTTGTAAGTATATAACTTGATAAGTGAATAATAAATCACAGGGGAAAAACTTTAGTCTCACAAAAAGACCCACAACGCTGTAATTCAATAAGCGACTTACATAATATATTACAAGATAGTTTAGCCAAACAAAATAGATACTATTTGTATTGCATATTGAATTCTAAGGTAAATATAGTCTATTTTATTAATCTGCATATTACGTAAATAGAACAATTCTGTATTGTAAATTCTTACATATTTCTTTTTACAATCCTAAAAATATTACCTATTCAAAAAAGAATCCTATAAAATATAATACATATATATATACGATGTTTTTGCGTTGTTTTTCCCTTTGTTGTCTATACTTGTATTGTAAAATCAATCTCTAAAACAAAACATGACATCTTTTCAAGTATGTAAAATTGTATTATTTGATTGGGGCCAGTACATTTACAATAGGACCCGAAGGGTCCTGCGATTTCAGGTTTTTTATTTTCAGGGCTGGGAAATATAACAATAGGGCAGTATAAATAATTTTATATGTAATAGTTATACACTAATAACTAAATCAGAATAATTTTCCATTAACAATGTACAATCACTTCAATAATTCCCTTTGTATCCTCCAGCGATGTTATATAAGTAACAAGCGATTGAATTGAATTATATAATGTATTGAATACATAACTACATAATAGACGTAAGGAATTTCCATATTCTCAGTTTGTTCTCCAATTATTATAAAATATACTAAGCTAAGAGTTGTATAATTAAATTTTGGATATTACAACGGTTCCTGAGTATTTCGAGTCAGAATTGCAAGAAACTTTACGTCCTCTCCTCAACGTTAATAGTATAAACTATTAAGACGTCTGCATTGGATTACTTAGTTATGTTAAGGAAAATAAAATATAAGTAAGAAAAAAATATTTAAAAGTAAAAATATACTTTTAAACATGATATCATTATTTTCTTTCTTCCTTATATGTCAGGTGCATTTATATTTTGAATAAAGTAATAAAAGATAAGATAATAAAATATAACCATATATCTTATAATAAAAAAAATCCGTACATAGGACTACACATAAATTAAGCTTTACAAAAAGTTGTAGGTCACAAACATACACATGTCGGTTTGTATGTCTGCTAATCTGTCTGGAGCCACAACTGGATATGCTAAAGTTATTTAAGTTACATTTTTACCATCGTAAAATAAATATTAATTATAATAGACATAGTCGTAACATTTCAAGCCAACTATCACAAGTTAAGCAATTAGTGAACATTGCATATTGTATTGCGAAGTGTAATGGGAGCTTCCGTGCAAGTGATATCATAACGAAAACGAAATGGCATAATAACAATTCATAAGTGGTTCAGTTATAGTAATAGTTTGTAAGTAAAAAGATGCTGTTATCATTGTCAGAATATAAAAGGTTTTGAGATAGAGATAGTTATCTCTAAAAGGTTGTGGGATACCTAGTATTGAGAGATATAAGAGTTGAATACATTCTCAAGTTAAATTAAAATATCGAACTATTTTGTTTAAACTATAAGTCGTTATTATTATTGTGGTCTGTTTAAGTCCAAAAAAAACAATTGTTTCTAAGTTAAGTTATTGTTGCTAAAAATATGCTATACTATGCTTTATTAAAATATATTATAAATCTGTTTAGTATTGGTAACTTTACTTAAATGCTATCTTTGGTGCGTTTGATATTGATTGACTATTTACATTAAATAGCGCGCGGCCACAAGTTTTAATTATTAAAAACTTAATAAAGTGTGAGTTTGTGTTGGTAAGTCTCGGGTTTAATTATTAGTAGTGAACTAGTGATCAGAAAAAGTTTCCTTCTGTAATCCACTAAGACTGAGTTGCTGGTAATAGCTAGCAAATCAATAAAAATCATCTTCGTACTATAATATAACATGAACAACAATACTCAGAATATACCACTTACTTATTAAGAATTTATTTTTATCAATTCTTTATGTGGTATGCAATGTAATAGGTATATATAAATAGGAAAGTAAAAATACTCACACAAACAACTTTACAAATGTTTGGTATGAACAAAATAACGACCTGAATTATGTTAAGGATTCGATTAAACCTTTTGGCCTAGTTAGGTCGATAAGCAATATCATTACAAAAAACATTAAGCTCATAAAAAGCTTAGGGGAAAGAAGAAGAGCACGTAAAACTATTAAGCAATACTTCCCGAAGTTGAACACTTAGCAGTTTCATAGAGTTACTTTAACAACACTATAGTTTCAATTGAAATCCTGACAATAAATTGTATGGCGTCGTAGCGATTGTCTCTTAGTTTCTAACTTAATTTGAGTTTATTTTACACAAAAGTTTCAATGGGCATATTAAGACTCATAAATGGTTTCCTTAGTCTGGGAACAATCCGACAAATTCAAGGGAAAGTTATTTATTTACAAAACAATTTTTTTACAAAACAATTAAAATTACAAAACAATACATTTTTTTGCTTTGAAATAGCAATTCCAAATAAAAATATTACTGATAATATGATTCCTCAAAAATAAGTTATATTTTTTATATAAGGACTGTAACTTTACAATCACAATTTGATAACATGATTGATGATTCTAATCAAGATATGTATATTCTTCACGATGATTAGATTTAAAAGGAAAAAGAAAATTTCTTGTAAAGATTGAAAATCTAAAGGTGAAAAAAGGTAAGGGTAAAATGATCACTCGTCTAAGTAAGATGGAATATATTTCAACACCAGAGATTTGATTTAAACTTATTTCAATGATAAAAATCTGAAACTGCCAGAATATGCAGAAGTTCATACATAAAATTACATTAAACTCGCAATAGCACCTAACAAAAAGTTCTAATAGGAAACAACTATGTCGTTTCATTAAATAATATATATACAATAATTGTAGAAAACAACATAACAAACATTATTATTATTATAAGTAACATTTCCTTCTTAGATAAATTAAACTCTTACAATTTCAGTTCGTTTAATTTATTAAATACACTACCGTCCCGATAAAGAAGATCATATAAAGAATTCTTAATTTACCGAGACGGGAAGCGGTACGGAAGCTCATTTGTTAGAGTGACGGGACTGATTCCTAAGGATCGCGGGTTTGAATCCCTGTTCGTATAGATATATTTAATAATTTTAATATGCTCACTTACTATAAGGCTGTCTTTAATTTTTATTTTACACACCTTAGTACGCATTTAATATTTCATTTGATGTCTTCAGATATAATATTTAGCATCGACTTGATTATGGTTTATTTATGTTATATATACTAAAAAACATATTTGATTTATTTCTTGTAATATATGCCACATACTTAAGAACATTTTTATCAAAGTTGATATAAAATGATGTTAGAATAATGTAACAAATTCAAAGCAAGCTGCCGAGGTAAAGCTGATTATATTTCGTCTCGTCTGACGCTGATCCCGTGTAATACCCGCCTTAACAAAACAAATTTCGATTTCAAATTATGTAATTTCCTATGGGTGCTAAGATTTCATACGGGTTGCTTATTAAAGAATACATGTATATTCTTATGTCGTACTTATATGTTTTTGTAAACATAATATGTAGTTTCTAATATTCTTTTAGTAGGTACCGATGACACAGTTCACTTAAACTTAAATTCTAACCAACTGGATTTATCTATGACTCGTATAAAAATCAGTCAACCGTGAAATTAACGGATCATACTCGTACGAGTATAACACCAAAGTTATTTATTTATTCTAGCAATCTATGAAGCAGAAAAATACTTTTAATAATTTGACCAGTAGCATTTATAGTTTTTGTAAATATAAATTACCATAACGAACCGGTAACGATTTTGTATACCTTTCAGAAAATAAATAAAATAATGGTGTAAAAATCTATCTCATTAAATTTAACTATATATCTCTTAAAGTGTTAATGTAGCACACTAAGTTTACCACGACTAACACATTTTTGACATATTTGAACGATACATATCTACATCTTTTTTATTTGATCTATAAGTTATATCTTAAGTATTTATTTATTTATTGAATAAAATATATTAAAATAATATTATATTATAATCTTTATTTTTTATAATATACCTACGTTTGTCTTTAATCTTTGGACCGTGCCAAAGTGCTATTTGGATCATCCCCATTTTTTCCTTGAAACCCCGCCAGCCCGAATTAGCCAAATTAAAACGTAAAAAGTTATCTTCTTATTTTGTTTTTCCTAACTTTAGAAATTAACGACTCAACCTTAAGAGGACTTCAAACTTAAGATGTTATAAATTAGGGTATACTTTGTTTTGAAAAGAGAAAAACATTGTAACAAATGAATTATAAGTTCCACTGTCTGGCAGAGATAAGGTTTGTGAGGTATTTAGTTTTTATGATAGAATAAAGCCTAAAAGTAAACCATTTTGTTTTTAAAATTTACTTTTACAGATCTTAAGTAACGTCATTGTTATTAGTGGCATTTTTTTATGAATTATACTGCTTATGTTATGCACAGATATCTACTGTACTGGACAAATGTTGATAAAGTTATGTATCGTTATAGGTCATTGCCCTTAAAATCACAAAACGGTCTATAATTGCAATAAGTCCAAGTGTATGGATGTGCATAATTTTTAAATGATGATAAACGCTTAAAATTAGATGTCGCTCCCCAGTGTTATACATAGCCGCTGACAAGAACTAGATATAGATATTTGCACCTGTACTAGTACTTGCATGTTTGTACGTGTATACCTGGTCGTACCAGTACCGTAGTACTGGTACGGCCATACGTTGAGTTCAAGAATAAACTTGAGTTTAAATTAAATACTTATTATACAAGATCTATTAGAATCGGTTAACAATTTAATCTCAATTAAATTTGATATCTCCATCTTTGGTATGAAATTAAGGCTTTAATTTGTCGGGGCACAAGTCTTTGCTAAATTTAGCCACTGCTTATTCCAGAGATTTCTTTTTTTATTCAGAGAAGACTCAAAATCAGTGTTTCGTGTAGAATACTCCGTATCTTCTTAAATTTACCATAATGTATTATCCAAGTGGCTATAATTTCTATAACTTAAAATCCCTGGGGTTCAGATCTGTGCTAAATGGGTTGCATTCTTTCAGTTCATAAAGTCTGAAGCGTTGCTTCGAACCAGGTTCAGGCAGATCATTCCTTGTGCACAAGTGCAAAGGTTTGAACATCACAGTATAAAAAAAATACTGAGACGTTTTACAACACGAACCGAGACGGTTATTTAATACAGTATTGCGCAAGTATTAAATACTTTTTCAAGAAAAGAGACTCCTTGAAATGACGGCTCCCATCAGTCTAGTGCAAGGTGACTACTTCATCCTCTTTTTAACACGCTTTTATTAGTTTCACGTCTATGTTTGCTTGTTTATTTGCTGACTTTTTCGAGTGGATTTTTGTCTCAATTTCCACGGACCGATTTTGTTCAAACTTTGTACACATATCAAGGACCGATAGTAAATTAACAATTCGATGAGATTATCTCATTATCCTGGTTAGAATCTCCAGGATTAATAATTATCTTAAGCTAATTTGGCGTATTTTTTTTTAACAATGTTTTTTCCATAAGGTTCTATATTGTGATTTAATAATAACTAACAAATAAAACCAATCGAAAACCAATTCAGATGCTTCTAACTTGTCTAACATATTTTATTATTATATTATTAGAAAATCTAATTCTTAATATTAAAATTGCCAGACTAATTAGTTACGTCATCGGAGTAAACACATTTTATATAAAAAAAAATAAAGATATATTTAAAAAATAATAATAATATTACAACCAATTTCGAATATCCCACAAAGACAAAAGGGATAATTAAACATTGTATTGATGTGATATCGAGTGGCTGACGTTTATGGTCCGTTGGAACGTTTTTACAAGAGATAAATCACGAAAATGGACTTTCGGGCCGATATTTAGACTTTTTTTTTTCATTGTGTTGTTTTATCGAGGATTTCGAGGTTCGCTTGTTTTAATTTGAAATCAATTCAGTTTTACTTTGACAAACCGGTAACAGTGTTATATCAATGCTTTAAATTTAGCTCTGCAATAAAAAAAATTAGTTTATTCGAATTAAAAAGTTTTTAAATCGTATTTGTATGTTACCGTTACTTTAAGGTAACTGTGATATTGTGACATTTTTATTTCTAGCAAATGACTATTCCGATTAAAGTATTTGGAATAGGAAAATATTTAGCTTTTCAATAACCCGGCGGCCACGCGGCAATACAAAATAAAACATATCACGATGCCCTTTTACGTCAAGCGTGAAAAGAAAAATTATGTGTAATCTAAACGATTTAAATATACAGGCCTGTACGTATACCGTCTAGAATTATGAGCATTTTAAGGGTTGGTCGGGTAATAATTGATACCAATCGTGCGTTAATGACCCACGCAGTAAGAACTTATTTACGGTTTAAGTCAAAAGAAATTAATACAAAAATAAATACTTTATGCAAGATGTAAAAATATGATTGTTATTGAAGGAATAAAACATTATTACCTATTGGGTTCTCATTATACGCAAAAAGATAAAAATGAGTTTCATATACCATAGAAATATTTTTTTTGTGTCCCTTTTTAAATACGTAGATAAATTAAATACATTATATTAAAATTAGAAAAATACAAAACATCTCATTAAAAAAACGCTATTCGCTTGTAAGTCATTTATTCCAGCTATTACCACCCTCTATATTCATGTGGAATAGAGAACTATTAAAAAAATATCAGCAGTAGGAAAATATCGTTTTCTATACAAAATGAATGTTCATGGCAAGATAAAAGTAAAACGGGGAAATAGCCTGTATCTTACCCCTGAGACTTGTAACAATGTTTAGGTATGTTTTTATTACATTTTTGTTACCAATATGCCGAAATAAATGCTATTAAGTACTTTCCCTACGGTGACGCTGTAATAGCCAACAGGGCTAACAGCATAGACAGACAAAAAAAAAATTAAGTACTTTACTATACCTATACGCGTTGCTTTACTCAGTTGTTGCATGTTTTAAAGTAACCATAGTTTTTAATATATAGAGTATAATAAAAGATAAGTAACTGAGTGATATCTGGTAGAAAAATATTATTAAAAACCATACACACACACACATACATATAATACACACGTACTAATAAAAAAAACTTTTAATGCTTTCCAACAAGCGTATTTAAATCGAGAGTAGTTTTTAGTTTTATTTCATTTATATAGTATGTAGTGTACTATTCAGATTATAAATAGTTCATTGCTTAATATTATATATAGTTAAAAAAAACCTTCTATACAAAATACCTCTAAAAACGATAACAATAATATTATTATGTTGACGTTGTAATTCGACAGTTTTGTTTATTTCATGAAATTAGTACTTACATTATACGATTTGATATTGTTATTTCATTATTGCCTTGCTAACTTACTTGCATTTTGATTTCTTCCTTTATTTAGCGGTTCATTTTCTTTATTTTATGAGGAATATTGATATAATCTATGCAAGTTCAAACTTTTTAGTCTGGAAAACAATATAGATTATTGTCATGTAATTTATAGATATAATTAATAGAGAAGTGGTAGAGTAGGCGCATACAATATTCATAAAAAAATACTATAATAAGGTATTACCTTGAAATGTCACTTCAATTTGTCCGATACACGGACCTCGGCTCTATCAGTATAATCTATCTATAGCGTGCTGTTATTTGTAGGATTTTAACAATACACTAATGAGTTTTCACTTATACTTTTTTGATTTTCGAAAATATAGGTTTGTAATAAAAATGATGGATGAACCTATGGCTATTCCTGGGTAGACAGACTAAAATTTTTGAAATATGTAAAAAATCCTTTTATAACTCATATTTATATTTATCTTCAATGTACACGGATATTATCATTAAAGTTTCAATTATAGACTAAGAGAGATTATTAAGCTCGTTTAATTTGAAGCTAAATATTTAAAATACTTACTTTTTATTTTTCCTCCTGTTTTCTTTTGAGTTTATTACTTATTAACTAGTTACGTCGCCCCAAACCGCTGAGCTGACACATTCCATTAGTCGCCAGCCAGGTGGCTCCGCTGAGTTAGCATCTACCACCCATGGGAAGCCAATATTCTAAGTAACTGGACAATGCGAATAACTCTACTGGGTGGTCTGCTCCCACCCGTATTAGCTTATAAAAACTAATATTAAGTTTAGTCTGTTTAAGGTAGTCTAAGTGGTAACTTGTTAATTAAATACCATCTTAATTAAAATAAAATCTTTTTTTAAAAAGCCATTCGCTGCGTAGGGAACTTGACTGGCGCAGCCGGTAGGATTCCGCGTCCGGAAAATAAAAGAAAATTACCGCGACGTACGTTTTCAAGCGTAATTCTCGGAATCCGAACCAGATAAATAAATTTGTCATATTACGTGAACGAGCGTCTGGCTGTTGAAGACACTGCTACCTTCAGGCTCACGAGGGAAATGATTTGGTGAGTAGACCCTAAAGCTATTCCTATCTATTCATTTCCTAATCAACCCTAGATATATGTGTCAATTTAATTGTAGATTCCTTTTAAAAATTAAAAAGGTTCTTAGATATTTCTTTGACGTTTGTTTTAAGTGTTTTTATAAAGTAATGAAATAATATCGAAGTGAAATAAAGTTATAATTCATATTTGAATCAATATTATAATTTAATTAATAATTATAATTGAATATATAAAAAAAAAATTAATTCGAATAGTACAATTCGTAAAAATATATTAATTATATTAAAATATTTTATTATATTAAATTGTGTGTACTATAATTAGTGACAATGGAAAATATAGTGAAAATTCCCGTAGAAATCAGCAACATTATCCCTAAGTTTGATGGAGATGAAAAATTATTATCCCTTTTTATTCGTAAATGTGAATATGTAATTCAAACTTGTGTAGTAGAAAATAATCCAGCACAAGATTTATATCTTTTTCACATAATAACTTCTAAATTAATAGGTAGAGCGGCTAGTTTAATTAGCGAACGACAAGATTTAATTACGTGGAACAGTCTTAAATCAGCATTAGAACAACATTTCGGTGATCCGCGTTCAGAAGAATGTATAGCTATAGAATTAGAAACTTTAAAAATTAAAAATAGCGAATCTTATCTAGATTTTTGTAATAGAATTCAGCATACCAAAAGCACATTAATTGCTAAAGTAAATTTATTAACAAATATAAGCTTACGAGAAAGTAAAATCACGATATACGATAATTTAGCTATGAATGTATTTTTATATAATTTACCTGAAGATTTATTAAGGATAGTACGCTTAAAATCATGCAACTCACTAGAAAAAGCGTTAAGTATAGTATTAGAGGAAGTTAATTTCATGCACCAATATAACTCAAGAAATAAAATGATGAAGCACCCCCAATCTAATTCTGCAATATCATCTAACCCTTATCTAGAAAGGAATATGATGAAACCATTTTTCAATACTATGAAATCAAATAATTATCCTTCACATTTTAAAAATCAGCAACAACCCCCGTTTAAACCTCTTCCATTCCAAAGAACTATACCACAGCAATCATCTAAATTTAAATTTGGTATCACCCCTAGTAACCAAATTAAGCTACCCTTACAAAACCATTTTACTCAAAATCAAAATGGATATAGGCCTCAATTTACTCAAAATCAAATTGGATATAAACCCCAATTTAATCAAAATCAAGGCCAACACCCTTTTGGTAACCAACGACCGACACATAATACGGATGTGAGCATGAGAACAGCTCCACCTATGAAACCACAAGGTTTCCGCCTGAACGAACACTTAGTTCAGCAAATCGAACCTGAAATTGAAAGTTATAACAGTAGCGACTATTACGACAACCATAGTGACCCGACTATTGAAAATACGCATAAGATGACAAATCATGACGAGACCGTAGAACAACTTGAAAATTTTCACATAGATACCCCTTACCATGTCCCGAGATAATACATTTAAACTGTAACTCTTTAAAATTGCCCTATATTTACATCCCTGAAATTAATGCTAACTTCATGATAGATACAGGAAGTTCAAGATCATTTATCAGTCCAAATAAAGTAAAAGAATATTTTAATGAATTTAAATACCAAGAACCATTTGAAGTAATTAGCACCCATGCTTCTAGTAGACATGATGAAGTTATCATCATCCCCCTATTTCATACCTTTCACAATCCTGAAACTCATAAATTTTATATATATGACGTAGACGGACGATACGACGGATTAATAGGAAGTGACCTTTTAAAACAATTAGATGCTACAATAGACATGAAAAATGAAATCCTTTTTACTAATACCACATCAATACCTATCATTTACAACCCCACTAATGTTATTCATTTAGACCGACGTTGTGAACAGAGAGTAAAGTTACCAACAAGCTTAAGAAATGGCAATGCTATTTTAAATTTCAAACAATTTTGTGATGGTGTTAGAATGCCTACTGCTTTAGTAAACTGTATAAATGGATATGCTACTACAATTATTCAAAATACCCTTGAGACAGAACTGACTTTGACTATCACTAGTCCCTTTATAGTGACAAAATATAACCCAAGTAAATGCCATATTAATAAATTAGATGACACCAATGACTTAGAAATAGACCAAATACTCACTGAAAACTTGACAAAACTAAGGTTAGAACACATGAACTCAGAAGAAAAGAAATCTATACAACAACTCTGTATAGAATATAAAGATATTTTTCATTGCGATAAACTACCCTTAACTTTTACTAACGAAGTTAAACATCAAATCAGAACTCACAACGAAGATCCCATTTATATACGACCTTACAGACAACCCCATGTTATTAATAACGAAATTAATAAACAAGTAGAGAAAATGATAGAAAATAATATAGTTGTTCCTTCCCACTCTCCTTGGAGTGCCCCTGTCCACCTAGTTCCAAAAAAACTTGACGCTAGTAATGAAAAAAAATACCGTTTAGTAATTGACTATAGAAAATTAAATGAAATAACTGTTGACGACAAATACCCATTACCTAACATAACTGACTTATTTGATAAATTAGGAAGAAGCTCTTATTTTACTACCCTTGATTTAGCAAGTGGATATCACCAAATTGAAGTTAAAACAGAAGATAGACAGAAGACAGCATTTAGTACCAATGCAGGACATTTTGAATTTACACGTATGCCTTTTGGACTTAAAACTGCACCTGCAACTTTTCAAAGAGCAATGGATAACGTACTTAGAGGTTTACAAGGCATCCACTGCTTAGTTTATCTAGATGACATAATCGTCTATTCAGTTAGCTTACAAGAACACGTAGAGAAATTAAGAACTGTATTTGACAGACTAAGACAGACAAACTTAAAGGTACAACTAGACAAATCAGAGTTTCTACGTAAAGAAGTGCTTTACCTAGGACATACAATAACAAGTGACGGACTTAAACCAAATAATGACAAAATTAAAGCCATCTTAAACTACCCCTTACCCCAGACAACGACAGAAATTAAAAGCTTTCTAGGACTTATAGGTTACTACCGACGTTTCATAAAAGACTTCGCCAAAATAACGCAACCGATGACAGCACGACTTAGAAAAAAACAAACTATGCCCGTTACTGATAAAAAATATATAGAATCCTTTCAAAAATGTAAAGAACTCCTTATTAATGCTCCAATCCTTCAATACCCCGACCCTAGTAAACCATATATTCTTACTACAGACGCCTCAGACTTTGCTGTTGGCGCTATATTATCACAAGGACCGGTTGGAAGCGATAAGCCTATTGCTTATGCGAGTCGCACATTAATCAATGCTGAAACACGTTACAGTACCACTGAAAAAGAACTTCTAGCCATAGTATGGGCTGTAAAATATTTCCGCCCCTATCTATATGGTAGAAAATTTAAAATTATTACCGATCATAAGCCCCTTGCATGGTTAAACTCTCTAAAAGATACTAATAGTCGATTAACACGTTGGCGTTTGAGACTTTCTGAATATGATTTCGAAATCATACACAAAAGTGGTAAGAGCAATTGTAACGCTGATGCACTATCACGAATCCGTTTGAACGCTATAGATGAGGACGATAATGTTTCAACCATGGTAAATGTAGATCCCCTTGAAGAAATTAGAATAGTTACTGAACAATTGAAAGATTTAGAAAAGTCAAAAAAAGCTACCTTTCCCGAATCCCGACCATCTAATATATTTGAAACTGAAAAGGAAAAATCCATAAATATCCAAGATACAGATTCAGAAACAACCCTTTCAGTTAGATCTAGGAATGGTTCACCTTATTCTATACCATGTCCTTCCAGTTCTACTTTAACGGCTTCTGAAAGTGACACGATTCATTCTGCACGTGACACAGAATCAGAAGGTATTCCTATATTACAGGAAGCGATAGATACGAAACCCAATCAAATTTTAGTATATACATGGTTCATAGATAGACTTACAGTAAAGGATATATCTAAACCAAAACAGCGTATTTTAGAAGTTCATTTACCTAAAAATAGACCAGATTTAGTTAAGCAATTTTTAAAGGAATATATTAAGAATAAATCTAAATATTTTATATACTTTGAGGATGATATACATCGCAAGCAATTTACAGAAATAGTAATATCTTTATTTAAAAAAGAATGTGTTCAATTTAGGGAATGTACAAAACGCGTAAGTTTGATGGAAGACGAAGCTGATCAACTAGAAATAGTTCAAAAATATCACGAAGGAAAAACTTGCCACCGAGGCATTAGAGAAACTTTAGGACATATTAAAAGAAATTATTTTTGGCATAATATGGAAGAAACTGTATCAAGTGTTATTAACTCTTGTGAAATATGTAAAAAAATGAAGTACGATAGAAACCCAATTAAACCCAAATTACAATTAACCCAAACTCAAACTAAACCATTACAAGAACTCTTTATAGACGTATTTTCTATTGAAGCTAAGTATTATCTAACAATTATTGACTCCTTTAGTAAAATTGGACAAGCATTTGAGATCCCAAATAGAACAACACCTGAAATAGTAAGAGCCTTAATAAAATATTTCTCTTTTTACGGTGTACCTCTCAAAATTAGTGCTGATCCAGGTACTGAATTTAATAACGCTTTATTTAAAGAGCTTTTAGCAATGTATAAAATTGAAATTCACATAGGAACGGCTAATAATCCTAATTCCATGGGACTCATAGAAAGGTTCCATTCAACCATTTTAGAAATATATAGGATAGCTAAATATGAACATAAATATACTGATGCCGCTTCCGTAATGACGTACGCTATAATGGCCTATAATCATTCAATACATTCAACTACTGGTTTTACCCCCTTTGAAGTCTTATTTGGACAGACGGAATCTAGAAATACATTTGATATAGATTTTGAAAAACAGTATTTTCAACAACTCGTTAAAGAAAATGTTAAACGAACTAAATTCTTGTATAAATATATAATTGATAAAACTATTAAAGCTAAAGAAAAATATATTGAAAAGAGAGGTGGTGAAACGGAATTTAGAATAAAACCAGGAGATACAATATTTGTAAAAAGCACTAATAAAAGAAAAAGTAAAGATAAACCTCGCTATGTAAAAGCTCAAGTAACTAATGAAATATATAGGAGCACAGTCCCTGTTTTAAGAAATAACGATCACAGTACCAAAATTCCAATAAGGAATGTTAAACGACCTCCACAGGTACCACCTGCTGGTCATGATGCTGGTGACGTGGTCCCAGGCCCTTCAACTTCAGGAGTTAAATAAAAACCCTGGAGTGCTGCCATTAAGAAATGGTCTAGCTATAGTAAGTAACGATAAATGGACTATTGTCAAAACGTTAGATTTAAAACCTATTATAGATGATTTAAAAGACAATTTTTATAAATGTACCCAGTTAGATAAGTTAGTTAATAATTTTGAAAATGATTTTATTGAAAATTTTATAGATGTTAAGATACAAGCTACCTATGTTAAAAATTTAACCATGATGAAATTAGAACAGATTTATCCAACTGTTAGAGTTAAACGTGGACTTATTAACCCCTTAGGATCTATTATTAAAATAATTACAGGAAATCTAGATAATAATGACGCTATTAAATATGAAAAACTAATTAATGAAATTAAATTAGAACAAAGTAAATATAAAAATAAAATGACGTTGATCACTGAAATGATACAGACAATTACGAATTCTACATTCCAGTTAAATGACAATATTATATCAATTAATTTAGAAATTCAAGAATTAAGACATAATTTATCAGAAATAATTAAGAAAGATGCCCTTAATCATATAGAAACCCAAATTATTAGTACATACAATTTGTTAATACATAATTTTCAAACTATTTATATAAAATTAAATGAAATAGAAACCAGTTTTGCATTAAGTAGATTAGGAGTATTACACCAATCAATTATTAACTCTAACATGCTTTTAAATACATTAGAAAATATAAGTAAGTTAGAAAAGCTAGCATATAGTCCTGTATTGAATAATTTAATGAAAATTGAACAAACTATTTCAATAAAAGCATACCTCAAAGGAAACTACATTAACTACCTTTTAGAAATACCTATAATTGAAAATGACACCTATATCTATTATAAATTACTTCCTTTACCTGTGTTGTCCCATGACTCCACTTTCATTATTGTTCCTAAATATCCTTACCTAATAGCAAAAGGGTTGAAAACTAGGTCTTTAGATAAACCCTGCAAGGAGATTGAAAAGGCGAGTTTCCTGTGCTACGAGAGTGAAGTTATTCAATTCAATACTGATCCCTGTATTACTGAATTAATGAGCTATGCTGAAAATACATCAATTTGCAACCCTGTTCCTGTAATCACGGAGGACATCGTGCTGCAACCGCTGCAATCTAATACATGGACCCTATTTGCAAGAAAAGAAGAAATACTTACTAGAATATGTTTTGATGAAATTTACCGACAGAAGATTAAAGGAACTTACATAGTCACCCTAGATGACCCCTGTCAGGTAAAGATTGGATCTATAACCCTGAAAAAGCATCAGACCATTTTAGAAAACGAAACTTATTCTATGCTACCAATAGTTAATTTGCCTTCAATATACGTTCCTGAAACTTCAAGTTTGAAAGCAATAAATATAAAAGGTATTGACCTTACGGACCTGAAACTTCTGGCCTACACCTTGAAGAAACCTGAAATAAGTGAAAGTGCTGAAAATAACCGAATAGTGAAAAATATCAGTGTATGGACAATTGGACTGTATATTATAGTTTCAGTGATTATGTGTATTCTAATTTTCAAAAAACGTAAATTTATATTAAGAGTGTGTCTCCGAAGTTCTCCTGCCTTACCGGATAACTTCGATCTTAAGGAGGGAGGAGTTACGTCGCCCCAAACCGCTGAGCTGACACATTCCATTAGTCGCCAGCCAGGTGGCTCCGCTGAGTTAGCATCTACCACCCATGGGAAGCCAATATTCTAAGTAACTGGACAATGCGAATAACTCTACTGGGTGGTCTGCTCCCACCCGTATTAGCTTATAAAAACTAATATTAAGTTTAGTCTGTTTAAGGTAGTCTAAGTGGTAACTTGTTAATTAAATACCATCTTAATTAAAATAAAATCTTTTTTTAAAAAGCCATTCGCTGCGTAGGGAACTTGACTAACTTTATTTCTTGTTTGTTTGTGTTGTATTGTATATGTTTGGTTTCTGTAGCAAAATGGTAAATTACGAAAAATGTATATTATATTTAAATTTTCTTTCTACGTCTGTAATTATCGTTTGTAAAAAAGAAAAAAATCAATTCACTACGTATTGATTTAGTTACTAGCTAATAAAGCATATATTTAAATATTTTCCCCAAATATTTACAATTGAAATAAAAAGTTCCAGTTTTAAAAAAGCTAAATCATACAATGTTGATAAATAAAATTATTGTTTTTTTATGAATTATTACTACAGCAATATTTCCATAATGATTTGTTCAATCGATTTTTGAAGTAACAATGAAGCTTGCAAACAAACTAAGTTAAGTAGTTCAGAACAAAACAGGTTTTCAAAATTTTCGTAGTTTCAGATAATTAACGTTGTTTGGTGCTTCAGAACCCTTCGCAAGTTTATACTCGTACTTATTTAATTTACTTTAACTATAATGTTGTTACGCAATATCTCAACAATGTAAATAATCTTTGATGGTAGCATTTAAGAAGTAAGAGGCAACTCAGTTCAGTGGTAAATTAGACATTTAATTATATTTGTCACTTCTTGACTGAAAATTAAAGAAATATTAATATTTAACCGTAGATAAATATCTAAGAGCTCACTTTGACACAATCATCAAGTATTTCGCAGTAGGAGACAACTTGCACTAAATGTCTTCAATTTGTCGAGAACAATGCTCCAAGTTTCAATGGACCCACATCAACTTTTAATAGCGGTACAATAGTCTGACTACAAACATTATACATAATGACCGTACATACCCCCTGGGATATATACCTGCATAACTTACAGAAATTATTCTTACTTATCATGTACGAGATAATGATAAATAATATATATCGCCTACACTTTGAATATTTACGGTATTTACGCTACAGTACGCAGGTTCAAACCTGTCTGTTTTTATATTCATTTAAAACACATGCCATGGCTAAACTTTTTATATACCATTTCTAATAATATGTTTTTGTTTTACCACGAAGGTATGTAAAGATACTGAATGAAAGAATAAAAAGTGTGAAATATAAAAGCGTCAGTTCATTTGTCCATTTGCGACGTTCAAGGGACGAGGTCACGAGCTATTCTGCGGTAAAAATAAACAATTCGAAGTCAAAGGTCATGAGTTCTATTTATCATGGAATATTATTTTTGTATTATTATTTTTTCTTTAATTAATATATAGAGAGTTAATTTTTATTCACGACATATGTTTTAAGAAAAGAACTGCTTACTTAGGAATCTAGATTTATTTGTAGATTTTAAACATAATATTCTTAAACTTAAACAGGTTTTAAAAACGGAACATGACATTATTTTTACGAAATATATGAGACGATTTATTGACTATTATATTATATCTAAATATAAAATATAATCATTTACTTAAAATATTAAATTTTCTAAATGTACCTAATACTTTTTAAAAATTTTATGTGATAGACATAATACAACCAATTTACATGAATATATTCTCTTATGTCTTCCTATTCTCTTGTGTATTCATATAGATTGTAATTATTGTAGTTTGTATTATTAGATATTTTTGTGTGATAGAAAAAAAATACCCAATAATAAAAAAATAACATGTAATGTCTGATATATTCATAACTCCCGACTCAAAAAGAGCGGTTTTATAAGTTTGACTGTCGATCTGTGTGTCTGTTTCTCTGTCTGTGGACGTGGATGGATTTGACTGTATTTTTTTTAAACGAAAGCCTGATTCGTCAAGACGGTGCTTAGCTATAGCTTAGCTTAGTCGAAATAGAAATAGTCGTCTCCAAGATATTGAGGTTTTATTGGTGCGGGTGAAAGGTTCTTATGCAATATGGTTAGAAAAACTTAAACAGGTGAACATTTGTGTGTCTGTAGGTTCATTTAGTACAATATAGAGACCAGTAACATAACTTTAAAACGCAGAAAAAAAAAAATCCCCCTATACAAAAAGACCCCTAAAAAGGATAAAAAAATATTATTATGTACAAGTATTGAAGTCAGTGCGACAATTAAAGAAATTACGATATCGAATCGTATAGTCTAAGCCCTCGTAACTTCGTAAAACAGACACAATCGTCAACGTTCGTACAAGGGTCCCTCGACGCAAAGACTTCAATAAGTACATAATAATATGATTTTTATCTTTATAGAGATCTTTTTGTATCGGAGGTTATAAAATGTTTAATTTAATTTTTACATTACACTTTTAAAAAATGTTTTCAAGTAAATGTTAAGTGTAATTTACTGGTGAAGGATTTTAGTTGGAGTGAACTTTCTACCTGCTATTTGAAATAAGGTATTGAATATTCGATGGCAAGTATAAATATAGTTATGCCGTTCACTTTTCTAACAATTATCTCGTTTATATCTGAGTGAATTCCTAAAGCAAATTCTCCACCGAGTGGGCGCAGCGCTACTGTTTTCGTTAATTTACATATTATTAGATAACATTAGTTACGAGGAACTTATATAAATATTTTAGTTTAAAGTTTTGATGTAGTTAAGTTAAGTTAAGGTAATATTTTTAGACTCTGACTTTATTCAGAAGTTCTCAACTCGATTAAATACTTAATATTTTATGCAAAAACTGTATGGATATGGTGTCATATATTTTGAATAAGAAATTTTTACATATTAATAATAAAAGCTAAGAGATTTATCTAAAATATCAATTTCTACACAGAATTATTATTGCTTCGTGCGTAGAAAGATCTAAAAGCAATATGGGAAAATACGAATGGGAACAGCATTTTACCTTCGGGAACTAAAGCAAGTTTTATGTATGTTTTTTTTTGATAACAAAACTTTTACAAGTTTTGTTATCAAAATACCATATTTTATTATTTGCAATAATAGAATATTGTGCCAAGTTAATAGTTCGATATTTCATTTCAATTTGTCCAATATTTTACAACACCGTCGAATATCAGTGTAATCTATCTAAAGCGTGTCTGTTTGATTTTGATAACTATCTGTGATACCCTTCCTACCTTCATATCGTCAGTTTTGTTTGAGCTAAAAGTGTATTTGTGGTAAGTTATTTATCATATCATATATAATTTTAAAACACACCATCGGGAAAAGTGGTATGTTGTAAAATCTAAGTTTAATAATATTGCGGAATCACATATTTATAACACCCAACCCAAAAAAGGGGTTATAAGTCTGACGTGTGTGTCTGTATATCTGTGTGTCTGTCTGGCATTTTCGCAGCCAAACGAGTGGACGGATTTGATTGCGGTTTTCAAAAAATCTAGGGTCTGGTCATTTGAGGTGGTTCCCCCGGATCCCCGGATGGACTTCAATAAGTACATAATAATTTTATTTTTATCCTATTAGAGGTCGTTTTGTTTGGGGGTCTTTTTAATTTTTTATATATTTTTTACAATTCTAATTTTATTGACATATGTTTATATTGTGTAAAAAGCATAGATACTAGCCTACGCCTAAGCCTACTCATACCTGTAAGATAAATTGTGCTTGCGTAAAGCTCTAAAACCACTCCCGCTTTCAGTTTCAACCGCGGTACCGCTGATTTGTTATCTTACAATATTATTTAGATATTGTACGTTTTACCTTGAAACGGAATTTCTATTTAGTCTCTGAAAATCCAAATTTGAAAAGAAAATTTAAAATATTAAAGAGGTTATAAAAACCTTATAATACTTTGATATTGTATAACTTTTATTTAGTAGCTTTCAAGTATATTATTCACTAGCGACCCATCTCGGCTTCGCACGGGTACAATGCATATACTAATATGTGGCAGTGAGGATTTATTAATTTATTAATTGAGTTTATATTACAGGATGTTTTTTATATAATATTTACGATCTGCCTCCGCTTTTTTTATCTCTGATACCTTCTAAGATTTTCATTTTAATGAAATGCTGCTTTAGGGGAAATATGGATCTAAGAAAAATTTACTATATATGATTTTTTTTTTATTTGGATAAGAAATAATACTGTATTGTATAAAACGCTTAGTAAATAACACATAATTTTGTGATTTATAAAAAAATGGCTACTCTGGGTTATTCTTCATAGATAAATATAAACTACTTATTGTATATTTTCATATTGATGTTTGAAAGATATACATTTCTGTAGTACATTAATTTGATATATATCTTAAGGTTAAGCCAGTAGGAAGCTACTTTGCACGCATCCACATCCGTTGGGTAGTTTAAAAGATCTAAGCATGCATACGGACAAACAGTGGGAGTCGACTTTGCTTTACACTATGTAAATATCTAAAATAAGACTTGGTATGAACCAATACAATATAAAAAAAAGTTACAAAAGATGTGGTCCACAAAAAGTCTAAGAGCCCGTTTTAAAATGTAAAAATATTTTTCCGTCACGGTCACGGTCATAATAAAATTTATTTTTAGTTCTTTCATCTTTAGAGTTTATTATTTTTAAATTTGTTTTTTCTGTTTATTGTATTTCAATCTGCTTTGGACCACTGTAATATTAAATTACGTAATATTTAAAAAGTAAGTATTTTTTATTAAGAAAGAAAAATCTAACAACTAAAATTTACCTAAAATGTTAAGGCTATAAATATCCTTTTAGAAAGGACAACTCATATCAATTATAGTTACCATACTTTGGACAGAATTTTAAAAAGCCTTATTTAGGTCATCCAAGAAAACATATCTAACAAGCGTCAGGTATGTCGCAGTGCCGGACAACTTGCACTAAATGTCTAAAATTGTCGAGAACAATGCTCCAAGTTTCAATAGACCCACATCAACTTTAATAGCGGTCTAATAATCTGCCTATAATTACATAGTTTATTTATAATAGTTTATAAATTGTGAGATATATAAGTGTTAGTTAATTTGTCCATTTGTGATGTTCGAGGAACGAGTTCACTAGTTATTCTGCCGTATAAATTAACAATTCGAAGTCAAAGGTTATTGAATCTTATTTTCTTTTCAAAGCCCTAGATTTATAGTCATTCATATTCGAGAATAAAGAAAGAATTAAAGATTAGTATACTAATGGGATTTTATGCTCGCTGCAACTAACTTTTTAAATTCGATTTGTGGTTATTCCAATAATAAAAATAGTGCAATGGTTATCTATTGTTATATTTAATGTATATAAAGCTGACACTATTTCTAAATCTCTTTAGTTTAAGGTTCATATTAGAGACGATTAATTAATACTCCCTTTTCATCATTATTTTCAATCTTTTTCTGATTGATATGAGAAAAAATATATATTAACAACAATATCAAATTACTATACCTATAATATGCTTAACATAATATGCTAATAATATTTATAACATTTAAAACAGAAATCAATCCTTTGAAACATCACACAAGCCATTATAAATGTTTGAATATTCCCTATTTACTTTCAGCTAACACTATTAAAACTTATTCATAATCATAACAACTGCTCTTAAAGTGCGATGTAAACATTAATTTGCTGCGAGCTGTCAACGACAACTTGAAATAAAAGCGGACCAGTGACAATTTCGTTCATTCTTAGCGATTCATTTTCGACCCAGCTAGTAATAGGTGATGGTACGAAAAAAAGCGATTGACTTTTTGAACCTAAACTGAAACTGCATCGGAACAGAATCGCTTACTAAAAGTTGATGGTAAGGCCACAACATTAAACTGAGGAGACACCAGAACCCTAATAACCATCAAGACCTCAAAAATTAACATCAGTAAATTCCAATTTACCTGATTACCTGAACCCCCATCATGCGTGACCAATCTATCGCATACCCCCTCAACATAATTACTTCTTCCGAACGGTAGCCCCCGCTTCGCTGCGGTATACGCTTCGCTACGGTATACGCTACGCTACGGTCTACGCTGCGCTACGGTATATTTGGTATTGTATCTAGATACAACGGTAAATTTTTTATTATTCTTTTTATTTATGCTATAAAGGTAATGTGATACAATAAAGAAATGATATTAAAAACATTTTAACTGCAATATTGAGTGCTTTCTGTGAAATTTATCATTGAAGAGCAGCATCATATCTGATGAAATTATGTTTATAACGTACTTGTTTGTTATAATTATATATGCTATTTCTGTTTGAGTTAATCATAATAGCAAATTCTCCACCGGATCGAAGTAGTGCTACTGTTCTCGTTAATTTGCATACTATCAGATAATACTAGTTATGATGAACTTGTATTCATAATATTATTTGGATTTCTAACTTTTGAATCAGTTTATATTTGGAACTCACTTTACTGAGAAGATTCTATACAGAAACATTACTTTACAGTCTCGAATTTCCCATTACATATTTATAGAAAGTATTAAGCATTTTTAATATTTTAGTTATATATTTATTTCTTAATTTAAATTGGTATCTTTTTTTTATATTCTACGCGTGTTAAAGTATTAAAATGTTAAAGTATTAATAAAAGTCAGAGTTTAATAATAAGTTTAATTACATCTAAATGTTTCACTGGTTTTGATTAAACTTTTGATTACAGGAAAATAGTTGATTTATATTTGTTTTGCAGGTTACCGTAGTAGGTATTACGTAGTTCAGATGTATTTGGTAGGTAGGTAGGTATTTGACATGAATATTTATGATTTAAAATAGCATTACTAACTCATTTGACTGATCTCTTCATACATTTTTAATTATATTTTTTTAAAAGTGAAAGTATAGAATTAGCTTTCCTGATATCAAGGCCATTTACTTTAAGTACAAAGAAAAATAATATTTTTTTTATAGTAGTTTTGTTTTTTAAATATGTTTGAACATTTTTCATAATTTTCATCAAGAAGAATTTTATCTTCGTTGTTGTGTCCTATTACATTTTCATGAACAAGCAAAAGCTGATTACAACATTCTTATAAATCTGTTTAAATTTGAATTCTCTGTTGTTATCAAATGTAAGTTTGCTGCATATAATTGTTCAATAATAAATATAACTTGTGTTCAAAAACCTAGAATAAGTAACAATAATATTTTAATAAATATTAATATAAATTGTAATTTACAATCTCTGACATTACATAAACACTCGCCGTCCGTTATAGGCTGTTAACACAGGAGTCGCTATAAGCAGTACCTACTTATTATTTAAATATTTTCACTCTTTTGAAGCGAAAGTCCTTTAAATTTATTTATTTAATTAAAAATGATAGTCCCTCGTAGTAGTAGTGTAACGATGATTTATTATAACTTGAGTATGGTGATGCTAATATTAAAATTATTGGATACCTATCTAAAGGAATGTCTTCGGCGTCTAGAATTATATTACATACCTATTATAATTTTTTTGAGTATCAATGAATAAAATATGTTGTTCAATTAATACAATAAAAAATCAATGCATGCGGAAATTGAACCTGCGATTTCTGCTAAGTACACCGCTCCGAAAAAAAAATTAAAAAATAAATAACCTTAACATGGCTGACATATTTATACACAAATTAAAACATCAATAAATTAACAATTAACGTTGCCTTAAAAATTATTTAATTTAGATTATATATATGATTTATTATATTTAATTGATTACGTATTGAATGATCTTCGTCTATACGTGCAAATGTTTTCACCCAATGTTTAACAATTAGTTATCAACTAAATGTATACCAAATTGCTTTACAATCAATTATCAGTACAGGGTTTTTCATACAACACTTCATCCCCTATTTTTGCCCCTCAGATAATCCTGGATTATCAACTATGTTTGTGCCCAAATTTTTTACAATCGGTTGGTTTAGATTTTCATATAATATTTCATCCCCAATTACAACACAAAAAAAAAGTAGTCTATGTTTGACCCTGGGTCTAACTACTACTAACTATTTTCATTCCGAATTCCATGTAAATAGAGCGTCGCCGTCAAAGTGTAACAGAAACATAGACCGACACGACAGACTTTCGCATTTATAATATAAGTATGAGTTTATCAAACACTGCTTAATAAAAAAAAAAGATGAGTATATTAATTCGACTCAAAAGCCTGTGTTTTTCAGAATACCATGAAACAATAAATATTTAACTACGAATACTATTTTTTTTTTATCTTAAAATAACATTCGTATTTGAAAAAAGCAAACAGATATAACCATAACATAATAGAAACCCCACTGTTGCGCTTTTAAAATAAATGTAATAAGCCAGCGATTCCGATACGAAAAGATATAATGGCAAAACGATAAAAACCAACCAAACTAAATGTTGTAAATATTGGAGTCAAATTGAAAATTGTCGATTTTGTTTACCGGAAGAAGGAAGCTCTTTCACATATAATGTTGCTATGAAACTAAGTTGTCCGTTAAAAAATAATTTTCTCAACCTTTTACACGTCAAATTTCAAAAGCCGCATTCATATAACCCGTATATACTATGCAGTATGTATGTATATATAATTCCATTCGTAATATATATATACATAATTAGTATCTCAAGTTTTGATAATTTCTGCCAAATCAAGTCTGTAAATGTATGTTTGCATGTATGTATGCTAGTCATTATGTGTATACTTGTATATATATAAAAAATTTAATTTAATTATGAAATCTACGGTTTTATAATAAATAAACGAGTTAAATCCGTTTAAAATAATCTTCCACAATAAAATATGAAATTATCCCCTTTTTAAAATTTAAAAATTTTTGTTTTCGTAATTTTTTTCTGAATTCAGTCAAGAAAAGCCAATTCCAATTATGTTGATGTATATAGAAATACACATAAAACTTTACATACTGCTATTATGAACTTCAAGACTACTAGAAAACTCTTTATCGAACATCATGAACAATGTGACTGAATTCATAATATTGAGAGCGAGGAACCGATAAATGCTATAGTTGTATAGTCCTTAACTTTGAAAATTAATTCTTGCAACTCACTAAATGTCGGTAATTTAGCAGAACAATGTTCCTGGTTTCAATGACCCCGCAGAAACTTTTAATGGCAGCACAGTTCAGTTCATATGATTTTTATTATACCTCTAGTACATACTTAAAGAACTTTTGAATAATTTACTCCGGTTTAAAATAAACTTTATATTTTTCATACTATTATCGTTGTTTTTATTTGCGCAGTGAATGCGATTATTTTAATCAAAGCTAATATTAAGGAGCGTCAGACTGTTTGTCCAGTCGTTATGTTTAAAGCACGAGGTCACAGGTCATTGTAATGTAGAAATAATAATCTGATGTTAAAGGTAGCATTTGGGTCGCCATTATCATTAAATATATTATTAGAGATATGTTCAAGGAGGTTTCATATTATCTTAATAGGAATGTTTAACTTATAACAAATATTTATTTAATATTAATTAGTAGTGTTTTTTTCTAAGCAATTAATACAAGTATGGGAAGAACTTACACAATTATGAAAAATAATAATAATAACCAAAAGATAACAGAACTAAGCAAAAAGAATAGCAACATTAAGAATATGTATATTACAAAAAAAACTAGAGGAATAAAGAAGGCGCTAAATAAAAAGAATTAGATTCCAAGAATTTTATTGGATTTATATGGTGTCAAAATAGGCTTTCCTAACACTTCATTTTGACGTACACAGGTGATCTCTGGTATGGTTCAAAGTAGAAAAAATATAAATAAATATATACTCGTATGTATTATTTATTGTATAAATTCTTAGGAGTTTCGGTTTAATCGTTACTTCAATGATACAAACCTTTCTGAAAACAGATTTTTGTGTTTTGAAAATATCTGTAAACATTTATCAACGTTACACTTATTTAACTTTTAAATAATTACAGAGAATAAAATATAAACCGATACTGGAAGCACAGGACAGTTTCCCAGAGATCGATTTCGAGCACTTTATTCTTCTTCTATTTACTATAGGCAGCATTGTATGTGTCATGTTTTAAAAAAGCTTTAAATTGGCTTCGAAAAATTATCTCATCAAAAATATGTTAATTCCGTTTGAGTTCATCAGAGGTCAAATCATTAAAACATGTTTCAATATGCCATTATCATTTAGGAATACAAAAGTAGAAATCTGTAGCTTTAATTACTTTAATGATAAAATAGTTTTTCTGTACTACTTAGTTCGATATTGTTTGATAAGACAGAAATAGACATTCCTCTTGCATTTTGTACTTATCGTACTTAAGATGTTAAAATATTTTGAATATTGCTGAAATTTTGGTAATGATTTCCCGAACTTAGGAGTGTGGTGCCTGGGGTGAAATATGCGTTGTACATATTTTATTTAAATTATAAAAAATACATGTTTCAAAATACTTATTTCGATACATATTACTGATATATGTTTGTGTGTACAATTTAAGAGTCTTTTATTACAAGTTTAAATTCAATATTATGAATTACAAATGGCACGTAAAACGCAATGTTCATTTGTAATTAAAACAATGTTGAAATAAAATAGCCGATAAATTAGAAAACAATTAAAATAATAGCATTCAATCTACTCGAATCCTTAGAAACTCCAAGCACGTAAATCTGCCGAGTGTAATTTGGTAACCAAATTGTTATTTTAATGATACCCAAATTTCGTAAAGAATTTAGAAACAAGGAATATTTTTTTGATAAGTGCTGAATAAACTCAGATACGCTGACAGTAATAAATACTCTCTAATTAAATCTGGTCGACAAATATAAATACCAATACTAAATGTCTATATAAATTATATGTATGTAGTGTATACAAATAAAGTGTCTATACCAAAACTGTTTTTTTTAATATAAAAAGGAAGGCACACGAACATGCGGATTACCTGATGTAGAATAATCACCGTCCCTCACGGTCTCTTGCAATATTAGAAGATGCACAACATTATACTAAACTTTGACAGGATCGCTAGAGTCTACGCGTAACAAGAGTGTTGTTGAGTGTTAATGTCCCTACCTTCAAGATTGCCAAGGTGATATCATTCCTTCCGAACACACATACCCCAGATTGAGGTTACCCCAAAATGGTATAAAAGTTTATACTCAGGGTATACATGGTGTCGCTTGGTTAAGATATCTTCGTCTCCGTTAACAGTAAAGCCGGTTGTACCATCTCAAGGTGGTGGTCTATGACCAAATACTTTATATTGCTGTATTTAAAGTGGAGCTAGAAAGCTGGGAAGTGTAGGCCTCGTTTGGCCCTTTATTAGGGGCTCTGTGGCCTCCCCTGAATACGGAGCAAGATGGTTCGAGAAGGGATTCTCTAGCTTGTTATGGAGCAAGTACCCTGAACCTGACGGATTAGAATCTTTTCAAGGACCGCTATCATATTCAAAGGAGAGGTTGGTGGTTGGGCGCTGTTCGACACTTACAGTGTTCGACAGTAGGGCACTTCTTTACTCTGGACTTTTTGCGAGTGTGCTATGCGGTCGAATCCGAATGCCAGTCGAATCAGCCAATTCATGCTGCAGTCAGAAGAACGCAGCGTGATTTTAATATGTAGTAGGACTTAGTCACCTCTTCTGACATCAAAATTCTTAAGAAAATAATTTGCTAATCTAATGTTATCTAAAAAACTACATATATTTGACACCAATGTGTATTAAATAAGATTTTACTGTTAGTGTTCAAACCATTGTTGAAGTGGCAGACTTACTCGCTACGGTCATGTGTTCTAGCTTATTGAGCTTCTATGGATTTCTGGCTACTATGAATCAATTCCTATCCTGCTCGATGTATTTGCGCTTTACACACTGTAAAAAATTTCTGAATGATTGTGAAAATAATGGTAGAAGGCTATAAATATAGAGATTGTATCTCTTATTACTATTTCAAATATTTGAATACATAAAAATTCAATAGGCATCACATTCAGCTCTAATACTAATTCAAAACAAATTTATAATTCCAGTATCATCCCTGTCATAGCAAAGGCATAGTTAAATGAACTAGGTCAGTTTGTAACTTAATTTTAAAAATAAATACTCAGCAAAGAGTATTTGTAAAGGTTAGTTTAGTCAACATTATTAAACTGGTACTCGCAGATAGTCATCGGATCTGCATAGCTGGCGGTTTACCAAGTAGGTGTATTACGCTACTATTTACCTTGTTAGATTGGATTAAATCATAGAAACTGGCCTTAATATAATTTGTTCCTGTAAAATTAATATTAATTAATAATAATATAATAATAATAATATCACAGGACAAATTACACACATTGATCTAACCCCTAAGTAAGCTAATTATTTGTACGTGTTAAGGTGACTGCCTTACGAGGATACAAATACATAGAAATACACATTATAAATAGAGCGAATATATTTAATAAACGACCAAACCCAGAAATGCAGACATCTATGCTCATCATACATACATACATGCCTATCCCTGTCGGGAATCGAACCCGAGCCCCATTGAGTCGCTATATGTTAGGCGTCAGCTCTAACCACTCGACCAATGCAACGGAGCGGTTGAAATTAATGAATCAATAATTTATCACAACATTTAATGTTTAGCAGAAGAAGAAACTATGTTTAAATTGTGTATGTGTTTATGAGTTGTACTTGATAATTTAATTTGATTTATCTATTATTTCAATAATGATAAAATAAATACGCTTAGTAGAGTTAGTCATAAAACAAATATATGTTGTATTCAAAGCGTAAATCGACGATACAACAGCTGTTTTTAGAAATATGCTTTAATCGTATCTACAAGTGTATTTGTATCTTGGCTTCTTCGCTCATAACATATTAATTTAAAATCGATGATGACATTGAAATACTTCGACGATACATTTCTGTTTTAATATAGATTTTTATGTCTTACATGAAAGTTATAATTTTTTAAAACACATATAGAAGAAAAATCTAAACCATGTTAAATCATTAAAATTTAAACTTCGAAACAACGTAGATAACTTAGCCCTTGGAGTATTTGCTGTAAGTGCGACAGAAACTACATTAAATAATGACTAATAAGAGAGAAACTACTTAATTTTAACTATTTCATAAATCAAATGTTTACTTGGCACGTATCCAACTGAATACACTATTAACAGCTAACATATGTATTGCTACTAAATCAGGAAGCATTTATTTACTTCCAGTTTACTCGTACATAACAATATTATAACTAGAGCAAATGAAATGTACATTTATTTAGATTCAAAGTAAAGAGTTATCGAATTCGTTATTACATTCCAAATTATAGTAAAAGTACTTATTTATTAACACATACAGTTATCGAATTCATTATTACATTTCAAATTATAGTATAAGTAGTACACACACACATACACACAGTAGTACACATAAATTAAAAGGAGCTATGACTTATTCATATTCACGGTTATATAATTCAAATACCTGATTATTATTACAGAAAACTCTCTTATCTCCTGTTCTTCAAACATTATGGAACGCTTGATACAGTGGAGCCCAATCTGCCTTTATATACTTGTTATCAATACTCCATACAATGATCAGAGTGGAAATATTGTTGATATTTATCAAAATGCCATGATTAAATGATAATAATGATATCATAATTATAATATATGATTTGTAATAATACTCGCAAGATTATTGACATTCAAATGAAACCTACGTTTCTATTTTTGTCTTCCGTTAGAATATCGATATTTTTGCATGACTGCGGAAGGTAATGAAGGCAGCACTCATTTATATTTCATCGACTAACGTGTTTAAATACTAACTTAAACTTGAACTTTGACGATATCATTCTATTTCATTTAAAAACATCATGTCAATTTAAATATATGTAGAGTAGGTTTCGAATCAGCAGAATCAAAAATATATATTATAATTAATAATATTTTTATTACTTAAATCACAGAATGCTTATGTTTTTGATAAAACAAATATGTTTTCTAAGAGTTTCACGAGTACTACACATTGAAATAAAACTATTTTTACGGATTTACCTCACGTATCATTAATTTAATTTAAAATGTAAATTTCCGTTAAAATTGTTTTTTTTCAATATGTTAATAATAATTTGTTGAGCTCAATCGCTTTAATGATTTAATAGTTATATTTAGTTATTTACCTATTTTTAGTAAATATAGCTTATAATATTTTTACCACGACAGTAATTCATCTCTCCCTATTAATTATCTTAAGCATCTATCACCATCATGGCGATTACGTTCTGACGTACGTAAATCTCCCGTATTTAAGGCTCAGACTCAAAGTTTTCAAATAAAGCTCTGTTTCAGATGGCTCTATTTTATGACATATTAATGTTTTTAGAAGTTCGTGACATGTCTTTATAATATATTCCTTTCTTTTCATTTTTATTACAAACTATATCAGTGTGATATTGCCATAATATGCTTAGAACTTAGTCGAATAATATTATACATATTATTTTTCGAAATACGAACATATCAAAGGTTTTATAATATATCTTCTTGTTCTAAATTCAACTTTGGAAGTTCAAATAAATCTTTTTTATCTTTACCACCCCAGGGTATTTTTTTTAAGTCATAATTACACATTGAACGGTATCTAAAAGGCAGTTTGTGGTTGTTAAAACATTATTGCTGGTATAAATCACGTGATAGCGTATCGTTATACTAACCGGCTTGGCGTAGCTCCACGTATATTTAGAGGAAATCACCAAAATTGGGCACTATAAGGGTAGTTTCAACTTAATGTATTTGTAGTTTTTAGAAATTACTTTTACTAGTTTTTAGGGTTCCTTGTTTATTTATTTTTTATTTCCGTGTTTTTTGTGAGTCTTCCTATTCCAAGGCTGTATATAATGAACCGTGAAGCTAGACATTAGAAATTTTCACACGTGATTAATTTCAGTTGACGCCATTACAACAAATACTTAAAACAAAATATAATAAATATTTATGGGAGGTACACACAAAAAAAACTTAGTTCTTTTGGGCGGTTTAATAATGAAAACCGTTAGGTATTTGAAATATTCACGAAATATATATTAATTTTTAAAAATAATAAAAAAATAATAGTAATAAAATTTTTTAACAAAATAAATCAATTAAAATAAAGTAAACATTAAATCCATGCAACAAACGTGATTTTTTGGAATTTTATTTTATAAATGGTACGGAATCCTTCGTGCGCAAGTCGGACTCGCCCTTGGAAGGTTTCCTTTCCTCTTTCTGTCTAAGCATACCAGTAATATACAGAATGGATATCTATGAAATGTTTAATATGGGTATCCCGTAATGAAACCGAAAAAAAATATTATTCATTCTATATTTACACATGTTCATCTATCAAAATTAATAACCTATGTTAGGATTTTCGAAAAAAAAACTTTTTAAATTTCAACACCGTACCGATAAAGACGGTCATATATAGAATGTTTAATTCACCGAGACGATTAGCGATACGGTATCTCAATTGTTAAAGCGACCGGAACGTTTCCCATAGGTCGCTGGTTCGAGTCCGGAGTAGAAAATGATAGCATTGTCAATTAATGCCATAAAAATAGAACATACGGATGGAACAAATTGCCGTCATGTAATCAGTACTCAATCATTATATTTTTGTTCATACATCTGAGTCAATAAGGACATCATTTCATTCAATATTTACAAAGATTGATGGGTTTCCAAACAAACACAAACTTTAGCAATGAAAAGCTAAAGGGATAAATTCAGTACGTTGTGAATAAAGTTCGGAATATTTAATAATTTCCCTTTTTAATGGTTCCGTAACATTTTTTTTTATATTTTTATTAAATTCTGTTATGAAGAAATTGTTTCGGTATTAAACACAACTTAAATACACAATATTAAAATTAAATGTTAGCCTGAATACCTTAAATTTGAATTAATTGTAACAAACCATCCAAGAAACTAAGTATACAAAAATATATCTTTATTTTAGTTTTCATATTTGATGACTTGTTGGTGTAGTGGTTAGTAACCCTGACTACCATAACTGACTCTTGACTTGACTTCTTTGTGTGATCCACAGATTGTTGTTCTGAGTCCAGATGTACTTGTACGAGTAATACATATGTTTCTAAAGGCTCCGCGTCGTAGGGATAATATAATATATATTTTCACACATCTTTCTACTGATCTCTAAAGTCAGTTAGTCTGCTCTTTCCATTGGTTTTTCAATTAACACCGGCGTAATGAAAGCTACGCTCCACTGCACCAATATCGTATCAGACTCAATGAAAATATGTATTTCTTGCAACTTGTGTTATGTTCTAATGATTTTGGACATTTCTGAACACTTATTTATATGTAGGCCGATTACTGGTTTAAGGTTACTTTATGTAGCATATGATTAAAAATGACTTAATTTTCTTAAATCGTTATTTAGTATTTAGCTTGCTACTGGCTTACCCTCACCTTCTTCTCTACATGCCATATTCTTCAATAACTTCTTTTGGTTATTATTAATGATCTCGGTTATTATTACTAATATTTTACAAAAAATACAGCTCTTGCTAAAGAGCTTGCTTCTTTAAAATTTGTAATTCATTTTGACAATGGCTTATGTAAATTTTGGATATTTTTCCATATTGGTTTCACTATACTTTATTGAATAATATTTTAATAAAATTATATCTTTATAGTTATTCACATTTGAAAATTAATTATGTAGAGTCACATAAGTTTCAAAAGCACTTCTCCATCAAATTACATTTATAAAGGTATAATTAAGAACAGTTATAAAAGTAACCTAAAAGATTTAATCATTAAAAATGAATTGTTTACAATATTACCATGAATTGTTAATGAGGTTTGGTATTGTTTTATCATTCAGTTTATTGTAAAGTTGAAGCCACATGTGTTACTAAAATAAAACTACAGAAAGTAACACCTAGCTTCTCACTTGTATTCACAACGTAAAAAACAATACAAATAAAAGGAAAGCATTGTTCCTACACGTAGTATTATGTAAAGTTTTTGTATAGTGACTTTTTACTATTACTCTAGGAGAAATTTAAATAACATATACATTTGTTATGATATTTATGCCAGCTCCTAATCTATAAGGACTTTCAATAGAACAGAGGGTAAATGGGTCACAGAGGCCCTTTGAACAGCCTAGGCTTTCCTGAGATAATGTAATGGGGTCGTATATCAAAGGTAAAGAATAGCCTACTTAACCCTAACACTGTTCAGTTTGAAGACAGCCACTGGTGCGCTCATACATTTACTAAGTGTTCGAATTTAGAAGGGTTATATTAAAAAAAACGCAGTAATAACAAACTAAATCAAAACGAGATAGTTTAGGCAAAAGTATTTTCTATATCATTGAGAACATAACAATCAACTGTTCTATCCATCTAATATCTATTACACCATATTTATTAATTTTAGTTCTTTCCTTGTTTATGTTAAAAATATAATAAAAATTAAATGTGGAAAAAAAATTAGGATGGCATAATATTAATAACTTAATCAAATGATCATCGCTTTGATATCATCAACATCAGGACCATTAATGACTTCAGCATCTTCGCGTACATCATCCAACTATATTTGCTCCATCTAAAACCTTTCAAAATACATTATAGCGTAGTGGTCACTTGGATTAATTCTCAGTTACAAAGGGTTCATATTTACTGTATATTATTTCTCACTTTAAGCTGAATATATCTGAATTCAATCGACTTTATCCACTTCGGTAACTAAACAGTCTATAAGTTTGAAAAATTAAATCGTTAAGTATAAATTCATTTGAAATAATTTTTATTTAGTACGAATATTTAAGCTTTTATAGTCTTGAATACTATCAATATACACAGATTAGAATTCTTTTGCAGCTTTCAGAAAGGCTTTCAAAAATTGTTTAGCATTTTTTCAAACAATTAGCGTTTAGTCAATAGAACCTTACCATCCCAACCGACCACTAATGAACTGTCCCTACCATTGTTGGCCTTTTAATTGCTTTGATAAACTTTTGTACCCGTGTTTAGCAATTAAACGCTAAGTCGATCCCGTTAGCGGGGAATTGAGGCTTATTTAGGTATTCGTTTGAATCAAATAATTCATTAAACACGCTAGAACAAATATAAATTAAATGCATTAAACAAATTCGTTATTCGGCAAAAACATAAAGCCTTTTACATTCAGATTTCTATTTTGTTTCCACTCTTGTATGTTGCTACGAGCAAGTGGTTCATTCACTCACAAACTCAACATTTATTCTGAACAACATTTGTGCTTTTTGTGCTTTTTGATTTGAACATTTGTGCTTTTTGATTTGAACATTTAATAATGTATTTTGAAATGATTGTGTAGTTAATTCTGTGTTCAAATCTGAATAAGCTTTCTATAAATAGTGTTCATTTACTCGTAGGTACGTAATTGATATGTAACAGCATATAAAAAGTTTCAATTATTCATTAATAATAAAGAAATTGATGATTATAAAAAAAATATTATATAAAAAATAATACCTTTTTTTTAAGAAATACATTTGTAAACAATTTTCACTACTATTTATATATCTTAATATATATAAATTACGTGTCACGTTGTTTGTCCGCGATGGACTCTTAAACTACTTAACCGATTTTAATCAAATTTGCACACCGTGTGTAGTTTGATCCAACTTGAAACATAGGATAACTTACATCTTAATTTTAAGTCACAATATTATTTTATATAAAAATATTGTTATTTCGTTATTGGCCTTGATAAATTTACTTGCATTTTAATTTTTTTCCTTTACTTAGCGGTCGCGGGTTTTTTTAATTTTAATTTTATTTTTTCTAATACCGTGACTTCTTAGATAGTTTACTACAATGTAATAGGTATATCCAAAACCTTAGCAACCACAGCAACGCGTGGCCGAGTCTGCTAGTAGTCTATATAACATGACTTTCATTCGCTTGCTAATTATGAAATTTCAAAACCCAAGAGAAATATAAATAAGTACGATTCTGTAATTTAGTGAAGATCAATTTAAGTTTTAGAGAATTTTAAACTAGGGGGGTTAAAAAAGGGGGAATTAATATTTATTTGACAGTTTATTTATTTTTAAATAAGAATTCACTGTTGATTAAAATTTTGATACAAGTAAAAATCATTCAATATAGGTGCCATAAAAAATATTACTTTATATAAACGGGCGAAGCTTTTGGCTATCAGCGAGGTTATTACATATAGGTGATAACATAAGATAGTAAATTTGAATGATCAAGAAAATATATAGTCGTTACAATCAGATAACCTTCGAAAATGACTAAAAGTATAAGAGGCAGCTGGCAAAAACTTAAATAGACCTGTGCCTTGCAGTTACACATAGATAAATACTTCACTAGTGTTTGCCTTGTGTAACAAACTAAAACAAGATCGGTGCGATTACATCATTAAGCCTTACAAGCCTTTAAAGTAAAGGTATTCATGGTTCGTTCGAATGTTAGTTGCTATCATTAATTATTGATCGTTACAATAGAGGCGCGTGCTTAATTAGATTTGGACACGGCTTACATGCGGTGTCTCTCTTGATTACAATGATTTAAAAGTACATGCAACTTGAATGATCCTTTAGGATGTTATTGTACCACATGTATTTTATTATTTCTAATAATTAAATATGATCATTTTGCAGAAGCTGTAAATCTTCTCCATGACCGCATAGAGGTGGCGATGCGCCGCGCGACGCGTGCGTTTTTACGTGCGTGGCGCGTAATATGCGCTCGCTAAACGCCACAGCGTGCGCGGCGCTGCTTGAAGACGTTCGCTGGGACGAACCCGTCAGCGTCGCGAGCTTATCCATTCTTGGGCTCATTGACGTGCTAGTGATCGCAGGTACACTTTTACCCAATATCTCGAAGGCTGTTTAATAAACAACAAATATTTTTCTGTCTTATCTGATGTTACCCTTTTAATTGGTAGATGGGTTATTATAGCCAATTAGTAACAGACTTTAACTATGCCACCTTTAATTTTAACTCTAATTGAAAAAAATAATTATTTCTTACGTTTTCGCTCTTTTTCACCAGCCCTAAGGAGCCTTGCTAAGATTTTTATAGGTATCTATGTCATTCATCTTGTTTGAGCATTCATCTTGTTGACTCTATTCTGATAAAAAAAAACATTTATATCCCGAAAACTCCAATAATAAGAATGAAAGTAAATAAAGAATTGTGTAAAGAAATTAGCGATTTCAGACAAACTGCACTTATCAAGAATGTTAAATCTTTTAGTATGGAGCTATTAATATTTCCAATAAATTGAAATTGCAGTTTTACAGACTTTGCTGATTCTTATATTCGTCGCTGTGGAATTGAGTTTTATCGAAACCAATAAATTATTCAGGTCTTGTTTCAAAGGAATCAAATAAACCGCAATTATATAACGAGGTACATTGGTTTATATAAAAGCAAGAATAGAATCTAGTTCAAAGAGATGGAGCAATGGTATACATTTGTAGGTGTCGGAGGGGATTCCATTAGTAGATTACATTTGTTTGTCGGCTCTCGACTGAATGACTCCGCAATGGAAAGGTTCTATTTTGTTATATTTATACTGCCGCCAGGATTCTCTTTCCGGTACTTACCTTTTGACGTTGGTCTCTTGATGCTTCTAATAACAGTAATGGTATCATCTCAAAAAGTCTTCTCAAGTAGAGTTACACACAAAATAAATTTTAAAAGGACATAAAATCTCTATTAATTAACAAAATTGCAACCGAAATTCATTATTTTTATGTTTATTCCCTATGTTTCTAATATTCAGCATAATACAACATTATTTGATAATATATAAACAGTTGTCGCTATGTTAGCTTATTTGAATACTCAATTGGTAGAACGACGGGATGGTTACACAGAAGTCGTGGGTTTGAATCCTGGCCCGTATCAGTTTATTTGTGATTATATATTTATTTAAAATTTATAATGCAACATTCTACTTTTTCTCAATAAAACTTGGTTTGTTTAAAAATGGGTACGTTTTTAACCATTATTTTAATATTTACAATATAATATGGCTTCACTAATTAATAAATAAGCAATGGAGAGGAATATTGGTGATAGGTTTAGAAAGAAACCGCTTAGGTTGTTCGTAACACCTGTCTATTTAGAATGAAGGAATAATTTTAGAACGGAAATAATACGCTGAGTATAACAAAATATATATATTTTTTTTTTTTTTTTTTTTTAACTTTTATTTATCAAAGAAATTTACAATACAATATTAACTCAATCTTAACAAAAACCCTTAGGGTTTATCCGAGATTGAGGAGCTCCATAAAAACAAAAATAACAAAAATAAAACAAAAAAACAAAAAAAACAATACATAAAATTTTTAGCTAAAGTATAAAATCATGGTTATTATCAGTGAGAAAATATTTTTTGAGTGAAGACATAAAGTTTTTCTCATCTAAGTAGGTGTCGATGAGTTTTTCTTCCATATTGTTCAATATTTGCGGAAGAAGATACTCGCATGTTCTTTTTCCATAAATATTGTTATATTTAGGCAAATTATATTTTTTTTGATATTTTAGATTTCTAAGTGATTGATGGCGTGCGCTTGGTATCAGTAGATTGACATTACAATGTTCTTCCTTAAGTATTGACATTTTTACTTTTTGGCTTATATCTAGAATATTACAATGTTTAAACAATCCAAATTCATTATTTTTTAATTCAGATTTTGTTTTTTTCGGTACAATCATCTTGAGAAGTCTTAGTTGTAGGTTATGAATATTTAAGAGGTACGATTTATAGGTTCTACCGTAAGTGCTTAGGCCATAACTAATTATGCTATCAGCGAGAGCCAGGTATAGCATTCTTAATATTGAAAAAGGTAACTTGTATTTCAGTATTGTAAATCGGCTCAAAATCGAGCGAAGTTTTTCACAGATATAATTAACATGAGGTTCCCAATTGAATCTATGATCTATTATTAGTCCTACATACTTATGTTGAAGCACAAAATCGACATTTTTACAATTACACTGTGTGTAAGTATGCAAGATATCACTTTGGTGGAGGCAGTTATGACTGTGGGCTATTATTCTAGGTTTATATGATGTTTTATTATGCGATGAGTGAATGTGCATTGCTTTTGTCTTGTCCTCATTTATGACTAGACCTTGATCATGTGCCCATTTACAAACGCGATCAAAGTCGTTTTGTAGCAGGCGTTCAGCCGTTGATAAATTTTTATGTGATATGACAATACAAGTGTCATCAGCAAACTGATATACGGAGCTTTCTCCAACTACATTGCACATATCGTTTACGTATAACAAATACTCAGTTGGTCCAATAATTGAGCCTTGAGCTGTACCTTCGTCTATGGAAATTTCATTACTGTAGCTATTATCTATCTTAATCATTGAGTTTCTATTTGTATGATAGTTCATTATCCATTTCAGTAGGGGTCCTTGTATACCATTTTGCCACAACTTTGTGTACAACGTTTTGTATTGCAATGTATCAAACGCCTTGCTAAAATCAATGAAAACAACAAGTACATGCTTTTTTTCATTTAAATGCCTGTTGACCTCGTTAGAAAAATGACACAACAACTGAGATGTACTACGGTTTTTTTGGAATCCATATTGGTGTTTGTTTATTACTTGGTTTGTTCTTAGGTAATGCGTTATTTCGTTTCCAAAGTATCGCTCGATTATCTTATCAATACAGGATAATATAGTAATGGGCCTGTAGTTATTGTAATCACTGTGTGATCCTTTTTTGAATATAGGTCTGATAACACCAAGTTTTAGCTTATCGGGGTATGTGGTCTCGAGGATGCATCTGTTAACTAAGTGTGTTATTGCGGGAGTTATGTTGTTATTTATATTTCGTATGTCTATTGCTCTTATACAGTCGAAGCCGGAGCCTTTATTACAATTTAGATGTTTAATTATTTTATGAATGACCTCATGTGTAGCTAATTTAAGCCTCATTGCGCTATCCGGTTTCCTTTCGTAAGTGTGGGGGTTTAGTAGGGGGGTCTTACAATTGGTAATGATTTTTTTAACATTAGCCTGAAATTCATGTGCAAAATTATTGGCCAGTGTATGTTTTGGTATTTTAAAGGATTTTAATATAGTTTCGTCAATAGATTTTGATATTTTTCCACATATTCTGTTAATAATCTTCCATATTTTTCTCGAGTCCCTGAAATTTTCCAATACTTCTTTTTTTATGTATTTATTTCTGATATAATTTATATATTTATTTGTTTTATTTCTATATGAGTTGTAGGCTAGACGCTTTTGCATATTATGTTTATCTTGTATCCATGCTTTTAATAGTAGATCTCTCTGAGTGCACATTTTTTTGGCCTTTTCATTAATCCATTTAGATAAACTTCTTTTACTTGTGCATTTGACGGTTATTTTTTTTTGGCATTTATCGTAAGTATTATCAAAGCTGTCTACCATAAAGTTTAAAATATCATGCGGTTTGGAAAAATTGAGTGCCGGGCTCCAGTCGATCAGCTGCAGCTCCTTATAAACAAGATCATTTTCAAGTTTATTGATAACGCGCGATGTAGGTGGAATTATACTTGTTGTACACACAAAAGCGGCAGCTACTATGTAATGATCGGCTAATGTCTGTGATATTAAGCCAGAATATATAGGTCGGCCACTTGTACTACGCGCGAACACATGATCTATACAAGACTTTGTAATATTGCTACCTTTTTTTTCGACACGGGTGTATTGATTTATTCCGCATTCTAGGCCGGCTTCGCTCATTTTGTTTACATAATTATTTTTAATCTGGTTGTTTAATTTTAAATCTATATTTATATCTCCTATCAATAAAAAGTCCTGACGTGTATTGTATTTCATAAGATAACTGTGTATGTCCCTAATAAATCTACTTTTGTCTTTATCAGGTGGTCTGTAAACAGCACAAATACCTAATCTATAATGATTATGGTTCACTATTTCGCCTACAATAGTTTCACAGTGTAAGGAGTGAATCTCCATCCTGGTGAAATGAAGGCTGTTATGAACATAAAGAATAATGCCTCCTCCCCTTTTGTATGATCTTAAATTTGTATACATTGTGTAATCGTCTAACTCAAATAATGACTTACAATTTTCTTTAATGTTAGCCTCAGTTAATACAATGAGATCAATTTTACAAGAACTACTTGCTACAATGTACTCTAATTGTGAGAAATTTTTTAATAGTGACCTTATGTTAACGTGAAGGGATAAAATGTTGTTATCATGAAACGGGATTGCTTTAATGAACCCATTCCAGTCCATAAAGGTTCCCTCACAAATTTCCCTATACATGTTCATTTTGAATATAAAGTAAGCAGTCTGTTGAGTTAGTAAGCATTTTAAACTTACTGAAATTCGCGTGACCATTTTTCAATGTCACTAGTACATCTCACAATAAGGGCTTTTTCATTTTCATTCCTTTTTATGAGAACGATACCTTTTTTACACCACACGAATTTGAATTTATTTGTCTCTTTGAGTTCAGTTTTTGCCTTCCAGAGTAAATGTGCAATTGCAGGAGACAGGGCTTCGCGAAGGTAAATTTTGGACTCTGTGCTAAGGCCAAGCTCTGATGCCGTGATGGTAGTATGTTTTGCAGCTTCCAGCCAGTCGTCGCGGGCTCCATCTCGAAGAGTGACCACCAGCGGTGACTGACGTGACAGAGTCGAAGTCGAGCGGCCTTCCTTCCTATATATTTTTATGATGTCACCTGGTTTTTTCTTAATTTTTTCAGAAATTCTTGTAACAACGTCCTGCAAGTTTTCGTTTTCTTTTTTTGGAACGCCACACACCTCCAGCTTGTTAGCTATCAGATTCTGTTCTAGACTGGCTATCTTTTGCTCGGTTGCTTCGTATTTTAGGTTTATATTCTTGTATTTATTATTGATGTCGTTATATTGGTTTGTAATCATTTGCATTTTATCCTCGTATTCTTCGATCTTTTCTTGGAAGTCATCGATTTTGTCTGAGTAAAACTTCAGCGATTGTTGAAGTTCATCTCGGATGACTTCTCTAATCTCACGCCGTATATCATACAATATTTGATTGCGTAGTTCCTTAGGAAGCAACGTAGGTTCTGTGTCCGTTAAGTTTTCTTCTTCCTCAGCTTCAGGTAAGATGGCGGACAGCCGTTTGGGCCGAGTGCCGCCAACACAGCCACGGCACTTCCAATCGATTGAATCGGTGCCAACCAGTGTATTTAGTTGGTCTGTAGTAATTGATGCACATACCGAGTGGAACCACTTGTTGCACTTACTACACTGCAGTCCTGGGCTCTTTTTAGATACTAATTTGCCACATTTGGCACACTTCGCCATTTTTATTTGTGCGTAAGTTTAAATCAGTATTTATTTATTTATTTTTTCTTTTATTTATTTTTTCAATAAAACACAGAAAACCACAAAAAGTATTAAAAAAAAAAACATAAAAAGTTTATACAATAATAAATTAAAAGAAGATTTTTAAACGATGAAGTGGGATTTGAACTTGCAATCACGGATTGCATGCAGTTTGTATTACCACTTATCCACCATATACTAAGTAGTCTGTTATGAATTAGACGAACAGTTTAGTTCAGAGCTCGTGTATCGCACGATGAATAGTGTTGCTTTCTTGACCATATAAGGTAATATTCGAGTCAGAGTAACTTTTTATGAGTCACCAACACTTAATCACTTAAACAAAGAACTATCGTTAAATTCAAAAAATAAAATTTAATTCAAAAAATTAAATTAAATTAAATTCAAAAAATACATATATATGTATGTACTTTTTTGCGACAAATAGGATAAATAAGTATAGTTCAATGCCAATGATACGAGTACGTATAAACTTGTAATACATTGTAAATACAATTAATGTTCATAATTTATAATTCCAATCACTAATAATTATCTAATTTGATGTTTATACGGAATACTAGTTATGATTTTATTAAAACCTATAACATGAAACCGGTATGAAAATATTAAAAACTATATGCTTTTATTTTATCATCATTTTTTTAAATGATTGATATCTTTTTTTATTCCTAAGCCACATTTAACTAGATTTGTAGTTTTTTTTCTTTATTTAAATTAAATAATCAAAATAGAATACTAGTTATAAATAATGATAGTTTATTAGTAATAACATTTAATTTGTCTTGTTATATTTACTGCATTTGCAATTATTTTAATACTATCGATTTAATCCTGTACACATTACAGTTGAAAAAAACAAACATAATACCTGTCAGACATTACCTTGTTACCACCTGAAAAAAAAATACCGTAGAACACCCAACTGAAAATCAATCAGCCAGTGGGATTAATATCCCTGATTCTTACAGATTTCTTCTTATTTCGGAGCAAATAGAGATTTGTCGATCGAATGAGGAATCCATTTAGAAAAGAGCCTTGTCATGTCTTATTAGGTTTTAAAATGCATGTAGTTTACATAAATGTTTTATTTATATATGTTAATAAACAACATCCGAAGTTTATATTATCTTCTTATATCTGGTATATATAAGTATATTTCTATCTTTTAATTAAGTTAAAATACTTTTTAGCGAATATATTTTACTTAAATATCATATTTTTATACAACAATGCCACGTTCAATATTTGATGATTCTTTGAAAACCAGTAGATTAAAGAAGTCTTCGGAGATAAATGAATATTTATTGCTAACTTTATGTTATTCGAAAGTTTTTCAATATTTTTCAAGCACTTGTCAAAAACATCTGCCGCTAAATCTATAAAGTGGCTTCAGACGCTCGGAGAGAATTTCAGTGAGCGAGCACAGGAATGAAGGCATGTCTCGCCTCGCTTCGTTTTCTTATATATATTTTTGTTATTTGCTCAGATTTAGATTGTTTAGTATCCTTTACTAAATAACATTATCATGTAATTTTTAAGTTCATGTTCTTCACCCTAAAAGTCACACTATCCATCCTAAAATTTCCTGCCTTTTTACTATTTATTCCTCTGCAGTTGAAATTACTAGGTAATTATCTCTTTCACGCGACTTGTTGGTGAGAGAGTGGAGCCAGCCTAACAGTGAGTGTGGATACGCTGAAAGTTTTGACATTTCTATACATATTAAGCAGCTAGATGTGACCGCGGTTTTCGTATTTTTTTGAATAGAAAATGGCCTAAAAACTTATGTTTATAATACCCAAACCGCAATTTATCTCAAATACCAGCGAATTCGTTGCATATTAAAAAACCGTAATACTAAAAAATCAGCAATTCCACAGGCTTCCACCATAAAAATAAAAATAAACGGTATGGCCTATTTTAAAAATGAACAATACAATCGCAACGGTAATGGTATCCGCTCCCTTCGCTTTCCTTCCTATATTATTCAATAAGGTCTTTGTTATTACGTTTTCTCGATTTGGTTATTCAGAGCCGGGAACATCGATTGTGTCTCGTTCAGCAGTATTGGGTTTACTTTTTAACATCGCCATTCGGTTTTGTATTTCTACAATCTAATTTGGAATTAGATTTACCAAGTATACAAATACGGTCTTAAATCGAATAGCAATCGATAAGTCAACCTATCCTGTGGTATTGAATTACTAAATAATATTCTCTGGAGACTATTTATTTTACGCAAAATGTTGGTAAAAGAATCGGGTTTTACCAAAGTCGTTATAATCGAGAAACTAGGTCCGTCTACAAATTGGAGAAGCGATATTGAGTTACAAAAATACAATTTACATCCAAATTACTGGAGGGCCGTTTCCAATTTATATTTTATGTTAGAATTTTATTTGCTTTTAATATCTTAAAGATTGACTCTGATGTTATTATCATTGCGGCAATTACAGCAAAAACATTAGCATCTAAATGCCGCCATACAATTTTCATTAGTGCTCGACAGTTCTCATCACACATCGTTCTTAATCCAAGATTTAATTTTGAATTATTTCAATTACACTGGCGACTAAATTCAAATACCCATTTCTAAAATCACTTAATACTACTACGTATTTTTATCTTCATTTACTTAAGCGTTTTAAAGTTCTTTATGTTTAATATTATAATTTATAAGAAAATTAAAATTAATTACACAATATAAATAAATTATTTATTCATTGAAATTTTATTCTAATTAAGCTTCGGAATTTTTATTTACCTTAAATATAAAATAAGACAAAATTCTGTAAAGTCAAACTTTTAGTATCTCCTTTCCAATCTTTAAGTTGGTACTAAAGTTAAACATTGAATTAACTAATTAGGAGTCTAGAATTAAAGAGTTAACTGCACAAAATAGATCAACGTAATCTCTGAACGAGATGTTAGTATAGTAAAAGATAAATTCATTTGCACTTTTAAATTAAAATTTTATTCTTATATATTTTTTTTAGTAGTACGTTAATGTTTTAATAAAAACAATGTTAGTATTAAATCTGTTTTAGCAACTTAATACACTCAGATACTACAGATACTTTAGATATATCGTATTTTGTAGCTAACAAGATAAATTGCCACATATATCTTTCGTTATTAAATAAAATGTGTCTTTAGACGAATTTTGTCTATGAGATAAAATCGTAGAAAAATAAAATAAACGAAACCTATTCAACATCTATATTATTTATTACTGTACTTAGATATTTGTTAAAATCAATGATGCCCTTAGATATGCCCAAATGTGATATTTGCTATACGGAAGCAAACTATTTATTAACCATTTCATAAACAAAGTTATATGGATATATTACTATAAATATATCAGTTTTTGCAATATTTTTTATTTATGAACATTCATTATTTTATAAATTTAAGCTTTTTATTATTATAATTAATATATTATATATTATAATTTAATAGCTTAAAACCATATAATAAAACCTGCAACCTCTGGGAAACCGTTTCATTACTTTACCAATTGAAATACCATATCGCTACGTCTTTACCTATTACTATTAATATCATCAAGTATGGGTTAGATTTATTTCATAAATAATAATATTTAAAACTATAGAAAATTATATATATAAAAGGCCTGATCGATGGAGGCAACTAACTAACTAAGGACACCTGCAAATTGTAAAAAAAATATATGATATGAAGTTTTTTGTAATATCCCTGTACGATTCATACGAAGTTTCTGGAAAATACTTATACCTACAGCATACAGATTTTTATCTCTAAAATATTAGAGTCAAAGTGTAACAAGGTTAAAATGTTTATAGCAAAATACATCGAGATAAAATTTGTACAGCTTAAGGTAGTGCCTAAATGTACAGAACCAATAATGCGGGCTCTGCTTTGTGAAATAGCATCAAAGGTCGTAGCTCCCATAGCTAGTTCTATCTACGGTATAACTTTTATATATATTACTAAATCAATGAAGCAAAAACGTATCTCTGAAGCAGTTTTTGGTTTCGCCTTAGCTTTTGCAGTTCTTAATGCCTACTGCATTTTTACCGAGTTCGGTACAACAAAGGTACAATGGTTTTACTATGTATGAGCTCAAATGAAGGGTCGAATCGCCTTTATTGTACAAAGATTATATTACCACAAAATACAGATTATATGTGTTACAAAATACATATTTATGTGTAATTTTATGTTTTATGTGTATAACGGACAAAAATAGGAATCCCTACCATACACCAGTTTTCCGAAAAGTAACAGAAATACCAACAATACACATTGTCGTGGTTTGATGATAGAATAGCAGACGGACCTTAAAACTTTTGCAATATGCTAGAATTTTTTTCGACCAGAAATTGGTATAAGAAGAGGTAAATCATGAGTTTATAAAAAAAAAAGTTGTTTTTATTATCTTCTAATTTTGAATGGCTACTGATATTCTAAGAATTGTAAATTATAATGATTCAGCCAATATTTGTATTACCATATTTTCAGGCAACTGCCTAGTGATTGCGGCTGTTCTCTGCTCTTCTAAGCTGAGGAGTGTGACAAATCTATTCATAGTGTCGCTCGCAGTCGCTGACCTGCTGGTCGGCGTAGCCGTCCTGCCGTTCTCGGCTACCAGGGAGGTATTTAAGGTATGAAAACAATTAAGGTAAATCAGTTTTTATAATCACTCGTAATTCATCAATAGCTTATACCTTCTTTCTTCTTAATTAATAACAAGATCTTTTAAAAAAATCAATGAAGTAATTGATTTATTCCATTCCATTTCTCTTCTATTCCCTATAATTTTGTTTATGTCAATTAAGTTCGATTAATTCTCCACCTCTCTAAAACCAAAGACGTATGCGAATTCGCTTATATCACGGACTTTATTAGACCAGAATAAGCCCGTGTCAAATGCCTGTTGGATTATTAAATTTACACTAACAATTCAATTATATTTAGTATAAACAATGTAATTTTATTGAGGCATCGTTACTATGAATAGTGTATATCGTAAGCCACAAACAGGAATAGTGATTACTTATTGCTGCGATAAATGCCAGCCTGAGGCACTAATGGCGACCATAATTGGCAATTTGAATTAAATTTTGGCAAGATTCTTGAAATGTTTTAATTTTTATTTGAGATCTATATTATTAATGCGTTTTTGTTTTGTAATCTCTTAGATAATTTTATAATAATACAATTTTTATATTGTCCTTTACTTAATATGACGCTGATTTCAAATGAAGACTAAAAACAATCCTTTTGTATTGCAATTTCGTATTTAACGTCTGTAACGCTAACAATGTCAGAATCATCATCTGTGTAATTAAACACTTTCCTATCTCTATACCAAATGTTTTGGCAATGTGTATATTCAAAATAGGACTTAATGTCCATGTCAGTAATCCCAAGTTTCACTGTTTCAAAAAACAACATACGGTTTCAATTTGGCTTCTGTTTTGAAAATCATACATTTAGTCTGCAAGGTATATTAAGAACATCCAGTGCCTTTTGGTTGTTAAATTTTAGATATTATGATATATATACCTTATTTATTGTTCTTATGGTTCATATTGCTTTACTTTGCAACACTAAAACATACATTCGTAAAATGAGAGCAAACTGTAACAAACAGACGTAATTTGTTCCGAAAACATGTCTAGTTGTCGACAGTCAACGACTTTTACTGAATACTCCAAAAAGTTTTTATATTTGATTAAATAAGTCGTTACTGATAGGTACAAAAAAGTTAGAGTAAAGATTTTTTTTTATAACTCATATAAAACCTCTTTCCTTGATTGCAATATTTAATATCACTTGTAAAAAAATGCGTTCTGTTTTAACTCTGCTAGTAGTTAATAAACATATGTTTATCAAATGGTTCTTAAGTTTTGTTTTGTATCCTTGTACATGTATACATATTTAAATAGGTCTGTCTGTAAAGAGATCCTTAAATCGATTGTTGCTTCTTGTTAATATTACTTATAGATGTTTATTATTATTATTATTTTACTCTAACATATTAAATTACGTAATTTTTTTGATAATATAGTGTACCTACATAAAAAATAACGCGTTTCAATCTAAAGTTATTATGTTAAACAAATCAACAAATACTTTTTTTATAGCCAATTTTTGTCAGAGTGTTAAATTTAAATGGAAATACATACTATTATATCGTTACAACTTATCTTTGATAAGACTATTTTTATCATTTTATTAAAAATGTTCGTCGAAAAGTGTCGATCTATCGAATAGTAATAACAGAAACATTTCAAAAAGCCATTACCAGGTCATGTTCGGACTTCGGGCTAACTTAAAGCTACTAACACACGATCATTACTAAACGCCTAGACTCCATTAACTATCCGCGGTCACTATAAATGTAATCAACATAGTTTCTAATTATTTATTGTAATTTTGATTCTGTAAGATTCATTTACAGTATTAATATTGTACTTTTTTTTTTGCTGTAAGCTGTGGTTGCTTATAATTGGCAGGAAACTTAAATTGCTTTGGTAATTAAGATAATAACATTATAAATGTAAAGTATGCCTGCCGTTAGCAATCCTTAATTATATAAATGAACTCAAAGAGCCAAGGAGGGGGATATAATACTTAGTAATACATTTGAAAAACTATATTCTTATATTAATGTCCTTCTTATTTAAGTATAACACAAACTGCTTACATAAGGTTTAAAAATAGTTATAAAGATGTATGTTATTGAAATTTTAAATTACGGTTTTTATTCTATATGAATGAAAACCGTCCGGTTCCGTCCTAGACGGTTTCCCAGAGACCAAGGGATCGAAACCCTGCCCGTAGGAGTTTTTTTCATTCTATATTTATTTGAAATTGGGTTTCTTAAGACCTTTGAAACCCAATATTGAACAACTAATTACTTCCAACAGAAATTACGTTTTAAAAAGTCTTAAATACAGAATAAGTTACCTAAAATAAAGTATAAAAGTATCCAAATAAGAAGGTACATGAGTAAGTAAACAACAAATACTGGAGTAGTCAGTGCTTTATTAAATGTTTACAGACGAAGTCCAAACAATGACCGGCTTAAATTAGTTCTCTTCTTTCCTGCGCTTCTGTTAAATGAGATTTCAGTTTCCAGAAAGTTAAAGCATAATCAAACTGAAGTTATAGTTACATTGGAGTTTTATAGTTTGTATTCTATAATTTTGTGGTAGCACTTTTAACGGACTAATCATATTATATATTAAACTATCTTTTGTCAGCGAAGCTTTCTGCTTTCCCTCAAACTATTATTTTTAATATATCAGTAATATCAACACTGAACATGAAAACAAATCGTACATAAAGAAGATTTATTGTAATTTTAGCCCAAATATATAGGCTTAAATAATATCATTCAAGTCCGTCCAATAGTTTTATCATATTGTTGTTGTGACTCCCATGAAATTAAAGTAGGTATTTTTCGAAGTAAAAAGTGTCCTATATGTTGGGTGGGGGCAATAACTATAAAGAATTTCATAAAAATCCGTTCAGTGGTTTTCCCTAATTCGCAAAAAAATACGATCAGATAAACAAAGTAAAGACACATAACAGTATTTAAAACTATTATTTTGCGTTTTGTATTATATTTCATCAACTTTGTTAATTTACTGAACACTAAGCATTTTTTTGTTAAAAAAAATATTTAACATTCATATATACAGGCTTATTTGTATTTAATTGGCTACCTCTTGCAGGCACCCTCTCTACATCAATCCCACCAACATATGTTGTACGACTTTTTACAAATATTGAGAAACTATACAAAAAAACGAAACTTCTTTTACTTTTTACTCTGTATTTTCTAAAAAACGCTTAAAGGTCAACGCCCACGCGGCATACCTACGCTCGGAGTTAATGCCAGTTCAGAGGCAACAAATAAATTTTGTATGGGAAAACATACATTTTTAAAACTATTAATTTGATTCTTAGATGTAGAGAGGATGCCTGCAAGAGGTGGCCAATTTATTACAAATAACCCTGTATATTGTATTTATTATTCAAATATATGTCGTAAATATGTTTCGTATAAATATTTCAATATTATAAATACAAAATCAACCACCTAAGTCCTTAGATAATTCTAATTTTCTTGGTGGGAGACCATAACATCGGGTCGCCGGCAAAGTTACCACCCATCGGGCAAAGTCGTGCCGCAAAGCGACCTAGTCGTGTTCCGACACGTTGCTCGATGAAGCCGTTAATGGGAAATGGGTCTGAACAGCTGCGGTGCGTTGGCGAACCGGTTTGACGTCGAGTTGGTGTCTGTTTTGTCGGGTGTCTAGTCGAGGAGGGTAGCGGGATCCGAAGCAACGGCTTTCCGCTGGCCGCCCGCAGATATTTGGGGGCCCAATTAGTGGGTTAGCCACCCACGAAAGGCTGCCCCGCCAGCTGCGAAAAATCCCAGGGTGGCTCCATCGTGCTGGTTGGCGACCAGACGAGGAGGCCCGATGGCAATCCCTGGGGGGGTTCGGGCGTCCCCGCAGTCTCCAGACTAGCCTCCCAGTGGCAAGACATCACCAATTTCGACGTCGGGTTCGATACGTACCGCCTCGTTCAACTGCCATTTCCCATCCCTATTCACTTTTATTTTATTTTTTTTATGAGGAAATTTAAAAAGAAGAAAATGTTTTTACAGCGGTTGCACTCCTCCTCATTTAAAGTGCACCTCACTAATATCAGGGGTTTGCACTCCAATATCCTAGCTGTCCATCACCACCTGGAGACAGAGCAGCCGCACCTCTTTTTTTTGACGGAGACGCAGATACAATGTCCTTTGAGCGCTGCGCACCTGCATTATCCCGGATACACGTTAGGGCACAATTTTCGCTCACGTGCCGGAGTCTGCGTGTACGCGCGGAACGACCTCTGTATCCAGCGTCTCCGTCACCTTGAAGACCCCACTTTTTCTTCTATATGGGTTTTAGTAGACACAGGAAACGAAAAAATCCTGTATTCCTGTGTCTACCGTTCGCACAGCGGTGACCAGGAGACAACCAGATTATTTGAGTATCTCGGTGAGGCTGCTGATATGGCTTTGCATCAGTACCCTTCAGCGCAGCTTGTTTTTCTGGGGGACTTTAATGCTTGTCATCAAGACTGGCTGTTCCCGTACCAGAATACCGACCATGCTGGAAGAGAAGCGCGGAACTTTGCGTTGTCCTTGGACCTCTTTCAGCTGGTGAGGCAAGCGACAAGGGTACCAGATGTGGTAGGCCATACAGCCAATTGCCTGGACCTTCTGCTGACAACTGATCCGGACAGGTATAGTGTTGAGGTCACCTCCCCCTTGGGAACCTCCGATCACTGTCTGGTGAAATCTGTGTTTACATATTCCCCACCAGCTCTCGAACCACATGGTGTTAGGCGAGTATGGAAATACAAGTCAGCAGATTGGGATGAGATGCGGCACTTCTTTGCATCTTATCCTTGGCGGCAGGTCTGCTTCTCTTCTTTGGATCCGTCGAGTTGCGCGGATGCTATAACCGATGTGGTGCATCAGGCAATGGAGTATTTTATTCCTTTTGCTGAAGTTCCCGTCGGTGGCAAAGCTCGCCCATGGTTTAATGCCGAATGTGGTCATGCTCAAGACTGAAAACATTCGGCATACCTCATTTGGGCTGATGCTCGAAGCCGTAAAACTCCGGATGTAAGTACAAAGAAGAGAGCCTTTAACCTAGCTGCCAAGTCCTACAAAAAGGCATTGCGGAAGGCTCGTCTCGATCGAATCGCTAAGAATGGCGAAAAGCTCTCTGTCAGACCCACTGGCAGTCGAGCTTTCTGGTCTCTTGCGAAAGCGATCGAGTCGAATTTCTGCCAACCCTCACTGCCTGCTCTGCTGAAGCCTGATGGATCCCTGGCCCACACAGCAACAGAGAAAGCAAATGTATTTGCTTCTCTGTTTGTTGATAATTCACATCTAGACACTGGCAATGCTTCTCCAGCACATCTTCCTCACTGCGGTATTTCGATGCCTGAAATCCGCATCACTAATAAAGAGGTATGGAGAACATTGTGTCGTTTAGATGTGAATAAAGCCAGTGGTCCTGATGGTATACCAGCCATTCTGCTCAAGACATGCGCAGCTGAGTTGTCTCCTGTACTGACACGTCTGTATCGTCTCTCTTTCATGACTGGAATAGTGCCGAAATCCTGGCAGCTTGCTAATGTGCAACCCGTGCCCAAAAAAGGCAGCCGTGCCGACCCTGTCAATTACAGACCGATTTCAATCACCTCCATACTCTGCAAGATTATGGAGCGTGTATTGAACTCGCGCCTACTAGCATACCTAGAAGGTAACGATCTCCTCAGTGACCGACAGTACGGGTTTCGCCGTAATAGGTCTACTGGGGACCTCCTAGTGTATCACATTTTAGGCGAGGCCATCGAGAAGAACGGAGAAGCGGTCGCCGTCTCTCTGGACGTCTCGAGGGCATTTGACAGGGTCTGGCATGCGAGCCTTATAAGCAAGCTTTCAGCGTACGGTATATCTCCTAGTCTGATAGGCTGGGTAACGGACTTTCTGAGACACAGATCTCTCCGAGTAGTTGTCGACGGGCGTTCCTCGGAACCCTTGACAATAAATGCCGGAGTGCCTCAGGGGTCCGTTCTTTCTGCAACTCTTTTTCTGCTGCACATAAACGATCTGTTGAAGCCCGGTATCTATGGGTACGCAGACGACAGCACAGTTGTAGAAAGATATCTGCCGAGTACTCGGGCTAGTCGAGATCAAATACAGTCTGAAAGAGAAGCCATGGTGCAGCGTTTGAATGACAAACTTCAGGCAGTCTCCGCATGGAGCAATGCCAATCTTGTCAAATTCAACGCCACCAAAACGCAGACGTGTCTGTTCAACGCCAAAAGGAGCCCTTTCACCTTGGCTCCTACTTTCCAGAATGTATCCTTGGAATACAGTGACCGGCTTCAGTTGTTAGGCTTAGAGATTTCCTCGAACCTCAACTTTGGTCGGTTCATTGAGTCCAGAGCAAGAGCAGCAGCAGCAAAGCTTGCCGTTCTGGCGAAGGTTCGGCAGTACTTTACACCGGGACAGCTTCTTGTTTTATACAAAGCACAGATCCGGTCGTGTGTAGAGTACTGTGGACACATATTTGCTGGTGCCGCAAAGTCTCATCTTGCGGTTCTGGACTCAATTGAGAGGCGAGCAAAGAGGCTCATAGGCGATCCCGAATTGGTCGAAGCCGACCTCCAAAGCCTTGAACACAGGCGTAAAATTGCTAGCCTCTCAGTATTTTATAGGATACATTTTGGTGAGTGTGCGCAGGAATTACACGAGTTAATTCCCCCGTCCCCCTTCCATCACCGGACGTCCCGACGCACGGCAGGAATCCATCCTTTTGTTGTGGACATTCCACCTGTCCGAACGAAGCGCTTTGCTTTGTCCTTTTTACTGCGTACAGCAAAGGATTGGAACAGCTTGCCTGCGTCGGTATTTCCGAAAGAATACAATGTGGATACATTCAAGAGAAGAGTGAATAGGCTGCTAGGGTAATGCGCCTTACCACCTTAGACTACATTCCACTTACCATCAGGTGGAATGTAGTCAAGCATTGCCCTAGATTATATAAATAAAAAAAAAAAAATAAAAAAAAAAAAATTGTTGAAGTTATATTTATTATACAATAAATTATAGTGACACGAAAAAGTAACTAAATATAAATATCTCGATTTAATTCATACGGTTAATATTAAGATATAAATTGTATAATAAATTATCTAAGGAAGACGAACCACCAACACAATTCATTTAGAACTCCATCTATGGAAAATCTTATTATAACTTTCATTATGGTTATTAAACCCTTCCAAACCCTATTTATCAAGCCATAAGTTTGAAATAGGCCAATATGTTATTGTGGTTTGCACACACAGACCGTTATGGCGTCCAATATAGATTACATTGTTCACATGGCCTCCACATAAATAACCTCGTATGTGCAAGTAGCATATGTATGTACGCAGGTGATGGTAATCGTTAGATTTAGATTTATGTACTTCTATATTAATATATGTGAAAAATATTTATGTTTGAATTCTCATACAATCTAATCGTTATCGAGTTTAATCGTGTTCTTCTATTTTAACTTTCATACACACATACATTTTAAAAGATATGGCGTCGAGTGCATAATTTCTATTAACATTCTATTTAAGGTAGACTTTCTAAATACCGTTAATTTCTGTAAGTTAATCAAGAGTTATTTGAACAACTCCTTCAAATGTCCTTTATCGACACCCACATCTGCTAATAATTAATCCTTATCTTATAGTAGGTACATTAAACATAATCTTATTCATTAGTTCTCTCGTCGCGGATATCAGCACCAGTAGCTGAATAAATAAACATTAAACGTCGTCGAACATTAGTATGTAAATTGAAGTTTCGAAGCTTTTACAACGTTATTGGAAATAACATTGTGTACCAAAATACTATATTTTAGGCTTTGCAAAGCCATATATATTTTTTCTAAGATTTTTTTATTCATGTTTGTTAAGTTATATTCAATATAAACCATTTATATTTATATAGCACCGAAGGTTGCAGGTTGAGGTCTTGTAAGTAAATAATTTACAATTCAGCATCACAACAGATACCTTCTGTAATATCATAAACAATTTCCCGTGTATTTTGAGGGCAGTTTGCTGAAAGCGGATCGCCATAATAATATTCATTATTATTATTACTCTAATTGAATTTAATCTGAGCACCATCTGTCGTTTCCGTTCGGACTTCTACTATTGAAATACGCTTGGAAATATCGACTTTGTTTTTTTTTTATATTACATTATCATCATAAATGGTTTTATTGAATAAATCAATTACTTGAATGGAATACTAACATAAAAATACTATTCAAAATTAATATAATGTTTTAAAATATCACATAAAATATGTTTTAGGGGAAATTATCATAAATAAATTTAGAACGAAATTTTTAATCCTATCAGAATATTATGACTTGTATTGATTCATTTACAATGGATCACATAGTAGCGGTATTCTTGATTGAACGTTTGCTCAGCGCTGTACATCTAAATCTATGCTACCATACACATGCATCTAGCTAACTTTGTTAACTTGTTTTTGTATCTAACTTCGTTTGCCTTGAACGTGAATATCTTTGAATGTTAGTGTAAGGCCATTAGATTGCAAATTAGTTCAATAAACATACTTTGGTCTGGAAATTTTGTTGTATAATATCAAGTTTATAAATGATTTAATTAACTTAATGTACCCTCGTTGAGAGTTCGGGTTCAGGTTTTGGAACTACGATACATATATTTTAATTTTGTTTCCCTACAAAATAATATGTGACTTTTAACATTATGAAATATTATGTGTTCAAAAAATCTAAAATATTACGTATAATGACTTTTTCAATACTATCATTAAATTATTTAACTTTGTATTTGCCACAAAGACAGTGGTTGTTAATGATAAATTAGTATTTAGGGAGTGGCATCTGCTGCGTTACACAAAAATAGAGAAAAACTATGTAATATGTATGCGGAATAGATGTTTAATACTACTAATGTTTAATAGTAGTAGCATTAATATTTAATAATTGTTTAGAATGTGGTATATTTCCTGATCTAATGAAACAAAGTAAAATTGTAAATCAAAAAAAATAAAATCCATTATTCAAATCTGGTAGTTTATTGGATCCTAGTAAGTGAAGACCAATTTCAGTCTTACCCACATTAAGTAAGATCTTTAAAAGAATAATTCTTAATCAATTTATTGCATATTTCAATAAAAACAATCAAAAAACCAAAACCAGTTTGGTTTAACTGCCGGTCGCTCTACAACAGATGCTTTAACATTAAGTTAGAAAGAGCTCTTACAGAAGTGCTTATTACGATGAATCTAGTATAGAAATAGGCCCTCTTGACACTTCCATTTTGAAGTACACAACTGATCACGGATGTTTGTTTGTGTAGAAAACAAATAAAACGTAATAATGCTCCCATTTGATTATCCAATCTACAGAGCACTAGCTGATACTAAAAATAGCGAATAAAAGAGCCTACCAATGAAATGAAAGCATTGAAGATAGAAGCATAACAATAAGCATAGGTAATTTGATAATAATATAGCTGGAAATGCTTTCTTCTTGGCATTGATGAAATCTTCTACGTGGCGAATAAATCTCCGTAGGTACCCTTTTAAAAATACGTAGGCAGATAGTGCTTTTGTGCGTAGACAACAATAGTCTATATTTAATAAGATTTTCTGATCGTAATCAATGAAAAAAAGTTATTTATTGAAATTATAATATTTATAATCACTTATTTACCTACTTCAACCTGAAGTAAAAAAACAACAAATCCTTACTCTTACTATTAGTCGTATAATATCTAATTGGTTGCTCAGCTCAAATTATTCCACCAGGTATGGATTTTTGGAGACGTCTGGTGCTCAGTCTGGTTAGCTGTGGATGTGTGGATGTGCACAGCATCCATTCTCAATCTTTGCGCAATCTCGCTGGATCGCTACGTGGCTGTCACGAGACCGGTCAGCTATCCTAGCATCATGAGCAGAAAGCGGGCGAAGGCACTAATAGCAGGCTTATGGGTGCTTTCTTTTGTAATTTGTTTTCCGCCACTGGTTGGATGGAAGGATAAACAGGTAAATTTAAGATTAGTTATTGCGATTCAATAGTAAATTAGATAACGTGTGATTACTACGATCTTGTTTTTATTTTATTATAAATATTCAAATTATCCTTCCTGCGGATGAAATTAACTTTTAGGTAAAAATAAAACCATCGAGAATTGTATTTATATCGAACTCCAATATACTTTGTACAATATTATAGGTATTCTGACAAACGCCTCCGTTCTTGTAGCCTGATTAAATTCCTAAAATAGCAGGTATTTGCGTATTAGATTCTGTTAATATTAGCAACTTTATCTCGTCTTATACACCTTACTAAGGTATCTAATCATATTTCAGCATCATAAGAGTGTTTGATTTCCAATAAATTGTAAGTTATTCATGTTCCGTTATTAATATTCCATAGAGATAGAAATCTAACAACCTCCAAAGCTTTCTTGGAAAGTTTGTTTTTATCCGAACTTACTTGTTGTTAGAAAATAAAATATATTTGATAAAAAATAACCGGTTTGATGGAAATTGGATAATATTAATTTATCATAAAAATAAAATTTTATATTTTTGTTGATAGGCAATAATTAAAGATTAAATATGATTAAATATTAAACGTTAATAAATGTATATATTTTGAAAAGTTAGAATATATGCTATAGTCAAATATTAAAGCTTAGGAACTCCTAGGTTTTAAATAAAAAAAAAAAGCTCAGGCCTAACAAGAAGACTTAGCGAAAATCCGAACCGTAAATAATATATACATGAAATGAATTAAAATTATGACAAACGAGATACTTGTTTTTCAAACCCAATCTGACTTTCTCCCTTTTCACAGCCAGAAGAATCGGAGCTCAAAGAAGGCTGGACAGCTAATCCTCCGTGTCCTTGGACGTGTGAGCTGACCAACGATGCTGGATATGTGGTATACTCAGCTTTAGGGTCATTCTACATACCCATGTTTGTGATGCTGTTCTTTTACTGGAGGATCTATAAAGCTGCGGTCAGAACCACAAAAGCAATCAATCAAGGGTTTCGTACCACAAAAGGCAGTAAGTGTTAAAATTATATGCCTATTATTATGATACCATGACGGCTTACAAACTATACTCAATATTACTCAATACTATCCAAAGGGTGCTAACACGACTAAAGTCTCTGAAAGAATAGTTATTGGGTTAAAAAAAATCAAACTAAAACACCGGTAGTATTTTTTTTACAGATTGATTAAGTATACATATATTCTTTGTCATTTTGTTCCACTGTTGCACGCCTTAAGACCAATCGACTTTATCTGTTCAAGGGTAACAGCTGGTCACTTTTCCAGAGTATGTAGAGTACGTAGAGGAGCAAAGAAAAATATTTTTTCTATATATATTTATCTTTATATATTATATATATTTTTTTGTTTTGATTTCAAAGTGACCAAGATGGAAATGTTAATTGTAGTGTTGTAAGAAAACTTTTTTTTTTATTCTACCCTAAAATTGTTTTATTATTTTATTAATATAAAATTTGTTATCATTTATTAAAATTGTAGGAATTAACAATACGGTTTTAACCAATTATCCAAGTGCAGTTTGTAAAAATACCTATAATATCTTGAAATGAATTATCTCTAAACTTGACAATTTTCTCTAACATTAATTAAAATGGATATCCTTAAGGTTCCCTGAAACTTTGTTTTTAGAAAAAAAGTATCTGGTCCCTTACATTATAATTTAACATTATTACATTAATACATGATTTGCTATGAAGAAAATGTGGCTTTTCTTTAAATCAGTGTTCGTGTTATGAATATTTACATTTTGCGAATCCGTTTGTGAATAAAATCTGGTACAATAGATAAAATTTTATAATTATACTGTACTGTAAAAAAAGTTCGTTATATCTGATAGTTAATCTATCAAATACAAGTTAAAACTTTTCAAATAGGAACAGCTTTCAATTAAATAAACTGCATTGATATTTGTGAAAATAACACAAAGAGATAAAGAGTTTTATTTGACTCTTTTACTAAAATTTTAACATTCAATGTTTTCACATTTAAAATGTTTCTATTAAAATAACAGAGGTTTTATGTTGTCTTTTCGAATTCGTCTATTATAAAAGATAAGGTCCATCTTATATTCTTACTAGGCATTCATTTGTTACGTACTTTTCTTTGAACTATTAAATATTAACTCACGGCTTAAAATATTTTATGTCTACACAAGAATAATCGATAAGCCTAAATTATATGTGTATATGATAATTATACATTAATTACTTATCTGCACTTAATGGCTTCCTAACAGATCATATCCATTACAGGTAGAGGTCTCGGTAGCAGGTTCGATGACAATCGTCTGACTCTTCGTATACACCGAGGTAGAGCAGCAGCGCGGCCGCATGGATCACCGATGTCCACAGCATCCAACCATTCGACAAGCACGTCGCTTAGCGCTTCACCCGAGAGATTGAGAAGGTATTTTGAAATCATAGGGCTGTTTGAATTCGAATATGAATAATTCCTTCCCTTGCTATAATCGGGCCCAAGATAATTTATATTTTAATTGCGTGTTGTTGATTTTTCTCTGTCTTCTCGTTCATTGAAACAAGCTAACACTTTAAAAAATATTAATAACTTATTTTTTTCATTGTGGTGGGATCTAGGTATACTGAATCTCTCGTTATTACACCGCAACTTGAAGCTTGTAATATATTTTATTAAGTAAATATAACAAAAAAGTACTAAATGTGTCCATATAAAATAACTCGGTTTCCTTCTGCTATTAGTAATTGATCAGTCAATTTTACAAAGCAAATGTGTAGTAATAAGAATGTTTTATAATTTCAGACACTCAAGCGCAAGACGAGCTCATGAAAAAATTAAAATATCCGTCTCATATCCATCATCAGAACAAATTTGTCCCGCTCATGAAAACTCAAGATCACCCAGTAGATCACCAAGCCCATCGCTATATGCTGTGCATTACGAAAGAGATGGGAGAGAGCTCACTGAGAGTCGGCTCAGGGTTCGGCCTTCACATCATCTGTCTCCTGGACCCTTGTATGACGAATATGATGATAAGCCGAGAACAAGAAGGATGGGCAAACGGAATATCAAGGCACAGGTAAACAACACATAACTTTAGAATCTATCATTTATATTATTTAATGTCAATAGAAAATTAGATTACAGTTATAGATTAATTCATATATTTGTATGAATCACACTGTTTCTAAGATTTTCATGAGTATACTATACTGTCTCTACACATTCTACATAAGTGTTCGAGTTAAAAATATTATGTAATGAAAACAACGCGAGTAAGATCTTATAAATAGTTTAATGTAAAGTAATTGAAATATTAAGCAGTAACATAAAATATTTTTCTTAACCTTGTTATGTTCGTACTTTTTTGTTATTACCAGAGATTTTTATTCTTGTATAAAATCTAGGTTCATCAATTGCAGGTAAAACGTTTCCGAATGGAGACCAAAGCTGCTAAGACCCTGGGCATAATTGTGGGTGGCTTCGTGTTCTGTTGGCTTCCGTTCTTCAGCGTGTACGTGGTGCGAGCGTTTTGTGGCGACTGTGTCACACCAATTGTATTCTCCGTATTGTTCTGGCTTGGTTATTGCAACTCTGCCATCAATCCGTTAATATATGCCTTATTCTCTAAAGACTTTAGGTATGTATGATTATTGGTACATTGCATTAAAAGTTTATTAAGTTAATTAATTAGATATTAAGAAAATCGTTTATATAGTTAAGTAATAAGTACCTAAGTAGGTAATCGTTTGTAACCAGACACAATCAGTTTTTTAATGTATTTTAGTAAAATAAAATCGATATTTTTTTTTATCACGTTATTAAAATACGCAGTTTTAGTTACTAATAATAAGCGATAAGATAACCAAATATTTATTTTATATTTTAATGTGCTCTCTAATAATTAAACACAACACATAATGTTTTAGACATACAATTAAGTATTAGTACCTACTGGAGTAGGTACATACCCCAGTAGATCTTGATTTTAATTAATCGAATATTATTATTTTAAAGGAATTATAAATATGATTCAGGTTCGCCTTCAAGCGTATAATCTGCGCGTGTTTCTGCGCGGGCGGCGGTGCGCGGCGCGAGTCCGCCGCCGATGACGTCACACGGCGCGCGCGACCCAACGCACACACGCACACACACTCGCATTCGCACTCGCTGGACGAGGACGTGCACCCTGGCACTGGTGCTGGTGGTACCACTGATAGGTAATCAACGTCTCCATAGTCCGAGCTTTTTAATCTTACAGATGTACATTATTACATGTTTAAAAACTTTAATATTTAATGAGCTATTTATAAAGAACTAGAACCATGGCAATCAATTCGATCGGAAGGCCTAATCATTTTGGTATGTTAAACTTTAAAAAAAAATATTACAACGATATGAGTTAAAAATAAGAAATCAGTAAAAATATTCTTTTTATACAGATTTTAACTATTTCGTTTTAACTATTTTAAAAATATTCTTTTTATTGAGATTTAAACTATTTCAAATGTTTGGGTTTCTTTCATTTCACTTCAAGAAGAAGTCTTTTTTAAACACTCTATCGCGCTTATTAAACGTAGTTTTATTAGGTTAATGATAGATCCTAGGAACATAACATCTTATTTTACTACTAATGTTAAAATATCTATAAAAAATTATGCATTCAACAAATCCTAATTAATCAATAAAATATCAGTGAGATTATTATTCCTAAAAAAAATCCAAAAAAATTGTTGCTTTTATTACACTCACTAAACACTTATTAAATAAGTACAATGTCAAGATATTTAAATAATAGATACTGGACATCCATGAATTATATTTATCAACGATGTTTATTATTATAGTAAACTTATATAGTATTCATATTTTATAAGTAAATAATATTTTTAATAACTTTGCTTTGTTTCATATAGTCTTACGTCAAATGCCATTTGACAAACGACATGCCCAATTTTCTTCAATTCATTATTCTGCAATATTAAGAAAATATCCTTCAAAACAAACTCGGTCTCGACTTCACGTAGTTTTGTCTGTCCCACCCCTAAAAGTGTTTTTAAATCCGGAGATTTGTAACAAAGGGCACTCCCGCCCTTTGTAACACACTATTGAAACTCAAACGAACTGCAGCGGCTGAGGCGGGTGACTAGTTGCCGTAGGTGCGTAACCGAACTTGGGTTTCGGTACAGTGATCCGCAAAAGTATAGGGGTTGTCCTTCCTTAAACTCCGGGGAAATCACAGAAGTCCTAATGACTTTAATTTTAAGTCGGTCTTTGCAAAACATAAGCTTCAGTATAACCCTAAAATTACAAATGTCCACGGGATATGGAGGGTGTCAGAAGTTAGGGCGGGTCGGCTTTAGTATAGTGTAGCAGGATTTTTGGTTTGAAATTAGTCTTATTTGAAAAAGATTGGTCTTAATACTATTAATACTATTTAATACTAATCCCCTTTCTTTTAATACTATGTCCAGCCCAAGCAAACGTGTAATTTTAAGTAAAGATTTTTTTCATCATCATCATCATCATCATCACCAATATTAACACGACAAAAATATGTTAAAATAATATTTTGCATCTATGCAATATATTTATCAATTATATTTATTATTATTTTAGTATTTAATTTTAATTTAACTAGAGAAAATCGTAACTACTTTCATGTTTAGATTCCCAAATGTCAATGCCGGTAACTTGACAAGTGACACCTGTGATTTGAATCATTCCGTTTCAATTTCGTAAAAATCGGTGTAATATGTTTAAAACTAAAAAATGCTAACGATATAAATGTCAGGGGATAAATCATTTGCTTTAAATTGAATTTCATTCGATACCGACTCTGTCAACCCCGACTCCACGTAGTCTTGTCTGTTAGGCCCCTAGAGTGTTTTTGTAAAACTGGACGTGTGGAAGAAGGGCATTCCCCACTCATTGTAACACTGTGTTGTAACCCCATTGAGCCGTAGCGGCCAAGTCTGGTTGCTGAAGGCGACTAGCAAGCCGGCGAAAGTGAGCTTAGGTTTCGGTACATTGTTACGCAAGGGTGCAGGGGCTGGTTATCCTGAAGCGAAGTCCTAATTACATAAATTTCAGTTTAGTTATTGCAAAACTCAAAAATTTGCTACCGATATAAATGGTGTCAGGGTCACCTCCGCACCTTTCAAATCTAACGACACTATAGGAAAGATTGCCCGTTAGGGCTTTTGTACCCTCCACATCCCCTTTAACCCTCAAATCCCTACGAAAGTAAAGTGATTTTAAGGAAGCACTTTTCCGTAACAGACCCGTCTTACAACATATAACGTTGTTTGTTTTTTTAATCAAAGAGTCATTTTCATAAACTGTCACTAAGTAAACAAGAGACTATTGTAGTTGGTGATAAAGTGAATGACCCCAATATTATACACTTCATTGTGGTTGATTATGAGGAAAACATTTGTATAATAATCTATAAGTATATAAATATAACATGGCCTAATTTGACACTTCCAGATGACGTCAAGCCCTGCGGCGGCAAAACGCGCAAGTTCAAACGTCTGTCGCTTGTGTATGAGGTTCAAAAAAAAATTAAAATGTGTAATAAGACAATAGCTTTATATGTGTGAGATAATGTGTATGTATACAAATGTTCTATAAATGTGTTTAAAGCACTGTAGATATAAATAATAATAGCTTTGTATAATTGCATGCATTATTAATAACTCTTATTAGACTTTTGAAACAAAAGATATCTCTTATACATGAAGACGAGCAATAAACAGATGCATAACATAAAATTGTCACATTTCCTAATATACACCAAAATCAACGGCTGTGTTACTAATAATATATCAATTATTTAGTTGAATAAATTTTATTTTTTATTAGTATACAGGGTTATTTGTAATTAGTTGGCCACCTCTTGCAGACAGGCTCTCTACATCAATCTTAACAACATTTGTTCCAAGACTTTTCACAAACCTTGATAATTTTTTTTTTTTTTTTTTTTTTTTTTTTTTTTTTTTTTTTTTTTGTCTGTCTATGCTGTTAGCCCTGTTAGCTATTACAGCGTCACCGGGGGAATGGGTGGGTCAGGAGACCCACCCTTAAAAAGGGGGGGCCAGATGGGCCCCCATGGGGAACGACGTCCCGAGGGCGTCTCAGATTGAGACACGGACCTCGGCTCGGGGCGTCGTTAGTCAGGAGGGAAGCTAAGGAAATTTGGACACTAGCGTCCTCCGACGGCAGAACGCCGGAGCAACGGAGCACTTACTCAGTTGGGACCTCGTCTGTACCGGTACAGACGGTGTGTGTCTGTATGTTGTGTGGTGTCAATTATGCCTACGCGTACACGTTATTACCTACTGTGAACGCGTCGTCGGGGTCAACGAGTACCGACTTGGGTCTTCTTTTTCTGACTAAAGTAGTCTTACGTGGTCTATACTCTGCGGAGTCAGCCACCAGTGGGTTCGGGTGTCGCTCAGCACGTTCAAAGTACTTTTGGGAAAGCCCCTTGAAGTACTGAGCGATGGTCGGAAGGTTCAAGTCTCTATGGAGATCGATGTTGCGTACGAACCACGGCGCCTCGGTTGCAATCCGTGTAAACCTGTTCTGAATCACCTGAAGGGGTTTCAGATTAGCGTGCGCAAAAGCGGGACTCGCATAGGACATGACGGAACGTATGCAAGCTTTGTAAAGTGTCACCTTATTGCGAAGGGACATTTTACTCCGCTTGCCTAACAGCGGATATAAACGACCTAATATGTAGGCCGCTCTGCTACGAACGGTCCTAATATGCGCAGTGAAAACTAACTTTCTATCTAACGTTACTCCTAGGTATTTTGCCTCGTCTTTCCAAGGTATCGGTTTATCAAAGAGTTTGATTCGCGGGAGGATCCTTGGGGGGCCCCGTTCGAAGAGCACCGAAACGCTCTTCTCAGGGTTTACCTCGATCCGCCATTTCCGCAGCCAACTCTCAAGGGAGTCGACTGCGGATTGGAGACGTTGGTATATCTCCCAGTGATCCTTAGAGGACGTGTAAAGCGCGGTATCGTCCGCGTACATGGCAAGGTGCACTTTAGATCGCGGTCTAGGAATATCGCTAGCGTAGATGGAATAGAGGATGGGCGAGAGAACTGAACCCTGGGGAACACCCGCCCTGATGGGGCGGGGGGTTGACAAGACGCCTTCCACTCTGTAGCGAAAGGAGCGATTCGTCAGGTAGTCCCGTATGATGAGTACGAGTCTGTCCGACACCTTGAACTGGTATAACTTGTACACCAGTCCATTGTGCCAGACCCTGTCGAACGCCTTAGCTACATCGCGGAAGAGCGCTCCTGTCCTATGCTTCTTGGCCCTAACAGTGGCCCCTATCAGTATGTGCTCCGTGAGGCGTTGCACCTGATGGGAACATGAATGGTTGGCTCTAAAGCCGAACTGCTCATTTGGGATGATTTTGAGTCTCTCGACTTCCGATCTAAGTCTACAGAGGATGATTCTCTCATATACTTTCCCTAAGGAACTAAGAAGACTAATGGGACGGTAACTACTAGGCAGATGCCGGGGTTTGCCCGGCTTATGGAACCCTATCACTATGGCCTCTTTCCACTGGGCCGGAAACGAGCAACCGGCCAGTAGAGCGTTAAAAATGGTAACCAATAGGTAAATTAAAGGAGGCGGAAGAAGCTTTATCACTTTGTTAGTGATCCTATCGGGACCTGGCGATTTCTTGACGTGAAGCGCCCTAACTATGGACGTCACCTCGTCTAGGTTCGTTTCCTCGATTGGCGGACCGGCCGGTGGCTGAGAACACATTATATTGACCGATTTGTCGACTATTTCGACATGATCGCGATCAACGGATTGAGCAGACAGACGGCACTGGCTCTCTAGACTGTCGGCTAAGCACTCAGCTTTGTCAGAGTCGTCAAACACGATGGCGGAGTTAGGTCCAACCAAGGGAGGCATATCTGAGACAGTGTCCGCCTTCAGCGCTCTCTGCAACCGCCAGAATGCCTGGTGTGTTGGAGAGAGCGTCGCAAGCGTCCTATCCCAGCCGCTATCTCTGAAGTCGTCGAGAGCTTGTCTCGACTCCCTCTGAAGACGGCGCAGCCTCCGTCGGTTGTCATCTGTCGGGTATCGGTCATGGGCTCTAATCGCGGCGTTTTTACGGGTGATGAGGAGTCTAATTGTCGGAGGGAGTGCTCGGTAACCCTCGAAGTTCACTCGGACCTCCCTCGAGGACTTTCCTATGCTATCTACCAAATGTTCTGTGAAGTTAGTCGCGGCTGAGACAGCGTCCTCGACCGATGTAAGCTGGTCAGGAATTTTGTCGAGGTGCGCTGGTACGGGGGAATGGAGTTGCTCTCGAAGCTTCGTCCAGTTAATAATTGTTTTGGTCGCGGGTTCCCTAAGGGGAGGAAGTCCTAGCTGAAATAGGACCGGTCGATGGTCAGAGTCTAGCTCGGATAGCGTCTCGATAGAACGTAACTGGAGTGTCACGCCCTTTAAGAGTACTATGTCGAGCACGTCGGGTCTGTAAACCTTGATAAACAACACAAAAAACTATACAAAAATATGTTTGCTCCCTCTTTTACTTATAACTATGTATTTTGTAAGAAGTACTTAAAAGTTCAACACCCGGACGCCACACTTACACTCAGAGTTAATGCCAGTTCAAAGGCAACAAATAAATTGTATATGGGAAAACTTAAATTTTAAAAACTATTAATTTAAAAAAGTCATAGAACAAATGTTATTGTTATTGATGTAGAGAGGCTGTCTGCAAGAGGTGGGCAATTAATTGCAAATAAGCCTGTATATATTCCAAATATTATTTCTTAATAATTCGGTCACGCTTTATTTTCTAGTCAATATTTTTTTATTTTATTTATTAAATCAAATCTTCTATTTATGTTAGATAATTAGTTATATAAATAGATATTATTATTTTGTAACCTTATTAATTCTTTTAGAATTAATTCAGAGATACATCTCTTTAAAAAAATACTCTCTAGTTTTTCGATATCTACCTAAATAGTAAACAAAATATCGCACATTTTTTTTCATATTGGGATATGTATGGATTTTAAGTTTTTAGCCTATGTTACGTTCTGTTTTTCTTAATCTTATTTTTGTAAAGAGTTAGCAAAAAAGCAATCCAAAATCAGTCATAAACTTTTACCTCATTAAGTTAATCTACTAAAAATGTTTTGCTGATTATTTATTACACTTGGATGAACTATGTATTAATTATTGATGTAAATCTTAATTGTTAATAATAAATAAAAGCTGTTTTCATAAAGGAATTTGAAAACATACCAACCGAAATTAACTAATTACCTACTAAAGTCTTCCTTTGATACCCTTGTCTCTCTTGTATTTTAAATAAAACTTTTATTTTCCATTTCTCTGGTTTTTCTTGTTGCTTTTTTATAAAGTATCTATTTATTTTTACATACTAAAGTGTTCAAATATTTAAAATTTAATATGACTAATTAATATCTAATTTAAATGATGTTTTTTTAAAAATACTCTTAGTAGGTACATATGCTCAGTTTAAAAAAAGTTTTTTTTTTTTTCATGGAAATAATGTACAATGATTATTGAATGCTTATATAATTTTATGTATGTACGTAATTGTAACATTAAATGTTTAAATTTGATCGAAAATAATTTTGCAAAAATGGTCGCGTTATGCAGACAATGTATATAATTAAAACAAATGTAAAATTTGTTCCGATTTTAAGTTAAGATTTGACTGAATACTTTAATATACAATAATTTATGTTATAAATATTATTACATGTATCTATTTAGATATAAGAAATAAAAATTAATTAAATTGTAAGAGATCTCAACGTTCCTTATACTATTTGTTGGTGTGTTCGGTGTTAATATATTATATAAGTTAAAAGATATACATTTATGCGTGGTGTTATATCTTTAAAAATATATAAAATAGTAATTATTACCTTTTTTTTTTTAACCCCCTGATGCCGCTTGGAATACATATTCATGCTATTTTAATTTCAAAAAGTGGATCTCCTATAACAATTATTAAAGCAATACATTTTGGATAAAATATTATAATTTACAATATAACGTTAAGTTTTTTTTTTTTACTTTTTAACTATACTATTATACAGAAGTTTTTGTTCGAAACACATGTTTACTCACTGGTGAGTATTTATCACAAATATTACTAACATCGATAAAATCTATCGGTTTTGACATTTTATGTAATCTGTGAAACAGAACATCACTAGCTGTCAGAAAATTGCTTCAATGTCATATTGATTACCGACTATAAAGAAGTCGGAACGTCAAACGTCAGCGTCATTTGGTCTCCAGCTTTAGTACGTCACCCGCTTTCGTGGCAAACATATGTGTCGATAGGTTATTGTAATATTATTATCTCCGCTCTGTTTTTATCACAGGGCTTACCGCCCACGCTTTCCTTATTGTAAACAAAGTACACTATGGACAAAACTATGTATTTTGGAGGAGTTGAAGGGTATGTACTTGTTGGAATTTTGCTTATACTAACAATATGCTAGATTCGAAAGTAGAAAGGCCTACCTTGAATCTTTGTTGTGAAACATAAATTTAAACATTGTTCTGTATTTATATTTAAGTACTAGTAATTTATTTAATTTTATTTATACATTTTTAGTAAGTTGAATCATTATTTTTTATACATTAAATAGTCATTACTATTATTTGAACTTGGTGTGTATTACTTTTATTTTCATGTGCTTATGATTTAAATTTTATTTTTAAGTAGGTAATTATTTATATTTTATTTATCACCATTTCTAAAGAATGTCCAATGGTCAACATGTCGAGTAGTTGATTTTTTTTCCCGTTACCATAAATGACTATTATAGCAGTATATCAACAAGAATTAAAAAGGCCAATCAATTCTTAAAACCTACCACGTACCTATTTTTTTCTCGGTCATAAATACGAACGACAAACGGTAACATCTCTTAGAATCCAGCAAATATACCGAATTACGTATTTGAATTTAAGCCTCCAATATAATTACTAAGTGCATCAGATAAGCTTTATTGATTTTTCACTGAAATTTACAGATTCTTCAAGATATCATGACATTTATTTATTTATAATGATATAATAATTTATAACACAACTAAAAACAAAAGACTTTTTATGCCAGAAATATAAGTAGCAAACTGTCATAAACAAAATATACCTTACCTATGAAGTTTTTAAGAAAATGCTATCCTTATGTAAAAAGGAGCCCAAAATAAACTAATTGTTTTGTTCTAAATACCCATATTGTGTAGACTATTTAGAACTTCATTTGAAATGCTAATTATTATGCTTAATTATCCCAAAAACCACCAAATCAACCATTTACTAACAAGTTAACTTTGCACTTAATAGTTAATACTTAATACTATGTCCGATGCCGTCGAGTACCTTGTACCTACCCCTAATATTGACGTTACGAAAAGTATAAAAACTTTCGAATTCGTAAAATCATACATAAAATGATTATACACTATGAATCAAAATATATTAATAATTATATCTATTTAATCTTTTAAAAAATAAAGTTATTTAGGATAATAAATCATTCTTATAATTGTTAACCGATTATTTAAAAAACGTGTATAGATTTAGATTCTTAAAAAGTTGGTAAACTGTCATAGTTTTCGTAACGTCAAAACTCGTACTAGGGGTACAGATATTTTTAACAACAAACACGTAAATTAACTGATATTACACTTTAAATCTTTGAGTATAAGGTTGTTTTTAAATAATCGTAACAAATATGCTAGGAATTCTCGTTGTTGACAACCTTGGTATTTTTGCCTTTACTCTACATCTTTACAATATTATCGTCGATTTATTTGTCTGCAATAATAATGAATGCACTTCAAATTGAGGCATAATGGATGTTTGGTGATTGACACTCCTCACTGTAAATAGGTCAGGTTAAAACAACTTTATCTCTAACCAGCTGTAGCACTTTGTTATGCTGCTTGTAAGGTCTTTTTTTTTAAATCTGTCTCTTCGTTTCACAGGTTTTAAAAAAAGAACAGCTTTCTTCTATAGTTTCTTGTTATGTAGGTTACGTTCCTTTTTTATATGAAACGACCTTAAACATATCTCCAGTCACGAGAAGTCCTTTTCGTTATTACAGCTTAGACGACAAAGATACTACAATTGGTAGTTTACCACTTGTATTCTATTAATCTTGTTTTAGTACACTCTAGTTATCCAATAAAAATAATGAACAGTAATTGGTATGTTAAAATACCATTTCAAGGTTATCCAAGGTCGTCTAAGTAAAATTATTCTTTGTAGATCTCTAAAGGGATTTATAGTAAATAATATCTAAATATTCATAGAATCTTAAAAGTCAAATTACATATTGCTAAAATGCTTGCCACAGATTTGAGAAGAACTAGCAAAAAAAAATATCCACCATCAATATTTAGTATAGAAAATATATAGAGCTACCATCATTCAATAGAGACGGTCCATGTATTTTTTTATACAAAGTAAAACATTCAAAATTAGCCTTGAGTTGCTAAGACTAGAATTTTTATTTACACTTGAGTGGTTGACATTTAAATTATGTTATGTTATGATATTTTATTAAATTAATTAAATCCCGTAACTTTTTATCTTTATTTGTCAGAACTTACAATCATAAGGTACTTTTAATGTCTACTCGCGATGTGTGCTATTAGAGTACGAAAACTATACTCGTATGACTATTGGTAATGTGAATAAAACTTAGGAATTTGGATCACTAAGTCATCTTTGTTTGCGATACTGGGGTTCCGCAATAGGTTTTTTTTTTACTAAAATATTAAAAAACCGATTTTAAACAAAAATTTTAAATTAAATAGTATATTATGCAATAAATGAATATTGTAAATGAGACTGATATCTTTACGTTAGGTATAATAGATTTTTAGGTGTTCCGATTTTAAATGGTTGGTGAAAAATAAATCATCTTATATTACCTACCAATGTCGGATTACTATTTAGAAATTCGTGTTAAGCAGCCATTTCATTATACTATTTACTAAGCACTAGGTCAACTAGCGTACCAATTTAGTATTGTGAAAATTCTGGTAATGACATACTGCTGACATCTGACTGATGAAAACTTTTACTTTATACTATAGTATTTCTTTTCATTTTACTATATTTTATATACTATACCAGCCATCATAATATATTTTGATATTCTACATATTCATTATTCCACACTTCAAATAATAGTGCACTATAAATTGGATAATGAAATGGGCGCATTAGCATTCAAATCATATCCAATATTGAAGCGCTGATAGACACCCACATGGCATCTTCCGGTAAAAACAAGTAAGAAATACGATTAATCCAAAAGTATTATCTAAAATGTCAACAATACGGGTGATAATTATAATTAAATTAATTAAAGTAGTTAATGTTTGTTTTAAGCATCTATAAACATGTCATGTGTTATTAACTTACAATAGTAAATAACCATTGAGAATTTAATCTTAATTTTAACAAGGATTCCTTGATATTAGTTGTATATACAACTTATTCCACTAAATAAAATACATAACAAAAATTTTCTCTGACGCTCTTGTTTGCATCGTGTTTTTGTTCCATCCTTATTGAAGGTGTACAGTCCTTGGCATGTGACGCACGTCATAGCGAGCAAACTATTTGAAGACCTAACATCGCCAAGTGGGATATAAAGAGAAGGATACTGTTATCCTATATTATATGGATGATAATAGTTTAAGACTTACAAAGAAGGTCCAATCATTTGTAGGATTTCATATAGATTTTTTTTAATAATAATAATAAATAATAATAATATCAGGACAAATTACACACATTGATCTAACCCCTAAGTAAGCAAATTATTTGCTTGTGTTAAGGGTGTTAGACAACGATAAAAATACATAGAAATACACATATAAATACTGAGAATATATTTAATAAACGACCAAACCCAGAAACACAGACATCTATGCTCATCACATACATGCCTGTCTCCGCCGGGAATCGAACCCGAGCCCCATTGCGCCGTGACACGTTAGGCGTCTGCGCTAACCACTCGACCAACGGGGCGGTTAATGATTTCTTTTTACCAAAATCTAGTACCTATATCAATAATGTGACGAATACGTAAACGAAATTTTGAGAAAATTTACAGTTTTACACCAACCGTACTGTTTGCCACTTAAAGATATTTGTTTACTAAAGTATTATTATTATTTTAATTTATCAGTATTGATTTTCCTACAAATGCTACACAATGTTATCTTCTCATCAAACACATAGTCGCTGCTGTTCCTATCATAGAGATAAATAGACAAACAAACAAACTATAATTTTATTCTTAATATAGCTACTTGATTGATATGTGCCTTCGTAACTAACAATTCAAACTACTTTTTATGTAACTTTGATCCACTTTCATTAACGTTAAATAAGAACGATTACATCGCTCTTTAATAATTAAAGTTTATTTATAATATTTTATTTAATAACATGGTTAAACAAAAATACAATTCTTACTATTTTATTGTAGGGCTTATTCATTTTAATCTATTTGGTGTGCCTAGTACTGCGTTTGATCTTCTTACCTAAATTAAAGAGACCAGACCGTTGATGTCAATAATTCTAAATCAGCTAGATTTCACCTAAAAATAGGTGTTCCACAAGGATATATTCTTGGCCCATTTTAATTTTTACTTTACATCAATGAATTTCCCCTTTTTTGTAGCCAATAAAAGGTTTCAATAGAGCCTCCCCAATCACCACTCGCAGCAAACTCAGCTTGGCCATTTTGCCAATTAAAAAAGTATTAGAATGAACAGACGTTTATTCTCGACTCGACTCTTTTATTTTAGTTATTTTCATCATATTATTTTGCGATATTTTACTATGGGCGGTGCTGTCGAAATTAATTCTATATTTATTTTATAAAAAAGAGCTTTGCGGGATATTTATAACTTAAAAGCTAGATATTCCCTAAGGGATGTTTTTAAATAAATTGATATTCTTACAGTTGCTTCTCAATACATATTTAATAATATATGTATACGCCAAAATTTGAATAATTAAAATTATGTTATTAAATAAATCTTATTATAACATTTAGAAGTTTTTGGTTGATCAAAATGTGGGAAACTTGGGTTGTTGACTAATTTACAGGGTTGATGTTATAATGTATAATGTATTCATAAGTGCGTGTAAAACAGAACTTACTTTCTATACGTTTTGTTTTTCTGATCCATTTAAAATTTTCATCCGGTCATAAATTTAAGACCAGACCAGATATTAAAGTGGGTGTGTATGTGGGTGTGTCTACAGATTGTTTCTTACAAGTTGTAAGTCGCCCGCATTCCGGAGGTAGTTAATACTTGAATTACAATCACTTGTTAAGGTAAAATGGATTTTTTTCTACGTAATATTCAATGTCATGTGTCTGTATATGCATATATTAGCATGTATTTGTTTGTATGTCATGAATGTATATTTTATTACAATTGGTAAATGTGTGTGTAAGAGTTTATTTAGTGTCATCAGTTCACTGTTTGTGTGCCTTTAATGTCTGTGATTTATTATTAATTTTTAGATTTTCCCTATTACTTAAGTGATATCTTTAAACTAGCTGTTCCCAGAAACTTTGTCTAGCAAAATTAGTTTTGCTTTGTTTTTAATGTGTAATAACCTATAAATACACCAAATTTTATCAAAATCCGTACAATGCTTTTCGCGTGATCCCAAACATACAAAGAAATAAAATAATATTATACCTAGTATTTTGACTTCTATGTCATGAACACGTCACAATTCGGTTTATAAATATATTTTTCTAAAGATTTTCAGATATTATTATTTTATTAAATGTATAATAACGGAAATCTTTACTTAGGATCCCGAATAAAATAAATATTGTTTTAATGAAGGCCAAGTTCATGATTCGATAGTTATCTGTAATATGATAAGCATAATCAAGTCTTTATCGACATAATTGTTTCTACTAATATATATATTAACTAACTAATAATATATATATATTATTAGTTGAGTCTAATATCATATATACATTTTTCGTTCGCTTTATAGAGATGTTTACCAAGATTCGTTATTTTGACTCGAGTATTATAAACTATGTCAATGACCGCGATAACAAAAAAAAATGCAAAGTATACCAACATTTATAATACGATAAAACTTGTACACTATAAGTTAAGCAATTATTTGAATGTTGGTTTGTTTTAATATGTTAATCTGGTACAGCGTATCTAGACCCCTAGTCTTTCGTAAGGTCACGTTTAGGTATACGGGGGTCGGAATATATACCAAAAATAAAGTGTAAACATTGCAAAATTTCGATAAACATTCAACTGGAATATAATAGGGGCTTCAAGGATTTTTAAGCTATTGGTACAAAGATAAGGTTAAGAAACACAGGTCGCTGATAGTCCATACATAGTGCTCACTTAGTCCATATAAAGCACCGAAGTAGCTATTTTATTATCCAATATACAGAGCGCTAGGTCAACTAGGGTACTAACATCACATTGTGAAAAGGACGTTAGTGAACTAGTACTCCCATCCGATTGGTGGATACTCTTTCTCTTAATTTTTTGGGGTCAAACAGTACGCTGTAGATTGGATAATGAAATGAGCGCATTACTTAGTCCATATATATAGTACCTACTCCTTACAATATCTTGCTTCTAATATTATCTTAACAGTAAGTTATAAATAAATATTCAGTTAAAGTCTGTTTAACGTTGAATAAGATAATAAATCAATCCCATCTGTTGTAACGTAGGTTCCTATTTATTTACGCGCGTTTCTGCAAACATCTAAATGTAACAGAAATGCTGGTCACGTTTTACTTATATCATTGTTGTATTTAGAATACACTATATATTATTATTACGATCTAAAAGAGAGTTTTTAACTTTATTTTGAAACCAACTTTAAATTGCTTTTAGATAAATGTTTTATCATCAATAATAATCTTAAATATTGTAGTGTTAAATAAAATTAATACATAACAAATAATAATAAAATGTTAAACATTATCCGGTGAGCACGTGGAGTTTGAAGTTCAATGAAACTTTTCATATAAGTGCCTACAAGTTACTTACATACCTACATCCTTCTGTTTTCCTTATATGTATATAATTTATTCTCTACGGAGTTATACATCAATATATTATATAAATTCAGATAGTATTTTGTTAACACCTTGTCAGTAACTGTGTTTATTCTATTCTACCGTCTCCTGTCAATTCTCCAGTCATTAAAAATAATTTAAAAAAATGTATGGAGAAGATTAAATAAACGATTACTTATTTAAAAATATTCAATTCTATGTATTAATAAACATTTAATTCCATTGTTTGTTGTTTTATTTTAGCAACTGTTAAATTGACTACAATCAATTGTAAAGTCAGCCTGTTCTATTATCATAGAGTTAAAATCCTTTTTACATTTAATAATAATATTGTAAACAGACTTTCGTATTTTAAAGTCACTCGAACTCCGGTTATTAAAGTTTTTAAACATTATGGATGGTTGGCAACTTTTTTAATATATGTTCTTATATATAATAATAAAATATATAAATGTATATATTAACATGGTTAGTAGGACAGCTAATGAATTAATGTAATCGTTTTGTGATTAATTCTTAATGACAGAATTGATACGATACAATAAATTTTGGTTATTCCTAACTCAATAACCTTAATGTGAATATAATAACGTAAATCTATTATTAGGATTAGTTCTGACATTCATAACAATAGTGACAATTATTTGTTTATTCAATAAACATAATAATTAGAAATGCGCCGAATATTGGTTTCACCGAATAACCTTATTATGTTCACGTTCACTAAATGTATATACCTATCATTTGCTTTTATTTAATTTTATTTTTGTGAAACTTGTGAAAAAAAAATAAAAATCCAAATAATGTACATCTCAGAGGAGCGGGACATTCCCAATACTACTTCTAATGACTGAAAATCTTAATGACTACTCAACGGGAAGCCCCTAAAACTACAATGTACAGGATTTTCAATAATAAAGTTTTTTTTTATTTAACCGAATACTATTCGGATTTACCGAACCGGATATTCGGCCCAATTATTCAGTTTTCCATTTCATTGTTTGTTTATAATAAACAGGTTCTAACAGGTACGTTACATGTTTTTTCTGGCTAGATGAATAAATATGTTTATATGGGACTTAAAAAGATTGTTTTTAGGTTTAAAAATAAACGTTGATTTAAGGTTCAAAATAAATGTTGACTACCTATACTAAATACTAATTGTAGGTTAGGAATAATAAAATAAATATGTTGACTTGATAATATGTTTCGAAATAAATGTTGATTTGAAGCTTAATTGCTCTATATCATTAGCTTTATTCAACACATTATTTATAGGATTTCTTTGACTTATAATATGACATAAATCTTAGTTTTGTCTTTTATATCTTTACCGTAGCCGAGAAAATAACTCAAACCGAATATATTCGAAACCAAAACCGAATAATTCGGCTGAGTGACAAATAGCGAATAAGATACATATATACACAATATAAATATTGTGTAAGTAACAAATATGTACATTTTCTTTTGTGTAAATAAGATTTATTTGAATTAATATATCTTACAATCCTTATTTCAGAGGTGCTACACATTCAAACCTGGTGATATGTGATCAAACAGGACGAGTCGTTGGCAAGTCTGCCGGGCCCGGCACCAACCACTGGTCGCTGGGTGTAGAGGAGTGCGTCAAGCGAGTTATAGATATGCTACACGCTGCCAAAATAGATGCTGGATTAGCTGTCGACCAGCCTTTGGACTCATTAGTGAGTAAATTGATTTTGGGGCTATTTTTTGTTATTAATCTAAATACATAATTATAACATTGTTGTTTTGTATTATTTAAAAAATGTCTTTACGTTTACTTCTACAGGGTCTTACGCTCTCTGGGTGCGAACAAGAGAGCAGCAACGCAGCGCTCGCCGCCCGCCTGAAGGAGAAGGACCCGAGCTGCGCCCGCGCAGTCTACGTCGCCTCTGATACGGCCGGCTCGCTGTTCACGGGCGCTCCTAATGGCGGGATGGTTCTTATTGCCGGTAATTATTCATTATTACATACTATATTTTATATAATAACCTTTTCCCAAACAAATGGTAATCAATATTGTTATATAAACCTTCCGGGGCTTAAAAAACGCACTTGAACATTTCCCTAAGAAGATTGTTATTGAACTTAATGATAGTCGTCTCATGCCCCTGTTTTATTACGTCCATCAGATAACCCGCAACCCGAGATAACCTTGCACCTTGCAAGGTTACCGTAACTAGGTTACTTCTCCGTCATTGGTTATTGAATTAATAATTTAATATAACTTTTATACGAATATTCTGCAATTCCTAATGTATTATATTATATTAGTTTCCGGTTTTAAGTTGTCATTGAATTTTAATAATGAATTGCATTATGTGATGTCGACCTCAACAAGCTTGAATGTTTTATTTTTGTTCTTAAGTGATTTGTTTATATAATATTTTTATATAATACTAGTTAATACCTGCGACTCTATCCATATATCTATAATAAGCTATAAAACTAAATAAAAAATGTATTTTTGTGATATTATTTTCTATAATGATTAAAATAAGTTAAAATGTCAACTACAAAAGTTTATTGCATAAAAAATGGTGACACAAATTTAGTTTCAGTGATTGTTACACATTTTTTTTTTTATTTAATTGTTATTGAACACGCCAAGTTAAATCAGAATACAAAAGATAAATCAGCATCTGTCATCATAATGAATTGTTAATATTACTAACATTTCTAATATTATTATTAACTGTGTACTTCCAATTTATAATTTTTATATTTTTTTTTTAATTAATTCTTATTATATAAATTAATTTAATATAAGTATAATAATAATAATAATATCAGGACAAATTACACACATTGATCTAACCCCTAAGTAAGCAAATTATTTGCTTGTGTTAAGGGTGTAATAATCAATCCATAGAGTTGTTTTCGATTGAATGCCCCTATCTCTTGAAATATCAAATCTGGATGTCTTTTGAATTCTTAAACTCATTTATTAAAGAATGATTTCAAACCTCAGATTACCTACTAGTTTATTAAGAGGATGCCTTTTTCAAATTATTAAAATAAAAAAAGTATATGACAGTAGTATTCCTAAACTAATGTCTAACGTCATCTTATAAGCCACACAGACGACAGCGCAAAAGCTACCAAAAAAAAAAATACAGTAAACGTAAAGCCAGTGATGGCTACCGTATGAAATAATATTAAAACTACCATCCAAGTAATTTTAACCTTTCTGTTTCAGGAACAGGATCCAACGCACTGCTCCGGACTCCGGATGGAAAGCAATACGGTTGTGGTGGGTGGGGACACTTCTTGGGTGATGAAGGCAGTGGTATGTAGCGTTAAAATATTACTAGCTTTCGCCTCGCTCGCTCTGGCTAACGGTGCTTTTTTCTCTACCTTTTTTGTGGCAGATTTAATTATAATAGAATGCGTAAATTGAATGAAGTTTCAAGAAATTGGTTGTAAAATTAACAAAAAAAAATACTTTATAGAATATAATAATATATAATATAATTTCTTTAAGCAGAGCCATATATATATGTAACCAGACCTGCAAGTTGACGGTCAAAATAACGTCGATTGTGTAGCTCGGGATTCCTCAAGTTTACATGGTCGTATTTGGATTATTCATATTAATGAAAATATATAAGTGTGATACATGGTTAGAATGGTTATTAAGTACTCTGTTTGAAAAGTATATAAATGGAGTTAAAGTAAGAACAATATAGGTATAAAAAAAATAAAGTATCTGATATTGTATAGGTACTTATTAAAAACTTTAAATAGATTTTTGACAGTGAGCGATATCTGTCGATGTCGTAAATTTGATTGTATCAATTAAAACTAGTCATATAGAAGCCAATACTACGAATTTAAGGAGTGCAAAACCGCGGGCAAAAGCTAGTATATAATATAATACTTTATTAATAACCTACTTGTATGTGTCATTAAATAATCTAAATTGATTGTACAAGTGTTTTATGAACCGATAATATTACACAGAAAATAGATATGGGGGGAATTATTACTTGTCAATTGCATATTTCCTAATAAATTGTGCAAAATGTACTTTATTCCCATGGCTCTACGGTATATTTCAGCGTACTGGATAGCCCATCGCGCTGTCAAAACTATATTTGATGATGAAGATGGTCTCCGCCCTTCAAAACATCCCACGGGAAAAGTATGGGATGCGATCAAAGAACATTTCGATGTGACGTCACGAGCTGAACTCCTGCCACATGTTTATAAACATTTCGACAAGGCACAGTTTGCAGGTGAGAGAATATTTGTCGTATTGTTTAAATAAATTTTAAATTTTAAATAATTTGGTACGCAACTTAATAATATCCACAACTATGCAAGTATATTTTTTTATAAAATATTATGAAGAAAGTTCTAGAAGTGGTCAAATAAATTGTCGGAAATTTATTAATAGTACCGTGTAAGCTTTGTTGACTCTTCAAATATTAAACAAAAATCTTCAAGTAGGTGAGGTAAGAACTGTCCTAACATTCGGTTGACATTTCACACACATGACACTATCACACTTACTATACACATACTAGACGTCGAATAAAAATGCTGCCTAAAAAAATTCTAATGCAGACGATGTCGCGGATTCATCTAAGTTTAAATGTTTTAAGAGTCGTCCTTAAGATACTAGTAACAATCTCCTACATAACAAATCTAAAAGGAATGAACGAATACAAACGATATCATTACAGGTCTAACACTGAAGCTGTCGAAGCTAGCGTATGAAGGCGACGCGCTCTCTGCGCACTTGTTCTGCGAGGCGGGGGCCGCGCTGGGGGCGCACGCCGCGGCGCTCGTTTCCCGCGCGGGGAGGGACGCGGGGGGAGGCGCGGGAGGGGACGCGGGGGGAGGCGCGGGAGGGGACGCCTCTGTCAGGGTCGTGTGCGTGGGGTCGGTGTGGAAAAGCTGGGCGTTGATGAAGTCGGGTGCACTGCGTCAGCTGGACTGTAGAGGGGTGGGTCTAAGATTTAAATAACATAAAGAAAAACACCAGAGGTAGCAGTCCCACAAGACAAAAACCTGAAAACGACAATTTGTAAAATTAAATTAAATACATTGCAGATAAAAATCAATCTGGAGTTTGTGAAGCTGCTGGTGTCGAGCGCGGTGGGCGCCGCCTGGCTCGCGGCTAAGAACGTTGGCTTCGACCTTCCGAGAGACGATAACGCGTACTGCCGAGTGTTCTACACTTACACTCCGGGTGTTGGTAAAGTGAACAAAGTGAACGGGCATAGTGAGAAAAATGGAGTGATCGAATGTGGTTGTTGTAATTGGGAGTATTGTAGCTAATTATTAAGTACGGTAGGTTTTATTAGTACATGTATAAGAATAATGTAAAATTTATTAAAATAAAAAGTATTTCTACGATGGATTTGATGAAACCTAAAATTATTTAACGCGTTATGTGTTATATGGCTGTTTCTCTTGATCAACATTTTGCCGATACCACTGTTTTCCTTGTTGTCGTTTAATGATACATCTAGTCATTAAGAAACTCGAAATTGCTTCAAATTTATTTTTAATGTATAGAATTATACCTTATTCTTGTACCTTTTTAAAAGGATCTTTGATTAATGTAGTTGTAGTTCCTAATATTGTTTGTTTTATGTAAGGTTTGTATTTTTAGTTAATTAGGTTTATATCACACACATATCATCTTGGTTAATTAATTAGTATATTTTATTAGTAAATTCATGTATCATTTGATAAACTTATATGAAAATGTATATATATACATATCTAGACAAATAAGAAATTATTTACACTAAAATAAATATATTTTTATAAGTTTGTTTTTATTTTGCTCCCCAAAGATTTAAAGAACCTTATGAAATGTATATATATATATATATATATATATATATATATATATATATATATATATATATTAATTATATAATACAAAAGTAACTAAATTATTATATTTTTATCATCTCAAAAATTTTATTGATGTTTAGATTATATTCAATGAGAGTTTAAAAACCGTTACTTATTTTACTTAGCTATTACATCACTACTTTTCCGTCTTATATCTGTAGGGCTGTTAAGTGACGTAAAAACGATAATTAAAATAATAAATAGAGGTTTGCACCGGAGTAAAATTTTCGTCACCGATTGAATTCACCGGTAAATGGGGCAATCTCCGGTATTTCACTGGAGAATTAAGCTATTATTTATGCATTATAAATGAGAACTACAAATAATATTATTCTCTAATCTAAGGTGTAAATTCGTTTAAATTTATACTTTAATATATTAGTAATAAAACAATTATAAAGGAAAAATAAATAATGAATTTATATTTATAGTTTATGATGGTTTTTGACCAAATAAAAACAATTCATAGCGTTAGCCCATAAGAGCATACCAAAAAATCAACTACTTTTTATTGATTTATCATTTTATTAAAAACTTTACAAAATTATAAACATATAAGTGTTTATTTTGATTTAAAAATATTATAATATATCAATATTATGGTGCAACACATAACTCCTGGAATTTACGTTAAGCTCTGAGCGAAATTTGGAGGGGATCTGCACATGTACTGTCGCGCACAAATACTTCTGTAACAAATATTATTTTTTCTTTATATTTAATATCCCTCTTAGGCCCCTCATATACTTTAATTTAGACTTCTGCGCAGTCAAATCCATCAGCGATGATTTGTGCGTGCCGCTAGATATACTTCTTCTATAGTTGAGTGACCTGTCGTGAAAAATACTCTCTCCGACATTACAGAAGTTGGAGGCACGGTTAGATATTTGAAAGCTATTTCGTCTAAAGGTTTTAAATGTGTATTAAATTTCACCACATTAATAAAATATTCAATTCGACTACGATCACCGGAGTTTAACCGGTAATTTACCGATTGATTCAATCGAGTATTTTCACCTGTACATTATCGGCGATTCGCCGGAACTCACTGCTCCGGTGCAAAGCTCTAATAATAAATATTATAGCACGATGTCAATACGAACCGTATCTAGGTTTTTAATTAGAAATACTAAATTAAAATTAAGCCATACAAATATCTGCCGAAGATTATCAGCCTTCAATGAAGATCATAGTCAAGACAGTTTAAAATCTAATTACATTTTCGGTGCAATATTAGGGGCTGTGGGTATTGTAGGCTATGTAAGTCTGAAAGAAAGGTTATCGGCAGCTACTGAGTTTAATTTATCAGGAAGACGGGATCAGTTCAATTTTATTGCCGATGTTGTAGCAATTTCCGCTCCCTCTGTAGTGTACATAGAAATTGAGGATGGACGAAGGATAGACATATCTACTGGTAAACCATTAATATTATCCAATGGGTCTGGTTTTATTGTGAAAGAAGATGGGTTAATATTAACTAATGCTCACGTTGTTGTGAATAAGCCTAATGCAACTGTAAAAGTACAATTGATGGTAAGTTTTCAATTGCATACAAGTTACATCATATATATAATATAAGACATGGTTTTTTTACCAAGTAATACATTAATTGACACAGTTGTCAGGTTGTTTTTTGACCTACTAGACTCTTCCAATACACTAAATCTATAACTCTCTTAATCTATGCTCTCCACATAACCACATGTCTAGCCAGCTTTGAGATCATCCTCCCAGCACTCAATGATCTTGATGTTCTGTGATGTTTGTTTATTAATAATCTTAGTCTTTTTGATTACCTTTTACACCTTTATTAATATTAAAGACAATTCATAATGCAATTTTCATAATTTCAAATAAATTTCCAGAATGGTTCTAAACACATAGGTGTTGTTGAGGATGTAGACATGAGATCAGATCTAGCTACCTTAAGGATACCAGTGAAGAACTTAACCACAATGAAACTGGGCACCTCCTCGGACATCAAGCCTGGCGAGTGGGTTTGTATTGTATTTCAAATCATACTTGAATACATTCTTGAGTTTAATTATCAATCTTTAATTAAATCTTATAATAATTTAATCAGTCTGTGAAATGTACAAAACTGTTTACCATTATTTTAATTTCATTGGGAACCTTGAATGGGAAATAAATGATGTTTAATAAAATGAAAAACAAAGCCCAAGACAAATGGAAAGTTAAAATAAAAAATGAAAAATCAACATTTAAGTGTGTGAGTTGCCCAGGTTCTTATTGGCTCTGGATATAATAAAAGAAAAAAAAATAAACAAACTAACAATTACAATTAGTTGTCAGAAAACCAGTGCTTCAGTTTTCTTTCAAAATAGTCAAAATACTCTTCCGGATAGACCATTAAAGTATTTTGTATAAAGAAACCTCGTATAGCCAAAGCCTTAGGCGATAATCAACTTAGTCACCAACTGTCTAGGGCATTGAGATCAATTCTTAAACTTATCCAAGGCATAACAAAACAAATAACAAAAAATTGTGATAACTTTGATCGGGCAAAACATGAAGTAGACTTTGATAAAAATCCTTTTAGATACTCAAATAACATTTTCAAAGATGAAAAAAGTAAGCTTCTCTTGACCAACAAGCAAATATTCGATCATTATAAAAGCACATACAAAGTGTCAGAAAACCAAAGACTATATGGGGATCCAAACAAACACAAACCTGAGACGCCTACTGAAGATTTTCATGCCAACCCAACTTTGGAAGAAATCAATAAAATAATTTAAATGAAACCATCTAAGTCAGCACCAGGTCCGGATGGTATCCCTTATATAGTTTACAAAAAATGTCCGTCGCTCCATAAACATCTTTTAAATATATTCGGTAAAATCTGGTCAAGAAAGCAAATACCGGTATCATTCGGAAAAGCCTTTTTGTTCCTTATTTCGAAAAACGACCATGTCAATAATCCTAAGGATACTAGACCGATAGTCCTTACAAATACAATTTCCAAAGTATTTTTCTCCTTTTTACAAACAAAAATGACACAATTCATGATTTACAATAGATATTTAGGCCTAATCATCAGAAAGGGTTTTTGCCCGGTATTTTTGGATACTTGGAACATAATACGTTAATGTCAGAAAGCCTTAAACATGCTAGAACTAGCGAGACACAAATTACCGTTTGTTGGATAGACTTAGAGAGGGCCTTTGGGTCGGTAAGACATGAACTATGATGTTCGCGATTGAATGGTATACCTTACCTACAGTAGTTCGCGACATTATTGCATCATACTATTCAAAATTAAAATTATCTATATTTTTTAAATGAAAACCATTCAAAACCACTTAATTATAACGTTGTTTTATTTTAGGGCCGTTGGTATTTTTCCTATTATATTTAATATAGTTATTAATATTTTAATAGACAAATTAATTACAAATGAAAAAAGTGGGGTTATCGGTTTAAGTTTAACAACAACACACACAGAATCCATACTAGCTTTTGCAGATGATCTCGCGATACTGACACGTAATCCAATACAATGTCAGGTACTTTTAAATAGTTGCTGATAAGCAATAGTGTGTCAAGCCACAAACACTTAGTTTTAAGCTAAACGTGTCTAAAGATTTTATAAGAATTTTAAATGCATGGTTTGAAAATAGCTACCAAGTTATTTATTATTTTTTTGGAAGTTTGTTTCTTGTCACTCGTTGAACCACTAAATGATATTTTGAAATAAAATGTCAATTATCACAAAATGATAATAGATGGTACTAATTTGATTGGTGAATGTGTTAAAAAATTTAATGTTATCTGTGATAAAAAATATTTTTTTGGTACTTTTTGGGAGTTAAATGACTTAAAGTGGTTTTGTTTAGTGTACAATATTTGACATATTACAAGAATACAAAATATCTCCAAATATCACATAGGCTTTAATAGGGTTGAGACACTATTGCTTATCTGCATCCAAATGTAGTTGACGGTATCTGTACGTGGACGAGCGGATTGCGGACAAAACCAAGTAAATGCTTTAGTCGGTGTCTGGGTAGACGACAATTTCAATAACCCTAAGGATACTATACCGATAGCCCTAACAAATACAATTTCCAAAGTATTTTTCTCTTTTATACAAACAAAAATGACGCAATTCATGATTTACAATAGATATTTAGGCCTAATCATCAGAAAGGGTTTTTGCCCGGTATTTCTGGATGCTTGGAACATAATACGTTAATGTCGGAAAGCCTTAAACATGCTAGAACTAGCGAGAGACAATTTCCGTTTGTTGGATAGACTTAGAGAGGGCCTTTGGGTCGGTAAGACATGAACTGATGATGTTCGCGATTGAATGGTATACCTACCTTACCTACAGTATTTCGCGACATTATTGCATCATACTATTCAAAATTAAAATTCTCTATATTTTTTAAATGAAAACCATTCAAAACCACTTAATTATAACGTTGTTTTATTTTAGGGCCGTTTGTATTTTTCCTATTATATTTAATATAGTTATTAATATTTTAATAGACAAATTAATTACAAATGAAAAAAGTGGGGTTATCGGTTTAAGTTTAACAACAACACACACAGAATCCATACTAGCTTTTGCAGATGATCTCGCGATACTGACACGTAATCCAATACAATGTCAGGTACTTTTAAATAGTTGCTGATAAGCAATAGTGTGTCAAGCCACAAACACTTAGTTTTAAGCTAAACGTGTCTAAAGATTTTATAAGAATTTTAAATGCATGGTTTGAAAATAGCTACCAAGTTATTTATTATTTTTTTGGAAGTTTGTTTCTTGTCACTCGTTGAACCACTAAATGATATTTTGAAATAAAATGTCAATTATCACAAAATGATAATAGATGGTACTAATTTGATTGGTGAATGTGTTAAAAAATTTAATGTTATCTGTGATAAAAAATATTTTTTTGGTACTTTTTGGGAGTTAAATGACTTAAAGTGGTTTTGTTTAGTGTACAATATTTGACATATTACAAGAATACAAAATATCTCCAAATATCACATAGGCTTTAATAGGGTTGAGACACTATTGCTTATCTGCATCCAAATGTAGTTGACGGTATCTGTACGTGGACGAGCGGATTGCGGACAAAACCAAGTAAATGCTTTAGTCGGTGTCTGGGTAGACGACAATTTCAATAACCCTAAGGATACTATACCGATAGCCCTAACAAATACAATTTCCAAAGTATTTTTCTCTTTTATACAAACAAAAATGACGCAATTCATGATTTACAATAGATATTTAGGCCTAATCATCAGAAAGGGTTTTTGCCCGGTATTTCTGGATGCTTGGAACATAATACGTTAATGTCGGAAAGCCTTAAACATGCTAGAACTAGCGAGAGACAATTTCCGTTTGTTGGATAGACTTAGAGAGGGCCTTTGGGTCGGTAAGACATGAACTGATGATGTTCGCGATTGAATGGTATACCTACCTTACCTACAGTATTTCGCGACATTATTGCATCATACTATTCAAAATTAAAATTCTCTATATTTTTTAAATGAAAACCATTCAAAACCACTTAATTATAACGTTGTTTTATTTTAGGGCCGTTTGTATTTTTCCTATTATATTTAATATAGTTATTAATATTTTAATAGACAAATTAATTACAAATGAAAAAAGTGGGGTTATCGGTTTAAGTTTAACAACAACACACACAGAATCCATACTAGCTTTTGCAGATGATCTCGCGATACTGACACGTAATCCAATACAATGTCAGGTACTTTTAAATAGTTGCTGATAAGCAATAGTGTGTCAAGCCACAAACACTTAGTTTTAAGCTAAACGTGTCTAAAGATTTTATAAGAATTTTAAATGCATGGTTTGAAAATAGCTACCAAGTTATTTATTATTTTTTTGGAAGTTTGTTTCTTGTCACTCGTTGAACCACTAAATGATATTTTGAAATAAAATGTCAATTATCACAAAATGATAATAGATGGTACTAATTTGATTGGTGAATGTGTTAAAAAATTTAATGTTATCTGTGATAAAAAATATTTTTTTGGTACTTTTTGGGAGTTAAATGACTTAAAGTGGTTTTGTTTAGTGTACAATATTTGACATATTACAAGAATACAAAATATCTCCAAATATCACATAGGCTTTAATAGGGTTGAGACACTATTGCTTATCTGCATCCAAATGTAGTTGACGGTATCTGTATGTGGACGAGCGGATTGCGGACAAAACCAAGTAAATGCTTTAGTCGGTGTCTGGGTAGACGACAATTTCAATAACCCTAAGGATACTATACCGATAGCCCTAACAAATACAATTTCCAAAGTATTTTTCTCTTTTATACAAACAAAAATGACGCAATTCATGATTTACAATAGATATTTAGGCCTAATCATCAGAAAGGGTTTTTGCCCGGTATTTCTGGATGCTTGGAACATAATACGTTAATGTCGGAAAGCCTTAAACATGCTAGAACTAGCGAGAGACAATTTCCGTTTGTTGGATAGACTTAGAGAGGGCCTTTGGGTCGGTAAGACATGAACTGATGATGTTCGCGATTGAATGGTATACCTACCTTACCTACAGTATTTCGCGACATTATTGCATCATACTATTCAAAATTAAAATTCTCTATATTTTTTAAATGAAAACCATTCAAAACCACTTAATTATAACGTTGTTTTATTTTAGGGCCGTTTGTATTTTTCCTATTATATTTAATATAGTTATTAATATTTTAATAGACAAATTAATTACAAATGAAAAAAGTGGGGTTATCGGTTTAAGTTTAACAACAACACACACAGAATCCATACTAGCTTTTGCAGATGATCTCGCGATACTGACACGTAATCCAATACAATGTCAGGTACTTTTAAATAGTTGCTGATAAGCAATAGTGTGTCAAGCCACAAACACTTAGTTTTAAGCTAAACGTGTCTAAAGATTTTATAAGAATTTTAAATGCATGGTTTGAAAATAGCTACCAAGTTATTTATTATTTTTTTGGAAGTTTGTTTCTTGTCACTCGTTGAACCACTAAATGATATTTTGAAATAAAATGTCAATTATCACAAAATGATAATAGATGGTACTAATTTGATTGGTGAATGTGTTAAAAAATTTAATGTTATCTGTGATAAAAAATATTTTTTTGGTACTTTTTGGGAGTTAAATGACTTAAAGTGGTTTTGTTTAGTGTACAATATTTGACATATTACAAGAATACAAAATATCTCCAAATATCACATAGGCTTTAATAGGGTTGAGACACTATTGCTTATCTGCATCCAAATGTAGTTGACGGTATCTGTACGTGGACGAGCGGATTGCGGACAAAACCAAGTAAATGCTTTAGTCGGTGTCTGGGTAGACGACAATTTCAATAACCCTAAGGATACTATACCGATAGCCCTAACAAATACAATTTCCAAAGTATTTTTCTCTTTTATACAAACAAAAATGACGCAATTCATGATTTACAATAGATATTTAGGCCTAATCATCAGAAAGGGTTTTTGCCCGGTATTTCTGGATGCTTGGAACATAATACGTTAATGTCGGAAAGCCTTAAACATGCTAGAACTAGCGAGAGACAATTTCCGTTTGTTGGATAGACTTAGAGAGGGCCTTTGGGTCGGTAAGACATGAACTGATGATGTTCGCGATTGAATGGTATACCTACCTTACCTACAGTATTTCGCGACATTATTGCATCATACTATTCAAAATTAAAATTCTCTATATTTTTTAAATGAAAACCATTCAAAACCACTTAATTATAACGTTGTTTTATTTTAGGGCCGTTTGTATTTTTCCTATTATATTTAATATAGTTATTAATATTTTAATAGACAAATTAATTACAAATGAAAAAAGTGGGGTTATCGGTTTAAGTTTAACAACAACACACACAGAATCCATACTAGCTTTTGCAGATGATCTCGCGATACTGACACGTAATCCAATACAATGTCAGGTACTTTTAAATAGTTGCTGATAAGCAATAGTGTGTCAAGCCACAAACACTTAGTTTTAAGCTAAACGTGTCTAAAGATTTTATAAGAATTTTAAATGCATGGTTTGAAAATAGCTACCAAGTTATTTATTATTTTTTTGGAAGTTTGTTTCTTGTCACTCGTTGAACCACTAAATGATATTTTGAAATAAAATGTCAATTATCACAAAATGATAATAGATGGTACTAATTTGATTGGTGAATGTGTTAAAAAATTTAATGTTATCTGTGATAAAAAATATTTTTTTGGTACTTTTTGGGAGTTAAATGACTTAAAGTGGTTTTGTTTAGTGTACAATATTTGACATATTACAAGAATACAAAATATCTCCAAATATCACATAGGCTTTAATAGGGTTGAGACACTATTGCTTATCTGCATCCAAATGTAGTTGACGGTATCTGTATGTGGACGAGCGGATTGCGGACAAAACCAAGTAAATGCTTTAGTCGGTGTCTGGGTAGACGACAATTTCAATAACCCTAAGGATACTATACCGATAGCCCTAACAAATACAATTTCCAAAGTATTTTTCTCTTTTATACAAACAAAAATGACGCAATTCATGATTTACAATAGATATTTAGGCCTAATCATCAGAAAGGGTTTTTGCCCGGTATTTCTGGATGCTTGGAACATAATACGTTAATGTCGGAAAGCCTTAAACATGCTAGAACTAGCGAGAGACAATTTCCGTTTGTTGGATAGACTTAGAGAGGGCCTTTGGGTCGGTAAGACATGAACTGATGATGTTCGCGATTGAATGGTATACCTACCTTACCTACAGTATTTCGCGACATTATTGCATCATACTATTCAAAATTAAAATTCTCTATATTTTTTAAATGAAAACCATTCAAAACCACTTAATTATAACGTTGTTTTATTTTAGGGCCGTTTGTATTTTTCCTATTATATTTAATATAGATATTAATATTTTAATAGACAAATTAATTACAAATGAAAAAAGTGGGGTTATCGGTTTAAGTTTAACAACAACACACACAGAATCCATACTAGCTTTTGCAGATGATCTCGCGATACTGACACGTAATCCAATACAATGTCAGGTACTTTTAAATAGTTGCTGATAAGCAATAGTGTGTCAAGCCACAAACACTTAGTTTTAAGCTAAACGTGTCTAAAGATTTTATAAGAATTTTAAATGCATGGTTTGAAAATAGCTACCAAGTTATTTATTATTTTTTTGGAAGTTTGTTTCTTGTCACTCGTTGAACCACTAAATGATATTTTGAAATAAAATGTCAATTATCACAAAATGATAATAGATGGTACTAATTTGATTGGTGAATGTGTTAAAAAATTTAATGTTATCTGTGATAAAAAATATTTTTTTGGTACTTTTTGGGAGTTAAATGACTTAAAGTGGTTTTGTTTAGTGTACAATATTTGACATATTACAAGAATACAAAATATCTCCAAATATCACATAGGCTTTAATAGGGTTGAGACACTATTGCTTATCTGCATCCAAATGTAGTTGACGGTATCTGTATGTGGACGAGCGGATTGCGGACAAAACCAAGTAAATGCTTTAGTCGGTGTCTGGGTAGACGGAATACCAAATATACCTTTTACGATCCGGGTGTTATAATAGGGGGTCAGAACGTTAGTACGGTTACGGAAGCAGCTCTGTTTAAATTTTTAGGTCAAAAAATCGATTACCAAGGCGGTACTCCATCTGTAGATGTTATAGTCGACAGCTTTTTAAATGATCTCAAAAAGGTAGACAATCAACCAATAAGTAACTTCAAAAAAGCTTGGATATACGATAATTTTTTAACATCACGTCTGAATTGGCCTTTCTTCTTTGGTTGGTTATGGCTCGGGTTAGCGCATTCAGCGGACTCTTCAACCTTATTTAGAGACCGAAACAATTTTGGATTAAAATTAAAGAAACCATCGGAGCTCTACAAACATCTAAGAGTCACCAAATAACAAAGTTGCCTCAGAGCTCAAGTCACGACTTCAATTACATAAAAAAATTATGATAGGAGCTCAAACGAATAAGGAAGGGTCAAGTAAGAAAGTTCAAGACATAGACATAACAAAATCTTTTATTCGACAAGACGAAAACTATAACTACCAACTCCACGCGATGAGCCTAAAAATTCAAAACGAATGACCATAGGAGATTTTTGTATTCCACTAGCTTTGAAGTGGCCTTAATTTACCTTAATTTATGATTGGTCCCCAGCATTATTAAAACTCTATCTTAATGCATTCCAAATGACTCTCCCAGATCAAAGTAATTTAGTAAGATGGGGCAAAGCCACCGAAAAGTCTTGCAACATCTGTGGGGAGGCAATAGGAACCGCGAAACACCTATTAGTAGGGTGTATGGTACTTCTAGATAAAGGTCAATACTCGCGTCGCCACGATAAGGTATTAAAAATTATACGGGAAGCAGTTAGTCTTTCAGTAGCAAGAGGGCGGAAGGGTATAACAACCACCAAACAATCTGTAGAATTCGTAAAAGAAGGCTCCTCCAAACAATCAAAAGCGAAGCCTTATTCAATATTAGGCGCGGCTCCTGATTGGACTCTCATGATGGACACGTATGAAAAGCATTACAAGATCCCTGGGGATGTTGGTGTTTCGTCATCCAGACCGGACTTATTCCTGTATTCGAAACATCTGAGGCGCGTGATACTTGTGGAGCTTACTGTTCCTTGGGAAACAAACATCCCAAGGGATCACACATTCAAGCTCAATTACTATTACGAACTAACCAACGAACTGATCAGGAATAAATTTATAGTTAGTTTGTACGCGGTAGAAGTGGGAGCGAGAGGTATAACAGCAAAATCTCTCTATAGCCTACTTAAAGACCTTGGCCTTTCTAGAACAAGCATCGGTTCATTTCTAGAACGTATTTCAAAGGCGGCATTAGTAGGATCTTTCGAAATTTGGTTAGGTAGGGAGAGGGAGAGGGGTGTGGAGGGTGAAGGTGAGCGTTTTTGCGCATAATAAAGGGGCCCCTTAAACCAACTCCTGGGTCGCAAGTCCCAGACACTGCTTGCACTCCTCTCCTTGCAACGCGATGGGCCCGGCACCCGCACGGTGAATCCATGGAATGCTAAGAGGCTTCGTCTATGACATATCACTATTATTATTCTACCTAGACCTGATCCTTCTTATATATTTTATGAAAATATATCATTAAATTAGTTATTTGTAACCCCCGACTAAAAAGAAGGGTGTTATAAGTTTGACCTGTCGATCTGTGTATCTGTGTGTCTGTCTGTGGCAATGAAGCGGCCAAACCCGTGGACGGATTCGAAACCGGTTTTTTTTAATTGAAAGCTATGTTCGTCGAGATGGTTCTTAGCTATGATTGGTCGAAATAGAAACAATCCTCTCCAAGATATTGGCGTTTTATTGGTGAAAGGTTCTTATGCAATAATTAGCTGTTCCCAGCGGCTTCGCCTGCCATATAAAAAAAAGCCTCGTTATGTAGGCCAAAAGGTTTTTACAATTATTTACTGAGGTAAAGTACTCTATTAAGGATAGCCGTTGCCCGTGACTGCGTCCATGTAGACTGTAAAAAATATATTTATATGGCTGATGATTAAAGTCATAAAGAGTCACGGGCAACAGCTAATGATAATATAAATCCCTTCATCATTATGTTATTAGTGATCGTAAATCATTTTACCTCTAAATGTTTATATTTATTAATATTCGTATATACCTACCTATATGAAAAAATCTTGAATCATGTTACTTAATACATTTATAATTTATTACATTGTCGAAATTTTCACGCGGATTCTTATTTTTTCTCGTATTAAATATAACCTATGTTCATCAGAGGGACAATATAGGATTTTAAAAGTAAAATGTTTTATTAAATCGGAGTTTCGAAGCCTATTCATGTAGTGGGTATCAGTATAATAATATATGAGGGTATGTGTGCATGGTTTCATAAGGAAAATAGCAGTCGTTATTCACATGTCGTTTTATTAAGATGCTCCTCAAATGCTATAATTCAGTTCAAACAAACAAACAATCAAATGTTTCCTCTTTATAATATTAGTTATCATGATTATAAATATAGCCTATGTTGATCAAGGATAATGTAGGATTCTAATACTAAATTTTTTTTTTAAATCGGTCCAGTAGTTTTGGAGCCTATTCAATTAAAAAAAACAAACAATCAAATCTTTTCTCTTTATAATATTAGGATAGATTGATAGAAATACTTAAACAACTGAAAATTTGTGTGTCCGTAGGTTCATGTAGTACAATAAAGAAACCAGTAACAACTTTAAACAGCAGAAAAAAAAATTTAAAAACCCCTGATACATAAAGACCTCTAAAAATAACAAAAATAATATTATTATGTACTTATTGAATTCGTTGCGTCGGGAGACCGTTTAATAAAGGAATAAATTAGAATGCAAGTAAGTTAACCAGGCAAATAAAGAAATTAAGATATCGAATCGTATGGTCTAAGTCCTCAATGATTAACTTCGTAAAATAGACACCATTGTCAACGTACGTACAACGGTCCCCCGACGCAATGACTTTAATAAGGACATAATAATATTATTTTTATTGTTTTTAGAGGGCTTTTTGAATGGGGGGTTTTTAATATATATTTTTTCTGTTATAAAGTCTGTAGAAGTTGCAATTTATTAACAAAGTAGGAGAGTTAGGTATCCGAGTTTCGAATCGAATAATAATGTTCGATTCGGAACTCATAATTCGTAAGTTCGAACTATTCGCACACCCCTAATGTTTATCCATCTATCTATCAGTGACCAAATTCGTCTTTTTAAACCAGTGCCAGATTATTTCAAATCTTGGACATCTAGTATAGTATGTTCATTGTTGAAGTACATATAACGTGATACTAATTCTTAATTTGTTTCAAACTATGTGTATACAGTAGTACCGTTGGCTGCAGGTGGTAGCACTAGGCAGTCCGCTGGCTCTCAGCAATACGGTGACAGCCGGCGTCGTCAGCTCCACTCAGAGAGGGAGTGAGGAACTTGGACTGAGAGGTGAAGCTTGTTTATTTTATATTATGGTTTACTATCTATTACTAGATCACCAAAAAAAAAAATAGGATTTTTTATTTTCATTTTTCATTTTTAATTATTTATTTTATTGAACATTTCATAAATGGGTTGCTCGGATAATATCAAAGAAGTATCGGACAAAAAGTAATGTATCGATACTATAATTCCAGGTAAAGATATGGTGTATATACAGACGGACGCTCCCATCACATTCGGTAACAGCGGAGGTCCGCTCGTCAACTTGGACGGTGAAGCCATCGGTATTAACAGTATGAGAGTCACGTCTGGAATCTCATTCGCCATACCCATTGACTATGTCAAGGATTTTTTACAGAAACGTGAGTATTTTTCTACTATGAATAGTAATCGGTTTATTAAAATAAGAATGTAAATATTAATACGAGCATAGAATCTGTGATATTTTGATTGACGTTTGTCAACTAAGCTATCGTGTCCGTGCTGGCCTCGAGTAGATAAACGAAGAGTTTAATACTAATGTCTGTTTGGTTGTCTTCAGGACACACGAAGTCCCCTCAGGTGTCTCGAAGGTACCTCGGCATCACGATGCTGTCGCTGACTCCTAACATCCTGGCGGAGTTACGCATGAGGAATCCGGAGGTGGTATATAGTTATTCCAAAAATAATTATATAAAATAATATAGATTTTATTGTGTGACTTTTCTAGATTTGTTTTAAGATATGATATCAATTATAATAAATGTTTAGTGTTATTTAGGCACTTTTTTGTTGGGTGTTGTTTTTTTTTAAACACTCGTTAATTTTAATAAGAGTTGTGAACAGTAGATCTATTTTTTTTTGTAGCTAGCCATGGCTAACCATAGTTACATCTCTTTATTGCTCAATATTAAAAATTCAGTCCCGTACTCACAGAGTTATTTTGTGTTTTTTGGAGCATGTGAATAAACCTTAGTAAAATTTGATAAAAATACTTATAATTTAATTCTTTAAAATCGTATTGTATAGAAATATTTGGTACACAATTTTTTTCAGATGCCTCCAGATATACAACATGGAATTCTCGTATGGAAAGTCATAATCGGCTCACCCGCTTACAAGTATGTATATGCCAGTACCATTATAGAAACGAGTACAACAGACACACGCACACACATATAATTGCGAAATAACTTAAGATATATCAAATAGTATATGTTATCAGCGTTTAAAATGTTACAATAACCTTTATGTATTAAGGTTTTATCTATTACGATTAGTGCGCGCAACTTCGTAGGATATGAGTTTCTCACAAATTGGATTCAGCAAAAAGTTATTTTAATTTATCAGAGTATTATAAAGTACAGGTGTGCGAATACCGCGGAAAAATTCGAGACGAATTTAGAAAATGTCGGAATACCCACAATAATAAACCGCGAATTTTTATTCTATCTCGACTTAATATTTTTTAGGTATTTTATTAAAATATGTGATCAAATTAGTCAATTTCTATTACAATGTCATTGTCGAGTTGCAATTTAGTAACAAAGTAATCGAATTTTTCGAATTATTCGTAAGGTTTCGAATAATTCGATCAATAGAATTATTCAAATGGAGTTTCGAATCGAATAATAATTTTCGATTCGAAAAGAATAATTCGTAAGTTCACATCATTCGCACACCACTAACACTCGAGGTCTTCGATCACCTCGAGGTTCCATTTTAAATGTTTCTGAAAAATTATTTTATTAATCGGATATTTTCAGATTGCATCCTTTACCCATTCATATACAAAGTGTAATTTTGATAAGTAAATATTAATTCCAGCGGCGGTCTGCAGCCTGGCGACATCCTGACGCACATCAATGGACGGCCCGTTAGAAGCGCCGGAGACATCTACCTCGCACTGGAGGACGCTGTCGCGGGACTCTCCATGACCGTAGTCAGAGGAACCACGCGGCTCGCACTGACGGTGCAGCCAGAGACGCACTGAGATTAAATTATTATATCACACTTGTTGTCCTTATTTATCTCATGCCGGTCTACTGTTCCATCAATCGAAGGGAAATTATTTTTATTTTTTTTATACCGACCGACCGCTTTGGAGGCCCGAGGTTGCGGGGGATAGTTGAATAAGGTCCTTAGTGTTCAAAGACTTTTATTAATTTAATTTTTGTAAGTACGATTGAGTTTAAAATTCTTTATTGAAAATAAGTTTTATACAAAACATTTTTTCATTAACCAGCTCGGAATAATAATTTCCACAGACCTAAAAACAGCTGGTCACAGAAGCCAAGAAACCCAGGGAACCCAAAAAAGGTTCTTTGGGTTCTAAATAATGTTTTAAATTCAAAATTACATTAATACATTATGATAATGGTAAATTACCTGAAAAAAATTAAGTAGCCTGGCAGCGATCGCTTCATACCAACAGTGCAATATTCTATAAATATTGGGAGACATTGTAGTATCCTTTTGCACACAAACATTCATTTGCTATTTTCTTAAATTTGTTAAACGGTAATACTTGAACGCTTGCTGGAAGCTTGTTGTAGATTTCAATATATTGCCCCATAAAAGATTTATTTGCCTTTTTAAGTCGAGTAACTCTCAAGGTCCCAGATTGTAAATTCCACAGATGGACGCTTTGTATGATGAAAATGGTATTGATATGAGAAGCACAACCCCATAGAGGTATCCCTCTATATATATTATGCTATGAAAATAACTATAATAAAGTAACTTGGCAGTAGGTAGTATTGTCAGTGAGGGATCTTAATGTTTTGGAAGAACTCATTTTATTTGTCAATCCAGCTATATGAGGGCCCCATTGTAATTTAGCATTGCTACGCCCAATTGTTAGTCTACAATTATAGACATCTACAAATCACTTATACAGGGTTATATATAATTAATTTGCCACCTGTAGCAGCCTCTCTCCATCAATCCCAACAACATTTGTTCTATGATTTTTTACAAATATTAACAAACAACATTTGTTCTATGACTTTTTACTAATAATATTAAACAACACGAAAAAGCAAAACAAAAATATTTTTGCACACTCTGTTACGTCTTACTCTGTTTTTTGTAAGAACTACTTAAAAGGTCAACGCCCGGGACACCATACTGGTGCTCAGAGTTAATGCTCGTTCAGAGGCAACAATTTATTGTATGTATTTTATGCACTTGCATACATACTTATGTAAGAATCTAAAATATTACACATAAAATATATCTTAAAATATGCATGTAATAAATATTGTTTTCCTGTAGTCATTTTACTGAACTCTTCAAAAATTACAACGAGAATTTTATTTTGCGTCTTTTGTTCATCTGAAAGCACTGACAGGTTGACGAGCCGCTCTTGATTTATCGGAGGTAATTTTTAATTAGTTTCGGTTTAAAAAACTTCTCTCAAATGATTTAATCAAGATGCAAATTAAGAAATATTGAGGTACCTACAAGCGGGCAAGTAGGGCAAGGATTTAATAAAGTTCCAATTTATTAGAAATTGTGGGACTTCTTAGGCTTTCAATCTAGACGCAACATCCGTAGTCGTGTCGGTGCAACGGACGTGTCTGCAGAACCTTTTTATATCTTGTAAAAACTGACCCATTTGTAACTATTTGAAAAATTTTCTTTACTTGCTTAATAGACACGTATCATTGCGACTATTCCTTTATAAATTGATTGATTGATTGATTCTAGGCATTCAATCACTGACCGACGTATTTCATCTTGAATCGATTATCCACCATCATGAGCTTGTTTAGCCGGCTTAATGTTTAAAACCTTCTTTCTCTCTCGATGTTAATATCATATCCCATAGGTTATTTCATTTCTACATTTTTCTTTATGAATATTTGTATCTATGTTCACGTGCCGAGATCTTTAATTTGTCAAATTTGTTATAATAATTATCCTTGTCTGTCTTACTTTCACATTCACCATATTGCACTTCGAGGTGCGCTTATTGGCATATTGGTAATTCCGATACCAACGCTACTACTACTGCTAGGTACCTACTAATCGTGAAAACTTTTTCGAAAATACTTTTTGCCTTCCATCTTCGAGACTGTAGGCATTTCATATGATTTGCTCTCCTTAATTATGTGTTAATTGAGTAAGGACATGTGCTGTATATTGATGATAAGTTCAGGTAAAATTGATTTGTGTCTTTAAATGTATTGGTAGTCATAGTAGTTTAAACAGCACGCGACTGCCTCGCCTGCCTCTTATCGTCTTTTATCATAGGAAACGTCAGGATATTTATTTATAAGTAATGTCATGCTTGAGTACAATTTAATTGAAAAATCTATTGGTTGATTTTAAATAGGTTTCCTAAGTACTGAAAAGATAAACCAACAATGAAAGTAACATTAGAATTATATCGGTTTTACTTTTATTTCTTGCAGGTGAGTTGAAATCATAGGTATTAGGTACATTTATAATTACTTTCATTTAAAATGAATATACAACATATATCATACGTTATTGTAATTATAGCCTAAATGAATATTTGTGTTGTAATGAACCCATTACATAAAATTTCATAAAATTCTGTCCGATACTTTTTACATGATTAGTAGTTTACTACACTAGGCTATAATTACACTGTCAGACCTGATTACGGACATGGCGTGGCAGGACATGTTTATGAACATGTGTAGTCATGTTAAGCTTATCTAAATTTTGAACAAATATTGAATACCTAATTTATCCGAGCGGCTAGCGAACGGTTCATCCACTGTAAGGTTGCCCAGAGGTAGTGTGTTCTATATTCATTTAAAAATCTAAAGCTACAGATTTGCCCTAGGTATAAACTATTATATTGTATGTAGGTTTAGATTAATTATATTTTAAAGAACCACGAAATATGGCCTAAACATTTATTGTTCAAGTTTAGCGGATATTTGACTAAATTTAACTGATTTATTTATTGATCTGTACCTAACAGCAAACCAAATTGGAAGTAACATGCTCCGTTCATAAACAAGGCATTCTTCAAATCTACTTGTCAATTTCAATTTTCATACTCAAATTCTTCTTGCCTGCTGATTCAACATCAGTTCAACTTACTTTTTTGTTATTAGGTATCGATACATTATGTTCTCGCTTCAAACAGTCCTCGTTCTCGTAAGTATCCTTCAATTTTAAGAACTGCTCGGCTTGTTACGAGCTACTTTATTTACTGATTTATAAAAAAGACCACGTGATTTTTCTCTGCCTGTTTGTTATAGTTACGAAAAAGGCTGAGAAAAATGTGTATTGATTTTAGGGTGAGAACACATTCATTGTGTATAATTTCTAATATTTTCCATAATACCTCTTTTCTCATGGATGGCAACGTATTTGTAAATATTTATTTTTGTTGATGTGAGCTCATTTTCAATACGCTTTTATTAGTTTCACGTGTATGTTTGCTTGTTTGTTTGCTTGTAACCGACTTTTTCGAATGCGAATTTGTCTAATTTCCCAAGGACTAATTATGTTCAAACTTTCTTGACATATCAAGGACCGATAGTAAATTAATAATTCGATGAAGTTATCTCATTACCCGGTTTAGGTTTTCGAGGACTAATAATTTTAAATGTTAACGAAAGTTCCAAAAAAATAAATTGTGATATTCTCATTAATTATTTTTGTTACTCAAAAATATTTTGATTTATTACCTAACGAGTCAAATTCTATTGACTAATGTGATTATAAACCTCATTTCTCGTTAACTAAATTGCAATAACAATTAAGAAATGATGTCGAATTAATTGGTAATAAATTTAAGACTATTAAGCTACTACAATAATATCATTATCTGAATTTTATAATGAAGTTACGCTCATGTTTTGTTTTTAATTAGTTAAGTATGCATTTACTTATTGTAGATACTTGTCTTTCATCATTTTTATTACCTACACAAATATGGATGTTGTAAAGAATGCTTGCAAAGAAAAGTAGATATCGAAAATATTTTGAATGAATGTTTCTTTTGTGATTATACAAAGATGGAATATGAAGTGCCTAAGGGCTAACAACATAGGGTTTCGTAAAGTTGGTTCTTATTTCTCCAATAAGATTTAAAGTCTAACTTTTAGGGTAACATTTCACGATATTCTTTTTAAAAACATTGGGAAAGTGACAACAAAATAAGGGTCGTTTTTTTGATAAATAGTTTAGTGTTCACAATTTAAAAAATAATAATAATTTAGTTATTAATTAATTAACTAGATTCTTTAATTACACTTTATTTCTCGAGAGTCAAATATTCGGTGGCGACGGCACCACTTAGGTACATCAGACAGTTTTTGGCTCGTTAGAAAATCTGTAACAATGAAATATTAACGAAAGGTATATTATATTATTTATGTACATTATTTATGCCAATTGATTTACCTAACACCTGTATCAATTGGTGGAATCAATAATATTCTTGTAGATTTAATTTTCACAGATATTATTAATAATGGAAAACCAATTTTAAGAACTGATGTAGACGATTATGATAACAATACATGTAAGTACCTACCTTTTAGTATTTAAAAGGAATTTAGATAACTGTATGGTTCTTATTTATCTCTCCTTATTTTAATCACATGAAAGAAGTTTCCGTAGTGTAGCGGTTATCACGTGTGCTTCACACGCACAAGGTCCCCGGTTCGATCCCGGGCGGAAACAGCTGCTGTTTTTGCTGCAGAAATATTGTCTATGTATTGTAGAATGTTTAATTCACTGAAAAGAGTTACTCGATACGGTAGCTCTATTGGTAGAGAGACGGCATGTTTTCCTAAAGGTTAAGGGTTCGAATCCCTTTTTGTCCTGTATTATTTATATATATTTTTTTTTTAAACCCTATCTTTTTAACCGACTTCTTCAAAAAAGAGGAGGTTCTCAATTCGGCCTGTATATATATTTTTATGTATGTACACCGATTTCTCAGAGATTTACGTAATTCTTTTTTGTTTGATGCGGAATTGTTTCGAATTGAATTGTTTCGAATTTCGAATTCCATAAAAATTTGATTCAGGTAGGCCCATTAGTTTTTATTTTATGAGCATTTTTGTCCAAGTTTTGAATTAGATGCTCCGGAAGAAAATTAAAACCTGCTGTGACTAATGACATCTGTTGTTTTCGATATATGAAGTCTGACGCGCTGCTGCTAGCCAGTTCTCATAATTCGCAAGACGCTCTTGGATCTTTACAAATCTAATTATTCTGATCAAGAGTTTTTTGACGTAATCGTGATTTCATATATGCCTTCATGGCCAACCAACGTTTTTCACGATCTTTAATAGTCCTCACAACAACGTGATATTGTGTTTCGAAAAGTATTTTTACGAAGACGACTTCTTTTATCAGTTCCCATTTCTTGAGATCTGTATTTTTTAAAGGCGTGCCGCACCTTTTGAAGGTCTACCCATGGCCAATTAGTAATGTAGCAATTAACTAAAAAGTATTAAATAAAAATAACTACGTTAAAAAAACCGACTTTAAAACTAAAAAGTAAAAAATAATGAAGATTTAATGTTTATTGTATATTACCTATTATTTATATGTCCTATTTACTAATAGGTTTGAAGTCGGTGCCAAGCCTTAAACAAATAATTATATTTAACCCCTTAAGTGAATACCAGCAAAATAATGCAGTGAAATGCGTACTTTAATGATTAAGATACGTAAATAAACATAATATAAAGCAATTAAATCTTAATATTATAAGCAGCACAATCAATATGAAGAATATTGAATAGAAAAACAAAATTATGAAAATATATTCAACAGAATTCTTAAACTACATGAACATGTGAATTATGAAATGCCTACTTAAAAAATTAAGATACGTAAATAAAGCTATAAAAGAACAATAAAATCTTAATATAATTACTAGCTTGAATCGATACGAAGAAAAACAAAAAAATAAATAATTATGAAAATGTAATCTATTAGTAAATAGGACATAGTAAATAATAGGTAATATATAATAAATATTAAATCTTTATTATTTTTTAGTTTTGAAAGTCTTTTTAACGTAGTTATTTTTATTATTTTTCTTTTCCTACTTCTAGATTGTAATAACAACATTTGGTTATATTTTATTTTTTCTTGATAAAGTAATAGTAATGTTTATTCTTATAAGGCAATTTTATTAAATATATATTTTTTTATTATATCCCTCAGCAAATGATAACGAAAATACAACTAACCCTCAATGGCTAAGAGAGCTGCGCGCGCGCATCCCTCAGTTTATTAACGAGCACGGGTATCGAGACGCGAAGCCGTATATACAAGAGCTAGTAGAAGGTATTATATTTGTTACCATACCCCAATTCGTTAGCAATAGTCTTTTTAGGTCCTTATTGGTACAAAAATTATTTAATTTTTAAAATTATACAAAGTTCTTGTTATATTTCCAGATACCGAAAAACAAATGAATGTCCTTTTACACGTAGAAGGTAATTTATAAATAAAAATACATATTTACCCACTTATAAATATTGGAGTTGAAATTACGTTTTTTTACTATTTCTAAATTAAATCATCCACATACGGAAAATTCTAGGTAGGTACACTTACATCTAGATGAAATTAAAATTAAAAACAATATAATTTTTTACTTGTAAAATAAATTATCTTATGTTCCTAGGTAGATCGATATATCGATTATCTAAACCAGATTATACTTAAAAAAATAAATACGCAAATTAGTGTAAAGGAAACAGACTGAAAGACTCTTATACACCTAGGTTCGGTAGGTAGGTACTACATGACTGTATTGAACTTATATTTTAAGAAAATTCGTTTGTCTGATACAACACTTAGAAACTTCCGAGGCATTGAAGTCTGCACGGAATCTGGAGATTATCTTTATATTGAATTTCCGATGATAAACTATTTTACAGTTCAGTACATATAGTGCACGGTTGTTTGTATCGTACCTTAATATATCATTCATAGGTAATTATGGAGTAAATATTCAGACTTCTGTCTTTAATAACTAGGAACAGCCATAAACAATTTAGACAATAAAAAAGATATAAAATCATTATGAGCACTAAAAGGGGAGTAAACAAACTTTGTTAGTTATCTACTTATTCGCACCTACTAATAAAACAATAAATAATGAGTACCGAAATTCGTTTGATTCTTGCAATAAAGGAATCTTACACTGTATTTGACATAAGAAAAAATATTTATAAGAATGGGGAATATAAAAAAAATATAAAACAAATAAAATTGAAGTCCAAGAAAAGACGCTTCAAAAAGCTAGTGTTAGGAAAAGAAAATTGTGTGGTAATAAAATTATATTTTACGATACTTTTACTTTCTTCTTATTAGTTACGCAAATAAAACATTATTCATCATTTCATCTTTCAGTGGCGCAAAACGGTAAGCTTATGAGTTATTGCTATGTTTTCTTTTGATACGAAAATAAACCTACGCCTTATAATAATATTACGTAGTTTACGTTTTTATCCAGATTTTCTTAGTAATAACCATCTTAATAAAAATGATAATTTTACAAATTTTAGCCTAAGATACTTGAGCCACTAGTGCTAAAAAGGTTTATGTTGAGCTTTTATTTTTTTATAATTGTTTTCATAATAATAGGTACTACATCGATTGAAGTCGGACCAAACTTCAGAGCAAAGAAACATAAGAAACATTTGATCTCACGAGGTCATATATTTGATGAAATTTTTTTAGATATCATTTTAGTACTTGCAACTAAAATATTAATATTTTGTTTATATTTTCAGATAATGAACTTGAAAATGGTAAAATATATTTTGTAATTCATTATAGACTGGTGAGATGAAAACTATAAATATCTAGGCAATAGTTTCGTTAGTATCTCGTAGGTCGTAGCTACGATGGACCGCTACGAGTTGTATTAGGATGCTCTATACAGTAAATTTTTGGTTTTTTAAATACAAGAGCATAACTTTAAACAACAGTGGAGATATCAGAACAAGGCAGGATATACACAAAAGCAGTATCAGAGCACCCGTCATATATTACATGTCTTGCATTATTATTATTATTGTTATTATTATTATTATTGTTATTATTGTTATTATTGCCAGTACTTGCACGATGATAATTTATAATTTTATAATATTGGTTTGGTGTCAATCTTCACGATATCTTTGTCATTTAGTCCCAACATGGCTGGAGGAGTTCAAAACGTTCATCAAGGCATTGGTGCAGAGCTACGGCTGGACAAAAACACAACAAATGATGTCCCTTTTGATTGAAAGTAAATTGAATATATGTTTTATATTACTCAATCAGATTAGAAGCATATTATATATCTACACAATAGCTTAAGGAAAGTCTTTTCGTATATAGTAAGTATGAACTTAAAAAAAAATCTTTGGCTGTGCTATTTGTAACAGGCTGGTTTTAATTAAAATGTTAATTTTGATTTACAATGTTACATTTAAAAAAAGGAAACAATTAAGTAAAATGTTGTATCTAATGACTAAATTAGATGCATTTTAAAGTTGTATTACAAAGTGGGAAAAAATACTACACAAGCCCCGAAAAAAAAGCAGACGTTTATGGACCTCATACAGTGTCAATAAGACTAGCACTTTTGATGTCAAAGATGCACCTCGCTCTGGTCGCCTTGTTACAAATAAAATGGACCCAATTTTAGGAAAAGTGGACCGTGATCGGCATTTCAATAGTTACAACGTAGCTCAAGAACTGGAGATTGACCATAAAACAGTTTTGACACGTTTGAAAAATGCTGGGTATACAAAAAAGCTACTATTTACTGAGATGTTATGAAACCGATTCGTTTTTAAATAGATTGATAGCTTGTGTTAAAAACTGGATCACATACGATAAGAACGTGCGATAAAGGTCGTGGTCAATGGTCAGGCAGGCTTCACAGACTGTGACAAAACCCGGGATATCTCGCAATACTATAAATAAATGTAAATAAATTTGGGGAAAAATTGTCTTGACCTTTTATATAAAATGCGTAAAAACTTTTTCTCCCACCTATTATACAAAATAGTAACGTTTAAAAGTCTTATTAGTCGTATTATGAAGCTCTTCGAGTGCATGATCGGCCTCAGGTTCTGGCAAAAGTGTACTGTCTCTGAGTCTTAATATGGATTTCAGCCAGGAGCAAGCACTATAGACGCCATTTTAGACTTCAGAATTTTGATGGAGGCATACAGGGAAAAAAGGAGAGCTCTACACGTAACCTTGTCAGATCTGCAGTAAGCCTTTGCCTCGTCAGTATATCTGGTGGGTATTGTGAACCAAAGGGATCCCTGAGGACGCTTGTGAACAGCAGTCTTAAACTTAATTTGTCAAAGACCGAGTACATGGCTTGCGGTAGCCCAAACTCGAATACTATCCATGTAGGATCTAAGCCAGTGGTTAAGTCGGAAAAGTTTAGGTACCTTGGATTCGTTATCCGAGTCTGGAGCCATTGATCACGATATCCAAGGCCGGATAAGCGCTGCCTCGACCATTTGGCCGAAGGTCATTGGTGTGGTCTGTTCTCTCAGAATACCGCCCCAACTCAAGGGGCTGATATACAAGAACGTCATCTGACCGGTTCTTTTATGCGGCAGCGAATGCTGGCCAGTGCTATCTGGACACACTCAGAACATTTACGTCACGGAAATGAAGATGCTGAGGTGAATGTGCGGCGTAACGCGGTCTGACTTCATACGTAACACATTCATTCGAGGTAGTCTTGAAGTTCGTAAGACGTAGTGGATAAGCTCCAAGAGCGGCGACTGTGATGGCATGGCCACGTTGCGCGCCGACCTAGGAACTATGTCGGATGGAAATGCCTGGAGTGGAGTGGAGTGAGACCTCCCGGATGCCCAAGGAAGCGCTGGTCGTTTATCGTGCAGCCTGCTTTGACGTTCTCGGTGGATAGATCATTGGCTCTCATATCCTGACATTTATATGTTTGGCTTGGCTTGGCTTATTGGCTTTGGCAATCATTGGATCTAACCACCGAGGACGTCAAAGACCGTGCAGAGTAGAATCGGCTGAGCAGGATGGCAGACAGACATACATCTGGCATTAATCCTGACATCCGTCGGGTTTAATACCAGGAAAAAGAAGTAACGATTAAAAATCCGTACACTAAATATGTTTTTTCTTTTAAATACCAGAAACAATACTAACAAAAATGGCGGAACGGTTTTATATTAAACTAGCTGTTGCCCGCCGCTCCGCCCGCTTGTAGGTCGCTTTTAGTGTAATCTGTGGAACTTTTAACGAACAATTTCATAGAACATCATTTTTGCGTAACTTTCACCGTTTTCGCAGCGCACGCAGTTTTTTGTTTATTTTTTACACCTTGCGTTAGAATATTCAAGTTTTAGTAATCATCCCTATTTTTTTTGAAAATGAAACATAGCCTATGTCACTCGGGAATAGTGTAGCTTGCCAACGGTGAAAGAATTTTTGAAATCAGTCCAGTAGTTTCGGAGCCTATTCATTTCAAACAAACAAAAAAATAATCAAACCTTTCCTCTTTATAATATAAGTATAGATTTGGTATAAACAGACAAACTCTAATACAATAAAACTACTGGACTTATTTTAAAGTTTTTGTTGCATTATTTTATAAATAATTTAATCATTGTGTTTTTTCGCAGTCATTGAAAAACAACATGGAGTCGTCATAGCCGATGTAGACGGTAAGTTACATTATTATATTGAGTGTTTAATATTAATGTATGTATTCCGTTCTCTGGAAAAAATATACCGGAGACTAAATAATAAATAACAACATAAAAACAGACGTACCGTCCCCATTTCATTAAATTAGATTAAAAAATAATATTTATTCTAAGGCGTTGTAAACATATTGGTAAAAGAAACAAAACAAATGTTAAAATAAACAAATCAAAAACTACTTTAAAACAAATTATAATATAGTTTACAAAAAACATAACATTGAGTATGGTTATCAGACATGTGACATCACAACACGATACCCACAACAATTAAAAAATATTACCATCCGCAAAAAATAGTTTTACTTATATATTAGAAAAGTACCTTTTCACACATATCAAAGTTTATAATTATTTAAAAAACGGGAATCAACACGTAGGAAATAGGTATCACCTTTTATTTGGCTGACGTTTAGACGAGGTTGCACCAGCCGTGGTCACAGACTGACTTATTTTATTCGCGTTAATTACCGTTTTTAAATATTAATATATTATGAAACACGATAGTTTAAAAGTTAATATAGGAAATCATTGGATATGACGTATCCTTGCTGATCCTGATACTTTTCCGGGTTAAATCACCAAGAGCCGTCTTCAGTCCACAAGGACGGAACACAAGGAAGGACAGAGTAGTGGGGAATGATTGTAATAACCACTGGCATTGTATACTATAATTAAATACAAAAATACTGCTCTGTATAATAATACAGGACAAGTTACACACATTAATCTAACCCCTAAGTACGCAAATTATTTGCTTGTGTTAAGGGTGTTAGATAACGATACAAGAAACATAACATTGAGTACATAGAAATACACATATAAATACTGAAAATATATTTAGTAAACGACAAACCCCAAAAAAACCGACATCTATGCTCATCACATACATGCCCTGTCCCTGTCGGGGATTGAACCCGAGCCCCATTGCTATACGTTAGGCGTCTGCGCTAACCACTCGACCAACAGGGTATATATTATATCTACTAATGTTTTGTAGGAATTTTAAATCTCCTTTCAATTGCCATCTTTTCTTGCTCATTAAACGTATTTGCTCGTATTACCTATTAAATAATAATTTATTATTTTATTTTGCTCTCTAGTTGACCAGTATGGTAAGTTATTGTTATTGTTAATGGGTTTCCATCGGCATGTGGGATGCACTTGCACTTTATATATTTTTATATACTATATATAGACATAGATCTATATATTATCTATGGCTATGGAAAACCGCCTAGACATTTCTCGAGTTAAGATTCGAACCTGGGTCAAACATGTTAACTAAGATACCAATACAAACAATTGGTTATTAATCCTATGTTGATTTAATGTTAATTGTTTTCTGTTCTAGGGGAAGTGCTCGTTCAATATCATAACACAACACTACATTTTTCGTTTAATTCAAAAGAAAAAAAAAAATAAATCATAACAAGAGTAACTTCATGGAAAACGATAACCAATTAACCAAGTACTGTTTTATAAAATGTTTTCAACTTTCAAAGATTCAATAAATGTATTTAATGAATTTGATTGTACAATATTTTATAAAATTTTTTAAATGACTTCGTTTTGATGACAATACGTAGAAGTCATAATTCCATTTATATTCCAATCCAGATAATTTACTTATCACACAATTGTACAATGATACTAATTGTGACGAAGTAAACAGTGCTCTGCCACATGTTCTTTATTGGTTCTTAATTAATAATTTAGCCTTAAATACTAAATGCATGGAATTTACACTTTCTAAAGTAAAAAGTCACAATTGTAGTTATGCTCCTTAATAATGAAGTGTTAGAACTTACTGTCTCAACAATTTTCTTAGGTTACTTAAGATACAATTTACTTTAGATGAAAGGCTTCAATGGAGCCTCCCACTTCAACACACGCAGACAAACTTAGCTCGGCCGTCTTTGCAATTAAAAAAGTAAGACAATTAACTGACGTTAATATGGCGTGACTCGTCTATTTTAGTTATATTCATTCCATTTCGTCTTACAGTATTTTACTATGGGCTGTCAAAATTAATTCTATATTCATTTTACAAAAACGAACTATGTCGGCTACTTATATTTATAACTTAAAAGATAAAGATTCCCAGAAATGTTTTTACGGAAATTGGTAGAGTATTCTTAACGTTGCTTCTGAATACATATTTAATATATTTTTTTATAGATAACTTGTATATTTAAATCTCTTCCGTTGCTGAGTGACTGATGATTGACTGATAAAGCTCAACCGAAACTACTAAACGCATGAAGCTGAAATTTCACATGTGTGCTTGTTCGGGAGTGTAGGATCATCAGGATCATCTAGGAGGATAATCTTTCTAACTTTGCAGTATAGATAAACATTCTATTTTTATCTTTATTTTAAATGAGCTTTACATGGCTAAACATGTTTAAAGATATTTTCAAACATAAGTTTTGGTTGTTAGAAGTTTCTAAAGAAACCTATTAGATGTCACCACCGTCCCGTTAAAGACGATCGTATACGGAACGCTAATTTCACCGAGACGGTTAGCGATACGGTAGCTCAATTGGTAGAGCACTTTCATTTTTTTTAGGTCCAAATAATATCACTATTCCACATAGTAGTAACACGGGTGTAAGTTTAGGTGTCACATTTGACCGATATTTTCGATTATTCTTGATATAACCGAGATCACCAGGAGAATTTTACTTCTGCTGCGGCTTTTCGTAGGTTACGCAACTTTCTTTTCATCTCTAAAAAATTGCTCTGACAAAGTCTCTTCTTACCGATTCTTGATCTGTCAACATCTGTTATCTTGACATAAGTCAGACAAAGACAACAAACTTGAGAGCCTACAGCACTTCAGTAATATTTTTTTATTTGATTTTCGCAAATATGTCCATGATTCCCATTTTCGTGCTAAGCTCAATTGGCTTCCGATTTATCTTTGCAGGAGTGCTCACATACTTAATACTTTTTATATCATTCTGTTTCTTGTTACTTTAAGGAACGTTTGATTTTTGGGGTGGATCATATGAACGTGAGATCTACGATTTGAGGATAATTTAACCTTAATAATTTATAAGTTATATATATACACACATATATACGCATTTATGAGTTTTATGTATATACACATAAGTTATATATATATATTCAAATTCATTCCATTACTCCTGTAACAGCTGGTAAATACTCCTTAATTTAATTTTAGCACATGTCAATAAAACCACAGCTGTTGTATTTTGGCTTTAATAACGCTTTGTACAATAAAGATGTAATCTTGTTGTTAGTAAATAATGTGGTTTGTAGTAGGCTTTGAATAACGCTTTTAAAAGATCATAAAAGTTATTTCATTTTAATCTATTATTGAAATAAAATGTAATCTTCTTATAAAAAAAATTATAGACCTTATTTGTCACAATTTGTTTTTCTAGAATTGACTTTAAATCAGAAGTACCTATATATATGAGTAGAAAGTGTTTTCCTATTGAATAAAATACTCTCGGTCAGTCATTACAATAATTTCAAATAATGAAACGTTTCAAATAATCATTTAAAACACAATTAAAACAAACATCACCACTTATCACTTAATAAATTAAATGTCAATATTAATTTATTGTACAGTAATCCACTTGAATAAGTTAACGATTACTGTACAATAAATGATAAACAAATAACAATTCATTGAAGACACAAGAGATGTGTTCTGCTTAATCTTTAGAGAGAAAGTTCCAAGCCAGCGGCAACTGGATGTTTTATATTCAAGTTTAGAATGGAGCGATCGTTAGTTCGTTTTTGCCTTTTGGAATTGTGCAGTGTACCTGCAAAACACCTGCACTGCGAAATTTATTTGTTTTTTCAATGCACCGATATATATATGTATATGTCGGATCACCGAGCATGGAATGTGCACACAACGCCACGATAAAAAAAAAAGACAAGAATCTGACAGACGCTCGTTAATCATTCACCGTGTCTTCGTGACAGCGGAAGGTGATATAAGGGCGAAACCCTTCTTGCTGCGACGTTCAATCTTTAGGTGCTTTGTGCACCTACGTCTTGGGTGGCGGAGCCTTTAAAGGGGACCGCAGGGAATCGGATAAAAAATATGATTTGACAGACGGCTTGTCCATATATGTTATATACCACGTTCACCACTACGATGTTGCTGCCACTCCTAACCCCACTCCACAACCAAACTGACGTTGGCGTGGAGTCTTTGCACAAAGAACAGAACCGAGCTACAATTTAAATTAAAATTAATATTTTTAATCTATACTAATATTATAAAGCTGAAGAGTTTGTTTGTTTGAACGCTTAGTGCGTAGTCTCTGGAACTACTGGCCCGAATTGAATAATTCTTTTTGTGTTGAATAGTCCGTTTATTGAGAAAGGCTATGGGGTATATGTCATCTCGCTGTGACGTATAGAAGTCGAGCAGCAATGAAAAATGCTGCAAAAACGGGAAAGATTTCTTTTTTGAGAGCTTTCCTCGCGAGCGCTAAGAAAACACTAAAAACCGCGCGGACGGAGTCGCGGGCGATCCCTAGTTCTTTATAAATTGTAAAGAAGCTAAAATTTTTGTATTTAAGGAAAACAAAAATGTAGACGGGGTTATGAAATTTATGATTAATGGATAAAAATCTTGCTTCCCTTTTTGAATTACATTTCAAAATAAGAAATGTAAATAAAAAAATATGATTTTAGATTTTACTTAGGCTTTCTTTGAAATAAATACTTATTTTAAATTCTAGTCATGTAAATTTTTTATCATATTATGATATAAAATATTTTTACATGATAAGCTCAGACGTAATAATAAGATTCGTGACTACTGACGTCTCTGATTCTGAACGACGACGCAGATGGTATTCATTATATGATAATATGTTGACTTTCCATAAGTATGTAACAAAATATTGAATATTACTGGTGTGTGTGTGTGTGTAGAATTATGTTTGACAAAAACAAATTTCGTATGTTGTGTGTAAGTAACTTATTGATATCTTTTTTTACTTATTTTCAGTAGACATATGTTATTTACTTATCCTTATTTCAGGCATGTGTTCTTCGAAGCAGAAGTAAGCGTATGAATTAAGATGTTGTAATATAAGAAGTCGTTGTATTTCGGTTACTATTTTTTAAATTTTCGGAGTTAAATAAAGTGCCAAATAAAAGCAGATGTCGAATTTTATACAAAACTTTTACTTGCGACTTCGTCCGGATTTCATAGTTTCTTTGGGCAGCAGTTTTATTATTTACGTCAAATATTTGCATTGTAGGTAATTGTGATAGTATTTTTTTTTTCTTTTGTGTGAAAAATGTGAGTTCAAAACAAAAGAAAAAACACAATCACATTTACTTAATTATTTTAGTATATAAATGAAACTATTTTTTTATGAAAGACTAAAAGTAGATTACAAATAAAAAAGAACTGAAAATTGTGAAAACTCCTTATTCAGATCTTATTTAAGTATCAAAACCGGCCAAGTGCGAGTCGGACTCGCGCACGAAGGGTTCCGTATTACAACAATAGAAATCATACAATCAATACATCTATAATAGAAATTCACGTTTGTTGTAGTTTGGTAAAATCTATTGCTGAATTCGAATCTGTATCCATAAAGAGCTATGGCAACTAAATAGTGCATAGTACGTGCCAGCATTTAAGTAAATATTGACAATAGTCACATAGTTAATATTGCTTAAAAATTACGTTTGTAGTACGGGAGCCCCCTTTAATATTTACTTTATTGTTATTTAATTATATATTTTAAATATATAATTTTTTAATTTTTAGTATTTGTTTTAGTATCACGGTTTATGAGATATAGCCTAGAGACAGACATACAGACGGACAGACAGCGGGGTCTAAGTAATAGGGTCCCGCTTTACCCTTTGGGTACGGAACCCTAAAAAGTACACAAAACCCACGTACTATGATAAAAAAATAATACGTAAATGTACTAAATAAATGTATAACTTAACTACTTCTGATGAATGAAATAACCCCAGTATGAAGAACCCTCATCTGTCCTCTGCCCTCATCTGTCTGCCCTTTTCTAAACCCTGCTCGTTTGCTGCGTGCGATCACATTACATATTGTGTTTGGCGCGTGACGTTTTTTTTAACACAGAAACACAGTTTTTCGCTATAAAAGTTAGTCTACGTCTTTTTGTAGGTTTATCACAGCTATGTCTAGGTTTAGGCACGCGTTGACATTTAAAAAGCTTACAACATTCCTTTTCACATACTTTAAAAACCAAGGCTTATCTTTGTACAATGGCCGTCGTGATAAAGTTACTATATTTCATAAGAAGTGTATAATATATATGCCTCGCATTCGAAGGTAAATTTCAACGTTTGAAATTAACTATTCGTCTTTTTTATTTTGCCTGACCTATCACCACAAATAGATGGTGTCTCGGACTTTTAGATGTACTAAATAAGACCATTTCATTAGAACATTGCATCCACATATCAAGTACTTAACCGCCCCGTTGGCCGAGTGATTAGCGCAGACGTCTAACGTGTCACGGCGCAAGGGGGCTCGGGTTCGATTCCCGGCGGAGACAGGCATTTATGTGATGAGCATAGATGTCCGTGTTTCTGGGTTTGGTCGTTTATTAAATATATTTTCAGTATTTATGTGTATTTCTATCTATTTGTATCGTTGTCTAACACCCTTAACACAAGCAAATAGTTTGCTTACTTAGGGGTTACATTAATGTGTGTAATTTGTCCTGATATTATTATTATTATTATTATTATTATTATTATTATTATTACTATGACGTCAAAGTATCTGTAAAAACGGTGCAGCGGTGCTTTTCTTCCGATTTACGTTGTTTCCCGTGGGAATGAGATGTTTTTCCGCAGTAAAAAGTAGTCAATGTCCTTTCTCAACGTTTTATCTACGTTTATGTCATGTTTCATCAAAATCAATTCAGAGGTTTAAGCTTGAAAGCGTAACACCTAAACAGATAGGCCGAAAGACACAACTACTATAGAATAAAAAAAATAAAACAAATATAAAAATAATATTAGTATGAACATCTAAATAAAAATGATATTACCCCATGTCTGTTTAAAACAATATCAAGCCATAGCTAATTGAGATGTATTTATATATTAAATTGGTTAGTTAGTCTGTTCGCTTCTCATATCCCGTAGTTCCTTAGTTTCTAAACATCCAGTTTACTTAAGTACCAAATGTATGAAAATTAGATTTGCATTAAATTTGTTTTAAACACAACTATCAAGCAACCCTTCTAAACCCGCGGGCGAGGACTGTGCGGTCGGCGGCGGTTCGTTAACTTGTTTTATTTATTGCTTCTCGCCAGTTCTATACACGTGTTACCTACATGTAAGGAAAATGTTATTATTATAATATCATTTTGTATTGTCAAAATGTCTAGCGTTTACTTTGTTTTTATCATAGCTTCGAAAGTGTTTTTTTTTTAGTTCTACAAAAACCTTTACATAAACTTTAAATCCACAAAGATGCATGTATAAGTTGTTAAAAAAAAGCGTGCCTATCAATTAGTAAGTACTTTAAGGAATATTACTAAAATACTGTGAAATAAGTGTGTATCTTATATTGTTTAATTTAATATAAATATTGCAAGTTTCCGTAGTGTAGCGGTTATCACGTGTGCTTCACACGCACAAGGTCCCCGGTTCGATCCCGGGCGGAAACAATTGTTTTTGTACCAAATCTCTAAATGTGTCTTCTTATTTAATTATTATTTATTACTATTTATGAATTAAATTTTAACAGTCTAAATACAGGATAATACTATTTATTTTCAGTTTTGTTGTTCGTTATAATAACCCAAATGAGTTTTGGAGTTCACTCGTGAGATTAGAGATTTTTCCGAAATTAAAAGTATCTTATTTTTGTCCAAACCTCGTTTTTTGTGTTTTTGTGGTTCCGTCCAACCACCAAATTTTGTGGTTCCGTCGAAATACTTTTTCGTTATGCAATCACGAAAAATGTGGATTACAAATATAATAAAGCCATATAGTAGGTTTGTTGTTTTGTAATTTTGATCTAAATAAATTGTATGCCTTGCTGTAAAAAAATAAGAATATATTTTATTAAAACGTATCCTATCTGCCAACCGACAATATCCAAAAACCATGTAAATTTAAACTGATAAGGGTCACGATTTGAGCCACGACGTACTTCAATTTACAGATTTTTGCCTTTTTTACTGTATTTCATGTAAATAAGACCGAGTATATACACAAAGCATTAAATATACCTTTCTATTAATAAAATGTAATATTATATACGAGATAAGATTTAATATTTATTATTAATAAGAGGTATTAAATTAATTCCTATATATTTATTGTTTAAACCAGATAAATTGATGCGATATGATGATTAATCATGACTTCCTTTGCTATTAAACTGCTCGACTCGCTCATCATGTAATTAATATTGGAATAATATATTAATTAAGAACATGTTTACCAGACATTATCTTAATGAAATATTATATTCATTTAAAATGTTAATTCTAAACTATTACAGTTAACATTAGCGTATTAATTATTAATTGCCTAATTATCAATTGTATTACCTGTCTACATGTATAATTTAAAATATATACTACAATCATAAATAATAATAATAAAAATAATAATAATAATAAATAGACCTTCTGGCGTCCGTGGCTTGGCTACGCTTTGGTGATCTCTTTGGTGAAACCGAAGGTTTTGCTTGTGCAATTGCTGACGAAGTTGTCAAGACGAACAACTATCGGAAATACATAATAAAGGATGGCACTGTTGACATATGTCGTGCGTGCCACCAACCAGGAGAATCTATCAGACATGTTATTTCCGGTTGTTGTCATCTTGCCAATGGAGAGTATTTGCACAGGCACAACCAAGTAGCCAAGATTATCCACCAAGAACTTTTTCTTCGATACGGTCTTGTACCATTTAAAGTGCCATATTATAAGTACTCACCGGAGCCAGTTTTGGAAAATGGTCATGCTAAGCTCTATTGGGACCGATCTATCATAACAGACAGGACTATTGTAGCCAATAAGCCTGATATCGTGCTGGTAGGTCGGTTAGAGCGCCGGGCATTTCTTGTTGATATCAGTGTCCCGTGTGACGCTAATCTTGTGAAAGCTGAGAAGGACAAAATGTCAAAATACTTGGACTTAGCTCACGAGATTACCGACATGTGGGATGTTGACTCAACAATAATTGTCCCGATGGTAGTTTCCGTCAATGGTCTTATAGCGAAGAGTCTCGATCATCATCTCAAGAGGCTCTCACTAAACAACTGGATCAAGGGTCGGATGCAAAGAGCAGCAGTTTTGGGTACGGCACGCATTGTGAGGAAGTTTCTTTCGCTGTCGCCCTAACCACCGACGGACTGGTCGTAAGGCCCACGTCGGCGGGCTGTACTGTTTTTTATATTTATATTTAAAATGTTGTTTTTTTAATGTTTTATGTATAAATGTAAATAATAAGATAAAAATAAAATAAATGAATAATAATAATAATAATAATAATAATTAGCGCCGCACCGCAGGCCAGCTGCCCACCCTCTCATTTATAAAAACAATCCTTATCAATTTATTCCATATTTAAAATGATAAATTATTTGTCTATGGCAATTCATTGGTGGATAGTTAATATCTATGAAACATTTAAGCATTATAGTCATTCAGAGATATTATGGGTATGCGGTATGCGGTAACGATTCAGAGATATTGTAATAGCATTCCGCCAGTCCCACCCGTCTCTGAACAATAAAAAAAATAAAATTAAAAATAATGAATTGCATAAGATTCGCTTTATTGAGGCAGCATGGTTATAAACCTTAGCCTGTCTAGAAGGAAAATTTAAAAAAAACCAAAAAAAAAATCATTTGGTTTATAAGTTTGGACGTCAAATCGTTCAGCAACAAGGTCAGGGGAACGGTTAAGAGATTCGCTTGTGCTCCGCTCAATAATATTACAGGACAAATTACACACATAACACGTTGATCTAACCCCTAAGTAAGCAAATTATTTGCCTGTGTTAAGGGTGTTAGACAACGATAGAAATACTAAAAATATATTTAATAAACGACAAACCCTGAAATACAGACCTCTTATGTTCAATAAATAGGTAACAATATTCTTGCAATGACTTTGTAAGACTAGCGTGGATTTTCAACTTTTTGACATTCTCATTATGTAGGTATTTTTATTTTTGTATGAATGGCCCAGTAACTTTATAATATACTAGCTGTTGCTCGCGGCTCCGCCCGCGTGTAGGTCGCTTTTCGCGTAATCTGTAGAAACTACAATTATTTTTTTACACCTTGCGTTAAAATATTCAAGTTTTAGTAATCATCCCTAATTTTTTGAAAATGAAACATAGCCTATGTCACTCGGGAATAGTGTAGCTTGCCAACGGTGAAAGAATTTTTGAAATCGGTCCAGTAGTTTCGGAGCCTATTCATTTCAAACATACAAAAAAATAATCAAACCTTTCCTCTTTATAATATTAGTATAGATATAATTATTATTATATTTCATTATGAAGCAGGTCACACAATGCTATGATCACTAATAGATCCAAATGCAAAATAACATTACCGAGTCTAAATACGAGAGTTTGAAATCAATAATAACAGTTCAATTTGCTTTTAGCGAATAGTTCATGAATTAACGACAATGAACTGTATTTGTACATGTATAGCCCTTTCATGTTTAATTATCTTTTATTTAACTAATACCTTTTATATATCGATGCTTGAAATATTTATCTTCTCATTATTATTATTTTCAACCAGAATGGACTAAAATTTATCAATTTTCATTCTTTATCCTTCATAATCTTTTCACCAGTACTTAATATAGAAATGTGTCATTTTTAACAAAGAGAGACTTAACAACGAGTGGGTAAAACATACAAAAAGAGACATGTCCTCGGTGGCTTAGGATTTCAAAATAGACCTACAAGAAGCCCTTCTTGAATACTTACAAAACCTACATTTTAATATACAAAACAAATCTTAGTGTTTATATTGGACCAAGTTTATAAGATGAAAATCTTGCATAGAATGAAATATGTATTTAAATGTAATTGTTATCACCAGTAGTAGGTACGTACATATTAAAGAACGCATCACAAGGGTGTACTTTATTCACCCACCAAACAGTGTTGGTCAGTCTATCTATCCATTTCGGAGGCAATCCCAGCCACGGTCAAACACTTTTTAAAATCACGCAAAGACTTCAATAAATTTTGGATACATAGGTACCCTATGTCTGTTTGAGTCTATAGCATTTTAACCAGCTACTTGCCAATATTCCAACCTACAGTATAAATACATTCCTTATTAAAAAAAACAACTCCCGTTCCAGGTATCAACCCTTAAAACCGGAAAGCTTTACAAATGTAAATAACGGACAATATCGAAATCCAAATGACAACCGACGTTTTAACAGCAGGGCCCTGATTCTGTATGATACACGAGATTTCTTACCAATAACGTGTGACGTCACAACGTTATTTTGACAATTTAAAACAAGCACCTAACGCACGACAACATGTTTTTAAATATAATGCTGGCATAAAGAATACGATCCCATGAAGATTTCACGAATTTATCGTAACGCGTTACGTAACGCGTCTATTTGCTCATAGCGAATAAGGGCCCAGGACTGTTTAAACACAGATTCAAAAATTTATTTAAAAAAAGAAACTCCTTTTAAACGAAATAAATTTTGAAATAAAGTTTTAAATAAAAAGGGTAAATTAAAATGTTTTATAAAAAGTTCCTTCAACAAGGTCACGTATGTTAGTACATAATTCGCTGTTTCACACGATACAAGTCGCGAATATGACGTAATTAAGCACTTGCTTTTAGATTTCACTGACGTTCCTCTTGACATGGTTTTTGTTGCCTGTGAAACTTTTTAATAGATCTGTGAAGGTTTCTTACTTTTTTAAAATATAATCTGTTTCCTATGCACTGACAGTCAGTCAAAAAATTGTCCACCGTTGGAGCTAATCTTAGAAATTCGCTGATACTTAAATGAATTCAAAGGATCATAACAAGAATATATAACTCTGTTGTAACCTTTGATTATAGATATGCAAGACCCAAATTATCCTTCTATACATTTAACAGCCTAGTGGGTCTTAATAATATCCTATGTAAAAAAAAACTATTTAAGAGAAATTAGGTTTACTGCAGTGTTTTGTTTTTTTTAGCATTTATGTCTAAATGTTAATAATCAAACAAAAACTAGCGTACGATTTCAAATAGGTAGTAGGTAACAGTAACTCGTTATATCTCACTGAAGCAGTAGATCGGATATTAACAATTAACTTTAAAAATCGATATAGTCTATATTTAAAAATATCTTTAAATATGTATATGTTAAGTTTATATAAATTTAAAGTCTGTATATTTTTAGAATCCATTTATTAGGAAGATATTTAAAGAAAGATTTATTCTTAGAGGAATCGATGTTTAAAGAGTTTTGTATTCACTTTGATATAAAATTAGACGCCTTGATTTACCTTCATTTAGAAGACCGACGGAAAATTTACTTAATGAAGTTTCATTTGCTTCAGGGTTGTGCGATTTACAATTTCTAATTAGTCTGATGCGAGGAATTCAAGATATTTATGATAATATATTTGGGTATTTTCAGCAATCTTAAAGATGAAAAGAAGATTTGGATACAGATATATCTGCCTATGTAAAGTGAGTCGGTTATGTTTAAAACATGAACTTATTACAGTAATGTGTTATGAAAATGTGTATATCTATATATGATTGAATTGTTTGAAATATAGTTTGAAGTTAAAGAATGTGTTCTCTGAATTAAATGGATCTCATTTATCTCCTGCGTAGTGAAAGAAATTCTTCGAAGATGATTGCGATTTGTGAAAAAATAAATTAATTTTAATTTAATAATTAGGTCATTAAAGAGAATAACTAACTCACATGTATTATGTTACTTTATCAAAAGTGTTCATACCTAATAAACTAATGTTTGTTACCTGATGTTTTAGTTGTTCTTTACATTACTTCTTCGTGTCAACAAGTTTTTAATAATCTATTTTATCAAACACTGGAAAAGAGATTTTCTCTTGAACTAAATCTATAATTGAAAACTAAAAACACTTTAAAAGTTCTGTTTTCTAAATGAAAAAATAATAAAACCATGAGGAAAAGCGAATAGCTATTAATTTTAAACTTATAAACTTGTTTACCGCCCCGTTGGTCGAGTGGTTAGCGCAGACGCCTAACGTGTCGCGGCGCAATGGGGCTCGGGTTCGATTCCCGGCGGGAGACAGGCATTTATGTGATGAGCATAGATGTCTGTGTTTCTGGGTTTGGTCGTTTATTAAATATATTCTCAGTATTTATATATGTATTTCTATGTATTTGTATCGTTGTCTAACACCCTCAACACAAGCAAATAATTTGCTTACTTAGGGGTTAGATCAATGTGTGTAATTTGTCCTGATATTATTATTATTATTATAAAAATCAATGAATAAATAAGAATTTAGAGGAAGTAAATTTAGAGAAATCCGTAAGTAATAAATAAAGAGACACTGAGGAGTAAAATGCACATGTCATCGGAAGACACAAAAAATATTATATATTCATAATTTCGCATGTTATTATAAGCCTATTTTGTAAGAATTGTATTATTAAAAAAGTCTTATAAATGATTATTAAAAAAATCTGACAGCGGTGGGATTCGAACCCACGCCCTTTCAGGACTGGTGCCTAAAACCAGCGCCTTAGACCACTCGGCCACGCTGCCTTATTATGTATATCTTTTATATATCGACGGTTCCAAGGCCGATTGATACCGTATTTCCTAAACTACACGCTATAGTATTTGACATTATCAAAACTATACAAGGCTGTTTAGCCAATGTATGTTTATACATTATACGTAATTATACAAGACGTATTTTCTAAAATAAGTGTTTTTGTTTTATGGACTAAGGCAAATCTGTCTTAGTCTAGTTATCTGATCAATCGATCGAATTACCTGTAATTTAGTTTATAGCTAAAAGTATATTAGCTCAGTTAGATAAGAAAATACAACAGTCTACATCAATTAAAAGGAAATAACGAGTAATGATACACGAAATTAGAGTATAAATGATACAGACGATGATTAGCATTCAAACTAACTGAACTAAAAACTAGGTAGATACTCTTTCTCTTTTAAACCGTTGCATTGTTATGATACTGCATTTATATGGAAAGGTTTTTCTTATAATAAAACCAACAAAATTTTAATAAATTTAATTGTTATTATTCTTAGTAAATTTACAAACCCCCTAACCTTCATATTATTATAGAACCTTCAAATAATTATAGTAGTGACGAAACTTGTTTTCATTTATTTTATAACAACTACTATATAGAAATCTTCACTGCAAGAGATAACGACAGTAATACGAAAACTAAAACTTTTTTTAATATATATATATATTAAAAAAATATACATAAGCATATAGGTATATATATTTTTTTAATATATATAAGCATATACCTATGCTTTACTAACATAAAATATATATATATTAATCTCATATTGACTTGACACAAAAAGCTATAACAAAAGCTATTACAATGAAGAATTATAGTGAATTATAGTGAAAAATTAGAATGAATAAGTTTTAATGTTTCAAGCAACTAAGTCTCAAGCCGCAATATGATAAAAAGCAAAATGTTTTAAGCGACACATCCAACTTTTTAACTACAAAGTCTCAATGGTTATTAATATTAAAAAAATTTACAAAGTAAAATGATTCAATCATTATATAACAAGAATCTTTTAAAAAGTGGTTGGTTTAAGTTACCTGATATACCAATATTTAAATTTTATGGCAGTTGAATAGTCCCCAAAAATAAAACCAAAATACTAAGGGTCCTAAGCGTCAACAATATTTTTTTTTATATTTTTGTATCCTGTGTGCAATAAATAATTTATCTATCTATGTTTTCATTAATGTAAACTTCATTCCGCTAAAAATATCGCTTAGAGGAAATCGTCCGGAAACCGTCGATATAAGATAGATTTTGTAGCTCAAGTCTAGATCTGTATAACATATGAGCATACGAATATGAGAGGTCAGTAGGTTTATTACATTAAAATACTGGACAGTAATCTTGTTCCGGAAATTAGATGTTTCAAATATGATAATATACATACAGTCTTGAAGATTTGTCAACATATTTGTTTGTATAGTAGAAATGATATTATGTAGGAACTACATAAATATACTAAAATACATAGTTATAAACACGTTATGTAACTGAATGAATAAAATAAATAAATTACAAAGTTACATAACGTGGACTGGGCTGAAGAAAAGATTGAGCTTACACACACATACATATCCAACTTGTTACATGTCATAAAAACATGTTCAAAAAATATGTCATAAAAATAAAATGTTCTTCATTTGATAATATAATATAAATGAGCTTACACACACATACATATCCAACTTGTTACATGTCATAAAAACATGTTCAAAAAAAAATATGTCATAATGTTCTACATTGCAGACAATATTTGAAGGTGTATATTATTAACGTTACTTATATTCATTATTAATCTTAATAAATGTAATAAATGGAGTCAGTTAATTTAATTGAATATTCTTTCATTTGTTACCAATGTTCGTGATAAATTGAGATATTATGAAACACGTTAATGAATAAATGGATTATCCTTGGACAGGAAATGGAAATAACTTCATCAAATAATGTAATCAATCACAACAAGTTTGCGATAAAATAGCGATGTTATGATATATATTTACCTATGAACTGTTAACTTTATCTCTTTTATTAAAAGTAATATAAGAAGAAAGATAACATTTAAAATAATTTAATAATAAAACTGTCATATAAAGGGTCGAATGTAACACAATTATAAAAGATAAGGTACACCGCCAATCACTATTTAAGCGGAAGTTTTGTAAGTACAAAGCTTCCGCTCTTAAATGTTTGTGACACAATAATTGATAAACTTGTTTTCCAATTGATAGCAATACTTAGACATACCCCACCAGATACTTAGAGATAAAATTAAAAAAAATAGGCAATAAAATGTTTCTGTGAATTGGTAAATTTAGGAGCGGACCAGTTAGCTTTGAGTGTACAGACTAAAAATTATCCAAAAATAGGAAAAGTAAACTAAATTTATGAAAGTTCATACGAAAAACTCGGCGTAAGAGATTGACGGACATAATAATAACAAATTTGTTTTAAAATTACTTTAGATACCAATTCGCTGTTTATTCGATTCTATGTCGTCGAAAGCAATTCCGAAAAAAAAAACAAATAAATACCGGGCTACGATAGCCTCAGCGCTGAACACCTGCAATTATCTAGCCCATACCAGTTGAGCACTCTGTTTAATGATTACATTATCTGGTGGTATAAGTTAATACTTATGCGCGGCCATATACCACCAGACATGACTAAAACTGCCGTTATAACCTTTTTCAAAAACTAGAAGACTATTTTGCAACGATAACCGGCAAAATATTTAAGAGAGTACTGAATCAAAGACCGTATATAAACAAGTAAATTTTAAAAAGAACACAGAATTTATGACATGGCAATTATCTACTCTGAATCAGACGTGATGATGAAAAAAACAGTGTATTTAGCTATTTCCTATATCTGAGTATGGTTTTCCACCGATTATACTGTCTAGTATACTTCGGGTCTGATATGAATAACATGACAACTTTGTCACATGGGGAACTCATGCACCTTGCTCATTTTACCTTTAAAATGGTGTAAGACAGGGGTGTGTTATGTCTCCTAGTCTTTTCAACATACTTATGGGTGGTTTAAGCAAGAGATTAATTGAGTATCATGTAGGTGTGTTAACAATGTGTGAATTAACCACATTGCCTACCCAGAGGATATGGTGTAACTTAACACACACCAAATGGCATATAATAATTAATATATATTTATATATGTCATATATGTGTCGTCTTCAGAGGTCTCGTCCAGGTCTTCATCACTGGTCGTTGTAATACGTCGTGTGCTTAACACTGAACTTACTGTCACTGTATGTAAATTATGGTTAATGTCCTTTGTAGTATTAATTACCGGTTTCCAGACAGTAGGTTACATTCAACCACTATCGGTATTGAAATTCAGTAGACGGCTGATTTCGATAGTTTCAAGTACGCTTTGTCAAAATGTATGGAATGAAATGTTCCCGAATCTGAGACGAGTTTCACTATCGCTGAGCCATTATTTTAACCAGATTATTAAAAACATTCAAATATTCTTAAACTGACGCTTCGACGATTCTTCCCTATATTGACAAAATACAAAAACTTGCTGTTTTCGTTTACGGTAGAGGTCCAAATATTGTATCACCGGTGAGGCCCACTGATAATGCCAACTCTACTGCTGCCCTCATTAAATATTTTGGGCACACAACACACAAGAATCTCTCACATAGCGACGATATTAATCGACAGAGAAGAGCAATCACTGTAATAATTAACATAATTTGAAGCAGATTTCACAAGTGCAATGAAGAAGTTAAAAACGTTACTTACCGGAGTTGTCTATATGAGTATCTTTACTAATGATCTGTGGTATAAATACACTCGAATATCAGCATGCAATAAAATACTGCACTGCGAATAAATATTCAAATTGCCTCAATATTGCAGTGCCTCTGAAATGTTCGCGGTCAATCGTCTGTAGTGATTTGAGAACACTAATGAGATATACCTCAGCTAACACATGGTATTGTTACTTGCAAAGTGAGAACAAACTCATTAGAACCACAACTGAAGTGAATTTTAGTAACTTGACAAGACACAAGAAGTGTGTTAGAGAATTGATTATACATCAATGTAAAAATAACGGTTAATAATCAAATATTTATTTCATTTATTTATTAATTTACGTAGTTCTAAATATGATTTAATACCACTTAGTTTGGGTATGGCAGTCATTGTTATGCAATTACATTTTTAATTAATTTAATATAACTCGATTAAATTCACACTTATATCAATTGTGCTTTTTATTTAATTGCCTTCACTTCAATTTATTTTCTTTGATTGACAATTTAAATACTTTACTAAATTTTATTTGTTCAATGTATCTTCAATTAATTAAATTTTATAGTAGGTATGTTTATTCCATTTTAATCACTTTAATTCACATGATGGATTATTATTTTGTGTTGTATTGATAACAATTATGTTGAATTACTCATTGCAAATTAAATTTATCTATACATATAATAAAATTGTTACTGATCCATTTCCGTTCATGGATAATACTAAAAAAAAACATCATAGGTTGCCTTTATAAGAGCAAGAGAACCTAAAACAATGGTTTTTCAGTTTCTCTGTATGTTTGTGCACGCTAACCTCAGAAACGGCTTAACCAATTTGAATTCGGTCTTAAGAAATATATTATCACAGTGTTTACTTAACATTTAGTGTTTATTTCATCTAAATCGGTTAAGAAATAAAAAAATTATGTCAATTTATATTAATCACGTAATAGGTACCATGCTAATCTTATTCTATACATGTAATAAATCTTTAGAGGAGTAGTCTTTTGTTAGCTAACAGAATCCAATTTGAGCATTTTTTAAATATTTGTCTGTTTATCTGTTTGTCTTTTAGTTGTGTACATAACACAAAAAAATATATTTTCAAAAATGCATACATCTTACATATAAGCAAAAAATGTTTTTTTTTCATTTTGTCGTCTGTTTGTCTGTATATCTGTATGTTTGTGCAAGCTAATCTCAGATAGGGATTAATTGATTTGGATGCCGTTTTCGGGAATATATTGTCATGGGATTCACTTTATATTTTGTTTTTTTTTTAACAATCGGTTAATAAATAAAGAAATTAATAATCTCTTATTGTCGTATCATTGCTGCTCACCAGTTTGAAGGTTTATAATTTTTACATACATTTTTACATACAAAAGGTACGTTTTATCAAACAAGTTCTGACCAATATTTCTTGGTGCTGTAAATGAAACATATTTTTTAAAAGCAGTAATTCAACTCACTAACTCACTATTAGTGAAACAACTGGTGTAATTAGGGTTACCAACTTCGTTTGATGAAAAAAACGTACAAAATTGTTTGAAAAAAAAATATTTGAAAGAAAAAAATAGTTACGAGTAGGTATATTACCATAAAAACATATTTTTGTGTGCTTTTGGCACAAGTATTTTCAAATACTTTATTACCAGAGTATAATTACCAAAAATAAAATATAATACTTTATTATAGAGTATTGTTGGCAGCCCTAGGTGTAATATTAGATCTCCGATCTATCCGACAGTGTGTCGCTTTATTCCAAAAATCAAGCATAGAAAAGATTCTCTTGAATTTACTTACCGTGTTTAGAGAAGCCAACTAGATTTTTTTCGAGATTGCAAAATGAGCCAGGGGGTGTTTATTTAAACCGTCTTAAGAATCTTATTCCAAAGTAAGAATGTTTACTTTTATATACTAATAAGGATAAAACGATATAAATGATGATACATGACTAGCATGATATTGTATTATTGAATTTTTGATATTTCAATACATTTACTAAAGATTAGGTATGTTAGATACAACAACTATTTTGACCATCAATTAATGTATTACACTAAACTATTGTATTTGTTATATACCTATTATAAGATTTTTGAAACCCCACTCGCGTATCATTTTTAATAAAAAAAATGCATTCCAATGACCTTGAATTCATGATACACATCTACGCCAAATATCGTCCAAAACGCTGCATGTGTACCAGTCTTTATATTTTTATCGTGATAAATAATAACTAATATCTGATATCTTTACAAACATATAAATTTCAATCCTTAAATTATACCTTAATTTATAATAATATCAGTTAGTATAAGATCTATCTCAAATAAAACGGATTTGGTAGATTCCTTTATTATTATAGAACCAGTAGATAAGCTAGTTTGAATCAATCTGGACTAACTTTAATTGTTCTCAATCATAATTGTTTTATAAGAATATCTTTCACCGAAGTCCAACTTTTGAATTGGTTTTGCATTTTCATTCCAACTGGTATCAGTAAAAAGCCCAAACTTGTAGACATTTTATCTTTGATACAAGACTGTTTTAAAATATTTATTTTCTCACATATGCGTTGCAGAAAACCCTTTTGCGGTAAACCTTCAGAGTTCAGGTCACCACTCACCAGTACTGTTGTAACCTTCGTACTGATCTGACGCGTGCTGTTCCAAGTTGTGAATTAGTGATTGCGCGGGAAAATTTAAGCTGTAAGTTTTTTTTTATGAAATTGCTTTGATTAAAAAAGTTTATTGTCTGTCATTTACTATTATTATGTGATTTTAATGTTTTAAAAAATAGACCTTATAATTGATTATAGGCAAAAATAAAATAGCAATTGTAAAGTTATAAACCACGTAACAAAAATTGGTTCAATTATTATTTTTCAAAAACAACATGCTTTTAATATTCGTATCTGTATGCTTCTTAATTACCTTACCATTTTGAATCCTTTTAAAAAATGAACCAGTCATTTTAATCTCCGAGAAACCTAATTAATTATATAAATTCTTCAAAGTGGACAAATTGCACTTTATATTTAAATTCTTGCTAAACGTGAAAAAAATGATATATAATATATTTTATTTTAGAAGTTTATTAAACGTAATTGACCTAAATTTTTGTTTACAATGAGCAAAAATATAGTTTTAGCATTTTGTTAAAGTCCTAACAAAAGTTATTAGTTGTGTGTAAAAAAATATATTATAAAAATAATATAACTTGAGCTATTGATAATCTTAAGCGGATGCTTGTATAATAAAAGATGATTTCACTACACAACTTAACCTTTTGATAAGACTTAAAGATAAAAGATACTTTCAACAAATCATGTTTTAAAAACAAGAGTAGTTAAAAGATAAGAAAATTTAATTGCACTCTTAATCTCGTGTCAGTTATTTCGTAAGAACGACTTTTATTCAATCTACGTTGATAATATTAAAATAGTTTTGCTATTTACCAGTTATTTAAAAAGTAATGACAAAAAGAACAACATTATTGATTTGCTTATCTTATTTAAAATAATCTTAATTTAATTTACCGACGGTACCGAAGTCACTTTTTATCTCTATCAGTTTATTTGGACCCATAAAAGCTGACCTCTTTACATTTTACGAACAAACATTTATCTTTCTGTACATAGTCTGTATTTAACAATGCGGGCGACGGCTAGTTAGCTAAAATGTTTGCAGAACTCTGTCATATACAAATAGTTGTATTTTTAAATTTGCTAGCTGCAATAAATATTTCAATTTTGCTGCAGTTGCCAATAGCATTCTTAGTGCTATCAGTAACAGCCCTAGATTTTCAAATCCGCTCCAGAGGCTATTTTATTGAATAAGTAGGATTTATTTTTAATATCGAAAAAACTTTTTCGCAGTGTTGTAAAATCCTGCTCATAATTACCATTTAGATAACATTATAATTTAAGTAAACAGTTTTTCCTGATGTTGTATAATTATTTTTATCGTGTCTTGTTCCTTTCATGTAACAGCCAGTGGGTAAAATGTGCTAATAGAAAAAAAATACCGGAATTTTGTATTCTCCTGCGGCCTTTATTAAATTTCTTTGAAATGGGAATATCTGACATTGTTTTACGAAAATGATATGAAAAAAGTAACGAACAATTATTAAATGTATCTCTTTAATATAATTTAGTAAAAGCCAATACGTACTTTACAATTTTGCAAGGCAATTTTATGATGTAAATCTTCATCTAGACACGCAGTAGCGTGTTAAGCCAAGTTCACGCTTACAAAACTGGCGAGCCGCACCGTATGTTATGTTAAACGAAGCATTTGGAGCTACTTTTGACATACTCATAACTTAAAATTATTTCACATGAGCATGTCAAATTGGCTCGAGAGATACAAAGGGCACAAGGACATTATAAAATATTTTATATTAATATAAATAAAATTCAGGAATGACTATTAAAATTGACACTCATTTAGATCTCACTTCTTTTGTCGTTAAAGCTAACGACCAAGGAATATATTATAAAATTGAACTTGGATAGGATATTGATAACATACAATTTTAAATGAATTGCCTTAAGTCATTTAATAATTGATAACATGCCATGCAAATACTATTTTTTTTTAATATTAAAAAAAAGATTGGTCAAATTTATGCTTTTTTAAGTCAAAGGTTCTCTAGCAATTGCTCATGCCCTGGAATTTCGGTTCCCATATTTTGTTGTTTTGTTGCCATGTCTGCACACAATTTACAACGAACTGTTATAGAACATTTTTTCATTTTAAAGAAGTCCAGTTTATTCGTTGTTATTATAAAGCTATTAAGTAAAAAAACAAAAGACCTGTCGTGCGCAGAACGCTTCATACCCGGGGTGTATCATAATATAATATTTATTGCATATTAATTTAATACAAAAAAGGACCTCTTATTTGATAACAAAGTAACAAACAATTAATTTCGTTATAACCTACTATTGTTTCATACCTTTTGACAGATTTGTTTTTTAATGACCGAAATGTACTTTACTGTTGCACCGCAGCGTATTTGTAGTCTGTGAAATTCTTAACATAGTAGGTACAGACATTGTGTCTTCATCGCAATTTCATAGGAGGATCGTATGGTTGGTATTTGATATTGAAGATGGTTGGCATAGTGTGGTACCAGCAGTATTTGACAACAAATTACTTAAAGCAATCTAGTGGGCAAATCTATTATAATTAAAAGTGCAAACATATGAGTTGAAACTTGTAATTCTGGTTCTTGATTACGATGACCACCAACCAGTTATTTAATGGTTTCTGCGTTAAATTAATCTCAAAATCTCGGTGTTAATAAAAAGAATGTGATATATTTAAATGCAAATTAATTAATAAAAAGTGTAATAATTATCTAATTTAGATATTCACTATTATTGAAAAATAATAACAGTATCGTAAGGATGGTTTAAATTTTTTTTATTTTTTTTAAATCCAAGACTTGGTATAAAATGGTACGATGGTTAATTGAGAGCATGTGAATTTATTAATTGAATTGTAAAATCATTTCGAAATAAATGTATAAAATAAATTTCGTAGCAAATATGGCAGCATATTCAGTTTTATTTGACTATTAAGTTTTATTAAAAATACGATTTTATGTTCGTTTGACATAAATTTTATTTAAAATAAAACACACACTAAATTAAGCACTTATAACTAGAAGCTGGTACAGATTCAAGTAAATTAATTGTAAAGAATATTGTGTACGGTATTTAAACAAAAACTAAGCATTTATGAGTTCTTTTCAAAGAGGCTACGTATCTACCTTCAGGCTACTTACCGTAATTACTCAAGCCATCATACTTGAAATGCCTCTGTCTTTTGGAAAGTGCATATAGCGTAAATTCTCTGCACATTTTTTTATAGATCTGTAGAATAACTGCTACTATTCTATAGTATAATACTGATATAACCGCCATACTTTTAAATAACTGCTAGATTATTAATACAGCGTTTGTTTCGTAAATATTTATCTTGTGTAGACATTTTAATGATCTTGTTAGTTCTCAAGAAAAGGAAGAACTAATACAAAATGATAACGATAAGTTGCAACCTTCAAAGTCTATTCAGGCCTGGAGCTATTTATAAGTTCTTTATAAATATTCAAGCGACATGTCTCTGCATACGTAAGCAGTGCAGTTTTTGACACCAGACTTTTGAGCTTTCATATTTTTAAAATGACGCCCGAATATTTTGATATTGAAATTTTGATTAATGTTATATAATGTTATAGATTTTATTCCACATAAACAGTTTTGACACGTCATCATATTTGTGTCAACATATGTATATATATACCATTATACTTAAAAATGTTATCACTAAGTATTATATTCATATAATATTAAGATGTTTCTTTAATGTCTGTTCAACAGTCGTAAACAAACAAGATACACACGTAACTCAAACTTATAAATACCAAGAATATTCAAAAAGTTTTCATTTAATTTCAAACTGTGGCTAAATTCAACAGAATACGGAAGCTGACAATTTTGAAACTTACCTACCTGTTCTGAATAATTTGTCAAGTTTTGTATAATTTTTAAATATTATTACTGAAAGATATTTTACATCATGTAATGTTTGAGTAAACATGTTTCAGTAAACAAAAATATAATCAAAGCTTGAATCTCGACCACAGAGGGTTGATGTAAAATAGAACGATCCGAAAATGTCTTTCTTTTTGGATTTTCATTTCACATTTCATTTCGTTATATTTGATACCAAGTAATCGAGGATTAGAGAAATAAGTTTAGTAAAAAAATATATATATATCTATATAATACATACATACAAGATGTTGGTGTAAATAAAAGAGTAAAAATTATATTAAAACAACTTTAATCAATAAGCTTTAAGCTTAAAGAATAAGCTTTCAGTGATCACGTGCTATAAACACAATATTGTCATTCTTTAATTGCACTATAATATATAGTCCGCCTTCAAATTACCTGATATTGAATATTAACTCAAGGTCGATATGCTGACTTGAAGTAAGTAATCAAGAGTGCTTCACGATTTATTATCTCTTACCGCTAATATATATATGTGTGTACATATATGTGATTGACCTACTACACCAATAACAAAAAACTTTGTAAGAATTAAAATATTTTAAGTATTCCACAAATTACCTATCTTTAGAAAATACAACACATTTTCTAAAGATACATTTTTTAAATTAATAAAAGTTGTGTAATACAGAAAGGAAGTAAAGAGGGTTTAGGTGTATCATGACAAATTAGGGGAACATTGACCCCAACCACCCGAATTAAAAATTTGGAACCTGTTCTTTTAAGTGTTTGTTAAAAAATATTTTTTATTATTCTGAAAAACGGAAATAAGAAGAATAAGAGATATTCAAAACATAGAATTTTGTTTTAGCATTACTATTTTAAATCTCTAAGCAAGGGTTAAGGTTATTTGTGACCTATTTAGGATAGACTGTTCTGGGCCAAAGTCCTTTTTACAAATATATTTTAAACTCATATTCGTCTTCTTACCGTATTTTGAAACTTAATACTGACTTGATTTCTTTGGTGTTTATCTCAAATTAGTAGCTTTGGTTCATGGTTTGTTCAATGGTTTGTTCAATGGTTTGGTTTTTAACATGTAAGCCACCTTTTATTGGTTACCGGACCAGTGGAATACCGTACAAAGCGAACAAACCGCGATGTAACGTTCTTTGGTTGTTTCTAGTTTTTCTGTTTTATATTTGAAACTAAAGTTTCTCTTCCTTTTTAAGTTTCTGAACTTTCTAAGCAGAAAGTGTTCCAAGAATTACGCTTCTCAACTTAATAAAATTAATTGATTATTATATTTTGGCACCATTGCTAGGTCAGGTTTTTTATTTTATGATTGGGGACTAAAGTAAGGAACTTTTAGCTTCTGATATACAAATTTCCTTTCACAAGATGCACTTAGCTCGTAATGCATTTTCGTAATATGCAGTAATTACTTCTAAAATTCTTCAAAACAATTTTGACTGATACTATGCTAAAACGATCTCTATTGTCTAGTATATAAGTTAAATTTCCTTTGTGAGGAAAGCGGACAATAAGGTTGGATTATTTACTCTATTAAGGGGATAAAAGGTTGCCTTTGGGTTGTTTCAAAGACTCAAGTATCTTAGCTGGATGAAACAGAAACTAGACAAATATCTTTGTTTGTGGACTGACTCAGTGTCTGGGTCACTTTGATGGATGGATAATTATTACAGACAATGCTAGATGGTGTTAAATAATTGGTAAATAAAACTGTTTATTATCTTCTTTATAATATTAAAACTTTCGACAGATTTGTTCGATTTGGTCAATAAAATCCTCCTTGCGGAAGGAGACGCTGACAAAATATAGTACTATTATAAATGCAAAAATATATTATATCGGCTTGATTAAAAAATGTTCTGTTAGGTTTTTAGAGATCGCACGCACACACAGCCTGAAGATGAAAGGATTTGTACATAAAAAAAAAATGTTTTAGAATAATGTTTATTACTTTTTGTGATCGTCGTTTACAAAAACTAAATTACAATATACTTTTTTATTACAATATGAAAATATGAATGAATAAGTCTTATATATTTAAGTAATTTTTCGTCATATTTTTATAAGTTGTTATTGCTATTCTATATCCTGCAATTCTGTAAGCAAAATTCTGTAACAGACAAACAAAGTTAATTTTCTTTCTATGAAGAATACATCACTATTGCTTCTTTTAAAAATCGAACGAACATTCTTAACTTGGCAGTATAAAGTAAGATTTAAAAGATGCCACAAGGGATAATAATGTTTGAAGTTATCTAAAAACATTATTTTGGGGAGGGATTTTCATCTCATCTGTTGCAGATTTATTCTGTTATTAAAAAGTAATAATAAGTTTAGCATATATTAGATGGTTAGCATATATTAGAGTTGAAACATGGTTAGCATATATTAGAGTTGAGACAATTATTTTATAATTTATGTCATTAAGTTAATTTCTTACGTGATCCTACAAAAGAAAAATATTACACTGCAATGCACCAATACTCAAATAAATTGATTTATTGGTCAAAAAACTCTTTTCCGTAAATGTCATTAAAATTTTCAAACACATTCGAAATAAGTGTAAAATTAGTATATTTCTTCGTCCTCCATCGAGTGTAGAGTTGAAAATATTATAATTCATAAGATATTCTTGTTTGTCATTACCCGTCTTCTACAAATCCCTCTATCTAAGAAATGCTTAACTTTATAAAACTTTAACTCTAACGAAGTGTTATTGCTCGGAAGTAGGTAACAAACTTGAAAATTCACTTCAATTCAAATATTTTCTGTCATAAATTTAAAAGTGCAATATTATAATTCAATGTCTACTGAACCTACAAACATATTTTTAATACTGTAAATTAGAGTATAGTAATATAGTGGTTTCACCGAATAACCGAATACTATTCGGTTAAACTCTTATCAAACCGAATATTCGGCCAATTATTCGCTTTACCATTTCATTGTTTGTTTTTCATAAACAGGTTCTAACATGTATGTTACATGATGCTTTTGGCTAGATGAATAAATATGTTGATTTCTAGCAAAAAAAAAAACTATTTTTCGGATAGGAATAATGAAATAAATTGGTTGACCTAATATCTTTCGAAATAATTGTTGATTTGAAACTTAATTGCCTTATTATTATTATTTACCTTTATTCAACACATTATTTATAAGATTTCTTTTAATTATAATATTACATAAATCTTAGTTTTGTCTCTTATCTCTTTCCGTGTCGTGTAGCCAAGAAAATAGAAATACTCGAACCGAATACATTCGGCACCAAAACCGAATTAATTCGGCCGAATACGAATAGTGAAAAAAGGGTCGAATATGCCGAATACCGAAAACTTACCGAATATTCGGCGCATCTCTTCTGTAAATTCAAATAAGAAACGACTTAGAAATAATTATAAATCCCTACCAAAATATTTTTAAACAATAGATCTTTATCGAGTTTCAAAAACAATCCTAAATGCAAATTACTTCCATTTGCTGATTCTGTTACAGCAAATCAAATTACTTATATAAAATAGACGATAAGTAAATATAAAATCCAAAATCTTCGAAAATCAATACATGTCAGTAATCCCAAAATGACGAGCAATCTTAGAAAACCAATTTATCACGAAGTTAAGTGTTTGTCGACAAACGATCTCAATATTACACATTAATCAGAGATATCAGATACTTTTACTTTAGTTTAGGCCTTTTGTTTTTTTATACCTTCGTAATGATATATTAATTATCTTAAGTTATTAAGTTATTTATTTTAAATTATTAAATTATGTTAATTCCGTAAATAATGATTTTAAAGTCCAACATCGTACCGTTTAGGGCAGTAAGTTCGAAATTGATTTAGTATCAAATGTTATAGTTATCTAAGAATAGTAAGATGAAAAGCGCTCTTCTACCAAAAGCATTTGGAACCTAAAAGGTACATATGAGCCCAACCTAACCCGCGTCGATTATATTTGAAGTTCGTAAACTGAATTTATATATTTAGAAGTAGATAATGATAAATCTTTTTCAATTTAAAACTTATTAATAAAATAAATAAAAATAAAATAATAGGTCATCTTTTAATTTAATTTATACACTGACAATAATAAAGAAGGTTTCGTTATTTTAGTTATTTAGGTCATCTTTATATATAAAAATCCTCTTTCGTTTATGTCGGCTGAGTTCGAAAAGTAGACTATGAATTAAAGTGATATTATGACACTACATTGCCTTCTTTAATGTAATCTTGATTTTACCTACTTTTTATTTATTTGATTTAACTATAAAGCTATTTTCATTCTAACTTGAATAGTTTTGTCTATGAATAAAGTAAAAGGAAAATTTAGATATTAGTATATTATAAATCTATTTTATTTCTGGAACTAAGTTGTCATCATTAGAGTTTAACGCCTCAGTAATGACATGTTATATAACGATGATTGCTTTAATAAATGAAGCCACATGCGGTAATTATATTTCATTATCATACAGAGTAATTACGTGTTTAATTTTGCATGTGTCCCTGTGTGTGTCATCAAAAATAATGGATAGGAGTTAGGATTTACATATTCAAATTAAGAACATTTTATTTCAAAACTAAACAAATTTTGCTACAAAATAAAACCTATTAAAGAAAAAGTATTTAATAAATAATTGGTAGTACAATACAAATTGACTAAAATATAAGATGTTATTCCTTTAAAGATAAGAAGTTACTTTAAAAGATATTTTCCCAAAATATGTTCACAGACACATTTACAATCGCATCAGTACAAAAAATAAAAAAGACTGTTAGGGTCTCGTATCAAAGATGATTTAAGTGAAATAAAACGACTTTTTGTGCTTTTATAAAGGAGAGGCAGATAACTGAGGCTTTTATAATAAGAAATTAATATTTGTAGCAAAAATAATAGGAATTTCTTTTTAATTAAGCTTTCATAACGTCTGTATTATATGGTTTGTTGACACATTCTCAACAATATAATAATTATCTATATCTTATATACGTTTATTATTTTATACGTTTATATATCTATACGTATATATAATAAACGTATATAAGATATATACGTATAATAAATAATAATAAAAAGTTTATTATACGTTTATTATTTAAGTTATATGTCAAATTGGAATAACTTGGCACTATAAGATAGTTATAATATTTCCGACCGCAAGATGGCAACACTTACTTACCTACATGCAGCATTCTACGACGAGAGCAGAATATGCTAAACTACTCTTAAGGTCAAGCATCCCAAAATATCATAAACGATGCAAATATTTTTATTTATTTATTTATCTTGTCCACTTTGAATCCATACTAGCGATGACCTGTGTACGTCAATCTTATTTAGGACTTATAAATATTTTCATATACATAAGCCATAATTATTTATTTAATAACCTTTTTTAATTGAATTAATTTTAGTAAAAGAAATGACAGATATTTAGTATGAGTCCTTAGTTAAAATTAATTTACAATTTTCAACTTATTAGTAGGTACTAATTTCAACGAAGAACACTTTTCAACATCAAACTAATTCCTTGCACAAGGTCGGTTTAAACTGAATTGCTTTTGGATCACCGCCAGTTTCATAGCCATCCTCAATTTTAGATCCTTAAGACTAGAATCGAATAGAATTCGGAATCCAGGTACTTCTAGTTCATTGATGAAAATGTGGTTGTCATAAGTGAGATAAATTGTTCTATTTTAACTGTTAATATTACTGAGACTTGACAATAAACATTTTCTTTCTTTTAATATATATATATATATATATATATAAAAGTTTTTCTTTCTTAAAATATATTTCTAGTAAAACTTTTCCTCGATACCTTTATTTAGCGTTCTCCAGACTTCAATAACTACACAATAATATATTTTTTATTCTTTTTAGAAGTCTTTTTGTATCGTGGGATTTTCATTGACGAAGGTGATGGAGTCGTTTGAATGTTGACTACCTTGATCGTTGCTTGAAGGTACCCTAATGTGCCTATGCCATCGAACCCTATAATGATATGAATACCTATTTATAGCAATATCATTCTATATGTAATAACATTTCTTTCAGTGTTTTCTTTTTCCCACTTTTTATTATAGGTCATGGCCAGTGGTAGCATATCATTACAGGGGCTGCACCATACATACATACATACATAGTAGACAAGTATCTATGCCTTAACCATTTAAAAACAAAAGGAAGGTCGCTAGAGAAACTATGTCACTAACTTAAAGTATGTCTCAGACCAGTATTTTACATGGAAATTAAAACAATTATGAAATTAACTTATTTAATTATGACTTATGACATTTGTATAAAGTTATTGAATAACAAGACAAGAATACATTGTTTAATAAACAAGTTAAGAGTATTAAACAAGACAAGAATATTAAACAAGCAAGAATATTAAACAAGACAAGAATATTAACCAAACAGACTTAAATCGATTAATTTAGTTCGGGCCACCAATAATGAATATGAAATTAGATTAATCTTAATTGTTATCTTTTAGTATAGAACCTTATATCCTATTAAATATAGTAAAGAGAGTATCTCCTATTACTTAATACTCTACTCTGTACTTACAGAGTTACAAAACTGTAATTCAGGGTCTTAGATATAATAATCTAGATTGTATTTCATTCTAACCGAGTAAACCACAAAGCAAAAACCAAAGAAATCAATTACTCTATTAAGAGGCAAACTTATTATCCTAGTATTTTCTAAGATTTGTAGGACAATTCAACATATATTTAATAAACGAATAATAACAAGTATGAATCAATATAATCAACCAGTGGACTGACTCAGATGTTAGTATATATATAACAAAGAATAAAAAATAACATTAAATTCGTTAACATAATACCTATATTTCATTTACCGTTCATCTACCTCATATTGAATATTGAATTGACGGTTCTATTTCGACGTCCACCATGACAAAATATTTTTTATATATGACGGTATTTTTTAAATATAAAGTTATAATCATAATTTCGTTAAGGTTACTTATTATTTGTGTATACGAAAATTTCAATCATCAAAATTTCAAACTATAAATCTTGTAAATTCATTTTAAAACAGATTTTTTATCGATATATTCAGGGTTGTTTGTAATTAATTAGCCATCTCTTGCAGGCCGGCATTTATCCTTAACATTTTGGTTTCAATAATAATTATTTATATTCAATAAAAATAATCAATATTTTTAAATAATTTTAACAGTGTTCACGTTTAGTCGTTACCGCTTTTACAAATAAACATTAATATTACAGTATATACAATATTTCAGAACAAATATATTTTGTTTGTTTGTTTTATATTTAGTTAAAATATTAATTAAAGATAAAGAAATCATACATAAAATATAAATATATAATAAATATTAAAAAACATAAAGTATAAATATACCAGAACTCGTTAGCTTAGGGTCCCTAAGTAATGTCATTCAATTAAAAGTTATTTGACGTAACATTTCCAGAATGTGTAATTACACATTAAATTTAATAGGGTTTGTTTTTATTTCTCTACACCAAAATACGGCTCTGTGTTTTCATAAATGACTTCCTCATTTCGAAGGGATGGATATCATTTGATAAGATAATTCAACGCAAAACAACATGACTTTGTTTTCGGTTGTAATAGTAATGCCTTTACGTCTTGAATATATATATATATATATATATATATATATGTTCTTAGTCCATTATTTACATATATGTCGGAGAAAAGACCTCCAGTAGTATTTTTAAAAGGTAAACGTTAGCGTTGCTGCCCAATTCCTCGATGGTAGTTTATTATTACGTCTTCAAATTAAAAGTTCACAACTAATTAAATTTATTTCAATTATTTAGTAAATATGACATTATAAAAATAACTATAAATGTATATATTTATAAGTTATCATCTACCACAGTATATATTTGACGTATATTCACGTTTTATAAGTACTGAAATATATACTTTTTTGGTAACCTAAAAACCTGGAAAACTATATTGCGCTCATTCTGAAGTAAGCTGGTAGAATTGGAATATATTGAATATTTAAAATTCTTAAAATTCTATGGTTATAGTATTTTTCAAAATCAAATAAAACAAAAAGAAAGAATCGTACTATTTTTTTTTTCCTAAAAACCTGGAAAACTATATTGCGCTCATTCTGAAGTAAGCTGGTAGAATTGGAATATATTGAATATTTAAAATTCTTAAAATTCTATGGTTATAGTATTTTTCAAAATCAAATAAAACAAAAAGAAAGAATCGTACTATTTTTTTTTTCGGCCATATTTTTATATTCTATTGTTTCTAACCCCCGACTCAAAAATCTTATAAGTTTGACCTGTCGATCTGTGTATCTGTGTCTATCTGTGGCGTTATAGCAGCCAAACCAGTACAATGACCTTAAAAAGCAGAAAAAAATAACCCCCGCTACAAAAAGACTTCTAAAAAGAATAAATATAATATTATTATTTACTTATTGAAGTCGTTGCGTCGGGGGACCGCTTTATAAAGAAAGAAATTAAAATGCAAGTAAGTTACCAAGGCAAATTACGATGTCGAATCACATAGTCGCAGTCCTTAATAATCCTTAATTAAAATATAAAAATAGACACCATTTTCAACATAGGTACAAAGATCCCCCTACGCAACGACTTCAATAAGTACATAAAAATATTATTTTTATTCTTTTTAAAAGTCTTTTTGTATCGGGGGTTTTTATAATTTATAATTAATTTTTTTGACGCATGTACTTGCAGCACTGTTAGCAACACACAATATTATTACCAGTTTCCTTCTAGAGTTTGACAAAAGCTTATAAATTGATACAGATATTTGAAATTTTAACGGGTTTCACAAATTTTTAGAGCATTAAGTTGATGTGATATTTATTTGAAAAATAATATTAACATCAAACATATATCGACGGTTCCAGGGCTGTTTGGTCTAAGCAACATTTTTTAAAATTTTAATTAGAAAGGATTAAAGCTTTTTTTGAAAAAAAATAAAATAAAACGTACTTTTAAACTTATACAAAATTGATACCAAAACATTGTTCTTAGAAATTTTAAAACTAAGTCAAACGATGCAGAAAAAATCTTGATTCCAATAAATAAAAGATAATTTCGCTAAAAATATCCCTTAGAACAAATAGCCCTGGAAACGTAAATATTATTAACGTTCTGTCAACATGATTGTCGTAAATAAAATGTACCATCGATTGGAATTGTTCACAAAATAATCCAGAGTAATTTAATAACATAAGAGAGATTTTAAATTTGTATTAAATATTGCGTTTTGAATATTCCATACCTCTCGAGAAGCTGTAGGATATATCATTTTTTAATATGCAAAACATTCCATTTAATTTTGAAAATGTCATAGCTTACTGAGATTTTAATGCAGTTGCATGAGATTTCTGTCACTTAAAGTAATTACTTCTCTACCAAAAATCATTAGTAATAAAACTAGGTATAATACTGTAAGTGAGCTCTATAAGTAAGGCGTCTAAGTCAAATTTCCTCTGCGAAGGAAAATAGCTATACATTAGAATTGAAAACTAACTCTACTACAAGAACACAGAGTTGCTTTTAGATTGCCTCAAAGGTCAATTATCTAAGCTGGATTTAACAGAAGCAGGACTAACAGCTTTGTTTAGTGTATGGAGGAGTAGTTTATTGAGGTCACTTTGATGGTAACCTGCATCTATGCAATATTTATATTTGAATTTGGAAGGAAGAAAAAAAATATTACTAAATGGATATCATGATGTTATATTGACCAGTATTAGTATTATATGTACTTTATCATAAAAAGCACTTAAATATATTACTAAAATTATTTTATTAAATGTTTAGACATGTTAATATTATTTTAATTTAGATTATTATAGCACCCGAGTTGTTTTCTTTGTTTTGTGTGATTTTCTAATCAAGCCTGAGGTCTCTGTATGTATGTATGTATGTGTGTGTACCTTCGTGTCTATTGTTTCTTTATGTTTATGCAACCTTGTATGTTTTTTCAGTTCATTTTGCTTTCTTTTTTGTGGTTATTTCTTTAGATAGTCTACGTTTTACAAGGTTACATTCATAGTTTTTCTTCTCTCCTTAATTTAACATAACATACTTTACATAATATACTTTAGCAGTAAATTGTTTTATTTTCAAATGAGAACACTAAACTACTATAGACTACAAGAAAACTAAAATTATATTAATTTCTTTATAATGTAGTTTGTTCCTTATTCAAGAATGTAGAGAGAATCTAGACGATGTCACTGCATAGCTTTTCACATATAAAATACATAATATACCTATCAAGTAATCAGTAGTTACAAAAAAAAATAAAACTAGTAATACAGGCCCCCGGAAAGTAGTTAATTAATATATACTAATTAAAAAAAGGCTCATTATATTACTATTATAATAACATATCACGATTACCAAGCTATACCATGCATGTTGCACAATATGTTTACTTGACTATGACTGATTGCAAATAAAGTTAAATGATTGTTGATTAATTACTTTTTTATGCGATATACAGTACCTACAATATTTTAGATTAAGTTTGAAATTAACTTCAAACCAGAATTTACGCTTTGCAGCGGCTCTTTTTAAAATGGACTAGATCTGGATCAATGCCAGTTTCATGCACATTGTCAATTTACGAGTCCTTAAGGCTTTGTTTCTGAATTTGTTATTCATGGAACTTCTTTTTTATAGTTGGAAATATTTTTTAATACATACATAGTTCTATTTTTTGTACTTGTGTACTTGTACCTTAAGAAATAACTTTTCAAAATGTGGCAAGTTTTATTTTTTTTTTATAAAAGAGGTGATTTGCTTTTCCATATAACATTTTCATCAATTATTATCAAAATAAAAAATGTGCCAAAGTGATAAATTTATGAAACACGTACCAAGTACCAAGTACATCATTAATAGACAAATTGTCATAGATCCTGATTATTTTAATGATTTGTTTTATCGTTGGCTTTGAGAATGCTTTCAAATATAAATTTTGTTATAACTAAAGCTTAAAGTAGCGTGGAGAACGCTTGCCTAGAAGATACCTATCCCTTATTAAGAGTCCAAGAAATCTGGGTAAGGTATTTAGGACAACTAAATACTACTGAATATTATTCATTGGCTGTACATAATAATCTTATAATTATTGAACGGAAATCAGTGCGTACGTATAGACAAAATATTGACCATGATAAAAGGTTGATTGTGAAAGTGCAAAGAAGCGGCAGCTTCAGGACCCCCAAGCTGGTATATTATCGGCTCGGATACATTTCGGAAGTAAAGTCGGAAAAAGAAAACCCAAATTGATACTCGTTGACTCCAACGTCGCGTCACATCCAGCACAGTACACACGCACACACACCGCTGCTGAGTGAATTAAAAAGTAGTGCTAGATAAAGTCATCCGAAGTATTAAATTTTCAGTGGAGCGAATTGACGATTATATGTATAACCGAGAAAAATAAAACAGGATATCAAATAATTAGTATTACAAAAGGCCAAAAATAGTCTACTCGAGGCGGATACCGATACAGTAGTTTGATAGTTGGACAACTACTACTACTCAGAAGTAGTCAGAGTGACGGAAAGTATCCTAAAGGTTGTTGAAGATTTTGTCATTCAAAATTGATTAAAAGTTGACGTGGCTAAACATGTTATTAGTATATTTAAATCATTAATTGTTTTTATATTACCAGAAGCACTCGTTACATAAAAAGAAAATAAATATTTCTGTTGTGATACTCGAGATTCGTTGCAATAAAAGTATAATTCTTGTAAAATAATCGTAAAATCTAATTCACTTTTAGTAAGTGATGTAATCATTATCAGCTACTATTTCAGCAAGATTAGTTACAACACGCTGTATAATACAAGGTGATAAAAGAAAAGTAGTGTTTCTATTAAACAGTAACTCTATATAAGTACATAGTTTTGTTACAAAAATATAAACTATATATGTAGTTCTCGAAAAATAGAATTCTTATCTTTCTAAATGTTAATAAAAAAGTTACATTCATTCAGAAAAGGTTAGCTGTCTCGTTTAAATTTCGTTTGGAAAACTTTAATGAGTAACTCAATAAATCTAGAATAATCGTTATTTTATAAAATCTGAACCCAATAGTTTACTAATGTTAATGATTTTGACTCCTTAGTGAAACTGCCAGAAAAAGCATTTATATCAAAATCGGTAAATTTCGAAAATACCATAACGTCATATTTCAATAGCAATTCATTACACAGTAAAGTGTTTGCATGAACGCGGCTTTGAAATCACACCAGTATCTCTCATAATCAGCTTCAACAAAGACCCGAACATCTGTTCAATTCTCAGCTAAAAGCAATCACTTTAGTTTGAAAAGTATCCACGAAAAGAAGCTTAGAATAATAGCTTAAAGTTTAAAATTTGTTCAGCCCCATTTTGGACAGTTGCCAAATTGAAATGAGTATCCCAATTTTAATGATTTACTACACAATGTATTGCTGTACATGGTAATAGATACTTAAAGATCTTATTCATAGTATGTAGGTCATGCAAATTTAGTGGATGTCAAATATTGGAAGTTAACTTTCTCACTTGAAGTTTGATCAACCAAGTCGTCTGGGTTTGAAGACGTCTTTCAGTGAACGGTCACTTAAGCTTCAACAGTTGTAGTAAACTTTACTCAGTAATTATTCATGAATTTACCTGTGTTACTTGTAACAATTAAAATAACATAGAATATAATGCTCTAATTAACAGGCAAATATGGAGGGTGTCAATTAAAAATACTATTCACAATTATTATTTTTATTCTCAATTTATATTCACAACTATTATTTCTTCTACTTTTAAGATTTGTATCCAAAATACAAATAAAAATATTTAATTATTCTTGTATTAAATTACAATAAAAACTTAACAAATTGATAGCGAATAATCTATACTAATCCATACTAAGCAAATAATTGATCTATACATGCATACCAATATTACAAATTCAAAAGTAACGCTGTCTGTCTGTTTTTCTGTTACGCTTTCACGCTTAAGCCACTGAACCTATTTTAATGAAATTGGGTATAATCACAGATAAGAAGTAGTAAAAGAACATAGACTACTTTTTACTGCGAGAAAATATCTAATTCCCACGGGAACAACGTAAATCAAAAGGAAAAACCGCTGCACCTTTCTTCGGATGCGCTGGCGTTATAGTAGGTGAATTGTTGATGCAATGTTCTAATAAAGTGTTCTTTTTTAATAGATCTAAAAATAAGTCCGTGACACCAAGAATCTATTTGTAGTAAGTAGGTCTGTGAAATTATGGCATATTATAAAAATAAAAAAGATGAATAGTAATTTTCAAATATTATAATTTAGCGAGGCATATCTATTCTTATGAAATATAGTAACTTTATTATCAAGACCATTGTACGAAGATAAATTTTACCCTTTTAAAATATGTTGTTTGAGTGCACTATGGATTAAGAAATACGGGAAGAAAAATATTTTTTTTCGTTTCCATGAAGTTTCGCGAGCCATGCTCCACAACGTTTGGCGCAAACTGTAGTCTCCACTAATGATATGTGTCCCTAACCTAAACCTAGACCTAGCTATGCTAGCCCTACAAAAAAGATATAGACTATCTTTTATCGCAAAAAATATATATATTTAGTACATTTGCGTATTATTTTTTTTGTAATGTTGTTTTTGTGTACTTTTTTCTACTTAAATGTTTTATATTAAATATTTATAAGGTTTTTCATAATCTTCCGTTCTTTTTTAATTTGTTATATGTTATTTTAATTTAAGCCTTTAAGACACTATCTAATCCAGGCGAAGCCGAGGGTAAAGAGTAGTATTGTTAATATTAAAGATTCTTACATTACCTCAATATAAGCAAATGATGTATAATTTTGTATGTATCTTACATTTATAATACTGACAATATATATACGAACGTGTGTGGTATCAATGATATCAATATGTTCAATTTAATCTTTTAAAATCAATCTCTAAATATTCGGACTGATAACAACAACAGAGGTAATAAAAGATCATAATTAAAATGGTGCCAATTTTTAATTTAGCTAAGAACAAAATTATTCTGCAAGTATAACAGAAACTAAAAACACGCTATTGTTGGAGACCTTTGGCATCGTAGCATTATAACGGAGAACAAAAGACAATTACACTTTTCATAATGCCGCTTTAATTGTTCTTAGGATCAATTTTAATCCGCCATTATAATGTATTTTAGTTCTTTTTAAAAGTTTAAATCAAAATAGACACGTAAAATAAATTAGTTCAAACTGTAAGAAGGTGATTGATACAAGTAAAAATTAAACAAAGGAAATCAGTTGTCTGTAAAGTGGGTTTACTGACGATAGTTTACCGTAACTACGTCATAAGAAAATACCAATGGAATTGTTGCATTTTTCAAAAGAAAATTTGATTTTATTTGTTTGATAGATATTTTAGACAGATGTCGAACGCTGGCGAACACGGAGGCTGATTGTGCCTCTTTATCGCTCGTTCGAAGCTCTCGCTTGCACTTCAAGCCTTAAATGGAACGACGTATAAGACGTTGTGACGTCAAAATATGTTTATAAAAGTAGGCAATTAGACGCACTTTTGAATAGTCAATTACAATATTAATAAGGTCAGTTTAGTCGAATCGTAAGCTACTACCAGTTTCGAATGTTATTCTGCTGAGAAGAACTGGCCTGAAACAAAACAGTTGCTCTTTTTAAACGAATGGTAATAATGTTTGAAGCATACATTATAACATAAACCCTGATGATGAGTCAACACCCCAAATAAATAAATATAAGAATCTCAGTTCTTATATACGTTTTCATATCAATAAGTAAAGACATTCAGGATGAACTTTTAAACTATCGCTTTTCATTATATATAATTAATTTAAAATCGGGAATTAACGTATCCGGAATAGGTATCACATATCTTCGTCACAGACTGACACCGCGGCCGGTGCAACCTGGTCGAAAGGTCAGGCAAATAAAAGGTATGTGATAGGTACCTATTCCGGATGCGTTAATTCCCGATTTTTAAATAATTATGTATTCAGGATGAAATTGTAAGTGTTCCATTTTCAAAATTGGTTACCCTACCTAAAAAAACTTTCATAGTAATACTAGAATGACTTGAATTTTTGAATGGAACGGTTGCATACATATGTACAATAACTCTTTAAAGTATATTCGAGAATTCAAATTCCTTTATTTCTATTCTTAAATCTACCCCATGCCCTTAATGTAGTCTTTTGTAAGGATTGCCCGAGTTTATTAACAATTCAGGAATTCCCGTCTTAATTAAAAGTTTGGGGTAACAGAATTATACAGCAATGTATACAAATACGAGAGGAAATTGTCACTGGGTGTTGATTACAAATTTTATTTGTTGCCAGTGACTTTGTTACTCCCCCCCTACTCCCCTTCTTCTCAAATTATCATTTTAAGTAATACAGACATCTGTAATTTTGTTGTGATTGTTATAGTCGAACCAGTTATTGAGTTCTTTTGTGAAAATGAGAAAAATTTCTAGAGTTAAAAACATTAATATCAATAGTAAATAGTTAGTTATTAATCAAAATCTTTTCAGTAGTTTCGACGTACGGTAAAAGATTATGTTTTAAAATGTTTTCTTTTCTATAAATGAAGTTCTATTAAATAGAAAAATGATTCAAAAACGTGTTCGAAACATTTTTCAGAAATATTCCTGCAATATAACTTAACTGGTATCATTTATCATTTTTCTAAGATTTTAATAACGCTTTCTTTTTCTTTATCTCAGTGAAGCCAGTGATTGATTAGGTCCCACTGAGACCAAGTGACGCGTATTGTTCTGTCAAGTGCTGTTTAATGTTCAACCCTAAGTCTAATTTATCATATTATTTGCTATAAATTATAGTAAAATAAGGAAGCATTTGAAAATTAAGAGTATTTAGATACAAAAATAGTCTATTCGTAGTACACTCTGTGATTAATCTATACATATACTCACCTTTGTGCATTTTTATCTGTTTCTTTTTTTTATGTTTTGTGTGCAATAAAGTATTAAATAAATAAATAAAAATAAATATAATAAAACTCTTCTCATGGGGGGCCTTTATAAGAGCAAAAAAACCCAAACAATGGATTTTATTTTTTTCTGTGAGTATGTTTGTATATTTATATGTCTATATAATGCTGTAAGGCTAATCTCAGAAACGGATTAACTTTTAGATGCAGTTTTCGGGTATAGGTATATTTTCATGGGCTTAACTTTACATTTAGTGTTTTTTTTATATTTAAGTCTGTTGACAAATAAAATATAATAATAAACTAAGAATACTCCTACACGCAAAAACTACTTGACGAAGTTTGATGAAACTTTAAAGGGTTTTAGTTTATACATTGGTAGGGTACGTTTTATCGAAATTGAAATGTACGCGTACGAAGTCGCAGGCTCAGCTAGTTAGTTAATATTATTACTCAGCTTGGTTAAAAAAATATTGATAAATAAATATTAATAAATATACATTAATAAATATTAATAATATTAATTAATATTGTATGTGGTCCTTTCATTTTACAGACTTTGAGAGCACATATAGATAGATACATTTCAGTTCGAGTAACGCATTTATAGAAGATTAATATAGAAATAGCTGTCTGGAAATTTATATCGAAAACGGACACAGCAGGCAACTGAAAATCACATATTGGGTTCTGAATGGATTTCATTATCCAGAGTCCAGACTCACTGAAACCTATTTGCAAACTTTTTTGACAAGTCCAAGCATATGCGAATTGTTTTCGAACATTCATGTTTTTATTGTGTCTCTATCAGTTTTACTATGCTTATCAGTATCAAAGGTAAAAGGACTTTTCTAATATGTCTATGGATAGATTCGTATTGAAATTCACAATATCTGGAATGGCGTTTTCATATAGATTTGGAAATTATTTTCATTATTTTAACTGGTCTATAGACATGTTTAGCAAGATTTTTAGATTTTTTGGATCTTAAAATTTCTACTGCTTTGATATCGTGTTATGAACTATGTTACGGTAATTCTGTATTCTTAAGGTGAATAATGAAATTATCTGAAATAAATTAGCACTGGGTCAAAGTCAAGAGCAAGGCTATTTAAAGGATTTGTTTTTTAATTTGTCTGAATGAAATTAATAAAGTACAAAGCAAGACTTCTTAAAGCAGGCGTTTCTTGTCTATACATAGTTGTATGTAGCTACAACGTAGCGTTCGTAGCATTGAAATAATTATTATCAAGAAATAAACCACCAAGCTAAAGAAATACCTGCAACTTAAAAAATGTTACGTTATTTTCTTTAACTAATGTATATTTTGATTTAAATAAAAAAATAGAAGATTTTAAAATAAAAATATTTTTATCACAAATTATAAAAATGAGAACCCCAAGTTTGTAAATTAAGTAAACTTCATTAAAAAGGTGGCTATAAATTACCCAAAAAGATTGGTAACCTCCTTGTTAACCTTTCATCAGCTTGCTTTACCTCAGTTACCTTCATAAAAAATATCTGGTTTTTAATTAAGCGACTTTTCCCTTTACAGTCTGTGTATTTTTTCACAAATAAGTCGCATTTAAAATGGTTTTGTCAAGATGCTTTTGGGTTTTCTAAATTATGTTTGTGATAAATATCATTAGTTACTTCTTTTTTTGATACATATATCAATAAATTGATATCAATGAAAAAACGTTCATATAAAGAATGTGTACTCATCAAGTCGAGTCTTTAACATTATATTTCAGTAGACAGAGTGATTAGATCAATACGAGTCCTGCTTCATATTGCCAACTTTACGATAGGTATATATTTGACAATTTAAATTCTGAACAGTATATGTTCGACCTTTGGCATAATGCACGCAATGCTTTGCCACAAAGTTAAAGAAAGAAAGAAAGAACAATGTATGTCATTATAGGATATGAAGCAATAAAGCATTCTACCAAATTTATTAAGTATATGTTACATATATAATTAATTGGTTATACCTTGTTATTTGCTCATTCGGTGTCAGGTATATAATAATATTATTTTTCTTTCTCCATTCCTATTAGTTTGACGTAACAAGCATCAGTTAGAATTTGTCATCAATTGAAGCGAATAATCACATAAAAACGTGATTCTCAACTTTCCAAATCTGAGACCCCAAAATGATTAAACTATCAAATCTATTTGATTGCGTCCGAATCCAATTGCTTTTAAATGACACTTTTAGAAAGCCTGATAAAAGATTCATGAAGTTAGACTTGAGAACTATTCGTAATAAATATTTGAAAAATGATTCACTACCAATGTAAAAAAAATAAACATATTCTTTATTATATTTTTAAAATATCAATCATTTATTTAAAATTTTAATAAGCGTAACATTTATAGACATGTTAAGATTATTCAAATTTTAAATAAATAAAGGACGATAACTTAATTAATACGGTCAAAGAATCGAATCCATGATCTGTGAAAAACCTGCCCGTTGTTTTACTAAGAAAGGTATCGTATCGCTTCCCGCTTCGCTTAAAGTAATCATTGCTCCTAAATAGTATTTAAAGAGCACAAAGCATAGACATTATCGAATTCTATTATTAAAATACTTGAGAATAAACAAGACAAAAAGTTTTTGAAATCAATATTAAGCAACATCAAAAAGCATAAAAGCAAGTTAAAAATTTATCTACCTACATTTACGGTTACAAAAATAAGGAACATTAAATAATGCAAGTTTGAAGTAAAAATAATAATTTAGGTCTATTAATTTGAAATTGGCCTATATATATACATATATTTAAAGACAATAATATTTTAAGAAAATAGGTATGAATTTTGTTTTTACTTTTATTTTTTTTTTACAAACAAATGTCCATCTAATAGTTATCGAACTTAATAGTAATTGGAAACTTTATACAACTTTATAAAACTATTTTAATGGAGGGATGCAGTCTTTAAATAGTGTTCAGAAAGATAGGGATCTCCAATTTAAATGGTTATAGAAGCGAATCCGTCGGGACGAGCTAGTAAAAAATAAAAGTGGAACATCGAGTAAAAACTCTTTGCCGCCCAATTTCGGATATTTGCATTTTTAACGCTCAAACACGTGAAGGAGAAAATCGATGTCTTGGATCGTAATTGTAGAAAGTATAGATTCACATAGTTAGGTTAGGTTAATTAGGTAATAAGTTCATAACATTAATTGGATTTTATAAATATGTAAATCTAATTTTTTTGATAGTGATAATATTTTGGTGAATAATAAATTGAAGGATGTTAAACGTGATAGTGATTGATGTTGATTAAGTTTTTAGCGAAAATAAGTGACGCGTATTGTGCTACCGAAGTGCCGGTTTGTGTGTAACTCTTGAGCCTATTTTATTTTATTCATTTATATAGTTTGAGTCTAACATACGCCAGCGATTTCGTTTGAGACCAGATGCGCTCCCTCCCCTCCATCTCAATTAAACATCTACTTATCATAACTTAAAATAAAAAAATACATTATTTTAAAATAATGTAGTTTTGGTGTTTTCTCATGTCAATGACAAAAAAAATATTTTAATGGTGATAATAGTATTTGAAAATTGAACTTTTGACAACCGATACGGGCAGAGATTCGAACCCGGAACCTCTGGGAAACCGTCGAATTATTTAAAATTTCCATGAGTACTTTTGTTGTATAGAAATTGACCCTTGTTTTTAATTAGTTTTGTATTTTCCTTTGAAAAATAAATAATACTAAGGTGTTAGAATAAACATTGACAGAGGTATTAAGTTACAAATACTTATACCTAATTACATCAAAATAAGTCCTATAAGTTTTTGGTTCCGAGCAAATAAATAAACATACAAACATTTATAAAATTACTTGTTGAAAATTCATTGTCTTTTACTTAATAATTTATGTACTTATACATTTATGATGCAAAAGATTTTATTATCTATATATTTTGTATAAGTTGAAACTGCTGTAACGTACAATTAATATAGAAAATAAAATATTTCGATTCAATTAGTTAAATTTAACAATTCTAGCCAAACCTAAATAAAACATGTAAACATTATATCCCCTATATCTATGTGAGCAGTGATTGGTGTACGTTGTAGCGCTCTCGTTCTGTCGCTGGGACAAAGGAATACAATTTCAGTAAATTTAAAAGGTATCGCTTCAATAAATATTTAGTTGAAAACTGATAACTGTCATTAAAACATTTCGCTTCAAGTGGTCTGTGGTCTCTGTGCTGCTTTTTGAGATGTGATAACAATATTTAGATTTACACAAAATAAACAATACAATTCTTTTTATACATTCATTAGTTACTCATATTACGTTAATACATTAAATGAGAGGTTCGTAATTTAAAATTAATGGCAAATAAATTGCAAAAAAAGGATTCATTGATAAATAAATAAAAAAAAAAATGTATCGTTATTTTGAAATAAAATGGAATACTGATACAAATTCATGAGCATTTTTAAACATAACGAATTTATTAAGTAATTTTATAATCGAAATGAGATCCAGTTATTATATAATATTATCTCCGCGCTTCTATATTTAATCTGTACATTTATTAACATTTTTAAAATTTGGTTTTGTTTTGTTTTTTAATTTTAACTTACGACCTTGGGGTCATGTTATTTATATCTCTAGGTAAATATATAAATTATGTGACATGCGTGGTCGTATATCAAACGAGGTACCGATTCATATCAATTTTAAATACTACCAACTATTCCTTAGCGTGAATAAATTTTATTTATTTATTTTATCCTACATAACATGAATCAAATTAATGGTAGCTATTTGACTGTATTGCGGTTTAAACAATTACAACAATTATTTAAATGACATTGACCTCAGGAAAATTTACATTTATTTCGTTCATTGCACTTGTAATTGTTTGACCATAAATGACTATTGTTTATTGCAGGCATCAATTAAAGAAAAGTTATAATACATTTCATCAACATCTAAATCGATGTTAATTTTAAAAAAATCGGGTGCAATTTTATTTATCTTTGTAATATATATGTTTATCATAAGTATGTATACATTATTTTACTTTGATTATTTATATTATCCTACATATATTATTATTATATTTATTAATATTTTGTTGTAGTAAGGTTTGCACTATTCCGTGAATTCTCAAGTATTCATTATTCATCAAAAGTTGCCTGTCAGATATTTTTTATTAATGATAAAGACTGCACGAATTCTTTTTAACTATTACCTTAATTATTGCAATTCCTTTGTAATATTTTAATATGCTGTAAAATTCTAAATAGTGGTAGCTATTTCTACGTTATTAAAGTAACGAGCGTCGTTTACTAGAATAAACTATAATTAGAAACTGAATGATAAAAAGTATGTACCTCACAACTTGTCATAGAATGTAAAATCGATTAAAATATCAAATTTATTCAATTGAGTCTGCATACAATCGCTTTTAAATGAAACCCTTTTAGGAAAACTCATAAAACTTTAATGGAATTGGACTAGTGATGATGATTTTATACATCTGACGAGCTGAAAATGTGCACTTAATAATCGTTAGGTATATATCAGTATACCTACAACAAGAAAGAATAAATAAAAATGTTATTTATTGTTTTTTTTTTATTACATTAAACAAAATTATTTAAGTCTGATGTTAGAAATGAAGAAATATAATGTTTTATAAAGAGGTTAAAGATTTCTACTCAAACGAATTTAGTATTGGTCAGCTAGTAATCTTGATGCTATGAAGGTTTCAATATTTTTATCATAAGTATCTGTAAAATAAAATTGAATAACCAACCGGCGGCTATCACGTAATAGTATTTCTCATCGGCCTGGTTTCATGTGCTCACATTGTGCGATAGAAACTGTTCACAAAGCGAACGTGATGAACAAACAGATAAAACAAGTTAGGCTTAGTCGTTTCCTATATATGATCTATTTTAAATTATTTTTCTAAATAATATAAAATTACGTTAAATGAAATATTGATATGTGAAATTATTATTACCATATTTTTCTAATAAAAGCAAATAATTCGAATTAAATGGGAACCGCCTTGCAAATTTTGATGATATCTGAATTTTAACGCTCAGACAAGTTAGGAATAAAAACGATTTCACGCCTTAGCTGGCAGCGTTGTAGGAATTTATTGTACGCGAAGTGAGATTTAGTGGATTATGATTCGAAACTAGGTACATAAAGTTGCTATGTTACGTCCGTTCCATCTCAAGTCATTTATTCTGTAATAAAATCATAGTATAGATAATATTTTTTTAATTTTATCTGTTCAGGATGAATAAGGAGATACTATTAGTAATATCCGTAAGGGATCCTATGATAGGTTTTTTAGGGGTTTTTTATTTTACTTTGAGTCCATTATTTGTATGTCCTTGAAATTCCTGGCCATACGAAAAATTTTCTCTGGTGAAGCAATTATTGTTCATAAAATAATACAAATACACTGTCAGCTTCAAGATAATTCAAGAGATTCACTGATACAACAGCAAAATAGAACAAGTCTTATAATATTTAAATTCTCAAGAGGTTTAGACCTTCAATAATAAATGTACACATCATTAATAATATATATTTATCGTCGAAGCAACGCACCTGGTAGAAAAATTAAGAATGATGAGCGGTCTATATATCAAAAGATTACAGATACACGCTGACCCGGCAGCGACCTGGGTCATTGGGATTCCATTACAAAAGGGCTGACGAAACATAATGGGGATTACGATCCCAAATAGTAAGACGCCCTTTACACTTATCGTCGGAGGAGAAGGCAAATGTTTTAAGGTTATCGTTAAATCCAAATGACACGTTTTGGGTTTAATGGTATCAACCTTAAGTAATAAAAAATTAAAACCATATATAAAGTGTCGTCTAAAAATTTTACAAACAATAAAGAATAATTACTTTTTAACTTCTATACTTAAACAATAAAAATTGGTGCTAGTGTAATATATTGTTCGAACGTATATCGGTCTTTTGAGACATTGACAAATGTGCTTTTAGCGCTTTCGGTTACCTGTGAACTTTTGTTTCACCGTTCTCGATGAATATTTTACAATGTAGCAATATTTTAAACTTGGAGCTATATTTCATTACTTTGTACTTTATAGTGATTAAGACATAAACAATAAAAGCTCGAATTTGACGTAAACTAACAAAATCTTGTCATAAGAACCTCCGCTGCAAAAACAGGTTTTAATTCACGACGACTTCAATAAGTACATAATAATAATATTTTTATGCTTCTTAAACGTATTTTTTTACGGGTGTTTTTAAATTTTTATTTATTTTTTCTTTCTATGTTAAATTTTTTCTATGTTGTACTAAATGAACACACGGATACACTAATTTCACTTGTTGAGGTTTTTACTATCAATATTATATAAAAACCTTTCACCAGTACCAATAAAAGCTCCATATCTTGGCACCGGTTGACCCCATTTTGACCAAACAGCTAAGAACCATAATTGACAAACCAAGCTTTCGATTAAAAAAGCGGCATCCAAATCTGCTCAAGCGTTTGACTGCTAAGTTGCCACGGACGGACATATATAAATACAAAAATACACAGATATCTAGGTCAAACTTATAACACTTCTCTTTTTGGGTCGGGGGTTAAAAAAAATACCGATTTTGACGTTGTTAATTAATTCGCCGATTGCATCAGATGCTCAGCATTTATAACACGCTTGATTTTAAGGAAAGTTCAACAAAAAAGTCCCAAAAATAGACGCCACATTTATATGTGTATTTATTTCCCGATTATCATTTTTAAACTTTACAGGTCCATTAACAGCTCTAGTTTTTCCAGTAACACTAGATAAACATCACAAGTTGCCTTTTTTTACTTTTTAAATTTAATATTTTCTTTCTAATAAAAATCGACCTATCCTGTATGTAAATGTTCTTAAATATTTTAGAGAAATTCCTAACTTTATTCAAAAACACCGGAATATGATTTTTTCGCCTCTCACCAAATCAATTATATAACTTCTGTATATTTTGAGTATTATTTTATCGTTTTTGTCTTAAAAATAGTATTAAATTCGTGTAAGAAGAAATAGAAAACTTTTTATCTTATTATTATTACTGGGATTATCGTGTCTACTTTTTTCACTTTTTGTTTTTATGCTGACGGTATTTTAGTAAATTTTTTGGTCTTTTCATTTTCATGATTTATTCATAAAGAACATTGTTGACTATAGTAGTCTGAACTTAAATTCGTCATTATCGTTTCTTCATAAATGTTACAATGATAAAACACATTATCAATACAAGTCGCGGTAACACTAGTAATACGAGTAGGTTCGGAAAAGACGTTCGTAAAGTATAAGATTTAAACAAATACAATAAACATACATTACACAAAGTATATCGTAATATATCTATATTGAAGTCACCGCACATTATTTTTGTTTTCAAATTCATTAAAGTCACCAGAGGGGTAAGTTTTTATAAATTTGAACTTTTTAAGGACACGCATAAAATAATGATGTATTCATTGGGCTCAATGCATACATAATTATTTTATGTAGTATATGTAGTACAATAATTCGCTTGACAGAGAGCGCCGCTATGTCCGATCGAAACTTTAAAACTAGGTAGGGGAGAGGTGGCATGAAAGGGACACGTATTGAAAGGGACAACTCAAATTACCCGTAAAATAAAAAATATTTCCAAACATCACTGTTTTTGACGTATGGCAACCTTGAAGCAGGTTCGTTCGCCACTAACTTCATACTCCTATCATTTCTAACCTGGCGGTTACGTGCGATTGTTGTTTTAGGCATTGAATTGTATTTTTTGTTGTAATTGCGAAAAGTTTTATCGAGTACCACAAGTTTCTTATTTATGTGTGAATCACCGTTTTAAACAGCTTAGACATTCACAGAGGCAAGAACAGAAGGTTAGTAAACTTTAATTTAATATTGTAAATTTCGTAGTTATGTTGAAAATTTTTGTATAATATTTATGAAAGGGACACAACAAACTGTTATGAATGGGACATCCCTTTCATAGGTGTTCCTTTAAAAACTGCAAGTTTTTACTAGGTTTGTAATATTTTTTAAATTATTTTTCAGATTAGTAATGTAAAAAGCGAACGCGTGTCGATGCACAAAAAATTGAAGAAGTAGTTAATTAAGTATTACAAAAAGGTATTTCTTTGAAATCCCATTTGCATAGATTGATTGCTAAAGCTACTGAATGTACTTCATTTGCTTATAAACCAAATATTAGCTATTGGATTATTTAAAGACTTCTGTGAAAATGTGCCATGGCTTAACAACTAAGCAAGTCAGAGAGCTAGCTTACCAATATGCTGTACGTCTGAATCGGAGCATATCATCTTGGGAAGAAAACAATAAAGCCAGCTAGTCATAAACAGCTGGATCGGGTAAAGGGTTTTATAAAGAAGCAAAAATCGCTGAGGAAACCAGAAAATACATAGCTAGTTAGATAACTACTAGCTTTAATTGGCACAATGTTGAAAACTTTTTCGACAACCTAGAGAAGTGTTACTTGAAGCATGACTTTCCTCCATATCAAATATACAACTTAGATACAACTGGGTCTACTAGTCCTGAATCATCAGTTTTGATAATTCTGGACAACCATAAGACTCTAGTGACTGTTAAATTTGATTTAACTCATATGTAAATAGTTTTTATTCATATATTTTCTCGATTTTTTGAACTGTCCCTTTCATAAATTACTGTGTCCCTTTCAATACAACCCATTTATGAATGGGACATATTATATATTTTTTTAAAGGTGCAAAAATAAATTACATAAGTATATTTATGACCATTAATGCATTTCATTTCAATTATTTAATAATAAACGTTTCCTATTCAATTTCAACCTGTTCTAAATATTGTCTCCTTAACTTACTAGGACCTTAAATTCAAAAATGTCCCTTTCATGCCACCTCTCCCCTACATCACTACGAGCTAATATAAGTGAGCTATTGCGAATAGCCTCCTCTTTAAAGAACGAACTTGACAATTTATAATTTTATACATTTATAATTTGGTTACTCTGACAACCTGTGAACAATAAACTAATGTTATATTTTTTTACAGATAGTTCCACTTAGTTCAAAATAATGTATTTTTTTTTAATATAAAAACTTTTCTTACCCAATATATCTTGAGCTATTTAAATGTAATTTTATTTTATAAAGAAGATATGTGTTCTTACGTATATCGTACATATATAGGTTATTTTGTATTACAGTTAAATGTTTTTTAATATTATTAAATTAACTTTTCTCCTAACAGAAAATGCCAAGCATACGACTATCTTCACTCTGCATCCTGCTGTCATGTGTGGTGGCTGCTGCTAGCATCAAGTGTTGGCAATGCGGCCAGTACAGTGACGGAGTTGGATCTATTACTCCTTGTAATAACAGGAGTGCAGCTAGACTCAACCAGTGCCCGCCTGATGCTAAATACTGTATTGTGAGTATACTCTATTCTAATTATAATACAATTCCAGTTTAACTTGCTATGAAAGTATTATTATATTTGTCAATATATATTACCCTCCGAGTCAATAGTTTGATCATTCTAGAAACAATCTTATAACCTTCTTATTCATTCCGCCGCCCCGTTGGTCGAGTGGTTAGCGCAGACGCCTAACGTGTCACGGCGCAATGGGGCTCGGGTTCGATTCCCGGAATGCGGATGCGGAGATAGGCATTTATGTGATGAGAATAGATGTCTGTGTTTCTGGGTTTGGTCGTTTATTAAATATATTTTCAGTATTTATATGTGTATTTCTAAATTTATATAAATATAGAATGTAAAAAACCGATACGGGCAGGGATTCGAACCCGCGACTACTGGGAAACCGTCCCGTCGCTCTACCAACTGAGCTACCGTATCGCTGTCCGTCTCGGTGAATTAAGCATTCTATATGTGATCGTCTTTATCGGGACGGTGGTGACACCTATTAGGTTTCTTTCGAAAATCCTAACCAATGTTTCTAACTTTGCAGTATAGATAAACATTGAAAAGATGCCACTACCGAAATCAATTTTGAAAATATCTTTAAACATGTATAGCCATGTTAAGCTTATTTTAAATTTATATAAATATAGAATGTAAAAAACCGATACGGGCAGGGATTCGAACCCGCGACTACTGGGAAACCGTCCCGTCGCTCTACCAACTGAGCTACCGTATCGCTGTCCGTCTCGGTGAATTAAGCATTCTATATGTGATCGTCTTTATCGGGACGGTGGTGACACCTATTAGGTTTCTTTCGAAAATCCTAACCAATGTTTCTAACTTTGCAGTATAGATAAACATTGAAAAGATGCCACTACCGAAATCAATTTTGAAAATATCTTTAAACATGTATAGCCATGTTAAGCTTATTTTAAATTTATATAAATATAGAATGTAAAAAACCGATACGGGCAGGGATTCGAACCCGCGACTACTGGGAAACCGTCCCGTCGCTCTACCAACTGAGCTACCGTATCGCTGTCCGTCTCGGTGAATTAAGCATTCTATATGTGATCGTCTTTATCGGGACGGTTTTTTTACATTCTATATTTATATAAATTTAAAATAAGCTTAACATGGCTATACATGTTTAAAGATATTTTCAAAATTGATTTCGGTAGTGGCATCTTTTCAATGTTTATCTATACTGCAAAGTTAGAAACATTGGTTAGGATTTTCGAAAGAAACCTAATAGGTGTCACCACCGTCCCGATAAAGACGATCACATATAGAATGCTTAATTCACCGAGACGGACAGCGATACGGTAGCTCAGTTGGTAGAGCGACGGGACGGTTTCCCAGTAGTCGCGGGTTCGAATCCCTGCCCGTATCGGTTTTTTACATTCTATATTTATATAAATTTAAAATAAGCTTAACATGGCTATACATGTTTAAAGATATTTTCAAAATTGTGTATTTCTATGTATTTGTATCGATGTCTAACACCCTTAACACAAGCAAATAATTTGCTTACTTAGGGGGTTAGATCAATGTATGTAATTTGTCCTGATATTATTATATTATTATTATATTCTTACAAGATCTACTTAATTTCAACTGCTTGCTTTTAAGTTCATTGTCTATGTGCTGTTTCATGTACAACCCTCTAGCTTGTTCTTTTCGTTGTTACTTTTAGAACAAACTAACATAATTTTAAGATGGCCAGGATAATACCACATTTTTTTTAATAAATATCAGATATTCGTTTAGAATTTACGGACCCTAACATAACTGTTCTTTTTTCACATTTTTTACTGTTTATAGAAATAGCCCTAATTGAAATGTCATTTATCTTAGAACGCTTAAAGATTTATTTATTTTGTAGCAAGGTAGTAAACAGTACTTCTTATGATGTTAAACTGTTAAATATAAAGTGAAGTCAAGTCTATTGAATAATTATTGGCAAGGATGTGTTTATTAAAATGTTATTATGTAACCATATTATTTAAAATACGTATTTCCAATTCGCAAACCATTAGCCTAATTAAGAGTCTTCTCCTAAACCAAAACAAGTAAGTGGAGCTGAATATATTGACAGTTATTTATAACTGTTTTCCATAATGGCGTAAACGCCAAAAAACATGGCGGACGCTCGTTTAGTTAGTAACTGATTTAAGCACCCTCAATTCTTAATCTTAATCCGTTTTGTGTTAAGGCCCCTGGAACAAACTGGAAAGTTAATCCGAAATCGAATTTTCTTAAACCGTAGAATAAACCAGAAAGATTAAAGGTTTTATTTTGAGAATCATTTATTTATTTTTGAAAATATCTTAAGCTTCGTTAACATCCTAACCTATTTCAAACTTTTCAGATAAAACATTGAAAGAATTGAAACATTGAAAAGATGCCCCAACCAGAATTGATGTTTGAAAATATGTATCTTTAAACTATATTGCAAAGTTAGAAACATTGGTTAGGATGTTCGAAAGAAGCCTAATAGCGAATTGATGGCTTAATCATTGGATTAAGATGATCATATATAGAATGCTTAATTCACCGAAATGGTCAGCCATACGGTAGCTCAATTGGTAGAGGGACAGGACAGTTTCCCAAAGGTCTTGGTTTCGAATTCAAGCAGGAGCCCGTATAGGTTTATTATTCATTCTATGTTTAATTAAATTTTATTAATAAAACTATTTTTTATAGATCTAACTCACGTATAATTAAATTTTAAATTTAACCCGACGTTTTGAATGATTTGCACCAATCCGTTTCACGGTAAGACGAGATGGAGGTGTCTGTATCTACAGGACAAAAAGTAAATTTTAAATTTAATTATTCGCGAAATTAATCTGTAACAAACTGTTTTACTTAAATAATATGTAGTTTATGACAACGTGTAATAAAAAAACTTTGAAAATCATGGTATTTTTTATTGTGATTTTCATTTAAAAACACCATTTGAATTTCCAACTTTTCCAATTCTAAAAATATATTTGCTATATAACTTTAACTTGATTTTGATTTTTATTATTATTTCCATTATCTAATACTATGCTATATTGTTGCTATATTGTTTTGGGGATGGGCTATGTATGGGGTCTATGTATGGGGTCTATGTATGGGGTCTATGTATGGGGTCTATGTATGGGGTCTATGTATGGGGTCTATGTATGGGGTCTATGTATGAGAACATTTTAAATCTCTAGAGTCCTTGCTCTAGAAGGGATGTTAATCGAAAAAATATTCCTTTTTATTTAGGTCAATACCCTAATGGACTTCTATTCTACATCAAAAACTATTTAAATCTTCATCCAACAGTCGAGTTATTAAAATTTATTCACTGCATTTTAAGATGTCGAATAAAAAGTTCATCTCCGCACTCGACTGAATAGATCAAGTCAAGAACTAGAATCTATATCCCAATAGAGACCCACTTGACTTAATTCTCTTTTATAATTGTTGTCTTTTTGTATGACATGAGTTGTTATATAACGTTTTAAATACACGAACAGCAGTTCATAACGGAAATTAAAATAAATATTAGTTTTTAGTTCACATCAATGTCATTAAGTTGAAATTAAATTGCTCGCAATATAGAGTATGTCCTTGTCAATTCACGTTAAATTATATGAAATGTTGCAAAGTAATTAATTTTAATTTAAAGAAATACTTTAGTAAGAATAACAAATATATTTCCCTTTTCATGTATTAGTTAAATCTAAATAAGTCTATAATTAAAAGAAGAATGCATTAAATTAATGTTTGTATTATAATGCGAAACAAAATACAAATAAAACAATAATATAAAGTACTAGGTTCGATTTTAAGGATATATTACTTTTAGAAATATGCCACATTCTGTATTTTAAATTTCAATTATAAATAAACGATGCCTTAGTTGGTATACACAGATTTATATAAATATAGTCAATTGGTAGAGCGACCCTGCCTGCCCGTATCGGTTTATTCTTCATTCTATATTTATAAAAAAATCAATAAGCTTAAAATGGCTATACATGTTTATAAATATTTTCAAACAGTATATACAGTTTACTCTGACAAACAACCTGACTGATTGAAATCAGAAAATCTGAAAAAGGCTAATACTTTGATCACTATCGTTTTGACGAAATTGTTAGAATAAGCAATAGCATATAATTTCTAAGCATATATATCATATATATTCTGTAATTTACAATTGATATATTAATAACAATATTATGAAACGCTTATCAAGGACTTCACATTGTTCTATACAATGAAGTGGAAAGGCGATATTTTGTAACTTAAAATTATTAAAATATTTAATATTATTTACAGTGTAAGGCCTGGTTATGTATCTATATATCCTCGGGCTATGTATCTATTATCAACAGTTTTTTTATTAACTCATCATAAGCACGCTACATTTAATAGTGGTGGAGTTGTCACGCTTAGATAGTCATCGGTTAACATCGGGTACATAAAAAATATATAAAATAGGTCAAATTATACAAACAATTACTGTATATTAGTTGAGTATTCTTAGAATAATGTAAGAGTTAATAAAATAAGATAGCTAGTATTTAAAACTTGCATTTTTTTTATCAGATATGGTGTTTGTAAATGTATTACTTGTCTTTACGCTAGACAACTACCTACTTTTTAAAATTAATATTAAAAAAACTGAGAATAATTGTAAAAATAGTCTCAATTCGCTTACTTCAGAAAGCAATTCCGAGATAAACTTTTGTGAAGTAACAAGCCTTTTTACATTTAAAGAGGCTGTAAAATGCTGTTTTTAATTTTATTGAGTGAGAAGCTCCAGGTAAATCGTCTTGGAATATTGTAAGTTTTTGCGCTAAGAATTCATTCAAAGCCACTTTTAATGCTTTACGTCGCGAATGTTTCTTTTACTTTAAATATGAAGCAATTTCAAAGTTTTTTATGTCCTAAATATTTTCTTATTTATACTTTTTGCAAGAAAATCTTTTTGTAAAAGTATTCAATTATAATCATAAATATCTTAAATCTAGGTAGAGAACAACAAAATTGCAATATTCGATGAAAATCTTTTTTCGTGAGGTAACAAGCGTTTTACGAAAAAAAATCTTAACTAGTGTAGTTATAAAACTACGAGAATCAAGTTATATTAAAAGACATAGTGTGATCTTGCACAATACATTAAAATTTTTCTTAAGGGTCTACTGCTTAATTTCAAGAATATTATTTAATAAGAAATTACGAGGCATACAGTTCGGCAATAGCTTAACTGGGGATATAACTTTTCTCTCTTCGTATCTAAGTAATTTACTTTTTAATTGCATGTGAACTAACATTTAATTCATGTGAACTAAGAAATATTAATAGAATAAAAAAGCGTGATACAATAAGTATGAAAAAGGAAAAAACGTCACTTAGTTTTATATTCGGGAGCGGTATATTTCCTCAGAAAAAGTAATATTTACAAAAATGGTGTCATTTTAATTACCTTTATAAATAATACATAACATTAAACACGGTAAGTTAATAATTAAAAAACATTAAGAATATTTGTAGGCACATTAACTTGACAATAATAAGAAGAGAACGTCTTAATGTACAATATTTCATTATTATTTGTTTGTAGTTAATTACAATGTAAATTTTGTTGCTACTCCCCTTATCTATGTAGGATACTAAAAACATATTACTAAACAGTTTCATGTCAAGTGGATTGACAATAAGATGTCTTTCAGTCAGTAGTAGCTTATATGATTTTGTTATTGTATTTTGATCTAGTTAACCTACAAAAGACTTAAACATTTTAAATACTAACCTGCATTCAAACACTTATTTAACATGCTTAGCTTGACATTTATTACTTGTTCGCTTTTATTTATATAGTTAGCTTAAACTTTATTGCTTAATATATCTCTCTTCCATTCACATAGGTATATAAAGCTCACCGAATTCGCTGTTTAACATTTCTAAATAAAAATTGTCGAACATGTTTAAGATTCTAAAGCTAAGATAAAGAATGTGTCTGTGTGAAAAAAAAAAGAAATCTAAGTCCATTAAAAAAAATTATAAAATATGCACAGACATCTAAGTAGGCCAAGTTTTAGATAACTAATCAACTCACATTGAGATAAATTGTAATTATGGCTCAGTTCATCTAAACAAATGTGTGTGTCGTTAACCGTTTGACATACATACAATGAAAAAAAAACTACTAACGTAATGTATTTACGCTTCAACAAGTTTTACTCAAGGAATATGAAATATATTATTTATTTTTCAAACCTACATTTAAATACTTAGTCTGGCCATAAATACTGTTACATTTAAAAATAAAAAATATTACATTTGAATTTGGAACTGTAATTTTTATACGATTGTTCATTGTGTTTTCTCATTTTGGCGCCAGTACATTGTACAATATTTTGCGATATTAAAATGGAGTGGGGTGACAAAAAAATAGAATCGCTCTGATTGCATTACACAAAGTAGGCATGGAGCTAAATGCAATTTTTAAAACTCTCCATACACTTGGTATTAGCCCAATGTTTGTGTACTGGGCTATTAGTAGGTACAAAGAGACTTCCTCTGTTTGTGACAGAAAAAGATGTGGCGGTCCATGTAGTGTTCGTACGAAAAGCATGGTCAAAGCTTTAGGTGTAAGAATTCGAAGAAATCATGTCCGAAAGCAAAAGATTTTATTATTGGAAAGGAAGATAGCACCTAGAACCATGTCGCGTATTTTAAGAGATGATTTAGGACTTGCAGCCTATATGAGATACACTGGTCATTTCTTAACTGATAAATTAAAGATGAATAGGGTGGTAAAATCGAAACAACAACTGAAGCGGTACGCAAAGGGAGGTTTTATTATTTTATGCATATAGATATTGAAAATATTTCAAAGACTTTAGACTAAAGTATTTTACTCATTTAGAATTTAACCAAATTGTTTATATTTGGCATTAGGTATGGTGTGAATGAACCAAACAATTATTGGGCTCAATTAATCCGCAGCGTTCAATTGTTATCAATTGAGTGATTACAACTAAGCTTCTGTCATCTTGTCTTAGAATATTAATTTATCTTGAGCTTATGGTAACATTAGGATTTTGAATTAATTATTAGGTATTAAGCGGGTGAAAATAAGTCATACATTCATTCATTAAATAATTAAGTCATACATTCATTCATAGGATGGATGGCAATAATGTTCGTGGAAATCTAATTGACTTTTTTTTTGTCGTCCGAAACGCTTAGTACTAACATTCTGTCCGTCTAAATCTTTTACAAATGCTTTTGCATAGGATGTAACATTACTCGTCTCAAGGATGACGTAGATACACAAAATAAACCGTTTTGGAGTGTAAAAGGTACACACTGAAGACAGGATACGAAATAAAAAAAAATAATTTAGGAACCTTACTTCATCTGTACAATTTCTAGTAATATAAGTAGGTTATAATTTAAATCAAGATGATTAGTGAGACTTAATCGAATCAGATAGCTTTTATTTCGTTTTAATGAGAAATAATTTAAAAGTTATTAGTACAAAATACAGTACAGGAACACATGTTAAGAGAAAAAAAGAAAAGTAGCCCCGATTAGTAACGGCATGTTACCCGTGTGATAGTAAAAGGAGCAAAGGTTGATAGTGAAAGGACTAAACGTGAGGAAGACGACATTAAAAAGACAGCTGAATGAAAACGCATTGCGTAGGAAAGGACAAAATGTAAAGATTTCGAGATGGTCTTTTGTCGAATGACAAGCTGAAAACCAGAAACCGGCTATCAATACACATATTATTAATTAAAAATATCTATAGTTAGTTAAGAGGTAAATTGTTATTCTTAGTAAAGTTATAGCAATAAAGATTTTTTTCATTTATTTAGAACTTAAATCAAACATACGTCTTTTAGTCACGAAAATATAAAATTGATGAGTTAAGGATACATTGAACATGGATGATAACATGTCAAAATGAACAGGTTTTATTTCCAACAGTAATACAATACACTTATGAAACTTTTATTTGTTATTGGTTTAAGGTTTTAAAGGAAAAGAACCGCCAAGAATTCTATGGGTACTCTTTATTAAATTCCTTTTTTTATGAAAACATAATAAAATTTAAGAAAAGAAGAGTGGAATAACCAAAACACGCTACTATTATTTCTATGATTATCTCACATTTACTTATTTTTAATACGCTTTTATTAGCTTGGGTTGTATGTATCTATGTATGTAACGGAATCTTCGAGCTTAATTTTCACCAGGTTCCAGCAATCCGATTAAATTGAAACTTTGCACACGTATCAAGGACCGATGACAATGCAATAATTTGATAAAAGTTTCCCAAAAAAAAAAAATAAAAAAAATAAAAAAAAAAAAAATAAAGAATAGTTTAAAAAACTAAAAAAACACGCTTTTATTGCTAACCGAACTAAAAACTAGAAAATATTTTTTAATGACTAATAAATAATATTAATTTAATAAATAAATATTAATTTTATTGGAAGAGATACAATAAAGTGGCCATAGATGCCTTTAGGCCTAAACATTCGATTTAGGCTTGTAAATTTTATAATATATATATATATATATATATATATATATATATATATATATATATATATATATAAATATGGCTTCAATAACTGCACATATATTTCTTAAGATAAATAACAACATTGTTACAAATTCTCAATTTACGCATTACTCTTGTTGGTGAGCATTTGCGCGACCGTAAAGGCATCCTGCAGTTGCTAAGACTAATGTGCCAAACAATACGCGATTTTTTTAGGAAACCCTGTCAGGGACCCGTCTGCAAAGATACTGAAGGTCAGAAAAAGGTTGCAAGACTGTCCTGCCAAAAAAGACTGAAAAAGTAATTGAACTTGACAGAACTGAAACAAATATATCTGCACTAAGTTTGCAATATTGTACTGTAGAGACTGCGCATATGTAAGCAATGATATGACTGATTCATAAAACTAATTTGTAATTTTATTTGTAGTCTTATTAAATGTGATTTACATGTATCCTAATTATTAATATTTTAGAAAAAAAGTTTATATTTGGTTCAAGTTTTGTGACTTTAAAGCAAAGGTTGTTATTTTTGTTAATATTTTGTTCCACTATCATAAAAAAAATATTAAAAAGAAAGTTTACTTCAAGTTCTTTTTACTCATACATGACCACTTAAACTATAGTCGTTTTATCCAATTACAGCCATATATTAGTAAATTTCTTGTAATTATTGAAATTATGACGATTTTCTTCATGGGTCTCCTGGACCCAACCCTACTATCGTTGTAACATATTTTAACTGTGCTGACGCCGGGTTAATGAATTAGACTTATTCCTAAGCGACTTCAACAGTAGAAGTACTAAGGGTCTATTGACAACTTAACGACGTCAATCTGGATTTTTCCATTAATTGGGAGGTAAAACTAACCACAATGATGAAAGTAAGTCCCATTGAACCGTGAAGGCGATTGATTTCGGATCAATGCCCGTTGATCGATCATACGGAGACCACTGAGTGATTCTTTCTAAAAAAATCTAAGTAATGAAATGATTTCTCAATTTATGAGTTTGTCACAGACTAAAAAATAAAAAATAAACAATAGTTTAAAAAACTAAAAAAAACACGCTTTTATTGCTAACCGAACTAAAAACTAGAAAATAATTTTTAATGACAAAGAGTATAAAATTACAGTAGTAGAAGATCGAACAATTAATCATAGTGAATCGCCTTAATATAAAATTATAATAAAATTTAAGTTATTAACAGAATAATTCAATTCTGAGTAAAAAGCGTGGGGTGCTCGATATTTAAGGTATTACAATCATTCTATTAGCAACTATCTATGAGAGGATAGTTATGAATCACAGTAAAATGCACCCCACGATTTTTACTCAGAATTGAATTATTCTGTTAATAACTTAAATTTTATTATAATTTTATATTAAGGCGATTCACTATGATTAATTGTTCGATCTTCTACTACTGTAATTTTATACTCTTTGTCATTAAAAATTATTTTCTAGTTTTTAGTTCGGTTAGCAATAAAAGCGTGTTTTTTTTAGTTTTTTAAACTATTGTTTATCCTAACTGTTAATAGACAACACTTTAGAAGTCATTACAATAAAGTAAAATCAACATGATTGATAGTAAATTAATTATTGCCGCTGGGAATATCAACATCATAGACCTTAGTTTTGTAACAAGCTTTACATTAAATAACGACTTTAATGTTTTCTCCAAATGGTCTATTGTTTATAGTACATAGTAACATTTTAGTAGAAAAAAACTAATTTCAACGGTTTATTTATAATAGCGAGTTTAAATTGAGGAACTATTCCCTTTGAAAGTCCCTTTTGCATTAAGTTTTAGATTTTTTTTCAGACGTGCATAATATTCTTTAAATACTTAATGGAAGTCTAAATATTGCAGGATCCATTGAAAACGTTTTTAAAATTGTCATAGTTTTCAAAGTAATAGACATACATGGCTAAGCTCCTCTAAGACCTGGTTAACAACTACAAAGTTTGTAACTTCATTTAATGTCGATGAAGCAAATTCAAAGCACAGTAATTGCTTTGATAACAAACTTATCCAGTATATTATTATTATATATAATTAACTATAGAGATGTAGATTAAGGGCTTAGTTAATTAACACTAGATTCACTGACATGAGAAGATAAATAAGAATATATATAGATTTTAATTATTTCAAAATTCTAAAATAAATACATAACATATATATATATATTTTTTTTACTGTATTTAGAGAAAGTAAGAATGGTTTTTATATTGATACTGTTGAATTTCTAACGCATTCTAGACAATTTTTTGCTTGTGTTACATAAACAACCAATTTTGGTTAATGTGGAGACCGTATATCAATAGATTTTCCGTTGTAAGACCTTATTATATGATTTTATTTAAAAGATTAAAAGTGTTCAAACGTAAAAATCTGCATGATATATAGCATTCTTCTTCTTATAATAGAGCTTTACTATATTATTTACTATGCATTGTCCAATAATACAAATAAAAAGTAATATATTCAAATTCTCTTATTACAAAAGATCACCAATGACGGTCGTTCTATTCTCTAAAACATTTTATTGGTACTGCTTACAAACTCACTAAACTGTTTACTACTTATACTCTTTACTACTGTTACATTTTATTATACTAGTTCTGTTACACAACTTACTCTCACAATCACACACTGCCTTCTCTTAGCTGGGAGACGATTTATATATTTACTACTCTTAATCAAATTAGTGTCCCATATTACAATTATTTATTTAATCCATTGAACTTTTTTACAAACATTACATTAGTTTTAGTCAAACCAACAACTGATCTTTATCAAAACCTACCCTCCAATTATATAAAAGCGAACAAATATGTAATAACACATTTATTTTACTGAAACCTGGTCAGGTATAAGTATTTCGAGATGTCCTCAAAGATTGAGTCGGCCATATCCATGAAATATGACACCATTAGTTGCAGACATACCGTCTATAACTCTTGAACACATAGACACCGTTTTATATACGTGAAGTCGTTTATGATTAAAAAAATAATAATTAAATTTCTATTAAATTAACCACTAAAATAATAATTAAGAACCTGCATCTAGATACCTTCAAATACAATTCACAGAATGGTTATTTGAATGAATTTCCGGAAACTAATTGTAATTTTATTGTTTTCTCAAAACACTTCGTTATTGCGCTTACGTAATATCTCTTACGTCTAAGTGTTAGTAGTGCGCATAATTCCCCTGCAGTGTAATACGTATACTAAATATACGTCACCTAATATTTTTCAAGCCTCGCTGCTTTAAGCTATATTGTATCAGAGCTTTGCGTTTAAAAGCTTATTTTATTTTGACATGTCGATAATTATAATTATGTATAAATTGCGGAGTAATTCTGTGACCTAATTCTTTTCTGACGTGATAAGGTTTAATGGTAATTGATTTAATAATGATACTGTTAGTAATTTAAAAACGATATAATATTAAAATTATTTTATATCGTGTATATTAAACGTTCTTTTATTCGTAGATTTTGTGGTTTTTTTTTATTCATTCCTGAAAAATTAATGTATAGTAATATGCCTTTCACGACTTAATTTTCGTGAAGTGAAGACATGCTAAGGACTTTTGTCCACAGTATGTCCGTCTCATCTTTAATTTCAGATTCCACTTGGAACTTAAACAAGTTTAGATCTTAGATAAGAGCTAAGTTCCAGTAAATATTATTTCTTTTGTTAAAATAATGTACTCTTTAGTTCTATAAATGTAGGCCAAGACCCGACAAAGTTATTACAAATAGCTAGTACATTACAAGAATAATTTAAAAAATGTTTTAAAAGGGAACAAAATATATAAAGCCAAAAGTTATTATTTTTACAGGATTAATCATATAGCTTACAGTCATTTACAAGCATTTATGTTAAAAAAAAAAGAATAAAAAAATATAACGGAATCCGAGAATCGTAGCCTTACTAACAATAAATAAACAAGGTAATATTTCAGCTTACGTAAATAAGAGATGCTATACGTCTTCACCGTACTTGTCGTTTTTGCGGTTACCGCGTGCTAAAAATATTCACGATTTTCATTATTAGCGAGATATTTTCAAATTTGTATAATCGCTTTTGGACTGTTAAGACCCTTATGTCTTTCTTGAAGTAATATATCTGATAGTAATATTTTTGAAGCCGCTTCACTAAATAGTTTGATACCTAGGAAAATTAAATAAGTCTACTGGTGTAGTAAGTAATATGTATAATATTTAAAACGGGATTTCAACAAAAATCCCGTAAAAAAGAGTATAGTGTTTGTCATATGTCAAATGTCATATTATATCAAAAACATTACGGGACTGTTTTCCAAAGGTCGCCGGTTCGAATCCTTGTCCGTGTCTTTATATCATTCCTTTTCTGTTTATTTATAAAATAATAATGTAAGATACTGTAAAATGTTCCTTTTAAGCTTCATAAATACCAAACTTGTTGAACGAAGTACTTAAGAAATTAAAGAAGGTATTATAATAGGAGTTAAGTATTGATAACAATATGTTTTTTAATAAAGGCCTTTTAATATATTAATTACTTTTCTTGTTTCAGAAATACGTGAGCGAGCTGACAGTAGTTAGGGACTGCGTACCGACATGCAGTGAAAAAGGTAATTCTTTACTTCATAGATGATTCACGAAATTAACAAATAGTAACATTAAATCAGGATGCTAGCTTCTTCATCCTTCCTTCTTCTGTCCTGCATCCCGCTTCCTCCAGAGTGCCAAAAAATATAAAACTGTAACCCCATAAAATGTTCTTATATATTGATTTCATAATCATTATGTAGGTCAAGGTCGATAGATAATAATAATAATCGCATTTCATTTAAATATTTATCGCGTTAATCCAGACGTCAGAAAAAACTCAAAAGCCAATCTGACGTTTAAAAATAAAATGTTTAAGTTTACCATAATTTCTGCTTCTGTTGACTTCCTCTGACATGCTACTGTTATTATTTATTTTCTATTATAGTTTCATTTTTTAATCAAAACTATAGCGGAAACATACGAAAAACATTTAAAAAAATCGATATAAAATAGCTTTTTGCTGACTCGAGCGAATAAAAGCAAAAATAAAAAAAAAAAACATTCTAATTGCGAGTCGGAAATGCGCACAAGGGTTGTATGGGAGACCTCCTTAAAAATTTGTTTTATTTTATTTTAATTTTATTATATATTTTAAAGTTAATAAATAGCTAAATATTCTAGAATATTTCCAGCGTCTACCTGTTTGTTATATGGAAGCTCCCCCTCAGATGTTTATTTTATTCTGTTTTTAGTATATGTTATTATTAAAACGAAGACTGTTATTTCTTCACACTCTTCATTAGCTTTTAATGAACGGACTCTGTTTCCAGAATTAAAGAGCCTGGCGCTCACGAAACAAACAGGGGTCGCCATTATTTCGATTATACCGGTAGCCAATTATGTCTTAAATTAATGATGTCTTAAATAATTATGTCTTAAATTATCTGTAATTATTTTAACAATTATATAAACGAATGCTCCTATACCAACTAGGTATTTCAACACTATCTGTCACTGAAGTAATTTATATGTTTATGTAAGTAGCTATTTGAATACTTGAATTATATATTATAGTTATTATATTTGTCATTGTATATATTGCTGAATGTATATCTATAAGTGGGTAGGTAAAAAGTAAGGTAAATGTATTGAATTATAAAAATATGTGTACCTTTTCAGCCCTCACAAATGTTCTTTTCCAATTCTCAAGGGTAGCTGGATAAGATCTCTTTATAGAGATAAGCTGATCCTTTGTGTACATTTGTGTCCATATTTTGTTATCTGTATAAACTCTGGTACACGCCATAAATAAATAAATATATAAATTCTCGGTTTATTTAAAATACGATAGACATTTTGGTGTTATGTTAGCACACATTAATAATTCATATATAGATTTTGCGCAAATGTTAATTTACAGCTGAGGATCAGAATGTATGTTTATTCAAATATACATACTGATTTCATATAATAATACAATATGAAATAGCTATATCATAACATTATAAATAATAAATAAGTTCTAACCTGTTATAAATAATAAAGTTTCTGTTTATCTCATATACGTTTCATATAAATACTGAATCATTCAGAACTGTAACAATACAAGATGATTTATAAGACCCTTGTAACTATATTAATATTACAATCAAATTACATCAGAGCAGGTGCCTCAGGTAATAGGGAATTCTGTTATCAAATAATTGAATAGTCCCGAGGTGTTTGTTATTAATCACCGTCTAAAGAATAGGTTGCTAATAAAATAGACAGATGCTATATAATTTGTAAAACGTTTATTTTATGATTAAAACAGTTCGATTTTATAATATCGTAATCCGTACAAAATTTAAAAGCAAATCTTTCATTCTTACAAGGCTTTCTCGGTTGAAGAACGTGACTTACATGCTATAAACTGTCATCTGTTCGTGATCTGGTCACAGCTTGTACCGTGAAAGATTTTCTTTTTATATTAACAAAAGAAAATCTTCTATTTAATATTAATTGTTTAATTAATGTTCGTCTTCTAAAACTAAAAATGTTATGTTACATTATGTGGTTAAAATGTTAAGATTATATATAATTTGTACTTGTAATTATAATTTTATAACTTTAACAATATTTTTGAAAGTTGTCGAAATATCCTTTTTTCCTTAATATTAATGTTATAATAGGTTTTTATTCATAAAATCAAAGGAAATTTTTTAAATAAATTCCTAAGACGTTTAAAAATACGAGATAGATGGTTATAATCTATGTTTTTAATTCTAGTCTTCATCATAGCCACCTCTTCTGTAGGTATAAATTCTTCAAATTAAAAATACTGAAAAACAAAAAGTATATAATATTCCTTTAAAAACACCAAAAAGAAATATTTGAACATGCTATTTTTATCTGCTTTTAGAAATTAGCAATAATTTAACTATAGCATAGATGAGATTTTTTTTTTTCATATTAACTAATATTAAAAGTACAACATGTTTAAATTATTAAATACTAATATATTTTAGCTTAGGTGCTATGTCAGGTTATATACGAGTCCGACTCTTATATTATTGTTTATATTGTTGTATGATTTGTATATGAGTTCATTTTAATTAGAATATCTAGATTACGTTTTTAATATTTTTTAAACCACCACTAACCCTGGCTTTACTTCTCATTGTAGGTTGTTAGGTGAGTAAAAGTTATAATCTTTAATTCAGTAATCTTTTACAAATCAGTATTACCCACATTTAGTAAGATCTTTAAATAAAATCCATAGAAACTGTTTGGAAATTTTATTAAAAATGACCAATGTTGTAACCGCTAAATTAGTTTACTTTAGTTATTTTCACAGTATTTTGTATAACAGTATAGATTTAATATATTTATCAAAAATAGTTTATGTTCATAAAAATATTCATTTCATTTTAATAAAATCTTCGAAAATCCTATTATAGTTTAAAGGATTATATTAACGACGTCATGACCGGGGAATAAATTGTATTTTAGCGATTAACGAGTAATCTTCGTAAATTGTTCGACTTTTTTTTATTTACTCTGGTATATTCAACTGGCTGTATTACACAATTCCCTTAGAAGTCAATACTTGCGGTAGCGTTGGGAGCCGGGTTGTCACCTGCCTAAAATATCACGAGGAGGAAGAGGAGAGAGGATATTTGACACTCATGTTATATTCGTAAACGGGTACTGCTTGCTGACGGATTTTTTATTTATTGTTTTTATTTTTTGGTACATATATTTTATATTTGAAAACTTTCCATAATAAACCTTCTCATCGAGTTAATTGCGATGGTTCTAGTTGTTCGTTTACAAAAAATATGACGTTTGTGAACCAGTGATAATAGTAATAAAAATACCCGGCTGAGTTTGTTATGTGGTTTTTCTCAAAGCAGGGCGCGCTTGGAATCCTTGTGGAGTATGTAACTATGGTTACCATAGCTAATAATATTTATTTATTTATTTATTCTTTATTGTTCCAACAAAAAATGTTACAATTGGCGGACTTAATGCTAGGTAGCATTCTCTAACAGTCAACCTTCGGGATGTACAGAGGCTTAAAAGACGGTACAATAAAACAAAAAATAATAATAATAAAAAAAATAAATAAAAATCAGAAAATAATATGGAATTGAAGAAATGGACATACACATATACACCTACACAAACATACATACATATATGTGCACACACATACACAACTCGATACACATGCATGCGCATGCACACATATATAAACATATATAAATATATACATATATATATACAAATACATGTACATATAACTAATTTGAAAAAAATACACAAATGTAATAGACAAATAACTTTAAAGATGCCCATATTCGTATAAAAATTTAATATAAAAGTTTCTTAGAGAAATGACTATAAACTCTTTTTTTAAAAATGAGCTTTGTGCGTGATTTCTTGACGTCATTGGGAAGAGAATTCCAAAGACGAATACACTGGATCGTGAAAGAATGAGATATGAATCCAGAGCGGTGAACGGGAAAGGCTAGGCGGAGAGTATTAGGAGAACGAAAGCGTCTCTCATGTAAATCACTGAGATAATGAAAATTGCTTTTTAAGTAATCAGGGGAGAGAGGATTGAATAATATAGAGAAAAGTAGATTGAGCATAAGAGACTGTCGACGTTCGCGAATTGGAAGCCATCTGAGCTGGCGACGATAAAAGGTAATATGGTCAAATTTACGTAGACAGAAAATAAAACGTATTGAGTAGTTCACGAGACGATCTAGTTTATTAAGAAGAATTTCATTAATTTCAGAGTAACACACAGCCGCATAATCAAGAATGGGAAAAACAAGAGTTTCAACAAGATACTTTTTAGTAGTGATGGGTAAGAAATTTCTAAAACGCTGCAGGGATCGCAAAACTGCAAAGACCGATCTACTAATTTCATTTACTTGTGTAGACCAGGAAAATGTTGAATCTAAATGGATACCAAGATTCTTTACCGATGATGAGAATGGTATGACCGTAGTACCAAGCATGACAGGTGGAACAGATCCCAAATCCATTTTACATAATTGACCTGAGCTACCTAAGACGATAGACTGACATTTGGCCACATTCACAAGGATCCCAAATTTAGCAGACCAAGAATTTATTTTACACAGGTTGCTATTTATTTTTTCCACTCCAAGATCAATGTTTGAGATAGCGATCTGTGTATAAATTTGCAAGTCATCTGCATAAAAGTGGTAAGAACAGTCAAGAGAAGATTAATGAAAATAGAAAAAAGTAATGGGGACAGAATGCCACCCTGTGGAACACCAGACTTCAAATCACACCATTCAGAAATCACATGGTTAACTTTAACAGCTTGCTGGCGTCCACGGAGGTAACTGGAAAACCAATCCAACACTGTGGGTGAGACTTTATTGTGATGGAGGGCGGCAAGGAGAATGTCATGGTCTACCATGTTGAAGGCATTAGAGAAATCAATAAGAACTAGAATGGTGACCAGTCTCTTATCCATGCCGTGTCTAATATCCTCAGTAACTTTGAGAAGTGCCGTAGTAGTACTATGACCTGGTTTAAAACCTGACTGAAACGGGGAAAGAAGTTTATGAGTGTGAAAGAAAGAGGCTAACTGTTTGTGAGCAGTGGCTTCAAGAACCTTAGACATAAAAGGCAAAATAGAAATAGGTCTAAAATGATTTAATTGATTTGGATTAGAAATTTTAGGAAGAGGAGTTATATAGGCCTTACCCCAAATGGAAGGAAAACACCCTGTAAGTAACGAAAAATTTACAATATGAGTAATAGCAGGTAACAGATAGCAAAGAATTGGAAAAATCATTGCTCTACTCACATTGTCGAAGCCAACTGCTTTTGATTTAAGAGAAGTTATAGTTTTATTAACATCTTCCACAGTAACTAATGAAAATGAAAATCGTTCAATAGCAGGTCTAGGAATTGAGGCAATTTCGGAGATAGTCTCAGACTTGATAAGAGGACAAAGAGTAGAAGATGAAGAAAAGTGCTTATTCAATTCATCAAGAGAGAAGGAGCCAGAAGCAAGATTTGGAGAAGTTTTTCCGATACCAAGCGAGTGTAAAAACTTCCATATATCAGCAGGAGAGGAATTGGAAATACTATCAAAGAAATAGCGACGTTTTGCTGACCTTACCATTTGGTTGCATCTATTGCGACCTGCTTTATACAGATTCCAGCTCTCTTCACATCTGTCACGCTTAAAACGACGAAACAGTCTGTCACGACGTGTCATTGCCATCCTAACATCAGCGGTAATCCACGGAGCTGGCAAGCGTTTAAGTTTCACAGGTTTGAGTGGCGCATGCTTATTTAATAGCTCCAATATAATATTATTTAAAACAGAGACCTTATCATCTGCTGACAATGCTGTTTCCACGGTGGAGTAGTCAATGCCTTCTGCATCTGCTTGTAACGACGGCAGATCAATCTTTGTTAAATTACGCAACCAAACTATTGCTGGTTTTAATTAAGGAGCTTTAACTTTGTAGGTGAGATAAATTAGATCATGCCTGGAAAACCCAGGAGCAAGTAGTTGGCCGTGTGTTATGACATGATCGATAGAGGAGGTAAACATTAAATCAAGGCATGTATCATTAGAGTTAATATTGTGATGTGTAGGGTTTGAAGAAATGAGGAACAGATTGAGTGAATTAAATAATTTGAGAAGATTGGCAGATTTCAATGAGTTATTGCAAATGTCAGTATTAAAATCACCCATTATGATATTGTGTGTGTACTCTGAACAACAAGATTCTAGGACATTTTCAAGACTAGAGAAATAATTGGTGGATGGAGGACAATAAACAACTCCAAGCGCGACTTTGACACCCCTCAGAATGACCTCAAGTATAATGTACTCGCACGTTGCAGCATAGGGATTCGGCGACAAAGCGAGTACAGTATAAGAGATATCAATGCGTAAGTACACGGCAACACCACCTCCACCCTTACCAACGCGGTCGGTCCTGATCAAGTCATAACCTGGTAAAGAGTAGGACAGCGAGTTGAGGGATGGCTTAAGCCAGCTCTCGGAAATAAGAATATCATGTACAGGTGAAGTATTTGAAAAAGTATCTAGGAGATCAGTGAAGTGTGAAGGAATACTTTGGGCATTTAAATGACAGATGTTGAAGGAGTTTGGTTGGGAGTTTAGTACCCTGTTCAGGGAATCCCTAAGAGTAGAAGGTTCACTAAGAGAATCAACACTAGACTCAGATTGAAAGCTTTCACAAGCCGAGTGGAATGAGTCACTATTAGACATACTAAGAATAATTAAATATACGTATATATAAATGTGTGTAGTTATATACACAATAAAAAAAATGTAATGTATAACTTAACTAAATATTTTAAAACTAATACAATTTTAAGTTGCTCTGACTGCACGTCCCGCCAGTATTATCAATAAATATGTATATAAAAAAAAAGGAGTTACAAGTATAATTGGTCAAAAAAAACAAAAAAAAAACAAAACAAACATTAACTAATAATAACATAGCATATTATAAAACAGGTTGTGGATACATTGTCTTAAAACGAAAACCAAATTGAGATAGTATATGCTATCTATCCATAATAATATGGATAGATAGCATAAATATGGATACCATAGTTACATACTCCATGTGGTAGTATGTAACTATGGTATCAAAATAGACCCTCCTAACACTTCCATTTGACGTACACTAGTGATCTCTTCTTCCGATTCAAAGCGGAAAATATTATTTGTAATTAATTGGCCACCTTTTGCATTCAGCCTCTCGACATTAATCCGAACAACATTTGTTCTACGACTTTTTAAAAATAAGGTATTTAAAAATATAAAATATTTTTTGTCTCTGAACTGAAATTTACTCTGGGCGACGGCGCTACGCGGTTGACCTTTTAGGTACCTTTTAGAAAATGCAGAGTAAGTAATCGAGGGAGCAAAAAAATTTTTTGTTTCGTTTTTTTTGTGTTGTTCATCAAGATTTGTGAAAAATGTATATATATAAAACAAATAAATAAATTTGTTCTAATAATATAAAACGATTGGGCTATAATAAGAAGAATAAAGAAAAATATTTTAAAGGAATTTTGTGTTAATTTACTACTGCAACTAAATAATTAAAATTATTTTACATACTTTAGAAAATTACAAAGAGTGTTCCTAATTTATTCTTTTTTATTTAAAAATTTACCAAAACAGACTGGGTACTTCACTCAAGTCTTAAGTGCAAAATTAAGCCTACTTGATATAGTTTGCAGCCAAGATACTTCATTTGAGTACAGCTTGGTACACAGCGTGGTGAGAGTTTTGTTTAAGCAATAAATATATTTTTAGAGAAAATAAATATGCATGCACAATTTTATGTTATTATGAAGTTAACATCGTTCTACTTAGAGGTTACGTTACGAGTACCAACTACAAAAATCGAAAGTCGCGCCTCGGATTACGTTTAATTTTTAAAAAAAATATTGATTTTACGGAAAAGGGATTTACCAATGAATTAAACTCTTTTTATTATATAATTACCCGTAATTAGTACGTAATTTGTCAATGTGCTGTTTATTTAAATATCATTAAGACAACTTATCAATCATAATATTTATTTTCTTATCGTGTATTAATAGTCTAAAAAAATATATTTTATTTCTGGTTCTCAAAAAGTACAATACGATATAGGTGATGGATGTGTCAATATTCGTCTGCTGTAATAATATTTATTGTTGACAGAGTGGTGGGGAGCCCGTACTTTCTGTTGTGAGACGGACGAGTGTAATGGAGCCTTTACGAGAACTCCGAAAGTCTCAGTAATCATCGGGTTTGCGTCTGCGCTGGTTCTAGTGTTTTGGCTTTCGTAACTTACTACACTTACTTACAGTTAGCTGGTTTTAATTCACCTTAGTGGCTTTATTGGACTCACAAAATAGTGACTTTTTGTGCGTCATCCTTATACTTGTACTTTTTGTTGTTGTTGAAATATTACTGTTGTGTTATTTGAATTAGATGTGCATAAAATGTTATTTATTGTAGATTTTTTAATGTGTTCTATAACTATTTATTTGCTTTATAAATAAGATGAAGATTATTTTACTAGCTCTCCAGTATCTGACTAGTTGAGATGTTGCTATTAATTTTACCTAACCTGTAGGAAAGCAAAAGACAACACTTTTAGTTAGTAAATAACACATGAAATAAATAAACAAGCAAACAGTTGTATTTGAGTCATAGAATTCTATAGATAGATAAAAAGTACACACTAGTTAGATTAGCTTTTCCTAGACCTTGATAGCAAGATTTATCTAAAAGGGTCTAATCGTAGCTCAGTAAATTGTGATTATCTCTGAGTTACTGTTTTTGGCTAGCATTATTCTATAGTTGTATTTATTTAAACAATATTAGAATGTTCTAGATTATTCCAACACATTGTTTAGCTAATTGCAACATATTTTAAAGTTTTGAAGTCTTAGTCAAGACAAGATAATTAAAAACTAAAAATATAAGGTTTCATTATCCCCGCCTTTAGTGACGTAATTTTAACATCAGAGGTCATTCTCATCTCTTAAAAAAAATATAACGTGGCTACGAATATGGTTACGGTTATATTCTCTTACAATATATTCTTGAACATAATATTTAATATTTCATGAGCGATAATAATAGTTCCTGTAACGTCATAAGTGATATAAAAAAAATATATATTATATGTTCATTTCTTATATTTTGAAAAAGCCGTGAATTAAAATTTCAAAACAAATAAGTGTGTAAAAATAATAAGAAGAAATTTATTATAAAATAATTAAATAATAAATATTTTTAGGTTAATGATTTAATAAATTAAATTGTTAAAAATATTAGTTCTCGATAAATTATCAATGCAAATGGGAACCCCACTACAGAATATTCCGCAATCTCTCGTCAATAGTTGGAAAGTTAGGGATAAGTCAATTAAATCCGTAATCCGACTTTCCCAATTCCATTTAAACTTAACGATTTTAAAATCTCGCTTATCCGTCGGCGGTAGCTTAGAATATAAAGTAAATGAACGTAAAAAAAACACATAATATTAATAAAAACAAACATTTCATTTTTAATTATTTACACGTACTAAATAAAACATTATTTCTATACGTATAAGTTATAAATTAGTTATAAAATACAAAAATAATATACATTATATTAATAGTTTTAGTCACTTAGATGTAATAATCTTCAATATAATATAATAATAACACTTTAAACCAAACGCTTTATAGATTATCACGTATGTACATCAAAACTGAATAGGGAACATGCAAAAAAATTTAAATGGTCTCAAATATTTTTTTTTCGATTACTTTTTATCATCTTATTATAATAGAATCAATTTTTTTTAATTTACTAATCATTTAAGGCCATAAAATAATTTATGAAAAGTGTAACTTTAGGGAGCGAAATTCAAAATTCCAAAACGCGCCACCATTGGTCGAAAGGAAATGTGACGTCATTTGACACACCATTCAATATATCGGCGTTTAAGTTCATACTGTGGTATCAGTGTGACTGAGAAAAATAAATAATTTAAACCTATATTTTCGTGCTTAAAGATTTTATTAAATGATACAATTGTTTAGGTAATCTTAAAAACATTTTCTAAATACTCAAACAACTCTAACAAAACAAATACCTACAAACTCTTTTTGAATAGCAGTTAGCATGCTACTACACAATACATTTTTAAAATGTTTCTACCTCTGAATCATTTTTCACTTCACTTGACTCAGATAAATAACTTGGTTGATAATCAGCAGATATAGAAGATACAAGATGCTATAGAAGTATTATCAGCTGTGTTTTCAGTAAACAATTTTCTTTTTAAAACAGATAGTTTTACTTTTAAAACTGTTGTGTAACAATGTTGTGTGTTAAATGAGGAAATGGTGACAATGCTACATTTTGTTTTTCAGCAGGTATATTTACATTGACACCTTTACTTCCATACTTCGGTTTAATATTAACTTGCACAGCTTAGTCACTTGGTAATTTATCTTTAATATGCGAAAAGCAAGTCTCTGCCTTATGATCATCACATTCAATAGGAGAAGTACTGAGACTTGGCTGATTAATATCACAGACATTTGTATGGGCAGTACTAGGACTTACTACCTATGTCACTTCTTCGTAAAGGTCACCAATTTTTTTAAACACTACTTTTGATAGCTAACTCTTAAAAGGCTTCATTAACCGATGTCAATCTTTGCCTTTTGACTATGCACATTCTCATTCTATCAGCTGGTGTTTTTGCCACAAAAATATATAAGGAACAACTCCTTTCTTCAAACTTAGATTACATCTTTCTCCTTGTTGTTTCGTTACACATATTATATTCAATACAATTTGCTGTATCTTCATTAACCTGAAATAAATCGACAAACATAAAAATTTCGTAAAATCAAAAAAATAATACGGTTTTTATAGAAAGTTATACTGAACTTTTGTAGGCTAGGTTAGGTTAATTTTAAACTCAAATTTTCTAATGTTCAATTCGTAAGTATAAATTTAAACTATTAGATTAAACTTATTATAAATAAAATATACTTACGTTAAATTGATCTTCACAACAATATAAGCACGATTTAGGACATATATTATCCCTTTTAATTACCATACACCGTTGTTATTGTATTTTCGCATCTCTTGGAATACAAAAAACACTTTGTTGGGTGTTTTTCTAATACTATTTTTGCACTCCGGTACTATACAATATTTGTAAGATGACTTTTATCTTCTTCCATGACTTGTAAAGCAATTAAAACTTAAAATATGTATGAAGTAACTAAAAAGTGCATAGTAAACATTCACTGGATGTGTCATTTGACGTCACGCAAAGCGCGCGCAAAATGACGGCGTTTGAACGGCTCAAATTTATTACAAGTTTTAATTTTTAATTTGAAGAAAAACTAGAATCTTTTCAAACCTATTTATATTTTTTTCTACGATATATAGAGGTAAATGATTAATTTACGTCAAAAAAAAATTACATGAATGTTCCCTATTATTCTAAATTATCATTAACTTTTATTATAGTTACCGTGTGTAAGTAGGGTAAGGGTTTGATAAACCGCCGATTAAATTGATTTATTATTATACAAAATGTTTAATTTATTAGAGGTCACACCTGTTAACTAAATAATATGTATGATATGTATGTATTATACGAAACAAATACTCCGCAATTTGTTTCGTATAATACTATTGACTATTTTTGTTCAATATAATCATGAACTGTTGTTAATATAATAAATATATTTATTTTACGTGTTAAAATGGTGTTATTAAGATAGTTTATTTTAGGTTGCCTTTATTTCGTGTGACTCTTTTATTATATAATTGTGACAGATCCAAGTTAAATGTTAAAGCAATGATTTTGTAACATCACGCTGTTAGATTTCGTTCCAAGCTAAATAAAGACCAATTTATTAATCATTAAATGTTTTCTTTCTTATCGTTTAATTTTGTTCAGGATGAAGCTATAAATTTATTTGGAGATAAACCACTCCGGCCGCGGATTTTCTTAGCTTTTCTTGGATTAAATTCACTTGATGGAATATCTTTTTTTCAGCTTACAAGGGAAGGTGAGCGATTTATCTTTTTACGTTTTTTATTTTTTGTTCTGAATATATTTTTTGACTAATATCCTTAATAAGAACGGTTTTTATAGATATATAAGTAGCAAAACTCTCTGGAGAAGTTTTTGGTTCAAATATTTGTTAACATTGAGAAAATTTAAGAATTTGTCGTATTTGTCAGTAGCACACACACACACACACACACACACACACACACACACACACACACACACACACACACACACACACACACACACACACACACACACACACACACACACACACACACACACACACACACACACACACACACACACACACACACACACACACACACACACACACACACACACACACACACACACACACACACACACAAAACCAAACCGTAAGTTATATTTACCTATGTTTCATACATTGATATTCTTACGGAACGTTTTCCATGGATACAATAGTATCCACTATTCAAGGCAAACTAACTGTCGGCAAAATAAAAAATAATTATAAATCCATGATCACTTTCACTACATTTTGTACTCTATGTAATATAGTTTGTCAACTCAACAGTAAATCGCAGGTGTCAAACTTTGTTCGTAAACTATTAGTTTCAAACTTAGTGCGACTAATTTCATTAACAATTAACTAAAGTTGTTAATATGAAATTAGTGCTGTGAGGTCGAGTTGTTTCATAATATGTGTTGTTTATAATTAATATAGCAAATTGTTATTATTTCTTAGTTACTGTTGTGATACAGAAAGTTGTAAAGTATGTAAGTTTCTGTGAAAATATATATTTCAAAGTGTAAGCTTTAGTATACTTGACTTGAAATTTTAGAAAGAAAACGGAACAAAAGAATATACAACAAATCTAAAGAAGTCGCAAAACGTGACATGAAGATGTAAGAAGAACATCATATATTCGACGTTAGAATCAGAACGCTTTGTCGTCACCAGCAGTCACAAAACGAGCTGATTCTTGAGTCGGTGTATGTATAAACGAATAGTGCTGATAGCTTCTAGGATGCGGCAGGAATTAATTAAAGGTACTGTTTACGCCTAGCGTATAGAGATGGGGCTCCGGTTCGATTCCCGACAGGGACGTGTATGCATGATGTATGTATGATGAGCATAGACGTCTGTATTTCTGGGATTGATCATTTATTAAATATATTCACTATTTATTATATGAATTTCTTTTATTTGTATCGTTATCTAACACCCTTAACACAATCGAATAATTTGCTCAGTTAGGGGTTAGATAAATGTGTGTAATTTGTCTCTTATTATTTTTGTATTATTAATGGATCTTTAAATGTAACAACTAGTGCAATTTAAATGTAAAGGCTTGTTAAGAAAATCTTATTCTGGCACTATGCCAGCTCAGTACGGCAACTACAATTTGCGTTCCTCTCTATTTACTTTATAAAGCACTTTCAAATAGTATCCACCTCTTGGATAAGCTCTCATATAACTTGAATTTAGTTTAAAGTTATAATAATAAAAAGTGTTGCAATCATAATGCAACAAGTAATATTATTCAAATTAATATTACAATGACAAGTGAAGTTTTATAGAACAGCAGTTGAATTCTTAATGATATTGTATCAGATTGCAAGTTGCGTGTAAGGAATAGTTATGAAAATAGTACATTATATATATTATTTTCATATGTATCCACTTTTTATCTACATGTAACAAAATTAAATGATAATGTATAAGCGATTTTATAAAAGGTATACCTATTCTAAACCAGTGACAATGACCAATGAAATTATCACTGGTTACAATTAGTAACCCGTGATAATTAGATTATTCGAACACTACGTCTTATTTAATATTGTTAATTATAATGATAAGTGAGTTAAATATAGCGTCAGATACAAATAAAAAACTTTACCTACACTTAAAGTCTATAGACATTCCCTTGAAGATAGGTCTTTTTAATTATGGCGAGGGCTGGGAGCATCACCCATGATGTTGGTTACTACAATTTAAATGGCATAGAATTTCATCTAAACTGCAGATATCCAGAAAGTGTATAACTTCACTAACCTGACACGGAAAAGTGTAAGTATTCTCTTAATTTTTTTTGTTCGGTCCAGGTTCGAACCGACAACATGTACTTACAAAGCTAAGCACTTGTACCTCTTTGTCAGATGCTCGCACAAAGAAATGAACATTAGAAATTTAATAAGACTAGTGAACTGTTTAAATTTATATAAATATAGAATGAAAAATAAACCGATACGGGCATGGATTCGAACCCGCGTAGCTTCCTTCTGGGAAGCCGTCTCGTCCCTGCCAATATCGGTTTATTTTTCATTCTATATTTATATAAATTTAAATAGGCTATATATGTTTATAAATATTTTCAAACATTATTCAAATTTGTTTACAATATAAAAGGTTTTTAAGAGGTAAATTCGAATTGTATTTAATATTACGCTGAAAATCTTGTGAAGCTTTTGACAAGGTATGTCAGACGACTGAAGCAAACAGATTATACATTATACTGTCACAAAATATGATTGATGAAGTTTTAACAAAGACTATTGGATTATCTTGACATGTTTAATGCGAGGTAAGATTTTGATCCCTTTTCAATGTGTAATTTGTTTAATGTATGAAATATTGAATGTAAATTTTAAGATGGTACAGAAAATAAAAAACGTATTTAATCGTGTTTAATGGTTTTATGTATAAATTATATTTTATTTATTTGTAGAGCTTTAATGAACTTTTCGTATATTATATTTGGACTAAAACAGGAATCCTCAAGGATTGATAACAATTATATGACCTCTACAGCTGAGGCAGTTGAATTTTTGTGGTCATTTATAAAAAAATAGTCGAACAGTTTGTGGATCCATTCAATACAATTAAACAGAGTCACTTAACGATAAACTTCGTTTTTACAAACGGTCTCTACTACTACTACTACTATTACTACTACTGCTTGTAGTAGTAGTAGAGCGTCCTTCTCAAAAATATTCACTGGATTCAAACAATCAAGGGATAATTTTGGAGTATTCTTTGATGTAACTAAAACATTCGTTTGTGTTTAACATGAAACATTGTTCAGAAAATTACACTTCTGTTACTACAAGAAGTATTGTTTGGCATTTAAATAAAGTTCTTATTATCTGAGTTTTCTAATATAATTCAGTTTGGAGGTTGAGGTGAATGAAAAGAAATCAGCAGGAGATCCGAATAATATAGAGGCCCTTCGAGATTTAATCAAAGGCCCACTGTTTCCCTTGTTTATATAAATCTTCTACCTGTCTAATATTTATGTAAGCTTACATAATGAGATAGAATTATACCAAAATAAAAAAATATATATTGATTTAAATGTTCTGATGTAATGTGTATATATGATAACAAGGGCCTGTCTCAAATAGTGCATTTGTTTAGAGTTAATAACTTGTTACTAAATAATAAAAAGACAAACCATCTCAGATTTTCAACACAAGATATAATACAAGTAAAACAATAACAATATACTGTTAAAAAAGGAAGCAACGCATGTTGGTAAAATGCCGGGTTTGCTTGGAATATTTTTGATACTAATTTACAATGGGACTAAAGATGGAATGGACTATTATATAACACCTATGAAAAGGGAAGCACAGGTCAGTAATTAAATTTCTAAGTTCTAAATCTCTAATTCAAATCCAAATTAGTAAAATAAACATCGGAGCAATTTTACTGCAAAATATACAGAGGAAATAAATTGTGAATGTTGGATATCGTGAATGCTCACATCACGCTACAAGCAACGACGATTTATGAAGCGACGAAAACGGCGAATCGTAAGGATATTTTAGGACAACGCGCACTGTCATCGTTGCGAGGCATGCCTTTATAACCACCCTTCCCTGACCTTTGTTTTTTTTTTTAATATTGAAAAAGGATTTACGAGAGCGAAGATTTCGGGTGACAATGAGATAATTTTCGGGTGACAATGAGCCGAGCGTAGAGAGCCATTTTTAAGAGAAATCTGTTTTTTTCCTATAGTCATAGTATAAAAGCATGGTATTCACAATGTGAGAAGTGTTTTTCACTAGAGAGAAATTATATTGAAAAATAAAAATTTAAGATGTGTACTTTTCGATCATGCTACTTAATTAACGAAAAGTAGGTCGCGATCTTGTCAGCTGTCCAATAACAATAGTAATTAAGAGAAAACACTTGTTACTTTATGATAATTATATTCGTTAAACAATTATTTAAATACTTCCAAAGATATTGATTGTCGTATATATAAAGGAAGAGCATGCCATAGCTTGGTGGTTTCATAATTTACACAAATTGTGAAGGACACTTTATGAAAAGTGGAATTATGAACAGGCATTTTTATAATAAGTTTTTGTGATGTCCGTGCAGTGTTTGTCAGGTATTTTAAATAAAGAAATGATAATTTGCTTCTGACATGATTTTTTTATGTGAAAATCATCTGGACCACCCACTTGTTTTATTATTTCAAGAAATATTCATTCTACCTTTACCTAAGTTAGTTAGCACGTGCTAATTTTCCCTTTCAAATCAATCTTTATTATTTATCCCCTCTGCTGTATGGAAAATACAATTATGATTACATGTTTTATATTGAACATTTTAAATATATTTTTTCAATTTTACATATTCGGAATCAGTTTCGTGTAGAATCGTTTTCTGAACTAGGTTTCTTAGATAAGGGTTTTAAAAATTTTCTTGAACAATTTTTAATTTTAATATTAATCAGCAATAAGACAATTTGCCTTTTTATTTTAAATTAGCTGACCCGGAAAACTTCATTCTGCCTAACAATCAACGCATGAGCTGATTTAGGATTTGTAAAATTAATACATTATTACATAATTTTTTATATCTGAATATGTTAATATAAATTATATATATATGTCGGAGATCAGGAGGTATATTCGATGGCTCGTTCGGTCTTGATAACGTCTTCTTGTACAGGATCCGAAGCGTAGGTCTCAGGCAATTAAACCACACAGACACAATATGACAATCACTTGTATTAAATGTAGGTAATCACAAATTACTTAGTAGGTATACAATTATCAGAGTTTCGTGAACCACCGGTCCCGTTTGGGGGGGTCCGGACTGTAAGGCTCACACTAAACAATAATCCTCTCGTCTCGATGCTCTCGGATATTTAAAATGTCTCCGGTGCCCCTCCAAACGATTCCGATCACGTGACTCAATACGTCACGGCGTTCACTACCCACTATTACAATGATATCAATTGAGTTACTAATTATCGTTAAATTATTGTGATCTGCGACATATACATTTCAAAATCATTATGAGTATGCCTATCTAAAGCCCGGAGAACATTTGTTTTATGGCATGAGTTGCATTATTAATTGACCATGAGAAAACTGTCCTTATGACTTGTTAGTCGTCATTCGAAAAGCAAAACAAATCAGAAATTTAATTTGTTAGGATCATCAAAATGCTCTGAATGATAACTTACTCATGTTTGAATTTTTCTGCACGCTAAAAATTATTTAATCTGTGATTTCTGATATTTGCTTGATGTTTTCGCATTGCTAACCAAGACGTTTTAGGGGCTGTCTCACTTTGCTCTTGTAATTTTGGAAGCATGGCACATCCATCCATGCCATACAAACTAAGAGCTCTTCATTTCTTGTTCTTCTTCAGTCGTATCATTCGCAATGTTTCGTATCCTTCTTGCATTACGGCTTTGTGGAGAAAGATTCGACCGTACTAGTCGCGCCATTGTTAATGATGATTAAAAGAGAATATAAATTAATGATGATTATTGATTTATGAAAAAATATATAATTATAAAGTCTTCTACCACAATTAATCCTAGACAAAATTACGTTTAAATTACTAACTCTTCTTCTGCGTATTGATATTCGATGTCAAATGCCTTTTGGTTATACCATGTTTTATAGTGACGTCACGGGAACACGCTTAAACGGGACAAAAAGTATCCTATGCCCAAAGATCTTCAATCAAGCTTTACTAGATTCATTAGTATATGAATGTAGTAAAATCAATTCTTTTGTAGTACTGATAATTACGCAACAAACTTAATTAATTTTGCTCTTAGCTATAAATATAAATAATACTGCACTAAAAACTTTTGGAATACACTTTTATTTGATTGTAATTTATTGTAGTGAAAACATCGAAATAGTTTAAAAAAAAACATCGTTAGAGAATGTCAAAAAAACCTGTACAAAAACTAAAAACTATGATTGAATGTGAACATCAAAGAATGTAGTGAAGTTAGTTTTTTTTCCCAGACTCCCCCCCACGTCCTCCAAAGCAACTATGATAAGACATGCGACTTCAATACGACGACTTTACGATGACTTCAATAAGTACATAAAAATATTATTTTTAACTTTTTTAGAGCGCTTTTTCGGTCGGGGGTTTTTCATTTTTAATGTAAAAATAATGTTTAAAATATATCAAATCATTGCGTTGATATTGGTCCTACGAGCCATCTAAATGACGATTTTACCTCAATTATTTCTACCAACATTTCTTTGCTTGTACGCAGTGGTGAAACAGAGAATAATAGTGTAGTGTCACATTTACAGTTATATGCCAAAGTTTAGTACGACAGAAGAAGGAATTACTAAATCAAGACTCGTATGCCTTTTGGAAGTACATTGCAGTAACAAGGCAGCACAAATATTAAAAACACGTTCAATCCTTTGAGTGTTATAAACAAACGAAATTCGTTTGTTTAATTCTTCTTTATTTTTAACTAGCTGACCCGGCGAACTTCGTAACACCATATTTTATTTCTGTAGTCGATTATTCTCTAAACTTTATTCTCTAGTCAACGATTATCCTCTAAACTTTTATTCTCTAGTCAACGATTATGCTCTTAACTTTTATTTTCTAGTCAACGATTGTACTTTAAACTTTTATGAAAACTCACGCAAATTCTGCACTGTCTGTAATCTTTCTGAAAATCTTTTTTTTTAATTCGTTGCGTAATTTATTTATTTTTTTATTTTGTCAATCTATCTGTCATACTTTTTAATATTTTTTTTTGCTAATAGCTAACTGGCGTCGCCAACATAAATAATAGTTGACAGTGACATTAGTACTGATACTGATTTGTAATAAGTAGGTAAACTTATTTAACCATACACTTGATCTTTATAAATACTTATTTATTTATTATTATATGTATGTTTATTCGTTAACCAGTGTCCATAATTTAAGTCTATATAATTTTCGTCGTTTTCATCGTGTTAACCTGTGTTATTTTCGTTGTATATTATTTTTGTTAGTCTATTATTATTTACTAGCCTTTTTAAATGTAGAAAATAATAAGTATTTTTTATATTTCTTTACATGAAAACCTTGTCCTGACAATAAGAAACTCATAAAAAAATCATCCAATATGGTTATTAAGTCATCGCAATTAACCGCACGAAACTAGTGAGTTCGGTTCAATTTATTCCTTTACTTCTATATTTTTAACTCCCGACAAGAAATCAGGGGTGTTATAAGTTTGACTTGTGTATGTGTTTATCTATATATCTTTGTATCTGTGTATCCGTGTGTGTCTGTGGCCTCATAGAAGTCAAACGGGTGGACGGATTGGAATACGGTTTTATTATTCGAAAGCCTGGTCCCTCGAGGTGATCCCTAGCTACGTTTGATCGAAATAAAAGCATCCGTCTCCAAAATATAGATACAGCTTTTATTGGTGCTGGTAAAAGTTTATTATGCAATATTGATAGTAAAAACTTAAACAAGTTAAAATTAGTGTGTTCGAAGCTTTATTTAGTATAATAAACAACCCAGTAACATAACTTTAAAAAGCAGAAAAAAAACCGAAGTATTGATATTTAACCTAATTACGGTCTCATAAGTAAGGGAAGTTAACATCACTTTAGGTTGGGAACATTTATTTTTAGTTACTTAAAATTGATGCCTATTCTAATTTGCTGTTTACATTCTGTGAACGCTACAATAGAACAATTTCTTTGAATGATCACGACAACTAAGGAGTAAAACACACAATGCTTACAAAATAGAATGAGAGCACCATTTTACATCTAATGGCTGCACTCAACTATAATAGGTATTTTGTACTATAGTACAACAACAACGAAAAACAAGAAACAACGTAGTATTTTCTAATATTTTCATGAGTATTTAGTAGCACAGTAGTAGCGTATTAGTAGAGTATTCACATTGAAATGAAACTATTTTTACTGATTGAACTCTCGTATAATTGATTAAATTTTAAATTTACATCTTAAATTGAAAAGATTTATCTATTGTAGAATAAGCACTAAGATTTAGAATTCACTAGTTTTATACGGGTAACTAACTTAAACTCAAATTATTAATTCGTTTTGGTATTATTACTAATGCCAACTTGTGGCTTTGTCAATCAACTACGGCCAGTAATAATCAAAAATTCTTATTATAAGACCTGAACTCGTTCTTCTAACGTCATTCTGAGCTGGAACAATATGGTTAATAGGAATAAAGTGAGGAACTGAGGTTTTGGTTAAGAGTTGAAGTATTTTTGAAATATGATTCTCCTAATACATGGGCTTTAAGCAGTCTTTGGATACCGTAGCACTTTTCCATTTGCTTTGTTTTATAAAGGTTTTTACTCCAAGCTCGAGCGTGTAAGGTAGCTGTAAGGTACCACGTATTGGTTCATCTCTTAATATATATGGCTACAGGAAGTCAGGTCTTTATATACACACTACACAGACTTTAGTTTTATTGTGACGTGCTGGTATGGGCTGAAGTATTAGGCTGAAAAAATGTCTGTAGTTTCGGTATAAGCAGCCTGGAAAAAGTTCAGGAAAACGTAGTAGCTCACGAAACACCAATTCAGCTGACGAAGACTCTAGTCTTCGTCAGCTGAATTGGATTTAAATTTAAAATTGCATTTAAGGATGACCTAGAGGTCATCCTCAAATGCAATTTTAAATACACAATAGCACTAATGGTGAGTGTCTACCCAGTTGCTATCTACATGGCACATTTTCACATTTTACCGCCTCGTTGGTCGAGTGGTTAGCGCAGACGCCTAACGTATAGCGACTCAATGGGGCTCGGGTTCGATTCCCGACAGGGACAGGCATGTATGTGATGAACATAGATGTCTGTATTTCTGGGTTTGGTCGTTTATTAAATATATTCCCAGTATTTATAATGTGTATTTCAATGTGGGTATTTAGTTTCGTTATCTGACACCCTTAACACAAGCAAATAATTGCTTACTTAGGGGTTAGATCAATGTATGTAATTTGTCCTATATTATTTTGCTGCTGCTATTATTTTGCTGCTTTTAACTGACGATGGGATAGTTCCACTACCTCATTGTATGATGATTTATTGATATTTGAATCGGATAATTTACAAGATACTGAAAAAGCGACGTTTCAAACTGTCGACAGCGATCGGTGCCTATATCGGTGGGACATTTAAATCTGGATATTCATTATAGAAAGACCTTACCAACCAGTTCGGAAATTATTACATAATAATATTATTTTTGTCCTTTTAGATCTATTTTTGTATCTCGGGTTTTAAATTTATTATTTTTATAATAATTACAATAATTATCACACCACAGAAACGTAAGCCGTTCTATTATTTACGTTTTATATTTTTAACATTTCTAACTTGGAATATTAAACAGGCTTCTACAGCAATGCAATAAATATATATGGAAATAGTTAGATAACGCTTGATCTAAACAATTTTTCGGCAGGAAAGTATTTTGACATTTCATAATAATCTAGCTAAAAATACCTAAGTAGTTCGGCATCGTTGAATTGATATTGTGAAAGTCTAAACGATTAGTTAGCTATAATAGAAATGCGAGGGAGACGCCTTTCCCGGCTTGCGATTTTAAGATTTTATTGATTTACTTTTTAGCAATAAAGAAATCTTTACTTTCATTGCTCAAACGCACACACGCTTAAATTTCCTACGTTTTACACCTCACTATTCTTTGTAAGATAGGCGATCCTAAGATATGAGTTTAGGTCGCGGGACAACACACAAAATGTGATAAATATGTATTAAATATAATAATATTAACCAATAATCGAATTAAGCAATCGATTAAGCAATAATCGAATTCAATCACAGCGCGTAATTGAGTTTTCAAATAATTGGTTTATGGTATTTAGCCTTGGTTATATACCTACTGATATACAGATTATATGGTTATAAATGAAATGAGTTAGTATGTATATGTATGTAATATTGTACAAGTAATTTATATATACCGTTAATTTGTATGTACGTAATATGTTTCGTTTAACTACTGTCCGTCTAATAATGTTGTCCCTGTAATTGTATTTTGCCTGTAAGAGATCACTTTTAGTGATATGGTCGCCTTTATACCAAAAGGTTTTAATGCTTCCATGAACTTGTTTTTTTGTTTGTTTTATATATATTATATATATTTGTGTAAATTTTATATAAATTAATTGTTATAAAGAATGAAAATTTAGTGTGGTTGTGGTTACGAAAGTTTCATAAAAGTTACTAGGTTCATTAATAAATTAATATTATATATATTTTTTAAAAGAAACGGTGGTTATGATGGTAATACTCTGTTTTCTTTTCAAAGTATGTTCCGAAATACGGTTATGAATAAATGAATTTAAAATATCTCATTGCATATTCACATCCTAGATCTTTAAGATGCTTTTACTGCTATTATTTTAATTTGTTAATAAAACCATAAATTCCTATAAACAAAAACAATTCAATTTATGTCACAGTGTGTTGACAGTATAGAGTGTGAGAATTATGGGAAAAAAAATATGGTTTCAAATGGAAAAAAGTTTTTTATCTTTATATATGGATTAGTATGTATCTTTGCCAAATTACATCAATGCTCGAATAACGCCAAGGGCATATATTTCACTCCCTAAAAAAGTGGAATTCACGTCGTTTAAATATGTAATAAAATTATTTTATCATTTCATCGTTTTTTCATAAATCGTTTCTGACAAATATCTATGTAAAATGTAATAATATGAAGATTGTAACATCCAAGTCTTTTTTTTAAATTTCAAGTTACTAGCAGCCTGTAATTTTTTTTTCTTTCGCTAACAATACTAGGTATTAAAATGGAAGCCAGTTTAATACCCGTTTAAGAAGAGTTTAAAATATCTTATCGCTTTACATTTGAATATGCTAAGTCTTTACACGTTTCATTAAGGTTAAGTGGTTTTAGACTAAAATTATTTATTATTTTATTAGCATCAATATATATATAATGTGGCGACTAAATATACCTTCGATTATAAAATACTAAAAAAAACGTAACTAATAATCTATCTAGAACTTATTAAATATATATTAACCCGGTTATTCACGTAAATTAATCGGAATGTTGCCCGACTTTTGAAACCATTCATGAGCTAGAAGCTCGGCAGACCCGCGGTGACAACTGAGACTTAGATTTACACTATCTATGAAATACGATGTTTACAGTCGAATATTAATACAATTTTATATTATGTAGCAACATAGATATAAAAACTCAACCGACCTTACAAGGGCAATAGTTAATTTCTGGATACTGTTCATAGTACATTGACCTTAACGACAACACAAATGGTCGCAATGCAATTATCAACGCACGAGTTGACACATTACATACTTGAGAATATGAATTCTGTCGAGTTAGTACCCTTAAAGTAATTTGTTCAAATTTCGATCTGTTTATTCTTTTTTATACTATATAACTGTAGTCGTTATTTAAAATTATTAAAATGAAAATACTAATACAAATTAAAAATAAATTAATCAAAGATATTTTACCAATAAACTAGGGGTAGAAGGAGTCACTTGTACGTCGAGTGACTCCTTCCAGCCCCCTCTCAAATTATAAGACAGGTATCGTCGATTAAATATATGCAAATAGTGGTAATTTATTAAATGTATACAAATAAATATAAATATAAATTTATTATTAGTGCTATTTATATCGAGAAACTGGTTTTGTTCTAAAAATAAAACAATTGTTCAGAGTGAAAATTGTTATATTAAGTAACGATAACAGTAAATTATTATATAAAGTAAAGAGTAGTTTGACGACTAAAAATACTTTATAGTACAAATTAGTTTTTTTTTATTATACTCTCAAAATTAAAATTTTTTCGCCATCAAAAATATCCTGCAGCTTAAACAAATAAATAGGCAGGCAAACGCACATAATGTTAAATAGAAAACATAACACACATTTTAAATACAAAACAGCAAAATTGCAAATACCGAATATGAAGAAATTTTAAGAACTTATATTTATATAAATATAGAATGAAAAATAAACCGATAAGATAACCGAAAAGATACGGTACTAGATGAGGTAGCTCAGTTGGTAGAGCGACGGGACGGTTTCCCAGTAGTCGCGGGTTCGAATCCCTGCCCGTATCAGTATATTTTTTATTCTATATTTATATAGGCTTAACGTGGCTATACATGTTTATGGATATTTTCAAACTTTAAGAACTTACGTTTATTTAACATACAGTATTTGCTTCATTAAATAAATAAATATAATAAAAAGTTCAACAACATGGGCAAGACTGAAACCTACGATCGCTAGGAATTTATCATCGTTACATTATAATAATAATAATAAAATATGGTAATAATAATTGCCCGACTATTTTCGATTCATGATTTCATGAGGTCGAAGTATGAATCCAATAAATAAAATAATGTTACTATGATATAATATATATCTTTGTTACGGTTAATAAAGTTTATCCTTCCCTAGGGCTTGAACCTTTGGTCGAAAGTAAGATACTCATGAATTTGTTATACAGTAAAGTAAAATATAGGGCAACATGGAGTTCAACCTCATTTGGTCATAATATTAATTATTTAAATATCTATAAATAGTATAAAACGCAGCCTCTATTCTCATGTGTTGGCATTTACAGTTAATTATTTAAAATTTTATCGGTTTAAAATGTTATAAAAATATTTTTACTAACAACTTAAGTAATTCTACTGGAATTAAAATTCGAAACTTGGACATATTAATATATATTTAATTTATGTACAGCTTTTAAGTCATATAACCTTTTTTTTTTTTCGCTTTTTACTATTATTTAGATTTTCTTGAGCTTATTTACAACTTTATAGATCAATAGATTGATCCAAACCCAATTAAAACGCAAAAAAATACTTATTTTTTTTACATACGAAAAATTAACGGAAAAATAATAAATAACACGGTAGTAGTAAATTGAGGTCGTGTGAAGCCTTAGTAGGTCATAAGTAAATCAACGATATATTTCCTAACAAATATATCGTTATTTCCATGTTGCATTAATTATATTTCATTAAAGTCATTTCTTTAAGTGAAGAACAAAATAGAGTTGAAAGTTGTAGTAGATAAAAGGGTCTACTTAAACAGTCTTTGATGGTCAATTCTCTTGAAATATAAGTTATCATTCTCAGAAATTTGCTAAATATAAGTATCATTCAGAGACTATATTCAGAAAGTTATTCTTTAACAGATTTGTTATTGTGATTAGAGCTTTGTTCTTAAGAATTCTTTTCTAAATTTCAAATTTTTAAACATTTTATGATAAATTCATTTAAAAATAAAAGTTACAATAAATAAAATTAAATTAAAAATGTTTTTATTGCGTCGATTTTCAAAATAAATTTACAGAATGCATTTAAATAACTAATAGGACATGCAATGTGCAATAAATTATCTCGTGTATAGCGGATATAAGCGGTTATATATTTCGTAATAACTATAACAAAACTGTAATAATATGTAATGGTATATACATTTCCAATCATTTGATGAAAATGATTGGAAATGTATATACCACTTTCTTTCTATACAAGGTTATTTGTAATCAATGGACCACCTCTTGCAGGTAGTCTCTTTACATTAATCCCAACAACATTTATTTTACAACTCTTACACATCAAGAACCGGTGAAAATGCAATATTATGAAAAAAAAATGAATAAAAGTTAAAAACACGCTTGTATAAAAAATCGAACTAAAATAAGTTTAATAAAACATAATAATAAATTTTAATAAATATTTATCAAGAATAGATTTATAAAATTAATAATTATAAATAGTAAAAAAAATGTAATTAGTTGTAAAAAAGTGGTGTGTAAGCTATAAATATTTTATTGACAAATATGAGAAGAAGGACAAATATTGGAATAATCATTTTGAAAATATCTTTAAAACACCTCACGTTTTTTTCGCAATGAAATACTGTTATTTATACTATTCTTAATTCAAATTTATTAGTACTTATTATTATACTTATTATTTATCTTATACTTTTTTTTATTTTTTTGTGCGAATTAGTTAATGTTTCCCTCAGGAAAATATTATTGAATGGCATACATTTTAATACTTAATTATCTTATATTTTAGATTTTAATATTATTATAAAATAAAAATGACTATATTTTAAATTTTATAATTTTCACATTACTATGAAATAAAAAAATAAAAAATATCATTTGCAGTGATGAAAAATGTCTTTTGTCTTGGTTTCGAAGCGATGCGTAGACAGGCATTAGTCGAAGGCATTAGCCTGTATACGAATATTTGAGTAAAATTAAATTATAGTGCTGTTGTTTCACACGATACCAGAGTTCCATCTTTTACGTCTAATCGTTTTAGTGCACTACTCAGCATTATATTTCAAATGTTGATAAATTAAATTCTAAGAGAAATCGTTCATACTCTGATTTTTAATATTTAATAATATAATATTATCAAGACTAATCACAATATACATATATATTGTGATATATATGTATATTGTGATTAGTCTTGATAAGAGTATGATATTACAGCATTCATATTTTCGTTGTAACATAATTTATACTTATTCATATCACAGTGAAAAATTGTTTAAATAGTAACAAAAAATAAAACAAATTCGGCCAAGTGCGAGTCGGACTTCCGCACAAAGGGTTCCGTACCATTATCTATAAACCACGTCTAGTCCTGCCCCCGCTGGAATAATATTTCAATTTAATTGTACATTAGGGTTCTGTAATAAACAATTCCTCGAAAGGAGAAACGAACCTATTATAGGATCACTTCGTTGTTCGTCCGTCCGTCAGTGTGTTAAGACCCCTTTCCTAATGAACGCTTCGAGGTATTAAATTGAAATTCACATCAAATAAGGTCTATAATACCTTAAGCTGTAACAAAAGCTTCTACGCTAACGCAAAAAACCCAGCAATTTATGCCCCATTTTTTAAAATTCGCAATATATACTTACAATACTCTCAGGGGAATCAAAACTGTATCTATATATATACTATATCTTGTTATCCAAAAAAATATTATTTACTTTCATTAGTACTTAAAAGTTGATGTCAATTCATAACAAAGGGATTAATATAATAATAGTAAAAGCACACTATAATAACAACAGTCAACTGGCAATGAAACAAAAAAGCGGCCTTTGTTACCCGACTATGTCGTTTTTATTGTTTATTTTTGTTATATTCTGAAATTCAGTTTTTTTAACCTGAAAACATTGTAATTGTTTAATAAAAAAAAATTACAGCAAACAAAATAAGAACTATATTAAAAGATTATACAACGTTCATTCAAAATACTAACTCATATTTTCTCAATGTCATTAAAGTAATAATAATATGAATTTTATAAATATAAAGAAAGTATAATATCTTTTATAAATGTATGTTATACTAAACCGGTGGACATATTTAGCGGAACGCAAAAAACAGACTACAAGATCATATGAAAACACATTTTTGTTGTACAATACATTTGATTATTATTCTGAATTAATTAAATTCACATTTTTGAACATAAAAAAAACACAAAATTAAAGCAAAAGAAACGAAATTAAAAACAATAAGGTCAGTGACTTAATTCTGAAGAGTTTTGACCTAACACAATGAAAACTAAAGAAAAGTTAATATTGTCCAAATGACTGGTTCTTTCGCGATGGGTGATACAATTAGTATTTAGTGTTGCCACCTCTTGCTGTTAAAACTGCCTGCATGCGTCTGGGCATGCTCTCTATTAAATTGTCAATAAAACTTTGCGGCATTGAGTTCCATTCTTCAACCAATGCGGTTTTGAGGTCTCTTACGTTGACAGGTGATGGATTTCTTTGTTTAATTTGTCTTCCCAGTTTGTCCCAAACGTGTTCTATTGGATTTAGGTCTGACGAGCGTGCCGGCCACCCCAAAACCTGGATTCCGACCTCATTAAGATATTCCGAAACTAATGCCGCAATGTGAGGTCGAGCGTTGTCATGCATTAGAAGAAAATTGTCTCCAATGAAAGGGGCAAAAGGCATCACAATCTGCTCTAAAATGTCGGTTACGTATCTTGCCGCAGTCAGGGAGCCGTTTTCTACGATGTGTAGCTCCGTGCGTGCTCCTAAGCAAATACCGCCTCATACCATTACTGACCCTCCACCATACGGCTCTCTCCCAATAATGTTACACTGAGCGTATCTTTCTCCGGGTCGTCGCAATACTTTGATCTTTCCATCATCTGGTTTGAGACAAAATCTGGACTCATCACTAAAAAGAACTTTTCCCCAAGCGTCATTATTCCAATTTAGGTGGAAACGAGCAAAGCTGGCCCGAGCCACTCGATGACCTGCGGTGAGCTGTGGACCTCTGGCAGGCAAGTACGCCCCTATACCAGCTGCCTTCAGTCTTCTTCTGACGGTTTTGGTACTAATTATCACTTGTCGAACGAACTTCCTGCAGCTGGTTTCGTACCTCAGAAGAAGTCAAGGTACGGTTTCTGAGAACACTGCTGACAATAAATCTATCGTCTCTCTCTCCTGTTACTCTTTTGCGACCTTTTCCTTTACGCCTGGTATACTCTCCAGTCTGCCGGTATCGTTTAACATTGCGGAAAATCACAGACTTGGAAACATGTAATGTTTGAGCCACTTCATTGTAAGTGTAACCATTTTCAATGAAAGTTACAGCTTTAGAAACCAGGGCAACGCTGAGATCCGGCATTATCGCCTAAATTTATCGAATTAAGTTCACTTCACTCAATAATGACAATTTTTCGTCAAAAAAACAACATAAATAAAGTTTTTGTTAAAAACAACAAAAGCCGACGAAAATTCCATACACTACGTGTCTCAGAAATTAGCAGATAAACAAAAAAAAACAAATGAAATTTAAAATAAAATTATTTTTAAAATCATCTTTTTTTTTTAATACATAATATTGGTATAGTGGCCAGTACGAAAATATGAAAATATTTTCCGTTATTCGACGTTTTTTTTGCGTTCCCCTAAATATGTCCATGAGTGTATATAAATATATAACTTACTTTTAAAAATAAACACATTACTAGTAATTTATAACATTTACCAAAGTGTCCAAAAGCCATGAAAGCGGGCAAGGTCCTAGAGATGTCATTTGTGTAACCAGAATTTACAGTCTTAAGAATACGAAAAGCAACTTGTAAGGACTTTTTCCTTAAACCATTATGTAATCTGATTCTCAATCTATCCTAGATTAAAAGAAAAGATTTGTTTGTTTTTTTTGAAGTGAAACTTCTTTATCGGGGTTGGAAAAAAATTTAGTGTAACATTTTTTCGTTACGGTGACATTTTTCCGTTACGCGCCAGCTTTTTGAAGTGAAACTTCTTTATCGGGGTTGGAAAAAAATTTTGTGTTAACATTTTTTCGTTACGGTGACATTTTTCCGTTACGCGCCAGCTTTTTTCGTATAACTTCATCTCTTTTACACCATGTTGCTATGAAAATACTAAATAATCAAAATGACAAGTATGTGGATTATAAAACACAATTTACATTAACCAAAAATAAAATTATCGGATTAGAGTTTTATAATTAAATAATGAATTGTAATTACATACTGGACAATACGATTTTATGGACTTGCTATTGAAACTAATAAATAAATTAAGATTATAACATGAAGAAGAAATTATGAAATATAATTTATAATATTTTTAAAATACATTGATTGTCTGAAATAGAAGAAGTAAGAATGAAAAGAAATACGAGTTTTGGCTGAGAAATGGAGCATTGGGGTCCTGATCTTTTCAAGGTCTGTTTTGCTATACCTAGAATGAACAACAACTCGAAACAGCAGAAACCATGATGAAGAATAATTTTATTTCGTATAGCTTCATCTCTTTTACACCATGTTGCTATGGAAATACTAAATAATCAAAATGACAAGTATGTGGATTAGAAAATACAATTTACATTAACTAAAAATAAAACTATCGGATTAGAGTTTTATAATTAAATAATGAATTGTGATTATATACTGGACAATACGATTTTATGGACTTGCTATTGAAGCTAATAAATAAATTAAGATTATAACATAAAGAAGAAATTATTTAATATCATTTATAATATTTAGAATGCATTCATTGTCTGAAATAGAAGAAGTAAGAAAGAAAAGAAATACGAGTTTTGGCTGAGAATGCTTCATGCATTGAGGTCCTGATCTTTACAAGGTCTGTTTTATACCTAGGACGAACAAAAACTCGAAACAGCAGAAACAATTATGAAGAATAATTTTATTTGTGATATAGTAACGATCCAACATGTTAAGAAGTCTAAAGTTATTATTTTTAAAGTGAATTGTGTAGAATTGTCTGTTTTTTTATGGTAGTTACTTCTTCTATGAGAATATTATACGTCAGAAACAGTCGATTCCCTTCTTACGTTTTAATTAATTAATATTAATGAAAATTATGACGTTTTTCTGTTACACGCCATCTTTATTTCTAAGTCACATTTTTCCGTTACGAACGTTACGCCATATTTGAAGTGAAACTTTTTTATCGACGGATGGGAGAAATTTTATAGCAATGTCAAAAAATTGTAACGTTTTTCTGTTACGCGCCATCTTTATTTTTACTTAAACTTTATCTAATTTAGCTTAATTAGCCATTCCTGTAAAGTTGTAATTAGTGAATCATTTTTCAAAAAAATATCTCATAAAGAAGTTTCACTTCTTACATGTGTACACTAATACATACACATATTTTTTTTTTTTAATCAATAAACTCTTAAACTACTAAACAATTTCCCCTTTAAAAGTTTTTTAAAAGTTCCCTTTAAGAATAGAAGTCCCCGACAGCATGTATCCAGTTTTTGAGGTTGACTCACTATAACCTTTTTTATGGTAATCAAATTAGTTCTAAAATAATATAATATTTTCGGAGGTTTTAATTACCATAATATTAATCCTTATCCAAATAAATAAGCTAAACATCACAGGCACTTAATTGTGAACAAAATTGCTCTTGACAGCATTTGATTTCAACCAATATGTAAGGAGTTATTATAGTTTTAAAATAATATACAAAGGTCAAATACCACACGCACATTGTGGCGCACGTTGTGGCCAGCGAACTAATTTTTCATTGCGTTTTTTTCGATATTCATTGTAAATAATACGTTAATACGTTTAAATAAAAAAATATATTTTCCTCAATTTCTATGTTGTATGGTTGTTTTTCTGTTGCATATTGCTTTGCTTATAATTTTACAGTTTGTTTATTCTTATCTACGTATGTAAGTAGGTACATAATTTGATTTTGTAGAATTTTTCTATTAGATTTTGTTTTCCTGATTTCGTAAACGTTTGTCCTTATAGTTGAAGATAGTTAATTATCTGTTAAAATTGTCGAACTTTTCAATTGTAATTGTTCTTTATAAAGTTTTTAAGTATATCCCAGGTACTTATCAAAACACATAATTTAATTATATAATATTTTTGTATCGGGTATTGTATTATAATTATTGAAGTTGTGTTTGTTTGTTTGTTTTTTTACGTAGTAGGTAGGTTCGTAAGAAGGAAGGTCTCAAATTAGTTCAACGTTTGTTTTTTTATATTTTAGGAAAGTTACTAATCTTTGTAAATAATTTGATTTGTCGTGTTTTTCGTCAGCCGTGTGTCGGCCGTGTGTTTATCGTGTGTATATCGTGTTTGACGTGTGTCTGCCGTGTGTCTGCTGTGGGTCTGACGTGTGTCTGCCGCATATATGCTGCATGTATGCCACGTGTATGCTGCATGTATGCCACGTGTATGCTGCATGTATGCCACGTGTATGCTGCATGTATGCCACGTGTATGCTGCATGTATGCCACGTGTATGCTGCGTGTCTGCAGGGTGTCTGCCGCGTGTCTGCAGCGTATCTGCCGCGTGTCTGCAGCGTGTATGCAGCGCATATTCAGCGTGTCTGCAGCGTATATGCTGCGTGTCTGCAGTGTATATTCAGCGTGTCTGAAGCGTATATGCAGCGTAATTGCAGGGTATATGCAGCGTGTCTGCAGCATGTCTGCTGTTTGTATACCGTGGGTCTGATGTGTGATTGCTGTTTGTCTTCTGTGTGTATATAGTGGGTCTGTTGTGTATTTGCTGTTTGTCTGCTGTGGGTCTGTCGTGTGTAAACTAATATGTTATTAAAGTTTTTAAGAGTAAAAAAGTTAGAGACGTTACAAAATAACTGATTTTCAAAGTGGGCGTTAAACAAAAGAAGTTTGGGAATCTCTGATCTATAGTAACGTCACACCAACAAACACCATATATTATAATTCATTTAGACTACAATTATTGCATGTTATTATTGCGTATTGCATGTAAAGTGATGCAAGAGATGCTACAAATGATAACAATGTAGCATCTCTTGCATCACTTTACATAAAGTTACTTTCGGTAGGGTTATCATCTAAAGTAACGTCACTCTAACATACGCCATATATTATAATTCTTTAAACTAAACAATTATTGCAGTCGCAACGTAGTTACTGGGGCCGCCATTATGCACGGTCAGTTTGAGTTGAGTTTCTCTTTTTTACAATATGAAATTGGTTTACAGCATCTCGTAAAATAAAACTAGCGTCGAGAATTGTGGCTATTTTCTCAAGCCTAATAAGAGCTCGCGCATGCGATTTCAAAACGTTGGACATGTAAACTCTATGGGACACGTTTTTATCTATATCTCAAAAACTATAGTCAGGGTTAATTATAAAATTAATATGTGAAAAGTTGAAAAAAGAAAAGGTGTAAGAGCAGTAGGCGAACAAAAAAGGGCTTTACCTCAAGCAAATTGCTCGATTTGACCGGTAAAGAGCTTTGCCTCGCTCAGCTCAGTAGAAGTAATATAAAATTATAAATCGATAATAATCTGTGTCAATTATGTGTTTACACACAGGGATGTGAGTGAACATCTGGTTAAAAAAGAAAAAAAAATACTTAATATTTTATACATACTCTATTAAAAAATTGCTTTTACCAGGCCCTGGCTTGGGTAAATCCTACCGTATAAGCTGGACTGGCAATATATATAACCTATGATTTGCACAATCACATGTTTTTATAATATAATTTTATTCCAAGATTGGTCATGCTGTTTTTAGTTATGTAATGACATACAGACAGATAGACGGATAATAGAAAAAATTACACTAAATTATCAATATGGTCTACTAACACATCATAAAATAAAAAAAAATGCAAGCAAAATGTAACGACAGAATATTCAAATTTATATATTAGTATAGATTACGAAAACCATGATTTACGGCTCTGACATGCCCGCGGCTCCAGACGCAGATAAACGATTTTACTAACATACACATACATTTAATTCCGTATACTTTCTAAGAAATATTTTACAACAAATTTTAAGTTACAATCCGCTTCTATATGAAATGTGTGTCAATATTTTTAAAATTAGAATAACGAATTATTGATGTCCGTTTTTACTGACAGGATCTCGTGAAAATAGAGAAAATGGAGAAAATCAATCATCTCAATAAAATATCTTGTAAAAACATAGGTATCTAACAAGATACCTATGTTTTTACAAGATATTTTTAAACCTTTAGTTAACAATATACCTTTTTTTCTTTTTTTAATATTTTAAACTCTTTAGACATATTTTTGTTAAGAATTGATTGGATTCTCGCATTAAATAAATTATAATTATCATTTATGTACCTTTTCTTTGTAAGCAGTTGTTGAGAATTAATAGACTCTATATCAGTTCTACATTTTTGATAATTTTTCCAATTAAATATACTTTTTTATTGATGCCAATGTTTTAAAATTATCAATTTTAAGGAAGCTCGTATTAACGAGTATAATTTAAGACCCGAAAAAACCATATTCCATGGTATTTATATAATTGATAATCTTTTGCATTATAAAATACTAGGTCTATACACTTTCCAGAAGTTTTGGTAAGTCTGGTTGGTTCTTTAACTACTTAAGCAAAATTAAAACTTTGTATCAGGGACAAAAGATTTGAAGTTAATTTACTACATTCCAACACAGTAACATTAAATTCACCACCAATCAAAACATTCATACATTTGTTTTTCCTTAAAAACTATTTGCAGAAGTCTTGTCAGTTTATCAAGAAATATTTCGGGTATTCTAATGAGATTCTATGAATCTTTATTTAAAATCAAACCCGTTTTTTTAAATATACATATTTTTCATCAAGATAGTCTAAGACTGCCAGCCCTGTCCCTCTAATTTAGTAGTTGTTTCTTGAATATAAATAATCATATTTTTACTCAACAGCTCGATAACTATTAGTCATCGTCTGTGTGCTCTTCCTTTTCTTTCAATATCTTTTTCTATATGTCCCGATATATCAATATTCAAAATATCTTGAAAAATATTAATGATTCTGTACAATTTCTTTTAAACTCTTAGTTGTGTCTGCTTTTATTTAGAAAATTTTATCTGAATTTTCTTTAGTAATTTTGTCATGTATACTTTTGATTTCCTTATTACCTCTTATTTTTTCTTTGCTTCTTCTAGACTTTCTATATTTCTATGTACATTCTGAATTAAAATTTAAAAGTTACGATTTCGAGCTTTATGCTCTAGTTTCATCTATAACTAGATTAGTAGTAAGAGATTTCATTTATATTCTTATTGTCGATTTAAGTTGTGTCATTATTTGCTCTTTAAATATAAGTAGCTGTTTATTAATTATTACATTTTACATCATCTGTTAATTACATCATCTGTGAAAATTACAATTGTCTAGGTATCAGATATATATGCCGTAGCTAGGTAACAGATAGACGGACAGAAAGACTGCAAAGTTCCGTAATAGGGTTCCGATTTGACTTTTGGGTACGGAACCCTAAAAATAATGGAAAATATTTAATTATTATTTCATTACTTGGTTACATTTTGTGGCATAAAAAGCCGTGATGCGTGAAATAAAAAGGACTGTATTTATCATTTTAACGCAGAATGCTTTCGATAAAGATATTTCAGCAAGACTAAATAATATTTTATAAATTTATGGTATTTTTAATTTGAAGATCATAATGTGGTATTTCTCAAAACAGAGTTTTTGGAAATCTGCCTTATTGATCGGTAAGAAATAGGTGAATCATATAATAAACAACATTTATTAGCTGTATTTCCTATTACATTTTTAATATTGCGTCTTATCAGTTTTTTTATACTTAAAGCTATGCAAACCACAAAACCCAGGATTGCGACAGAGGAAACCAAATAGAAAACAAACGCCACCAGACCCAATATTGCCAGAAAGACCCAAAAAGGAACCAAGACCCTCTGGTGAAATACAGCGTCCACAAGACATGCCTCCTCCCTGGATAAAAATCACTCCGGGGAAGGCGGATGGTGCTGCAGGAAAGGCAGCCGGAGATGAAAAAAATAGGTAGTATGTTAGTACTATAAAAGATTTGGTGAGACGCAAGGGTGACCCTTCTCACCTATCATAATCCCCCAATGCATACGTGGACACGTGCATTGGGGGGTGACACCGGGGCGTCACGGTGATTAAGAAAGCGTTTACGTGGCGTCCCACTATGGCAATAGGGTAACGGTTTTTTTTGTAGGTAGCATTAAAAATGGCAGCTGTTTCTATGCTGATCGGTCACCCCACATAACTCCACTGTCATCACCTTCTGGGCCGGTGGGTATTCGCAAAAGTTTTTCCAACGGAGAAATACGACAATGGACGCAAAACAATATTATTTTATTTCTGTATAATACAACTTTATTCATAAAACCATGCATTTTCCTGAAGAATTAAAACTACTTTTAAGTATAGATATCTAAACTAAAAACTATTACTAACTAGCTACCTATACTTTTTTAAAGAAATAATAAAATAGTCCTGTTTTGAAACATAGTTTTTATTTTAAGTTGAAAAAAAAATAAGAATTATAGGTAAGCTATATAGTATACTCGTATATTAATAACTAACTAATTGTAATAGTTTGCATGATTAAGATAATTATTTGTATTGTCAATGAAAAAATAGATACACCATCAAGAGCACGACGCCAAAGAGATATATTCGAACAACGCCGATGCGTGTCTCCTTTGCAGAAAACTGCGACTATTTAGCATATTACTGCCTTAGGGCTTACGAGTATGTACACATTGTTTAATTATTCAACTATGGACCATATACCCATTAATTTTAATATATTTGATTATTGCAGACTTCATGAGGATAAATCTCTGTATTTCCTTTTCTGGCTCTCAATTGGAAACTTTCTTTCTTCTAAATAAATTTAGTTTAATTAACAAAAAGTGCTTTATATTTCATTTCTTTTATTCAACTTTTTGTGGACAATAAAAAATTGTATCATCTAGTTACTGATGACACGATCACCAATGCCAAAAAACAAATAAACAAACAAAACAACTTTCTTACACTAACATAATAATTAATAATGCAAAACCTGCAATATATATTTATTACTAAATACGTTTTCTTTTTAGCACAGGAAGGCTGTGCGGACGTACTATATACTATGGATACTACACATTTAGAAACTATTGCTTGCTGGATTATGTCAACTGCATGGAAAGATTTGAAGGTACAGCAATCTATTGTATTGTACTTATTTCTATGAACTTATCTTTATTTCCATTTGAACTTGACCTCATTGTATAACTTTTTCAGTTTGGCAGGTGGTACATATGGGGGACTGTTTTGATATTAAGATACTGACGGAATATTTACGTAAGTAATAAATTCTTAGGTAAATCAATTGTATCAACACTAACAACAACATTTGTTGTTTCTGTTGATTGAACTAAAAGTTTATCTGTATTTATATCTTTTTTTTTCAGTTTATCCGTATGATGACGATTATTTTTTGGACCAATATTATATACTGGAAGAACATAAATAAAGCAGACCTCTTATAAGCTTCTTAATTACTCTTAAAAACGATATATTACTGTCTTACATAAAACTTACATTTACATGTAAACTAGTTGTTAGTTAAAATATAAAAATAATAAATTAAAGTTTAATTAAATTAAAAATTTAAAAAACCCCCGATACAAAAAACCTCTAAAAAGAGTAAAAATAATATTATTATGTACTTATTGAATTCGTTGCGTCGGGGGACCGTTGTACGTACGTTGATAGTGTTGATATTACGAAGTTAATCATTGAGGACTTAGACCATACGATTCGATATCGTAATTTCTTTATTTGCCTTGTTAACTTAACTTACTTGCATGTTAATTTCTTCCTTTATTAAACGGTCCCCCGACGCAACGAATTCAAGTTTACCTCAGTGTAAAAACCTTTTGGCCTTCATAACTAGGCTTTTAAGGCTAATTATTGCATAAGAACCTCTCCCCCGCACGAATAAAACGTCAATATCTTAGAGATGACTATTTCTATTTCAATCAAACATGAATAAAAACATCTCGACGTACATAGCTTTCGATTAAAAAAAATCGCATTAAAATCCGTCCACGCGTTTGGATGCAAACAGCTAATTATTGCATAAGAACCTCTCCCCCGCACGATACAAACGTCAATATCTTGAAAACGGCTATTTTTATTTCAATCAAACATGAATAAAAACATCTCGACGTACATAGCTTTCGATTAAAAAAAATCGCATTCAAATCCGCCTACGCGTTTGGCCGCAAATAGCTAATTATTGCATAAGAACCTCTCCTACGCACGAATAAAACGTCAATATCTTGAAAACGGCTATTTTTATTTCAATTAAACATGAATAAAAACATCTCGACGTACATAGCTTTCGATTAAAAAAAACCGCATCCAAATCCGTCTACGCGTTTGGTCGCAAATAGCTAATTATTGCATAAGAACCTCTCCCCCGCGCGAATAAAACGTCAATATCTTGAAAACGGCTATTTTTATTTCAATCAAACATAAATAAGAACCATCTCGATGAGTATAGCTTTCGATTAAAAAAAACCGTATTCAAATCCGTCCACGCGTTTGGCCGGAAATTTGCCACAGACAGATACACAGATACACAGATACACAGATCGACAGGTCAAACTTATAACACCCCTCTTTTTAGTCGGGGGTTAAAAACAAATTACTTTATTTGGACATCCCATACATTATTATCCAACAACAAAAAATACATGATAGTAAATAAAACGAAACAAATTAAAGTAAAGAATAAATGGATGCTGATAAGCTATTGCTAATTTCTATTGCACACTATTTTGTGTCAAGCCACAAAAACTTAGTTTTGAAAAAAAAAAAATTCTAAACTACTTGTCTAAAGATTTTACAAAAATTTTAAATACATTGTTTGAAAAATATCTACGAATTTATTTTTTATTCTTTTATTTAAAAAGAAAAACTGTTAAAAGCAGACTTTTACCATAAAAAAGAGAAATAACTGCATTTATTTTTTTTTCATTATTGAAAATATGGAATATGCTTTGTTATTGCAAACAAAAAAACAATAAACTTAACACTGTTTTGCTAAGTTTTAATTTCGATACTTAATGATAGTAAGTGTAATTTAGGGAACTTGAATTAATATTGCTTGAAATTAATTATATTCAATTAATATTGTTTAACTTTATTATAACACAATAGTTGATAAAATGCTTTAAAATAAAACTCATAATATATATATATATTTTAACGAAACGTTTTTTTAAGCTTATTTTTATACTCCATTTCAAAGTTAGAACCATAAAATTGATGATGTGCTATCCCTCCAACTAAATATATTTAAATAATTGTTAAGCGATACAGTTCGACGCCTCTATTGAAAAAAAAATAACTATAATGATCACAATGTACAGAGTGGACCAAAAGTTAGTTTTAATTTGAGAAGTAGTTTCGGATGGGTGGGGTGGAAAGTTATGAAGCGCAAGAGTTGCATTGGGAATTTAGCACCATGGAGTCCTTCACCCGCAATGAAAATATGGCACTCATAAACGGCGTAAAAATAAAGCTCCATGGATTCAATTGATAAGAAAATGCGTAAACAAGTTCGGACATAATAACCTTTCGGACATAATAATTCTACAAATAATAACCATTATCCGGTCGACCTAAAGCAGCAAGAGATCCCGAAATCTTCGATACTGTCTCTCTACTTGGAAGCAGTCTAACGCCTTAGGTTAAGCCCAGATCATCTTTGATTCGCATTCCTCTCAAAGAATTACGTACAAAATCCAAATGACACATAAATTAGGGCCTCAAGAGCACGCTCCCTGGCTCCAATTCGCAAACGAAATGTTAAATAGGTTCAGCAGCTTTTCTAACATTTTTTTCTCAGACGAGGCACTTTTCTATCTAAATGAGCACGTAGATAGCAAAATTGCAGGTATTTAAGTGACAATAATCCCGAAATGAAGAATCAAAAATCTTTCCATCCACCAAAGGCATTGTATGGGCTTCATTGTCAGCAAGAGGCATTATTAGTGCATACGTTTATGTAAAACGCCGAGGAAATGATGTAATAGTAAGCTCAGAGCAAGATATTGCCATGCTACAGAAATTTTTAACCAGCACTACAGGATTTCGATGGTTTAAATCTTCCAAACCTTCTTAAACAAATAGACTTTTTTCTTTGATAATAGCGCTGCTCACTATACTTCAAACCTTTTAATAGTTATATCAATAAGTCCCTTAAAATTGTATGCTGAATTAGACAAAGAAAAAAAATCTAAAATTGCTGAAGAGGATATTTTTACTTTATTTTCTATTGGATTATTAATGATTTGTCTTATGTTGTCTATAATCTATATAGTTATATTTGTAAGTTACAAATGTAAGGCCTTATACATTTTAAACTCTATGTCTTGTTTGATGTTAGGGGTATGTTAGGGCATTCAAGGACATGGGGTTTATTTGTGTACTGTTTGATTCAAGAACATTCATCAGAGCATTCATCAAATATTTATTATTCTTTACTACACGTAAAACAAAAATCGGGAATATCTTTATAAGGTATATAAATATAAGGTAGGTTTTATTTTAAAGGGTATGTAATAATTTAAACTTAAAAATCAAATTAACCTTCTCAAGTCGTAAACTTTAGCAAACTCTTCTTTAATCTACTCGCTGATTGAGCTATTATTATTCATTAGGAGGAAAGGCTCGAAAAGTCTGAGAGCAAACTCTAGTTACGATTAATTATTATTTCAGTTACTTTATAATGTAAGGTGCATAAAAGGAGCTTTCTTTTACTTCTAGAAAGGTAGGTACATTTTTAAAATCATTTATAAATGTAAAATGTTGGTATTCTATTTGTAGACGGTTAATATTTTTCTATATCACTTATATAAATTATAGGTATAATATATATTCGTTTCTATATAAAATTAAATTGATTTACTGATTTACCATTAGTTTTTTGGAATCTATCAAATCAGAGCGGATTTGTTTCCCTAAATAAATCAAGTAACTTTAACTAACACAGTCTAGCAGTGTATACTTTTATACCAAGGTCTATAGAGGCGGTTACAATTGAGGTTAATCGCTGGTTTTTTTTTTTATAAGAGGAATATATACTAGGTCTCCTGTATTTTCAAACATTAAATAGCAAGATCGAAGACCGCTCTTCAGTAAGTGAGTTGTCATTCAGGACAGCAAGTTTTTTTTTAAATATGTTGAAATTATTTCCATTTATTTTTCCTTAATAGTTGAAGCAATAAAATACTGGTTTTAGAACCTGGCAGCATATTGTAGAATGAAAACCAATTACATATTTAAAAAAAAATAAGCAAATACGTCATACTAGTATATATAACCAGGAGTTTACCTTAAAAGATCTAAGTAAATATTATAAGATCATTTGTTTTTGTCTTTAAGAATCTTTTATGAATAGCGTCATTCAGTAACCCCGGATCACTCACGCCAGAATAATTCCGCTCTCCACAGAACAATAAATTCTGTTAAACTATTATAGGAGTACCGTACATTGTACAAATATTTTTCATCGAAGTAACAATATGTTAGGTGTGGGTATTCTTACGACCTAAAATATAATATTATATTAATACATAATATAAAACTGAAGAAATTAATTGATTACTTTTTTTTGGATGAAACCATAATTTCTGGAACAAATTTTTCATTTTGTTTTTGAAATATTATTTATTTAATATATAAGGAACTTTTTTATAGGCTTTGTTACATCATTACGGTGCAAAGAGTCTTTATGTATGATCTCGCTAGCACTGCATGTAATACGGTTTGAAAAAACATTTTAACCGCACTTTTTTTCCAAACTCGCAGCAACTAATCACATATTTTATATATATAATGGCACGGACACATTTGTACGCGAGTCCGCCTCGCACTTAGCCAATTTTTCATTCATAATATTCATTACAGATTTGAAAACTGACCAATTTAATTTGTATTTATCAATGGAAATTCAATAATTGTTTAAAATCTGTTATGTTATAAAGTCTACACTAAAACAATTCCATGTTTCCAAAAAGAGTACCCAGTGGAATAGTGACAATTATTTGTCCTATAGACAAAATTTCCCGGGAGACCAATAAACTCTCAACTTTAGCCGCAATGTTTTGATATTCGCGTGACATTCGGATTTAAACTATTTAATTATGATAAAGACATTTAGGATACAGAACAATTTGAAAAGTACAACACATCTTTTTAATAAAATGCAATATCAAAAATTTGTTAACTTAATTATTCTACACTAATGACATTAAATGGTCATAGTAGGTAAACAAAGGTTCATTCTACTTTAACCAAACATGTAATTTATATACTTTTTTATGGAAACAAACGTTATTATAATAATAAATAAAATTTCAAAAATATTGAAAAAACACTTTTCAAAATTACAACTAAACACATAATAAAGTTTAGAAAAGAGATGTATTAAGAAAAATATTTTATACCGTGATGTTACTATTGACTTAATATAACCTGAGACAGTATTTTAAGTCATAAAACACTAGCATAATAACTATAAATAAATGTCGAATATATAAAACAAACATACTCTATCAAATCAATCAGAATTACAATAAAATCAAATCAATCAGAGTTACAATTGAATAAAATCATTAAAAAAAATCCAAATAATAAAAAAAATCTAAATTACAATTATAAAAAATAATTTAATAATACAATTAACTAGAATAGAATTAGAATTGAACAACATATTCTTGAACATCACCTAGGGACACTAAGAGATGATTAAAACTGCAGAATTTATTGATATCGAGTTATAAAATATTTAGAGTATAACGTTTGATATCTATAGTGCTTGAAAGAAGAATGGAATGACAAGTGTTTTGAGGTTTATACATAAATAAACGCCAGTCCTAATAATAAAGCAATTCATACAAAACATTAATTATTGAGCTGAGCGTAAACGAATCTCTTAACCGTTCATTTCGCTATTTTACGACCGATACCTTTCAACAGATATTCATGATTCTTACCAAGGAGTTAGAACTTTTATAAGAGATGGTTTCTAAAAAAACAGAATTTAAAAATGTCAACTAAAAAAAAATTACAGCAAAAAGAAATTTGTCTATGGGAATTTGGAGTTTAAGACATATTAACAAAAGGAATTAGAATGCCAACCGCGTTTTTAAACTGTGTAAATCTACGCTTATACTGTTTAAAGCTGTAGGGATACTGCGATGACTTTGAAAGTTAATAGCCCATTTAAGTTCGAGCTGTATGTACAAAGTAGGTACTCTAAATTGATGACGATCATGAATGGCTTAAATCAAATTTAAAGTAATTTTAACAGTAAATAAAAATCTATATTTAAACAAACCACAACATTTCGAGGTATGAGGTATTGTTAGATATGTCTCGATAACGTAAATGAATAATCGTAATAATCTTCTCGCAAATATTATTTAGGGGAGATACATCCAACTAGCATTTTCGATGTAGTTTAAGATTTTCTTAAAACTCGGTCTATGCTTAATATACCGCAGATATTTAGTATCGAATATCGAAAATAGATATCGAATTTTATAATCCAACTATATGAATTCGAATCAAATCACTTTTAATCATTTTTATCTGATTGAATTATATAGATTTTTACACAAGTATTTTTTATCTGGTAATATAAACATGCCATTTATATATGTTAATTTCTTTCATAATGGCATAATGTTTACTTTTATACCTATAAAAATAGTCTCTATAAAAAACCTTGAAGTAGTAAACACTTAATCAAATTTTACTACACTAACTAGCCCAATGCACACTAAGTCGAGGAAACTTTAACTTATAATAGTACAACATCATTAATAAAGTTGTAGATCAGCCCTTTGACCCCATATACTAAAACTTCTACCTGTTTGTAATTTTCCACTTGTTGATTACTATGGGAATTTGTAGTTTGTGTTAAATTAATCGCTAACTTTGAAAATTTCACAAAATGAATTTTGTGTCGAGAGTAAGAAATGCTACAAAAATGTTCAGAAGTGCATTTCTTTTCTTAAATAATAAATGTTCTGTAAACTAGCATTCTGATATTACTATGGCTTTGCTTTCAAGTCAAAAGATAACTAAAAATATATGAGAGCAAGCAACGATTTTACTATACAAAAGAGTATAAGGTAGAGCTACGAGCGACTAAGAACTAGTCGATCAAATAAAACGCATATGCATTATGGGATTTTATTTTCTGATATGTATTACATTATTTACATTGTTACTTATCATATTATAGAGAAAATTCCTAAATACTCACACTGAATTCAAAACAACACCTACCTATTGTGTTCTTATCAGAAGTATATCTGTTTAATTCGTCTAATCTATTCTATCCGAATTTTTAACCAATTTTGTTTCAGACAGAATAATTTTATTTTATTACGTATAATACGTAATAAAAGCATCATGTTTTATGTTAATGATGTGCTTATCATAAAATATGATGCTATTATTATAAAAATAAACAGTAATTAAAAGTGGTGTTTAAAGCCAGTTTCTTAGTTTTTAGGCTCTTTGCAATCTTCAATATATACTTCACTCTCCTTGACTATATATCGTACATCCCTAGCTCATATAAATTCATTGGAAAACATTTCTGCCGTGACTGCTCATTGAAATCGCGTCAAGACAGGTGTCCTAAAGCACTCCTAAGACAATAACTTTTATATATATATGAACTCGTATATATATATATATATATATATATATATATATATATATATATATATATATATATATATATATATATATATATATGTGTAAATATATATATATACTAATTTAATCGCCTAAAATGAACAATCCAGAATTGTATAATAGAAATAATAGTCAACAAAAAAGAGATGCCCGGCAATGTTTAGAAGAATATGCAAAAGAAATGGAATGGAAAAAATATGGTGATACAGTAATAGATATAGGATGCGGGGATGGGAGTGTTACGACGAGTATATTGAAAACTTTTATACCTAATAACTGCAAAGAGCTTGTAGGATGTGACATTAACGAGAATATGGTTCAGTTTGCTAATGCCCACCACGCCAAAAACTTCGTCAGGTTTGAGGTACTTGACATAGAGAGTGACTTGCCTGGCAAATTTTGTGAAAAATTCGATCACGCATTTTCATTTTACGCTCTACATTGGATAAATCATCAAGAGTAAGTTTATTTCTTTTATCCATTATTATTAACAAGTCATTAAAAAGAAAAAGATAGTTTGAATTATGAGCTGCATCACGAAAATAAAGATTAAGGGGTTACCCCCTTAATCTTTATTTTCCTTGGCCTAAACCTTGGAAAGTGTTATGTGTGGAGACCAATAACTTCTTGAGTTTGGTTAGTTTACTTTTCATTGACACCTGTTGTACCTGTTGGTTGGTTGGTTGGTACCTGTTGACAATGTATGTACTATAAAAAACAACCTTATAATCAGCACAATCGTTATAAAAAAATTTTATTAAGGTGATAAAATCGTTAAACAACGGTTCAATGCCCGGGCGGAGTTACTATAATATAAAATATAATTTAAAATCATTCCCTTCAACCATAACGAAAGTAGGTAGTTATAAAACGCATATACTGCTAAACGCATAACTACCGTATGTGCTGCCTTATGAAGGAATTGAAACTTAGGATTTAGATTAATTGAACTAGAGATGCTCCGCCAACATACATGTTGCGTTCTTCATGACACGTTTTATTAACATTTGTGGTTTTATTTAAAGTTAATGTCAGGTGTCAAAAACTGTCATTATTATAATTCCAAATACTTTGCTTGCCCATACAGACAAAAATTTTGTTTGAAAAATCAATAATTTTTCTAGTTAGTCTTATTTTTAAAAACTCAAATAATAATCATTGATGTTAATGTATATATGTACTAAAAAAAAACAATAGCGTAATCTATAAAATTCTATTAACACAATACAATAGCAAAAAATTGTGTAGCATCTTTTAATAAATTAGCATTGTCACTGCTAAATTAACCCGTACCACGCTATTTCCTATACATCATGCCATTGCCATAAATATTGTGACAAAGAAAAAAAAAAATTTTTATCGCAAATAAAATTTATTACTTTTACAATGTATTAGTTTAATACACAAATAAAAAAACAATTAAAAATATAAAAAGTTTATTCGAAGTGGTGTCCATTGGCTGCAATAAACCCTGCCTTTAAACGTTGAGTCCAGTTATCACTAGAAGCACGCGCTCTTTCCATGGGGAAATTCTTCACTGCCAATCGTATGGATTGTTTAAGGGACTCCAAATTATCATGGCGTTTAGAGCAACCTGTACTCTCTAAAACTGACCATAAATCATAATCCAGCGGATTAAGATCGGGACTAGATGACGGTCAGTCTTCAGCTCTGATGAAGTCCGAGACGTTCGCTTCAAACCAAGATTGCGCGTGGACCGAGCTTTATGACCCGGCGCCGAGTCTTGCTGAAAGGACCATACTTGGGCATTTAACATGTTGTTATTAAGGGACTTACTTAACTACTTACCCAAGAATGGTATCTTGATACATTTGTGCCGATGTTTTTATACCTTTTTCACAAAAAAATGGCTCAGTCACAACTTCATAGCTTACAACCAAAGCATCACTGAAGTTGGATAATGTCCACGATGTATTATGTCGAATATTTGGAGGCTTCCTTAAAGCTTTGAGCATAAATACGGTCATTTTTTTTGTTAAAATGTTGCTTAATTGTAAAAAAAATCTCATCCGTGAACAAATTTTTTATCGATTTTACCACGCTATTCATCGTAAATTTTTCAATTAAGAAATGACCATTGTGTTTGATTGTGGTTTTGAATACATTCAAAAAATTTTGAAAAACATCTGTATGTATAAAATCCTTATAATACAGATTGAAGCTGTGGGTAAAGTATTAAAGTAGGTCAGTCAAAATACTTAGTGATCGTGAGGGACGAAAAGGCAGTCGGGCTTTAGATACAAGTTAATATTATACAGATAAAAGGGGATATAGGGAATCTATGTCATTATTAATAGTTTATGGAGAAGAAATTACAAGATGTTTATTAGAAGAAGTATTAACATGCTACAAGTATTTTATGTTCGGATGGATGATTTGGTTTCGAGGCATAATTCAAATAACTTAATATAATATTTGTGCTTAATTATAATTGTGCTATAAATGCCAGCTAAGTTATGTTTTTGTGTATGTGATTATCATGTATATCAAATCTGGAATTAAAAAGTTCAAAAAAGGCATTAAATTAATTAAACACTTTTCTATGTAAGAAACGCATTTCTCAACATCTACAACCTTCTGGTAAGAGGAGGTGATTGTCTATTGATGTTCCTGGGTCACTCGCCAGTGTACGAAGTATGGCGAGAACTGGCGCGCTCACCTCGCTGGAACCATTTGCTGAATGACATAAACCACCTTGTCTCACCCTATCAAGACCGTCAGGTATAATTATTGTTATATACAACTAACTTTACATCGAGCAAAGTCAGTGAAGCCTCATTGAATTGAATTGAGTCGTTTTGAAGTGTACTCCTATAGAAGAAAGTGTTTTTTATAAACTATATACAAATAAGATGTATTCATATATCGGTAGGTCCTATGTATATTACAGGAGAAGCTATCAAAGATTAAATTTATTATAACTCTAAATTAACAAAACCGAAGCTTACGAAACTTTTCTTGTTTGCTAAAACAACTATCCTCTTCATTTATATAGTACTAACTGTGCCTGCGACTTCGTACGCATAGATTTCGATTTTGATAAAACGTACCCTTTGCAGGTGCAAAGGTGTTATAGTTTTTATAAACATTCAAACTGGTAAGCAGCAATGGTCCGACAATAAGATTATTAATTTCTTTATTTGTTAACCGATTGTTAAGTAAGTGAATCCCATGACAATATATTCCCGAAAACTTCATCTAAATCGATTAATCCGTTTCTGAGTTTAGCGTGTACATACATACAAATATACAGACGAACAGACAAAATGAAAAAACATTGTTTTGGGTTTTCTTGCTTATATAAAGGTCCTCCTGTATGAATTTTTGAAAATATTTTTTTTTTCGTGTTGTGTTTACAACTAAAAGACAAACAGATAAACAGACAAAGATTTTAAAAATGCTGAAAATGAATTCTGTTAGTTATCACTTGACATCCTGGTATATTTTTTAAAACATTTTCAATGTGCAAAGACTACTCCCTTACAGTGACTCTAGAAATTATTACACATATATATATATATATATATATATATATATATATATATATATATATATATATATATATATATATATATATAAGATTTGCATTGTACCAATTACGTGATTGACATAAATTGACATAACTTTTTTATTTCTTAACCGATTTAGATGAAATAAATACTAAATGCTATAAGTGAATATTGTGATAATATATTCCTGAAAACCGCATACAAATTGGTTAAGCCGTTTCTGAGATTAGCGTGCACAACATAGACATACAGACAAACAGACAAACTGAAAAACCATTGTTTTGGGTTCTCTTGCTCTTATAAAGGCCCCCCATGATATATGTTTTTCTTAATATTTTCCATGCACAGGAATGGATCAGTGCCAATTTTATTATATGTATAGATTTCTAACTATTGTTTCATGTTCTTATTTTTTGTATATATACTGGATTATTTGTAATTAACTGCCCACCTCATGTAGGCAGCCTCTTTACATCAATTCCAACAACATTTGTTCTAAGACTTTTTACAAATTTTGATAAACAACACAAAAAAAACAACAAATAAATTTTCTATGAGAATACTAAATTTTAAAAACTAATAATTTTTAAAAGTAGTAGAACAAATGTTGTAGGGATTGATGTAGAGAGGCTGCTTGCAAAAGGTGGCCAATTGATTACAAATAACCCTGTATAGAAAAATCTTATATTATTTAAAAATAAAACCTAGTTACTGGTAGTATTTTCATCAGCACTTATTTTTCTTTTCTCGTTCATATTTTTTAAGATTTTACTAATTTAAGGCTCCTGAAGAGGATATAAAGAGAATGATGACATCTATAGGGTTTACTAACGTCGAAGTAAAATATATACAAAAGGATTTTGTCTACACTGGAGTAGAAGTGTTTAAAAGTAAGTAACTAGTAGAAGTTTTAATTACAGTACCACTCTTTAAATTATAACGAAGTTTTCCTAAATTGAACAAGAGTTCGAAAGAAATGTTATTGCAAAACAAAAAAAATAAGTTGGGTATTCCAATTAGATCTCCTTATACTACAGTACTAAATATATATGGACCCGGCTTAAATTGAAAATAAATCGGAAATTTGCCCGACTAGTTTCGAACCCATTCAGGGTTCCCATTCATGAGCTCGAACTATGGCAGACTCGCATAACTCGTGAACAAGCTTCAAATGATAATTTGTATTATTAATTGTAATTTTAATAGTCCCTATTACTTAGAATTAATTATATTTAATTCTATTAATATTTGGCAAATGTGTTATTTTCCAGACTATGTGAACAGTATTAATCCTTTTAATATTCCTTTGGAAATGCAAGAAGATTTCTTAGACGAACCACTTTAACATGATCGTCTGAAATTATTGTTTATTCATAATTAATAACGAATATCATAAAGAAAAACGTTTAGGGTCAACTACGGACGCTCGTAATTGCCTGACTTAAATCGTTCGCCATTAGCCGAGCAAGTGGCTAGAAATAGATATTACATTATTTTTTTTTTAGGTTAGAACCATGCGGTGCATGATACAAGTGCCTTATATCGTTGTTCAAACATAAATTTATTCAGAAAAAAAACAGCATCCTGCTATGTTTTTCGTACATTAAGATACACTCATTATATTTTTCACAAAACTCAAATAATAGAAAAATCTTTAAGTTTAACTTACTTTAAGTGAGAGCGCGTTCTCATCTTAGCAGTTACTGTTTGCCACTAAGTTCAGAATCGACTTACAATCGCGTCATTCAAAATACCTCGCATTATGCTCTAACATAGTTAAACCTATGCGTCCGCGATTACCCATCATCCGTAATTACCCCACCCTCCCCTACGTATCTCAATTTTTGAAGTAGGCATTTCATAATTCACATGAGCGTTTATTTCAAGAATTCTGTGGAATTCATTTTCATAATTTTGGTTTTCTTTTCATTATTCTTTGATTGAACTACTTATGATATTAAGATTTAATTGTTTTTTATTGTGATTATTTACGTATCTTAATTATGAAAGTAGGCATTTCATTATATTAATTTGCTCGTATAGATTTATGTAATTAAATGTAAATATTTGTTTAAGGCTTGGCAACTACCTTATTTCTGTATAGGTAGTATATAATAAATATTAAATCTTCATTATTTTTTACTTTCTAGCTTTAAAGTCGTTTTCTTAACGTAGTTATATTCATTTAACACTTTTTAGTTTATTGCTACATTTTCCATTAGCCATGGGTAGACCTACTAAAGCAGGCCTGTCCATCAATTCAAAACCGTCCTGTCCTGTCAATTCAAAATCATCAAACAAAAGCAAAAGCAGCATCAAACAAAAAAAGAATTACGTAAATCGGTTCAGAAACCTTGGAAAAATCGGTGTACATACATAAAATGTATATATATATACCGGCCGAATTGAGAACCTCCTCCTTTTTGAAATCGGTTAAAAAAATTGATAGTTTAAAGTCATGTAGTAACTTGTCAATTAAAGATTGACCTTAAAATAATTATTGTTTATACTTTTAATATATTTTTGTTGGTTTCTTTTATATTTAAAAATTAAATTCGAATATTGTACCAAATTAGTCCTAAAGAAGGATTTATAATTTTAATGTTCTTTAAAATTTCTAAGCACAACATAAGCAATATAATATCTAGATACTATGATTAAATAAAATAGTTAATATGAGTTTGAATTGTTTTCTGATCTTAACCTTTTCTTACATTAACTCATTCGAAGATGAGACGTCTAAAATATTTTGTTAAAATATTGTCAAGAAGAATAGAAGACTTCATATGTTTTATGATTGGCGTTGCAAACGATTTCGTCTACCTAATCTCCAGTCATTTCTTCCGTGTTCAATTCTCTAATTGATTGTTTCACGTATTACATAAATTCAAGTAGAAGGAATAGTCTCGCAATTTTTTAGTCAAATATAAAAACTGTGCTGACCTAATAGTAGACTAGTAGAAAGTAACTAAAAAATTACTTGGATAAAACTACTACTTGGATAAAACTACTTAGTGCTTAGATGACATTAAATATAGTTTTAGCTTATTCGGGCAACGATAAAATTTTTATAATACGTAAGGACAAAGCATTAAAATGGTATTGATTAGTTTTATATTCTATACTATGTAATATTGAAAGGATATAAGTTTTTAACTATTGTTAATAAGTTTAGAAGTAAAAGTAAGTTGGAAAACATTCATTCAATTTGAAACTTTAATTTAGCAGTTTTCTTAGTTAACGTTGTGGAATTGGTGGACATGTAAGTTATATATTATTTTGGTACAATGAAAGTGTTTTTCTTAAAGAGTAATTTTACAACTTATGTCGACGAAGTATCAATTGTATACTGTATTGTTAAAATAAAAATAGTAAAATAGAAGTGGGTGGAACAAAGGAGTTCTAATAAGACAAAAAAAATAAAATAAATGAGTGTGTGAGCTTGCAGAGGTGGTATTTTCTTCATTCTCAATAAATAAACTAAATAAGAGAAAAAAAGAAACAAACAAACGAACTAACAAATATAAACGGGCGCCAGAGAAGCAGTGCTTTAGAATCACTCTGAATAGTCTGCCGGATAGACTATTGAAATATTTTTCTCAAGGCGGACATTGGTGTGCATTTTTGGTGTGTTCACAGAGAAAGCAAAGACAAGTAAAATTACAATTTAACATATATTTCAAAACAATCCGAAAAAAAACTTGTAACAAGTTAAATTTTACAAAATTTAAATAAAAAAATTGTACTTACAGTTTGGTTTGATACAATACTTAAGTAATAATTATAAAGAACCCTTTTTTGTTATTACATTCTTTCCACAGTCAGCAATGTAAGTTCAGACGTAGCACATCCGCAGCAATACATTTTTATTTGTCGTTCTTTATTGACAAGTAGGTTGTGAAAGCAGGTCAGTGCTTAAAGCTCTCATGCTTCAGGCAATAATAGTATAATGGCCATAGGCGCCGGCAGCAGGGTGCAAGGGGGTGCAGTTGCACCCCCCTGTCCAGAAAGAAAGTACATAAATTTTTTTTAAATTTTTACGTGACTCAACCAGCGGAAGAGTAATGCTTTTCGAGTGTATATATATATGTATATTTGTGTTCGTACCTATATATGTCTTTTGTGTGTATGTATGTATATATGACCATTTCGATGACTGTAAGCGCTACAACACAAACGGTATTGAGTGATTTTTACCAAACGACGTATCGTTAGATTCGTGAAGACCGTGTGAGTGACATAGGCTAAATAGTTTTCATGAGAAATCAACAAAGTCATTTACTTTTATATGGCAAAAATTTTAGCAATTTATTGTCATAATGAGTTATAATTTAAATAATAACCGAAGACGTCTAGGTTGCTGTCCAAATTTTTGACGTGACAACGTCTTAAATTAGGTTAAGCTGGGAGTCACTTATGAAAAAGTGTAACGCCCGGTAACGTAACGATGAGTCACACACACATAGAATGCCTTGCGTCTCTCTCCCACTCAAACATGATCGGTCCGCCGAGCAATGTTTTGATTTTCAAATTGATTCTTTAAAATTACAAATATTAAGAAAAAGTGGCAGATATAAGAAAACTTGATTTAAAATGTGTTGAGCAAGAATTTTAACATCTAATTTAAGTAAATGTTTTAATTTTCAACTTCATTATTTACAATTACAAATTTTAATTAATTTCAAATTTATTTAGCAAAATTTTGAACCTTCGATCTGAATAAGTATTTTGATTTTCAAATTAATTCTTTAAAATTAAAAATATTAAAATATATAAAATCAGAAGTGACGTCACATAACATTATCTGTACTTATTATTATTTAATATGTAGGCCAGTACATGTGACCATACTTGGTAGACACAATTGGAAATAGTATTTTTTTATAACTAAAAAAAATTAATATATAAAATACTGGTAGCAAACAATAACTTCAATGATCGATATCTCTGCAACTAATTGATGTATCGAAAAAGTCTGTAAATAAATTTTGTAAAAAATAATAACATCAATAATATAATATAAAATAAATAATATATAAAATGATTTTACGTGACAACGTCTTCATCGTCCTATCAACAAAATCATTCAAATTATTAAAATATTGTGCAATTTAATAATATTCATATCAATAAATATTCTACCGAGAAAAAGACGTGGTCACGTAAATCTTCGCCCGTAAAACCGACTTTACAGGCTACCATTTTTTTTTCAACACCTTCTCAATAAACTCAGTATCCTCCTCAACTCTTTTCCTGTGAACTCTAAGTATGGAATAAATATACGAGTAGATCTTCTGAAAAATTCTTCCAGTTCCTGTTTCAGATGGGTGATTTGATCTGTAAGACTGTTTTTCCACTACTCGAGGACGCTTAAATTCAACGTTTAGTTTCTCGCAAAGCTCAGAGCTGATATGCTTTAGTTTTTGTTTTAGAATTCGGAGCGTCTTGCGAAAGTTCATCTAACACCTGTACAATAGTTTTCAGAAAATATTCTTACACTTTTGTATTTTGCTGTCCAACGCATTTCACAAAATAGTTGTTGTTGTTAAACTCTTTATTGTACACAATAACACAATGTAAATTACAATATATATAAAATACAAAAATAAAAAACAATTATTAAAGTATACAAAGGCGGACTTATCCCTTGAAGAGACCTCTTCCAGTCAACCCTTGAATTCTTATAAAAAAAATAACATGTAACATGGTAGAAAACTAAAAATTTGAAATAAAAATAGTAACAATAATAAATGTGTACAAAAATATACATAACAATAATAAAAAAGTACTAACTAAAACTCTTATAAATAAGTAATAAAGAAAAAAAACTAATTAATTACTACCGATCACACTCATAAAACTTGCGGAGGTTGTGCTTAAATGACTTAATGACTTAAATGACGAAGGCGATTTTCGGATGTCAGGCGGCAGATTATTCCAAAGTTTTACTGCAAGAGCAGTAAATGACTTGGCATAGCAGTCTGAATTACAGGTTGGAAACGTAAGTCTCAAATTATCAGTAGATCTCAGGCGACTTCCACCAATGCCGGCTTGGTACTTAAAACGCTCTTTTAAGTATGAAGGTGTCATAGGGTTAAATAAAACATTGTAAAGCAGAGCCAGTGTGTGCAAGTGTCTTCGTAATTTGATCAGGGGTAAATTTAATTTCTTACGTGATTCCGTAATATGATCATTTTTACGTAAATTAAAAACAAATCTTATTGCCACATTTTGGAGACGTTCGAGCTTGCACACTAACTCTTCTGATGAGTCAAGAAACACCACATCACAATAATCTATTAAAGGCAAAATAAGTGACTTGGCCAGCATAGCCTTAGTTTTTACTGGGAGAAAATTTTGGAGTCGTTTAAGCGAATGAAAGGAGGAAAATACCTTACGACTAACATTAGTAATATGGGGTGCCCAGGAAAGCGTTTGATCTAAAGTGATACCTAAATTACGAACAGTAGAGGAAAGAGGAATAGGTGTACCATCAAGTAAGATGTCAGGCAGTTCTGTTCGCTGTTGTACAGATACGAAATACTTACTACCTACAATTATTGCCTGTGATTTCAGGGGATTTATTAAAAGGCCAAAGTATTTTGCCCACTATGCAATAGAAACAAGAGCACCGTTTATCTTATGAATGGCATCAGCAAGGTTTGTGATCGAGGCCGCAGTATAAATTTGCAAATCATCAGCATATAAGTGATAAGAACAAGTAAGAGAGGAAGTAATGTTATTAATGAAAAAAGAGAATAAAAGTTGAGAGAGAACCCCGCCCTGGGGTACACCCGCTGTGACTGTACAAGGTTTAGACAGAGTATTGTTGTCTTTAACTAATTGGAGACGGCCTAAAAGATATGACCGAAACCAAGAAATAGCAACTGGTGACATGTTAATTTGACCGAGACAACCTATGAGAATGTCGAAATCAATACAGTTAAAGGCATTACTGAAATCGAGAAGTACTAGAACTGTCAATTTTTTATTGTTTATGTTGAAACGAATATCGTCAGTGATCTTAATAAGAGCTGTCGTGGTACTGTGTCCAGGTCGAAACACTGACTGAAATGGACTAATTAAGTCGTAACGAAGTAAATGGTTAGAAAAAGCACGATGAACAATATGCTCAAGTATTTTAGAGAGAAAGGGGAGAATAGAGATAGGACGAAAGTCGGTAAAGTTTGTCGGATTTTGGAAGAGCTATAACTTGAGCAACTTTCCACTCAGTAGGGAAAACACCATGAAGTAAAGAAAAATTAAGTATACGAGCTAGAAAATAGTAGTATATTTGGAATTTTACTCCGCCGCAACGTACTCTCCCGAAAGAAATTTATAATGTCCTTTGTTGTTCCAGCAGTATTTCTAACTTCATTGACAGTATTAAGGTCATTAATGACAAGATTCAATACATGGCTTGCACAGTGAAAAAATAAGGCTAAAGGATATTTATCATTAATAATTTTCTGAACGCCACCTATATGACCTGCAATTGCAGCACACCTGTCGTATCTTTGACCGACAAGTTTATTTAAAATAGTTTTTTTAAGCATATTCGAAAATTCTGCACAGTTTGGAACGACAGATTGTTAGAAAAAAATTATATATGGAGTGAGTGAAGTATGTATAGATGGAGGTGCACCTCCCTGAAAATAATCCTGGCGGCGCCCATGATAATGGCAATTGTAGCCATGTGCAGAAATGTACAAAAACAGGTGAAATGAGAACCCCAAACCAAAATAGTTAGATATATGGACAAACAAAAGATGCAAATAACTAAGATCTAATGGAAGATTAGAATAGAAGACTAGAATTGAATATTAATTGATCATTAATAGAATAGAAGAGTCAAAGAGAAGAGCTGTAACAAAATAAAAGCAATTGATGATCAGTAGTTTATACACTTAAAAAATATTTGGAAAAGAAAATGTGTATGATATGACTTACCGCTTAAGCACGCGCTCTTCGATTTAAATAAAATATTGTGCCCTTTATAATGAAAGAATGCACAGCAAACCTTTTAAAACCTTTGATTTCTTTGTGTTATCTGTGCAACAGAATGTGTAATATATGTAAAGCTAACTGTCAGATTTTAAAGTGACAATGGTCAACTATTATGTAAACAAACCTTTTGCTTTGTTGTATTTAAAGTAAAATATCCCAAAAAAATTAATTATTAATTTCTCAACGATTTTGTCTGAAACTACTTTACGGTAGCTGGGGTTATAAAACAAGTGGGACGATTATTTCGTTAACAGAACGGCAATGAATGTAGAATTTTTTATTAAAAGCAATTTAGCATGGATTAAGCAAGTAGCAGAGGAAAGACAGATGGACAACATTTATTATTATTAAAGGTATTAATGCAATAGACAACATGGAAAGATCTGTGGTGGTCTAGGCCTACAGTAAAATGGATACTAATTTTATATTAGAAGTTCCCTCTATTGATCCTAATATATAGGATTATTTTTAATTAGTTAACCACCACCTCTTGCAGATTACCCTCTCTTCATCAATCCCAACAACATTTTTTTTACAACTTTTTACAAATCTTGATGTACAACACAAAAAAAACGAAACAAAAAAATATTTATTCCCTTTTATACTTATTACTCTGTATTTTGTAAGAAATACTTAAAAGGTCAACGCTCGGGCACCATACCGATGCTCAGAGTTAATGCCAGTTCAGAGACAACAAATAAACTTTGTATGGGTAAATTTAAATTTTAAAAACTATTATTTAAAAAAATCATAGAACAAATGTTGTTGGGATTGATGTAGGCAGGCTACCTGTAAGAGGTGGTCAACTTATTAGAAATAACCCTGTATATATAATCTAGTCCATTTATATTCCATCCCTGATAAACAAAACCTTACTTCCAAAATCAAAATACCTTGTACTTGGGAGTGAAGTGTCTTAATCAATTTATTTAAAATAAATAATTAGCAATAATTTTTTTGGTAACACTTTCCAATTGCGTCGTTAGAGTAGAAGGGAGAGGGGGATAGGGAGAAAAGGGGGGTCGAAGCCCTATCCCCTGACACCATTTTTATTGTGAGAAAATGTTTAGTTTTGGAGATATTTTGATTTGAAGTTTCGTAAAAACTAACCTAAAATGTAAGTAATTAAGACTTCTGTGACGTCTCCGGCGCTTCAGGATGGCCAGCCCCTTCACCCTTGCGTAACACTGAACTGAAACCCAAGCTCGCCTTTGCCACTTCGGCTTATTGGTCGCCTTCGGCAACCAGCCTCAGTAGCTACGGCTCGATTGGGTTTCAACACAGTGTTACGGCGGGTGGGGGCTGCCCTCCTTCCACGCCTTCGGATTTCCAAAAACACTCTAGGAGCAGGACAGACAAGACTACGTGGAATCGGGGTTAACAGTTTCGGTTTTGACAAAAAAGTAATACATATAAATATTAATTATTATTTATTTCAAAAACATTTTAAATCACAAACGTCATATGTCAAGTTGCCGCCATTTAACATTAGGAAATCTAAAACAACCAAGTTGTTACGAATTGTGTTTTTTTTTGTTAAATTAAAATGAAAAATTGATAATATCATATAAATAATTGATAAACATATTGCATAGATGTGAAGTGTCCTTGTGTTCTTGCGTTAAACATTGTGTTTTTGTGCTAATATTGGTGAAAACACGGTAAGTTTGTTTCACACAAAAAAACATATAAAAAAGGAACTACGCATTTTCTCGGGCTGGGAATAGTATTAAAAGAAAGGGGAGTCCAACCGTATCGTACATGTACGATAATTAGTACCGTACAATTATCGTACGGTTGGCAACACTGCTTGACAGTTGACTCGAAGATTCTTGTTATTCTGTCAGACGACCAGCTAAGGTTTATAGCCATACTGCCATAAGACATCTGACATTGAACATTTTGGACTGGAACTTTAAACCTCTTTACTCACTTCTTACAAAAATATTATTTTACAAAGTTTGTAGTTATATTGTTTAATTTACTTTCTAAACTGATGTCGTTTAATTATATAGTTACTTAGTAAGTAGCTAGTTTTTGTCATGTATTTAGAACTCTTTCATCCTTACTATTGTTGCTGTAATGTAAAGGGGTAGATTAGTTTTTAACTGTTGTTATATTGATTATTTTTTAATTATTGCTGTTATGATTCCATTTTTTTATTGTAGCAGAGACATTTGCATAATACTTACGTCATTATTTTATTCGATTTTTTTCAATCTATTTTTTAGTTTAAACATTTGTAATTAACAGTACTTAGATAGATTAAGCTTTTTTGCTCTTTTTTTTCTCATGTTATTTTCTGGTTGTGGTTTTGTTTTTTATATTTTAGCTAATTTATATTTTTTTTTAGTATACACTTTTATTATTGTTTGTATTTAGTATATTATTATAATTAAACATATAAGTAAATTATGAAAGTCGCAGCCGAAGAATGCAAAAAAACCAAGATTACTTTTAATTATATTTAATTAAATTATTACAATATATTAATTATTACTAAGAGATAACAATTCTTCGAAGAATGAACGAAGACTGATTCACTAAATTATTAGATTACGAAAGAAACATCGGTCATGTCCGGTGTTCAGTGGTGGTGGTGGTTTGCAGCGTAATCAATATGCCCGGGGTCAATCGATGGCACTAGATGTGGTGACATCAGCCTGCTGCGTCCAACAGCCTGCTGCGTCAGCGATCTGCCTCGTGTCCGTTGGTAGCTACGTGTGACCCCAATAACGATGAAATACCTAGCTAGCAGTTACTAAGCTAGGTGCAAGTGTAACTCCTCCCCCCGAAGATCAGCGACTAATCGAGAACATTATTTGAGATGGTCGCTGAGATTTCACCATGATCTACTTTTATGTGCCTGGGACTGGTGATCTTTGGAGTTGGGATGGCATATTTTATTTCAGGCATTTGAATCTTAGTTTCTTCGGCTTGATGGTACTTCCGGCTCGTAGCTTCCTATACATTAGTGCACTAAGTATCATGGCACTTGCGCCTAGTAATAGACTATAGACAGGGATCGTAATGTGGTACATAGATTGGTCTATATCTCGTCTAAGATGGGTAGGTTGTTCAATTGATGTCTTGGTATTTAGGTTATGCAAATTTTCTAAATTGGCTGAGTTCAAAATGATGGATGTGCGGTCACTGCGTCTAAATTAGCTATAGTGCGGCATTTCCATAATTCTCACCACATGTCCTTTTATGCGATTATCTGAATTAAAAATTGACAGTTCAGATGTCCTTAATCCACAATTGGTTGGTATCACAGCTAAATAACTGCCCGGGAGAATTTGATATCATTCTTGTCTACACGTTATCTTGATTTTCGTTGGGACTGGAAAGTTAATAGTGTAATACATGTCGTCGAGTTCTTCAATGGCTACATTTTTTAAAACGACTGGAGTCTAGTTACAGGAGCTGCTTATTTCCTGCTGGGTAATACGTTGTTGCACGCAGTTAGATTTACCCTGGATGCTGTAATCTGGCTTAGACTCACAGAGAAACCATGAATTTATCTTTGGACATTCAGTCTCCATGTACCTAGAGTCATTTCTAGAGATTGCTATATAGGGTGAGGTAGGTATTAGGACTTCGTTATGTTTGTTGGGAACTATGGATAATTTATAAAGGTTATAGTTGTTCGGATTGGCAATAGGAACTTTGATAACTATAACGATTTGTTTCTCTACGAAAGAAATTTCTATAATCTAAATCTAAGACTTCTTCTTTTAAATATAAAGTCTTAATCTTAAATAATATATTTTTTACTTCATCTAAATTAACTATAATATAGGATGTGTAAATAAATTTCTAAGCTCGTTAGCCAAATTTTTAATATTATCTTCTAAAATCTAAAGATATTGGGTTAAATGAGCGTATTTAACTAAATCTATTTCCCTATTGCTATTTCTTGCCATAATTAAATTGATCGTTCCATAAATCCTTCTCTGATTAAACACTAATTTATCTAAGATTTTAGTACTTTCAGTGGTCCATTCTTTATTTAAAGTTATATGATTATTCAACTCGTTTTCTAATATTTGTTTATTATTCTGAAGGTTTTTTATGGCATTATCGCACTTAATGGCATCAGAATAATCTAGATTGCCAAAAATGCTTTAAATCACGGTGCAGAGTCTGGCTAAGCGCCTGCACGAGTTTCGAGAGCAATATAAATTCTCTTTATAATTACTCTACGTAAAACTTAGTTTATTTCATTGTCATCGCTTTAGCTATTTTGAATCTGGAACAACCTCTCGACCATCACTTGTTGGTAATAATTAAACAGTTTGTATCAAATATCCGGGTTTTTTTCCAAACTATAATAAGACTCGCATTATGCTCACTGAAGCATAAACATTGGCGACCGTGACAGGACTCCAAAAACGATTTAAATCAAATATTTCGACGTGACGTGCCATCTTTAATACGTTTGAAGCTTATATTACAAACCAAGGATTGGAATTTTGAAACGGACAACGAATCCAGCAGTGAAGCAAGCTAATAAGACTTCGCCAGGACTACAACCGTATCTTGCCACAGAGATAATTGTCCTTTCCTTGACCCTGACTAACATAATCAATTCATATTTATTGTCTCCAGTGCTTATAAACCATCCATTCTTTCACAGACTTCATTTCGTTATTTTAAGAAAATAGAATAGATTTCAAAGCTAAAGATAAATTACTTACTAAAGTTATACATAGTCAAGGTACAAAGGTCATTTTGTAATGGACGTGTACTTAACATTTGAAATGTATATTATATTTTTTTCTAATATTTTATTCTGTAGTGTCATGCAATGAATAAAATAATTTCTTATCTTTTCTTTTTATTATTATTTTTGTTTCTCATCGATATATTGCCGACATTTCCAGCTACAACAAAGTACTTTCCATCGAGCTGTGCAGCATCGGTTTCTAAGCTGTGATATCATCGAACCTACTATTGGGAGGCATTTATCGTATTCTTGTGCAGCTAAGTGGATTTAAAAGTTTATTTAAAATTATTTTATTCTTATCTTTGTTTTTCCTTTATTCTTTCTATTTTTTTAAAGCCATGGCAACAGATTCAGATAAGCCTAGTGTAAAATATAGAGAATTGAATACAAAGCGCAGTTCTATTAAAGGTCAAATCACTAAATTTAAAAAATATATTTCAAATTTAAACTCAGAAATGTCAACGATTGAACTGGCTGAACTGTCATTAAAAATAAGCAAATTTGAAGGATTATCAATAAAATTTATAATAATCAACCACAAAATATACAGTCATACACAAAGTACACAACACAAGTATCTAATCCGTCGTCTAAAGGGTTAGGTGCCACTGAAAGAGTCCGTTGTCTACTTGATTGTGGCAGTCAAACATCTTTTGTGTCCAATTTTCTAAAACAGATATTAAATTAAGTAATAAACAAAATAAATGGCATAAATATAACAGGAATAGGCAACAATATATGCGGCAAAGTTTCTGAAAACTGCCTTTTAACTTTCAATTTAATATATACATCATACAACATAACAGTATCATGTTTATTGCTTGACGAGTTAACAGGTGAGTTAACAAAAGTTCCTATGAATATAAATCAAATAGACTTACCTCAAAACATACAACTCGCAGATCCTCACTTTAACGTTCCAGCAAAGGTAGATGTTATTCTAGGGGCTGATGTTTTCTGGGACCTTGTGGGATCCAAACAACGCTCGTTGGGACCACACAACCCTCGGTTAATCGATTCAAAATTCGGATGGCTTATATGAGGCCCTATTAATAATGATTTTTTTCAATACAACAACATACAATCAAACTATTCAGCCAAGGCAGACACTATATACAAAACAGAAAAAGGTGACTATAAGATATCCAAGTTCTGGGAGATTGAAGAACTTCCACAAAAAACTCTTTTAACTGCTATCGAACAGCATTGTGAAGAACATTTCATATCTAATACTTTACGTTTGAAATCAGGTAGATTTCAAGTTAGTTTATCTCTCATGGAGAAGCCTGAATGTCTTGGTGACTCCTATAATCTAGCAAAAAGGCGTCTATTTAGTCAAGAAAAACGATTTCGCAAAAATCCTACACTAAAAACACAATATACAGAATTTATAAAAGAATATGCACAATTAGGGAACGTACCCAAACTACGTGGCCTATTTATGGGAGGGGGGGGTTCCTTAAAATATTACGCTGTGTCACAGAAGCGAGGGGGGGGGTTTAGATTATTGTCACGTAGTCGAATTCTAGAGAAGGCAATTTAAGCTACTAACATTTAATAAAGTCTGCTTTTCAGGGTTCTTTGAAGTCGTGTGATACATTTTTGTGCAATAAATGCCGTCCCAATAGTAACAAAAATTAAACATTATTTTTATTTGTTTCATTTTCTGCGTTTGGGATGATAAAAATTTACCTTTGATATACTACGTAACATTTGGGGGGGTCTTATCACATACTACGGATGGTCACCGGGGGGGGTGAGGGTGTCGAAAAATTGAAAAATATAGGTCACGTAGTTTGGGTACGTTCCCTTAGGTCATTTGTCTAGATTTACTTCTTATATTCCTTCACCTAATTATTTTTTATGTCACCTTGCAGTATTTCGTGAAAATAGTGAGTCTACAAAGATACGAGTAGTCTTTGACGGTTCTGCGTCTACCTCTTCGGGGTATTCCTTAAATGATATACTCATGGTAGGCCCGAACATGCAAGATTCTCTTTTTTCCATATTGATCAGAGCTAGGCAGTACAAATATTTACTTACTGGTTACATAGAAAAAATGAATAGCCAGGTTGAAGTTCATCCCGATAATCGAAACCTACAACCGATTTTATGGAGAGATGACAAGTCCCAGCCTATACAAACATTGCAACTTAATATCGTCACTTACGGAACAGCAAGTGCGAGTTATTTGAGTACCCGTTGTCTTTATCAGTTAGGAGAAGACTGTGAAGATAAATTAATAAAAACGATAATTCACAATGACTTTCTGGTAGATGATTTAATTACTGGTTCAAATAGTGAAGACGAATTACGATTTACGATACATTACAAAATGAGGTATCAAATTAAGTACAGCATGTTTCTCTCTCAGAAAATATAAAAGTAACTTACCTAATTTATTAAACAACAATATACAATTTCAGGATAAGTTAATATAAAATGAATCCTCTAGTACCTTAGGATTGGGATGGAATCCTAACGAGGATTATATTCATTTTGTAATTAAACCTATTTGCAATTCTAATACAGTACATAATAATAATAATAATACTTTTATTGTACTCCACATTACAGAAAATTAAAATAATACAACGAAAAAAAACAATTATAAAAGTACAATAAGGCGGCCTTATCGCTAAGTAGCGATTTCTTCCAGACAACCCTATTCGAGTAAAGAAATAAGAAATCGCGAAAAGATAGGGATGGTGCGAAGTACATATTATTATCAATACATAATATATATAATTTTATAATAAACAAACATTAATTCATAATTTATACTGTATACATATTATATAAATATTAAATAACATATTACATATCTACACAAAATATTAAGCTAACTAACCTGATTAAGAAAGAACAGTTTTAAAGACTTTTTAAAGATAAAAATATTTGGGGATTGTCTGATGCTCAATGGTAAGTCGTTCCACAGAAGGATAGCTCTAACGACAAATGAGTTGTTGTAAAATTTAGAACTGTGTGAAGGAATTTTGAGTGTAAGGCTTCGAGATGGCCTTACAGCTCTTGTATCAGTTTCCGTGAAAAGAAAAAGGTCTCTTAAATAGGAAGGGCTAGAAGGATTAAATAATAAATTGTACAAAAGTGAAAGAGTGTGTAGATTCCAGCGAAGTCGGATAGGTAGCCACTTAAGTTGTTTGCGAAATAAAGAAACATGGTCATATTTTCTTAGTCCAAATATGAAGCGGATGCCAATATTTTGGATCCTCTCAAGTTTGTTTAATTGTACTTCAGATAGGTTAAGGTAAGGGAACGTACCCAAACTACGTGGCCTATTTATGGGAGGGGGGGTTCCTTAAAATATTACGCTGTGTCACAGAAGCGAGGGGGGGGGTTTAGATTATTGTCACGTAGTCGAATTCTAGAGAAGGCAATTTAAGCTACTAACATTTAATAAAGTCTGCTTTTCAGGGTTCTTTGAAGTCGTGTGATACATTTTTGTGCAATAAATGCCGTCCCAATAGTAACAAAAATTAAACATTATTTTTATTTGTTTCATTTTCTGCGTTTGGGATGATAAAAATTTACCTTTGATATACTACGTAACATTTGGGACGGGGGGGGGGGGTCTTATCACATACTACGGATGGTCACCGGGGGGGGTGAGGGTGTCGAAAAATTGAAAAATATAGGTCACGTAGTTTGGGTACGTTCCCTAACTTGCGTCGGCGTAATCAAGTATAGGAAGAAGAAGAGTTTCCGCAAGCATTATTTTGGTCGGAATGGGTAGAAATGAGCTGAGGCGTCTTAAAGAACTAATAGCCGCAAAAGTTTTCTTACTTAGTACCTTAACCTGGTGAGTCCAGGATAACGTACTGTCCAAATAAAGGCCAAGGTTTTTAACAGTCTTACTGTATGAAATAATATGACCATTAAATATAGTACATACCAAACGATATGTATACGATAATGGCAGATTCATTTAAAATATTTGATCCACTAGGTCTACTTAGTCCATGTATTATCATACCCAAAATAATGTTGCAAAAGTTATGGCTTCTTAACAGTGATTGGGACGAACCTGTTCCTAAAGATATTCAACAATCTTGGGACAAATTTTGTGATAAGTTATCTTATCTTTTACATTTAAAAATACCTAGACCTATAACCATTAACGAAGCGATAAAAATCGAATTTCTTTCATTTAGTGATGCATCTCAAAATGCTTATGGAGCATGCGTTTATGTTAAATCTATAAATAAATATGATGAAGTGTGCGTTAAACTACTATGTTCTAAGTCTAGAATTTCATCTTTAAAACCACTCACTTTTCCTCGTCTTGAGTCATCTGCTAGTTTACTCTCAGTTAGATTAACTAAAAGTGTTTGTAAGTCTATTAGATATACCCCTTCACGTATAGTATATTTGTGTGACTCCAGTACTGTTCTCTCGTGACTAAGCAGCACACCACGTAATCTAAAACCGTTTGTTGCCAATCGTGTCGGTGAGATCTTAGAGACAACACAACCATCTCAATGGAGGTATGTACCGACTTCTCAAAACCCCGCTGACTTTATATCTAGGGGAGTGAGTCCGGATCAGTTACCAGAAAAGGATTTATGGTGGTGCGGTCCGAAATTTTTAATTGAAGATGAATCCAAGTGGCCTATTTTAAGTTCACAAATCAATAATAAGGACCTACCAGAACTCAAATCCAATAGTTCGCTAATCATAGAAAAATTCCGCTGTAGAGGTCACCTTCCCTTTGGGAACCTCCGATCATTGTCTGGTGAAATCTGTTTTTACATATTCCCCATCAGCTTTCGACCCTCATAGTGCTAGGCGAGTATGGAAATACAAGTCAGCCGATTGGGATGAGATGCGGCACTTTTTTGCGTCTTATCATTGGCGGCAGGTCTGCTACTCTTCTTTGGATCCGTCGAGTTACGCGGATGCTATACCCGATGTGTTGCATCAAGCAATAGAGTATTTTATTCCTTTTGCCGTACCCATTGGTGGCAAAGCTCGCCCATGGTTTAATGCCGAATGTCGTCATGCTCAAAACCGAAAACATTCGGCATACCTCATTTGGATTGATGCTCGAAACCGCAAAACTCCGGATGTAAGTATAAAGAAGAGAGCCCTTAAGCGAATGTATTTGCTTCTCAGTTTGCTGATAATTCACACTTAGACACTGGCAATGCTTCTCCAACTCATCATCGTCACGGCGGTAATTCGATGCCTGCAATCCGCATCACGAACAAAGAGGTATGGAAAGCATTGTGTCGTTTAGATGTGAATAAAGCCAGTGATCCTGATGGTATACCAGCCATCCTGCTCAAGACATGCGCAGCCCAGTAGTCTCGTGTATTGACACGTCTGTATCGCCTCTCTTTCAAGACTGGAATAGTGCTGGAAGCAGGAAGCCAAAGTGCAAACTGTGCCCAATAAGGCAGCCGTGCCGATCCTGCCAATTATAGGCCTATTTCAATCACCTCCATACTCTGTAAAATTATGGAGTGTGTATTGAACTCACGGCTTCTAGCGCATCTAGAAATTAACGATCTCTTCAGTGACCGAAAGTACGGATTTCGCCGAAATAGGTCTTCTAACGTACGCTACACATATTTTAAGGGAGGCCATCGAGAAGAAAAGAAGAAGTTGGTGGACCGTTATACGTACGTTGACTATGGTGTCTATTTAACGAAGTTTTCGGAGCTAATGATTGAGGACTATATAATTTGATATTGTTATTTCGTTATTTGCCTTGCTAACTGATTTGCATTTTGATATCTTTCTTTTTTAGCGGTCCCTCGACGCAACGACTTGAATAAGTGCATAATAATAATAATTTTATTCTTTTTTCTGTCTTTTTTCTTTTAAATTATTGGTTTCTATATGAACCTACGAAATTTTGACTTGTTTTGATTTTTCTGTCGATATTACATAAGAATCTTTCACCAGCACCAATAAAAGCTCAATATCTTGAAGGCGGCTGCTTTTATTTCGACCAAACTAAAAACATCTAGACGGACGAGGTTTTCGATTTAAAAAACCCCAATCAAATCCATCCACTCATTTGGCTGCTACGATGCCGCAAAACAGGTTCACAGATCATATTCATATTCACACGTCATATTCATAATACCTCTCTTTTTAGGTAGGGAGTTACCAATTTTACAAAAAGTCCTTCAAAAGAAGTGCATTTCTTTTATTTCATAATAAGTTGTTTTATTAACTAGCTTTCCGATAACACTAAGGCTCTGTTTACAGGTCATAAGATATATAAAAATATATGAGAGCAAGGCCAACGATTTTACTGTACAAAAAAGTGTAAGGTTGAGGTACGAGCGACTAAGAGGTAGTCGATCAAATAAAAGTATATGCATTAAGGGATTTTATTTTCTGATATGTATTACATTATTTACATTATAAAGAAAAATCCCAAATACTCAGACTGAATTCAAAATAACACAATATCATCAGAAGTATTAGTATACTGTTTAAATCGTCAAATCTATTCTATCCATATTTTTAAACAATTTTGTTTTAGATAGAATTATATTATCTATTATAAAACATGATGCTATTATTATAAAAATAAACGGTAATTAAAAGTCGTATTTAAAATCAATATTAATTTAATTCTATGTTCTTAGGCTCTGTGCAATCTTCAACTTCTCCTTGACTATATATCGTACATCCCAGGCTCATATAAATTCACTGGAAAACATTTCTGTCGTGACTGCTCGTTGAAATCGCATCAAGACCGGTGTTCTAAAGCACGCCTAAGACAATAACTTATATATATACTAATTTAATCACCTAAAATGAACAATCCAGAATTGTATCACCAAAATAATAGTCTACAAAAGAGAGATGCCTGGCAATGTTTAGAAGAATATGCAAAAGAAATGGAATGGAAAAAATATGGTGGTACAGTAATAGATATAGGATGTGGGGATGGGAGTGTTACGACGAGTATATTGAAAACTTTTATACCTAATAACTGCAAAGAGCTTGTAGGATGTGACATTAGCGAGAATATGGTTCAGTTTGCTAATGCCCACCACGCCAAGGACTTCGTCAAGTTTGAGGTACTTGACATAGAGAGTGACTTGCCTGGCAAATTTCGTGAAAAATTCGATCACGCATTTTCATTTTCCGCTCTACATTGGATAAATCATCAGGAGTAAGTTAATTACTTTTAACCATTATTATTAAACAAGTCATTTAAAAAAAAAGAGATAGTTTGAATTTCAGAACTCATGAGGCTGCATGAGGATAAAACTTTGGAAAATGTTTTGTGTGGTAACCAATAACTTCTTTAGTTTAGTTAGTTTACTTTTTTGTTGATTGACACCTGTTCTACCTTTAGGTTGGTTGGTTGTTGTTGGTTGGTTGTTATACCTGTTGACTATATAAAATAATCTTATAATCAGCACAATCATTATTAAAATTTTTATTAAGTTGATACAATCGTTAAACAACGGTTCAATAGCCGGGCATAGTTAGTATAATATAAAATATAATTTAAAATCATTCCTTTTCCATTATGGAGTTGATATTCCTGCTTAATAACGCCATGTTATCACGAAATCATAATTCGTTTAAAGAAGCGTCCGAACTTTGCACCATAACAAAAGTAGATAGTTACAAAACGCATTTACCGCATAATTACCGTATGTACTGCCTTGTGAAGGAATTAAAAATTAGGACTTAGTCCAGACGCTCCGCCAACATGCATATAGCGTTCTTCATGGTATGTTTTATTAACATTTGTGGTTTTATTCAAAGTGATGTCCGGTGTCAAAAAAACTGTTATTATTATAATTCCAAATACTTTGCTTGCCCATACAGACAAAATTTTGTTTGATTGTTTTGTTCGATAATTTTTCTAGTAAGTCTTATTTTTAATAAATTTAATAATAATCATTGCTGTTAATGTATATGTACTAAAAAAATCAATGGCGTAATCTATAAAATTCCATTAACACAATACAATAATTAGTGTAGCAACTTATAATAAATTAACAGTGTTTATGCTTAATTAACCCGTATCACGCTATTTTTTATATATCATGGCACATACGGAGAAAAACATACCTAGTCTTGCCATAAATATTGTAACAAAGAAAGGAAATATTTATTAATTGCAAATAACATTTATTAATTTTACAATGTGTTAGTTTAATACACAATTATCGAAGTGGTGTCCATTGGCAGCAATACAATCCTTTAAACGTTGAGGCCAGTTATCACTAGAAGCACGCGCTCTTACCATGGAGATATTCTTCACTGCCAATCGTATGGATTGTTTAAGGGACTCCAAATTATCATGGCGTTTAGAGCAACCTGTACTCTCTAAAACTGACCATAAATCATAATCCAGCGGATTAAGATCGGAACTAGACGACGGCCAGTCTTCAGCTCTGATAAAGTCCGAGACGTTTGCTTCCAACCAAGACTGTGTGGACAAGCTTTATGACCCGGCGCCCAGTCTTGCTGGAAGGACCATATATAGGCATTTAACATGGTGTTATTAAGGGACTTAACTACCTACTCAAGAATGGTATCTTGATACACTTGTGCCGATGTTTTGATAACTTAATCACAAAAATATGGCTCAGTCATTCCTTCATAGCTAACACCATAGTAAACCATCACTAAAGTTGGATAATGCCCACGTTGCACTATGTCAAATAATTGGGAAGCTTCCTTAAAACTTTGAGCATAAATAAAACAAATTTTTTATCGATTTTACCACGGTATTCATCTTTAATTTATCATTTAAGAAATGACCAGTGATTCTCTTATAAGCAAGTCCTAAGTCATCTCTTAAAATACGCGACAAGTTTCTACGTGCTAACTTCATTTCCCGAGGTAAAATCTTTTCCTTTGGGCAGGATTTCTTCTAATTCTTTCCCTTACTGTCTTGACCACCTTTTTACTACATACCTACTTTGTGTTATGCAATCATAGCGATTCTGTTCTCTTTATTTTTATATCGCACAATATTGTATAATGTATTGGCGCCAAAATGAGAAAACACAACGAACAATCTTATAAAAATGACAGATTCCAAATTCAAATGTAATATATTTTTTTTATTTATAATTCAGTAAACAGTATTTCTGGCCAGATTAAGTATTTATTTCTATTTTTGTGCTCGTTTGTGGTTTTGAAGACGTTAAAAAAAATTAAAACATCTGTATGCCTAGAATCCTTATAATACAGAGTGAAGCTGTGGGTAAAGTATTAAAGTAGGTCAGTAAAAATATTTGGTGATCGTGAGGGACCAAAAGGCGGTCGGACTTTACATGTAAGTTAATATTTTACAGATAAAGGGGGATATAGGGAATCTATGTCATTATTTAATAGTTTATTGAGAAGAAGTTTCAACATGTTTATTAGAAAGAGTATTAGCATCATACAAATATGATATGTTCGGACGGATGAGTTGGTTTCGAGGTATAATTCAAATAACTTCATATAATACTTGTCCTTAATAATAATTGTGTTGTAAAATGCCAGCTAAGTTATGTTTTTGTGTATGTGATGATCATGTTACCCATGTTATTCTCATATTTTTGTCAACAAATATGGAATTAAAAAGTTAAAAAAAAACATTATGTTAATTAAACACTTTTCTGTGTAAGAATCGCATTTCTCAACATCTACAACCTTCTGGTAAGAGGAGGTGATTGTCTATTGATGTTCGTGGGTCACTCGCCAGTGTACGAAGTATGGCGTGAGCTGGTGCGCACACCTCGCTGGAACCATTTGCTGAATGACGTAAACCACTTTGTCTCACCTTACCAAGACTGTCAGGTATAATTATTCTTTATACAACTAGCTTTACGTCGAGCAAAGTTAGTGAAGCCTCATTGAATTGATTAGAGTCGTTTTAAAGTGTAGTCCTATAGAAGAAAGATTTTTTATAAACTATATATTAATAAGATGTATTCATATATCGATAGGTCTTATGTATATGGGACTGCAAAATGAAATGCAAAATTCCAATTTTACAGGAGAGGCTTTCAAAGTTTAAATTTATTATAACTCCAGATTATAAAACCGAAGCTTACGAAACTTTTCTTGTTTGCTAAGACAACTATGCTTCTCATTTATACTATAGTATTTTATATCCACATTTATTGTTTGTTTTTACGTCACACTATCCCCTCCATGTTACTTTATGTTTAAATTATTTTTCTTTAAAAACACCCTAAAAGGGACAATGCCTGGTGTTGGCGTATACGCGTATTACGCTTATTAGCATAAAATATATATAAATATATATATTTTTTTTTTTGACTTGATTGACTAGTCTGTAAAAACATGTGAAGTACTTGCATAGGTTATCAGTGTTTTCATAACCTATATCGTTTGGCTGTGTTTTATGTTTCCCAGTGCCAAATTTAATAAGTTCCGACTTCTACACAACTTAGCCCAATTATTGCAATTGGATGCCATTTTGTCTTACAAACAAATTCGTAACTCAAAAACACAACAATAATATCATCTGATTGGTCCAACTTTTAAACAAACGCGCGGGAACTGCCTCCGTATATCTTTAACTGCTCTCAGAACCTTGTACGTTTAAATTCATGTTAAATATGCCCTTATACTGTAATAAAAAGTCGTGTTTCTATGCAGAAATCTTTCTTTTTAGAAGCCCACATGAATAATTATATCTATAAGATACATTTACCATAAAAAAGTAAAGATGGCCAAATTGTTAGTTTGTTGGGATTGATGTAGAGAGGCTGCCTACAAGAGGTGGCCACTTAATTACAAATAACCCTGTATAGAAAAATAATATTATTTAAGAAAAAAACCTAGTTACTGGTAGTATTGACATCAGCACTGATTTTTCATTTGTCGTTCATATTTTTTAAGACTTTACTAATTTAAGGCTCCTGAAGAGGATATAAAGATAATGATGACATCTATAGGATTTACTAACGTCGAAGTAGAATATATACAAAAGGATTTTGTCTACACTGGAGTAGAAGCGTTTAAAAGTAAGTCAACTTGTAGAATTTTTAATTACAGCATTATTTTTTAAATTATAACTGTTCCTAAATTGAACAAGGGTTCGAAAGAAGTGTTATTGCAAACAAAAAAATTGGGGATTCTAATTAGATCTCCTCATACTACAGTACTAAATATATATGGACCCTCCTAAATTTAAAAATTAATCGGAAATTTGCCCGACTAGTTTCGAACCCATTCAGGGTTCCCATTCATGAGCTCGAACCATGGCGGATTCGCAGTCGCAATTAATAGTATATTGTGCAACTAGTGCGAGAAGTTGTCAATTGCCCACGAGTGCGAAGTTGAGCGCACAAGTGAAGCGAGTGCGCTCATTCGCTCTAGTGAGCAAGACAACCGCGCACTAGTTGCACATACTATTTATTATTACAAATGCGGGCATAGTACTATCTTTTGCGCATGCTTGGAGTATGCCAAATTTTCATTGGCACACGCAAATTTGCGAATTAGCGTGTAACAATGAAAATTTGGGTGCGAAAAGTTTACTTGTCGCACTCAAATCGACATTACATTATTGAAGTGGGCAATTAGCGTCTTTCCGACCCAAAAAGCAAGCGCAGAGATATTACTTTCCCCGCATGAGTAATAAAAATTGCTATAAATTGTAATTTCAATAGTATTACTTAGTATTAATTATATTTAATTCTATTAATATTTGGCAAATGTGTTATTTTTCAGACTGTGTGAAGAGTATTAATCCTTTTAAAATTCCTTGGGAAATGCAAGAAGATTTCTTAGACGATCATGTTAAAGTGGTTCGTGACATGAAACTTGTCGATCATACAAATAACAATGAAGACGGTACATTCAATATGAAACTGAACTATAAACTCATCATAGCTCAAGGCAAGAAGTAAGCTTAGAAAGAGCCTTCGACTTTTATTCTTTAAGCTTACAATATTTCATATATAGATTCTTTTAAAATACGAGTACGCGAACAGAAAAGAACTTGATAGTTTAAAGTCTATGTCGTAACTTGTCAAGTAAGGTGCCGGTTAGCTTAAAAATAATTATTGTTTATGGTTTTAATATATTTTTGTTGGTTTATTGTAAATTTAAATAATACATTCGACTTTTGTACTAAATTGGTCCTAGAGAAGAAGGACTTCTAATGTTAAATGTTCTTTAAATTTTCTAATTACATCATAAACAATATAATATCTAATTAAATAAAATAGTTAATTTGAGTTTTAATGGTTTTCTGACCTAAGCCTTTTCTTACATTAACACTAACATTAAACTCATCTAACAGTTGTATATTGCCTAAAAGTTTCTCTCTTTGATTCTTTCACGTATTTATTTATTTTATTTATTTAATATTTGGAAAACCAACAGCACAAATAACAATACATAACAATATCAATAAGACAAAATTTGGCTAATAATAAGTCTTCACATATAAATAATAGTTTGTAAATAACATACCTATAAACAGCGCGGTCAGAGTGATTGCACGTCAACGCATTACATAGTATACATACATACGCATACAATAATCATCTCGCCACTGCCACACCAGAAATGAATACTTACATCAAAATCGCCCAGGCTACTCATATTATTTAGACTTGTACCCGCGCGCCGCAGGAAAGCATTTTAGCAATAATTTGTGGACACCAAAGGTAGATGAATAGGAGGGTAATGTCTAATCGATTTCGTTGGAAAAGTGATATTATTTTGGACAGTAGCTCTGGATAATTGATTTTATTACAGATTAATTTTATTAACAAAACCATGTCAGAGACTTCACGTCGTTTATATAAAGGAAGCAGATGGAATCGTGCGCATTAAACAAGGTAAGTGTTAAAACAGTAAGGCACCCTTAGCCGATAACATAACAAAACTTTACAAATTTCATATGGATTTGCTCGATCCTGTTAACGTACTTTTTATCCATATTCGAGGATGATTCTTACAAAAGTGCAATACCAAATTTTAATAGTTTTAATATCTTTAAAACTTTCTGAGGTTTTCATGAAAAATCCTAGTGCTTTTGAAGCTTTCTTCATCATTTCATCAATATGTTCTTCAAAGACAAACCTTGGAACATGAGTCACCCCAAAATCACAAACCGTCGTAAGTCTTTGCAAATCATAATTTTTTAATTGATATTATGATGGAATGCGCTTTGACCAACGGCTGAACTATAAAAATGAACATTTATATAGATTAATTTATTTGATGTCCAGATTTAATTTATTTGATGAGTCCAGGCGTAATAAATCAGACTGGTCTTATAGATTTTCATATCATGAGCAAAACAAAGTAAATTAGAGTGACGAAAGCATGATCCAATATCATTAACAAATTTAACAAAAAAATAGTAGACCCAAAAAGGGAATCCTAAGGTACTCCGCTGGGAACAACAACCCAACCAGATATATAGTTATTTATAACTACAGCCTGGGATTTGTTGGAAATATACGATTCAAACCACCTAAGTAAATCACCATTAATTCCAATATTTTGGAGATTACGGTTTAGGGTAGGATGGTGTATTTGTGAAAACAATTTGCTGTGATCGCTATAATAAACTTCATCAACTTGTACTCCCTTGTTCATACCTCTAATTATAAATTCGTTTAACAAAATAAGGTTAGACACTATATGCTATGACCGTTCTTTCCAAAAACCATGCTAGCTATCTGAAAAAGAGTTTTTAAGAGATGAATATAATTGTTTATATAAATTTTTTTCGAATACTTTAGCTGCAACACATAATTTTGAAACAGGTCTTTAATTTGTAACATCGGTTTTTAATCCTTTTTTTAAATATTGGTGTTATAAAAGCTGACTTCCATATAGATGGAATGATTTTTTCAGATAAAGATTTAACAAATAATAGGTGAATAGGCTTAGAGATAGATTCAGCGCATTCTACCAAAAAAATAGGAGGCAGATAATCTGGACCGGCTAATTTTTTCACATCCAATGACATAAGTAATTTAGAACCTTCATTTATATTTGTATAAATACTAGGTACGTTAGTTAATGCCCTAATATTTATATATTAGGTCTGATTTATACTTCCCAAATAGGAAGAGGGTTGAATGAAAGTTGAATAAAAAAACTCTGAAAAAATTTGCAATAGCAGTCCGATCTGCTGCAACAGTACTATCGCATGTTTTGTATCGCGATTTTACAAATGTCCAAAATATTTAGGGTTGTTTTTGATTGATTTTTCGAGACATGATATATAATTTAGATAGCACTCTGATTCAAGGCGATTAACTCTTTTTTAAGTAGCATATAAGTGAGAAAACGTACTACATAAAATCTACTAGAAGGAATAGTCTCGCAATTTTTTAATAAAATATGAAAACTGTGCTGACCTTTTAATAGTAGACTAGTAGAAAGAAACTAAGAAACTACTTATATACTTAGATGACATTAAATATAGTTTTAGCTTATTCGGGCAACGATTAAATATTTTATAATAATTAAGGACAAAGCATTCAAATGGTATTGGTTAGTTTTATCTATACTAATATTGAAAGGATATCAGTTTTTAACTACAGTTAATAAGTCTAGGAGTAAAAGTAAGTTTCAAAACTATGCATCCAATTTGAAACTTTAATTTAGCAGTTTCAGTTTATTCTATATACTTATATGTATATATACACCGTATATAGACATATAAGTATATAGTATATATACATATATATCCGTATCGATATATGTATGTGCGTATGTGTGTATGTATGTTATTAAATGTCTGAAGCACTCTTTCTCCTTACACTTGGTATTAGCCAAATGTTTGGGTACCGGGCTATTAATAAGTACAATGAGACTTCCTCTGTTTGTGACAGAGATAGATCTCTGGCCATCCACGTAGTGTTCTTACAAAAAGGTAGTCAAAGCAGTAAGGGAAAGAATTCAAAGTAAAGTAATAAATGTTATTTGCAATTAAAAAAAAAAAAAAACTTTGTTACAGTATAATAGCAAGCAACAAATATATATTATTATTATTTTATAATTTATTCGATAACTTTATGCCATCTTATAGTTAGTGACATAATCCCGAAGAAATAACGTAGAAATTTGGTGACTTCTGATAAAAAAACAAGACAAGTGACGATTTGTACATTGGCGAGTTATTAAGACCTGTATATACGTTCGTTTTAGGTTTTGTCTTTTTTTTATCAAAACTTGGTTATATCTTACGTACGTTATTTAATTGTTATAACGCTGTTGTTTTCGTGTGAATGTGTTGAAGTTTATTTTTAGTTACCCTCTTTAATATTTTATTGGTTGTTTTTCTCTTTTTACTTAGTATAATATTATTTTGTTAAGGTATTTCTTAATGTTGAATAATGCCGTTTACTTTTATATTGATTAAGTTTATTTTTTATTATTAGTTATGTTATTAGTCATATCTGGTTTTCATAACACAATTTCTTTATTTATTTTCTGCTTGGTCTAAGTGTCAATGGACCGGTTGTGCAGGAATCTAGCAGTTATTAACTATTTTTGTAATTATTTATATATTTATTTTATAAAACAATATATATCTAAATTTTATTATTTTAACTATATGATTAATTTGCTATAATTTTTTTTGTTAAGTCATACTCTCTTATTATTGCTATAATGTCTGATGATAGTATATCGTATTTATCCGCGTGTAGTTCTGAGTCTTTTTGCTCGATATATACTTCAAATTCGCTAATACCTTTTCTCGGCGACGAACTTCTGAGTGAGCTTGGACCCGGTAAAGATAAATTTATAATTGTTCAAAGCCTTCCTCAACACTTTTTAGATATTTTGGACACCTTTTATGAGACTGATCTCCATGCCATTCTCATATCTGAAAGCTGGCTAAACCTAATTTAAGCTCTACTACGTATGCCTTACCGGGCTATATACCGGGCGGCGTTGCAATTTACCTACGCCACAATATTTCTCACAGAATTTTAGCTGCTTCTAACTGTATTTCATCAGCTTCAGCTAAATTCTTATTTCTGTAGATCGATTTTAAGGGATCTAAAGCTGTTCTTGGGTTTGTGTACTGTCCTCCGTCAACTGATTACTTTTCAGACCTAGAAACAGTTCTTGAAAACCTTAGCTCAGAGTACATTCATTACATAGTCATGGGTGACTTCAATACCAATCTTCTAACAAACACTTTATCAACTGATAAACTCATTTCGATTCTCCATTCCGTCTCTCTTACTGTCCTTCCCTTAAATCCTACTCATGTCAAAATAAATTCCCCAGACTCTTGGATTGACCTAATTCTCACGTCTTGTAAAGATAAAGTTATAAAATATGGTCAATTATCCGCGGCTTGTTTCTCTAGACATGATCTTTTATTTATCTCCTAAAACTTAAAGCCCCCTAAATCTAAACCCACAATGTTGCACTTACGGAGTTTCTCAAAATTTAACTATGAAAGTGTCCTCCAGGATGCTTGTGTTATTAACTGGTCACACATTTTACATTCCTTGGTTGAACTTTTTAATAAGACTTAATCTTAGTATATGATAAGCACGTGCCCTTAAAAATGGTTAAATTGCATCATTCACCTGCACCTTGGATAACGGATCCGATTAGGGTTGCTATGAAGCGAAGTTTTTCGTAATTTTAAGCATAATCGCTGTGATGACAACTGGAACCATTACAAGAGGTTAAGGAACAGATGCAATCAGATGATAAGAGCTGCTAAACGCCGATACATTCATACTAATGTTTCTAATTCTTCTTCGGCACTTATATGGAAATTTCTTGGAATTATGGTATTGTCCTTAATAGTGATAAACCGAAATTATCGTCATCTTGTATTGATGGTTTAAATCATCATTTTTCTACTGTTCCCGTTCTGGACGCTAATACTAAACATCGCACCATCTCCTTCATATTCTCCATGTCACATAGTGTTTCCAACACATTCACATTTTCTTTTGTCTCCGAGGAAGAAATAAAAATGACGGTGCTTTCGATTAAATCGAATGCTGTTGGTGAGGACGAAATTGTAAATAACTCGCTCTCCACCGGCATATTTCTGTCATCCTGGCGTAAAGCACATGCTATGCCAATTCTTAAAGTTACAAATCCTACTGTCCCAATGAATTACGCCGAATCTCGTTTACTATAACAATCTCATATCCCAATTTCAGTCCGGGTTTTCTTAAGGTCGCTCTTCTTAAGGTTGTGAAAGACGTCCGAGTTGCAATGGAGAGTGGACGACTAACTTTGTTAGTACTTATAGATTTCTCAAAGGCATTTAATTCAATCGATCATGACATTCTTATTGCTCTCCTTTCGCAACTAAATATTTCTTCCAAGAAACTGAATTGGCTATCCACTTATCTTCGTGGTTGACAGCAAGCCGTTCTTATTAAACATACATACTACGCTCAGTATGTATGTATGTATAAGAGAATTGAGTACATTTATATTTAACGATTTTATTTAAGGGTAGTTACTATAATTTTCCAAAATCAAAATATTAGACCATTTAGTTGTTGTAATGAATAAATAAAATAAGTAAACTATTGAAATGCCTATTAAATCCATTAATGCTCTTTTATTAAAAAAAAAATATTTTATATCTTATATAAAAAAGTAAATAAGTTTTTCAAGTTTTATATGAAAATAAATCGATTACTAAAAATAAACTAAGAAAGAGTGTTTATTTGATTTATTATTATTTTATTGATAAGTTTAATTCGTCAGAATTCACCATAGCCAGTTTAGTTGTATATTAAATAAGAATAGTAAAGGTCAAGGCCAACGATTTTATCATAAATAGAATGTACATACGTCAGACATTATAATTTCAAATATATATTCAAATATAGGTATATATACAGATGAGTTATTTTTATATATAAAATAGATCTAAAAATAACTCATAAGTATAAAAGTCTATCGTCATAAATTTCTAACAATAATTAAGTTCATTATAAAAAAAAAAAATCTATTTTCTATATTGGTATTATAATATTTAAGGCGTATTGTGTGCTAGGCGTACGATACCGCTGTTTTGTTTTTCGGCTTAACTTGGGAGATTGCCATTTAAAAGGTTAATTTTGGTTATTGGTATACTTTCCAGATAGTTACTGATTTTTTCCAACTTAATCTCAAAGATCATAAGGTAACCTGCAACGCTACCATGTGTACCTGTGAAGCTTTAACTAGAGTCAAAATCGTGAACTACCTTAGTGTTATCCTGGATGGATACTTAAAGTTCAAAAACCCCATTGATTTACTCTCCGGCCGGATGCGCAAGATTATTGGAATCATGTGGAATTTGCGGGATTTGGTTACTCCTGATATACTGATGTCCGTATATTTTGACTTATATTAATCACTTTTAAATTACTGTCTCACATGCTGGGACAGTGCATTTTCAATATTTATCATAAGGGCTGAGAGAGCGCAGCGCTCCATATAGAAAGTAATGTTGAAAAAGCCTCGGAGATATCCAACAGAAGATGTTTTTCAGGATAGTACCGTGTTGAATGTTTGGCAATTATTTATTTTCAAAATAACACTCTCCGTCCATAAAACTATTAGAGCAGCTGATAACTACGCTACTTCATTAAAAACATAGTTCACAAATTACCTATTAAATTCTTAAAATCTAGTTGTGTTTATCGATTTGGTGAATATCTCAGAGCTCATGTGTACAATGAAGTTGTGAAGCATTATAAATTAAAAGAAAAGACAGTAATTGAGGTGAAAAAGTTGCTCTTAATGTTTTTTGAGAAATTTTCATTTCAATAAAACAGAAAAATTGTTAAAAAACATAGGTCAAAAATAAAAAGTTTTTACTTTTAAATATTGAGTATCTTTATAACACTTATTTATAACTGAAATAGATTTAAGTAAAACTTGTTGCCTTTGAAATAATAATTGTATACTGTGTGTGTGTCAAATCCAATGTATTAATGTATGTATTCTAAAAACAAAATAAGAAAATCATATGCAATTATACGTAATCATATGCAAATCATATGCATTAATAATATTTTGAAGAGCTTAGTAACACTTCTTATTTTTTATTTTTTTTGCGTAAATGTCTAATTTTATAAAGTTACTAGCTTTTGCCCGCGATTACTTAAAGATTTTCATTGAAAATAATCAAAATATTACCATTTAAACTTGAGGAATTCTGAGCTACACAATCGGCGTTATTTTCACCATCAACTTGCAGGTCTAGTTTTATTTTAAAAACATCTATTTTAAATAATAAACATTCAGTTAGCTATATGCATGAACAAAATTTTCAATACTGAACATTCACAAAAGCCATTTTTGAGACGGTTAACACGGCTCCACACTAGAGTGCGCCGGTAGGCCGTACCTACCGCCGAAAACGCGAAGACTCTATATTTTAAATCTGTAATATCTTCGAAGATATTTATTTAAATAACATGCTGTATAGGGCTATATTGTTCCTTTTAAATGTAAAATGTATTTCAGTTACTAAATTAGATAACGATTAAAGCTGTATTTCTTAAAATCGCTTCGTAAATAACCTATTATTTTTCGTATAAAGTAAAGGATAAAAATTTGCTATTGTGGGTTATCCCTAAGATATAAACATATACCATCTCGGATTTTCTCTTGCTTATATAAAGGTTATATGCTGTATAAATATTTTTTTTTCGTGTTGTGTGCACAACTAAAAGACAAACAGATAAACAGACAAAGATTTTAAAAATGCATAAAATGAATTCTGTGAGTTATTACTTCACATCCTGGTATATTTTTTAAAATATTTTCAATGTACAAAGACTACTCCTCTACAGATTTAATACATGTATAGAATAAGATTTTCATGGTACCTACCTATTACGTCATTGACATAAATTGTCATAACTTTTTTATTTCTTACCCGATTTTGATAAAATAAACACTAAATGTCAAGTGAAGACTGTGATAATATATTTAATATATTCCTGAAAACCGCATTCAAATTGGTTAAGCCGTTTCTGAGTTTAGAGTGCACAAACATACAGACATACAGACAAACAAAAAAACTGTAAAAACCATTGTTTTTGGTTCTCGTGCTTTTATAAAGCCCCCTTATGATGTTTTTTTTGGATTCCATGTACAGGAATGGATCAGTGACAATTTTATTATATGTATAGATAAGTTCTAAATTAATAAATTCGTGCCAGGTTTCCCCCAGCACAGGCCATGCCTAGTGCGGGAAGCAATGTTTTATTCTCACTATCTTATGTCGTTCATAAACATAGTAAATTTAATTGTTTAATATTTAATTCCTTCCTAAGATTCATGTATATATGTTTATAAAAATAAATAAATTAATTAATTAATTACTATTTTTTTTATTAATTCAGCTAAGCGACTCAGCGACTATAGGAAAATAAATTAAAGAAGAAGTGGTGGTAGCTGGATTTTTTTATTAATTATGATGTGGCTGGTGAACAAACTTTAAATACAAATAACCATTACCATATTATGTCATTTAGTTAGGACAATGAACCAAATACAGACGCTGGAACAAATTGTACAAAAATATCGAGAATTCAATAGGTCGCTTTATGTGGCCTTTATAAATTTCAAAGTCAAAGACAAAAATTCCTTATTTCATAAAAATGTTTTACATTTATTTGGACACGTCAAGATGAAAAAAAGATTGCAAAAATATATCATAATAATAAAAATATATAGATTAATTTACCAATTTTGACTTGTAAAAATGACCGTTCAATTAGTTGAGCTCATCAGAAGATCCAGGCAAAGAAACTCATGCTCTATTTAACTGCCAATAACAGATTTTTTATGAGGTAGGTTTCCAATAGTATAAATGGGAATAGTAGGCCTTATCTTGCAGTTTCTGCTTTATATACAACTTGAATTTAAAAAGTGAAAGTGTTTCATATTCTGCAGGAACTTTATTATAAAAACGGACACTTAAATAAAATGACTTATGAATCTTTGCCAGCCTGGAATTGGAATCAGTTTGTCTTTATTTCTTGTCTTTACTTGCACATCACTATTTTTTTATGAACGTACATTAAATTATCAAATATAAAATATTGACACGGTAAAGTTAAAATTTTATTTTTCTTCAAGATTTCTCTTAAGTAGTGCCTACTAGACAGATTGTAGATTGCCCGAAAATAGCCATTTCTGCTACATATATGAAAATAGTTTGAACATCAGCTGCGTGTCTCCATAACAGAAAACCATAAAACATCACACCGTGGAACTGTAACTTCGTCTATTAATTGGCGTATTTGCTTAAGTGCAAGAAGTGCCTAGCTAAGTTTAGCTATATGAGAACCATTGAAGTTTTTCATCTAAGATAATTTCTAAAAATACCGTGTTGTTTACAAGATCTAAATGTTCACTGGCTGACACTACACTGGGTTTAGTTGCCTTTACATTTGGTGTTAAATATTTAATGCATTTAGTTTTATTACTTATTAAATGTAATTTATTTACGTTAAACCAATTAATAAGTTTGGTCAGAGAATGGTTTAAATCATTTAGAACAGTCTCGCCTCGTTTTATTTTAAATATTAGTGACGTGTGATCGGCTAAGAAAACAACTTCGCTATTGTTTTTGATTTGTTATAGTAGATCATTTAAGTTTTAAAAAATAGAAATGGATCTAAAATTGAACGCACACTCACCGATTTTTATGCTTGATCCGATAATTTGTTTATTTTGCTTACCATTTACATCCACTATAAATTTCCTGTTGTCTGGATACGATACAAACAGCTTTAGTGCCGTATTCCTTACAAAATAATGCTATAATTACCTGATCAGCGTCTCATGTTCGACGCAATCAAATGCTTTGGAAAGATCATAGAAAACACCCATAGTATTCATTGAAGGCACCCATGCATCAAAAATATACTTTAATAGCTCTGTATCAGCGTGAAACCAAACTGCTTTAACATGTTTGCATGGGAATAAATAAGGAATTTAATTGATTTAAGATTAACTTTTCGAATATTTTTCTTAAAACAGGCAACATTCACAGTGAGTGCGAAAGTGATCCCGTGGCGTCCCACTAAGGCGATGAGGTCAACCGTTGGTTTTTTAGTGGGTAGCCTTAAAAATGGCAGCGTCTTCTATGCTGCCGGGTAGTCCCACATACCCCCACGGCCATCATCTTCCTGGCCGATGGGATGATGTGTTACGCATTTTTCGAACTATAAAAAAAAGGCAGTATAAAAATAGGTCTAAAGTTATAGGGGTCAGTAGCACCTACTACCTGTATTTGTTGTTAGAAGTATTTGTAATTATATATTAAAAATATTAAAAAATAAATTGATTCAAAAAATTTCTGAAAACATATGTTTTTGTAAGAAAGGATTTTAAAATCATATAATATAAAAAACCGACTTTAAAACTAAAAAGCAATAAATAATGAAGATTTAATATTTATAATATACTACCTATTATTTATATGTCCTATTTACTAATAGGTTTGAAATCGGTGCAAGCCATTTGCTATAGGAATTCGGTTGAATACATTTTCGTAATTATTTATTTTTTTGTTTTTCTTCGTATCGATTCAAGCTAGTAGTAATATGAAGATTTAATTGCTCTTTTATGGCTGTATTTATATAGCATAATTTTTGAAGTAGGCATTTCATAATTCACCTATCTATTAAGTTTAAGAATTCTGTTGAATATATTTTCATAAATTTGGTTTTTCTTTCACTTTTCTTTGTATTGATTGAGCTGCTTATAATATTAAGTAAAATTCACAATATTAAAATGCATTTAATAAATCATAAAGTGAAGTACAAGGAGTATACAAGATGTTAGATATGAGGTGTTTGTAAACTTGACAATAAATAACTACTAATAAATGTCTTAGTTTGTTAATAAAGTATGATTTTATTAACAAAAGTAACCAGTTTATACACGTCATACCCAAAATCGTTTTTTAGGGTTCCGTACCCAAAGGATAAAACGGGACCCTATTACTAAGACTCCGCTGTCTGTCTGTCTCCAGGCTGTATCTCATAAACCGTGATAGCTAGAAAGCTAAAATTTTCACAAATGATGTATTTCCGTTGCTGCTATAACAACAAATACTAAAAATTTAAAATATATATTAAGGTGGGTCCCCATACAATAAACGTGTTTTTGAAGTGAAACTTCTTTATCGGGGTTGGAAAAAAATTTAGTGTAACATTTTTTCGTTACGCGTCACATTTTTCCGTTACGCGCCAGCTTTTTTCGTATAGCTTCATCTCTTTTACACCATGTTGCTATGGAAATACTAAATAATCAAAATGACAAGTAATTGGATTACAAAACACAATTTACATTAACCAAAAATAAAATTATCGGATTAGAGTTTTATAATTAAGTAATGAATTGTAATTACATACTGGACAATACGATTTTATGGACTTGCTATTGAAACTAATAGATAAATTCAAGATTATAACATGACGAAGAAATTATGAAAAATAATTTATAATATTTTTAAAATACATTGATTGTCTGAAATAGAAGAAGTAAGAATGAAAAGAAATACGAGTTTTGGCTGAGAAATAGAGCATTGGGGTCCTGATCTTTACAAGGTCTGTTTTGCTATACCTATAACGAACAACAACTCGAAACAGCAGAAACCACGATGAAAAATAATTTTATTTGTGATATAGTGACGATCCAACATGTTAAGAAGCCTAAAGTTATTATTTTTAAAGTGGATTGTGTACATTTGTCTGTTTTTATGGTACTTATGTGTTTCTTCTATGAGAATATTATACGTCAGAAACAGTCGATTAACTTTTTACGTTTTAATTAATTCATATTAATGAAAATTATGACGTTTTTCTGTTACGCGCCATCTTTATTTGCTCATGTTGTTATCACAACGGGTTAAACTCAAATAGATAACGTGTTTAGCAATATTGACTTAAAAGTTGGCAGGTACTGTGCACTATTCAGTTACCATAGCCCTTTATGGATACAATTTCGAATTCAGCAATAGATTTTACCAAACTACAACAAACGTGATTTTCTATTATAGATGGTAGTACGGAACCCTTCGTGCGCGAGTCCGATTCGCACTTGGCCGGTTTTTATTATGTCTTCTGGTTAAAGCAGTTTTCACCCATACCAAAACTAATCGCGCTTCTCCTTGACAAAAGACCGTGCGTCAATGGCTAATATAAATTCATAGGAATAACATTTCTGAAGCGACTACTCTCCAAAATCGCAACGAAACAAGAGCTAGTGATAGTGACTTTAGAATAGTATAGAATATTTCAAATTAATTCCTTTAAAATGTACAATGCCGATTTGTATCAGAGAAGTAATACTCTACAAAAAAGAGATGCCCGGCAATGTTTAGAAGAGTATGCCAAAAAAATAAAATGGAATAATTGTGATGACACAGTTATAGACATAGGATGTGGGGATGGTGGAGTTACGAGTATATTGAAAACATTTCTACCTAATAACTGCAAAGAGCTTGTAGGATGTGACATTAGCGAGAATATGGTTCAGTTTGCTAATGCCCACCACGCCAAGGACTTCGTCAGGTTTAAAGTGCTTGACATAGAGAGTGACTTGCCTGGCAAATTACGTGGAAAATTCGATCACGCATTTTCATTTTACGCTCTACATTGGATACATCATCAGAAGTAAGTTTTTTATATATTTATATAATTAATTATTAATTATTAAACTAGTCTACCATAAATTGATATAACATTTATTCATTTAGTTGTTTATTTAGTCTTTATTGCTCATAACTAACAGAACAGACGGACTTAACGCTTAAAAGCATTCTCTACAAGAAATTTATTTCAATTTTGGGTTAAAAATGGTATAAATCTGGACATATTAATTAAATTATAAATATATATATATACAATTTAAAAATATGGGTTTTTAAGATATTGATCTTTTATTGGTGCCGGTGAAAGGTTGTTATCAAATTTTATGTTAATAGTAAAAAGCTAACTAAGTTAAAATTTGTGTATTCGTAGGTTTATTTATACAATATAGAACAATAAATAATAAAAAATGTAAAACACCCCTGATACAAAAATACCTCTAAAAAGGATTAAAATAGTTTTATTATATACTTATTGCAATCGTTGCGTCGGGGGAATAAAAGAAGGAAAAGGAAATAAAGAAAGAAATCAAAATGTAAGTAATTTACATACGTAAGTAACGAAATAACAATATCAAAAAGTCTAATACAAGTCCTAATTCATTAGCTTCGAAAACTTCGTTAAAAAGACACCATCGTCAATGTACGTATAGTACCCGGTAATAAATATTGCACATCGACCTTTGGAAAAAGACAATCGGCTAATTTCGGCTTCATAGAGCGTTATCACTGTCGCAAGAAATACAATCATTCCTGTATCTATTAGGAGCTGTTAAAACAAGTATAATTTTCTTCTTTTCTAATTATATTTATTTTATGTATAAAAACATTTTTTTCTATAAGTGGTTATTTTAATTGGGGAGTAATATAATTTAATAAACATGCTTTTTATTATTTAAAATTTTATTATTTAGGAAAATTATAACTGCACATAATAAAAACCATTATACCCATTGTTAAAATGAGACGTTGTAATACAGTAGCCGGCAATAAATATTACACATCGTCCTTTTGAAAGAGACAATAGGCTGATTTCAACTTCGTAAAGCATTATCTACCACACTACCTATTTCTCAAAATAATAATTAAAGCATAGAAGGAGCTTCATATGCTTAAGGCGTACACTGCCGTAGACAACAATTTTTTTTTTAGTGATGTAACATTGTGTAAACTTATCCGCGATATCGATAGTGATCCTTATCTCTATGGTAGTACCTACTGTTTTAAAAGGCTGTTAAAGTGCTTTCCATCACTTGCTAGAACGAGATACATCAAAAAGTACTATCACCTAGAGGATTTTGCCGAGTGCGATAACGTTCAGCTATATTCCGTTCCAGAAAATAACTAAGGTAGCATTTAAAAATAATCAATACGACAAATAAACTAGAAACAAAATCAAAAACATTTATTGAAAGTAAATTAAAAAAAAAACAAGTACATAAATAAATAAATAACTATAATTGCATAAGGTGATAAAAAATGCTATGCAATAGCTTTACCGCGGCAGTCTCCGAGTGCCACACGTCTTTTTTTATTATTTTATTTTACCCCAGCTTAATGCCACCACTTATAGAAAAATTTGTGGCTTTTATACAAAGAATAAAAATAATTATGAATAGAAGCAAATTATACTTGTTTTAACAGCTCCTTATAGTGCCACACGTCTTTTTTTATTATTTTATTTTACCCCAGCTTAATGCCACCACTTATAGAAAAATTTGTGGCTTTTATACAAAGAATAAAAATAATTATGAATAGAAGCAAATTATACTTGTTTTAACCATACTGTTTCAATTTCGTGCGACAGAGATAATGCTCTACGAAGCCGAAATTAGCCGATTGTCTCTTTCCAAGGGTCGATGTGCATTATTTATTGCCAGGCACTATACAACGGTCTCCCGACGCAACGACTTCAATAAGTATAAATATAATAATATTTTTAATCCTTTTTATATAGTTTTTTTTTTATTATTATTATTCTTTTTTATATATGTGTATTAAACCGTTATATTCCTTGAAGATATATCATATGCATCACATCACATATAAACTAGTTATTTGCATTGAAAAAGAGTACTTTTAAATACTAAAGATTTAATTAAAACAAAACGTTAAGTTTTCTATTTTCATAATTATAATGCTTTGAAAAAGATTGTTCTAATAAATTATTAAACCGTTTTTTCTTCAAAAGGAACGCATTTTCCAACATCTACGACCTTCTGGCGAGCGGAGGCGACTGTCTATTGATGTTTCTGGGTAACATGCCAGTGTACGACATATTCCGAGAGATGGCACGCTTACCTCCCTGGTCTTATTGGCTAAAAGAAGTAGAACGCTTTATGCCACCCTATCATGACTGTCAGGTATAATTAAAAATAATATTGTTCTAGTATTATTTAAAATATTATTAGCGAATGGCAGTAATTCGACGGTAATTAGAAGTTTTAAACTCGATCTCTCTCTCTATTTGTATTATTTTTTTGGATTTTATTCAATTAGGTTGGCGGCAATCATCTCTTTATGACTTTTATATATGACAGTATTACATAGACTTATTAACTTAAACTGTGCCAAATTGCATACTACTCCATCCTCGCATATTTTGTAAAGGCTTTTGATGCGCGTATTAATGTCATAATAATTAAAATGGGCACATTTTAACAAAATGCACTTAAGCCCCGAGCGAAGCATAGCTTGTATTGTGAATATTAGACATTTGATAAACCTACATATGCTATGTATTATTATGTTTCTGTATGTATTTATAGTTAGGAAAAGAAAATAACACTAAGCCTACAATGTTGTCCCATTTTTCCAAATCAAGAGCTTCTTCAAAGTGACGCTTCGTTAATTGAATTGACATCCGTACATATAACTGACTTTAAATTTTAACACATTAACTTTAAATATTTACTACCACCAGTCTTATTTTTATAATTTATTTATTTGATTACAAAAAACACAAAATCCTCGCATTATATGTATATTAATGGCTTCAAATTTATGCACATACTAAACCTAATACACCATCACCATCAATAAATTCACATCAATATTTTGTGCCTCCAGTTTGTAATTAAAATTAATCCTGTAAATTGTCAGGCAATAACACTAGGCCGTCAACGACAACTGTGCAAATTGGCATCAGTTGACCATTCACTTGCCAGCTATAATAATATACCCATCATCTTTACGCAAACTGCCAAAAACCTTAGCCTACTTATTGACAACACATTATTTGGAATGCTCATTTTTTGGAGTTAAGCCGTAAAGTAACAGGTTTACTACGTGCATTAGATCCACATTAAAACGTATTACTGATTAGAACTAAGACTCTGTTAATGCAATCACTTATCCTTCCTAACAACTCCGAATGCAACTTAAATAATTTAAATCGTATTTTCAACAGTTGCATATGTTTTATTTTCGGTTTTCGTAAATACTACCGTACCTCTAAGTATCGTTCGAAGCTGCAATGGCTACCTATTTGCGGGCGAAAATCTTCTTGATATTTATGTCAGTTGTTCTCATACATAATGACTTCAATAAGTACATAGTAATATTATTTTTATCATTGTTAGCGGTCTTTTTGTATCGGGGGTTGATACGTTTTTATTTTTTTTTTCTGCTTTTTAACCCCCGACTAAAAAGAGGGGTGTTATAAGTTTGACCTGTCGATCTGTGTATCTGTGTATATGTGTATCTGTGTATCCGTCTGTGGCAAATTTCCGGCCAAACGCGTGGACGGATTTGAATGCGGTTTTTTTTAATTGAAAGCTATACTCGTCGAGATGGTTTTTATCTATATTTTATTTAAATAGTAATAGTCGTCTCCAAGATATTGACATTTTATTCGTGCGGAGAAGAGGTTCTTATACAATAATAAAAATCCCTTCGTCATAGTGTTATTAGTGATTGTAAATCATTTTAATTCTAAATGTTTATATTTATTAATATTCGTATATATGAAACCTACCTACCTACCCATATGAAAAAGTCTTGAATCATGTTACTTAATACATTTATAATTTATTCCATTATCGAAACTTTCACGTGGATCCTTATTTTATTAAATATAATATATATATTTCTCTTAATAAATACCCCCGACGCAACGAGTTCAATAAGTACATAAAAATATTATTTTGACTCTTTTTAGAGGTCTTTTTGTATCGGGGGTTTTTTAAATTTTTAATTTATTAAAGTTATGTTACTGGTTTATTATTGCACTAGATGAACCTGCGAACACACAAATGTTTAGATATTTAATTATTTCTATCAACATTGTATAAGAACTTTTCACTTGCACTAATAAAACCTCAATATCTTGGAGATGACTGCTTCTATTTCGACTAAACATAATTAAGAACCACGAACTAGGTTTTCGATTAAAAACCGCATTCAAATCAGTCCAGACGTTTGGCTGCTAGAATGCCACAGACAGACTGACAGATACACAGAAACACAGGTTAAACTTCTAACTCTTTTTGAGTGGGGGGTTAAAAATAAAGGTTTATTCATTTACAAAAAAAAACACAAATTGTACATATATAAGTATACTACATTTATATACAAATAACGAAGACGTTATCTACACATATTAGCAAGAAAATCTGTAAAGTCCCATCCGAATAATGAAAGTGGTTTGAAAAAGTTATAATAACCGATATATATATATATATATATATATATATATATATATATATAAATAAATGTTAATGTATTTACATATATAGTTTTTTTATTATTATTTTTTTTTATCTAAAAACTTTACCGTTTTAAGGACCCTGAAAAGTATATAAAGATTATGATGACAAATATAGGATTTACTTGCGTCGAAATAATATGTCTACAAAAAGTATTTGTCTACACTGGAGTAGAAAACTTTAAGAGTAAGTAAAAGTTTAATTACTTGTAAGCCAACTAAATATATAACTACTAGAGATTTTTTTTTTTTTGAGGTATTGCATTAAAATAGTATTTATTGTAGACAATAATATAATTGGAGTTCAATAATAAAACCGCACTAAATAACTGACAATTTAACATTTAAAAATATATTTACTTTTTCAGACGCTATGAGCTCCATTAATCCTTTCAAAATTCCATTGGAATTGGAAGAATATTTCCTGGACGATTATGTTAAACTGGCCCGCGATATGGGTTTTGTCGAACATACTAACAACGACGCAAAAGATACATTCAATGTGAAGATGAATTATAGGCTCCTTGTAGTGTATGGTAAAAAGAAAGCGAATCAGAAGTCGTCTACTTTTATACTTTGAGCTTATTTTATTATAATTTTCAATAGATCTTTTCAAAATAAGTGAAGAAACACATTTAAAAAGCTTAATAATTTCTATGCAATGTACTAATTTCTCTAACTATAATGCTGTTAGTAGCTAGTACAACATAGCCGTTATTAAGTTTATTGCTATAACATATGATGTTTTCTTTATTAAAATATATTTCATCTTCAAAAGTCAGAAGTTACTGTTTTTATATTGTTTGTATTTAATTCTATTCTAATTTTTACATGTTATTCTAAGCATAATAAAATAAGCAAGATATTGGTAGCGTTAAAAAACTCGGAGCTAGATCCGCAGTGGCATAGCCAGAGTAAGGCAATGCGGCTCCTCTTCCACTGGGCTCTTAGTGTTATTCTATCTTAACTACCTCAAAAAATCGCCACCATCCGATAAAGACGATCACATATAGAATGCTTAATTCACCGAGGCGGACACCGATACGGCAGTTCAGTTGGTAGAGCGACGGGATGGTTTCCCAGTAGTGGCGGATTCGAATCCCTTCCCGTATCGGTTTATTTTTCATTCTATATTTATGTAAATTTAAATAATTAAACAAATATAAATGCATGGAATTTACACTTCCTAATGCAAAAAGTCAAAATCGCAGTTAGCTCCTTAACAATGAAGTGTTTGAACTGACTGACACATCAATTTTCTTAGGTAAAACTTTAAATAAAAAGCAGAAAAACTCAGTTCAGCCGTCTTTGCAATTAAAAAAGTAAGACAATCAGTAAACGTTAATACGGCTCAACTCGGTTATTTTAGTTTTTTTCATAGTATATTGTCTTACAGTATTTTACTATGTACTGTCAGTACTACTGAAATTAATTCTATATTTATTTTACAAAAAAAGAGCCATACGGGCTATTTGTAACTTAAAAGCTAGAGATTCCGTGAGAAATTATTTTAAGAAAATCGGTATTCTTACGGTCGCTTCTCAATACATTTTTAATAACCTACTATATATACGCCAAAATATAAACACTTGTATTAAAAACAGTGACAGACATACTACAAATACAAGAAATAAAAATAAACTCGTAACAACAAAATTTTCGACTTCATAAAGTTATTATATTCTTCCTGGGCTTGAGTATACGCATATATAATAATGTTCCACAAGATATGTTAGATCTTCCTATACTTAGTTTTAAATCTAAAATTAAGAGTATATTCTTAAATAAATCTTATTATAACATTCAGGTATTTTTCGTTGATCTAAATGTGTGGAACAAGTTCTAAATGAGTCAATGACCCTTGATGTTATAATGTATAAGTTAAACATTGTTAAATTTCATTTTAAAACAGCATCTGTTGAGTTTCTAGCCAGCTCTTCTCAACACTGCAGCGTTTAGAGCTGGTGGTAACTGGTAGCTTACTCACGGACTAACTAATCTGGCTATTTTAATACATATATATATATATATGGCTATTTTAATATATATATATATAGCCCATAATTTTTAACTCCCAACCCAAAAACGAGGGGTGTTACAAGTTAAACGGGTGTTTCTGTCTGTGGCATGGTAGCAACCAAACGAATGAACAGATTTGATTGCGGGTTTTGAAGCAATACTTCTTTTAGTACGTTTGGGAAAATTGTTGAGAGTGAATTTCTACGATGCTAGCGCACACCATTAGAAGAAAGTAACAGTCTGAAATTAGTTGCGAAATCCTTGAAAAATTTTATTAAAAGTGCTATCAACGTAGTAAAAGTAAGAATATCTACCAACTGTCTCTAGGTGGCCTAAGAGCCGATTATATTTTATTTCTTAAACATTACTAAATTACTTACTAATTAAAAATTACTAAATTACCGAGTGTTAAACACATGACTTATTGTCGCGCCACCTAGCGGTGTCACCCTGTACTGAGCTGTTTGACAGTTGTAAAAAAAAATCGTTTAAATAAAAATAAATGGCGTTTCGTCAAACAAAAACCGTTACGAGTATATTCGATAATTATTTTATTTATTTTTGATTCCCAGTCCTATGGTTAATTATTTATTTGCATGCAATTAAAAACTAATTTTTTAAGAAAGAAAGAAATAAAAGCAGTCGTCTTCTAGATATTGAGCTTGATAAATAAAATAATTAAAATATAAATAATATTTCTATAAACATATCGAATAAGGATACCAAATGTTGTTATTACATATTATAGAAGGAAGTTCTATTGATTATTGTTACTAGAAGAAGATTTATTTTTAATTGTGAAGTTACAAGTCTTATGTTATTAAAATAATTTTTAATCTTAGAAGAAGAATATCTTGTGAGTGTGTTATATTACAAAATATAATTGAACATTGTTTTTCGGTTAGTTAATAAAACTAGACCATTAGTAGACTATAAAAGCGATGGAGGTGTGTCTGGGTATTTTAATACCTACTAAGGAACGGACTCCTGGTGACAGCTGAACTAAAAGTACTCTATTTTTTTATATTGTTAATATGCCACATATTTTTTTTTATTAAATAAATCTAATTGAAATAATTGTGTTTATTATTTATTTTTTATCTTTGAAAATAAAATTAAGTTATGTTTGTATTGTTATTTAACCTATCAATTATTTTAAAATTCATATTTATACCATACTAGCTTTTGCCCGCGGCTTCGCACGCCTTAAATTCGAACTTTTTAAGGTATACAATACTTAGTACATTATTTTGATATATCTCTTAAAGTTCAGCCAGCGTTTGCAATGTAAGCGCAAAACACATTTGTTTAAGACTTCGCATTAGAAGTCTTAAAATTATCAGTGGTTTTCTAATATATTAAGCCTGTTATTATACATATAAACCTTCCTCTTGAATCTAGAATCTATAAAAAAACTGCGTCAAAAACCGTTATGTAGTTTTAAAGATCTAAGATACATACAGACATAGGGAAAAGCGACTTTGCTTTATACTATGTAAAGAAGACCGTTTTACTACGGACGGACGGACTACTAGACGCTATACTGCAGTGATTATCTAGGCTTGAAAATGTTTTTTTTTTTACGGAGGAGGCCCAACTATATATAAACACAATTGGTGATATTAAAAGACAAGTTATACTGTCCTCCTTCAGACTTTCTCATACATTTTCTAGGCATCTAATAAATATTCTAGGCATCTCAGTATGGATGAAGGCAGCGATACCAAAGGACGGCCAATCAGAAAGTGCCCTGGAGTGAGGGAAATTAAATCGTGAAAATAGCTTCCTCTGGACATTGCACTGGGGTAGGCTATTAAATTTGGCCTCGACCTGTTCAACTCTCTTCATAAGTTCATAAGTTAGGTTGGCATTCCCTATAACTTTTTTGATATGGTGCTTGGTAGATTGTATGACCGGTTTCGCATAGTCCACCACAATGAGCGTAGGCGGGTATAAAAAAATATATATTTTGTTAGCGATATCTTCAAATAAATGTTATAAGTTCTGTCTTAGAAAAGCACAAATTTCCTTGGCAGCGACAATAAAATTACGTCCGTTATCTAAAAAAAATGTTGAAGGTTTACCACCAAATACTTGAAAATTTAAAAAATAATTGAAGGCTTACTTACCAAAATAAATCGGTGAAGTGCTAAAATAAAGGCTTCCTTTGAAAGCTCTTTAATAGCTTCCAAATTTATACATACAACAAACAATAACTATAATAAGTAGCAGTTTGAAGCAGTAGCACTCCGACCTTTTCTATTCAAAATGTTTAAAATACATAAGCGTCTTTTTGAAATAGAAACGCGGGAGTTATTCGCTGTAAGCTAATCATAGAGTTTTTCCTCTCAAACGGCAATTTTTCCAATTCGCCGAGCAAGATTCCTACATTTCATTGGATTCTCACACATTAAATGGTTGTCATCAAGAAAAGGGTTCAACGAGAATATATTGTTTTTTAAATTGTTACCTAGTTTTTAGTTAATCATTTTAGCCCCTAGGGAAAGAATGCATTTGACCAAATTATTAGTCTATTTATTTATTTAATAAGATAGGATACCAACGTGAAATAGTTCTAAAAAAGGGTGGGGGGAAAAAGTTTCTTCGCATTTTATATGAACAGTCGAGAACATTTTTCAAAGTTTATTTACATTTATATCTTTAAAAAAAATTATATCTTAAAAATAAGTAATTATTAATTTCATAAATTTATAAATTTCATAAATTTATAAAAATTCAAACCCATTCGGGGTTTCTATTCATGAGTTCTACTGAGTGACTAGTAGGGTAAAATTCCGATTAAATATATACATAATAAATAATTTATTTATGTTTAAAAATATCTATAAACATGCATGGCCAAGATAAGCTTACAAATAAAAACGCAGTCATCATTTTTTAGGTACTAGCTTGTTAAAAATAACAGACTATAGCCAACACCATCTTGATACCAAAATTATTTGTAAGTACAAAAAAGGTTGGTATACTTAGATATATTATGATCTTCATTCTTAACAAGAACTAGTAATATATATAAGGGCCACGTCCAATTGTATTGTTTCACAGGTTTTACTACTCACTCTTCACTTTTATATACTTGTATTTAATCCTTCCTTGGTACTATCTAGCAGTGTCTGTCTCGAATATCGTCCTAACCGCAGTTTATATACCCTTCTTTATTAACTCCCTCTTCACATAAACAACAATCATAGTCAAATCATCTACTTTAAACGTACAAAAATAACAACTACTCGTAAATGAACAATTTAAGTATCGGTAAACACGGTATTAAATACTGGATTTAATTATGGAAGTCTTAATGAATCCCACTTTTGTAGCTTATTCAAGTATTTACTAATTAAACAAATGTCCCTCCTCACATAAATAATAATCTTAGTCAAATAAACTACTTTAAGCATAAGAAAATAACCATTACTTGATATAACAATTCTAAATGTTACTATTTAAGTTAATATAACAACGATTTAAATAATTACACCTTATTGGTTCTTCTTATTACAGTTAAATTAGTAATTTATTAATTTATATGGATCAATACAGGGACCATCAAAACATTGAAACGAATCAAAACATTACGGATTATTATAAAATAGTCGTTTAACAATAATGTAACCTTACATATAGTTTATACTATATTAAAAATGAAACAGAGAAAACGAATGACATATCTTTTGACAATTTTTTTGACTCGGATATCATGTCTTAACTAAATCAATCAATCAAAATATAACAGAGTTTCGGTGTGAAATAAATGTACATTTTTAAAGAATATGAAAAAACACAAGGTTGTGCATAATATTTTAAAAATATTTTTTCAAAAATATTGTTAAAGTTAACAATTGATCATTGTATTTTTGTTTTGAAAAAATAAATTTATAATATAACTGACATGGGCTTTATCGAATCTAAATATTATAGAATCGATCGGGGGCGTCTTTGGGAACAATCAAATCTGCTGAAACGCAATGCAAGGAAGAAATGTGTTTTCCACCTCTTGATATTTTTACCGTCAAAATCTGGGACATTCACATTCCGGACGAGGAATCGAGACCTTACACCGTTAAGATTACGTATTTTGATCAGTTGCTGTGTTCAAGTATTGTCATTAGTACGGGGGGAAGAGAAACTAATGATGGTAGCAAAAAGGTCCTCGCTAGGGGCAACATGGATTACGATCCATCAGATTATGAAAAAATGTGCCTTTTTGCGGATAACCCACTTATAAGTATAATTTATATTTATTCTTTATTGCTTACAATTTTTATATAGGTTACTTTTATATGTAATTATAATATCTTTCAGTTCAAATATGCCCTTGCAAATTTGAGGAATCATTTTTTTCTGGCGGTCTTAGTTCTACAATTCAAAGTCAATCTACCAAATCCGCTAGTTTCATATATAATAATAAAAATATAGATACTTATGGTTGCAATATTGATATTTTACCTATATTCATTGGTTTGTATTGTGAAAAACAATTTTAAACATGATAGAACAGTGATTGAATGAAATTTATTTATTTATTCTATTCCCAATTATAGATACTGATAAAATGTGTTTTAAAAAACGTATGGAACCAATTGTGGCACCTTCAGTTCTTTCAGCAAAAAGTTGGGATAATCTGCCCGTTATAACAGTGACAGTTAAAGCAAAACGAAATAAAGAAAATTTAAAACATCACAAAATACTCGAAAAAGCGAATTTTATGAAACTTACTGTTTTGGGTAGTTATAACATGATCATTCCATATGACGAAGAGTTTGAATATACTGCGGCATCAAAACTACCTCTAGAAAATGAAACGGTTGAACTATTTTAATAAAACTTTATTCTTAATTTATTACTTAATATTTTATACTTATATTTCCATTACAGGGTAAAGGCCTATTTATTTTTAGCCAAGGATTTAAAGATTCGAAAGGATTTAATATCCGTTCATTCTACCCTCAATGGGAAAGTTTAAGACTTCGGGACAATGTATTTGCCAAAGGGGACATACTTTTTCAAAATAGTATACATAATTTACAAAATGAAGAAAAGATCGACTTTGAATATTATGAGAATAAAACACCTAATCAATGTAAGGTTAATAGTTATTATATTTTGAAATGTCTTATCCGACAATGAGGCTTGGTAAATTAAGAGGTCCTATGACTTTGCAATGTCTAATTATTACTAATAAATAAAATATATGTTAAGTTATGATATGGCTGTTTTACTATTTTATTAAATTAGGTTAAGTTTTGTTTTTTAAATTATATATTAAACATGTAAATCGGTTCTACATATTCTAGTTAATACCATATGGGCGTCATTTCACCGAACTCTTCTATTCAAAGAAAAAGAAAAAAATCTGACTGACCACTTACTTAGATACAACTGGCCATTGGAGGTTCATATAAACGGGGAAAGTTGTCGTTATAGCTTTATGGCATTTCTGGATCTATTTCAACTACTTTATCCAGGCGGTAAATATAATATTTTTCATAACAAATTATCTATACTATCTACAATTATTTTTAATTGTTATTCTAAACTGGTTCTAGAGAAACAAGCCCATATGCTTGTTCCCTTGAAGTGGATGGACTCAGAGAGTATGGCTTTAAAATGTGGATGCGAATCACTCCTTCCCCCAAATGGAAAAGTATCTTCACTATTAGCGACAGTTCAAAAGTCTAGCAAGTATGATTTACTTACGTACCTATGTAATACTTACAATTCTAGTTATTGATAGGTAAATAAAAACAAATAACTAATAATTTTCAGAGCAACCTCAGAGTCAGTACGGGCTAGTACGAATACGGAGATAGCATTTCTGTCCCGACCAACAGGCGGTGATGGGAACAGTGCTTTTGTGGTTGTCGAAGTGAGTCTTGGACGACCTTTTAAGGATCCTGTTATACCTCCTCATATAACAGAGTAAGCTATCCGTTGTTCAGTTCACAAACAACTTAAAGTAAAAGTTAGAATGTTCAACGGCTTATAACTGCTATAAACTTATATTCTATAGAACCGGATATGCTTCCACTATTCAATATCTAGCTGACATTGACTGGGTACGTAACAATCTTGTCAGGACAACGCCGTGGATTGTAACAACAAACCCTCAATTACTCTATGAGTATTGAGTAACAATATTTAAAACTCTTTTTTATATCTGGTGTATTTTCACATGAACCAAAATATGTATGAATAATATATGTTAATTACGTCGAGATATAGCGTTAGTCTACATATACATTGGAAATATCGGTGGGGTAAAATTCTTTACTCCCACAAAAAAACACAACATTGACTTGAGATATTTAAGAGATAAATAAGTGCAATCACTCATGACCACCTATCGTATAGAAAGTTACTAATGTGTCGCCATAAGAAATGTACAGGAATCCAGGAGGCTAAAAAAGCAGGAGGTTTATGCGTTCAGCTCCCTGCTTGGCTTTACTTTTCTTATGTTTGTACATAATTTGGGTTTAAAAGAGGTCTTATAATATGAAAGGTTTGATTTCTTTTTCTATTAATACTCCTATTCTGCGGGAAGTTTTATTTTTATAAATATTTTTTCGTTGGGTGACTTGCTTTATTTTGACCAACAATAGTAATAGTAATTTTGCTTTTTGTAGTCTAATGTCAAATGGCGAAGTGACATGTGGTAATTTCAATATTCCGTTTCATGCGTTGCGTAATTTTTTGTTTGACTACAGTAGACAGGTTTTGCTTGACTCCTGATTCTTGCTTACCTCATTAGACTTCACTTGTATTTATGCTTAATTTAGAAAAATATCCCAAAAGTGAAAACCAACAGTCAACCTCGACTGTACGTAGTCTTATCTATCCCAACACTTTCGGAGGCTTGGAAGCTCGCTGTAACAATAAGTCGAAGTTGCGTAAGTAAGCGATGGGTTTTAGCTCGCCGTAACAATAAGTCGAAGTTGCGTAAGTGAGCGATGGGTTTTAGTACAGTATTACTCGAGACTGTAGGGGCTGCTCCTCCCGATGCATCGGTGATGTCGCAAAGTCCTAATGACTTAAATTTTTAATTAATTATTGCAAAATTTAAAATCCATTTATCTCCAAAACAAAAGACAATTCGCATGATGTAGAGACAGAGAGATGTCAGGAGAAAATATTTTCTATCCACAAATATACACTCTTCCCAAATTTGTTTGTATGAATGGTGAAGTATAGTTCGGCTCCCTTATCCTCCGGAATGTACAATAGCTACTTCACGGAGATCTTACTGTCCCAATCGTACCAGCTCGTTTACGGGTTTCAGTTGAAATGGTAAACGAAAATAAAACTAACAACAATACACAGGTCAGAAATTAAAGATATGCTACTAGAGATGGAGATGGTGGTCAAGAAGAACTTTTGTACCGGACGGGGGCAAGGCCAGAGCGCGTGGCAAGACACCGTGCGTATCACCGCCATTGAGCTCGCCCACGTTCCCTACTATGGTAAAGATTTTAGTTTTAGAAACTTAGTCTAGTCTCATCTTTTATTAACACAACTATATACTATGTACTGATATACCCGGCGGTAGATAGTTTACAACTAAACTACGGGTCAGCTGTCCACTCTGGCGGCTATGCATGCGCTTGCGTGTGTAAACCGTCGGGTTACTGGTTTTGGTGTTGGATTCGCGATGGTGGTTGAATATCGTTAGCTGCAGAGATTCGGCAACGTTCATCTGAGTTCTCACAGTTGTGGGGGGCTCGTTGGATTTCGCACGCGACGAGAGGCGAAATTGATTACCCTAAGGCGAAGGCTGCTGCGGTCTACAAATTCGAGGCTTGGAATATGTCAAGACATACATATAAGAGAAATCTCTTCGAGGAGCACGGTGGATTGAGTTGTCCCCTGCTTAGAGGTTAAATAAATGTGCTAGCGTCTATACGGTACCCGATTGTAGCGTAGGGTAGCCTTGCAGTTCGGCTACCTGTGAGGAAGTGAGCGTGTCTTACAGCTCCCGCGCCAGCTGGAGACTGGTAGTTAACCCCTCTGAACGTCAAGTGCAAGTGCAAGCAATTGTTCGGAAAGTGAGCAACGCTACAGCTCCGGAACCTTTCAAAAATAAAAGGAAGCATGGTGGTCGCGATAGGACCACCATGCTATCTTTATTGTTTATGTCTATGACCGATGGCCTTATGAGCTTACTAGTCTTATAGGGCCTTTGTCAGATTTGCATATTGGATCTTGTGCCTTGAGTAAAGCTTGCCTCAAGAATAGTGGTTCAAACTTTATAACCTTTGATGGGGTTAAAATATTATAAAAATAATCATTAGGACAGAGGGAGGCGAGGTAAGTATTGCAATTTTAATGCGCACCAAATCTTATTCTTGGTCTTGGTTGCAGTCTTACTCATTGTTATTTATTTTTTTAATTATCTTATAATTTAATTTATATTTTATTAAAAAAATATATTACAGAGACAAATTCTGCCTGAATAAATGGCTGACTGACATGAGTTATTTGATCAATTAATATTTTAATAGGAATAATTAAATTAAAGGGTAGGAAATTTCTATTTCATTTTATGGCCATGTTTCTTGCAGGCGTGACAGATATTTGTACTATAAACCGACAACTTAGTGAAACTCGAACACGGGTAGAACTAGTGACGTCCTTGTGGCAAGAAGCTGCAATTTTTGTTAATAACAACTTCGTCGTAAAAGACTTCTTACAATCCGAAGATACTTACCAAGTACTTATGCTTTGTTATAGTTATTTATTACGTTTACTTGGTATTTCCTATTGAGTCCCGATTTAGATCATCCCCTGTCTAGTTCTACACAAACTTCCAAAATGTACTGTACAAAATGTGTACCGTCTTTCTGTCATCCGTACAAAAGCTGTCTAAGGAATGACATTTTGAAGTTCAGCAGATTGAAAAATAAGAGTTTATGTTATGACTTTATCTTATTCCTAGGAAATGCTAATGATAGCACATGCTTGTCTAATGCGGATTACAAATGATACTCTAATCAGCTCAGATAAAAGACTTGAACCTTACTCGACCCAAAAAGCTGCTCGACACGCTCGACAACTTCAGGATTTGTCACATGCAATGGATTTATATTTACAGGTAGTATATGTTATTGTTGTTATATTATTTTTATAAAATATAATTAGATGGGGATAAATACAATCTTATTGGGTTGCGAAAACTTAACAACATTCTAAAAACCTTTAATGGCTCGAAAAATGGTTTTGATATTTATCTTCCCGTATTGCTTAAACAATGCATTCAAACTACATACTTTAAAGAAGAAAGTTTATCTTTGTACAATGGCCTTGATGATAAAATTACTATCTATACTAATATTATAAAGAGGAAAGGTTTGATTATTTTTTTGTATGTTTGAAATGAATAGGCTCCGAAACTACTGGACCGATTTCAAAAATTCTTTCACCGTTGGCAAGCTACACTATTCCCGAGTGACATAGGCTATGTTTAATTTTCAAAAAATTAGGGATGATTACTAAAACTTGAATATTCTAACGCAAGGTGTAAAAAAATAAACAAAAAAGTGCGTGCGCTGCGAAAACGGTGAAAGTTACGCAAAAATGATGTTCTATGAAATTGTTTCCTCAGATTACGCGAAAAGCGACCTACACGCGGGCGGAGCCGCAGGCAACAGCTAGTATTTCATAAAAGTCTACATGCCTTCCAAAATTTTAACGTTTGAAATATTCGTCTTGTTTATGCTAGCTGACCTACCACAAATAGATATATGGTGTCTCGAGCTTATTTTTAGATCTACTAAATAATATTTTTGTATTAGAACATTGCATCGACATATCACCTGCTATGACGACAGCGTATCCACAAAAAGAGGTGTAACGGTGCTTTTCTTCCGATTTACGTTGAATCAAATATTCTCTCGCAGTAAAAAGTAGCCTATGTCTTTTCTAATTTCTTATCTACGTTCATGCCAAGTTTCATCAAAATCGGTTAAGTGTTTTAAGCGTGAAAGCGTAACAGACAGACAGACAGAGTATTTCGTATTTAGATTATTAGTATGGATTAAGTATCATTTCAATTAGGCTTTATTGTATGATTAGCTTGGGCATTTTGTTTTTTAGTTAATAGTCGAAGGTCCGAGAGAAGAGGGCAATTGGCGCGAACTGGCGACCTGTCTACTAGATATAGACAAGGACTGGGCGGCTGCGTGTATTAATAAATCTATTATGCTTAACCCCAGACATCCTTTAAGGTTAGTCCTCCCTATCTTTATAGAATTAAAATATAGAGAAATAAGTGGTAAGTTATTTCTCTATACATTCAATTTTAAGTTCGTTAAAAAATGTATATTTGAGCCGGCGTTTTGCAAGAGACAGTAATAAAAACATACTTTCCACTTATCTTTTAGATCTTACTTAAGCACACGTATAAAAGACCAATTGAAAGGCATAGTTCCTTGGAAGCGGGATTGTAAAATGCTCCATCTTGCTAGTGTAATCTGTCCAGACGGTTAGTCTGCGTGACTAGACTATTAAAAACTCTCCATAGAGGTGATGAAATGTGCGTGTACTTTGATAATGTCGTGAGGGGTTGTGTGGTGCCAATTTTTCACTACGAGTCTTTAGTTTCTCTCCTCTTTCTATTTGAAGATGTGGCGTTAATGAGTCCCTTCTCTCTAATCACCGTTATTAGATTTTTGTAGGTGTCTACATCTTTGCTCATGATTTCTATTTGATTTTTGTTGACAATTTTGTTCTTGAACTTAGACCTTTGAGTCACTCATTCTAGGAACTGTGTAAGTTTGACATCCTCCACTCCATATAGTATAATCGGAGCAGTAGCGGATTTAGGTTTGAGGACGCCCTAGGCCCGAGACGATATGGCGCCCTTTATCTTTTGTAACAGTATATATATATGTACATATATGTGTGTGTGTATAAAATAATTAAAATAATAACAATAATAATAAGAAATCTAATTCAGGTATAAATTAAACATTTATTAACAACTTATCGTTAGGGGCTTCACATTACGTAAAACTATAAAATTTTTACTAATAATTGAAAAATAAAAAATTTATGGCATGAGTCTACTGACACTTGTATAATTTATCATGGTGAAATAATGTTTCGTTTTATAATAAAGCGCAAACAAATGTTATAACTAAATTTTGAATAAAAAATATGAAAAAATCTAAATTCGTAAATAAATAATATGCTAGCATTAAAAAAAAATTTAAATCTTTTTGTTAGATATTTCAAATTTTAGGACTTGCCTGATTAATTATTTTAACAAAGAAATTCTACTCTCAAAATGGTACAATGGTACATAAAAATTTTGGCGCCCCTCATAATTTGCCGCCCAAGGCCCGGACCTCACGGGCCTAAGCCTAAATCCGCTACTGTTATCGGAGGAGGTTTGCTAGGCTTCTTTTTTTTGAGTTGACTAGCTTCTTGAGTCTTTTCTTCTACAGTTAATCCAGAAAACATATTTGATGTAGAAACTCTTTCAGGTGACTGCGTTTGAAACCTTCCTTTTTTTATTAGGGTTTCTATTAACTGGTACTCTTTGCCAGTCTGGTAATTCAGTAGTTGGCTTGTCTGTTACACATTCAGAAATTTCGTTTTCCTTTTACTCATTGGAAATAATAGAGACACTTCCAAGTGATGCACTGGTTGGTATCGTAAAGAGACTGGGATGAAAGGCTTGCTGTACATATTTTTTTGACCAGTAGCTTTAACTAACACGGGAGCCTGGGTCTTTCAAGGTGTCTAGACATGATTGCAGGATTTATTAACCACTTTTTGATGCAAATTTTTGGACAAATTTTATTGTAATAGGGCTCACTGATATTTAATTGATTAATTGGGATTTGTTGAAAGCGTAATTTTTTGGAAATTGAGAGTTAATTTACTAGAAAAAAGATGTGTTCATTGATAAAACCTATTAAAAATATATTTTAATAAGGTCCTTTTTAAACAACCCACATATAATAGTGACCATAAAGGTTGATTTAAAAGGACTTCTTGTGAAATAAACTTATTAAAGAAAATTAAACATTTTGAATTGTTTTACCGCTTAATAGAGAGAGTATGGGTTTGACATCCTATTTATAAAAATATGACATCAGTCAAATATTTCGCTTTGAATAAAGGGGACTTTTATGTGCCGCAGGTATCTTATTGGTATATATTTATTACGTTTTTTTTTAAAGAATAAATAATATTTCGTTTTTACATATTATCTGAAAAATTGCTCGTACTTTTAGTCTCCTCTCCAAAGGCTGTATGGTATTTGAAGATGACCCCGATGCGGCGGAGCCTTTCTTTGTGGCATTGTTAGCTTTTTATCCATTTTGGTTGCCGCTCTGGGTAGCCGCCAGTGCTTACTATATCCACAGGGAACTATTCCACATGGCACAAATAATTATGGAACAGGTTAAAAAGTACGTATAGGTGTCACATATTTTGAGTAGGTTAAAAGTATTTTACCCCATTCTCATTTGTTTTTTTTATTGTTTTATTTTCTTTGTAACATGTTTTATTATTATTACTTTTTTATTAAGTTTTAGTCTAGTAATGGTTAATTTTGTATTAGTGCTTCTATAGTGATTATTGATTTGTATTATATACCAAAAGTTTGGACTTATATAAAATTACCGAATTTATATTGTAATTTAATATGATTACTACGGCCATTTATAAATTATTTTAGTTATGTTATCAAGTGTATATAAAATTACAAGTAATTATTCTGCATGTAGAATTTAGTCGATGTTGACATATTGTTACGATATATTACCCATTACGTCCAAACGTTTGAATTAAATCGACTGCGAGTGGTAGCTTATGTATACGCTACGGGCCTAATCATAGCTTGATTTGATTCAATGAACCAGAACAGCAGCCGAGGGTCTATCTGAGGAGATGAAGTTTCCCCGCGTCTGGGCCCAAGAGCTCGGGGACTGGTGGGACGAAACGCCGCGGCTGCCCGGGACCAGCATCTACTATGACGCAGCTGATTTGTTGCTGAGATTACGGGGAATTGACGTGCGTTATCGTTATGAATGTTTGATTCTCTCTTGACCGATCTCTTTATTACTTTTTTATTTTGGATATTGGCGAAATACAGAGCCAAATTAACATGAATGCGGTGTATTTGATAAATACGACTGACTTCGATTTTATTGCATATTATATTAATGTTAGATAATTTTATTAATATAGTCTGCAATTGTTCATTGACCTGTGTCACCCTACGCATTCGCTTCCATTCACACAGGATACACTCAATTTAATTTTTGAAACATTATACTAACCCGTCTGCTAACCAAGGTTATAAAGTATTTCAACTTATATTAGGATGAATAGTAGTTTTAACCTACTAACAAAGACCTAAAAGCGGTTAAAAACTTTTGTTTTTCTCATACAGAATAATATCAGAACTCAAACGTAAAAAAGGTTTTTCGGTTGAGTCCTGATATTATTTTATTTGTATGTCAGTTGGCAGAAATATGTATAGCTAGAGCACTATTAGAAAATGGAGAGTCAGCAGTGTATTTTCATATGGTGGCTTTGTGCTGTCGCCTTAAGGGAAAATACGACGATGCCCTTTGCCATCTCCACCAAGGAATTGAGAAATATGGAGAAGTATGCTACTATTAAATTATTATTATCTATGTTTTTGATTTTATTGAGAGTTTATACTTATCACAACACATTTACACATTAGTTATGGTTTCAAATACTGGTAAAAATAGGAGTTAGGTAGACTGTCCCTTAAAATATTGAGTTTGTTTATTTAGGGAAAAATATTTATTTATGTCGTCAGATCAGTTATCTTAGAAGTCTAGAGGGGGAGTGTTACCACAGGAAAAAAGATTTTGCTGCTTCAATGGCTTCATTTGACAAAGTTGGCAATTGTAAAGGTGCTTATATGTATGTATTTCAAGCCGAAAAAAGTTTTGTATATTAGCTGGCAAAATATCAAGCGTAAAATATCTTGTACACAGTACACTACTCTCGTTGCCTCGTCATGACTTAGTTCAAAGTCGCTCCATATTAACAGATTTAGTTCGCCGTCACCCCAGTGCGTATGCCTGGATGGCATTTGCGGATGACTGGATGATGGTAACAAAATCTATCCATTTTATAATTTAAAATACTCCTTACGAGTTACACATACATACAAATATATGTAGAGATAAGTCTATTATATATAGATACAATACCAACTTAACTAAGATTCCATTCCGTCGTAACTTAAGCGCATGCCAAATGGCGAGGGCGGGGACGCGGGTAACACCCAGGAGCAGCGCACGTGCATCGCGAACGCAAGTTCGTGCGCCCTAGCGGCGCTGAGGCTCGATCGCTGCGCGGCGCGCGCCCATGCGCTGCTAGCTACACGTCTTATGCCCTCCGCTAGACGACAATTTTACAAAGAAATGGCAATTCTGGTACAAGTCGGGAGATCATGTTACGTTTCTCAGCTTTTTGTAGTTTATTTTGTAACGTTATATTTTTTTACAGTGTGGCTATTCTAAAAACATTGAAGAACGACCAAACCATGGCAGCCACGATTCACAGCAATCTATATGTTTCGGAATTGGTCGAGCTATAGGCGAATGTCGTTGTAAAATGTGCGAACACCTCACTTTTTAATTTTATCTTTTAATTATGTTTGTCTTATTAAATTTTATTAAAAACAAATTGCTTTATATTAACTTTATTTATTTCTATTTTATCCTTGTTTGAATATAGCTTTTATAAATTTAGTTCACTAGATAACATTTGTCTTTTTCGGCAAAAAGATTTATGCAACGTAATTAAAAATCTATTTTAGATTATCGGTTTGTATAGGCAATAATCAACATATATCAAATAAAATATTTTTGGCTATTTTTAATGACTGTATCTTTTGTGGGATGTTTCCTGACCTAATGAAATAAAGTAAAGTAAAGTAAAGTAAATAAAGTAAACTCTTAAAAACATAGCTGTTTTAAAGTCTGTGTGTGTGTCTGAAGCATTAGCATGCTTCAGAGCCCTGTTATTGAAGACCAGTAATTTATTACCTTTACTTATTAAAATATTTGAAAAACCGTACCATTTTAAAAACGCCATACATTTAAAAAACACCAGAAAAGCCCTGTGGAGACCCCATAGTTTAACCGAAATCCAAAAATTCCATCGTGTTGAACGGTGTCGTGAAATGCTTCAAAGATTTAACGGAGTTGTCTAAAATTCTGTATACGACATACTTACGAGTGACGAAAGCTGGATTTACTGTTACGATCCGCAAAAGACAGTCAGCTCAGTGGGTGTTTGTATATAGAAAAACAGATAATGGTCTCGTTCTTCGGAAGAACAGGTCATTATTCGAAAATTGGTTTAATGGATCAAAAAACAGTTATTGGTGAGTAACAATTATTAGTTGTCAGTTGTCACTTGTCTTGGAGAAGTTTCAGGAAAAACAACCTCGCAATTGAAGCCTCCTTCGCCACGACAACGTCTCTCGCACACCGCGGGCGAACGATCGACTTTTTAGGCGACTGGGCGGATTGGGCGATTGATTCTAGGATTTCTTCGAATTCTTTCCCTTACTGCTTTGACCACCTTTTTCGTATTAACACTACGTGGACGACCAGATATTTCTCCGTCACAAAGAGGGGAAAAGAAACAGCTACCTACTATATTTAACCACAGCAAGAAAACCTGAAGAAAAAACACTTATCATAAGAGAGAACAATCGTAGAAGAGCCCCGAGTAGTATACACAATCGTAGAAGAACTTAAATAATGGGGTACAAGCGTAGAAGAGCCCAATTATTTACTCGTGACTCGGTCTAGCGGAACGTCTTTATAAATCCTGTTTCTTTCATAATTTTTGGGGTAGTTTCGGGTCGAACGACCTTGACGCTATCCCTTCGGACAGGATCCGTCTCGCACAGTAGCGGCCCGAAAAGCAAGTAAGCTAGTTACAAAGACAAATCATGAAATAACAATATCAAATCATATAGTCTAACTCCTCATTCATTAGCTCCGAACATTTTGTAAAATAGACACCGGTCCGTACAACGGTCCCCCGACGCAACGTCTTCAATAAATACATAATAATATTATTTTTATCCTTCTTTTGACTTCTTTTTATATCGGGGTTTTTAATTTTTACTATTTTTTTTATACACCACAATAAGTCTTAAATAACACAAACTTCAAACAGTTAATACATAAATTAAACCTATTTCATGCCTGCCCCTGTCGGGAATATAAACCCGAGCCTCATTGCGCTGCGATACGTTAGACGTCTGCGCTAACCATTCGACCAACGGGGCGTGTACTTAAGGAAAATAACAGAATACATGATTGAATTGTATTGTCCTTGTTGACAGATGATTTGCAATGTATTATAAAACAATTTAAAATATCGGTTATAAAATAAAACAGTATACTTAGTGTATATTTATCCTAATAACTTATTAGTCTATAGTAACTGAATGCTCTTTTAAAATTAACTTGTTTTTGCCATGGCGATAGATCCACCCCCCATCGCGTCTAAACAACGACGTTTGTGAAAAGAAAGTGCATATAATGCATCTCTTTTGGCACATTCGGTTTAAATAAGAAGGAATGTTGATTTTATTTGATTTTATAACGATTCAATGGAAATAAAAAAACATTCGACCAAAATAGATTGTGGATAGCAAGTTTTCAACCTAACCGTATGACCAAATAAGTCATAGACAAGTAGGTATGTTGTGTGCGGAAAACCAAAATTTTAATTTACTTTCCTAATTATAATATCCACTAACGCGAACATAACAAAATAGTTTTTTTAATTTAAAACAGATCCTGAAATCGGTAAATCTCGAGAAATAAAATTCATCTACGTACCATACTACAATCATACCTCTTGACGTTTGTTCACATACCTATTTCTATGTATTGAGACCAGAATAAAAAAAATGTATCGCTTTTTTATGATACATCGACAGTTTAATAAAAACGTCATATAGTATAAAATAATTTATTACACGTAAATATCTAAGTCACAAGGCACCATTTACTTTGATTAAAACATATTCATTAAATTATAGTTTTATTTTAACCTTGAAGAATTACTTTTTGAGGAGGCAGATGGCGATCATGCGGTGGAGTAGGCTCCACCTCTGGGTCAGGCGGTGCCGGCAATTGGGACAGTTTTTGCGTAAGCCAGATCAAAAAATAAATAAAAAGACCCATTCCTGATAGCCTAAAAGAAAAAATATTAATTGTGGATATTTTAATGATTAATCTTTATATATTTCTTGTGTGCGTGTTTATGTCACTGAACTCCTCCTAAACGACTGGAATGATTTTTATGAAATTCTTTGTGTGTGTTCAAGGGGACTTGAGAATTGTTTAGATTCACAATTTGGTCCACTGGAAAATGGTTTTTTGATTAATTTTTAATGTGTAAGTAGGTGGTGATTTTGGAATGTTTCACATTGGTTCCGACGGTCTGCGTTACCATGGCAATGTCAAATATTAAATAATATTATATTTTAATTATAGTCTGCCCTGACAGTTGGCGTTGCGATAGAAATAAGAAAAATATGTTAATACTAGCGGCCCGATACGTGCTTCGCTACGTAGAAAGTGAAATTAAAGAAAATATTGTAACAAATTCATTTATTCAAACAAAAAATCTTTATTTATATTTTCATACGGTTTCGATTGGTCAAATTATGATAAATGTACATGTAATGACGTTAGATATTGTGATGTTTTCATACTATAACGAAGATATATACTATAATAAAGATATTGTGATAACTTTTAATATTTAATTTGAACTTTTTAAATTAAAGACAAGACAAGACGTGTACAAGACAACGTCTGTTGGGTCCGCTAGTATATTATATATTTGATAACAATAAAGTATTTTTGGTAAAAAAAAATAGTGTTGAGAATTTTACATACCATGTGGGATAACAACCATAAAAAACTCCCTGACCCTCTATTTTTCGGCACTAAACGATTACGATATTTTTGATACAATTTCCACTAATTGGCAATAATGGAACGATTATTTTTTTAAATATTGTCACTAGTTATGCTCGCTCTTGTGACGTATATTTATCGATAAATTATTTTAGTAAATCTTTCGCAAATCAATTTCAGTAAAAAGCATCCTATAGGTATTGACTTAGATAATAAGGCACTACCCAACACGTTTCGCAACTATCTATTAAGTAGTTTTAATGTATTGTAATTATAGTGCAGAGTTTTTGCGAATTTCAAAATTATTAACAATAAATGTAATTATTAATAAAGCAGACACTCACATGCCCAACATTGTTAAGACGCTAGAATTCTTCTCGCCACGTAGTTTTAATTACAAATACCGTACTCTTTCTGGCTACTAGGTACAATAGATAAACCTGACATAGTAGCTGGTATAGAATGTTTAGGTGATACCTACTACGTAAATAATAAACAAACAAAATATAAGGCCGGTGATTCACTGTAAAATTAATGCGGTTTTGGTAGATATTTTTTTGTTTTAAATAGGTACATACTTGATTAACTGACAATTATCAAGTGTCGTAAAGGAAGTGGGAGGGTGACAATTCGTCACCGTCATAAAAAAAACTTCATGTCAATATTCCCTATTTGAAAATAATTCAAGGGTTACGAAAAATATACAATATGACGATTTCCACAAGACGAAGTAACAAAAACTCGTTGATAAAGTTTAATATAACTTTGTCAGATATATTGAACTTTATCGACGAACTTTTGTTAATATGATTAATAAAATATTAATAACTATCAATCACATAAAACATCATTTTAGATTAAAAAAAACTTAACCCCTATTAAATTAAAGTGAAGGCAGACCGGTAAACCCGTCGACTCCGCGGTACTTGATTCAAAGTTAATTTTAGAAGTTATGTTTTCAAAGAAATGCCACATCCATAGGCATACCAAGGAGGAGGATAAAGCGGACCAGCTACCTTCGCCCCCCCATCCCCCCTCTCCTGGACATTGTATAAATCTTCCATACTCCTACCTAGGCTCAGAGAAGCTTTTGCAGGATTAGTCGGGGACAAGAAAAGCTTTTCAGTCATTATATTAGCTCTATGTATTATGGACAAATAAAATTATTTCGTAAAACTTGTCACAAACACTACAGTCTAAAATCTTCATTAAAAGCGAGATACGACAAAGACAAATTTTTGCGTTTGCTAGCTTCCAGACAATTAAAATTACAGCTCCAACATTACAAAAATATATTAAAGAATCCGTACCCCGTCCCCCCGTAGCCTCCCCGAGCACAAGATCGGTACCCCCATGGTCACATCTTTGTCTAACAACGACTTTCTTGAGTGCTGTATAGTTTTTTTGAACAAGTTAGTCGGTTCTGCGTGCAACTCAAGCTTTATTAAAAATATTTTGTAAGCAAAAATATTCTGGTAAATAAGAGCATTTTTTAAATCTCTGCTTTATACAATGGCCACGTATGTATACAAAGCACCCATTTGTGTTTAATAAACATCACAGTCCGACAAATTTATATAATTGACGTATCCGTCGAATTGAGGTATTTAGGTAATATCATTTCATAAATCAAAAAGCTTTGAAGTTATAAATATGACCTCTGTATGACCAAAATCTTAATAACGACCTGTAAACTTTTTTAATATAAAGACGTTAGTTAGACAAGAGTTAAAAGAAAAATACGTATTGGTAATTTTTATACTTGTTACTTCATTTACAATTAAGACTTAATTTCCTTTAAATAATAAAAACTAGTCTAGCAATAAATTGTGTTACTAGCTAATAGACTTCTTTTTCTCTCTCTCTTTCTTTTTTTGAAATTTTGAAAAATTGAAAATGCTAGGGATGAGCCAAATGTTTGTGTGTCGTTCCATCCACAGGTAAACTTTCTGTTGAAGACCGTGAGAGATCCGGCCGACCGCGGTCTATTCGAACAAACCAGGCGTTAATGCAGTCAAGATCAGAATTCATTGAAATCTCATAAGGAAGCAGAAAATCCTTTCCAGAGAAATGGGCATCCCACTGAGGACACTTTCTCGGATTATCAAACAAGACTTAGGTCGCTTCGGTACGCGGGGTTGTGAATATGCTTAATTGTGGTCATGGCCTGCTCTAAGCGTCACCCAAATATTGAGTCGTTCAAGACATCTTTGGAAGGAGCAGTGACCAAGTTTCTAATGGAAACCGTTCGTAAATCCATCGACGAATGGCCCGACTGTGTAAAAGCGTGCGTTAAAGCTAAGGGTGGACACAATTTCTTTAGAAATTATGGGATATTTTCTTTGTAACAGAACAGACTTATGGCTAGACTAGGTAGGTACCAAAAGTAAAAAAAAAATAGAATTTGTAGTCGGATCACTTTGTTGCCAGTCCGTTCGTCTGTCATGATTCTTTTTATCACGGGACACGTGGAGGTATCAAGCTGAAAGATCAAATAATCAGGTTTAGTGTCCCTTGAAGCTCTGTGAAAAAATTAAACTTCTAAACAAAGAGCACGCAAGGGAATCAAAACTTATAGGTAACGTACTTCTCGATAAACTCAGAGTCTTGAAATTTGGTACGAAGTAACGACTTACAACACAGATAAAGAAAAAATTGCGAAAACCGTGGATTCACCGTGCGGATGCCGAACCCTTTGCATTGCATTGATGATAGAGAGGAGCTTGCAAACTGATAAATATGGGACTTGACAAGTGAAACGCTCGCTGGTTGGTAACGCACTGCTTTATTCCGTTGATCGATATCGCGCGCGAGGCGCACACACACACATACATAACATCATCCTCCCTCATAAATTTACAATAGTATTATAAACTAACCTACGACTAAACAAAGATACAACAAGAGAATAAAAAAAATACAATAATAGGTTCAACAATAATAGGTTCCAGAAAGACACAAACCAATTTTTATCTATAAAATTTCTTAAAATCCGGTAGAGGCTGTCTACGTAAACGTAATGATCTTTCAGATTCAGCCTGAATCTCATTCCGTGGCTCATCCTCTTCTACCGCAGGGCTCTCTTCATAAATCTCTGCCCTCCTCCCTCTAGTCGATCTAGTAGTATACTCAGTTGAATCGTGTGACTGTACGTGTGACGGAGAGAGTGGCTGACTCGGTGAATGAGTCGGCGGTGTTAGCGAACGAAACATCGGTGTTCGTGAAAGCGGTGACTGTGATGGTTCACGCGGAGGTGGTGACGGTGAGCACGGCGGCGATGGCGGCGGCGGTGGTGATGGTGGCGGCGGCGGTGACGGTGGTGACAGACATGACATTGCTAAGTCCACGTTTGAGTTTTTAAGATCAACATCTTGACAGTTAATCTTGCCTTTATAAATCAATAATTGGTTGACGTGTCTTTTGTGAATTTCTGAACTGTTAAAATCCTTTACTTTATATAATACTTTCCCTAACTTTTGAACTACAATACCTTTACACCATGTATAAATGTTCTTATTGACATATTTTTTATACAATATAATATCATTCTTCCGGAAAGCTTTTGTTTTGTTTTTTACTTGACAATTAGTTAGTGAACACTGTTGATTTTTGGGGTAACTTACAGGTAGTAAAGGTAACAAAGGCGGGGATGACTTAGGGTTAATCAAATCTAGTCGCGACCTTAATTTGTGACCGAACACTAACTGAGCGGGGGCCAACCCTGTAGTAGTATGCACAGAGTTACGGTAGTCCATAAGATATTTCAGTAGTCTTAGGGACGACTCTCTCAAATTACTACTAGACAGCAAACAAGACTTTATCCCCTTTTTAATAACTTTAACTGAACTTTCCGCCTGACCGTTACTAGGCGGATGGTACACTGGTGATGTTATGTGGGAAATTCCATTTGTTGTGCAAAATCGTTTAAATTCTTGCGAACAAAAAGCTGTGCCATTATCACTGACTATAGTTTTCGGGACTCCAAACCTCGACATAAACTCACATAATTTACCTATAACTGCAGTGGAAGAGGTAGCGGTATTCATGTGGTAGACCTCTACCCATTTCGTATATGCATCGACTGCCACCAAATAGGTACAACCTTTAACGGGGCCTAAAAAGTCTATATGTATCCTATAAAAAGGATAAGGCGGTGTATCCCAATGTGCCGGCGAGGCGCGCGTGGGGGATGGTCGCAGTTGAATACATACATCGCAAGACCCTATCATATTTTCAACTGCCTGATCGATTCCCGGAAACCAAAACCTAGATCTTGCTTCCGCCTTAGTTTTAACTATTCCTAAATGCGACGAATGCAATTCCCTCAGAACTGTGTCATATAAAGTCACAGGAATAACCACTTTATGACCTCTCATGATACACCCATTTTCTAAAGATAATTGCGACCTGCATAAGTGATACGGTTTTAATCTAATATCATTTACTTTTGGAGGCCAACCATTTATAATATACGTAGAAACTAACCTTAAAATAGCGTCGCACCGTGTCTCTTCACGTAATTTATCTAAAGACACGGGCATACTTCCGTCTACCACGAAACAAATATAAGTTGCCCGGTCGTAAGCTACTTCACAGTCACAGCATTTACATTGCTCGATGCACGCACATTCATGCACATTGCGCGGCAAACTCGCCCGGGATAAATAATCTGCCACATTGTCAGCGCTACGTATATACTCTATTTTGTAATTGTAACTACTTAAAAACAACGCATATCTTTGTAACCTGTTAGCTGACATTTCAGGTATTCCTTTATGAGGCCCAAATATAGACAGTAGGGGTTTGTGGTCCGTGCGTAAAATAAATGGATCAGCCTTGCCGAATAAATATTGGTGGAAACGGCGGACGCCGTAGACAATAGCGGTCGCTTCCTTTTGGATTTGGGCATATCTTTTTTCTGCAGGATTCAAAGTACGTGACATGTATGAGACGGGCCTTTCAACCCCATCCAAGCCTCTTTGTGCAAGCACTGCTCCTAGCCCACTAGGCGAGGCGTCTACAGTTAATATAATTGTGGCTCCCGGGTCAAAATGTGCAAGTACTTGGTCCGAAGTCATTAAACTTTTTATTGTTTTAAAAGCCGTCTCGTGTATTGAAGTCCAGTTCCATTTACATTTTTTTTTTAATAGCTCGTATAAAGGACTAAGAACAGTTGAAGCGTTAGGCACAAAACTTCTATAATAGTTAATTAGACCTAAAAACGATTGAAGTTGGTTAACATTACTGGGAATCGGTGCTTCCACCATAGCCTTGATTTTACCTGGCTCTTTTTTTAGTCCATCTTTAGTTATTATGTACCCTAGATAGCTAATTTCATCCTGGAAAAACCTACATTTCTCCTTTTGCAAAGTCAAACCAGCATCTTCTAAACGCTTCAAAACAGTATTAAGCCTATCTAAATGCTCCTGCTTATCCCGACCCGTCACTAGGATATCATCAAGTAGGCACAAAACCCCCTCGATCCCGAATAACAATCCTTCGATTGCGCGTTGAAAAATAGACGGTGCGCTGGCTAAACCAAACACTAGGCGCGTAAATCTAAACAGTCCCCGATTAGTATTAATGCAGGTTATATTTTTAGACTCATCTTCCAAAATAAACTGGTTATATGCCATTGATAAATCCAATTTACTGAACTGATGCCCCCCGTGGATTCTTGAAAATAAATCATTCGTTGTAGGGAGAGGGTATCGTTCTACTTGCAATTGTTTATTAACGCTAACAGAATAATCGGCACATAACCGAACCTCTCCATTCCGCTTGAGTACCGGCACTATCGGGGATGCTTGTTGCGAATACTCAATAGGCTCAAGTATACGTAAACTCACTAACCTATCTATTTCCTTATTTACTTTATCGCGCAACGCGAATGCTACGGGTCGTGCTTTACTAAAAACCGGTTTCGACCCGTCTTTTAATGACAATTTAATTTTGTACTTATTAAAGGTACCTAACGCATCCGAAAACAATTTAGGATATAGGGATTGCAATTCTTTCATAACATCGACACAATAATGTACTGGTACCAATTGTAAATTAAATTTAGAAATAAAATCCCTACCTAAAAGCGGCGGCCCTCCGTCTCGGATTACGAAAAACATAATTTCGTTTGTTTGATTTGCGTAGTGTACGAGTAATCTTAAAGTCCCTAAACATGTAATTTTACCCCCGTTATAGGTCATTAACTGTTTGCACGTCTTTGATAATGGCACACCTTTGAAGTGATTTTTGTAAAATCCTTCAGATATTACAGTAACTGCCGAACCGCTATCTATTTCAAACGCTAATGGTATGTCATTAATAAAAATTGTTTCCAACATAGGTTGACCCCTCGCCGACTGAATATAGTACACCTTACCGTCGTCGTCGTCATCCTCACCCATGCTACCTTCTCCTACCCGCACGTAATTCACTTTAGAGCACATTTTCCGTAAATGACCTTTTTCGTTACACTTATTACACTTGTAGTTTGAAAATTTACAGTCTACACTTTTGTGGTTCGTATAACCACACACGTTACACTTCACTTTTACATTTTTTTTACTCGCTATTTTGAATAAACTATCTTGAACCAGCGGTTGGGGCAGAATGCTTGACGATGCACTGGCCGCGGCAGCGGCACGCGAACAGCTCAGGTCCTCCGCTATTTCCACAACATTTGCGAAAGTAAGACTTGTTAAGTCTTTCGTGTAAATATTTTCTTTTTCCTTGCATGGTAGCATACCCATGATAAACCTATCACGAAGTGCTTCTCCTACATTTAAAAATTCACACTTAGATGTTAAGCCTCGTAACCGCGCCGCCCATTCCGAATGCGATTCGCCAACTCGTTGTGTGGCTGCATAAAATTTGTGCCGCTCTCCAAACCCAATACTTTTTGGCTCAAAATGTTTATCCAAAACCTCCAGCAGGTCTTGATAGGGCACTTCTTCAATCCTTTTTGGCAGCACTAGATCTGTTGCCAATTTGAAGGTGCCTTCGGTGAGTGCGCTGAGAAGGATCGCTTTCCTCTTCTCACCAGTCGAGTCCGACTTTTCCACAATGTCGTTAGCGATAAAGTATTGTTGAATACGACTTTTGTAGGTTTTCCACGTGCTGGTGTTGTGGTCAAAATCGTGTAAAATTCCATAATGCATTTGTACGCGAGACGCCATCTTAGAATTTAAAACTAACGCGTCACGTTCGTTCCTCGTCGTCACTGATAAATATGGGACTTGACAAGTGAAACGCTCGCTGGTTGGTAACGCACTGCTTTATTCCGTTGATCGATATCGCGCGCGAGGCGCACACACACACATACATAACACAAACAATACCTGGGACTTTCGACCCCGGTGTGGATTTAAAGGACGCCTTTATGATGCGCCTACACTCTAACCTTTTTTTATTAAAGATATAAATAAATAAGCTATTTTGAACTCCTGTAACAATGATGAAATCATAGAAATCGCAATATACTTAGACATAATCACCGTCACTGGGAAACTAGGGAAAAATATGGGGAGTATTGTCTGGCATGCCTGTTCAAACAATAATACTAAAATTCCTCAAATCAAGTCATGAGGTTCAAGATATTTTGGCGCGAAAACAACGCCTCACACACTTCCAACTTGAGCCTCTCTTTAAAAATACTGGTTAATACTTTAATACCCTACACTACACTACTCTTACAACACATTTATCCTACAATGTGATGAGTACCTAGTTCACTATAAGTCACTTTAAGCTATTTCCAAATAAACTTATTTTTTGGAAGTAGGTACTGATTTACTTGCTTTAGACTCGGAAGCCACGCATGTCTAATAAGCAAAAGCGTCTTGTTTGATTAACCGATGCGGGCAATTAGACGTTCTTATACGAGTCTGAGTGTCGGACATTTTTAGATATGGCCCAAATTGAGACAGTGTCCGACGTGCTCTAAACGATAAGGTAGGTATTACTTTTTCTCTGGCATTTAACGTATCAAAAAGGACTTAGAACATACGATTTAATACTATTATTTCGTTATTTGTCTTTGTAACTTACAATTCGATTTCTTCCTTTATTTAGTGGCCCCCAACACAAAGATTTCAAGCAGAACATAATATCATTTTTATCTTCTTTAGAAGTAGTTTTGTACCGCATTTTTTTTTTTTGTAATTATTATTTTTTTTTACTTTTTAAAGTTACGTTACTGGTTTCTATATTGTACTAAACGAACCTATGCACACTGATTTTCCCTTGATTTGGTTTTTACTATCAATATAGTATAAGAATCTTTTACCAGCACCAATATGAGCTCAATATCCTAGAGATGACTGCTTTTTTTCCACCAAACATAGCTAAGAACTATCTCGACGAAAAAGGCTTTCGTTTTTAAAAAAACTATTAAATCCGTTTATTTGTTTGGTATTGTAACTTGTAATTTTGATTTATCAAAAAAACTGCAGAATGGTAATGTATTATTAATTATATTTGTAACTTAACCGTTACTTGTCAACGCCCTGAACACTTAGATCAGGTATCTAAAATTAATCGTTTTAAATAATAGAGCATCCCAATTAAGAATCTTTTTATTTCACCAAAGCGGTGTTGGATACTGTTATATTTAAATTAAAAATGTGTACAAAGAGCTTAAGGTACCTAACTTCGTATTTATACTAAACATTAGTCATTAGAACTGCAATTGTACTTATTTCTATGATTTTTTTGATGTTCCATAAAATGTCAACATTGGGATTATACTCATATGGTTTTATTCAATTCACAAGGCGATGTATGTAAGATTTGTTACATCTTATTCGAATAAAGGTTGTACGTTTGTAGAAATTAATCTCAGGCAGTATGCAAGTTACCGGTTTTTAAGCATAAGTAGTAGGGAAAATAGTACTTTTCTTCATAAAAAATGAACATTGACTATTAGTAAGTTCTTAAGTATACATTTTTTTATAAATATCTAAATTTATAAATGATTCGATTATCACCTTACCTGATAATTTAATGAGATATTGCTTTTCCTCATTGGCCTATCGTCTATTAACTATTTGACCAATAACTATTCTGTTAATCGAGTTAAAATTCTAAATTATCTTTAGTAAAACTTTTAGTATTCACTGAAGTAAAGTTAAAATATCATCGAAATAATGATAGAAAATCCTAATATATATCTATGAAATTACAAATTGACATAAACAATATTTTGTTTCAAAGTTCGTTTACTTTTTATAGGGAAATCGAGGATAACGAATGAATAAAATAAAAAAAAGACGAAGTTCGGTTATGTCGCTTTTTACTATCAATTTTGAACGTACGTGTACAAGTATGAATTCGAGGAAAAAAAAGGAATATGTAATGTTTTATAATATATATATTCTACATTGCAGTATTCGTTATGAACAAACATTAATTATTAAGTTCCGATATTGTACTTCTACTCATTCATATATTTGTTCGCTCGCCCATCGTTCGCATAACATATCGTCGGAGCACGATCGGTCGGCTCGAGTGACGAACGAGAGCACCCTCCACAGAGATCCAATGAAGCGAGAGCACCCTCTACAGGGATCCAATGAAACGAGAGCAGCCTCCACAGGGATCCAATGATACGAGAGCACCCTCTACAGGGATTCAATCGGATCGACCAATCGAGCCGGCCGACGGGAGCGCTCCTCCCCGTCCTCCGCCGACTGCTAGCAAACACTGCACGGCCTCGAGCGACTGCACCGAGAAACATCTTCGATATCCGCCCGGGTCTCGCCCGCGGATGCACGGAGACGATATCGACCGTTCGCATTCTCGCTGCGCATCGTAAAATCGGTGAAAAAGTTGCAATAAAAACCTAAAATCCACATACTGAAAATCTAAAAATATATTATAGTAGATTTGAAACGTCTATACGTAGACGAGCGTCCGTCGCGGGCGAGAGGACGCCAGAACCGGACGCGCGCCTCCCGCGAGGCGACGGGAGGAGGGGAGGAGACCGAGATATCGTACGGGCGCGGGCTCCGGGAGCTCAGACGAACACCTTGGCGAGCCCGTCGGCGCCGGCGCTGGCGATGTAGGGCCGCAACGGGTGGAAGGCCACGTCCAGGATGCTCTCGTCGAACTTCTTGCGGTGCGCGGTAATCTCTTGCACGCAGGTCTTCGTGTCCAGGTTCCAGAGACGCACGGAGCAGTCGTGGGAGCCCGAGAGCAGGAAAAGCCCGTTCGGGTCCAGGGCCAGGCCGGTGACGGCGTCCAGGTGCGCCACCATGGCGTGCGCGCAGCGACCCGACACCGCGTCCCAGAAGCGGATGTGCCGGTCCTCGTGCGCCGTCACCAGCAGCGGCATCGTGGGGTGCGACCGCACGCGGTTCGCCGGACTGTCGCACGGCACGCGCAGCACCACCTTCGACAGAAGAGCGTCAGCGAGGAGAGCTACGGAGGACGGGGAGGGGTAGGGGTCGGGGAGCACCTGTCCGGTCTCGAGGTCGTAGAGCAGCAGCGCGCCGTCGGTGTAGACGACGGCGGCGCGGCAGGCGGCATCCGCGAAGTCGGCGGCGGCGGGAGCGGGGGGCGCGGCTCGGGAAGCGGCGGTGTCGTCTCGCAGCGTGGCCAGCAGCGGGCGCGGGTCGCGCGGCGCCCACAGCCGTGCCGTGCCGTCCGCCGACGCCGACAGCAGGCGGCCGCCCGCGCTGGCCAGCGACCACACCGCGTCCGTGTGCTCGCGCAGTACGGGACCCTGCGAGCGCTCAGCGATCATCGTCCCATCGGTACCTTGTCGGCCGGTCATTTGCAGGACCGAGAGTATTAGATTCTATCTATGTTTTATGGTCAAATGTTCACACTTCGTTTCATGAGTTCAGATGTTCGAGCGACCTCCTCTCGGAACTCGTCGATCCAAATGTCACTCGTTAGGAGTGAGGGAATTCGAACGAAACAAAATTTTACTCACAAGATCGATTCGGAGATGTCAGAAATGATTCTGTCAGTATTTTTTGTCATCGACCCGATGATTGCGACCAATTTTAGGTGATATACTTATATAGGAATACCTACACATATATGTACTTCATTAAAAAAGTTGTAATGAAAATACATCCGAAAAATAAAATCTAAAAATGTAGTAGTTGTGAGTCGAGAGGACGACTACAACGAGTTTGATGTTTAAATATATCGACCGTCCGTCCGTCGTTTAAATATCCTCCTCGTACGGGCGGTGAATGTACGTAATGATCGATCGTAATATTGACATACCAGCACGGCGGGGTCGTAAGAATCGTAGGGGTCGGCGACGGGGGGCGGCAGGTTCCAGACGCGGATGGTTCCGTCCAGTCCTCCGGAGAAGCATTCCTCGGAGCGAGGCACTCCCATGGCGAGGCACAGCACCGGCGCCGTGTGGGCCCGGAACGTATACAGGGGCTCCACATCCAGGCCCGCCGACTTCTTGGCGGGAACCGTACGCTGGAGGTCCCACATCTTGAGCGTGTGGTCTTCGGAGGCGGTCACGAGGGCCGCCCGCGTCGGGTGGAAAGCCAGCGCTCTCACCTAGGCGTGGTTAAGTTTAGAGAGAGTTCCAAGAAATTTTAGCAGGTTCGGTTGCGGTTGTTACCCCGTCGAAGTGTGATCGTAGACTGTACTTGGCGTTCCAAGTCTTCCTGAAGGATTCCTTGCTGGCGCTGGCGACGTCGTAACCTTCGGACTCGTTGCTGACGGTGAGCTGGGCCAGTTCACCGAGAGCCAGGGGCTTCTCGTCGGCCTCCCCGCCCGGACCGGTCGCTGCACCGCTTGGGAATTTTACTGAAAGATACATATCATGATGCATGTTTAAAATAAGGAACTGAGACTCATAAATCGCAATAAATATAATTTTAAATTTTAAGGAATTTAAATTTTAAAGAATAATATTATTTTAAAGAAAAAACAATTCACATATAAATTAATATTTTGGATAATAACTTTTGCAAATTTTATCGATATCGCGTCAAACGTTTTATTATATGACGAAAACATGCCTCCTTTATATTTTTAACATAAGGTACTACGTTCGTAAAGTAGTACTATACTATATATTATTAACCACTACGTTGGTCAGTAGTTAGCACAGACGCCTAACGTATAGCGGCTCAATGGAAATCGGATTTGATTCCCGAAAGGAACAGGAATATAGGTAATGAGCCGTTTATTAAATATATTTGAAGTATTTATAATGTGTATTTCTATGTACTAATGGTCGCCCAACGGCTGAAACTCGACCGTAATATAAATATTAATTTTTATGAAAGTTTTGGCTAACACCTTTTTGCATATTTATTTTTGTTTTAAATTATATTACGTAAAGTGAAGTAACGTATAAAGGGGCCTAAAGTTTTTGCTTCACGTATTAATATATTGATTTGTATCGTTGTCTAACACCCTTTTTATATATAATAAAACATATATATAAAAAAACACTTATAAACTGTTACTACATATATATTAGCATTTCTTAATAAATGTAGTGCTGCTTAACTTTAAGCTTAAAACAGTTAAGAGCAGGTTTAAAAATAAGAATATTCTGAGGAAAAGAGGTCTAGAGACTTACGAGATAGAAATATCTCTATATCTATATCTCTAATAAAATTAAGTTTTAACTGTGCATGAATTATTATTTATATTTCCAATTAAAAACTTAAACTCCGATTTACTAGCATCAGTCTTAATTTTAATTATGTCAAGTAATAATAATTTTACTGATTAAATTAAAAAAAAAAAAGTATAATTTGGGTTAGGACAGAAATAATAAAGAAACCTACATCATTGTAGCAAAATATAACCGAAATACTTTTTACCAGTAGAATATTCATCACCCTGACCGCCATCAGCCTCACTCTCAGTAAGCAAGTTCAGATCATTGATTACTTCCTCTGCTTCCTGGTCCACCTCTTCACCTAATAAAAATTATGAAAAAAATCTATAATTAGAGTTGCGTGTGTCTATCTGACATGTTTATTACCTTATCATATTATTTATTAAATGAAATATATTCATCTTATTTTTATTACCTTGTTTAGCTGCAGCATGGTGCATTTGTTTGGAGTCTAAGTCATCAATCTCATCCATATCCATTTCTTGGTTTGATAGGAATTCAAAGTTAGCAAACACAGCTGTCTCCTGTACTGACATCCCTTCTTCATTGTAGCCGCTGCCTTGAGGGGCTCCTTTACGTTGTTCTTTTCCACCTGACATACAATTGTCCTCTTTTCAATGTTTATTAAAATATTGTGCAAATGGTATTAAATGATATATTTACATTATGTATTTTTCTTTTATGAATACTTATCTAATTTGTCGTTATATAGTTTGGTTTAGAGTAATGTTGTCTTGTGTTATATTTTATTAGTTATGTTTTCAAACATATAAGAAACGTATGGGCACAGAAATAACTATTTGAATATCAGTTAATTTATAGTTTATATTATAAAAGTTTTCATTGTATTTCATTTAATTTCTTACCATATTCATACATCTTGCGATTTAGAGCAGTATTCATAGAATAATGTTGCTGTTTGTCACAGTTTCTGTAACTGGAATCTTCTCCCTGTTCTTCATTGTTCAGTCCCAGTAAAGTTCTTACTTTATTTGAACGAACATCAAGAATTGTATCTGTGTAACCAATTTCCTGTTGGGTAAACAAAAGGATAAAAAATTTTGTTATTTTTAAAGAGTATGTTTTTAAGTTATAAGATTTGTAAAATATGAAAGTCCTAAATACCTGTAGGTACTGTTTAATCAATTGCCGACCCTGCTTCCACTGGGCACGCTCTGCAGGCTCAGGTTCTTGTGGAGGCTCCTCAGGAGGTGGACGCATGTCACCTTGTTGAAGCTCCACCCCATACTTAAGCTTGTGAAACTTCGCTCTTTCTTGCTTTAATGCATACTCAAGCATTTTGATCCTCCTTACTAAGTCATGTTTTAGATTCTCTTGACCCTTTCTCTCACCTTGGAGGAAAGCGATCCGTGCCTGTGAGATGAGTAAATAACATATCAGGTTTGACAAATCTTATTTTATGTCATTTTTAAAGGCTATAAAATATTTTACAATACTATTTTTGATTTGACAAATTTTAAGTTATTATTAAAAAAAATAGTTATTAAATACAAAATAGCGAAAATATTAAACACTCTTAACCAAGTGCAGAAGGGGTTGACTGTTTTGAATATAAACAGCATATATTTTAAGATAATATTCTATTTAGAAACATATTTTTTTACATGGAAACAGTTTTTTCCATAGCATTTATTTATTTAAAAATATCCATTGTAATTAACAATAACTTAGCTAGTGAATATGAAACCCATGTATAAATTGTATAAAATAGTAATCTAGGTATGTAAAAAACACTAATTTCAGAGTAATAAGAATATAGTTACATTAATTCCAAGTTCTCAATAAAAAAAAAAACAATACTGATTATTAGAGATGCAACAAATAGTGTTTTCAACCACTAAAATAGTATTGCAGGTATATAAAATACACTAATTTCAGATTAATAAGAATATAGTTACATTAATTCAAAGTTCTCAATAAAAAAAACAATACTGATTATTACCACAACCACAAATCCTGGTAACCAGATACCAAATACAATTTGGTTTAACTTTTACCAAACCGGATATTCAATCTAAGTATTTGGGTTACCATTTCATTGTTTGTTTGTCATGAAGAGGTTCCAACATGTAAGCTATGTGTGGCTGCTAGATAGATAAATAATTATATTGTTTTGAAGTTTAAAAATAAATTTACGGTTAAAAAAAAGTTTTGACAAAGTAGTAATTGTAGGTTAGGAATATTAAAATAAATATATTGATTTCACAAATAAATGTGCTTATTATTAAGCTTTATTCAACACATTACTTTGATTTCTTTAAATTATGAATTAATCTTAGTTTTCTCTTATATTTCTTAACCTTGTCAGCCACGAAAGAAGAAATATTCAAACCATATATATTCAGCACCAAAACAAACTAATTCAGCCAAACACAAATAGTGACAAAGATGCCTAATACACCGAATACCAAATACTTACCGAATATTGGGTACATCTCTAATAATTATCTACATTTTAAATAAACTCTACCAATTATCAAAACCATACAGTAAACTTAAAAACAAAAATACAATGTAATTACTATGTTTGCTATTGCTTCTTTTGTGAGCAAACTTAAAAAAAAAATTATATCATGTATATAGTACTAAGGATGCCTAGTTTGTACTCCACAAAGGGAAACAATAATTAAATATGTTTCAGTACATTCTGTTATAGTGATGTATTACAAAATTGAAATATCACATGAGACTTACATACATTTTTTTTTAAATCTTAAATTTAAATGCATATATAATATTGAGGAATGATATTATATGAGTTACTAACAGTTTTACTAAATGTTTGCAAAAAGGTTGAATATATTTGAATATTTTAAATAGATTAGACATAGACACTTCTAAGAATTGAATACTGATTAGATTATACAGGAATTAACAGTGTGTTTCCTATCAATACTTTAAGTATAGAGAACTGATAGGAAATAGTACAATACAAACATTCTGAATTACTAATAAACGAAATAATATAAATAACAATTATATAGATATCAGTTACGAAAGTTTTACCAGTTACTTATATGAAATTTATATTTGAATACGAATAATTAGATCAAAACAAGGAAGTCAATGTGCAAATCGTCAGTACTAAAATGGATTACGTGGGTATCAATAGAAAATTTAAAACAACTGTAGATCGCGAATTAGATTTATAATATTACTATAAAACAAAAATCAATAAAAATCTAAATGAGCACCTCAAACTCTGCTCTGTCCACCTCCCATTGTGATCTCTCGAGTTCAAATCTCGCCCATTCATGTTGGATGAAATGCAAAACGCCCGGTATTGAATACTGGACACTTTGACTAGATTCTTCATTTTGTTTGTTATTTACACTAACTCCTATCTGAGATCCCACTTGCCCTCCGTTATGATGAGATACGGAGCTATCATCCATGGCTGTAGGGATTTTCATGACATGGCCACCATTACCGTACTTGTCACAGACCTATCAAGAACTTTAACATGAAATAGACGAAATCAAACACTAAAATATCATTTTTAACTAAAATCTAGCTAGTGCTCACGATAGCCACACCATTTAATACACTTTTTAATAACGTATTCATAAATAAAAATTATTGCATGACGGAATACAAAAGTCGAAACGACATTCGTCCGCTGAACATCGCTTTTTAACTTTTTTTTTAAATTGAACATTGCCATGTATTATAAATATTATGTTCGAATGCAGAATTAAAATATTTTCATAACTTTTTAAAATATTTTTTAGATTCTATAATTTTTTACCATAAAAATTACAAGTTTAATAATAATTTAGCATACCATATTGTTTTTTAAAGAAATAATTATAGGAAAAGATACTGATTTTTAAACATCAAATATATTTGTTTATTTGTTTTGTGTTATTATTTTTTTTGGCTGTATGAAATAAACGATAGAAATAAAAGGGAGTAGAAAATTAAGATAGATAGATACAGAATACAGGAGACTGCTTATATATATTTATAATTTTGTCTGTCTATCTCTGGATCTTTGTGTAATTAAATCACTAAAACTACTAAACACGTTGTTAAGTTATTATAGTGATAATGTATTTTCTAGCATAACATTTACGATACATTTGTATGTTTTATTTTATCAATATCTTAACATTGCTGGGTATAGATTGAATGTGATCGCCATTACATGACATATTCCAATTGGATTCCGATATTAGGGCGTTTACCGCCCGCATATTTCTTGCGCACTGCTTCCAACCCCAATCCGAAAAAGTATGGATGATATTAAAAACATTCTCAGTTAGCTGCTGAATTCTGTATTTAACGGTCTTGCAGGACAAATAAGGAGCTATTATATCCAATTTTTATACCAGATAATTAATATGGTCCATATTAGCTATATTAAAAAGGAGGATATTTTTCGGTCTTTGCAGTAATGCTTTACCTAGGTTATAAATAATAAAATATAAAAAGTTGTATAAGAGATGGTAAGAGAAGGTTCTGTATCACTATTAAATGTATGTAATTTATTGTTAGTGTCCTTTGTGGTGTTAATAACCGGTACACAGGCCGTAGTTAGCATCCAACCACTATCCCTATTGAAATTCGGTAGACGGCAGATTTCGATAGCTAAAAAATTTATAGGTACTAAAAAATTTTCCTAAAAAATTTATAGGTACTAAAAAATTTTCCCTAGCTAAATCTGCCGTCAAAATACACATATATATATTGAGAATATATTTAATTAAAGACCAAATCCAGAAACATAGACATCTATGCTCATCACATAAATGCCTGTCTCCGCTGGGAATCGAACCCGAGCCCCATTGCGCCGTGACACGTTAGGCGTCTGCGCTAACCACTCGACCAACGGGAAGATTAAGTAAATCGATGCCTATTTGGTCAAAGTCAGGTCAGATATCTTTGGTCCAGTAAATCGATGCCAATTTGATCGTAGTATAATATGGTTTTGATTGATGGATTGTAGTATCTATAGGTTCCTTGGTACTTTGCCCAACACTATCAAGTATCTTTATTCTCACTTTATTTTGTTTTTATAATAGATTTTGATGCTAAAACAAAAAAAAATACAAATAGCACTCAACTACCTACGTTACCTAGACTAAACTCCCGCATGTATTCGTCGAGCACGACACTATTTGGCGTTTAGAAAAGATACATGGACGCTCGAGGTCCTACGAAACGAACACATAGAAAAAAGTAAATTTGATTTAATAATTAGGTAATTAATTTAGTCACAAACTTTACATTGATAAAAAAGAATTATTTATTAGTTTGACGAGTGACTAATGTGCCAATTTAAAAATGTACTGAATACTGAATCTTCTTCGCACTCGGTTAAGATGCGGTGCCTTTCTTTGTAGCTTTATGATTTTTTTGTAAAACGTAGACAAGTTCCAAAAATAAGTGACATATACTAAAAAAATACTTAGATAGGCATTAAATTGTTAAAACTAGATCATAATCATCAATCAGAGCCTACCTCAGTCCTCAATCCTCACTAGTCCAACCGAAAGGTATCGGATTTATAAAATAATTAGATTAATTTAAATAGTTTATCCGAGGAGTCTTAAAATCCTTAATAAATAATGTGATACACAATTATTTTATTTATTCATTAAATGCAGCAAATAAAATAAGAGTAACCTAAAACATCTTTATCGAACAACATTCAATCATTTAATTGATTACGGTCGATATTCCTAGTGACATTTCTAGATGGTAACTCAAACTTGTACTTATCACATTTTGATTACATTTATTTGAGATATGAGTACTTAAAGGAATAATTATTTACTATCACAATGCATCGGGGTATAAACAATACTAACAACTAAATCAATGTCATCTTCGATAAATATTTATTATTTGCACGGGATAGCAACGAACTTGATTCCCTTCAAATTCAGTTATTGTTAGCTTGGTTGAATTCAATTTAACCGAACAATTTGAAAGTGTTAAACCAAACGTCGTAATTTGATCAATGATCATATAGTTGATGCATGAATATTAGAACCCTACGCAGGCCTATGATTGTCTGTGTCTTGCAAATAATGAGGCAAGATGAGACTTATAAGTATCGACATTGACGAAAAGCTCTGAGCGAAATTTGGAGGGGATAACTGCTCATCTGTACTGTCGCGTACACAATACTTTTGTAACAAATATATATTTTTTATTTGTTTTAAATAGTAGGTAATGTAATAATTACCTAAAAGTCGTATTGTGTTAATTTAAAATTTATATTGTAAAAAAATTGTTGATAATTTTAACCTACCTATGGTTTATATTGTTTCTAAGATATGATTTATTCAAGTTTATGACAATTACGTATAGTAATAAAAACACTATCAAAGTTTTATTATTGTTCAAAGACACAAACCAACAACAAAAATAAAAAGAAGTCAAAAATAAAAATGTATCAAAAACAACAGTAAAATATGAACAGCAATAACAATTAAGTAGTCAACTGAACTCGGGAAGTGAGCGGGGTGTCCTATCGGTGTGGAGGCGTAAAAGTAACGCGACTGAAGAGCAAGTCAGCGCTACGTACGCCCGTCCTTTATTCCCTCGCAGTCCCCTCAAATAGTTACATACTGATACCTATATCTTTGTCCAATCACTCATGCAAGAAAAAAAAACAAATGGGGTGACTGTGACTCATTTGCCTTCTCTTTGTTTTCGAGAAACACATCTCATTTCAGGCTGGTTTCCCTACTAGGTATAACTCAATTAATGTGATGGGCTTACAAGGTAAATCTCCGAACAAGAAAATTAAAATATTAAGATTGTATTTAACATTTATTATAATGTCCATATTTTGAAGAAATCAATACTTTTCGTATCTTAAGTCAAACAACACAGGAATGATATTTGGATGCTAATATTTGTTAAAAAATTAAGGTGGCAACTTATAAACCAGAAAAAATATTTGGAACTTATTATTATGGCAAATAACATTATTATATTTGCAATTCTACGTGATACGGTAGAATTAATTGGACTTCTTAGAATCTTTAGACGGCGAACGTGATCTTGATCGCGACATGGATCTTCCTTTGGACCGGGAACGAGAGCGGGAACGGCTGCGAGAGCGAGACCCGGACCTCGGTGAGCGAGAACGAGTACGGCGGCGGGACCTTGACCGGCTGCAATATTACACAACACAATTAGAATAATGTTAATTCATATATTTAACCTGGCCGTTCCATCACCGGTATTTTAAGACCTATTTTAAAACACCTACTGATCCAAACATAAGATAAATTATATAATTTACTAAAAACGTATGCATACATATTACATACATTTTAAATAAATTGTTTTCTCCGAGGTACCTACCAAAAATAAACCTAACTTACTACTATCTACCTATTTCATTCTTAATTCGAAACTTTCAAATTGATAATATATGCAAATATCAATGAAGCAGCTATTTATCATTCATACGAAAAAAAATCACTCTAAACATCAGTTTTAGGTTTCGTAAGTTGTTAAGTTATTGGTTTTCCAGCCATTTGTAGAAATACAAATATAACTGTATACTTCATTTTTTTTGTCCGTGTGACTCCTCTGTTTGCCCTATACATGTTTGATGTTATACATTAAAAAAACATATACATATATTTGTTGGTATCCATCTTCACCATGTATATTGAATTCACCAGTATCTTGAAGTTTTGTGTATGGCAACAACATATCCCAATTATGATTCAAATTCCCTCATTACTCAATAAATTTTAAGAACAGTAATTAGCAGATAATATTCTGGTGGTCTTTGAAATCATTAATCATTCTACTCTTTCACTTGTAATACTTCCTATTTGCTCTTCCTAATGTATAAGTGCACTTAAGAGAATTACATGAGACACTGATGTTGAATTTTGTTGGAATATATAGGAATAACCACAATTGCTTTATATCCATATCATAAGAGACTCAAGAATATTTTGATATTTAATGTTTATATTTTTTTTTCTGTTCTGTGTCTGATTATCAAAACAAAAAAATAACTCTACTGTCATACCTTAAAACTGAAAAATAGGCACATAACTTAAAAATCAAAAGAAAGAAGAGTCTGCCTTGATCAGAAAGATGGGATAATAATGTGTAACTCACTGAGTGCACGCAGTGATTACAAAAGACGTGTGACCTGACGTGACGTGACGTGACGTGAAGTGACGTGACGGGACGTGACCTGACGCGACGCGAAGAACAAACGTAATGCTCAATGCACTTCTCAATAAGTGAAGTGTACACGTAGTCTGTAGTTACGTAGTTCACATATTGGAGTAATAGTCGTAGCTGCCAACATTAGTGGAGTACACGGAGCGAAGTGAAAGCTACGTAGCGCAGATTATAAGAAGTGCAGACACTGAAGGGTTCATTCTCGGCGCACAGGCCAATGATAACCTATAACATAGTTATCATTGGTTTACGTGGATCGGAAGCGACAGAATGGAATCTTTACTTTAGAACTGCAACCATGCAGTATTATATTGTTTGATTTGTATCTTTCCAATAATATAATTTGTTTTTTTTTTATATATCATAAAGATTCCATACCAGGATAACATTTCCACACTTTCGTCTAAATACTAATTGTCACCTGCGACGGCGACGGCGAGTGCAGTCTCTAGCGTAGTGTCCACGATCTCCACAATCATAACAGCGGTCGTCATAAGGTCGCGGTGGCAGCCGTGATCGAGGAGGAGGGCCACGACCCCCATAACCACGGCCTCCGTTGGACATTTCAACCCGTGCACGACGACCACATATAGTTCGTCCATCTAAACCTCTTATCTAGAAAGGTACATGACATGCACATAACAATCCTCTATTTGGTAAAACCTGATTGAAGTAAAATTCATACCGCGTCTTCAGCATCCCGAGGATCCTCAAATTCAACAAAAGCAAAACCTGGCGGATTCCTTGCCACCCACACATTCCTCAAAGGACCATAATACGAGAATGCATCTTCAAGTTCAGGTTTGCTGGCATTATTTCCTAAGTCTCCTACATACACCTTGCAGTCGCCGTATCGTGACATTTTACCTTTGATAAGAAAACAATGTTGTATAATTTAAGATTTTAACACAGTTACACAGTAATAAGTAAGTTCTTATCCTACATTAGTCCCAATGAAAACTTACTCTAGACACAATCGACAACTTATTAAAAACTTTATCATTGATTCCCTGATAAATATCTTTATTATGATATAAATTCAAGATGGCATATGGAATAAGACAATAAATCACTATTAAACTTTATCTTAAATTAGTAGATATCGTTAAAATAATGCGACGCTAATAATTCACACTATACACCGCTACCGGATGTCATGCAAAATGGCCGCTGCTCGCTGCCCTCGCTTGTTGCCTTCTAGTGTTGCACAGTACAAAAATTAAAAAAAACGAATTATTTTTATTCAATTCTGTTTGATTACACCGGTCAAAGTCATTTTCTTTGTATATAATTCATTCGCACTAATAAATCTCCTCCGTATGTTTTTCACCTTATATGAGATTGGCGAAGTCGACCGTGTTTCACTCGCACATATTTTGGGTCTAAACTTAATTTTAAACACCTGTTAGCTTCTAATACACATTTTTTGTATTTGCAACGAGAGAAGTCAGAAGAAGGGTGTATGATTTTTTTCAGTAAGGAAGTCATTAATTTATTACGTTCCTGGTTCCAATAAGTTCCAAAAGTCAGGAGCTCAATATGATTCAACGTCAATGAATCTCTTTATAGAGTCTACGAAGTCTTTTTAGATAAAAAGAATGATAGATTTAGTGTTAAAAATTGCATAGATTTTATGATTCAAAATACTCAAATTACATCGAAAACATTCAATGGACCACAAATTACAGCTTTAATGACCGATGAAAAATTTGATGCAACAATCAATACCTACCACTCTATTAAAGGAGCGCCAAAAAAGTTGTTTGAAGATGTTGTAATTTTGTTTTTAGAAAATCTTAAACACCCTGACTATAAAAATGTTGTTTCAATGTTCAATATACAGGGTTATTTGTAATTAGTTGGCCACCTCTTGCAGGCAGCCTCTCTACATCAATACCAACAACATTTGTTCTATGACTTTTTAGACAACAAACTTTTTTTGATAACAAATAAATTTTGTATGGAAAAACTTTAATTCCAAAAAGTTGTTGAACAAATGTTGTTGGGATTGATGTAAAATGAATGTCTGCATGAGGTGGTCAACTAATTAAAAATAACCCTGTACTTATATCTTTAATTATTAAGAATAGTTCTATAACTCATTCTAATTAATATTTTGAGTCTTATAATATATAATTCGCATCTATGACCATTTCAATGGTGATGATATGGCACTGTCGGTGACGGCGGCAGGTACTGTCGATGACGGGCGGCACTACCGATGACGGGCGGCACTACCGATGACGGGCGGCACTACCGATGACGGGCGGCACTACCGATGACGGGCGGCACTACCGATGACGGGCGGCACTACCGATGACGGGCGGCACTACCGATGACGGGCGGCACTACCGATGACGGGCGGCACTACCGATGACGGGCGGCACTACCGATGACGGGCGGCACTACCGATGACGGGCGGCACTACCGATGACGGGCGGCACTACCGATGACGGGCGGCACTACCGATGACGGGCGGCACTACCGATGACGGGCGGCACTACCGATGACGGGCGGCACTACCGATGACGGGCGGCACTACCGATGACGGGCGGCACTACCGATGACGGGCGGCACTACCGATGACGGGCGGCACTACCGATGACGGGCGGCACTACCGATGACGGGCGGCACTACCGATGACGGGCGGCACTACCGATGACGGGCGGCACTACCGATGACGGGCGGCACTACCGATGACGGGCGGCACTACCGATGACGGGCGGCACTACCGATGACGGGCGGCACTACCGATGACGGGCGGCACTACCGATGACGATGGTACTACTCTCCAGCTTGATAGCGGTTCATCGTAAAAGACTTCATCGTTATGTTGACAGAATAAAAAAACTTCAAGAGGTTTTACTAAAGGTGACTTGGAATTATCTTATGGAAAAGAAACAAAAACAGTTTTATTTAGAATTTTTATTTGACACTTGAAGTAACAAATATTACAGTAGTGGCGACGTTCTAAAAGATTCTTGTGTATTTTTTTAATTTAACGCAGTATTATGACAACATTTTTTTATTCTACAAAATGTTAAGGTATTTTATTAGCATCCCATTCTGTTTGCTAATTTATCATTGAGATCATAATTATTGATAATTTACTACTATGCAATTTATATCAACCTGATACATATTTGATATTATTAAAATAAAAGTAGTATAACACCTACTATACATACAAAATCTAATAATACCTATCGAAGTAAATACAAAAATAACTCCAATTCAATAATCTCACTTAAATAATCTTTAACTTAATTTTATAATTCTATATATTATGTTACGCATTAAAGCAATATTCTTCAGTATCTATATAAAAAACAATTAATATAGATATATACCAAACACTTAATCACTTAACAAATTAACTTTAGTTAATCTGTATATTAAATAGAAAGTATGCTAGTCACATGATTTTGAATATTTTTGTTTTTTTTTTAATTATAATACATATATAGAAGATGCGGGCAAATATTTTTTTGTTTATTTTTTTTTATACAAGGAAAAATGTGACTTACTTTGGTATCCCACTTAAAATAAATCACATGCTTATGTAATGTACATATATGAAATTTAATAAAGGATTTAAATTAAAGGTATGAGAGATAATTATCTAGATTTGTAAACAAAATACAAATAGAAAGTCTTTGTTAGGCTTAAAGTGTAAAAAATACTATAATAAAATTAAGTATCCGAAAAAGATATGAATCATATAAAAAAATATTCTATTATATTGATGTATTTTCAGTGTAACTGCATTTTTTCTTTTCAAAGTTCATGTTTCTTTGCACCACAATATGCAAAATATGCAATCTCATTAAATAAAATTTATAAATTATCTGACTATTATCACCATTCATGTAGTTTACATATCATAAATTGGAATTACTCAAATAATTTAGCATAAAATAATTGTACATGACAAATCAACACTAATCTTAATAATAAAACACTTTGTACATTTGAACCATACTTTAAATCAAAAAAGTACATAAATATGCAGTTATATCAATATGTTGTTTTTAAATTTCTGTAATTAAATAACTAATTAAGAGTGCAAAAATAAATCAACTGTTTTTAGAGAATTAAGCAAATAAAATTAAACTATGACATGAAAAAATAATATCACATATTGTAGAACATACACACACAGAACATATTTTTTGAGACCATTTACAATGCAAACTCGTAGCTGTACACCTACGTATCTGTTAACTGTATCAGCAGTTTTAGCATCACCTCATTGTGACTCCGGTCAAACATTGATTTCACAATCAATTACTCTAGTCTTTTTATTCATTAAACCGACTAGGGAAGTATTAGGCCAAGTTACTGGTATGTTGGCATTATGGCAATGGCTGGCGCTGTTTTCTTTGTCTGCGCTGATGTGGTTGTAGATGTGTATCATGATGCATCTCCTTATCTGGCTTTTTAACTAAATGTGCATTTACAGGATACTTGAGTGCAGTCCTCAATTGTTCATTGTGCTCGTCTAAGGAATTTGCAGCATAATGTAGCACAAGCTCATTTAATGTCCTAAAAGAATTTACATAATTTTAATACACTTTCAATAAAATTAGAATATTAACAACAACACAAGATTACTCACTTATGAATATTATAAGGTTCTGCAAAACCATAACCTCTTTCAGTCTTGAAAATTATACAATGATAAACCATATTGTTACAACAAATGGATAATGCAAGTTGTCCAGTAGAATTTGGTCGAATTAAAAATGTTCCCTGGGGCTTTCCTTCCAAAAGCTTCTCTGCCATATCTCTAGTACAATTCTCAACCATCCATGTAACTATTTCTCTGTGAGCATACAGTTTTTCTAACTTATGAATATTGTCATCTTCTAAAGCTTGCAAGTATTCTTCAGTTTTTCCCCGCCTTTGTAGTAATCTGGAAATATCCATTTAATATTATACATTAACACACATTTATTTGGGCACAAAAAAATAACCATTTTGACAACAAGTAAATTATCTTTTATACATTGCTTTTGTTTTGTACAAATATTAAGTGATGATAAAATGCTGATTATTTGAATTGAAGGAATGGAAAGTTGCTCACACTAGGTCCGTTGTACAAAAGCTAGTATGTATATACTTTAAATACTCTTGGCTTCTATTCTATTATCATATTATCTATCCCACCATTGTTAGTTTAAATCAGAGGTTCTCTAATAGGTTCACGGGGGACTCGACAGCCCCACCGACGTAGACCAAAAAATGGAGTTTCACAATTCGTAAGCGGTGGTCCACGAAATTTTCTCTGGTTTCTGATTATTTAAAATTTGGTTTCCTACTTTCAAAAGGGGGCCCAATTCCCAATATGCCTTTTATGCAAATAAATGACTAAAAAATATTCGAAGCTCGAAGACCATCTAAGAAAGTCTCATCTTGATAAAATAAGTAACAATTTAAAATATCTTCAAATATTGAAAAAAAATATATGAAAATGCACAGTTTATTCTTTATAACGCCTGAACTTAACGATGAGGGCTTGCGGGCATCTTACGATATCTCATTACTTAGAACTAAAACTGGAAGACCACACACTATTGGAGAACAGTAAGAAGTGATGCATTGAATACGCGCTTATTTGCACGATTGTGAGATGAAAATGATAGACTTCCAACGATTGCTCCTACATACACTGGTTGTCGAAAGGTGTATTTTTAATAGAAATTTGCTTACTTTTTAACCAGTTTAAAAGTTTGTAGAAAGTAGAGATCCTACTACACTAATGAGGAGTTGAAGATAAAATTTAATACGCGAAAACTGTCCTGGGGGAATTGAAGAAAGCTTCTGATAGCGCTTCCCTCGTCATATCTTGTCAAAAAAAAAATTGTGGCGTTACAAAACTATTAACAAAAAAAAATGCAGATTAAATATCGCAGAACAGAGAGATTTGCAATTATTCCTAACAAAACTGAAACCAAAAATATTGATGGTTTGGTGTCAATCCATCAAGTACACCTAAAAGTATGACTGTTTTGTGATAATCATTATAGAGTAGAGTTATGTTACTTTATTAAGGTTTACTTTTATTACAATAGTTGTTAGCGTAATAATTACATATTTTACATCTTTAATTTAATATACAAATTTTTTATTATATTATATATATATTTAAATTTACCACTCCAAATGAAAAGTTTTCTACATAAAATAATTGAGAATTGACTGATTTTTGGTACTGTGAATATATGTTAAAAATTAAGTTAAGATTAGAAGAATGACTTTGACTGACCAACTTTTTTAGGGTTCCGTACCCAAAGGGTAAAAAACGGAACCCTATTACTAAGACTCCGATGTCCGTCCGTCCGTCCGTCCGTCCGTCTGTCTGTCACGAGGCTGTATCTCATGAACCGTTATAGCTAGAGAGTTGAAATTTTCACAGATGATGTATTTCTGTTGCCGCTATAACAACAAATACTAAAAAGTAGAATAATATAATTATTTAAGGGGGCTCCCATACAACAAACGTGATTTTTTTTTGTTTGTCTATATGTCATGAACTTTTATAGCTAGATAGTTGAAATCTTCACAGATGATGTATTTCTGCTGCCGCAATAAAATCTGATACTAAAAACGTAAATAATATAAATATTAAGGGGGGCTCCCATACAACAAACGTTACTTTTTTTTGGTCGATATTAATAACGGCAACAAGTATCCGATTGAATTATCCACAAAATATTTTGTTATGTAAGTATAGGTAATATTATATTATTTACTTTACAAATTAAATAAAAAAAAAAAAAAACAAAATGATAATTATTTTTTTAAATAGATAATAATAGTACGGAACCCTTCGTGCGCGAGTCCGACTCGCACTTGGCCGGTTTTTTTACATCCAGTCACAGCACAGTCAATTAATTAATTAATCAATCAATCCTCACTGTCAATTCGAGATTGCAAATCAACAGCAACACCAACTTACCTAATTAGATCTAATCTTAAATTTTTGTTAAGTTTTGGGAATATTGTAGAAATGTTGCAAGGGGTCTATCAGAACCAGCAAAATTAGGAAAAATTGGGTACCTCTGGATTAAAGTATGCTATAAAATAATCATTCTCATAATAAAAATTATTAATTACTTACTTTTTATAACGGTCCTTTATTTTGTATAAATTTATGATCTCAGATTTCAGCTTAGTTATTTCTCTTTCAAGTAATAAATTTGAATCAACAGTTTCCCTAAGGATATTGTGCAGTTGAGCTCTTGCTTGTTTAAAACTGTTTACTTTGGATATAAGGTGTCTATTATTTTCTATAAGATCATTTTTTTCATGAGGTTGAGCTTCAGATTGCATCTTTTCTTGTAGTTTGAGGTGGTCTTCACATACTTTCACTGTTTCTTTAAAAGCATCAAGTGCTTGTCTTTTAAATTTGACTTCTTCTCTGAGCCTCATATATTTATCTGATCTTTCATCATAGTCCCTTGTTTTTAATACAAATTCTTTGTGAATATTCTTATAACGAGTTTCTAAAGTTTCATCATTAATATTTTCACCACCATCATTTTCTTGATGCCTAGAGAGAGGGTACATTAGTTTGATATCAAGACTACTGTTACAATGTTCCAGAGAATATTCTGTATAAAATCTGACAAGATCAACAATTGAATTAAATTCAAAGGGATCACAAAATCCATAGCGGCCGTCTTGGTTATATATTTTTATTAATTTATTTGTTCCTCCTTTCCTGACAGTTAATGTGTAACCATTATCTTTATTAGATGCATTACGGACTAAGAAGGTCCCATCACTTGTATCCTTCAGTTTTTCATTGGCTTCATCTCTGCAATTTAAAGATTTCAGTTAATTTATTGTCAATATTATATGTAATTCCAGAACAAATTCTGTAGTGTACACATATTTACATAAATAGAGTTGTTTAATAAGATATTTTATTAAAACCAGATAACATATAATATGTTATATTGTTAAAATACATTAATAGTTAAAATACAGTTATTGCAACAACACTTATTGATATTTCATTGTACTATATGTAAGTCCAATATTGCAAAATATTTTTTTTTACAGAAATGTAAGATTACTTATCATTAACCATTATATTTAAAACCTTAATATAGCATTATTTAAGGTAAGGCAAAGGAAACAAAAAAAAATTATCAAAATACAATACAATATAACAAATATTTTATAAAGTTATAATAACAAATAATATATTTTAAATAAGTGTTATGTGAAGTAACTTCTAATCACTTACCTAGTAATATCTCCCCAATACCATTCGGCATTATCTAGACTGTCCTCTGCAGACTGCTGTGGAGCCCCTATCTCCACCATTATACTAGTATTTTTGTATTAAAATTGTCAAATACAGTTTCAAACATAAAACATATGAATTAACTCTAATCAGCGGGTTTCAGTCACTTCCGCTTGATTGAGGTTACGGTACAAATATATCATAATGTACGTTTTAAAATGTCGCCATAACTAGCCTATGAGATTCATGATGATTAAACAAAACTAAATACCGTATCCTAAAATAGAATAAATGTGCATATTAAATTTTAATTGGTTTGCAGTTCACAAAGGAAAAGGCTAGTTAGGTTGTCGAGTTGCTATGGCTGACAAGCAAGTACGAATCTTTCTTATTCCTAATAAACACGAATTTGAGCTGTGAAACATAATAAACTTTCAACAAATACAATCACTTATAGCACATTTTGTTGTGGATGAGTTTGCTGTTATTAAAATACAAGAAAGCTTTACATAATTTAGTTTAGATTATAAGACAAATATCCATTTGATAGGATAATCACTGGTGTATTATAGATATTGGGTGAACCGTAGACTTTATAGCACTCTGTGCCGTAGACGAGCAATAACTATATTAAACATAATGTTACCAGTTACCGTATGAATTGTCAAGTGTTAGCACAAAAAAAAAACTTTTACCCGGAGGTCCAAAAGTTTTAGAATGCAAGAGTTTTAAATAAAATGAAACAATAAATTTATTTTTCCTTTTCAATATAATCGCCCTTAAGCTTAACATTTATAAGATCTATGAATTATATTTTCTAAGCCATCGTAAAAATATTTTTTTGTCTTTTTCCGCATAGTGAAGCTAGAATTCCTCCTTTATCTTATTGTCGTTGGTAAATTTCGTTCCTCTTTAGTCTTTTTTTTAGTTAGAGATTGAATAAAAATCACTTGGGGCCAGATTTGGCCAGAGCTGCCATTGCAACTCTGCTCTTGTAAACCGGCGCGATCTATGGCCTCCTATTTTAGTATCTTTTCTAGTGTCGTTGCGTAGTATTCTCTGGTTCTGGTCCTGATCTTTTCTTTGCAATCAATCAGTATCATCCCCTAACAATCCCAAAAAAAACATTATCAACTTTTCAGCCAACTTCAACACTTTGAATTTCTTTGGCGGTGGTGTCCCCTTTTTGTGCAATTGGACGGGCTCTTCTTTTTGGAGTAGGGCTCAGATCGAGATGGGGGTTTCACTGAAGCTTTTCATCTTATGTTATATCTAAGAAAATTGTTGAGTCTGTCAGTTCTGACACTTCATTGTTAAGGATTTAAACTACATTTTTGCCTTTTTACATTTGGTAGTTTAAAGTGTGACAAAGAACTGTTTACTTGGTCACAATTAGTCTTATAATGCTCAACACCACGCACACCATAGTGATTAAGTTTACATAGTAATGTTTGATGGTCTACACTCTACGCAATCAAAAGCTTCGTACGAATGAAAGGTTCGTAAAAAAATGTTGGAATAAAGCTGAAACTCATTTTATATACCAATAACGAGACCCCAATTAGTATGACACTAAGTGACACCTCTATCCCCATTTTATCTCTTCCATTTCACGAACTTTTGGACCTCCCCTCGTATTATGTATTGAGCTTTTCAATTTATCTAGTTTTCAAATTTGTAATTTTTAAAAATCAACTAAGGACTATAAAAGGAGTCTTGACAGTTTTTCAAGAAATCATACTTCAATTATTTGATTTTCTGTAGACGAAATAATCATATTTTTAAATTAAAACATAATAAATACATTTTTAAAATTTCATTATTTCTTATTTTTTTTTCTCAACATCTACTTACTCTATCTATACCTCTCCTCCTCTTGCTTGCTTCTAACGTCTTGTTTTATTCAATAAATATAAAATCTGTAAATACTCTAGATTCTTCTGATATCGAACTGTTGACTTATATATTAATAAAATCGTAATTAATAATTAAAGTTATAAATGTGCGGTATATTTTCTATTGAAGAAAGAAGAATTCATTATTATTAACATTGCCTTATAGTAAGTACATCCATCAACACCAACTTATACTGAATACTAATGTATAACGATAGGGCAACACTTATCCAAGTATATAATCCAGTTTTTTTTTGGTTAGTGAAATTACTTATTGCAATCTGTCAATTACATCTGTCATGTGTCGTTGCTACTTATGATGTTATATTGTAAATTTAGCTTTTATTACAAAACTGCATCTCTAATAATATTTTTAAAAGTATGATATTGAAAAATGTGATTAAACGTTTATCGTAATGAACATATAATAACATCAAGAAATTAAGCAATGTTCATTTCGTCTACCTGGGAACTAATAACGTCAAAATGTTTAGGAAATTTATAGTTTTAATATTCTGCTATTCTTTCGTTTGTGATGTTTCAACCACTCACATAAAAGGAGAATTTTCGACGGACCAATTTTTTAAGTTTTTAGTAAAATTTGGATTTCAGAAGACAGATATTCATTTTCATAAGGAAACATATGGTTATATTTTCGGTAACTTGACCTCTAAAATTAACTTTAAATACCCTATCACATTTGCGGTGTTGGATAGACCACATTTCATACACTATTATAAAAGCCGCGACATTCTGGATAAAGAAGTAGCATGCCAAGTTATGTTTCAACATTTGAATGGATCAGCCTATCATCCAAAATGCAATGCAAATGGACAAGACTTGTTTCGAAGGATACCGTGTCCTACAAATGAACTATGTGTTGACGAGGATTCTCCATGGAATGTGATCAAAAACAACCAATTTACTTATGTTATTCAGAACTCTGGACAACCAAGGTACTGGAAGTAATTAATATTTTTTGTATATTTGTTTTTTATTTAGATTTAGAAGATAAACCGTAAACTATCAATTAATTTTAATTAATCCAAATGTATAAAAAAATATTGTTCTTCTAATTTTGAAAATACTTTGCTAATATTTCATGTTTAAGCACCAGCTAAACAATAAGAGACAAAAATAGTATAATATAAATCAAAAACTGTAGTGAACATAAAATAATATATGAATATAATATATGATTTCTTAAAAATAGTGTAATTTTTTTAATAAACTAGTTGTTATATTTTTAGTTGCTTTTCAATTAATCAATATTGTACTTAATGGTCAACTTATTCATAATATTACACTTGAAAAGTCTAGTAAATTTTTGTAGAATTTCATTAAAAAAAAATGGATTTTGTGAATTTGGAGTTGTTATGGACTGATGGATGTTGCTGTTGATGATTAGTTAATAAACAAATAAAGATTCCTTTTTCTTAGAATAATCAATAAAATCAACTATCTTAAACATTACCTGCAGCAAAAAACTTTATATTATAAACTAATCAGGTTATAGTTTGTTCTTTCCAGTGTTGCTGTTCAAAATTATTTTTAAAAAACTTTAACAGCTTTTTTAAGTTTATGGCACATCCTTAACAATTTAAAAATTATAAGAATGTTTCAATTTTTTTAAGAATTTTAAGGAATATTGTTGACATCCTTTTCCTCTGATTCAAATAGTGCACTATCTTCATCAATCTCTGTAAGCATTATACACTTTAATTTGATTTAGTGATCTGGTTGTACTTTATATTTATAAAGAGAATCATTATCAATATTGATATAAACATCAGATTGCCTTGCTTGATAAACCCCACCTGATCTATTTTTGTATTTAAGACTTCCAAGACCCAATTCATAGTGGTAGTGTTAATTAGTTTCAACAGAGAATCCTCATAGAAATTTAAGACATAATAAGCCTATTTGAACTCATAATTATCCCGTCACAAAACTGTTTACTTCAAGCTTGGTTTTAGAGTTCATTGCCCTGTGTCACTTTTTAATTGAGATTGTTCGTTTGAAAGGAATCTCATTGTTTTCATTGTCCTTGGTCAGATTATTAATTTCATGAGTTTTCGCATGTTCTACAACAGAAATTTTTATGCCAGTACAGTTTTCACATAATACGTAGATGAATTCATATAAATCTTTAATACAACCTTTTTTACTTCAATTCTATCAGCAACACACCCATTTATAGCTAGGGACTGACTATTTTAGAATAATCTGAAGAATATGGTGTTTCAAAGTAAATAATCTATAATTTTTAATATCATTCGAGGACAAGATAGAGAAATCACTTAAAAGTATATAAAATGTATGTATTCAAATGCATACTAATTAAATATGAAATTACTTACCTAACACTTGGGTACTGACACATTAAGTGCTAAAACACATATCTACACAAAATATGTCGCAAATGAGGAGACTTTGTTTTGTGGCCAAGGCAACGTCTTGTCGAATTTTAGGACTAACTTATTTCTATTCGAACTTTTACCAAATTTAGCACGTAATTATAAAATCCGTAGGCATCTAGGGACTGATGGTAAGAGTTGAGGGCAATGAATGCATTTGACGAAATATATATGTATTAATTATGTATCAAAAAATATTTATATTTTTGATACATACCCAATGATTAAAATTTTAAAGGATTCAATTTAAAACAGCTATGAATTAAAAGTACATCAAGTCTTTGTTTTTTTTATTCAAAGGAATCAAAGAAATTTATGCTCTGACATTGCTAGGAACTGCCTTTTGGCTTAAAAATATATTATTTATATTTCTATTGCTAACAAATCGAGGTTAATTAAAAAAACACCTGTTTAGTGGGTTACCTGACAACTTAAACATCAAAATAACTTTAATTTGATAAGTAAAAAATGCAGCAGACATCAAATTGTCCTATTTCCAATGAACTACCCATTTAATTACATATGTGTTTTTATGTATTTGTATGTTTAATTTATATTTCATGGATGATAAATGTCATATCATGATCCTTAGATAAATAGAAAGGATCAATATATGAGTAGTGTTTATTATACATTTAGTATATAAATAAGTAGAAAGAATTTGTTGCTTTTCTGTGATGCAGGTTCATGAAAAATATTGTAATTGTATATATTTATTGGAATGTATAATATTTATATTAAAATTATTTCTGTATATCAGCAAATACTAATCACATATTTTTGTGTTGTGCTTCAGATATTGGTATGTGTCAATAGTATCATGTTATTTGGATGAGGAAACTTGTTCATGGCACCATTACTCGGGTGCGCCTTCAAAAGACAACACATCTTTGACAGATGAACCACAACCTATACATTATGACTTCTGGCTGGTGAATGGTAGCCCCAATCTCTCGCTATATAACTCCATGGTGTATCAGTTTTCATTTGACCGACAGAATACCTTGGAATTGTACCTAATGTTCTGGTTGTGTTATATTATTCTATTACCGGTTCAAATATATGCTGTGAGGTAACTTTTTTTAACATGATTTTAAACTATACAATTTAATATATCAATTTTAATATTCTGTATGTTGATTATTTCCTTCCAGGACTCAAAATCATCCGGTCACAAAACTGTTTACTTCAAGCTTGGTTTTAGAGTTCATTGCCCTGTGTTTCAATGTACTGCACACTGTTAAGTTTGCAGCTGATGGAGTTGGTTTTGCAGGTTTAGCAGTTTCTGGTGATATCTTTGATATTTTGAGTCGAGTAAGTATATCTTAATTATACTCTAAAATTGTCACGAGTCGAATATAGCTATATAAATATTATAGATATATTAATATTGAATACCTACACTAAATAAATTTAAAGGTTAATCGTTCGCTATCGCGTCAAAAGCGATTTTGAGGTTAATTTTTCTTACAGGTGAGTTATGCGCCGTAAACATCATAAAAAGTGTTATTATGATGCATGGCCTTTTTGTGCGTAAAAAATATTAAACCTTTGATCGCTCTACATTGCTCTTGTGAAATTGAGTTAGGTTAGGTTAGTAAGTTAGTTTTTAACCCCCGACTTAAAAGAGCGTTGTTATAAGTTTGACCTGTCCATCTGTGTATCTGTGTATCTGTTTGTGTTAATGTAGCGGCCAAACGCGTGGAAAGATTTCAATGCGGTTTTTTTTTTATCGAAATTCGAAAGTTAGGTTCGTCAAGATGTTTCTTATATTGACTATGATTGGTCGAAATAGAAACAGTCGTCTCCAAGATATTGACGTTTTATTGGTGAAAGGTTCTTATACAATTAGCTGTTCCCAGGGGCTTTGCCCGCTCTATGTTCGGATAAAAAAGCTTTTTATGTAGGTCAAAAGGTTTTTAAACTTATTTACTCAGGAAAAGTGCTTTGTTAGGGATAGCTGTTGCCCGTAACTGCGTCCACGTAGACTGTAAAAAATATATTTATATGGCTTATGATCGTAGTCATGAAGAGTCACGGGCAGCAACTAGTGATAATATTAATCCCTTCATCATAGTGTTATTAGTTATTGTAAATTGTAATATTGTAAATTAGTTATAATTATTCGTATATACCTACCTATATGAAAAAGTCTTGAAACATGTTACTTTATACATTTATAATTTATTACATTGTCGAAACTTTCCAGCGGATCCTTATTTTTTCTCGTATTAAATAAATATAACCTATGTTTATCAGAGGGATAATGTAGGATTCTACAAGTAAACTATTTTATTAAATCGGTCCAGTAGTTTCGGAGCCTATTCAATTCCTTTATAGATTAATTCCTTTATAATAGTTAGTTTAATTCCTTTATAATATTAGTGACGATGGTGATGATGATGAAAAAATATAGCCTATGTTCATCGGGAATAATATAGGATTCTAATGCTAAATTTTTTTTATCGGTATTAGAGCTTTAAAAAGAATAAAAATAATATTATTATGTACTTATTGAAGTCATTGCGTCCAGGGACCGTTTAATAAAGAAAGACATTAAATGCAAGTAAGTTACCAAGGCAAAGAAAAAATAACGAGATCGAATCGTATAGTCTAAGTCCTCAATGATTAACCGCGTAAAATAGACACCATCGTCAACGTATGTACAACGGTACCCCGACGCAACGTATTCTCCAGTGTAGTTTTAATAATAAACTTATTGTTCTATAGTTAAGTATTTAACTAAAACGGACTCTTAGTGTTTTCTTATGTTCATCTATTTTGTCTTGTCTTTCTGTCTCCATAACGCATAACGCAGGCCTATTGAATAGCATTTTAAAACTCATTTTTTCTACAAAAAATTCTTATATAAAAAATGTGATATTAATTGGTATTAAAATAAAAAAATTAACGGGTGTAGCTCTTTATCTATAATTTATAATACATGTTTTTGATAATGTTTCATGTCAAAAATGTGATAATAAAGATTTATTATCACATTTTTGACATGAAATGAAATGAATGTATGAGTGATATCTTACCATTGAATATCTATTCAATAGTAAGATAAATATTATATATAGATAATAAGATATTCGTTAACACGGACACCGAAAAAACAGACTTGGAGTTCGTGTTATTTGGGAGTTCGCGCATTCAAAATTGATTGCTTCAAGCACATCTGAAAATATATATTTTGAAAATATATATAAATGTGCTTGAAGCAATCAATTTTGAGTGCGCGAACTCCCAAATAACACGAATTTCAAGTCTGTTTTTTCGCTGTCCGTGTTAACGAGGGCTTACTGTATTATTATCCTGCAACTACTATTAAAATCTATTGTGATAATGTAATTGTAAAGCTATACATATTATCAGCGGGATCACACGTTACTCTTTCCATACCTTGTCTTGTTCTATTCATTTTTATATCTTTGTGTACAATAAATAATATATTATATATCCATCTATATCATGTAAATACTTGGCAATAAATTTGTTCAAAATATATTTGATGTGTATACATACCTATTATCTAATAGATCGAAAAAATAACATTTGACCCGTATACATAGCTTTCGAACCACATGGTATGGTCCCAGGCGGGTATGGAAATACAAGTCAGTAGATTGGGATGATATGCGAGACTTTTTTGCATATTATCCTTGGCGGCAGGTCTGCTTCACTTCTTTGACCGCGACTAGTTGCGCGGATGATATAACGCGGATGGTTGCCGCCGTACCTATTGGTGGCAAGGTCGCCCATGGTTTAATGCCGGATGTAGTCATGCTGAAGACCGAAAACATTCGGCATACCTCATTTGGGCCGATGCTCGAATCCGCAAAGTTCCGGATGTAATGATCGAGTCGAACTTCAGCCAACCCTTACTGCCTACTCTGCTGAAAGCGAATTGGTCACTGGTACGTACAGCGAAGGAGAAAACGAATGTATTTTGCTTCTCTGTGTGCTGATAAATCGCATCTAGACACTGGCAATGCTTCTCCAGCACATCTTCTTTACTGCGGTATTTCGATGCCTGCAATCCGCATCAAGAATCAAAAGGTATGGCGAGCATTGTGTCGTTTAGACATAGATTAAAGTTCTACTCAAGAAGTGCGTAGCTGAGTTGCCTCCTGTATTGACAAGTCTGTATCGCCTCTCTTCAAAGACTAGTGCCGAAATCCTTCAAGCTTGCCAACGTGCAACACGTGCCCAAAAAAGGCAGCCGTGCCGATCCTGCCAATTATAGACCGTGGAGCTTGTATTGAACTGGCGCCTTCTAGTGCACCTTCCTCCTTCCTAGATTTCCTCTAACCTTAACTTTGGTCAATGCTTTGAGTCCAGAGCAAGGGAAGCTTGCCGTTCTTCCCAAGGTCCGACAATACTTTACAGCAGAGCATGTATTATACAAAGCACGGATCCGTGGTGGATCCGGTTTATGGAGTACTGTGTTGGTCACATATTTGCTGGTGCCGCAAATACTCATCTTCCGATTCTGGATTCAAATGAGAGGCGAGCAAAGGAGGCTTATAGGCGACTGTGAATTGGTTGAAGCCAACCTGCAAAGCCTTGAACAAAGACGTAAGATTACTAGACTCCCAGTATTCTATGGGATACATTTTGGTATTTCCAACGCACGGCAGGTATCCTTACGTTGTCACGGTGAGTGCGAAAGCGATCCCGTGGCGTTCCACTATGGCGATGAGGTCAACCGTTGGTTTTTTAGTGGGTAGCCTTAAAAATGGCAGCGTCCTCTATGCTGCCGGGTAGTCCCACATAACCCCTCGGCCATCACCTTCCTGGCCGCTGGGATGATGCGTAACGCATTTTTCCAACGACAAAAAAAAAAAAAAAAAAAGGTATCCTTACGTTGTGTACTTTTCCCCTGTCCGAACAAAACGCTTTGCTTCGTCGTTTTAGTACGTACAGCGAAATACTGGAATAGTTTGCCTGCGTCGGTATTTCCGTCCGATACAACACATTGTGTATGCTTTTAAACAATATAGATAAAAATGTTAAATGAAATCAGTGTATACAATATATATTTTTTTCTCAGACAAACTTGTTTTACATTTTATAGTTGATATTTTTAATAAACTATTTATTTCAGACCCTCTTCATGCTACTCTTGCTTTTATTAGCAAAGGGTTGGGCGGTGACTAGACTTGAACTAACATATAAACCATTGGTATTTGGAGTCTGGCTCGTGTATGGAGTCGTTCATATATTACTATATGTGTGGAATACTGTAAGTATATATTATATATTGTAAAATGATTTGATTACTTTTTTATTTTTCGTGACCGATTCTGTAAAAAGGTTTTATTATTACATGAATATTATTGTTTTAGACGGAAGTGGATATAATAGAGGAGATAGATGAATATCAAACTTGGCCCGGATGGCTAGTGTTGACTCTCCGAGTGCTTATCATGACTTGGTTTGTTCTGGAGCTGAGAAACACTATGATGTATGAGCACAACATGCCTAAACTTAATTTTCTTTTGCACTTCGGTGCCTCCAGTCTGGTCTGGTTTGTGTACTTGCCAATTATAGCTCTCGTAGCTTTACAAATAAGTCCACTGTGGAGATTTAAATTTCTTTTAGGTAAGTAGAAATAATATTTTTAATTATTCTTTTTATTGTCTATTTTCCCGGCCTTTAAACGCTCCAATTAACAAACCATATAACAGAAAACTAATAATGATCTGTTGATATATTAATATTGAATTAATTGTTGACGTGATAAAAAATAATTAATAATAATAATAGTTTATTTGCTTCAAGTTGTACATTTTACATTAAATACACGGTAGTATATAGAATTAAAGGTAGCTATACAATAATGTGGTGACACCAGCACCCTTGCTAAGTTGCCATGACAACTTGTGTTAAACATTGTTTTTCAGGTATAACATATTCAGCAGACTGCTTAGCATTCTGCGTAATGGCCCATCTCTTGTGGCCGACGCGCTCCGAACAGTACTTACTACTCACACCTTCAGATTATACAGGTACCTGAATAAAACCCTATTAATTTTTTATTTAAATACTAATTTAATATATTATTATATTTTTCAAGATATACTTTATCCTTTATACAGGTAAAATAAAAAAAAATGTTAAACATAATAATTACTATGATAAATTTAATTGCAGCGGGAATAGAAGAACTGGATGAATTCAGTGAATCCCCCCACGTGGTACACAGCGATACAGTCGCTCTGACAGCCTCGGACGGCGTTAACGCTGACGAAGAAGAGGTTATATTTACTAGACCACAGAAAAATGGAGTTGTCTTTTCATAGCAATACAATTAAATATTGACAGTTCAAAGAAAAGGAACAATGGATTCAACTCGATTTAAATAGTTCTATAATTTATAGTTGAAGTTTATGACTTGTCAATGTCATTGTGGCGAGTATAGAAATCGCGGGAATTTACAATTTTAATAAAAGTAATATGAGGTTTTACAGATATTTGTAACATTTGTAATGATTTACTAAATTAGAAAATGCTAGAATGTTTCACGAGTCATCACCTTGCCTTACATTATTTTCCTTGTTCTTTCTGTCTATTTAAATACCTTGATATATCTTTAAGATTGTGTTATAGAATTAGCATTTATTTTTAACGGAATATTTAAATTTTAAATCGCCATGAATAAAGTCAATAATCATCAGGGTATATTGCAGTAAATTATTCCAAGTTTTGAATTATATAATAAGAGATTAAAACACAAAACATTTGGAAAGTTTTAACAACAAAAAAATATCAATGTTCCATTGTAAGTCTTGAATTAATTTAAGTACTTATACTTTTTTTTAAGACAGCAGATTAATCAGATTGGATTAGAATATATTTTTTCCATCTTCCTATGTAAATTTACTATTTTAAGTAACATGTATCTCTATTTTTTTAAATCTTTTTTATTTAAGATGTTTTTAATTATTCTTTGCGTACCTAATATTTTATTTTTGGCACATTTAATTAAGTTGTAGAGCTTAAAGAACTTATGTGCCAACATGAAAAGTTGATGAATTTTTTAATTTCTACAAAGTTATATTAAAAAGTTTACAGGATGATGTTGGGGTTTATTTTATGTTGAAAATGAATCAATATTCTTAAATTAGGTGGAGAAGTTTATTTATTTATATAATTATTATATAATAGTTTATATTATTAATTAAATGAAAATGAATTTATAAATGGATGTTGTGTGTGCTATGAATGTTGTAGATAATATTAAAATGGAAATCGTTTTATCTATATGTAGTTAAACTTTAGTGAGGTCTGTACATAATGAGTTTTTGAGTAAGACTAATAATTACCTATCTATCTATAGTTCATTATTATATGATTTTTTAAAAGGCTTATTCGAATATTATGGGATGTTTGATTTATTGTAAATATGAAAAATAAAGTACAACAAGATCTCTCATAAATTACTGAATTAATTTAATATGTATACTTACTTACGTGTAGTGTAATATTGTTATGATTTGAATCCACTCCACTTTGAATATTTCAATTTCACAATACATTTGTATATAGAGTAGCTTTCTGAAGTGCAATTGGAACATTTGAGAAGCTTATTTAGATTAGTTACTTTGATTATGAATAGAATGTTATAAACTGATGTTGAAGAAATGTAAATGGTATTTAAGTTTTTATTTTCTTTTTATCTCTCCCCATATTGTTAAAAATGGTAGCATCCTGTCAATTTGTGTCTTTTAAGATGTCAATTTTATATACAGACCTAGCCAGCAAAATATAATATTTTAATATAAACAAGAACAAACATTCATGGTTTATTATAATTTTAATTATCACATCCATATTAATACTTACAAATAGCTTATCCACTTAGTATTATCTGGATTATGATTTTGAATTTAGAACAATACTCCGTTTGTGATATAATTTGAGAAAATAGGATAGTATTATTATAATGTAATAAAAATGTTTTGAATTAGTAAATTTCTACTAATTGCATTTATATCGTGTAAATCCTTATTTAAGTAGTCTAGTTTATGGATGGTTTATGTTGTCATGTGCTATTGTCATCGATCAATCAATTAATGCAAAAAATATACATAAATATATTATAAAAAAAAACATTTCATTTAATCTACCAATTTAAATAACGCTGCCAATACCTACAATTTATTCAATAATAATAATATGTAACTCAAGATGCGGATATTATGTTTGAAAGTAATTTGTGTAGAACCGCTGGTTCAATGGTTGAGGGATTTATTAAAATAATATTAATTTTTAAAAGTAAAACGCTTTTTCAAAGGCAGCGACAACAAAACTTTAAAATATATATGCAGGGTTATTTGTAATTAGTTGACTACCTTGCAGGCAGCCTCTCTGCATAAATCCCAACAACATTTGTTCTACGACTTTTTAAAAATCTTGATAAACAACACAAAATTACGAAACAAAAAAATTTTTGCTCCGTCTTTTACTTATTACTCTGCATTTTGTAAGAAGTGCTTAAAAGGTCAACGCTCAGAGTTAATGTCAGTTCAGAGGCAACAAATAAATTTTGTATGGGAAAACTCAAAATTTAAAATGTGGTAGAATCAGAAATCATAAATAAAATTATTTATGTTCTGAAAACGTAGCATTTTTTAAAATATATTTTGCGCACAGATTTTGCCACCTTGCTATTCTATTATATGCTTAGATACAAGACAAAATAAGAGTAAAATTAGTAATTTAATAAAATATACTTAAGATCCAACAACAATAATTTATTTATCCACACATAGTTACAGTAATAAATACACTTATTACGAAAGAAATTGAAGCTAGCACAGCACTTTTTCGGAAAAATATATATTAGATTCAACGATCCAAAAATAAAGTATAATAAAATTATTAAAATGTAACTACTTTTATTTAGGAAAAACTATGGAATAGTTTTACAAATTATTGATACCAAAATGTGCTCATAACAGACAACATTTCTTAAGTAACAACACATTATTATGTGGATTAGTAAGTTTCTGTAATACAATTACGTAATTAACAAACTACATGGTAGTAACTATAGTATAGGTATATGTAATACATTTAATACTACGATAAACTTAAATTAGACAAAAAATAACATAGAAAACCGGTTATAATATACCAAAAGGTTCTACCAGTTAGGTACGTTTGGTGCAAGTTTTAAAATTATATAAATTGTAATCTTGACATCGTTGTTTATAACTTATAATACACATTTCGGATAGGATAATGTAAAATAATAACGAAATGAACTTGAAATTTTTACTGAATAAGATACTCATTATGAGGAAGATTATATGTATTTGTACTGAACTTGACGAAGACAGCAACGTGTTTGCAACGATACAAAAAATATTGATAACAAAACTCAATGTGAACCTTGAGTAGTCGGCTCTCTGCCACACACACTGACAGCATATACATAACATCTGCGTTCGTGTTTATAGATAGTTCAATACATGGGCGTACCGAGGGGAGGACAGGGTTCTCTAGTAAAACTTTTAGTAAACACTTTAAAGTCTAAAATCTTCATTAGAAGCGAGATTCGGCTAAGACAAATCACTAGCGTTTGCTTTTTGTTAAACCATACTAGGAAAATTAAAATTACAGCTCCAAAATTACAAAAATATATTAAAGAAATCTGGTTTGCCCCCCGGTAGCACGGAATCTGGGTACGCCCATGGTTCAATACATACATATATCTGCACACATACATATTTGTAATTTTACAAGAGACGAGATTTAATAATATGAACATGGATCAAATTTACTGACGTCGAAGATAGTCGGCACGTCTTAAAAAAGTCCTGTGCATAGGCCTTTAGAGATAAAATGAAGTGCTACATTTTTATGCCTAAGTCTAAGCAAAATGTTTACTAACACGAACATTTAGAAAATATGGTTTATTGCAGGAACTACAAAATAATTTTACTATTAATTATTAAGCTATTTAACGTTTATGTTCCTACCCACTTAACCCACTTCTAGTCTAAATAAACAGATATAAATAATTAGAATACCACTATAATATAAATAAAAACATGTTCTTAACATATTAATATTTTTTTCTAAGATTATTCTAAAAATACTGGTTCTATGTACTGTTGTGGTAAATAATTAACTTACTTTCACATTATTTTAATCATAGGGATCCTGACACAGACATACAGATGTAGACATAAGTTTTATATTATTTTATTATTAAATAAATTAATAATGAGATAATGTCATGATTAGCAAATATTTTATACAAGCTGACCTCGACCATGAAGCCATACAAAAACAAGGCAAGCTTATAAACAAGATAAACCTTCAAACACCTATGCATTATAAATGGATAAAATTCTTAAAAATACTAAATCCGAAATACAATTAGAACGTACAGCCAAAACTTTTTTCTCGTATCTGTGATAATAAATAAAAAACAATGAGACAGAAAAACAATTTAAAGATAACTTATTACAGTGGAAAACAATTTTATGTAGTTAAAATATGTTACGAGTAAACGAATGTTAAAGCAAACTACAGTACATTCAAATACCAGACAAGAGAAAACCAGACGATAGAAGACATTGTGTAAACAATTTACACCATAAACTATTTTAGTAGGTTATTTAAAATTCTTGCGCATCTCTCCGAATGGTTACAGTCATCAATACAAAAAGGGAATGTAGATTAATAATTGTTATATTTACGTATTCATAGAACTGTATATTCATAGTCTTTTAGAAATAAGTAGATATATGTATTGAAATAACGAGAACATACATCAACATTTTGAATATCATTATTTAATATTTATACATAAATTATCTAAGAATATATTATTTTTTAGAACGATTATTTATAATTAAAGTTAAAAAATGTTTTAAAATATTGAAAATTATTGTTAAGTTGCAAGACTTGAATCATAATCACATTTGTATTGTTGAAGTATGTTTAATATTTATTTTTGTCGTTTCCAAAGAACTTAGAATATTCAAAGTATACATATATAATCATTATTCACTTCAAGGACTCGTTAAAATTGTATTCTAAGAAAATACATTTTTTATTATTAAACAGTATTTTTGTACTTTCTTTTACAAGATAGGATAAGGCAAATAAAACAATATAAATGACCTAACTACATGAACAGTCATTAGTTATCCATAGATGATCTGACTTCGTGTTTATCTTCCGTCAAAAAAAGTTTCATTTATATTTAAATGTAATAATGGCTTTTAAGGAAACGTATATTTTGTTATATGTAAATTCCAAAGGTCACATTCAGAAGGAAGCGCTCTAAAATATACATTTTATTATATATATTAATTAATAACTGGAATTTATTTTTCTTTACCAATTATCATATATTAATAACAACAAGTAATTATAATATCAATTAAACGATATCTTATTAACTATTATAAATCTCTTAAATGTCTACTAATAAATATCTCAAAAATAAAATAAAATAATGCTTAATAATAGCAAGACAGATCATACATTCAGATAAATTGTATAAATTATAAAAAAACGGGAATACTATACCTAATACCATAATTATTATTTCTTTTACCTACATACATGTCATAACTGTGAAATCGTAGTAATACTTGGTAACATAAAATAGTAATTACTATGAATTAATAGGAATATACTATTATTATGAAATTACATTCTTGAGGACACACAAATATTAGGTTTAAAGTCGCGAAGAGTTTCAATGTATATAATACATGTATTATTCAATGTACATAATATATTACTCAAAGGAGTATAAAGGAGTATGCTGCATACTATAATGTTATAGTTACATTTTATTACAATACCCTTTACATAAAAATCTTTTAAACTGAAGTTTTATAAAGACTAGAAATTTACTTAAACAATTCAATAATAAGAGATTCCCAGCCTTACAAATGCATTAACAATAGGATACATAGATACTACATAAACGATTATCTACTTAGTAACAGACATTACATAACTTTTTTATAGATAGAAAACATTTAATCATAAATTAGTAAGGTACACAGTGACAAGTAAACTTAGTAGTTTATATGATTATAAAGACCTACATTTAGTACATACACATTTTAGTAAGTATAATTATTCACAATGAAAAAATATAATTCTTTTAAATATCGTATATGGAAATTTACAAAATAAACTGCAAATTCTTGTACATTTTAATTATCAGGCAAAAATATGAGAGCAATATCAAAGACTTGAATTGTTTGATTACAGTTAAGTTGTCGGTTTTAATCTAATACGAAAATATTTAGCGACGTCCGCGGGATGAAGTACTTACTGGCGCCAACAGACGTCGTGGTACTAGAAGACGCGCGTTCCCTCGCGCAGTTCTAACTGCCCCCGGTAGTTTCAAATCAGCCAAATGAGAGGCGTAGCCGTCATTCAACGTAGTAGCCATATTATTATATTTTTTACTTATTTTTCCAATTGCATATATCTGTTTTTGGGATAATCCACAATTGTGGTATACATTGATGTCTTTACCGGAACCGTATGCCGCTTGAAAAATAATCCCATGTTCGGTAATTAAATTATTCAGATGAGCTGCTTTATGACCCAAGGGATCAGTTGAAAGACGGTCTGAGAAAAATACTAAGCCATGTGGAAAATTATGCTCAGCTAACCAGGACACAACTTTTCTTTGTTGCATATCTGGTCTTCCTGTTATGTAAAGGATAAGATAACCAAGATCTTGCCAAAAACGTACGACATCTACCGCACCAGCCCTTACTTTAGGATCTCGACCAGTAACGGACACACTTGCAGTAAAAGATCCATCAATACTAAATACTACACTTTCAGTTTGCGGCGGCACCACAGCCAGATGGAAATTGCAGCTGGTATGGTCACCGCGAACAACTGCCCTCACAGGATAAATACCGCAGCCAACACTTTGCTTTTCAGTCAAAGTATAGGTGATCCTTCCTGCTTTATCAGTTACTTCGGTTGATAACAGGGTCCATTCACCAGCAGGTGGATCTTTTATCATATGTATATCAACTTTTTCTCCAGTCAATGTTATCATATCCAGCGGACCATACATAAATCTAGACGTAAACGTTTGCGCATATCCTTCTCTTACAATGACATCATTAGCTCTGTGATTAGCAGCAACATTCTTTAGTTTAACTGATGTACGCTTTCTCATCCACTTTTCTTTGTCTTGTCCAGGTTTAAAAATCGAACTGTCTTTATCTTCTGATTGTCCATACATAGCTAAATCAAAGTGGCCTACTTGTCTTAATATAAACGCAATTACATCTGAACTTTCCCAATAGCTTGCGTGAAATAAATGTGGTAAGGCATTAGTAGGAAAATTTGTTAATCCTTCGGGACAATAAAGTGCGTAGTCCAATCGCTTTGTTCCCCACCACTTTTGTTGAAGAGCATTCATCGTAATTAATGGTATATTATCTACTAAACCGCTCACTGTACTTTGTACTGATGCCTCGGAAAGACGTCTTAAAACGGGAGTAGGTGGCATTTGTAGATGGTCTCCGAATAACGCTGGATGGGTTTGTATCAGTTCCATCAAATGATAAGGCTGACCGTTACCAAGAGGGTATTTAGCATATCTGGTAACATTAATAGGCGTTAAATTAGTAAATCTTGCTGATAGCAGCGGTTCCAATCTAGAAGCCACTGGATCCGTTGGATGAAATAAGTTATATATTTGTTGAACGGGTGGTTTTGTAAGATCTTTGAACTTGTCATCCGATATTTTTCTTGAAGCTAGTATAAGTGAAAGTGGGCTTCCAAACGTAAAGAAATCACTAATTTCGAATTCCAATTTGGTTTGATTCTCACTAGCTGTAGAAGATCGTCTTCTGGGCGTCGGTGCTTGAAGGTGAGATTTGTTTAAATAATGATCAGTTGGTTCGTTAGGAATGGTTATTTCAGTATCTAGTATACTGTTTTCACTATCATGGCGAGATTGATATTGTAGAGTTCGACACAAAGCATCGTACGCCAGTACAGATCCCATACTATCCCCAACGATGCAAACCTGCCCATTGAAACCCTTCCCATCAATAGATTTGACAAACTCATTATAAACCATATTTGCTGAAGTAATTGTTTTAGTTACATACTCATAATATTCTGGAGCTGATGTTGCAATAAGTGGTATAGCGCCAATAGGTATGAGATCATGGGTTAAGGATGGACTCTCAACAGTAGATGGAGAACAGTCAAAGCTGTAGGGGCTCAAAGTCGATAACACTCCTAGAGCTTCTGTACAAATAGATGGACATGAAACTAATTTGATCGTAATATGGCCAACAAGTGTGGGGTAATGTTGACGCATAACGGATTCAAAAGCTCCCTTAAATGTTGTCACATCTGATTTTTTTGCAGTCATATCAACATTAGCATCAAGGACACTACCTGCATGGAAAACAAGAAGTAAGACGGTTGTCGGACATGAGCTATGCACAGGAGTTTCAGGACATCCGTCAATGCTGTGATGACTGTGTAAACTAAGAATTCTTCGGGAACCTCTTTCAGATGTAACACGTTTTAAAAATGATGGATTAAATATACTATCCTCTTGATTTTGATCACTTTGTGTTGGTGAGATATCAATGTCAGCTTCATCGAGAGAACACATAGATGACCACTTATTAAATGAAGATTCACAATCATAAAATTCATCTTCAGAACCTGTTTCGGTTTCTGATTCTCTGACTAGAGTTTCCATTCTCCAATTGGCAACTTGAACTTGTAAGCTTTTTAGAGAACCTGAAGATGAAGACCTTAGGTTAGACTTTGAAGAGGATTTAGGTTCCGATGGAGGAGTATTTTCAGGACTTAATTGCTTTTGAACTCTTTTTTCCAAAGTTTTCTTAATTGCAAGTGGACTTGCAGCATCTTCATTCTTCTCAAGGCTACTCATTGTAGCAGCTAGAGATTTCGAATTTTCTTCTGAGAGATCTGTATCTTCACCAACATCACCCGCCATTTTCTTTTGCAACGCTAATTGTGTTTGTCTTTCGATTTCTCTTATATCATCCATTGTCAGACCATGCCACTCATCTTGCCAAGCCCATGCTTGTCGGTGTGCTCGAAGCATTGTTTTTCTTAAAGCAACATCATGAATAAATTTCTCCAATTTCGTTTGCATTCCCCAGTAACGAAACTCTACCCTACAAAGCTTATATGCACACATTAGTGACTTACCATTTGGTAGAGGCTGTGATTTGCCTTGGACCTCAAGCCAGTAATCTTCTAGCCATGAATCTGCAAGTGGCCCTCTATTACTTGTTTGTGAAATAAAAAGCTTTGGATCTTCTTCTTTTACATAATCAGCTCCATATAGCTGATCTTTAACTACATCAATGAAATCCACAACTCTATTTTTCAAATCACTTCCTGATAACTTAAAGACATTTTCTTGGTGCCCATTGTCAGAAAAATAATAAGTTTCAATTTCAAGAGAAAATTTTTCAACAAATGGACATGTGTATCTTGTTTTGGTGTATGGATAAGCATTCCATGCCTCTTCAGATACAGTTAATGCAGATTTAGGAAGTAAGCTTTTAAACCAACCCGGTAAATGGCTTCCAACATGATAGATTTTCTGAGTATACTGACCATTTCCACCAGGACCATTATCATAGGGTTCATTAACAATAATTTCAACTCCACTTCCTTCACCAGAACTCTCTTCTCTGCTTTTTTTAGCTATCATATACAATTGAGCTATGCGATATTCCTCTACAGTAAGGGGCAAAGGTATTCTATATTCTTTGATTAACATTTTGCTGGTTTATTCCACTTAAGATGAAAATAATTTTCCTGAAACAAAGATAGTTTTTTTTATAAAGTGAATAACTTTCTATTCAAATCTATATGTACAATCTCTTTTTCCTTAGCACAAATAAGCAGAAGCATATTTAAGAATGAGTGACGAAATTCTAAGAAGAAGAAATGAAGACCAAAATAGAAACGAGTGATTATACTTTTTTATATAGCTTTGGATCTTGTAATTTTTTTATATATTACTTGTATTTTTTAGCTTGTCATACTAACTATCAAAAGAATATATTAAAGTTTTGAAAATGAGTTTATCTTAAATACACATATGGTATATTATATATATATATATAACATATTAGAAGAGTTGAAGTGTGATATTACATACTAATCTTATTTTATACTTATTTCAAACAATTTTTGATTTTTAGTAGTTATATTTGTTAAATTATGATTTTTTGTGAAAGATATATATTTTTTTTAGGAAATTATTTCTTATATTAAAATTCATTGTAAAAGTTGTGCATAGAATATAACATAATAATATAACATAACAATTGTGTTAAATACAATAATTATTCATTTATTTGTTTATTCATATCTTTGTATTTAATATATTAGTTTGATAATTATTGATTATTATTATTAAATATTTACAGATTATAATTAGAGTATATTTATTTGACTATGTTGTGTATTTTCTCAGTATTTAGAAACTAAAGTTATATTAAAGTATTAAAAGCCAAGTATTATTTTAAAAGTCAAGCCTTATTCTAAAACATAAATTGTGATTTAAGATTTTTAAATATATTACTTCCTTTGAAACAAAAATATTATTGTTGAATATACATAATTACCTATTCTGTTTTGTAATAAAAACTTCTAATAATATGAGTATGATAAATAAGTAAGTACCTATTATTTGATTTCCAAAAGATTATAACATTATTGTAAGACAATGAAATTAAAGCTTATTAAATTATAAATATCTCCTAAGCTTGACTACTCATCAAATAGCACACACGGAATTTAAAATATTAAATAAAATACAAAACAGCAATAAATCACTTAAAATAAAATTTATAAAGAATAGCTTTTATGTGTTTATAATATTTATAAAGGAATAAATCGAAATTTATGACCTACAGGGTTTGATATATAATTAATCTTTACCTTATTTTATGAAATCATGTCTTCCATCTTATAACCACCTAATTTAACAACTAGCACTCCTAAAACATATTTTCTTTCTACACAAATTGTACATATTTATTTTTCACGATACCAACCACTACATCTACGGATGAACTTTGACATTTTCTTGTTTCCAATTAGTCAATTGCTCATGCACCGTTCCTTTTATCATTTTCAATCGAAATAATTTTCTTAAAACATTACTTCTTAATATTAAAAATATAACAGTTCTCTTACAATACGATGAAAAATATGTTTGATCTTTATAATTAGATGATTTTCATAACAGTGAAAAGTGGAAACACGACCAATCTAAATATTGTTTAAAGCACAAAACGTGGATTGAAACGTTGATATTGAATACCGCCGAAAATCAATAATGATTGGCATTGCAATTTGCAAGTTGCAACTTGCTATGAAATACATCAAGAAATAAATAATATTTTTAAATTAATTATAAAAAAGAGGATTTAATAATAAAGAAATAAAGATATGATATAAATGTTTAAATTAATTATAAAAGATAACTTGACTTACACGATGCTATCTCTTACATTCTTCTAAAATTTAATTGAAATATTTTTTTTTATAATAGATATAAAATAACAATACAGTAAAAAATCTTTAAAATTTTATTTAAGGTTAATATAAAATGTCTACAAACTGAGTACATTACCTATAAACTATTATAATGACACCTGTAATTTTATTGTAACTATTATAATGTACTTGCTATTATATTGTGACTATTATCATATACATACATACTTGGTATTATAACGTAACTATTATAATGTACGTGGTATTATAACGTATCTATTATAACTATAACGTACTTCCATTAATAAGAGTAAAATAATAATGATTTTCTAAATGTTTCTCGTTGGTTATGATGCAAAGGAAAGCATGGTTAAGCGTGATTAAAAGGAAAGCATATTTATTGTGTAATGACTTGTTTACTTACATCAAGTAAGCACTTAGGTCAATATTAAGTACCAAAATAGTAACTAAAATTATGTTTCTGAATAAATATAAGATGAAAAATCAATCCATAGGGGCAGGGATTCAAATCCGCGACCTCTGCGATATGTTCGTAAATATACAGGGTTATTTGTAATTAATTGGCCACCTATTTATTTTAAAACGGCGTAGAACCAATGTTGTTCGAATTGATTGATTTATATATTTATTTATTTATACACTTTATTGTATACCACATAAAAATACATATTACAGTAACAAATGAAATTTAAAAACAAAAAAAAACACATGAAATACAAAGGATGGTCTTATCGCCTAAAGGCGATTTCTTCCAGACAACCATCTTTTTAGGAATTTAAAACAGCTAGTACATATAGATAGGTGGCAAAAAGTTATAAACACCGTAATCATACAAACGGATTTTTTAAATATTAGCAAAAATTTTGATTTCCTTATAAAGAGAGGCAGCGCGTTCCATAATTTTATTGCATGGACTGTGAAGAAGTGTTTGAGAAATTTCGTATTATGAACTGGCATTCGTATTATGAAGAATTGTGATGATCGTACATTTGCCGGAAGTCCAATGAACTTAAATCTCTCCTATAGATATGAGGGAGTTTTTGGGTGAAATAATACACAGTATAGAAGAGAAACAGCGTGTAAACCCCGGCGGCGGTGAGTTTTTGACGAAAGCCAAATATGAACCGTATAGCAATGTTTTGGCATCGATCTCCATAGAGACTTAGACCTTCCGGCCATCGCTCAGTACTGTAAGGGGCTTTCCCAAAAGTACTTTGAGCGACTTCCGAACCCACTGGTGGCTGACGTCGCAGAGTATAGACCACGTAAGACTGCTTTAGTTAGAAAAAGAAGACCCAAGTCGGTACTCGTTGACCCCGACCCCGCATAAGTAATAAGTAGGCATAAGTGACACCACATGGTCCTCAGTTAAATTAAGAGAGCTTGCATCGGCATAATCAAGAATAGATAGAAGAAGAGAATGTGCTAACATAATTTTAGTAGGAATCGGAGGAAAATAATGCAGTCGCCATAATGATTTACTTACTTACTTATAAAGATTTTCTTGCTAAGTTCTTTAATGTGACTAGTCCAAGACAACGTCTGGTCCAGATGAATGCCGAGGTTTTTGACAGTAGAACAATAGGGTATAGGCACAATATTACATAAAATTTGATGTAGAGGAGCTGGCTGCAAGAGGTGGCCAATTAATTAAAAATAACCCTGTATTATTTTTTATGCAAAGTTGATGTAGAGGAGCTGGCTGCAAGAGGTGGCCAATTAATTAAAAATAACCCTGTATTATTTTTTATGCAAAGTTGAAACATTCATTGACGACTCAAAGATGAGATAAAGTATACTTACAATTTAATATTTCGTAAGGGAATTTGTGGATTCTATTCTAACCAGCCATGAGTTTTAATTCACTAAATTTAGTGTATTACTAAATTTAGTGAATTAAAACTCATGGCTTATTAGGCATCAATCATCGATAAACAGGATAGACTCTAGTAGAAAAGAAAGAAAGACAACATGTATATAACTTGTAATATAATACAGGCTCTACTTTCAATAAATTTTATTACTATACCTATACGCCGTTTATACTATAGGTAGGTAAGTAAAATATTATAAATTGTACTACCACGGTTTGAAAATAAAAAACACTGGGGATGATTGAATTTAGGAAAATGTTATTAGTTAGCTTTCTTATTAAATATATCGAAATGTGACATAGTTCACCCATTTTAAAGTAATACTAAAAATGTAAGGAAATGTAAAGTAATTAGGTAATTATTCTTGAATAATATCGGATTTGGAACTCAACAATGGCATTGGCACTGGCTCTAAAATCAGGCTAGTTTGAATTAAAAGGGTTTTTACCAAACCTTAATCAAAGTTCAAACGGTTGATATCAATTATTCTACATCAGCTGGTTCTCACCTAAAAATGGGTGTTTCGCAAGGATCTATTCTTGGACCCTTTTTATTTTTACTTTTTATCAATGATTTGTCCCTTTTCGTCTATGTGACATGATACTATTTGCTGATGATACTCCGCGTATTTTTAAAGTTAAGTGTGATAGGACTAATTATGAGAAAGTAAACAGTGCTCTGTCACGTGTTCGTCATTGGTACGAAATTAATAGATAATTTGGTCTTACAAACTAAGAAAACTAAATGCATAAAGTTTACACTTCCTTACTTAAAAAGTGTAAATTATAGTTAGCTCCTTAACAATGGAGTATTAGAAATCACTAATTCAACTTTTCTTAAGTATATAAATCTTATTATAACCGTCAAAGTTTGTTGATAGTCAAAATGTGTGGAACTTGGGTTGTTGACTTATTTGCAGGGTTGAGGTTATAGGTAATCTATACGTTTAATATTGTTAAATTTTATAGTTTAATAACAAAACGTTAGGTAATTTAAAGTACATCTTACCTTAATAATTCATAAAATGACACAAACTAAAAATACATTTTTTTAAATTTAATTTTATTAAAAATACAATTTGTGTATAAAATTTTAGCAACAATTACTCTAAGGCACTTACTTCTAAACAATTTAAGGATAACTTCCTCATGTTGTTGAATAATCTTATACATATCAAACTATAAAATTGAATTTTCCTCAATAACTGAAATATTTGTAACATTATTAAAATATTAAATTTAATAACATAATACCTGCCTTATTGAATCAATAGCTGCAATGTATTTTTACATATTTTTGTTGTATTTTCATCTTTGTGAAGTGTTACTGCACTTATATATATATTATCATAGGTACATCAAAATATCTGATATAATACAGACAGTGTGAACTCTTTATATTGATGTACCCCCTTTGTTTGCTTGTTGTTGGCCTGCTTGTTTTACGTTAAAACAAACAAATTGTAATTTTTTTAACGAAACAGCCATTATTGAAGAAATGTGACATGTGACTATGTTTAGACATGCATGACCGGGAATACCGGGAATTACTGAGGAAAAAATATATTCTCGGCAATACAAAGTACAAAACGTCAATTATTTCGGAATACACATTCAGTAACAGATGAACAAATTCTTAATTTAGTTTCAAAAAGTAAGGAAATACTATAGACTATAAAGATGATCTAGTTGACGATTTTGAATCACCACCATCTATTCAAACTACACTTGCTTTGCCACCAAATTAACAGAATAAAACTTGTTTATTAAAGACGTCTCCACAATAAATCAAGATATAAAAAGGGATAGCAAAAAAGTTCAAGCAAATTTAGGAGTATATATGTATCAAGTATCAAGAATAATTGCATTACATATCCGATCAGAGACATTAAAAGTTATTGTGAATTTGATTGTTTTCTTTCACTCCACGTTAAATTGCTATGGTATGTTATATGTGCTAAATAAACATTAGATATAACGACTATTTTTACTTATATTTTTTATGTTTGAAAATATTTATTAACATGTATAGCCACGTTAAGCTTATTAAAATTTATATAAATATAGAATGAAAAATAAACCGATACGGGATTTAAATAAGCTTAACATGGCTATACATATTTATAGATATTTTTAAACATTGGTTAGAATTTTCGAAAGAAGCTTAATATATGTCACCCTCATCCCGATTAAGACGATCACATATAAAATGCTTAATTCACCGAGGCGGATACCGATATGGTAGCTCAATTGGTAGTGCGACGCGACGGTTTCCCTCGTCGCGAAAGGAAAAACAGAAGAGAAAACGGAGGTGAAAAAGATACATTTATATATATCTTATATATCTTTATATATATATAAATATATATTTATATATATCTTTTTCACCTTTCCTAACATTCTATTTTGATAAAAACAAAGTTCACATTGGACAGATTAAATAAATTAACCAATAAATAAATATTTACCACTAGTGATATAATTCATGACATTGTTAAAAAATAGAACATCCTTAAAATAACAATATATAAAGATCCCTTTGATAGAATAATGTATAACAAAATCCAAAAGCAAGGAGTACTTAAACATTAATCAAATAATTTAAAAAAATTTGAATAAATGCTATATAAAAATTTAACAAAACATCAATCAACCAGATAAAATGTTGGTGATATCTTCAAATGATTGTTGAAGAGCCTCTACAAACTGAGTGCTGTTGTTGTGTGCTTTGTAACTTGACACTGCTGCTCCTAGTTTATCTGCAAATGCTGAATATCTGAAATTTAATAATATAAATGAATATTGAAAGCAATAAACTTTGCTTAATAATATACAAAAACACCAATGTAAAATGCTAGAAATTATATCAATTACCTAATTATGCTATTTGGTTTTGTTCTAAATTGAATTTCTCATTAATTTAAGACAACATGAACATTCTAAGAAACTTACCCAATACCAAATCCTTCCGGGATGACTGGACCGAAGCCACCAGCTAACACACTTGGAGAGGATAAAGTGCTTGTGCTCAAAATAGATTTATTTAGGTATCTATATTCATAGGAATCAAATATTTCCGGCCTTGGAATTTGATTTTCTTCGGCAATCTTCATTAAGGCGAACATATGACGGTCGAAACCTTGTCCCATTGCCGCCTGCTTGACCAGTTCAGAATGATATGACGAACATTCTTGCATTATAGACCTGAGCTCTTGTTTTGAGGGTTGTTTAGAGTGAAGTTGGTCACAAAATGCCTGCAAAGTAAATCATATTTAAAACGATGTATAAAAACAAATATCCTATAAATACGAAACTAGAAAATTCTACATAGTTAAAATGTCGTTAAATTCTTATAAGATAAATATAATTATGCAAAATCTTATAAATAATTATTTTTAAAAAATAAACATGAATCGAAATTCACCCAAAAATTTGGTAAATTGGTTCAACAATATATTACGTGCCTTAGGAAAATTAATTACCTTGGTTTTATTTGTGCAAGGCCTCATAGTTTCCGTTCTTCCATGTTTAAAAGCAGATGTACTGCAAGATTCATAAGTACCCACATATTTTCCATGCAATAAGTGATATGCAGCCTTAAAGAGAGATCATTGAAGCAAAAACCATTTCGTTTAATTCAATTATCAAGAAGAAAAAATATTTATACCTGAAAACCCAGCTGCATTATGCAATCCGGACTGACTTTGAATTTTTTGCATGCTTCTTTGGTCAATCCTTCATATAAGATGTAATCAATGCTTAATGAATTACACCAATCACTGTATTCCTTTTTAGCATTTTTAATAAAGCTTTTTGATTTGTCATCTAAGTTGAATTCTGAATTAAAAGAAAAACAACATTAAACTATTAACATTTAAAATATAATGTTAGACAGACGAAAATGATATATAGGTAATGAATGATAAATGATATATATCTTGACAACTTAGATTTTTATATTTCATAATATCACTAAACTTGTCTTTAAAATTTTATTTTATTTGTAAAAATCAAAGACAACCAATAATAAATGATAATAAATACATAGAGTGGTCATGAGTTAAAGTAGAATTGTTTAGTAGCTTTGGAACTTACTAATGCATATGCTTAAAAAATATACAACTTACAATGAGAAATAAAGAATGAACACTCACCTAACTTCTTGACTGTTATCATATTATGTGAAGGCTTACTATCTGGATTGATAAAAGGTTTTTCTGTAGTCTCTTTATAAATATCCTGAAAGAACCTAAGCACAGCAACACCATCACCCCAAGAATGCTCAAAGTTAATACCCGATACTCCATCCTTTGTGACAATAAGGCTAAAAGATTTATCAAACCACCTAAAATATATATTTTCAATCAGTTTCCAGTCCACCAAAAGGTAAAACAATGCATCATGTTTAAAATTAAAAATTAATATATATTATACCTATTTAATCCATCTCCATGTAAATAGTTTGTTAATATTTTGTATTTATTATCGTGAATAATTTCTTCATCTAACACTATGTTGAATAAAGCAGAATCAATTTTTTTAAGTGCATCTTGATTACCACTTTCTTCTAAATGTATTCTCTGTTTTGCCCACACGTCTCTGTTTTGGGTGGTTAGTATTCCTAAAGGATATTCAGCCGGTGGCGAGTTATCATTAATGATTTGAGATATATTCCCTAATATTTCTGTTGGTGACAGTATATTGCCTGTAATATATATTAACATTGGTTTAAAATAATATATGTTAATTTGAACTTGAGCATTTACAGCATCTTACCTAAGTATGCAATACCAGGTAAATCTTAAGCTGTAAGCAAGCATGTTTTAAATAATTGTATAAACAAACAGAAATTGTTCATAATAACATTATTGACACCCACGTAAACATACCTTCGGAGTCCACTACGTTAAATATATAGAAATTCCCATTTCTTTGTACTACAACATGATTGCAGCTTTTGTTCCTGAATATGATATCTTTATTCAATTGTGGTATGCGAGTTGCATTGAACAAACCCACAAATTGACTCATATCTAATGGGAAAGCCTTAAATAAATAAGCTCCATACCTACAATTCAAATTATAAACATGTCAATTGGTCACAGGTTCAAGACAAATTAATAATTAAATAAAAAAAATAATCTTTACACCTACCAAGATAAGCTTTCAGGAAGTAATCCAGTAACTGTTCTAAATAAAGCAGTATTGCTTTTTTTAGGCTGCATATGATACACCTCCGGCTCCAGAATTTGATTTCTCAAGGACATTATAAATCTAACGGCACTGATCAACAGATTAGTTGTTCTTATTAACTGATTGTTATACTCAGGCCTCACATCATTTTGAAATACAATTAAGGGATTATAATTAATAGGTAGAGCTGAGCGATCTCTTAAATAGAGATCATACCAGTAATCAGATATATAACTAGTGTGCTTATTTATTTTGTCCTTAGAAATAAGTTTCTTTTGTAATTCTGAACCATCCTTAATAATAAATTTGTCAGTTCTTTCTACAGCAATTTTATACTGTTCTTGAGTGAGTAGTGGTTGGAGTGCATTTAGGTATCGTGTCCGAGTTTTGGTTAATTCCGGTATAGGTAAACGTGGCAAGGACTTTTGGAAGTGCATAGTTGGCACTTTACTCCTTTGTAAGTAAAGATAATTGACATCTTTATCCAGTTTTCCTCGACTAGCAAAAGTTCTATGTAAAGGTTTATTAATATGTGACACTTTTATTAACAACATTGTGTATATATTTTATATTGAAGAATAGTCTTTTCCAAATATAAATTTATTGAATATATACTATATGAGAAACATACAAAGTTCAGGTAAATATTTTAAATTAAGTCAACTATGACTAAATGCCATTCGCGTCCAAAGTACAAAACAAACGATAAATCACAAAGGTAAACATAAAAATATAAATTTCTGACACAACTTTTATCATGTCTGTCGCCTGTCAAGTGAAAACAAAGTAATAACAAATGTCAGCAGTCAGTTTCAGAACAGAGTAGATTCTCAGAAAGTTCTGATCATATAGTACTCTGTGGTTCTGACCACGGTCACTGATTATGGCAGTAATTTTATCAAACCGTTTGAAAAGTTCGGCGTAGACATGAATAGGGACATATTTGATGATTTGAATCAGAAGAAAATTCTATTTTGGTCGAAGATTTTTACTCTAAGATCAGTTATATATCTGACTTCAACACTCAAAATAATGTTGATTAGCTTTAGCTTTTGTTGAAAATATTAGTCCACAGTCTACCCGACTAGAATTGTTTGTTAGATGTTCTGCCCACAAGTTCAATGTGTGTGCCACTACGGATACCAATAAAATATTAAGTGGAGGTTTGCACCGAAGCAGTGAGAACCGGAGAATCACCGGTGATGTACCGGTGAAAATACTCTATTGAATCAATCGGTTAATAACCGGTTAAACACCGGTGATTGCAATCTTCTTGAATATTTTTTTATGTGGTAAATTTTTTGATTTATTTAAAACCTAGGATGAAATAGCTTTCAAATATCTAGCTGTGCCTGCAACTTCTATAATTTCGGAGAGAGTATTTTCCACGGTAGGTCACACACTCAACTATATAAGAAGTAAAACTAGCGACACGAATTATTGCTCATAGACTTGACTGTGCAAAAGATTATGGTTATGGGTTATGGTGCAAAAAAATTAAGTTATATGAGGGGTCTGAGAGGGATGAAGGGCGGGCGTACATAGTGCTGATTGGCTCTCCAATCGCGTTATGTCCCCCGCACCTATACCAAGCCCCCCTCACTTCCAGTGTACACTTGAGTAATCAATTGTAATCGCTATAAATATTTTATTGATGTTATTTGTTACGTTTTTTTTACTTTTTATTTTTGTTCAGTTTGTTTGTGGCATTGATTGTTTTTATTACTATACATAATCCTCACATAGTTTAATGAATCATATCTTAGATACATTATAAAGTATGGGTAGGCTATAATTGTCAATAATTTTTTATAATAATTTTTTTTAATTAACACATTACGACTTTTAGGTAATTATTACAAAAATATTGTGTGTGCGATAGTACAGATGCACAGTTATCAGATGCATAGTAATTAAAAAGTATTTGATATCTCGGTATATTCTCTTATGGACTAGCGCTGTGAGTTGTTTTTATTTGGTTAAAAACCATCATAAATTATAAATATCAAATTATTATTTTTTTTCTTAACGAAACAATTACGTTATATATTTAAGTATAAATCGAATTTACATCTTACAATAGATAATAATATTATTTGTGAACTACAAATTACAACAAATTAATAATGGCATAATTCTCCGGTGATCATCGGTGAATCACCGGAGATTTTCCCATTCACCGGTGAATTCCATCGGTGACGAAAATTTCGCTTCGGTTCAAACCTAATATAAATTAAGGAATAACGATACAACTATTGCCAATATTCATAACGCAGCAACTTGCTAGTCGCCCTAAATCAACTGAAATAATACAAAGCATTGTGGGGTATACACTTTACACACCAGGAGTTACTAGATTGAAAAGCGTTTACGATGCAATAGAACAAATTGCAGCATTGATACAGAATAAGAGTTTAAAATTTTGCGTTACATTAGGACTAACTAACGTTTTATTTACCAATGATTTCCAATATAATATAAATGAATACTTGTTCAAAATCACTAGCAGAGGTCATAGATATAATATAAGGCGAAAAAAAATGTATTACGGTATATTACTGCCATGATTAATATCTATGTGCAAAAAATTACAAAAACAGAAAATCATTTGCTTTTAATAGTTACTAAAAAAATAATTAGAAAGCATGGAAGAGTGATTTTTTGTTGGTTGAGTCTTTTAAGTGCTGCAAAGTCTTTTACTAGATTTAAGGAAAAATAGATGGCTTGTTTGAATATACAACATCATTCCAAAGTGAAATCAATTCTCAAGGCAGTGATTTTCTTTGTTGTCAAAGAAATCCACGAGGCACCTGAAACGCTTCAAGACGATGACAGCTATAACTCGCGGCACTTGAATGCGCTGAAGTCGAAATGAAGATTTAAAGTATCTGATTGTTTTGGCTATGTACATAGCGCTGATTGACGTTACGTCCCCCGCACCGATACGACTAACGACACTTGCTTTCTGCCAGTGTACAGTGTACACTCGAGTACTCAATTGTTGTCTCTATTCAAATATTATTGTTGTTTTTTGTTACGTTTGTATTTATGACTTTTTTATTTTTGTTAAGTCTGTTTGTGTCTTTTTCGTGAATCGTAATTAATCCAAATATTGCAATTTTTGAGACTCATTATTAAGTTAAAATAATTTATTGTTATGCAGGGTTATTTGTAATTAATTGGTCACCTCTTGCCGGGAACATCTCTTCATCAATCCCAACAACATTTATTCTACTACTTTTTAAAATTTAAGTTTTCCATTCACAATTTATTTATTGCCTCTGAACTGGCATTAACTCTGAGCGTAAGTATGGCGCCCGGGCGTTGAACTTTTAGGTACTTCTTACAAAATACAGAGTAATAAGTATTAAGTAGGCAGTCAAATCTAGGCATAACAACGCCTTTACTCAACATATTTGGAATGAAGTCAGTTTTTGTTTTTGGTTTTCACTTTCTTTTTCTTTGTTAATTGTGTTTGCATACTGTAGCAGCATTAGCACGGGGCGTGGACTGAAAAGCAACTAAGCTAGGATCATGTCCTTTTCAGTAGGTAGCATATTTAAAAATAAATTATATTATAACTAATAATTTCTGATTTTTAAATGTATTCTTACTTGTGTGCATACACTAGTACGAACTACTTGAATAAAGCTCTTATTATTATTAAAAGAGGGAGCAACAATTTTTTTCATTTGTATTTTTTGTGTTGTTTATTAAGATTTGTAAAACGTAGAACACATGTTTTTAGGATTGATGTACAGAGGCTGCCTGCAAGAGGTGGCCGCTGGCCAATTAGGTAATTACAAATAACCCTGTATAATTTGTATTTTCTTTTATTTTCAGCTTTCCTTTTCCAGCCTTTATCAAATAAATTTAGTAATCAAGATTACGGTTACTGATTATAATAATGATCACCAAAGTAGAATACTTTTATGACTATTTTTTGTAGTCTTTAATTATGATTAAAGATTAGTTTTCACAGGACCCGTCAGTATATAAACATGGACTATGGAGTGACATGGTAACTTCTTTTTGAAATTATGTTATCCTTGTATTATACTTTTGTAAATGGCAAGTGGCAACTCCTCACAAGAATTCATATTTTTAGAACTTGTGAGTTGTGGCCGCTGTTCGCACTTCACAGTTCACAATTGACAGTTTCCCTTCGCACAATTTCTGTGAGATGAGTTGAGGTGACTCCTGACTCCCGGCTATTCCGACTATCTTACTTACGGAAGAATCAAAATCCATCGTACTGTAAGCCTTTCCTGACATATACTTTTTTTGGCACTGGTAAAGTTTTATCGATAAAATCTAAAACGAGACTCGATCTTAAAAATGTATTTATGTATTATACATAATATATCGTTTTATTATTATAGAATTCTTTTAATTACATAAATATTTCATTAAGAGTTTCAGTTTATTACAGAAGCTTGCGGTGAGAAGAGATAAAAATGGATGATCTACCAGAAAATAATACAAATAATGGAGGTGCTGACCTGGAGACATTGGATTACCTTCGTGGAGTGAAATCTTCGACATGTCTACTTCTTCCTATGACTCCCAGTCCTACTCCGTTAGATTTCAAGCACCCACTCTCAGAAGACATAAATGAAGAACCATTTTTGGCTCTTATTGATGATCCTAAGATAGTTGACCTTCAAGGTTCAGGTAAGGATCAACTTTGTTTTCTGTATTAACATATATATATTTTAGCTAAGTAAATGAGTTTTGAATTATTTTTATTAACAGAACATATTGGATAACAAGTTTGATGTAAGAATGTTTTATATCTTCTAAGTATATGTATGTTTGAAATGAACATTATTAGAATAAATGAAGAATAATAGCCAATTGTTGTGTATATTTTAGCTGATGCCTGTGGTGGAGATTCTAGTTCATCTGCTGATTCGAATTCAGTGGTCCAAGATCCAGTGAGCGCCCAACTCATCAATAACATTAGTATGTTAGATTATCAAACTCTTAGTAAGAATGGGGACATCATCATTGGTCAGGTATGAGAAAACTCAATAAAATATAAAAATATATAAGAATGCCTTTAAAGCTATACTACTTAGTAATGACATCTTTTCAGCCTGAAACCTGTAAACTTAATGGTAGTTTAAGTATAAGCAACCGAAAACTGCCACATTTTGTAAAATGGAATTGGTGCATAATTAGGAAAGTGCTTCTATGGTTTGTTCTGTCTGGACTTATTGCATGTATGGGAGCTATTATTGCACTGGTAATCAGTATACCCAAAGAGTGTAACCCTGACCTCCCCTGGTATCAAGGTAAGGTGTTTTATGAAATCTTTCCAGCCAGCTTCAAGGATTCCAACAATGATGGTATAGGTGACCTTAAAGGTGTTATTAAGAAATTGGATTACATAAAAGATTTGGGTGGATCATCTATTCGCTTGAATTACATTTATGAGGCACACAATTATCCCGAAAATTATTATAACACTACATCCCTTCTACAAATTGATCGTAGTATTGGTATTTTAAAGGATTTTCAAGATTTAGTTGCCGAAGCACATAAAAGAGACATGGGAGTTATCTTGGATCTTCCTGTTTTAAGTATGGTTGAATCTCTTAATAAGTATGATGCAAATGATACTTTTGTTTTCTCAATAGATCCTCAAGAGAGTAACTTTGATGCAACATCTGCAGCAATTGCTTATTGGTCTAGAGCACAAAGTGTTGATGGGTTTTATCTGAAGAATTTAGAAAATTTTGTTGATGATAGTAATTTTAGTAAATCACTTCAACTCTGGAAACAAATATTGGGTTATGGTAAAATATTTATTGCTAGTGAAGAAGCATTGAATAAGGCAAAAGACACCAATCTTATTGTTCTTTTGAATAGGATTGATCTTATAGATGTTCATTTAGATTTAACCAATGGAATTAACAAGCTTAAAAATAACATTGAGAGCCTTGTACCTGGCATACTTTTGGATAAACCTCACTATCCTTGGATTCATTGGAATATTGGCAATGTGAATAATGAAAGAATATCTACTCAGCATTTCAATAACACACTAGTATTAACAGCTCTTGAGTTAGTTTTGCCCGGAACAGTCAGTATATTTTATGGTGATGAAATTGGACTTGGTGGCCTCTCTGAACATGAAATGGAAGGAGATTATCATGAACATAAACATATTCACAATTTAATTCCAATGACCTTTCATAGTGACGATAAAAGTGATAGCAAATCGGCTTCCATTTTGCCTTGGAATTCTAAATCTGTTCTGGAACCGCAGTACCATTTTTTAAATATTGTCAGAGCTTTAGTGCAGTTGAGGTTGAATACTCCTACTATATACTTACGATCAATCTACAAAGAGGGAAAGGTTCAAAATAATATGGAAATTCGAAAAACTGATGAAGAAAATCTGTTTGTCATTGAGCGCTGGTATCCACGTAGAAATACATGTGTCTTTCTAGGTAATCTTGGTAAAACACCGATAACTACTGACTTATCGTCTATGTTCTACGGAGGAATCGTAATAGGAGGTACAAATACTTCTTTAGTAGGTCAAATTTTGTATTTGGATCAAGTGACATTTCCTCCTCACTCAGCTATAATTTTAAAATTAGATAAGTAGTACCCTGAGATTTTGTATTAGTGCTTTTATGTTAAAAATTGATAATTTTAAAAGTTTTTAATATATAGTTTAATATTGTTAAATGTATGATCTGATCCTTACAGTTTCTAGTCCCTAAACTCTACTTTCTTGTTGTAATATCTCAAATATGAAGTTCCTGTAGTACTTATAATAATTATAAGCTAATTATGATGCTAGAACGAATACCTTGATAAAATAAGTTTACAAATCAACATGAATTTTAAAATAGAGAGAGAACTACCTCTTTTCTGCATTAGGAATTTATTTTATATCCAAAGATTGTTATGTATAAAACCCACTGCACTGAAATCTTGCAGCACATATAAAAGTATTATTATTGAGTTTATTATGTATTACTAATTAGTTTTTATTTCTTTATTAATAAAGCAAATTATTTACCATAAGTGTTATAACTTGGCCTAGAATTAATTTGGGATATTTGTGGAGCAAATAATACTCAAACCCTTGATGTATAAAATTTACTATACATTTGTACACAATGGAAAAATATGGTGTACTTAGATGAACTAATTAACTTTTATGTACATGATTGTGAACAAAAATAAATAGTTTTGAAAATTATTACGTTCCTAAAATAAACTAGGACTTAGCAATGACTTCAAGTATTACATTTACTTCAGGTTAATATTTAAATGTGAGTATTTTATATAAATTATTCATGGCTGTTACAATAATTCACTATTTTATAGTGAGAATTTAACCTTTAGTGAATATTATTTTTCAATAAATAAATTAGTTTTGTACAATAATTTTCAGATTAAAAAATTACAATTGTATAACAATTACTACTTACATTTGTTATATTAATATTAGAATGATTGTAAACTCATATTCCCATAACATTAAATTTGATAATTAAGAAATTGTAATTAGTTGTGCAATATTATAAAAAAGGAATGACCAGTCTTAACTGATACTGTAATTTAAGCTGAAAAACCTATCTACATTAGATTCAGTGGGATTTATTTAATATCTAATTTCAGTCTTTGTTAGGATAAAAATGTGAACAAAAGCATAGTGACGACTTGAGTTACAACCATTTTTAGAATAGATATCTGCTGTGATTGTCAGTTATGAGCTTGGTTGGCATTTCTTTTGTTTTACTATATTTGGGTGCATCACATATGTATTGGACATTGCTCTAGGAGTATGAGTTTCAGAATTAGGCAATGCTGGAAGTTTATCTGTAGGGTTTCTTACTAAAATTTTTTTTGGTGACCTAGTCACTGCTTTCCTAGTGTTAAATTCATATTTATTCTTAAGATCTATGTTATCGGTGGTGTTTTGAGAAGGCTTGGCACTTTTTCTGTCACTATCACTACCTGTCTGTTTGTTTAATTTTGGAACACCAAAAGCTTTAGTTTGTTTTAACAATGAGCGATCATTGCATAACGCAGCTATAAGCGGCAAGTCCAGATTCTTGCTTTTTTCGCGAAGAGTTTTTATATCTAGATCACAATTTGCAGAATTTGTTTTAACACTAACATCACCGTTAAATATGCTGGAAGAAGGACTTTTAAAATCCTTTAAATGAGACGGAATTTTCTTTTTATGTTCATAAGGTGGAGGTGGTGGAGGCGGCATTCTTCTGGTCCTTTGATGCGGCATATCCTTGACAATAAGCATATTCTCATGAGACTTTGTTCGAGACATTATCGTCGCCTCTGGTATTGACATTGATACTAGATGTCTCTCTAGGTTTATTGAGTGACTACTTGCAGAGTTTCTGCTCGTCATAGAGTACCAACTTGTCCTTGCTCCTGGTATTTGGATATATGAATCGGAAAGGTTTTGTACCGAACCATAAGTTGAAGAAACTGATAATGAAGTGGAAAGGAAGGGAGTACTTCTATATTGAAAACAATTTTTGTGGGTATTAGATAACCTTGATTCCGTATGCTTATGATCTAAATAGTTTTGCTGTGATATCAAAGGATCCTGAAGTGGGTAGTAGACATAGTCGACGTCACTATATAACTGCTGGTGAAATATAGGATTTTGGGGGGGAGGGGGTGGTGGCGGTAAACGGGTCACGGGTGGGGGTGGTGGTAATCTTGGACGACGAGGCGGAGGTGGTGGTGGTGGCAGTTTCATCATCGCAACTAGCACATTGGAATCTATACCAGACGGTAGTTCTCTTGACGATGAAAGATTGTTGCTAAGCCCCTGAGCTAACTTTGATCGCTCTGCTCGACGACTTGATGCTTGATGCCGTTTAGATTTTTGAAACCGATGTTCTAAAATCATTGGGATAGCAAATGTTTTTTCGCCAGTCATATTAACCTCCCCTGCTTCTGCTTTTAAAACAGTAATCATTGGTTTTGAAGTTACCACTCTTGCTGGAACTTCCTCATTCTCGGCAGGTAGTCTGGTAGAAGTCGATGTGACTGTACCAGGATACGCAGGTGGTGGTTTAGAAGGTATTGTAGAGGCTAAAGTTAGATGTTTGTATTCATATGGGGGAGGCGGTTTTTCATGGAATTTAGGTAAATTTGTGATACTTTCATCTAAATCTAGTATATTAGGAAGAGATAAATTTAATCCTTTGCGGCTATCAATTCTTGTAGGTGGAGTTGGAGGTCGATCGAAATTGGGATAGTTGTCATCAGATGGAGCTGTGTCTTCGTGTCCTTGTAGGTAACTGTCACCGGTAAATGGCAATGGTAACCTCACGTAATCCGATACTGAATCAAATGTGTCACTCACGGTTTGATTTTTCGGATAAACTCCTCTGCCTACGATCAAATCACTTAATTCACTTGCACTAAGCAAATTATGTTTGTTATCTGTTGGGTCACTACCATCGCCATGAAACGAAAGAACACTGACATTTGAATTTGTTCGTTCCCTAAATGTATTTTCTTTATGTGCTTCACTACAAAACTGTGTTGTACCATCAACACAATCATTAGGAAGAGAAATTATCGATTTTAAAATATTAGGGGGAACATCAGTTCTTTTAGATTTACTCTGTAATATTGATGAAACGCTATCAAAATCAGCCAAGTCATTTTCTTTAGATGTTTTGTAACTGTTGTAATTTGATTCACTATATTCAGTTCGACTTCCTTCGGATTGGCCATATAATTTTGACCTAGTTGTTAATTCGGAACTTCCCATTGTGTAAACTCCACTTGTTTCACTTGATGCTGCTACTGTAACTGGTTGACCAAGACCGTCATATAACGCAGATGCTGTATCTTGAGTGTATTCGCCATCAATGCCAACTGTACTGTTATCACTAATCATCGAGTTTTGGGCTGTGTGACTGTAGCCTAATTCTAAGCTGCTAGCGTTTGAGGCCCTGCTTAGAGTACTGAGACCTCCTCGTGCTAATATTACAGTACTACATGATGATGAGCATTGTGAGCCTGTGCATTTAATTTTACTGGAACTCGGACTGCCGTCAGTTTTTTCGGTAACTCGATCTGGTAATGAAATAGTTTCTTCTAATGCGCAAGTCAAGCTTTCTTCTTTATCTGATGAAACTTCGTGGTTCAGATTTTTTTCTAAATCTTCTTTGTTTTTTTTCAATCTGGATTTTGACTTTGGAAGCTGTAGAGAAGATCTTGTTTTAAGGTCATTGGACATATGCCGAATCAAATAAGAATTCGAACAATCTAACAAATGTGCAAATGCTAAACTCTCAGTTGAAGGAGCCGGTGGAGTGTCAATCATTATTTCCAATTCGTCTTCTGATTGTACTCTATCACTTACGATTCCCGATGTAGTGTTTGAGCTGGTCGATGATATTAGGGATATTCTTTGCTCTTTTTTGTTATGACAATAATGGAAATTTAACGTTTTCGCATACCCAAAACAGATTTTTCGTTCGTCTTCTTCCTTTGTTAGGATTTCATTTAGTTTTGATGAAATTTTCATAGAAAACTGATGTGTTTCTTTGCACAATGCGAACAAATATTTACATTTTTCTTCACTAAAAGAATATAATGTAATTTTTCCCTCTTCCGTTCGTATTTCAAATTTCTTTCTATCAAAACTAAGTTTTCCGATAGAACCCCATATGAAATTGGACATAGAACCATTATCAGGTAATATTTTAATGCCTTTAGCGGTTACAAGTAGCCATATTGTTCCAGGTTCTAATTCTGTTTTTGATTGCTTTAATCTATATCTGTGTGAATTAATTGTATCCGGAAGAAGACAGATTTCTCGAATAAATCTTATTTCTGCATCAGATTTTGGAAGACCATGGTTTTCTCGATGGCAAGCACGTATGGCAGAAACTACCCAATCACCTTTTAGTGAGGATGGTGCAAAATCTTCGACTTTAAAGTAGTCCTGATTCTCATACAGATCTTCGTCTCCATATTTTGCTTGTAGTGCTAAACCAATTAGTAACAATAGTATTTCACCAGGAAGCACATCTCTTGTGCGCATATTTTCCAGAAGCTGAAGAAAGTACAGGTGGCGACCACATTCATCATGTAAAAGAAGAGGACTTTCCACGTGAAATTGAACAACTAAATGGAGTTCTAATAGTGGTTTTCCATTGGCATCTAAACCCTGCAATAAAAACAACCGTAAGTACTTATACAATAAGTAGATCTCCTTATAAATAAAACAAAGCTATAACTTACATGTGTATGGGACGATCTCCAGCTTTTTGGTGCGTATTTAGAAAGTTTACTGTCTGGATCGACGAATAGGTATTCGCCATCTAATAAAACAAAAATAAAAATATGTATATACAGATTGAAAAGAATTATAAATTGAACAAATCAACTTTAAATAATTCTCCACATGTATATGGTGAAAAACTATATTTTAACTTATATCAAATTAAGGTGTCACAAAGTTGTACATTCTATATTACACCCTTTTAGAGATGAAAACTGTTTCACTGCATTAATTATGTTCTTAGAGGGAGTTAAAATAACGATTCGAGCCGACAGTACGTACAGTGAGGACAATTCGATTATATCGATTTAAAGTAATTAAGATTTTAGGCTTTATAAGCTGTTTCTTCTTCCTTTATGGAGATCTAATCTAAGTATTTATTGAGAAAGAGAGAGAAATATAATAATAACTCTTGGAAAATAGAAACAAGACTCACTTTGCATAACGGCTAAACCAAACAGTTCTGTATCGGTCATGCCTTGAAGTTGTGTGTGTGCGTGGACTAATGCTTTTAATTCCTTCACCCTCGCCTTGGCTTCTACGACAAAGTGTAGTGGCTGAGGCTGGCCGGGCATCCGGAGGGATAGGAGGCGTGCGCCTGCGCCGAGCGCACGCGCTTCCCCGCCCAGCGGCCCTCGAACCGAACACAGAGCGCGCATATCGCATCTCGAGACGTCTATTACTCTCCCTATAACAAACAATAAATTGTTATGTCCTTTTACATAAAAGCACTTAATATATATTAACTTTGAAATATTTTTAACACTTGAATCCATTACTGCTTGATATACTTAAAAAAAATAGTTTTCTTCGTACTTTCATAAATATCCTAATTTAAACAGCTTACTTTCACTGTAAAGTAATAAAGATGATAGTTTTACGTAATTGATTGCCATAAGAATAATGTACCTAATATTGAAATTTATTATTTATTTATAACAGTTAGACCTATATTTAAAAAAAATACATTGATCATACTCTTTTTTTGCTAAAACGTGTAGACACTTATTATACAGGAATGGTCATGGTGCACATCCTACACCAGAAGGAACTACACCATCTGCGCATTCCATATTCTTTTTTCTTTCGTACACAATTGGCTTTTCGCTACCTGCACTGTTTAAACCCATTGTTCCCCTTGGTTTGGGTAGCGCAGACAATTATATCTTAAATACCTAGTATATATATTTAAGAAGCAACATCTTGTTTCTTATAATACTGCTTATAAAATATTTATTAACATATGTATTTATAAATCAATTTACATTATACATTTCACTATTTCCTTCTTGCGAGTATTGGGACCAAAAGTTTTACATTTTCTCAATTTAGAACATGACTATATAAATTATAAAACCGAGGAATGTAGCACCGTCAGAATACTTAAAAAACTAGAAGCGAATAAATTTCATTGCATCCGGTACTCTGCTCTTCAGCTCTTGATAGCTCTAAGAACATGTTTTTGTTTTTAATAAATGCGCGATAGTTTGTGATGGCGGTCAGACGTAGCGGGGCGAGAGACCGGTCGGGTGGCAGGCGCCAGGGGGGACCGGGCGGGGTGTGGCGGCGCGGGGGCCAGTGAGGCGCGGACGGGGGCGCTACGTAAGCGCGGTAGCAGCGGACGGCGACGCGAGGAATGCGGACGGCCTTCAGATGCCGAACGCCCCTCCCCCTACGCCAGCCGCATCTTGCGTCCTCGCATACCTATGGACGTCTTTGCCTCTTTTCGACATCTCGCCACCACTTTTGACACTAGCACATTATGTTTGGTGGCAATGAACGGAATTTAAGGGATCTCTTAAACCGGCTACGATAAGTAGTTTTTTTAGTCATATGATACAGATTAATGTTTTTACGTCTTGCATAATCCCTACCGGGACTATATTATATAACTATTTTTTTAGCTCATTTAAATACCGTTTTGTCGTTATATACTGACATTATTTACAGATCTTTTAGCCTGTTTGAAGAAAATTTAGGATTAAGTTAATAGTACTTACTTAGATTTGAAAGTGGATAAGCATATAGTCATATTAAGGTGGCTTGTCAGTTTTAGTTATTGACTTATTATATTAAAGTAACGAATAATAATAATACGTACCCACACAAATGCCTTCCTACGCCAATGTGACCTGACCCCTAATACGTGTTTTCGTAACGTCAAAACTCATACTAGGGGTACTGGTCTGGTTGTCAATTGGTTATCGAATGACTAGAGGACTTGGGGCTTAGTATCATTAAATGCACATTAGAGAGAGCGTAAATATTCATTCGTTAAATATGCTCTAATATTAGTATCTACCTTATTCTATGGAAAAACAAGTTTTTTCCATAAACGGATTTTTTTTGGGAAATGATTCAATAAAAAATTATGATGATTTTTGCAATTTTAAACTTCTAATTTCTTATTTTTGGCCATTCTTTTGTTGGCTGATTGATCGCTGCATACTTACGTTGCATCATACTCGAATTATTCGAAAATATCGCAGTCCGTTAGCTCAAAAATGTTCTTTAATAATTTTTTAAAATTTGTTTCTGATACATTAAAAATATACACTGCCCTATAATAGAGTTGTTCATTATTCACTCTTGAGGCGAGTTTGAAAGGTAATGCGAGCTAGTGTTTGTTCCTAAAATGAATGCTGAAAAGAAACCCATATATTGGCTGAGACAATAAGCTTTAGCTCACCAACCATCATTACACTAATAAAATGTAAGTTAAAGTCTGCCACGCTGTTACGCTCTTGCTATTTACCGATTTTACAGAATTGTATGTATAGTTTGGAATGGAGTAAGTGGGAATATAATCGGTATACTTTGTTACACAATAACAGTTTATAAAATGAATTATTAGTTTTATCAATATTTACGTAGATTGCGCAGACTGAGTGCTATTCAATGTAGGTATATCATGTTGACGTCAAGGCATTATAGAGAACACAAATATTTTCATTAAAAGCACCTAAATATGGTACATTATGAATATTCTACCTTCTATTATCTTCTTCTATCTTATAAGTAGATGACTTAGTAGGTGTGGTAATAAAAAAATATTAAATAAGCACCTATTGAAGAGTACCTACGGTGGACGTTCCTTATAATTGTATAAGGAACGTCCACCGTTGGGTCCGACCGAACCGATCCGACCATTGGGTCACACATACAAATTTATTAAAATATGATTTGCTCAAAATTATTATAAATATAGGGAATTTATATATAAAGATTAAAATAAATAAAGATGTGAAAATACCTGTAGAATTTGAAAAAATATATTCCTACATATATTTATGAAACAAAGTTTTAAATGCCTTACATCAAGACGCATTCCACCGCAAAACTACTTAGTAACAGAATAACCAGTTTATGCCGAGTGTAAACTAGTATCGTTAATAATTAACTGCTATTTAACATCGCGATGTTGTTAAACTTAGCACGAATTTTAACTTTTTTATAATATTATTCCAATACTAATTCTAATTCTCCACTTAGCTACCTATTGTATTTTTACCATTATTCTGTAATTATAATCTCATACACAATTAAATTACTACATACCTAGGTACATATAAGTGAGTACCTAGGTAAATATAAGTGAGTACCTAGGTATATATAAGTGAGTACCTAGGTATATATAAGTGAGTACCGAGCTGTACATAAGTGAGTACCTAGGTAATTTGGAATTATAACTGGTAGGTACATCGTTGATTGGTCTACGTATCGATGTATATTGTATACTATACAATAGGTATAGTATGTTAGTAAATGCTTATTCAGGTATCTACCTATTTTGTATGTTTGCTTCGTCGCTATGTTCGACAAATGTTTAATCAATGAGTCTCGTCCTCTGTTATTCAAGATTTCTAATTCTACGTCATCGGCTGCTGGAATCAAATAAATATACTTAACATGTTCAAGGCTCTTATTATATTCTCCTTAGCACGTATATAAAATATTTAATTATCGTACAAAATGACATACATGAATGTCTAGTTATCTTTTGGAGATAATGAAATAACAATAATGTAATATCATATAGTGGTAGACTTTTAGACTTGTAATTATTGTCGCAAGACATTAATGTCTTAATAATTTAAATTAATCATTACACAAAACATAACTTGATATTGATTATTTTCGAAACAATTTTCAATTATTAATACTTTTATTTTTATTTACATGACGAATTATTTTTATTCTGTTGCCATAAATGCTATTTAACAGAACTTACATTATTATTGTCTCATTTAATTTTGGTAAATACCACTTATAGGTAGGTTTTTTTATTAATTCAATATTAAACTTAAAACGGATTATTTATAAAACTGGGCTAGGATCACAAAACAAACATTTTACTAAACTAATTTCTAAATAGATACCTAGTTAATTAGTAAACTAAAAGATACATATATTGAAAAATACAGAGAAACTGTATTACACATAACTCTATAGCAAAAGTATTTTCATGAATAATAATTCATTCATATGTATTAAATATTATTTGTAGGTATATCGTAAAATTTAAGTGTAGAAAAACCAATGTTCCAAAGTTTTTGCAGCAATCGTGTTTACGCAAACACAAATTTTAGTATGTACCTATGGGTTATAATTTAAAATGTATTTAGATATACAATACTTATGACTCATCATATAGTTTTAATAAATCAAACCTTGTCAACAACAAGTCTTGATTTTTTTATATTTAAGAGAACAGCAGTATCTGTAAAATTAAAATATCAAGCTAAATAATTTCTGTTTCGAATTACAAAAAGTACTGCTGTGAAAGTGATTGTAACTACATTGTTACTTCTATTTTGCTGTAAGTGTACCAAGTTGTATAGACTATACACTCATATTATTCACACTCTCAGTTTATTGTTTCTCATGGAGATGCGATTAAAAGTAAAATAATAAGTTCTTCTTGGATAACTATTTACAATGCGTAAATTACTTCTGCTAAATGAAAATAAAAAATTAAATAAAATGAATAATGTTTACGAAGTCCTACAAGTACAAAAAGTATGCATTGCGATATTACATTTTATCATTTACATAACCTTAGGACGGTAAGGCATTACGTGCGAGTTGTCGTCAGTTGTATTTACACACAGTGTGCTATCGGAGGAATGCGGTTGACAATGCCTGTACCTACGTTAATGATTCATTGGCTTTATCAATCACTCAACTCACAACATGCTATGCAAATTGTAGGTTAAATTATTGTTGTTAACGATTATTTTATTAATATTTTATTATCGTTAAACAACTTTCAACAAGATATTTAAATTTTTCAAAAAGGTACTTTAATAAGTCTAGATTTTTCATCAAATATACTTACAAATTTAAAATCATAGTTATATTTTGATAGAATGTCTAATTAAAAATATATTAATCAATAGACTACTTAATGTATATTTTATTAATTTGTAATTTCGCAGTAAGAAACTATTCGCCCTCTAAGTACTGGTTACCAATTACCATTAGACAATGACATAAATTGCATTTTCAATCAAGCGTAGTTCGTTATAAGCATTATTAACATCATGATCATTAAAGTGATCACAGATTCTTATTTTGAACAAATAGGTATCGGAAATTATTTTCAATTAAAAAACTAAAGTATTACGCAGAAATGGTTTAGTAACTATTGTTTAATTGGCTTAGGCTTTGAACTGTTCACGCATTGTTGAACCAATGTATTGCTATTAAATATTGGTAACAAAGTACCTACTGGGTAACAATTTGTTCCTTCATTGTTAACACCCACTTAGTAGGCCGATAGGCTAATTTTGCAACACGAACTGATTACGTTTACTGAATAACACGCGGCAATGGTTGTTGGATTGAATTAGGTAGCTGCTTCTACTGTGTTGCAAGCAGTGGTGTGCTTGCAAGAGGAAGGGCGCGCGGGCACAGGGTCAGCGGCCGAAGCGCGGTATCGCCGATGGCGCGGAATTCGAGCTATGTATATGAAATGAAAGTGGTCGTATCGTGAAAGCGCGCGCATCCACAGACGTAGTACACGATGGAGTTGACAAACACCTCACTCACCATTAATAAACAAATCCAAAGGAGCAGATCAGAATGACAATGAACTCAGTGGTAAACCGCATCCATAAGCACTGCACTTCACTTAGCGCGCGATCTCTAGAGCGTAACTATGTAGCGCAGCGACGATGCGCATAATCTCTGTAAGCGCGTAGAAACGACTGAGTGAAGCGACGAGGGCGCGTGGGTCGGCCAAGGCATGAAGGCACGCGCGGGGCGCGCCGCTGCTTTGGCTCACTGGAATGCGGCAAGATAGTGGCGTGCTCGGATCTGGTACCGGCCGAGGCCCGCTGTAGGCTGGAGCGTGGAGCCTCAGTGGAACGGACGCGCCTTGTCGGCGTCACCGCAGATGCACAATGTTTTTTGTTTTTTTTTTGTTTATTGGGATTGGTGGAGTTTTAGGAATTCAGGATTATCATTGGTTATAGTAAAATAATGTATATTAAACGCATTGTTGGAATATTTAAGTACTTGGGTGTCGGTATGTAACAGTTATTTCGTTTTTTTAAAACGTTATAACAGAGCTAATTAATAAATGTACCTATCCATTTTTTCCTTAAAATAATAGCTAGAGTAATAGAAATGTAAAATACATACTTTATAGGTATGTACTTTATATTCAAGACAAACTTTATATGTCGATTTTTTCGATGTTTTCTGATTCTTTGAATATGTTTTGAAGTGTTTGCAGATTAGCCGTTTGAGCGTTATCTGTTCAGAACTAATGATGGAACCTAGGAAAGTTGTTGATTTGTATTGTCTTTCGATCAGGCAGACGTAATATAGATTTGTATATTTCAAAAGAATCCGTGTTGGGCTACCACCGACATTTTACCTCGTTAGAGTCAAAAATCTTAATATTTTTAAACAAAACTTTTATGATATAAACGATAATGGAAGTCCAGAAATACATAAATTTGTTTAAGAATGTTTGTTTGAATGTAATGTTAAAGAATTAGGACAATATTTGGCATGATTATTTCTTTTATTAATACGCTTTTATTAGCTTCTGACATAACTATCTATGTATCTTTGTAGAAACTTTGAACGAGATTTTTACCAACTTTGAAATGTTGAATTAATTTGAATTTTTTAACCCTCTTACAAAAAGTGGGGTGTTATAAGTCTGACGTGTGTATCTGTGTATATATTATGTGTATCTATGTATTTATGTATCTGTGTATTTGCGTATCTGTGTATCTATGTATCTATGTATCTATGTATTTATGTATCTATGTATCTATGTATCTATGTATTTATGTATCTATGTATCTATGTATTTGTGTATCCGTATGTCTGTCTGTGGCCTCGTAGCAATCAAACGAGTGGACGGATTTAATTGCGGTTTTTTTATTCGAAGGCTTGATCCGTCGAAATAATTCTAAGCTCAGTTTGGTTGTAATAAAAGCAGTCGTCTCCAAGATATTGCGCTTTTATTGGTGCTTTTAAAGGTTTTATGCAATATTATAGTAAATACTTAAACAAATCAAAATAAGTGTGTTCGTAGGTTTATTTATGTTATATAGAAACTAGAAACATATTATAAATAATAATAATTCGAAGTTTTTTAAAATCCCCGATACCAAAACAAAAAAGGATAAAAATAATATAATTATTTAAGTCGTTGCGTCGGTGGACCGTTAAATAAAAGATAAATCTAAATTCAATTAAGTTACCAAGGCAAATAAAGTAACGACATCCAATCGTTTATTCATTAGCTCCGAAAACTTCGTTGAATAGACATCATCGTGAACTTATGTACAACGGTCCCCCGACGCATCGATTTCAATAAGTATCTACATAATAATTTAAGTTTTATCCCTTTTAGAGAGAGGTCTTTCTGTAACAGGAAGTTTTAAAAATTTTATGACTTTTGCATGTCTATCAAGGAAGATGTCAATAATTAAAAAATAATAGTAAAATAATAAGAAACACAGTTTTAAAAAAAATATAAATATAACAAAAAAATAAACTTTAATGAATTTAAATTAAGAATAGTAGAAAAAATAAAAACAACAAAAAAGCATGGGGGGGCTTTTTTAGATATTTTTCAAAAAGATTGTCCTTTGTCCTGTCAATAAAATATTTATAACTACCGACACCATGTACCCTATTAGCTTTGTTTTTGTATTTTTTTTACAGTAATATTTAGGTTGTCTGTTGTTTTTAAAGTGTGTTTTTTACATGTTTTTAATTATTATTGTTTAATATTACTTTTTTGATAGAATCATGACTTATTTTTATCCAATAATGTTTATTATATTAGGGACATATATTACTGAATGAAATGAAAAAAATATATGAATAAATATGTTTATGTAGGTATGACTTCCTTGAGTTCCAAGCTCAAAAGCGACTAAAAGTTCCAACTCAATACCTCTTGGCCTCTGTATTAGAAAATGGATTCAAAGAGTCATAAAACTATCACCGTTTGGTGCTAGACTTGGCTCTTATGAACCATTTCGAAGCCATAGGAACGGCTACGCGGTTGTCCGGCGCTGGCAAAATTTCCCTCGTCGGTGACGTGAACCAGTTAGGTACTTTACATCGATGGAGATAATCTATTCGAGATGAAGTACTGTCGTCAAACCCTGGTAACGTACATCAGCCAGGAATTACTGTGCACGCACCGGAATCCCTTAGATGTGGCGTATGCCAGTATGCCGTAGAAGAGGTCTAATCCGGCACTTCAATTCCACTACCGCAGAAAACTAATGCAGTCCTTAATAATGCTTAATTACATAGGATCGAAAATACCCCGATCCCAACCCAATAAACGAGGGTTTTGGATCAGGCGAAAGGTCGCGTATCGTAACCATACACTAAGCACAAGGATTCACTTTCGGCTCGATTTTAATAATTAACACCAGGAGTTTAATAATTAATACACACTATATTATATATCAAATACTGCCTATTAATATGCAATCATATTGTATCAAAAAAAACAAACAATAACTGTCCAAAGAACTCACTAACATTGTTTTTAAGATACCTTTTACTAACAAACTCCTTTTTGAGCATGTTATCTCAAATTAAAATGTATAATCTGCAAACACACTCTAAATGTGAAAAGAGCAAGGGTGACGTTTCCGCTCTTACATGATTATGAAATCTCATATATGATTATGAAATGTAAGACCAACATTTATATAGAAAAGAAAAAACAATTTATGTTGTTTACATATACAAATGTCTTGCAATTATATATAAACAAAAATCTCTTTATGATGTCGACTAATAATGAGGAATTTTAAAACATGTAAAACCTACATGAACGAAATAAACAAAACAGAACCGATAAAATGTGATATGTCTTATTAACATGAATCCTTAACAAGAACGAAGAAATATAGCTAGGTTGTTGAAATGGATAGATCCAAAACCCTTACTGACTGACTTATTAGTCATGAACCTGCTCCTTTTATGAAGTAATCGCATCCACCATTTATGAATAATAATGCATAATTAAATTAAAATAAAAAATTAAATAAACCTTATTTGGATGCAACATAACAGAAAATACAACAAAAAATACAAAACATAAAATCAAAGAAAATTATATAAAATAAAAACCACAACAATAAAGAAATAGGAACTGTGACATCCAAAATGGTTAACCACTCGACTTTTGCTGGACTAAATGACTATGTCATGTCTTACTTAGACTGTTAAAAAAAAAACATTCAAGATATTTAAGAAAGAAGCAACTAAATCCATAGAGATATTATACATAGAGTAGGGAAGCCAGCCTAAATTGTCACCATCGAACTAAAAAGAGGTAGATCGAAAACCCTATCTATCTCAACTTTTTATGAGATCTCGTGCTTCTTCGTCGTCGTCTCGAGTGTAGTTCGTAGCAACTGTCATTTTTATTGAGTAGTGTCAAAAATGTTTTACACAAATGTTTCGAAATTTTTTAAAACGCGTCATGAATATTTTTTGCGCACCTAGCTAAAACCAAAATTATGACAAACTCCCTACAACGAGATAGCAACGAACAAATAACAGTAGATAATGAAATAATTGAATATGTAAAAGAATATATATATTTGGGCCAACTTATATCTACAGAGGATTGCATGAAAAAAGAAATAGAACGAAGAATACAGAATTCTTGGAAACGGTTTTGGTCTCTAAAGGATAAAAACATGCCAATGAGAGGAAAAAAGAAAATCTACGAAATATGCATTATGCCATGCTTACTATACGGGTGCCAGACATGGGCGTTAACAGAACTTTTTTTTTTTTATTTTTTTTTTATATGATCTAGGGCAATGCTTGACTACATTCCACCTGATGGTAAGTGGAATGTAGTCTTAGATGGTAAGTCGCATTGCCCTAGCAACCTATTCATTCTTCTCTTGAAGACACCCACATTATATTTGGCCGGAAATACCGACGCAGGCAAATTGTTCCAGTCCTTCGCTGTACGCAATAAAAATGAGGAAGCAAAGCGCTTCGTTCGGACAGGTGGAATGTCCACAACAAAAGGATGGATACCTGCCGTGCGTCGGGACGTCCGGTGATGGAAGGGGGACGGGGGAATTAACTCGTGTAATTCCTGCGCACACTCACCAAAATGTATCCTATAGAATACTGAGAGGCTAGCAATTCTAGGCCTGTGCTCAAGGCTTTGGAGGTCGGCTCCGACCAATTCGGGATCGCCTATAAGCCTCTTTGCTCGCCTCTCAATTGAGTCCAGAACCGCAAGATGAGACTTTGCGGCACCAGCAAATATGTGACCACAGTACTCTACACACGACCGGATCTGTGCTTTGTATAAAACAAGAAGCTGTCACGGTGTAAAGTACTGCCGAACCTTCGCCAGAACGGCAAGCTTTGCTGCTGCTGCTCTTGCTCTGGACTCAATGAACCGACCAAAGTTGAGGTTCCAGGAAATCTCTAAGCCTAACAACTGAAGCCGGTCACTGTATTCCAAGGATACATTCTGGAAAGTAGGAGCCAAGGTGAAAGGGCTCCTTTTGGCGGTGAATAGACACGTCTGCGTTTTGGTGGCGTTGAACTTGACAAGATTGGCATTGCTCCATGCGGAGACTGCCTGAAGTTTGTCATTCAAACGTTGCACCATGGCTTCTCTTTCAGACTGTACTTGATCTCGACTAGCCCGAGTACTCGACAGATATCTTTCTACAACTGTGCTGTCGTCTGCATACCCATACATACCGGGCTTCAACAGAACTAAATTAAAATTACTAACAGACTTCAAGAAACTAAATTAAAAGTTTGCCAAAATGCAATGGAAAGGAGTATTCTATGTATTAAAAGAAAAGATAGGGTGAAATTACAAGAAATTAAAAACAAAACAAAATTTAAAAATGCACACACAGTCTACAGACAGCTTAAATCGTGTTGGACGGGACATATGTTAAGGGAAAGTAAAGACAAATGGACCAAGCTAGTAACAGAATGGTATCCAAGAGATAGCAAAAGAAATAAAGGCAGACAAACGAAAAGATGGGAAGAGGACTTTAAAAAAATAGCCGGTTCAGTATGGACCCGTTTAGCAAAAGACAGAAATATGTGGAAATCATTAGAGGAGGCCTTTGTCGATGGACAAGCTGTTCCACACAGACATCCAGTTGCCGATCATTCAAATAAAAATTAGAAATAGTAAAAACAAATTAGTTTTAGAAAGTAGGCATGTTTTAATATCTATTAATTGTAAGGAAGATACAGCAATAAAGGCTATTTTATTTTATTTATTTATTTAATAAGGCAAAGAGAAACAGTATGACATCTTGCATCTTTTTTTAACTGTCTTTCACTGACGCTCATACGAATACCTATGGCTCACCTATTCTATGTATATTAATTCTATGACTAAATCACACCAGATCAGTCTATTTTGTGATGCGGTACTTTTAGTAAAAGAATTATCAAAAATTTCATACTAAGAAAAATATTGTAATAAAACATCTTTTTACCTATCGAACTCACTTATAGTTAAATATTAAATTTTCATTTTAAAATTAACTCCAAAGATTCGAATGCTTTGCAACAATTCGAATGCATTGTTGTACAGATATGCTTGACATACTTCAGCTCGTCCTCTGCCTAGAGCACTCTTACTCTACCTACCTACCTATTTACGCTGAACACTTGTTCACCATCACAAATATGTTGTGCTCTCTAAAACAAAAATTTGTCAGCGGTAGTTAAAGACTAGGGTGATGTTGTGATTTCCATTGGTACCTCTATCTGTATGTGTGGGTTTTCTATAAACAGTGTGCTCTAATGAGTTGTCCGGATTTTTGATGATAAGAATATCAAGCAAAGGTAAAGTATTGTTTGACTGTAATTCCATTGTAAATTGTTTTTTTTTATTCATAGAACTTAAGGTAAAATTAAGGTGTTCTGGATATGTAGATGTTTGATTGCTACGTAGTATTGTAAAGGTGTCATCTGCGTACCATTTAAAGGGAGAGATATATTTAGGCATATCATATACACACTGGAATGCTGGTAAAAAGTAACTGTACATCAAGTCCTGCAGGGATGCACCCTGTCCCCTACACTCTATACACAGACGATATACCAGTGGGCTAGGGCACTACCTTGGCGTTATACGCCGATGACATAGCTCTAATGGCCATTCTTGGCAGCATGTTTCGAGTTCCACAGAGTTCCAATCAAAACACTACCAAGAAACTACAAAAAGTAATTATTCTCCTGACGGACTGTTTAGCGATGTAGAGGATGACGCTAAATGTGGAGAAGTCCCAAAACTTTCAGGTTTGGGGGCCACTGAACGAATTCTCCTCTACTGGTCCTCCAAGGCGCTGGAATTAAATGGGACAATAGCGTCACCTATCTTGGCGCAATCATAGATAGGCAACCGCCGATAGTCGCCCAGGTCAAAAAGCCAAGGAACGCGGTGAGGGCCACCCTCAATTTGGTGAAATCCTTCTAACGCTTTCGCTTCCCTCTTCGGTCCAAGCTGGCTATCTACAAGACGTACGTCAGGGCTTACCTAACATACGCACCATTGACTTGGTTCACTTTAGCCAGTCCCCGATAAGTGAACCTGTTCAAAACTACGGAGAACGTTGTCCTGAGATGTGCACGAAGCCTCTTGTTGTGTGAGGAACGCCACCATTTTGGGTGACCTCCGCATCGAGTGCTTGCAAGAGAACTTCAGAAGACTTCAACCTGGTTCTCCCAGGTTCTAGGGCTAAGCACCCTGAAGAGTGTCTTGCCCTCACGTGCATATGTGTGAGCATAAATTAAGTATTGATCTCAGTAATCCATACACTGAATTTTAATGAGCAGGATAATTGTCATTCTCAAAAACTGTCATAGTCACAATTTAAAATGGAACCTATGAACTATTCTGAGGTTAGTGACCTTAACATAGTGATCTTTCCTAAGATTTTCGCGACTTACAACTGTTATAGTTAAAAAGACAGACAACACTTTAATAATATTATCTTAATAGCCAAGTAACGCTTCAAGTCCATAGAAAAATTATGTCCATGATCTAAAACATTTGTCATTAAGCAACATTCGTTAATAAGGTCCATAAAATTACAGAAACGGCATTTTAATTAGAAACCTTTAAGTCTGCTTTTCACAAACAAGCCCAAAACGTTTAGATGAATTCGTGGTAATGTCGTTTCCAATCCAAACGAGGAACACAATTTTAAATAAGACCAAACATTTACTGTTTTGGTTAAATGATAAACTTGTTTTAACAATAACAATTTCAATTTTAAATTAGCAATGAGTTTTAATTAAGAATATTTTGGATTAGCTTTTATTGGACAGTAATTGTGTGATATAGATTAATGTTTGAAAGATATTAAGTTTGACTACGAGAGTGAAACTAAAAGTTTTCAGAACAGCACAACTGTACTCTTGTAAACAATATAATAAAATATAAGTTTAAATTTTTAAAATGGAACTCTTTGCCATTTTTATTGGGTAGATATGTATTTAATATATTTGTTATAAGATTTATGCGGGCAAATTAAAAATTATCTGTGTCACGTCACGTCGTCTTGTGCTACTGTTTACAATAGGTTTAATGAGCTTAAACGTGTTCGCACCGATTTCATCGATGATCTGCATGGGGAATAGTCTTCTACGGCGACAATTGAAGATAACATCATTGTTATGCGGCGAATGATAGAAGGTGACAACAGAGTGACCTATCAGCAGATTTGGACCAGCTTAGGCATCAATATGAGTCAAGTGGACAAAATCAAAAATGCCGTCTTTTTGATTGCTCCTGAGAAATTCAAATTTTAATTCAATTCAATGATTGTTAAATCATTGAATTGAATTAAAATTTGAATTTCTGGGGTGAATTAAATGCTGGGTTGGACATATTTACTGGTGGCGAAAGCTGGAGTTACTATTATGAAACCATAATACGGACACTTCAATGGGTGTTTCCTTCAGAGGAGTTGCCAACGAAAGTGAAAAGAAGTCGAAATATGGGAAAAAAGTTGGTAGCCTCCTTCTATGGAATAGCTTGTTAATCAGTTTTTGTGTTTCTAAGAAATTTCAGTGTGACCCTCGTATTTATTTGTACATATATTATTATATTTTAATAGTATCATCATATCCATATCACGCTGCTGGGTATAAGCTTCTTTCAATAGGATGGAAAGGCTTGTTAGCTTGACCGACCAAGCTGTTATACGCATGCTGGGGAGTAACCCACAACATAACAACATAATATACATAGATAGCTTTTTTTTCGTATACCGTACTCATGTAATGAAACTTAGGTCCGACTTTATGAATGCAGACTATATATAGGCGTATCAGCGTTAGGGTCATTAAAGAGTGACAAAAAATGGTTAATATTATGATTGTTTTTTTTTTCTTCTATATAATTATAAAGTTTAATAAAAAGCGTTAGAGCTCTTTACTAAGCTCTTTGTTAAGCAGTAATCAAAAGTGTAAAAAAATATTGCTTAATATCCTATAATCACTGACATGACATGATAGATGTCATGTGTGTTAAAAATCAAAATTGACAACTTAATGTGTAATGATATCGTCGGCGTATTGTTGACAAAGAAATAAATTTTTTGCGTCAGATTTTTGGTAATAAGTGTGTAATGACAATGATAACAATCAATAAAATTTGTCGTGTGAGATAACTAATACCTAATATTAATGAATACTAATTATTTTAAAATATATTCTTATCATTCATTGACTTCAAAATGATTTTCTCCAAGACAGCCTTGTCCATTGTCTTCTTTTTATTGATTTTGTCAATATTTATGGCAAGCTTATTAAATTTAATAGCTACAAATCACAATTTTCACGACGAGAATATCAATGAAAAAGAAGATTTTACTAAATATTTGGGTGACAAATATGGACATATTACTCATTCAACCCTCAACTTAATGTGGTTCTTACAGGTACGTTTTAAAAACTTGATACTAATATTTCATTTAAAGATACAAAACATGTAGGTCTATTTGTCAATAGGTTGGGTATTATTAATTTTTCAGCTTTTATCAGCAATGATGTCAGCATTTAATTTCCTTTTTTTCTTTATCATTGCTTCTTAAATGTTTATTTTACGTTATTGTTGTACATTTTTGTGCATAAATTTATTATACAATATTACTGTTTTTATATCCTCTATGTAAACAAAGGATTTTGTAGTTTATATTGTTAGTACAAAATGGGTCTTCTTTGTTATAAAAATAAGTTATTGTAAAGGGTATTTATTATTATACATTATTTAGGTTAAGGGTTATTATACATTAACATAATTAAAGAACCTTTTCTAGATATCCGACATACACATCAGCATATTCCGTGACCCAGGAAGAATTTCACAGTTTCAACAGTTTTGCGACAATACTGTAAAAACAATCAGGCCTCAAATAGTATTAGCAACTGGAGACTTAACTGATGCTAAAGCTAAAGATAACTTAGGCAGTTCACAAGTAAAAACTGAATGGGTTTATTACCATAATATTATAAAAGAATCGGGAGTGGCAGATCATACTACTTGGTTAGATATCAGAGGAAATCATGGTGAATATATTTTTATTAAACTATAAGTCACAAATAGTGTTGTTATAGAATGGAAGTAATATACTTTGAATGGTACAAGATTAAACACTTAAATACAAAATAAGGTAAAACCTTGATAGGTTAAAATCCAAAGAAAGGACAAAATATTTACAGTTATTGAGATTTTAACTACTCAAGGGTGTATGTTAGAGTGATGGCGGGACACAGAGAGGCAGTGTCTTGAGTTAATATCTAGGTACAGCAAATACAAATACAATACTTAGGTAGTTGTATCCAAATGTGCCATAAGAAGTTGTAAATAATACACATACATGTTATATAAAATTTTAAATTTCTTTTAGGTTTAGTCTACAGAAAAGTCTATTTTTTTTTTGTTTTGTAGAGTTTACAGTTTCTATATCAATTAATTTTCAATAGTAGTAGAGAACACATCATTTTTTATGTTGCTGCATTGCTGGATAAATGATGTTAAAGTCATAATAGGGTTTAATTGAGACGAATTGATTTGAACCACATAAACAAACATTGTTCTAAAATAAAAAAAACAGAATTTTTTCGTTTTTTACCTAGTAGACTTTCTCCAAATTCTTGTTTTGTTTATGTGCAAAATAAAAAATCTCGGAATTTATTGCTTACATGTTGTCACTTATTTCTTATAAACCCCTCAAATCACTACTTCCATTAAAAATGACTGGAATTGGCAGATAGTTTAAGTTATAGAGTGCATCGAAACATTTCATTAAGTTAGAGAGGCCAACACTGAAATTATTAATTAAATTATATAGAGGTTGCGGATTTTAAGTTATAGAGGTTTTTGGGTCTGAGGGTAAAGGGAACAGATTATTTTTTTAATTTACAGAGGTTTTTACATTCCCAATCAGTTCCAATACTTTGCATAATTACCGAAGTTGTCTCCTGTTCCTTTAATAATTGATATTTATGTAATAATTAATATTTTTTATTTGATTCTTAGGATTATTTAAAGGTTTTTTTAGGTTGATGACTTAGATTCTGGTAATTTTTATTAATTATTTTTTGATAAGTTCAATGCAAAATAATACAATAGGGAGTGCATGCGTGTCTTTCCATGTATGACCATGTTATTTATTTATTCTTCCAGATAATTTTAATATAAGAGCACTCAATGCTCAGGAGAATTATTTTAGAAATTATTCTGTCCAAGGAGGAGCTTATGCAAAATCCTATGTTCACATTGCAGAGCATAATGGAGTATCTGTAGCTTTTCTAGGCATTGACGCATGTCCTGATCCAGGACTGCGACGGCCTTTTAATTTTATTGGTATGCTGGACATTCAGGAACAACAGAGCATACAGAAATTAAAACTAGAAGCCGAAAGCAAAGCTGATCATATTATTTGGTTTGGACATTATCCAACATCATGTATTCTGTCATTAGAATGGGATTCACAAAGGATGGATTTACGACAGCTTATAGGGAGTGGCAGGGGGTCACTAATTTATGCCTGTGGTCATTTACATTCTATGGGAGGATTAGTGCCAAGAATGTACACAAGACACAAGAAAGGTTATCTAGAATTTGAGTTGGGTGATTGGAAAGACAATCGGATGTATCGGTTAGCTGCTATCGACCATGGTTTATTTTCATTTGTTGATGTTAAACACAACACTTGGCCAGTGGTTCTAGTGACGAATCCGAAGCACGCTCTATATACGTTACCAGGACGCGAACCACTTCAGTTAATATCTGACTCATCTCATATAAGAATATTAGCGTTCAGTGACATGAAAATTAAAAGTGTTAATATATCATTCGACAAAGTAAGTTGGATGAAATGCAAGGAGACAAGTGGTCCTTTATATGTATGCAAGTGGCTGCCACATTTGTTTACAACTGGTTTGCATAATTTATATGTAGTGGCTACTGATGAGATAGGAAGAGAAGCTACTATTGACCATCCATTCTCCTTGGATGGAACTATATTGCAATTTGAAATTATACCAAGAATTTTATTAATGATAGATGCTGGAACAGTGGTAGGCAATCTACATATTAAATAAAGTGTTATTATATTAACCTATAATTTTCTACTAACTTATTTTTATATAGTTTCAGGCAGTATTTGGAACTTTACTCCTGATGAATGTGCTGCCGCTTGTAATACTAAGATTACAAAAGCGGCCTCCTAAATACCGACGAAAGTGTGGGCGACAACTTTTGAGACGTATTTGGCTATTAAGCAAAATCGATAGAATATTTTATCCTCTTGTGTTATACGCTAGTTACATACCATTCGGTCCGTGGGCGATCGGAGAACTCGTAGATGGCTCGATTGGAGCCATATTCGCTTGGGGGATATTAATTAGGGGGTCATTTTTGCCTGAACCCTTCACTTACATGTATGGTAGTGTACAGCTAATGTTTGTGCAGATACCTTTAATATTTGTACTGGCACATTGCGTAGAAACGAAACTTATGAGTCCTAATATTAGAGGGTTTAAACGTCTTTTTAAACATTTACCCTTTATATTTCTGTTCTCAATTCAGCTACTGCTAGCCTACTTCTTCTGGTTAGAGTATGGCACACTTTCATTCTTGTTTGGACCTTTAAGGACTTGGAGCGTTGCTTTAAGCATACTGCTCTGGTATAAAATTTTGACTCTACCTCCTGAATATTGCAGGTAATGTAAATTAAGTTTACAACAATATTAAAATTCCTTCCCTCGAAATAAAAAATACCTAAGTAGCATTGGTTCATTAAAATGCCTTTATATAGATTACAACTAGCCTCTTCCACATTTAGTAAACATCGTTGAAGATACAGCGATTGTTTATTTCTGAAACAAGTATAATATATGAATATATCTTAAAAGATAGTCTTTGTAAACTGGTTAAATTCCTGCATTTTGCATGTTCCTTACAAACGTAATTAGTAATTTGAGTTCTACTTTTATAGATATAAATTAGTAACTAACTAACTAATGTTTATTGATATTGTTTTGTTTGTTTCAGAAATTTGTCCAAACTAAATGAGCTGCCGTCGTAATCACAGTCCTTTATATTAAATAAAGCGAAAGTATTTTTATAACGCATTTCTTATATTAAGTATTCAATATATTGTATGTATGTATATTCAATGTACATAGTCATTGTTAAGTTTACGTAATCGCGAGTATTTGAAAGAAACCATTTCAACCAAAGATTTTTTAATCCCAAGAATTATTCTATTATCAAAATTTTAAGCTTTTAAATGTATGTTAAAAGCTTACCTCGTTGTAGACGACGTATTGATGTGTGATAATGCTTATTGTTGATAATTGTAATATAATTCACGAACAGTTTCTATGTAAGTAATTAATTTAAATGACATATATTTAATACGAATAAAAACAAATATTTGGTTAGAAATAAATTGATTATTTAATAACTTAACTTTTCAGTGATCAAATGTATTATCTATAGATATATAACATTTAAAAGACATTAAATATTAATAAAGATTATATTTACTGACAAAGACATTTAACTTAGTAACAGACTGAAATGTACCAGGTACCTACTAATTTTAAAGTTAAGGATATATAAAGTTTATTTTGAAAATAATCTAGTCCATCATCCAATGAGAGTCAATTAATATCCTATATTATAGACATTGGTTTGGTTCATTCAGTTTTCCGTGTTATTATTACATTCTTCCTAAATTGCGTTACTTATGAAAGATCTGAGTAACGTTTTATTGTCAGATGTAGAAGTGATTGAAGTTCTTTGAAAGTCTTTGTGCAATCAATATTATCCGTGAAGTTGGATATGTAATATTCAAATAAAATGTTTTTCTGTGATAATGTTTTTTTTTATTTAGATCACCAATAGGATATGTGTCTTTAGAATGTATTTTTACTCGACCCAAGAGTAAATATTTCCGGCCCATCTAATATAGATTACAATACAGATCAATAACACACACACACACACCGTCTATACCGGTATAGACGAGGTCCCAACTGAGTAAGTGCTCCGTTGCTCCGGAGTTCTGCCGTCGGAGGACGGTGTACAAATTCCCGTAGTCAGGAGGGAAGCCTCCTGACTAACGACGCCCCGAGCTGAAGTCCGTGTCTCACCTGAAACACCCGCGGGACGTCGTTCCCCATGGGTGCCCATCTGGCCCCCCCTTTTTCAACGGTGGGTCTCCCGACCCGTTCGCTCCCCCGGTGACGCTGTAATAGCCGACAGGGCTAACAGCATTGACACGAACAAAAAAAAAATATACAGATCGTACAAAAAAAATACTTGTCAAATCTAGTGTAAACATCTGATTGGTCAAAAGCGTTATAGAGAGCCAATCAAAATTATTGATAATTCCCGGAAATCACTTTTGTTTCAACCTTCTAGTAACCGGCTCAGTAAAGCAAACAATCTCTTTCTTTCAATGTCCTTTTCATGTTTTACGACTTCCGAATATTCGGCAAGTATTCGGTATTCGTTGTATTCGGAAACTTTTTCGCTATTCGTATTCGAATTATTCGGTTTTGGTGCCGAATATATTCAGTTCGAGTATTTTTTTTTTGGCTACACGACACGGTAAAGATCTAAAAGACAAAACTAAAATTTATGTCATATTAGAATTAAAAGAAATATTATAAATAATGTGTTGAATAAATTCATTTTGAAATTCAAATCAGAATTTATTTTTGTTTTAAACCAATATTTTTAAACCATAAATCAAAATATTCACCTAGTCAGTAGCGATACGTAACGTACATGTTAGAACCTGTTTCTGACAAACAAACAATGAAATGATAGACCGAATAGTTCGGCCGAATATTCGGTTCGGTAAAGGTGTTCGGTTATTCGGTAAAACCACTATTCGGCGCATTTCTAATAATTTGATATGTTACTAATAAATAAAACTCGAACAGTAGTTAAAATCACATTTATTTGTTTATAAATAAGTATTGTCGTGGGTATCTTGCTCTAACAATTTGCTAAATAACAGTTTTCTATATTTATGTATAAATTCAAGTCTCACAAAATGGTGAATCATAATATTTATTATCATAGAACTCTACCTTCATTATGGATGCTCTCACTTTAAAGCTAATTGTTTTTACTTTCCATATTAAGTATTTTAAAATAATTAACTTGTTCTTGAGATTCGAAAACTGTTGAAGTTTTGGGATTTTCGTATGTGTTACTTTGAACAAAAGCCGTAACCAAATACTGGGTCAATATTTAAAATAATACAAATATACCTTTATTTAAAAGATACCCAGCATTATTATGCAGTTACTTATTTTCAGATCCATACAATATATCCATTACCTTACACGATTCTTAATAGTAGATCAGTAAAAGTACCTTCAGAAACTTGAACATCCTGAATAATATCTTACTAGTCCTACAAGACCATTGTAGAATTAGAAAAAATATTGTTTATCAAAATCCAGACCTTATAATGAAATCGAGAAATATAATACTTGATTATTATCTGCACGCTTTGAATACTCTATATTTCAAAACGCATATAAGCGATATTTTCAATAAAATAATCCAAATTACTAATACTATAATATCATTAGAGAAGCTTTGTGAAAGGCCCAAGTAATTAAGGTATTTTTCTGGTTGTTTGAATAGACAAGCCATTTTGTGGCAAGGTAAGTTCTTTCGCCCAAAGCCATAAACGGTTTGCATGAAAGCGTCGAACGAGTAACGAAAGTAAGACAATAGCGCCAATGGTTGCAAATAAGAGGGCATCTCATGGTAGGGTATGAAGAATTCAGAGAACATAAGCATCGGGATGTTGGCAGCAGGTATCACGAACAGTCCGAGCTGAAATAAAAAACGATTTGTAGTTTTATATACGGCAAAATGTTTCCATCACTCTTTATCCACTCATTCATTATTCAATAACTTATTTCTGGTTAATAACCTAGAAATAAGTGATTATTATTTCAATTGCGTTTAATTGCTACAACATTGACGCAACACAGTATTTACCTAGGTATCACATTACTATTTCTTTGAATATAATTTTTAATTTTGAACATTTATGCATATTTTTGAACTTTGAACAGTTCACAGAAAAGATGGTAAGTTGTTTTCGAATCAAATAGTATTTAGACTTTTATTAATCTGGTATTTTGGTGATTTTGGCTGTTTACGATGTTCATCTAATTCTTGTACTATGTCTGAGTGGACTTTGTTTGCTAAGGTACTGGAGTTGGAGTAATTTTTACGGGTGATAGATATCTTATCATTGAGTTGGAGGGAAGGAGATGCAACATACTTATTCGCTGGCAACCCGTAATTTAAGAATCATACCAGACAAACTCATCAGTGGTGGTGGTATTACAGTCATGGGCGTACCGAGGGGGGGGAGGACATTGTATACCTCTCTACTATCTTCTATTGTAAATTAAAATTTATATTTTACATTAAAAATTTAAGAAGGTTTAGAATGCTTTCTCAGGAAGGTTAGTCGGGGACGAGGAAAGTAGCTTTTCAGTTGTTATAGATCTATGTATTACAAACCAATACAATTGCCTAGTAAAATTTTTAGCAAACACTTTAAAGTCTAAAATATTTATTAGAAGCGAGATTCGCCAAAAACAAACCAAAGGTGTTTGCTCTTTCATTGTTAAACCATGCTCAGAAAGTTAAAATGACAGCTCCAAAATTACAAAAATATATCAATGAAATCTGGTTTGCCCCCCCCTAGCACAGAATCTGGGTACGCCCATGTATATAGTATATTATTTTTAATGTCTTTCTGTTGTGAAGATCCTAATTTATATAATATATGAATCATGATAAGGTTTATTACCATTTTCGATATTTCAAAGTGGTAGCCGGCATATTGTCTTAGGAGGTACCTATATGGAGGCTTGTTATGTTTTAATGCTATGGAATGTCGCAGTATTACAAGTTATTGTAAAGTTCAATCGATAATTCAATTTATTAATTTGGTTTATAATGGGTTTATTACGCTAATAAGCCACTCAGTTGGATTAAACCCAACGAATCTAAATGCAGTTTTTCTCTCTAAGAAATAATAATAATAACACATATATTTTCTCTATTAAAAATCAATGCATGCAGCTATTGTGTTTTTCGTTTAAAATAAATAATTTACCAGAAATTATTCGGACGTTAACTTATCAAAACTATAATACATATACCTATATCTATATAATATATAAAAGTGTATGTGCTACAAAACTAATTAACTGAATGGAAAAACAAACTAGTAAAATAATTAACCTCGACCTTTTTAATGTCATTCGCAGAGTATTTAATTTATCTCTGTCCAAAAATAACATTAAAAAAAGTGAGAAAAATATATATAAATATATATATTAATAACCTTTACACCACATGCAGCTCCAACAACCAGACCAAATGTTTGAGCAAGTATGGTAAGGAGAGCGCAGACTGACCACGCCAGGGCAAGCCGGTATGCTTCTAGAGGCTGAGATGTCAGGTACCACGCGGGAAGTACGAAGGTGGTAGCACAAACCAACTGAAAACCATATCAAATTAATTATTATTAATATGAGGTTTCTTCCCAAAAGGATAAAAGTCCCATAAATGTAATTTAAAAAAATATATGTTTAATAATTTGTAACAATATAGAATATGTACATACAGATTAAATATGTAAATACACGGCATATGGAAATATTTACGTATATATTAACATAGGTATGTTATAAAATATTAAAATTATCTTTCTGGTTTATAATATTATACCATTATTTTATGTGACATACATAGTTGCTTAGATAGTTTAAATTTTAAAAGATAATTTACTGGTGTCAAAAAAGTCAGGGATAATAATTGTGATATCTAATGATGTCTTTGACCTTCTGACAAAAACATACTTTGTGCGTCTAAATATCCATTACGGAAAATTAATGTATTCTTTGTTTTTTATCAACATGAACAATCGCAGATAGCGAATATAACTTTATCACTGTTGCTGCTGTTTAATTTAAAATGCTGCACAGTAATACGGTAATAAAAAAATGGAATATCAGTTTTTTATCAATTTTGTTCAATTCTATCAACGGTTTTTAAATGTCCGGCGATTAACCATCTTCTTTAGAAATAGTTATTTCTCAAACCATTTCACAAAAAAATTATCGAAAGCATAAATAGGTACCTTTTAACTACTTTTCTATCTACTTACATCTATATTTTTAATACTATAATAAGAAAAACTTTAGATAGGTCAAGCAGCAGACTTTGTTGTAATACAAATTTATATTGTAATTTCACCTAGTTTTTTATATTACCTGAATTGGTAGGTCCACTATAATCTTGGATAGGCAATACGATGACAAGTAATACCATTTGTTGAGATGTTCTTGAAGTACTACTGTAGACTCCACTGGAACTGTCAAGAAATACGAAAGTGAGAGATATTGGCCATGTTCCGAAATACAAACCAGTATACTGGCCAGTGCTGATGACGTCAAAAATCGACGCCAATCGAGACCGACACCAGTGCAATATGGCGTGGGTGTTATGACGTCATTAGCCCTGGCCATTATGTTGGTTTGTATTTCGGAACACGGCCATTATTTATTCTTCTTTATTGTTTAGTGTCATTGAACAATGAGTGTTTGGAAAGTATAATTTAATCTAAATTTCAAACTTACATGTATGTATAGTAGGCATAGCGTTAGAAAAATACAAAAAGAGTAAAAAGAAAAAGAGACATCCAGTATTAGATATCATTCTGCTGGCCTCTGCGCCCGCGCCGTGGTACAGCGCCCCCAACAACAGCGCCACCACGAAATGTGTCAGCACACGTATCTACAACAATACACGAACCCATGATTTTGTATAAAAATTAAAAGTCTATCTTAATCTGTTTGATTAAATTATGTTCATTTCTGGGATTATTATAAGTGACAACTAATATGCATAAGTATTAATTAATCAATTAATGAAATTCATCTGCATAGCAACATTATGTTGATAATTTACCTAATTCAATGTAAAAACTAGAGTACTATCAAACGGGGACAGCCGGACAGGGTGGCAAAACCTTCTTTTTTGTACAACTCTACTGTACTTATTCTTTGTGGTTATGAGTCTGCCGTCATATTACTTTTCATCCCTTTTTGTACATCTTAACGTCAAAGAAAAGTATTTAAAATAAGTAGTAACCTGTGTCAGATGGACGTCTCTTAGTGCTCCTAAGTACCCTCTCCAAAGGAGTGAACGCATTTGATGTCCAAAATCTGCTGAATAGTCGTTGACGAATTCTGTATTTCCCTTTAAAAGCAATTCGGCCTCAACCGAATGATCTGTAAATAATTATGTAATTAATGATGGGCTAGTATTTATTTTGAAAGTATAGGAGATAAATAAGATGAAGAAAATACAATGTAATTTAAACATTTTGCAGGCAAAACAAGTAGGTATAGCAATTTACGCTAGACTAGGCAAAGTAAGAAAAATGTCAGTCAGGCAGTCAGAAAACCGTTCACCTTATGACAAGAGTGTCATAAAGTGATCTTCACAAATATACAATAGATAGAGATAGATTTTTTGTAATTAAACCTTTTGTGATAATAATATCAGTGGACAAATTACACACATTGATCTAACCTCTAAGTAAGCAAATTATTTGCTTGTGTTAAGGGTATTAGACAAGGATAAAAATACATGGAAATACACATAAATACTTTGAATATATTTAATGAACGACCAAACCAAATTTAGATGTATTCCTACGAACCTCTTTCATTTCTATGTTGAATGTCTTTTTCCACATTTTTTTTCATTTCAAACGTATAAGCCCTTGCTTCTTTTTCTAAAAGCTCCAGATTTCCAGAATGTTCACCGCTTGCAATTTCTAAAACTGTAGTTTAATTTTTCATTCTAGAGGTCTGTTTCATCGACCGTGGTAACTTTGTAAAATTACCTTATGAGAATAAATAAAATTTAACCTTTAAAAGTAGGTACTTAATATCTTACGATAATCAGCCAGGTTATAATAAGTTGGACACACAAATCCAGATTTACTCAGCATTTCAGGCACATCTGTAATAGCTCCTGTATATAAAGTCCGTCCATTAGCTATGAGAATAATGTCATCAGCCAAGGTAAAGAGTTGAGAGGAAGGCTGGTGAATCACACAAGCCACTGTTCGGCCACTTTGTGCTACTGATTTTAGGGCTTTTGTTACTGACATGGATGTTACAGAGTCGAGTCCGCTGTATACAAAAAGAGGTTTTGATACACATTTTCTTAACTGCACTTTATAGATATTTCGTATTAAAAAAAAAAAGCTAGTAGCCTAGTACTTTTTCTATTTAGTTTTTAATAAAAAAAGGAAACCTGGTTGGTTCATCGAGCAATATAATAGTAGGATCAGTAAGTAACTCGCAAGCAATTGTAAGCCTTTTTCGTTCACCACCCGACAGTCGACAGGCTCTCGTTGTAAGTACATCGCTGATGCCTAATTGTTTGGACACGGTTTCTATCTGAAAATAATGATAATTATTACCCATTGATAATATCTATGAAATAATTTATTTCTAATTATATTAACTTAAATAATATCCTATTTCGAACATTAAAAAGATTAATAAAGAAATAGCGTCAATTATCAATAATTAAGACTTTTTTTTATACTGAATTGCATTAATAACATTACATAAAACAAATTGTCGACAAATAAAAATGGATGTTACGACCGTCTGGATAAAGGCGATCATATTATTTAGAATTGTAAAATTCGCCGAAGCAGGTAGTGAACACGTGAGTAGAACACGGTAGCTTAATTTGTAGAGCGACGGGACGGTTACCAAGAAGTCGTTGGTTCGAATCCCTACCTGTATTGGTTTATCTTTCAATCTTTATTTATTATAAATTTTGTGAAGATAATGGTGTTCAAAATTTTAAAATAGCTGGTTATTTCATTGCTTTACATAACAATGATATGTAAAGCAATAACCGCGTAACAATGAATACATCCAACATTCATTGCTCACTCGGATAATAACTTCGGGGAAGCTGTATATTGCGGCCGTGTAGCACTCACTCGGGTAAACGTCGACGAGTGCCTAAAAAAACTTGTGTCTTCTGTTGAGACTTCTTTAGAAAAGTTTTGAAAATAGGGTGAACTGAACCTTGATAAGTTTAATTACCAGAAGATACAAGTTTGTGCGTTTATAACTAAAAAAAAAACCCATTCGTCGTATCACCGACCGTCGAGAACATTACGTTTAATGCCTTGCCAATTATCAGAGTATTGGACCTGGAAACATCGAGTAATAGCCTAGTGATATAGATAGTCTGAAGAGCACGGTCAAGTTAGCCTTGAGGAATCTTGGAGTGATCAACAGAGCCTGGCAGTACTTCTCGCGCAAACCAAAGGCTTATGCTCAGTAGCGGATTTAGGCTTAGGCCCGTGAGGCCCGGGCCTAGGGCGGCAAATTTTGAGGGGCGCCAAAATTTTTAAGATGACTAAAATTTTAAATCGATTGGGTTTTCTGTAAACTGCAAGACCAAATTTTAAAGTTTATTTTATTGCGCTCTTACTATCGAAACATAGTACCATTTTGAGGGTAGAATTTCTTTGTTAAAATAATTAATCAGGCAAGTCCTAAAATTTGAAATATCTAACAAAAAGATTAAATTTTTTTTTTAATGCTAGTATATTATTTATTTACGAATTTAGATTTTTTAATACTTTTAATTCAAAATTTAGTCATAACATTTGTTTGCGCTTTATTATAAAACGAAACATTATTTCACCATGATAAATTATACAAGTAAAATTCGGATAAAAATAATTTATATTTTAATTACAAGCAATTTATTATTAATTCTATATTTAATTGTTATGTTAAATAAAATAAATGTTTAATTTATACCTGAATTATATTTCTTATTATTATTGTTATTATTTTAATTATTTAAACACACACACACATATATGTACATATATGTACACACACACACATAAATGTACACATATATTTATATATACTTATATATATACTTATTTATATATATACTGTTACAAAAGATAAAGGACGCCATATCGTCTCGGGCCTAGGGCGTCCTCAAACCTAAATCCGCTACTGCTTATGCTTTATACAGTGCAGGTTCGATCACACATGGAGTACGGTATTATAACATCACACTGCACGCCACCGCCTATAAGTGCAACCCTATTATGTGGTGGGCAGTTGGTAGGTAGGTAGGTAGTGGGTAGGTAGGTGGTAGGTAGGTACGTGGTAGGTAGGTATGTGCTACCATCCAGTTGGATGAGTGGCGTTCCGCTACAGTGTGGTTCTCAAGGTGCTTTTTTACTACGAAACACCAAGAACCTTCTTCGGTGGTGTTTCTAGATGGATACGACATGGATATCATAAAAAAGAGGGCCTACTCTATCCTCAAAAGCTGGCTATGCTCTTGTGAATCCTTGGACACTGTAAGAGACCGTGGGCGGCGATAATCACTTTAAATCAGGTGACCCGCAAGATCGTCTGCCTTATATTATACAAAGAAAAACTTTTATAATAGTAAAGCATTAAAAAAACCAAATTGTTCAAATAATTAAAATGTTGTTTTTCAAACAGATGTCTTATAAAAGCATATACTTACAATGTTATTTTGTTCATTTTGAGTGGCTCGAGGGAGTTTCAACGACGCAGCAAATTGAAGTGTTTCCTTAACAGTTAGACTTTCAATAAGGTTTACGTTTTGCGACACTAGAACTACGTTTCTACCACCTCCTTGCAAAGAACCAGTCACGCCGGTTTTTCTGTTAAAGAAACCAATGCTATAAATGGTTCTATTATCTGTCTGGTATGTCTAACTGGTATTTGAGACTTATTACAGTAGCTGTTGCCAGCGGCTTTGACCGCGTGCAAATGGAACATTACACCTTATGAATATTTTATTAATATTATTATTTCAGAACTACTAATTAAATTAAAAAGATACAACTTTACCAGACATTTCGGATATTTTTTATAGACGGCACTGTCAAAACTTTGCTATATTTTTTTAACAAGTTTCTAATACGATTTTTACAGGTATTAGTATGATATTATATAGTCTATAACTATTTTTAATTAATGGACTATTGGAAACCAAACGTTTTTTTTTGTTTCCCTTTTTATATAGATATTCAAATCGAATTTACAAAAAACGCTTAAATAAACATACTGTTTCTTCGTAATTTTGACTCGTTAGCCACGCAGTTACTTTTGGTTTATATTCCCGCAGAGTTAAAGGGTATATTTTTAGGATATTATTACTTTTGTTATAAGTACAGATTTCACGCAAGATATTGACTGTGATTTTGCGAATTTTGTATGAGTTTGTTGGATTATCTTAATAGTTTATTTGTTGGATTATCTTAATAAATCTAAATAGTTTTGTCTTTTTAATAATAGCTTTCACGATTATATAATAGACTAATTATGGGAAGATCGCACTCAATAACTGATTGGAACTTAGTGGCAATTGTGGAGAGCTTAATGGGAAATCTATGGATTGAGGAAGCTCAGAATCGCTATTTGTGGTTTCTGTATGGTACGTCTGGTATGGAAGGCCTGTGGTTCAGCAGTGGACACAAAAGGGTAAAAATAATGATTATGATAATATACTTTACTCACTTTCTGCCGGCTAATATTTTCAGAAGTGTAGACTTGCCAGCCCCTGATGGTCCGAGTATAAAGGTAAGACGACCGGGGCGGATGGCGCCACAAACATCCTTCAGAATTATTTGTTCGTCAGCTTTTCTTCTCTTCCTTAAAAAAAACATCCTATCTGAAACAAAACGAATTTTTCACTTAACTTATTAAATCATTAAATTATAATTTTATATTTCTTAACCGTTTTCACATGACTTTTTTATTTTATTACGTTATAGACCTAGAAACGTCTTATCCGATAGTTTTTAAATTTGTATTGGTGGTGGCTGATAGTTGCCTATTGCTCATTTTATTTAACCCACTAGCTTGACGAGTAGATTTCGATTTTGATAAAACGTACCCTATGTACTTACCAATGTATGTAAAAAGTATAAACCTTCAAACTGTTAAGCAGCAGTGGTACCGCAATAAGACATTATTAACTTCTTTATTTCTTAACCGATTGTTAAAAAATGAAACAAAATATAAAGTGAATCCCATGACAATATATTCCCGAAAACTGCATCCCAATCGATTAATCCCTTTCTGAGATTAGCGTGCACAAACATACAGACAAACAGACAAACTGAAAAACCATTGTTTTGGGTTCTCTTGCTCTTATAAATGATGATCTCTCTTTGATGTTTTTTTTAATATAATTCCATATACAGACGGATCAGTGACAATTTTGTTATATGTATAGATTTTTTACAGTAACGTACTAAAATGAATATTTAATTGAAATGAACACTTATTTTATGGATTATATTTGCATTATTAGTAAGTAAAAACCAAATTTGCATGTACTGGAATTATTTACTTAGACAATAAATTTAAATAAAATGTTTGAGTGCCGAGTTCTTTAGTTCATTTTGTTATCTTTTTGTACACTATAAGCTTGGATATAGGGTCATTTCGCCTGTTTGCGTCCATTTAGTGGAGTTGCTGACTTTGAAAGAGAAAATAAAAATGATTTAGCACTACTTTTGAATAAAAACTTATGTACAGTGTTAATAATATAGTCTTTTTTATATTCATTTAAAGTTTTGGTGGAAAGATATAAGGATTTAAATATAAAAGTGATAAATATCAGATTTGGGCGATTTAGCCAGTTTGCGTCCATAAAATCTAAATTGCGTCCACTCATGGACCAGTTTGCGTCCACCAACTTATATATAGAATTTAGGGGAGATTTTTATTAATTATTATTCAGAAAGATTAGATTTTAACAATTTATTGTTTTATGTCTAAATATTTAACTAATTAAATTTAAAAATATTTTTAATAACAAATATATCATCTTATATATTTGTCACAGCCAATGTTTTCTTTGCCGTCTTTATCTACATCTGATATAAGTATGTCATTACATTCAGCACACTTTGTACTATCCATGGCTGGTAAATTTTCTTTTCAGAGTATCAGTATCTACTGTGACTTTAACAGGAAGTGTCTTTTTCCTACGTTTTGGAGCAGTTCCTTGAAGTTTTTTTTCTCTATTCGTTCTTAATTTCTTTTTCTTACTGCTTTGTTTTTTTTCTCCATCTGCTCTTTATGTTCATAATACTTTCTCGATGCAGACGAAGATATGGCCGCTGGAGTTCTTTGATTAAATTTTGCTATGCTAAAAATTTCAGCCAACATCAGGTGGGTTTTAAATGGATCAAAGGTTTCTGAATGTGAAATGCCTTGAATAAATAATGAAGTTGATTGTAAACTAGGAGGCTTTTCTATAGGTGACATAGATGGTGATACAGTTGATGCTAAATGAATAAAAGCAGTCGGAGGGGTTTTGATATTTGTTGCTTAGTTTTCTCAAGACTTGGTGTATTATGAGTTGCCATATCTTCTAGTGGTAAAATAAGAAGAAGACTTCATCGGAAGACACTATTGAACTAAGCTACAGGTAATTGCCAAAAAGGTGTATAGGCAAAATCATTTTTATTCATGTCATGAGTTTCAGAGTTGCACTATGATACACTGTGATTTCACAATTTCTAATTTGTTCAATCAGGAGCCGTTAATGTATTACGTTAATTTTTTTTATTATAATTACATTAAGATATTATTGATCGTAGGTATATACAATTTTGTTAAATTTAAATAAGCTATACATTTTTAATTACTTTTATAAATAGATAACAAGAAAACAAAGGTGGACGCAATCTGGTCTGTCCTAAATAATAGGTCATAAAATTCGCGTCCACTGCGGACGCAAAGTGGAATTTTAAAAATTTGTATGTACTAGTTTGCGTCCACCTTATTTTAACTGTCAACAATTAAAAAACTTAAGTAAATTCATAATTATGTTTTTCCTTTCTTTATTATTAAGGCCTAGAAACATCTATGTATCCTTAACTTCACATAAAACAATGTAAAACTAACCGTGAGTGGTGTTGCTGCTCACTATTTTTTTACTAACATTTAAGACATTCGCAGTCTTTTGTCCCGTGGCTCAGATAAATTATTTTTTTTTAAAGGGAAGGATTGCGCTCAAGGAAATTTTGTTTATGACTGTGTATCTCCTATATATTGAGGTATTGGCAGAAATTACATTTGGTTTTGTTAGAAAGTTCATGAACTTATTTTCGAGTATTTTATGAAAGGATAGCCGTCGAATGGACGCAAACTGGCGATGGACGCAAACAGGCGAAATGACCCTAGGTCAAATTATTGAATAGTATATATTTTAGACACAAAGAGTAGTTGGTAGATATGGGATTGTTTGATAACATTATTATTTTATCATATTTATATGTTGCAGTTGTTCCTCGCATCTCTGTGCGTGTGACTACAAAAGGCCATTACACGTACGGAACAATAGTTTGTATATAATAGTTACAACCAGGGACGACTCAGCGTGTCCGCATTTTTAGTAGCGGGCTAATCGTTAAAATCATTATATATTTTAGAAAAGATTTTTAGACGTGTTGTAAAGGTTACAATGTGATGTTATCTAGCCTATAACCTACCCCGAGAATTGGAGTGACAATTTATGTATAATCAATTTTTTTAGACAAATGTTTAAATAAATATATTTACTTTCTAGTTATTTTGTTGTTTCATTGTTTTTTATAGTAAATAAAATGGTTAATACTGATTTTAAATATATAAAGTTTTAAGTTGCTCCCTGAAAAAAAAAATTGCGGGAAGTTAAAAAAATTGCGGAAAGTTAAAAAAATTTAGAAATATAAAAAAAATGTTTGTCAATAAATACGTGGAAAAAGTCGCGGGTAACAGCTAGTCATTACATAAAATGTAATGTAGTTAGAAATTATTATTATATTAATATAAAATCGTCTCCTTAGTACAAGAATTGAAAGTACAAAAGTACATTACATGATTTCTTATTTTTTTATTTACAATCTCCTCATTTGTAGAGCAATTCAATACTTAAACTGTTACGATTAATATTTAATTAGTGATAAAATTTTAAGATAAAGGAAAAAAACAATTATATTGTCGCTGTAATAATAACTTTTTGATATTCTAGATACACATTTCTTATTTTAGGTTCTTTTCTAGAATAGTATTTAAGTATTTTCTCTCTATATCTTTAATAAAGTAAATATATTAGTCTACGACTTGTTATATATTTAAAAAATATTAAAGCATTAAAATAATTATTCAAAATTTATAAGAATCTCGATTTCATGACAGGTTTTAGTTATTATTATTAATAATATATAATTTATTATTAATAATAAGAATTTCGATATCATGACAGGTTTCATATATTATAATTAATAACAAATAATACATTATTAGTAATAAATTATATATTATAATTCATGAACACTTAAGATACTACTCATAAAATAACGTACGTAATGCTGTTAAATAAATACGAATCTTAAGTAATATTAAGTGTAATGTAATTTAGTCATTTGTTCAATATTATCGTTTACTAAAGTCGTTTATACTTGAAAATATTCATTAATGAACACTTTGCCAGTCTTGTTATCATTACTCATATTATTGCATAGGTCATCTGGCCATCGTGTTACTTATCTTAGAATGTGTGTCAAGCAAGGATTGTTTTTGTTAAAATAACTGAAATTAGACATGTATAAGATAATACGTAATTATGTTCAATAGTTGTCCTAGGTTAATAAAGTAATATATTTTATTTTCTCGTTATTATAAAGATAACCTTTTAATTAAATAAGATATTCCATTTGACGCTTCATATATTGAAAAATAGATTGGAACACATAATATTCCCCGACTGCTTTAATATTCCTTTACACTTTAGGGTCTGGTTACAATAGGTTACGTCAAAATATCAATTTTAAATTTACAATTAGAATATTATAAATGCGAATATTTGGATGTTTGGTTGGATGGATGTTTGTTACTTAATAATGCTAAAACTGATTTTTATGAAATTGAAATTTTTATGAACTAATTTTTATGAAACTTAGCAATGGTTGTAGCTTAAGTACCAGAATAGTACATACTAACTTTTGCATGTGGTATTGTCTGCGCCATAATATATGTTTTAGCGCAATTACGTTATTGCCACGGGAGTTGCTGTTTTTATTTGTTTGGCTTGCTAAATTTTACGTAAGTATTTGTGAAGATCCTTGTTATTACCCAACTGCTTTAGAAGAAGCGTTATGTTTTTATATACCTATATGTTTGTTCTAACTATCTTTTGTCCCTGACTCCGTCCACGTAGACTGTAAGTAATATATAATTTATATATCTTAATATGTATAAGTTAAAAATATTTATATGACTAGGTACATAACCCATATAAATATAATTTTTACAATTTTCGTAGACGGAGTCACGGGCAACAGCTAGTAGATAATACATTTTAGGATGCACGTAATAAGTATAGTACGTAGTTAATGTACTTTAATATGTAAATTGTTTTTTATGTAATAGAACTATATCGAAATAAGAATTTTAAATGTCCTCATATTCTTATAATTTAATGTTGGACTCTTGTTGTGTTCGTAAATTTCTATGTTTTCCATTATAGACGTTGGTGCTAATAGTTTTGGTAAGTCTTAGCCTAAGATGGTTTGAGTCAAATACTCATAGCTATGAGGAAAAGCTCTTGAAGCTGTTATAGAATGCTCGACGGGTTCCGAAAGATATATTTTTTTGTCATAATTTACACAAGGACATGCCAGATCCATCGTACCTTTTCTACTAATATCTGCTAATTTCTGTATGATCAAACCATAGTATACGAAAAAGAACACGAAGGAAATTATAAATGAAAGGAATACTATCGGCCAATAAAGACTTGGCTCATTGTCCACCAATCTTGAATAGGATTTCATTACATTTGAATAAGTACAATAATAACAACATATATATTAGGTCTTTACAAATGAAGTTGGCGTTTTGTAAGAAAGGAACAACAAGTGGAATATATTTTAATATAATGTATTTAATTAAGCAAAGTATGAACCATTGCTTTCTAAACACTTTTTCTATCTTATAGGTAGTTCATTGATAAATTTACTCTAAAAAAACCAGAAGAGACGGAAGGCGATTTGGACTGCCCCATCGGAGTGGATTTTTTTCCCTTGCAAGAAGTTATCCGAATTAAAAAAAAAATGTAATCTGTCTGAGCAAGGTCCGGGGAGTAGGCTTGATGTCTTAGACATTCTAATTTAAGTTCTTCTAATTAGATATTCGACTGCTGTGCAGTGTGTGGTCCAACGTTGTCGTGAAGCAGCAGTCCAGTCAACTGACCAGTTTAGGTTGTTTAGCACCTAGTTTTTCCATCATGGTTTGCAATTGCTGACAATAGATATCTGCCGTAATAGTCTGGCCAGATTTGGGAAAACTGTAATGTACAATAACGGCACTAGTCCACCAAACACTTACAAGTATTTTTTATTGGGTCAATTTTCGCTTAGGGCAGAATTTGCCTGACTGACCAGGATTCCACCTACAACAACAACAAAAAGACGAAGCAAAGCGCTTCATTCGGACAGGTGGAATGTCCACAACAAAAGGATGGATGCCTACTGTGCGTCGAGACGTCCGGTGATGGAAAGGGGCCGGGGGAATTAGGTCGTATAATTCCTGCTCACACTCACCAAAATGTATCCTATAGAATACTGAGAGACTAGCAATTATACGCCTGTGATCAAGGCTGTGGAGGTCGGCTTCGACCAATTCGGGATGACTTATAATCCTTTTCGCTCGCCACTCTATTCAGTCCAGAACCGCAAGATGAGACTTTGCGGCACCAGCAAATATGTGACCACAGTACTCTACACACGACCGGATCTGTGCTTTGTATAAAACAAGAAGTTGTCCAGGTGTAAAGTACTGTCGATCCTTCGCAAGAACGGCAAGCTTTGCTGCTGCTGCTCTTGCTCTGGACTCAATGAACCGACCAAAGTTGAGGTTCGAGGAAATCTCTAAGCCTAATAACTGAAGCCGGTCACTGTATTCCAAAGACACATTCTGGAAAGTAGGAGCCATGGTGAAAGGGAAAGGGTTTCTTTTGGCGGTGAACAGACACGTCTGCGTTTTGGTGGCGTTGAATTTGACAAGCTTGGCATTGCTCCATGCGGAGACAGTCTGAAGTTTGTCACTCAAACGTTGCACCATGGTTTCTTTTTCAGACTCTATTTGATCTCTACTAACCCGAGTACTGTCGTTCACTGAGGAGATCGTTACCTTCTAGGTATGCTAGAAGGCGCGAGTTCAATACACGCTCCATGATCTTGCTGAACATGGAAGTGATTTAAATCGGTCTGTAATTGACAGGATCAGTCCGACTGCCTTTTTTGGGCACGGGTTGCGCGTTGGCAAGCTTCCAGGATTTCGGCACTATTCCAGTCATGAAAGAGAGGCGATACAGACGTGTCAGTACAGAAAGAAATTCAGCTGCGCATGTTGCATCTGCATTTATGTGATAGAGAGAAGAAAGCAAAAATACTGATTGATAGAATTAATAATGATTGAAAAAACTAAGGGAGATGAATGATTGAAAAAATGTAAGGGAGATGATAAGTGAAAAGCAAGAGAACACACCACCTTGAGGTTCCCCAGTCGAGATATTACACCAGGACAAAAAGGAATCATTGTCTTTCCGAATACTATTGATATTAATATTACTGGCCAATGTAGTAACTGTGAAACCAGTCTTTCAATGATGGTGATATGTTAAGAGTACGTAACAGACTTAGCAGAATATTAAAGTCAATTTAAATCAGTCAATCAAGTCTAATCTAAAAGTTGCTAATCTAATATCGTCGTTGATCTTGACTAGAGTTATTATTCTCTGTCTCTCTACTATTCTAGTTATGCTTTGACAACAAGAAATCTATTACATGATTTAATTTATAAGAGAAATAACATCTAGGATTGGTACGATCATATTCCCCATATTCCTGCTCTCACTGTCAACATAAATAGGATTCGATAAAATGGATAGTACCATCTTCTTATAGTCACATTCAGTGAAAGAACAAAAGGAATATTATATTAAATATAGCGATAATACATTAATATTACATTAATATGCAAGGGATAAACAATAATTAATTATGCATTCTTTATCGCCATTTCCCATTGTTCTTAAAGATGAAATTTTTTTATTTAGAAGTTCCAAAAAATTCCATGTCTTTGATTGTCATTTTCGATTGACTAGTGAATGTGGTGTGGGTGAACATCTCTACCTGATCTATTAAAGCAATTACAAGCTACGTATTGCTGTAATAATCAATATGCAAATACAATTAGTACGCATGGGACAAATAGTGTTTTATAGTATTTGTCACATACATACTAATTGTATTTGCATTTATTATTGTTCTAATAACTAAATTTAAATATTGTTTTGTATTGAAAATGTATTTTTATATATTTTCAAACTATAGTTTTGAGTACAATCTAACATTTTTTGAACATCATAATTTTTATATTTTTGTGAATTATTTTTTCAAACAAGTTAGAAAAAACTGGTGTCTAAAGAATTGAATGAAGGCAGTGTCAGCTTACGTGGTGCGTTCGTACCGAAAGTACCATAGCTGGTATACAATAATAGGATCTGTGCCAGTTTTTTTAAATATATATCGATCACGATTTACACGACCGGCAGTTCTTTTCAAAGGAGCGTTATTATTCACCAAAGCTAGAAACTATTGAAATTCCTAAAAAGCTATTGAAACGATGGATCCTAAATGACTAAGACGCAGGCTTTACACAAATGGAACCGAGTAGAACTACCAGCTGTATTAGTAATAGTACGGGTAATCTCGAGTCGATTCTTCGCCGGGCCCTTTGCGTTGCAAGGAGAGGAGTGCAAATAATTCCTGGGACTTGCAACCCAGGTGGAGATTTAAGGGGCCCCTCTATGATGCGCAAACACACTGATGCTTCACTGATTACTCTCCTCTCCTATCCTAACTAAATTTGGAAGGAACCTAATAATGCCATCTTTGAAATATGTTCTAGAAATGAACAGATGCTAGTTCTAGAAATGCCAAGGTCTTTAAGTAAGTTATAGAGAGATTTTGCTGTTATACGTCTCGCTCTCACTTCTACAGCGTACACGCTAACTATAAAACTATTCCTAGACACCTCGTTGGTCAGTTTGCAAAACTTATTAAGCTTAAATGTGTGATCCCTGGGGATGTATGTATGTATGAGTGTATGGATGTATGGATGTATGAGCTCCACAAGTATCTAGCGCCCTAGAAGTTCAGAATACAGGAATAAGTCTGGTCTAGATGCTTAAACACCAAGATCCATAGGTGTTCACTATAAGAGTCCAATCAGGAGCCGCGTCTAACATAGAATAAGGCTTCGGTTTTGATTTTTTGGAGTAGCCTTCTTTTACAAACTCTACAGATCATTTGGTGGTTGTTATACCCTTTCGTGCTCTTGCTACTGAAAGACTAACCGCTTGCCGTGTGATTTCTAATACCTTATCGTGCCGACGTGAGTATTGACCTCTATCTAGAAGTACCCTACACCCTACTAATAAGTGTTTCGCGGTTCCTACTGCCTCTAGAAAAAGATTGCAAGACTTTTCGGTGGCTTTGCCCCATTTTACTAAATTACTTTGATCTGGGAGAGTCATTTGGAATGCATTAAGACAAAATTTTAACAATGCTGGGAACCGATCATAAAGCAGGGTGTGCCACTTCAAAGCTAGTGGAATAAAAAAAATTTCCTATGGTCACCCACTCATTTTGAATTTCTAGGCTCTTCGCGTGCAGTCTATAGTTATCGTTTTCATCTTGTGGAATAAAGGATTTTGTTCTGTCTATGTGACAAACTTTCCTACTTGATCCTAGCTCTACTTTATTCGTTTGAGCACCAAATATATTATTTTATAGAATTGAAGTCGTAACTCGAGCTTTAAGGCAACTTTATCTTTTGGGAGAGAAGTTTCTTTTAGTAACTCTTAGATGGTTATAGAGCTCCGCTGGCTTATATAATAAAAAAAAAAGATATTGCTTTGAAGTATATTTTACACATTTAAATGTATTTACCACTGTCTGGGTCGCTGGGACAAAAAACTTGAAACTTTAGGTGTTTTATTACGTAAACTCTAAAACCGGTTTTTTTGTAAGGAACCCTCAAGGTGAATTTTTATTATTAGTGGCTACAAAAAAACTTGTGAAACACTAATTTAATAAAATAGGCACGGGTCAACGAGTATGTTATTTGTCTCATCCGTTAGAGATAAAACGTGAGTGTCACTCGTTGTTATTTTAATGAACGAAAAAACTGGCTCGATTACATTTTTTGGACTCTCATGTTTTTTTATGAATCAATTATTCGACTAAGGACAGTTTTATTTGAATTTAAATTAAAACTTTATTATCTAAGGCTCATTTTGTCAGAAAATACAATATAAAAGTTTAATTTTATAGCAAGTATGTATAAAATACGTGTTAGGTCTACTGTAAGGTCTAAACTCTAAAGGAACTATAGTGACCGTGGTGAAGTCATAGACAACAATGTATGCATAAGTATTTTTTTTATAATATATAATTAGTTTGTCGGTTAAATTTTCAATAAATTTAATTAAATTAGTACGTAACAAATACATTTGTTTAGTACAAGTGACATTGAAGTATAATAAATTAAACAATATTAATATTATTCACGGATGTCAATTAATATATATAATATTTAAAAGACAGGTTTGGTTAAAAAAAACCTAAAGTGCAGTAACTAATGTGTAGGCGGCTTTAGAATACCATGAGTTTCTCCATTCCACTTTAGATCACTTTCACAAAATAAGATCATAATTATAAATAATGTCTCTTTATAATTATATTAGTTGCAAAGAATATCAATAAAGCTAAACTAATCATGCCCGATAAGGGAATGTATTACATAAATATATATTTACCCTTAGCACTGCAGGCGAGATCCTCAAATACTGTTATTGAACATTTCGTTGCTGCATTAAGACATCCATTTTCAACATCCATGACTATATTTTAAACTTTTAACATTTGCAACTTTTATAAGACGTCTATAATGATCCGGCACTAACCACGAACTCCATGTACGTTCTCTTACGCGCATAATATGATAAGTGGGGAATGCTAGTACGCCAACATGGCTTGGGTTTTGTTCCCAACGTAACTGCATTTGAACAAAGCAATGTAGCGGACATGAAAGGCCTGATAACTAAGAGATAGTGATGCACTTTGTAATAAAAAAGTATTATTTTATAAGATTATAATTTATTGTCTATGATTATTATTTCGTATAATATCGGTAAATATTTGATATTATTTTATTTAATTCAGATGGATTAAGGGATTTATTTAACGGATTAAAAACTGACGTTTAGGAAATTAACGTGTCGTCGCTATACCAAATGAGATAACTTATCGATACCCGCTTTGATGAATTGAACATTTTATATATATTCGTATTTGTTGGGACGGGGGCGATACCTACTAGAAACATCGGATCCTATGTCCAGTACAATGTGTGCATTGTACTGTTATCTTTGTGTAAAGTACAATGTGCGATCGTATTAATTTGGAAGGTAAAGGTAGAGGTCGTCGTACTGCGATTGCGGATACGGAACTTATTACGGAAGTAACAAGTCACAAATAAGAATTAAGTTTCAACAAAGCCGTTTAGTAGATCCAGCACAATCAACAGATGAAACACCAAGAAGCGCTGTCGAAATATTGAATTGCATTTTTCTCCTTGACAGGGTAGGTATTTAGTAACATATCATTTAAGAAATCAATACAATGTGGTACTCTATGAAATGTTTGGTATGAGAACATTAAAGGATATCGTCCGCCTTACCGACATCACTTGGTATTTATGATTGCTTACTGCCAACGATTTAAAACTATGTAATACCTACCTACATATCACAGCGCCAGAAGATGTACTCACGCAAATAATACGCTCGAGAAAGCAGTTGAGATAGCACGTGTTAAAGACTAGAAAATGTGCCTCGAAAAATTATCAAAACCCATGAAACTAAAAATAAAGCTAGTGAAAAATACTTTAAAAAGTTTTAATAACGAAAATATTCTTTTTGTGTCTCAAACTTTCTGTGTATGGTACAAACATAATAACACGGTACCGTTTTAATGTATTCCTATTCTATAAACATAGGCGGAGTCTCTGGAGCTATCCAATTGTTCTTATATATAAGTATCTATCTCTCTAATATCTAATATCCATAATTCTACCGTTACGACGAAGGTATCCAAGTAATGTATTAAAAGATTGTGTTGGGTGTTAATTGAATATACCATACGGTCTAAATAATAATAGAATCATTTAAATATATATGAAGTGAAAAATAAACGGATACGGGCAAGGATTCGAAATAGAGACTTCTGGGGAACCGTCCATTGATCTCTGTCTCTTCTTGATTTCGGTTCTGACATTTTAAAAACGTTTAATGTTTTGAATTTTAAATAGAATATTCAATTAGCAGAACATATTTTGTAATACAATGTTCGGAGTATCGTTAAGAACAACCGTATAACAACTTATATCTTGTTAATTGTTCAATAGACAGATCTTAAATTATATAAAGGGTTAGTAAATAAATTAAATAAAATATCAGTCATCTTACCTTTTAAACTTCTGTTGACAACTGTAGTTATATTTTGGAATACCAAGAAACATTCTTCGTTGAGGCTGACTTCGTCCATTTTAATTTTAAGGTCCATTGGCGTACAATGTTATCTTATGAAGTCCTATATACCCGGATATGGTCATCGCCACGAGACGCGAGGAAATGAGTAGTTGTCTGGCCACCGGGTTCAAGACTACTTGACTGGAATAAATCTATACTCAGTTATACAGATTTGTGCCTTTTTGAATTAATAGCAAATGTTTAATGCATTTGCAATTTTATTTATTAAAAATCGTTTGTAATTGTGATAAGCTACTTTAAATAATCATAATTTTATCATTTATCACAATTACAATTTATCATGAAATAATGATAAACCAAATCGAGTTTTGTATTGGGATATGTACAGTTAAAGATAAATATATTAATAATAGTTTTGATTTCAGACCAATGTTTGTTCGTCTTGTAATAGAATATAATTTATAAGAATAATCCATACGATTAAGATTTTAATACATGTTTGGGCTTGTATAAAAAAATGATTTTTTTCTTATATGTAGTAAATTTTTAATGGAGGAACTATTATTTTCTGATTACATGCATTATCTACTATATAAATATTTTTTACAAATAATGTTTGCAATTTTTCTAGAAGTATATATTATTAAGATATAGAGTATTTATTTATTTTATTTATATATTTTTCTACTTTTAATCAATATCATCAAATGGTAGTGTCAGGATGTTATAGTGACTATTTGATACCAGACGTATCGAAATAAACCCTTCTGTAAGTAATGGGAGTAAGTATTGCAATTTTTTTGAAAACCTTCGTATCTATAACATGGGTCTCGGAAGTCCCTTAGATGGAGTCTTAAGGCCCATCCAAGTTATATATAATAATAATATCAGGGCAAATTACAAAAAAATTATCTAACCTCTAAGTAATCAAATTATGTCAACGATACAAATACATAGAAATACACATTATAAATACTGAGAATATATTTAATAAACGACCAAACCTAGAAATGCGATCTATGCTCGACACACACGTGCCTGTCCCTGTCGGGAATCGAATCTACCTCGAAAACCTCCCTTTTGTGTAATAAAAATAAATTCTTAATTTGCCCCTGATCCTGAGAGCTGCATTCTGTAAGATATTATAACTTTTATAGTGTAAAGTAATTTTACCAAATTATGATATATGCAACTAAATCGAGAATATACATTATTGAAGAAATGTGTAAAGAACGAAAGAGAAAGAGTTATTGAGTTAACCTAGCAGTTCCAGGATTAGTTTTAGCTAATATTTTCCTAACCGAATATGCCGCTGAACTGAAGCATTTAACTAGTTTGTTGATGTACCTAAGTATCACACTCTAATGTTGCATAAAAAGATGACCTACAACAAGGTCAGCTGATGGACGGTTCTCAGGCCTTCTTAGTAGTAGTTTAGTTGGGTGTTGAATAGTTATTTCACATATTATCAATATATGAAATTTAAAAAAAAGTGAATTTTTCGTCTATTGGGTTGATAGGCCGCGCTAAGTCTTTTTATTCCTGTTACGACCAGTTTGATACAGTACAGTACAAATAGTACGAACAGTATAGTAAAGACAGTACGGTACAAACAGTAGGAACAGTACAGAACAAACGGTGGTGTTATGGTACATTTTCAATAAATACAATATTTGTTTGTAATTAATCTAAAGTATCTTAACATTCATTAAAATCTAACAGAGAAGATATTTTTACCCAAAATAATAAAAATATCATTAAGGCCTGGCCTTTGGGCCCGTTAATTTGGTTTTCAGTTCTTAATTCGATGTAATGTATTTTTTTCTTTTTTGTATAGAAATAAAAAAAAACTTTTTGAATTTTTTGGGAGACTTCATAGGTTTGTAATCTTTCATATATGGAGACAAGACTGAATTGCAAGGAAAAAATATAGAATTTAAATTGCAGTTTTTCCGAGTTATTGACATGCTAGGGCGTGTGATTAAAGGACAAAGCAAGGCTTATAGTAATGAAGGTTAGTATACAATAAAGTGTTTAGTGTTGGATGACGTTACCAAAAGAACATATTGTAAAATTATAGAGAAATCAGTTATTAGCTTATTACACCAAAACTAAGCATTTAGCAAGAAAAATGAAAGAGACAAAAATTTTTGCCTATAAAAAAATATTTCAGGTTTTAGATTTCGGTAGTTTTTATTTTCTGGCATTCGCACAATATAATAAAAAAAAAATATATGAAAAAATATATAACAAGTAAAGAAGGTGTAATCTCTTTCTATTTATCTCAAACCATTTACTAGAATTTCGAGGATAAATTGGGCATTATCTACACAAGTAATGTAAAAAAATAATTTTGTTGACGGAAATTTTGCAATGAACTTCAGCCCCAATAACATTTAAAATTAATGTGTCGGAACAAAAAAACATTCTAATACAAATAATCTGTATACTTGTACTAGGATAGGAGGAAAAATTCTTTATTCCGTGAAAATGTTTTACATTTTTGGACAAGTCAAACAAATATTGCCAAAAAAATAATGATATTAAAATAAATATTAATAACATTTTTGACTTGTAAAAAAATCCCGTTCAGTTAGTTGAGTTTAATTAAGAAGATCCGAGCAAAGAAAGTCATTGCCACTTTTTATTTATTCATGTACCATTAAATTAAAAATACAATAAAAAGAAAATAAAATTAGAGAGTACAAAGGATTGCTCATCTCTTTTAGAGAACTTTCCCAATTACATTTTTTGTGTGAGACAGTTTGTAAATGGTTTTGCTACATTCTACTTTGATATATATATAAGTAGAATAAAATTAACGAAATGTCAAAATAAAAATATATATTAAAAAAAAAATTTTTGAACTGCCAATTATAGATTTTTTTATAAAGTAGGTTTATAATCATTTAGTCCTAATTCTTATTATCATTTATATAATCCTTAATCGTATAGTAGGCCTAATCTTGCAGTTTATGTTTTACACACAACTTGAATTATGAATGTGAAGTTTTTGGAATTTTTGCAAGGTTCTTTATTATAAAAATGCACACATACATAAAGTGACTTATGAATCTTTGCCAGCCTAGTGTGAATTGGAACAAGTGTGTCTTTATTTCTTAAAAAGGTTTGGAAAAATTAAAAATAAATACAATTAATGGAATAATTGTAATTATAATAAAAAAGTACATAATTATATTAACGAAAAACTGACAAAAACCAACGGATCTCACTTTATAGTCTGAGCGCTGTAGGTGGTCGAGTGTGAGGTCATAATTCCAAATAACCTTGTATGTATGTTTGTACTGAGGATATTAATGTATGTACATGTAGAGTATCTGATGTGTAAAAGGAGATAAGTTACGAACAACTAACTAACTCAGCAGGATATTTGAGACAACATAATTTTACGCTCTATTACGGAAGATAATGTCCGAAAACGATAATAAATAGCATCATTAAAAATAATTTGCCTTGTCGGGGATCAAGGTATATTAGTGGCTTGTTCGTTATTGATGCAGTCGTCTAGTACAGGACATCTGGCGTAGGTCTCAAGCAATTAAACCACAAAGACACAGTATGATAATTCTTTTTTTTTTTTAATGTGGGTAATCAGCCATCACAAATTAGTCCGAATTGTATCGCTCTCTCTCTAACGAATTCCGCCACTGACTCACGATATTTACAACTACCCCTACTACGCCACTCGTTATGTCACGATATACCCTACAGTTATAATAATATTAATTGAGTTATTCATTATCGTTAAATTATCGTAAGCGCCGTCAACCTTGTTCAGATATATTGTATAGTGTAGTTAAAATCTCTTTATAGCCAGTATTAGAAAACGCCTTCTACAAATATATGATGGGGAAGGCAAATAAAACTGTTCTTTTTAGTATTTCTTAACAAATACTTAACTAATATTCTGAATAAACGGCAGTCTGTAGTCCACAATGACGTCACAAGTGAATGAAGATATATATGTATACTAGCTGACTCGGCCACGCGTTGCTGTGGTTGCTAAGGTTTTGGATATAACTATTACATTGTAGTAAACTATTTAAGAAGTCACGGTATTAGAAAAAATAAAATTAAAATTAAAAAACCCCCCGACCGCTAAGTAAAGGAAAAAATTTAAAATACAAGTAAATTTATCAAGGCCAATAACGAAATAACAATATTTCGATATAAAATAATATTGTGACTTAAAATTAAGATGTAAGTTATCCTATGTTTCAAGTTGGATCAAACTACACACGGTGTGCAAAATTTATTAAAATCGGTTAAGTAGTTTAGGAGTCCATCGCGGACAAACAACGTGACACGTAATTTATATATATTAAGATATATATATATATATACATGTATAACATTTTAAAATAAGTAAAGCATCATATAGATATATTAATTATTTATTGTCATGACACAAATTTACAAAAGATATAATATACACTTTTATAACATGTACACATTTATTAAATAAATATAAACATTATTTGCGGGTACTATTGAAATACATGAACACGTATTGCATAGTTTAATTATATCACTCCTTACAAACACCAAAATAACGCACCAATATAAAAAAATATAACATTAACCTAAAATCTCATTATTTTATAAGTATCTTATAGCAAACGTTAAAAAATATTACCACTAAATCACAGATGAATATTTTAAGCGCTTGCAAAACAAAAATGTAACTTCCATGAACACATAGTAAATCCGGAATGCAATTAACTTAACGAAACTTAAGAACCATTAACAAAACCTTACCACACCATTTAATACTTAAAATATGACACATATAACCCATCAATCTTAAATGACTGCCTAAATTAACAATTGTTCAGAGAGATACCACATAATCCTGCAGAAAACGTACTTACTAGATATAGCCGCGGGTACATTGATATGTTATGTATATATTATATTAATATTGAACTATTTACATTCATATTATTCGATTAAAATATAATTTGAAGTATATAGCGACATAAGATTAGACTTATTCTATCATACAAAGCTTTATATATGAAAAATAAAATGCCACTGCTTAATAATAACTAGTGTAGGAGTAGCATTACCGAAAAATATTAATAAGTGTATGTTTTTATTTATTTTTTTTATGACAATTTGAGTTCTAGTTTTTTGCAGAACATAAATTATTAAAAGTATTTTGGTCACTGTATCTTCACTCTAGAGCATATTATTTTAAATGCGATTTTTAAACAATAATGGTGATATCTGAACAAAATATATATTATTTATTTTTGATTGCTTGTCTTTCGATCCTAATTTTTTTTTAATATACACGGTAAATTAGACTAAACGATACTATCAAATTCTCAGTACCTATCTTTTTATTTTAGTATGTAATAATAACAATTCTTCAAAAACAAACTGGACATGTGGTAAACTCTTTTCTATTTTTTTCTAGTTTCTTATTTTTTTTAAATCTTGCAATACTTTGGTTCCTTTAGTCAAGTATTCTACTCCTCAGTAAGATTTACTGATAAAACCTTTAGCTTTCCTTATCTTGCTTCTATGTCGTAAATATAAAGAAGAGTCTTATTTTTAGCTTTATTCACAGCCTAGGGGCGATACGTGTAACACATTTATGCATCGTAAAATCCTACCATTTACTTTTTAATCTTATTTTTAAAGTAATGTAAGCGAAACAGATAAACATAGATCCTATACCGATCAGGGACGCTACCACAATTGAATATTTTTCATCGGTCATTCCGTTGTCTTTTAAAAACTTTTCTGGATATGCGTAGTGACAGTATATTTCTGTGCATATTAACTTCTGACGATCTAGACCAAATATTGATATTACTAGACCAGATAATCCATGTTTTAAAAATGACAGTTGAAAGAACCACTGGATGAAATAAGGCGCGTCACTATACCGAAGAAAAAAACCGGAGAATACTGTAAACGGCATTATGAAGAACGGACCGAATATTACGCCATTCTGAAATAAATAAATCGTTAAAAAAAATTAAGTGTAGTGTAGTTATTAGAAGAGCTAAATATATTTGTTTTACCTTAACATTGAACAATGAACCGTTGAAGAGGCCGACACACAGAGCTACATACGAGACCAATAGTAGCGTGAAGCTGTATGTCGTAAACCGCATATATTCCAGAGGCTGTCCCGTCAGAAAATATGTAATGCACGCAAATGCCAGCGTACATACAGTTTGTACTGGTAAGGCTGATACTAATGTCGACGCGTAATACGCTCCTGTGTTGTACCATCGGTTGAAGTGTTCTCTTCTAATAACTGGGATTTGTTCTGGAACTAAATATTTTACATTTCTACAATCTAAATTAATATTTACGTCGAAAAATTTAAATCATTTTTATAAAAAAAAAAATCCAAGTTATTTTTTTCTTGCTCTCCAAGTTTAATTCTTAAATATAGCCTAACAGACAGTAAGTTACATTCATGTATAATCTTATGACAATGTGCTAAATCTTTACAGTTTATTCGGGACTAAAATCAAACTTAAGCTAAATATATTTTTAAAATACAAATACTAAAATAAATATACTCACAACTTATAGATACAGCACTAAAAGCCGTAAACATTAGGAACATAAGACTGAAGTAAAGAAAGTTATAATTGTCTCTGACATACTTCGCGTCTTCTCCTACATTATAGAACAGCAGCCCCACGAACAATGCCATGAATGCGTGTATTCCTGATATCATCATGGTGAAGGAAGGGTTCCGCCAGCTTCCCTGAAATATTACATATAGGATTAAAGTAATTACCAAGATTCCCAACAATGCAGCCATCTCTATCCTTGTAGATTGGTGAGACATTTAGAAATACTGATCGAAGGCACAATCAGCCTTATCCTTCAGTTGTCATATTTAAATCACTTTCCATGACTGGTTTTAAAGTGGTGGATATAAAATAATTAAAAAATGGACTATCTTATCAATGAACATGTATGTTCTAAATAAAATTGGTATTTCAGATATTAAAAACTGTAAACAGAATACACTGGATGATTGTGGATATAACAATATTGAATAGTTTTTGTATATTCTATGAAGATAATATTAAATAAATAATATCAGTTGAAGCTTTGGTGTGATTTGGTGAAATACTACCTTTAGAGATCTTCGCGTTAGTATTAAGAACTGGTTCCAGGCCGAGGTAGGATATGTACTTTTAAGAGCTAGCAATATTTTGTTCGTCGGATCTTCTTTGGTGGATCTTATTGTAGTCAAATAAACATCTTCACTAACACTTATTTCATATTCTGAAATCATATTAGTTGATACGTAATATAATTATATTTTTGTTCTGTTACAAACATTTAAAGATATTTGTAAATGTACCTATAAATATTTTATCAGTCTCTTTACAATTATTCTGCATCCATTTTAGACTTCTTCCATTTTCAGAAAATTCTACTAGTTTATTTTCATTCTCTAAACATTTTTCTATAACTGGAAAAAAAAATCAGGTTATTATTAATTTTAATGACAGAAATACTTTAAAATATAATAAATTAATACAGAAGTAAGACACTGTTTTCATTAATATAATCTTTGTATAAAGTCGTTTCGTCAGAAACAAGTTTCTTGGTACCAGTTTAGAATTACGAGAATATGTTTTGTGTACCGGATTGTTTAAAAAAAAACAATTCTGGCCATTCATAAGTGTGTGAGATAAAAAAAGTTTAATATTTTTCGTATTTAGTATTAAAAAGTTTTCGGTAATTCCTTATTATAAATAAAGTAAAGCCCGTAGAGCATCTTCTAACCTATTACCTAATCAATTGAAGTTATATACTTAGTACAATATATACCATAACACTATATACTTATCAAACCCTATTCCTAACTTCCTAGCTAGATCCGATAGATGGCGCCGGAGTCGAAGTATTAGCGATAATTTATCCTCGTTAACAGAACCTTGCTAGTGGACATAACACCCATACTTGAGCATTTTCCTTATTCTTATACTATGATGAGAAAGCCCTAATACATAAGGGCCGGTTAATAATCAGATAGGATTTAACCAAGAATCTAAAATTGTTTAACAGTTTTCTATAGAATATATTTTAACAAACATAATAGTTATTCCGAAGTTAACAGTTAACTGAGCATAAGAATATTGGTCGGATTAATTATATAATTATATCACGTAATAAGCTATGGTATGTTACAAATCACTCTTGTAAAATTACAAATTATTCTTGAAATATTACAAATACGTCTGGATATTACAAGAATCTAATATAATATCCGTATCGCTAATAACAATCACTTAACTATCTGATTGTAAAATAAACGTAATTATCTAATTACATTGATCGATTATTTTTTGATAAATTACTCTTATTATTATAATTATAATTTTTAAGAAAGAAATATTTTAATATATTTTGTGATACATTACAAATTCACGTTACGTATAACATAAACCTGTATTTGTGTTTAACTGGTTATAATTATGTAAAGTATACATAATAAGTAGTGATTGTTACATATTCATTAAATATATTTATAGATACCATAATAATAAAAACCATAACAGGAAAGTATACTTACAAAAATCTACAGGGTTGTGATAAGGTGGGCAAAAGAGGCTCATTTGGTTGAGATATGGCAGCAAGAGGGGTACCGAGCCTATATATGCGCACCTACCACCTACCACCGCGTACAGCCGGTCCACCATATGAAGGAGAAGCGCGGAGGGCTGGTGCATGCTGATCACGACTGTCCTTCCTTGACGAGCCAGCAAATGCAGGAGATAGATAAGTTGTTTCGATATTGAACTGTCCAAGCCGCTGTAGCATAAAATAATGGTACATTTGCAAAAATAAATAATAAAAAAGACATAAAATATTTAAATAAAAAATTCATTAGTTAAATAAGAATATTAAAATAGTTAACTACTATATTTCTTTAGGAACAGATCATTATGAAATAATATATTGTATAGATTTTACAACTTTGATCCATAGTTACATATTCTTGGATTGTTAATTTAAAATGAAATTAAGAGCTGAAATCATTAATAAAGACGATATAAAAATATATTTTATTTGCTTGTGCTTATTTTGTAAATAAATTAAATCGATAACTTGCTCTACCCTCGATAATTAATTATGTGTTTTAATTACTAGTAATTGTTTATGCTATTTTGTGAATGATTTATTATAGAATTATGTTATTATCTGTACTATAGGAGCATCAAAACAACACCTGGGTAAGCACCTGCACACATACGTACCTTCCCTCTAACCAGATAACAGTTTTGATCCTTTTACAATTATTGAATGTTTTGTAAAACACAACAATAAAATAATCCACAAATTAAATCATGAATCATAATTATATTTCTACCAAATATTATTTTTATCACATCTAGTTTTATTATTATCGGTTTTCCATTTAAAATGTTTCACCTTTACACTTCAAGGGTTTAAATATTACCCCTTAATGCTCTTCTACATTATAAAGTGTAATATTTTTTTTCAAATTTGCATAATTATAGAATAACTTTGGTTAGATAGACTTTTAATTACATAAATAGTTTTAAGATTGGTTCGTCGTTCCGTTTGTATAATACGTCTATGTTATAAAAAAATAATAATAATGTTAATAAAAAAAATAACATATTTGTAACGTTAGTAACGTAATCAAGGCGGTATTCATATAGGTCGTTCGTTTAAGTCCTGCTCAAGTAGATAAGTTATTTATTTAATATTTAAGTATTTATTCATTTGTCTAACAAATTAAAGCGATCTTCCCTATAAAAGCCACATATGGTTACATCTTTTATCTTCCTTAATTATATGTAAAATTCCTTAGAATGTTATAATTTCATCGAAATAAAATAGCAACAAAAAAAAAATGCGGAAAAACTAGCAACATTTTTAAAAATTATTATTTTATTTCATATTCATATTTAAAACAATAATAATTAAGGTAGTTAAGTCTACCAGAAAAAAAACCATCGTGATTTATAATAGGTAGGAAGAATATTAATTTTAATTATCACAAAAACATTTCACATTAAATCAAAATACCTACTACATATTTAAAGCATTATTTTTTTATTTTTTTAAGCTTTATACATGTAATTGAATTGTTTATTCCTATTTATAAATGAATTTTATTAGTTTAAATCAAAAAATATTTTAATGAATTGAAAGGAGATTTGAGTTGACACATGGTTTAAAAAAATAAAAAAAATATATATAAAAATATAACTTTAAAAAAAATTGCTCTAACCGCAATCAGAAATAAGAGAAATCACAAAAATAAGTTTTGCTGCACATTAAAAATTTAATCGATAAAACTAAGATCGATTTTTGAGCATTATTAAAAAGTAATGGAAGTTGGTAGGTACTGTCTAAAAGTATGTGTTGATTAATTACAGATGATTCATTTAATCATTTATTATAATCAAAAAATATTATAATAATTTAATATTCATAACATTAAAAGAAAATAAATTATCGATTTACATTAAATTAGTCAATTTGACATTCGAGTGATACTCGAAATGTACTATCTCTATGACTTTTTAGTCTGCCATGACAAGCCACCGTAAATATCAACTGATCGTATAAAAGTGAACTGTTACCTTACGTACTAACATAGTCTCCATTTTACTGAGTGTCTTATATCTCTGCTCTCAGATTATCAAAATCAGCAAAAAAAAAATTGGTAATATAATACGATGTTAAGTATTAATTTGACACAACTCTCATCTTATTACAGTCTGGGTCCAAGAATGAAAGGGTATCAGTCTGCTTTAACTATGAAACCTTTAAAATAAATTTAGTCATAATTTACAATGCGTGGCAATGTCTGATAAGATTGTTGCTTAGTCTTCGCTACAAATAATGATATGTAAAGTGGAATTAGACTGCGGAGATTAAGAATCGCTTGTGGTATTTTTTTGTCACTTTGTGTGTTGTAAGAAGAAATAGTTTTATGTAAAATGATCTTCTGAACATTCTATTTATATATTATATATTTCTGTGCTGTATTATATATAAATATAGGAACGTATACATGGTACCGCATGTGGTGCAGTGACTTTAAATTTAACCGTCAGTTTAATTAGTTTATTATTTAAAGTTACTCTTCCCACTACTTTTTCCACTTTTGTCTATTATTATTAGATTTTATATAATATAAATAAATATTATAAAATATAGATATACAAAAAAATGTGTGTGTGTATTAGTTAGTATACGCACGTAAAAAGCGAAACTTCTTTATGACATCATTTTTCGAAAAAAGATCCACTATTTACAAATTTACAGGAATTGGAATTACGCTAAATTAGATAAAGTTTAAGAAAAAAAAATCATTTGGTATTAAATTAACGCCGTTTTATTATCATAGACATGCATACAAAAAAAATATGTGTGTGTGTATTAGTGTACACATGTAAGAAGTGAAACTTCTTTATGACATATTTTTTTAAAAATGATTCACTAATTACAACTTTACAGGAATGTCTAATTAAGCTAAATTAGATAAAGTTTAAGCCAAAATAAAGATGGCGCGTAACAGAAAAACGTTACAATTTTTTGACATTGCTATAAAATTTCTCCCATCCGTCGATAAAAAAGTTTCACTTCAAATATGGCGCGTAACGGAAAAATGTGACTTAGAAATAAAGATGGCGCGTAACAGAAAAACGTCATAATTTTTTGACATTGCTATAAAATTTTATCCCATCTGTCGATAAAGAAGTTTCACTTCAAAAAGATGGCGCGTATCGGAAAAATGTGACGCGTAACGAAAAAATGTTACACTAAATTTTTTTCCAACCCCGATAAAGAAGTTTCACTTCAAAAATATAGCTCGTAAGGGAAAAATGAAGATGGCGCGTAACAGAAAAACGTTACAATGACATTGCTAAAAAAAATCTAACCGGCGATGAAGAAGATTCACTTCAAAAATAAACCAATTTAGAAAATGTTTGTTATAACTGAAAGAATATTTTATATGTAACGTAATGACAGTGACTGGCAGTTCTTTGTTTACATTTTCTATCTATTATTCCATCTCAGAGTAAAGTGGATTTCAAATTCTATTCTCAAAACTTTTCTCATAATCGTGCTTTATATTGTATTTTAACGACAAATATATCATTAAATAAAGTTACAGAAATAAAATAAAATAAAATTAATTGGCATATTTTTTACGAATTTTAATAAAAAAAAATCCGTGCCGTTGGAAACCTAAACTGAACATATTGCAGAATTTAAATTTATTTAATTCATTTTTCCAATTAAACAAATGCTTTTGTTCTATTAATATTTAAAATAATATATGTATTAGCTTTTTTAATGGAATAGCCGTATTAACTCAACGATGTAGCAGACATTTATTGTAATCTAATCTATTCTAGATATTAAATCGGTAGGTTCTGTCTTTGCACTTTTTTTTTAATTTTGTCAATTATAATTAGTTTATGACTAACTGAAGCAAATTTTACTATTTTATCTTTTTTTTTTAATTTGTCTGAGGTCGGATGTCATCCTATAATTTAAATATGACTAAACCGATCTTCATAAAAATGTATGTAGGTATGTAGTAAAAAAATGTGTTTGCATAAATCACAGGTAGTTTAATAAAATCGGTAAATCTTAAACAAAAAGACGAAATCAAATCTACAAATAAAATCTATCAGCCATTTTTGATTCTCAAAGCCGTATTTATAAAAAAAAATGCTGTAGCTCTGTTTCCTAATTTGGTGCAGTCTCTAAAATTTGGATAGGAATTCATGATCTGTATGACATCACAATTTTATAAACTGAGAAAGTAATTAAGATCAATATTGAAAAAAAAAGTAGGATGCTAACGAAGTAATTGTTATTATTATAAACAAAAAGCGTGGTTTATTTATAATGTTGTTTATTATCACGGCCTGTAAATAGCATGAATACCTGGTTGGTTCATCTAGGAACATCACTGGTGGATCATTGACCAGTTCTAATCCTATTGCCAATCGTTTTTTCTGACCTCCAGAAAGATTCCCAGCTCTGGTGTTCCGCGCCCTACTTACTCCTAGCGACGTTATTAATTCCTCTACCTGTAAAATAACATTGAATCCATTTATAAATAATGTTAGACATTTGGAATATTTTTAATTTTATTTTGAATTTTTAGTTATAGCAGCATTTTGTAAAAACCTGCAATTAATTTTAAGCGTCGTTTTTGTTGTCTCAAAGAACATTTACAGGCAATTTTTTGTGGAAAACATTTTAAATTTAGGAAATAATAAAACTTTGTTATTTTGTTGCACAATTTGCGTCCAAGGTTGAGTTCAAGATGATGCATTTTTAAACAATTAATGCTACACGTGTACATAATTTATCTAAACTATAAAATATCTTTACTTTGTCGTAGCTTTTGTAGGTATAAGAATATTTTTTTTGTTTTATGAATTTAAGCATAGTATTAACAAAATCCAAAAAATTCTAATTTTTAAATTTATCTATCTACGAATTTTAAATTGAAATATTTATCTACATGTTCTTTCCCTTCTATAGTGTGTATTATTTCACCCGAAAACTTCGAAATTTTTGAAGGAGAGATTTAAGTTTAATGAATGATGATGTGCCAGATGGTGTACGATCATCACAATTTTGATTGTACTAATGCCAGTTCATAACTCAAAAAAAATTAAACACATCTTCAAAGTCCATGTAACAAAATTATGGAACGCGCTGCCTTTCTTTACAAGAAAATCTAAAACTTTACGATTATTTAAAAAGTCCGTAAAAGTACTTTAGTCAAAAGACCACTGAGACTAATTATTTTTAAAGCTTATTACTTATAATTATGCGTTTAATTTATACTCTATTAAATATTGCCACTGAATTTATTTTTATTCGTATTGTTTAGTTAATTAGTTAATATCTATTGTGTTTAATTATGTGTGTATTATGTTTATGTATTAATGTGTAATTATTTGTATGTTTGATTACAATGCATATAACTTTTGGTCACTTATGAATATGAACTAGTTTTTTTAATTACAACAATACAATATGGTTGTCTGGAAGCAATCGCTTTTAGACGATAATACCGCCTTTTGTATTTCCCCTGTGTTTTTTAATGTTTAATTTGTGATTTTATTTCTTTATGTTGGTATACAATAAAGAATATAAATAAATAGATAAATATTTTTCGATAATTTTTTTCTATAATGATATGCTCTTTGTCCATAATGAGGTTCTTTACTCTTGTAAATTGAAACATAAATGGCAAGTTGTTTCAGAAAATTACTACAAAAAATACATTGCAATAAAAATCAGAATAGTATAAATTTTACATTTTATTTAAGGGTAGGATGATTTCTACCATTGAATAAAGGATTACCTATTAATGTGATACAATATAAACTTATTCTGTATAGGAAGAATATTATATTTGGGTTACCCTTTTGTCTTTTTGTTCTTTGCTAACATGATTTCCTAACTTCAACTCTGCGGCTATAATGAGGGACTCTTCAACAGTGAGCGTATCATGAATCCGGTCATCTTGGAGGATGTAACAGGAACGTCGTCTGAAAAGTCTCTCGTTACGTGTCAGACCATTCACGTAGATTCTACCACTTGATGGTTTTCTGTAAAAATATTAACTGATTATTATTTTTTTAGTATATATTTTATGATTTACTAAACAAAAGGGATTTTCTGTTTTACCATAGAGCTAAGAAAACAAATGCGCAATATCTTATCTGATGATAAATGGACTCCTCTTTTAAATCTAGAAATAGTTGGGTAGTTGAATGTGATTCCCCACCTTTGTGAAAAAAGCAGGAATGGAGAAGAGTACACAAGATCGGGCAGGGATACCAATCTACGACTTCTGGAAATCCGATCCGTCACTCTATTAATTAAGCTACTGTATTGCTACCCACTTCAGTGAAGCATTATATATATGATCCTCTTTATCGAGACGGTGGTGACATCTATTAGGCTTCTTTCGTAAATTCTAACCAATGTTTCTAACTTCGTAGTATAGAAAAAAGTCTTATAGAGGTCAGAGTTAACACGATATTTTCAAACATACGTTCTATTTTCGGATTTCAAATTTACGAAGGTGCCAAGGTACAAATGCAAACTCAAGTGCCAACCTATAGACAAAAAACAACTCAGAATTTTATTAGTCCTTTACTCTCTACTATTTAATCCTTGTACACCTGCATGTGTAAAATGGAATTTCTCCTTATTATCTGATACGGATGACTGATTACTCCGCTCTTTATGAAACTTATTGTTTCACACTCCTCATCATGGGGCTGGTTTTCAATCCAAATCGTTTCCACTATCTGCTGTTTGACTTTGGAATGAATTGCCAGGGTCAGTTCAAAAAACTTATTCACGTAATGTTTTTAAATATCGATTAAAGAGTTTTTCTAAACGATATCTTTTTATTAAAACATTACTGAAAGGAGTTTGAGATAGACTTTCTTCTCTTCTATAAGAATTTATACTTCGAACAATTTCTATTAAGTTATTAAAAATATTATAAAAAATATAGCAGCATAAATCAATAGTAGTACTTATTTATTTACTGTATTACTTTATTTTTCTCTAAATTATTATTATTAGCTTAACTGCTGAATTTGGTGAATTCACAATTAATGTTTGATATGGGAAATTCATTTCTAATTTAATAAAATACTGATTACTCTTATTGTTTTTGATTTATTAGATAAAATAGATAGATGACAAAAAATGCAAAATGTATCTGCTATATGCAAAGTCCAGACAAATCGAAAGGAAACCGGAAAGACCATTTAATAGACGCTTCCTTATGATCTAGATCTTTAAGTATTAAGAAACGCCGACATAAATTCCAACCCACTCCCTGGATCATGTCAAGCGGAGCATTTTTGTAGGTTCAAACATTTTTTGGACTAACTGACCTTATAAATAATTTATGTGTACTTAATAGTTAGATAATCTGGCGAAACATTAACATCATCCACCTGCTTTAATCCTATTTGGGGTCAGCTTATGTTAATTTCTTCCACCTTCTCAAAGAATTCTTTATCTCAATTGAGACTTACTTCACCATATTATTTTTTATGTTCTATTCACGTGTTATTCGATCGCCATTTCCTCATTTAACAATTTTTCCTAAGATCCATCCAGCCAATCAACAAATATGTATTACATGAAATTTCAACAAATATCAAATCCCAACCAATATAAAAACGAAAAAGACTATGATGCAAGCTAAGATTGCGATAAACACAGAACTGCAGGATAGGGATTTAATTTCACAGGAACGTGTAAAGATTTATAAGAGTATCCACTACAAAGTTGACTCACACTTTAATAAGCTTGATAATACACGAGTGGTTAAGTAGTAGATAAGTCCAAACGGTTAAATGTATTAACGTTCATGAATTACTCATTGTCAGTAGGTACTCAATTCAAATTATATAATTATCGTAATTTATTTTAAAATTAAAGATATTAAAAAAAAAAAAAAAAAAAAAAATGTTTATATTTTAGACGAAGCTTCTTAGCAATCCATGGATTCACCGTGCGGGTGCCGGGCCCATCGCGTTGCAAGGAGAGGAGTGCAAGCAGTGCCTGGGACTTGCGACCCAGGAGTAGGTTTAAGGGGCCCCTTTATTATGCGCAAAAACGCTCACCTTCATCCTCCACACTCCTCTCCCTACCTAACCAAATTTGGAAAGAACCTACTAATGCCGCCTTTGAAATACGTTCTAGTGAAATATATTTTAATAAATAAATACGTAATAGTGTATTAATTGTAAATTTTTTCTCCACATTCCTTGATTATTAGACAAAACGAAGTCTGGCGGGTCCGATAGTAAATAATATAGATAAATTAGCCATTAAATATATATCTCTCTACGATTGAATGCAATGTTGTTATCAAAGGATATAATGCTATCATGTTAATAGTAGATATGTCGAGACAAGAAATAATTCAATTGTTATAAAGATAATATTGTACTCTGAATGAAAAAAGTTGTCCTGTTGTTTGCAAAAATACATGGTAAAGTGTAGAGTATAATTTTATCAATATTGATAATTTCACAGGTGTTCAGTGTAATCTGAATTGACGTTATATTTTAGCTATATGTATCTTGTATAATTTAAAGTTTATCAGTAAAATTACGAAAGTAGATTTGAGAAAATGTAAGTTGTAGTTTTAAAACCCCTTATTATGTAATATGGAAATATATTTTAATATATGAAAAATGCGTTTTGATTTAAGTATATGTACACTATTATATTAAAATATAGCCAAAGTTTGAGTTAGACCTTCGACCGTATTTAAATATTTTCTTGTTGTGCTATTTATTGTTAAATTTATAAGAATGTATATGTTACTTTAATTTTTTTATATATTAAATATATTTTTTATTTATACTCTTTATTGCACACCACAATAGGAATAAAAAAGTAATACTTATAAAGAAAACACATTGTAAAGTACAAAAGGCAAAAATACATTATAAAAAGAAAAATTTTGAACCCGGATTTTTATAATAAGTTTTTGAAATTCTCGTGCAGTGTCTGTACCAAAGAATTAAAATTTTTCCTTCAGACATGAAGGTGTTTTTGGGTGGTATAATACACAGTACAAAAGAGAAAGTATATATAAATCCTGACGTCGACGTATAGTATCCCGTGGCGTCCCACTAAGGCGATGAGGTCAACCGTTGGTTTTTAGTGGGTAGACTTAAAAATGGCAGCGTCTTCTATGCTGCCGGGTAGTCCCACATACCCCCTCGGCCATCACCTTCCTGGTCGACGGGACGATGCGTAACGCATTTTCACAACGATATAAAAAAGGGGGTTGGTAAAAAAAACCCGCAATTGACGTAAAGACCTTAATGTAGCAAAAGTTTTCCTGCTGATGTCACTAACCTGAACACACCACGACAGTGTCTGATCTAAGTAGAAACCCACGTCCTTTGCAGATGAACAACAAGGAATAGTAATACCGTTAAATGTTATAGGTTCTAAATTTCATTAATAAACTCTTGATATCTTACCCCTACTGCCAATTATCATAACTCGGGACTTGACAAGATTTATTTTTAAATCAAATTATTTACTCCAATTACATATAGAAATTATGTCATTGTTAATGGCGGTCACCGAAAAACAAACATTATCAAGCCGGGAGTGGTGATAAATTTGGATATAATCTGCATACATGTGATAGGGAGAAGTGATACTTTGGGTGATTAAGCCTATTAATGAAAATAGCAAATAGTAAAGGAGATAGGACGCCACCCTGAGGTACCACAGCCGACACATTACCCTAGAATGATAACACTTTATCTGTCCGAATGCATTGCCGACGGCTTGACCACTTCAAAACTTGATAACTCCGAAACCAGTCTGTCACCAATGAAAATATGTTAATAGAACGTAACAGGCACAACAAGACATTATGGTCAAAGGAATTAAGAGCATTGCTGAAATTCAGCAGTGCCAGAATTGTGAGCTAATTATTGTTCATTGCCAATCGAATGTCATCAGTCACTTTGACAAATGCTGTAACCGTACTATGAACAAGACGAATACTGGGCTGGAAAGGACTTAGGACAAGATGTTATTAAGAACCAGTGCGCGGTCGCTAGTGCCGCCATCTGGCGCGTCCCCCGGGTTGCGGATAGGGGAGGTCCCCCCAGATATGGGGGGCACCGGTTTCGGCCGGCGCGGACAGCTACTAGCATGTGTGGCTGTTTGCCTTTCGAGGCGAGCATTGCACGGCCACACAAACTCGTAAGCCCGCACTGAGCGGGAACGAGAGCTGGACGGACGGATCCTGTTCTGTTCGTCTGGCTGCGAGGAAGAAAACCTCTATAAAAAATCACCCTTTTGGTCGGTCATGGGGGTGTCAGTGCCCGGTCCATGACCGACCGGTTTGTGTCTTGTGTTCGTTTTGTCCCGTTTAGTCCTCGTCGTATTTGTTATGTTTCGTTTTATGTGTGTTTGTGTTTTATGTTTTGTGTTATGGGGACCTCACCCCTTAAAGGAAAGCATGGACACGGATGGTTTAAAATATGGTCCCCGGGAGGGTGTCGGCTCAGCCGTAAAATCCCTCACGGCATCCTCGGATGCCGTCTGCCCCTCGTACTACGGGGGGGGCAAAAATCATCTCGGAGCAGGAGTACCTGCGCAGGTCGATCCCGCACCGACCTGTCCAAATAAAAGCAGTGCGAAGCGTGGCACGGCGACGTGCCACGACGACAACCCGGCATCCCTTACTGACTTTGATTTTCCCAGCGAACTGGAAATTATTGATTTGGACGCGGATGAGCCGACCCCGACGGTCGGTTCTTCCGTGTATAACCTTCGCAAGCCTATCGGACTCCGATTAGCGTTTGGTTGCGATCTGACGGATGGGTCGGATCAGGAGATTTGCGTGCGTCGCAAGCGAGGTCCTCTTTCTGAGGTCTCTCGCTTGCAGAGTGAGGCGTCCGGGAGCGACTCGGAGCTTGGTGTTGCGTTTTCTAAATGCAACACCGCTCGTCGCGGACGCTCCACTCCGAGCACGCGTGGTTCAGGGCTCGCAAGGGCGAAAGCAGAGCTGCGAGCCCTGAACATGGAGGCTGAGGAGGCTGCGTTTGAGCGGACACTTCAACGCCAGGCCCTCCGGAAGACGGCGGATAAGACCAGGAAGGCACCGGTCTCCGATGGAGATACTTCATTGGAGGTGCAACCTGCGCCGGATCCGTCGTCGTTGAGTGCTGATGAGCTAAGTGCAGCCGCCGCTCGACATTCTGCAGCGATATTCGAGCTGACCAGAAAGTCGGGCAACCTCAAAGGCACCGTGGTCAAGGCCCTCAGAGACGAGTCGAGCAGTATGCTCGATATCGTCAGAGCCTTGGCCAGCCGGGGTGAGCCTGAGGAGACGCGCCGTATCCGCGAGGACAACGCGCGTCTCCACAGGGAGGTGGAAGCTCTCAAGGCGGAAGTGAAGGCGCATCGCAGGGAGTTTACCGAGTTGAGGGCATCTGCGGCCAATGCCGCGGTTTCAAAGATGCCCTCAACGGAGGCGGATCTGATCGAGGAGTTGAAGCGCTCGATAATTACCTCGGTGGGCGAGATGGTCAATTCTCGCTTCCGGGGTATTGAAGAGCGGCTCCTCCCCGAGAAGAACCTCAGACCTCCCTTGGCGGCGGACAGGCGGAGAAAGGCAGCCGAAGCCGCAGCCGCGGCCGTAGACGCTGCTTCAAGGCCTGCAGTCTGTGCCTATAGGCAGTCAGGATCGCCTATCCTCGAGGTGAGATCCCCGCCTATAACCCCTAGGCCCTCTCCGGGTCCCGCAGTCCCTCCTTTGGAGGCTTGGTCCACGGTGGTGAGGGGGAGTAAAAAGAGTGTCACCCGCGCCCTCCAGAAGAGCAAACCGGCGTCAGTTCCCGTAGCTGCTCCCCGAAAGTCGGTTCCTGCGCTTGTCATACCTCCGACACAGCAACCCACTTCAAAGCGTCGACAGCGTCGGAAAAAGAAGAAGAAGAAAGGAGATACGAGTGGTGCTCGAAAACCCCAGGACGGTGCTCGCCCCATGCCCAAGTTGCCGCCGTCTCGGTCCCCAGCTGTGGTTATCACGCTGCAGACTGAGGCCGCGGCAAAGGGGGTAACGTACGCCCAAGCCCTCGAGCGCGCCGCCGAGAAGATTGACCTCGGCGAGCTCGGACTCGAGTGTGGCCTCAAAATCCGGCGGTCGGCCACAGGAGCTAGGCTCCTGGAGCTACCAAAGGCGGCCCCGGAGATGGCGGATAGGCTGGCGGAGAGCCTGCGCGTAACGCTGGACGGTGTAGCGGATGTTGTCCGGCCTGTGAAGAGGGTCGTCTTAAAAATCAAAGGCCTGGACGACTCCGCCACCAGGGAGAAGGTCTCAGCAGCAATCTGCCGCAGCACCAAGTGCTCCGGCGATTCTCTCCATATCGGGGATATTCGCTGGGGCAGCGGGCACATGGGCGTCACCTTTGCCCGGTGCCCCGTTGCTGCGGCCAAGATTCTGCTGGAGGCGGGTCGGCTGTTAGTCGGGTGGAGCTCGGCTCGGGTGGAGCTACTGGAGGAGCGGCCCATGCGTTGTTTCGGGTGTCTCGAGCCCGGACACACGCGTGCGGTCTGCCCCTCCGGTATAGACCGTAGCTCGGTCTGCTACCGGTGCGGCCTAGAGGGTCACTCCCGTGCAGGCTGCACCGGAGTCCTCAGGTGCGCTCTCTGCGTAGACCGAGGACTACCAGCGGGCCACGAGCTGGGTAGCGGAGCGTGCCGAGCTCCCCGGAGGAGAGGGAAAGCAGTCGCTCCCTCTCCTGCCCCTAGGGCTGTCAGGGGCGGTAATCCGCCTGCAGAGGCCATGTCGCAATGACCAGTCTGCGACATGGCTTCTTACAGGCGAATTTGAATCACTCCGCCAGGGCCCAGGACCTTTTCGTCCAGGCCTTGGCGGAGTGGAACGTAGGTATTGCGGTGGCCTGCGAGCCCTACTATGTCCCCCCTAGTTCCAGTTGGTCGGGGGACATAAACGGCTCCGTGGCTGTGGTTGTGGGACCTGGTCCCGGTCCCCCTTTCTCCACTCTGGAGACTGGCCCGGGTTTGGTAGTGGCGCGGTGGGGGGAGTACGTCGTCGTAGGCGCGTACTTCTCCCCCAATCGTAGCCTGGCCGAGTTCGAGGTTTTTCTCGACTCCGCCAGTGCTGCGATTCGCAGACAGGCGTCGGGGAAGGTCATCTTCCTCGGCGACCTGAACGCCAAATCCGAGGCCTGGGGGAACCGCGCCACGGACGCTAGGGGTAGGGCTGTCCAGGTCTGGTCGCTCCTCTCCGGTCTGTCCCTCCTCAACAGAGGGACCGAACCGACCTGCGTGCGGCAGCAAGGGAGTTCAGTGGTGGACGTTTCGTTCGCCACCCCAGCTGTCGCGCGCATGGTCGACGACTGGAGAGTTGAGACGGGGGTGGAGACTCTATCGGACCATTTATACGTCCGATTTGAGATTTCCACCTCCCGACCGGATCTGGCCGGGCCACCGCGAGGCGGGAGTCGGTTTCCTCGCTGGGCTGTCCAGAGGCTGGATCGGGAAATGGCCGTCGAGGCAGCCATTGTCCAGGGCTGGGCCTTTCCCGATCCCCCCAGCGAGGAAACTGACGTGGAGGGCTTGGCTGGCCGCATGCGCGAGGCTCTTACGAGAGTCTGCGATGCGGCCATGCCGAGGGTGGGGTTCCGGCCCCGGCGCAGGGGTGTTTACTGGTGGTCGCCCGAAATAGCCGAACTTCGGGCGGCCTGTTGCAGGGCTCGCAGGGCCTTCCTCCGGTGTCGCCGCAGACGCGGCTCGGACCCGGAGATGCAGGCCCAGCTGCAGGGTCAGTATCGCCAAGCGAAGTCGACCCTGCATCTCGCGATTCGGAAGGCGAAGGACCTGGCTCGGGAGGAAATCCTGGCCGGTCTCGATAGGGACCCATGGGGGCGACCGTATCGCGTTGCGCGGAATAAAATCCGCGCCGCGACCGCCCCGGTCATGGAGTCCCTTCAGCCGGATTTCCTCGAGCGGCTGGTGGGGGAACTTTTCCCGGATTCCACCGGCCACTCTCCTCCTGTGATGGCTCCCCCCTCTCAAAGGGGGGGAGCTGGTTCTGTCCCAGTCATCACGGAGGCCGAGCTGGAGGTCGCGCTGAATCGCCTGCGAGCCCGCAACACTGCGCCGGGGCCGGACGGTATTCCAGGGCGAGTGCTGGTCATCGCCCTGGAATACCTGGGAGGCAGGCTTCGGGAACTGTTCAACCTGTGTTTGCGCACTGGACAGTTCCCGAAAGCCTGGAAGGAGGGCAGGTTGTGCCTGTTGCGGAAGGACGGTCGTTCTGTCGATTCTCCTTCCGCATACAGGCCGATCGTGCTGCTGGACGAGATGGGCAAGCTCTTCGAGAGAGTCCTCTCTGCCCGTCTCGTCCAGCACCTCCAAGAGGTAGGTCCGGGTCTCTCAGACGCTCAGTTCGGCTTCAGGGCGGGTCGTTCAACGATCGACGCCCTGAGAGCTCTGAGAGACCTGACCGAAGAGGCTGTTTCCGAGGGGGATGTCGTCCTGGCGGTTTCGCTGGACGTCGCCAACGCCTTCAACAGCCTGCCGTTCGAGACTTTGGTTGAGGCGCTCCGGTTCGATGGAGTGCCTCCCTATCTCCGCAGGCTGTTGAGGGCGTACCTGCAGGATAGAGAGGTCCTGTGGGAGTGCGGCGACCGGCGGGTCTACCGACGTGGTGTGAGCCGAGGGGTTCCACAAGGGTCCGTTTTGGGACCGGTCTTGTGGAACCTGGGCTACGACTGGCTGCTTCGCTGTCCGCTCCTCCCCCGGACGAGGGTGCTGTGTTACGCAGATGATACCCTCGTCACGGCGCGCGGAGGGAGCTTTGCGGAGGCGGCCCGTCTTGCCACGGTCGGCGCTACGTTGGTAGCGGACCGCATAGGGCTGTTGGGACTGGAGGTCTCTGTTTCCAAGACGGAGGCCATCCTGTTCCACGGCCCTCGCCGGGGTCCCCCTCGTCGGGCGTACATCTCCGTCCAGGGTGCGCGGGTGGCGGTGAAGGCCCAGATGAAGTATCTGGGCCTCACCCTGGACGGAAGATGGAACTTCGGGGCTCACTTCTCTCTGCTGGCCCCGAAGTTAATCTCCACTGCAGTTGCCTTGAGTAGGCTTCTACCCAACGCCGGAGGGCCGCAGGCTCCTTGCCGCCGGTTATACGCCGGAGTGGTGAGGAGCATGGCCCTGTACGGTGCTCCCATATGGTCGGGAGCCCTCACCGCGGATTCCAGGGCCCTTTTGCGTCGCACGCAAAGGGTCCTAGCGGTGAGGGTGATCAGGGGGTACCGTACGGTGTCATACACTGCGGCCACACTCCTGGCGAGTGATCCGCCCTGGGAGCTACAGGCGCGGGTCCTCGCCGGAGTGTATTGGCACCGGGTAGAAGCCCGGGTCGGGCGGGTTAGGCTCGAGGCGGATCGGATCAGGTCTCTAGCTCACCGAGCCCTGATCCGACAGTGGAGTAGGGACTTAGAGTCCCCGTCGGCCGGTCTTGCGACGGTGGGGGCTATTTCCCCCCATCTCGATCGTTGGATCGGCCGGCGGCACGGGACTCTAACGTTCCGTCTTGTGCAGGTGCTCACGGGGCATGGATGCTTCGGTGAGTACCTGTACAAGATCGCGCGCAGAGAGGCGGCCCCCTCCTGCCACCACTGTGACGAGCCCGTGGACACGGCTCGTCACACCTTGGCGGAGTGCGCAGCCTGGGACCGTCAGCGTACTGAGCTGACGGCCGTGGTTGGCAGCGACCTCTCGTTGCCGAGCGTTGTTTCCGCGATGCTCGACGACGAGAGGTCCTGGGTCGCTATGGCCTCCTTCTGCGAGCAAGTCATTGCCGCGAAGGAGGCCGCGGAGCGGGACAGAGAGGCAGCCTCCTCTGAACCGCTCCGCAGGGTTAGGCTGGGTCGAAGGAGGCGGGATTACGCCCGCAGCCTCCTTCCCCAGCTGTAGTGCCTGGACGGGAGAGGGGGGTGACCTCTCCCGCCCGTTATAGGCCTACGAGGTGAGGGTGTCCCTAAGTTGATCGGGGCCCCTCGCAGGGGGTTCCGCCGGGGCGTCACGGTGAGTGCGAAAGCGATCCCGTGGCGCCCCATTAAGGCGATGAGGTCAACCGTTGGTTTTTTAGTGGGTAGCCTTAAAAATGGCAGCGTCCTCTATGCTGCCGGGTAGTCCCACATACCCCCTCGGTCATCACCTTCCTGGCCGCAGGGATGATGCGTAACGCATTTTTCCAACGATAAAAAAAAAAAAAAAAAAAAAAAAAAAAAAAAAAAAAAAAAAAGATGTTATTAAGAAACATGCCTAGCTGTTTGTGAATTAACTTCTGGAGAGTTTTAGAAAGGAACGGTAAAATGGAAATAGGACTGCAATCTAAATGATTGCAGTCCTATTTCCATTTAATGGTTTCTCCTTTTTAGGTAGTGGAATGATATGGGTTTTTTTCATGACTCAGTTCTAATGGAATAATTTAGGATATGAGTTGATTTCGGTGTAATTATATCAGGGATAAGAATGATCATGTTACGGCTAACGCAGCCAACTCCAACAACATTCGAGTTTAATGATTATTATCAAATAAACATTACGCTCTTCTTAACATCACATTTGGTAAAAGAACAAAAAGTAAATGACAAGAACTCAGGAGGTGAAAAAGATGAAAGGTTATACAAAGTACGTTCTTTATCAACGCTGTTAATTACTTGAGAAGAAGCAAAATGTTTATTAAACAGCTCAATATTGATATCAATAGAAAGTGTGTTTGATGATTTTGATTTACTGACACCGAGTGTTTTAAGAAATTTCCAAGTGTTTGCTGTATCGCCGTGTTCGATAGAATTGTGAATAGGGCGTCGTTGTGCATCCCTACACGATGTATTACAGCGATTTCGAGTTGTTATGTAATTTATTCTATTGACCTCATTACTATCTATTTTAAATTAGAATTTTGCACGATTCTTTTTCTTCATCAGATTTCTTAATTCTTCTGTCAGCCACGTTGCAGGAAGATGTTTAATTTTAATCGGTCCAACAGATGCATAAACTTCATATAATCGGGTAAGAGCCTGATTTAACAACTGAACTTTAAAAAATAAATACAATAAATTTAAATATATATTTTTAAGGCAAGAGATTAGTTGGTTAAAATTTTAATATTAATTAAACACTGTCGCGAAGTAGTGATAAGAATTATGATAACAATTATAAAAACAATAGCCCGTTCTACTAAGAACATCACACAAGCTGGCGATAAAATTGAACAAGACTGTTTTAAATTTAACAAATATAGAATGAAAGATAAACCGATACGGACAAGTATTCGAACACGCGCTCTCTGGGAAACCTCTTCTAACTACTTTAGTTGATATGTTTGGGTACTTTTAAAGAAAAATATTCCACGTTAGGATTATATCTTAAATATAAAAGAATTACAATTAATTTCTGTGAGTAACATACTAATTATAAAGTAATTAATAATTAAATGTCCATGACCATACTTTTACATAAGTTTCGAATATTTCGATATTAAAAAAATTCGGTATTTCGATATTAAAATGTCTCTTTGGTAAGGAATTCCAAATTTAAATTTTTGAGCTATTTACTCATGCATTTTTGTTTCGTTAACCGTTATTCATTTGTTTTTAGGGTTCCGTACCCAAAGGGTAAAAAACGGAACCCTATTACTAAGACTCCGATGTCCGTCCGTCCGTCCGTCTGTCTGTCACGAGGCTGTATCTCATGAACCGTTATAGCTAGAGAGTTGAAATTTTCACAGATGATGTATTTCTGTTGCCGCTATAACAACAAATACTAAAAACTAGAATAATATAATTATTTAAGGGGGCTCCCATACAACAAACGTGATTTTTTTTTGTTTGTCTATATGTCATGAACTTTTATAGCTAGATAGTTGAAATCTTCACAGATGATGTATTTCTGCTGCCGCAATAAAATCTGATACTAAAAACGTAAATAATATAAATATTAAGGGGGGCTCCCATACAACAAACGTTACTTTTTTTTGGTCGATATTAATAACGGCAACAAGTATGAGATTGAATTATCCACAAAATATTTTGTTATGTAAGTATAGGTAATATTATATTATTTACTTTACAAATTAAATAGTACGGAACCCTTCGTGCGCGAGTCCGACTCGCACTTGGCCGGTTTTTTCTGTTTGCGTTACTCAGTTTACAAAATGGAAAACTTAAAACAGCATTATTTACGAGTACGAGTTCTACCAGTGCTGCGGAAACAACTCGAAGGGTTAATGACGTGTGTGGCGGTCGTGTTGCAAAAGGAAACACAGTTCGTTTTTGGTTCTAACGTTTTCGTTCTGGCAATATCGACCTGCAGAGCAAGTCCTGTGGAGACCCAAGTGGATAATAAAGAATTGAAGGCTATTGTGGAATATGATCCATCGCAAACCACGTCCGAGCTAGCTACAGGCTGCGGTGTTACTGATAAAACTATTTTAATCCACTTGAAGCAAATTGGGAAGAATAAAAAGCTTGAAAGGTCATGAATTGACATGATGGAAAAGTTAGCTGCTAAACAACCTGGCTGGTCAATCGCTCCACATCACTGCTGCTTAATCATAGTTAATCGTTGTTGATCGCTTAGTTTTGTATTTAACAATTTTATACTAAGAATTATTGTTTGATTAAAATATATTTTTTATATTCATCAAAAGTAAAAATATAATTATTTCTAAGGAAATTTATATTTTATTTCTGTACAATATTTCATATTTTACAATTTAAGGTAATAAAATAAAAAACCTGTACTTTAAAATAATAAAAATAAATTGTTAGGAAACCTTGTTGTCTTTGACACACCATCAACATTATATATAATATTTGTATGTAATTAATATAAAAAGTAAAATTTGTTTGCGGATAAATTACACTCTAAGAAGTACAAAGCACGAAAATATTTATCTACCAACTACAAAATTATTTATTAGCTGATAGTTTATATATTCCAATTCAAGGTGTTCACATTATTTCTACCGCCCCACCGAGTGGTTAGCGCAGACGCATAACGTATAGCGATTCCCGACAGGGACAGGTATGTATGTGAAGAGCAAAGATGTCTGTTTTTCTTGGTTTGGTCGTTTATTAAATATATTCTCAGTATTTATAATGTGTATTTCTATGTATTTTCATCGTTGTCTTTAATAAACACAAGCAAATAATTTTCTTTTTTAGGCGTTAGATCAATTTGTGTAATCTGTCCAGATATTATTATTATTATATCTTTACCACAAAGTGATGTTCAGATACTTTCGTCACATGACACTTAGCTTAAGGCTACAAATACATTTCCAGTATATTATAGTTCAAAACGAAATAATAAAGTAATATGTTTCGTTGAATAAGAAAACCTTAGAGCAAGAATGTGATAGAGAGCTCCATATTGGACTTAGCTCCACAGTGTAACCAGCGGTATAGTACGTAGTTTATAAGGTATGCGGAAACAGATGAAGAGACATACATAGCCGAGCCTGACTATAAGGTAAAGAGTTTCACTAAATATTTTTATATCCAGTCATCCGAGTAATTGTATTTAATTCTCAATATATGTACCTATACGAAATATGCATGGGGACAAATACTTGTACTAGGCTATGTCCGCAAAGACAGACAGCTTGCTTAGCGCCTAAAGTCTAATGACTTGTATTCTGGCTTCTCGCTAGAATATACAATGAAGGTGGCTTGTATGGGTAGTCGCTAGGTGCTTTAGTCAGTAGATTTTTGAAACGTTACCGAGATCATACATTTAAATGGTAAACTGTTACTTACAAATGAAATGCTAAGAATTTTTCCCGATTACATTAGTACTATTGACGGGCTACATACAAAGATACAGTGACAACGTAGTAATGGATCCTAGTACATACTATAATTACAAGCAATATTTTAAAATTTAATACAAGATTTAGTTGATGCGGACTGTACAACTATCTTAACGGAACTATTTCGAAAGAAAAGGCTCGATTACCGCCAGGACAACCCTGAAAACATAATCCAACGCTATAATTATAAGCCTTAAAATCACACTGAAAGATAAAACCTCATAAAAATAAATAAATTAGTACTAGCTATCTTTTTTTACTTCGATTGCTACCTCTTCCCATAGCTTTTTAAAGATAAAATCATTTTCATGGAGTTCATGTGCTGAAACCCAGAAAAAGTTTTCTTTAAAAACTGATGCAATAAATATTTTTTCGGTTTTTAATATGCCTGGCCTCTAGTGACTAAAAACCAACACTTTGTTTACTTCGATTCTTGCTAAGCGACATACTAGGCGCCAAGCGCGCTGTGTGACCGATCGCTTGCATTCTATTCTATAATGTTAGTTTTACTAAGCTACTCGCTAGGTGGCTCTCTGGGCTTCAAGCGCTAAGCATACCGCCTGCCTGTGCGTAGTCTTGATGATAAAGTTTGAAATTAGTGGCAAAATTAGTAATGATGTTATGGCTACTTTGTTTTGTAGTTCGATAACAACGGATAGTCAAGTAGGTATAAATCTATAGAATGTATATATATTATACTTTGTACCTTCATAGTGAACTATTGTCTGTATCTTTGTTTGTAATTTATACGTCCGTTTTGATGATAGCCGTTATAACTGGTAATAATAAATATCAATATCCTTTGTTAATAATGGTTTTTGTAATTGTTTTATTTTATACATTGGTACGACTTGGAGCAAGCTCAAAAATACAATCCATTGGTTTTATCGATATTATAAATGTTATTACTAGTTGTTTTGGTTTGTCTTATATAGGTAATTTAGTTTAAATATAACAGTGAATCTATATAAATACCAAATATAATGATAAATGCAAATGACAGGATAGATTAGTATTCTAATGAGCTTCATCAAATCACTCAACATTATAATAATATATAGTTGTATAGTAGATTAAATACAATATTTGTATTTGAACTGCTAAAGAAATACTATCTAAAATCGATATCGAAAGGCCGTAGCCTGAAATGCGAAGTTAAAACCTATTCTATTTCCTATCTGTATGACTAATGTATGATTAACGAATCAATTGTAGCGATGATTTTTTTACATGCATATATACCTGCATCTGTATGTGGTGTCAAGAACATGTTCACCCAAGATTATGTAAAATATACAATATTAAACATATTTACCTTGGTAACATAATTTTGATAAAAATCTAATTTTTATTATTGGTTCTAATTCTAGTCTGAAAATAAACTAGGGCTACTATTAGGGCGTGTATTTTTAAATTCAGATTTTTTTTAGGATTTATTTGTAGAGGGATGTGACAAAAGACTTTAAAGTTTGAATATGGATATAAGAGAAGAGAGAGATCAAAGATGACTTCAATGGATTGCGTGAAAAGGAATATGGTCCCAAAGCGTCAACGGAGATGACGTATGATAGAAAATGACAACATATTGAGCTAACTTCAAATAACTGGGGTAGGATTAGGATGACTCAACCGATATTTCCCAAAATTAATACAAGTTGGACTTGATACCTACATTTAGGATTGCTTGATTAATTTTAGTTTTGCAAGTTTCGATTGCTTTGGACTGGATGGCGTTTATGTTATTTTTATTTATCACAACTCACGTGTATCCCGCTAGGATGTCCATGAGTGTACTTTTTCCAGCCCCTGATTGTCCTATGATGACGCTCAGCTCTCCTGAACTGAAGTTTCCGCTCACATTGTTGAGAATCGTCTTTCTTCCTGTGTAAATATATATTACATTTAATTAGTGAGCACTAATAAAAGTGTTGTATTATGTTAAACAATATGGAACATTTTTATTTGCAGATCATTAACTTAAATTTTATATAAATTGTTAAAAATTAAATAAAAAAAAATACAATTATTTAAATAAAATCATACCCTACGTATAAAAAAAATAATGTAATATGGTACGTATGTACATTTTTAAAAATCTGTAATAGTGTTTTTTCAATACCATTTTGAACAAGGTTAGCCGTTAGAGTTTTTATAGTGCTATATTTATTCAGTATATGGTTCTGACAAGGCATATGTGCCCTCAAATCTGACATGATAATTAGACACATGTACTATAGACAAGAAAACTAAAAAACCTTATCAGTATATGCTATGCTATATATACTGATGCTATGTCACATAACGGCAAACAACTAAACTATAAATTTAGATAATATTAGTCTTAAACCACAATCTTTTGTTATTTTGTTTTTGCTAATTATAGAAGAGTTGGTGTTAAATAACGCAATGAGATTCTGGTTCGATTTCCGACAGGGATAGGCATGTATGTGATGAGCATAGATGTCTGTATTTCTGGGTTTGGTCGTTTATTAAATATATTCGCAGTATTTATTATTTTCTATGTAGGTATTTGTATCGTTAGTTATTTGATTACTTAGGGGTTCGATCAATGTGTGTAATTTATCCTGTGATATTATTATTATTATTATTATTATAAGTATTTTGATGATTTAAGGATACGAAAGGAAGATTTATTAAAATAATAAATCTTTATAAAATACACAAACCGACTGACCTTATAATAGTTTGATTATAAGTAGTTAGTATGTGTTTGATTATAAGTAGTTAGTATGTGTTTGATTATAAGTAGTTAGTATGTGTCGTATTTAAATGTTTTTTTGTTTCTATATATCCTTTGTTTTATATAGAGTAAGCGTAAATTGCACTTATTAAACGACCGACTCTCGTGTCCGGAGCCCATGGAGTAGAACCTCATCAGAAGAAGTTCATCAGGCTTGGTTCATCAGTAGGGTCAGTAGGATCCCCAACCAACAGTGTCCCTCAGTCATCATCAATATTTACTTGTAGCACTGGTACGAGTATATAAGCACCGATGTAAGTTTATTTTCGAAAAAATTTATACTATTACAAATTTTAATTTTGTGTATTGTATTATTTATACATTACCATATAAGTACCTCTTATGTAAAGATTAGAATAAAAATAAAATATCAACCAAAAGTCTTTACGGTTTCCAATTACGATGTTTATATTTTAATAAAATACTGCGAAAATGCTTACTGTATTTATCATAATAAGTAGGGAATATAGTCAAAACTAATGTAGTTTTGAAGATTTCACTTTTGTTGTACTTTGTTTATCTAACATACCTACTAGCTCCATATTGAGAGCATCCGACTTGCTGTGGCAGGGTTGCGGTAAAAATAATAAATGACCAAAAAAAAAAAATTAATAATTAATTAGAAATATCATAAATTGACAATATAATTTTTAGGCTCAATCTACCGTGTCACTTACCACGATAAATATTATAATCTTCTATGTAAATAAATTGCGGTATTTAATTGCCTCGCTCTAAAGCGGAAAATGAAACCATATTTTTGCTGAACTAGAATCCTCATTGCCAGTGCGTAAGCAAGTACACTAGCACTGAATGCACTCAAATTGTAGGTACATTTATATTTCGTGTGATGACTAGTTTACATGTTGTACCAAAGAGTGGTTAGAGTGTAGTGCACTGTGTACTCAATGCACTCATTTATAACGGTTCACATCTTTGTTGTTAAATTCCTGTAATAAAATTTTTGTCGATACCAAATACCAAAATATTACATTTCCATTTTTAAACTTAGTGACATTAATGACGCGGTGAAACAGAACACGTAGTTTAAACGTACCGGTTTTTTTATATATGGAATAAAAATACAATATAACGGACGAAGGCATACAGGAACAAGTAATAATGTAGGTAATACAATAGATCATGTATGTATATATGTGTATGAGTAGTCTCACGTGACTCACAAACTAACATTATATTTATTTATTTTTTACCCTTTATTGCATTTACAAAAGGCGAACTTAATGACTATAGACATTCTCTCCCAGTTAACTCTGTGTATAGTGAGAAATTTTGGTAGGCGTTAAAATAAAACAAAAATTAATAATAATAATAAATTAGAATAAAAAGGACACGATAAGTAATATATATATATATATATATAATGAGGAAACATATACATATATTTAAATAGATACATATGACTATTATTATAATAAATTATAAATATTAATCCTGTTTGTTTGAAAATGTTCATTTTGAGATAGTAAGTAGTCTTTAAACAGTGCTCTTTAAGCAGTTTTTTTAAGATACTTTCGGACGGTGCTCTCCTTATTTTTTCAGGAAGTTGGTTCCAAAGAGGTGATGCTTGGATAGTAAAGGATTTGTGGAAGAAGTCGCTGGAATGAGATGGAATGGTTTTATTTTTTTTTTCACAAAAATGGAATGGTGGTTGTGAGATTGGAAGAAGAACGAAGTTTTCTGTCGTGTATTATAAAAGTATAATAAATTATAATAAATAAACACTTAAGATACTCCGACCGGTCTATGGAAGTCATATGTACCTAATTACTGCTAGATATCACTCCGAAATATTTTAAAACTTTGTTCTAATCGTACGAGTGGTTGTCGTACAAATATTTAAATAAATTTAAATATTTGTACGACATATAAATAATTATTTTATTTCAGATAAAATTAACTTACTAGGATTATTTTTTTCAAATATTTCATCGTTTCGTAATTAATATAGTATCTACACGACCAGCTAGTGACAAAAATCAACAATTTCAATTCTATATTCACCTTGTCCTAAGAATATTATTATTTATAATAATACTTTAAAACTATCACAATATAGTTATTAATTAAAATGTGTTAAAGAGGTCATAAGGTTTTTTTTACTTTATAAGTCTTTTCCAAATAGTATATTGTAAATATATAATAATTGACTTTTACCGCTTGTAGTACGGATAATTCGTAGTGTGGGTTTTACAAACACAGAAATAAATAAATAACGGACTTATGGTAAGGCCAGAGTCGGAAAAATCCTTAAATCCGAGTCAGAATGATTCCGTATGCTTAGTGTTTAGACCAAAAGGTCAAACAAATTAGCATATATAGCTATAATTAGAGAATTTCAGATTAATGATTATGTAGTACTCTTAAGATTTAGTTACAGTAATATATAGAGCTGTTAAAAAATACTGTAAAATGCTAACTTTAATAACTGATACCTTCAACGTCATAAGCTTGTAAATAATTTTAATATAGTAAAAAGATTCGATCCATATATTTTATACGTAATAACTTTTGTAATAGACAAATAATCTATTTTATAATAATAATCGTCCTACGGTTAATGTGTGTACATTATTGTGGATTTTGTTCTAATTATATTCAAACACATTAGTTAAGGAATCATTGTTTTGCGGAAGTTAAAACGGTTTGTGTTTATAAAGTATGAGTAAGAATGTTGTCTTACCCCTAATAGGTATTTGTACCCTTGTCTTGTCTGTCCCAGAGAATGCAATCAGATCAAAGTATATTGTATAAAGTAGTATTAAAGTAAATAGTACAGTAGTACATGAAGAAACTACAATTATTATTTCAAAGTTAGTATGGTCCTTAGACCACACTAATTATTTTTTTAACCGTACCGTTATCAGTAATTAAAAAAATATATATATATATATATTAAATAAAAAAAAAGTAAGTAGTATGGTAAGCCATATTGGCTTACCTCATCTATTGCTAACCGGTAAAAAATATTTTTAATTATTTCTTCCCTATTTTAGAAGAAACATTCAAAATAAATATACTTATTTCTGACTATGTATTCCTAATAAAAGGAATTACATAATATTTACAATGATTTTTTTTTATTAGGTAGGTATATATAAAAGTTTTTTTTTCTATTCAGTGTATTATGAAAGTTTAACTACAATTTTTTTTTAAATTGTATGCATTATAGAAAGCAAACACTTATACACCACTACAGCTATCTTTAAATAGCCACATTTAGTTTTGATATTTATGGGGCAATGGCCGTGTTTCTCGTTAAACCCACGATAAAAAAGGTTCTAAATTTAAGTTCCGGGTTTAGAAAGACAAATTCTTCTACTCTAAACATTCCATTAATTTAAAATTTATATGCAATTATTACATACTAATCTATATATAGATATGCGGATTCAAATATTAAATGTGTACTAAATTTAACATTATACAAGGGAGTAAATATCTGTTGATATATACTTTAATTTAAACTGCTCGTTAAAATGTTACTTTTGCTGTGTGTTAAGTCGATAGTTCAATGCAGAAATCACGTACAATGACGAGGACAACAACGATATTATGATTCATATTGATCAACTAAATTTTCAGCCCAATGACAAACGCTTGGAGTCGATTTTGTTTAAGTGTTAACCGAAAGCAATAGAATATTGTATTTAAGTTAGTTAAACCGAGCTATAGTATAAATTTGTAACGTAATAAGTTTAGATATTCGTCTCTTTGTTCATGTTACCACATTTGCTAATTTACCGTAGTAAAAATTTTTTTTCGGTAAGAGTGCAATATAACATTTTATGTTTATATAACACTTTTATAAAATATGTCCAAATTTGTTTGTAATCTACGAGATCAGTGAATTATTTAAACTTTTATATATTCGGAGGATAACCCCTGTTTTTTAAATCTCGGAATTTGAGTTAGGATAATTTTAAACATAAAATAACAAAAGAAAGGTAAAAATCTCATTATTCTTGTTGTAAATATTACTTAAATGAAATAAAAAATATATTAAACTAATTTAAATTTTTTAGTATCTTTATGGATTCTTAGATGGCTTAAATTCCTTACTTAATACATCTAAAACAATTTTGAATAGTAATGGCTCGCTGATGAATTAGATTAAAAATAGTACCATTGACTTCCTGTTCAAGCAATATTAACTAATACAATTTGTTTATGTGTGACGTCACGACAAGTAACCCGACAAAATTTTAACATCATTTATCTTTCGATAAAATTTTTATATTACGTATTTTTTTTTGGAGCCACATGACTCTTTCAACCCATTTTTCTTGTTGCTAAGCACACTGTTATATCTAATTATAAGATCTAATTAATGACTCCTTTTTCTAGAACCATACATGGGGTTTGCTATCATAGCAAAGTATTTAAACACTTTCTTATAAAAAAGTATTTGGTAGTATAATAAATAAAGGAATATTTTTATTAGTATTCACAAATTCGTAATATATATTTTTTAATAGTTTACTTACACCGATTTTTGATTGTTTTTCTCAACCGTAACCGTAACCGAGCTTCTACCGAATTATACTTTTCGAATTATAATTAAATAGTATCCATTTTAATCCGATCTTATCCCAACCTATCTCTATCCCTTAACGTCTGGTAGCTGTATTACCAACAAGAGCATTCTCCAGGAAGTGCAGCCTCAGGCAGGTGGCCTGCCATAAAAAAAGTATTGAAAAATGTAGTTTGACAAGGTAAACAGATAAGAGCAACTGGGATGGGAAGATCCCTGTAGACGAGTGAACACTCGGTGTCTGAGAGAAGTGGGTTAGGCTTATCGCGCCAAAGCGGGCGGAGGTGACGCAAGAAGCTATCACAAATACTGAAGTTTAGAAGTCGGAATGTTGGTAAGATGGCTTCAAGGGGAAGAGGAATTGCGGAAGTGTTGAAGAAAAGACGAATAAAAGAAGTATACACATACTTCTTTTATTCGTCTTTTCTTGTACACACAGGAGACGAATTGGAAGGGTTGGAAAGCGAGAGAGATTGGTGATGGATATAAATTCTATTTTTGCGGCACTGATGGAACAAAATAGTAGTGGGTATAGTGCTCGATGAGAAATTGAAAGGTTGTGTGATAAGTAGGGTGAGTGACAGAATTATAGCTGTCAAAATTATGACTGAAGGCTTGATTCTAAATGTGTAGAGTATATGAGCTCCTCAAGCCGAGGGTAATGATAGGATGGAAGATAAGTTTTGAAAAGATTTTGCTTCTCATAGAGATAGATGTTCCGGAAAATGAGGAAATATACGTGGGGGGTGATTTGAATAGGCATGTGGTATCCCACATGCCTATTCCCAACCGCCATCTACTCTTATATATCTATAAGAGTAGATGGCGGTTGGGGTTTCAATAATCATAATGATGAGACCGCTTTAGGTTTGATTTGGAAATCACTAATACTTGGTTTAAAAAAAGAATTGAACATTATCTCCGACAAAAGTGGTCTCCATGGGACGCAGGTCTTTTATAAGAAGGAGTAAAATCAACTGCGTCAAAAAATTAAAGATTCTGGCGGGCTATAGCCAAGTCTCACAGCACAGGTTAAACATGGGAATTAAACATCAATATGTCCGCTGTATGTGTGCTGTATGAATATGTATGTGTGAATTGTGACAAAGGATGCAAGGATGCATTAGGCGACAAGAAAGGAAAAGGAATGATAGACAAATAAAGTTGGTGGTGGAACGGAAATGTGCAATAGGTTCTGAAAGAGAAAAAAGTTACATTTACGCAATGGCAGAAAGAATTGGACGACAATAAGAGTAGGAAAATTCATTAGCTCAGTGTGGGGGTAGGATTGCACTAGGGATCGGCTCTAAGTCCCTACCTTTTTCTGTTGATAATAGACGCTCTGATATTGGAAATACAAGAAAGCACAGTGGTGCAAGCTGATGACATTATTCTTGTCGACGAGGATGGACTTGTGGTACAGACCAGAATGATGGACGGCCGAAAAAAAGATGGATTGCGTGAAAGACGTTATGGAGTAGAAGGAATTGTGTGACGAAACGACAGCTTTCATATTAGCTTTCATTAATATATATTTTCAAAGATACTTAAATATAATTCTTTTTTACCGTAGATGTTATAATAATATATACTCTTAAATAAAATTTTACATAATTCCATTATTGCTCTTAAGATTGCTTAATGTGGTCATTCACTTAATGTTGTTGATACGCTCCTTACTTATCAAATGTTTGATGTGAGAAAGTAGATTAGGTTTATAACATAAGCACCAGTCTTCAAATTGTGGGTAAAACTAGCCACGACTTGAATACGACTCTCTTTGTAGAGGTAAAGAAAATTCAATTATTTTGATAAGCACCTTAAGTTTATTGAAATAAAAGATTTAGTTTTATGTCATAGTTACTATTTGTTGTTTTGCGGTTTAATAAATTTGTACTACTTTTACTGCGGTAGAAAAAAAATATATGTGAAGTAACGACTTATAAAAGAGAAAGACTAAAAACAGAACAGGTAACTTTAATACTTAAGTTCCTTACCCTTTTTCAATATAAAACTTGTATATACTAAACAGGCATAGAAAATATATTTTTGATAAAAACTAACTTTATTGTGGCAAATACTTGAAGCTTCTTCAAACAGTTATTCCTTTAATTTTGTTTATCATTGAAGTATGATAATAAGTGTTGTTCTACAGATAACTAGCACATGAACGCTCTACTTGCTGGTAATGAACTGAATATTATGATTAAATTATAGCATCAAATGAAAGTATACAGTAATTTTAATTATGTAAAAGGTCGCTCACCTCCAACTAAGAAACCATGTCGAACTTTGTAACAAACATCTTCAAAAGTAATGTTTAGACAATCTTCTACTGATGAAGTCGAATTTGTCTCTTGGGAATCTGACTGATTGTCGGTAGCCATGTCTACCTAAAGCACTTCGGGAAAATTACACTTGAACAAAGAGTTGCGCTTCCATAGCGCGTTTGGATAGCACAAAGAAGCGTGTTAGATGTAAACAAAGGGTAACGAAATAACACACTGCTGCGACACGCTCAGGCGCGAAGGCGTTTAGCGGGTTACTGAGTAGCGAGTTGCGCAGGCGTTTCTACTATGCAATTATCGGTCGTTCTCCCCTCCCTATTGCTTCTCAATTGTCAAATTGTGTACAAGCAGCTGATTGCCGTTAACAGATAATACGTTATTATAGTCCACGTAACTTTATTCCATTAGAATCTTTTAAATAATAAAATAGGCATAAATTAAAAAATAAACACGATATATAGCATGACGGGCTGTACTCAAACCAGCAATTTCTGAAAAACTGTCTTATCCAATTTAGCTTAGATACCGTGTTTCTACAATCCTTATTGAATGTAGCATACTAAGAGTATAGGTACGTAATGTTTCTAACTGTTTGACATAAAATAACAATGAAAAGTAGCCAAAATCAAAAACTATATTGGAAATTGTCGACAAGAAAGTCAGGCACGTTAGTCTTATTTATTTTAATTTATTTTAAAATACACTAGCCGGGTTCGAAGCTGGAAACTTAGTCGATAGAGTGGAAGGCCTGGTGTCCCAGGGGTTGCAGGTATAACGAGATCGATTAAGCCTACAATTTATAAGCTGTCCCTAATAATCCTTAATAATCTTATATATCATTACTAATAATATATACAGTAAAAACAAATGATCGAAACTGCTAACTGAGCATTACCAAATCAGTAGCCATTAATCGTTCAAAAATAAATCAAATTTTGATGTTAATATTATTAGCATAAATAAAGATTCATAATCGAAATGATTTATGGACTCATGTCGATTATTGTCTGTTATCTAATCACAATCACATTAACTGGGGTTCCAAGTACAGCACCATATTCATCTTTTGTTCACAAAGGGTTGGATAATAATAATACTCTACAATAATCTTGACACCTATCAAGATTATTGTAGAGTCAACCGTAGTCTTGCAGCATAGATAACTTAATCCCAGGGACGTCTTCAAAAGCTACACTTCATACATGCAAAGATTTCCAGAGATCTAGGTTAAGAAACCTGTCGTGCAAGGTTTATGTATAAGGTTAAGCTTAACTTAAGGTCCTGATTAAGAAAAGTGTAGTCAAGAAAGATTGTTGAAATAGTTTATTCCACCGATCTAGTTAACTTTTAGATTAGATTCAAGTAATCGTCAAAACGGTGTGTTTAAAACGTTCATAGCTTTTTTTGAATAGATCCAGGTAACAAAAAAAGAATGAAATACTTTAAAAAATATTAAAAAAGTATAATGGTTATAATTTCCTCAAATGTAGATTAATATTGTTATATTAAATGAGAAAGATAAAAAATAAATTATTTATCATGAGGTCACTCGAAGTAATTACATTAAGCAAGATAACCTTGAAGTCGTTAAATTAGTGATGGATAGAAGTAAGAAATGAAACAAATTTTGTGTGGATTTTTTTCAATGGATCCAAGTAATTAATTTTAATGAGTTAGAATAAACAAAACAATAATTATTTTAATTTTGTTGTTTTTATCCTTATTAGATTATTAAAAACTTTAGTTAGCATTTTAACTTAAATTTTTAAGAGTTTTTTATAGATTTTATGAGGCGTAGGTAATTATGCATTTTTGTAAAACCATTTGATTACCTGCATAGATAAAATATTAGGAGTATCATTTTATACGAGACGGTTTGTTGTTTTTTTATTTCAGATTCTCTGTTTTATAGATAATGGATACGGAACCGAATATTCGTATAATTGAAAGCACAACTAAAACAAATACGACCCTCTAAAATTTTCTGGTATTATGTCTTACGTAAGATGGCGTTGGTTGGAAAATGAATGGCATTTTCGTGACATATTTTCAAGTAGTCAAGAAAAAAAAATAAAGCGTGTTTTGTTATTTTTTTTTAATAAAAATTCTAAAGTAACATTAAAAACTTTAGTAATTGTCGTTGTTCTGGTCTTTAGCTTTTAGTTTTGTATAAAAATGTACCTGTTTATAAATAAAATTAAGTTAACATCATTAGCTTACCAACATAGTGCTTTCAAAGCTGCGAGCAAGAGCTTGTATTATAACAAAACTTATAACGCTTAATCTCTACATTACCAAATAAAATCTTTAACAAAGTTATTGCTATTTGTATAATATCATGAGGACACATCACTAGGCAGCTCATGATGTTTTAACTATTTATCTGTTTTGTTCGTTCACTATCGGCCAAAAAACTAGGTCCGAACACTACACACACCAAGGGAATAAAATAAATATTGAAAGTCGGCTGTATTACTGTAAGTACATATAACGAAAACAATATTTGATGTTGTTAGTTAGTTAGTATTGTTATTTATGTCTTGTTACTATGTGCATAGTAATAAGGTATTATACAACATTGTCAGATTTTAAACTTGCTATCTCTATATATATCAAGTTCAAAATTCTTTATCCTATGTTAAATCACTGGTTCTGCCAAATGAGTTTATTTGTAATGTTTGTTGGGACCAAAGTGCCATCTATTAGGTTTCTTTAGAAGTTTTAATACCTCTACCTTTAACAAGACACTACTCTGTACAGAGAAGTTTATTAAATACATTATTAAATTAATTCAACATTTTAAATTGTATATATGTATAGTCATAAAACGTGTGCGACAAATTCTTTAACCGTGTCTTTAATAATGCTATAAAAATATATATATTTTGCTGTATATTGCAAACAGATGGCGCTACATTGTATCACCGTCTACACTGCAACTAAATGTTAAACATATAAAACATTTATATAATGAGAATACATTCTGTTTATTCATTTTGAAACCATGAGATGTCTTTGCATTATATAATTTTTTTACACCATACAGCTGTATGAATCGTAGGTTTACATACATGGACAGGGCAACTTCTCTAGTTTACATTTAGTCTCAATATATATTACAACAGATGGCGTATGAGTGCGTAGTAGAGTAGAGACTGGTTGCGTGTTGAGTTCGTGTGGGTTGAAACGATTGGAAAATTTCTGATTTGTTAACATTTCAATGCTCTGACGTTAAAAAAATCATTCAAGTTTTTTTTATAATTATACAATGCCGATTAATGGAAAAAACGTCACCAGTAACAAATAAAGTATAGTTTACCTAATGTATAAGTCTTACGATTTTTTGTATATGTTTTAGTGAGTGTAATATATACTGTAATTTGGGGGTATGTATTTGGGTAAAACAAAAGCAGTGCGTTTTACTGACAATACTATAATTTGATTTATACAACCTTAATTATATGCATAGTAAGAAACTAGCGTTTGTTGAACCACAGGGCACGCACATTCAGGTGTTAATTATAAGTCAAGAGTGAAAATGGAAAGGTTATATCAGTTTCCCCAATTTTGTCATTATCTCTACCGTAATATTTAATCACGTTTTTGGAATGTATATATATTTTTGGAACTCTCTAATCTAATAATTCTCGATATAGTGATAATTATCGACCAACTGACATAATGATTGAGATTAATACTGTCGTTACACTAGATTTCAAAAATGTTTAGAAATTATATTATACATTTATGTGATAATAGTAAAAATCCCCAGCATATTTTGAAAATGTATTTTTTTAAATATAATGTGTATTCCCAGTAGAAGTTTTATATTTAACGAAAACGGATTCAGTATTTGGATCAGTTCATTCATAAATAATTAACCCCCGATCCAAAAAGAGGAGTGTAATTTGAAGTGTGTCTGTGTATCTTTGTGTATATCAGTGTATTTATGTGTCTGTCTGTGGCCTTGTAGAAGCCAAACGAGTTGACGGATTTGAGGGCGCCTTTTTTAATATAAGCATGGTCCAACGAGATGGTTCTTAGCTATTTTTGGTCGAAATAAAAGCAGTCGTCTCCAAGATATTAATCTTTTATTGGTGCTGGTGAAATGTTCTTATGCAATATTGGTAGTAAAAACATAAACAAGTGAAAATGTGTGTTTGTAGGTTCATTTAGTACAATATAGAATTCAGAAACATAACTTCATAAAAGGATAGAAATAATCTTATTATGTACCTAATTAAGAAATCAATATGCAAGTAAGTTACCAAAGCAAGTATCGAAATAACAATTTGTAAACGTATACTCTAAGTCCTAATTCATTAGCTCCGAAAACTTCGTAAAATAGATACATCGTCAATAACGATCTCCCGACGCAACGACTCTAACAAGTACTAACCAAATTTTTATTATCCTTTTAAGAGGACTTTTGTTATCGGGGATTTTTTAAATTTTTAATATTTTTTTGTAGGTGTGTTTGTCAATATGAAATCTATTATTAGTGTTTGTCGTTACTTATCATCGTAAAAAAAAACGTATTTCCATAATTTTGGCAGAAAGTGTTAGAAGTTTGACAGTTTAACCGCAAATAACCGTAGTTAGGAGAATAATTTAAAAATAAAAAGTAATATTTCTCGATTAATTTTGCAATGTTCACTGAAATGAAAATAATCTTTGTACTGAATCTAGATCTAGTTTAAGAATAAAATTAAGCCTTTTACTTTTTTCCATAATGACCATGGGACAATTAATAATATAATCTTACCTCTGTTATCTTTTTAATTTATTTGGTTGTATTTTTCATTATATTATTCTAGTTACATCTAATTCCATTATAATTGTTGACATTTTTGTAAAATTTGATTATATGTTTTAAGAAAGTCACACTCAATAATGGAACACTAAAAATTTGGAAAAAGACGAAATTTAATTGATTTATAAGTACAACTAACAGTAATCTGTTAAGATTCTTTTTAATTTTATTTCTATTTTTTGTTTTTGATACTATCCTCTGAAAACAAACAAAATCTTTAAACACTAATAGAATAAATGATATACACACTATAGTAAATTTAATTAAATAATTGTGTACTCTATAATAAACAATAATAAATAATAAGGTTTACCTTTTTTTGTGAAACTTATAAATGAAATGAAGCAACATATGTTTCCGTCTTTGGAAGATATATTTGTTTTAAACATGTACTCTCCAAAGAAAAATGATGACCCCAGAAGCGACTTCATCATTTCAGTCATATTAAAATTTGCAGAATAGAAACCCTTGGAAAATAAGAAATGTTATTATGATATATTAAGATTATATTGTTTACTTGTGCTAGCTACTTCGGTCACATTATTTTTTTATACTGTCTAAGTTATTGCTTGATTACATTTCATATGATGGTAAGTGGAAATGTAGTCAAAGGTGGTAAGGCTCATTAACTTAGTAACCTATTCACTCTTCTCTTGAAGACACCCACATTATATTCGGATGGAAATACCGACGCAGGCAAGCTGTTCCAGTTCTTCACTGTACGAACTATGTATGACAAAGCAAAGAGCTTCGTTCGGAAAGGTGGAATGTCCACAACATAAGGATGGATACCTGCCGTGCGTCGTTATGTGCGATGTGATGTGATGGAGGAGGAATTAACTCATTTAATTACTAGAAAGAGACTAGAGGCTAGCAATTCTACTGAGTGTATGAGTCTTTGCAGCACTTTCAAGGTGGTAGACCATAACATCGGGTCACTGGCAAGGTTACTACCCATCGGGCAGAGTCGTGCCGCAATGCGGCCTAGTCGTCTTGCTTGATGAAGCCGTATATGGTAAATGGGTCTGAAAAACTCTATAGCTGTAGAATTTGCTGTATAGCCTACTACATCTGGTACCCTCGTCATTTGCCTCACCAGCTGAAAGAGGTCCAAGGACAACGCAATATTCCGCGGTTCACTTCTAGCATTTTCGGTCTTCTGTTATGGGAATAGCCAGTCCTGATGAAAAGCATTAAAGTTTCCCAAAAAGACGAGTTGCGCTGAAGGGTACTGATACAAAGCCATATCAGCAACCTCACTGAGATACTCAAATAAGAGTTGTCTCCTGGTTACCACTGTGCGAACGGTAGACACAGGAATACAGGATTTTATCGTTCCGTTTCGTTTCGCACCTGTTTAGACTCATTTCCTATATACTTCATCGAGCAGCATGCCGGAACACGAGTTGGTCGTTTTTCGGCACGTCTTTGCTCGATAGGTAACCTTGCCGGCAAACCAATGTTATGGTCTATCATCGAGCAGGAGGTAACTTTGAGCTAGAATCCCAAACGTGTAAGTACCAAAAGTAGCTACAATACACATTTGGGATTCTAGATCAAAACTACTCATCCAATTCCAGAAACAAAACAATATATAGGCATATATGAAATGAAAAAGTAATAATCTGATACTTTTTAAGTAGATATGTGTGTTAGATGTGCTGCTATACCTATGGTTATTACATTTCTCAAAACTATCTAATTAAGCAAAGCTATTTTTAAAAACAAATTGAACTCGTAGAGTTAAAATAAGTGCTTTCGAACAAACAAACTCTTCAGCTTAATTGTATTAGTATGGAAGTGTAGATAGTCAGAAACGTAAAAAAGTTAAGAAAATTATGTTTGAACCTTTTTAATATTACAATTCGTTGAATTGTGCATTTGTTGAATAAAGCTGCCGAATAAAAAATGTTTACATGGATCGTGAAGTTTGTATGTGTACAATAAGGTCTTAACGTTATTTTTTACTGAATACACTGCCATTTTCAGCTGAAAAATAGTTAAACAAAAAAATGTACGCACATCATGTATTATAGTTGGGGCTTAACATGAATTCTTACGACTTCAACATAATCTTTTATACCTACTATAAAACAGTGGTAATATCATTCAATTTTTGTTTTTAAACTTTTGTGAATAATGAATCATCATTTCGTGAATCATAATTAGTACATATAGGGTTATTTTTAATTAATCGGCCACATTTTGCAGGCAGCCTCTATACACCAATCCCATCAACATTTGTTACTTGATCTATTTAATAGTTTTAAAAATTTAAGTTTTCCTATACAAAATTTATTTATTGCCTCTAAAAGGCCATTTACTCTGATCGTAGGTATGGCGTTGACCTTTTAAGTACTTCTTATAAAATACAAAGTAATAAGTAAAAGAGAGAGCAAAACATTTTTTGTTTCGTTTTTCTTGTGTTAAACAACACAAGATAAACATCAAGATTTGTAAAAAGTCGTAGAACAAATGTTGTTGTGATTAATGTAGAGAGACTGCCTGCAAGAGGTGTCCAAATAATTAAAAATAACCATGTTTATCCGCTAATTTTAGTATTATTTTTTTAAGTCAATTATAACAGAATGTCTATAAAAGTATAAGTGGGTACTGGAATCATTCTTAAAAAACTATTATGTAAAAGCAATAAATACCTGATCAAATCTAGTTTTTTCTAAATACGTCATGTTAAAATGTCCTATCCAATCGTTATTTTCAAGTTGAAAAATAGCTGAGACCCTCGCCACGTCTTTTTTGGGTCCGTTACATACTTCGCTTCGCATGACTGGCACGTCGAAGGGACCCTGGAAAGTTACATTGAATGTAAAAATCATATATATTTATTAAAATTCATTATTCATTTTTAATGAGGCAGGTGGCAGAAGAGTAGATGGACCGCCTGATGGTACTGCCGTAATCCAATGGCACTTATAAAAATATATTTCTTCCTGTGAGAAACAAGGAGGGATGAAGAGAAGGAAGAGGAATGATCGGTGTTAAAGTTTCTGGTTCTCTTAGTACAGCTTTGTTCCATCACTATGAAAAATTAATTTAGTAATTAATTAAATTGCATCCACCTGCCTTTATCTCAATTATTAGGGATTGGTCCAATATATCAATCTCTTTCACGCTTTTTTATCATAAGTAATCTCAATAAATTAAGTTTATCACTTACAAAGTTTTTATAGTCATTAATTATATTTGCAGCAAAAACTGTAGAAATAAAAAAAAAAAGAGTTAACCACCGACATAATCTACCCATATTTTTGATGTTTGTAAATGGTTTTATAACGAGCTCGTCTAGATAAGTAAGTAATACTGAATAAAAACATCCAATGAGCGAATATCTACAATTCTAATGTTTAAATAATGATGTTAATAGATGCAATGAGAATAGCCGAACAATAGGCGTATATAATTATAAATCCATGAAATCATTGGTCACCAGAAGCACTCTAGTATAATGTAATTGAAGTATAAAAAATACGAAGTATTAATTGCTTTCTAATCGTTTGTTTAGTTTTTCATTATAGTTAGTCTCATATTGTGTTGTATAATTGAGGAAATGTTTTGTTCTTTTAAAGTTTTTTCTAAAAAACAGTGTTTTAGTCACGCCTTCTTGCAGAAAATAGGCTATTGCTACGAAAATATTGGCGGTTGTAAGATTATTTGATATAAGTCAATTTTTGAAAATATCTTTAAACATGTATAGCCATGTTAAGCTTATTTATATTTATATAAATTGATATAAGTCAGCTAAATATTTATAAAATTTCAGGAACGAGTTGTAAAGACTTTTTTTTACGAAAAGAACAATCATATAAATAAAAGTACTTTGTTCATTTTTATGATAATCTCTCTCTATTCTGCATAATCATGACTATACATGAATTTATGAACTCAAAGTGCAGATTTATTCCATTAAGTAACATATAATGATCATCGTCTTTGATTTATTTTAAAGCATACAGGAGAATAAGGGTAATGGACTCACAATTCAAAAAATTAGTTGAAGTTCCTAGTGTTACGGATAAGAATAGGTTCCTGTGAAAATTTTCTTATACAGATTGCTCCATATATTTATTAATACCAAGATAGTTAAAGGCCACATTGTAATTATAATGAATCTTGAAGTAGCTTGGCAGAAGCTGATCAATACTCACGCATCATGTTTTTAATATTCTGAAATCGATAATAATAATAATAATATTAGTTAAACCTGGTTATAACATACCAGATATAACATATCAGCCGATACGTATGAAATGTGGTTTTCTTTTGCATCTGTTCTACGAGATTGTACGTGTTTCTCTTCTGATGACTCTAGGATTTAGGTTTGTCTAACTACATACCCAATATTAAGTATAAAATTATCGAGAACAGCATCCACAATCAGCTCCTGGTGTTGCAAGTCACCAATTGTCGATCTTCATGATCGAGCTTTTGATGTGGAAACCCACAGAATAGAGAACCAATGTAGAATCTAAATGTTATCGTGTACCTTGAATGCGTAGTAAGTACTTACGTAATGAGTAAATGAGATTGAAATAAGAAATACCAGATAAAGAAGGTATATAAACTTTAAATGCGTTAATTATATAACAGTGTGTGTTTTGGAAGTGATCTTAAAAATAATACTAGACTTTTAAGTAAGCAGAATTACTGCCAACTCCCTCATAATCACTTACATAATCCTTCACAAATTCCAAAGAATCAAAGACAGTTCACTGTATACTGATACAATGTTTACTGTCTGATGACCAAAGGCAACAGAGAGGTACCTAGGTGTTTATATTTATTTCGACAGCTGTGATATATAATTCCGCCTTTCATTAATGTCACAAATTTTAGAATATTTTTTATTTCACTACTTTATTAACCATTCTTTTAAATAGTAAATACAATTTAGTTATTAATGGTTATAATTACTCCTAAAAATATAAATAACTTACATAGTGCTGTTTGCGAGGAGCCTTTTCTCAGGAGCAAGAAACTTAAATTCTTTTGATATAAGAATAAAATTATATATGAGTATGCTTCGTTATATCCAAATATTGACATAACATTTTTAGATGCTTAGAATTAATAATTAGAAGTAAACTCTTTCGAAAGACTTTCTTTGTTTCATTAGTCTTACATATATATTTATTATACATGACTATTGCTGGCTTGATAAAGTTTCTTTGATGTTTAAAATAATTTAAATTTACCGGTATAATTAAAATATTTTTTTATGTTATCCAGACATTTTCTGTATTAAATTTTATTAAAATTTCTTCTATATTTTTTGTTGATCGTTGTTGATATTATTAGAAGCATTACGACCTACACAGAAAAGAGACAAAAGAATAAAAACTTTTTTAAAATTTTGTGTCATATACACTGTTAGTTTTAAATAAATATTCTAAGTACCTACAGAATATGCGTCGTTACTATAAGATAGATAAAAAAATATATTATTATTTTATTACTACACTTATTAAAAAAATGATTTATGTCTTACAAGGTTTTTAGTCATTAAAATATTTGTACCCAAAATGGCAGTAAAATGTATTAAATAACAATTGAGAAAAAAAATGTTCATGATGTTTGCAAATGCCTAATAACTAGTTACATAACTCGTTTAGACACATAGGTAAGTGTTTAGGAATGTAAAAATAATCAAGAAGGTAGGATGATAGTGAAAGTTTAAATACTTTTGTTAATAGATAAAAATATAATAACCAGGAAATGGGCCTAAGCGATTAAAAGCCGTTAAAACCTGAAGGTGAATGATAAACGAGACACCAAGATAAGGTGAGTCATAACGTCATCCCTTAGCACTTAGCAGTTTGAATATTTTTTGTAGTCATTAGCAAAGGGTAATAGGTTTTTCTATTTAGGGCACTAAAACCATTATGGTTTCAAACTAATATTCGTGACATGAATTTGTTGGCAACAGTTTGTATTAAATGAAAGCCAACCTAGAAATAAAAATAGTACCTTGGCATAGCCTTAAATATTTACTGGAGGATATTAAAATAATACAAATTATATGTATTATGTATCATCTCTATAGATATAGAGAGGGAGAGAGAAGGAAATCCCTCCCTCTCCCAATTTTAGGGTCGGCGCAGTAAGTTTTTCCTTCCATTCTTCCTTTTATTCGTCATTTCTGAAGACACTTTTTTCTGTTCCACATCGCCTTCACGCAATCAGTCTTTCTTTATTTCGGTCGTACTCGTTCTTTTTTTTTATCCATCCACTTCTCTTCTAATGACATGTCTTTCATCCTTCCTCATAATATGTCGACAGCATGACAGACTTACTTTAATTTTTAATGTCATTCGCGCTATTCCAAAACTTCCCTTATATTTTCATTTCTTTATGCTATGTATAATTCTTTATATGGGCTGCAATACAAATAATAACTATTTTTTTACGTTATCAATTACACTAGTTTGTACGTTTTTTTTATAATGTTCAATGGGATATATTTTTTATTTTGTCGTTGAGATCGTGGTAACAGTAATAAAAATTTTGATATTTATACTGTAAAAAATGATGAATTTATTTTTTAATTTTTAAATTATTTTATGTTCAGATCCGACATAAACAGCTCACCCTTAAGAACTAATACTATTTAATACTAATACAAAATTATTCATTTTCATTTATTTAGATATATATTTTAGTTTTTAATATACGATGTCAAAACAATGCAGATCTCATCAGAGAAATCACAAAACGTCGTTGACATTAATTACATATAGCTGCAAACCTAATAAATCAATTTGCTAGTAGATACATAAATTAAATAAGGCTTACTGGACATCATAAAGCTGTAAGTATAAATACAATATTTAAACAACGCATTTTTAAAATGCTTTTAGAGACATATGGGTGCGGTGTAATTCAGTCATTGCTTATCCATTATCTATTTTAAAATCAGACCGACATAAGTCACAAAATCATGTATTTTAAAAATGTGTTATTGTACGTGAACATAATACGTAAAATTAAGTTGACGAACAATAGAAATTAACAAAAACCTTAAATAACTATTAAGTACCTACAATAAATATTAAAACCTTCTTAAAAATATCTTTATAAGATTCTTATTACATATGGGGTTTGAATATAAAGCCAAAATGGTTTATTAATTAGGCCGTGTTCCGAAATACATACTGGTATACTGGTCAGTGCTAATGACGTCATGACACTGACGCCATATTGCACTGGTGTCAGCCATATTGTACTGGTGCGGCAACTTTATAGTATTCTGTGGAGACATGCAGACATACAAATGAAGACTAATATTACAAAAGTAACTAGAGTTGCCACCTCATTTGCTTTTAAAAATATACTTGGTCAAGTAAATAAGGAACAATTTAATTTTCTTCATTATTATATTTGAAAAATATATATATCTAAGTTTTAGAAATGATTGTCAGTTCAGAAATGCACAGTATTTATGCAGTTAATTTAATTTTAAGTAAACAGATAATTCTATTTTAATTTTTGTTCTCATTAGGTTTAAAGATGTTTTGTTTCTTTCGTCTATTTACTATTCAACACAGTAAACTCTCAGTGAATAGCAAAGACATCAAAAATAACATCACTGTGTACAAGTTTCAAAAATTATCATTAGTTTTATTAAATATTTTTTGTACATTTTTAGAATTAAATATCTGATCAACACCACTTTTTGTTGTTATTGCTTTGTATCTCCATTTTCTTCTAACTTTATTATTTTATGTAATAAAAATCGACACATCAGAATTGAATATGTTGTCACAGACTAATAAGTAATTTCTAATACTAGGTTCATGTAGTTATCTGTGAATAGTGTCAATTTATGTTGTCAAAGCACTCAGCACTTGGCTTTTCATATTTCGGAACATTTCACCAGTATGGCGTCGATTTTTGACGTCATCGGCACTGCCCAGTATACCGGTATATATTTCGGAACATAGCCTACATAAGTACGTTGGTCGTTGGAACAATTTCCCTTTAGTATCACATTAAGAAAACAATGCAATTTGATGCAATGAAGATTTCGCTAATATATTAAATACTACAGATATCAGAACTCAGCTAATCGTAATCGAATGTGGGAGCACGTGTAAAGCTATACCATATATAAGTATAGCAATTTGATGTATAACAGATATAATTTATAATATTCCCCATTAATTTCTATCACATGTTACTAAATATAGGTAGCCGAACTCTTCGGTTCATCTCTTATTGAGTCGATACCATAGAATAGTGCAAGTCAGTATGTGCATTAAGATTGTGGTTGCGAGAACTATCGCCATATTGACGCCGACGTCTATGGTCGCCATGTCCATCTCTATGAGGAATGTATTTGGAGTTTTGTAATGACAGTATTCTGAAAAAAAAAATATTTTTTTTTAATTTATAAAATCATTTTATCTCCGCAATATTGAAACCAATTAGAATTCAATTTGAAATTTAGAATATTTCGAATGTTTAATATTTAATAGAGATCTTATATAACACTTGGTTAACTTACCTTTAGAACAATGCATTTTAGTTCTGTTAAAACCATAAACGGAGTGCACGGCTACATGGAAACCGGCTCTAAAGTACGATATGTGGTGAAGCCATCTAAAGGAGTAGGGTGTATCCCGGAGAGATAGACAGAACCCAAATACGGAAAAGAGACAGGCGAGTACTGGCCCTATGAATACTGCGATCTGAAAAAATATTTAATATTAAAATATTCGGCCATGTCGAAATAAGTCATAATATATATATAGTAAATCATAAATACAGGTTTCGGCAGCATAATTGGTAAAGCAACGGGACGGTTTCGAAAGATAACAGGTTTGAATTTCTGCCCGTTGCAGTTTATGTTTCATTTTATTTTTATTTAAAGTTTAAAAACCTTACCATGCCATATTTCATTTTTTTTAAACAATACATAATTACCAAACTAAGAAACAATAAAAAAAATATGAGGTAGGTACTGTTTAAGATTCAAGTATATGTGTATGTATTAATTCATATGTACTTAACATATACCAATGCATATATTAATTGTTATTTAGTTGGTTTCTAGTATATACCTTGGTAGGGGTCGTAGAGCCTATAAAGTACCCCCAGGCCTGAGCGCACAGTGATGTGGCGACGACAGTGGCGAGGAATAGTGTGGCTCGCTGTGGTTCCAGGGGATTATCCGTCAGCCAATACGAGAGCACCACATACGAGACACAGGATATCATCTGAATCAATATAGGTTTGTTAAGGTTGTTTGTTGTAAGGCAGAGTAGCTAAAAGGTAATAGAGATACATATCTAAAATGATATACAGAAACTTATACGTATAATAACAATATTTCATGTATTACCTGAAAGGGCAATTCCACTGCAAGAATGGAAAATAAGTACGGCCCTAATTTGTACCATCGATTAAAATATTCGCCTTTGAGTATGTCCATTTCAAGCGGAACTGCAAAAAACATTGATAATTGATATTTGAATAAAATAGCGTGAAGTAATATTTATCAACATTTTAAATAAAATATAAATAAAAAAAATATTATCATTTCCGTATCAGCACGATTGATTGTTATAATGTGGAGGACAAATATCAATGAAATATCTGATAATCAAATATCTATAAAAAAAATAAAGAATGAAAAATAAACTGATACAGGGAGGGATTCGGTTCCGAGACCTCGGAAAACCGTCCCGTCGTTCTACCAATTGGGCTACCGAGCTTCATTCTATAATTATTTAAAATCTTCTAGACTAACCCTATGAAGGTCGTGCCACTTAATTGAAAAACAAAAATATAATTATGTATTCATAATAATATCGACTTGGTAATATTATATGATATTTTATTATGTATGTGATACTATAATACATCCGTATCAAAACAAATACAATGTCGCAATAATAATAACAAATTATTATAAATTATAATTTTCATATTACATATGCAAACGTAAACTTTACGACTTAGGCTTTGAGTTTGGTCATAACTTGAAATTTGATTTTTGCTTTCACTTACAAGATAGCGTGACAGACATCTTGCCAGTGTACACAACGAGCAGCAAGGACCCATACAGGTACACATAATTCCCCAGCACGCTACTGGCTTCGCTGCCTACCCCAAGGTATAGGTAACCGAAGATAAGGGCTATAACCACGTGGGCTGCCACTCGGTACATGAAGAGAGACTGTAAATAGTATTTATATAAATAAATATGGGTTTCTAACAGTTTTCCCTGCAAACCAAACATTAATAAACACATTATCAAAATATTGTCATTTAATTTGGCGTACATTAGTACGCCATAGACTTAGATCAATAGACATGCATAACAGACAAACTAATAGCGAGCTTATATACCTACAGCTACTTGATGGACATAATGAACGACCTAATACTGTAAAAGATAAATAATTACTTACATCTACATGATCTGTGTGACTTAAGAAATATCTATTATGTAGAAAATAAGAATTATGATAATTTATATATATTTATAAGATTTCATGTTTATTTATTTTAGTTCGTTATAATTATTAATTTTACTTATAAATATATTAAACCGTGTAAAGTTTACATAAATAAATCAACTTTAATTTGATAATTAGATTGTTTTTGATTTAACTGAGTATAATGGAACCGTTTGACCTTCCCATGATTTGAAGATAAAGAAAATAAAGATAAAGAAAAAAAAATAATGAGAAAATTTCAAGTAATTAAAAGAATATATATAATCAGCATAAATTAAGGAATCTGTCTCATCACTTAAGTAATTAGGGAAGTCACACCATTGTTTTATATGTTGATATATGATAATGATTGTTCCCATAAAATTAAAAAAACATGATTTAAAAATAATTGACGATTAAGTTTTTTATACGAGGTTAAAGCTCATTATAATTAAGCTCATTTAAATTTATATAAATACGGAATGAAAAGTTTCCGAACACCGTGATAGGGTGCCTAATCGGTTATTATTTTTCATTCTATATTTATATAAATTTAAATAAGCTTAACATGGCTATACATGTCTATAGATATTTTCAAAGGTTAAAGCTCATTAATTATAATTAAACGTTTGGTAAAGTTCTCACAGATTTATGCAAATTATCACAATAAAGAAACATGTTATCATAGTACAGATTAAGACACTTACATAATTTCTGGTTGTCATAAGATAATTTCTGTAAAGTAATATTGAAGTTTGTCGCCAACTACCCGACGGTCGATATATATACTTTTCGAAATTCTTCTGATATTTGCCATTACTCCGTAGTTGTTTGTCTTTTATTTCTGTATCAATACCTGAAGATAGAGTAATAGTAAGTTGCCATATCTGGTTAACATTCATATAAAACCAGTAACAAGTTATAGAATTAGTGTATTTCTTATATAACCAACTTACTGAGGGAGTTTGAGAAAGTAGATATAACTGGTACATTGTCGTCAAAGTCTATCGTCGAGGTAGAGCTAGGTTTATACTGGGTCATCATTGTTGCTGCTTTTATTAAATCGATGTTGTGCTCTCCAGATGCGACCTCCATTACTGGAATGTTTCATTTATTTGAATTGATGTAAATATATCTTTTGTCGAGTGGTTACCAGACGCCTAACGTAACGGGTTCGATTCCCGATAGGAGCAGGCATGTGATTAGTATATATCTCAATATTTTTGGGTTAATTAAATATATTCAAAGTATTTAATATGTGTATTTCTATTTATTTGTATCGTTGTCTAACCCTTAACACAAGCAAATAGTAATTTATCCTGTAATATTATTATTATTATCTACCGTAGAATTTTATTTTGTAGATTCAGTCGTTATGAATGAGTACGATTTAGAGTAAATATATTGTTTACTATATTTACTGAAATATTTTGATTTGGGATTAATTTTACTAAAATCAATAAGATTAACCCAAATTTTTATTAGGGTAACTAAGTACATAATATGATGACGATCGAAAACTCTAGTAGTATAGCTTATCGAAATAAAGAATTTAAAAGATCGAGACCATTTTTGGGTCAATATAATCAAAAATAAACAAGCAATAAAAAAAAATAAAAGAACCGTTGATTTTCAACTGTTGACTGTGTAAATAATACTTATTTGCAATTGTATCTCTGTATGTGTGTTGCACTACATTGAAATTAGATATAATTATAATTGGTAAACTGATGTTTCATCCTTTGTTTTATGTGTTCCGTTTGTATTAATTGTTAAACCGATTGTTATCATATTCACACAATAGATACATGTAATAGAATTCTATCGTGATGATTTACGATAATTGCGACTCGTTAATTACGGGATACAGAACTCAAAACAATAGTATTTAAAAATGCTTTGGGTTTGTTTGTTGGTACATGCGAGGTACAAAAAAAATATTTTGAGGTTTAAATTGCCCGGATTTATAAAATATAACCCCAGTAAAATTATATGCCATTTGCTTCTAAAAATAATTTCTTTTTTTCGAGAGGTTGATAAAAATTTCCTATGAGATTAATAAAATTTGTTTATTAAATGTTTGGTTATGATGTATTAATATTTCAGTCAGGAAAAGGAAGTGCAGGTACAGTCGCTGGTAACTTTAAATATATAAACTGATTTATCAAAAAAATACCTCACAGCTATACAAATGTCAAGTTTTAAACGATTTTTTTTATTTTCGAGCTAAAATGACTTATATTAAAAGCTTCATGATGTCAAAAGAAAAATATCAAGCCCAAATAATTTTTCTCCGAAATTTCAATCGAATTATTTTTAAATATTTTTACTATAATAAAGATATGTATACTTTTGTAAAAATCATAACCCTGGTAACTTGAAGTACAAAGAAGTTCTTAAGGTAAACATAAACCTTTGAGTTAAACGTGTAAATAATAACTAATCCCTTTAAAAAGGAAGTCCGAGTGGAAATACTAAGAAGATTTTTAAACTTGGAAAACACATAATTATATCCTTATTGTTTTGTTTGTATTTGGATCAAAGATTTGTACTTTTAGCAGCTTGCCCATATTTTGAAGTAAGGAATGTTCGGTGAAGTTACGGTAAAAATAATAAATATACTTTAAATAAGTTGCAAATACAATTTGTAATAAACTATTACAGTAATAGGAGTGACAATATATTTGTCTGTTGCATTGACATAAAAAAAATATTATTTATTAGCAATTTGTTTAAGAAAAGGGAAAAAGAACAATAGTCTGATATATAATAGAAATTGATTTATAGGTCATAATTAATTAATTATGACAAATAACTGATATCATCAATTATATTACACAATAACGCGGATGAAGAAATCAAGATAATTATCTTCATCGCTTCACTTGTGTGACCTTAGCATGTTTATTGGAAAGCATAACTATTCTTCAATTAATCTTATCTTAATATATTCTTCAATATATACATATAAAGTAGAAACTTACAAAAATCTGCAGGATTGTGATATGGTGGACATCTTAGCCCTGCTATTGCAAGTGCTGGTAGAAGATGTTCCCGAGGTCCCGAGTAAAGATTGTGTCCAGCAGCGAGGCAGTATACGGAGTCAATTTTCTCAAACAGCAAAGCTGAGGGCTGGTGTATAGTAGCGACCAGCGTCCGGCCCCCTCGCGCTAGTCCGTTCAGCAACGCGATGAGAGACGCTGATGCTGATGAGTCCAAACCCCTAGCATAGTTTTACGAAATAAAAAATGTTATAATTGATTTTAATATTTAAATTAAGATGTAATTATCTCTAATCTTTAAATCTAGCATATGAATCGGTAAATGTAAACATGTTTATAAAATGTTTCGCGAGTTTAAAAATCAAAAAAATATATTTAAATTCAACGATTAAAATAAAAAAATCAAAACACCTTTTATAAATCGATATAGTATTTTAAATGTATCTCTAATCTAAAAATGTATATTTAATAAATATTAATTCATCATAACCACAGTAATTAAACAAGTTGCTTAACAAGTGTTAAATCAATTTACGCTTTCATATTTCAAGTTATAAGTAAATAGCACAGGTACTAACGTCGTAGGTTCATCAAGAAACAGTAATGATGGGTCTGATAGAAGCTCAAGAGCGACTGCAAGTCGTCTCTTCTGACCTCCAGAGAGATCTCTACATAGAGTCTGCGTTGTTCCGCTAAGACCGAGGAGGGCAAGAACCTCGTAGACCTGGAATGAAATAGTATATAAGGTTCAGTTAAACATTATTATTTGCAAGTATTTGTCAAATATAGAATTTACATTTTTTATTAGAATTGCTGTTTTATTTATTTATTTATTTAACCTTTATTGCCTTAAAACTTAATGTCTATAGGCATTCTCTACCAGTTAACCTTTGCGAAGAAATTGCGGTAGGCTACTAAAAATATATTTTAAATATCTTCTTTACTCTTTAAATTATATAACATGAACATAATATTCTAAATATAAACAAAAGATATTGAATACATGTATAAATTTATAATATATATATAAAAAAAAATTAGAATTGTTTATCAAGATTACTCTAAGATATGTTTTTTAACCAGTCTTTTGAAAGAGATCTGTAACGCCGCTTTTCTGTTCTTTTCGGTTAGTTCGTTCCAGAGCAGTGTAGTTTTTTAAGGCAATAGAGCCATATATTTAAACCCTACAAATATGTTGCAAGCTTAACATTGCTGTGTTACGTAGTAGAAGTAGAGTATTGAACATAAAAAAAAATAAAGATTGAGGTGACTTCACACATAGCGCCTATTACTACTTTTATGTAATGTGGTCGATGAAACGGTATTTTGTGTCCGCTTTCACTTAAAGCTTACTTTCTCTTTGCGTTCTTGTGACTGGAAGTCGGCCAACTTAAGAGCAGCGGCCAGAGACATGCTCTCATAGACAGTCAAATGCACTCGGAGGTCATCGTTCTGGCGGATGTATCGCGCTCCCCCTCGGCCATTCGACTTCGATGCGCAAGAGCACACGCCGTTTACAGTTATTTCGCCTTTTGCACCTGTCGTCCTGATAAAAATGCATTTTTTGCTTATTTTGCTTGGGTTTTCGTGAAACAAAAAAACATCGATAAAAAATTTTGACAATTAAAGAAACTGTACCTACATGTTTTCAATTATATGTAAATAAATAATTATTATGTGACGTATGTTTCACGTAATGATTATACTTACGAGTAACCTGCGAGGATGTTTAAAAGTGTGGTCTTTCCAGCTCCAGACGGGCCCATGATGGCCGTCAGCTCCCCGGGTTTTAGACATCCGCTGACACCCTTCAATATACTTTTGTATTCTAAAAAAAAAATGAATATTTAGCTTTAGATTTAATTGTAGGTAGGTACTTGTATATGATAATTTAAATATCAATGAGTCCTGATTAAAACCTTCGATAGACTTTCATGGTCTTAAGAAATATCAGAATTTGTTACCATATGTAATGCATGGAAGCATTTTTACAAATAGAAGAAACATGAAATTCTATTTTATGAGGTTATCTAAAATACTCGATGAGATATAGAAAAAATATTTTTTTTATTTCATTTAGCACTAGAGCGAATAATGTAAGGACAATATGTTTAATATCTATTTGAAGAATTAGGTATTGTTAAACATAGCTTTCTTATAAACTGTACAGTTTTCTCTATAACGTTAAGATGTATTTAATACATTAATTTTACTATTTATAAGTTATATTTTCAGACAGACAATATTTATAATGGAAGTTTTTATATAAGATATCGAATTGTATTTAATTTGGATTCATTAATTTTCCGGTAAATGTTGATAAAACAAAGATAAGAATAACAATAATCATATATATTTTTTATACTATTATTGTTTTCGCTATTTTTATTTTGCATTATGCTTTATGCAACTGTAACTAACACAAACAAAAGTTGTCTTTCTAGCTTTAAAATAAAAAAAATATCACGTGCTTCTTTTATTTAGGTAGGTAATGCTCATATTAAGATAAATTCGTTGAACTCTTTAAATATTTATAATCTTAATATTCATTATCGTAGTATATACAAAACTCTCCGTTCGACTCAGAATTGGTAAGTTTTTACAAAACCGATAAGAAAATCGTAAATATTCCATGAAGCTGAACGCGTTATCGATAAATGCTTTCCAAATATTTTTTATAATCTCAGTAATACTATAATATAATACTTGGATATCATTAAAAAATAAGTTTGTTATCACCGTTATATATCTCGTGATTATTAAAACTACGTCTAATAGGGCAGCTGTTGTGTGATTTTTAAACAATTTACAAGATATTTATATTCTAGGAAAAGATCATGTAGTTTTTCTTTAAGTGGTCTTTTTTGAAATAAAAAAAAACAAATGATTTGAATAGGTACTAATACAATGCCGGGAAATAATTATCAGTAACTTTTTATATTGAATGGTTTCTTCGATAATAGGAATACCTACATCAGTTTTAGTTGCCTCATAAAAGAATAATAAAATAGGTAAAGAAGTTATAAAGCATTAAAAAATAAATAAACAATTATTATCAATTTAGTCATTAACGCTAATTTTAGTTTTAACTAGTTGTGCCTGCGAATTCGTACTCGTAGATTTCGATTTCGTTAAAACGTATCTTTTATACATTCGAATGTATAAAATATAACCCATCAAAGTTTCATCAAACTCGTCAAGTAGTATTTTTATACAATTTTTAATCACAGATATTTTTTTATGGTAAAGGGTATTATTATTCTTGTATTAATAATAACGTCTTACCACAATGGTACGAAAATAAGAAATTATTAACTTCTTTATTTGTTAACCGACTTAGATAAAAAAAAAAACACTATATGTAAAGTGAAGCCCATGACAATATCGAAAACTGCATTCAAACCGGTTAATCCGTTTCTGAGGTTAGCGTGCACAAACATACAGACATAGATTTAGAAACATACAGACGAACAGACAATATGAAAAACCTTTGTTTTGGGTTCTCTTGCTCTTATAAATTCCTCCATTATGTTTTTTTTAATATTTTCCACGAACAGAAATCGATCAGTGACAATTTTTTTATATGTATAGATTATTTAATTAAGTCAACAGTCGATACTCAGCCGGGTCAACCTAAATAAGGATCACGAAAGAATAAAATAATACAAAAATACCATCACATATACTCTTTATATAAAATGGAAAAAAAATCTTGATGAATGAGAATGTAAATAAGTTTTATATATATAAAAATTGTGCGAACTCTGAGTAACATTTAGTTGTCACTCTCATTGTACACTTCATTCTACCAAAAGATAAAAGTATTTAAAGTGTTCAAGAATTTGTATAAGAGAATCTCAAATAATGGTTTTTAATTTTTTCTGTTTGTCATACAGACAAACAGAAAAAATTGTATTTCGGTATCTCTATTTCTGTATGTTAGTGCAATCTAATTTTAAAAACGGATTGACCGATTTAGATGCAGTTTTGGGGCACATATTGTCATGGACTTGACTTAAAATTTAGGATTTTCTTAAAATTTTAATCGATCAACAAATAATAATAATCTCTTATTTTAAAAAGTAAGATTTTTTTTTCAAAATTTCAGCCTTGATCCTACCCTCAGGGTATAATAAAACCCTTTCAACAAAAAATAACGAAATCGGACAATATACTCGGTAAAAAAATATATGTGATGTAGCACATAAAAGTATATAAAAATAGACTAGAATTCACCCTCCTATCACCTACACGCAAAAGCTGCTTGACTGAGTTTGATGAAACTTTTAAGGGTTATAGTTTATGCATTGGTATGTGCAAAGGATACATTAAAATGTATCCTTTGATAAAATCAAAACCCTAATCTATGCGTACGAAGTCGAAGACAGCTAGTCTATAAATATTTTAATCACAAGGGAATTAGTTCTTCGATATTTTTTTTTAATTGTACCTGCTCTACCTGACTTTGAGACCCTTGTGATTTGTAAGGGTCAACCCTATATCAACATTTAAGATTATTAATGATTTAAAATTTTAAATAAACTGAGAATGATAACATAAATAACCTTTGATTGGTTTTTATCTTATATAGACTGTATATCTCAGTATCTCTGAAATAATTTTAAGAAAAAAATTCGTCATTTATATGTAAGAAGGTTATAAGGGTTATAAATACAAACTTCCTGTTATATTAAAGCAGTTTGTTTGGGCTAAAGTCTAAACCTACTATAAATGAATAATAGTTAAATATATAATAAAAATGGTTTGTAAAAAATAACTAAAAAAATTTAAAAAATAACAGTTAAAAGAAAATAATAAACTCGCATTTATAAATAATCAAACCATAAAATAAAAATACATAATAGTTAAAAAAACGAATAAACTTGCATTTATAAGTAATCTAACTATAAAATAAAAATAAATAACAGTTAATAAAATTAATAACCTCGCATTTATAAATAATCTAAATATTAAATAAAAATAAATAATAGTTCATAAAACTAATAAACAAGCTTTTATAAATATTCTAACTAATAAAAGCGTATTAAAAAGGGGTGTTATCTATGAGGTTGAGCTTTTTTGTCTGCTGTTTTTATGACTGTCTATCACAAGTTGTAGATCATAAAACGATGAATAGATCTAGACAGTTTTTGTATTTGAAAGAAATTAAAATATCGCTTGGTTGTGTTTGATCAAAATCAGTTTAACTTATTTTCTTTCTTTTCAAATTAATTTTTTACTAATATAGAGTTTCTGTACTTGGAATTTTATATTTACCAACAAAAATAAAATTAATAAGAATATCAGTATTTATTATAAAACAATGTGTCTTAAGTTTTTACATTACTTTTTCAATTTGTTGATTTTCTATCATTATCTTGTCATTGGTTTCAACTTGTACCTTTCTAATTACATATTTTGTGTTTGCTAATAAGTTAACGTCTATTAATTGACAGCAGTCTCAGTTCTTTATTTAAATTCCTTAGACATTGGGCTGTACATTTAAATTAACATTTAACTATATGTCAAATGTAATGACTTTTTAATTGTAGGATTTAATGTTTAAAACTTTAAACTATAATAATGTGGTATTTTTTTTATTAATAAAATAGTTTAAATACACTTAAAAAGTTATTTTGTATTCAAAGAAGGTCAATGATTGCCATGTTTGCAATTGCGTTTAATAAAGTGCTCATCTATGAATTTATATATTCGGAGTTGCAAAATATTATATTACAAATAAGATTCTCGGGTTCCCTGTGTTAGGTATTGTTTTGTAATTTAGTTAATTTTGCAAATATATTCCGCTTATTATCAACTTTATACATACACGTAACATGATACATACATATAATAAAATGGTAATGAAGCTAAATCAGTACCTAACATATATTTTTTTAAATACTACGTATTATAACTACTACAAAAAAAGTCATATTCTTCAAAATATCAAATTTTAAAATGTATTTATTTACCTATCCGATTGTTCAAAAAAAAATCCAAATAGTTATAATTCATAAATTTATAGAATACAATTAGATTACTTTATCATCACATTTTCCAATATTTTTAACAAATATCTATGTGCATTTTTGTTGTCAAGTTTAAATGTACCCAATGATACGTGCTATGGTTGGATAAGAACACCGATGACGTCTGATGCCGCCAATAATGCGTTATATGAATAAATAATTATTGTATCGATTTTATTATGCGAATAGGCATACTGTCTGTTGTATTATGCTTTGACACAGACTAGCTAAAACATGTAAACTGACTGACTAAACTTACGACTTTGAGGCAAATAAATAGGTAGGTACATACACAACAATTTATAACATATTTCAATATGAATTACCTAGAGGTGTCTGTAAATTATTTGTTAGCTATTGTTTTATGGTTATAGTAATAACACATATATAAATGTGGTCCTAAAAGCTAATACGTAATTTTTAAATCAATTATTTTATAAAGTCCTTGCATGTGATCTTTTAATTACACAATGTGTATATCATCTTAGCAATTGTTTCCAGTCAGGTCTCATATACAAATATTTAGCCGGATACGTTTAGCCGACGACAATATTTGTATGTCCGGCTAAGCTACGGCTTAGCTACGGTTTCGTCAAATCATTGTCTCAAAATTTACATAAACACATTGCCTAAAATTGTATTCAAATGGCCTAACCGATTTTTAATAATATATTTTTTAGACTCATTAGATAAGCTTTAGATAAGCACTCTTCTTGAATACCAGAAAAGAAACATGCTTAGACCAAATTTATTTTATATAACATTTTATAGATGTCGTACAGAACATGCAAAATCACAAGTTTAAATACTCACAGATTAAATAACAATATTGACTATATAACGATAGCCACACATAAATTAATAGAAATCAGATTGACAATGCATCTTCCCATATGTCTGTGTGAAAAGTCAAATAAATAAATTACTAACAATTTTAAAATCCATATAGGTACCTATTACTTTAAGCATTAATAAAAGATCATTTATGATCACTACATTGCATGTGTTCAGTAAATTACACAAAATGATGCGAAATACGAAGCGATTCTCAAAAATCTTTATCTGTTTTGTTTGTTCGTGTATCATTTTTTTTTTTTTATGTCTATACTGCCTTGTTGGCTATTACAGCGTCACCGGGGGAGATTCGTGTATCATAGAAAAGAAATTACTTCTATATTACTAGATATATTATCGAACAGTCATTTGACGTTAACTAATGTGTATTTATTTATTGTAGTCATAAATTTATATTAAAATCACGAATTGTAATAATTTTATTACAAAAGGATTCGTTATTTTGTTTAAAATAATTTGGGATTACAGATGTTTTGTTTTCTTTTGTTTCATGTTAATGATCTCTGAACCCACATTTAATGATCATCGAGTCATTGACTTTGGTTTTAATAACAGCTTGACCAACCATCACCTGAAGTATTATTATATATACCTATGTTTTACAAAACACCACGGATTTTTAAGCGTCGCCATTTGTAAAAATGTAAGTCATACAAATTGTCGGCGTCATTCTCGTATAGATAATAACTACGAAGTGCAATTTGGTAATTCTATATAACTAACATCTATTTATCTTTTAAATGTAACCTGCTAATTAATGTATCTAGTCATAGTATCCACGGAAGTGAAATTAACAAATGTAGTATTTTCGTGCAAATTATTAATTATACATTCATGGTAGAGATTTTTGTGTGTAAGATTTCTGATATTCATTTTTACTTATCTAGTACAAGAGCTTGCTTTCTTTTGCAGTAATTTGAATAAAAATGTAATTCAGGTAGTTTTTTGCTATAAATTTCAAGGGAACCTAAATATATATATTTTATTTACATTTATTACACACTTATGTTATCAAATAGCGTTTTAAATAACGATATCATTAAGGACGTAGCAATGTATGAAGATGCGAAATAATTAAGGATCATATCATTTTTTAAATAAAGTTATCATAATACTATGTATTAATTTGTATATATCCTTAATATCTAAATAAGGAGTAAAATTTATATTAAACCAATTTTATTGGCACTCTGTTTAACTAAATTATAATCTTTATAGCCTAAATATATATTTTAAAATGTCTAGACGATATATGAACAATGTCGTTGCGTTTGATAAACCTTTTTGTTAAAATTATTCGATTAATAATTATTACTTTATAATAAGCTTAGACAGTGTAGTTTGAGATAGATAAAAGTTATTTTTGCATTTTATTTTGAAAAACATATTTATACCAAATGTTTAGGACGTGTAAATTTATTTGTTATTGCGACATAAGTTGCGATATAATTGTGTGTTGAATAAAAAATTGTAGCAGCAGTGTTAGTGGAGTCACGCATAATTGAACTGTTTTAACATACAGCAGGATAAAGTGTAGTTAGTGAAATCGATAGGAAACACTAATTATTGCATATAAATATTTTGGAACCATGTGTTCCATTATACGCACACATTCTAATAAAAATGTATATATATACACACATATATATACGTATCGCTGTCCGTTTCGGTGAACTAGGTGAACGGTAACTCAGTTGGTAGAGCGACGGGACGGTTTCCCAGTAGTCGCGGGTTCGAATCCCTGCCCGTATCGGTTTGTTTTTCATTCTATATCTATATAATTTTAAATAAGCTTAGTATGGCTATAAATGTTAATAGATATTTTCAAACATATATATATATATATATATATATATATATATATATATGTAAATCGAAGTTTTAAAAAAGAAAGGAAGCTATAAATACCTCGCATACGTTCATTAATATTTAAAATATTTGGGTCTGTTTTTTAGAAAAGGAAAAAGGCCAATATTTACATAACGTATATTAAGACCTATAAACTTTTTATTGAAATATATTATAAAAATTAACTAAATTGCATTTTCGTTTGACATTAGTCAAGTTCAAGGGCGGTCATTAAGCGGCCCTTGAACTTAAGGATTAAGGCAAGCTTAATTTAAATATTTATTTTTAAGAATATTAAGTTACAATAAATATATCATAATCTATATAATATATTTAAATTAATATTATTAATAATAAAACATGTCAATACAATACAAAAAAAAGAAAAAGAAAACTGTCCAAAGGTCTCACTAAAATAGTTTTTAAGATACCTTTTATTTATAGATTCCTTTTTGAGCATGTCATCTCAAATTAAAATGAATAATCTGAAAAATACACTCTAAATATAAAAAGTTTACGTGCGATGTGTCCGTGGATAAAAGTGAAAATTAAAAAAAAATATACAATATATATTTAAAACAACTATCTCTATATCTTTATATGTTCGCAAATGTATAAACTAGGTATATAAATGTAAGTGGTAATTTGTTATTACATTTTTCTATGATATCTCTTGATTATCGTATCTCTGTTATTATCTAATTGTCGTTTTTGTATTATTTATTTTGTAATTGTATATATGTTTTATACATAACTTGCTAATAGATCTTTATACTTGAGCTCTTTAAAAGTTTTGTTACCTGTATACAATTATTAAGTGCTCAGAGATCTGTAATAACGATCTGTTTGTGATGATTCTAGAACATCTAAATCAAACTACTTGTACATCCGTTGCAATTCTTTTTTTGTATTTAATTATATGTATTAAATTATGTGTAACCATACTCAGCAAATGAATACAATTTTACAATTTGCCCAAATAGGTTTCTAGGCTAAGGAAGGTTCTAGAACTTGATTCTAGACACTATTTCTCCCCACTCTTTAGAACACTGTCACAAAAGGAAAATGTAGAGTCAAGTAAGTAATTTGCAGATGACTAAAGAATGTAATTTGTGTTAAATGTTATTCAGTTATTTTGTTTGTTGTTACAATACCGATTAAATAGCAATTTTTTAATTGGTCAACGTGACTCTATTAGAGGGAGACGTGATAGCGGCGGCATATATAAAATAAAATAACAAACACTATTAAAAATAAATTCAATATCTTAACAAACATTTGAAACATTACATAAAATGAAAGTCAAAAAATAATTTATTAATAATAATTTATAATACTAAAGATTTATATTTGCATTTTTTCATTTTTTTTATTAATATGAAGTTTTGAAAGCCTACATTGTTACCTGAAAGGGTAATAATAATAGTTGGTTTGAAGAATGCCAGCGCAACTTATCTACTTGTAATAAAATAGAAATTTTAAAATAATAAAAAAAATGCAGTAGGCACCGACCTCAAAACAATTGATAGCATTTTGTTATCTGTCTGTTTATCTGATCATGTACGCTAAACTACTGAATGTATTTAACAGAATTTTAGCATGGCTATATAGAACCCTGTCGAAAATATACGTAACTTGTTTTCCAGAAACTTCAACTTCGACTTTCAATTAATAATTATTTATAAATATCGACTATTTCATCTCTAAATTGACATACTTCTTCATACATTTTAAACTAATGTCCAGAATATGTTGTTTAACTCCGAATGTCATTTATAATTTTTCGATTGAATTGTAGTTATTATTTATTTATAATTTTGATTGACTTAATTGTCCTTTTGATTTATTTGATTTTATTTTTTTGTATTTTGGCTTTCATATTCTGACTGCACATACTATCTCAGTTTGTGTTTAGTCAATATTAACATCATGGTAAAAAAAACATTATTATTATTCGTCTCTTTTCTAAATTTTATTGTGTGTAGTTATAATTTTAGAAACTGTTTAAGGTTAAGTGCTAATGATATGTGTATGGAAAAAAAATGGTATTATAACATTGAATAATATATATATATTATATAATTACTAATTGGTTATTTATTAACATGTTAACTTTATGAAAAAGTTTCTTATATGTAGGTACCTATATACAATTACTTATAATTTATGTGACTAATAATAAGTAACGTACATTTATTATTGCATTAATTATCATAATCGCATAATATTGAAATAACTGGATATTAAATTATTGTGTTAGAATCAATTGTTTAAATACAATAATATTAATTTTTGGTTGCGTGATGTGTTTATCAAATGCATATATCTCTGTGGCCATTCATTTTATACAGTAAATAAAATACTTCAAATATGATTATTTCTTTCCAGTCGATAAGTTCTAAAGCTAAACCAATAATAATAAGTGTTTCACTATCAGAAGAATGTTATTTAATAAAAAGATTTTTATCATAGTTTGGGATTCCCATTTTATATCATAGTTCTGCTTTGTTCCCTTATTGGTGTGTTCTACCGTAGGTCTATAAATTTTATTTATTAGCGAAATTAATAAAACAGAATCTGTACTCGCAATATTGCGTTGTTGTCTAAACTAGATTGACAGTCATTCTGACTGATTGTCAAGCGAGTGAGGTTGCAATTTTAAATTTCGAATTGGAGTTTTTATTCCTCAAGGTTAATCTATCACCGTTGTTTTCGAACCTCATCAGAACCACAGCATTCGATAAACAAAAAAATAAAATAAAATCGGTTCAGTAATTACAGAGGAAGTCAATGACATACAATGCATTTGACTCAACAACACAAAAATTCTGATAAATATACCTTTCAGAGGGGAGAAACCCAAAAAAATATATCTTATAAAATTTTAAATTTGAGTGATAATTGTTATTTATGCCTAAAATTTATAGGAGGTTATGAGCACATCTGGATTGTCCATGACGCATTGATGCTGCAATTACAAGTCATCCTGACTCACGGGATGGTTATCCATTTGTTTATTTGTAGTAAACTATTTCAAATACCTAAGATGGATGAAGAGAACGAACGAACAGTCATACATCACCTCTGCACTTATATATTTCTAGTGACTCTATTGTAAAATTATTGACAGGTTAATGTTTTAAGTTGATATTTATTACAATGAAAACCATATTTTTGTAATAAGGTATGCTTTCTGCATTGCTATTTAACTTAATTAAACATTTTTATGAACATATATTATATGGGTAAAATATTATTTGTTTTGCTATTGTAATCGTAGTATAAAATAATAGGTATTAAATTGCAACAATACTAACACTATCATAATGACAAGGCCATCTATACACTATTGTACAGAAACATTTATATACTTATGTATAGAAATATATTCAAATAAAATGTATAAAAAAAGTACTACATAACTTAAGTACAGTTTAAAAGAATAAAATTTTGAGGGTATTCGATATTCTTATCAATGTGTATGGAATAGAAAAAAGCTGACTTTTTTCTCTATGTGGCTATACCTAGTTACTTGTAAGGAAGCCTTATATTGTAGACAAGCATTTAAAAACAACAAAATAAATTGACATTTCAACACTTAAGTATAAAGTACCTATTAACAACGAAAAAGAATTGAGTTCCCAAAATATATTTGTAAAAAAAGATTGTCACGGAGTATACAGTTATCAATAGCTATAAAAAAGTTTGTACATGGAAAATCTCATCACACTTATATGTAAAGAATATTGATTATTATTTTTAATATTTTTTTATCTCGAAATATCATATGAAGTGTACGAATGTCCTTATATATTAAATTTACTGACGACTCCTTGACATTAATTTGCCACTAACGAAATATTGACATTTCTTTGATCACTACTCGCTAACGTTGGCTCTTGATTTTAAGATATTCTGTTGTTGCAATACCATCAATGTACATATGCCCTAAATAACTAACTCACATATTATATTTATCTTTATTTATAAATATTTTTTAAACAGCATCTGTGATTACTACCTACTCTATGGAAACATCCAACTAGAGTCTGATGTTGGATAAATGCAAATATTTTCAATTTAATTTATCTCAAAGCATTTTTTTTTCATATAATACAAATGTGTAAAATTATTTTACCTTGAAAAACCTTAAATAAAAAAGTTATAAATATCACATCATAAACTCACAAATCTTCAGGCAATTCAAGATATATAAAATGGTAGATATGTATAAATATGAAATAAAAAAACTATCTTATTTTTTATATTTCTACTGCGATGTTATATCTTAATTATTAGCAATTCATTTCTGTCAAGCAAACAATAGCTATAGATATATTGTTCTCTCGATAATCATACTTTTTATGTGTGAAAATGTCTTTGAATAATAATGAATATTTATTATAGAATTTTAAATTATCATTTTAAATTTTAATTTTATTTATACGCGAGTTAAATCCTTAAAAATAATTTTATTTCAAACTTAAAATTTAAATTTAAAGTGTTAATTTAAAAATCCAATCCAATAAGCCAATATGAACCTAATACTCGTGAAAATCTTAGAAAATACCGTATACATATTTATTATTATATTGGATTTGAAACTAGACTGAACTTAGAAGTCTGCGCAATATAACAAAATTATCATTGAATATAAACTGAAATTTTAAAATCTTTGTTCTTTGTTTTATATAAGTTACATATGATTAGATATTCTTCTAAGTGAGCTATTTTATTAAATATTATTATTTCTATCTATTGAAAAATAAAATTATATTTTCGATTCGGTGTTTTATGAATAAAATTTTTACAACATCGTATTAAATTGAAGAATACACTTTGCTAGCGGGAAGGTAAATCAAAGTTATTCATCGAAGATTTATAAGGACAAATGATGGAAAAATAGTAAGGGATTCCATAAGGATAAAAACCCGTACAAAATCGCAGTAAATTTAAATGAAACATATATGTACATATAAACTATCCTTTATATTTACAAAAAAAAAAGCTGTAAAATAAGGCCGCGGGCATATCAACATTCGTTAAAATATGTCTGAACATGAGGACATTACATTAAAGTTCATCAATTAATATAATAATTGTTACCAATTGAGTTCAATTGAAATGCATTTATTACGGAATTTTCTGTTTCACAATAAACAGTTTAAAGGAATATTTACGATATAAAAGACGTAAATAGATTACATAAAAACTAAATGTATGGAATAAAAATTAGGAAATTATCTGAATTAATTATAAATTAAATATAATGTGAAATGATGAAAGCATTGATTAAGGTAAGATAAAATTTAGAAAAGGTAGTTATTGCAAAATCAATAAATCATCTTAAATAATGACCTACGTCAATTGCATAACTTTTTAAGATATTTCGATTGTCGTTCTGAATCTAATTTATTAGAGTTAATAATATACTTATAATATTAAAAAGAGAAAACTTACCAAAACGAAACTTAGTGAGGGAAAAGGAACTTATAGTGCATGTTATATCTTTGAACTCCAAGCACACGGTGGCCCTGGTCCTCGGTATTAGCGGGTCATTGTTGTTGCTCAAGGGTACTAACTGTTTGTCTTTTACACCAGACGTCATTTTTAACATTTAATGTCAACACCCAAAGCACTAGATCACTTCACTATAATTTATATACTTTTTGCACGTTATTGATGCATCGCTTGATACGCTTGATTGGTCCAATTTGTTTTCTAGCGTCTGTGAAATCTTCTATCGATAGGTCAAGTTCAACTGATCTGTAAAGATAGAAAGCGTGTTAATAATATCAATGTATATGTTGCTATTATAATAAATCATAATTATGGTAGTACTTTGTTTCTAATGATTTAAAAAAATATATTTTCTTATTTTCAGAGAATGCTGTCAAAAACAGCTTAATTTCTAAGAAGGAAAAATTGAGTAATTAATTGGAATATTTTAACAAAGTTTTCCGTTTTAATGTTAATATATTATCTTGTATCTATAACGGGTTATGTCATATATAAATTCCTAATTTATAGATAAGTCATCCATTTGTATTATTTAATTTGTGTATGTACACAGTACATGTACACTACATAATAAGATAAGAATTATCAAGCATTAATCAAAGTTTAGCGACTTTTGGTTAGTAATTGGAAGAAATATGTACATAAATTATAACATATCATTGCTTGTTACATAAACTATGACTTCCTTTATATATTAATCATTAAAATATTAAATTCAGATAAAACTAGTTAATCGTCTCGCTTTGTCTTTGTGCCAACAGTTCAATATTATAATATATTATTTTGCATAAATTATTATAATCGTATGTAATACGTACCTTGTCCCATGTCTGTGTCAAGGAAATATAATAAATAATTAATTGTTTGTCACATATGTAGTTGTTTTCAATAAAGTCAGCAATTAGCGAACCAATAAGATATTTGTTAACCAGAAGTCTTTATATTTAACAAATATATAAGAATATATAGTTGGTATATTAATCAAATATTTAAAAGCATTTTAATATAGCACAATTGTTTTAGTACAATAAAAAACAGGAATTATTTAATTAAATAAAGTTTCTTTCTAACTGCAACGTAAATATAATAACATTTTAAATCAAATTGGCCGGAATTCCGTTAATGTAGGGCGTAATTATACAAACAGAGTTGCGTGATATAAGTACTGGTCGGTTGTACTGCATTTTGACAGAATATTGCTTAATGTCACGCATTGGTAGAGTCAACAGTCAACAATAGTTACCGGCTATATCATAATTGACGATACCGAGTGTGTCATTTTGGGCCTAAGAGTTAAGAAAGGTGTTCAAATTTAAATGAAATAGACAGACATACATATATATAAATAATATAAATTATATAACATAATTGGATGATGTTTAATATAAAGGGCAGAAAAAAAATATCAAGAGGTCTCACTGTCTGTATAATTTAGATAAGATCAATTTCGGAGAGACAAGAAACATTTTAGCGACACAGAGATAAAATAAAAATGCGTGCTTATATCTTAAGGGTTATAAAAAGTAAAAAACTGTACACAGAATTTTTATTTGAGTTTATTTATGTAGCACTGCGTATATATTTCAATATACATATAGATAATCCTCCAAATTTATCAGAGAAGGTATATGTCACCAGGGTTCGTTTAAAATTATTTTAACTAACATGCCACTAACATGTTCCGACCTTTGTGACGGTTAAACTAATCGGTAATAAATATCAATTTACATAATTCAATTAATGAGTTTTTGTAACATTATATGCTCATTTGTTTATTTTAAACTAATCATTATAATTGTCGTCTGTTAATATCGCATTTGCTTATGATAATTAAATTATCATTATTTTTTACAAATTTTAAAAATATTATATATATTTTTTTTTATAAATTTTGATTGTTTTAAACAATTGAAATTATCACAAACATTCTAGTATGTTGATATTATTGGCACATGTTTTCGACCAAGGTTGCCAAACATTGGTATAACAAATTCTTGATAAGTACCCAACGTTTGAGGGTATTCCGATTAAATAAAAATATAACTCTGTGAAAGTACATTTACGGCTCATTGATTTTAGAACTATCCAGTTAACTTCGTCACAATTTCCATAAGTCAAAGATACTATTAAATAATCACATATCTTGTTAAATGACCTGGTTTAGTTTTATTAAATAAAAGTTATATAATGTTTATTTTAAATATTGATATATACACATAAATAAATTATTAGCAACTATTTCAAATATACAAAATGACATGTCAATTATAAAATAATTAAAGCCATATTAGTTTCATTCATTGTTGATAAGTGTGGAAAATGTTGATTAGGAGATATTGTTTTATTTAAAAACGTAAACTCTACCACTCTATTTATCGTATTAATGATAAAGTTATTTAATAATTAGAATATTATAAGTGTACATTTTTAGGCTAATGATATTTTACTCTTTGCCCCGTGTTGAGACATCATTTCGTACAACATTCGCTGAGATAAGAGAAAAACATGACACTCTATGAATATCGGTTCGTTGACAAAACATAAATGTGACATACATTTTTGCTAATAATAATGAAATAGTAATATTATGAAACAGAGTCAATTAGTTATATAAAACCAATCACAAACTCTTCTTTAAAATATTTTGTTAATTTACGTAACTAAAAATAATATTTAGTTTAAAGAAATGCCAACTAGGTTAATAATCTTATTTAAATTGAGTCTTTAAACATATTTTTAATATATCTATAATATAGGAGTATAAAAAAATTACTAACATTTTTCCTTTACAGATATTGTACCGGCTTGAGAACTTTCACGGAGAGAACGCGAAAATAAACACGTGCAAGTGAGAAGTAACAAAATAAACGACACGTCCGTCTCACGTGAGTGTTTCACTACGACTAACTGGCGACTTCATAAATACCGACTGTTCAGTCAAATGTATTGATCTAAGTGCCAAATCAGTGACGTATTGTATGAAACATTGTTTATTTTCAGACGACTTCAGACTTGGCATTATTTGCATCGACTTCACTTCGCAGTATCATAATTATTCGTTTCATGAGACATGCGTTATGCGTTAACAAAAATATATATTATACAGTTGCTTAATATTGGAAATATATTATATATTTTTTTTATATTCATCCATTTATTTCCTTTTTTTTTTTTTTTTTCAAAAAAACACAATATCAAACTATTGGGCATATGATAATACGAAAGTTTTGTAAAATGGGTGAATTTTTGTTATCTGATTATAGTTATTATCAAAATAATATACTTGATTGCTATTTAATTAACAAATAAATTATATTGAGTAAAGTTATTATTTGTGATGATAAAATTCTACTTGAATGTAGTGTTGTTGATAATAAGTCATAATAGAAGGTTACCTCAAGACACTTAACTATTTTCAGTATGATGAGATTTAAACTATTATTTATTGACTAAATAAAAACTAAAATTGAAAAAAACTACAATTTACGTAGTGGGTATTTTTGTAAATCTTTTTATAGATTTCTAAATATTCCCAAACATCTCCATATACCTATTTTAACCTCAACATTTTTCACACTTTCTTCATTAATGTATCAACAATGTAATGTTTTGAATGTTAAATCACTATAGAATTTATTAATATTCTCAATTTCTAATCACAATGTTCAATAATGCTTTATTTAATCGCGTGATCAACCTTATGTCAGGGTTATTTGAGGAAAACATGATCGTAGATAAGTCTGTTTTTTTTATTATTGAAGTAATTGTCCAATACCAATTGTTCATTCAGAAAATAAATATTTATTGCTATCTGTTGCCAGTAACTTCATTTGAACACGCTACACTCCAACCACAAGTCAATCTGATGATCGTAAAATAATGCAAATACATTTGTTTTCTGTATTAAAGGCCAATGCAATTTTTGGTTTGTGTCTTGTTTTTCCGTGAAAATAACAATTTACCAATACAAAATCTTCTTATATATTGACCAAGATAAATACACAACTTTCATTTTTTTTTTAAATAAGTCCAAAGGTTTGGTTGCATCATAATTACTTTCTGTGTTTTTCGGTGAATAAAATAAATTAAAATATTTAATAGTAAAAAGTTCCTATATTTTCATCTGGATCTTACGTTTTTCTAAGAGATATGAATGTAGAGTTTTTGCCATTATAATTTTTTTATCTACACATAAGTATCAATTTATATGGTAACTTTTATTATTGTTATCTGATTTATATGTTTTACGATTTTAATTACTTAATTTTATGGTAGATATTAATTCATCCCTATTCTTTGTAAATGTTTTTATCCAACGGACGGAAACATAGGTAGGTATATAATAATTTAATATAATTGTAATATTATAACAGACGCGCCATCTAGTTTATTATATGATAATTAATAAAGTGACTTGACAATGGTGTTGCAAACTTTTCAAAAAGAAATTTCATTTTTAGAACACGACGATTTTCTTTTTAATTTTTTTATTACTATAATCTTAATAATCCAATCATTATATTTTTTGAAGTAAGGTCTTTTAAAAAAGGAATAGAAATTAAAATTCTTATTAAAACGATATTATTGATTTGTTTTCTTTTCGCTAGTTTTTACTTTGCTTATTTGTAACCATTTTGTAAAGTGAGGACGACAAGACTTAGAGATAAAAGACATGTAGTGTAATTGTTGTATTATGAACAATAGCAAAACATTTGCTTGTTTATGTTTTATTATGTTTTTATTATTACGGTTTTATTTGCACTAAATAAACGTTTAGTGCCATATTTGCATAATGTTTACAGATCGAAGAGGTAATTTAAAATATATACATAAATATGAATTCATGAATAAAAATGAAAAATATATTTTATATTTCATTATGTATTCAACAAAACAACATCTCGTACTCCATTATAGCAAAGATTTTATGGTCTTCGTAAGAAAAGATGATAAAATATAATTTATATTCAGTATTTTGTCTGCTGGTTTAGAATTATTACTTTGTGTAACATTAAAAAGATATCACGAACAAAATTAATGTTTTTCTTTTAAAGTATCTAAAAACTGAACTTGAAATATATATAGTCTCCCTATTTTGTACTTACTTCGAAATAAAAATGAATAACATTGCTAATCAGAGCTATAGACAGCACTTATGAGATACATATTGAGTTGTGGCTAAGGTGAAGTGGCTTGCCTATTTTGTATAATAAAACCGGCCTAGTGCGGGTCGGCCTCGCTTACGAAGGGATCGTACTATTATGGATAAAAAAGGCAAATGTTTGTCAAATTGTTGTATAGAATTAAAAAAAGTATTTTATTCTATTTTTATTAGTATTTAGTATTTATAGTATTTTCCATTGAAAATACCGTTATTGATCTTACTACCACAATTCTTAAGAAACTTGATCAACAAATGAAGATATTGTGTATTTATTTCGACCTTAGTAAGACAGTTTTTTATTTTTTGTATCTGTTCCCTACTTAACATATTAATTAAACTATATTCGCATCCGGGGTGTGGCTTTCAATTTGTTGAAAGATTAGTAGTCGGAAATATAAACTATTATAGGAGGAAATGAGTTTTTGGTGTCCCACAAGGTAGCGTTATTGGCCCTACTCTCTTTCTCATCTATGTAAATGAGCTGTATTGGAAATAGATAATATTAAAACTATGATTTTGGAAAGATAAAACAGCTTTAATAATGTCAACTATTCCAAAATGGCTAGCTAAATAAAGCTAAATCACTATCAAACTTGAATTCCATGCTTCACTAATCATACTCTTAGTGCCACCTGATTTTCTCACTCTACGGAAACATAATTGTATCAAAACTTCTAATGCCTTCGTTTCTTACCCATGTAGGCATGATGTCCCCAAATAGTCTGTGTTTTTAATGTTAACTGCCTTGGTGTGTCACAGAGTGTCTTATAGAGTTAGAAAACTGATTGTTCCTTTTAAGTCTCTAAGAAATTCTGCTGACTTTTAATACTTTAAGTCTGCTTACTATATACTCGCGCAGTCAGTTCTCTCATATTGCATCACATCATAGGATGGTTTTCTTAAAAGTAGGTTTTAATGTTCAAGATAGAAGGAGCACACTGTGCGTAAAAGTATTATTTTTTCAACCAAAACTCTTTTTTCACAGTGCCAAGTTTCGACAGTAAGGCAACTTTTTATTTTCTCTACCATAATGTGCAAAATCTCTCAGCTTCACTATCGCAACATCGAACAAATAAAATATATGTTATAGAGTAACAAAATTCTGTTTTAGCAAGCCGTCATTTCTTCCACCTTAGTTCTTAACAGTATAATAAATAAAATGTTAGAAAATATATCCGCTTACAAAATATAAAGGTAAATTCAAGTGTATCTCATGGCTATTACTCGTAAAATAAACTGAATAAATTTACTCGTAAAATCTTATGAAGAGATTGAAATTTTGATGTTGTATATTCCTAAATATCCTGGACACAAACACAAATTTCAGATTGAATACTGGCACAAACATAAAAAAAAAAGTTCTATCAGAATTTTGCATTGTTAATTTTGTACTTTTATTTTGTTTTGAAATAGAGTTTTTATTATTATTATTATTTGTGAAAGTTTTAACTGTCTACCTATCACGGTTCATGAAACAGACAGATAGATGGACAGCGAAGTCTTAGTAATAGGTTCCGTTTTAACACTTTGAGTACGGCATTCTAAAAAAGGCCCGCTGAGTTTCTGCCACCAGCTCTTATCAAGTTTTCTATGAATATGTATTTTCTAGAAAAGTGTCGTTAGTGGTATACCACATCATCGTTTACCAGTAATCAAAGGCAGTCAAATAGCGATAAAATGTTTTTCTATATTATTAAAAAAAAAAGCCGCGGAGTTTCTGTCGCCAGCTCTTCTAATGTCTGCAACAACAACAACAACAACAACAGCTTTCCGAGCTTTGACAATGATTTTTTTTTTCTTTACCTTTTTAAATAAAGATGGATTCTATTTGATTTTTTTTCCCTTCCATTTGTTATTATTATTTATTGGATGTAGTCGTAAAAAATACATACGTAAACATGTGGAATAATTTTACACGTAGTAGTTTCAAGGACAATCAGCAAGAATATAGTACAACTATTTTTTTTTTTATTGGAATTGGTTTCTATGGTAATAACAGATAGGATCTGCAGATGTATCGCTTGAAGAACAAGAAGGCGGGGAGGATCAGGACACAAGAAGTGAAAACGAGAAGTTTGGGTTTGCTATACCATTCATCGTATAAAACAGGAATAATATCACGCTGATATATTATTAGGTTTATATCATAATAAAATCTTATAATCACAATTTATATTGTTCTTAAAAATATTTTTTTATGTGCATTAATATAATTATTATTATTTTTATTATTATTATTATTTTATTCGCATTAACACTTTATATAGTGATAATTAATAGAGTATGACATAATACGTACCGACAGAACAGTAGTGTTCCATATCAAACAGAGCGGAAACTATTGTGTTTCATATTTACACGAGCAAAATATGAAAAAAATAAATAAAAACAAACTATAGCAATTCTCGATATGTTAGTATATTTATTTGTCTTATTTTATTAATTAAGTTGTTCATATTTTACTAAATATGTTAATATTTAAATAAAAAAAAAACATAAGTGATCTGACATTGTATTTTTAATAATGTATTTTTTATTACCGCGTCAGAAAATTTGTAATTAAAAAAAAGTGATTTACGAAGTTAATTAAATATTTTTATTTATCATTAAACTTAAATATTTTTAATGTTAAAAACAAGAAGTGCAATTGGATAAGTGCAACAAAATCAGATAGACAATATTATTTATTTTGACGTCAGTCAACCTTTACTTATGGGTGAATGTATGTATACACATGCGTCGATATTGCTATCACCTAAAGCCGGTATGTAAAAAAAAATATATAAAAACGTACACTTAAACCTGTTGTCTGTTTATGTTTGGGACTTATCTGGGAATGCAAGTCCTTTATTTCAATAAAACCTCTCTCTTAGGTTTATTTTTATTATTTAAACATAATTAAGGTTACAAACAAAAAATACACGTTCTGACATTGTATTTTAAATAATTTGTTTTTTATTACCCGGTCCGGTCCGAATTAAAAATTTAAAAAAGAAATAAAAGTAACTGGTTCGATATGCATTTTTTATCATTAACCTCAAATTTTTTAAAATGTAAAAGCTAAAGAGTGTAATTATAACAAAATCAGACATACCCTAATAGTTCAGTTTTACATAACATTATTTTTTAGCGTTAACTTGTGTGAGTGTGTCGATATTGTGATTCTCTATAAAGAAATCATATAAATAGCAAAAATAAAAACTTTCACCTGAACCTCAACCTGTTCTTGGTCTTTGGGAGATGAATGTAAGTGCATTACATTTATTTTTACTTATATGTTTTGTAGGAGTAATTTTTTTAAATCAAATATAAAATCGTAAACTGTACAGACCGTAGGTTCGCGGTATTATTTCATTCGCTTAGTGTTATCAAGGTTGAGTTTTATCAGTCACGGACCAAGGTCGTTCAATGTTTATCTTTAACGATCGTGACAACAGAGGGACCCCTGTGATTTATACAGATACTGAAATATCTAACAATGATTGCCGTTTCTTCACACAATAACAATGGAAATTTATAATTAAATGTATAGTGTATATTTATATTATAAATACATCCGACATCTATACAAATAAATGAAATAAGATTGTCTATTTGTGATATTGAAATAACCACTTTTTAGTAACTGCATATATACACGGTACATATACCGTTTTTTTTTTTTAATTTGTATGTGTCTGTTTGTCTGTTTGTTTACGCTAATCATGTTTACTCAAACGGCTGACTCTATTTTGATGGGACTTCCACTTGCAGATAGCTATAGCTATAGCTATAGCTAGATAGATACTTTATTCCATAAAGCAATAAACAGTGTGGGCAGGAATTACACGATTTAATTCCCCCGTCCCTGTTCCATCATCGGACGTTCCGACGCTTTACGACGTTCCACCCTTACCTTGTGGACACTCCACTTGTCCGAACGAAGCGCTATGTTTCGTCTTTTTTAGTGCGTACAGCGACGGACTGGAACAACTTGCCTGCGTCGGTATTTCTGGCCAAATATAATGTGGGTGTCTTCAAGAGAAGAGTGAATAGGTTGCTAGGCTAATGCGCCTTACACTTATGACTACATCTCCTCTCGCCATCAGATGGAATGTAGTCAAACATTAACCTAGTTTTGTATAAAAAAAAAGAAATCATTCATATCAGCCTTATCCAAAATAATAAATCATTTTCCTTTTCCTCTAGAAGGTATCCATATTTGTCGCGAAAACCTTACATTCTCCAACAGCCAAAGATCTTTTTTATATACTTCGTTATCTTTTCACTAACATCCCATTTAAAAAATTCACTGTTTTTATCCAAGATAATTGAATCCGTCGTTCATTCCTAACTTTCCTTATTCCTTGTAAAGTATAAGTTGCTAGATCTGTCATCAGGTTTCCGCATTGGACACAGCACAGGCATAGCTCTGTTAAGGATTACGGAAGATTCCTTGACTCATACTTCAAGGTATAGAAAACAATGTGTTATTATAAATTAAACAAAAGTTTAACTTTTAAAGAAATTCATTTATTAATTAATATTTTTACGTTGTTATTTTTTAACTTCCATCGAATTCTTTTCTACCGAGAACTTCACCTTTTTAAAAGAACAATTAAGGTAATAAATATTCTAAGTTTTATGTCTACATAGCGTCACCTGTATCGAGATCTGAAAAAATGGTAAATAACAATGTTTTCTCAAACCACTCCATGTAGATAGAAGGAAGAAGAAAATAGAAAAAGATGAAGGGAGCAATAAGAGAACCTCAACCATTTGTATTAAAATCCCCCCACGTCATACAAAGTAAGCTTTTTCAAACAAAACTGTATTACTGGTATTAAAGATGGTTCTAAAATGTTTTGTATAATATCAATAACCTCATTTATTGGAATGTTAGTAAATAGCGACACTATAACAAAACTGACCATGATGTTGGAGTCTTTAGTTTTATTATCACTGAGGAGTGTACGAAGTGTTGGGAGTAAAAGGTGTACAAAGTGTCCGGAATCTTTTACCTAAGTCTCAGTTTTGTCTGGTAATGGTTTTAGAATAGTTGCTAAATAATTGATTACCTTGTGTGCGGGGGAATCTATCTTGCATCATCTATCAATAGGTCTTAAAAGCCAATTCTACTTATGAATTCATGGAAGTCCATAGAACTTGTAGTAGAATTTATTGGATGTAAAGGTTTAAAAGGTCTTATATTTAAGCGCCTGCAGCAGTTCGGTTAGTTTATTGGTATTTCTGCTAGTGTTATTGTAGTTAACATTCTTGTAGGTGTTATCGTCTAACTAATAATAAATAATAAATGTATGTTTTTTTCTTATATCTCCGTATCTACAACCACTGTAGCATTTACTTTATCCGCAGGTAATATTAGTACGTCCCTATTACAGAGCAGTTTTGACAAAGCAACCCTTTTTTCTACGTTTAGATTTGACTTAAGCAGTTTGAATCTACGTAATAATGCGGCTATGTCTTGTCGTAAGTATTCTGCATTGTTAGTTGGAGTGAATTGATTTCCTAGATACAGTATCCTCTATCCCACAAATAATAGTTTCTTTAGGTATTGAAAGTGTCGGAGCAAAATTCATTCCTTTTGACAATAGTCTAATGTTGATATTGCTCAATTCATAGTTATACTTTGTCCATTATAATATTAGTCTTTTGACAGCTCCACGATTGATATGTGTAGTGATGTCCTAAAGATTCTCGAATACGATACCATTCCAATAATAGTACCGAATCATCGTAGTATCATTAATCGAATTACGTACCTAACTTCTTAAACGTAATAAAAGATACAGAAATTTATTGAAAATTATTGTACATCCGTGTAATTGCGTCTGTATTTATTATAATCATAAAAAAGTCATATACGTCAACTGGACATCAACAGACCTTCCGTCCGGCCGCTATTTTGACGTGGTATGTCGCTCGCAACGAAACGTCCGTGCTATTCACAGGCATTTAAGTTCGCTAAGTGTGCTCTCGCATTTGTTAAACATTCAGTTGAGTAGTTTTGTAGTGAAAATGCCGATAGGACGTGTATTGAAAGTCCAATCGAGACAGTTCGTGTTACAACTTCATGATTTCTTTGAACAAGAAAATCAAAATGGCGGACCGCTTATACCTATTTCGCAAGAGCGTAACTGTGTTTGGGCGCGTTACTAAAATTACCACCGATGCCTACGGCAGGACCAGGCAGCAAAACAAACCTTCTACACCAAAAAGAAAGCGCCGGCCTCATAGGTTGACAACTGTTGATGACTTTAGCGCTGACGATATTCGTCGTCATGTATATGATTACTATTTGAAAAAAGAAATCCCAACTTTGATTTTAATTTGAAAACTGATTGTTTCTTTCAAAAGTAGTGATCTGTTTCATTATCTGTTGATGATGATGAAACTGTTGGTTCTGATGATGAAACTGTTGGTTCTGATGATGAAACTGTTGGTTCCACCTCCGATGTACTAACGGGAAAAGGCGAAGGCCTCATAATTTGCCATGCAGATACAGCAAAAGGTTTTGTACGAGACGCACTGCTCGCATTTAAATCGAAGAAATTAAGCGATTACCACGAAGAAATAAATGCAGAGATATATGAAGAGTGTTTACATCATTGGAAGAACCATCAACAATTTTTATTGAAAACGCACCCTACCACTCTCGTCAAATTGACAAAATTCCAACAAAAGCTAATAAAAAACATAAAATTATTAATCTGCTGTGCTTTTATATGCCGTGACAATGTAGAAAATGTGGAAGGACCTATGTTTTTCACAATTCTATTTTTAATTTTTAAAAACATTAAAAACCAAAAAGAAACCAAAACGCTATGTAATCGATGAAATGGCAACAGAATATGTCCATATTGTCCTTAGGATTTCTCCATACCAATACCAGTACAACGCCATAGAACTTATGTGGGCACAAGTACAAGTCCTTGTAATTCACAGCAAATAAAATGTTGCAATTGTTTAAAAATGCTTGCACCCACGTAACCGCCGAGAACTGGGCAAGTGTGGCAAGAACTAAGAGCCGCAAACTCTGATTGGTACCCTCATCAGATGAATCTAGTGTAAATTATTAATATGATATTATTATTATTATTAATAAAATAAATTAAACTATCCTAATTGTTTTGTTTGAATGCCATAAACTTAGAAGAAAATATAACTTTATTATATAAAGTTTATATGTCTTTATATTTAAATAACGTATTAATTACACCTTATTTAACATTATAGAAGAGTTTTTCTTTAGCAGATACTATACTCGTAGAATTAATTTGTACCGACTATTTGTAATCTGTGACACTATCGTAGTAATCATTATGTGCGGCACATCACTAAGTGGGCGGTACCCGTCCATGAAATAATTTGTATGACATTTTAACGTAAACAATACAAAACTTCATGGACGTGAGCTGTCAAAAGACTAAATAAAATGGACAAAGTATAGATAAGTTGATAAGGATTAGTTTATTCACTTGTGATCCATGCGGGTGTTTTTCAATTCTAACGTCAGTTAATCGTTTCAACTGATTTGTTTTTTGTTGAATTTTTTGTTTAATTTTCTCGTGTATAATATAAGAACTAAATAAATATATTATTTAATATAACGGAAATACTCCCGGTACACTAATATAATAAAAACAGTAATATAGTAATTACTGTGTACTTATGTAGACAATTATCTATAACTCAATACGATGAAATACCCACAAAAGATTTAATATGTATTATAAACACTATATGTATAAAAATCGCTTATTTTCCCAGTTGTCCAGTGCAGATTACCTTTAATAGAGGCTCACAGCTATATTTATAACAGTAACATCGACAGAAACGCCAACAGCAGCTTCTGAAGATTGGTCATATTAACAACTTTAAATATCACTAAATATTAAACAACCATTATAAATACCTAAATATATTTCTAACCATCCTATTTCACACATTTATGGCTAATCGATTTAGGTATGTAAATATAAACATTTAATGGATATCTTCTGATAGTTTGTCAAATCAATATCTTTTACTACTTTAATAATATACCAGTAATAACTACGATATATATTTCTAAATAATTCAAAATTCGTAAATCTAATTGCTACAACAACATTTATTGTCAACGGTATTATGTAGTTACATAAATAATAATATCTTTACCTACATACCAAATTATTATATAATAACAATCTTATATATAAAAATAATACAACTCACTCAAGTTTTATATAAGTAATTACGCGAACTCCTTTGCCCAACTTTGCCAAACCGCGCCGCATTATAAGCAAGCAAGCAAACAATCATAAGCTTGAACAACTTTATTATTAAACGAGATGATTATTAAATATATATTTACCCGATGTGCTGAATAAATATATATTTAATAATCATCTCAAAATATTTATATTCTTTAACGGATGTGTCAAACACTAATTAATAAGAGCTTAAAATTAAAATTATGAAAATATCTTTTAACTCTTATCCGGGGTCTGACTGTTAAAAATTTAACACAGTACGCTAACGCCATAAACTTTAGACTGAAACGTTTCTGACTATGCGTTGATTACAACCAGTATTGACAAACAATTTAAAAAGTGTCTACATTAATATCGTAAAGCTGAGGAGTATTTTGTTACTTTAAGCACGTTCATTTCTGGTAATACATGGCGTATTTTAAAATTCAAAGACACACCCCACTTATTAATGACAGTTTGTTAAACCATAATAGGAAAAGGGCCTCCTTAAGAAATAAACATTTTTAAACTGTTCCGTATAGATCCCAAATGCGAATAAAGGAACAATCTTTCCTGGTTCCATCTGTATTTCTGAAATAATGTTCTGAACTCTCTTCTATACTTACTTTTTTATGGACTTTCACACTAAAAACGAAAAAAAATAATAACTGGCAAAAAGTCAACAAAGCATCGCTGTCAAAATTTATTCGATTATGTTTTATATATGATAACAAATTCATACAATAAGTCGTTATAATTCTTGAAAAATTCTTGTTATAATTTTTGAACATGACAAAGTCACTGAGTTTTTGTCGCCGGCTTTGGTGGAGCATTAATAATGATTTTTTTTTCTATAAAACTGAAACTAAATAAAGTTTTTTTAATTTTAAATTTTGAATAGAAATAGCATGGTAGAACCTAGCTTCATGGGACTGCAATTCGTAAATTCTAAACTGTTAATATATTAAGTTAATTTTAATTGTTTAAAACCGTAATATTACTTTATTGTTACTATCTATTCTTTATTTCTTTTACCGTATTATTTTTTTGTTTTATTTTTGTGTATTATACATAGTAAATTATTTTATTGAGAATTTCCAGCCGGTCATTCGCGGAAAGCGGGAAATAAAATTATTTATCTACGTTTTAATCTAAAAAGTCTAATTCAATATCATTGTTCTGACAACTAAAATTTTCTAAGTATCACTTCGTTAAATATTCTGTTTTTTTTTGTATAGAAATTTCATTGCAGTATTTGAATAATTATGTTACTTAATGATGAGGCTAGAGCATTATTTTGCGTTGACCTTTTTAATTTTATTTGCGAATAAATGTGACTTCCTGATTGAGTCTAGTTGACATTGTTCTAATAAAACTAATTCGAGTTAATTTTGTGACCCCATTAATTAAAACGAGTTACAAATATACTATCACACTCTCTAACCATTTGTGCTCTTCAGTTTAACCTGTTATGAAGTCTTTCTATATTTAAAAAATATTTTAATATAGTTTTAAAAAATGAAGTGGATTTTCTACGTGCTTGTATTTATTTATATGTTCTACAGAACAGGTAGACTTTTTTGTATTATTTTAATGTACTTCTTTCATTGTTCTATATGTAATTTAAACTAACTGCACTTGTAAAGTTGTCTTCTTCGTACCAAAATAATTTTAGTTTTAATCTTTATTTTCGTCGGATTTTGGTAGTGTGTGACCGTGACCCATCGGGTAGCTGTCAAACAAATTTTCGGCAGTAAAATTACCTGTCATAAAATCTAAAACTAGATTATGTCTAGCTCTCCCAATTAAATAACTTGAAAAATTAAAACAGACAAATATTTCCAAAGTAATATTATGAGGTCCTCGTTATTTAGACTTTTTCTCGTATCTTTTATTACACGTTTAGATGTATTTTAATGAAAAAATTTTTTTTTAGTTTACGGAATAAAGACAATTCGAAAGGAAGTTCAAGGTTTGACAATTGAACCGATATCTTATGAAACTGATAAGAATTATTTTGAAACTGGTTTACGAAAATCTGTAACTTGTAAAGGTGCTAATAAAAATCAGAAGGTATAAAATAAATATTCTATATTCATATTACATAATTATCATTTATTTGCAGGTATAATTAATAAAGTTTTTGATTTATAAATGTTAGGCTCCTTACATACCAACTATTTATTATAAGCCGTGTACAAATGTTGAAATTTAGCGTTATAATTAAATATGCAAAAAAATATTTCATCATTTGTGTTCATAGTACCGATTTTTTTTGAAAGTCTGTCTGAAATCTTACATTAAAGCTTTTGTGATAACGAAATAAAAAGCCTCTCATTATCTCTTGATTTACAGAAATATTTTATTTTATTACAGGTTACCTTTTCAATTGTTATTAATGCTTTTTTTTAATTTTCCAAACCATCAATCTCTAAAGAGTATCTCTATATATACAGCAAATTCAAACACTGCTTTTCCTTATCCATTCATTTATTCAGGTAGAATGGATAGATCCCTCAGGCAAGGTAGTGCAGCGTGTAGCCACCAACAGGGTGTACACACAAGAGCATTTTGTACCCACTTTTCGTTCTCGAGTTCCAGCTATGGTGCTAATTTTTACACATGCTTTAGTTGAAGATACCGGAGTGTGGGAATGTCGATCAGGCGACTTAAGGCAAAATGTATCCATGTGTGTAATTGGTAAATAAATAATGTATTATTATCTTGTATAACAATATTCAATTATTTTTACCGCCCCGTTGGTCGAGTGGTTAGCGCAGACGCCTAACGTGTCGTGACACGCGCAACGGGGCTCGGGTTCGATTCCCGGCAGAGACAGGCATTTATGTGATGCGCATAGATGTCTGTGTTTCTGGGTTTGGTCGTTTATTAAATATATTCTCAGTATTTATATGTGTATTTCTATGTATTTGTATCGTTGTCTAACACCCTTAACACAAGCAAATAATTTTGCTTACTTAGGGGTTAGATCAATTTCTTCTGATATTATTATTATTATTTTATTTTCCTTCTCTATAAATAGATTTGATTCATACGTTTAAAATAAATAAAAATTCACATCAATATATAGTTATAATATTCTTATTAATATTATTGATACCATGGCACAGATCCATCAGAGTTTCTAGAAACCCCCACAGAAGTGTCAGTGGATCGAGGTCGATCCATCACGCTGTCTTGCCAAGCGAGAGGTGAACCAGAACCGCGCCTGGTATGGTACAGACATGACACCATCATCAGCGGTAAGATATATCATGACAGTTATAACAATCTTAACAAGTAGTTTCAAATTTGTAGCGCGGTTAGTCAATCTATCTTGTAAAATGCAGCTAGCTGGGTATTGTATTGTAAATGTAAGCAACACTATATGTGTATTGGGTCAACCTCAATATCCACTATAGTCTAATCACTATAATTATACTGAACCATTTGTAATTTAATCATTCTATCTTAATCGTGTAAAATGCAAGTACATGGTTAGTGTATTGTAAATGTAAGCAACACTAAATGCGTATTGAGTCAACTTCAATATGTCCTATTAAATCACTATAATTATACTCGACCACCGTACTTTTGTTACCTTAAATATTCAATCTCTGAGATATTTAGAAGAAAAAAGTTTGTTCATAAATATTGTTGGTGAATAATTATTTGCGTATAAATGTTACAGATGATTTAAATATGTCGAAGTACCAGATAATGACAAAATATAACAGTCGAGGGTTTGAAGGGTTATTGACCATCACCTCCCTGGAAGGTGAAGATAGCGGTATTTACAACTGTTTCGCCATACAGGAAAACACTCTTGTAGATGAATGCAGCGCGAGCATCAGTATGAATATTACTTTGCACGTTAACTGTGAGTTATATATAACGTTTACATATATGTAGCTGGAAGGACTTTTAAAACACTTAAAGTTGAATGCTATGAACACAACATTCAAAACATTTTTTTATAAATTGCCAGTATTTATAAACTAAGAGTTCATGGAAAACAACACAGACAGCGCTGAAGCGCACAATATTATTAAAAATATTAAGAACATAGTAGATAGTGTTTTTATTTATTTTTATTATAGATGCACCAAATTTTGTGGATGGCAATGATACTACTCTGGTACCAGCTCAAGAAAAAGAGAGGTATGACATATTTAATGATTTTAAGAAAGTTTTATAATAGATAATAGATAACGAAATAGTTAATTAAATTTAATACATTATTTCAGTACAGATTTAGTGTGTGCTGCTGATGGTTATCCCACACCAACATACCGGTGGTTCAAGGAAGTGGGAGACATACTTTCGGAGTATGCTTCTGCCGATGTAAATATAATAGATGAGGGTGAAAAGGCTGTTCTCACCCTAACTGCTGATGAGTCAACTTTCGGACAAAGATACCGATGTCGAGCGACAAATAAATTCGGAACTGCTGATAAAGTATTTGCAATCATCAAACTAGAAAAACCAACAAAGCCTAACATGGTAAATGAATGCTAATACTTTTATTTTCTTGAAAAGAAACGTATTGTTGTGTTGAAATATAATTTATTTCATTTTTATTATTTATGCACACAGTTTACGATTTTAAAATTTCTTTTAGATTATCATGGGCTATGTTAGTCACGATGAGTTAAATCTTATTGCGAAATGGTATGGCGAAATATATTTTCCAGTGGATGGTAAGCATACATACTCATGTGTACTCGTACATTTAGCTTTTCTCATATTTGCATATTTCAAATAAATGTAAAATAAGATACGAAGATAAACTTATTCTAATTAAGATTACTCTTAACTTATAAATTAAAGTTATCTTATAAAATAGCAAACTATAAATCTTGCTCTACCTTATTTCTAGAATTCCAAATTCAATATATAGAATTAAAAACATTGCAAAAGAAAAAGATAGGAACACCGAGAGAAGCTGATTGGAAGCGATCAGAGGAGGTAGAAATAAAAATAGATGATTTTGATGTTTCGGGAAGCGAAAGTACAAGTTTGTATTGCCTTTGATTAAATAGTAGACAATATTATAGATTTATATAGATTAAAAAAATACAAGAAAAATAATTAACAACTACCTATATATATTTTTTCTTAGGTTTTTATTTAAAATTATCGGATTTGAAAGAAGAAACGGAATACTGGATCCGTATCAAAGGTCTTAATGACGCTGGAGAATCGCCTTGGTCTGACCCTGTTCTAGCGTCAACTATCGCTAGATCTGAAGAAGAAGAAGAAGAAGAAGAAGAAGGAGAAACAATAGTAGACGAAACAGAAGAACCCGAAGCCGCGGCCAGAATATCTAACGGCACTTTCTATGGAGTCTTCTTTGCGGGTGGAATTATAATTGTAATTATAGGGTCTACTTTCTTAATAAGAATGGTGTGAATATTGTTATTGCTATTTATAACGTATTGTAATATCAAAAATATTTAATATGTATAAAAAAAATCTTTATCTGTTGAAATAAATATTACGCCTAAGTAAATAAAAGACCCATTTTTATAAACCACCTTTATTGAGACGTAACAATCAGTGTAGGTATACTTGCGAAATAAGAGATAGTTTTAATAGTGCTATGTACAACGAAAATTTGGCCATCTTTTCTTTGGTACGAATAAACAATAAATCAAGTTACACTTATTTATATATTAGGATATTCCCTACGGGATTATACGCTTTTAGCTAATTTTAAATAAATCTGATATAGGTATATACTATATAAACAATATCATGTAATAAAAAAAAACAAAAGTTCTGAAATTCAGTCTTTCTGTATACGATATTTATAATTGAAAGACTTGCTAATTTAAAAAATTGACGGATAATTTTGACATGGTTGTCTTTAGATAAATAATGTTATTAAATATGTATGTATGTATGTATGTACTACAAAGCATCAGAAAGTCTGTTTTAGTTTTTTTCGTAATTTAATATTGTCCTGAGTCTATTCAACATTATTACAATTTAACACTTTTAAGATATTTCTACCTTTTAAACATAAATAAATAATCAAATATTCTTTTATAACAAACATTACATTTAATTTCATTCCAATTCAAGTTACCTTTTAAAAAATCATACCAGATAAGAATGTTTTTCAATATATGTTTTCATTAACATATAAAATAATTATGTTTCAGATTTATATAAACTTTAAGTAAACAAACTTAGAGATTGTATTAGAAAATGGACAGTTTAATTGAAGATATTTATATGAAATTCACTAAATAATACATTTTAATATCTGTTTGGGTTTTCACCACCAATATTTTTTAATTTATAACCAGATATATTGTTATAGTGATTAATCAGCTCTATTACAAGTCTACAATTGGAAACAGTATCAATCAACATGTTATTATTTACATTACAAGCATTTAAGACCGCTGAAGTAGTATGTATGCTCATTTCTACTGTTAAAATCTTTACACTACTGAGATTACTTATAACTGAGAAAGTGATATTGAGAACTAATTATAATCTACACAATAATTAAATAATAATTGAGAAATAAAAACTATATTATTATTAAATAACTTTAAAACATATTTTCAGAAAAATATTAAACAATATTTCATAATAACTTGCGTTTGGTCACATTAACAGTACCAGACAAACTACCAAAATGACACTAAATCTTATTGTCTATTTTCCACTTAAACGAATTAATATTTTCTTATTAACAAACAAATCGTAATTTGTATTAACACAAGCACACAACAACCGCACACAGATGAATACAAGCGAAGTCAAAATGTGGACGCAATAGATCGCTGTTTGAAAAGCAAAATACATTACAAATATGTGGGTGACAAAATGCGCGTTCTTGGGTACCATTGTAAAATATTCTAAAAGAAGCCACTTTAACTTACTACAGACACATGGTGTGGACTAAATTGCAGGTTTGCATTAATATAAGATATACAATTTTATCATTCACATTGACTATACAGCCGCGTAGCAAGTATTTATATATTATTATATAATTTCTACCGTAAACATTATGATATATAAAATCGAGTTCAGACCATTGGAAGAGTGAACACTTTTATGAATTGAAATAACAGACAATCACCTTAACCTAAATGTCTTCTATCTTTAAAAAGCTTGGAATGTCAGGAGCTTTAAGCTTACTGGTTTTTAAAACAACATTATAAAATTATCACTAAATATTAATTAAAATAGAAGAACCAGATCAACACGATTATTTTATTTACATTCTTAAACACCAAACATAATAAGTTGATATTCTGGAATTACGGAATTATAAATCAATTGATATTCTAGAAGAATAAACTAAAGATATTAGAATATAATAAAAATTTGATAACTTAAGTTTATTTACAAGAAAATAAATTAATATTAACGTAATAAAACAAGATCATACTAAAATCAATTAATAGCAACGCGTGAACAATAAAGTAACGAAGATGAGTACAAATGGTACGGCGAGTTTGACAGCAAAATCTGTAGTAACAGTCGTAGCAAGTTCGACCCATTCGGAGTAACCGGCAGCGTTGCGCGTGCGCACCCTCGCATGGTATGTAGTCTGGTTATTCAATGGTCCCACCGTAAATAATGAATCTGTAATTACACAATTAATTTATTAAATTTTCATTTATGACTTTTGCCTTTGAGGGTACAATTGGTTTTAGAAATAACAATGAACGAACATCTAGATACACTTACTGTTATAATATTCAATGTTTACTTCGAATTCTGTGGCTGCTTCCCAATCCGGTAAATATCCTTCCTGCGCCGGCACAAGCTGAAAAGAAAACCCTAAAAAAACAAATAAGCTATGTTATTAAGTTTTTTTACTATTAAGTAATTTTTGAGGATGCAATTCAGTACCGAGAACAGTAAGATTTTCAGGATTTTGAGATTTATCTCCTTCTTCAATAGCCATATTGCAAGTGGAGCAAGATACGTTGAAAGTTAACTCCGTCTTCGAAGGGTAGGCTAAGCTGAACTGAAAAATTATTAAGATTGATAAATTTAAAGCTTAAATCTATTTGGAACGATATAATAACTGGTGAAAGAAAAACAGTGTTACCGATACAAGTTAGTCAATTGTCAGTAAACAATCTTAGTGACCGTAATAATGATATTAATGACATGGTTAGGTATTCATAGGTAGGTTTAGGAGGAGTTTTACTTACACAGTCTGGTGGGTTCGGTTTATTTCCGAGGGACACGTGATAAACAACTGATACATGACCCTTGTCGTTTTTAGCTGCACATTTGTATTCTCCGAGATTGCTGTCATTATACATCCGCAGCATAAACACAGAGCTGGACCCGTCCGCAGAGTGTACCTTCAAAAATAGTTTCACTAGTTTGTTTCTGATTATTATCACATTTAATTTTTACTAATTAATTTTCTATACTCATTGCATTCGGTGATTAAGATTATTTGAAGATAGTAATATTTATAGTTACCGTGTCTTCTTCATTAATAAGCTCATCGTCAAAGTTATTCTTCCTCCTGTACCAAGTGTAGGTTGGTTGTGGGTAGGCGAGGGCACTACATGTAATATTTTTGCTAAAAAGATTTTATTAATAAATTTATTTATTTTTATTGAATTAATGGGTGCAAGTTTTATCTATTTAATTAATAAATCGTTTAAAACTGGTGAATCATTATATATAACACACAAAATAGGGCATATACAGTTTACTCTTCATTTTAAATATAAATGAAATGTGTTAATAATGTATGACATCATACGTTTCATTCAAAATGGCGTAAACTTCTTCAGCTCTGTATTTTGTATAGTAAACTTCGTTAGTGACTTCATTGATTAGTATAGGTTTATCTGAAAAATAGTATAATGATTAAAACATCTCTGAAGCTATATATAGTATAAATTAACAAATAATGCTGACTACTAAAGTATTAAAAAAAAGATAGTAAATGATAAAAAAAATAAGTACTTGTTAGTAGATGTATAAAAATGTTATATATGACTTATAAAATTAGTAATGGTCTTACAAATAGGCTACACTACGGGATTAAAACTAAGTCTCGTAACCAAATCTTTTAAAAGTTATAACACGTACAAAGATTTTCTGCCACTATAAACAACAAGATGGAGTATCTTGTGTGATAATATTATTTTTTAAGAAAAGGCACATCAGATAGTAATTATCAAACAGTATATACATCATAACCATTTGTCAAAAAAATTACTAAAGCAGAGGCAAAGGTGCTAATATCAAATACCATTTTAAAATACTTATACATCTTAAAATTCATTTATTGATGATTTTTCTTACCATATAAATATTCTTGGTTTATATTCCTATAATTATAATTTCCTTAAACTTTCCTAGCAAATCTGAATAAAACTTTTCGCATTTGATTTTTATGTTCCCTAATTAATTTTCCTCGCAAAGTTCTCTGTAAGTTCCAACTAAGCTTCGTATACCGTACTATTACCATACTATGATGAAAGGAGAAGATAATTTTTTAACATCGTTAAATAAACGCAAAAGGCAACGAATTTGAATAGAATTATCAAAGGTTTACTTAAGATTCCTGGTTGAATAAATAAAAATGAAAATAAAATACCAAATAAACAAAATAAAAAGACAATATACTAGTAACAGCTATTATTGAATATATTTGAATATATTATTATAAATCGTGTGAAGACTAACGTTGAACGGCGAGTAGTACGCGCTTGTCAGCGTAGTGCGAAAGCGCTTTTTGTGTTACTTTACACATGTATTCGCCTGTGTCTTGATGAGTCAAATTTTTAATTTCCAATTGATAGTTATTTTCTCGTTTTCTAACGATGTATTTTTTGTGGTCATCTGAAATTAAGAAAAATAAAATTATATCATTTTTCATTGCACTTAAGTGACTTATTAAAAATAATGAATTACAAGTACTATGTGGTGTAAAAAGTTTTATTATTAATGCGCTGTTTTCAATAGGAGAAACGATCAAATTACCAATATGTTTTAGAGATAAACTGATATATTTGTAACTTGTACTTGTACTTACCAACGATTGACACGGTATCTTTGTACCATTGAACAACAGGTACTGGATAGCCCTTGGCGACACAATCCAACTTCACCGACTTCGTCTCTTCACCCTCTAAGGTTTGTTGTCGTTCACTCAAAGTTACCTTTTCTGAAAAATCAATAACGATTTAACTTTAAGATTTCATTGATTAATGTTTTATATGTTGAGAGTTATACACAAGCCGAAAAACCTTAAAAGCAGCAACGTTTCTTTTGACTTTATTTACAAATGGTGTCCTGTTTTAATATTTTATTAATCTATATATTTTTTAGTTAACACGACATGATTGTTGTTAATTTTCAATGTTAAACTATTGTTGTGTGTTAAAAAATTGGCTTATTATAATCATAAAAGTGCTTTAAGCTTCTTTGCTTCCAAAGAACAGTTTTGACGACTACTTTTACCATTACTTAAAACTAAAAGATTAAATGCCAAATAATAAAATTCGGTCACTTAATCAAGTCACAAAATTCGGTCACTCAAGAAAGTCAACGATATCATAACATAAAACATAGATACTATGTACCAAATAACTAGGAAATAAAGATACATAAATGTATCAATGATGTTATAGTTCACGATGTTGTGAAAGAAATACTAACCGCCGACAAGGATTTCAATAGTTTCATTCAGATTTCCCGCCTTGCAGGTCCAATTGCCGGTATCTTTGATCTTGATGCTGTGGAAAATTAGCGGCACCAGGCTACTCACTAAAGTGTCGTTCTTGTGTCGTTCAACATACACCCTGGTGTTTTTAGAAGATCTTATTTCAACTGATTCGTCTGAAGGGGAGAGCCATTCGATCCTCTGAAGAATAAATAATTTTTAATTAATAATAGTAGCCGTGTTATTACTCCCTGTAAGATAAGTTTTAATTTCCTATAGAGAGAATACAACATCAAAGTTAATTTTATAATTTAATATCTTACACTAACTTTATAGTTTCTTACAATATAAGAATTAGTAAATATAATAAACAATAATTTCAAATTATATATTTTTTTATTATCGTAAGTGAAATATTGACTTGTGTTTCGAATTTCAAATATTAGAGTAATATTGATTTAAAGATTTTAGGTCAGATAGAATCGTAAACAGATCACGTAAACTGTAGTACGTGTCTCACGAAAAATTATAGTTGAGAAGTTATCATTTTTCCCTAACGACTTAAGTACCTACTTAGTGAATACAAATTGGTGTGATACCGATGATTTATTTTGTATATTTGTTTACATACTTTTTTATATTTAATAAATCTCCAGTAAGTTTTTAGTAAGCTCTTCATTTTACATGAATATTCTCGAATATTCTTTACTATTTCGGTATGTTAAAGGTATCAATTAATTAATTATAAATAACTCTAGCAGTTTCGCAACATTTGCAATTTTGTGAGACTAAAAATAGAATGCACGGCTGGAATGAAGAGAAAGATAGATATTTTTAATTCTTTTTTTTATTAGGATTTCTCTTAAATTGAATTCGGACGGGAAAAATTTTAATTACTATTCAGTTACTGTGCTCCAATTTTGTATGAAGGACTTTTATTTTTTTAGTAATTCATTGAAACGAATTAACTCTACAGCCGAGTACTTCCTTCCGTAGCATAAACGTTTCATTACTCTTCTTTTATTAAATTATACCGGTACTATGTTTTTTCATATGTCTAATACGTGAATTATGTGTGCCTATTATAAAAATCAAAAAAATGTTAGTTCAAAATATAATTGTATTTTAAGAAAGTAATCTTTTAACAGATATTTACCAAAATTACCTACGAAGGGAGAATCAGCTATTCTAAAAAAGTATTATGCTGTTTATAAATATTTTTAAACATGTAAAACCGTGTTAAAATTATTTATATAAAAAATAAAGTAGGGATCTGAATCCGCAACTTTTTGGAAACTGTTTCATCTTCCTGCCAATTGAGCTACCGTATCTATTGATGGTTATCTTTGAAATAGAATGACAAACATCCTAATGTTTATAAAATTGGATAAAATAAAAAAATTAATTAATGTAAATACCTAAAGCAAAATATAAAATAAAACTGGTTGCTCTGAAAATATATTAGGCGCGGGTAAAGTGAGCTCAACAATTTGGGTACGAGAAAAGTTATTCGTTGTGTTACTAACATATTGTTCTCTTAAACACGAGTTTTATGGAAACATCGTGTAGGGATAAAAGGTTAGTTCAAGGAAATTAATTAAAACTTCATTGGGAAATTTACTTTTACTTTGTATTTAGGCTATTACAAGTATCTTCCATTTAGAAAACTAAAGGCTATTTATCATAAAAATAATGTAATAAACAATAGCGACTTAAAAGATGGATATTAATATAGAATACAGCATGTTTCGGTTGACTTGTTATGTTCACTAGGTTTTTGTTTTCCGAGTTATTTTAAAAGGATATCATTTTATTGCGAAGCGTGAAAATACGTATGACAACGGATAGGTCGTGTTAAAATGAAACTACCTTACAATAAAACAAGATAAAATTACACTCACACACAAGCCTTAACAAGCGTGTCTACGAGCAACGTGTTAAAAAAGAATAATTGTGACTTCAAATTATAAAATTAAATTTAAAAAAATCAAAGCAAGAATAATTAAAAGATGGAGTAAACAGATTCAACATGCGGTCGCTGTGTCCGGCGGCTGTCACTTTACTGTATGAGTATATTCTGTCTCATAGATGTGTCCAAGTTTTTAATGTTTCATGTTTATAATTTTCTCATATTATTCAATCGTATTCTATTTTTAATGTATATGTTATATATAATCTCTTCAAATTACCTCTGGTAAGTTAAGTCCTTTGCAGTAGATTGCTTTCTTTTCGCCCACGTTAAAAACTGATGATTTCGCCATAACGTGCAAGAAGGGTGCTCCATCTTCCGTTTCAGCTGTCAGAGCTGGAAATTAACAAAATGTTGTTATTATTTATTCACTAACACTATAAACATATTGCATTGAATCAGTTTGCGATAATCCGACCGTGATATAAAATGTTCTAGATATGGTAAAATTAAATTTATTTTATCTATAGGTATTCAAATTTAACTGCGGTATCTCGATGTTGAAAATCACACAACAAATTTTGGTCAACATTTTCATACTTAATGATAATTACTATTCTAGAATAAAATGTAACAACCATTTTTCTTCACAATTTGTTTTTAAACTATAAATACAGAAACATGAATTATAGTAACTAATCTGAATGCAATAAACCGTGTAACAGGTTGGTCAGGTATCAGGATGGAGGTTTTCAAATGGACACTTTAATTTCCTTTTCCATTCTCATATTTCTCATTTCACACTATGTTCACATTTGCGGTGCATTAAAAGAATTTCAAATGTGCAATATTAGTTCCAAGATGATGGATTGCAACTACCGACAGTATAGAAAACCCACTAAGTAGAAGTAGTAACAGATAGTTTTATATTTTTAATCTCTTGCCACTGCAAGAAGCATTCCAGATGTTAGCACTCTAACATCTGGAATGCTTTTTGTTATAGATGTTAGAGGTTAGAATATTTTACTGCGCTCACGTGACAGTTTGGATAAAAATGTATTTCAAAACAAACACAACTTTTCATCATGCATCAAGCATTTTATTTCAAAACAAACACAACTTTTCATGATATAAGATATTTAAATACCGGTAAGAAGATAACTTAGTGTCGTCGTCGCGTAAAGTTGGCTGAATGTTTGTGTAAAAACATTAAGAACACGAGAAGTGTTCTAAGTTGGAGGCGACGGTCACAAAGTATACAACTTCATCTTACTGTTGAGTGGCGTCCATTAGTAAGTTGAGTTTTGTATTGAAGATTTACTGGCCCGCTTACTTACTGGCGGCCGTCTCTGTTTATAGTTAAATATGCTTTCAAACTTTATCTTACATCAAAGGTTTTAGATAATATCACTTTTATATTTTGTTTACTTCTTCAATTATTTCAAGTATTCGGACATTACAATACATATTTAATTTGTTGTTTAGACATTCCTTCTAAATTTATTACCTATATTAAAACTTTACGTGTTATTTAGAAACAGACATTTTTCACTGTATGTACAAAAAACTTTATTATCGTTTATTACAGTACCTAGTATATATTTATATTATCATTGGTAATATATGTTATTTGAATCCAAAACTGTTTGTGAATTAAATAAATAATATGGTCTGTAGAAGTCAAAAATAGATTTAATCACCGTTAATTGTTGTCTAGAAATTAACGTGATTATATATCACTGATTTATAGATAAAACTAATACATAAACATTTTTGATACAATAAACATTATTTCAGTAAAATTAGACAATTTTAATAATATTTTTTTTGTTAGAAGACTTTGAGATAAAATAAAAAAAATAATAAAAATATATATGTGTCGTTTTAAGCATTTCTTCACGAGGAATGATTTATTATTTATACTTTAATTGGCGTACAGCTTCTTAACTAGTAGATAGATAACTGTCGTCTACCTCTACGTTCTTAATTAACTATTAAAATAACCAAACTGCGGAATATCTACGGTAGATAATTTTACTACAATTAAGCATGAAAGTTTCGGTATTATATTGTTTATTCGTCGATAACACTGAAATAGGTGGAATTGAAATAATGATTTTTGCCAATTTAACAAATAGATTAACTTTTGTTGCACTGAAATCAACATTTTCAACGTAATGCTGTACGAATTGATGGAAATAAAATGATATAAAAAGAGTATTTATAGTTTTACAACCTAAAAACTATTTTGTTAAATTGTAAGATGTTTTCTGTTCCTAAAGCACGAGTGCAAAGTGCATTTAGTATTAATTACGGCAGTATTTTAACCCGAGGGAATAGTGAACTAGGTAGTATATCTACCAGCACTACTATGACTACGGCAGTAGTTAATTATACAGAGTATTGTGTGCATAGTTCGGCTAAATTCTAATTAAATATGAAAATATGCTATCTATATGCAAAATACTTTTAAATTGCACTCACTTTTAATTAACTTACATTTATGAAGTTATAGTAATTAAATTAATGATGTTATCGAATAATTTAAGATTTAAAGAATGATTAAAAATTTTAAGAGTGATTTAAAAAAAAAAGTAACAAAGTAGTAAAAATCGTTGTGCCATACATTTTAATATTAAAATACATATTATATTATGGATTTGAGTTCAGTGAAGCATTTTACATTCTAGGACAATTGGAACCAATTTAACAATTGCGTGAATCGAAGATAATTGTCGGCAAATTAGAAGATCTTGTTAAAAACACCCTTCGTCAGAGTTTGTCTATTAAGTCTTCGCAAGTCACCCTAATTTTAGCGACAAAGACCCAGATCGTTGAATTTCTTCAATCAATGGTTTTCAAACTATCTGTTAGCTTTATTGCAAAGACAAAAACAGTATAGTAAAGGTACTGCTAGGCATCTCTTATCTAAAAATAATTCCACTTGATAAATGAGAAATGTAAATTTAGATAGAACCTAGTTAGAAATTAGCAACCTGGGTTAAAAATATAACATTATAGACTTTTTACGTATTTAGCTAAATTAACTCTTTTTAGGTTTGATTAGATTTTCCTTATATTTTTATAAGAACATGTCTTGTGTTATTATCTGCCTATGTGTTAGTATTTAGAGTTTGTGTGTTTGTATTTTTTTTGTTAAGAATTTTTTTAATTATTTGCTTTTGCTAACTTTTAAATTTATTTTTGGGTTTTGTCTTTTTTTTCATTATGCCTATATGTAGTGTTACTCATTGTTATACTCTTACTCTCCTTTCATAGGTCTGCTGAAAAAAATCTAATTTTGAAATGAGCAGTGCTTTTGTACAATTGTATTTGTAAAAAACATTCTTCTTACATTTACAGTTATATTTACGTGGCCTTTGCTATGAGGGAAAAGAAAAAGACATTGATCGTTTTCATTTTTTTATTTAAATAACGATGTATCTATGCTGTACTTCACGGAAGTGTCTAAAAGTTGCATAAAAATTTACGGAATATTAAAATTTAATTAGAGTAAATTTTAATATTCCGTAAAAAATACAGTGAAATAAATGAAAAGATGTGGCGTACCACAGGGGAGCGTTTGGGGTCCTACTCTGTTTTAAATTTTTATTAATGGTTTGTGCATCATTCAAATTCTAAACTGTAGGCTTGTGCCTTTTGTTGACGACTGCTTTAACTTTCATGACCGATACCTGAGCTCCAAGCTTAGTCAGAACTTGGATTGAATTTTTCCTTAAGCTGGTTTCGTTTTTATAAGCTGACCCTAAATATCACGAACCATCATTACGGTATAATAGTTGAACTCAACTTTATCATATAAAGTTCATGTTCGGTGCAATGAACCATCCATGGTTCTAAAACCATCTTGCAATTGCCATCTATAATGGAGTCGGTTTAAGTACTTGGATATTATGCTAGATACAAATTTAAATTTCAAGGCTCACATTGGCCTTCTAAAAGGTAGAATTTGCGAATTAATGTATTTATTCAAAATTTTAAGAAGTGTGGCAAACCAACTTATTGTAAGAAAAGTTTACTTTGCTCTGTTGCTAGCCTTTTGTAACTCAGAAATTAAACATTGTTGTTATATGATACTTTTTTATAACTATCGGCACAAATCAACCATAATGGACATGACTGCGCAGAGGTCAAAATTAAGCTATCTGACGGGACTGCGAGGGATCAAGGACGGCCGTACGTGGAGCTGATTAGCTCTCCAATCCCGTTACCTCCCTCCTCACGGATACGACACCTCGCTCACTTCCAGTATACAGTCGAGTACTCAATGTCGGGTGTCGCTATTAATATTTTATTGTTGTTGCTTGTTACGCTTTTATTTAAGATTATTTTTTTGGTAATTTTGTTGTGTCTTTCAACTATAATGATTCTTGATAGTGTTTGTAAAATAAAATTTAAATTAACATATTACGATTTTTAGGTAATTATTACAATACTTACTATTTCAAATAAATAAAAAAATAATATTTGTTACAAAAGTATTGTGTGCGCGACAGTACAGATGCGCAGTTATCCCCGGCAAATTCTGCTCAAAGCGCCATTCGTCAGTGGCGATAATTATACCTTCTAAAAAGAGTTTAAAATGAATTATAAATGAAAAAAATATGTAAATTGTATGAAATCATCTTCAAGAAAGCACTCTACGTAAAACTGTATATAGGTTGACCTTTATATTTCATAATACATAGGTAGAACCCGTTTGAGTTTTACTCAAAATTTTCTAAATGAGTGTCGGTAAATGAAGTAATTACGCTGATGCGATGGTGCCGAGTAATACCTGTCGAGATGATTTATGAACAGCGTTTTATTATTCGTTTTACCACAACTGTCTTACCATTGTTCAGATAGTTGACTTGAGTTTGCTTAATAAACTTGAGAAAACATTAAGAAACATATATATCAAGTACGGTAAAGTATATAAATTATGATTATATATTGAAGTAAATAGTAGTGTTTGCTACTCGGCTAACGTGTGTTTGTTTGTACATTCCTAAAGGAAAAACCTAGCTTCATAGCTATAACATATAATATAAATTGCAGGGTAGCCCGTTTACTGTTTCAGTGAATTACTATTTCAGTGAAATAAATTGAAACTTATAAAATTGATAAATAATTAAAATATATCGGTGTGTCCAAATGTGAACTACCTTTAATAAGACATAAATAGTAAATTATTAACAAAATATAAAACTAATTTACTTAAATATTTTTTTTCATTTAATAAATGTTGAGTAAAATTGACATTTGAATTCGTAAATAAAATATAGAAAATTACTTCATCGAATCGTTTGACATACTTGCAACGTCAGACACGATGCAGAGCGAAATAAATCGCTTTGCCACTTTTGGCAGGTCTAAAAATTCAAAAGGTATTCAGAATTTAAGATCTGTCAAGTTATTTGAAAACAATTTGAAGTTGGTACTGCTTTGAATTTTAATTCATTGAACATTTTATATTTATTTATTTAATTTAATAGTTTATTTTATTTTATCAAATGTTAATAATATATTTTTACAATTTATTCTTAAAGAAAATCAGTAACATAGAGATACGTAACACGATTATAGATAGATACGATTTTAGATATACATAAACATAATTCGATTTTAGTTACTAAATAAAATAATATTTAATAAAATTAAATGTTTTTTGTAAAAAATAACAGGAATATGAGTACTCGTGCACTATTTCCGAAACAAACAAATTGGCTATAAACTCAAACAGAAGCAAATACAAATACACCGCTTCTACTCCGATACTTGGAACAAGTTTCATCAGAAGTTTGGGACCACTATGTTCCTGTCAGAGCGCTCGACCGTGTCTGACGAATTAAAATAAAGTTAATCTGAACTTTAATCACCAAGTTTTATTTATTGAATATTTTTGATAAAGGTTACTTAATTGAGAGTTCCTGAAATTAAATATAACTTAATTTTAAAATATACATATATTTTTTTTAATTATTTATTTTAAAAATTTTTGTTTTCTCATATAAAACTTATTTGTTGCCTCTGAACTGATATTAACTCTGAGCGTAGGTATGGCGCCTGGGCGTTGACCGTTCAGAAACGTTTTACATAATACAGAGTAATAAGTAAATAAGGGAACAAACATTTTTTGTTTCGATTTTTGTGTGTTGTTTCGTGTAGGACTCGAAACTATGACCCATGGAAATATATTAACCTCGGCCGTTTGAGCTGCGATGTCACTACCGGCGTTCATGGATCTATCATTCTATAATCGTCTGTATCAAGATAAAGGCGAAATGAAAGATGGTAAATCAGTGTTTTAAATAACGTTTCTAACTTTTCTTAATATACTAACATGATCACCGATGAATTTTGATTTTGTTAATATTGTATTCCATATAAAAAAGAAAAAAAATTAATTAAAATATAACAAATTTAAATAAAAATAAATAAATTGAAAGAAAAGATTTTTACCTCGCAAATATATTACTTTAGTTAGAAAAAAACACGTAAGTAACAAATGCAAAAAACATTGTCTTAAATAAAAAGGATATATTATTTAAGAGAGACAAGAAAAAAAGAGTTCGTTTTATTAAAATGTATTATTTGAAACATATTACTTTAATTAAAAATGTCAAAGCATAAGTCAGTCAAACATTGTATAATTTATAAAATATGATTTAAATAAATTATTGTCATTTACTGTCACTTTGGAATTAGTATTAATGTATAATCAGGATGTTTATTATTCATTTGCAAAGATTAAAAGCACTTTTAATTTTAATTAACATGTATTATAAACAGCTGCTTTTAATGGAAGCGAGCTTTGTAACATTTAAAAAAAAACTTCTGACCGCGATGGTACAGATTGTCTTTTAATTTACACCGTTCTATTGTGTAACATTAAAAAGTAGAGGCCCCAGATATATCCATAATGTCAATCTATTTGAACCTTTATTTGTAAATCACTTAGACATTTTCAACATTCTCATAGTCCCGTAAGTATGAAATCACACCGCTTCATATTGAGTACGTTAATACGGGTAATTGTAAGTATATATATATGAATATGTTGCCGTATACCCCATGTAGTAGGGTATGGGTAGGAAGAAGAAGAACCCAATAAAGGGGAGTGGAAGTAGAGTAATGACCCCATATAGTAAGTAATAGATAGGAAAAAGAAGAAGCTAATATTATTAGTTACCCTTACTCTCTTATTATAATTACCGTTTACTTATATTTTTAATAAAATCAAATGTATTCTTTCATTATCTATCTATCTATAGATGTAAAATACTAAAGATATACTAAACAAATACCTAAGATGTGTCTTTATAATTGAAACGTAACATAATATTTTTGCCATCTGTGTATTCTAAATCGAAAGCCTAATGAATAAAAGAAACCAAATATGAAACCGCACATTAATAAGTAAAGAGACATTTTTGGGCGAACAATTTATTGTACCACCTGTCCCTTTTGGGTTCGGAAGAATAATGTTGTTTTATGAAACAATTTTTTTTTTAATTCTTTCTTGTTTCAGGAGATCTGAAATAAGACTTTGTTATTAACAACACAATGAATAATTATTACTTAAATTTATTGTACAATACAAACAAAAGAAATTTTATTAATAACATTTTATATAATTTTGATATTAAATCTTTTTTGTTGATTAATATTAAAGTAAAAATCAGCTTAACATTTTACACCATACCTAAATTCTTTATACGTGTTGTTTCAGAAGCTGTCCATTTTGATTACGGTAGACGAGAGCTGTAGATTATTCATAAATTAAGCAAATACAAAAAAAAGAAATATTATAATTTTGACACTTAAGAGTACCTCTTGTATATAATTTAGCGTTAGACACAATATTGGGACCTCGGGGGAGAACTACCAATAGCTGTCGATGATAAATGCAGTTGCATTCATTACAAAAAGCTTTGTCTGCATGATGGTTAATTAAACTACATTATTTATGTAAATGTAATGTGTAGATTATTAAATATTATGATTAATGGATGTATGACCTAATCTAAATCTTAAATTAATAAAGGTAAAATTTCCTGACTGACTTTATTAATTGCTCTTAATAAACTGAATTTCAATTTACGATAGCAACCCCAAGGCTTAATCCTTAAGTCGTAAGAAATATCGATTCTCATAAAATTTGTGGTAAACATTTTTTAGTGCCCACCGTTCATGTTACATACAGCTAATTAGAATTATTTTCCTCAAAACCTACGTTTTCATGTAATGTTACGTTAGGCTCAAAATATAATCGCCTTTTACGAAAATTTGTATAAATAAAATGTACCACGAATTAAGTTTTGAAATTTTACACAGTGAAGAATGTGCCCTGAAATTCGTTTCAACTTGTTTGAGCTTCAGGACGAACAAATGTGTGTGGTTCCGACTTACGAAGTAGGGACTACACCTTTTATTTTGTATAAACCAAACACTGAAACTGCGGTAATACAAAAATGTTTTAACATTCTTGTTTAATTCATTAGAATTTCATACCTAAATTTTGTGGTTTGTTCTTAAGAAATTGAATGACAATCAGGTGATATGATGATGATGAATAAAATTAATGTATTTAAATTCACCTCAAAATGGTTGTTAAACATATGTTGTTAGCATTGTAAATAATGAAAATGTCTGCTAGAGTAATATAATATTATGTTGTAATTATGTTGGTTATGTTATGTTTTAATGTTGGTTATGTCAAATTGTCAATGTGATTTTAAGTATAAGCTAGCGTATATTTTTCTATATCTGCAGTAGCAGATATAAAAAAATATACGGTAGCTCAATTGGGAAACCGACCTAACTGTTTACCAGAGATGACAGGTTCGAGTCCTATCCATGTCGATGAGTTTTCAATTCTATGTTTATTAAAAAAAAACTGTATTATAATTTTTAGTATAAACTCGGTTGTAATAGTAGGTTCATTATCAGATCAGAATTATACATATTGTTAATTAGCACATTAGTTTAATTAATAAACTGCCTTCTTCGTTAATACTCTTGAAGTACTTGAATAACGTTATTTATTGTATAATTATTGAATGTAATACAGGGATCCAGCAATTACCATAAGTTAATATTTACTTATGTCTTATATCTACTCTCGAAGTTCGATCCGTGGATATAATTACATTAACATCGTCAAACGAAATCTTTGAGATACAAAAGTACCTTCTTTCAATATTTGTGACTCGATACTGTGTAAAAGCTTAAACTCCTTTCAAAGGTTCAGTTTTCAGGAAGCCCTTTATAACGCAATCACTTATAAATCATAGCGATAAAGTAATAATGATACATCGTTTATAAATAAATGTAATGAATTCTACTAAAACAATAACTATTTATCTCAAATTTAAAAGTACATATATTCTTTATTGAAAGTGCTAAGTACATTTATTAGTACTATCTTTAGTCATTACTAGAAATATTATTGAAGTGATTAGATAAAAAAAAGCAGGAAATGACCTCAATACTTATTAAGATAAAGTAAAAAATTTAAAACAATCTATTTATATCGCAAATATATTGTTTAGATAAGCACTGTACTGTATCTAATTTACATATATTACCTTTGAAAATCTGTAAACATTTTTTAGAAATTATAGCAATCGAACTTCTGAGGAACTCAAACAGAAGCACATACAAACACACCTTTACTACTGGAATATCGGAAGAAAGTTTGTTGTAGCATCAGAAGTTTGATGCTGGTGTTAAACCTGCTTACTTAAATGTAATTAATTTAATGTTGTTATAAGCGATTGTAATTTCAAAATAATGATAAACCATTATAAGAAAATATAAATCAAGGTTTCGATGTAAAAATGCACCTTCTTGATTAAAAAGTATTTTATTACATATTATTTATAAGATACATTTAGGAGTTTGATTAAAAAGGAATTATAGGAAATAAAATCAATGACTGGGCGGAATTATCCTATTTAAATAATAAATCATTCATTATTTACATCCATCACGTAATTTATTTTTTTAAGCTCACTGTCATAAAATTTAATCCATTTTTAATTAAATACCGTTATTGAGTTTTCCGAGGAAAATATTTGAAACTTTTAATAACTGTGTGTAAAGAGAATGGAGTCATTCGTACAATAAAGCGATTATTTTATTTTTCTACCAACCTACTAGAAAAAGAGCAAAAAAAACGGTATTCCGGAGAGGGTTCTGGTCATCGCCCTGGAATACCTGGAAGGCAGGCTTCTGAAACTATTCAACCTGTGTTTGCACACTGGACAGTTCCTGAAGGCCTGAAAGGAGGGCCGAGGCGCAGGGTTGTGCCTGTTGCGGAAGGAGGGTCGTTCTCTCGATTCTCCTTCTGCATACAGGCCAATTGTGCTGCTGGACGAGATGGGTCAGCTCTTCGAGAGAGCCCTCTCTGCCTGTCTCGTCCATTACCTGGAGGATGTGGGTCCAGGTCTTTCGGATGTTCAGTTTGGTTTCAGGGCACGTTGTTCTACGATGTGTCGAGTCTGCCGTTCGGGACATTTGAAACGTCCGGTACGATGGAGTGCCTCCCTATCACCGCACTCTGTTGGGGGCTTACTTACAGGACAGAGAGGTCTTGGGGGAGTGCAGCGACCGGCGGGTCTACTGACGTGGCGTGAGCCGAGAGGTTCCACAGGGATCCATGTTGGGACCGGCCTTGGGGAACCTGTGCTATGACTGGCTGCTTCACTGTCCGATTCCCCTCCCGGACGAGGGTGCTGTGTTACGCAGATGATACCCTCATCACGGCGCGCGAATGGAGCTTCGCAGAGGTGGCCCGTCTTGCCACGGTCGACGCTACTTTGGTAGTGGACCGCATAGGGCTCCTGGAACTAGAGGTCTCCGTTTCCAAGACAGAGGCCATCCTGTTCCACGGCCCTCGCCAAGGTCCCTCTCGTCTGGCATACATCTCCGTCCAGAGTGCGCGGCTGGCGGTAAAAGCCTAGATGAAGTATCTGGGCCTTCACCCTTGAGGGTAAATGGAACTTCGGGGCCCCTCTTCTCCCTGCTGGCCCCGAAGCTGATTTCCACGGCAGCTGCCTTGAGTACCCTTCTACCCAACGCCGGAGGGCCGCGGGCTCCTTGCCACCGGTTATACGCCGGCGTGGTGAGGAGCATGGATCTGTACGGTGCTCCCATATGATGCTTCGGTAAGTACCTGCATAATATCGCACGCAGAGAGGCGGCCTTCTTCTGTGAGCAAGTCATTGCCACGAAGGAGGTTGCGGAGCGAGACAAAGACATCCTCCTCTGAACTGCTCCGCAGGGGTCGGCTAGGTCGAAGGAGGCAGGATTACGCCCGCAGCCTCCTTCCCCGACTGCTAGTGAAAGAGCGGGAGAGTGGGGTGACCTCTATCGCTCATAAAAGACCTACGCCGTGAGGGTGCCCTGAATTGATTGGGGCACCCTCATATGAGGGGTTCCGCCAGGGCGTCACGGTGACTATGAAAGTGATCCCGTGACGTCCCACTAAGGCGATGAGATCAACCGTTGGTTTTTTAGTGGGTTACCTTAAAAATGGCAGCGCCTTCTATGCTGCGGAGTAATCCTACATACCAACTCGGCCATCACCTTCCTGGCCGATGCATTGGGACGACGTGTAACGTATTTTGCAAAAAAAAAAAAGATCTGCTCGGTGTAGGTAATCGATAAAAAATGTTAAAATGAATATCAATTCTAATATTCATATAATCTAATACTTTATGAAATATAATAACTGTAGACTAATATAATTAATATATAATAATAAAATTATAACATTTAAAAGCAAATCGTCATAACTTTTGCGTGAAACATGTTCTAACACATCTAATCACAACCCTTATGAAATCTTTGATCTTTAACGAAGTTGTCTATAAATATCACATTAGATTATAAATTTGGTTACTTAAACAATGTTAAAAATGGCTAGTATACCATAAAATACGATGTAACTCGTTTGAAGAGCAGCACCAACAAATGACTGTGGTCCTGCAACACGAAATTGGGACTACCCCTTTTATTTTGTATAAACGAGACTGAGAAGCTGCGGTAAAACAAGAATGTAAATGAATTTTATACTTAAATGTTGTAAATCGCTTAGGAAATTTCATAATTACCGACATTATTTCTAAGGAAAATGACACAATTCGAATTATGCTGACAAAATATTCTCTTCTAAAAATAATCGAGCGAAAAAATCTATGTTCTGTTTTACATATGTCACAAATATAAACATGGAGACAGTTTCTGAGATTCATACAGTTTATTTACTTTATTCATTGTTACTTGTTTGTTTCTTAACTTTATTATTTTGAATATTGTTTCTTCCAAACAAATTTAATATTCATAGTTCTGCTATTCATACGATATTCTAAGTTTGTGTTATATTAAAAGGAATATCCATTATTGCTTATTAAACTCATTGATCCTCTGATCTCATGACAGATGACCTTCATTTGAGTTGTGCGCAAGTTTACTGAATGAGTGTCGGTAACTGACGTAATTACGGCGTCGCGTCGCGAGGGTGCTACGTAATACCTGTCGAGATGATTTATTAACAGCGTTTTATTGGTAGCCTCAAATGTTAAGACAGTTCCCGTGAGTGATGCTAATGAACTTCTAGAAATGTTGGGAATTAGATACGTTATTGTGTTCTGTCAAGGGTTATTCTAATACCAATAACCGCGACACAAAATAATTTAATAACTTCGACCTAAGAGGTTTTCATTAAAATTTAATTATAGCCATTAATAATATTTATAAAATGATTAATAGTTATAGCAAAATAATTAATAACAGTAACAAAATAATTTTAGAATAAACATAAATTGTTAGTAAAGATAATATTAATTTAAGAATTTGTTTATAATTTTATAAGAAACTACTTTATATCCAATAATAAATAAAGGAAGCATGCCATAGCAATTCTGGAAACGTCAAACGCGCAGAGAAGCGAATTATTAGTCTTGCCATTTTCGAAACTAAAAATTCAATACGAACAAAGACGTTGAAATCTATCAAGTTATTTGAAAATAATTTGCACGGCTTTGCCTTCGAAAATGTGAAGCTATTTTATAACAATCTTTTATATAATAAAGTTTTTCTATATAAAATTATACCTACTTTATTAAATGTATCTAATATTTTTAGCTGAACACCAGAGTTGAAATTTGTTGTTATATTATTTAAGTAATATATTATGAATTATTATATACTAGGCAACCTGGATTATTTTGCTGCCTTCTATTAACATTCCAGTATCATTTAACTTATCTAGCTCTTACATAGGTTAGCCTGATCAGAGAGGCAGGCAATCTTAACACTAAACAAATATTGATTAGTTAAATATTACTAATTGTTTACTAATAATATTGGAATAGTTCCAATATCTAATATCTTATTGGTGAAAAGATTGACTAAAAAGTCATAATATTATAGTTCATAAAGAACAAAACCAACCACATGCATTACCACATAATGATATGACGCTTCCAGTGGATTATATTAAATTAATGCTGAGCAATATTGTGTATTATTATAGCTTCAATATTAATTATTCAAATTTGTACACTAAATTCTATTTTACAAATAAATTAATGTATTGGGTAGCATGAAGTGACTGACATCCGGCAACTATTTTAAAAGAACAATCTATAAATCTATTGATAAATAGATTGATTGATCAAATATTTATATACAAATTGAACATAGAGAACTTAATACATAACATCAATTTATTAATATTTAACTAAAAATAACGGATACATAGATTTTTTTATTTTAATCCGACTAAATTGGAATGTTTCGCAACAGCAACAGCGTGATTATTTTTTTATATACTTTATTATTATATGCTCTTACAAATTCTTCAAGAGTCGTCATCACTAATATGACCAGAGTCATTCTCTTATACGATCACGGATATTAGATTAACTAAGGGTATCTGTTAAATGTTATTTTATTAAAATTGTTTAATATAGTTGTCAGACTGTTCGTAATAACTGAAATAGTAACCGTTGAAATTTAATTTCAAGTTCCAATCATAAAGTTGTTCTCTGATATCCAATCAACTTAAATTAATACCACAATTGAGTATTCGAACCTAAATATCTGAAGAATTCCATAAGTTTACAACAGCGAGTGAGATGTCTTTGCTAGAGTTATTTTGGACGATATTTAATTATCCGAGAAAACAGTTAATAATTTATATTATGTTTTAATATTATACACTTTGTATAAATATACAATTTCTGAATAAATCACTTTTAATAATATATTATATATAGTTACATAGTATTTTATATAAATATGCTTAAATTTGAATTTAATATTCAGGCTCATTTATAGTCACTAGTGTTAATTTATTACTTACATAATGTATGTATGTTAAGTATCTGAGCAAGATATATTTTATTCAAAAATATTTGTAAGTGGTTATAATTAAACATTATAATGCAAGATATTTTTGGTCACGTAAGTTGTAAAATGGACAGAAACCCTTCTAATCTACATTAAAATGATATCATGTTTCGCTACAATTAAGTTTCCTATTCGCTTTCGTCATTTGCTTAATTATAACTTCCCCAAATAAAGCATAAAACTCATTTACATTCTTGTTTTACCTCAGATTCAGAGGTTTCTTTTATGCGATATAAAAAGGTTATTTGAAAATTCATGCGTCGGATTTCGTCTACAGTCGTTTGTCGGTATAAATGAGATAAACGAAATTTCACGCATTCGCCATCTTTAATATTAAAAGTAATTGTACTTCTTAAATTAAATTCTAACCATAAATTTCAAGAGCATGTAACTAATGAAACAGTTTTAAGACAAAATAAGTCGGAAATGTCTATAAAAGTGATATTAAACTTTTTATTATTTTACTAAATATATTGTTAAATTTAGAGCAAAAAGATAATTGGTTACTAATTTCATTAGAACTTATTCACAAACTATTATCATCCTCGATTAAAATATTTAATAAGTCTTATCTATTAAATAATTTATATTAAATAGATATGCTAATTTGTCCTATTTTAATCGTAGTGTTTGAAAACTTATAAGTTACCTAGCACTTTTGTTTGAGGAATAAGTTTTTAATGAGTTTGTTGACTTCTCTGACAAGTGTTTTAGCAAGTAGTCAAGAAAATTTTGATTTTCAACGGTCGAAGAAAACTCCTTTTCAAATTTTCATATAAATTTGTTTGCATCTTTTAGTGAATTTGGAGAACAAACTAATTTCTTTGGACATATTATCTTGGACACCTATGTTAAAGTTTATTCACGACTTCAGTAAAATAGAAAAAACATTATAGATTTAAGAGAGCAATTAAATATTTAAAATCATATTAAAAGTTTTACTAAACGGCTCTACTCCTAGATCATCTGCATTGTTTTAATATTTTAATATTATATTAATAAACAAAAGTAATAAATACGTAAACTTTGAACACGTATTAACCGTAAAATTCTTATCATCATCTATTATAGAAAAGTATTTTGCAATTTAAAAATATTCATTTAAACTTATATTAGTTTCAAAGTTTTTGGTTTTTGGTACGAAGCTCAAAAGAAATTAGAATCAATTATATGCTAATTCCATAGCAGTCGCCTACACTTTGAAATATTATTCCTGCATCGTCAACATATATCAACATATTTACTTAAAAGTAATACAGTATCGTCTCTTATTTGTAGTTGTATGTTTATATAATATTTCTGATATTTACTCCTACACATTTTAAAATGATTTTTTATGTTTTTTGTATGTTCATTATTCATACATATACTTATAAGCCACATCTATACATGAATAAGACGAAATTAAAGACAAAAGTTGTATGTAGTATACCTTATCTCTTGAAAGAGATCTCTTCCAGCTACCCCCGCGTGTAAGAAAATAGTAATTAAACTAAGTTACGTTAATGTAGAGGGAAAAAAGTTATATAATTTATATTTAAATAATATGCTAACAAACATGCTAACCGCTCTTCAGGAAAACATTTTGTGTTTGAATTTGAAATATACGGTATTGATAATGATGCAAGCTTTTGTTTGATCATTTAATAACATTGAAATATAATATTCACCGAGGTTAATTACGCTTGCAGATATATATTATATGTGAATTATTGTTTTATAAACAATATTCCAGATTTTTTAAACATATTTAGAATATATTACTTAATTAAATATTAAAAAAAATGATTTTAAAAAATGATTTTATAAGTTATTGAATAAGGAGGACTTGATACTGAGATACTAAGATAGCATTTCGTCTTCCGTCCGTCCGTACGAACGGAACAAAATTTGAAATGATTATACTGTCATATATATAATGTATAGTATGTTACATTTATAATATTACCACTTGCTATCATTATTTATTATAATGGGATAGTAACTTTTTCAAAACAAGGATTTATTTTAGTTTAGAAACAATGTATACGAACAAAACAAAATCAATGTTTTGAATCAATACGAAATATATTTAAAATTAGTTTCTTCTACAAACCGTTTATCAAAACTGTCTCCTGTCTAATGAAGAAATCTATATTTAATCCTAGCACGAAAACGACAGAGTTAGAAGTATAACCTAATAATAATAATAGATAATGAATATTGAAAATTTTGACAATAATTATATCTATCACATTTTAGCTCGCAAACAAATAAACCTTTTTGATCGTGGTATTTTTTTATCAAAAGCCTCGTCTGTAGAGATGGCATTTATCTATATTCTATAGAAATAAGTCCTATCTAAGATTCCTATTCAGCTCTCAATGGAAGTAGTGACAGAATCATAGGCATATCGATGGATTTTTTTTTATTTGACATAATTTTTAGATTAAAATAAAGAAATGAATGATTTTCTTATGTTTTAGGTAAGGTAATTAGAAATGTCTGGAAAGTATGGATAAAATGATCACACAAGCCTACTCCACAGAAAGTAAAAATAAAACATAGGAAAACAGAATGGTTTATGAAAATATTTTATCAAAATAAAGACCATTATTTCTGAATTTATATTTGGAATCTGAAAATTCATTGCATTCTATTTTGCTGCAGTCCGATACCGGTCTCTGGAAACGACAAAGATTAAGCACTTGCCCATGAATTTTCTTTCGTAAATCTTTTAGCGCATACTTACTCACATTCATTGCAATTTAATAAATATTTATTTGGAGTAGAAGTGCCGATTACAAGGCAAGTAATATAATGGTTAACTCGAACATGAACCTGTCACTGCATAAAATACAATACTTTTATATTTATCTAACAGAATCAATTTCAGTGGCTTTACAAAACCCGTAAATCCCACAGAGAATATTCTAAAAGCAGAAACAAAAGGAAATGTTGAAACCTCTTATTAAATACGCAGCGTCCTCCAGTTTTTAGCTTTATACATTCTTTTGTGTCACATTACTATGAAAGTGAATTTACGTCTTCAATCCGATTGTATAATCAAATATTAATTCTTGGTTTCTTCTTAATAATATTAGATTCGAAACTATCTGAAATTAATAATCGATGAAGAGATAATAAATGGAAATTATATAAATTGCATTAAACTGTAATCGGTTAGAATTTCAAAGATTTATGCATTCATATGCATATGCATATAATAATAATTCATTAGTTCAAAGTACCTTACTGGATTTTCAAGCATGAAATTGTTGGGAATCTCTAAAAACTGATTCTCCAATCTTTCTCATAGGATCTCTATAATTGCAGCCAGGACAAGTTTGTTAAAATGTTCACATATGGTTGCGGTTGTTTCATATAAAATTTATGTATAATTAAATATTAAATTTTTCTTTTGTACTTTTAAGTGCATAGACCAACGGACACGAACGGACACGGTTTTGTAAAGCAGCTGTCCCCAACTTTGGTAGAAATAACCAAAGTTGGGGACAGATGCTTTATGAAACCATTGAATCAATAATGTTTCGTACTTCATACAACATTAATACATCATATATAATTGTGGGTGAGACTATTGCTACAACGTCCTAAATTCCTGGTCTAAGTAAAACGCTGCCAAGTTCAGGATAAGGATTACCTGGCATAAGAATCCATCTGTCACACTATCGGGAACAAATTTTATTTATTACACTAACAATAACTTTTGTTATACACACATACATACACAAAATAAAAGACATAATAGTCTCACGATTGTCTTAGTTTTGTTGACGCCGCCTTGAAGGCAATCGATATAATTTTTAGCACGTGTATAATAGTATGCGGTTCGTTCAGTGAAGGCTTCATTTAATCTCTAGAAACATCGTCATATTGAATATGTGACGTATTAGAATTCTCTGTGGTACATGTTGAACCAAATATGTCATTTCCTGTTACTATATTTACTTTAATTATTCTCAGTATTACAAATGGAAATATTTGAGTAATTTTTACTAAGTTTAATTTCTCTTTTATCGCTAGATACTTAAAAATGAAGACTTTGGATGCTGGCCAAGACATAAAGGAAATTAAATTTACAGTTTCTCTGAATTCCGAGTTGGAATAATAAAAACTGATATTATTTGTGTATGTGTATATTTTATAAACTTGGAAAAAAAGTGTACACATACATACATAATTAAGTCCATCCAATCCATATTAGACTGTCCAGATTGAATTTTTTTTTCTCTATCGAAAAAAAACTTAATCTTTTATTTATTCTACTATTAAACGCCAATTTATATCAATTTATGCTTATGAATTCATATCATATTTAGAAAAGACCAGTACAGTTTCTGACACAGTAATTTTAGTTTAAAGTATTGTAAATATTAAAAATTCGGTCGAAATCACATCAATTTCACTAATTGTACATATTACATTCTATGAATAGGTAAACATATTCTATTACATTTTTAACTATGGCTTTGATTAATATTACAATTTTCCAATAAACTCAATATATAATAGGTAGTCAATTTATTAAACAAAATTATTTTTCTTCCTTTTGATTTTAGTCGATAAGATAAAAAGAAACTTCCTATATTTCCTTTACTTGATGCTCAAATGAAGCTCTGTACAGTTTCATATCACGTAGACTCCGTTTTCTCGACCGACGTACTGAATAAAGGAGAATTAAATTGGTTCCACTGGTAGAAAACCTTTATATCTTTGACAAAAACAAAAACTATAACAAAATTTGTCATAGTTTACATCTGTAAACTACTACATTGATGATAAATATTATTAAAAACAAAATAATTTTAATAATATAATTTGTAATAAAAAAATGGTAATAAGTTTTTCTTGGGAAAAAATAAAATAAAAAAATGTTCATTTTTATTTGGTTTCAGCTTAAAAGGGTTTTAGAAGGGTTTTGTTGAAAGTTTCCGAGTCGCCGTTTCGTGAACAAAACACAGAGTTACAAATTTACATAGATATTTGTTTAATGTGCCGTAAAAATTCCTAATTCAGTAAATATTTGCATTGTTCTAAATATACGTAAGCTTTAATAAATGGAGTCTGTACTAGGAACCAGATGTATGAGATGTTATCTTATATTTTATTACTTTATGATTTTATCTTATATTTTGATACTTTATGATATTTTTTGTTTACATAGATATAATAGGGTTTCTTGTTAAAAAAAATAACAAACAGAACATTGTTTTTAATATTTTTTTCATTATTATTTTGAGCCATCCGTGCGACGCTTATAAAAATAAAAAGTGTATATAAGTATAAGTGTATATAAGTATAAGTGTATATAAAAGAATATATAATTCATATTGTACGCATAAAGTATAGTATATTTAACTTTAACCAAATATACTTCACCTTCATTAATTTCGAGAATATAATTGAAGTTGCACCTCTATTTATTTATAAATCCTCTTTTCATGTATAGGATATTCTTTCATTTTATTTTATCCATATGAAGAAAATAAAATAAAAAAATATTTAAGAAATTAAAACGTATTAAATATATTTTATTTATATTATCAACTAACATATTAACTAAACATATTTTTTATTTGATAGTTATCGATTTCTTTGCGTTTCCGAAATCTGATTTCGTTCATGTGATTTAATAGACATTTTATTACGTAATTCATCAATCATTAAGATATGCTTGACAAGGTTTCTGGTAATGATGCGCAAATTTATAGACAGCTGGCCCCGGACAGCTGGCCAAGCTGTACCCATGCAGACTTGTCTAAATTGGCTTAAATAATTGATAAAATAAGATTTCACAAAATAAAATAAAAAAAACCCGAGATAAAAAACAAGAAAAAAATATTAACAATAATTATTGAAGTCATACTACGTTGACGATGGTGTCTATTTTACGTTTTCGTAGCTAATAAATGAGGACTAGGACTATACGATTTGATATTGTTATTTCATTATTTGCTTTGGTAACTTACTGGCATTTTGATTTCCTCCTTTATTTAGTCCGCCGACGCAACGACTTCAATAAGTACATAATAATATATTTTTTAACCTTTTTAGAGGTCTTTTGATATCGGGGCATTTTTAAATAATTTTTTTCTTTCGGCTTTTTAAGTTATTTTACTGGTTTCTATACTATACTAAATGTACCTTCAAACACACTTATTTACTATAAATATTGCACAACCTATTAACAATGTTGGATAAGATAACCTTACACAAGCACCAATAAAAGCTCAATATCTTGGAGATGACTGCTTTTATTTCGACCAAACATAGCTAAGACCCATTTCGAATGACCAGATTTTCGATTTTAAAACATCGCAATCATATCCGTCCACTCGTTTGGCCGTTACCATGCCACATACAGACAAACTGATAGACCAACACACAGATACACACGTCAAAATTATAAGTCCCTCTTTTGAATCGGTAGTTACAAATGAAATTTAAATTGACACTATTGTTGTACGATACATAGTTGCATATTAGTTTAAAAGTAACATTTTTTTCCTTTGGGAAGCATTGCTAAAGTTATTGTTTTAACGAAAAACCTTTTTAACATAAACAGTACATCCAGTCTGTATAATTACGCATAAACTGGAAATAACTACAAGTCCTTGTCTGTTTGCATGTCCAGTTTGTAATGTATAATTAACAAGATTAATTAATGAAAGGAAAGATTTTTTTTATTCCTCCACCAGCTTTTATGCAAATGCTAGGAATGCGAACAAAGGAATTCGAAGTAAAAGTAAATAGTTGTGACTTACCACAAAACGTACTTACTCCAAACGGAATTCAATTACCAACCGAAGACAAAGAGGAAAAACTGTTCTCCCGAGAAAATAGAATAAAAATAATGTCTAAGTACGGTATTCAATATCTAGTAGACACCCAAGTCCCAACCCGTGACATGTACTCTAATAGTAGGAATAGCTTTCCGGTCTAGAGAAGAGGCGGCGATAAAATTAGCATTGAATGGTTTCCATTTTTATTTATATATGAACTCTTTAACCAGTTGTGCATTTCAGAGATTTTATCTGTTTCAAAACATGAATTCCATTTAGCAATTACTCAACACTGAAACGCTCTATATTTTTCGAGTGATAGATGTTCACAGATGCATTTTTATTATAAATTGTAAGGCCAATAATTGTTCAAAAGCTAATACACGTTACGAGTATGTATTTAACAATACGTAGGGCTTCTTATCTTCAGCTTTACAGGATTATTGAGTAAAAGGTTTCAGGGGTTCTGAGTTAAATTCTTATTTCTATTTCTGTCTTTAAAGAAATTGGTAACGACTTCACTAACTTGTTGTTAAGTTTATTTTAGTAGTTGCTTAACATGATATGTAAGAAATCCTATCTTACTGTTTATTTTAGAATATAGGAATAAACATAAACGAGAGAGAATAATAAAATTGAAGTCTGCTTGCTTTATTTGGTCCATGGGTTTTCAGATTAAACTTGCGACCGCTAGAACCATGTTCCGGGAGATAAGTGCTTTCGATTTCCTCCCTTTATGCATTTGTGTTCAATCTGTACTAGATTAGACACGGTAGAAACACTTCTATAGATTCAAATTATATATAACATTTCAAACATGTATATATTTTACTAAACAAATTATTAAGTTCAGAAATCTTAGGTTTTGTAACGTTTCTCTTAACTGTTATCGTTATATATCACCCTGGTACGTTAAATTTTATTAAGTTTGTGTAATTTGGTATACTTAAATTTTCTGAACTAAATCTGCGGTAAGTGAAATTTTACTTTGTTATATTATTACTGTGACACGAAGTTTAATCTGAGGACTCCACCTAAACCATTAGCCTTATAGTGTTGGTTTAGCCTACTAGCTATACATACAAGTTTATTTATTGTTGATTTAAACGAAAAAGCCCAAAAATATATCTGTTCAAACACGTAACTGTCATAAAACAGAGATCGTTCGTGTCTGGCGATGTTAAAAAACATCATTTTAGTGGTTTATGATCGCGCAAAAATAATAAAAAGTTAAAATCGATGTAAGCATAAATAATATAAAAGTTATGGTATAGACAATAGGTAAACTTGATATATCTTCTGTGTCCAATCTTTCCTTTTTAAATAATACAGCAAAATAGTATTTTTTCCACACTTATGTGTTGATTTATTCTTGTTAGTACCTAATAATATAACTTATTATTAAACCCACATCTTAATTTATATAGTTATACTTAGAGAAAATAACGAAAATCACGAAAATAAAATAAAGAAAATCATGTTCTGTTAATGGAATATAATGTGTAAATAGTATTATTTTTCCTCACCACTCCACACCCTTACATTGACACGGGATATGACGTCATAACGATGACAACAGACTTTCAATCACTTCACCTGAGATTATATTGAATGTGACGATCGTAAAGTATTAATTATATGACATTTTATTTCATTCAATCGGATTTAAATTATAAGGATTTGAAGCAAGTTAACATGACATGTCTTGTCCATCCATCCTACTAGTCCATATCGTCCAAGCCTATCTGTCATACAGAGTCTGACAGCAGAAATAGGAGTTTCTATTACTGTTCTGTATTAAATATAGAATATAGTTGATAAGCCATTTGAATCTTATTGAAATGAAATCTAAGTCTTTATAGAAATATTGAGAAGCCAGTAAAATTATTGATGTAAAACGAATAAACGCTAAGAATTTACATTAATTTGAATATGTAATTTAGAATCAACGATACTATGTTGAAAATCATAAGAAATAAACGATGGAACAAACAAATAAATAAAATCTAATCTTAAGAATTTGATGCCCAACTTTATCTCCCCATACTCTGACCTAATTAATTGGAGTAATAAAGTTATTAATACTGTTTTACAAATTCTTAATTAATCCCTTTTGGGGATTTCCATCGGCAAATAACATCCGTTGCGAATTTTATAACGATTTAGATTACTTTCACTTGAGAAAATACTTCCAGTGAAGGTATTCAGATCAGAATTAGATGATGAACGCGACGGATGTAAATGAGATTTTATTTACTTTATACATTCCAATTATTATTTCTGGAGGTAACATTCCAATTATTATGTTTGAGATGTAAAAAATATGTTTCACCGGCTTTTGTAGGATTTTATTAAGCTTGTAATTAAATAGTTCATTTTATTTTTTATAACTCTGCCGGGTTATTATCGAATTTTAAAAAGGTCAACATTTTATAGGAGAAATATTAAAATTAGTCGTATTATAGTGTTTTTGTTTATTAAACAATAATTATTTAACACTGTTTTATTTGTAAAATTTTAGTAGTTTTCTTAGATAAGAGGATATAATATATTATGTATGTGTAAAGATATACTACTTAATCTAGTTTTTAACAAAAGACAAAACTTGTATTTTTGTTTAGATTTTTAGATTAGATTAGATTAATATATAATAGGTGGTTAGGTGAATTAGATTAAGTGGTTTTGCATAACCTAATATTTATTCGATAAATTTATTAATGAGGAATAATTAATAAACGTGAATATTAAAAATACTGCTTTATTTAAGTAAGTAGAAAATTTTCTGGTGAAATGTTTGTCCTAGTTTCGTTTTGATACGACCAATGTTGTCAGCATTTGTTAGTGTTATGAAAAAAGCAATTGTCGTCAGTGTAGATATAGGTCGTAGGTCATAGGTCATTGGATTCATTCCCAGTTATATTGCTTTATTTTCTGGCGAGACTTACTGTCGCCATTGTGACCTTTTGGCTGTCTCTCAGATCTAGAACCTAAGTCATTTCAATTTTAAGTGCCTATTATTTTATATCGATCATTAAGGTTATTTATATTTTAATTCAAATACATATTTAAAATGCTTAAAATCACATTTAACAATTCTTAATGTAATAAATCCATATAATAAACGTAATTCATTATATTTTCTAGAATTCTTCGTTTAAAAATATATGATAAGTTACATCATTAAAATATCCGAATACAAAATATGGGTTTGATTATATTCATAATATAAATTATATTCAACAGACATAATAAGATAGCAAAAGGCGCGGCGCTACTTCATATTTTCTGAACAAATATTTTATGGATAAGATACAAGCGGCTGGGTCTGCATATAAAATACGAAGGACTTAACTTAATCCGAGATTAAAATTTGAACGTGTTTAAATTTTTAGAGATGAAAACAATGTACCGTATTTTTCCAAGCACTTCATCGTCCCTTATACTGGTAATTAGGTTTTGTACAAAGAATTTGTTTTAAAGATGTATGTATGTTATATACATCGGGAGCGGAATAAAATACGGTCTACTGTTTTCCCTCTTTTGAAAAAGATACTATAGATCTCGAATATAATGTGGGTTTGAAACTATTTAGAAAATTGAATATTATTTTGTAGAATTCTATTCAATTATTAATGCAGCTTCAATTTTATTTGGATAGGTGAAAAGGAAAAGTGTTAACTAATTATAATTTAAGTTATAAACTTTTCAATAAAGTCTTATTATAATATTTTAAAGAGAAAAACTGGCAAACTGCTTACCTAACATTAACAGTGTTTAGTTCTAAAAAAATAAAATTATTGATTCATTTCATACAATTCATTCACCATAAAATAAATTTTATATATAACATTAAAAAGTATTGCAGGTTTAAGAATAAAAATCAAAGTTTTATATCAATAAATATTTAAAAGTACTGTAATAATCGAGATAAGAAAGATAAATTGTCTTAGTAAACCAAACCAAAAAAAATAAGAATAAAAAAATAATAAAGAATATTAATTATAATTGCTAAATATATATTATAGTCAAATAATTCTTCTAATTATTATATTTCTCATTTATCCTGTGAGTACAAATATAAAATATAAAAATATTTTGTTATAACAATTAATTATATCCTGGGCCTGAAAAAAAACTTAAAACCAATTATGGCAAGAGATTTTAATAAAGATGGAAATAAATCTTTTTTAACTAAGTATGTAAATAATTTATCAATATCACGAAAATATGACACAGAACAATAAAATATAAGATTACTTTTTATGTCAGAATTTTAAATTGATATCATTTATCTAACATCAATAATAATTTAACAACCTTTTTAATTTAAGAAGGTTATTAAATTATTATTGATATGGAATACTTCTCAACGTTTGATGTTATAAACGTTGATTATATCAAGTATTCCACAATGTTTCGTCAAAGATTTAATATACGAAAACTGCTCTGAATCTTAGCTATTAAAAGTAAAAAAGGTAAACTTATACAATATTAAACAACAAATTTATATAGGAATTCGAACCCGCGACCTCTGGGAAACCGTCCCGTCACTCTACCAATTGAGCTAGCGTATCGCTGTCTATCTCGATTAATCAAGCATTCTATATGTGATCGTCTTTATCAGAAATCGTCTTTAAGTAAGCTTAACTTGGCTATACATATTTAAAGATATTTTCAAACATCAACCAACAGTATACATTATAAATTTGAACCCCAAAAACATTTAACACATTTACATTTTATTGAAAACAGTAACAATAATTTTGTTAAATGTGTACCGCTGGCTTAGATATAAGGAGATACGGAGTCAAAAAACAAAAACACTTCAGACTAAATAAAATAAGAAAAAAACAAATTAACTTTAAAACAATAATGTAAACAGTATATGAAGTTTAAGTAAACAATATATACGATACCAATTTTCAGGGCTCGTCTTTAATAATACTGGACGATTAAAGGGCTTTTCAATTTACCAAATCGAAATAAACACATCTTCTACATGTATACATTTCTTAAGGCTTAGTAGTAAGTCGAATGTAGAAATTAAGTAAATTTATAAATTTAGTATAAATGTCTAGCAAGCTGATGTCGATAAATTGCTTTATCTAAATATAATTGTCCATTAAGGTTTATTTGAAATCACAATGACAATAGACTGAACGTCTGATAAAGCTAGAAATAGTTCAGAGGCACTTAAGAACTACAAGTACTGAAGCAAATGATTTGAATATAATCGATCCTGTCTTACTAATTTTGGTAGTAAAATGCATTAGCATAAGCAATAAAGAAATAAAATGTATTTGAGAAACAATTTAAAAGAAAGCTTTTTAAAATGTACTCGAACAAAAAAAAAAAAGTTAGTAAGGTGGTTTCATTTGGTCCAGATCGGAATGAAGTATTTATTAACAGACTATGCTCCAGTAATTCCAGACCACACACACATACAGCGCTAACACACACTCGTACTATTAAACTTAAATCCTTAAAATCCGGATTATTAACTGTGTATCTTATATGTTTTTAATATCTTCCATTTCGCAATGTATTTCATATTGAATTTTGAATTAAATCTTTTATAAAAGGCTTAGCTTCTTAGAGGTAATTAAAAAAGTATGACATAAAAATATCTGAGCTCATCATATATAGTGCTAGTTAGTTCGTCCTGCGTATAATATTATTAATAATAATAATATCACGACAAATTACACACATTGATCTAACCCCTAAGTAGGCTAATTATTTGCTTGTATTAAGGGTGTTAGACAACGAAACAAATACATAGAAATACACATTATAAATACTGAGAATATATTTAATAAACGACCAAACCCAGAAATACAAACATCTATGATCATCTTATACATGACTGCCCCTGTCGGGAATCGAACACGAACCCCATTGATATCGTCATACGTTACGATACCATACGATTGTCGCTATACGTTAGGCGTCTGCGCTAACCACTCGACCTACGAGGCGGCATAGCATATATACATATAAAAAATCATATATACGTATAAAAAATCTAAGAAATGATTGAGGAATATGGATATAAGTCTGAACTATGTGTAAAATTGACAGACAGCATCTTGACGTTTACTACTAGTATAACAATGGCATATAAGAAAAAAACCAATTATGAATTCCTGAGAAATGTACCTGAGAAGTGCAAAAATATAGTGATCGATTGCTACTTGTCAAGGTGAGCAGCGATGCCGTGGCATCCGACTAAGGCGGTGTCAGTTCCCGTTAGGTATTCTTGGTAGTCTTTATCTCAACGACAACTCCTGGCTCTCCCCAAAGTTGGGCAGCTTTGTAAAAGTTGAAAGCTTCTTCTTCTATGGTACCATCATAGAACGCAAAGGAAAAAAAAGCCAAAGCTGTGTATCCGAGCAAGTCGGTTCTCCATAGAATTACTGAAGAGAATTCGATTGACACACAAGCTAAATGAAGAACTATCTTTCCTAAAAAACTGATATCTTTTAAAATATCAAACAACCATTAGTTTAGTTTACATTAGTCTATATAGCCTAAACAATGTTATATTGATATTTAATGAAAACAATTTAGTTTACTATTAATATCAATATTATTATCAATTTGAAATTATAAGAACTTTTTAATTAAATCTTATAAAATCGAAAACAATATTTAAAAATAACATATATATTTATAAAACCCAACTAATAAGAAAAAGCTTTACAATCCGTGAAAAAAATATTTCTTCCGATCAAGTGAAACGTTCTCGAACTGCAGTAGAGGTAGTGCGGTTGTTTTTCTCCATTAATGGGAAAAAACAATTGCACAGAATGCACTAAAATATAGCATTAAAAGACATAAATCTAAACACGCTCCCATTGCCGGGCGTCCAGAGGCCGTAACATTAAACATTGCAGTGACACAGCAATGAATGTCCTGCATAAATTACCGGCATGGTGATATGTGTGGTAGTACTAGGCAATATTATTACACAAACAATTACTATATATCCTTAGTTTATTAAAACCATTCATATGGAAACTCGTAAAACTTTTGCATTCTGCATACTGAATATTTATTCAGTTGCGATAGAAAATATATAAAAATAAACTGAAGGGTTTTTTAACAATTTCTTATTAACAATTACTCGATGTTCTTAAAAGCCCTTCAAGTAGTTTTAGATACGATGTTTAAAACACAACTTCCTCATAAGTATTCTGACGTCACTCCTATTTTTAGTTTTAAACGATTGCAAAATGTTATACCAGAAAATCTCAACACAAATTGAGGAATCTCTCATAACAACAGGTGTTTTTTGTAAAATAAGCTGTCAAAATAAGAAGAAAGTAATTCGTCATCACTCACAATGAAAAAGTAATTAATATTATGAGTACAAGAACCACTATTAAACCATCGGAAGTAATAATTCTGTCCAAAACTAAGTTTCTTTTCTGTATCCAATAAGTTCGAAACTGTAAAAGTTTCTTGTTGAACTAAAAGCAGTGAATTATGTGAGACGAATAGAATTTTAATAGTAGCTGCAATCAGCTTTAGTGTTTACTTGTGCCTTCTTGTTTTAAAAATAAAATATTATAACACTTTATACAGATAAACAAATATACTATTCAAATGAGTCCTAAATATATAACTGATTATAGAATGGACTTTATTCATAAACGATGCAATAACTTTACGTTAGTGAAAATGGTTTCAAGAAAATGCAAGCATTACTTAACTCTTTATTTAAACAGTACAGTCTTAATGCTCTACAGAGCTCTTTAATTTTATACAATAACCAAGTAATGAAAACGCAGTAATATCAGCTAAGTTATTCAATTTATAATGAGCCCTCTAAAAAAATACATTGCCGCTGTATTATGTTGGTGCTAATTACAACAGATAAATTAGATTTGCATCAGCGTTGTTATAGAGGGTTTTCATTATAATTAGGATTAGATAATCATCATTATCAATATCATGTATTACCTTACAACATTTTATTAGAACACTATATAATACACTTTAAGATTTAAAAGCAATTTAAGATGTCTCCGGATCGAAATACAATTAATTATTTAGTAATAGATGGTTCATTGATATCGACAAGTACAAATGTAAGCCTCAGTGATGAAGTACCGCCTATGGAGCTTGATCAAGTGTGAAGGAGCCAGCTTTAACGGCAATATATCTTAGTGTAGTGACATATTAAAGACGTCTACTTGACTGCACTCCATCGAATCGTTTAAACTCTACCTAGTTTTATTTACCCGTCATATGATTGCAAAACCAATAACTCGTGTGAATTTTACTCTTCTCATATATCTTCATATATACATATTCATAACTGGTAATAATTTTTATTTAAAATATAGTTTCTTAAAAATTCATTTAAAACTACAAATTTGCTATTAAATCTCTATTTCGATTGATATATGTTGATTGATGTTTTATAAAAAACAAATACATTTTAGGTAATATTTTGAATATTTTATTAAAAAAAAAATTCTGCACATATTCTCTATGTACATGAGATAGGACATATAATAATATTTCTTAAATTGTTTGCTGTTGTTAGTTCACGCAACTCGGTAAATATACTGAACAAATATTGAAAAAAATAGTTTTCTTATAGGTTATTGACCCGATCAACATTAGGGATAATTTTTACTTCGATAAATTTTCTTATTTATGGAAGCAGACACAGTAAGTGGTATTAGTTAGAATTTTATAAAGTTATATATTTCAAAGCAAAATAATGGATTATTCTATTCTCTATCTATGACATGGAGTGACTCTAAATGAGTGACTTATGAAATTCGTTAAGAATGAAAATGAGTTATATGTGGTTTTACAGTAGATTAATTATAAAATTTTAACCAAAACTTCTAATTACATCAAGGCCTATTGCATGAAAACTCACTTATTACTTTGATCTTTTAGAATTATCTGGAGACTTACATTTACAATTTTAGGCTAAAAAAAGTTCTTAACCCAAAAAAGTTGCGAGCAATCTAAAGCAAGTTTTAAGTAAGTAGTTTGTAAGAGGTTTTAAATTAAAGATTTTGTATGTATAGTGTCATCATTTTAAGTTTTCACATAATATTAGTTTTTAGTTTTCCAGATGAAGATTTTAATATTTTTGACATTTCAATATATATTTTTACATATTACTAAATTCAATTATTTATAAACTAAAACAAGAGTACAGAATTAAAAAATAATATATTTAATAATTCAATTTGAAGCAATTCTTGTTGCTTGAATTCTATTTTAATTAAGTTCACACAGTTTTATTAGTGTAATAACTCTGAGAAGTTTCTGCTTTATTGCAATCCTAGGTATTGAAGCTAACTTTTACGATACATTTACTACTAGTTGTATGCATTCCAAAGGTCATATAAAGATATATATGATTATTCCGATGTAATTATGTTAATAATAAAACCATTATTTAAAATAAATGATTATGTATGAAAGGTATGCATTATTATAATATTATTTATTTTTAAATATGTAATGGATCATCATCTACAAGATCATATATTTTAGTGTCGGTATAATATTTGAATGTCTCTCACACTTTTATATCATGAATCAATAAACATGAAATTAACGATAAGAAATACAATTACATACAAAATCCACTTTCCAGGAATCCGTTTAATCATTAAAATATTAACATAACAGTATCTTAACATCATTAATATGATAACAATAATAGCATTGTTAGGAAAAACGAAAAAATAAGCCAACAATTAATCAAGAGATAGGATCATGTTAAACATAATTTGGGTTTCCTTCACTATTAATAAGAACTCAGAATAATGGTTTATTTATTAAATTAATACGAAATACAATAATATCGCCGAGTCTATTTCCGCTAAATAATGTTCCTCGTTAGTGGTTACTATATTTGTTACTTTGTCTATATAATTAGATAAATAAATACAAGCTTAGACCAAGTTGCAAAATGTAATGTTCTATATTGTATGTTTTAAATAAAGGCCTTGAAATTGGTATTTAAATACTCAGTATAATATTGAATAAAACCAAATTGTTGAATAGCAATTTTCTATTATTCCAGGTTTTGAAAACCAATTAAACGAAGTTCAGGTCATTATTTCAACTAACAATAATTAAAATATTCATAGAATATCATACAACAATTTACATACATTAATGTTTATACTATTATATTACTGAAATAAAAGTATTTTAAATTCCGAATAAAATTTGGAATGATTCACGATTTTGGATGTCATATTTGTCATTCTAACCTTTTTTAATAAATGAATATTATATAAAAGTAGTATATGTATATGAACTACTCTATGTATGTATGAAAGTAAGTAAATCAATACCATACCAAGTCAAAGTCAAGTCACATTACCAGTGTAATGTGACTTGACATAAAAGCATAAAAGTTTATTTACATCAAAAAAATATTTTATGTACGCCTTGAGAATAAATAAACTTAAAACCGGTATAAATTGTGGTCAAAAACTAATTTCAAACAAGAGTTTTATATCTACTTTATGTCACTTTTTTACAACTTTCACCGATAAGAAGTGATAAAATATAAATTGAAAAAGCCATTTAAGTATTCTCGCAAAATATGAGTATTATCAACATTTGACATAACATTTTTAAATAAATTATTTCGTTATTTATGAAGATATTAAATATATATAATTAAATATGATAGGTCTTAGTAAAATAAAAACACGTTCTATAAATGTCTTGCATAAAAGGTGAAGTGGGCAACATGAAACTTTTGACTAGCTTCCTCTTATGATGGCATTACTTTTATATGTATTTTATAACCCACCGTCCCGATAAAGACGATCACATATAGAATGCTTAATTCACCGAGGCGGACGGTAGCTCAGTAGGTAGAGTGACGGGACGGTTTCCCAGTAGTCGCGGGTTCGAGTCCCTGCCCGTATCGGTTTGTTTTTCATTCTATATTTATATAAATGTATTTTATAGATATTTTTTTTTCACTTTTTCACCCCACAGAGGATCGTATAGAAATAAAAGTAAAAACTGTAGAAGTAAGAAACCTAATACTTTAAACGGTTTGTACAGGCAGCAAAGCCGGGAACAAAAGTTTGTCTTATAATTTACCTACGACTTATAACTAACAAATTAAAAAGTTTGCTGTCATATATTTGAAGGCTGATATAATAACAACATCACAGGACAAATTACACACATTGATCTAACCTCTAAGTAAGCAAATTATTTGCATGTGGTAAGGGTGTTACACAACGATACAAATACGCAGAAATACATTGTAAATACTGCGAATATATTTAATAAACGACTAAACCCAGAAATACATATATGTATGCTCATGACATACATGTCTGTCTCTGTCGGGAATAGAACCCGTTCCTCATTGCGTCGTTATACGTTAGGCGTATGCGCTAACCACTCGACCAACAATCTGCTTTTAGCATTAAAGAGTAGAGGTTTGAAATTTATATGATACAAAAATCAAAACATCATAATTTATACAATAACCTTCCTTAGCGAAGAACAAATATTTAAATAACCTACCTATCGTTAATGAAACAAATATATAATGGATATTAATCATTTCCACCATCCAGACTAATTCCCGCTATCCAGACTAATTACGAAAAATTAGTTGCAATCGTTTTCTCTCTAACTTCTGTAAATTATAAAATACAACAAAAGATATAATACAATAAATATTTCAAGTCAAAATTAATAGATTTAGTTGTCGAAACACAGCAAACTTTATTCAACTCCCAAACATTTTAATTAAGGTTCTGGTCTACCGATCTGACTTTTAATCAAAGTGAAAATTTTGTTCTTTAAACCAGGTAGATTATATGAAAAGCGGTCATTTTTTGTATCAATATATTATGAGATACTTGTTTTATATAATAATGTTAAAGGTATTATCATAACCGAGAAAATTCAATTAGCAAAATAGTAGACAGATATTAGATGGCCTAAAATCCCGCAAAATGGAATTTGTGAGTTCTTTTCAGTTAATTAGGTGGGGTAAAATAAGGTTTCAAGACGGAGAAGAATCTTCATAGAATTCCATGGCGGGTGCCGGGGCTATCGCGTTGCATGGAGAGCAGTGCAAACAATGCCTGGGACTTGCGACCCAGGTGCAGGATTAAGGGGCCGCTTTATGATGCGCAAACATGCTCGCCTTCACTATCCACACTCCTCTCCCTACCTAACCAAATTTGTAAAAAACCTACTAATGCCGCCTTTTAAAATACGTTCTAGAAATGAACAGATGTTTGTTCTAGAAAGGCCAAGGTCTTTTAAGTAAGTTATAGAGCGATTTTGCTGTTATACCTCTCGCTTCCACTTCTACCGCGTACAAGCTAACTATAAATATTATTCCTGGACAGTTCTTAATACTTATTAAGCTTAAATGTGTGATCCCTGGTATGTTTGTTTCCTAGGGAACAGTAATCTCCACAAGTATTATGCGCCTTAGATGTTTAGAATACAGGAATACGGTCTGGATGACCAACCATCATGCATACATGTCCATCATGAGAGTCCAATCAAGAGCCACGTTTGAAGTAGAATAACTCTTCAGTTTTGATTTCTACGCCTTCTTTTACGAACTCTGCAGATTGTATTGTGGTTGTTATAACCTTTCGCTCTCTTACTGAAATACTAACAGCTTCCCGTATAATTTCTAATACCTTATCAAGGCGACGACGCGAATATTGACCTCTATCTAGAAGCACCCTACACCCTTCTAAGTGTTTTGTGGTTCCTATTGCCTCCCCACAGATGTTGCAAAACTTTTCGGTGGCTTTATTTTTCGGCAGAGATTTCCGATTATATGTATTTTGGTAACTCTTAGATGTATAGAGCTTCAATGGTTTCGCTTAATTGGAACCCAACATTCTTTCGGTCTCTAAATGAGGTTTAAAAGTCCATCGAGCGCGCTAACCCGAGCCATAACTTCAATGCCTTTATGACGCTTGCATCTAACTTGGACAAAAAGGTTTTATTAATATCATAAACAAGGAGAGGCCAATTTCAACATGATGTTAAGAAAATATCTTATATCTAGACTTTTTTAGGATACTTTTTGGTTGGTGGTTTAAGATCATTTAGAAATTTATGGACTATTGCATCCAAGAATGGAGTACGGTTTTGGTAATTAGTATTTTTAACTAAAATTTAAACGGAGCTGCTTTCGTAATCGTACTAATCCATTGACCGCCTATTATTTAGACCCGAATCGTAAGAGATATATTTGGTATTCCGTCTACCCAGACATAGAATACAGTATTTACTTGGTTTTGTCCTCAATCCGCCCGTCCACGTACAGAAATCCTCAACTATATTTAAGAGTAGGTACCTGTCATTGTTTTGGATTACGTGTCAATATCAAGAGCCATCTGCAAAAGCTAGTATGGATTCTGTGTATTTATTGTTAAATTTAAACCGATAACTCCATTTTTTTTCTTGACTAATTAATTTGTCTTATGTATATTATGTCTTATGTATTAGTATTATGTCTTATGTATATTATGTATATTAAATATAATTGGAGAAATACAACAACCCAGAAGTAAACTATTGTTATAATTAAGTAGTTTGGAATGGTTTTAATTGAAAGTAATGGAGAATTTTAATTTTGAATAGTATTATGCAATAATGTACCGTGGGAAAGTTATACCATCTCAGCGCGAACGTCATCAAGTTCATGTCGTACCGACCCAAAGGCGTTCTCTAAGTCTATCCAACAAAACATTATTTCTTTGTTACTAGTTCTAGCAATATTAATTTATATATGTTGCAGTATACTGTTCAAGAATCATATATCTGTAAATGTAACAGATATATTTAATGTGGAATTTATGTTCACTGTCAATATCTTAAGTACCAATACATTTCGAATATTTCCAGAATCTCGCTACAGCTTGCCTTGAAGGCGAAACTTTGAAACAAGTGACTGAAACGTGATAACGGAACATCACGTAAAAATATTATATTTTATCTTCTCTTCCTTAAGTGGGTATTCAATTATCTTTATCTATTTGTCTTTATGGTGTCCGAAAAGAAAAGAGTACATCTTAATATATATATCTTAGTAAATTTTGTAGACTTAAAACGGTTTCCTAGAAGGTTGATTAAATACTTTAATTAATTAGCTGTCAAATACTGCTGTGGTAACCTCATTGATTGTTTGATGCTGTAATAGAAGGCAAAGTCGGTATTGACAGCGCTGCCTAATATGTTTTTATTTTAAACAAATGTTCTAAAAGAATCCAGAAACCAAACGTAACACTTGTATGCAGTTTGAATAAAGATTTTTCAAAGAAACTTTGTTAGTTTAGTTATTCACGTTCGTATTTCTGTTTAAAAGAATCGTCACATATGAAGGATGTGAACACATTTCATAAAAATTACTTACAAGTTTGAACACAGTTGTCGGAATTTCAAGTCGCCAAGGATTTTATAATGTGGACAGAGACTGACTATTAATATTCTCTATGTATGTTATTCTGCATCTTACTTGACTTCTTTACTTCATATTTTATTAAAACGTAATACTTTTTAAGTTTCTAGTTGTTTTATGACAAAGTATATGGAAGTTAAGCACGTTCAATGTTCATAAAAATATATATAAAACACACTTGTTTCTATTGGAATAACTTATGTTTACATCTACATTCAATGTAGCAGATGGGCCATCTCATGATAAAATGTGGTCAGCCACAGACATTCGCGATAAAAGGGAAAGAAACTTTACTGTGCCTGCTTTCACTTATAGAGTATTATTAGCATAGAATAATAACATAAATGTAATGTGATAATTATTGTAACATAATAGTTAATTAACAATAATAAAAAAAGATATTATTTATTAGTCTAGTCCACTACATGTACACCATCATATTATACAATGTGTGATAGTGAATATAATAAGGTTAAACAGACTTTCGTTTCAATTATGTGGAATAAACTTAATGCTTCGTAAAAGTAAAATAAACTAGAATATATGGCAAAGGCCTGTCCGTCCGTGAGCTCACGGCATCATTAACAGCCGAGTGCAAGTTTATTACATTTTGTAAAGACATTTTCCAGGTCAAAACTAAAGCTGGAAACAAACAGCTTGTTATTTTTATGACACGAAGGCTGCTCACCCGCGCTAACAAGCTAAAAACGAATTTTAAATTTACCCCAAGTTATTTGTTGGATTTAATAAAATATAATTTTATATACTCTGAAGTTGCATGTAAATAGATCTGTAGTAAACTTTTATATATTATTTTGCAAGAAAGTTTATTAAGAGTTCAGTTCACGTACTCTTTGGTGGTTTCCTCCCAGTTTGTACTATATCTATTTCAAACGTTTCATTTTAATCCACATAAGAGATAGTATATATTCTAAAGACCTACAATTTTAAAACTACTAAATCTTAATCATACTAACATAATTTAGAAGTATTAACTAGGCCAACATTAACAACAATATAAAGTAACATATTTAAACAGTATCTAACTATCAGAAGCAAGCATTCCAGCAACACACATACTTACCCAACTTCGGATAGTTAAGTGTAGATGGAGTATCCTCTTTCCCTCAGATCAGGAATAAAGTTACACATACGACTCTTAATGCTTTGGCAATAAGACACATAGTTTATGTGACCCGTATTCTAGCATGTGGTCCACCGTACTCGCAATTAAATCTAACTGAATCTAAGGCATTCGGGCGGGTGTTTGACTAATGAACGGAATAATGTAACTAATTTGCCTGATTAAGTTTAGTACGCTTTGTTCATTATACACTATATAATGTCCTTTCTGCTATTATATTAATATCATATAATGACTGTAGGTCTTTCCATTAATACTGTTACAAGTAAACATGTTTGTTAATCATTTATTACTGTAATGTATATTGTAGTCAGTTTATAGGTCAAGATAATAATAACATTTATATTTTTCGTTATTTGGTTTTTTAATTTAATTTGGTAAATCTGACTTTAAAAATATTGCTCCATAGTAAACATTTCTCCAATAATAAACTTTTTTTTTTAAACCCTATTCATTTTTAAATTATTTGATAAATAAATAACCAGTGCATCTCTTAACGGCTGAAAGTTCTAAGCTATCTTTGAAAATACGCGACATGGTTATAGGCGATATATTCATCTTCAGACATAAAATCTTTTGAGTTCGGACATGATTTCTTGATTTTTTTTCTTGTATTTTGGTACGAATGCTATGTGGACGGTGAGTTTTTTCTGCAACATTTTTTTTGGGAATGGAAGTTTTAAATATTTCATTTGGCTCTTTATCTACTTTATGTAATGTTATTACAGCTATTCAGTTTTTTATCACCACATTTTAGTATCACAAAAATATTTAACACGGGTTGGAGCAAAAATGAGAGAACATAATGATTAGTAATGTCAGTTACAGTACTAAAATCTCTTGATTTTAGTAACCCGTTCAATTCTTCCGAGATGGAGGTCGTTGTCAATAGTAATTTTAAGGTTTTCCTTACTGATTTCCAAGTATCAGAAATCATTTATGATGAATTTTAGTTTTTAAAGCGTAGTGAGGTACCATATTCCACCAAACATTATCCCGGTATCCTCCAAATAATGAGAAGAGTAGAAAAAAGTTTTTCAACCCTGGGATAAATGAGAATACTATGTAAGTTTATCGCAATCTCTATCATAGTTGTTTAAGTTCAATCCTTACTCTTTATAATTTTAAATTATGTATATGCCTGCTATCTTTATTTACAAGTGGATTAGTTACAAAATCTGGATCACCGTAAAAACCATTGCATAAGGTTTATACTTGGCCCTCGCGGATATTACCATGTTTTTGACTTCTGTAAAAAGTTAAAGTTTCGTTTGGTTTTCTCAATATTGATTCATATTTTTTGCCTTTTATAGTGTCAACTTTTGAACTCTTCCACTTCTTCCACTTAAAATAACGTTTTGAGTTTGAGTAGCTCTCACAACCATTGTCTTTGTTCCAATCCAAACAACTTTATCCATAAAGTTCTTTCCCATTCATCCTCTTTTTATTCGGAATTCTCCACTGTATATACCATTCATCGTTGGAACGATCTTCTTCCTTAGTCTTGCCAGTCGTTTAAACGCTGCTTAAAACTTACTTTTTAAACTTATAATATGTTGTGAGGGAACAAACATATGAGAACAAACATGGTATGTCTATTTATAAACTGCTTGCATCTACAATCTATCTGTACATATTTATATATTTGTAAGCAGTTCTGTTTTTTCAAGAAGGTTAAAATATTAATTAGGTTATAATAATATTTAATATTTTTATTGTATCATTATTTATGGGCAAAATAAATATAATACAATATTTCTTTATGGTACAGTATTTTGAAGTTCAATAAAGGTATACTGTGATTAATACTGGAATAAAAAACTTATAGATTTGTGTGAAATGCTTTTTCGTATAAAACTTTTAGCTGAGTTTTTTCAATATTGACTGTAAATATTGTCCATACATCTCACTCGAGAGTTTTTCTAAATATTGAGCAAATAACTTCTCTAAATATTGGACGGTCGCCCACACGAGGTGTTGCGCTTTTGGTAACGGCTTTTTGTAATTGCACGTTTTTTTTGGGTTCATTTACAGAATTGATTTACATTTTAAAGAGTCATTAAATTAAATATATTTTGTAATCACCATATATGGAAACATATATTATGTGATGACGTATTTATATTTTACAAATTAATTGACAAGCCACCTACGTTTGTAGCAATTTAGTAACTTATGTGTGATAAAAGATGCTAATAAAGCACATCCCGCAACTTCATTAAGGTAGGCTCAGAATAGTTTTGCGTATAATTGAGCCTTTCTTTAGTTTTACTCCCAAAGGGTAAAAACAAGTTACTTAAACTTCACTGTCCGTCTGTCCATCTGTCTGTCTACTTGCTAGGAACCGTGATAGCTAGGCAGTTGAAACTTTCACAGATGATTTATTTCTGTTGCCGCTGTAATAAGAAATATTAAAAAAAGAATAAAATATTTTTGAAGGAAGGCTCTCATAAAACAAATGTGATTTTTTAAGCATCTGTCTATGTTCAGGCTGTATTTCATAAACTGTGATAGACAGACAGTTACTGTTTTCACAGATGATGTATTTCAGTTGCCGCTCTAACAACAAATACTAAAAATTAAGATGATAAAAATATTTAAGATGAGGTCCCTAACAACAATCGTAGTTCTTTTGCTCGATTATAATAACGGAAATATGTAGGCTCTTGAAATATTCACTGAATATTTAGTTATTAATGTTAATAAATGATTATAAAATAAATCAAACGTGAATTTTTACTATTTTTTATAAATAACGCTACGGAACCCTTCGTGCATGAGTTCAACTAGCACTTGGCCAGTTTTTTATTTAATATTTTTGAAATGAAATATAAGGTCTACTTCACAATACTAGTTATGTCCACTGTAAGCTGACTAGGCAAGCGAATTACCTTGTAAATAACAAGGTTATATACCCTTGTACTTGTACAAGTTTTGTAAATAAATAATTAAATTACATCGAAGTGCTGTTTCGATGTCTCCTTTGTACAAGTTTATACAGGTATAAATTCAGTAATTATTTAAATGGGCTTGAGGAACTTATATCATAATTTTGACCCACTCAAGTTGAGATCTCGGGCGACTAGGTAAATTTTAATCGAGCCTAAACAAATGTCAAACACTTGAGAAGGTAAGAAGTAGGCTTACGTAATCAAGTACAATATGAATGTAATTTACGTAGTTATAGATCCACCTATCCTTATCCCAATTATTCAGGGTTAATATAACATCATTTACTTTAATTATATATCATCTCATTCATCACAATTCACAATCCATCACCGTTTTTATACCACGACTAATGGTGAGCGGTTGCCGTGGCCTATAGAAGCCTGCAACACCAATTGAATGACCTTTTAATATTCTATTGCTGAATTCTATTCTTCGGTAACCTTGTTCTCTTATAACCATCCACATCCATAGTTCTTTTCTCGTTCTATGCTTTTCTTTTCTCTGTATTGCGTTATTGTTGATGGGGACATTGTTCAAAACATATTATAAACGTTTAAAGTAGTAATATGTAAGTACAGTGAGAATCACCATATTTTATTGCTCCATAATAATATTTTTAGTAAAACAATATATTATTATTTTTTTCAAATAATAGGTTATATTATAACTAAAACTTTACATTTGTATTTTGTTACAAACTGACGAAAAGAAACAAATAAAAGTTTAAAATAAAAGGCTTTTCACAAGTAAAGAATATACAAAAGTAAAGCGGGAAAACGACCGGTGAAATATAAATACAAACAGGTGTATGTTTTATTATTTTTAACAAAATGTATTATGTATTGTGAAAGTAAAGTGGTTTATGAAAATAGGCGAGCTTAGAAATGGGTTCATATTAACATATTGTAGTAGTCATTTGAATTTCAGTTTCCACGATTTAATAATAAATATCTATAATGATAATTACAATTTAATCAATACCTAAGCGATCTTGATGTGTAATCAACATTGGTAATTAGACCGCATTACGAGCTTTGTTAGTGTGTGACCATACGACTTTGTTAGTGTGTGTAAAAGAGCTTTGTATAAATGGGGTATTTTTTTATTATTACATTACATCGGGTTTGAATCCTCGGATTCATATTCCAGTAGTAGTTACTAGTAGATACTGTAAGTAGCTGCAGTCATATTAGTATAAAGATTGAAGCACAGCATTCGTGTTCTAATATCTAAATTCAGTTCCATTTTTATTCATATATATTTTCTCGGATTTGAAGCTCAAAGAAAGAATCCGTTTCACTAGATAAAAGCTTATGTTTACAAGTACCATTACTGTGGCTCTCCATCGAGCAGCTCTTTGCGTCTATCGCTACTAAACCGGAAACCATTTTATTAGTCAAATCCTTCTATTTTAAGTGATCGTGATATATGTTAAAGTTTTGTACTTAAAGTTTAAAAATATGTTTAGTCATGGTATGGCAAAAGATTGAAAAAGCTTGTTTCATGATAAAATATAAAACAATCAACAAACGACTACGCAATATGTGATAACATTGTCGTGTGAAACTATTCATACTTATATTTAAAAAAAAAAACTTGACATATATCCTACCATCAATGACACTATTGACTTATATCAAATCTTCCATCCATCCATTTGAAAAAGAGAAACACATAATTCTTTACAAATATGAGTTTGTTAAACACAGATGCGAATTCGGACACCTGTCCCACAAACCAGGGACTATTGCTTAATCAATCAAATTGACGGTCGTTATTGTGGCGTACTAACGATGCACTACTGATGTTGGACTATCTGCGGCTTCGTGTATTTCAGAACGAAATTCACTTTCGATAATCAGCGTAACAACATAAAATCATCTCCATTAAAAAAAAAAATATATGTATTAATTCATTTTTATTTAATATATTTCTTTATGACTAAATGTTCTGTAGTTTTACAGCTTTCTTTATAGTAGAATACTCATAACACGCAGACTGTCAAGGCTAAAGAAAATGAGCCAGGTCGAGTTTCCGTTGAGTAGGTTTATTCTTACTTATTAAAATCTTTGCATCTGACTGCCGACAACCACAAACCATAATTTAAAACCTCTGCGATCCCTGTGGTTATTAACAAAAATTTATCTTTTATCTGTGGTATATTTTTTAATGACTTCTCTATTAATAATCTTTTCTTTTTAAACAATCAATCTTACACAGGACTACTGTATTTATTTATTACATTTTATTAATATTTTAACATTTATCACTATTTTAATTGACAAAATATGACATAATTAATTCTTTTATATAATTTCCACGAAATTTCATTTAAATTTCGATAAACTGATATCAATAATAGGTTTATTAAGGATCATTTATAGTTAATATGCACAAAATATTTTATATTTTGCTTGATTTTTATCAATTAAAATGTTATTTTAGTCATCATTCATTCTCTACATATTTTGTTCTAACAATTCCTAAAAAAGTAGTTTCTAATATTAATTTCTTATCCTTTTTTAATTGTCTACTTAATATAAATGAGAACAAACGCATAAATAATATTATTGTATTATAAATATAACAAAAGATGATCATATTTACAATCTAGGTAGTTTTATTGACGAGGTAATCCATTGCTCACTAATCCTTTTATAGCAAAGCTTTTCTGAGTAGAATGGAATTTCCTTTATAATACTTTATCCAATTAAGAAGTTTATTTTACAGAACATACAACATTATATTCTCATTATACAATATTATTCACTTATAAGTTAGTGGTTACATAAATAATATATACAACCTTTTTTTAAATTTAGAAACGATAAAGACGATATTCATATCAGCTTTTAATTTAGGACTGTGACAGGCGGACGGACCGCGTTTGCACAACAACAAAAACAAAAACGAAACAAAAGCGGAATCCTTCAACATTCTGTAAAATATAAAATATTACTTTATATTTAAAGTTAAAATTATGATAAACAGTACACAATAAACCCTACACGAGGCATAATTCTTTTACGTGAAACGGACTACTTTATCTCAATTCTGTAAGCGTAGCGTCACGTTTCATATTAGCGTCCTTCATTATTAGCACGCATTAATGCAGCCGCATGAACATAAACCTAATACATTTCTGTATCGCGATTTTAATATTAGCCTAATATTTTTAAATATATTTGTAAGCTGTACCGATTAGGTACAGTTTTTAAGCTTGATTGATGTTTCTCACTTTGATGCACAGCGTTTTAAATTCTGCGATGAAGACGAAAAATATGTTAATGGATGTCAGAGTGGTTACCATAGCAACATTAAAAACATTGGTCCTTTATGTTTATTAAATCCTCAGATAAAACATGTATATATAGAATGCGGACAAATTGTTTTCTCAATTCTGATAGGACAAGTAATTTTTGTTTGACAATAAATATAAAATTTCGCTACAAAGACAAAGACAAAAATAGTAAGTATAGTGTTATGACCCTTATGCCACTTCTAAATAAGACTCATATACTTGTAAAGCGTTTCGTGAACGAATCCCTAATAAAAACCCTTTCTGTAACAAAACATTTGAAGGTATTTGTCAGAAAAATAAGACTTTGGCTATGAAAATGGCAAGCAACAGACTTAAGGTAAAGTAACAAGAGCAAATCTATAGACATAGAATAATGTTGTGATTATAGTGTAAGAGCGTAGTTTTAAGTAGGTTTACTTAAATTAGACCAAGAAATATATGTGAAAAAAAGTCATCTATTATATTTGAGCAAATAGAACTTGCTTTATCTATAAGGATCGCAAAGAGTATCAGTTACTTAAATCTTTATTATCTTATGTATTTTCTAATCTTATATATTTATAAATATATAATATATTTATAAATATCTAATAATATTTTTATAAATATGTTATAAGTATATAAGAATGATATTATTTCTTTATCTTATGTTGTAATTTTTTTTATTAATATTTTTACCCTAAGCCTCAAATCACTTTTGTAGTCACCTCTAAAAAAATAAAAAAATATATACAATAGGTTAGCTAGAAGACAATAGTTTTTTTTTGTGGAAAATGATAATGAAATGACACATTCTGCAGATATCTAGTTACTTAATCATCTAGCGATTTTTTTTTATCAACTTTTATTATTCCTGTTCGGATTAATTTGATTATGTTGAATAGTTAAATCTGTCTATAAAAGTGTAAAGCTATTGTAAAATTGTAATAGCAAAACTTTTAACTTGTAACTGAATACAATAAAAATCAAAATACAATACGTAATACACAATTCTTATGTTATATTTTAATTATAATGATGAAACTAAAAATTCTACTTTCCTAAGTTATATAAAATATAGTAATAGTGTTTCATTAAGAAATTTTGTGATGAAATTCTAAATAAACGTATTTTTTTCCATTGACAATGACACATTCCTTGATGTCACGTAGTAAGAAAACCATAGAATATAATAATAGGTAGAACTAAGAGTTTCAGTGTCTGACAAATAAAAAAAAAGGCAAGATGACAGACCGATATTTATCTTTATCTAATCATACGTGCAACAAAGAGGGACAGATAGGTAGCCTCATATGCTTTCTCTTGTTTTCGATAAACACATTCTAGGCAGGCTTCCCTACCCTATGTATGCTCTATGAAGAAAACAGTATTGTTATATTCTGTACGAGTTTTTGTAACATTATTGTAATATAGAAAAAAAAGGCGAGGATTTTTATAAGATAGTGGTAGAGTCAGAGCTTTTTATATAATAAAAAGAAAAATAATATAATGACAAAAGTTAACAGTAGTATGCACTTTAGACAAGTTTCTTGAAATAAATCGATGGAATAGTTGACTTCTCAGTATGACAATAGTTATTGGACTCTGCACATTGTTCTATGGTGCATTTGTCTCTATATTAGAAAACATTACACAACTTGCTTCAAAAGATTACTCTTCTTTTATTTTTATTTTCTCTCCATATACATTTATTATTCATCTATAAAGTTTAAAGAAACTTCTTAACTATTTACAGATTTTGTATTTACCTATAAATTTGCCATTTTGTGTATCTTATTTTTTAACAATAAAACAAAGGATTGGCTATTATTGTAAATACATTTTTGTGAGTTTCTCGTCAAAAAAACAATAGACGAAACGGAGGCAAGATAGCGAACTAATACCAGATAATGTAAAACAAGATAAGTCATAAGATATTTGTAATAACATTAACAAGCATTATTTTTCTAAGCTGTGAATCTTTTAAGATTAATATCTTGTAAGTTGAGTTGTTCTTTTTAAAGTGGTCTAACTAATATACCCCAAAAAATGATGTCAATCACATAACACCTGCTACCTGTAAATGTAAAAAATAATAATAATTAATAAAATAAAATTACATGTTTCAGTACATGTTTTATGACGTCATAGACTTGTAAATTGCACGTAAATGACATTATTGTTCCAAACCGGGCAACATTGTGACAGCGTCATTGGATGCAGCTGTACTGCACTTATGAGCAGGCTGGGTGGTTCCGTCATATATCATAATTGTAAGCTTTTGAGCACTTAACGACGTCACTTAACACCCATTTAGCAAGTTTAATGCCAACGGAAAATATCGACATATTTCCAATAAATACGATAAAATAAATTGTTAACGGTGTGCAAAATATTATTTATTTATTTATATTTTTGTAGTTGCACATTATTGACATATTCTAATTCAACTTGTATATTGAAGAATATTTAAAATTTAATTAGTTACTAATCTAAGGAACTAATAAATAAGCTTCGAACAAGCAAGATGATTGAAGATCTATTCGTTGAACAAAAGATGTATCAATTTAAAAATTATATTGTATGATTACTACTCTGCTTAATACATCTTCTTTGTTCTTTGTGAAACGTCTTTGAGGCTGCATCTTTACTTCTGTAATATGTCCATTCAATCACCGTCTTATATGTATTGATTACGTTTAATGATTTAAATAAATTAATAAATAAGCTTCATTGTCATAAAAAATATATTGTGGAACGTCAGAAGAAACAGCTTTCAAGAATATACTTAAGGTAGTTAATGGGCTCCTTGGTGCATAGCACCTTTTATTCAGTAAAATAATAGAAGAGCCTTGATATTTCAGCGAATCTTAAACATTAAAATATCTCTCTCATTTTTCATTCGACACGGAGATAATATTATTCTTTATTAAAACTCATTGTATATTTCTACCTTTCAAATGTAAAAGCTTAAGATTTTCTTTATACCAATCGTTTTTAAAGAAGGAAATTATAAACTATAGAACTTACACAAAAATATAAAAGGAACATCTCTATGGACTTATACGAGGTTTTCTTTACCTTACAGATTTATTCAAATAATCGCCATATTTTTATAATCAAAACACGAGTTTACTGTTTACATTAATTTAATTATATTACGATTTATTTTAAATGTAGTTAACATTCGAATTAAATGTAAACTATATTTAAAAATAGCCAACCTCCCTCGCGGTTATTCAAGCTTGACTATTGGAGCACTTATGAGTGTTTTCTCTACGAGGGACCCTTATGTTTCTCTATATTTTATATTCCCTGCTCTTTCTGTATAGGTGGTTCTTTACTTTGTATAAACACACTGGGCCGTGTATTTCTGTAATTATTTTATTTTCCCAAAGTAATTCAAGGGTAGATTTTTTGAATAAATATTGACGAGTAAATTTATGAGCAGTAACTGTATGATTGAATAGTTGATTTTATATATAAGTGGAATTTCATAAAATTAATAATAATAGTAATATCAGGACAAATTACACACATTGATCTAACCTCTAAGTAAGCAAGCTATTAAATGTAATGTGAAAATAATTGTTTTGTTATAATTAAAATTTCATAAAATATTCAATGTAATAATAATTTATAATGAAAGGTAATCATTCTAATAAATTAAAAATAAATTGTTAAAACAATATCACATATAAACAAAATACAAAATTAATAAATGTCTCTAAATTAAGTTTGTTGACAAATTATTTTCCACAGAAAATCTTACAGCATAAAAAAATACATTATTTATCCTAGCTGATATATTTCTAAGAAACGAAATAGACTTTAATACTTTCTCGTTAAACTTTCAAAAGACCGTAAAAACCTGGTCAGGCATTTCGTGTATTACTCGAACATATATAAAACTATATAAAATGTTCGAAAGCCGCTTAGGTCCGTAATTTACAAATAATCGGTAGTATTTCGATTTCAGAGTTATAACAAGAAATAAACACACTCTAACACTCTATTTTTATATCAATAACAACACCCCTTCTCTCAGAAGATAATTTTATAACTCAACGTTCGATATCACCTTTTATTTGCTGATAACTTTCATCATAATGTCATTTTAAAAACTCCTAAGGTATATATATTTTAGTTAGTTATTAAGCTTTAAAAATTATATAGAGCTTGATAATAGACCACCTTTGTATAGAATAATATATCAAAGTAATTAACTGTTAGTTTGGGAATAATATTAGAGAATATTAATTAATGTTGAGGACCAAATCCTCTGTACCTACTGAGTTAGCTATCGGTCGCTCTTCTTGATAAAGTCAAAGGCGATAATATAATAGCACTCACTTGACGTAACTCAAGATATTTCTATTTTAAACGGTCTAGAAAAGTGTAATATCGACGCCACACCTGCTTCCTATAATTTAATAACGAGTACTCGTGTTCAATTTCTCCTATCATATCAGGAATTCAATATTTTTATTTCCAATACAAGGTATCTATAGATACTATAATTTGTATGAAATCAGCTTTTGTCTAAGTCGTGAATAAGTCTTCCTTGTATACCCGATTCAGATAATTGAAGATTATGTCTAAATTAGTTAATAATATTAAAAGATAGATTTAATAACAAAGAAATACTATAAATAATATGAATGAAATGTTATGCTTTTCCTATGATTTGAGGCTAAATTCTATTTTATACTCTAAATCATATTTATATGTAAGTTACTAGAAACTGAGCTTGCACTTTTCTCGTAAAAAAAATTACTGGTTTTAATATCTGTCCGGGCTAACTACAGAACGGCTAAACTGATTTTTGGGAGAAATTCAACATATTTAAAAAAAAAAGTGTTTTAGTTTTATCCTATAACTTTTAGAGTCTTAGTATAATTTGAATCCTGTATAAAACTGTACTTGCTTAGGATTATAATATTTTTTACCGAAAATAGTCCATTTTCATAATAGTTTTGATTTTATGGACCTCATTCTACATGTTTTCAATGGAAATACTATTTTAGATTTCTCTGTGGATAATTTCTTCGAAGGTAAAATCAGATTTCATAAAATTTTCTAGAACTAGACATTTTAAAGCCGCCTTTTAGCACTTTCCCTAAAAACCGAGTACATTTTCAGAAGTAATATACTCAGCAAACAAAACATTTAAGCCAGAATACAGCGAGACGGTATAAGCGTGAAAATAACATATTTTCTAAGCAAAATAATTCACAAGAAACAAACATCTATAACAGAAGCAGAACTATACAATTTAAAACGGAATATAAATCGTTGGAAGAAAATATTTGATACATTGTATATTTTGGAGTACTTGAATTTATTTTACATTAAATAATTGCATTGAGGTCAATTTTAATACTGAAAAAAGTATCACTACAGCAATGAAAATGTTAATTGTAAAAAATAAAGAACGTTAGGTACGTTCAATACCACATCAGACATGTAACATAATTAGAAGGTACAATGTCACAAAAGCCTATGAAAGATACCCTTGAGTATTACTAATAGTTTACGTAAGAGGTATTTGACTCAATTAGTACGACGATGACACTCGAACGACGTAACCGAATTCAATTTTACGCATCCTGACTTTGTTGCGGGGACATGCACATTTGGAAAGTTAATTTAGCGGAATGTCGGTTAACAGCTAATTGCTATAAATACATGATCTTGTTCTAACATAAATACTGTTTAAGTGTATCTTATAGATAAAGTTATTACTTTAGATTTTTTTAAAGAACTGGGTTGGAAAAAAATTTAGTGTAACATTTTTTCGTTACGCGTCACATTTTTCCGTTACGCGCCATCTTTTTGAAGTGAAACTTCTTTATCGACAGATGGGAAAAAAAATTATAGCAATGTCAAAAAATTATGACGTTTTTCTGTTACGCGCCATCTTTATTTCTAAGTCACATTTTTCCGTTACGCGCCATATTTGAAGTGAAACTTTTTTATCGTCGGATGGGAAAAAATTTTATAGCAATGTCAAAAAATTGTAACGTTTTTCTGTTACGCGCCATCTTTATTTTAAACCAGAAGTCAAGGAGTACATAGTAATAAATATGGGTTTAGTGTATATAATACTTAAACCTCAAGTATTATTGCAGGTGTGATATTTTAAAAATATATTATGTTTATTCCAGAAGTCACAATTAATATTTACATTGGTATTTGTTTTTTAAAAAATCTAGCGAATTAATTCAATAATGCTATCTGTGTTTCCCAGAGGAAATGTATAAAAACAAATATAGTAAGAATGTTATGTAAATGCGAGAAATATTTTTTTTACTTTGTCATTTCTACTTAGAACTGTTTCAGAAGGATAATTATTGAGTTTCAGACTTATTATTGGGCTTCATAATAGTCGAAATAGAAGAGGCACATTATGCACCCGTCGCTATGACGCCAGATGCTTCGGTCGTTTCGAAGGTTATTACTTTCAGAATTGAGAATCTACTAAAAATGTCTATTACTATGTTTCTTTTATTTCTTAAAAGCGTATTATTCTTATAGCTGTTATTATCCAAGAACATAAAACAATACTAAATGACAGCGATTTAAAAGTTATTTTTGTAGAAAATATCGTAGTCTTTCAGATTTTAAACATTAAGTTAAATAGTTTGGTTCATGGTAGTTGAACTACGAGAGTGTGTAGTTCACCTAGCAAACCTGACCTTTCTAATGACTCTATCCCTGGGGACCAGTTTACACACGGATACATTTCAACTACAAATTATTTAAGCTTAAACAAGCTCCAATTAAAATAGAAACAAACTATTTTTAACTATTAAATAATGTTCATATGTGGAATATTTTATAACGACATACCAAATATTTTTTAATTAATAAATTCTAAACTTTGATTTATAGGGATTAGAAGTTGATAAAAATATAATTAATATAATGTATTTAATACAAGTTAAATTTCCATAAAAATGTATTATCAAATAAATTGGCTCCCACTGAAAAACCTTTTAATATTTACATATTTACCAATTATAATTATCCCATACTTAATGTAATGAAATACTTTATAACTTCATTATACCACTGTTTATTTTAAAAGTACATTCAGAGTGGACAAACGTCGACTGTACTCGTTTTAATATATTTTGTAGTTTCAACAGCAAATAAATGTACAACAAAATTAATCTCTCAATAATTAAAAATATATATTTTTTAAGTTTTCGTTAATACTGTGTATGCATGTAGTTACATTATAATATGAAGGTAAATAAAAATTAATTAAGCATATAATAATATTACAAAATATACACAGAAAATGTAGAGAATAACCGCTTATATTCTGAGCACGTTCAAGCCGCGTCAAAATTAGGTGTAAAATACATTTACTCTACATGTAGTGAAAATTGTTATAATTATTATAATATGTTTACAAGTATTATATAACAGGATGATCTTCATCCCGAGGCGAAGCTGGGTAGAGATAAAGTACTGAATAAGGGAAGGCATTCAATTTCATGATATATCATCCAGCACTTCAAAAGAATAGTTGTTGTATTTATTTCTTTAAGTTATTACTTTTATGTACTCGTTAGCTACTTTTGGCTGGCCGGTAAAACCGAAATCTCTCGCCACGCTAATTGGCGTAGACGGAAGATGACAATTGGTAGTAGGGTGTGATTCGAACCTTGCATCGTAGCAGTACTGAATAACCGAATGGAAACCGTGGATTATATGAAACCTTATTTATAGAGCTCGATTTATTTGTTTGCTTTTGTCTATTTATTTAAATAAATTTAGTCAAAGTTTGAGATCCCTTGTATAATAAATTTAAAATTTTACTCTTGTGATGTCTTGAACCAATATAACAGCATGATGGAAGACATATATAAATACATATAAAATAGTCCACCTCCATCTTGAAATTATTTCTATATATACATGTTTTTGAAATGATAACTTCTCTTTTGTATTTCACAACGAGTTACTCATTTCGAATTATCTGTTTTTATTTTTTTTTCCTTACATTATAATAATTCAGTAAGTAAATTAATTATTATTTTTTGATTTCACTTTATTTTTATTGGCACTTTGTGAAAATTTCTCTATTACCGTGGGTGTACTAATGATCGTTGATGTATATTCACTTCTTTAAAATAAAATAATTACGGAGGAATATAATTAACCTAAATATTATAATAATAATTGCTATATATATTATTGTAAATATTAATTAATAATTGTAAATATGATTAGTAACTAGTATTATAATTATTACATAAATAATTAATAAATACTACGCCTCCAGATGCTTCCCTGATTCTATGTTTAAAAGTTATTTACATTAGCCATATATTTTGTTCATGTTGCTTGCACAACAAAAAGAGAAACAAATAAACAGACAAAAATTTCAAAACTGTTACAAATGGCTTCTGTGAGTTATCCCTTTACATCCTGGCTATATATTTTTTTAATATTTTTAATGTACAGAGACTACTCCTATACAGATTTACTACATGGTTAGATATAAAAGAAGAAGATTAGCATGGTACTTATTACGTGATTGACATAAATTGATATAACTCTTTTATTTATTAAACGATTTAAATGAAATAAACCCTAAACATTATGACAATATATTCTTGAAAACTGCATTCAAATTGGATTAGCCGTTTCTGAGATTAGCGAGCACACACATACAGACAAACAGACAATTATAACAGTTTGTGTCCTCTTGCTCTTATAAAGCCCCCATTATGTTTTTTTTAATATTTTCTATGAACTGAAATCGATCAGTGATAATTTTATTCTTTTGTTATTGAGAAACCATTATTACTCAGAGATATATAATTAGGTATAAATTATTTTCTTTTTGAAGCATAACTTTTATTATAATTATGTATTTTATTTATAGAATAAAAAACAAGTAAAAAGTGATCCATTTAAATTAATCCATTTTATTTGTAAATATTTTTTTTTATAAAAAGGATCCTATGTTACTTCTAATAATTCCAAAAGTATGTGTACAAAGTTTCATTATAATCGGTTAAGTAATTCTCGCGTGAAAGCGTAATAAACAAATTTACATTCGCTTTATAATATTAGTTGGATTAACGCGGTAATATTAATTGATCATAAAATTTATCACTTTCGATTTTTTGTATCTTTTTTGCGAAAAGAACTGAATTTAATTATAGTAATTACTTATCTGCTACTTATAAATAACTTGTCTGAATCAATGCATAGGAAAAAATACTCTACATTTTGCCACTTAAAAATATAGTGATTGTACGAATTTTATGAGGACATACATTCAGTTACTGGCTAATATTATGTTAAATGTAAAAGTATTAAGTTTCTATTTGTGATGTCTAATTAGATAACATGTACTGAGTAACGGTTATATTTACATAAGAGAATGCTTTCCAGGAAAACACTGCAGTTGCGTCTGTAGTCGGTATAATCGGATGAAGCCCTTGGAATGATTTAAAACTATTACAACCTACGCCACTGGAACACTGTGAAGAAAATATGTAGAAGAAACTATGCTTGTGATGTCAAGTATCCAATTACGTCATTTCAGAGACAAGCTTTTATTTTATTGTGAATTGGGTCGAATTCCGAATAATGTGCGATTAGTTCAGTCGTCTTTTTTTGCATCAGTCGAAAGTGATGTTATGTTATGCCTACATAACTTTAATCTCGGGATAGTGAAACGAATAAGTTATTAAAAACAACCGCCTATAGAGTTTCCGGTGACAGCTAAAAAAAATTCAATTTTATGAAGTACAAAGTCGACAAACAAAATATGGTTAGGCTTAAAGCATTTTGCAATTTTTTTTATCAATAACGTTAGCAAAAATATTTTTTTTCTCAATCGCTTATAAATATACTAAAATATACTAATAGAGTAGTATCACTGTAGTTTTTAAGATTAATCTCTTTGCAACATATAAAGAGCAATCTCTTGTAGGCAACTTTTAGACTTAGACTTTTGGACTTGGATGTTCTATAGGCTCTCAAACTCGTTTACAAGCTGAATTTAAAGTATAAAATCTGTAATAATGTAATATACAAAATAATAAATATAACATCACATATTTTTTTCTTTGATTATTTCTCATATAATTTATTTGATTTTGTCAATTATTATAACTTTTAAACGAGATATTTTAGAAATGCTAAAGGTGCTATATAAAAAAAGTATGTAAATCACAGACGTAAGATACTGGGAAAACACAAGCTCAAACTTTATTAAATTTCATGATTGAGTGAGAGGACGTTGTCTCGCATGTACGGTTGGAAAACAGGTTTTAATTAAATTTCAGTTGTCACGAATGCTCCTGTGACAGGTGTTGTTCTGTAAAATTACTTCTAGTAGTACAAGTTTAACAAAATATTTATTGATATTGATTTTAAGTAATATTTATGCTTGGCGTATACTTCAATTACCATAATTCGAATCATATTTGGCACATGTTTGTTGAATACGAATGTTTCATGTAACTAATATTATGGTCAGTTACATTAGTTGTATCTGTATGACAAAGTGTTGATCATTTATTACCCTCTATCGTAATTCAGTAAGTCGTAAAGAAGAACTACTTTTGCAAATTCTATTCTTCTGGGAGTTATTGATGTCAATAATGGTTTAAGCTACGTTTAACATAAAATCAATATCTTTATATTTTTTGATCTATCATTGTCTTACTATGCCTTAATAGAGTAAATAAAATGGAAATAATCTTTGACTGTTATATGTATGTACAATAATTAGCAATAAATCTTTTGAACCAGATAATAATAATATTAAGACAATTTTTTGATTAAAAATGTTTGCACGTGTTTCTTATATTTTATATATTCAACATGTGCAAAACCTTTTATTTCGATACATACATCAGTTAGCAATTAGAAACAAAATATAGCAAACAAACAAACTACAATGCATCGATTCATCACAGCGTGTTATCAAATATACTTATTAAATCAAACATGAACGTTTGATATCTGCCACGGCATTAATTACTCAATAATATAAGATTCTGACCGATATCATTCTGAATGAGTCAATTTTGATATGACACGAACCACTCAATCTTCGATCGTTATCAAATGACGGGAACACCAAAACTCTATTAGCGAAGAAGGGTCCGGGTAATGAGAAAATCAATTATATTATTGTATGTAAAGTGGTGCCGAGATGAACCAGCTTTTTTTTAATTAAACACAGTCAGTACACAATTTTGTCTTATTTTAATCTGTAAAGCTTTAAGCAATTAATAACGGTTTTGTAGTTGCTTTTTTATACACGCTCAAAATTAAGGCATTCCAAGGAATGCCTTAATTTTGAATATTTGAATAAATTTGTAATTTGAATAAATTAGTTACAATATCAAGATATTATAACTAATTAATTCACACTAGTTTTTTGTACATTTACACTTGACACGGAGATTATATTTACACTTAAGTAAGTACAATTTAATATTGTTTTTTTTTGCCGTTTACTTTGCTTATGGATTTAAAAGTCAAAACCGTATAATAATTTTATGTCTGCAATTTATTCACAACCGAATAATTTTATTTACAATTTATCTGAAAGAAGCCAGTGATCAATAAAATTTGTTTCCAAAATAATTTCACTGAATCATTGATTCGATTTAAATTAGGACATGCTATTTACAATTCGCAAGTTCGATATTGATGACAATTCTCTAATGAGTGGTTGAAAAATAACTTACGAGCGTTTTTTAATATTATACTCTAAAAAAAAATTATGACAGTTGAAAAAAATAAAGAATTCATTTATTACAAACTATAAAAGTCCAAATTTACAGTAAACCAAAAATACTAGCGTAGATATTATTATATTATATATTTTATTGATCCAAATAAAAAAGAATCTCAAGGGAATATTATTTTGTTTGAAATATTGATTTTCCATTAGGAAATATATTTTGGGTGAACCAGGGAATAACAATGATGGATCTTTAGAAAAATGTGTTATATTTTGATTGTTTTATAACGCATTTATTATATTAACAAGAATTGAAAGAGCTAAGACGAATAGATTTAACTTTCATTTTCGAGAAGTATAGAATTATTTTAGTGCAAGAAAATAAAATGCAAGAAAAAAAAGAATTTCAAATGGTCGCATGAGGCTTTTTTTTCATGAACACGTCTGAATAATCTTTAAGCCTCAATCAAATACTGGTAATTGTCGCAATGGAATGGATATCAGTGCAGCAGTTTGTATGCGTCAGCACGTTCTGACAGTAATGCTGTCGAATATGCAGCATAACTGCTATGGCACGTTGCGTTTGTCTGCTGCAACGTACGAACCAACAAGCTGAATTTCTAAATTACTTTGTCTCCATTTCAATTCTCGGTTGATAAATAATTCCATTAATTAATCGACTTTTAATCGAAGTTATGTATTATAATATAAGCCGTAATAAAAATATACCACAAATATAATTAAACATAAAAAATTCAATATGTATTGCCAAAAATATATTCTTATAAAGTATTAATATGCTTGTTGGGTAAATATTCATAATAACAATTCTTTTTCATGAAATAAATTGAACACTTATATACATAAAATAATACTCCTTTATTAAAGTACGTCCGGTCTCAAAGTAAACTAGGTAGTATAAAAATCAATCTAAATACACTTGTACAAGGAGAGTTTTAAGCACTCTACAAAACAATACGCTCTAGAAGACGGAAGTACGTGTGCAATAATGTCGCCAGTCTCAAGAGCCTCCCTATACCACTCCCTTGTTAGTGGATTAGCGAGAACTCTATATACACTATAAAAGCTTCAACAATCTTTGTAAAGACATGAAGCTAACAAGAATACTATTAACACTATTACATATTTGTTCTTCAATATTTATATAATATTCTCATATTTATTTGTTGATTTCATTTAATTAATATTTACCTAGATGTAAAAATAATAGTATTAAATTAATAAAGATTTTAAATTTTAACACGATGCTTGTAGCAAAGAGATTGTGTAATTTGCAATCGTTGGTCAAATTTGCATCTGGAGATAACGCTTTGACTGTTTGCTCTAATCATGTATTCACTGACGTCATACATCCAGATACAGCTATTATTAAACCATTAATAATTAGCAGGTGTGATATAATAACTAAAATTGAGATTCAATTTAAACTCTCATAACAAAAATAACATTATTAGAATTGCTAATAGTTGAACCTGTCTAATTATTTTAGCCAAACAAGAGATTAATCTATTAAAATGAATAGAATAACTTTTTAAGTGGGTTCTATATATTAATCCAAGTGCAAATATCCGCTTAAAGCCAAGCACGAAGTTATGACACGAAGTTATAAGTTGAAAGTTTTATTATACGGAACCATGCGCATTATATTAGAAATTAGGATATAGGAAGCAAAATAAAGTTTGAGCATATCCCGTCGGTTGCCGCACCAATATAAACCTGAACGATATTAGTTCAAATAATATGGTAAGTTTAGATTTGCTTCTTAAAATTTGTTTGCTATTTATATATATATGAAGGCCTGTTGCTTTAGTGGCTAAGGCGGAATTAAAGGTTGTAGGTGCGATTACCAGCCTTTAAAACTTTTTGTGTGATTCAGAGGTTTTATTCCGAAACTGGGTATTTATTATGTCCGTTTTTTTAGTTTCTAAAATCATACAGGAATTACTTATTCCCTAACTACTTCTTAAAAATATATATTTAAAATAAATAAAAAAATACTTATACTACTAATTTACACTGCTAGACCTACAAACTATAAATGTGGAATAAAAAAATACAAATTCTATTTATAATTAAGACACTCACTATTTCATGCGCACATACTTACCTCCGGCTTTACGAGTACTAACTCATTTCAAAGAGACGTGATTACTTAAATAGTAAGAGGAACCTTCATAGCTTTTGTCATCATTTTCAATAAAATAAATTATAATAGAATAAATACAACATTTGAATAAACGGTTAGAAAAAAAACAATTTAATATTGTGAAACTTTTCATACAATACAAGCAGTCAAAGAATTCTGAAAATATTTTTTTAAGTTTGAGATTTAGTCTAAAATAATAAAAAATAAAATATTTTGATTATAATATACATATATAGTACCTATGATATAGCAGAGGAATGTACTGAGTTTTCATACCCGTCTGCGTTAGATAATTTATTTTCGGGCAGCAGTTTAATTTTTTATGTCAAGTACTTGTATAATAAATATATTTTTTTCTTTTGTATGTGAAATATGAACTGGATATTACAACAGTTCTAAGCTCTCTATTTTGAAGATGACCTGCTCGTTGATAGTAAAGGAATAAAAACCATTTTTGTTAGTCGTATCAATTCAAAATGTCGTATTTTTTACTATTTTATCCCTATTTTTTTGTGATAAAAAAATATTTTGTCTGTTTTGTAGGTTCAGCATAGCTAGTTAGGTTTAGGCACTCATATTATTAGTATCGAGGACTTTTTTATGTCATACATTTTGAAAATGAGAAGAATGAATAAATGAATGATTTTCTTGATCCTATATCCTTCTCAATCTCATAGATGTGAATAAAAACATAGACAAGTTTATGCCAAATTTCATAATTATCGGTTCTGTGTTTTAAGCGTGAAAGCCTGACAGACAGATAGACAGAGTTACTTTCGAATGTACAATTTTAAGTATGGATTATTTTGAATATGGATATGAATTTGGAAAACAAAAACTAAGTAAAAGCTATAGATAATCAGAACTTTATTATTAAGTAAATATCGTTTAAAATATCAAGAAAAAAGAAAACCATAGCCTTCAATGATGATTAATTAATTTCATGAATATTAGATTAGCACGGGTTTATTTTATGTGCTCCTCGATACCAACCACCATTAGTAGGTCGTTAAAGCACTAGAATGGAGATAGTTAGCGTACTTAGACTGAACAGTGTACATCGGATAGATCGGTAATGTGTTCTTCAAAGTACACCCTAAGCTAATGACATATTTAATGTATAGATAAAGTAATACTGAGTGATTAACGCTTATAGAATATTTAAAAAAACATCTTCTTATGTTTTTTTAATTTATAAAGAAAATCGATTTTTTTTTAATATTTATAAAGTAAATTGAGTCATAACTTTATATAATGCGTAATTAGGTTTGCTAACAATTTATTAATTCCAACAGAACCTCAGATCTCATAATATTTTACTTGAATATATAGCCAATAAAAACATTTTATAACCCTCTGAATTTCAACGTTATATTACTAAGTAACTCTCTACTCTCTTCCAACTATTCAATAATTTTAACAATATACAACTCAATAATACGATTAAACCGGATAACGTGATAGTATAAAAGCTCGTTAGATAAAAATAACTAGTAATTGTGATCATTAAGAGCTTTACAATTTTCTAGTATCTTAATACTATAGAACTAGAACTGTCTTTATATTTACAATAACAAAAAAAAAATTACCTCCTCACAAAATTATCTTTCAATTTATCATATCTATACTGCTTAATATAATTAAGATAACGGTTCTTTTTTTATTTTGTGTGAACGTGAGTTTTGAAACTAATAGTCAGCTTAAAAAAAATAGCAATTAAAGTTTGATTCGTAATTCTTTAGTAATTTTCCAAACATGTAATGTGCTTCTATAGTATATGTAATGGTGTCGCTAACAACATAAATATAATATTGCTAAGGCATACGTACAATATGAAATTGAAAATAAAGTACACACACAAGTAAAGAAGTTACATATATTTTTGTAATTATTAAATACAATATATTTGAAAATATTTATAAACATGTACAGCCATGTTAAGCTTATTTAAATTCATATAAATATAGAATGAAAAATAAACCGATACGGGCAGGGACTCGAACCTGCGACTACTAGGAAACCGCTCTACCAACTGAGCTACCGTATCGCCGTCCGCCTCGGTGAATTAAGCATTCTATATGTGATCATCTTTTACAATATATTTACTCGGTTAGGTTCACTTAATTTTATTGGAATTTTGTCCGACTAGTTACAGACCCATTCGGGGTTACAAACATTTTTAAAAATAAACACATACATAATGTTCAATATAAATGTTAATTAAATATTGCACTCTTCATTTATTAATACTTAGCACTTAAATTCCACTAAGTTTCTGAGTACGTGCAAGTTTTGTTGATAGCACCTCTGGGAATGCTCTCATTACTTGCTTGTAAATAAGCCTTGTGGCTTGTACATATGAATTAGGGTTGACTTATTAACTTTTTAAGGCATAGTGCCTTAACAACTTAAATGACTCAGGAAAGCTTAACTTCAATTTATCAAATGTTAAAAGTATACAGTTACCGACCTAAAGCATTGTGTTGAATGAAAAATGACTTTGCTTAGTTCAACAATGTTTTCTCTTGAAAAAATAAAAGTAAGTCAGTTGTTGCATTGAATCTAACTCTAAATTCATATTGATTAAGATGTGCCTCACTATTTTCCTAAATTGTTATTAAACACGTTGAATGAATCCGAATGATCACAGAAGGGATGTTACGTCTTCGCTTTACACGAGATATAAAAACAAAGGGTACTATAAAAAGATAATAAATATAAGTGGTCCATTGTCGTGAAAAGTTAAATTAAGTTAATGGCGGAACCGGCGACATTGCTTAAGTTTTACAATATGATAAAAGATAATAATACAAATTAAGAAAAGTCTTTAGTACGTTCTAAAATAAATCAACATTTGTGTCAACCGATACACTTGTGTATTTGTCTATTTAAAAGTAGAATTTAAAAAAAATACTCCGATTAATTTTTTTTTTTTTATATTTGACTAATGATAAATTTAAATCTTAAGCTTACCTTATAAAAATATATCTATAAGAAATACATGTTCATTTGAAATGTTATTTAAAAAGTTAATGTTGAAGAACATTAGACAAAGCCTTTATTTGAGGAATTATGTAATATTATACCCTGTTTATTTCCTCTGTGTTTATTTGAAAATTTAATAAGTTTTTTATGTGGTATAGAATAAAGAATATAAATGAATTATGAAAAAAGAAATCCTAGTTAAGTAGATCTTTTTATACCTATTGCATTAATTCTAATATGATTTTTTTCTAAAAGCAAAACATTATTAATTTATATTATAGTAAACATTGTGCTTTTCAATCACATAACTCTGTATTAATGATAGAAATTATTTATAAGCATGTAAACCATGTTATGCTTATATTTATTTTGAAATAGTAATAGAATAAAAAAAATATGAACACCAGACAGAATAAACAGAACATATAACTGCGACTTCTATGATACTACCTAACCTGACAGCGTCGGCGACTCAGTGACAGTGACAGCCTGTTTTTATTATATGAAGTATATTTCATTTTATATTTATTTGAAAATTACGGCCTAGTTTAAAAAATTACGCATAGCATATGCAATTTACCTAATCGTTGATATGCCACAAATAAGCTCTCTTGCCAAACAAATACTTTTTAAAACATTTTATCATTTTTTTTTAACATATAATACATTAATTTTTAAGATCGATAATATACTTATCGGACCTAAATCGAATCAGATTATATCATTACTTCATTACACAAACTTGTAATGATACGTATAGTCTTACGACATTTAAAACATCTTGTGTTATCAGTCTCACTTATACACGGTCATAAATATATCTAATTATTTTTGCATGGTTACAAATGCTCATCAATTAAAAACACTATCAAGCTCAAAACAAAAGCACTAGATATCTAGCATCAAGCTATCTCGTGGTAGCGGGTTATATGATTGTACTAACAGTGCTCTGAGCTTTTGCAACTTTTGAGATATAAATCAGGGTAGGAAAGTTGGCGACTTTTAGACGCGACTCCCCGGCACCCTGTGACGTTACCATGAAACTACGTGTCACTCTAGGTCAGTGGAACGTACAAATAGTTCTTGTATTCAAGGTTAAGCAAATAAACTCATGGATACCTTCCCAGTAATGGATAAACATTCACTTTGAGTTTGATGCGTTCTATGCTATATATTCTTTCGGCCTTCATTTAACTAATGGTTACTTAGTTTAATTAATTTGTCATTATTGAAGGTAATGTATATGACATAAATATTTTATGGCTTATTTATTAAAAATGTATTAAGTATTGAACATTTCTGATACATGTTAAACTTTATATTATTTTTCCCCTATTGCGGTTTCAGATTGAACACTTAAAAGAAGGCGTAGTCCCTTAAGCAAATAAAATAGGTAAAATATATCCATTTGGATAAACAAATCCATTGTAGAGGGAGTAATAAAAGAATCTGGTATTGGGGTCATCCCTCAGGGTGCGTCGGCGACGGCGAGGCGGGCCAGAGCGGCGCCTTCACAGGATCGATGCCAACACATCATCTTACTGCTCAAATGAAACCAACACAAGGACACACTTGTACCTTACTAGATGCCAGCTTTTAGTTATTTTAACTTCCAAATAAATAGTCATTACTTATTTTCTTATTATATTTTATCAATAAATTATTATTGGACATAAAATTATTTGTTATCGTGTTTATGACGTCCTGCCACGTATTTTTAAGAAAGAATAGATATAGGTAATTAGATTACAGATTTTTAGGGGATTTTATTAAAATGTATGTTTCTACTTATTTTAGATATAAAAGTAAGATAAGAAGGATAAGATATCTTGTGGAACTTTATTATACATACGTTACGTATATATAATAATAATACGCATAATACGACGTATATTTTTAATTTTCGTAAACTCTCTTATATTTCTAATATTAAAATTTGATTGGGGTATTCTCACAACAAAACTTAAGTTATATGTTTTTCGTAAAAAAAAAAACCAAACCGTTGCAATTGGTATTGGAAAGATGCAGACAAAGTCACCTGCAACAGCTAGTTATGAAATAAAAACAAACTATTATAATAAAGTAAAATTAAATATTTTTACGTGTTATTTAATTGTACTGAATCATAATAATCTGACCCACTTGGACTGGACACATAAAATATTTTCAACAAAATAACTTCAAAGTATTAAATGAGGTAATACAATTGGCAATGCATTTTTAAATACTACACTATAAAGGTATTTAATACTATGTTTTGACATGTATTCATATTGATTTAGATATTCTTTTTATATTATGTACCATTATAATATTCTACCTATCATGAAATAAATAATATATTACACAAATAAATAATGCATTAAGAGATAAAAGTCTGTATATTGGTAGGAAGTCATTTCCGAAGCATTTTCATTGGTATTAAAAATATTTTATATTTTACGTAGAAACCAATGAGTAGCAAATAAGCAGTTCGTAGAAACCAATGAGTAGCAAATAATCAGATCGTAACTTAATGTCATCGAGAATCTTTGAGTTGTGAAGCAAATAAGGTTACGATCACACTTGATGTACTTCAGTCTATGATCAATAGTCTAGTCTAATTAGAACCGCACTTTAAACAATTTTAGAGACGCATTTATATAGAGAAATGATTTTAATCCTTGGATTTTTGATTGAATGTAATTCATATAACAATTTTTGCTCAAAATTCATTTCATAGTCATTGCGTCGGGGTACCGTTTATTAAAGGAAGATATTAAAATACAAGTAAGTTACCAAGGCAAATAAAGAAATTACGATATAGAATCGTATAGTCTAAGTCCTCAAAGATTAACTTCGTAAAATAGACACCATAGTCAACGTATGTGCAACGGTCCCCCGACGCAACATCTTCAATAAGTACATAATAATATTATTTTTTTCTTTTTAGAGGTCTTTTTGTATCGGGGGTTTTATATTTTTTATTTAATTTTATTAAATATATATTTGCCCAACTAGACTCTAATTGACGTCATGAATGACGTCAAGCTTTGAGCTCTTGAATAGGAACCCCAAATGGGTTCAAAACTAGTCGTGCAAAATCTGATTAAATTACGTAATTATACCGGAGTAAATATTTATTTACAATTTTTTGCTTATTACAAATATTATGATATTTAATAGATCTCCGGTTTATTACCTCGCTAATAGAAAAGGGTGAGATAATGGTGGTTGTTATGCGTGACAATATGAAGTAGGGTCTTTTTATGGTAGTAATAAAGTAAAATTATGATTTGATAACCTAAGCTTAAGAATCTTTGGCCTTTATTTGACCATTATCAGCAAAAGTTAGGAGTTTATTTAAGACTGTACATATAAGAGAAAGGTTTCTAAATATAATGATAATCATATATTTTATTGAAATATGCCTATGTATTATATTCAATCTTAAAACCAAAAAAAATCTGATGTGAAAACGTTATCCAAATGTTTCATACAAAACTTATTATATATCATGAAGGCTATACCTATATACATATCACATAAAAATAAACCACTTTATATCATTACTTCACATAATGTAATGTTTTTTAAGCTAAAATAGAATTTCAAGAAGCTAAAATTCAGAAGAAGAGTGTTTTCAGAGGTATTATTCAAGTTTTAATTTACGGCTATTTCAAGAATGTTTTCAAAAATAGACCCATCTCTCAGATTCTAAGTGGAACAAGGACGCTTCAAGAATTCTTATTTTTCTATTACATTTCATTCACAAACATTCAAATAAAACCACATTAATTAAATTCGTAACAAAGCTTATATTCCCTTACTATGTCGATTTATGTATCTAAAAGAATATCAAACAAGGAATGTGATTATTACCAAAACCTTCTATGTAGATTATCTCAAGTAAATACACAAACTGAGATTAACGCAGATGAACATAGTTTCCTGCTTCACTGAACACTGCTCGATCCCACAGAGTAGTGTCGTTGACAACAGATGGATGCGACAAATGTTGCCAATCATTATAGCTTGTCTTCCACATCAGTGATGTTAGGTCTTCCCTATGATTACATAGGGAAATTATGATTTATTCCATATTGTAATTTGGTTTAGAATATCTAATACGATATAATTAATATAAAGTATAATAAGATACTTGGTTTCATTTTAAGAAAGATGGTGTGATATATTTTTTTTATATGAAATAAAAACTCTAACATTACAATGCATTATAAGTTTTTAAATCGGCACTAAGTATTGTGACAAAAATTGCATTCAACTTAAAAAATCTAATCTAAGCATAAATAATCGGTACAAAATACTATTATTATTTTATTTTAGTGGATGAGATTGGAGGGGTCAAAATAGACATCTGCAAATATTCAAATATGTTTGTATTATGCTATGGAACTTGCAGCTTATTCCTATCAGAACTAGAAGAGTAGAGGAAGACTAGGACAGGAAAAAATATGTTTTGGTAGCAACCGGTTTCCCATCCCTGAGAAAGCAGATATGATAGCTACTTCTCTGAAAGTTAAGATGGCTTTCAGAGTGGAAGTACTCTGTTCGAGATGTTGCAAGATACAAACGACTACTACGAGTCTATGTTTTATTAATGGAATGCAATATTTTTATTACATTTGTGGTATTCTTTGTACCGTTATCAGATAAAATAAAATGTTAGCTTTTGACACTAAATAACACTAATCAATGTTTTTTTTTAATTTCATAGTTTACTAGCTAATACTTTCATGGAATTGGTGTTAAAACTTTATTTGTTTCTTTCAGTCAACACTGGAGAATCATACGGGCATAGGGATGGGGGCAAAAACTAGATATGTTTTATATATAATTTTAATATATTCTACTCATTAGAAACTTGTTATAATAATCAACGTTTAATCGCAGCTAAACGGACGGTCTTGTTGCTAAAAAGACCTAACGCTTAAGATAAAATATTTTATAATATTATTTTTGACGTGATATGACAAATTATACAAATTGATCTAACCTCTAAAAAAATTTATAACTTGCTTATGTTAAGGGTGTTAGACAAGGATACAAACAAATAGAAATACACATTCCAAATACTTCGAATATATTTAATAAACGACCAAACCCAGAAATTAATTAAATGTAGACAAGTATGCTCATCGAATCATGTAGGTCATCCCTGACAGGGAGCCCTAGCCCCTTTGCGTCGCTGTACTTTAGGCGTCTGCACTAACCACTCGACCAATGCAACGGGGCGGTTTAATTATAAAACGATTGACAATTTTCTTCCATTAAATTTCACAAGAGCAATAAAATATTGTTTATTCTTTATTATAAATATAAACGGATTAAGGTAATGAAAAATCAGTTATAAAATTTTCAACATTTTAAACACCCATAACTCTTGTTAAAATCAGATGATGATTGGAATTAATAAACATTTCAATGATGTCCAAACAAGTGTTGTAAAATACAATATTTACTGAAAATTGCTACATACAACTTGTACATGTTATTTGTTTGTGTGTTAATTCAATTCCGCATAACAACTGAGTGCTGCTTAATAACAACTGTGTACATGTTTACAACTGATATTCAACTAACTTTACGATAAATTGCATTATTGGTAATAAATTATTCCTTTAACAGGGAATGGTATTCTCTTGATAACCTATCGGAGTATAGCAGCCGGCAATATTCAACTCAATCAATAATTATTGTTTCAATACCGACTGTAAACTTAGGTACTAGTTTGCTCTAAATTTGCTGCTACATGTTATATAGTAAACACAATAATATTTTAAATATTGTTTCATACAATAATAATAATAATACAGGACAAATTACACACATTGATCTAACCTCTAAGTAAAGCAAATTATTTGCTTGTGTTAGACTACGATACAAATACATAGAAATACACATTGTAAATACTGAGAATATATTTAATAAACGACCAAACCCAGAAATATAGACATCTATGCTCATCACATACATCATCATGTTTTTTTTAAATATTTTCCATGTACAGTAATCGATCAATGACAATTTTATTATATATATAGATAGCAAACTTTAATAAATTAGTCATGATTGTTTATTAATCATTTTTAATTTATTTGTTTAATACATTTATTGACGATAGCTTTGTTATCATAGTATTAAAATGAAAATGATTTCATTTACTTTTATTATCGTATCATTAAATCGTTCGAGGAATGACAAAAAATACATGAATATTATCAGTACAAGATTAATTTCCGAAGCGAAAACTAATATCAAAGTAAGCATATGTCGCCATATTATTTGTTATACGTAAATGAATTCTTACAAGTTGGTACAAAACACACACACACGTACAGTAAAGTTAAACATAGGAACTACTTTCATATGATAAATGAGCTTTATTCATATCTTATTGAGAAACTGAGTCGGGAAATAACTTGACATATTATATTATTAACATTTAAATTACTGAAAACACTTGGAGCATTATATTTGTGTACAATCTAGGTGGGCTTAGAGTAAATGTAGCAAAAAATATTTGTTCTGATTTTGTGTGGCTTATACGTATGAATATTATTATTGTACATTTGTGTCAAATCCAGTACAATGATTAAGAGGATCTATAAGTCGTCACGGAAAGCTGGTGAATGGTCCACATTAATTCAATGCTATACTATAGATAGATAGTTATCTAAGATAGCTTGGAATTGATAGCATACAATTAATTCCGTTTAATGAAACCGAACTAATAACACCAACAATCTTTCCCTTTTTCTTAACGGTATACCTACTCGTTAGTCTGTTTATTGCTTATCGTCTTATTAAATAAATACAAAAATCAAATCAATATTAAATAAATCCATCAATAAATTAATTATATAAATCAATATTAAATAAATCCATCAATAAATTAAATAAAAAAATCAATATTAAATAAATCCATAAATCCAAAAAAAAAGATATTTAATTTTAATACGTATACAATAATTCACATCGCTATGTATAAATAATAAAAATGTAAACAAGAACAGAGAACGGTTTCATTATTATCGATAAGCCTGACATCTGGCAGACTCCGCCATGTCAGGAATGTAGCATCTGTGAATCTGAATCTCTTTGTAATCCATTCCCGACTTGCAGAACAAAACTTTGCTTATGTATTCAACAGCCCTTATCAACAATTGTTTACGACATACGAAACATTGTATATATATATGGAGACATTTCTGAGAACTTCATCATTTCGACGTTGATTATTAACGATCTCTATGAAAATGTTTTTGATGTCTCTCTCTCTTTCTTATGTACTGAACTAATATGAAATAAGAAACGCATTTTATTGTTACACAAACAAGTGACAAAGGCTGCTCGCAGGTTACGGATGTTAAATATTTATTTTATTTAATACATATCAAATAGTTTAAGTTAGTTCAGATACAAAAACGTTTCCTAGAACTTATTATGTTTTTTTTTTTTAATATATTCCTATCGATATGATATCTTTCTTTTTAATATTAGGATTATCCTTGAGATACCACTATCGTTACTTTGATTATTCGTTAACTTATCAAATCTTTTTAGTCGGCTTTATAATATATTTCAAAAAGATAAAGTATTATTTATTGGTTTGATTTTATTGCCTCATTCTTTGTTTATTAAATTAATTATATTATTGATTTAATAAACAAGAAGATATGGGGAAAGCAAAGTCATTTTTATTTAGATTAAAGCCTAGTAAAATATATTATTTGAAAAAGGAAAGAAATAAATTTCTTATCATTAATTCTTATATCCGATAACATAATTTTGGGAGGCCATCTCGAAGCTAAAAAACTTTCATAGCAAAATGTCAGATGCAGCGAATATGAATTAATTCTTAGACACGACATCACAATTCTGAGTATATATAGATAGAATAAGAATATTAGAAATATGGTAGAGATAATATAAAATAAATCTAAATGTAATAATACTATTATCACATACACAGTCTCTTTAGGATACGCAAGTGCTGTGTAAATAAATCAGGAACACATGCTGCCTTTTACTGCCTTTTCGTATTTAATGTCTTATCGGAATGTAGCAGCAAATATTTTAACACTTTGATTAAACATAAAATGCGTTGGAGACTACATTTTTTTAAAGAAATGGAAGATTTAAATTCATTTTATACGACCATATAAAAAGTTGTATTTATTTTTGCACATATTGTGTGTAAATATTAATGACATGTTCGATTTATATCTTTACATTAAACAAAATATTTAAATACATGTGTGCTATGTTTAAAAGTATCTATGTGTGTAAAATTTATTATAATAGTTTTTTTTGTTCATTTTTGTCTTTGCAAGCATTACGAGAAAATTTACAGGCAGTGTATAAATATTGTTGAAATTTTGTGTGGTAATAAGATAGTGTCCGTCAATATATACTGAACTTTTAGGGCAAAACAAATCAAAAGTGTTTTTATGACGATTAAAATCAATAATTTACTTAGACACCAATCTCTTCTCAACTTTTTAGGGCAAAACAAAAACAATTTTTAAGAAGATTACAATCAAGAATACCTATATTTAGACACTACTTTCTTTTAAAAAAATCCATATATAAAAATTGGAAATGGAAGACCTATTCGCATTTAATACCTCGAAATTATAATGAATGACGTCAGAGCTATTATCGGTAACGATTGGCCTTAGGTCATGCAATTACCTGTTCCTATAAAGTGGTCTCATCGACGCGATCATTAGCTTGATGTCTTGTAATTCGAGCTGGACTAAGCCGTCCACTTGTGTAGCTTCACAATGATACTATAATTAGAGTAATCCACCTTTCGATGAGAGGGTTGTTAAGTATAAACATTAGTATAAACTTCACTATGGAAATATATATTTTATTTGTCAATAGTACAAGAATCTAATTCTTGTAAGGTATGTTGTTTTTTAAAAGTAATGTTTTTGGTAATAAATTAAGTTATATATTAAAATAATCATTGACTTTTCAATAGCTAGGTGAAGCGATAACAAAGAAATGTGAAATACAATATTTATATTGGTTAGGTTAGAATCTAGAGTCGAATCTAAGAGTCTAGAAAGAGTTATTATTTTGTATAAATCTAAAAATAAATAAACTAACAAACTGTGTTAGCTTAAAACATCTAACCCTACCCTTACTCTTTACTTAGTCTCGTTTTAGTTACATTGTACTATTCAATGAAACAACTACTGTCATTATTAGTAATTACTACTGTAGGTACAAATACCTAAAATAATTAACTAAAATACTTAATAATAACTTAGTCCGTACACACGATATCTTGAAGTAATGAAAAACGGAACATTTATTTAAAGATGCCTACAGACAGACGGACAGACAATCTTTCGACACTCCTTTATAAATGTATTTCAGTTTTTTTTGCAATGTTATACATAAATATGAAAAATAAAAAATTAGAATATTGTAAATGTTATTACATCTAGTTCCCTCTGAAACATATATTAATTTTGCCTACACAATGCTGTACGTGGCTTTCAATCTGTTACGTCATCAATTAGGCTCGATGTTATCGGAATGAATTCAATTTGAGAGTAGACGCGTGAGCATCCGTGGCCAGAATTATAGCAATCTGCGCCAATATTGATGAATTGTGTCCATATCAAGTTTGGATGCACTACCGAATGTAGGATTTATTAAAAACTATATGAAAAAATATTCGTTTTCACACCGACTCTACCTTTTTCAAATAATCCGCCGACCTGTACTCTTGTTATTTGAATTTAGATGAAAATAAAATAAAACTTATTTATTTTATTTTTATTTTCAAACGAATGGTGATAAAATCTGTTAGGATTTTACCTGTGCGCTAAATTGATTAGTTTTGATAGCCTTGTAGTTAATGATATATTATAAGTAAGGACATCATAAAAATACTTATCTCAATAATAATATTATTGTAAAACAGGGGATAGATAATTATCAAGGTAAAATTACGTACCAATAATGTTTAAGGAAATAAATTATTATTAGATGGATAATATTTTAGGAAAAGAAAAAATACTTCAAGAAATTTAATATCATTTGAAGTTAACAAATTTAATATATAAAATAATCCATACATATGAAAATCATCTAAAATACGAACCTACTCTAGGAATTATATATCTTCTTCAACATAATACTAACTATTAGCATTATGTTATTTTTTATTATTTAATTGAAATGCGTATTAAATTTATTATTAAATTTGTTTATTTATAGGCTCTACATAATAAACTATAGGACTTATAGACTTATAGATATCAATCTAGGGTTGCCAACCATACTTTATAATAAAGTATCAAACTTTTTTTGGTAATTATACTTTATACTTTTGCATACAAATAAAGTATGTGGAAATAAGGTAATCAGTAAATTTTCACATTTTATTCATAAGAGCTTAATTTATATGACAAAATAGTTTAATTTAGCGAACGTTATTGGTTTTCCATACATCCTAATATGTCTTTGAATGATTATAATGATGTATTTAATGAGATTATATTTCAACATTTTGAAATGATACCAAATTTAATTAGAAACGAGTTTTTTATCTATTTAAATTTGAATGTTGATTATCTAACAAGCTTTGAAACATTAAAATTAGTAAAAAAAAATAGCTTGTACTAAAAGCACACAAAAATACGTTGTTAAGGCAATAAAAGTATAAAATTTTAAAAATACTTTTTTTTCTTACAAATACTTCTTTTTTGCTCAAATAATTAATTTTATACGTTTTTTTCGTCGAAAAAAGTTTGTAACCCTAGTGATATCTTCTATCGACTGATTTACATAAATTTCTCAATCCCATGGAAGAATATAAAATATGATATGATGTGATTTCTAGATTTCTCTTAAAAAGAGCTTAATAATCTGTATCTCACCACTAGCGACTAGTCATCTTAACGAAATCTTTGTACTAATGATTCAGTAAGTCAGTAAGAAAATAAGAGTAACTCAAATATGAGTAAATGAATAAGAAATAAAATAAAACATATAATTATTGTAATAATATTGTATAATTAGTTTTATTTTCAAAAACGTATACACAAAATCTTGAGTTTTTAAGGAAGTGTCAAAACAATATTATGAGTCAAAACATTTTATTAACTAGGCTTCTTATCTTAATCCATAGATTTCTCAAAAAAATATATATGAAAAAATTTAATATAAAATTTAATTTATGGGTTATCCAAATAAGTACATAAAATATGAATATAAACTTATCGGTTCAAAGAATTTCCATCGTTCCTTATTGAAAAACTGGATCAGGTCATTAACCCTCAGGGCACGGTCACCACTCCCACAATATGGCGTACAGCAAACTATCATTCAAGCCATAATTCCTTTACACAGTACAATGTATGGCATTTTTTAACAAACAATGTTATCAATTTTTTTTTTATATATCTAGGGCAATGCTTGACTACATTCCACCTGATGATAAGTGGAATGTAGTCCTGGGTGGTAAGGCGCATTACCCTAGCAACCTATTCACTCTTCTCTTGAATGTATAAATAATAATAATAATATATATATCAATTAATTCCATTATAATGGTAAAAGATGATAGTAATCTTGATAATATGTATTATATTGAAATAAAATAAATCTAATAAAAATTCAACCTTTTAGTATTGTCACTAAAAATAAAATAAAAACTTGGATACTGAAAAATATGGCCATTGTAATCGCATAAGAATTTACTTTGATCGTAACAACGCGGTCTTAACAACCGATTTTATTAGGTAATAATGTATATAGACACATAAATGTTCCATCAGTAAATTAGTAATGACATAAGCTTGTAATTGTACGAACACTAAGAATATGACATATTCCAACACAACTCCTACGCTATAATTAATGAATATTGGAATTAACTGTATATTAAAACCATTCAATACGCTTTTTTCAGTAAAGTTAAGAATAAAGTCTAGAATAGATATAAAAAACAAACAATTATTATTTAATTATAAATTAATTACTTTTTATATAGTGGAACTCTACGGATATTGACAAAATAATTAAAATATGTTAAATATAGTTTTTTTTGTTTTATTTGAAAAATATTTTATAAATTATATGGGACATATATAGGGTCAGTATAGGGTCAGCTCACAGACCTCATCCATTAATAAGTTTTATTATTATACAGACAAACATTTAGGTGATAGGTTAAAGATATACCTTGTGGGCAAAAATATTATCCCTTCAAATCCCTCTTCAGATTAGCAAGATCCTACATAAGAGGTATATTAATCACTAAGTAAGGCTGTCAATAACTGAATGGTTGGTAGAGTGATTGTTGCTAATATCATCATAGGGTCAAAAACGCTAGAACAATATTATAATTAAAAAGAAAAGTGCAGTTTAATTAAAATATTTCTATTTAAACGTTGTATTCAAATCTCTATGCTATCTCTATCTCTATGCTATATTCGAATAGTAATGCTATCTCAAACTATCAGCAATAGAAAAATGGACACTAAGAAAATATTAGCTCAAAGAAATTGGGCGTTTCATTTAGTCTAAAATTCTTTTCCCAAATAAAAGACGTGACTCGAATAAGTTTGTTGTAAGATTAATCTTACGGTATTTCGTATAGGATATATTTGAAGGCAAAAAGAAATTTGCAAAAAAAAAACAACGCAACGCATACATAATGGTCTATGATTAAAATACATTTCTAACAATCTGCTATGCCCTTGTGTGCTATCATTTGTTATATTAACGCATTGGCTGCGTCACACATGAGATATGTTATTGGTCCGTAACCTCATTAATTGAATGAACTATAATTGACATACCGACTGACCTGCCAATTAAACAGGCTATGAACATTACATTCTTTTTGTTTAAGATTAACAAAAATTCGTACCCATGGACAAACCTTGTTCAGATGCTATTTTTATAAGTAGAGATTTTTAATTAGTTAATGCATTGTTAAGAAAAAATCGACTATATATTATAAAATGATTTTTTATTATATATTATTGCGTTTGTTAAACGTGACCTTTGATTTTAAGATACAACAACATTTTTTTTATATATTAGATATATATTTTAATACGACTATTAATTTAACAAAATACCTACTAACTCACGTTCTGAAACAAATAGAAGTGACAAATCTCAAGATATTAGTTTCTAGAAATGCTTAACTTTCTTCGAGAGCAATACGTGACTTGGGATACTTAAATAGATTTAAACGTTGCAGAAGTACGGAGAATCCTTATTGAATACTCAATTTTGAATGGAATGATAATTATTAAACAGAACCTTCTAAAACTTACCGGAACTAAGTAAACTGCACAGCAACACCAACGATGCCCACTTCATTTTTTAACAACTTTAAAACACGGCTTCGGACATAAAATCACACTATCGTTAACTTACGCGCGTTCCTTTTACAGGAAACTTTTCCGGAGAGTCCTGTTTCCCGAGCGACAGTCGACTGTGAATGCGTTTGTGGGACGACTACCGTTGTCACATGGTACAACCGCTCAACCTTTGACACGCATGCGCACTTCACTGACCCGAGATAAACTATATTAAACTTAAATTAATTTAATCATGTTATTATAACAGAAAATAAACGATGACAGATGTTATTCCATATCTGAGATTAAAAGAAACTAGAAATATTGTAACAGACAGTTTGAGATAGGTTTTATATTATGGTTTTTAATCCCTACACATTTAGATATTAAAAAAGAAATAAATAAAATTTACCAACATATTTCTCATTACGATGTAAAACTTATTTTTTAATTATTATTATAATCTTATTGTAAAAAATACTTATTGAATATATATTTTATTTTTATACATATATATGCTAATGATAGATAGTTTACAATTAATGGTAATTAATATTAATAACCACAGATTGATATCTAAGAAACAGTATCTCAGTAGCTCCTGCCAAGTAATTTTGGGTCAGTAAGTGAGTGGCCCTCATAAGTTACAAGACTTGGACGAGTTATAGCAGCAACCTGCCAAATTTCTTGCTGTATGCATCGTCATAGCATACCACTGACCTATTTAAAATATTCTCATTTGCCCAAATTTAAGATAATAATATTTTCATAACGATTTATTTATATTTATTGCATTTTACCAATAAAATATAATCAACTTTGAACCAGATAAACATATTAAATCAACTTGAACATTAATATCGAAAAATAAATTAAAAGTTGTTAATTAAACTAAATAAATTCAATTCGTATATTTACTTTTTTTAAATTTAAATTTCAATAACTTATTGAACGACTTGTACATTTGTTTATTGATATTTGATTTAAAAGCTAGTCTTAAGATATTATTACTAAAAATTTTTTTTATTACTAACTCCATGTTTAATTCTATGATAGGTGAAGTAACATTGGTTTTATATCAATCGATAATCATTCTTTTGCATTAAAAATGTGAACAAATGCTAATTTATAATTAAAGCACTTATATTTCAAATATAACATTTAACATAAACATAATAATCTTACTTATAATTGTGTATTATTTAAAAATCTATACCTATTCATATCAACGAGTAGGTACATATGGCGAACATTCATATTTTAGGGAGGGATACTATATATAAAAAAATAAGAAGTGATTTTCTAGTGATCACCAGAAGACTGTTCCAGAGTTAGATTCCCTGAACAGTGAGTGACTTATAAAAATAATGTTTGAAAATATCTACAAACATGTACAGCCATGTTAAGCTTATTTAATTTAAACCGCAACATCTGAGAACCCGTTTACGGGACGGTATCCCAGAGGTCGTGGGTTCAAATCCCTGCCCGTATCGGTTTATTTATCATTCGATATTTATAAAAATATATAAAAATGAATTATGTTTATGAGTATACCTATATATTAATCAGATTGTCAGAAGATGAATGGGGTAAGATAATACAGTACACAGAATGTTTCAGTTCGCCAAAAACAGACCTGAATATCTGAACTGGAGTACCTAAGTCTTGAAATCTCTAACTCCTCTCCGAATATTACTAATTAACTAACTTACTGACAGACACCTTCATCTCATCTTCCCTTGAACAGGATGGAATTCCCTTGAAAGCAATATATTTTTTTTAGTAATATTTAAAGTTTAAAATAGAAATCAAATTATACGCGAGTTAAATCCTTCCAAAATTGTTTAATTATAGTTTCAGAGTAAATTAGTAGTTCTTCAACTTTTGTTATGATTATCTATGTCTAATTGTTACTTAAGGTAAACAAACTTTGTCGAGTTCGACAAAGCAAAATTTTAAGCAAAAGGTGTTTATCTCTTCAATTTCAAGTTTAATGATGAACGATGAGACCAAACTTTAAAGGATTAACAAGATAACGTTAGGATGAAAAAGAAAGAAAATGTTTACGTTTTTTATATATATTTATTACACAACTAAAAACTTAGGTGTTTCTTGCTTACATAACTAACTTAAAGGCGTCTACAATCCACCTTCCATCACTAAGTTAAAATGATTGTTGGACTTAGGTTTGTAATAAAATATACTCGGGTTACATGATTTAATAAGTTTCATAAAAAAATAATAAAAATAATAACAACATCTTTTCCTCTCCCAGACACAACCATTTCTTAATATTATTAATTAATAAATTAATTCTTATTTTCATTAATCTTAGTTGAATTAGGAACGTTAATTTATAGTATAGTAGCATAAACAAATTCATTTAATATGTGTTAATGTGTGTATACACTATATTTATATAATTCTTTCATAAATCAAATAAATATTTGGTATTTTAACCCTTTACAAACACAGTCCAAATGTGAAGAGACGTTTGTAAAAGTTTGTTTCTGATTATAATTGATCGCATCTGTAAATATTTTTTATTGTATAAATGTGTATATTTCCTTTGTATAATTTTATGATTATCCAAGCAGTTTATATTAATAAATTTAGGTACTGCCAATGTTAGGTTATATACATGAACAAACAAACAAAAAAAATGGTAAGAATTCTGCTTAAACAGCACTCATTATTATTGAGCTGATATCTTATCATAAGACATTAATGATCGAATTAAAAAGATTTCAGAAATTATTGTCTGTTTTGATGCCGCGCTTTTTATCTTTCTAATCTATTAAAAATATAGATATTGATCGAGTACATAAGGAGGACTTATTTTTAATGATAGACAGATTTATGAAAGAAACCACAGAATAAGTTTACAAAATGTTACGATTTTTATTGTTGGTATCCGTTACTTTAATCGGTAATAAAAATAGTAATAGGAAGCAATAATATTTTTAAAGAGTGACATTAAATAACATTTTCTTTTACAAAACCATTTATTTTTTGTAATGTTTTGTGTTACAGTTGGAGATGCCAGTGCAGCTGCGAGGGACGGTAGATTTAACAAATATATAATACACACAAGGTATAAATAATATTATCATTATTTAAATTTGTTTATTAATATAGAATGAATTATAAACTGATACAGGGAAGGGATTTGAACATGCCATCTCTGGAAAATATACCCGTATTGGTTCCAATCACTTAGTAGAGCGACGGAACGGTTTCCAGAGGTCGCAATTTCGAATCCCAACCTGTATCGGTTTATTCTAATTTATATTTATCAAAATGTAAATAAGCTAGACATGTTTATAGATTTTTTCAAACCTTATTTATATTATCAAATATAATTTGTATAGGTACACCTATAATTTATAAAAAGTTACTAGCCCTAATGGTATTATATTTTAAATATCTACTTGATTTTAGAGATTTGCTTAAAAAAACTATTAGTTTACCTTTTCATAGAGAGACTAATTTGTTTTAGAATCGTTTGGATGAATAACAGCTAGTGTGGTTTTAATTAAATATGGATCCACTTATCTTTTTGTAATATATTGCGTAACTAAAGTAATTAAGGATAGAACTATGTTATCGAGAATAATCACATTAATAATAACATAGATATTTGTCATGAACATACAAAATGTATAATAAATTATAATCATAAACAATTTAATGTCAATAAAATCACTTGATATATTCATTTTATTACACAGGGCCAACTATCATAATCCAATCGAGCTAGATCTCGAAGTCGAGACCACTGTCCAAGCCCTGAATCTCGAAAGGAATACAACAATTATTATTCACGGACACCAAGGCTCTGCAACCACATCTTTAAACCCCACGGTTAAAAATGGTAATTAAAACATAATAATGACATTACTTTTTAATTATTATGGATCGATCGTAAACTATACAAAAGTGTTTACAGCCTTCCTCAGCCTTGTGTTATTACATTTGTGTTTACAGCCTTACTCGAAAGTGAGGATATAGATGTCATCATAGTCGACTGGTCACTTTACGCTGGACAAAGTTACAGCAATGCAATTCTGGCCGTTCCAAGTGTTGCAGAAAGTTTAGCGCTTGTTATAAATGAGCTGGTAACTCAAAACGTTGTGGCGCTTGAGACATTACATCTGGTGGGATTCGACCTCGGAGCACACGTAGCTGGTTATGTCGGAAGAGCTGTAGATGGAGCAGTAGCTAGAATAACTGGTATGAAATAAATATATTGCATTGTTCTTTAGGGTTTAAAGTTGTAATAAAGTAAATAAATTGAATATATAAGAAAAATAAAACAAAGCGTAAACATTCTACACATAAAATGTTGTCTATTAATTAATCGAAAATACAGCAAAATCATAAATAAATACGGTATTAAAAAATCTGTACCTAAAACAAAGAAACAAAGTGAAATATAAAAAATAAATATCCCTTTGTCTGACTGATCTACGCACGAATACTTATTTAAAATAATGATTAATTTTAATTTTATATAAATATAGAATACGCTTTACATGGCTATAAATGTTTATAGACCTTTTCAAATTCAATTCTATTTAATAATTATTTTGAGACTTAAAAGGTTATATCTTTCCAGGCTTAGATCCCTCTAAAGAGCAAGGAGGAGCAATTTTCCAAAGGTTACGTGCCACTGATGCTCTATATGTGGAGGTGATTCACACTGATGGTATCGGTCTCGGTGCCCATGGTATTGGGGATGCTATTGGTGATGTAGATTTCTACGTAAACGGTGGAACAAATCAGCCTGGGTGCCCACTTAACAATTTGTGCAGTCATAATCGTTCTTGGGAAGTGTTCGCTGCAACGATTAACTCCAGGCACTTGATAGGCAACAAATGTGGTACTTGGCTCCAAGTTACTCTTAACCTCTGCCGCGGCTCCACCCTTGTACTCGGTGGCAATGATTTTGTTAAATACGGGTAAGAATTTAATTTTTGAAAAAATACTCAATTTATCTTTGAATTTTTCTATATATTTTTTTGCTATTTTAAACACGTATAAATTATAAATACTCATTCTTTTTTAAAAACTAATTGAAAAAAAAACACTGTTTGATGTATAATGCATATCTTTTTTACTCAGATCCGGAATGTATCGTGTAAATACTAGAAGAACACATCCATACTAGAACAATACAAATGAAGGTCAAGAATAAATGTATATTAAATATTAAATGTTTTATTTTTTAAATAACATTATAATTTAAACAAATATTAAATATATCGATTTTCCAAAGTTTACCTTGTTAGTGATCTTTAACAATAGAGTAATTTGGTATCAATGAGGCTTCTTGGACTAATACCGTTAGCAGCTTAACTGAAGTCAATTGTAGTAATCTTAGATAAGCATTTATTGTTTAAACGAATATAAGTTGAAAAGTGAAATATAGTTCGCGTTAAAATTATAGATTAATGTTTTACTCATCATATATTGTGATAATGTATGTGGTGAAAAATAATGTGACATCCTATAGCACCTAATGATCTTGCTATGACCGGCCTACAGTACATTTACTTAGGCACTATAGATTTATCATATAATTATGTACCGAATAATTCTGTGCTAAAAGATCCCAAGGATGCCCAAGGTTACTTACTACAAGAATATCCATGTCAGTCAAAAATATTACTTTGCTGTAAATATTATTGTATTTTAGTATTGTAAATATCGGTCTTTAAAATTTTGTTTTTGTTACGAAATGCTAATATTTGGAATATAATAAAAATTCTCCACATTTTCTGGCTACTTCAAGATTTTAGTATTGTAATGTATTTATGTAATTTAGAATTTTAACACTACTTTAAAACAAAGATAAACATAACAATCCCTCAAAGTTTCAGTTGCCAGCACTTCTATGGTCTGTGGGAATTATTTTTCAAAACTGGTGGTAGCTTTGATAATGAATAAATGTTTTGCATAAAACTTAGTTTCAATCAATATTTTTGGTTTGATGTGATTTGCGATGGTCTGTAACCTTTATGGTATCAATCTTCTTTACAAATATCTCCCACCAATCTGAGGCATTAATAGTAGTTATAGTCCTAGAACATTTTAAAATGGAATTAGACTAAATTGTATTTAGTTTAAAATAAATATATTATTTTTTACATTACCTTCAAGTAGTAACTCAGCGACAAGAGAAGAAATTAAGGAGGAAGTAGTATAAGCCAGAATTGTTTAAAAATATTTTTTAAAAGCAGAGTCAACTTCTTTATTTCATTTTATGATAGGATTGTCTATGGGAAGAGAAAATTGTAGTGTCGAGTTGTGCTTTTACCAGTGCTAGTTATTTTATAATATTCCAGTTCCTTTTAATTTTGTTCAATTAATAATTAATTAGGTTTCTAATATATAATCATCTGGCTTGTAAACAAACTTTCGGTGAATTCATTAAACGATAGGTGATTTCTCAAAGTGCCAGGAGAATGTTGATTTAAATTCATTATTAATTAGTTTGTAAAATTTATCAAATAGCTGTAAAGAAATTTGTGTTATATTCCAAATATTAGCATTTAACAAAATCTATTTCTTTAACTTTATTCAAACCACTTAGTATATATTTACAAAGTATTAAAAACTAAAAACTATAAGTATGGATGTACAAATATATTTTTGTAGCTAAACTATTTTTAATATATTCTATTCTAAAATACTTAATTATATTTATAGGTCTGTTTGCTAATCGGCAAAGACCTTCTCTACTCTTTTTCATTCCTATCTATCTTGAGCCACTCTATTCCACGTTACTTCTGCAATTGGCGTAATGTCCTTATCCCTTCTCCTCTCTTTTCCTTTGAGATGAATCTAATGTAAAAAAATAAAACCTTTATGCTCATCCTAATTGAATTGAAATTGAAAAAATAAAATAAGAAAAAGTTTGCACAAAAAAAGGATTGAGATCAAAAAAGACTGTTTCCTGAAATCTCGATTATATGGAAGCTATAAAGTATGATAATGCTATTAAAATAATACAGATAGCAATAAAATTGTTAATTAGAAAAAAAACATTAGTTTAACTACAGATGCTTTATTTTAAAATATTAACTATTTTTAGATATTAGATAATATTAGACACTATTAATAATTTAAAAATTAATCAAAGAAAATTAGAAAATTTAATGAATAATATTACTAATAAACTCGATATTAATACTTTTACGCATATAACAAAAATTTTCTTAATTAACCGACTTAAGAAAAAAGTACTCAATGCGGCTGGTATATATATATTCTTTACTTTTTAGTTTTAAAGTTTGTTTTTTTAACGTAGTTATTTTTATTTTAGCTGATAATATTGAAACAATATTGGATGAGTAATTTTGACTACAAAATTGCTTTGCATTAATTCATGCTCAAAGTACACATTATTCATCATTAACTATCAAGATGCATTAAACTACCATGGGGTTGGGCCACGTGGCGTATTTTAATGCGTAAAAACATAGAACCGAAATAAAAACTCCAATTAAATACTGAAAATTTTAAGGTTTTACAGTACTACAGCATTGAAAGAAATATAAATGATTTTGTTAATGAATCAGACAGTGAACTAAATCAATTATTTTATTAATTATTAAAAATAAAGCACTAGATATTTCATATATTTTTGGCGAGAAATCTAGTATGTTTCTATGTTGCGATGTAGAATACATAACTATATTATTTTCTATTGAATAAACCACTACTTCTTCATAATAGGTAAAGCCTTGAGTGCTACTAACCTGTGTCGCATGTGTGAACGTCAGATGTACCATCAATCTATAAAGTCTTTTGATATATATAGTATATACATATATTATTTTAATTTAATCTTCACCACAACTTATATTGAGAGATAATGAAACTAGACACTAGGGAGACTGTACTAATTCCAACTAATACAATTTAAATGTTTTTCATTTAAAAACATTTCGTTATGAAGTTCCATCAAGAAATTTCAACACAAAGTGTAAATTACTTAATACAATTTATCTTTTAAGCTTAGAACTGTCTTCTTTGAGTAAAAATAATGATTTCCCCTGAATGTTAAAATTAAAGAGATATTTTTTTTTATTCATATCAAAGTCAAACAAGTTACTTTTTATGTCAAAACTAATAATAACAATTAAAATACCCACATAACTTTTAATGTCATAATAACATTAATCATTATAAATCATAACAAATTCATAAAAGTATAGCGCATAAGCCAGCTCTCGGTGCTGCTACTCGTAGCTATTCAATGATCTGCAAACCTTAAGTTACTTAAAAATAATCTTCGAGAACCGCGACTCGTTTTTTGAATTATTCGTTAGGTATCTGTCGATTGTTATTAATTTTCGTTTGCATTGGACGGGCAACGATAGTCTCATTTGGGAGCGTAGTAAGGTCTATTCCAAAGATGAGCTGAAGATCAGGCAACCAAAAATTGATCGCAATCAATGTTAAGAAGAAACTTTAGCGCGCGTGAAAAAATAAACGTTTCATATGTTATCTCTATGGGACACATTTTGGTGATTATATTAAAAACTACTGTCACGAATTGACTCAATTTATTTCCAAGCAAAGTTTCTGCTTTGCTCCTGATTTATATATAAGCTATCTCAAAAAAGATGTGTAACAATTGAGTTGAATGGCTGAATTCCTGAATTTAAGGAATTTTATTTCTGTGATAACAAATAATTACGCAACGTTTACGATACCTTTTTGGATGAAGATTAAAACTGTCCTACAACCAACAAGAATTTTTTAAAATACAAGGAAACTATCTTGTAACTCCGCCTCTAATATGTTTTAAGGAAAATTCAAATAGGTGCTGTTCTTCAGAAGAAAGTTGTGTTCCCATGCACCGCGGGAACCACTGATCAAGCGATTGTACAATATGTTCATTACATTGAATCAGAGCTAAAGAATTATAACAAGGGAAATGCTGAAACTTTTCATTGTCTTTATAATTTAATTTAAGATTATATTTGTCCTTTTTATGTATATAATTAGTTTTAAATATAATTTTCACTTTTGTTCGCATTCTAATATCGAGCAAGCAGTCGTCATCTCAGTTATAATTTAAAGTTGTAATTTCCTTGGCTGCCACCGTACTTACTTCATGCAAGTTAAGGTAAGGTAAGGCAAAGTACTTGTTTGTATTTTTTTTTAAATAAACCTAATAAACAATAAACAGCTTTGATTATTTTTTTGTTGCTATGCATTGAAAGTGCAATTCTTTTTTTTAAGTTTTCAGTGCTAATTGCCAACCCAAAAATTTAATTTTTAAAATGTACCGATGGGGCACCAGCGAACATACTTCCTAAAGGTACCTCACGAGATGTTTAGACCACGACTCAGGATGTCATTGCAGGAAATAGAAGCTCAAAAATGGAAGAAAGGCGAACTTGTCTTGAGGGGCGAAGCTGCCATGTGTAATATGTAGGATGTATGTAGCTATGGACAGTCTTTTAAAGTGCTGTGCCATAGTCGGAAGGTTTAAGAATAGTCTAAGAAAAGTAATGGTCTAAGAAAAGTAAAAGTCATAGAATCGGAGTCCACATAGGCGAATCACGTTGCCCCGGTGTAGAGCTGTATCAATTTGTTCTGAATCGGCCTCAGATTTGCGCAAGCAACATTTGTATAGGATTACGGACCGTATGTAGGTTTTGCCTTATTTGTGGGAGACATTCCATTCCATTAGCATTTTAAGGGCAATAAACGATCTAGAATGAAGGCCGTTTGTTGGTTTTGAGGGAGTACATGATAAATATGGTGTTGTCAACGATTTTAATTTGCGGTCTACGGTTTGAGAACTAAGACTACACGGGCTCTCTAGACTATCAGCAAGACTTTTCGCTTCGTCAAAATCTAACAAGGTAAGTTTTTAAGTAAAATAATGGATGAACACTACATTTTATGAATCTTATAATTTTAATTATATTAAAAAAATAAAACATTTAATAAAAATACGTTTATTTTTAATCAGACTTTGATATTTTATTTTTCTAGTATGCATGTGTTCTTCTAGTATTTACACGGTACATTCCAAATCTGGGGAAAAACAAAATATATACATCATACAAAAAAACAGTTTTCCTTTTTAATAAGCGTTCCTAGATATCTTAAGTTATTCATTTAGTTTCTTAAAAAATCTTACCCGTATTTAACAAGATCGTTGCCTCCAAGTCTTAGTGTGAAGCCGTGGCAAGTGTTAAAAATAACTTGGAGCCAAGTGCTACATTGGTTGCCTACCAAGTTGTTAGTAAGTGTCGCGGCGAACAATTCCCAAGAATGATTATGACTGCACCAGTGGTTAAGTGAGCACTCAGGCTGATTCGTACCACCATTAACGAAGAAATCTACATCACCAATAGCTTTCCCAATGCCATAGGCGAGGAGGCCGATACTATCAGTGTGCAAAACTTCTACATAAAGAGCATCAGTAATTCGTAGCCTTTGAAAACTTCCTCCGCCTTGCTCTTTAGATGGGCTTAAGCCTGTAAAATGATTACCTCTTACTTTGAATATAATTAATAAGACAGATTTGAAACAAATTTTATAGTTAATGTCGGTATGTGTGGACATACATATTGCTTAAAATTTCTTTGTTTTAGTTACACACCAAATTTTAAATGGATTATTTCTTTATGTTATAAGTGTTTTGATCTCATTGATAGAGGTTCAAACATTAAATCAGTTGAACGTAGCGGTTTTTTGGAAAATAAATATTAAATATAAAAACGCGTATTAATAACATTAAATAAAGAAAAAACTATAAAAAAATAAATTAAAATTGGATGTGTAGGATAGTCATGCTTTACATTACAACTAAACCCTCAAAAACAATAAAAAAAAACCATACCTGTTATTCTAGCTACTTTTCCACCCAGAGCTCTTCCGACATAACCAGCTACGTGTGCTCCAAGGTCGAATCCCACCAGATGTAATGTCTCAAGCGCCACAACGTTTCGAGTTACCAGCTCATTTATAACAAGCGCTAAACTTTCTGCAACACTTGGAACGGCTAGAATTGCGTTTCTGTAACTTTGTCCAGCGTGAAATGACCAGTCGAATATAATGACATCTATATCCTCACTTTCGAGGAAGGCTGTAAACACAAATATAAAGTTTTGAATAATTTACGATCAATCCATTATTATTGTTATTATTATTAATTTAAGAGTCATGTCTTTAATATGTTATGATTACCATTTTTCACCATGGGATTTAAAGATGTGTTTCCAGAACCTTGGTGTCCGTGAATAATAATGGTTGTACTTTTTTTGAGAGTCAGAGCTGTCAGTGTTTTGTTGACATTGAGGTCTAATTCAATCGAATTATTATAATTAGCCCTGCACAGTATAAATATATATGTTTTAAACATTTTAATAAAAGTAATTTGTTTAGTTTTGTTTTACTTTATATGTACTTGAGAAATAACGTTATTATTTTCTATCTGATAAGTCCCGACAAAATATAATACTTTTTAGGTATACGGCTTATTTAAGTTACACAAAATACCTAAAAAATCATAAGAAGGACCATATTAGACCAGATCTTTTTAGGTCACACTAAATTTTATTTAGCAAAATGAATCGAAAAGAAACTAGTTTATCTATGAATTTTACACCCCGTTTGCTTTTCTGATATTTAAAAAAAAATAAAACATTTCACAAAGCGATAATATCCATGAAATGTCATTACATCTATGCGTAATATTTAATAAAAAATCCACAAAAAATATGATTGTTGTCAATTCATACCTCGTATATATAAAATATCTTATAAATCTGCTATCTATATCCGCTGCAGCGACACCTCTAGCTGTAACACATTACAAAATGTTAGTGAATTTTATTTAAAAAAATATGTGATGGCTCTCTTGAAAAATATTGCTTTCTGTTACTACTTTTTATTACCAATTACTGCAAGTGATATTACTAATATGAATCGCAACATATTGTCTACTTATTCGGTGGTTTCTTTTACAAATCTGTCTCTTATTTAAAATTATTCCCCTTTATGTACTCAACCAATATCGATATTTTTAACAGATTAGAAAGATAAATATTGTGGCATCAAAATAGACAAAAAATGCTGAAATCTTTTTTAAAATGTTTTTGTTATCTGATAAGATAGAGGTATTAAATATGTTTCAAGCAGCCTCCCATTGAGGCGATGCCAATTTTGTCAAAGTCAATGCGTGATAGGCGTGACTAACAGTACAAGTCCGAACAAGTCTAGTTTCACCTTCCATCTTTTGGGATAGCGCGTTTGAATTCTTAAGTTCAAACCTTAAAGTCACCTAGGCAAACCTGCTCCACTCTAGACCGCATCATCACTAATCAGCAGGCGAGGTAGCAGTCAAAAGCTTGACTATTGTTGCATAAAAAAAAAGATTAGATTTTCATGGATACTTTTTAATGCGACAGAAATAAGACTGATAAAAAGAGAGATTGTTATATTATCAGTGATTTTCGTTTGATGTTTTTGCAATCCTCTATAGATTTCTAATTAAAATTAGGTCAGGGACCGTTATATCTTTGTAAATACCTTTTACCTACTAATCAATTTCAATAGTTCTTTATGTTAGCAATAGATAAGTAATCTATTGTAAGGCGGCAGCAACTCTTTGAACTTAGTATTTTTAGATTTTTATAAGAATAGTGAAAAATCGTCCATACGTCAGGACTGGAACTTTTATACTTACATTGTACCTTTTTTATGTATACACTGTACCTTTTTATACTACATTTAAAAGTAAAACTAAAACATCAGGGAGTTTCAGCAATTTCTAAATTTCTTGTAATGTACTAACGTATTAGGTACTCCGATTATTTCCTTATATGATTTTAAAGAACTATATAATTTTTTATACAACCTTTTTTTTAACATATTTGTTTTGTTTTAGAGTACCCAAAACTAGAAATATCAAAGATCTTCTTATAGTCTAACCTTGTATACCTACTCCTAAAATCGAATGAGTCACTAATAGCAAACTGTCCAGAATATACTGTTATAATATACTGTTGTATAGTGTCTGGTTGGAAATAAAACAAAAACGGTGAAAAAACAAGAAGTTTACAATGATTGAGCTGTAATATTTTTTATTTGACAACGCTAGTACTAGTAGCTAATATTTACCTTCCTAAAATTTTATTCAAATCATATTAATAAATACTGAGTAATTTCTAAGTTGTTTACTATTTTAAATCCTAGTATAACACTGTCGTTGATAAAAGAGAATTACGTTGAAATTTGTATAAATTGTACGAAAAGTTGATAAATAAGATACGATTTGTATCAGCGATAAACGAAATGGAATCGTGCTTCAATGGTCATAACAATGTTATCACTGTTAGTTCCAGAGCTGAGTTAACTGTGGCTTTTATTATCATTTTATATCGTTATAGATATATAGTAATAATTTATTTATTTTATTGATACTAACAACTTAAATTACCTGTGTGTGTAACGCTTATTTAAGTTGAAGGCTTATTTGTAAAATATACAGTTCGGTTTGCATATGTTAAATAAAAGATAGGCCAAGTGCGCTTGTGAGTATGTGAGTGTGCATGTGAGCACGAATGGTTCAAAATGGGTTAAATTAACTTCGTAATATGTTTAGACAATTGTTTATTTTATCTTTTGATTATCAAAAATACAGGTAACTACAAAAAAACCCAAAGTTTATTCAAACCATTATTGTTATTATATTGATTGTAACTTCATACATTTTACATACAAAATCAAAGATACGTTATGTATAAAATACTAATAATATACTAAGGAAAGATTTGATAGTTTATTTGTAATCGTTCAACCCCATAACTCTTCGGCCATGCTTAATTATTTCAACTGCATGTAATTGTCAAAAAAAAAATGTAGACACGGCACGTGACGCTCTTGACACGGCATTTCGTAGTATCATGTTGGCACCCCCTGACTGTAGCACGAAAGGACTGATTTAACAGGCATAAACTTTTATATCACTTTATATCCCACGCTGGAGTATTATAAAAGATAGTTTTTGTTATATATTATAAGATATTCGTGATGGACATATGTTATCCCGGTGAAATCAAAGGGGAATTTCGTGAATATCAGAGTTTTAAAGTAAGTTGACTACGTGGTCACAGCAGTCAGCCTGTGACCAAGGCCGGTGCAACCTGGTCGAAACGTCACCCAAATGAAAGTTATGTGATACTTATTCCGGACGCGTTAATTCCCCATTTTTTTTTAATAATTACATATAATGAAACGCGATAGTTTAAAAGTTAGTATGAGTTGACCACGGTTATTTCGATGTATTTTACTTTCTTATAAATTGCTTACGTCCACGAAATGGAATTCTGACAACACCTAGTATAAAATAAAATCGAATGTAAGTAATGAAAGCCGTCAAGTGCAGATTCAATAGCACGAACAAAGAAACTTGTGGACAACTGCAGGAAAACTCCGACTTTATTTCTTACGGAGAAGTGAGAAGGTCAAATACATATAACATAGAATTTTATTTTAAATATTGTAGTATTCTAGAGTCTAAAGATTATGGTTGTTTTAAATAAAAAAACACACTCCAAAATATAATGATTGGAACTAACATTGGAAAACACTTACTGCGGTGGAGGGAAGGATGAGACTGGAGAAACAAAGGATTCTGAATTGGTTGAATATTTGAACATGCCACCGACACCCACATTATATTTGGCCGGAAATACCAACACAGGCAGACTATTCCAGTCCTTCGCTGTACGCACTAAAAAATAATAATAATAATATATCAGGACAAATTACACACATTGATCTAACCCCTAAGTAAGTAAATTATTTACTTGTGTTAAGGGTATTAGACAACGATACAAATACATAGAAATACACATATAAATACTGAGAATATATTTAATAAACGACCAAACCCAGAAACACAGACATCTATGCTCATCACATAAATGCCTGTCCCCGCCGGGAATCGAACCCGAGCCCCGTTGCGCCGAGACACGTTAGGCGTCTGCTCTAACTACTCGACCAACGGGGCGGACCAAAAGACGAAGCATAGCGCTTCGTTCGGACAGGTGGAGTGTCCACAACGTAGGGAAGGATACCCGCCGTGCGTCGGGACGTCCGGTAATGGAACGGGGATGGATGGATTGTGTATTTGTATTGTTTACTAAACAATTCATATATGTAAACAACAACAAGTTGCGTGGTTGCTACTTTCAATTAGGAGTAAACTTTATTTTGCCGATGCAATGGTGTCCTGCAGACCAATAGAGGGGCAAAAAGTTAAATTAATATCTTTTGCCAATTAGTATTAATATTTAAAAAAAACCGTGTAATGAGATTGACAATAACTGGGATAAGGGCAGTTAGATTACAATAGGATGAATATATGACAAAAAGCAAGTAAGAAAATAAATAAATTTCTTGTATTAAATATAAGAATTTATAAAGATAAGAAGCCAACGAACGGTGGTGTTTTTGCAAGAACGACAAAAAGTTTACAAGTAGTACCAACTTAAACAGCTTCATGCTCTTTGTAAAAGTTTAAATTATGCTAAGTAAAAGTGATCCAACAATCTAATGATCACTTTATTTTCACTAGTTTTTCATTTGAATAAAAAAAGCATTGCAACATTTAAATTACTATGCATTCTTCAATTAAATTAATTTTTACCGAATTCAAAGTTTGTGGATTGTATTTTTTTTTTGAAATTATATTGTTTCTTCCATTAATTTATATTTATATGTTTGTATACAAATTAATACATGTTTGAACTGACGAATTGGTCACATAAAATGAATGGATTGGATTGAACTGAACCGACCTGAATTGATAATTTCAATTGAATGATTGATAATTTAATTAAATAAACATCAATTTCTTACAAATAATACAAAGCATTAAAATGAAGAAAATAAAATAAAGGACAAATAGTAACTGCGATATCCAAAACGGTTGATCACTCTGCTTTTGCTAGAGTATAGTGCGTGCACTAAAATTGTGACTCCTTAAGAAAATAGTGACTCCTGAGTCACCATTTTCTTCCAACGGCCGCTATGCCATTACGTAGTCGACACTTATGACTATTAAATTTAACAATATGAAAGCAAATATGACCAAAGCAATGGTATAAAAAGTCATTCAAACGCTTTCTCTTAGACCTTATCAAGAGATCGCACAGATCGTAAGCTCTGTCCTTGAAAGAAGTTTATCAGGTAAGGGAACGAATGAAACAATCAATTAGGAGACGTAAGAATCTAGAGGTCAACAAACAGCTGGTCTATACACCTGACGCTTCGTTTAGATTGCAAAATAGGGATATTGTTATTGTTGGGTATTGTTATCAATATATACCATCAATATGTACTATCAATACGTAGTATCAATATGTACTATCAATATATATCTACGATATTAATACCTTCTATTCTTACCTGTAAATTAAATAGTTCAAAAAACATGTCTTACCGCAATGGTAGGCAAATAAGAGATTTTTAATTTTTTTACTTTATTTGTTAACCGATTTATACAAAAAAAATAGCACAAAATGTACAGTGAATTCCATATATTCCCGAAAACTTCATCCGAATCGATTAATCCGTTTCTGAAATTAACGTGCACAAACATACATACATACAAACCGATAGAAATAAACAATAGTTTAAAAAACTAAAAAAAACACGCTTTTATTGCTAACCGAACTAAAAACTAGAAAATAATTTTTAATGACAAAGAGTATAAAATTACAGTAGTAGAAGATCGAACAATTAATCATAGTGAATCGCCTTAATATAAAATTATAATAAAATTTAAGTTATAAACAGAATAATTCAATTCTGAGTAAAAATCGTGGGGTGCATTTTACTGTGATTCTTAACTATCCTCTCATAGATAGTTGCTAATAGAATGATTGTAATACCTTAAATATCGAGCACCCCACGCTTTTTACTCAGAATTGAATTATTCTGTTTATAACTTAAATTTTATTATAATTTTATATTAAGGCGATTCACTATGATTAATTGTTCGATCTTCTACTACTGTAATTTTATACTCTTTGTCATTAAAAATTATTTTCTAGTTTTTAGTTCGGTTAGCAATAAAAGCGTGTTTTTTTTAGTTTTTTAAACTATTGTTTATTTTTTATTTTTTAGTCTGTGACAAACTCATAAATTGAGAAATCATTTCATTACTTAGATTTTTTTAGAAAGAATCACTCAGTGGTCTCCGTATGATCGATCAACGGGCATTGATCCGAAATCAATCGCCTTCACGGTTCAATGGGACTTACTTTCATCATTGTGGTTAGTTTTACCTCCCAATTAATGGAAAAATCCAGATTGACGTCGTTAAGTTGTCAATAGACCCTTAGTACTTCTACTGTTGAAGTCTCTTAGGAATAAGTCTAATTCATTAACCCGGCGTCAGCACAGTTAAAATATGTTACAACGATAGTAGGGTTGGGTCCAGGAGACCCGTGAAGAAAATCGTCATAATTTCAATAATTACGAGAAATTTACTAATATATGGCTGTAATTGGATAAAACGACTATAGTTTAAGTGGTCATGTATGAGTAAAAAGAACTTGAAGTAAAACTTTCTTTTTAATATTTTTTTTATGATAGTGGAACAAAATATTAACAAAAATAACAACCTTTGCTTTAAAGTCACAAAACTTGAACCAAATATAAACTTTTTTTCTAAAATATTAATAATAAGGATACATGTAAATCACATTTAATAAGACTACAAATAAAATTACAAATTAGTTTTATGAATCAGTCATATCATTGCTTACATATGCGCAGTCTCTACAGTACAATATTGCAAACTTAGTGCAGATATATTTGTTTCAGTTCTGTCAAGTTCAATTACTTTTTCAGTCTTTTTTGGCAGGACAGTCTTGCAAACTTTTTCTGACCTTCAGTATCTTTGTAGACGGGTCCCTGACAGGGTTTCCTAAAAAAATCGCGTATTGTTTGGCACATTAGTCTTAGCAACTGCAGGATGCCTTTACGGTCGCGCAAATGCTCACCAACAAGAGTAATGCGTAAATTGAGAATTTGTAACAATGTTGTTATTTATCTTAAGAAATATATGTGCAGTTATTGAAGCCATATTTATATATATATATTATAAAATTTACAAGCCTAAATCGAATGGTTAGGCCTAAAGGCATCTATGGCCACTTTATTGTATCTCTTCCAATAAAATTAATATTTATTTATTAAATTAATATTATTTATTAGTCATTAAAAAATATTTTCTAGTTTTTAGTTCGGTTAGCAATAAAAGCGTGTTTTTTTAGTTTTTTAAACTATTCTTTATTTTTTTTTTTTTATTATTTTTTTTTTTTTTTTTTGGGAAACTTTTATCAAATTATTGCATTGTCATCGGTCCTTGATACGTGTGCAAAGTTTCAATTTAATCGGATCGATGGAACCTGGTGAAAATTAAGCTCGAAGATTCCGTTACATACATACATAGATACATACAACCCAAGCTAATAAAAGCGTATTAAAAATGAAAAAAACATGGTTTCGGTTCTCTTGCTTATATAACGGACTCCCATTATGATTTTTTGAAAATATTTTACATTTACAGACAGCGATCAGTTACAGTTTTATTATATATATAAAGATAGATTTCTGGAGCTCTTTAGATACATACATCTTTTAAAAATTGTAGAGTGTGTAATGAACGTTAAAAACTAAATGTTACTTAGAGTGACGCTCAATTTCTTTGTATAATTTTTTTCATTACCTAGGTATATTGTTTTTTCGTGTTGCGTGCACAAATAAAAAACAAACAGATAAATAGACATTAATTTAAAAAAAGTTGAAAATGGTTTCTTTTAGTTATCACTGTGAAGTGATATATATTTTTTAATATTTTCAATGTACAAAGACTATTCCTTTGCAGATTTATTACATGTATAGAATAATATTTCCATGGTACCTATAACATGATTGACATAAATTGACAACCTTTTTATTTAGATTAACAAATTTAGATGAAATAAACACTAAATGTAAAGTGAAGTTTATTACCAATATATTCAGAAAAACTGCATTTATAATGGTTTAGCCGTTTTCGAGATTAGCGTGCACAAACATACAGACATACAGACAAACAGACAAATTGTAAAACCATTGTTTTGGGTTCTCTAACGTACGTACAACGGTCCCCCGACGCAACGAATTCAATAAGTACATAATATTATTTTTATTCTTTTTAGAGGTCTTTTTGTATCGGGTCTTTTTTTTCTGCTTTTTAAAGTTATGTTACTAGTTTCTGAATTGTACTAAATGAATTTATAGACACACAAAATTTTCAATTGCTTATGTAGGAAAGATTTGTTTGTTTGTTTGAATTGAATAGGCTCCGAAACTACGGGACCGATTTTAAAAAAAATCTTTTAGCATTAGAATCCTATATTATGATGTATAAAAGTTATACATATTTAATACGAGAAATATATATTATATTTAATAAAATAAAGATCCACGTGAAAGTTTCGACTATGTAACAAATTATAAATGTATTAAGTAACATGATTCAAGACTTTTTCATATGGGTAGGTAGATAGATAGGTAGGTTTCATATATACGAATATTAATAAATATAAACATTTAGAGTTAAAATGATTTACAATCACATATAACACTATGATGAAGGGATTTATATTATCACTAGCTATTGCCCGTGATTCTTTATGACTACGATCATAAGCCGGATCATAATATGTGGGCGCAGTCACGGGCAACAGATATGTCTTAAAAAGTACTTTACCTGAGTAAGTAAGTGTAAAAACCTTTTGGCCTTTATAACAAGGCTTTTTTTCCTATATAGCGGGCGAAACATCTGAGAACAGCTAATTATTGCATAAGAACCTCTCCCCCGCACGAATAAAACGTCAATATCTTGAAGACGACTATTTTTATTTCAATCAAACATAGATAAGAAACATCTCGACAAGCATAGCTTTCGATTACACAAAACCGCATTCAAATCCGTCCACGCGCTTGGCCGCAAACAGCTAATTATTGTATAAGAACCTCTCCCCCGCACGAATAAAACGTCAATATCTTGGAGACGACTATTTCTATTTAAATCAAACATTAATAAGAACCATCTCGACGAGCATAGCTTTCGATTAAAAAAAACCGCATTCATTTGGCCGGAAATTTGCCACAGACAGATACACAGATACACAGATCGACAGGTCAAACTTATAATACCCCTCTTTTTAGTCGGGGGTTAATAAAAGCGTGTTTTTTTAACTATTATATACTTTTAATGAATATATTAGTACCAAGTATTAAATATTTGTTTTTATTAGAGTTGTTAAATTAGATTACAGGACTTCGACCATGTTTTTATACTATTTAAATGATCATTAATCATATCAACTGCTGAGGTTGTTTGGCATACATCAGGTGATATCGTGATCATACGCATGCTTATTCACTATAAAAAAAGGACAAAACTAAGACTTTGTTTCTGAGTTAAAATGTAAAACGTATACGATTGATACTGGAGGAGTTACTTTTTTTTTTTTATTTTTTTTTTTATATGATCTAGGGCAATGCTTGACTACATTCCACCTGATGGTAAGTGGAATGTAGTCTTAGTCTTAGTCTTAGTCTTAGTCTTAGTCTTTAAAAAATGAGGAAGCGAAGCGCTTCGTTCAGACAGGTGGAATGTCCACAACAAAAGGATGGATACCTGCCGTGCGTCGGGACGTCCGGTGATGGAAAGGGGACGGGGGAATTAACTCGTGTAATTCCTGCGCACACTCACCAAAATGTATCCTATAGAATACTGAGAGGCTAGCAATTTTACGCCTGTGTTCAAGGCTTTGGAGGTCGCTTCGACCAATTCGGGATCGCCTATAAGCCTCTTTGCTCGCCTCTCAATTGAGTCCAGAACCGCAAGATGAGACTTTGCGACACCAGCAAATATGTGTCCACAGTACTCTACACACGACCGGATCTGTGCTTTGTATAAAACTAGAAGCTGTTCCGGTGTAAAGTACTGCCGAACCTTCGCAAGAACGGCAAGCTTTGCTGCTGCTGCTCTTGCTCTGGACTCAATGAACCGACCAAAGTTGAGGTTCGAGGAAATCTCTAAGCCTAACAACTGAAGCCGGTCACTGTATTCCAAGGATACATTCTGGAAAGTAGGAGCCAAGGTGAAAGGGCTCCTTTTGGCGGTGAATAGACACGTCTGCGTTTTGGTGGCGTTGAACTTGACAAGATTGGCATTGAGACTGCCTGAAGTTTGTCATTCAAACGTTGCACCATGGCTTCTCTTTCAGACTGTACTTGATCTCGACTAGCCCGACTACTCGGCAGATATCTTTCTACAACTGTGCTGTCGTCTGCATACCCATAGATACCGGGCTTCAACAGATTATTAAAAATACACTTATGTTAAGGAACTTAGTGGTGGGCATATCTATATAATTTTTGTTTCAGGTTAATGTTTATGTCGTATAATTCTTAGTTTTTCTTGATTGAATTAATATTTTATTTTTCATAAATTTGATTCTTATAAACATATTTATTACTTACTGTCATAATTCCATTTTTTTATTATTTATTTCTTAATTATTCACGTGGCCTCAGGCTGTAGATTGTTCGAAGAGTCCTCTTCTGCAATACAAATATAGTATTGAAATCTTATGTGTTACTTCATAATAGTATGCTTTATCTAAAACACACTTGTTCCCGCTAAAATTTATTATCAATCACTTTACCACAGAATGAATAAGTCAGGAAACAGCGGAATGGTTTCAAAGTTGATAAACGCATAAAGATCACACTCACTTAGTTGCCTGCTATTATTATTATTAAAATTATTTCATGAAATTGTCTTTGTTCTTATTTATTTTGTTAATATCTTCAATATATCACAAGAAACACTAGCTTTCTTTCCTGGTAACGGTATATGGGAAAAATTACAACAATCAACTTTTTTAAGTTAGACTCTTATAAAATGCTAATTTTAGATTTTGGGTTACTACGATCAAGGGTTAACATTCATAATTATTAAACTCGTCGATATATTCAATATATATTTTTCCCGTTATCTTATGATTTATTTTTTTTTTAATTTATTTACCCTTTATTGATTAATACAAAAGGCGAACTTAATGCCTATTCGCATTCTCTACCAGTTAACCTCTGCGAATGGTGAGAAATTGCGATAGGCTACTAAAAATCTATTTATAAGTCCTTAAATTTATAAATATGATAAAACAATAAAGCATGAATATAATTTACTAAATATAAACAATAGATATTAAATACATGTTTAAAATAATATAATAAATATAATTATTAACATACACATATACCTATATACATATACACACATAACATATATAATTATCTATATAAACATTATATAACACATAATAGAAATTAGAATTATTTATCAAATTTACTCTAAGAAACGTTTTTTATCAAACATATTACAACATACTTTTTCGTATGTTCGAATTCATGTGATGAATGGTTCATTCCCCTATTCTCCTCATTGTCTTTTTATCTTTTTTCCATAATATTTTTGAGACAACTTGAAAAATATTTACTTATTTATAAATAGATTTAATAAAGCTTACAAAATATATATTTTCAATACTAATAAAACAGTAACCATATTTTTACGAAATAAATTATATAAATTATAACATCTATTGTCATATAAATTTGAGCAACGATCGTATAAGAACCAGACGTGCCTCTGTTTTATCGTCCATTATTTTCTTTAATCAATAATTTATGAATACTCACGAGTACTTAAAAGCAAAGGAATTTTTATTTATTGTATTTAACTTACTTTTTATTATTGGTTTTTTAATACTTTGGTTTTTTACAATAGTGTAAATTAAAATCAATATACCGCCCCGTCGCGTTGGTCGAGTGGTTAGCGCAGACGCCTAACATGTCACGGCGCAATGGGGCTCAGATTCGATTCTCGGCAGAGACAGGCATAGATCATCATAAATGTCTGGTTTTCTGGGTTTGCTCGTTTATTAAATACATTCTGAAATACATATTTAGGTGTATTTCTATGTATTTGTATCGTTGTCTAACACCCTTAACACAAGCAAATAATTTACTTACTTAGGGGTTAGATCAATGTGTGTAATTTGTCCTGATATTATTATTATTATTAATATTATTATAATATCATTTATAAAAAATAATAAAATTAATAAATACTGACAACAATAGAACGAGGGACGCGTAAAGTGATTCTCGCTAGCACAGCATCTTATATCTACACTGAACACTAATGGCGAGATCTCATATATTTGTTTAGTTTTAAAAACACATCTTAAGTATTTCCGTAAAAATATTACAAATGAATAAAAAATATAAAATAATATAAATATATATAACAAAATCCTTTTTAATTTTTTTACGAGGTTTAACATTTATTCTTTATTGAACAGATGAAACATAATTATGGTTTGTTAAAATAAATTCCAATTTATATAATAAATAAATCCTGATGAACGAGTTTCCGGTAACCTTATAAATTTATAAACTTCGACTTTATACCAATCTGATAAAATAATATATAAAATTATCTTTTAATAGATGTTTTGCAAGATTGAGCTAGCATTATAATAAAGGTTAAATAATAATGCTATTTACTTTGAACTCAACTCATACAACACATTTAGTTAGTAATATTTAAACAGTCGAAGGTAATAAACGCGACAAGTAAGTGATGGCAAAATTAAAAATATTAACTCCTAGTAGAACCTTATTGAAATTCCGGATATTAATATATGCAGTTTCATTGATTCATTTAGTGACGACAGCAACCAGACTATTAAACATTGATTTTGAGGCCTCTAAAGACCTCGTGTTACATTCTTATTCCAAATTAAAGTGGAGATTAATAACAACTTGGTTTAACGTAAGTATTTACAACTGAAATAACCATAAAAGACTTCATTTCTATTGGGTTACGTTAATTTAAACAGAGATTTGTAAAGAAATATATTTTTTTATTATTTTAGAGATTTTTTATTTTTATTAGTTTAGGATAACTTTTTCATAATATACAATTGGTAGACTCAATACAGCACCGTGAGTACATTCGAATCTGCAAAGGTATTTGTTACTAATTATGATTATTCTAAAATTATTTTATGCTCGAATGCCTTAACATATCTTAGCATATTATCATATCATAGCATATTATCTATGTATATCATATCTTAACATATGACTCTACATATAATAGTCATGTCACAAGTTGTCATAGATAACTTATTACGACCGGAAATCAAACCCGGGACTTCGCAGTTGAAGTCATGCATGCAGTCATGCGGGATGACTTAAACTCTTCTAATCGATTTAATGAGTTTTCTCTCAAGTCTATATGCCTTTTAACTAAAATAATAATTAATTAGGATTAGTCAACTATGTCAATAATCTTGACGTTGTGAACTCTATTTCTTACCTTTATCAAGAATGTTACCAAATGTTCGCCCCGGTGACGCTGTAATAGCCAACAGGGCTAACAGCATAGACAGACAAAAAAAAAAAAAATACCAAATGTTAATTATATGTGTATTTTGTAAGCGGTTTCGTTAATATTAAACTTAATACTTTTATTTTAACACAAACCTAAAATTTACTTAGAAATTTTCTTTCACAGCTATTAACTTTAGGATACTTGCCAATCTGCTTGTACTGTGACTGGCGCGCGCTTCGCGGAGAAAACGAACGGTGGCATGTTCAAATATTCAACCAATTCAGAATCTTTTGTTTCTCCAGTCTCATCCTTCCCTCCACCGCAGTAAGTGTTTTCCAATGTCGGTTCCTATCATGATATTTTTGAGCTTGTGTTATTTAAAACCCTTTTATGTTGAACCTATTTTGTAATTGCGTTTTCGTAATTGTAGAATACAAATCTTATTTCACAATACAGAAGTTCGAACAATATTATGAACATACTATAATCATTGACTACGATTTGCCCCCATATATAATATGCGGTACTAGAATACTACAATATTTAATGTGAAATTCTATGTTATATGTATTTGACCTTCTCACTTCTCCGTAAGAAATAAAGTTAGAGTTTTCCTGCAGTTGTCCACAAGTTTCTTTGTTCGTGCTATTGAATCTGCACTTGACGGCTTTCATTATTTACATTCGATTTTATTTTATACTAGCTGTTGTCCGCAACTCTGTCTGCGTGAATTCAAACACTGTTTAAGAAATTCAAATGCGTCGAAATAACTCTACATTTTTTACTAGGTATCCATAAGATAAATTAAAATAGGTATCCATAAGATACCCTTTGACTTGAACAGGATATTTATATGTAGTTTATGTATAACCCCGAGGAAAATTCACAATATTGGTGAAGACATTTACAGAATCGCATGAATAGTTTCAAAGATTACCTCTGATCTACAAACTTACAATTTTTAGTTTTTATAATCTTAGTTTAGTTTATTAACACACGCCAATAAAGCCGTTAAGCAACATTATTTATTTCGTTATGATGAAGGGAGATCGAGATTTCAAATCAAAAACTTACAGATAGATAAAATATACAAATGAAATAATAACTATAACCGATTAAGTAGATTTACACTTTTAAAATAACAAAACAAACTTACAATTCTTATATCTTTATGATATTAATATTTTATGCAGAACATGTTTCAGATACGAAGCATAATATGCAAAAAAATTATATATGAATTTCAAACCTTTTGTCACATATTGGTATTGTTGAGGGCTGATGATGAAAAACACAATTTCTTCAGTTTCAGTTACGTGACAATAACTTTATCTAAGGAATCAGATCATCATTAAATAACTAAAATGAAAAATGAGTTAATTAAAGATAATCATATTGTACTAGTTTATCGAACAATTCAGTATCGATAACATTGTTCAACCATTCAAGTATGGTACCTTTTCTATTATCGCTAATAAAAATCTAAATTTTAAACGCATTTTTATACACATACCAATGATAGATATATATAACGTATAATAAATTACAATTAATTTATTATACGTTAAGAACTTAAGATAATTAATTAGGTGTAGAGCCTAGCTGTAGTCAGTTGACTACAGCTCTAATATGAATTGGCTCGCCCGGGGTGGTACCACCCTCTCACTCAGATAACTACTAAAGTTTCTAACTACACAGCATAGTTAGAAACATTAGTTAGGATTTTCGAAAGAAACCTAATACATGTCACCACCGTCCCGATAAAGACGATCACATATAGAATGCTTAATTCACCGAAGCGGACAGTGATACGGTAGCTCAGTTGGTAGAGCGACGGGACGGTTTCCCAGTAGTCGCGGGTTCGAATCCCTGGCCGTATCAGTATCAGTCAGTAATTCATATTAAATGCATAGAAGATGAGAAACGAACCTTTTTGATAAATGCTGAGTAAATAAAGAACATTTTAAGGAATATTTTGAGAAATTGCTAAATGAAGAGAATTTGTTGGCGTGGTGTTCTACCTCAAGCGCTAGTTAATACGGCAATAGTAAAAATGATTACTATGGAAGAAGTTAAAATCGCTGTGCCAGGTAGACAGCTGAAATGGTCAACATACCAGCTAAAGTGTATAAGATTTTAACAGTAGATGGCTGGAAGTGGCTGACATTATTCTTTAAAAAGTTGTTATAAAAGGAGAAGTGCCCAGACGGTCCCAGAAAAGTGGTGCGACAGTTTACTGAAGCCCATTTTTAAAACAAGGATGATATAGAGAACTATAACAACTATAAGAGAAGAAAATGTTATGCCACATAAAGTGAAAAAAGGGTAGCGAGATGATGATCAATAACTCTAAAGAAAGATAAATACTCCAATAATTGGAATAACATTTAAGACTGCCCTTTGAACATAATGGTTTAGAAATATGCCAGTCGCAAAAGTTACTGAAGTAGTAAATTAAAGATCTTCATAGTCTAGCAGATTTAACTTCTTACTTCTTATTTTAGTTTGCAGATATCCTGTTCTGGCGACTTTGGAACAAGGATCGTGAGCTCATAGTGCCATTATCAACCGACGAGTTCATATCAATATGGTCACATCACAGCATGCACACGGCTTCGCTGGCCTTTGTAATATTTGATCTTATATGCGTACATAGAAAACGACCTACCAATTTGCTGCCAGGAATCATTGTATTGAGTATTTTCCTCAGTATATATTTGTTTGTGTGAGTTTAAAATTTTATTTAGAATTAAATGAGAAGATCATTCAAAATTTTTTTTGAATATACACTGGTTACATCTTTATCTCTAATTGTTAATTTTTGACTTGCAATTAATAATGTTTTTTGTAATACATTTTGCTAATGGTTTTAATATAATAACCGACAGTTAAAATGTAACGAAATACGAGTTATCTCAAGGAAATTTTGTGAATTGAAATTTTTAACGATTTATTTTTTTCTTCAACGCATAGTTTTGAAGTAATAGACTAATTAATGATGCTATACATTATTTAACTTCATGTTCAGTTAGAACTTGCTTTACGCCCAAATCATTTGTTATATCATACCTAAGCTATATTATATAAATGGTAAAATAAAACAACCCTACGGCCCTAATATTCCTTTTTATTCATTAACACCTCGTTATTGATATGCAGTTCTTCCTATAAAGTAGGGGTTTTTTCTCAAATTCTTTTCTCCTTTACTAAATAATATATTTTTTATTGATTTTTATATGGTTATTTTTTCAGTTGCTTCGAAAGTCTTCTAAATGGAGAATATGTCTACCCGTTATTGAAAACATTGTCAGTTTATAAGTTAATAGTTTTAGCTGTTTATTTTTATATTTCTAATTTATTTTTCTACACGGGGCAATGGATAATTGTAGACCTGGTCCACGGGCAGATTGAGGTTTCAAAAATTGTATAAATTTGTTTATTAATTAAAATTAAAATAGTAATTATTATAGTATTATTAATATATTTTATAATAAATAAAAAAATAGTAAAACAAATTGTTTTTTTTTTAAATATCAACTTATATATTACATGTACAACAAAGTTACGTTAAATTAGTGACACAATATATCTGTCTGTGCTTCTGTAAAAAAATATATATCCTAAGCTCGTAAGTGTTTATTTGGATATAACTAAAACGAAGCGGTTTTTTTAATTTATTATTAATATTTTTCAATGCTAACTTCTATCCTATTTTTTTTTTAATAATTGATGTAAGCATTTGTCATCAATGGTTAATTAACGGTCCATTCATTGCTTTAGGAGATAAAATCTAAGCTTGACTTATCTATATAACATAGTCAATGTAAATGTATATACATTTCTATGATTTCAGTATTATACCATAATACCTAGTAGATAATTATGATCAGAACATTTTGTATTGCAATGTATACTCTATGAGTGTTTCTGAGAGGCTTCCTTGCTTCATAATAGAGGCTCACGATCTCTCAAAGAGACCCTAGGGTGCTTTATGAGATATTTCTCCATTGTTTAGTGGTGCACATTTAATTTAAGTATCTTGAAACGTTTATCAAGACAATCAAAAAGTACTGCACCCTGCAATACAGATTTATTGTTAGTACTGGCAACTTTATAGTATTTAGTTTTGAAACTCATTATTACGTTATTGTTTATTACTTTTATGTAATTCTTAAGGTTACTTTGGAAAAAAATGTAAAAAAAACTGGCCAAGTACGAGTCAGTCACGGAAGGTTTCGTTCCATTTACATATTTGTTGTATAGGAGCCCCCTAATTTTTTTTTATTAATTTAGTTGTATTTTATTATTATTATTTATTTATTTTTGCACCATCAACCAGTAATAGTAGCATAGTATATACCATTTACAAAAAGGATGACTTATCTCTTACAAGAGATCTCTACCAGAAAACTTTGGTTATATACTTTGGTTATATGGACATAATATTTATTCACATGGGTATGGTACATAGTACACAGTATTAATAACACACTCAACAAAAAACTAATAATTTACATGTAAGTAATACATAAATACTTCAAAGCATATATATACATACGTAATATATTTTGATAAATAATGCTGATTATTCTATAGATAGTGTAAACACCTATTTCTTCACTCTAGGTTTAAATAAAGTAATACTAGGGAAATCTTTATAAATATAAGCAGGAAGTGAGTTCCATAGCAGCACCGACAGAAAATAACCTACGATAAAAAGTAGTATTATACTTTGGCACCTCGAGATATTTTGATATAACGCAAGAGCGCTATACATACATATAGGGGCATATAATTGAAACCGTTCCTAAACGTAATTTGGACAGTTATTATGTAATATTTTGTATAAATATTATTAAATATTCTTTTAATTTCAAAGTGAATATATAACTAAATATTCTGTCAATATTTCGAGCGCCTACCTGAAACCATTATTCAAATGGAGCAAAAAAAACTATGCTATATGGGAGCCCCCCTATATATTTATTTTATTTTATTCTTATTATTTGTGGCAAGTAAAATATATCAACTGGGAAAATTTCCACGCTCCAGCTATTATATATTGACAGACGCACAAAAATGACGCTGATTTTTTACATAGGAGCCCCTTAAAAACATATTATTTTATCCGGTGTTTCTATATTGGCAACAAAAGTACCTACATCGTCTGTTAAAATTTCTTTATTTAGAAATTTTAAAGATATACGATTTCATTATTATAAATATACTTTATACTCTGAAATCAACATATGAACAGTGACGCTAACTTGCAAGCAAGCAATTATATTTCTATTAACGTATACTTGCAATCGATCAAAGTCTTTAAAAAGAAGAAATATACAATAAATACTTTATAATGTGCTAACAATAATGAGAACATATTCTGTCTTGGGTATTATTTTTAGACCTCGGCTAAAGTTTCCATACCCAATTTATTAGACTTACCATATATATGTAAACTTATTTATATATGGATTATTAGTTTATCTTGTTGATTATACTTTAAAAACAATAGTTACAATATTTAGATAATTCAATGTTCGCTTATTTGTAGTAGGTCGGTGAAAAAGTATTTTCGCATATAGTATGTGTGAACCTGTAATCAAAAATTCTTTGGTTGTACTATTTGTATCTGGTTTTGATGACTTTAAAACAATTACTTTTTAAAAAAAGGAAACAAACAAGTAAGTAGTATTTTCTTTCTGTCACAATGAGTGATGTAATAAAAAATTGGATACAGTTTAAATTCTTATTACAAAAACGAAAAAAAATGTGGCGTTTTTTAACCTCATACAGTATTAATAAGCATAGCAAAGCTGGTTTAAGCATCTTCAATCCTGGAATTTTTATGTCAAAGATACAAGTCGATCCAAATAAAATGGACGCATTTTTTTTTTAAAGTGGACCAAGATCGGCTTCTGGTTATAACGTAGTGGATAAAACGAAAAACTGAAGATTGACCACAAAAAGGTATTGAAATTATATCTATTTGAAAAAAGTTGAATACACAAAAAAGTTCGATATTTGGGTGCCACAGGAACTGTAGGAACCTAATGAACCGCGTAGGTACTCATTTGCGATTGAATGACGAGTCCCACAAACTCTATAAGATCCAAGATCAAGATAGTCTCTACAAGATCCAACCTCCGCAAGAATCACCAAGAATCACCCGGCAGTGCGCGGACTACTTAAAACAAATACCGACTTCTAACGGCCTACAGTTAGGAAATTACTACTGGTACGGACCGACAGCCAAAGTAAGATTCACTATTATCACCTTCAAATGGTACTTAACAATCTGTCATCCCTATACATCAACGACAGAGGTCCCTTAACTTTATCTATCAAAAGCTCTAGAGGTGAAACTTTGCCACCCGGTTCAACGTATAATTTATCAGGACTTGAACCTTACCTATGACCTCTTGCCACTATCCCTATATAATATAGTCCCTAATAGCCTTTTGCCCTTTAGCCCAAGAGGACCCTATCACTACAAGACGTAAATAAAAGTTCTTACTTTTACAAATTTAACGACCCATAACTGCAAAAATGACTGTTACGAACAATAACTGTAATTGTAACTTCACCCTTCGTTGATCAAAAATTAAAAAATATAAAAATCGAAGTATAGTTTCAAAATCTAGGTCTAAGGTCGAAGGCTAAACCGGTTAAATTTTGAGAGGTAAGTTCTAAATTTATCATGCTTGCATTACCATTGTCTACCGAATGTACATACCAAATGTACTTTATCAAACAAAAAAACCGTCGCGCTTAAATCGATTAAAAATTTTGCGCCTTATCATAACGCTTAGCAAAGTAACGTTAAGTTAAAGTGAAATAATTATAAGGCAAAACTTGAAAAAAGATATCGAAACGATTGTTCGGTAATCTTTATACATCTGTTCTGTACTGTACTGTACTTCCGTATGACTAATATTATAACTTTACTAAAGTATTCGCCTTTATATTTGGGGACTTTATTTTCATTAATTAGCGAACATTTGAGACAAAAATCGTAAAATAAATTGAGTCAAATAACCTTTACATTGTAACGTGACCTGTGGTAGTTGACCTGCCCAGACATCAAAGCGTTGCTCGCCATGCGCCATGGCAGCATCGCTACCGTAGCTGCCATCACCGTCATCGTCGCTACCACCGTCACAGCCATCACCGCCATCAACGCCGCCATTATTGGAAGACTCTGCTTGCACCATTATTACCAGGCCGGCTAAGGATTTAGAAATGTGCTGCTGCGTTGATTGGCTCGACGGGGAAGGTGTTGAAAGTCCTTTTAACATCGATCAACTTGCTTCTGAATTCGCGTGACCAATTATGCGTTGCTACAGTGATTTCTTCTTTCGTAGAATCCTTCCAATGGTACGTCATATAATCTAACAAACGACTTGCATAAGCGGGTAGGTAGGTATTCTTTATTACTCGATTTCTTTATATATGGAGAGATCTCAATTATGGTGTTTCAAGGTTACGTTAACGTGTCTCTTGATTTGCTCGATCAGATTCGGCCTCTGATGTAGTATCGACAAAATGGCTGGCATTATTGTCAGACATCTTGCGGGCTTGATTGGTTAATCGAGCAGAAGAGTAACAGAATACACCATAATCACAATTTATTAGGTAAAAAGGACTTTTTTAAGGTTAGTCAATTAAAATGTCAAATGATTCGTGACGCGATTCATTTAGCGTGAGTGCTTATGACTGTCTCTGACATATGCGTTATTTTTACCATTCGTTATATTTTTAAAGCAAACTTTGTAAAAAGAATAATAAGAGAGTCGATTTTTTTGTTGGGATGTAATTGTTTATGATTTCACTTACAATTAAGCTTCAACCATAAGACATTTTTTTTATTATTAAAGATTTAACCTTGTTTTGCTAAGTTGTAAATACATAATAAAAAAAACTATATTTGATATATAACATGTGTTACGATTTCAAATAGGTACCTAAGTACATTTAGAGTAATAGTAGAGAAATTTTCCCTCATTTAATGTATTGATAAATACAATTACTTTTTAAGTAATAGCTCTACAATAGCTTGGAATTATAATATATAACTTCAAATAAACGATCAAAATATCAACGAAGAAGTTCCACATAAACGATTTCGGAATCGATCTCGAACAATTTTCTATTTTAGTATTCAATTATAAGTTTGTCAAAATTTTACAACAAATAAAACTTTTAGTGGTTAGAGCTTGAAAGTTTGAAACTATTATTATTTTTGCAATATCCACGTACATGCCCTATACAAATATCACATTATGCTAAATAGGTATCGTAGTGTACCTGAATATTTAAATAATTTAATATGCTAGGTATTGCCGGCGGCATTGTCTGCATCTTTTTACTGCCTATAGGAAATCAAGCTCTATTGTAAATATAGCACAAATTATTTTTTGTATATTCTCATGACTATTATCCTTGCCTCCCGCTACAATATGAATACTGAAATTTTGTGTTTTTTTTTAATCTAGGGAAATCAAACCTTTGTCTTGGTTGCTTATAAGTGTTCTAACCTTTGTCTTGGTTGCTGTTCAATCGGTTGAATAAACTAAATGAACATATTCAGAATACGTACATATAGTCTAGTCAGAATATCTACCTATAGTCTATAAAAGCAAAAGCGTAGTCGGGGTTGTTTCGTTTTCCATTTATTTGACCAGTAGATAATATTCAAATGCATGAAAAAGTATTCAAATTTTGCCATCTGGGTGCAAAGAAAATTGTCTAGTGCACGAGTTTTCTTTCCTGATTATACAAATAACTCAATGTCAATAAATTTTCTAACTAAATGACTATTTAACATATTGGGAAACCAAGTTGTTCTGGGATTTTTTCCAATACCTTTTCCTAACAAGTATGGATTATAAAAATAAGGAATAAAATTTTATCGATAACTGCAAGGGTTTATTATCAATTATCGTGTGTAATTTTATATTAAAAATTTTGCGTCTCTATAATTAATTATCATTTAAAATAACAAACGTGTCTGCAAAGTTTTTAAGGATAAAGTCAGACTGTAATTCGACTTCGACTAGAGTCTTTTTTATTATAATATAACATAATAATAATATATAAATATATTAATAACTTCCTGCGAGGAAACGGTTCCGTTCATGTATACGAAGTTTTCTTTGTTATTTGAATAACTTTGGAAGAACCGTTGGACAAGAGACTGTTCTCAGTGATATGGACTGGCCTCCTTTCAAACTTACAACAATACATTTAACGTTACATACAGACCGTCATATCTTTATATAAAGTTTGAAATTAAAACAACGATAGAATAATGCTTTTTTTTATATCTAGAACTGAAATTTTCTTCCAATAACTTCAACTTACTAAGTGTGTTAAAAGTTGCAAAACCTAAAATTCAAGAATGTTAAAAAATTTAGTATTTCTAATATTCTTTTTACTCAAATGTATTACACGTTATATATGGTTAACTAAGATAAAGCTGCAGCTATAAAAACGATAAGAGCTTTCAAAGAAAGTCAACTCAAATAATGTTGAATTTAATTTAATTGATATCAGCGAGAGTAAAAATTTGTTTGTTGGGTCGAGTCACGATTAATGTGATTAGTAATTTAAAATTTCATTATATGTTATTAGAATAATATATTTAGATATTATTTAAATACCTCTAATAAAATTCCAAAAAGAACAGGAATATTAATAATATAATAGGTATTGTTTCAACCTACATTAATTTTAGTAATCTCTAGTCGCTTCCAGCCTGAATAAACAGACAGCGAAATAAGAGTTCACTTTTGTTTGGTCTAATAATACCACTTTTTATTAACAACTGGCTACCGACTTTATTAAAATATTAAAAACTTAAAAAGTAATCTAAATAAAACTAATCCTTAAAATATTTTTATTCTTAATTATATTGTACATACTATATGTAAATTAAACGATTCTATCTTTCTCCTACCTATTTAACATAATGTGGTATTTGTATAGGGTATGTACGTAAATATTTGGCCAAAAATGAAAAGTGCTATTGCATTGTTTATATTTAAATAATATATGTCGAATCATTTGTTTTATTTAATATATTCAAATTCAATTTTACCGATATCCAATCAAATTTTTAGTAATGGCGTCCAACAACTTTTACTAAAATCATATTTCCAGAGACATAAAAAGCAATACAATGATGGCCTAAAAGTATGGTTAGTTTTAGAAAAGTATCTTAATAACTAACTAACAGAATGACTCTCATTATAGAATGTATACGCAGTAGGTATATATTAGATACTTATAGTAATTGTACTGATTTGAATGTGAAAATTTCTCTCAGTAAACCTTATGCAATACTAAGTTAATCGATTTATATTATTACGTGTAATATACAGGGTTATTTGTAATTAGTTGACAACCCCTTGCAGGCAGCCTCTTTTTATCAATCCCAAAAACATTTGCTACGACTTTTTAATATTAATAGTTTTTAAAATTAAAAATTTCCCATACAAAATTTATTTGTTGTCTCTGAACTGGCATTAACTCTGAGCGTCGGTATGGCGCCCGAGTGTTGACCTTTTAAATATTTCTTACAAAATACAGAGTAATAAGTAAAAGAGGGAGCAAACATTTTTTTGGTGTTGTTTATCAAGATTTGTAAAAAGTCGTAGAACAAATCATGTTGGGATTGATGTAGAGAGGCTGCCTGCAAGAGGTGGTCAACTAATTACAAATAACCCTGCATATGTTAAACTCTAAACGTAATTTGTCCAAATAATTTCGAACCCATACGGAGTCTTTACTATGGCAAAACGGAATAGACTAAAGACCGATAGACAAAATATATATAACTACTTATCTACCAGACCAGCAACATCTAATAATAACTTTTTTTTTTTTTTTTTTTTGTTTTTTTTTGTTTGTCTATACTGTTAGCCCTGTTGGCTATTACAGCGTCACCGGGGGAGCGGGTGGGTCTGGAGACCCACCCTTAACAAGGGGGGGCCAGATGGGCCCCCATGGGGAACGACGTCCCGAGGGCGTATCAGATTGAGACACGGACCTCGGCTCGGGGCGTCGTTAGTCAGGAGGGAAGCTAGGAAATTTGGACACTAGCGTCCTCCGACGGCAGAACGCCGGAGCAACGGAGCACTTACTCAGTCGGGACCTCGTCTATACCGGTACATACGGTGTGTGTCTGTGTGTTGTGTGGTGTCACTTATGCCTACGCGTACACGTTATTACCTACTGTGAACGCGTCGTCGGGGTCAACGAGTACCGACTTGGGTCTTCTTTTTCTGACTAAAGTAGTCTTACGTGGTCTATACTCTGCGGCGTCAGCCACCAGTGGGTTCGGGTGTCGCTCAGCACGTTCAAAGTACTTTTGGGAAAGCCCCTTGAAGTACTGAGCGATGGTCGGAAGGTTCAAGTCTCTATGGAGATCGATGTTGCGTACGAACCACGGCGCCCCGGTTGCAATCCGTGTAAACCTGTTCTGAATCACCTGAAGGGGTTTCAGATTAGCGTGCGCAAAAGCGGGACTCGCATAGGACATGACGGAACGTATGCAAGTTTTGTAAAGTGTCACCTTATTGCGAAGGGACATTTTACTCCGCTTGCCTAACAGCGGATATAACTAATAATAACGGTAACAAAACTAAGGTACCCAAAACATAAATATGTAACGTTTTAAAGAGACCTTTATTTTTCTGATGTGATCTTTAGTTATTTTTGCCCAAAGGAGATGCAATAATTAATCAAAATAATAACAATGAACTTAATTCATAACAATTTATTTGTTTGACTATTTCATTTAACGAAGCATATGCTTTACGTAAATTGTTTTGGATCTCACCTCCTATAGAATTGAGATGAGTCTATGAAGTACCTGTCACATGAAGAACTCTTGAACAATAAATCTGTGCACTTCACCTGCTGGGATCAGATAGTTCATACCCAATAATTGATTGAATCGGGTGTTTGCTAACCGTTTTATAAAAGTTTCATGTGTTTTAGTCGTCAAAGATTATATTATTTTTAAAAACTTTTTTTATCATACTAATAAATTTTAAGAAAACATGTTCTTTTAAAAAAATACTCTTTTTTTTAAACAAAAGTAAAAGATTTGGAACGATACGATAACGATATATAGGTATTATAGCATGTCAAGATTCAAGTACATTTTTGTTCCTGGTATCAGTAATCAGACAATCTAATCTCCGACTCTATCTCAGCCATCTATGAGTAAGATTGTAAACCATTGAGCGTATCATTGAGTTAGTGTAGCATGTGTTAGGAGAACACGTTTTGTAGCAATCCTACGAAAGATGTCGCTGTAAGTAACTTAAATTAAATTAGCGGAAGTAATTAATAAAATTAATTAATAAAGATAATAAGATTAAATGTTACTTAATTATTTTAAAGTATAAAAATATATGCAAAAATATATATATATAATTATATTATGACTGACTACTTCTGTTTTGGAACGTATTGAAACCACTTATTATTATTATTATTACATTACTAATTAAATAAAACAACTACCTACCTATCGGGATTTTGACCGGGGAATCGAAAAAATATGTTCTGCCTATTTGGAACTATCTACTTAGTTTATGTGGGCTTATACCGGTAGGTTAATTTTGTTAAATTCATTTAGTCTGACTGTCACCTTCAGTTAATCTAAAGGGCTATACACACTAACATACTAATTTACTCTAATGCATTAATGGGTCGATACATAACTAACTAATGTTCCACATATTCAATATTTACAAACCCACACAAGCATTTTATACGTCGTTTCATAAAGTTGTAAAGTTGGTATACACTATATATCATATAATATTAGAAGTAATAAAGTTTTAAGTTATGGTAGAAGAAAAATCTAAGGCCATGAAAATTTTCCTAATAAAATAAATATATTAAAACCAAGGACTAAACAGTGTTTTATTGCGGACACTGATACAAGGTTTCGTTGGTTATGATTATATGTTTTAATTATAATGTATTTCAATGAATATATTAGCTTTAGGTTTTTATCGCTTGTTAAATATGAAGCTTAAAATGTTTATTAACATACTTAATATTTTTGGTACCATATTCAGTCATTTAATAATATACATTTATCAAAATTATCTAGATATTTATAATTACCGAAATAAAACCGCACGTTAATTTCTTACGAGCATAACTCATAATTAAACCTTATCCATTTTTTAGTAAAAACAAATATAGGTACCTACAATCCGTTTCTTAAGTTCGAAACATCGACTAAGGGATTAATCTTATCTGAATTCAAGATTAACTTTATTCGGATTATATATCGATTCTATTAATTTGGGTTGTAATTTCTTGAGAAAACAAATAAGACTAAAATTTTATATTTGTAATAAAACATTACTGGTATCGTGATCTTTTTTACATTCGAACTTATATTAACAATGCCGTGTCTAGATGTTAATAAATATTGTTAATTCCAACTACCTTCACAGGTAGTGTGTGACTAATACAATGTCAAAATAAGCATCCAGGTAAGGTGTTCGAAATTTGAATGTGGCTCCAACCGGTTTCAAAGTTACCTCCTACAAAAAAGCATTCTATACGATTGCATTAAAGATGTATCGATACTAGGTTTAGGTAAGATTTTAAATATTATATAGCAACTATTTTAAAAACCATTTATGTCATTTAAACAAAATACGCTAAATGTTTACCTCTATAAAGAGCACAGGATCTACCAAACTTAATTTCTTCCTTACAGTGTAGGTAGTTACCTAAATTGCTGTTGATTTAATACAATTCAATAATCATACTAATAATAATACACTCAAAATAGTAATTTCCCATGTATACAACTAGTAAATGAAAATATACTGTGTAAAATTTGGGTATATAGAGCTTATTTCGGCATCATACATATTTTTTGTCTCACGAAATGACAAATTTTAATTATAATTAAATATTATTTCCTTAACAACAAATCTTAAATGCAGTCATCCTGTTGTTTTCTGTCTGATTAGATATATGTCATTTATAAAAATGTCACTCTTTGAAGAGCAACTTATAATCGTTGGAACACTTTTAAAAAAAACAAAGATCTATTTCACCTAAGCTACCTCCCTCTCTCTCTCTCTGGTCGGAAACTAAATATTCTCAAACGTATTGGTTTTTATATTAATGGACTAGGTTATACATTCTAAGGCAAATTAATTATAAGACTGGGCAATTTCGATGTCTACTTGACTTACTTGTATTGATATATAATATTCTATATAGGCTTATGCTTAATAGTGTTACTTAAAGTTTAGGAAGCGATTTTGTAGATTTGTATCTAAAACGAAGGAACCTCCAAGGTTGTCTCGAATGTGATAAGAATCAACAACAAATTCATATATTTTTGGCAATCAAAGTATAACACCACTTAAGAATTAAACTTTAACTACCTACGGCAAATGGTTAATTAACCTGAAGCTGGTAGGTTAGTCAGTACCTATTACTACTACAAACTAATTTATTTATGTACTAACCAATTTAATAGGCGATACGCTACTGCCAAAGGTACAGGAACATTTTAAAATGTAAACATTTTATTATATACTAAGTTAACAGGTTAAATTTAAAGTTTTATAAGTTTTAAAAGCATTGTCAATGTGTAAAAATTGTTTCTATAAATTTTTATATTTTTTTTTATTATAACTAAAATTTTACAAAAAATGTTTTAAAAATATATTTTACATTAACAACCAAGTGACTCCAATGCAGTATCCCTTCGTTGGGCATTTTTATTTTTTTATTTAATAAAAAAAAACATTTTTATTTATTCACAAGAGATTCTTAGTTAAATTTCAGTTCAAGCTAGTATTAAACAAAAAAAAGCATATATCAGACTGAATGGACGTCAAAACAATAAAAATACATATAAGGTTCTTTTTTTTCTGATAAATTATTTTGATGTCTATTCTACTAACAAACTTTATAATCCATCAAATATGAATACTATTCTCTAAGGCTCTATGTATTAATATAATGGTATAATTATAAATATATGTACATAGAGCATAATGCAGCAGCAGCAGCATTATTAAAAAAAAATAGGTTTGCTAATAATTATAACGAAGAAATAAAATATATATTTTTATAACAAAAACTTTATTCGATGCAAATGTTCCAGGATGGCCTTGTTGAAGGACCTTCGCCTCTCCTAGATATATGGGTTGACCTAAATATCAAAATCACTGACACCCATCGACCTGTCAGATTTCCATTTGCTTTGGTGACAGGCTACGATGTGATATTCGCCTCTCCTCATTAAGAGCACTCTCGCTTCTAATTAGAGATTAATTCAATCATGGTCTGAGTCTTTAAGTGTTGCTCGCTCACTATAACAGGAAGTAATTCCAACTAGAAGGGGAATTATATTAATTTATAATAGTCTAGCAGCTGGCTGTTTTAAATTGTATCAATGCCATTTTTTAATTTAATATAATTTATTGCGATTATTTAAAAAAGTAATGTGATGTAAACTCAGTCGGCCGCGAAGCGCTATCGGTGCCGCACGCACGATGTTTCGCGCGGTGTCCGTCGGTTGGAAACGATATTGGTGGGGGACAGGTACATAATTAATCACGATATCCGCAACAAATTAATTGACAGTTCCGTTATCGAAATTATTTATTTATTAAATATATATATTTAAGTATTTCTATTATATATTTTTCTCACAAATTGCTGCATATTTAGATGCAAATGATGCGATGTTTTAATGATATAAGTGTGTAATTTCAATGAAGTGTTATAAGGTATTAATTATTGTAACATTACCGGTATTTTGGCACTACAAAGCGTGTGTTCTTACGAATGGTAGGTCGCTCAACTATTTACGTTCGAGTTCGCTCAACTTCGGATGTCTTCGGAACACGTGGTCAACCTTGAAGCATGATGCGGAAACGAACTCGATATTTCGGCTACAAAAATGACATTGACAAAAAATAAGATAACAATCTACAAAGGCAACTTATGATTTTAAAAATAAATAGATAAATATACAGTTTCGTTAACCTCTTCAAGTTTTTATGATCTTTTAATGATTTTAAGTATTTTAAAAGGATCATTATTTTTATTTAAAAGTAAGACATTTATTACGAAGATAACCGACATTACTTAGTACCTGTGCAATAAAAAAATACTAAATATTAATCATAATAATAACAATTATCATACACGTGATTACGCCTGAGCTAGTAATTATACTTATAATTACCTAGGTAGGATATATAATATAAAAGTAATATATATAATAAAATTTTTCGTTAAAGAATTACATGTTTAGGAAATATTATATAAATAAACAGGAACAATTTTTTTTATTATTTCACTTAATATAAGCAGAAAGGATAAAAAAAATAACCAATGTAGAGAGATTGATAATCATGTTATAGGTACTATTGTCAGAAAATAACAAATAATAATTATATTAGAAGTTTTTAATTAAACTGCATTTTTGTAAATAATACTCAGAACTTAATTAATTACATATAATGATAATGAAACATCTTAAATGACGCTATTAAAGAACTCTATTAAATTCGGATGTCATTATTATTTCGAATATCTTTTACCGGAACCAAAATCACGCACGTATTCCATATTTAAATAAAGTAATATTAGAATACGATTAGGTATTTAAAGGAAGAATATTGTAATAATAATTATTAATAAATATTAAAATTTGGTTATTTAATTACTATTTTAATTTAATAACATTATGTAACAGGTATGTGCACTACAGAATATATAAATGATACTATTCGTTATAATACTTTTATAATGTTTGGTAATATGCTTTACAATTTATTCTACTTTGAATTGGGTACTACTATTTGTCTTGTATTTAACGGCATAGAAGACAAATAGTATTGCTAGACAATAGTTTAGTATAAAATAAACAACATTGCCATAAAGAAGCCGTTGCTTCTTTATGAAATGTTTATTTATTTTATTCTCGTATTCTGATCATTTTCGATGCTGTAATTACTAATAATTAACTATAATTAATCTACTCCTTGAACTAAAGACCTCGCAGTGAGATATTTACATAAAATTCTGTTAGACTGACTTTCGCGTAAACCATGAGCAAGACACACTTTGATACAACCTTCATGAAGTCAATGTTCTGATGTAAATCAATTATCAAAGCTATTATCTATATGATATCATGATTGTTTATTTGTAAGTGTGTAGGGGTGTGTGTGTATGTGTGTGTGTGTGTGTTTGTGTGTGTGTGTGTGTGTGTGTGTGATTTAAGATACAGTTTTATCTTTATTCAAATATGTGCAATGCTGGGTAAAAATACGTGATAATATAGAGTACGCACGTAAATTACGCGAGGTAGAAAATCTGGGCCGAGTACACTCAACACGTATTATATAAAATATTCATAACGCTCACAAAACCATTCCAACATGAAATGAGAACTTTATATTTCACATTTTGCTGTATATTTTTTTAATCATTAAATTTTCATGAATAAATAAAAAGAGGAGATCAAATAAAATGATACGTATATAATAATGTTGATAAATATTCTTTATTGCACACTAATAAAAAGAAAATATAAAATAATGATAACAAAATAACAATAAAATAATACATGATGAAACAAAAAGGATATGTGATGAAAAATAACAAAAATAATAATAAATAAATAAAACTTAAAATTAAAAATAAAATTAAATAAACAAAAATATATATAAAATTATTTCATTCAAATATTTGAAATATAATTAAAACTAGCTTTTGTAACTCCTTAAATTCTTTGTAAAACAATTCCCCTTTTTTTTTGTACCCTTTTTTTTTGTATTGGCTTCCGTATGACTTGTTTTAAGTGATACAATCAAAATTACGACATCGCTTAATATGAAAAATCTATTTATATATTATTTTTTAAATGCTTAATAATATGTATTAGCCATTCAGTTAGACGTTTTGAGACGTTTTGCCCGGTTCCATACCATAATGCGCCGGCCGATCATACCGCCGCGCCGCAAACGCGATGTCCCTATATTTTAAATCTGTAATAGCTTCGAAAGCATTCGATTAAATTACATGCTGTGTTGCTACATTGTTCCATATTAAATGTAAAATGTATTTAAGGTACTTAATTAGATAAGGATTAATGCTGTATCGTTTCGTAAATAAAACATTATGTCTCGTAAAAAGTAAAGGATTAAAATTTGCTATTGTGGGTTATCCCTAAGAGATAAACATATACCATTGTGGACTTTCTTGTAGAACTTTTTACGGTATACAATACTTAGTACCTCTATTATTTTGATCTATATCGTAGAGTTCAGCCAGCGTTTTTGCAATGTAAGCACAAAACAATGTGTTTGTTTACGACTTCGCATTAGAAATCTTGAAATTATCTGTGGTTATTATACATATAAACCTTCCTCTTGAATCACTCTCTCTATAAAAAAAAATTGCATCAAAATCCTTTGTGTAGTTTTAAAGATCTAATCATACATATAGACTTAGGGACAGACGCGGAAAGCGACTTTGCTTTATACTATGTAATGATGAGTCAGAATCATTCAAACTTATTACAGAGTAAATGAAGATAATTAAACGACTGTTCATCTATTATTGGTAAAATTACTCAAAAACCATTATGACAATTATTACCTAAGAAACAGCCGTTTATTCATATTTTGCGAAAGAGATATTTATTTATTAAGATAGGAAACCAACGTGACATACAATATTATCTTAAATAAAAATTGGAGTTATACGTAAGTTTTAATTGTTATATATCGGCATTTAAAGGCTAACATCATCATCATGTAATTAAAGTTAAAATAAAGTAAAAAGTACTAAACAAAATAGTTCTAAGTAACATTAGGTACTTAAATTGAATTTTCGCATGTAGTTTTTTAATACAAAGTAACACAAAAAAATCAAAAAACCATTAAAAAAGGAGACTGTAAAGAATAACAAAACAATAATAAATAAAATAAACATCATCAAAAGAAACGTAAAATAAATCTATGTCTGTTTGAAAACATTTATAAACATGTATAGCCATGTTAAGCTTATTTAAATCTATATCTATTTGTTTATCAATACTATTATAAGAGTTAACTATTCTATTGTTAGGCCCAAGTAATCCTACATTTGTCCTAAAAAATAAAAATTATTTTTTCTAATGCTATTTATTCTTTGGGACTCAGAAACGAATTTAATTTAATCTTCTACTTCTAAACTAAAATTTTTAAAAGGTAAGATTGCCATGAACTTACTATAATTATATTTTTTACGGTTATTGCCTTCAGTTTAGCCTTGCTCACAAATACGAGGCTTAAATAATTGCTCTGAGAGTATAAGTATCAAGGAAAAATACTAGAGAATAATTATCTATTGGGTTATTACCGAAGAGTACTTAATTGAAAATAATAAACTGGCTCCAAGACTTTCTCAGTTTGTATTTGACCCCATTTTATTAATTATTAACACAATAACTTAAATGATAGCAAGTAGCTTGTTTCGTGACCGGCCGTTGTTCCACAAGACTTATTAACGAGGTATTCGTTTTATGTAGACGTACTTATATACGGTCTGTTAAAATTGTGAATAACACACAATAACATGAGTGTTATTCACAATTTTACTTTTAATTTTAATGCGGATTAATAGTAATTATTAATCCGCTTATAAATACAGCTATAATGCATAAATACTTGCAACGACAGCTATTGATAATTTACATCAAGGCCCTTTTGATGTTTTTGAAAGACTTCAGTACCAGCGAACAAGTACATACAGATTTGTTTATCTTAATATTTTATAATATATATATTTATAAATGTTATTAATACATTTATTTTAATATATATTTTTATTTAATATTTTTATGTTTAGTGAACTCAGTTCTTCTATATTGTTAATATTATTTCATATTTAAATATTTTAATTCCTATTTTTATTTTTTAATATGAAACACTTATAAAAATAAAAGTATATAAAGTTATATTTTTCTTGCAATTTAATTACAACCTTGTTTTTACATTGTAATAAAAAAGTCTGCAATAACATGCTTATTAAATGTATATGTATTTCTATTTTAAATTAAATTTTTAAGTAAATATTTTTGATAGTTGGTTAAAACAGAACCAAAGAAGCTTATAAACCTTCTTGTTACGTAATATCACAGAGTAGATACTGCATAGGGTTTCAATATATTATAGTTAATGGAAACTGGATGCGAACAAATCAATAGAGGCATCTCGTTGATTGCGGTATTTTATATGTACATACTATTACATACATATGTAGGTATGTATTGTGTGCATGTATGCATACTATTGCATAAATATGAATGTAATATGTGTATGTATGTGTGAAAGCAATCATACTCTTAATAATCTATGCTTGACATGAATCATGAACTTGTATCTCTATATTCTACGTATTAAAAGAATTGTAGAATCTATATACTTCATTTAAAAATAGTTTTCTATATTTTTTTTTCGTTAATTTATTTCTATGTTCAAGACGGTATTCCCTGTTTTTACCTTAAAATATTGTAAATACTATAACTTGAATTAATTATATTTCAAACTATTGTGATTTAAAATAAAATTGTTTGCAACATCTGAACTCAAGACGAAACTCAAGAAGATGGTTATTTGTTTGTGTATCACGTTATAACAATTATAAATATTTCTGGAAGAAATCGCCTTTAGGCGATAAGACCGCCCTTTGTATTTCCCATGTGCTTTTTTTTTGTGTTTATATTTAATTTGTAACTGTAATATGTATTTTCATGTGGTATGCAATAAAGTGTATAAATAAATAAATACAATAACATTTATTTAAATAATAAAGTATTTATTTGCATATATTTTGATTATAGGTTTTGACTCTTTTATTTCTAATAAACATTAAGTAATATTTAAAGTTGTAGGCAGTTGAGAAACTGAATCGAATCATAGCATCTGGGTCACGGGTGAGAAGTTCACTGCATTCAAAATACGATCTGTCCCTGAACAAGATTATGTTAAGATGATTTATATAAAAGTGATGTAACTTGTACATCTCATATTTTGTTTTACAAAACGGTGTTCAAATTAAATTACCTAGTCTTGACATAAATATTGTAACAAAGAAAAAATTATTTTTTTAATTGCAATAAACATTTATTACTTTTACAGTGTGTTAGTTAAATACACAAACATAAAACAATTAAAAATATAAAAAGGATATTCGTAGTGGTGTCCATTGGCTGCAATACAGTCCTTTAAACGTTGAGGCCAGTTATCAATAGAAGCGCCCGCTTTTTCCTTGGGGAAATTCCTCACTGCCAATCGTATGGATAGTTTTAGGGACTACAAATTAGCAACCTGTACTCTCTAAAACAGGCTATAAATCATAATCCAGCGGATTAAGATCGGAACTAGACGACGGCCAGTCTTCGGCTCTAAGAAGTCCTAGACGTTCGCTTCCAACCAAGACTGCGTGGACCGAGCTTTATGACCCGGTGCGGAGTCTTGCTGGAAGGACCATACTTGGTTATTGAACATTATTAAGGGGCATAAATACATTTTCAAAAATGGTATCTTGATACACGTGTGCCGATGTTTTGATACTTTTTCACAAAAATGTGGCTCAGTGTCTCCTTCTTTTTAATTGTAACAGTATTTATGGCCAGACTAAGTATATACCTATATACAAACATTCTTATAATGCACCTTAATTGAAGTTACGAATTCCTTAATAATATATATGTATATTAATATATGTATATCACAGGATATCGCATATAATTTACATTGATATGAAATAAATTTGTATTACTACCGTATTCAAATTATCAATAATTCCCATACTGATAAGTAGATAAATTGAAAATAAACAACAAAATTTTATTACATGTTTGTAAGGTTTTGTTTGTCATTCCTTGAGTAAATTATAAAAATCATTTGAAATTTTGCCGCATATCCAAGTTTAGTAACTCTTCTAAAAAAGACAGAACTTTTTTAAGTTCTATGTAGGTATATGATTTTATATAAATATATACTAAAAAAATAGTTTATTAGATAAGAGTATCTCATAAACTACTTATACTATTAGATTGTTAGAGAACAATCTTGTACAAGCGCATCACTAGTCACTACCCACTTGCGTGATAAGCAAACGACAAAAAATTACATGATAACAAAAAAAATTAGAGTTCCGCTTTTTTAAATTGCGGTCATATTTTTTTTTTCTTTTTCTGATAATTGATTAAAAGTTGTGAGATAAGACAGTTTTTGTTGATGCTTTGCTGTTTTTGTCAAATATTTTTATTTGAATTATTTTCAATTCATTATTTATAAACTATCCAAAATTTTTGTTCAGTAACAAAAAAACGGGACATGTTTCAACAAAATGAGCTCATGGTTCAGTTGTTTCGTAATTATAGTGTCAGGTTTTTGTTTTTCTGAAAAAAATTGAGATTGTTTTAAACACTACTACTATTATCTCATCTACTCTAAAAACTAAGGTAACCTTATATTTAATTTGCTGTATTTTTTAATATTTGCCTTGTATTTATATCATTTATAAGTTGGTGTTTCTGAATTATGATATGTTAAACCAAGAAACAAGATATGCTAAACCAATAATACCTAATCATTATATTAATACGTGAGATAAAGAATTTGTATCTGTTTTACGAGAAATACGCGAGCATATGCTATTTGGCTAAGCTCAAGTTTATATAAAGAAGTGAGTAAGATAAGTTTGCTATAGGATATATAATAGTGCATGGGAAATACTTTAAATTAAGCAAAAAAAAAAGAAATTACCCACACTACTTCGTGTTTCGTCATATAAAAACCTTGCCTGTGGTAATAGATATTAAATAATATATACCTTTACCTTCATATATGCATGCATAGAGGTGTTGGTGCAAACCCTCATTGTTCAACCAAACTATTAAAAACTAAAAATTATGCTCAAATTTCGGCCACATTAAATATACGTATCTAAAGTGTACAAATAAAACGAAGCAGCATTCGTGTTGACGGTAAGACGAAAAGCATTAAATTAAACGTCGAGTTAAAATTAAAATTTAATTTATTATACGCGAGTTAAATTCGTAAAAATAGTTCTATTTCAATGTGTAGTACTTGTGAAAGCCTTAGAAAACACTATCTAAAGTGTATTCATTTTTAAATGGTCACATAATTTAATAAATATTATCCCATTGGATCGTCTGAATTTCCACAAAAAAAGACTTTTTTAAGATCAAATATAATACTTCTATATTTCTCCTTCGTAATGAAAGAAAAAGAAGAAAATAGCTATTAATTACATCCTATTTTCTTTCGTTTCTTTCCTAAAACCTTACAAATATTTTTCCGAGAATATACTATAAGTATGAACAATGACAGTTATTCTTTAAAATTATTTTACTGATATTTTTGGTTTGGTTTTCCTTAACGTATTTTTTCTTTCATTATTTCAGTCGTACAAGAAAATATAAAAATAAATTAACTCATTAATATATGCAAACATTAACCATAAGTCAAGCTGAATACAATTCCATATTATTTATGCACAAAAATAAATTATAAGTAAAATATAAAATATATAAATGCTAATACGGAACTACATATCGTACCATATACTATAGGTCCCTCGGTACATAGTTTAATGATTCCAAATTACATTTAACCACTACAAAAGCAAGACGTTTTATTAAATTATACTAAAACATCTTTTCGAAATGCTCGTGTTTCTTATATTGTTATACATTTTTGAAATATATTCAAGTAGTAAAATTAAAAGTGTACTTGAAGATGAGTTGTCTACTTTAAATTTTCAACCAGGTCTTTGATTAAAATTCGTGAATCTTTAGTGAAAATGTTGCATATAGTATTTTTAAAACTTTTGTTTTTTTATTATTTTAATTTTTTTTTATAATAATATATGTAGACATTAATTGTTTATGTGTATATTCCAGGTATATTACCGGACAGGACTAATCGAATAGAAGACATATATCTCCGCTTCTATAATGGGTATGTTATATTTAATATGTAATGATATATATTTATCCATATACATAATTCATATATACATTACAATACTTCGTAAATCTCTATTATGGTGAATTGAGTACCAATTTATTTAACAAATGGAACATTCAAAGACGCTGTCTCAGTTCATTGTGCTTCATTGAATCAATCTTCGGCAGTATCTAACTAATTAAAATCAATAAAAATACTCGTATCTTGAACGCACAATTCAATAACAGATTGTATGAAACCTAAGGGGAATACAAAATAAGACACAATTATTAAAAAACAGTATTCTTATAAATAGTATTTAAATAAATTATTTTAGTCATTGCTTTTCATTTCAAAATAACTTGATTACAGCTTTTATAGTTTTTTCTAAGCTATTATTTTAAAACGAACGTGTTTCTTGTTATACATTCAAGTGAATTCACGAATCAATACTAATTTGTAGTTACGAGTCACATTGTCGCATTGTGTGTGTGTGCGTGTGTCGTATGGTCAATAGTAGCCAGTAGTTCAAATGAATTTGAACCATTCCAAGTATAAATCAGGAACAATAGTAGATAGTATCGAGCGACAGTCCAACCACATCACAATGAACGATTACTACAATGGACTCTACAAAGGCAAATAAACAAAAGCTATGCTCTATGGTTCTCATAATACATATATAACATATATAGGTAGAGTTTTAGTAAGATAGTAAGGCAAAAGTAATATTTATAAGCTAACGATTAAAGTTTTACTTGTAATAAATTACAAACCAACTTTACCCTTGTATACTCTATATTTGATTATAAACTATAATATCGTTAAGAAAACATTATACGAACTAATAAAATCCTAAGTCTTTTAATGGATTCAATATACATAATATCTTAAATAATAACTGATTATGAATATTCAACTCTCATTTTGATTATCAAAATGGCCAACTTATTTATTATTTCACAACTATATAAATTATATTAAAATATAACTTGTTTAATTTCAGAAAAACTTCAGAGGAATATGAGGATTTTCCGCTTCTCCAAGGAACCCGTCTATTCGAAATAAAAGGATTTGACAATGACAACCCCACCGTACTCTACATCCATGGGTTCATAGAAACTGCTCAGCATGAGAGTGTTCTGGTACATACTGAAACTAAGTCTAAAAAGAACTGTAGAACGAAATTTAATCAATTATTATTGTATTTTTTGGGGAATTCATATTTTATTTTATTACGTAAGCATTCAATAAGACAGAACTTTTGGAGATTTACATTTTAAGTAGAGAAAATGGAAGGGTTAACTGTGTATAAAAAAAATTGTTCTTTGAAGAAAGAATAGGAGATTCATATCATCACTTTAACGGATGATGGATTGAATTTAAATTGATTACAAGTAAATATAATCTTAGTCGTTTGACTAAGATTATATAACATATCCTTAAATTAGCACTACTTATATTGAATAGACTCTAATAGAAACATAGATAGTGCTAATTTAAGTATATGTTTTTATAAAATCTTCGTTTTGGACCAGGAAGACAAAAAAGGCATCACCTCGAAATTTAAAATATTCCGAACAGACCATCGCAACATATTTTAATATAGAGGCCACGCGTTTAACAAAATTACATTATTTGGCAACTCAAACATTTACTCTTAAATATTATAAGTCTATATTTTTTTAGAATTACTACTACAAAGCATTATCTTGCACATATAAACAATTTTGGAGATTGTAACAACCAAATTTATAGACCAACATCAGAATTGACCTTTTTATTACATACAAGTTCCTAAAGATTCATAAAACTGATCAAGATAAAACTAAAATCATAAATGATTTAAAGACAATACGATACGTGGAAATCATTGACTCGTATAGAGACTCGTTTAATCTGCAACCTTCTAAGAAATCAATGAAGTAAATTATCCACTTATCTTGACTATGAAATGTTAAGATAATTAATATTAATAATTAACGATTAGATTTCTACATTTAAAAAGAAATTTGAAAGAGTATTTTTGTATGGTTAAACGGAAACAGAATAGAAATAATTCATAAGCTATTGGAAAATGAACAGCTTGTTTATTGAAATTTATTTTAGCCAGAATGTACTTATTTTATGTACATTTCACACATAGGCTAATTTAAATATTCATAAGTTTGTAATTTGTAATAATGGCTGGTATGAATAGCGCGTAAATTAAGACCCAATTATTATTGACCAAAGCTTGTCAATATTCAACTATTTTAACAACTCTATGTAAACATGTTATGAAAGTAAAAAATAACGACAAAACATAACATCATGACAGTAAGCACTTAACCATCAGTTAATCATATTATAAAGTAAAGATAAGGAAAATTTTATAAATAGCTGTTTGTTTCACAATTGCCTCATTTTCCACAGGTCATGGTAAACGCGTACTTAGAAACACGCCCGGATACTAATGTTATATTATTAGACTGGTCCAACATGGCTCATGGATCATATTTAGTAAATGCGGCTAGAAACACTAAAAAGGTACAATGTTCGTAATCATTTTTTTTTATTTCAATCTGAATAGAAATTCGTTGTTTGGTAAGACTTCCAAATTGCTCATGTTATAGGTTGGAGTAGCGGCAGCTGAAATAATAAATATCTTAATAGAAAAAGGCCTAGCTTTAGAAAAATTACAAATTATAGGACATTCCTTAGGCAGCCATGTAGCTGGCTATTTAGCAAGGGAACTCAAAAACACTTACAACAGAACTGTCAAAAGGTGATTATTTCTACTTCTTTTCTAATTCTTAGCTAAAAAAAAAAGTTTTGGCAAAAGTAAGAAAACACCTCAATTATGAAAAACAATCATATTTTTTTTTGTATCTTGGCTTGCTCAGTCAAAAACGTAATATTTAGCAGGTACTGTAAGCATATTTTTAAAGCATCTTCTATAAGCAAATATAAAGTTAATATTATTAAAATTTTACTGTAAAGATTTTTAAATCATAATTATAATTTTCAGGTTGACAGCCTTAGATCCAGCGTTTCCTGCATTTTACCCAGATGGCGTGATGATGGAACATGTCTCCCAGAAAGATGCTGAGTTTGTAGATGTAGTACACACGGACGCTGGAGGGTACGGGGCGCCGGTTCGTACTGGGACTGCTGACTTCTGGCCTAATGGAGGAAAAAGGGTCCAACCTGGGTGCCCCAGATTTGCACCTATACCACTTTCTGAGGATAGTAAGTACATCAAAAATGCGAACTTTATTAATAACTCACAGCAAAAAATATATATAGGTATATTCTGTTCATAAACTATGTTTATATCATTACAATTCACAAAAAAAAAATCGACCTCATATTATATAATACGCCTGCGTATTAAATGAAGGTTATCTCAAATATTATAATATCCGCTCCATTTTTAGACCTATGTAGTCATTGTCGGTCGTGGAGGTTTTACGCGGAATCAATAAGAAATCCGGAGAACTTCCCAGCCTCCCCAGCTGATAATTACACAAAATTCAGAGAAAATACTTCCCCTGAAGTTGGTATGGTTTACATGGGAGCTGACTGTAATACTAGGTAAATATTTACTGCGAATTTGTTTATATATTTTAGTTTTTTTTTAAATTACAATTACTTTTTGGTTTCAGTGCTCAAGGATCTTATTACCTGACCACTAACGCTGAATCTCCATTTGGGAAGGGAATCGACGGTATTTATTCTAAGAATAAAAATACTAAACGTAAATAGTTCGTACGTAGTACAATAATAGTAACCATCGATTTATGATTAACTTTGATCAAATATTACGAGTGGCAAATCACAATTATTATATTTTTACCCACAATTTATATACATTAATTGAGGTACGAAAGATTATTACAACATTAAATGTACTTGCAACCATGTAATGTATAATGTAGCATTTTAAAGTTTAGTTAATTTTCAATAAAATTTAAATAGTGTTTGAAAAATATCACAATAAACTTTGGTATAACATATACGTTACGGATAGTAATTTATATTTTATATATCCCGGTGTCAAAAATCTCTATCATCAGCAATATATAATATATATATAATGTATTCTACTTATACCTAATGTACTTAATGTCACGGGTACACATAGTTAATCAATATAAAAATTAAAAAAATCACAAGACACAAGATCACAGATATGTTTAAATTATTTTTTTATAAAAAATAAAAATGTTTTTTTTTAATAAATTATTTTATTTCCTTCTTACAAAGATAACTTACTAAAACATATTATACTTAATAATATATATATAATTTATAGACATTTATAAAAATAAAAGATTGGTATGTGTGTATATAATAATAAGTGTAGACCGGGCGCTAGAGGGAATTGAGTGTGCAAAATGTGAAGCCCGCGTACTGTAGATCTTTTTGAACTCAGAAAATTTTGCAGATAATTCAGGATGTTGCCAGAAGCTTTATTGGGCCAATATTGTTTACCCGACTCCCTTGGATATTCAAGTAAATATTTAAATCTAATTATTGTTTTCTTTCTTATAATTATAAAATGGCTATAAACATTTTAATTATATACAGACAAACGAAAAAATACCTATAAAAATAGTATCAATAAATGTTAATTTCAAAAGCTAAATATAAAAATAATATTTTTAATTCTAGCTATCAATATTAATACATTTGCAAAATGAAAAAAGTTTAGCCTAATAACCAAAATGTTCTATTTCTAAACCTTGGTTTGAAGACAATTAGGATCAACAGTTCAGACAATCGTTGATTCGTGTATTGAAGTGGGAACGAAACAAAGGCGACATGCCTTTTCTTTCATAGCCTGATAAGGCTACTATAGTAGGTTGTAATTTAAGTGGATTTTCATTAATTCATATTTATGTTTTTGCTGAAGCTCTTAATATATGTAAATGTAGAGCATCTGATGAGCAAAATACTCTTACGAAATTCAAACTGAAACCGAGTTTGAAATTAATTTATGTAGTAGTTCCTTTATATTTTAATTTCCACAACTATAGGTACAAATAGTTTTTAATTCAAGTAATTGTTCGGCACTCGGAGCTTTTAGAACAAAATTCAAGGATACAGTTAACTAGCAGTGAGTTCATATCATGATTTCCCTACATTTTCAATTTCTATGCGTTCAGCTAGACACTTCAAAATAAACAGTTTTAAATTGATTAATTTTATCAATCAGCTTCCCAAATGCTACTAAGTAAGCCATTTAGTCAGTTATTTGAAGATCTACCTGATGATGGTACCTACTTTAATGTCCGTAGCGGTCAGATCACCTGGATGTTCGTATGTGCAAAATTTTATTTGTCACGTTTAATACGAGAGATGTTAAAAAAATTTCACGTTTATTACGAGAGATGTTAAAAATTTTTCGGAATTTCGAAAAAAAATTGTGGAATTCTCTCCCACTTAAAGTGCGCAATAGTACTTCTCTTCCTGTTTTTAAAAAACGATTGAAGGAGCATTATTTTTCTTTTAATTAATATTATTATATGCCTTCGGATTTGTAAGTTGTAGTGGATACTGATATATAATCTTATATGTAATCTATATATATATATATTTATACTATTTTTGTTTTTTGTAGGTATTAGATATATAATTTTATTTTTTTTTCTTTAACATCTTTTCTTTTTTTTTTTTTATATGTATATAAATTGTACACGATGCCTTCCAATATTCTATCACCACATCATATTTTTTGGGTTGGCTGGAAGAAATCTCTGCACCTAGAGATAAGCTCACCTTTTGTGCATTTTTATCTGTTTCTTTTTCTTGTATTTATGTTTTGTGTGCAATAAAGTATTAAATAAATAAATAAATAAATAAAAAAGTTATTTATGTCTTAATGATATTTTTTTAAAACAGACATGAGTTTTATTCCTGAGAACAAGGGTTTAAGAAATTGAGTACCTATAGTTGCCAGTCCACACTATTTGCATACTCAAATTCTTTCAGCGATTGCATTAGTAATTTTATTTTTAATTTTTACTTTTAGTATTATAGAAAAAAAATATTAAAGCGCACTTTTTTTTACAAAGAATAGAAAATGTTAATTGTGTATTAACATGTTTACAAAAGACCTATAAAATATAATATACCTTAAGGCTAACTGTTTTTTATTTATTATTATATAAGTTATCCGGCTGGTTATAAAACAGTAAGAAATTATTTATTACAAGTGATAATATTTTGTTACGCTTTATAGGTGATAATCTTTTTATAACAATAGTCGTATCAATGAGCGACATAAATAAATAACATGTTAATTATTATTTTTCAACTATGAATTTATATGTTTATTACAAAATCTTTATACAAGAAGATCTTTATAAAGATTTTTAATTACATAGGATCCATAGCATCCGAAGTTGTATTATTGCGCGCATATCCTACAAAATAACCTGGAACTCCTTCGTCTTCATCCAAACTAAACAAAGTTTGTCGGAGTCTCATTTTTTCCGACCACCAATATAAGAAGAATATCATTGTGCCAGTTAACAAAAATCTGAAAATAAAAGAATAGTTATTTTATTTTAATCTTATTAATTGCTAATTTTGTACATTTTTTGTAATAGTTGAAATATATTCATCCCATAACACACACCAATTTACAGAGAAATTTTTGTATTGTGTTAATGGAGTTCTTAAAATGATTATAAGAAAAAAAAATCGAAAAGTTTGACAGTTGGTTGTTGTTGATAAATAGGTTCATGTGCCTCTAGGCTCTATTACCTACCTACTAATATAAGTAAAGTTAAAGCAAACATCATTTTTGATTTTTTTATGTGTTTTGCAGTAAGGAAAGACTAGCCTGCGGGTTACCTGTTGCTAAGTGGCTTGAAATTTCTTTAAAGGCCGGCCCTTAAAAACTTCTCTCTGGAGTTCTTCTCCAGACAATCCGGAAACACCGCCGAAAAAACGTTACACTTTTTGGTGGAAACACGTTACACTACTTTGTAAATAGATCCTTGACAGCCACACTCTAGACGATCACCTTTCAGATGGTAGGAATGGTTTAGCAGGTGGTAGTGTGTAGTTGAATAATCCAAATTAGGGGCAAGAATTAGATTAAATAGCTCTTCGGAACACTCATTGTGATAGATACCGTATATGATTCATAAATAACAACACCAAAGAACCTACACTTTCACAGAGCTTTCAGTATGTCTTCAACTAATCGATCAGCTAAATGGCTAATGGAATTTCCTCTAGCAATTTGCCTTATGAAGAATCTGAAGGCCTAGTTGTTTTTTCTCTTTAAAAGGTGTCAGTTCCATATTAGCTGGTACCTCAGCTCATGAAGGATACGCCTACCGTTTGTAGTGTTCTGACACATGCGTCGAACTAGAACTTCACCTGCCACTGATTGGCATTACAAAGTGTGGCACTGATTGGCATTACAAAGTGTTAGATTGGCAGATCAAAATAAATAAATTCCCTGCAGTATCTGCAGACTAGTAGACGTCTCTAATATTAGGTGTTGTACATGTGCCTTTTACGGTCTCGGTATCCTACGGTCGGTATAAATATATATATAAACAATGAACATCTATAACGATTGGAACGGACTATTCACTGTTGTAAAGTCAAACACAGATTTTCCTCGTAGGCGTATTGTTTCAAAGCTCTTACGTATCCTGTTATATTGCAATAGACCGTAAGCAGATCATTTAGCACCAGGTACTAGCAAACTCGTTTACCCATCTACTAAGAATAAAATATAACTGTGTCCCAAGGCCAGGCTGCATGTTACGCATTTCAACAACAACAACAACAACTATGTTATACTTAGACTTAATACTACTTAAATGTAACAACAAATTGTAAATTTATATAATTAAGAGTAATTTTGCAGTATACATAGCATTAGTAAATAGTGCTAAATGTAAAGACATACCATCTAAAGGAATAATAAACTCTTATTCGGGGTATTCTTTGAAGTCTGCTATAAAACCATTTGGTGTTGTTAATTTCAGTGATAAGATTGTTACAGAACTGTTTGTGGATTTAGTTGAAAAATATATTTCACTTAAGAACTTTGTCGTCCAAAATACAGAGAATGCGACAGCTCCCAAAATAAGTACACTGAAAGCAAAAGGATACAACATTGGTGAATTGTGAATTGAAAGGAGCAATAATTAAAAAAAAACAAAATATTTACTTACATTCCCGCAGGCATAATTACAATAACATATATTTAACCGTAAAAATATATCACTTTGAAAATTTTATTGGACTCGTTCTTCGAATGTTTTGCGAGAGAATGATCACTCTACGGTCACAACTTCAATAATGAATAGATCTTTCTTTATAAAATAAACATTTATTGTTGTGATAGTATCACGTAATTGAATTACGAGTTATTGTAAAGAGTATTCTTATATAATGTGACATCATCATACAAGGATTAGTTTTTTAATTTGCGTATAATCTAATACATGTTATGTCTGTTTAGTTATAAAATGGCTTTAAAATAAGCCAAATCGGTTAAATTTTATCATTGGTACCAAAAGGATAATAAAATAAAACGTTAAACATTATAACTATGTATGTTTTATTTACAAGTGATAATGATAATTATCTTAAACAATATATTATACTTATATCTTCAGCTTCATTTTCCTTAAAAGTATATTTACATATTCATTATTTTCCCCTAAAATAAAAACAAAATTACATAAAACATTACATCACTTATATTATTTTACTTATCGGATATAACGAGGATTGATATCATCATTTTAATTATCTTATTAATATGTAAGATTCATTCATTCTAGAGGATCGTGTTGAACCCAACCTAAGCCAGTAAAGTTAGCGATGGGTATGTCATTAATCTGCCGATCCAAATCCAATAAATACCTCGACCCAAGATAGAGAGTGACCATCAAAGCTCCAGCTATCATAAACCTGAAAAGCATAGAATTTAGTTATAAATAATATTAAAAAAATTACTATTATTTACCAATTTACGTGAATATTTACAATTTACAATGAATATTTTTAAAAGCAAAAGTTTACTTAGGTTTCTAAAATATAATTAGTTTAAATAAAATGATTTAATGACTTACGTGCCAATTACAACCATATTTAGCTTAAAAAATAAATAAATCAACGGAAAAATACAAAAATCTTATTTGTAACAAACATTAGTATATACGATTTCGTCAAATACATTAATGAACTGCAAGTTTTAATGCAATGAATTTAAATGCATTTTTGATAAATATTTAGAATAAAAATAATTATAAACAACAAACATTAACGCAACTCGATACACTGTTTTTTCCTATGCAATTTATCTCAGGATCTTGAAATATATAACAATAAACACCAATTTGTTTACTTTTCTTGTCAATAATAAATAATGTAATAAAAAATCTTAATAATTCTCCACAAAAACGGCAAATTTTATATTAGGATTGGAATTAAAGTATATACTACAAAAAATGCACACTACCACAGTCAATGCCTACGACTCAGTAGCTTTTTCTAGAACTTCGAAAAATTGTTACTTATTTTTCACATCTTGAATCTACATTACCTTGCAAATTGAAATTAAAAATATCTTTATTTAAGTATTCATTTACAGGCACTTTTGAATCGTCAATGATTATACAAAATTGGTTAGTATAGTCAGACCGTAAGTAAGCTACCACCAGCTCGGAATGCTGTTCTGCTAAGAAGAGTTGGCCAGAAACTCAACTCTTGATCTTTTTAAATGACATTTAACTTTGACTTATACATTTTAACATCAACCCTGCAAATGAGTCAATAACCCAAGTTCCACACATTTCAATCAACCAGAAAGACTTGAATATTATAATAAGATTTATTTAATAATATACTTTTAATTCTGGATTCAAAACTAAGAAAGGGAAAAACTTTATCATATGTGCGTACACTTAAGCCCATGAAGAATTTGTAAACTTTTTGAATTTGGAATTTAGGCGTTACGAGTTTATTTTTATTTCTTGTTTTTATCAAATGTTTGTCACTGTTTTTTTCATAGAAGTATTAAAATATTTGCATATAATAGGTCGGGGGAAAAGTCTTTTCGCATATAGTATGTATGAACTTGTAAAAAACAATCTCTGGCTGTACTATTGGTATGTTTTAAAGACATTAAAATATACTGGTTTTAAAGACATTAAAAAGGTTACATTTAAAAAAAATGAAATAATTAAGTAAAATGTTGTTTTCCGCTATTTTTCATTTGCTTTTCATTCTTTCAAAATCAGTGAACCTTACATAGAAATACGATACATTAGATAAAAAAATTGTGACGTATGTACGTCAAGTTATCTTTAAGTATGTTCTTAAAGATAAAAAAAAATGTGACGTGTATGGACCTTATTCATTATTAATAAGACTAGCACAAACTTGGTTTAAGAGTTTTTAAATCCGCAAATTATGGTGTCAAAGATGTACCTCGATCTGGTTGCCCTGTTAAAAATAAAATGGACTTTTTTTTAAAAAGTAGATCAAGATCGTTATATCAGTACTTACAACGTAACTGAAGAACGGGAGATTGACCACAAAACAGTTTTGACCCATTTGAAACAAGCTGGGTACACAAAAAAACTCGATATTTAGGTGTTACACGAGCAAATTGCAAGGAAACTAATGTGCTCATTTGCGCTTCTTTACTGAGATGTAACGAAACCGACCTGTTTTTGAAGAGATTGGTAGCTGGTGATGAAAAATGGATCACATACTATAAGAACTTGTGAAAATGGTCTTGATCAAGGGTGGGTCAGGCTTCACAGACTGTGGCAAAACCCGGGTTGACTCGCAATAAAATGATGCTATGTGTATGGTGGAAGAAGAAGAGCATTGTTCATTATGAGCTTTTACCGCCAGGTAGAATCATCTATTCACATTTTTACTGCCAACAGCTGATGAGATTAAATCAGCAACTTGAAAGAAAGCTGCCGGAATTGAAGGATAGAGGGGATGTGGTCTTTCATCGTGGTAACGCTAGACTACACGCATTTTTAGCAAATCAGCAAAAAATAAGAGAGTTTGGCTAAAAGATATTAAAGCGTCCGCCCTACAGCCCTGATCTTGCACCTTCAGATTTCTACTCGTTTTGATCTCTACAGAATTCTGTCAGCGCACTGCCAAAATTTTTTATCAGAAGTTGAAAATTACTACAGCAACGGGATTGTGTCACTACCTACAGGATACCAAAAAAGAAATAGAACAAGATGGAACATGTATACTATAAAAAAATACTTTGAAAAAAATGTCTAGATTTTTCATATAAAATGCGAAGAAACTTTTTACCCTAACCCTTTATATAATATGTTATTAAAAATTTATTAACAAGCGACAGTAAGAATACCAATTTATTTAAAAACATCTCTCACGGAATTTCTGGCTTTTAAGTTATGAATAGCCCCGTATTAATCTTTTTTGAAAAATAAATAGAGAATTAATTTTGCCAACACTGCCCCATATAAAAATATCGGAAGACAAAATACTATGAAAATAACTAAAATACATTTTAGTTGTTTTACTTTTTCAATTGCAAAGACGACCGAGCGTAGTTTTCCTGCGAGTGTTGAGAGACGGGGGTTCCACTGGAGTTTTTTATCTAAAGTTAAAGTTGAAGAAAATTGTTCAGTCAGTCAGTCCCAACACTTTATTGTTAGGGAGCAAACTACAATTTAGATATTTCACATTAGGAAGTGTAAATTCCGTGCAGTTAGTTTTCTTAGTACTCGTAGCGGACGGGATATTTACATACACCAACATACATACTTATGCATACACACACCCATACACACATACATACACATATACTCATACTTATGTAAATGGTAAAATAGAAAAAAATAAAACAGTGAAAAACTGGATAAACATATCAAATGTACATTTTTGTTTAAATCTTAATAAAGGATCTACTTTACTATTTTTTTAAATAATGCTATTATGTATAGGTTATCCCATAGGTTTCTTCAGCTATGATTGACCTCAAACTGGCTATTGACAAAAAAAATATGGCATTGGTTTTAGTCACCCCAGAGTCCTTTTAAATTCAAATTAATTCGTGACAAGGTGTCTGGATTTTTTTTTGGCCGTTCAATTTAAAAAGCCAGAAGAAGCATCTGCGACATGTTGTGCTTCATTGCTAGAAGAAAAGTAATGGTGCGAAGAACACTGTGGACGAGATTTGTATCGTTTACGGGAGCGGTGTTACGACTATTAGGACCCTCTGAAATTGGTTTATGAAATTTAGAACCACAGCGGCCGCCGAGCAACAAGAGATACAGACATTATCAAGACTGTTCTCGCTGAAAATCGGCGATGATAGTGTGTGTGAGATAGTACATGTGTAGTTATTTATATTTCTGGTTGAGAACAGTATTAATTAGATTTGCTGAGTAATTATTAGTACTACAAAAAATAACTTTACTAAAATCATTAGTATCGTTTGTAGTTATATATGAGCAAAAAAAGTAAGGTTATTTCTAAAGCGGGTTAAGTAAGTTCAATAAGTACACGATCATTTTTTTTCTATCCGTTTTAGAGATCTTTTTGTATTGGGGTTTTTGTAAAGAATTTTTTTTTTTGTTAATTTGATGTTTTAGATATTAATTTCGTATTCACTTTCATGATTTTAGACAAGAATAACGACGTTACAAATTTATACGTGTAGTGGCGCATTGCTATTATGTTTTGAATTCCTATTATTTTACGTATAGTGGATGTACATTATTTTTTGTATTTGTATTTTTATACGTATAGTGGGAAATGCTATTATTTTTCGGATTTTTGTGGATTCGTATTTTAGACGAAAAAATGTAATGATTGATTTATAGATTTTAATACTTAAAAATAAAGACTTAATGTAATTATTATAACATTAATGAGATTAACTTAAAACAGTCCTTGGTAACAATATTTTTATCAGGAGACATGTATTATGTTTCAGCATATAATGGAACTTGGTTAAAAGGATATAACAAACTGAAATTGCTAACCCTGTCATTACAATAATATAGTATTTCAAACCTACTGGAACCAGCAATACAATATGAAATTCAATTGGGTATCTGTATGCACATTCTATATTTAAAAAATCCTTCTTTTAGCTCCTTCTGGTAATTCTTCAAGTGGAGGGGGAGGCGTTGTCGGTTCATCGAAATGTTCAGTGGTGTGGGTGATAATTTCATAATCTTCACTAGTAACTTTATAATCAGGGAAGCTTCTTGCTGTTGTCAAGTAGACTGACGTTGTCGTTGCCGGGGTTATCGTGGTCGTCGGTTCTTCCTCTTCATCAGGTTCTGGTGTCATTAAAGCGTATTTTGTAGCCCAAAGCGCCGTAGCTGCGATAACAAGAGCTATTAGAAGACTGAAATTATATAAAGATTATTTTAAGACAATTTTTAAATTCCATAACAATAATTGAGTGTTAGTTTTAACATATCCTTACAATCCTAAGGCCATTTTAAAAAGCTTAATCCATATATTATTATTATAAAACGAACTTAGTACTTGACTCATTCACAAAGATTTACACCTTTCCTCGATTCTTCTACAGTTTTATAAACTTCGATACATAAAGGTCTTTGTAGGCACTTAATTAATGCTTATTTATTTTTTTTAAAAACATGTATAACTTATTAACTTTTTCAGTTTGTTTATATCATAGTTTCCTTTTTCCTATTCTAGACTCAGCGTCTAATAATTATAATGACAACAATTACTTCAATTAGTATTACAACAACATCATTTATCTATACTTTCTTACAGATAGAAGGCTAGGATAGCCATTTAAAACCAAACGGTAACCTATCTGTGTGTCTAGTGCGAGTTTTTTGGCTAGTTCGATTACGTAGGAGTTAACTTCATCGAAATAAGAGAAACGCCATCTAGCGCAAATTAGGTGAAGTGAAGTAACTCGATAGAACTGTTAAAAATCTCGCACTAGGCACTTTGATCAGATCCTAGCCTCTATGGTGTGAGCCATTACTGCGAGAAAACATATTTGTTTGCAAGAAGTTAAATGGTCATCATTACAGCGTTGAACGATAACGTATAGGAAAATATGCAACAAGGAAAAATATAGAAATTATTAAGCCAATTTGCCTACACTATAATGCCTACAATATAGGTATATACTTTTAAATTTTATTTCAATTGCCTTATAAAAATCTTATTTACAAGTATACCAATATACTGTTGTTTTCTTAATTCCAATAAGTTTCTTTAAATCTATAATATATTTCGTAATTCATAATTACCGATATAAGTCAATGACCCCAAATTATAAAAATTGACCGACAGTTAATATAGAGTCTTATATTAATTGGCTTTCAAATATATAACTAGTGGATTCTTGTTGAAGGCACCCTTACCAAGCTAAACCAAGAACAAAAGCAAATGTTATTTAAACAAGATGTTGGGATTGATATTCCATGGGAAAATATATATTACTTCTTCTCTTACTTTTTTCTTATCCATAAATATCGAAATGTGTATTAAATTTACGTTTTTTTTTAATTCTTAAAGCAAGTATAATTATTTCATACAAATTATTTAACTCATTTGTTAATGATTCTAAAATCAAAGATGCATGCATTGACTCTATGTTTCTATAAATGGGTGTAATATAAAAAAACAGGTTTATAACTGAATTATAATTATTTAAAAAACATTCCACTATTACAGTTATTGTGATATTTAAGTGTACTTTTCTTATATCTCAGTGAATCCATTTTATATCTTTGGAAGTACTGTTGTCGTAGTAGTGGTGGTCAATATATCTTTATAGGAAGGGTTGGTCTGATGACGATGGTCTGCCATACTCATTATGTACTTCGTAGTCCAATAGGCAGCAAAAGCTAAAATTCCTGTTACTGCAATGCTGAAACTTTAATAATATTTTTTTACTCGAATTTAGACTAGATATAGTTCGTAAAAGTTAAATATAGAATACTTACAATCCGAGCGGCATTATCTTCTATATTATGTGCACCAAAAACGATAAGTTTTCTTAATAGCAATAGATACATTATAATAATGAAGATCTAACAATGCAATCTTTTATAAGAACACCAAAATAATTCTTGTATCCCTGTGCATGCTGCGCTATACTATAATATTCGTTTAGTCATGTTTTCTTGTACTCCAATAATTTCACTACTATTAATTCTATTCAATATTCATTCCAAGTAAGTGATTGACCTTAACCGTGATTTCCAGATCTAATTTAATAATTTTATGATTTAAATAAAGCCAACAAATATTACCATAGAGTTTACTGTAATGTATCTAACTAACACTACAATAAAATATATATCTATAGTTGATCCAATTTAAACAAAAATAGTTAAAATCTTTGTTGCTTAAAATATTTTCATGAAGGAAGCTAAAAAAGTCGCGGTATTTTATTTCTACTAATAACCAATAAATTGAACTTTAAATTTAAATTACGAAATGCTTTTAAAGTACAGATTTTTTTTTAATATTAATTGCTTAGCATTAGCTGGATGGGATCTTTTCAATAGTGGAACCATATTTTGTTTAACAAACACAAATTGTGTGAACTATTTAAATGGTACCATTTTGTAAACAAGCAAAATATTAAAATTGTAAATATTTGTACAACATGTTCTCACATGTACCCCTGTACATGTGAGAACATATAGAGAAGATATAATCGAAAATTATAAAATATGTTTTGTTTTGTGTATTATTGTCATAACTGCATTTAAGTTTTATTAAAGTAGTTTTGTTTTTCTTAGTTAAAAATAAAATTAAACATTTTGTCTTAGCTATTTACTAAGAACCATACATTTGTTTTAAATAACAAATAATATAAAATCTGCAATCGTAATAGCTGCGGCTACTAAAGCTATTACTCCTATAGTAAGATAAATCTCGTCAAAGGAATCCGCTGTTAAATGATGTATGGTGTTTTCAACTCCTGATAATTGTCTTTGTAATTTCAGTTTTTTTGCTTCATCGTAAATCTAGAATTTAATCATAGCTTAATGTTTCATTAACCTTGAGCTTTACTAAATGAAAATAGGGTCAACTTTATTACATTCTAAGCAATTAAAAATAGTATTACTGCATAGTTAAAAAAACTTACCTATTTAATAAAAATCTTAGCTGCAATCCATAAATTTAAATAAAAATGTAAGTATAATCAACAGTTTAGTACAAACCAGCATAAATCCAGTTAAACCCAGCAGAATGGAACCAGATATTAAAAAATAAGCATGTACAAATGCAGACAACTCCTCCTCTATACTTGAAGATGTGATGATCCCAATTGGTATTAAAATTTGGGACCATATGGCTCCACCAATGATTGTCTGTTCATCTCGATTTTTTGGTCTAGTGATCACTTCAGCTCTAGCCCACAGACTCCCAGCCGTTATCACGAGTCCTAAACTACATAACTTTAGGATGGTACTTGGTATACTCAAAACCATTTGTCACAAACCACATGAAGGGCTATTTGGTCACCGATTTTTAATATTTTGGAGACATCTGCTTGTTTTTACTTTAAAGTCGAAATTTGCTATCTTTATTCATATCTTAATACTGCACTAGTTACACGTGCTATGTCAATGTAGCTGATTTCTAATAATAGAAAAAGATCTGAATATGCTTTGTTATTAAAATAGTTTAAACATTGCTTCTCTCAGCGCGTTTTAAATATACATTTTGGAAAGATTGGTTTGATAGCTTCGACTATTGTGACAGATTATGTTAGGAACATAGAGCATTAGTTTTGGTTTGTCGATATGATACAATGAGTTTCTATTCAACTAATAAGTCGGGGAAAAAGTTTTTTCGCATATGTATGAGTATGTATGAACTGTTCATAAAAAAATCTTTAGCTGTAGTATTTGTATTTGGCTTGTTTTAATGCTATAAATCGGTTACATTTTAATTTTTAAAAAATAATCATTTTAGTAAATCATGTTGTTACCCGCCATATTTAATTTGTTTTTCTTTGTGTCAAAATGAGTGAATGTAATAAAGAAATTCGATACATTTAAAATTTTTATTATACAAAAGAAAAAATCCGACGCAAACCGCAAAAAATGTGACGTTTATGGACCTCATGCAATACTGCATTAATAAGACTATCACAAAGTTGATTTAAGCGTCACCAAGATTAGCATGTCAGTAGTTATAACGTAGTTAAAGAACTGAAGATTGATCACAAAATGGTTCTGAATTTTTGAAGAGATTTATAACTGCTAATGAAAAGTGGATCATATATGGGATACTATAAGAACGTGCGAAAAGGTCATGGTCAAAAATCGGGCAGGCTTTACAGACTATGGCAAAACTCGGGTTGACGCAATATGGTGATTCTGTGTATTGTGTGTATTCTGAACAATATTGTGTGTATGGTGGAACCATACACACAATATTGTTCATTATGAGCTTTTACTGCCAGACAGCACCATCTATTCGAATCTGTACTGCCAACAGCTGATGAGATTAAAGCAAGGTCTTTCATCAAACAAGCGTTGTATGCAAGATCCGTACCATTACCCTTATCTGACTTTTTGACTTTTCTGCAAAGCGGTGGTTCTCCGGCGAGTCTTTTGACATATTTCTCCTAGAAGTGACTGTAGAGATTCTTCGCTTCCTGGCAGATCGCCCTTGAGTGAACGGTGCCAATATATTTCACGCTCTGTACTACCGGAGAATGGTCTTGTAGTGGTCTCCTCTGGAGGACTATGTATATCTTTCCGGTCTCTATAAAACGTTTTTACACTTTGGGAGTTACCTCCAGTGATGGGTGACATTTGTGGGGGTTCCGGGCCCTCTAATGGTAACCCATTTTTATAGAGTTTTCCTTCATGTCGATATCTTAAATCTTTGGTTTTTTGCATTTGTCTTTCGCAGACGAAACGCGTCATATACTGATACATCTATGTAAATGATAAAGATAGAGTCCAGCTATATTATGACTGCTGCTCTCTCTTCACCCAAAATAAATGAATCACAAAACTTTTATAGGTACATATATATATTTTGAATCTATAAAGTATACTTGTGTCAGCTGATTAAATATATTTATAATAATTGTTTCCCATTTGTCCAGAACAATTTAGTGTAATTATTTAAGTAAATCATCTAGTTACAATAAAAAACATGGCAATTAAAGTGTGTGTTTAATTCACCATGAATTTAATAAAATACAAATTTATTTATTGTATATGGACAGCGTTACATGAAGGTTTAAAAATACTGGCTATAACTTCTACTGTTTCTACGGCTCTGGTCAGAGGTATCAAAATGTTTAAGGTGATGATTTTTAGCCTGATTCATCTTTTACCTACTATATCCACAACTGATATTGCACCAAGGAAGAATTATGTGAGTACTAATGAAACAATAATAGCGAAAGAGGTCACAAAATGTGTCATCTATACTAATATTATAAAGAGGAAAGGTTTGATTATTTTTTTGTTTGTTTGAAATGAATAGGCTCCGAAACTACTGGACCGATTTCAAAAATTCTTTCACCGTTGGCAAGCTACACTATTCCCGAGTGACATAGGCTATGTTTCATTTTCAAAAAATATAGGGATGATTACTAAAACTTGAATATTCTAACGCAAGGTGTAAAAAAATAAACAAAAAAACTGCGTGCGCTGCGAAAACGGTGAAAGTTACTCAAAGATGATGTTCTATGAAATTGTTCCTCTTTAAAAGTTCCACAGATTACACGAAAAGCGATCTACACGCGGGCGGAGCCACGGGCAACAGCTAGTTAAATAATAAAACCATAATTTTTAACATTATTAATTTAAATCAGTGACAAATGAATCAAAAATAATTAGTTACTTATTGCATATGCATGTTATCCCAATTTTATAAATCAAACGTCCTTAATTTGTCGTAATGTGGCTAATAATTATTACATATAACAACATCTTTCCATTATTGCACTAACTAGCAAAAGATTATTTGCTTTTTTCGTATATTCACCAAAAAAAAACATAGATTTTCTAAGTCTATTTGCTAGGAAACTAGTGAAGTCTACTTCGACTACGACTGAAAAGTAGGGGTGCGAGAACCCACTAAATTAGGTATCGCACATTTCATTATGTTACCTTTTACCAAAACCAAAATTGATTAAAAAAAAGCAAACCCTACTTATGTTTCTTACCTTAAGGACTAAAAGCATTTATTATACAACACCGAGGAACATTATTAAAATCAGGTGACCGGATGTCAACTTTTTTTAATTACAGGGTGAGTTTAAGCTGCAAATAACTGATTTCAGTATTTGTAAAGGACCAAAGCGTATCGACTGCAACAATATTACAACAAGAATAGAAAACAACACAAACCTAGTGTTGGACCTCAACATAATAAAGGATGTCATTCCAAATAGGGTACTATTGTTATATACGTTTAATATTTTTTATTTTCAATTAAATATTTATATTTCGTGTTTTGATAAATATCTAGTTGGCATGTTAAGTTACTAACTGGTCAATTATAAGTTATTTTTTGACCCAACTTAGTTAATAACAATAACCAGTTATAAATTACTCGAAATTTATGTAATTTCAATCATTGTTTACATTTTTGCGTTAATCTAATATTTCATTTTTTTCTACTTTGCGAGAAGTAAATTGTATGTCTCTAATGTTTAAAATATCTATAAACATGTATAGCTTTGTTAAGCTTATTTAAATTTATATAAATATAGAATGAAAAACAAGCCGATACCACCATCCCGATAAAGACGATCACATATAGAATGCTTTAATTCACCGAGGCGGACAGCGATAGAGTAGCTCAGTTGGTAGAGCGGCGGGACGGTTTCCCAGTAGCCGCGGGTTCAAATCCCTGCCCGTATCGGTTTATTTTTCATTCTATATTTATATAAAACTGTATGTCTCTGGATAATATGTTAAAGCCAACCAATAACTTTATAATAATCACAAACCATTGTAACTGTATCCAGGTTGCTAACCCACCACGATGCCCAGCTTTCCGTAAAGACTATGTCAATTTACATTTCCATAAAGATTATGTTAAATTATATTGATTATGTTAAAATGTCTATACATGTGTAATTATGGAATAGTTCCAGAATCATTGAATATTGAAATGTGTCAAAAGTGGAATCATGATAATTATAGACGTTATCAATTTTATCATTTCTGTAAATAATATCTTAACACTCAAACAAATTGATTATTTGTACTATGTTTTGTGATTAACTTGTTTATTCAAATACGAGTATATATAAGAAATATTTTTAATATATTTGCATATTTTAAATAACATTAGTGGAGATAAGAACGTAATAAATTTCTTATAATAAGTTATTGTACTGTATTTTTTTTTATTTAAGGGCAAAATCGTAGCAATGATAAACGACAAACCTTTAATAAGACTACAGATGAAGAAACCCTGCGATCATCTTTTTATGAAGCCCTTATTTCAAACGATACTAAATGTGACTCAGAATTGTCTTTTTAAAAAAGTAAGGTAGTTTTATAAATTATGTTATTTTTTATTTATTTTTTTTTTGTCTTTTATTTATTTAATTTATTTAATTTTTCAGGGCTTGTACCATATTAATCTTGATATTGAAGATGTCGCAAATAAATATTACGGGGGGATGTTTCTATACGGAAATTTAACTTTCAAGTCTATTTTTTATAACGATGACTGTAATTTCTCTTGTGGAGTTATACAAGTGACTTTTTCTCCGAAATATAATGACTCTTAATTAATTATTTCTATTAAAGTTATCTGGTGTTAAATACATTTTTGAATCTCAACTGTTATCTAATTACTATGTACTATTCTACCAGTGGCCCTTATCAGAATAAATTCGTTAACAAGAGGAATTTGAACCTTCTTATATTACTTACTGACTTTTATTAACATTCCTAAAACCAAACAAATGATAAACTTTTATTTGTTTTGATCTACCTAATGTAATATACATTACAACATTGGTCTAAATCCTAAAACACGAATTATGTATGAAGGAATAATCTTTCAATGCATTCTTTTTATAAGCAAATGCATGTATGAGCAAAAATGTCATTGGGTCATTGACCTTTTCTGTAATATGTGTGGACCTACATATATTTAGTGGCGTCGTATGTATATATATATATATATATATATATATATATATATATATATATATATATATATATATATATATATATACATATATATAATACACTGTACATAGCTGTACATAACAACTGTTAAAAATAACAATACATATCATAATAAGAGCCGTAAGTTTTATCTTTTCTGATAACTTCTCGAACAATCACTCAATATAATTTCACTGAATACAGTAAACAATTACCTTAAAAATACACTTATTTTTAAAGTAATTGTAACTCACTAGTTATATACTCACTCATTATAGTGAGGACATAACAAATTTTATTCAAATAAATATTTATATAAAATGTTCTGTACAGGTTAGCGTCTCATACATTTAATAAACATAGAAAAAACACATAAAACAATTTAAAAAATATATATCTCAAATAGAAGTAGGTATATTTGTTGGCCCATTATCAAGTTTCAAATTTGCTTCAAGGTCAAAGGAGAGGTTAGAACTATGTAAATATATATCTATATTTAGACATAATACCTGTAATGTTTGGTATGTTATCGTAAGACCTCAATAAGGTACCGGCAAATATACAATATCTCTTCATCTAAAGACAACAATATTTTTTTGTTGTGGTTTTCGAATACGCTGTTTACTAATCAAAACTATTAGTGTTTATTTGTAACTAAAAATATATATTTAACATGATAACATTTTATCCAATAACCTAATCTTATTTCTATGTTTGATTTCCTATTTCAATCTTTAAATTCCTTAAATTAGAGACGAATACAACTCTGCAATGAATTTATCCGGCATTCCAATGACTATAAAAAAGCTTAAATACAGAAAAATGTGCTTTATTTTGTTTAACATAAGAACGATATCAGAGTGTTCGTTTGAAGATACACATGACTATCTAGATTGCGTTCAAAGTATGTATGGAATGAGCTACTTATTGTATGTTCAGTTCAGCTCCAAACACGAACATAACGACAGGCCGGCGAGCCAGACTATCGCCTCCAGTACCTACAGTAAATAATTTATTCGAAATTCAAAGTTGGAAATGGCGGACGTTGAGATCAAATATACAAAGGTAGGATGTTTTAATAATTACATAATATATTAATTAAAAGAATACAAACCATGTATGCTCTAAAAATATTAAGGAATTTTTTTAAAAATATTTTAATCCGACTTTTTTTAATAATAAATATTACGTCAAAAAGTGAAATATGGTGAGTTTCGTAGATATATCATTGGAATTTATGTACTATGATTATTAATGGGTATTAGGATTATTAACAGTCCATATTTTATAATATTATTTTTAATACATTATGAGTGTTCTTCTTAATCATTTTTTATATATTTAGATGTAAGTATGTACCTCGGCATACACGATATTTTACCACTAACAAAAAAGAAACGCAAAAAAAACGAAAGTGAGATATTGATGGAAATATCGATAACAGTTAATAATTACAAACGTAAATGAAATGGAAACCTTTCACGATTTCTTAATAAACATATTGTGTACTTACTTAAAACTAAAAAAAAATACCTACATACTTAATAAATAATAATAATTTTAGGTAATATAAATAATGAATAATTTATATTTTAAATATACTACATAAATTTCTAGTTTTGAAAATATATATTTAACTGTAAGTAAAAATAAATCCAATACAATCTTTAAACATTCATAATAAAAAACACATGAAGTAGATTCCGAATTCCTATTAAAGTAATTTTCTATAAATGAATAAACGCTGTCATCCAAGCGATAAAATGAACAATACTCAATAGCACATAAAGTGAATGAAAACTGATCATATTATGTAAGCACATATTGTGTGCTTAACAGGATGTTGTGGATACGTTTACTTGTGTCCAATTACAATTGTATGTAATCATAAAGGGTCCATTCAAAGTTTTATACTTTTTGTATCTGTACTTTTGACATTTTTTTAGTTTTTTAATTTTTGGGCCTAGTTCTCTTTATTACACTTACACAATGAAAATGTTCAAATTATATTTGTGTTAGACATAAAGGCTTCTACTTTTTTTTTGTCGGGGTTTAAATAGAAGAGATCTTCTAATACTCTAGCTAATAGCTTTTAAATTTTTTTTACATGATAATAATAACAATTTAATTTAATTTATAGAAATTTTAAACAAATGAATATCACGTAACATGAATTCGCATTTTTTGATTAACACAACTTAATAACTTTATCATTGTTTTATAACTACAGATATCTTATCACTTTTTATTTAACACAAACATAGTACATAAAATATTTATTGTATTATCGCAATTTAATGTCATGCCCACATCACATAATTGACACCAACACACACATACAATTAACTCAAAAAAATATATATATTCTAGAAACGATATTATTATAAATAATCAGTACTTTTTATACAATACAGAATGCTCCAACATTATGAAATATTGTCTCATTCCCGCTCCTAGACGACCAATAATTAGATCCTACACTCTACAGTCTTTTACGAGTTATTTACACACCAATGGCTTAACACACTAAATCAAATGGAAAACTTTATATAAAACATAGTGTTCATTGTGAAAACTACCACCAGCCTGATAAGTTATTTTCCTAGACCTTAGATCTGGTCACACAAACTCAGAAAAATTGTCTTATTTTATTGTTGACATATAATGTACATACATACAAACATATACATAATTTACATACATTATAATTAATCTTGAAGCAGACTGACAACGATCACTTCGTACCCACGGTGCATAACAATAAGCCTCCTAGTATATTTATGAACCCCACAGTAGGACGACTCACGGACGAGTACGACATTATGCTATGTCATTTTCATAGCATAAACTATCGATGTCATTTTCATAGCATAAACTATTATAAACTATCTTGTCAGTAGTTTTGTGAGCAACAGATCTTGTTTTTAGTGTTTCATACCCAGAGGGTAGAAAAGGGTAGAAACTCAGTAATTTAGACTTCTCTGTCCGTCCGTACAGAAAGGCGGGTATAAATCACTGTATAAATATAACGATTTATAGACAATTGAAATATTCACCCATGATTTATTATTTTTGCCACTATAATAACAAATACTAAAAACAGAATAGAACAAATATTTAGGGTCGGCTGCTATACAACAAACGTAATTTTATTGCTGGATATTAATAACAGCAACAGGTAGACGCTTCAAATTTTCTCAGAATGTTTAGTTATATGTACATTTTGAAAATAAACAGTTAAAATTAAAATAATTAATAAATCCCATACAACAATTGGTACGGAATCCTTCGTCCGCGATTCTATACTAGAACTATGGAAAGGCCTCGTTATAGTTTTGCATCAACAGCTGTTTCGAGCAAAAAAAGTAGACAAAGAAATTTACATTCCTGGTGTAATCATAAAATATTATAAAACCATTGATGAGATGTTTCACAATGGCTTAGCAAATTGTTGTTATAACGTAATCGTGTTGAATGGAATTTTTATAGTTTTTTATAATATTATAAATGTTTTGCCCATAAAGTTGTTCATCAACAACGAGTTCGTGGATGCTGTCAGCAAGAAGACATTCCCAACTATCAATCCTCAAGATGAGACCGTTATAACGCAAGTTGCCGAAGGAGACAAGGTACAGTTTCATCAATTTCTTATCCTCACTAATAGATCATAATTAATATACAGTTGCCTAAGGAAAAAGATGTATTTAGTTACTTTATAACTATGAGCATACAAACAGTTTTGTATTATTCATTATTGAAGTGAAACTTCTTTATCGGGGTTGGAAAAATATTTAGTGTAACATTTTTTCGTTACGCGTCACATTTTTTCCGTTACGCGCCATCCTTTTTGAAGTGAAACTTCTTTATCGACAGATGGGATAAAATTTTATAGCAATGTCAAAAAATTAGGACGATTTTCTGTTACACGCCATCTTTATTTCTAAGTCACATTTTTCCGTTACGCGCCATATTTGAAGTGAAACTTTTTAATTGACGGATGGGAGAAATTTTATGGCAATGTCAAAAAATTGTAACGTTTTTCTGTTACGCGCCATCTTTATTTTTACTTAAACGTTATCTAATTTAGCTTAATTAGCCATTCCTGTAAAGTTGTAATTAGTGAATCATTTTTAAAAAATTATGTCATAAAAAAGTTTCACTTCTTACATGTGTACACTAATACACACACACATATTTTTTTTTCATATGTAATACTCAGAATACTGTAAAAAGAGATATTTAATTTCATAAAGAACTTAATTAATACTATTCTATGTAATAAAACATGATAAATACATTATTTCTCTGTAGTTTTTTTGACGCTAACAAGTTGTGCTATTTTATATAATAGACATGTATTTTATTTAGGCTGACGTAGATTTGGCCGTGGATGCAGCTGTCAAAGCTTTCCATCGTTATTCTGAATGGAGGTTACTCGACGCATCTCAAAGAGGTAGATTACTTCTCAAGTTAGCTGATCTCATTGAAAGAGATGCCAATTACCTTGGAAGACTGGAAACATTGGATAATGGTAAACCAGTAGCACAAGCTACAGGGGAAGTGGCATGGAGTGCACAAATCATCAGATATTATGCTGGAAAAGCTGACAAAATCTTAGGAAACACTATTCCTGCAGGTATGTATATCGCCATTCATCTGCCCCTATCATAGGGCAGATAAAGCAACTAAGGCACTTTTTTATCTAATGATTTTTAACTCTCTTCATCCATTTTTTATTCCAAACTAGACACTAACTTTCGTTTTAGAACTATCCACATTGATACTTAAGATTTACACGTGCACGTATGTTAAAGAAAAAAAAGGACATTACTTTTAATTACATCAATTAATTTGCAAAAAATAGAGAAATTTACATATTTGCAATCACTGTTTTTTTTTCATCTTTTCTGCACTTGTTGTAGCAGATAAAAAAACTTAATGAGCTTTTTAACATTTTCTAAATGTTACAAAAACTAAAACAGCTATATCATTTTCCATATGACTATTTGCAATATCTAAAGAGCGTTCATAAAAATAAATTCTCGATCTTGATGATTAAAATATTCGGTTGTGACGCTTGAAAGCATTTTTTTTAAACTAATCAAGCTTAAAACATTTAGTTATAATTCAATACATATTTGTACGAAATATTCCTTACCCCGTTTACAATTCGCTATAACTACTATTATTTTGGTAATTGAACCGTTTAAATAAATCTAAACTGAAAGTAACTAATTTGGCCATCGAAAATTGAAGATAACACATAGGTTTATATGTAGGTAATTTCACTACACTGTAAGATTTAGAATTTAAGAATTTTTCCTTTGTTTTCTTTATTTTCATATCTACACTTGGGCTTTAGTCCATCCCATCATTATCGGATATTAATCCGATACATGCATCCAGCATCTGACGCATTTGGGTTTACATTTTGGTTTTTGGACATTTATTTCAAGAAATGAGACCTGATGGTCATGATAATATTACAAGAGATAATAATATAATTTCGGCAACACTGTTTTAATTATGTAAAAATCTAAAATGAGTTTTTCTTCTTAGATTTATTTTTGGTAAACAAAAATCTTTAAGCATCTCTTCTGCAACTTTACGAAAATGTCACTTAGATCGAACAGCCCTGGAAACTTCGATTTACACTTACAATAATAGGTAAATTAAAGAAACATCAGGTATTCATTGTACCTTTTTTTCTTCTAGATGGTGAAGTTTTGTCAATGACACTGAAAGAACCAGTTGGTGTTTGCGGTCAAATACTGCCATGGAACTATCCCATTCCTATGTTTGTGTGGAAGATAGCACCTGCTCTAGCAGCTGGTCAGTCATTTTTAATTATCTCATTTACTTTTTCTATTTTTTTCTAAAATATTTTACTAAAACATTTATCGTTTGTTACCAGGATGCACAATAGTTCTCAAGCCCGCCGAGCAGACACCTCTTACAGCTTTAGCTGTAGCAGCCTTAATTAAAGAAGCCGGTTTCCCCCCTGGTGTTGTCAATATCATTACTGGATATGGACCGACTGCAGGATCTGCCCTAACTAACCACCCACGTGTTGACAAAATGGCATTTACTGGATCCACAGAGGTAATATTAAAAAGAACAATGTTTAAATTTGTATTAATTACAAAAAAACACTAAAATATCATTTTAATATCAAATGGAATAGGTCGGACGTATCATCATGAAGGGCGCCGCTGAAGTTAACTTAAAACGAGTCACTCTTGAACTGGGAGGAAAGAGCCCCTTAGTCGTATTTAACGATGCAGACGGTAAAAAAGCAAACGTTAATAAATAAATTATATAAATAAATAAGCATTTTTATCTTTAAAGTAATATGCAAGTCTTTTTATAGTTGACAAAGCTGCTGATAAAGCTCATCGTGCTGCATATATTATATAAATAAATAAGCATTTTTATCTTTAAAACAATATGCAAATCTTTTTATAGTTGACAAAGCTGCTGGTATAGCTCATCGTGCTGCATTTTCTAACGCCGGTCAATGCTGCGTCGCTGGAACCAGAACATATGTCCAGTCCGGTATTTACGATAAATTCGTCGCCAAAGCTGCTGAAATAGCAAAAAATAGAAGCGTGGGCAATCCTTACACAGATGTTCAACAAGGACCACAGGTATTTAATAAAATTTAAGTTTTTTTTTTGGTTACTAAGGTCACCTTGGTTTATCTTTCATTTTAAAGTCATTAGGTATATGAACCATTGGAACAAAATCACAGTAAAAACCACCAGGAAGACAATACTTCTAATTTTTTTCTTTATAAAAACTCTACGCATAAATTATAGAGCGGGTTTAAATTGAGTTATTATAGAATACAGTCACTTATTATGTTATGATTCGATGATAGTTGTTATGATACAACTATCATAACATAACTATCATCGGGTTTGGCTCAAAAACATAGCTATTCCATCAGTTGATTTTAGTTTTACCAAAAGTATTTAGTGTTTTGTACATGAACGGTTGTTAAAACTAATTTACAAAAAACTATTTTTGACAAAAATGTAATCTTTCTTTCGCTATCTGGAGAATCAATAATGAAATTAAATTATCATATTATCAACATTGTCCTTGAGATAGCATGTTTTTCTGAATTGCAAAAACTTAGTATCTATTTTAAAAATCACCGTCTGCTACAGTTTGCAATGATTTCTATATGAGTATGTAAATATATCTTTTCGCAAATGGAATTCGATACAACAATCTTTTTTTAAACCGACTTGAAGTTCCAGAGATACATTTTTTGCCACAATACAACATAAGAACATTGTTTTACAGATTGATACTGAAATGTATGAAAAAGTCATGTCTTATATAAGCTCTGGAAAAAAGGAAGGCGCAAAATGCGTAGCTGGTGGTGACCGACATGGAAAAGTTGGTTTCTTCATTCAACCAACCGTATTCGCTGATGTGACCGACAATATGAAAATTGCAAGAGAAGAGGTATGACGGAGTTAATTTGTGTTTTTATTTAAACTAACCGATTCATAGAGTACATAGACCAGATTCATAATATTTACTGTATCCTAAATTTGCAGATCTTCGGTCCAGTTCAAAGCATTATAAAGTTTGAGACCTTTGAAGAAGTCATCGACAAAGCCAATGATTCCAATTATGGTCTCGGAGCTGGAGTTATTACCAATGATATCACTACCGCAATGGCTTTCGTTAGACACATTCGAGCAGGAAGTGTTTGGTAATTAAAAAATATTACCAAATAATATTTGATGCATCTACATGGCTTTTAGCTCATTCATTCCAATAAGCCTGTATTCTGCAGTTGTTGAGAATTTTTCTATCAAATTTCTGTCTTTGTAATAATTAGCACCTAAAAAACCTTAAATGATTTTGTTTGCCAACGTAAAACATTTTTTTTCAAAACTTCTTTTTTTCAGGGTTAATACGTACGAGCATGTTGTCCCTCAGACGCCATTCGGAGGTTTCCGTGAATCAGGCATTGGTCGTGAATTGTAAGTAACATAAGATTGACCTTCAAAATTAGGCCAAAATCTATTTTTGTTTTCATTTCAGGCCTTGTCCCATTTACTGTAGAATTTTAGTAATTTTTATATATTTCTTATTTCAGGGGAGAAGAAGGAATTCTGCAGTATTTAGAAAACAAAACTGTTACAATTAGTCTGCCAAAGAAACCAGAACTATAAACTGAAACAAGCATGCTGCTCTTACATGTAACATGGGTTTTATTATTATACAATAAAATACTATAAATGTTTTATTATTATTTAAGTTTTTATTTATCGAAGATGTATTTAGAATAGTAATGCAACTAATTATATATATATACCTAAATTCACTCTAAAAAACGGTTCACCTTTTGTTTTTAATTGATGACGAATACCACAAAGAATTAAATAAAAACCATGTATTCATAAAACATTTTAAGATCTGTCTGGTACTTTTAAACTTCGACACATAAGTAATTAGAATAACATTCTTGAAGACTTAGTTCATTCGAATTTGGACAATGTCCATGAACAAGGTTAAATGTAAAATCCGGTTCAAGTTTTTCCATCAATGTACGAAAATGACATCTTATCTTGTATTTTAGATACATTTTAGAGAAGGTTAAATAAAAATCATTATATGGGAACAATAAATTATTGATTTATTTACACTTACTATCTATATTTGTATTGAAGAAACCTTTGTACTCTACACTATGTAGCCGCCACCTAACTTTACTTGTCCAAAAATAAATAAGATTTATTTTAATATACTATCTAATCAAAAGGACAACTCTCTTGATGGTCCAGACTGACGCAGTACATACCTCGGGCTCTGAAATTTTAAACAGTATAATAAATAGCAACATTAACCATTTTATTAAAACTAAAAGAAGTAAGCCATTTAAAATTATCAAATGAAAATACACCATTTTTTATGTGACTGGATGGTAAACATATAGTGGTATATAGTGCCATCGTCCATTTGAAGATATAAAAAAATGCAAAATGCGAAGAACCAGGTAGCCTCAAGAAATAGAGAAGATTGCAGAAGATATGTAAATAAAGGAAAAGAGTTTGGGAAACCAACTTTGACCGACCGACAGTCGGTTTACCACCCCTATAAAGGCCGCAGTAAAATGAATACTCGTTATCCTATGTTCTACCACTTACATAATGAAACGTATTGTCATGTGCACTATTTGAAACCAAACACAGTTTATACAGGAATCATATTTACGTGTCAGGGACATCGTCTCCAAGTTTCAAGGGTCGCCTATCAGCACGCAGTCCCCAGCGACCTTGTTTGGGACAGGAGGTGTCGCACGGGACTCCCACGAGCCGCAGCCGTCTACTGACGCTCGCAGCAAAATAACAGGAACTCATAAAATGGCTGCATCTCGCTATACCTACAATTTATTATTAGCTTACTTTATTTTCGTTCATTACATAAGTTTATTTAAATCTTATCGTATACCTATATTATGATATTATGCTTTGCTGTTCCCTTTTGCCTCCTAGATGTTAGTTAGAAGTTCTTAAAAATACGAATAGACTTTCGAAAATGTGGATATTAATTATTAATTATATTCTAATTTAAACTTCACAGCCTTTAGGTGTGTTTATTATATTATATTATATTTACAATCACAAAATAATAAGTACATTTCTATAAATAATAATTATGCTAGATTATAATAAACACTCATAACTCAAGAGTCACTCTTAATAATAACACTCATATTTATAATAACCCTATAAGGAGCGGAGTTAGATATTTTAAATGACTTTATTTTCCGCATTACTTATAATTATATGATGATTTTTTGAGATTTTTTTTTAAATGATATGTATTATTGTTAAACTTTAAAAAGAGCATACGCATTAAATGTCCTTTGCAACCGGGTTGCATTTTGCCGCCATTGATACAAAAATCAGCGTGTCCAATTTGGCCACTCTCTCCCAAGAAGCCAGCATTCGTGTGGACGACTTGGACGACATACGCGTCATCTCTGCTGAGACGGAAGAGTCTGGAACCGTAATTTGAAACTAGAGGTCTAGCAGGATCGAGGCCTGTAACATAAAATATTTTACTTCTAACTATTTTTAGTTATATTTTAGTTTTTATTGGTAAGTGAGTACAGTAGTGATATGGATTCCAAAACAATAATGATGCAATAATAAAAGGCACTTGAGGTGAGGCCAAACCTCGTAGTTTTAGTAAATCGAAGAACGTTGATAATGAAAATGAACATCAAACAAAAAGAATATAAGGAATTGGAGACATTATTGGCTCTTCCGTTAGCAAAACGGAAGTAAAACAACAAATGCTTTTTAATTATTTGTATTAAAACATACGTAGACCAAGACATATATAGACATAAGGAATATAAAAAATGAATAAGAAAATTTAAAACGTGTCTCAGTAATAAAAAAAATAACCCCGTTTTTGTTAGTGGTTAGTTGCAAAAATCGAATTTGAAAATAATCGAACGAACTGGAATAAGTATAATGTTATTATTATGGATAGTTGAGTTCAAGTGAGTTATCGTAAAATCATGACTTAACATGAAATGCTTATTATACAATATTTAATATCAGATTACTATGTTGTACAAAATCAAAGTTTAAAATTGATAAAGTAGACGTTGAATATACTAAAGAAAGATTTATAAAACCCTTTTTATTTCTACTCTAAGCAAGGCTTGTTTTATTCTCAGATTGTTGATAAATTGAAATTTCAAAAGGATTTAGCTCTAAAGGTTAAACATATTTTCATCTTGTAAGAAATTTCTATATCAGTATATAATCTAAGCCGGAAATTAGTAATAACTGTGGTATAAACTCAAGGAGAGAAGAATTTAATGACATTCTATATCTTAGGAAGTTGAATAGAGAACGATATTGAAATGAAGCTATTTTTACGGATTTAACTCGCGTATAATGAATTAAATTTTAAATCTAATCCGACGTTTCGAATGTTGTTGTTATGTTCACGGTAAGACGAGATGGAGTTGTCATCTCCATTTTAAATTTAATTCATTATACGAGAGTTAAATACATAAAAATTGTTTTATTACAATGTGTTTATTGTTAAAAAAAAACAACCTATAAACACCTGACTATGTAGTGAATCACGGAGTGTTTATGACGAGACAAGAATAATATGTATTAAAATATACCTATTTACTTAGTAAAACATATGTTATAGATTTATCAATATCAATTGGTGATAATAACAATCAACTCTCAAGATGATGTTACCTAACAAGGTAGCTTTCGAGTGACTGAAGGAGGCAATAATATAAAGATATTGTAATTTTAATTGATTATACTATCATTCGATAGGGAAGACATTGAATAATAATTATTTAAATTTAGTTAAATTTATGACTGTTTTTATTCTGTCCTCAAATATTTTGGATTAATTGTGTTAATAAATTGCATGAATACAAATTGCAGTCATTTTGTATGTTTTGAATAAAGTACATATAAAAAATATATGATGTACCTTCATTAGACACTTCTCAAAGAAAAAAAAATATTAAGCTAAGTGTTATCGAGAATAAAACTAAATGGAGCTTTTAACGTAAGACAACAGAAAAATCTATAGATTTTGCAATAGAAAAAGCTGCATGGTCTAGTTAAATTATAAAATATTGCGCTGGAAAGACTGATAAGATTTCGGACAACACAATACAACGTACCTGCAACTAACTATTCCAAAGAAATGGTACTATTCCTATATTATTAAAAATCGAGAAAACTATGTTGTGATACTACAATAATAATAACATTAAAGGATCCAGTAGGATTTTCCAAAAAAAAATAGTCCATCGAACTATTAAATCCCAATGTTTTTATGAAAATACCGCCAGTATTAGCAGCTGGTAACTATTTAATGTTATTTTTTAACTGTAATCCGTGTGTTCTATAGTTAATAGATTGTCGTCGGTATTGGTCAAGTCGGCAAAGTGTTCCAGATTTAAACAAATAATTCATTGTAATCAAACATGCACACATGCATAACTACAGCTCACACATGCACATTGTATTTGATCTTCATATCAATTTGTTCGCTTTTCTGCTTGAATGGTAATTAAGCCTCCAAAACAAACATCTTTGGTTTAGTCAAAGAAGCAGGTTTTCTACCTGAAGTAGTAAATGTCATCCCTGGTTATGGATCTTTCGGAGCTGCCCTTACAAATCATCCCGAAATGAACAAAATGGCATTTACGATTCACCTACTGAGGTAACTTCGACTAATATTTAAATTTGCCATCAAATCTCTATCATTATACACAAAAAAAAACTGTATAATTGTCAATTTTCAATTTCAATGGTGAATAAATGACATTCTGGCATTTTGAAAACGATTTTTCGTAAACAGTGGATAAAATTTCGACAGATTTCGATTTCGATTTCGACAGATGTCTCAATAATGGATCGCCAATACAAAACAAACCAGCAAAGATACTGAAACCTAACTGTAGAGTTGACCTAATAAATATTATTTTTCTTGGAATAATTACTATGTGTAGTGTTATATGCTTTTCGAATATATGTGAAAAAAGTACGTGAACAATATGAAGTCATGGTATTTTAAAATTTGTATCACGTATTCAAAAATGCCGGAAATATCGCTGATGTGTTTACTTGTAGTCCTTGAGTTTTTTGCAAGTCGCTCAGTGCCTCAGTAATCAGCCTCACGATTGTTTTATTTGATAACATAATAAGTTCAGTTCGATTAAAAAATGATAAACTATTTTTAAGTCACTTTAAAGCCGCAAACTATGTAAATTCACTAGTTAGGGTCAAAAATAATAAGGTCTTATAATAATAATAAACGTCTTAATAAGTCAACATTATTTAATAAGTCAACGGTTCTGGCCCTTCTGGGTCTTAACCTAGAACCCTGGTGGAGACGTTATCAAATACAACAACAACAACAGGCAGAAAGTAATATATCATGTATACAAACACGCTCACACACACATACAGTGTTGGCGGTCGAGGTCAAGGTCACCGATACCGCACGTTCCTCCCAAATACCCGGAGTAATACCCGACACAATAAAGAAGTCAGTAAGAGGTAGATATAAATACAAAATATAAATAAATAAAATTACTATTTTTATAAATCTCATCGATTTTTTTACATTACATACGATAGCTCAATTGATAGAGCGACGGGACGGTTACTCAGAGGTTTCGGGTTCGAATTCCAGTCCGTATAGGTTTATTTTTTATTCTATATTTATTTGAAAAAAAAAGCTTATAATACATAATATATATTTATAGTAAACACAAAATATTTGTACGTATATTTCCTAAATATTTTTAGTGGCAACACACAGGCCAAGAACCAGAACAAATTAAAATGTCAGAAATAATAATCTGTAGTATGTATTATGTAGTCTATAGTCTGGACAGTGAACATAGCAGTCTAGTACTTCATGTTCAAAACTTCAATCTGCCTTCGGCATTTGACATATAGATTGTTGTAACAGATATTTAATAATACTCAAAAAATATCGGTAAACAAAAATGGTTGATGTGGAAGTAAAGTACACAAAGGTATGTTATATAATTATTATATTTAATACTATTATATGAAATAAAAAATAATAATAAGGTAAATGTATTATTCCCACTAAAATGTAATCTAATCCTACGAACACTAAATATTTGTTTGTCAAGGTTATTAAAAATAGATAAGATTCCGCTTATAATTTACAGCTGTTACTATGTGCCCGACATATAGAGAAGTATTGGAACAAAATCAAAATATAAGAGAAATATTATTAAACATTACTTAACATGCCGGTGTTATTTATTCTTAAGCAATAACAAAATACAGTTACAAAGATTTAAATCTTTATAAGATAAATAAAAAATAAATAAAATAAAATAAATACCCCTAATAATAATTGAACAGGAATTTTTGAACTCGTTCTAACCTGTTATTTTTAGAGTTCCCACCCAAAGAGTAAAAACAAAATCTTATAACAATAAATTGTTTGTCTGTCTGCCACCAGACTGTATCTCATAAACCACGATAGCCAGACAGTTGAAATTTTGACGATAATATTATTAATGGGTAGAATATAAGTTATATATTGACTATAAAAAAATGATAATTAAATTAAAATAAAATAATTATTTAAAGCCTATTTTTAGTATTGAAAATGGCTTGAAAATGGATTTAAAATTGAGTAGCTTAGTTTTTTTCATACAAACGTGCACTGATGAGTGTATAATAGATTAGTTATTATCGAATGAATATTTAGTAATTCCGATTTAGGTGGTAATAAAACAAAATGTAAACCCCAAAAAAAAAAAAGCTATAAGTGACCATTTGGGGTACCATCGCAGAGGTTGCTACCTTTTTTTATCAGAAATCTAGAAAGTTTTGCATACCCTCGTAAAACTAAAAAACTCGAAAATAAAAAGAACGCGTTTTAGTGTATTTATTATTATTATGGAATTTAGGAACACAAAAACGCTAGATTTAACCGTCCTGATACAGACAAACACATATAGAATACTTAATTCACCGAGACGGACAGCAGTACGGTAGATCAATTGGTAGAGCGACGGGACGGTTTCCCAGAGGGCGCGAGGATAAAATCCCTGTCCGTGTCGTTTTTTTTTATTCTATATTTATATAAAAACAAAGCTAGGTTTAAATTACCCATAATATATAGTATTTTACGTAATATATTTTTGCCTGGCCATTACTATTAAAATATCAAGACACAGTTTCCAATCTGCAGATCTTTGAAAAAACTCTATGATAAAGTATTTGTCTTGTCATAATTTATGTCGCGGCCGAAAATATAATAACAATAATAAAAAATAAATCCTTTGACTATTTTTAGAGTTTTGTATGTAGTTTAACTAGATAGTACCAGCTCAATAAGATGGGAAACAACATTTAAAACAAAGAACCATTTGTAACCGTATGTAAATTAAGAGTCACGCCCTGTATTGAAATTAGCATTTATTTAGAACTTGCTTGAATATTTTTGGTTATTTTAGTTATTCATCAACAATGAGTGGGTTGACGCTGTAAGTAAGAAAACCTTCCCAACCATCAACGCGCAGGACGAGACCGTCATCGCTAATGTAGCCGAAGGAGATAAGGTGAAATAAATTTACTTAAGGTTTTCATAAAATCTACATAAGCTTAGTGTGAACACGATTTTGATTTTGGTGATTTTTTTTTAGGAATTTGACTTTTTAATTATTTGACACTCGGTTTGCTTTGAAATAGACATCTAGACATAGAGAGAGAGTTAGATAGAATCTTATTGATATAATAGATTTTTAATTGACTAAAATTTATGTTTATATTTTTTTTTATTTGTTAAGGCGGATATTGACCGCGCTGTAGCCGCGGCTCGTAAAGCATTCCACCGTTACTCAAAATGGCGTACCATGGACGCTTCTCAAAGAGGGCTTCTTATGCTCAAATTGGCGGATTTAATAGAATCCCAAGCAAGATACTTGGCAGAGCTGGAAACATTGGACTGCGGGAAACCTGTTAAGATTGCTGAAGACGAAGTCTACTACGCTGCAAGTGTTATAAGATATTATGCCGGAAAAGCAGACAAAATTTTAGGCAACACCATTCCAGCTGGTATATGAACCAATAGATTATATTTTTTCTTCAGACCGCTTTAAAAAGTATATATTTAAATATGTACTATGTTAATTTCTTTAGATAAAAGGCTTATTTTAACATCTTTTATCTATGATATTTTATCTCCCATTTAATGACGTTAATTGTCACGCTATTATCATAATTAAGGAGCGTGTATGTGTTTGTTATGCATATATGAAATATTTGCATAACAAACACATATAATATTACTTTACTAATAATGCGGACTAGATTTATTATTATTATTGTTTTCATAAATTCAATGACATTAATTAACAACAACTAGAATAAAGCATGAACGTTATATTAAATTGTTTACGTGTATGTTTGTTAGCAGATTAAATCAGTATCATTTTAAAATGACATGATGAGGGCAAAACTCCATTAAATACGAAGTAGCAAGTAATTTAAGATTTAAAAGACAAAATAAAAATAATTAGGGGATTACAATTATTTTTCGAATTTAATAATTATAATATTTTCACGATTTGCAGATGGAGAGGTTCTGTCTATGACATTGAAGGAGCCCGTGGGTGTCTGTGGTCAAATCATACCATGGAACTATCCCATTCCCATGATTTCTTGGAAAATTGGGCCAGCTCTAGCCGCCGGTGGGTTTCGTAAATAAGTGATCTATTTATTGCATTTATCGCTCGAATGAAATCAACGTCAGCAAAGGTCGTCACCTCAAATAGTTATATATTTGTAGGCTGCACAATAGTTCTGAAGCCGGCGGAACAGACTCCGCTGACGGCACTGGCGGTGGGAGCGCTGATTAAGGAGGCGGGGTTCCCGGCGGGCGTCGTCAACGTGGTGCCGGGGTACGGACCCACGGCCGGCGCAGCGCTGGCGCTGCACCCGCACGTCGACAAGATAGCCTTCACCGGCTCCACAGAGGTAGGACTAATTTCATTTCATAAAAAAGGAAAAATGAGCGATTCCGACCATGTGCGTCACCTGGTGGTAAGTAGTCATAGATGACCTGCACTGCACTAAGGGCCTTAGTCTAATATGAAAAGGAGTTTGAATGAGCGTGTGGGTCACTGAATAAATAGTGATCACCCACAATATCTTGCAATATGAAAGGATGCCCGAAAGTGTTGCCGGGAAACGTAGTCTTGTGAAGGGTTATACAGTTGTAAAGAACTCGACAACTCCAAGCGTGATGCCACAAAGAACATTTTACAATTCCTCTGAGTCAAATCGGTCCGTCGTCATGAGACAGCAACATGATTCAACCACAGTTTTTTTCTCTCGCGACATCTACAAGTGCCAGGCTGGTCCTATTTTTACTTGGAAACATGAGATTCTTTTTTTTAACATGTTTTTGATAAAGTCGTTAAACGAAGAATAACTAGAAATAAACATTATTTATTTGTAATATGATGAATGATAATGTTTGAAAATATCTATAAACATGTATAGCCATGTTAAGCTTATTTAAATTTATATAAATATAGAATGAAAAATAAACCGATACGGGTAGGGATTCGAACCCGCGACTACTGGGAAACCGTCCCGTCGCTCTACCAACTGAGCCACCGTATCGCTGGATGCGATATATGCGATGGTTCGAATCCCTGCCCGTATCGGTTTATTTTTCATTCTATATTTATATAAATTTGATGAATGATAATACAAAATAAAACCGTTATGATTCTAGGTTGGAAAATTAATCTTAGGAGCGGCACCGGTATCAAATCTCAAACGAGTGACTTTGGAGTTAGGTGGGAAGAGTCCCTTGGTCGTCTTCAATGATGCCGACGGTAGATAGAAAAATTCTTTAATCATTTTAACAATATTTTCACAAGTGATACATATTTAAATAAAACTATTTTAACAGATAGTCAATGTAATTTCAAAGTTTTAAGTTACCATTTTCCGAGTATAGAGTATAGCGTATCGAACGAGTATAGAGTTCAAAACGCTTAACAACTCTATGAAACGAGAATACTTTAATTTAATTATTTAAATTCAAGATAAAATAGTATGTTCTAAATTTGTGAATCAGTGGAGAGAGCGGCGCAAATAGCACACGCGGCCGCGTTTGCTAACGGCGGCCAGTGTTGTTGCGCCGGCACCAGGACCTACGTACAAGCTTGGATCTATGATGACTTCGTGGCCAAGGCCGCGGAGATAGCCAACAAGCGCTCCGTCGGAAATCCCTTCGATGACGTGCAGCAAGGCCCGCAGGTGATGATATATTATATATATAATAAAGAATGACGGACATTTTATAAATCGCTACTTGCGATGACATCGGTTTTGGTATTCGTATTTTAATCTACGAAAAGGTAATATTTTATATTCTTGTATTTTTTTTTATTATCCATAAATTATATATTTATCGCGGCTCTGAACTGTGCTTTAAGCCTCTTGAATGACAACCCCGAACGGGTTCGAAATTAATTGGCTAAATATCGATTAATTAACGTTCAACACCGATAAGTATATAAATAATAGTCATCATTGTTTCCAAAACTTTAAATTCCAAAAATCCTGTATGAACATTTTTTTAAAATAAATCTGTTTTTGGCGAATCTAATGTGATCTACTACTACTAGAATATAGATGTTTCATTAATAAATGTTTGTAGATTGACCAAGAGATGTTCACCAAAGTGCTAGGTTTTATCGAAGCGGGCAAGAAGTCTGGAGCCAAATGCGTCGCCGGCGGAGATAAGCTTGGGAACAAGGGCTACTACATTAAACCTACAGTGTTCGCTGACGTTAAGGATGACATGAAAATAGCAAGAGAAGAGGTAAATGAAATTGATTTGTATAATACTAATGTTTTCAGTGTTTCTACATTTAATCAATACAATTTGGTGAATGTGTCACCGCGTATAGATATTAGATTATATTGCATTCATATAAGTATCAAATCTTAATCAAATATATACATTTTATTATATATTTAATATATTATACAAAACCACATCAAAGTCCCTAATATACTTGAATATAATTGAACTAGACCAAAATGTAGTATTATTCATCTTCTTAAGATTAATTTTAATTAATGTGAAACATTTTTATAAAACATGAGGCCGTGATATTTTTAACTGTTTCCTAACATTCTCCTCAGTTTAAATGTTCTTCATCCCCCTATTTCGTCCCTAATCAATGATCCACCTGCCCTTATCCGGATTATTCGAGATCGATGCAATATACATACGGCAAGAGATTCAGCAACAGTTTATAGGACCATCACTATCACGACGTCAAAGTTTGACAAAGTTGCTCACTTGCCCTTAGAAAGGCAGTCAACTTATTCTCCATAAAAAAAAATGTAAATTGCAATCTCTATTTGAATTGCAGATATTTGGCCCCGTCCAGAGTATATTAAAATTTGAGACTTTCGAGGAAGTGATCGACCGCGCCAACGACACCAACTACGGCCTGGGTGCCGGCGTCATCACCAACGACATCACTGTGGCCATGAGCTTCGCTAAGCACGTCCGCGCTGGCTCCGTTTGGTAACAAGAAATTTTATATTAAGTTTTTATTCATTGAATTAAAGAACACGAATAGAGCGAATATAAATAATTGATAATACTTTTAAGAAAACGATGCAAATATGCAAACATAATTATTGTCTATGTAGTTAAGGGCAGTCCTTTAAACACTTGATATTTTTTTGGTATTTTGAACACCACTTGAATGAACTTAAAAGTTTGAACTTAAAAGTTGGCACACAAACAAAATAAATATACGTAACACCTGTTTTCGGTTAAATAATCGCGCGATATATTATTACAATCCCTTTGCGATATTTTGTAATTTTTTTTATTAAAGCCTTCCCTCCCCCCCACTTTCGAGCCTCACGTGACTAATGGACAGCCCCTTACCGCGTTTTATAATACGAGATGAAGTGGACTATAGACATCTCCATGTCTATAGCCCACTCCCGTTCCACAAAGCGATGGCTTTCGGTTTCCCAGAGGTCACGGGTTCGAATCCCTGCCCGTGTCGGTATATTTATCATTCTATAATTATATAAATTTATCTTAAGTTATTATTGTACTGTTTTAATACGAAAAGTTTCTGTTCTTTGACCACAAATGCTCATATTTCTTTATGTAACTGTTCAATTATTATTATATTTCAGGATCAATACATATGACCATGTCACGAGTCAAACCCCATTTGGTGGGTTCGGGGATTCCGGTATTGGCAGAGAATTGTAAGAAGAAATTAAAATTAACAACTTTGATGTTATTATCAAAAGGATGTTCTTTAATTTATATTCGTTTCTCTTCCAGGGGTGAAGAGGGTATTGCACCCTACCTCGAGACCAAGACTGTTACTTTGGCTCTGCCAAAAATACCACAGTTGTAGTACAGAAAAATAAATGGGATTAAATTATAAATAGATAATTAATAATTTAATTTTGGAATAAAACGTTAGTTAAAAAATATTTTTTTTTTTTTTATTATAACTTAGATTCTGTTTTTTAATAAAACACTTTTATCAAAAGACAGAACCTTATTGTTCACTTGGGTAAATTTTGTTAAATATTATGAAGTATTTATTGTGTTAAAGAGTAAAGAAACCTTTTAAAAGAGTACTTAATATTTTATGTGTAAAAAATGCTAAGTTAATTAATTTTGTGAACCAACCACCAACCAACCAATAACGGTTTATCCGTTTTTTATTGAAAGTTTGAAGTCTCTAATTTAAATACATAACTCCTAAGCGCATGTTAAAAAGCAATCAAACTCTTAATGGAACATAAAACACCGTTAATTTTCTACATTAATAACAAAGAAAGATTCAAATAAGAACCTGTAGACATGTCAGACAAACAATAGTTATTACTTGATAGTTATACTTTCATTTTTACTTAACAATAGTAAAGCTTATTATTCCCAGGGAAAATTACAATTATTTTCTAACCATTCTGCTACTTATAACAATAATATCATCGAAGTATTTAATTATTATAAGTCCACTATAAGTCATACAATAAAAAAAAAAAAAGTTATTGGCAACACTAAATTTAAAAATAATCGTTAACTCATATCCTAAGCATCTGTTTAGTATACCTATTAATACCTTTCATATTACTTAGTTTTTCATTATTACATTTTCATTACATTAATTTTGTATAATGTAAAAAACGAAAGGAAAACACAATGTATAATGTAAGTACAAAAGGAAATTTTAAAGAACGGTAAAAGAAAAGGGTAAATAAAAGATACATACCAACGATTTTATATTGTTTCTCAGTGAGGTGGTTGGACATCATCCCACACACGTGCGCTCCTAAAGAGTGACCCACACATGTTATCTTCCTCGCGAGACTCCCGGCCTCCGTTAAATATGAATACAGCTGGGCGGTACACTGCGCTGCTAATCTGTTAGAATATATAATACATATAATACAGAACAGAAAGAAACTATATAAATATAGAATGAAAAATAAACCGATACGGGCAGGGATTCGAACCCGCGACTACTGGGAAACCGTCCCGTCGCTCTACCAACTGAGCTACCGTATCGCTGTCCGTCTCGGTGAATTAAGCATTCTATATGTGATCGTCTTTATCGGGACGGTGGTGACATCTATTAGGTTTTCTTTCGAAAATCCTAACCAATGTTTCTAACTTTGCAGTATAGATAAACATTGAAAAGATGCCACTACCGAAATTAATGATTGAAAATATCTTTAAACATGTATAGCCATGTTAAGCTTATTTAAATTTATATAAATATAGAATGAAAAATAAACCGAAACGGGCAAGGATTCGAACCCGCGACTACTGGGAAATCGTCCCGTCGCTCTACCAACTGAGCTACCGTATCGCTGTCCGCCTCGGTGAATTAAGCATTCTATATGTGATCGTATTTTTCATTATATATTTATATAAATTTAAATAAGCTTAACATGGCTATACATGTTTAAAGATATTTTCAATCAGAAAGAAACTAATTTACAATATATATTATAGTATAAATTAGGTCATTTTGTGTTTGAAAATTATTAAGATATGAAATTATTGATTACCAAACAACTTTCATAAATATCTAAAAGTGATTTTTTTTCTTAATAATAGATTATACATCTACGTACTTTGTATTTGACAGCGCAGAGAGATAACAGGGAAACCTCGTTAGCTCAGCCCAGTCAACCATGAAGACGTTGTAGTCTTTGCGAGATAAATAAGCTGAAAAAACATTTAAAATGTTGACATCTCGCACTAAAATCGGAATAGTTAAGAAAATAATAGATAAATAATAACTTATACATATATAATTTGTAATTAGTTGACCACCTCTTGCAGGCAGCCTCTCTACATCAATCCCGACAACATTTATTCTACAACTTTTTAAAATAAATAGTTTTCAAAATTTCAGTTTTCCTATACAAAATTTATTTGTTGTCTCTGAACTGGCAGTAGGGCGTTGACCATTTAAGTACTTCTAACAAAATACAAAGTAATAAGTAATAGAGGGAGCAAAAATATTTTTCTTTCGTTTTTCCGTGTTTATCAAGATTTGTAAAAAGTCGTAGAACAAATGTTGTTGGGATTGATGTAGAGAAACTGCCTGCAAGAGGTAGCCAATTAATTACAAATAACCCTAATAGAAAAATACATACACATATATAGATACCCACATACCTTTCACGAAGTGTCAATTAACTTCAAGAAAAACAAATTGTAATTATTATTATATCGATAATATTTTTTTAAAACAGGTCCTATAACTCTAATGATACAAATTACAAATAAAATCTTTTTTTTTTTAAATTGATAGTTATAAAACTTTATGATAACTGAATGTCAATAAATATTCCAACTAACCGTCTCGGAGAAATGACATAGGCGTTTTATCAAATGTTCCATTAAATCCATGTATTATAAGAACATTTTTCCTTGACAGCTTCCAGCCAAAATGTGGCAGCCTATCAGCGCGCCGGACGTCTACCCATTGCATGTACGGACGTTCCCTGCTCACGGAACACTAAATATTAAGTAAATTTTAAGTTGCGTATTATAAAAGTTAAGTTTTAGTTTACATAGACAGTTTAGTCTATGTAGATAGCTCCGAACGTTGTGCGCACGTTGACGATGGTGTCTATTTTAAGTTTTCGGAGCTAATAAATGAAGGCTTATATTGGACTTATAAGATAAGATATTGTTATTTCGTTATTTGCCTTGCTTTACTTGCACTGATTTCTTTCGTTATTTAGCGGTCCCCCGACGCAACGGCTTCAATAAGGGCATAATAGAATTATTTTATTTTTTTTAACGGTATTTTTGTGTCTGGGTTTTTTTTTAACACCTTTTAAAGTTATGTTATTGGTATCTATGTAATACTAAATGACGAACACACTAATTTTCAGATGTTTACGTATTTACTATAAATATTGCATAAGAACCTTTCAGCAGGACCAATAAAATATCAATATCTCGGATACGACCGCTCTTCTTTCAACCAAACATATATAAGAACCATCTCGACAGGCTTTCGATTAAAAAAAACCGCAATCAAATCCGTCAACGCGTTTAGCTACTACGATGTCACAGACAGCCGCACAGATACACACGTTCTCTTTTTTGGTTTTGTGTTAATAAAATCGACAAATAAATTTCAGTAATTAATGGTAAACAACGGAAAAAAATATAATGATATAAATAGAACTTCTTGTATTAATTATTGGGAAAAAAAAATAAATACCAATTATTCCATTAATTAAACAATATCATATGTATCATCGTCTCTTGAAGTAAATTAATAAATAAAAATACAGTTTTGATTGTTTTGACGTGGTCATAGCGAAGAAGGGCCAATTTCTGGTTTGTTAAAGATCTATAATCTGTCTAGCTCATCTAAAAATACTTAAACATCAAACTTTTAAAATTTTAAGCAAGCGACAACAAGAACTCATTTTAATATATATATTTTTTTTTAATTTAAAAAAACGGATGGGTACAGAGCTTAATCCAAAAAACGTTCTAATTGAATAATTATATTGGGGAACATTGACCGCAGGGAAACCACTCGATTATTGTATGAAGTCACCGCGCTATAGAAAGTGATAGTACATAGCAGACCGGGTACTTTATAGGTATTAACACGATACCTAGGTAACAACAACTTCTCTGGCGTGTGAACCAATGTTCATATCCGATTTTCTTTTACAATTTAATGAATACTATTTCTTACTCTACAATGCGATTATTTCACGGATTGTCTAGTAAAATATACAAAAATGAATTCATAAAGTGCAAAAATAATTATACATATTTAAATATGTTCAACTTTCGGAAAGTTTAGAATATTTAATTTTAACAGTTAACCGTAACAGTAACCAGTGATCAATACTCACGGTGTATATAAGTAAAAATTAATTTCACTGTCTGGACACTTCCATTCTCGTTTCATAACACACCTCCAGTACCGAAAATCTAGCATGGGCATGAGGTTCCCATCTGTTAGATACGCTGTAATATAAAACAACTATATCTATATCTATAATTATATTTTTGATCTAGTCTAGTGTAGTCTACAATTTATTCTTTGTGATCCACAGATTGTTGTTTTGAGCAGGGACTGTAGACTATTGTGAGATATATATGTTTTTATATAAAGGAAACTTTATTTTTATAAGTTATTATGTCTTACCCTCTTAAGTCAATGTTTCTAGTCAAGTTTAATAAAAATAATATGTTATTTAACGAAAAGTTTTCTTCATAACACCTTATCATAGAATAAATTATGATTATCATTGACGTCAAATATTTACAAATTATTTACTTACTCACAAAGATTGTCACCATTAATTTTTCAGATCAATGAACAATATAATTTACATAAATAACAATAAGTATTTCGTTCAGAAAGGGATTGTAAACTGACAATATTATTGTTTTTTTTTCTTTTAATCATAATATTAGAAAGGATTATATCTTAAGAAAAAAGTGTTCTAGCGGAATATGTACTAAGTAATATGTACTAAGTACTTATATAGCTTTCACTGCCTTCGTTACGCTGTTTATTCTGTCTAAGTACTTCAATGTAGGTAAAATACATGTTAGTACTACGAAATCGGAATAATAGGGAATGTACTTATGTTACGTATGCTGTAGGTATGAAGTACCTACCTATATCAAAGCTGTAGTAATGTTTTACAGTTATTTATATGATAAACGGAACTCTATTTAATAGCCACAAATAGTTGACTAACATAATGACGTTTGAAATATTTTTAAACATGTATAGCCATGTTAAGCTTATTTTGAGAAGAGGTCGCGGGTTCGACTTCTTGCCCGTATCAGTTTATTTTTAATTATATATATATTTAAATTTAAAAATATAAATATATATTTATTTTTGCTTTTGACTTTATTATAGGTATGTTGTATTGCTTTAAAAATTTTAAATTAAGGATGACTCTTATTTATATTATGTATACCTATAAGTGTATAAGTTATTGATTTTAACGGATGTATAATATGATATGACATTATATTATTTATAGTACCTATACAAAGATATAAGAAACAACAAAACCAGATTTTTTTTTTTTTGATGTTTCCCAAGGGTCACAGGTTTATTTCCTATGTTGGAGATTTTTTAATTTTTTCTTTATGTTCAATTTAAGTAAAAAGCTTAACATCAACATGTTTAGAGATAAACTAGATTTTACTATAATTCTAAATCAAAGTATCTTCAAGTAACTTTAAAACTTTCTGAAGAATGTATAAATTAGGTACCTAGATATCTAGATGATAAATTCAAATGGGACTTTCGACAGACCCTTGATTTTTCTATCAATAAATAGCATAGCAGTAAATCAATTAATTGAATTAAGAACTAAATTCAATGAATTGAAATAAATATTAAATAATAAATACTAACTATTAAATACACGACAAATAATTAACACTGCTAAAAAAGTTCATTTCAAATACATGGTCATTATTCTCTTATTTTTCTTAATAAAATAAACCCTGAAGCGAAAAACAACTGCGCTAATTAATTATTTATTCTTACATGACTTAAAAAAACATTTAAAAATATACTTCTATTATAAATAACAAATTTTAAGTTATCAACAATGTTAAAATATAATTTTGTAACAAACTTACCAAAATCCGTTAAAACAAATAATATAACTAGTTTAAAAATAACGATATTCATTTCCGAAAACTTTTCACAAAATTAGCTACACAATAGTATTTACACCGATATCCTATACTACATAACATATATATTCATTAAATCATTTTTATATGAGCCCGTCATGACGCGGCAGCCTCAGGCTTACTCCTGTTACGACTCCGCCAATACCAGCGTATGAGAAAGGCGTTTGCTATTATCACATTCACTTTTCCTAGCTTTTCTATCTCTTTGTTAATGTCATCCATCATTTAATGGTTTTTTACGCTTTTGTAGCACAGAATATGTAATTATTTGACTTGACTATCATATATTATATTTCGAAGAAACTAAAAAAATATCGGAAATGACACTGGGACTCGGGCTCGGAAAGTTCCATATATATAAAAAATATGTAAATGATGTATTTAAAAATTTAAGGTTGTCAGAGTTTTTCATTTATAAGTTCTTTTATAATTCAAGGTTGACTAGAAGTACTCTTTAAGTTTTGATTAACTTGTGAGTAGTTGCAAGTTTGAAAACACGCCGCTTAAATTGATGATTCTTTTGATTGCGTTGACATAGAAGATTGATTTTATTACAACTTAAAGTTATTATATATAAGAGTATTTGATATGGAATTTGATTTAATACCTCCACCCGTTCATGAGAGAATGAGTAGTAACTATAAAATTTAAATTTATATAAATATAGAATGTAAAAAACCGATACGGGCAGGGATTCGAACCCGCGACTACTGGGAAACCGTCCCGTCGCTCTACCAACTGAGCTACCGTATCGCTGTCCGTCTCGGTGAATTAAGCATTCTATATGTGATCGTCTTTATCGGGACGGTGGTGACATCTATTAGGTTTCTTTCGAAAATCCTAACCAATGTTTCTAACTTTGCAGTATAGATAAACATTGAAAAGATGCCACTGCCGAAATCAATGTTTGAAAATATCTTAAAACATGTATATATTTATAGTAAGATGTAATTTAAAGTAATCGATTTTCACAATTTTGAGTTTGCGGGAAGACAATGTACATTTTGATTCCCTTACGAGTTTCGAAAATTTTCCGAAATATGCGGTAATAAATAAATAAACGGCTGTATTTCTTGATTGTGTTGATTATGTTTGATTTTTCCAAATCTCTAAGGGACAATAGACCTGAGTATTTGATTTAAATTTCAGCTTACTTAATAGCTCCACGCGTACCTGTCAAAAAGCTGTTTCGACAGACTAGACGGCGGACAACGAAGTGATCCTACAAGGGTTACGTTTTTTTCCTTTAGCGGTACGGTACCCTAAGAACTGTATACCTATTATATCACCAACCTAGTTTCTGACTGACCTTTTAAGAAAAAAAACTAAATTATTAACGCTATTTGTAGATCTAAGATACACTAGAGTCATTTCGCCTGTTTGCGTCCATCGCCAGTTTGCGTCCATTCGACGGCTATCCTTTCATAAAATACTCGAAAATAAGTTCATGAACTTTCTAACAAAACCAAATGTAATTTCTGCCAATACCTCAATATATAGGAGATACACAGTCATAAACAAAATTTCCTTGAGCGCAATCCTTCCCTTTAAAAAAAAATAATTTATCTGAGCCACGGGACAAAAGACTGCGAATGTCTTAAATGTTAGTAAAAAAATAGTGAGCAGCCACACCACTCACGGTTAGTTTTACATTGTTTTATGTGAAGTTAAGGATACATAGATGTTTCTAGGCCTTAATAATAAAGAAAGGAAAAACATAATTATGAATTTACTTAAGTTTTTTAATTGTTGTCAGTTAAAATAAGGTGGACGCAAACTAGTACATACAAATTTTAAAAATTCCACTTTGCGTCCGCAGTGGACGCGAATTTTATGACCTATTATTTAGGACTGACCAGATTGCGTCCACCTTTGTTTTCTTGTTATCTATTTATAAAAGTAATTAAAAATGTATAGCTTATCTAAATTTAATAAAATTCTATATACCTACGATCAATAATATCTTAATGTAATTATAATAAAAAAAAATAACGTAATTTATTAACGGCTCCTGATTGAACAAATTAGAAATTGTGAAATCACAGTGTATCAAGGTGCAACTCTGAAACTCATGACATGAATAAAAATGATTTTGCCTATACACCTTTTTTACAGTTACCTGTAGCTTAGTTCAATAGTGTTTTCAGATGAAGTTCTTATTTTACCACTAGAAGATATGGCAACTCATACTACACCAAGTCTTGAGAAAACTAAGCAACAAATATCAAAACCCCCTCCGACTGCTTTTATTCATTTAGCATCAACTGTATCGCCATCTATTTCACCTATAGAAAAGCTAGTTACAATCTAGTTTACAATCATCTTCATTATTTATTCAAGGCATTTCACATTCAGAAACCTTTTTCCATTTAAAACCCACCTGATGTTGGCTGAAATTTTTAGCATAGCAAGAAAATTTAATCAAAAAACTCCAGCGGCCATATCTTCGTCTGCATCGAGAAAGTATTATGAACATAAAGAGCAGATGGAGAAAAAAAACAAAGCAGTAAGAAAAAGAAATTAAGAACGAATAGAGAAAAAAAACTTCAAGGAACTACTCCAAAACGTAGGAAAAAGACACTTCCTGTTAAAGTCACAGTAGATACTGATACTCTTAAAAGAAAATTTACCAGCCGTGGATAGTACAAAGTGTGCTGAATGTAATGACATACTTATATTAGATGTAGACGAAGACGGCGAAGAAAACATTGGCTGTGACAAATATATAAGATGATATATTTGTTATTAAAAATATTTTAAAATTTAATTAGTTAAATATTTAGACATAAAACAATAAATTGTTAAAATCTAATCTTTCTGAATAATAATTAATAAAAATCTCCCCTACATTCTATATATAAGTTGGTGGACGCAAACTGGACATGAGTGGACGCAATTTAGATTTTATGGACGCAAACTGGATAAATCGCCCAAATCTGGTATTTATCACTTTTATATTTAAATCGTTATATCTTTCCACCAAAACTTTAAATGAATATAAAAAAGACTATATTATTAACACTGTACATAAGTTTTTATTCAAAACTAGTGCTAAATCATTTTTATTTTCTCTTTCAAAGTCAGCAACTCCACTAAATGGACGCAAACAGGCGAAATGACCCTACTGTCTTTTTAAGGCCAGGTATCCCTACAAAACACATTGTTAGAATTCGTTTTTGAAATAGTAAACATTGAAATTTAAATCTAAAAAAAAACATTGTTAATTTTGAGGATATATTGCAGGGAATGTACCCGATGAAAACATGATTTAATAAAATTGGCTCGATAGAAAAAAATCACAAAGTTACCTCTTTTCCGTCTTTATATCTCCAATTTTTCGGTTTTATTTCTAAAATAAGCGATTAAACATTATGGGTCTTTTAGCAAAATAATGTTCATTGATTTCTCGAGGTATTTTACCCGATAGTTTTTTTTTATTCAATCTCTTATTTTTTTAATTAATTATTCAAGCGAAATTCGGTCCACAGAGAACTCGTCAGTGTCTCGCGAGACGTTGACAAGGTAAGACGTGTATCAACATTTTTGCAGATACAATTGTGCGATTATCATGACATATATTATGTCATTCCCTAGTTTACCACAGTCTAGCTTTTTCAGTAGGTCCAAAGAGAATAATAAAAATGTTAAAATTGAAGACTTGTCAATCGAACATTTTGCAAAATCATGAATAACTCTCAAAGTAATCGAATTAAAATAGTAGATCATTTGATCATTTGATGTGGTTAGTTTACAACTTTATATCACTAAAAATTTGTATAAACACCAATATACACTCCGAGTAGGAATCAAACCCGCGACCGCAGATGCAGCACACGCACCATTAGACCATAGTGTTTTCTGTAAATTACATATGTTGTCTCTCTGACTGTCGATACATTCAACGTGAACTGGCTGTTTAAGCAGATATATCTAGTGCGCGACTTCGTCGTCACGCACCAGATAGACGTCCTGTTAGTATAAGAGACCTTTCTGAAGAAATGATAAATGATAAAGAAGGTCTTTTCCAACCTGTTACCTGTTGATGACAATTACTTTTTAAGAGAATTACAAGAGAAAGCACGCCACAATAATTTATTTAATTGTAATGCAAGTAATTTATGTTTAGTGGATGAAAGAAGAAATGGACTGATATCGTCTTTTAAATTTGAATGCAATATGTGTAAAAAAAAATATATAAATATAGAATGAAAAATAAACCGAAACGGGCAGGGATTCGAACACGTGACTACTGGGAAACCGTCCCGCCGCTCTACCAACTGAGCTACCGTATCGCTGTCCACCTCGGTGGCATTCTTTATGTGCATTCTATGTGTACTACCAAGTAAAAGGCTTATACGTAACAGAACTACAAGTGTCTTTTGGCAATATGGGCAGACGAGAATGAGAAAATATACACACAGTTCATTGAAAAAGATGATTTATTTTGGGACACTAATATGAAACCAAAATTATTAACATTTTATATAAATTGCTTGCTGCCTGAAATCATAGACAGTAGAAATGCAAGAGGTATGCCCATACGAGACATATCAATTCAGAAGGAAAATATGACTGATCCAACTCACCGTAAATCTAAAAACCCTGATAAGGAATCAATACCGGCACAAAATATACGCCGATTAAATTTTATTCAGTTTTAAATTACTTTAATTAAGAGTTACCTATTTTATTGTGATTATACATAAACATAATTTAAATTAAATATATAATTTGTTTTATTTTTATTCTATATGTACCACTTACACTTTATTTCATTTACGAAAATCAATAACATTATTAGCACATAAAAATATATATTAAAAATGCATTAATATTTTGAAATGAAATAAATTATTAAACATGGTTTAGTTCTATACTGTGGCGACAGGATGACGTCACGTGGTCGCTATGTGCAATGCCCGCTGCGAAGGCGCGATGTACCTATATTACGCGGGGGGGAGGGGGGTTGCACTGAATGCCTACTTTTGCAGGGATACCTGGCCTTAAACTATTATTATAAATATGAAGAAAAATCAATTGTTAGTCCTTATTATACTTACTCAACGAAACAGTTGCAGGTCCATAACTAACCTTACAGATACGTTAAATTTAAAGAAATATATTCTCTAAAAGTTAAAATCCCGAAATAAAAGACTACTCGCTTAATAGGTACTTTATAAAAAACTGTGGGTACCTAAAATCGTGAAGGCCGTTATTTTGAGTTTATGACTATGATGGCAGTTTGTATGTAAAGACATGTCCTTACACTTCTCGACAACGGTAACAGAATTCCGTGATATGGAATTAAATCCATATTATCTTTTGAAAAGCCTTTGCATCGTTGCTAATACTAAATAGAATATATATATATGGATAAATATAGGTATATATATATAATATATAATTTCTAAGGTTCCAGCACTGCCATCTGTTGGAAACAGATTGCCGAATTCGAACAATTCAGCTCATAGGTACATTTTAGAATTAAAATAACTTACTACTAAGTATACATATACCTACGTTGGTTTATAATATTAGTCGTAATAAAAAAGTAATGTGATCTAATTGTGAAATATGGCCGATGTCACAAAGTGTTGCTAAGCAAATACGTAGTCATAACCGTTATTCTGATATTCATTCAATAACATCAAGTGTCGGGAAAGGAAATAAACTCATTGGTATTTTTAAGTTTGTAGGTTACAATTTTCAACACATTTGAAATTGTGTAAGTACTACAAAAGACTTATTTTATCTTATTAATTATGTCCTGTATGTACCTGTAAAGGTTTTCATTTCACATAATAATTTAATTACATACTAATAATCAATAAACACAAATGCAATGCTTGACAGTTAACACATATTGACACTGTCTACTGTCTACCGTGGTCTGTGGCAGTGGCCAGTGGCCAGTTTGTTTTTAACTCGACTATTTTGTAATCGGTACCAGTCAGACAAAAAATGTTGCCAGGACGAATGAACATTAAAACATTAGGAACAAGAACTTTATATACCGTTGTATATTTTTTGGTAAAAGATAGTATTATTTCCATTAAGTTATAGTACTTTAATACTATTTATTTATTCATGACCAGTATACGAGTCCTTCAGTCCAAAACAATACATTTTAATAACTCAAAAGTAACTTACATATAAATTAAACTAATAAAAATAAAACTTATTGTAATATAAATTGAACTGAAAATTAAATTAAACAATTAAAAAAAAATGGAATAGGATAACTTTTCTACTTTAATAAGTCTCGAGGCCAGTCGACCATTCCTCCCTTGTCGATATTTCCACAGAATATTTGTAAATGGAACAATCATCGTTCTATCCGCATTGATGACCCAGTAGGCTTTGGTTTGGGCTTTTGCTGCGGCCCCATCGGTCGACAGTCAGCTTTACCTCTGCCACGTGCCACATGATTACCCCTGTGGGCACCCCTACCGGCATGTTTGGGCACTCTGCAATGGATGAGTCTGGGTGTTCGCCTCACTGGCCAGCTTTGTGCTATCAGCCTGATGGCGTACATTTCGCTCCTCAGTGGGTTTTGGCTCGATCCCCAGTGGGTTGATTCCTGACCAGTCTTGACCTTAAAGATGGTGCTTTTAAAGCCAAGAGCTGCCACGAAGTTTTGGCTGCGGAGTGCCCCCACTGATGGCTCGTCCATGGCGAATGTCACAAGATGTCCATTACCCATAGCCCTACTGTGCAGAACCCTCCACAGCTTGACATTCAGACCCTTGTTCTATTTGGGCATGACTAGCAGAGCCTGCTCCACTTTCTCCACCTTACTAGTGAGCAGAAAGGTCACCGCGATGGTCGGTTTGGGCAGCTCACTCTCGGGTATTATTGAGAGTTGCACCCCGTCTCAAGGCGAGAGTTTAGGGATTATCTCGACAACTCAGTCTGTTGAGGACTGATCCATGCATGATCAGTATCCAGCCAGACTTGTGGGTGAAATCTCCAAATTTTGGTTTTAACGCTCTCTGATTCGATGCCAATGGTGGCCTGAACCAGAGCGTTATGAACCAACTTCATTTTAGAATCATTAGAACCTCATTAACTTTCAAGATATACGAAAAGTTACATTAAGTTCAATCCCACTTCTGATATCGGAGAGAAGACCTCCTGAAGCGTTTATAAAAGGTGTGACGTCAGCATTGCTGTCGTCACTGTATCGTAGTCGTTGTGATGGTGGTTCATAATGACGTTTTCAAAATAAAACGGCACAAATATTTATAGCTTCATTTATTCAACGGACAGCATAACAGTATCCTTATAGAGATCCGCACAGTCCGACGACTTAAGCAAGACTAACTCTCAGACTTTTTTTTTTGTAATGACTATGCTGTTAGCCAAGTGGCTATTACAGCGTCACCGGGGGAGTGGGCGAGTACTGTACCCCCCCTTTAAAAACCCGGGCCTGAGGGGCCCGGGGTACACCACTGCCTTAAGAGGGCTGGGCTATAAGAGGCCGTCCTCGGCTTAAGACAGCGTATTTATAGAATGGGAAAACTCTCAGACTGTCGACCGCCCGTATTTATACCAAAATGACGACTGACATAAACAAGTCTAGTAACATCATAATTGTTGTTTTAACAATGTATTTTGATCATTTCTCACTATAAATTGATTGATTTAATAAATTATAATCCAATGTTCCTCTTTCGACGATCATGATTTTGTTTTATAAAGCCTTCGCGCCGATATACATAAAGTATTTTCAAAAATAATATTCTATAAAAAAGTTTAAAAATAAAAATTTTAAAATTGCGTAAAAAACAAGCCAGATTTGGTAAAAAATCTCAATTTTAGACCACATCAACAATCCACATCCATACAATTTTACTGTAATATTAAGTACGCCAAGGAGAACCTATGTCACCTAAATTATTTTCAGTTCTCCTCTATTAATGGTAGGTATTCCTGAACCTGAAACAGACGAATAAGGGAATAAATATAAATGGCGAGAACCTAACCTAACATCTACTCCTTGCAGACGCAACAGCATTCTTGGAACAGCTAACGATTGAAAATAGGTGGCGGATCTAAGGTGGTAAGATCCTCATATTTTGCATATTCAGCTGCCTTCAACGTCCAGTCTATAGACAAAATAGGTGATGGAAGAATTCGAAAAATAGCCGTTCCAACTCGTATCGCAAAAAATGGAACAGAATGGATATCTTTATAGGCCTTTTATAGTTTATTTTATTTGGTTAATTGTAAATTGTTTTGTATTAATTACATATTAATTCAGTCGACAAACAATATATCTTTATATACATCTAGGTACTTATAGAACTAAGGCTAAAATGTATAAACTAAAGACTGTTATCTGAATTAAAGTGGCCGCTATTATGAAACTCTTTACACAGGTAAAGAACAAGCGATTTAAATCTTTTTGATAAAGATCATGTGTTCAAATTGTAAATATTTAATATGGATATTTATTCAAACTATATTCACATCTCACAGCCGCAGCGTTGGACTGTACTGACTGTACTATAAATATTCTAACGAAAAGCACTTGTAATTCAATGTAGTAAACATTATATTCAAATATCACAGTCGTAACTCGTAACACAATCTTGTTGACTTTTGACTTCCGCGCTAAATTGGCATCACGATGTTTACAACATAACATAGTTTAAAAACAAATGTAAAATAATAAAGATGTCGGGAAAAATAGAATACAAAAGTTTTTAACATTTACAAAACTTATTTCTAAATATATAAATATAATAATTCGTATTAAAATAAATAAATATGTTGGATTTTTAACGCACCAGTGTTGTACTTGAGGATTTTCTGGAGATAAAACTTATATAATAGGTAATGGTGATATTATTTACATAGGAAGGTACTAATTAATATCATTCCACATTAATTTTATTTATTCTGTCTCAATCGATAAAAAAAAGATTTTTTTGTTTGTTTTTTGGTAACCCTTACTATATTAAATATAGTGAACCCTTACTATAATAGATATAGAGAAATCTTAAACGGTGTAGTATTAAACCCATAACTCTCATAGTGTATTTGAGCTGTAAAGTTGGTGATCATTGCTCAGTATAATCGCTTATCTTTAAGCTAATACATATTATCATTTGCTGCAGATTTACACAGTATTTATTGGACTGTGCGATGGAGGCAGGTTCCCGGTCAGGTAATACCTACAAGCTATCAAATATATAATTGTCGTATTTGTTATCAAAACTAAAATTTAAAAACTCAACGTATGACCTTGTAAACTCATTTTTATATGTTATAGGTGCTCGTGTGTATACTTTCATAGGTAAATAATAATTTAAGTAATAACAGTTTTGTTTTTTTTTTTACTAACGCTTAATATAAATTGCAAATTAAATAACGTTATTAGAACGCACCTAATCACAACTATTGCTAATAATCATAAAACTATTGCTTTGTTACCTCTTTGCATTCTTACTTCTTTGCTTGTTGTTGCACAAAACCGAAAAAATAAAATCTTCTTCAATAATTAATCTTTTGTCCCAAATCTCAAACACAGGTAAGTATAGTTTTTCCCTGATCACAATTACCGAAGTCTCGGTTTTTAAATTTAAGAATTAAAATTAACTGCAATTGGTAAAATGGATTAAGGTAGAAATATATATTAATTTGGCTTATTTGCCATATCATACAAAATTAAAAACATTATTAATCAGCACAAAATATTTTACTTGCAATACACGTATTATAAGTAAACTACTTTGTGCTGATATATTGCTATAAGCAATTCAATAATTACCTATTAGTTATACATTTACAGATGAAACGGGAAACTGTAGGAATGCATCACAATCGTAAGTCATTTTTTTACTACCAACTAAATAATTATGAAATCCTCAATCCTGGGATAACTATGTAATGGATTTTAAATAGGACTTTTTCTCCAGATGGTGGGTCAAATTGTGCTTACGCTGTCATCAACCCGACATAGCTCCATCATGGCAGCCAGGATGGTGGAATAATTTATTTCCATTTCCTTTTTTTCCGACTTTTAGACAATCGGCTCAACAAATTTGTATTATATTCTTTTGTAAGTATTAATTAAAAAGGAACTGTGCATACATTTTTAAATCTATGTAGCATACACACATTAGTTTATTTAATTATAGTTTTTCTTATATGGGGTATTTTGTACGCCGAACTCGGTGAAGCAGTCGGTTTAAATGGAGAACTACTTAGCATGACCCTTCTCGTCATAGCCGCGTACTTAGTAGGCTGGATATGGTTGAAGGTCACAACTCTACCAGCTCTTATAGGCATGTTACTTACTGGAATACTATTCCAAAACTTACATTTGGTACATATGACAGATACATATCGTCAATTAAATCAAGATCTGAGGTAATCCCATTAAACATTATTAAGAAACTGTAAGAAGCATACAAGTGCCCTTAATAAAAATGTTTTACTTTGTGTATATTTGTACCTATAGGAAAATTGCTTTGGTCATCATTTTAATACGGGCTGGTCTGGGTCTTGATGCCGACGTACTTAAAAAACACTACATAGCTGTATTACAACTTGGACTACTGCCTTGGTTAGTAGAATGTGTCTCCATTAGTGTCACGACTCACTTTTTACTACATTTGCCGTGGATATGGGGTAAGTTAATAGGCAAATCTCTTACATAATTCCAAATGCTGTAAGATAAAGCTTTAAAAATCTTTTTTAGCATTTCTACTGGGTTCAATGATTGCATCAGTGTCGCCGGCTGTAGTAGTTCCGTGTCTCTTTAGACTCCGGGAAGTTGGCTATGGAGTTTCTAAAGGCATTCCAACACTTCTGCTAGCCGCGGCTGCCATGGATGATTCTGTCAGTGTGGCAGTCTTTGCCATCATACTAAATGCTATGTTCTCAACTGGCTCCATCACTTTTAGTATAATAAAGGTTAGTGATCACATCAATTTCTATTCTAGGTCTACGTCATAATGGCTACCGAGGATAATAATTATACTGTTAATAAATTAAATACTTATTAGGGTCTAGAATAGTAATAAACAATCATAAACCAGGAAAAGCTTTTGCGTTTATTTTCTTTTGTTATAATCACTGCTACATACATGACACCATAGAAAAAAACATCTAGAATGCTTGTCTGTTTACCTGTTCACTGGCAAAAACTACTTAGTAGATTTTGATAAGATTTTGTTTGTTATTGGTTTAGTGGGTGATGAAATTAAGCTTATTGTTCCAACCAACACTCAAAATAGGGGGCTATTATAACTAAAATTAAAATATATATTAAGTTATTATTTATGTCGGAGGAAACCAGACAAAGTCACTGGCTGGTACTACATGTTATCCATATTTCAGGGTCCATTGTCTATCATCGTTGGTGTACTTGTTGGATCGCTCTGGGGTGGGTTAATATCAGTGATTCCTGAACGAGGAGATGTATACGTAGTTCCATTAAGATTTTTAGCGCTATTTTTGGGTGGACTGTTCGCACTTTTTATAACAAGTCTTATTGGATGGAGTGGTGCAGGTGCTTTGATTAGAAAAACAACAATGAACTTTAAGTAGAAACTGGAGCAGTATGTTTTTTTTAATTATTTTTCCAGGTCCCCTAGCTATAGTATCTTCAGGATTCATTGCAGCCTATTACTGGGAAAAACAGGGGTGGGTTGTTAATAAAAACCCAGTAAGCAACCTTTTCAGGATACTTTGGATATTTTTTGAACCCATACTTTTTGCGTTCACTGGAGCACAAATCACGGTAACCATGTTTTATATTGACAAATAATTTGATACAATAACAAAGAAAATATCCTTTATCTTTAAAATATATTCCTAAAACAATATCATAGGATATAAGATTAAATAGGTCCATACTATGGGATGGACTGATTTAAACACAACTTCTGACTCGCCTTTTAAATAAAGTACCTAGATCTTCAGTCTTAATCCTTTCCATATCTCCATCTTATCATATCCTAATCCTCAAACAGTACAAATATACTCCATTGCCCAAACACATAGAAATTCTTACGATACTAATATTTCTATCTGCCGGCGATCGAGTCAGGGACTCAGTCTGACTCGACTCTCGACTCGAGTGACGACTTCAGTCAGTCAGCATCCGTAATTTTTTTTATGAAATAATCCCTTTATTACTTTTAGATCAGTGCCTTGGATCCTCAAGTCATGTCCATGGGAGCCGTCTGTCTCGTGTCATGTTTATTAATACGCGTAGTCGCTACATTCTTTATTAGCTCTGGCTGCGGATTGAACAACAAAGAGAAACTTTTTATTGGCCTTACTTGGATGGCGAAAGCAACAGTGCAGGTTAAGAATATACTTGTGATAACGACGAGTACATATCAAAATTGAATTAATTTATTATAATTCTAATTATTATACTTATATTGGTCTTATTATTAAAGGCAGCCCTAGGTCCAGCGGCATTGGATTTGGTTAACAACGGTAAAAGTGCGGGAGGAACACACATGGAAGAAGACACGTACGCTAAAACAATTCTAGCCGTTAGCGTTCTGAGTGTTGTGATATCCGCTCCGTTAGGGGCCGTTCTGATCGCTGTCACTGGACCACGGCTTTTGAGCTGCGAAGGTAAATACAATATTAATTATTCAAATTTCAATAATTTTTCAACACTCTCATGATTACCAGAATATTTGTTTAATTTTTTTTTTAGGACAAAATACTGTATCGAAGCAGACAGAAAATACATTAGAGAATAATACAGCTTTATAATATACATCCTCTTAGAATGCTATGTGGGGTGTACGTAGCTTAAGCCTTAATTTATTATATCGAGGTACAACTTAAAATTAACTTGTATTTAGATTTTCACCTATGATACTTAATATGTTTATTTATTCAACTTACTACAACAGATAATATATTTTTTATTGAAATTTGTTTTTAAAAACGTTTTTAAAATTGGATATATTTTTCTTCTTAATTAATGTATAAAATAAAGTCTACAAAATATTATTTATAGTTTTATGGCATATACCTACATAACATTTTTTTTAATAGTTAATGTAATAGTTTTACGTATATTTACTGTATAGAAAACAAAGTTTTTACTTCAAATACAGAAACTTGCTTCAAATAGATTAAGAAGAAGGATTAAAAAAACAAATTAAATGGAAGTAAGTAAAAGTTAAGAAATAAGATTCAATATGTATTTTTTCGAACACCATGCCAAAAAAACCAAAGCAACCCGAATTTTATTTTACATATTTTTTTATGCAACAAAAACCTTATATACAACAAAATATTTAGGTACACAATAAAATTTTAAATATTTAAATAAGTATTTTTTATTTTATCAATGCGATATCGTTTACTTTAGGACAAAAGGAAAAGCCCACCTTAGTGTTAGGTCCGCATATGCATGGAAAATTAATCCATTTCGGTTTATGTTTTGGATAAGAATATATTCATATGAAAGTAAAAAACAATGATGTTCCATTTAAAGGACTTCTTAATAAAAAGTTATTATTTGATATTTTATAAGAACAAAATATTGAGAAATTCAATTTGGTTTGCTTTTATGCGATTGAATTTTGATAGTTTCTATTAATTATAACGTTTATAATTAAAACCCAACTGTATGTTATATTTTCTAAAAACAATACCGCAATAGGGCTTGCTCTAACAATACGTAGCATACTTATTCATGTAATTTATTGATCTATTGTCACTATTTCAGCGGATGTTATATTGTTTTATAATAATATTTTCTAAGATTTTCAATAAAAATATTTTTTACGTCTTTAGCTCGCGTATAATAATATATATCAATTTTTATTTTCAATTTAATTATAAAGTTAAATCTGTAAAAAATAGTTCCATTTCAAAATACTATGCCGTTAAACAGGAGGTTTTTTTTTATTTAATTTGCCTAGTATTTATTAAAAGAGTAGTAGCTTTATCTGAAGGATAAATTGTCAAATTTACTTTTCGATCTTAAACATTTGACAGCTAGGTCTAAGAAAAAAGCAAATGACAATTGACAATTTGTTGTTTTTATTATGAACATTTAATTTCTGTGACAGTAAGTTTTAAAACTATTTTTAACCTTAATGATAATAAAATAAAGTAAATAAAAACCTATAATGTAAATTTAATACTATGATGTAAAATAAGTAAATTTGTATAAAAAAAGTGAACTATAGTAGTAAATACGAATGTTTTCAGCAATTTAGAAAATAATATTACATGTTTTGCAGTTCTAAAAAGCGTTATTTATATTTTAGTATTCAAAAACTAAACCCAATATCAAATATGTCTATAATAGTAATCGCAGTGGCTTCAGAGAGTGGTGTGCCAATATTTTCAAGAAAACGCGGCAATAATGAAAATGTATGTTATTATTATTATTATTTAAAGAATTGTAAATAGGTAAGGAAATGAGCATAGCATTTTGATATTTCAAATAAGGGATATCTGAGTAGTAGATCTACAGAGTGAAAGAGTTATAAAAGTTACTCATAAATTTAAATGGTCGATAATTTTTGTAAATAGTTTTCCTTGTTTTAAGATTCAATTTTCTACAATAGCATCACTTCATGGAATAAACATGTTTACAAAATGTCACAATCTATCGTTAATAAATACTCAACTGGATAATGGTACAATTATTTGGAAAGAATATTGTAAAAGGTATTTTTATTTGTACAATTATATGGTTAATGTTTCTGAGAACTGACTTCTTACTTATATTTTCTTATAGTGTTACACTAATTGGAATTGCTACAGGAGGATTGGAATGTGATCTTGAGAATCTTTTGGCTTGTATTCATGATGTAATGATTTTCTGTATTGGCAAAAAAGAGCTGGAAAACCTTAAAAATATTGATCAAATTAAAAGGGATCTTCGACAATGTTATCAAATTATTGACTATTTATTACAGTCATTAGATCCTAATTCATTGCCACACTCTACTATCATTCTTGATTATGTTCAAAGTTTACTTTGTCCACAAGCACAACAATTACAGGTCAGAATTTCTTTTAAACATAGTAGAATTTTACTTAAAGATACCAAAGCTCACATTATATTTATTATTAGAATATTTTTTTTAATATAACAATTAATTATTTTTATTATAAAAATGAACTATTTTTATTATCACAGTAATTTATTTTTAGCAAGTTTTAGATAACTATGCACTAACTGTGACAGGTAGATGGGCATGTCTTAGCATTCACGGCCACTTGGTTGCAACAAGTTCAGATTTCTGTGAATTAGATGCAAGAGAAGCCAAACTACTCTTGTTACTTGCTGCTGCACAAGATGGGGCTCCTTTAAGGGAGACTTTGGTGTTTTTGCCTCACATGAGCCCTAATGTAAGTTTATTGGAATGGAATTGTGTCAGCCAAAGAGTTTTATTCTATAATGAAGTTAATCTATTAATAATTTTCAATTGTTTAATGATAGTATTCGAAATAATATTATTATTTATTTACTTTTGTATTTCACTATATCATTGTCAAAGAAATATCTAATAATCATTTAATATTAAAAAATCAGCCAAGTGAGGTTTGGCCTTTCTAAGGAAGGGTTCTGTACTAATTATAAAAATGGTAACAAATACTCATTTGTTGTATGTCCCCCTTAAATTTTATTTTATTATAAACTAGCATATCCAGCCCGCTTCGCCGCCGCTTAATTGAAAGATGTATTAACTTAAAATACAGAATGTAAAATATATTAATTATAAGAATTAACTTATTTAGAATTAACCACGGCAATAATAATTTTGATTCAACCTATGATTAAATTTTCTTCTACTCGTTTAGCTTGTACATGGATATTGTCATAACATTATAACTGACCTTAAATAGTTTGATGTAAAAAACAATATAAAAACACTGAAAGTTCAATAAAAGATGCTCCGGTTGTCACCAGACTTTACAGGATTATCCACTGGGTCAATCTAAAAAACCTCTGAAAACCATTTCGGAATTTATCCGGAACATACATACATAGTTTCTCTTTTATAGGTATAGATTAATTATTAATTTTGAAGTTGAATATATACCTAAATATCCTGTGAATATTTTAAGGTATACCTGCGGCTATTAATATCAAGCAGAAAATAGTTTAAGTTGTTGTATGGAATTCTTCCTAAAATACTCATTTTATTCTGTTTATTATTGTTTATTGTTATTGCGGTAACCGGAATACATCATCTGTGAAAATATCAAGTGTAGCTTCCCAGGTACATGAGGTACAGTCTGGTGACATATTACATGGTACATAATAGGGTTTTGTTTTTTTGTTTGGATAGGTAAGCCTAAAGAATATTAAAATGAAATATTAGTTTGGATTAAAACTGATAGCCTATTTGCAGGTAGCATTCAGAGCAGTGACATGTAAACTCCTGGCAGATGTGTATGTTCTTGTAATTTGTGGAGCAACACCCGCATTGTCCGAAATTGATGAAATGGTACTCCACTGTTGGGAAGGATATGCACAGATTATAAAGGAAGCAAAACTAGTCTATCCAAGGAATTTTCCTGTTAGTCTTACATTTGATCCTGCTTTATTGGGGTATGCTATTATCAATACATATAAATTATAATTCAGTATTAAGCGTGGAAATTGTCTATATTTAAACAAAATACCTATATACTTTTTTGTCTTTGTTCGAATATCATCAAAATACTACTTGACGGATTTTGATAAAAATTAAAGTTGTTGTTCTCTATGCTAAGTTATTACTTGTTACATTAGTTGTTTTACTTAAGTTTATATTGATTATAGATTGTTTAAAATTAAATCGGCTTGAAGAGCAGACAAAGTCTGTGACAACTATTTTATAATATGTATTACATTATATTTTATACCACGTTGAATGATTTAAACAATATCATTAATCATCTTCAATATATTTTAAAACTCCATTTGAAATAAGTGATTTAGATATAGGTATTTAGATTCTAGAGTATATAATTATCATTGGCACCTAATATATATTTTTTTATATTTTTTTTTATTAGAGTCTTAGTTATAAACATCAGTAAGCGACGGTGTGTATTTTCACGTCATTTACACGGTAACAATCAGAAAAGTAGAAGCATGTCTAGTGCCCACAGAATTGACATACTGAGAACTTTTTATGTGACATCAGTTAAAGATTTAGTACCGGAATTGAATAAGGAATGTGATGATACTGGTAATTGTTTTCAATTCAATATTAAATTATATATTTCATTGTAATCAAAATTTATTAATTAATTTAGGTATTAAAAACTAAAGTAAAATTCGTTTATAGTAAATTGTTACATTTGCATCAATAAGCATTAAAATTATATAATGAAGTTTTGTGTTATCGCCTTAATTCAGCTTAAAATAAATTCTTATCGTTTTAGAAGTACAAAGCATTTTAAGTGAAACTTACTGGTGTTCTGAATACCACAAATGTCATATGCAGAGATCAGGAAATATATTGTGCTGTGCTCTGTATGGTCCTACAGTTCCGACACATACTATGAGGTAAACAGTTATTTTGTAAACGATAGCTATAACGTTTTATATAAATAATGTCCAGTTGAATTTAATCTATTTTATAATAAAATATTATTTTCAGAGGAGTGACCAGTAACTTACTACAGGAATTATCATCAAACAGAGAAATATACTGGTAATTTGAGCTAATATTAAAATACATCATAAATAATAAGCGCCGTCCATTTTATAAGTTTATATATAAATATATAATAATAAATAAAAGATTCATTCACAGTTTATGAATTTATTTTATATTTACCTGAAAAAATCAATCGCTAAAACACTATATTTAGATTCATAATTTGTATAAGTCACTAAGAAGGCATTTTTATTATTCTAATTCTGATTATCGTCTGTTGCGGCGACGAGGCTTGTTTGCTTTTAAATTTATGGATTCAGGATATCATTCCAGGCTAATAAAAATATTTGTCAAGGTATAGGCAGTGAAAGAAAACATTGTAAAAATATCTATGAAAACACATCCAAACATGCCTATGTAACCCGCCATCCACATTACTCTGCATGGTGATACAATCTTTTGTAATTGGAAAGGCAATCCTATTTCTTATTATACATAATCTGGATATTTTAAACTACTGTTTTCAATAAAATATTTTTTAAGTTATTGCTGATAAAATGTCTATGTAATTGATCATTTTTAAAACCATTAACATACTGAATGTAGCAGTTGGTAAATCTTATAAAAATGTTGTAATATTTACACATACATAAATTGGTCAGTTCAGATCGAATGGAGCCTGGCTCAATAGTAGTAGTTTTCACAGTTGCATCCCCCCTATATGTGACTCTTTCAGTTTATAAAAAACCTATTTTATTAACAATTGTTGCTTAGCTATTAAAAAAAATGCAATTTTACTGAATTACTTCTGACAAAACAACATTATGGTTTCATTGAAAAAAAAATCTGTTCTTGGTTCTGATTATAGATCCAGAATATTAAAATTCATTTGGGACTATAGGAATCCTATAAAACTATTTTATTTTATTTTAAAATAATATTTGGAGTTGAGCCTTAATTATATGTAGTTTAAAAACAAAACTTGTAAATTGTTAGATAAAATTTAATTAAAAGCCGATCATAAACTTGTAAAAGCACACTCAAATGTATATCAGAATAAAATTAAAACTTATTTCAATCATAAATAAATTCCCAATTATGAATAAGATATTCACGATGCACCTCAATACATTTATAATGTACATAATATGGTTCCTTCCATTTTAAAAACTATTCCAGACAAAGTATCACAATAATTTGATTTGCCAAACAAATATTAGCAATTCATTCAATATCATTACATGTTGTATAACATGTGTATATCCCCATTGTATTCAATAATAAATATAGGAAATACAAGATGGCAAAGATAAATGCAACAACTAGCTTATCACTGTTTTACATAAAGCTACTATCATCAATTCATATGATTCTTCACATAAAATATTAAAAATGGGCTTGGTAATAAATAAGCAAGGGATCCTGTAAAATGCTTCTCTATATAAACATGATCTTTTAAAAATATATATTTTTAAATATTGATGCATTATGATGTATGTATTACACCTGTATTAAATTTGAGAGAAATAATCAATTCCACATCTAATTACCACAAAAAGCAATAAAAATGCAATGATACGCAATATTTTTCACAATTATTCTAACATCTTTCCCGAGTTGCATTAAATACTACTTAAAACTTCCCAATAATCTACACTGTGGTTGCTTAATTTTGCACTTCAGCTGCTGTATGAGGTCAAATATTTTAAGGGACGGCCCCACTTTCATTTCTAGAAGCTCAATTATTTCGTCCTTCGACAACTGTAACATCATGGGTCCCGTTATTTGGTTGAAGTTAACACAGTAAGGTTGACAATCATTTACCGTGAGGAACTTGGCGACGTCTACGGTCGTCCAGTTTTCTGGATCAACAGAATTGAGGACATCCAAGGGCACGCTGGTATTAACCAGCCTGGGTATAACCTTGTCGTCCACACTCTTAAACGGATCGTCGGGCGAAGATCGATTTACAATCTGACTAGAATCTTGAGAGGCTTCGGAGGGCGCGCTCTAGAGGAGAGAGCAAAAAATGTTTAGGCCATAAAAATATAACAAAAGAAATATGACAACAATTAAACCACCACAATAACACAATTCATACCATCATATCCCCACTCGTATCCGCCAATCGTTCGTCCGAAGGTTCCGGATCGATCTTGGCCTCGGCGTCTGCGTCCATCTTGACGGCCGTGTCCCGGGAGCGCTCCGCCTCCGCCGATACTTCCGACACGCTCGTCGGTGGAGACACACTCTTCGTCTCACCCATGTCGGAGTTCTGGGAACTTTCCTCAGTGGTGTTCGGAGGTTGAGTCGCCACTTTCGTTACTGGAGAATCGAAAAAAAGAAAATGGTTTAGAATATTGTAAAGACATTCGATAGTGTGGACGGGCTACTTTTTTTATTTTCGAGAACGAACTTTTACAAATTCGAGTAACTTAATTAATAATATACGTCGGCCGGAAGGACGAAACAAAAAGGTCGACTTCGGTCGTATTTTTTTTTATTAAGTCGTCGAGATTCACTCTCCTTTCTTTCTCGAGGGTAGACTTTCAGACGGAAAGGACGACCGAACCTGAAACGGAATTCATAAGCCGAGAGCCGAATCCCTTCCCCGAACCAAATCCGTCGATTTTCGGTTCGGGGTACATACAAATGTCATACAATAATTTTTATGGATCTAGTAAATGCACACGTACCGTTCCGCCGTCGTCGCCTGGCCAGGCGCGTGTGTCTGTGGGGCGCTCGCCTGGGCGGGCGGCGCGCCGGCTGCAGCGGACCCTCCAGGCGGTGTCCCACGGCGCGGCACCAGCCCACCGGGTACACGTCGGTGCTGTGCGCCCACAGCCACTGGTCGTACTCGCCGCCCCAGCCGTCGAAGTGCACCTGAGGGTAGACGCTGTGTTTTGATTTCATTTACGCAAGGTAGGGCGGGCGCGCAAGTGACGAGCGTTCCTATTTCTGGGTTCGGCCGTTTATTAAATTATATTCGCACTATTTATGTATCCCAAACGTCGTTCAACACCCTCGACGAGAGAAAATAATTTGCTCACTCGGGGGTTAGATCAAGTTGTATAACTTGTCCTATGATATTTTTGTATTATTATTATTGGATATAATACGGCGTTTCGGATCCGCCTCCCCCGGGGTACCTTCAGGAGATCGGCCACGACCCTGGCCACGGTGGCCACGCATACGAGGCGCGGGTCCATGAGGTCGGCGCACTCGAGGCGCATGCCCGCCACGAATCCGTGCGACACCACATGGCCCCGCGCAGAAAACAGCGCGCGCGAGGCAGCCGGGCAGCCTGACTCGCTCAGGTAGCGCTCCCACCGGAACTGTTCCCGACTCGTGCTGTGGAATATTATACGACGTTACACCGACGGCCTCAAGAGAAACGAGCGGAACGAAGTTAAACACTCTTACTCACCCGGCGGGCGGCACCAGGGCGATATTATTAGCCAGGGCGAATCCCACCGGAAATATGCAGGGCGACCGTTGGTGGTAGCAGAACCAGTCGGCGCCGGACGCGTCGGCCGGATAGCAGTCTATCCTTATCATCATGTAGCCCTCGTTCAGGATCTGCATCACCGTCGCAGCGCAGACGGCCGACAGGTTTAGGGGGTCGATGGCCTCCAGCTTCATTCCTTCAGAGAACAGCGGCGGCTCATCGGCGGGGTACTTGTGGAACATGTCCGGGGTGGCGTCGTCGGGCGCCAGACGGCCGGCCGCCACTCGCTGGCAGTAGCCGGGCGGGGCGTCTAGGGGGTGGCCCACTCGGAAGGCCCAGCCCGCGGGGTGGATGAGCGGCGAGTCTTCGTGACACCAAAACCCATTATCCTCCGGCGAGCTGTCATAATACTTCACGTGCAACCGTTTACCTACTATTTCGCACACGCTCGCAACCTGGGGATGAAGAAGGAAGTTTTATTCTTTTTATAACAAGTAATAATGTGTATATTTTTTGTTAACATTATTTATATTATAATTGCATTGCACTTTGTAACTTTTGTAAAAACGCAAAAAGTAATGCAGATATATTCAAAAGTGATTATATAAGAAAACAAAATATGTGGGTATAAAATATTCGTGTGTACCTTGACTTGTGAAATTCTGTTTTTATCTACGACTTCCATGATCGACCCAATAGAAAACCTCGATACGAGACTATCATTTAACTTCGTATAAAAATTTGCAGGTAATGTTCGAGCGCCCGTAAGTTGTTTAACTAAAAATCTGAAAAAAGACAACTTTTTGAACACATTCTATTGTAGTAGTAATAACAATCAAGAGCGTAATATAATAATATACAGGGTTATTTGTAATTAATTGGCCACCTCATGATTGATTGATGAGAGAGGCTGTCTGCAGCCTCTCTATATCAATCCAGACAAAATTTGTTCTACGACTCCACAAAATTTGATATACAACACAAAAAAAATTCGCTCTCTGTTACGTGTTACTCTGTATTTCGTGGGAAGTGCCTAAAAATCACCGCCCGGGCGTTAATACCAGTTCAGAGGCAACAAAAAAATGTATGGGAAAACTAAAATTTTCTAGCTATGGATCAATTAGTGACCCTCAAAGATACGTTCTTGACAGTGACAGATGGTTGTTTATTTCCATGATTATAAATGCAGGTAATATCTAAAGGCCTTTATTATATGTAAGTTTAGATCCATTAAGCTGTTTTAGGGTATTCAATTAAAATTAATTTTACTTCTATTAAGTCAGAAATATGCTATATGTAGGCTTGTCGAAATGTCGATTTTAGGACTGGAATCAACTTTGAGACACAAATACAGAGCGTGCTTGAGAATTTCTATCTAACCCACTTTCATTATGACGGTATAAGGTAGTTTAAGAGATATAGCTGAATAAAACAAAACACAAATCATATTAAACATCCAAACGGGGTAACTGAAATATATATATTTTTAATATGGTATTGAACAAATAACATATCTTACTTTTTCCAGTCAGTATATTTATCTTCTATACTCCGAGGCGGTATCAGTGGTTTTCCTCGTGTGGCACACCAACCTACAGGATGCACTTCTGAACAACAAAGATTCACCCAGAAGTCTTTCGAGTCATCACTTCCAAAGCCTTCATACCTTAAAAGTCCCATATAACCTTTGACCTGAAAATAGGCTATTAATAATAAAAAGAATCAAATGGGTTATATCCAAGATAATAAGAAATCAATCATTAGTACATTAATTACCTTCAAAACGGTGGCAACCCAGAAGTAATCACTTAATTTTTCTGAATAATTTTCACAATCTGTATTCTTTACCTCCACTTTCATTCCTTCAAATGTATTATCCCACATTTCATGTAGAGGCGCATGTTTAAAGAGACTCACTGGAGCCGCAAGGAAGTCACATCCAAAAAGTTCATCCTTCCATTCATAACTATTAGCTATTAAAGCTGCCGACTGCTTAATTGGTCCTGCCTTGGTAGGTTAAATGTTTTTAAAGTTTAGTTGCAAAAATTCTTTATATTTATTTGAAAAACATTAAGTTTTATAATACAAGCAATTAATATAGTTTTTCATTTATAACATCTATACGCTTGAAATATGAAAATAAATTGAGTTAATATTATATGCTCTAAATCTATACATATAATCAAATTGTCACTGATCTATTTCTGTACATTTAAAATATTTTAAAAAAATCATCATGGGGGGCGTTTATAAGAGCAAGAGAACCCAAAATAATTGTTTTTTAGTCTGTATGTTTGTGCACGCTAATCTCAGAAATGGTTTAACCAATTTGAAAGCGGTTATCAGGAATATATTATCACAGTCTTTACTTAACTTTTATTTCATCTAAATTGGTTAAGAAATAAAAAAGTCAATCACATAATAGGTACCATGCAAATCTTATTCTGTACATGTAATAAATCTGTAGAGTAGTTTTTGTACATTGGAAATTATAAAAAAAAATAAACCAAGATGTGAAGTGATAACTAACAGAATCTATTTTCAGCATTTTTAAAATCTTTGTCTGTTTATCGGTGTCTTTTAGTTGTGCACACAACATGAAAAAAATAATTTTTAAAAAATTCATACAGTCCCCCTGACCTTTATATAAGCAAGAGAAACCAAAACAATGTTTTTTCATATTGTCTGTTTGTCTGTATGTTTATGCACGCTAATCTCAGAAATGGATTAATATATTGAGATGCAGTTTTTGAGAATATATTCTCATGCAATTCACATTTTGTTTTCTTTTTTTAACAATTGGTTAACTACTAAAGAAGTTAATAATCTTTTATTGTCGTACTATTGCTGCTTACCAGTTTGAAGATTTATAGTTTTTATATACATTGGTAGATTCAAAGAGTACATTTAAACAAAATCAAAATCTATGCGTACAAAGTCACAGGCACAGCTAGTGTACTATCAAGTGTTCTTGTAATTATATTAATTGTAAATCATGATAAAACTTAATTACTTCAGATTTGTGTTAAAATAAATTTATATATAAATAATATTTTCTTTTACAAAGTCTAGTTTTTACTTTAACTCTCTGAAATATCTTATAAAGTTTGTTTTTTTTTAAAAAAAAAATATAGCATGATACCCGTACTTGAAGATCATTAAAGTTAGCTTGCCAATGCTGCAACTGTGGCAGTGGTTCCAGAGGGATTAGTCCCGCCATATGTTCAGCTCCTTCCATCAACTTAAATCTCCAATTACAATATTTTCGTCTGGAGTTATTACTAACATGACATCTTAACGAACAAAATTTGTTGTTGCGAGTATAAAACTGACCTCGTCGACCAACACGTCCACATAGTTCACATAATGCTGTTTAAAGAATAAATTGATTAAAATATTAATAATCTTTTTATGCACCATAATTATTACAATACTTAAGTGAAACAATTTGATTCTCTTTTACATTTATGTAATATCATAATTATAATTTATTGACTGAACAGAATGAGGTTTTATTTTTTGTTATAACGAATATACTTGAATATACATAGTTAATGAAAAAATATATACTGTCCACAATTAGAAGTGTAGACATAATTCAACGATTGAATTAATATACACACTTTAATAATCTAAATTATAATAAAATAATACCGTATATAGTTAATTATCGATTTACTTACCAAAACTATCTTTTTCCAAAGGAATAATAGATAGGTCATCTATTATATGAGTATCGTTAGACAAATCAGTTATATTAAGTGAGGAAGCGTCGCTACCGATTTCGTAAAAAGCCATATTTAGTAATTACCAAATAAACACCAACAACAGTGAATGTAAACACTACAATATTCATGACTTAAAAGCAGTTATTATCCGAAAAAATGTTTTAAGAAATTAATTTCAAATCTTTTTATACTGATAGATATCTTCATTAAATTATCACGTATAGCTTTATGTAGCTTTTCACAAGATATTAATATACGGTTTCAGAAATTGGTCAGTGGTCACTTTAAAAATGTAAATATACCTGAAAGTTATTACAGGAACGTTATTACGGCCATATGCCAATGCTGAATGCAGAATGCTAGATGTTCAATGCACATTGCACAGCTACAAAATTATAATTTATAAATTATAAGTATAGTTAAACCAGTGCTGCCAACTCACAAAATCCAAACCTAAAGCCACCGCAGCAAAACTCGAAAAATATGAATACACTTTGTAAAATGTCACTTATTTACATTTTATTAATATTTTTACTCTAGTTTTCTTTGAGGGATATATTACCGAAAAACAACCTAAAACCGTAAAATAAAACAATGCTATAAACATATTGTTATGGCGCTGCTATGACACTGTAGCATCAGTGACATGGCTATAAAAACGCCTACGGACATCATTCAGGTCGATAAGGTTGACCATGACGGCCCAGGTGAAGAAAGCCCGCAACGCAGCCGAGGCAGCTTTATGCCAACTCTAAATATACACATAAAAGATATTGGCCCCTGGCACACCCGCCCGCCAGACAGAGCGAGAAGGAGACTACCTAGAAACATTATCGTCTCATCCCCATCTTCTTCCTCATAAAATCAAATGAGAAGCCATATCGGGTCGCTGGTTGTCTAGCCCGAGCTCCACTCGGAAAACCAGGTGTCACGCTGGGCAGGATTAACCACCCCACTGGTACTAGGTACCACATCCCCATCACAAAAAGAAGACCAGGGCCAGATGGCCCTAACCCGATTCACGTGTGTATTAACACACGTCGCAAGACACAACGACCCGAGGGTGAAAACCCTGCCATCGTTTCCCCTTTCCCCGTGCGGGAAAGAAAAGAAAACATGGATATCAGGTCGATAAGTGATTAACTGTTGTGTAGTAGTACCTCTTTGGTAAAATAAACTATTAACTGAAATCTATTATATTTTGTTATATTCGTTTATTAAATGCTATTATCTTTTTAGGGTCCATACCTCTCTTTTTAAGGGTCGTAAAGAAAAACCGGAACCCTTATAGAATCACTTTGTTGCCTGTCCATCCGACCGTCTGTCATGACCCTTTTTCTCAGGAACGCGTAAAGGTATCTAACTGAAATTTATTACAAATACTCAGGTCTACTGTATCTTAGAGCTCTGAAAAAAAAAAACAAACTTAAAGCCAACGCAATATGCCGCAAATTTCCTCAAATTTTACAGGTTAATTCCCGTGAACTCAAAATCTTAAAATTTGGTACGAAGCAACGACTTATAGCACAAATAAAGGAAAAATGCGAAAACTGTAAATATTCAGTCACATCATATAAAGAAATATTTTTAATGATTCTAAAGTAACTACCCCTTTCCTCATAAATACTTAGATATATTTAATTGAAATTCATATAAAATACTTAGGTCTATAATACCTTTAAGCTGTAACCAAATCAAAATTCTATGTCAACGCAATAAAAAAAAAAAACAATTAAACGCGCAAGGGAATCAAAACCTAAAGGTTACTTCGAAGCGACCTAGATTTGGTATGAAGCAATCTTTTATAGCATATATAAAGGAGAAACTCCGAACAGTTTAAATTTTTAGTGACATCACATATTTTTGAAAAAATCATAACTATAACTCGATTGTCGTCATCGGTGAACTTTTATTTATATACCTATAGATTTGTACGAAACCCTCGGTGCGCAAGTCCGACTCGCACTTGGCTAGATTTTTTCCAGCAGTTATTAGCCGGTACCCCGTCATGAGTATAACGCAAGATTCAGCAATCACGCCTTTCGTCATATGTGAGGGAGTGTACTACTAAAACTAAGAATAAATAACAACGTCAAATTAACTGCGTAGGCTACTAGTTAGTCGCTTAAATACAAATAATTCCCAGGCCATACCATTGTTAGTATAACCCTTTACACAATAAAGAGTTTTTAGTATCAAAATTTTTTTAATATATAATTCAAATTGATTTGAAGACAATTGTCAGGCTTTATTTGGGAGTTTATTGTAATATTGCGTTAGCAAAACAATGAATGATGGGAATATCCAACATTTTATGGATACGATTAAAAAAATACCAATGAGTGCATGTGACTTTTAGAACCACTGCACGGGTTTGGGGTCCTAGGAAGTCTAAGAATATTTTTTAATGATAACTTATATAACAAACTCTTGGGAAACTAATAGGAAGTTAGTTGCCCAGGATGCAACACGTACCTACTTTTTTTAGACAAGACAAGTGCGGAGCTATAATTCAGCCATCAATATAAAGGGTTATTTAATATACGAAAAGTATTGCACAGGCGCCCCACGCTTTTTGACAATAATGTTAGTATTTTTCGTTCATTACTGTTTTTAACTTATTTTAAGAATTGTTTTTACTTTCTAATTTGATGTGCTTGAACAGCGTGTTTTTTTAGTTTTTTTTAACCTATATATATATTTTTAGGAATCATTGTTATGGATTCGGCAAATTTTGAGAATATTAAGGAAAAAATGTATGTCCATTTGACATTTAGAAACGGAAAAATGTACAATAGCATGTTTTTATTTACGTACATAGAATAGATGAGTCATATTTAAGCATATCAGTGTCAATGTCTGACGAATAAAAAAAGAGACAAGATGACAAACACTATTTGTCTTTGTCTAATCAGACATGCGCAAAGAAATATTCATGACGCGTTTTTAATTGAAGTAAGTATGTTATTTGTACTTTGAAATTTTGTTTAGATCATCATCTAAATATTTATGCCTTTTTGTACTAATTTATTTTCAATCAATAGGGTTGTTAAACATTTTTGCAGACTATATTGAGTCTATACGACAATTCAAATATGTATTATTTTAAGTCAATTTTGCACCCAGTTGCATAAAAATTAGGAGCAGAAAATCGTGACAAATGCTTTGAAAAATTTATTATTAAATAACCTTGCATTATTGAAATAACATAAATGGTTTTTGAATGGGAACTCCCCATTACATGACATCACCTTGAATCGGTACGTTCGGTAGGCAGTAAAGCTGTCCAATCACAGTCTTGTACGTACAACATTGAGTTGGACTCCGATCCAATAGCCATGATCAAGAAGTTTTGCAATAATCCTCTAGACACGATCTTACATATGCTCCGATACACGAAGAACAACAGAAAAATCCTTTTTTGTAAGTATTTTGGTAATATTTTTTCCTAAAACATTAAGGCTCGTCTTGGAACTTGCTTAGCCATAGATAATATTGGAAAGTCCTAACCATAGATTAGGCCCGAACTTTATACTAATTGTCATTTGTCAATGATTGTCTATTGAAGATAATGAAATTATTGTAAAAACGACTAGTGGTTTAGTTTATTTCCGAAGTTATTACAGGATTGATAGATTTTGTAAATTTTCATCTTAAGTCTTGTTAAGAATAATACTGATTATTTTTAAAATCTGTAAGTATTAATTGGTATTTTAGTTTCTTAAATTATGAAAGCCAATTCTAATTTCGTCCATCTTATAAACTGTTGTTGTCCCTTGCAGATGTTGATTTATTTATAGTACCTGGGGTTTCGTATTTGATTTAATTTTATTAATATTGTTTTCTTCTTTGTATCAAATACTATTTTCTGAAACATTTACACGTATTAACACTTAATTCTTCGTCCGGTTGATGGGTAAATAATTGCAAAAATTTCACCATATTTTATCATTTGAACACAAGTTTCAACACAAATTTTAAGACCTATTGGTTCTTGATAGGTTCCTGTTCCGTAAAAGTTGCTTATATAAATATAAGCTAAACTTTTATATTATTTTTTTATTTTGATTTTTGCTATATTTATAAATTTGCATATTTTGTTAAATAATTTTGAATGCACATTGTATATGTGTCTTGAAGTTTTGCTAAGTATAGTTTTCAAGGATTCCGTACAACGACAGATTTGAATATATAATATAGTTAATTTGTGATTATTCAAATCCAATTTGAAATCTATTACATTAAGAATTAAATATATTTGTTGATGAAAGCTATTTGTATTCTATTTTTCTATTTTTCTTTCAGTGCACAAAAATATTCTAAAATGGGACGAGGTGAGATTTAAAACCGTCATATCTTTAAAATATTTATAGATTGGTGATTAAAGCCTAAAAATTTGCTTGCTAATCTTTCATTTGTAATTAACAGTAATGGTAATATTATAATAGAATATATACTTTTATTGATAAAACGATCATGACAATTTTAAATTTAATTAATTAAGGTCCATACTAGAGAGAGGCTTTTGGTCTTTTTATCTTTCCCTTTTAAATATTTAGTCTTAATACAAATGATGACATTAACAAATCAACTTCTAAGAATAACTAACTATCTTTATGTAGTTGTAGTATAAATAATCTGCCTGCAATATTTAATATGTATATTAATTATGTTTTAGGAGGAAAGAAAAAAAATAAACAAACTGGCAATGTTTTGGAGACAGAAGATTCAGTATCTCCATCAACTTCAAATCAAGTATCAGCTGTGCCCGTCAGTGATGAACCAAAATCAGCCGATACTATTCAGACTAAGGTAGCTGAAGTTACAGAAGGAATTAAAAAAATGGAAACTCAAGCACAGTCAAAAGAAATGGAAACTCAAGCACAGTCAAAAGAAATGGAAACTCAAGCACAGTCAAAAGAAGAGGAGAAGGAAGAAGGACTAGGCTTGGAGGTAGAGGGAGTAAAAAGAAAACCACGTAGGAAAAAGAAAAATGCTTCTGGGGTTCAACCACAGCAGGAACCATTTCAGAAGTCGGTATCTGAGCCTAGTGCTAAAATTTTTCCTGTCCAAACACAGGAGGCAACAACACCACAATTGAATCCAGTTGTTTCTCAACCGGTGAATCCCTCGTTACCAGGGACAACATCACAATTTCCTGGACTTGCTGGACAGGGAAGGGGATGGGGCAGGGGCAGAGGCAGAGGGGAACACTCTGTTTGGGGTGCTCCACAACCTCCTGTGCATCAAACACCTCCTCAACAACAACCTCAGCAACACTACCCTGGCCAACAATTCCCTCGGTCACAATACCCTCCCCAGCAACACCCTACGCAACAATACCCTCCGCAACAACACCCTCCGCAACAATACCCTCCGCAACAATACCCTCCGCAACAATACCCTCCGCAACAATACCCTCCGCAACAATACCCTCCGCAACAATACCCTCCGCAACAACAACCTCTGCAACAACAATCTCCGCAGCAACACCCTCCGCAACAATACCTTCCGCAACAATACCCTCCGCAACAACGCCCTCCGCAACAACAGCCCCCGCCACAACAGCCACGTTCTGTACCCCAAGGAGCTACGGTTGAGCAACTAAGTACATCTAGTAGTTCATCTAGTGTTGCTTCTATGTCATTAAAAAAATCAGAGGGTGAAATATGCCGTTTTAAAATACCATCCAAAGTCGAAGGTAACACCGTTCAAGCAAGGAGAATTAGAGTATTGACAAATTATCTAGAGATGAGAATTAGAGATCTTAAAGTCGTAAGTATCTTAGCTCATATAAAAATTCAAGTTATTTATGAACTTAAACCTTATTCCTCATATATATATTTTTTTGAATGTCACGGGATTAAGTAAATTAAAAAGATTTGATCTCATTCATCAATATATTTTTAATATTAGTATAATTAAATTACCAATTTATGAACTAAGTAACAATTATTTTTTTTTAGTATCGTTATGATGTTTCTATCAAACCTGATAGACCTAAAAAGCTTACTCCAAAAGCTTTTGCTATGGCAAATAAAAATCACTTTCCTAAAAGTGTGATTGCATATGACCAAAGGAAGAACTGCTTTGCTTTGGCACCTCTCTGGGATCCCTCAAAAGACAGAATGACTTATAATGTAAGTAATTGTTCCATGTTGAAAATTAATTAAACTTCAAATGTACAGAAGAGGTATTAAATCTATTTTATTTTAAGTAGATTACATTTACTATGAGTATCTGGTGGAGAAAGTTTTTTACTAAAATTTGCCAATTCACTGTATTGTATTGTTATTTATTTATCACACATCCTAGTCATTCATCACCTTTAAAAAGTTACTGCTAGTTATTTGTTTGGTTGTTTTGCAGTCTAGAACAGTGTTCAGTGATAACATAATGGTTGTCCCTAATGTCTATCTAGATCTTTATGCATTTTATGTTCAAAATGCTGTGTTCCATTTTGTTTAAGTAGTTGAGAATATCCATATTATCCAGTTAAACTGTGATATTAGTTGGTATTTCTATTTTATGTATGTGGTTTATAAATAATTGAATGAATAAATCAATATATGGATGCTAACTAACATTCTCTAAGAAACTGTTTTAAATTGTCTCTCATGTGATGCTACAGAATCCGACCTATCATCGTGATTCCTTCCATTCCCTCTTAATGATTTCACAGTAATTGGCATGAATAAAAAAAAGCTGTTTATCATTTGCTTGTATTTAGGCTGTAACAATTAGAAGCGCTATTAATCTTAATCTTGAGGAATACCTTTCAAGCTTATATAGTAATAGTTCAAAATCACACTGTACAAGACATAAGACTTCAACACATTTTAAAAGAAGGTAAACTTTCTTAACCAAATACTTGCATAAGTTTTTGCTTGTGGTGTTTTAGAGTGATCACAAATCACTTGTATCAAGTGGTATGTGATCACTTTGTGAAAAATAAGTCAGATAGAGAGATCTTTCCAAAAGGAAAGTCAGTTGAAACTTGAATTCCATTACAGGTAGAGATTTTGGACGATAATAAAGTAAAAATGCCATTTGAAGTGACAATGAAAGCAACAGGCGTCGTTGATCTGGGTACCATCACTAAGTGAGTCTACAATTATACTTTTAGTTGATAAGCATTGAACTATTTAGTATCACAATTATATGTCTATCTAGTCATTCATTTAAATACACTCAACTATATTATTAATAGTAGACTTCGAACATGATCTCAGATAATAATAATATCAGGACAAATTAGAGACATTGATCTAACCCCTAAGTAAGCAAATTATTTGCTTGTGTTAAGAGTATTAGACAAAGATACGAATACATAGAAATACACATTATAAATACTGAGAATATATTTCATAAACGACCAAACCAAAAAAATACAAACATCTATGCTCATCACATATAGGCCTGTCGGGAATCGAACCCGAGCCCCATTGCGCCGCTGTACGTTAAGCATCTGCGTAAACCAAAAACCGACGGGGTGGTTGAGATAATAATGGGTGTACTTGATAATAATGGGTGTACTTTGTGTAATATTAACTTAATTATTAAAACAATTTCAGCCACATGAAAACGGGAGGTAGTTCGTTAAATACTCCCAGCGAAGCCATACAATGCATTGATGTAATATTGCAACAAGGGACCTTGCAAAATTATGTTAAGGTACTGTTAATAAACTTTTTGGTTCATTATTTGTTTTATCAATAAAACATGACAATATAATTCATGAACCTGTTATCAACAGGTTGGGAGACAATTTTTCAGACGTCCTACAAATCCACTCGATCTGGGATATGGTTTGGAAATGTGGACCGGCTTATTTCAATCGGCGATTTTTACTTCGCGACCATTTATCAATATTGATGGTAATTACAAAAAAACACAAATGCCACTATAACTAAAAGAACTAATTAGTAATTACTTAATTGTTCATTAGAATTAGAATTCGATATCGATTATTGTGATTTATATACAATCAATTTTCTAGTATACTACACTATGATTATGTCCGAAAACCAGTTTAATATGTATTTTGTCGGTAATTAGTAACATAATAGGAAAACAAATTACACTCTTGAATACTCTTGAATATAAAAAAATTTAAGAAATACACCAACTATCCCAATATGTACTATTTAACTGGTATATTCTATATAAAATCTATCCTTTTTGCATATTTACTACCAAAGTATAATATTAAATAAAAAAAAATAATTGTGAATAATAAGTAAAGATAAGAAAGCGAAAAAAAAGATCTTTAGCTGTAAGTGCAATATATTAATATAATATTTTTTTTAGTGGCTCACAAAGGTTTTCCGCGCAGTCAGACTTTATTAAATGCTCTGATAAAAGACTTCCAACTAAAACCAAATCTACCAATACAGCAACAGCGATCATTTAATATAGAATTATTTCATCAATTCATAAAGGGATTAAGAGTAAGTTGCATGATCAGATAAAGTTTTGTTAGACTAAACATTTTTTTTTAAATTTCTACACTGGTTATTAATATTACAATTTGATTAATTTATTATATTGAGAGATTCTTAGTAATTTTTAGTCTCTTTAATGATTTTTAATTTCTTAGTCTTCCTCGGCATAGACAGCGATTTATATATTATTTTTTTATCGGCAACCTCAACTGCAGTAAATATATTTTTTATCTTATCAATATTGACACAAATAACCCTATATTAATTAACCATAATAGAAATGATAATATATGAATGATATTATGACTAATATTGATACTAATAATTGTAGGTAAAAGCGTACGTGGGCGGTGACAACAGAGGTAAGCTCCGCGAGTACATTTGCAACGAGGTCGTTGACCCGCCCAATAAACTCACGTTCACAATGGAACAGAACGGAAGAACTACGACGATGACGGTCGAAAAGTATTTCCTCACAGAAAAGAATTTAAGGTTTGTGTACCTTTAGATATCTATCGGTTAACTCATGGGTTGTTCGACTGTAGTTTCATGGCACTCGATTTATCAGACTCCCTTATGAAGATGGAAAAAGGTAGCTTTTCAGTTTTAGGAAATATACTATTGCTAATGAAGTAACTTTTGCAGCACCTTTTAGTATTAAGAACTTTTGCAGCACCTATATGAGTTAGGGAGGGCGAAAACTATAACATAGAGGATACTGGGGACAAGTAAGGGGTATTGCTGAACATTAAATAAAAATAATATACTCCATTTTAGTAGTACCAGAAAAAGTTTACATAGGGGTAACTTTTATGAAGTGTTTTGCTCATAATAACTTTTACAAAGATTAATACATTATTAATTATTAATTTATTTTTATATTTCCAGGCTTCAGTACCCTAACTTGAATTGTATGTGGGTCGGTCCACGCAATAAAAAGATCTATTACCCAATAGAGTTACTGGAAATTTCTTATGGCCAGGTAAAATTTATCTTACATTTTTAATAAATGTTTAGCAAAACACTGCTTTCGATCTGTAATGAATAAAAATGTATAGTAATAAAGTAATAATATATAATATTAAATTCAACAGGCGTTAAATAAACAATTGAACGACAAGCAGCTGCAGACGATGGTGAGAGAGGCCGCCACTCCGCCTAATGAGAGACTTAACAAAATTAAAGAAGTTATAAGCGACGTAAGCTATAATATTGATTTTAATGATATTTGAGAACACTCAAGTATTCAAATATAAAAGTTTATATATTTGAAAACTTTTGAAATGCCACCATTATCTAACTTCCGCTAAAATAAAATACATTCTATTGTGATTAAATTATTTCTAAATTTTTATAGAAATAAAAATGTATCAACACGAGCAGGACTTCAACTTACTACTTCTGGAGTTAACCTCCTACCTCGGGACAATTTTTCGAAATGCTCTAGTTGATGAATTTATTTGTTATTTTATTCTACATTTATTACAATTGTATTATAATCATCCTAACTTGACTCATCTATTTCTAGACAATTTCAAAAGATCAACATACTAGTAACAATAAAATTCATTGATCAACTATAATTTTAAAATACTTGTTATGAATATTAAATATATATTTTTACGCAGCCTAAATCATGTAATTTAATCGGATTTTTCCGGACAAATTTCAAAGCGTCCACTAGCGTGACGTCCACGCCGCGAGTCCGCCATGCTTCGACCTTTTTTTTTTTTTTTTTTTTTATATGATCTAGGGCAATGCTTGACTACATTCCACCTGATGGTAAGTGGAATGTAGTCTTAGGTGGTAAGGCGCATTACCCTAGCAACCTATTCACTCTTCGCTTAAAGACACCCACATTGTATTCGGTCGGAAATACCGACGCAGGCAAGCTGTTCCAATCCTTTGCTGTACGCAGTAAAAAAGACGAAGCAAAGCGCTTCGTTCGGACAGGTGGAATGTCCACAACAAAAGGATGAAAACCTGCCGTGCGTCGGGACGTCCGGTGATGGAAGGGGGACGGGGGAATTAAATTGTGTAATTCCTGCGCACACTCACCAAAATGTATCCTATAGAATACTGAGAGGCTAGCAATTCTACGCCTGTGCTCAAGGCTTTGGAAGTCGACTCCGACCAATTCGGGATCGCCTATAAGCCTCTTTGCTCGCCTCTTAATTGAGTCCAGAACCGCAAGATGAGACTTTGCGGCACCAGCAAATATGTGACCACAGTACTCTACACACGACCGGATCTGTGCTTTGTATAAAACAAGAAGCTGTCCCGGTGTAAAGTACTGCCGAACCTTTGCCAGAACGGCAAGCTTTGCTGCTGCTGCTCTTGCTCTGGACTCAATGAACCGACCAAAGTTGAGGTTCGAGGAAATCTCTAAGCCTAACAACTGAAGCCGGTCACTGTATTCCAAGGATACATTCTGGAAAGTAGGAGCCAAGGTGAAAGGGCTCCTTTTGGCGGTGAATAGACACGTCTGCGTTTTGGTGGCGTTGAACTTGACAAGATTGGCATTGCTCCATGCGGAGACTGCCTGAAGTTTGTCATTCAAACGTTGCACCATGGCTTCTCTTTCAGACTGTACTTGATCTTGACTAGCCCGAGTACTCGGCAGATATCTTTCTACAACTGTGCTGTCGTCTGCATACCCATAGATACCGGGCTTCAACAGATCATTAATATGCAGCAGAAACAGAGTTGCATAAAGAACGGACCCCTGAGGCACTCCGGCATTTATTGTCAAGGGTTCCGAGGAACACCCGTCGACAACTACTCGGAGAGATCTGTGGCTCAGAAAGTCCGTTACCCAGCCGATCAGACCAGGAGATATACCGTACGCTGAAAGCTTGCTTATAAGGCTCGCATGCCAGACCCTGTCAAATGCCCTCGAGACGTCCAGAGAGACGGCGACCGCTTCTCCGTTCTTCTCGATGGCCTCGCCTAAAGTGTGAGTAGCATACACTAGGAGGTCCCCAGTAGACCTATTACGGCGAAACCCGTACTGTCGGTCACTGAGGAGATCGTTACCTTCTAGGTATGCTAGTAGGCGCGAGTTCAATACACGCTCCATAATCTTGCAGAGTATGGAGGTGATTGAAATCGGTCTGTAATTGACAGGGTCGGCACGCTGCCTTTTTTGGGCACGGGTTGCACATTAGCAAGCTTCCAGGATTTCGGCACTATTCCAGTCATGAAAGAGAGACGATATAGACGTGTCAGTACAGGAGACAACTCAGCTGCGCATGTCTTGAGCAGAATGGCTGGTATACCATCAGGACCACTGGCTTTATTCACATCTAAACGACACAATAATGTTCTCCATACCTCTTTGTTAGTGATGCGGATTTCAGGCATCGAAACACCGCAGTGAGGAAGATGTGCTGGAGAAGCATTGCCAGTATCTAGATGCGAATTATCAGCAAACAGAGAAGCAAGTACGTTCGCTTTCTCTGTTGCTGTGTGGGCCAGGGATCCATCCGGCTTCAGCAGAGCAGGCAGTGAGGGTTGGCAGAAATTCGACTCGATCGCTTTCGCAAGAGACCAGAAAGCTCGACTGCCAGTTGGTCTGACAGAGAGCTTTTTGCCATTCTTAGCGATTCGATCGAGACGAGCCTTCCGCAATGCCTTTTTGTAGGACTTGGCAGCTTGGTTAAAGGCTCTCTTCTTTATACTTACATCCGGAGTTTTGCGGCTTCGAGCATCAGCCCAAATGAGGTATGCCGAATGTTTTCGGTCATGTGCATGACGACATTCGGCATTAAACCATGGGCGAGCTTTGCCACCGATGGGTACGTCAGCAAAAGGAATAAAATACTCCATTGCCTGATGCACCACATCGGTTATAGCATCCGCGCAACTCGACGGATCCAAAGAAGAGAAGCAGACCTGCCGCCAAGGATAAGACGCAAAAAAGTGCCGCATCTCATCCCAATCTGCTGACTTGTATTTCCATACTCGTCTAACACCATGTGGTTCGAAAGCTGGTGGGGAATATGTAAATACAGATTTCACCAGACAGTGATCGGAGGTTCCCAAGGGGGACGTGACCTCTACACGATACCTGTCCGGATCAGTTGTCAGCAGAAGGTCAAGGCAATTGGCTGTATGGCCTACCACATCTGGAACCCTTGTCGCTTGCCTCACCAGCTGAAAGAGGTCCAAGGACAACGCAAAGTTCCGCGCTTCTCTTCCAGCATGGTCGGTCTTCTGGTACGGGAACAGCCAGTCCTGATGACAGGCATTAAAGTCCCCCAGAAAGACTAGCTGCGACGAAAGGTACTGATATAGAGCCATATCTGCAGCCTCACTGAGATACTCAAATAAACGAGTTGTCTCCTGGTCACCGCTGTGCGAACGATAGACACAGGAATACAGGATTTTTTCGTTTCCTGTGTCCACTAAAACCCATAGGGAAGAAAAAGTGGGGTCTTCAAGGTGACGGAGAGGCTGAATACAGAGGTCGTTCCGCGCGTACATACTGACTCCGGCCCGTGAGCGAAAGTTGTGCTCTAACGAGTAACCGGGATAATCCAAGTATGCAGCGCTCAAAGGACATTGTATCTGCGTCTCCGTCAAAAAGAGCAAGTGCGGCTGCTCTGTCTCCAGGTGGTGGTGGACAGCTAAAAGATTTGAGTGCAAACCCCTGATATTAGTGAGGTGCACTTTATATGAGGAGGAGTGCAACCGCTGTGTAACCTTGTTCCTTTTTTGTAACTTTTTCATAAAAAATAAATATAAAAGTGAATAGGGATGGGAAATGGCAGTTGAACGAGACGGTACGTATCGAACCCGACGTCGAAATTGGTGATGTCTTGTCACTAGGAGGCTAGCCTGGAGACGGCGGGGACGCCCGAACCCCCCCAGGGATCGCCATCGGGCCTCCTCGTCTGGTCGCCAACCAGCACGATGGAGCCACCCTGGGATTTTTCGCAGCTGGCGGGGCAGCCTTTCGTGGGTGGCTAACCCACTAATTGGGCCCCTAACTATCTGCGGGCGGCCAGCGGAAATCCGTCGCTTCGGATCCCGCTACCCTCCTCGACTAGACACCCGACAAAACAAACACCAACTCGACATCAACCGGTTCGCCAACGTACCGCAGCTGTTCAGACCCATTTCCCATATACGGCTTCATCGAGCAACGTGCTACGTGCTTAGTCGAACACGACTAGGTCGCTTTGCGGCACGACTTTGCCCAATGGGTGGTAACTTTGCCGGCGACCCGATGTTATGGTCTACCACCAAGAAAATACCTCATGAATAGGAACCCCGAATAGGTTCGAAACTAGTCGGGCAAATTCCGATTAAATTACAATCATGTAAATATAATTTACTCAGCTATAATCAATAGCCGGGTATCAAGGTTTATAAAATTTTAAATACTACCACATTTAAATAAAACTATTTTTATCGATTTAACTCGCGTATATTTAATTAAATTTTAAATTAAAATTTAATTTAATATACAGGAGTTAAATAAGTAAAAATAGTTTTATTTCAATGTGTAGTACTCGTGAAAACCTTAGAAAACACTAGTTTAAATAGTTGTTATTATTTACAGATGAATTATTCCGCAAATCCAATGTTTAAGCATTTCAATTTGGAGATAGCAAATGAATTCTTCAAAGTGGACGCCAAAATATTGGAAGCACCGAAATTAAATGTCGGGACAGGAAGATTCGTCGCTCCAAGGTTAGAACAGTATACGTTAGAATAAATCTATAAAAAAATAAAATATAGTTTACATGTTAATTAATAACACACGGTATTTAATAATTTAAAGTAGTCAATTAAAAACTTTTATTGTCTTTAAGAAAATTATAACAAAATATATGTTGATGTTAGGGTCTTAGTATTAATATGCTTATGTATTTTTGTCACAGAAATGGCGCGTGGCAAGCTAATCGGTTTTTGAAACCAAGCGCCTTGGAATCGTGGGGTTTGATTGCAGTTGATGCTGATCCAAATGCGTGTAGATGCACAGATCTTATCCAGAATGTAAATTTATTCTTTTATCAGTATGTAATGTATATATAGGTTGATATTAGCCATTTCCTGACCAGACTATGTTATTTTATTGTATTTGGACTTTCTTCTGCTCATTAAAAGAAAGCTAGCAACTTGTAAATTAGTTTGAGGTTAAGGGAAGAAAATAAGGATGAAAAACCAGTTCTTCTTTTATCATTGTGCATAATTAGCACTAAATGATATAAAATAATATTTTTTATGACAAAAATTTATTATGTAAACCTGAATTTGACCTGAATTTGGTTTCTGTTGTTTTTCTTAACAAAATTCTTTATCTGGCGTGGGGTCGCGCAAACAGCTGGCTAATAATATACATAATGTTTAAGTATTTTTATTCTCACTATATTTCAGATAAAAAGCATTGCTAAGCAGATGGGAATGACCGTAAATGATCCTACATTTATCAATTTTAATGTGAGGGCATTAGATTTGAAGAAGAACCTATGTACTGCAATGGACAAGAAAGTTAATTTTATGTTTATTATCGTCGGTGGCAGAGACAAATACTGTTACCATAAGGTAATGTTATTTGTAATTATATACAGGGTTTTTTTGTAATTAATTGGCCACCTCTTGCAGGCAGCCTCCTTACATCAATCCCAACAACATTTGTTCAACAACTTTTCAAAATAAATAGTTTTTAAAATTTAAGTTTTCCCTTAAAAAAAATATTTGTTACCTCTGAACTGGCATTAACTCTGAGCGTCGGTATGGCGCTCGGTCGTTGACCTTTTAAGTATTTCTTACAAAATACAGAGTAATAAGTAAAAGAGAAAGCAAAGTCTTGTTTGTTTCGTATTTTTGTGTTGTTTGTCAAGATTTTAAAAAGTCGGTAGAACAAATGTTGTTGAGATTGATGTAGAGATGCTGTCTGCTAGAGGTGGCAAACTTCTTATTAATAACCCTGTATATAATACATAGTATTCTAAATTTCAGTTTTGTCAAAAAATGTTTTAATTTCTCTAATTTTTTTTTGTATTTTATTACTACAGGTGAAACGTATTGCCGAACTAGAAGTAGGTATATTGACTCAATGCATAAAAGAGTTTACGGCCAAAGTCCGCATGAACGATCAAACTGTTCGAAATATATTGCTAAAGGTAAGGATTTTAGAATACTCTTTTACTTATAATATAATGTAGAATAGCTGATCAATAGAAATAAAATAATTTTATGTTTTCTCAATTTAAATGAAAGTAGATGTTTATGTGAATACTTCCATAATTTACATGTTAAAAATATATTGAACTGAGAAATGCAAACGGTGCTATCAACAATAATTCACAAAGGAGTACAATAGTGTTAAAACTATTAATTCTTTTAAATTCCAGGTCAACTCCAAGCTGAATGGCGTGAACCAAGTATTGGACGCGACGTGCGTACCGAAGTGCATCCGCGAGGGTAGCGTCATGATGGTGGGCGCTGACGTCACGCACCCTTCACCTGACCAGGTATATATATCCGTTTATAATTAGGCCTACTAATCATACCAGCAACATCTTAATACGCCAACAGTATTGGTGAATTAATTCCATTTACTTCAAACTATTATTATTTACTTATCTTTTTTAACCATCTCGAGACGATATGTTTTTTTTACACATTTATCTTTGAAACTATAAGTTTGAGGAGAAAAAGATTATAAGTCTGGTTTATAATGAAAAACAACGTGCTCAAAAATACAACCTTAATTTTGCACTATTAAAGTCAGTGACTTTAATAGAGCAAAATTAAGGACAAACATATTGCCAAAGCGATCAAGTCCAACTTCTGCCAACCCTCACAGCCTGTTCTGCTGAAGCCGGATAGATCCCCGGCCCATACAGCGACAGGGAAAGCGAATGTATTTCTTTCTCCGTTTGCTGATAATTCGCATCTAGATACTGGCAACGCTTCTCCAGCACACAATTTATATTACCAAGTTGCTTATAAGAAAAACATACAAATATTGCCGTCTATTTTGTATGTCGACCAATTCCAGTTTTGATCAACCAGTGTATAACTATCTGAGGGGATTGCGAGGGATTGCTGAATGGCTCTTCAATAGAGTTACGTTCCCCCTCCCCCCACCCACCGATATGACAGACACCCTGCTCGCTCACTTCCACTGTACAGTCGACTACTCAATTCTTATTGCTATTAATATTTATTATTGAAATATGATATAAATTTTAATAAATCATATCTTAGATACAATATAAACCATATGCAGATGCGCAGTTATCCCCTCCAAATTTCGCTCAGAACTTCGTCAATAATAATAATATAACATCAGGAGAAATTACACACATTGATCTAACCCCTAAGTAAGCAAATTATTTGCTTGTGTTAAGGGTGTTAGACAACGATACAAATACATAGAAATACACATATAAATCTGAAATATTTAATAAACGACCAAACCCAGAAACACAGACATCTATGCTCATCACATAAATGCCCGTCTCCGCCGGGAATCGAACCCGAGCCCCATTGCACCGTGACACGTTAGGCGTCTGCGCTAACCACTCGACCAACGGGGCGGGTCAATGCCAATACTTATATTTATTTTCAGGTGTCAGTGCCGAGTATAGCAGCAGTGACGGCCTCCTACGACGCTCAATGCTTTACTTATAACATTGAACTAAGTGTGCAGACACCAAAGGTATCAATATTTTTTATATATTAAAACAAATATTAAATATTAGTATATATTTTATTTTTTAAATATATTTTCATTGTATTTTACAAGAAAAAAAAGTATTAACAATTATGTTTTTCCCAAGGCCGAAATTATTGTAGAATTCGAAGACATGATGTTTGATCATCTCCTTGTGTACCGGAAGCACCGAGGATCTCTGCCCAGGAAGATCTATGTGTTCCGCGACGGTGTTTCTGAGGGTCAATTTTCTCAGGTAAATAAGAAACGTACGGTTGAAATTCTCTATAAAATATTGATCAATGTTTATATAAATTAATAAAACATATGTGACGAATAATTTTTATCAACATGGACGGGACGAGGAATTCAGTTGTCAGAGCGACAATATTGACTTCCAGAGGTCGCTAGTTGGCGTCCCGCCTGAGTAGACGTATTACTTCCGATACCATATTCTTTATTGTGCAAATATAAACAAATACAAACAAAAAGATAAATAAAAAAAAAATAAAAAAAGTTAACTTATATTTTATGCAACGAAAATACATCTTCAAGTATTTAAATAGTATTTATATATTTATAAATTCAAAAATGAGGATTTATCACAAATATTTTTTTTAGGTTATGAAAAGTGAACTGGTCGCTATCCAAAATGCATACTCTCGATTAGACAAGCAAAGAAAGCCAGAAATTTTGTTTGTGCTGGTACAAAAGAGACATCACACGAGGTAACGGCACTTTCTTAATCTTAAATAACTAAACACTAAATAATAAATCTTAAATAACTGAATATTAAACGAAAGGCAACCAAAGTTATAATAAAATCGTTCGGAGCTTAAAATCTAAAAGGGGATTTATGTTTCAGGTTTTTCTTAGGTGAGAAGGACCGCCAAAACGTCGAACCCGGTACCGTGGTGGACACCGAAATCGTCCATCGCAGCGAACTCGACTTCTACCTGGTATGTAATCCGCTAACGACACAATACATAACGTGCGGACGGGCGTCGAGCTCACGCGACGGCTTCTTCTAATCTAATATATACAGGGTTATTTGTAATTAATTGGCCACCTCTTGCAGGCAGCATCTCTACATCAATCCCAACAACATTTGTTGTACGACTTTTTAAAATGAATAGTTTTTAAAATTTACATTTTCCTGATTATTACATATTCCTGATGATGACAACTGGTATTAAGTTAGATCGTAGGTATTGCTTCCGGGCGTTGACTTTTAAGTAATTCTCACAAAATACAGTTTAATAAGTACCAGCGGGAGCAAATTCTTTTTGTTTTATGGTTTTTTGTCTTAGAACAAATATTGTTGGGATGGATGGAGAGAGGCTGCTTGCAAGAGGTGGTCATCTAATTAAGAATAACCCTGTATATATAAATCAACTAAAAAAAACATTATCTATACGATGGCATCGCAACCGCACTAAAGCGCTTCTCGTCGTCCGCAGGTATCGCACGCAGCCATTAAGGGCACGGCGCGACCGACGCGCTACCACGCCATCGCCAACGATGGGCGCGTGCCCAGCGACGAGGTGGAGCAGCTCGCCTACTACCTGTGTCACCTGTACTCGCGCTGCACGCGCTCCGTGTCCTACCCCACGCCCACCTACTACGCGCACCTCGCCTGCGAACGCGCGCGCTCGCTTACCTTGTGAGGGTCCTCCGTACTATATCATATTAAATTATAGTCTGGAACGACATTCTAACGCGCGAAGTTCTATTATGTCAATAGTCCGGGACGATTTCGTTTCGTGTCGTAGTATCACAGCTGTTGTTGACGCTACGTCGAAATCGGTCTAATCGGTCTATCGTCGTCGAAAGGAGATTCATATAGGTCGAAAGTCCGATAGGAATCTCCTTAAAGACAGCGACAGGAGTTCTTTTTAATTAATGAGAATGTAACACGTCGGTTGTCACGAGTTACATCGCCGATACCGTTAATGCAGTGAACGATAATAAATAACGAAACGACGATGTGCAAATTTCGCGATTTTATGTGCGCTCCGTACTCGTGTTTCGTACCCGTCTATGTTTCAACACAAACATAATTATGAACGTTTTATTTCAGCGGTGACCAATTCAATAACAGCGATCTAGAGAAGAAACCGAAACGGCTCCGTGTCATGGACAAGATACTGGACCTCAGCCGCATGTTCTTCGTATAGAGTGTGTATGAACTACAGCGACCCGTGCCGTGTATCAGGCTGTAAATTTTGTTCCAAAGCATATATTTCTTACTAATAGTGTACATTTTTTCAGATAGGTGCTATACACTAAGCACCGACGAGATGCCAAAAAGTTTTATAAAAACGAAAAAAAAAAAAACGACAGTCGTAATAAGTTGTGGTCTAATATATTCGATGCTTCAGCTACAGTTTATTTTTATAACAATAATCGTATTTAACCATATTAATAAGTTTTTTATTACCGAGTCTATAAAATAATAGTAATCTTTCCGTTATAGGATAACTATCTTTTCTTAATATCGTATGTATCTTATTTATATTTATTTATGTATATGTTTGTGTGTATATATATATATATATATGTATATTTTTGTGCATGTATGTGTATGTATATGTATATATGTGTGTATGTTTGTATATAATGAATATTATAACTGTAATAGTAATATAAATTAAGTATAAATTTGATTATTCTAGTTTTACCGTCTTATTGTTCATGTTATTTATAATGTTTTTTTCCTCGGGTTGACTGGTAGAGAATGCCTTATTGCATTAAGTCCGCCTATTGTTCATCTTTTATTTTGGGCAATAAAGATTAAATAAATAAATAACGAAGTTATCATATTATAAATAATTAGTTTAATACTTCAAAAATAGTTCTATAACTTCGTTATTTTATATTGGATATTAGTTTCATATTTTTTTATAAAATCTATTGTTCTTTTTAGTGTGATAATTATTTGGCTATGACATTGGACGGATCATCGCAGGGTACTTGGTTGAGCTGTCACTAATTAACTGTTGAAGACAAAGAGTTTGTTTTTATTTCTAATATTAATGTAATTGTTATAAATTATTTAAATCGATCAATTAGTTCGAGTTTTTTAGTTTTGTTCATATTTATTATGTTGTATTCTTTTTTGTGAACTTAATGTATAGTAACTAAATTGATTGAGAATTAAAAGAGTGATATAATAACCTCATGTTGTAGGTCTTATTTATTTTAATAAATGTAATATAATAAATAACGATAATTATACATTAGCCATTTCTAGACGTTAACATTATTAATTCTATCTATTGAATTCAAATGTTTTTTTTTTATAACGAAATTCAAATGATGAGGGCGAGAAGATATGGATAAATAATAATTTTAATACAATGCCATGTATGTGATTTTGGCATGATTTTTAATAAGCTTAACAAATTAAATATATTGTGTAAAATGTCTTCAATCGTTAGCAGTTATAAAATCACTAGACTAACAGACTGCATGAGTGATATTTAAAACATTATAGTACCTGTTATTTTCTTATTCCTATTCAAAATTTATATGTTAGAAATGTTTAAGTTAGTAAAGTAAGTTATAATAAGTTACTTCTACACATACAGCTGTATATTGCTATATAAAGCTATATACTGCTATATAAAGCTTTATACTGCTATATAAAGCTATATATTGCTATATACAGCTACATACAGCTATATACTGCTGTATACAGTTACATACAACCTACATACCATTAAGTATACTTCAGCTTATAATGTTTAAAATTCTACAATATAATGAAAGATATATTTTAAATACTAACTTATATTTTTGGTCTTCTTGCTACTTGTTTAGACTTGTATTTAGAAGATAAAAAGGTATACAGATAATATTGATGTACATAGCTTTTGCTGATAACTTAAAATCAAATGGCATTACGCTAAATATAAACGTAAATATTACAATAATTTTCTTATTTTTAATAATTAATATTAATTAAATGTGTAGGACGCAACGGTTTTATATATATACATGTGTGTGTTGCAGTGATAGTTTGTTAATATTATATTATATTTTATGTACCCTACGTAAACTATCTAAAGATGAAATAAAACATTTAAAAATCAAATCTATTATTCCATATATAGCGTGTGGGATAATACGTTATTGTGTTAATGTTACGGTAACATACGAGTAGTATTCATGTTGAAAATCAAATGTGTTAATTTAAAGTAATAATTCTTCTTTTCATAGTACACGTAGGAGAATTGCATTTGTATTATGATTATAAATATTAGATTCACTAAGGTTAAGATAACGTTAAGATGCCAATTATTTTTCCCGAATACCGTATGCAAGTGATAACAGATTATATAATAACACTCTTGAGTCTGAAGAAATGCCGTGGTTAAGAACTTTTTTTTATCGTGTACTGTATGAAGTTTTAAATGAATGCATTAATTATTTTATATTATTTACTCGCTATTGCCCGTGACTTCGTCCACGTAGACTGTAAAATGTAAAATTATTTTCGATTATTTTTGACGTATCTACCCATACCTAATTCGACAAAATCCTTTAATCCGTTTAGACTGTAGCAGGGAACATAACACTCCTTCTAAAGTCGTCGGGTAATATGAAAGATTTTCACAAATAATTATGTAAAATTCAGTGAACCAAACGATTAAAAATAGGGTCTCCCGTGGCAATTAGTTATCGCGCTACAATCTATGTTATGTCAGAGACAAAACCACTTGCAGAATTTAGTATTTCTATAGCCTATGTGTTATTTTGGTACACAAGCTACAAAATTGCTAAGTTTCGTAAAAATCCGTGTAGTAGTTTCGGCGTGATTGAGTAACAAACATCACAGTCAAAACCAGCTGCATAAGTTAGTATTTCTATAGACTATGTTTAATACTGGTACCAAAGCTACAGTATTGCTAAGTTTCATTCAAATTGTATTGTTCAACGTGTATTAGTTTTGGCGTGATTGAGTAACAAACATCCATCCATCCAAACAATCGCGCTTATTATATGGTAGTTGGTAATAAATATATTAGTCGGATTCATATCTCCTCTTCTTTGAATCAATATAAAAAAAAATAACCTGTGTACGTCAAATGGAAGTCTCAGGATTCCCATCTTCTAAAATAAAAATGCCTGACTTTGTGCTGTATTAGGCTGGACATATTGTCGTAAAAGCCGAACGCACGTACGGAATTTTTAAATCGACAATTTTCTATATTTGGCAATTTAATTTACTTTATCCAAAATGACGTTTTCTTTGGAAATCATATTACAAAACTCTTGACATGTAATTTTCAAATTACACAATGTGTACTGTGTACATCATCTTAGCAATTGCTTCCGTACGAGCTGAAAAAACCAAACATTTCAGGTTTGAGCCGGTCAGATGACAACCCTAGTCAGGACGGCCAACTTTGATATTATATTCGAAATAAGCCCAATGTAAAGACATTAGAATTCTTTTCAGTCGAGACTACGTCAGTCTCAAGTCCCACGTCTTGTCCACTTGTCTTTTTAATCAAATAAAAATGTTCATCGTGTAACAACTGTCCCTCATTATGTAAAACATACGGCGTCTTAACGTTATCTCAACGAAGTCTTTATTCAGTCATTTATTCCATAACTTTACATCCCTTGTAATAAAGTAATACTAACAAAAGTTGTTTTATTAAAGAAACCCTTATACTAATTGCTAGTACCGTAAGATTAAAATCAAAAAGTTGAGACTTCTGTCAGGATTTTTTGATTCTGACTGATAGGAATCACTATCCCCTAAATAAGATTACTTCGTGGTGTTTGTTAATAAGTTTGATCTGTCTTAAAAAATCGTGAGTGCAAGTATGGATTGAAATATTTAAATCTGTTTTTTGGTATTTTACGGAGCACGAATAATTTTTATTTGCTTATACTGTAACGCTCGGGTGTCTGTGAACTAATTTAATTACCACTAAAATGTAATTAGTGTTAGTTATGTAAAAAATAGAGTTGAAACTGTAACTGATATTATACAACTTGTCTGATTAAATATCCCGGTAGAAATTACGAATGAATCCGCAGTTATTAAGTTCTATACATCTACACAAAATGAAATTGTCACTCATTGGTTTTTGCACATGGAAAATAATAAAAAAACAATGGTTTTTCATTTTGTCTGTATATCTGTATGTCTGCAGGTCTGTATATCGGTATCTCTGAGGTTAGCGCGCACAAACATATAGATATATAGACAAACAGACAAAATTAAAAAAACCATTGTTTTGGGTTCTCTTGCTCTTCTAAAGACATGTTGGCATCATTTTTTTTAAATATTTTCCATGCACAGAAATCGATCACTGACAATTATATTATATGGTTAGATAGATGATGTATTTTATTTAATATACATGGATATATTGATAGTACACATCGATAGTACATATTGATGGTACATGTTGATAGTACGTACTGATAGTACGTATTGATGGTATATGTTGATGGTACATATTGATAGTACATATTGATGGTACATATTGATGGTACATATGTTGATAGTACGTATTGATGGTACGTATTGATGGTACGTATTGATAGTAGGTACGTATTGATGGTATTTATTGATAGTCCTCCCGCCAGGGAATAATAATACACTTACAAATAAAAAAATATAAAATTGGTCTACCTACTCATTAAAAAAATATCTGTGTAAAAATAAAAAAAACATGTATAAAAAAAACTAGAATAGAATATTCTAAAGAGTATAAATGTATATGAAATGTTTTTGTACAAAAATATTTTTTTATTTCATGAACATGTATGTAATGTTCAAAATAATTTTAAAATTGCACTGTTATCCAAAATGTAATGACTACCATTACATTTATCTTTGTATTTTAAAATTATTATTACGAAATTAGTTACATTCAGTGTGATTTATATGCGATTGAATATTTTATTGTTTACTTTCATATTTATGGAACTTGTCAATGTGGAAATACCTTAATAATTGACCTTCTAAATTTTGGGACAATTATGTATAAAATAAATTTATGACAAATTGAAAATGTATTTAGTATACATTTTAATTATTATTTATACATTTAATTTTAAATAAATAATAAACTTTGTTAGGTAGATTTCCCATAAGTATTATAAGGAAATTATTATTGTTCTTATTTCACATATGTCTATATAATAGTATGTAGCTGTAAGAAAACAATTGGAAAGACACTTGATCCGTGGATCCAGAAGAGTGTGGGACATTTAATATTTAATTATTAAATGTCCCACACTCTTGTCCCACATTTAATATTACAAGATAAAATTAATAATAATAACAAATGAATAACTTTCTTCATAAAATCAAGTCATATTATGAAATAGAAGAGCAATTACAGACTAGGTACCTGAAAACCTAGAAAATCCCTAACAATTACCTAACAATTTAAAATGAATTACTTGTGAATCATAACTGCTCCCAAGGTCATGTAATCACGATATTACCTACAATTAAAACAAAAGAATAATTTCCGGCCCTATCGTATTTTGCTTTTACCTTGACATCGTCTTGACACTCCGGTCTCCGTGTCTGTTATGTACAATGGAAGTGTTTAAATAAAAATATCTCGGCCAAGTGCGTACCATGAATTGCATTTGGGATAAATAAAATATATTAGAGAGTTGCTATTATAATAATTGTTTCTTATTTTATCGCTGTATTGTAAGTAATATAGTAATATCGTTTCTATATCTAGATTGAAAATGCATATCAATGTTTTTAAATTATTCACAATTGTTTTATAACGATTATCAGAATCTTAGTCAATTAAAACATGAAAAAACCTGGTTAGTGGAGTAATTATTGATTAATTTAAGCGAATTGTATTTAAATATCGTAGATATTATTAATTAGCTGCAATAGAAAGAGAATATTACAAGTTTAATCAAACTAATAAATCTTGTTTAAGCTGTTACTTTAAAACTAAAAAGAAGGTAATAACTGTTCTACAAATATAAAAAATAAGATACTATTATTTACAGTTCGTTTTAATTATTTGTTTTAGTGTATGTTATTTTCAAATTCTGTTTATATAGTCTATCACCTGAGTAGTCGTTAAACTGAATGGTGTGGGAGTTGACTTGACCAAGGCGGTACAACCTTCTGACAACTTCTGGACACTCAAGTTCCCACTTTCACTTAGGGTGGCAACACAAATATGCAAGTAGCACTGTACCATAAAAAATTGGTTTGATCAACGTAAGTTTTTTAATTAAATTTAAAATGTTAGAGTAATTCGCTACATGTCATGAACTACCACCTTAATGAGCCAACTTTAAAAAATATATGTTAGGTACTCATCCTCAGGTACCTCAAAGTTTTTCTATATCAATATTTAGCAAGCAGAAACGTCCCTATATTTTTTTATTTTACATTGCGCACGGCAATATAGTCACGTAAGCTTTTATGAGTATGATCCTTATTTAAAATCTATACGTAATATAATGTAATAACGAGTTCTGTCTGTCTGTTTATTTTTTTATTCACCATTCAGTTTACAACAGAAAACATAAGTTTCTTTCGGCAGCCGTTGGAGTCCTTTTTTCCCGAAGAAGTCCTGCGCGGCTGGTGTACAGGAATCCTGGTGCTTTTGCCCGCATGACAATGAACTTTGGATGTACTTAATATATCTTTAATATGAAGAAGTAACATTGCCGGGTGGGCCACGCAGTCTTTGGTAATACCAGCATTTATGGTCTGGAATCCAACAATCATCAAAAACGCATCGAAACTGCCAACCTCCCCCAATCAAAAAATAGGAAAGGATAAATAACATAAATATTGTTTCAGAAAAGAGGTTTAAACAATAGTTCATAAAAAAGAGGAATAGGAAAGAGAAAATAAACCTTACAAATAGATATACTAAGTAAGTACTTAGGTATATAGAATTTTAACAGAAGCAAATAGCGATATTTAAGCGAGTTTGCTTAAATATCGCTATTTGCTTATTAATAAAAGTCAAAGATTGTGCTTGTCTGATGATTATTTACAGTAGGTACCTACATTCCAAAGATGGGCCGCTTTTACAGAAAGATCAGGCAGTTGGTAAGTGAGATTATATATTTAAGTACTTCACTGTGTATATCTAATATTATTTTCGTTTCGTTTCGTTTTAGTAAAAGAAACTGAGACAAAATGTAGCAGCAGAGAGGAAAAATTTAGATTTTGGCGAATATAATTTATTCATAATATAATTTTACTCAAACTAGTTTATTATAGTGAGAAAACAAATACATCTTACATCTATATTATTCAAGAGATATCAAAAAAGTAAATAAAAAGAATAGTTTTAGAAAGTCCTGCTCGAAACCTACAAACGAAATGATTTTGACTGACAATAGACATCTGCCAATCTGTAGCCAGATTGAGAAAACTGTAATGAACAATACCGGCACTAGTCCACCAAACGCTTACAAGTAATTTATTTTTGGTTCAATTTATTGTGCCGGTTCAGTAATGTTTGTTCAGTCAATTCATGACCTTTCATTCACCTTTCAAGCTTTTTAATCTTCCCAATTTGCTTCAAGTGGATTTAACAGTTTTAACTTTTATTACTAACACCGCAGTCTATAGATTACTTGGACGTGGTTTGCGATGGATCCGCTTCCACAATACCCTTCAATTCTTCATTATCAACTTCGATTTCCGACCGTTCACGGGGCTTGTTCTGCAGGTCGAAATTTCCAGAACGAAAACGTTGGAAACAAAAACGAACTATGTTTTCTTTTGCAACATGACCGCCATACACATCATTAACCCTTTGAATCGTTTGCCCAGCACTGGTACCACGGTGGAACGAGTACTCGTAAAAAGTGCGATATTTGAAGTTTTTCATTTCGTAAACTGAGTAACGCAAACAGAAAAAAGAGAAGAAAAAAAAAAACAAATGAATGACGGTCAACGAAACAAAAATACATGTGTAATAGCTGGGAAAATTTGAATTTGGAATTGCATGCGAAATAGAAGAAATTTGTGATAAAAGTGGCCAGTACGAAAAACGCCCAGTTTCATATTTAATATTTATTTTGGAAAGGTGTGGGTGATAATAACTTAATGTAATAATAATTATAACCAAAAAATAAAAGTTTATTGTTTCATTGACCTTCCCAATAACCCCGCTGTCTTGGTCTCATGTGACCGGTTCATTATTATTTTTGATAATAAAAGTATTTTAGAACCTGCTATTATTAAAAACATAGCTAAAAAAAAATAATCTATGACAATAAATTTTGATTTTGAATTTTAGAATTTCAGGTGATAATTATTTTTTTACATTTTACGTAATTGCTGGACGGATTATCAATTTATTAGATATAATATGTATTAATAAACACCTTTAGTTTTATTTAATTTGAATAAATTCAATAAATACAACTAAAGGTGTATATATATATATATATATATATATATATGCATATATATATGTAGGTTACATGTCTTTGTTACGACTACGTTTTCATATATTTTAAATACCTATATACTTAAAACATACAATCACATGTTTCAGCCGGGAATCTTCCTTCCTTAGAGATTATTTATATGTTGGTAAATTTACTTTAGGCAGATGTGAAAAAGATAAACCGACCACCTTTGAAAATTAGACATGGCGTCAGCTATCGCTATATCTTAGAGGGCTAATTGTAAAAATATAATTTGAGACTATGTATAAAAACTGCCAGTCATTCTCACTGCGCCATTTGGACCAATGTGCTGTATAAAATGTCACAAAATAAGGTTTTCCTTTAACTATTATTATATAAGATTTTCCTTTAATTATAAATATTTAATTTCAAAATCAAAAATAGATATTTTTAATTTATATATTATTAAGGTGATTAACGCAAGAAACTTATAAAATTTTGATGAATTGACAATTCTTATAAGGTTTGTCAATTTGACTTAATATTTATATGTGGGAGTGGTGTTTTTTACATAGAGATATTATACATAGAGTAGGGAAGCCAGCCTAAATTGTCACCAACGAACTTAAAAGAGATAGGTAGATCGAAAAACCCTATCTATCTCAACTTTTTATAAAATCTCGTGCTTCTTCGTCGTCGTCTCGAGTGTAATTCGTAGCAATTATCATTTTTATTGAGTAGTGTCAAAAATGTTTTACACAAATGTTTCAAAAATTTTTTAAATTGCGTCATGAATATTTTTTTGTGCATGTGTAATAAGGCAAAGACAAACAGTATGACATCTTGCATCTTTTTTTAACTGTCTTTCACTGACGCTCATACGAATACCTATGGCTCACCTATTCTATGTATATTAATTCTATGGTTTTTTATGCCCCCTCCCTCAACAACCACGCTCTACGCACCACATCCGATTTGATCGGATGCCATACTTCAATACAAGGTTATAGCTGGTAGCAGGAGCTGGTAGCAGTAGTCACACAGCACACTCGTATGTTTGTTTATGTGTTATAGATTAAATGCTTATAAATATTATATATAACCGCTTAAAAGTACATACACTAGCAGGATGGAATAGTGATTCAATATAAAAGGCGATATCTATGACACGATAATAAGTGCATTGACACATATTAATAGACTTCTATAAACTTTTACTAAGATTAAGGCCTTAACCAGTTCTTATAACGGAAATAGATGCAAGGTTTTGTCTCTGTCCCTTCCTTCCTATATCTTTACGTTTTTTATTTACGTCTATGTATCTCTATAATTCCGATGAATAAGTGTATGTTAACAGTATCAAGTAATTAACATACGTATGTTTTTCTAATGATCTTGTGATCTTGAAATGTCAGACATGTTTAATGCATAAGTAAAATATAATGTTCCTCTTAGTGTAACACGGGTTCTATTTAACCAATTATATTAAATGGTATTTAACCCCAGATAGCAGCAATGAATTGAATAAAAAAACATGCTCTATATCATCGTCTCTATTTTTTTTAATATTTTTAAAAATGCATTACGCTTCGTCCCGTCTCTTTATTTTTTTTTAAAGATGAAAACAGATTTCCGTTACATAAAACGAAGATCCAATTATCTTTGTAATTAACAATTTCGTCATAACGTATTTCTATAATATCTGTTGTGCGTTTCACCGTAACAAAAGATAGTAATTTGTTTGACCGGTGAACTTGGCCTCATTTAAGTTAGGTAATAGAATTTTAGTCACTGACTTGTCTGATGAAGCAATGTGCAAGGTGATGGACCTCAAATTCAAAGCGCGTTTTTTGTGTACAGATCAAGGAATTAAGGAATCACAACTAATATATTTTTGTTATACAATATAGTAAAGATATAGGACAAAGAAAAAAATTATCGGTCTTCTTAATATATGTAATATTCAATAAAATTACCTCGTTAACATATTGAGTACTATCCTATAAAAATCATCAGTACGTTTGTCTAAAGTGGTTGAATGTAAAAGAATTGATTATGAAGTATATTCTGAGTACCTACATAATCTAATAAATAGTTTAATAATTTTAATATCTTCTTTTTATTATTTTATTTAATTATCTCATTAAGAACCATGAAGATGTTAGAAACCTTTCCATAAAGTTCCGCTTGGCCAACCTCTTGTCTTTTGAGCAGTGATCCGTTCTGTCAACGACGGATCGTTGAACCATAGATAATAATTGGGCCAATGTCAACTTGTACATCAAGTTCAATGTTCCGCGAAGGTTAGATGTTCATTGTTCAATCCACGTGAGTTTTTATAACATTATACGACAGTTCGTCCATGTCAATTAACCTTCGACAGTCAAACGAAAATATATTATCTTTAAACTAGACATTCTATGACCGTCTCGTTTAAAGAGCGTAATGCAATAGTATAAATAAAAATGAAATACAACAGAAATACGGGAATTTGTATAACACATTGGAAAAAAAGTTAAAAAGATAACAACATTTTGACATCATTTTTCAGAAATAGAACCGAAGTCCTGAAGGATATAAAGGATACAATAATATAAATATACATAGAATATATAAGTACCTATATGATATTTGTGTTATATCGAAGCAAAACATTAATAAAAGTTTTATCATATAGTCCTAATTATGTATAAATATTACTAGAATAATATTTTTTTATTTATTTACTTATCATATTATTCATATTATATTATGATTATTTATCATATTATTATACGTACATTTATATATCATTAGAATTATATAACCTACCATTTATGATTTGTTTTGATAAAACATAAATGTAGGTCCATGGCAAATACTAAGATTTATTAAGCTAGTTTTTTTCCGGAACTCCTATATTCAATTCCTGCTTGTGTTTCTAAATATGTAGTTCAATATATCAATATATATCGTTATCAAAAATATAATCAATATTTTTGATATTTCAATGTCTCAAGGTCTTCTGTATTCTGTCACCGGTCTTAGTTCTATTTCTAGGTCGCATTTATTTAGTAGAATAGGTTCCAAAATGATTAGGCAATAAAAAGTTTCTTTTTTTTTCTATAATTCTTAAAACATATTGCGCTAAATTAATGTTTTAGCTCTAGTTCATGAATTGTTAAAATATTCAATTTTTTTTTAAATTTTAGCAAAAACTTGTGTTTTTTTTAAAATTTAAATATAGTTTTTTGAAAAAACTTAAGAACAACAAGTCATGCATATTTTTTATTTAGTTCGCATTTGGCTTCGGTTGTTTACTGACAAATATTAATAATACCGTGGGTATTAGTATTTTTAATGATTTCTATATATTAATAATAAGTATTATTTCCATACTAATAAAGAAAAATAGTCGCACCGAAGATCTGAACGAGAATGCACTTCACTAAACTAACATAACATTTAATAATCAAATTATAATGTTACATAAACTGAATAGTAACACCTAATAATATGTCACGGTCAATGTTTTAAATTTTAATCTCATAAATTGTTAAATGAAATGTTTTTAAGTGTTTTTATTTTGGAATATAAGCAAGGTCATTTGTAGCTGTTTTACGTTATAATTATATTAATATTTATTTTTAAAAAAGCCTACAATAAATTGTTTATTGTTATATTATAATAACCAAAATAAGGGGATGGAAGGGTTATCCTTTGAGAGAAACTTCAAAAGTATGTATAACATATGAATATTTTAGGACATCGGTAGGTACCATACTCTAAGTTTAATCAAAATGTTGTAATCTATCTCTATATGTGTGTGTGTGTGTGTGTGTGTGTTATCGCGTCTGTTAAAAACGTGAAATTTTGTATGTCCGTGAAGAATTTCTTCTAGTCACTAATAAAGGGTTTAAATGAAGGATGAACCACTATATTAAAAGTTATAGGTATATGAAATTTTACATTCAGGATTATTGCTAAGAAAATAACTGAAAAAATAGACATGACTGTAATTTGTGTAAAGATATTTTTATAATATATATTTTTATAGCATGTATTTTTAATTATATTAAGTTTTTTACGAACGTATAAATTGTTTTAACATTTATAATTGTTTATAAAAATAATCAATATTAAATTATAAAATCTAAAAATATATATATAAGAAAAAAGAAATATCTGAATCAATAAAGTGAGCATTTAATATTATGATCTCATTTAATTTTAATGTTATAAAAGTTAATATATTTTCTAATTCTTAATCTTGTTTCGATACTTTAGTCACTGCATTGAACTGAATTGAATATGAACTGTGAAACTAAACATAAAGGACAACTCAAACAGCGAATACAGGTCTGCTGGAAGAAATTTCATTTTGAAATCAGTGCCTTTGAACGAATTTTATTACTGTATTCTGTGTACATAAATATTAAATAAAAATAAATAAAAGTACATTTTGAAGAATTTCTATAATAAGGTCGTATGTTTTTTGTTATTTTGATACAATTTTTCAATGACTTTGTCCAATGCCTGCGGCCATTCACCTTCGACAGCAGACTGGACATGCGGAAGTACCTACACCACATACAGACAGCAACATTACTATTAACATATCTTATTTGTTTTTTATACTATCTTTTTTATTGGTACATTAGTTAGTTTTGCGTTCCGTTCTTGAAGATTGATGGTATTCGTTTTTGTTAACATTGAGTCATAAATTACGTTGAAGGATATGTTAATATTATGTATATATTTATTTATGTGTAATTTATAGTTTTAATATTTATCTGTCGACAGTACAGCAATTTTAATCAGTGCAGTGACAAAATACCTTGATGAGTTAACCCTTGGTGTATGTCCGCTTGTGATAGTTGCATACCTTACATTATACTCATAACAATAATTACTTCAATAAGACAAAAATAACTTAATAAATATTTTGAGAAAAATCAATGTCATTATAAATTATTTTGGGTCCAAATAAAATCATAATTTTGCATTATGCAGTAATAAATTGCTAATCAGAAAGTTTTCATTTTATTTGACTTTTTTTGGCAAGTAGATTAATTTAACAAGCGCATCATTCCTTGTTGCAATTTAGAAATATGGAAATTTCGGGCTAGCGATCTTTTTAATTAAAAAAAAAGATCATCTCGTGGATAATGTGACTTAGCTCATCACCCCGGAGATTTTACCACAATTATTGTCATTATTAGGGCTAAAGGTTTTGGGACCAGCCACTGTCTTGACGTCAATCTTCGTTTGGAATGTTGGTGGGATTTCCGCCTCCTTTCGGAAATGTGGTTATATGATTGTGGTGGTATGATTGGATTTTGGATTGGATTATTGGTGGCTAAATTTTATTTCCTACCTTGGGATGCTATGCTATATGACAGTTCTATTCTAAAATGATGAATAAGCCCAGTGGGGCTTATTTATGATGAATTAATAATAAAAATCAATTCAGTAGTTTCGTAGTTTATAGATTTTTTTTTGTATTACCAGTAAATTCAAAATATGTAGGTTATCATGATGAATTTGCATGCCAGTAAACGTATTATATTCTTGGAATCTTTATCACATTAAATTGAATATTTTAGAATCTATTTACTTTGTTATAGAGATAACTTAGTTAATCTCGCAATAAACAGGAAGATCCTATTCAACTCTTATCAATAAGTATGTTTATAATATTAATATTATACAAAGTATAAATATATAGTATAAAGACACTACACTGTGCATATTTTGTTATCTCTAGACACCTTGAACGAAATAACATCCAAATAATGTTTTTAAAAATACATCACATCGTACTTGTTTGTTTGTATTCTTTTAAAAGGTTTATCCAAAATAATTATTTACAAAATGGGTTTTAAAAACAGTTATTTTTTGAAAACAATAATAACAATAATAATAATATCACAGGACAAATTACACACATTAGTAAGAGAATTTTTTGCTTGTGTTAAGGGTGTTAGAGAACGACAGAAATACATAGAAAATACATAGAACTACACATTATAACTACTCAGAATATATTTAATAAATGACCAAACCCAGAAACACAGACATCAGTGTGTATCACATACATGCCCCTCCAGGTCGGGAATCAAACCCGAGCCCCATTGAGCTGCTATACTTTAGGTCTCTGGGCTAACCATTCGAATAACAGTGTAGTTAAAATAGTTTAATAATAGTTTTGTTACAGTTATTCTTTAGATGGTTTTGTTATATTTATTTTTTATAATAAGAGGTATTTGTCTGGGATTCTTACAAATTGAAAATGAAACGTGTAATTTAATAATTATTAATTTGGTTCCTACTTTTAAACTCGAATATAATTATAATATCTATATATAAATAACCAAACCTGAATAAAAGTTGATTTTGGTTAATTCAAAAATAATTTTCCTTAGTTATAAATATATGAAATTGACCTTTAAAAAATAGCTTGTTTATAATTAAAAAACCTTCACCAGCCACATTACATAAAAGACAGACCCTTTTCTTGCGTCTGAAAAATCCGTTACGTAACTTTCTGGCTAAGAAGGTGATAGCCAGGGGATTATGTGGGACTACCCGCAGCATGGAAACTGCTGCCATTTTCAAGGCTACCCACTAAAAACCCAATGGTTGCCCTCATCGCCATAGTGGGACGCCACGGGATCGCTTGCGCATTCTCCGTGAAGTCTCGGCGGGACATTAAAAATAAACCCAAGCTGTTGTTAAATAACTATAGCTTGTATCGGTTTGATTTAACAGGGATGGTGGCACATACTCAGACAACCAGCGTGTATTTATTATCTATTATAATGCGGTGAGCCGTTACCTAAACATCCCTTTTTTTCTATTCTACTCTCATTTACGTCTGTCAGTGACAATGACCATTACAGTAGACTTCAACAAGTTGTTTTTTTTTGTGTTACTTAGAGTTAAGAAAGTGCATTCTAGAGTTAAATTTTGATATTGTTATTATTGTTATTTGGTGATTTTTATCTTTGTTTTGTTTTTTACTAGTCATGTTGTTTTCCTTAATAAATAAATAACGAAATAAAACATCAGATATACCGGTAGTTTGCGCTCCAACATAAAAAAAAACATCTATGTGATTTGGATAGATAGATTTTGATCTAACCTAGCTAAGAGTTAAAAATGTTCTTACTTTTTATCCCAACGGAAGATATGATGCCATAGATAGACAAACATGTCAATGAAGAAGATTCTAATACAAATTAATTCGGACTATTTTTTAAATTTGAAATATCTTTACCTGTTCAGATTCTAATTGACTGATATTGATATCTAATATTTCAGCAGTTTTTTAAAAATAGTTTAATATATGACATAGAATTACGATTATGAAAGACTGCTTTTCAGAAAAGACAATCGATAAATAAATCATTTTTAAATAATAATAACACTTGAAATAGCTTTGACGTTGCGGATGCATAAATCAATGTTTAACATTTTCATCATCATTTCTTTAAGAATTACAAAAATGGTTTTATACTACGGATAAACTTTTCACTGAGTTCCTAATAAACTTTGAAAATATTACTATTTACTGAATTTAAACAAATATAAAACCCTTAACTTTGCCAGTATCGGTTTATTTTTTATTCTATATTTAAATATTTTTTAGAAAATTCTTATTTTATCTTTGACACTGTTAGTCCTGTCGTTTCTGTAAAATTAACAATTATAATTGTCAACCGTCGCGTGTAATCTTCTCGAGGGTATCACACGTGGTACCTCCAGCAAAACGGAGGTCATTGGCTGTCCTATATAACTCGAGTTTGCGTCTGCAGACCGTACTACCCGACTTACGCGCATACCGTCAACAACTAAGTACGTAAAAATCCAATCGTGAATCAAGGTCACTTTGAAATTGTTTTCATATCCCCTCGTTTATTTTTTATACCACCACGTGATTGGGACTCGTGCGTTATACCACCACCGTTTCATTGCAGGCTATTTTCCAGCTGTTGAGTCAGTCGTCACCGAACGGTCAGTGCGCGTGCGGTCAGACCCGTGATACTGTGACAGTGACCAGAACCATCAATATGACGAAATACATAACAGTCGTAAGTTGTTAATATTAATAATATTTAAAACAAATTAACAGTATAAAAAATATTCTCATAAAATAATCTTAAGAGAAATCTGTTGATACTACATTTTCTATTTATAATACTAGTATGATATATTTTTCGATAATTTAAATATTTCTCGATAAACTGTGAAATAACAAATTTTCTCTAATCCTCTAACGTAAGTGTCATTAATAATACACGTATGTTTTCCGCTAAAATACGTTATATAACCGTAGTAACTTTAACAGAAATAAATCAATAGAAATAAATATATTTCTTATATTATTTGAATATAATAATTTAATACGTACATACATTTACTATTCAAATACAATTAAAATTTAATCTGATACCGGTTTTAGAGCAAAAAGCCAGTCAATACGTATTGAGTTAATAAAAAGGACAGAATTCTTCCGCCTTTTCAAAGCGAATGTTCCTTGAGTCGATTGTTCACAAAGAAAATGTGCGCCACTCCTGGTGCAATAAAAAGCACCCATTAAATAATTATCAGCGAATAATGCAATTCGCTTATAAAATATATAACTTCTAATTAGTTAACTATAAAAACAAATCTACAAATCAAATATTTATAGAAAATGATAACAAATGAAAATAATAATTATTGATTTTATATTAACGAAGAAAACAAGATGTGCTCTGAATATAATTAATATTAAAATTCCTTAATATACCAATTGTTAGTGTACAAAGAAAACATTACTTAACTAAATAGTGTCCGAACTAGCACTAACTAACACTACTATATTATTTAGTGCATATTTCTTAATTCGTTCGTGGTTACTATCACGTAGTTGTGAATATTAGCAATAAAATTAACTCACAAACAAATATAACATGTGAATATTAATGTATTGTGTATTTATTATTGGGATCAGTTTTTATTAGCATTTAGAGCTTTTTGCTGAGTCATAAAATAAAGAAATCTTCGGATTTTAAATAGGAATTATGTAAGATATGCATGATATTCAATAAATTATATTCGTCACTATTGGAAATTGTATAAATGAAAGAGTATTTTTAATGGACGGGTTCCAACGCGATAAGTAAGTTATAATTAATAATCAATTAAAGATTAAACGACAGTTTGTTAAACGGACAATAGACCTCGTGATATTGTATGTCGTATAGTTTGGACAAGTACTTACAAATGAAATAGGTGAATGTACATTTAGTGAGATAAATGAGGGTCAAACTATCGAATGTCTCTTGTTATGTGCTCGATTACCTCTTTAACTGATAAGATAGTAATCTTCAGTCAAATAGCTTTAATCTGTTGATAGCATCGTTTCAACACTGGGGCTTAAGAAATTGGTAATAAATATTTTATGGTTCCCGTTCTTGTGTCTCAATCTTGTTTAAATAGGCCTCTATCTGTCTGTCGGTCTGTGAATTCGTTCAATTAAACTATTTAATTGATTAAATCTTTTTGTATAAATATCAAAATAAATTAAAGAAAATATTTTATATTCCAATTGTAAAAAAGAAAATATGTTTGTGTATCTACATTTATCAATAATAATAATACAAAATATATTACATTTATTAAATATTTGGATAATTCTCTGCTTTTGAGGGTTTATATTTCTGTATAAATTTCTTATATAAAAAATCATTTCGGTAAGATATGGATAGTTCGCTAGACATAGTATAATTTTGTTAAATCCGCTTATGTTCAGAAATCATCAAAAGAGGAATCCTGACCATCTATTACACCTTTCTCTATTTATAAATCTATATTACTTATAACTTATCATATTTTTATTTCGTAATCTCTTTGTTATTACATCATCGATAGAACTGAATAGGCTTCCCGGTTAGGAAACGTTCAAACATCACTTGAACAATCCATTATAATTAAATATTGTGTGTACTGTCGGCAAAAAAATGTAGGTCAAATTATATATTCATATATCAAACAAAGTTACAAAGATGTTCATTAATTACGGCCAAGGTATCTGGTTGGAATCAAACAAAGACCGATCGGTTCTCATGATAATTGCAATCTTGATGGTTTTTTCTGATGTACATAATTTTGTTCACTGGAATCTTTTATCAATATATATTATAATGTCTGCTATATTCGGCAATCTTTGCTGTGTAAATATGATCTTCAAGAGGGACTATATAAGACATATAATAGCGTGATAAACCTACATGAAGCTATTAGACTCGACTCTACATGACCGAGATATGTAAAAAGCGGCCTTCACAAATCCGCTGGTTGTGGGTGAACGACCTATATTAACAGCATTCAATATGGTCATTTGTAATATTCAATTTATTCGATAATTGTTATAACAAAAAAATATCCATTATGCTTAAATGTAATAAAATTTGACAACTAAGATATAATAAGTTTCTTATGTTTTTTATTGTTTAAAAGTAAAAGATTGCAGGCTTGTGGAATTTTATAGTGCAAGTATCAACAATGATAGTAAGATTGTCTAGAATATATTCCATACATTTAATAATTAAAAAAATAATAATAATAATACCACAAGACAAATTACACATATTGATCTAACCCATAAGTAATCACATTTTTTTTGTGTTAGATAACGACACAAATACATAGAAATTACATTATAAATACTGAGAATATATTTAAGAAACGACCAAACCCAGAAACACAGATATCTATGCTCACATACAATGATACATGTCTGACCCTGTCGGGAATCGAACCCTAGTTCCATTGAGCGTTAGGTGCGCTAACCACTCGACCATCGGGGCCAAACAATATTAAGTAACAATAAACTAGTGTTTGTCACCTTGGACTAGCCATTACATGCTGTGCCCATAATAATAAGTACTTAATGATGTATTCCGAGATGTGTTGTAAGACTTGTGTAACACTGAAAGCGCATTTACAAAATACTTAACATTACCAGTAGAAAGCGCATACTGCTTATTTTTAATTCTTATTATCATTGTTTACATTTTAAATATAATGAGATTTAATTGATGAAGGATTTATTGAGGTTCATTGGTCACTGGGGGTATAACTTTTTAATTATTAATAAGTATAATATATTTTAAGCAGATCTATTTTATTATTATAAAGCTCAATCATTGTTACACATAATAATTAACAGTAGGATTTCATTATTTGTAATAGATAGCCTCTTTACCGAGGGACCGCACACAATAACTGTAACAATTAGTAGTGCCTTAAAAATATAGAGCAACTTATTTGGATTTTTTCAAATTTGGAACCTGTGTTTCTGTGATCCACGTAAACGAAATCGCCAGCAATAACTAGTACTACATTGTTAATAGTACACTGATAGTTGTATTTAATGACTAACTGTAATCACATCATTAGCTCGGTTTCAATAGCTAAATGTTTGTTTCACTTCCTTTTCTTAATTCCCACTTATGGCCTCTGTCAAGGCAGAATCTTTTTATATCATTTAATATAAAGACCTTGTCATTGTATGTTTATGAAACTACGTCTTCATCTAATATTACAATTATACGGAGTATTGTCATATTAATGCTTTGTATGTATGTCTTTCATGACCATTATATACTTGAATGTGTAGACACAGATTTAATATAGATGTGATTGAAAAGACTTTACCGTATTTTAAAGTTGATGCTATAAAAAAACACTATTGTGTAACGCGGATAAGACTAGTGTTTATTTATCATGAATGTAAATTTAAATTTAAATTCGAATCGGTAATTTGTTAATAAACAATAACTTGCATAGTAATGTATATTTAACGAACGAATCAATATACAGTTTGTTTATTGCACAATAAAATTGCTATGAAACCATTCTACTTGTCAATAATTTTAATGTATTTGGCAATCGTAGAACTCTGGACTATTCAAGATTCGTTGTATTTTAAAATAATAAATAATTCTGCAATTCTCAGATAAGACGATTATATAGTGAAATTTAAATTCTATAATTTATTACCCATATATAACACATACATTAAAATTCATGAGCTTTGAAAAGTAAAAGATATCTTTAATTTTTAAAATCATATATTCTCGAAAATTATTATCAAATAACAGGTATTAATCACGGAAGGCGGAAGTTGATTGGACCGGTCTGTGTATACACGTCTGTATATGTGTGTTAATATGCGCCTGCGCCGGTTTGGGCTCCATAGACGAGCGACTTTACATATTACAACTACATTATTTGTTATATTGACAGAATATTAAAAATCCAAAACTATAAGTGAAAAATGAAAAAGAAAACATTCTTATTAATAAAAGATGTGAAAAATTTACAATCATATGCACTTGGAATAATCAATAATTATTATATTACAATGATAGGATTTGTATAAGTTTTAACAAATAAACTCATTATTTTACATTTGTAAAATATTCCAGATAAATTAAAAAAAAATAATAAAATAAATAATAAATAAATAAAATCGATTGTCTGTTCCACCCACCGGTCATGTCTCCGGCTGATAGCTGTGACGTGTCTGTCCATTCATGGTGAATACGAGGTGTATGTGGATTACGTAATAACATAAATACATCTTGTTATGCTATGATAAGATATTTGTAAGATATATTGAGATATTTATTAAACTACTGTTACATTTAATCTGTGACGTATTTAATATAAGAATATATTTATGTAGCATATTGTTGGTAGAGTCCTTGAACAGTTAGACGTGGTATGTTTTGACCATAGATTGGATGACAAGCTACAGATTACGAAATAAATATGTGAATAGGCTTGTTATATTTTAAAAGAAATCGATGTTGCTTGCTCCTGTTTTATTATTATAACAAAAGAGTTGAATAATAAAATGTTGGGGTCGTTTGGCCTTTGATTAAATTTACACCAATTTTATCAACGATTGTAACAAATTGCTTTAAACGTAATAGTTGAATGAAGTCTTAAGGTGCGGCGTGACGACCATTTATGTGGAAACTCCACAATAATACTTTGGGTAACCTTCACTATGTAGGTGACAACATTGACAGCCAACGTTGATATAACATTGATATAACTTGGATATTAGCATTGTTCGTACTTGAAGATAATATAACTTCTGTTTTCTAAGGCCAAACAGAATTCTAGGTCGCACGAAAAACAAATTATGTTAAGATATGTAATAAAATGTGTCATTTAATATACATCCGCAGTCGCAGGCAAAAAAAATATACAGCAATAAAACGGTTTTAATAAGAAAAAAGATAAAAATTTCGTGGTTTATCAATTATAATAAAGCCGTGAACGCACACATACTTAAGGTGATATTCGTTTACTCATTACGTAAGTAGTAAAACCTTAAATACAAAAAGCATTGTAGAGAAATAATTTAATTTGCAAACCTCCACGAATCATAACAGCAATATAATTAACACATAAATAACAGTTACTTTAAGTGACAGGCAAATACAATATGGCTCAATACCACAAAATCAAAGAGACCTCTGTACATTCACGGATTGTTACGAAATCTTAGCATCTACGAGAAGTATTCTCTACTCTGATAGACTGATACTCTACATCGATGTAGAGTATACAACGTCTTATTAATTTCACATCTCCTAAATGTATTTATTGCAATAAATAACTGAATAAACTTAAGCTGCGTTCACACGAATAAAACAAAACTTGATGTGTTTTCTGAGATATCTCGGATATATCTGAGATATATCTTTATTACGATGTCCAAGCACTTAAAGTAACTATCTATAATTTTGAATTATCTACAGGACGATTTAAATTTTGGTCACCGTATATGATATTACCTAATTGTGCAAATTGCTTAGCAAATGTTAACGACTATTAAAATAATTGCACGAACTTGACATACTTGCTGATTATGAACGATTTACTACAAATGATATATTGCGTGTATAATCTAGCCAGGAATTCCTATTCTCAAAGAAGACAATGCAGTCCTTTGTGATAAGGAATTGATATATAATTATTTTTTTCCGCAATACATAAATGTAATATAGAAACCCTTGCACAACAAAATGTAAATACTTCTTTCGTCATAATGAAGTGTTTTATATAAACTAACATGTACTTGTATACCTTCAACCTACATCGTGGTATATATTTATCTGAAGCCCTTATTCGGGCCACGTTCGAGACATTGTAATTCATCTATTGTACTCTCATTTCTCTTGATTCTGCAATCCAAATTCTATGTAGATTGCAGCGCATATTTAACAGCCTATTGGCTTAATTTGTATCCACAAATTATAGTAATAAATAGCCAGCAGGTTGCGGACAGCTGTATTTTCAGTCTCCGAGTGAGCGAAACAAATTATTTAACGCCATTATCTTTACACCGATTTTCATTTAGCGAGTGGTTATTTTTATATATACTTTATAATCATATCTTATATTGGCTTTAACTGTCTTTATAACTTGTTATTAAATATTGCTAACAGATTTCTTATAGAAATAGTTTATTCGTGTATGTTCGAATATTATTTAATTTTAAAAATCACTTGCTTCAAGATTTGATCACATCGGGTGTTCAAAGGTTGTCAGGTGTCGCAATTCACACTTCATTGGATTTCAGTGCGCATGGTTGCGGTCAGTGTGACCACAACTATGCGTCTTGCTTATGTTAACCCGACCTGTATTGAGTTATTGTACAAAAACATAAATATTATGTCTATGAATACCAACTAAAATATACTCAAAAGTTTAAATAGTCTTGTATGTTTGAGTGCTCATTACCTTTTGTTTCTAATACACACACATTTTCCAAATTGGAGATTTATCATAATAAATATCGGGTTCAATTCCCGACAGGGACAGGTATGTATGTGATGAGCATTGATGTCTGTATTTCTGGGTATGGTAGTTTATTAAATATATTCTCAGTATTTATATGTATTTGTATCGTTGTCTAACACCCTTAACACAAGCAAATAATTTGCATACATAGGGGTTAGATCAATGTGTGTAACTTGTCCTGTATTACTATTATTATTATTAAATAATGTCAGAATTGTAAGATATGTTTTCGCGTTTCTTACGCACCGTTTAGCGTCGTAACATTGTAGTATTAGAATGCATAATGCCTATAGATACTTACGTTTAGTTATAGATATTGTTCAATTTATGAAATACCACTGTTTGACCAGTTTACTAGTTTGCTAGTACGTGATCTGGATAAGAGGCCGCTGTCTCACGTAGCTAGTATAACCGTCCTTGTAAGGATGCAGAACGGGAGATTGCGCCTAGATTGAAGAATTTATGAGAATAATTAGGTAACGGAACCTTGCCCCACTATTACAAGGAACTCTAATTATCAACAATATACACGAATATGCAATATTTAATAATAATATCGAATAAAAAAAAAAGAAGTATTCTCTTTATTTATTTGAGAATAAATCTCATTTAAATGTTATGTATGTTTATTAGTATAATAAACTAAACTAAATCATGTAATCTGTTTTTAACGAGCTTCGTTACATATGAGTTAATTGTTTTAAAACAGTTTGTTTGTTGGATGGGTTATATAACAATGAAATAGAAAATAGTTAAATAAATTACGTATATGTTGAGTGCTTCAATGTTAACAATATTACAAATATTCAAGTTTCAGAACAAATTCACTGCGAGTTAGACCTTAAATTAAGTTTAGTAAGTTGGTAAGTGTAGTTAGATAGTTGGTAGTATTGATAAAGCATAGAACAGGCTTACATTCTGATTACATTAACCGGAGGTGCAGTAGTTATAATAACAGCTGCTTTTAGTTTATGGACTTTATTAATTTATAATACTTGCAAGATTAAATTTTACTACAATATAATTTTCATAATTTAAATTATCAATAAAATAATAAAGTTGATGTTGATGAAGAAATCAAAAATAGTTTTTTTTTACTTTGACAGTTGTTCTACGAATTTATATATTATATTTTTTATGTTTATATCCTGCACTTTAAGAGTTTTAAGGCATATTCATTAAATATTATTAATCAAAGATGAATTAATTATATCGTTGCCTTACGCATGTAGTTGTAATAATAACGTTTTTAGTTTTAATCCTGTTTCATTCCAACCAACAAAATATTAGACTTGCAACATTTATTTGCATATTAAAATACGTAAACACACTTTAATAATAGTCTTTAGTTTTTGTAACTGTTAGCGAAAAACTATAAACACCGGAGTTTAGGCAATATTTAATTTTATGACAAAATTCATTTAAAACCACGTTCGGAAATATCTATAATAATTGCAAACATTATTTATTTGAATTATAAAGCAAAGTATCGAGTCTGAAGTCTGACTAACAGTGACCTGAGTTCACCAGCGGCCCGCCTTCAGCGAACCTCGCTGGAGGTCACATATCAAGTTCATATGTTTGTTAAACCAGTTACGTGTGTTACGTAATTTCCGTAGTTTCCCGTTCACTATTGCCAAAGCGGAATTGCAATGCGTTAGTCTTTAAAATTTTCGGATGTTGCGTATATTTTTTTAAATTACAAAAAAAAAATAATTGGGTTATTAGCTTTTTCTTAGACGGAAGTTGGTTTAAGATAAGGGTTGTCGAAGGGTTTTTTGTTATTTTTATTCATTACTATTATGTTGTCCACAAAATTATATGATGTATAGAAGAGAGTTAACTTTTTTTAGGTTATTTTTGAATTATTTACAGATGTATTCTTTAATCTTTATGTTAAATCACTATTTATGTATCTGTAATATTATTATTTTCTTGCTGTTATCATGATTTCTAACATTTTTTCTAAAAATGTATAAATATACCTAGACATTATCAGTAAACAATATATTATTAAGACCAATGCTTGATATAAGTTAGCAAGAGCTGGTATTACAGAAATAAACAGTGAATGTATTCAAGTAATTAATTTGAAAGCAATTATATTTCTTAAGGCCGCGGAAGACTGAAATTAAATGTCTACTCAGGATATATTATTAAAATAATCCAAACTTTTAGAACGGACAATTATTATTTTTACTTACATAATGCGATTACTACGTCATTACTACGTCAAATTAAATCATTATGATATTCAATTATTCATAATTATTCATAATTTGTTTTTTTTTTTGCCCACAGGCGTTAGTTATATGCGCGTGCGCAGTGTTGGCGTCAGCAGAGTACGACTTTGGTCTCGGTTTTTCTGACGGTTACCTAGCAACCAACTTTGGGTCACCAACTTTGAATGCTTTATCATCAGCTGGTGCTAGAGATCCTCGGGCGAACACAGGTAAAAGAATAATAATATTATCTAATTACTTGTAAAAACCACATGGACATCTGATCTTTTATAATATATCTTTTCCTTTACCTTATAAGCTAAAACTTTTACACCTATAATCTACCTATATACCCAATGACTAGTTTATTTCAAATTTTACCTTCTATGTGGGCTATACAACTTGTATTTAATACATTTAGTTCTGTATTAAATACTTATTAATATTTTATTTTAATTTAGTATTATTCCGGTGACGTAAAATATTATTCGGTTATTCAATTCCATATTTCCATAAAGTACTTATAACATTATTTTAGAAGATGGATTTACAAATAAATTACTTTTCATAAATTCATAAAATAGTTTTGTTTCTTTTATCATATTATATATATATATTATATCAATAAATGTGAACAATTTTTCTCTCATTCTCTAAAGTTACGATTTTATTGTGTAATTTTTTTATAATCACTTGGCTATTACAATTATTTCATTTTTACTTAAATAATATTCAATTGATATCTCATTTAAGAACTAGAAACAGATTCAACACACAAACAATAAGGTCATTTTAAGAAAAATCTAAATTTTAATTACTGATTTATTAAGTATGAAGAACGCCACGTCAGTTTAGTGATTAATTAAATTTATAATTGTCAGTTAATAACTCAATTAAATACGTATTATGAAACCACTTAACCTTATTTGTATTCATTAAATAATATGCTTTATAATTATCTTTAATCATTTATTAAACAAACAGTTAGATTTTTGTATGATAAAGTTCATATACTTAGTTGGAGGGGGTAGGGGGTATTTGAATTAGGGAGTATTGTGAAAGTAGGGTGCGGTGAGTTAGTCTCTGTTTCCAGCGGATAGTAAAAACGACTGCACTCGGCTAATTGTCTGTAACGAGTCGACATACGCTCATGTTACGAAACAAACATTACATTCGCAAATATAGGTACTTTCGAAATTCTCTGCTTTGGTAGTTTTTTTTTTCAATTGTTGGCGAAAATCTTCGAATGAATTGAACTATCACTAAATCGATTACCTATTAAAAGGGTTTTTTTATTATTATTTATACCACCAGGTATCTTTTTGCTATACCTAGGTATTGACAATTTCCTATCTATGTTACTTATTAAATATTTTTGAATTTAAATGTAAGTTTTAGTTCAGATTTACATTCAAATTTAAATCTTTAATTTACATTGTTTATTATTAACATTTTCGCAATGATTATGAAATTCATTTTCATTTGACCCAAAACAAATGAAGCTGAAAATTATTCTGTGGTAAGATATCCATATTTCCAAAGTCTTAATAGACTATAGGTTTTAGTAATTAACAGTATTAAATGTTATTGTGTATATGCGTTGGACCACTTTCTGCATTTATCTCAACCTAAATAAATGTTTACGTAAAATAATGTAAATTATGTTTCTCTAAACTCAATACAGGAAAGCACCCATTTAAATTTACGACTGCGGATTTCTAAAGAATCGTTCAATCTTTGTTGTAATACTTCCAGGCCGTAAATAAATTAATTCCGTACTTGATATAATTTTAAGGATATTACGGATAAATTACTGTTATTATGAACAGTAATAAAGGAACTACGTAATAATTTATTATATCAATAAATATTAAAAAAATTATACAGGTGTAATTAAAAAAAACCGTGCACTAATAATTTTAGATCACTTTAAAAAAAAAAATAATAAAATATTTTAGCTAATTACTATATGTTAAATTATTCTGTGTTCCATAGACGCTGTCTCTTGTCCCAAATAAAACTGTTTGAATGTTTTGTAAGGGCCATCCCTCAATCAGAATTAATTGCCTTCCTAACAAGATTGATAAATAGTCATAGTTAACAACTATTTTACGTTCCCGTAAAATTTTATTGAGTTATGATTACGTGCTATAAAATATAAATGACAAATAAGTGGATGGAATATTGATACATTTTCTGTCTGTATAATATACTTTGATAAACGGTTGGAAAATTTAATTAAAAGAGCTTCAATTGAAGCTTAAAGCCTTATTATATTGATAGTTTTGTTTAAAATTTGACAATTAATGATTACAGTAAAGAATATAATTGTAATATTTGTAATGTTTAATTAATAAAATTACACCCAATTACGTTGTACTCAGAGTTAAGCTGATACTCTATTGTTGCAACGTCTAGCGATAAGCCTTACACAATGAGTACAGGAGATAGCAATTATTATTCGCGTGTTTTTAATTATTTAAAATTGAAATACAACTAATTATGTAAGTCTGTGTTGTCTCTTTGTTCTTGGGATGTTGAATAGTTACTTAAATTCTCATGTTATTATTAAATTTTAGGTATTATACTTACGTGGTTATAATATATTTTTTTAAAGCTAGTTGCTAGACAAATAAATAATATATTGTACGTGTGTGACTGTAATTAAATATAACTATGATATAAATACGAGACATAAATGATTCTACAGATAATGAAGGACCGTTAATGTCAAAATGTTCAAAGATGTTTAAAGTAAGTGGAATCTTAAACCACGATTTAGATAATCACCGCTTTATTAGTTTCGGTTTAGTTTGATTTCTAGGTATCCTGTTCGAACTAATTCTATTATTCTTTCGGGTTAAAAGTTACTTAAAAGCTATTACCTACTACATTTAATTATATCCTATAAATTAATTTCCAAAATATATGAATGTATAATAATTAAATACTATTATTTTTTTGTTTTGTTTCATCGATCGAGCTGTTCTTTAGTACTATCGACTAGTCGCATTTAATAATTATTTTATGAAAATCATAATTTTTGGCAAGACTTTAAGTAGGTATAGGTTATTTATTAAACTATGACAATTTTGAAGTTTTAATATCACTTTTTTTTGTTTGGAAGCTAAATTGCAATCAATATAAATTTAAGGCCACATTTAGGTTAATCATTTATAATGACTTTACCAACCGACAGTACATTATATTTAATGTGATTTATTTCTTTTAATAACCACCAACTTAACAATTGAGAATTGCACAATTATAATTAACTACCTTTCATATATAAAGTACACCCACTGTTTGTTGTTATTTTTAATTTAAGTATGCAGTTTAGCTCTTATTAGTATGGTAATAAGAACAATTATTGCTTCATAAATATTTATAAATAATTGTAAGAATACCCTTGAATGACAAAGTAGTATAATGAGGCCTACTTTTGCCATATTATTAGCTATTAAAGCAATATTTAATTTAGGTAATAATGTAAATTATATAATTAGCTTGTTATGAAGTTGTTTATCGTGCCTCTAATGTCCGTATATGTATGTATGTATGTACGTATGTACGTATTCTATCAGTTGTAATGCTGCTAATTTCAATACATTATTACGTTACTTGATTCAGATTCATTCAGATTGAAGCAATTACATACAAATCGCAACATTCATGTAAATTAAGATGAAACTTAATGTTTCTTCCGGTTTTTAGTTTTATGTAATGCTTTTAACATTTAAGCAATAAAAAATAAAAGAACAATAAACAATGTACGTAATTTTAAAAAGTATTTAAATACAAATTTGTTTGGTATAAATGTTTATAGATATTTTAAGCTACTCTACTCTAGTGTTTGTGCAAATTGTTTTTCTTTAAAAACGAAAGATAATGTTAACGTTAATTATTTATCTGGCATGAAATAATTAATATAAACATATTGTAATTTATATATTTTTTCTAAATACAACACAATTTAGTGTTCTTATAGTTAATATTTAAACTATAAGTATAGAATATATTACGATAATTGTGCTACAATAACATTTTATATTTATTAAAAACCACATATTAATATGCATAATAGGTTATTGATTTAAAAATAGTCATTATCATTTCTAGAGGTCATTGTTTCAAAGGCAGGCCTTAATTTTGTGTAAAATACACACACATATGAAATTTAAAAATATGAGATGGATCTTAGAATATTTTGAAGTTAATCGTGTAATATTATGAATATGTTATTGATATTCCAGGCCCAGTGGTCTTCCCTGCCTCACCTCCTGGTGATCCTTCCCAAACCAGCGGAGTCGTCGTTGGAGCCTCCGGTTATGGTTTCCAGCCACCTGGTGCGCAAGGTAAATACGGCCGCAGATAATAAATTATAAGACTTCAAACTAACATCGTCCTTACAACAGGAATTATTAGTGCTTACGAGGTATTTACCATGTATATCTTTTTTATTCGGTCTTTTAAAATTGATAAACCAAAACATTAAACCCAAAAATATTTGTAAGTTAAAAGTGCGTGGTTAATATCTCGTAAATATTATTAATAACTGTGAATTTAGTACAATTGTAGATTAGTTCCAGCACCTAATTGGACAACGATAATAGGATTTGCCATTTTTTATAAGAAACCATTATAAATCGTTATTTTGAATAACAGTTTTTTTTTAGCATGGTTCAGTATTTTTTTTATCAGTTTGATTTTTTATACCATTGCTCCAATTATTTATAATAGCATTTTAAAACTTTCCCACTAATAAAAACTTATTTCTTTGAAGAACTTACTTCTATCTAGTATCTAGGTTTCATAATTTATTAAAATTGTACATAGGTAGTTAATGCTTAAAATAGTATTTAAAATGCATGTATATTTGCACATTTCTCATCACTTTTTTTACACTCAGCATGTGTGTAAAATATGTTTAGTTTGTATCACTGCAAGTAATTAGTAATGTCGTATTATGTTAAATGTTTTTATTATCTTTTTGTTATTTTGCTGTAAACTTGTGTAAATATAAATTATGTTCTAATTTAACAAATAAAAAATAAGAAATTTAATATGTTTTATTGGCCCATGTTTTGTTAATCTTATCATTAAGGTAAATCAAAGGATTGTGCATGTGTGGGTACTTGAGCATGTGTATGAGCATGTATATGACTATGAGCTCAATAAATCGTTATAATATTTGAGATTGTTGGTGTATGAGATTTATTGAGCTCTGGGATGACGAAGCTTGTATAATTGTATTGATATTATTGCAACCGGATATAAAGACTGAGAATACAGTCATTTTGTTAAGGTTCTTGGTGATAGTTCTGACATGAATCATGTCAGTTGCGGTCAAACAGCCTAATCTAGTGTCATGTAGCGTTCCGGCATGCGCAGGCGCAAATAAATGATAGTCTGACCTTCACGTGTTCTAAACTCGTTTCCTTCTTCTATTATTATATATTTTTTTATCAGCTGTTTAATCACGGTGTTTTAGTTCTGTAATATTATTACTTTTCAAATAAAAAGTAAAGATTATACAGTCTTATGTGATTAATATTAACAAAATATATATTTCTATTTCAATATTTTTTTTAAATTTAAATTTAATCTTTTTTATTTTCTTGTTCTGAAAGACAAAATAACTTACCTTAGTAAGCTTATGTTAGATTTTATTAATAATTCTCGTGAAACATTTTTTTTTAAAGTCAAATAGAAAAAAGTTGTTGTATTTTAAGGTTAAATGTAAAGAAAAAATTATACACTTTTTAACTTGTTTAAACTATTCAATTAAAGATTTTTTACTGCTTGTCAGTTATTAGTTAATTATCGGTTTTCGTCAGGAGAGCGAAAATAACGTATCGGTTAAATCTGAAGTTCATGAAAGCTTATTGACAACGTTAGTTCCATTTGAATTGATTCCGTAATCATAATTTATTAATATAATTAACTGATGTCGATAAGAAGAAGCAATAAATCGAATCGATTCGGCTATGTAAATGAAATGGGTTAAATACATACATACATATCTCACGTCACTGGCCCATGAGAGAGCCCATGTGCCTACCGGAACAGACTATGGAGCACCACTTCTCTTGGTACTTCCACAACTCTTTCGCCTCTTTTAAATCCACAAAACAATTTTATTCCCAATATAAAAATATTGTGAATATTGAATATACAACAACTCCTTTTAATCTTGCCACTCCAGCCACTCACTCAGTCACACAGCCACTCCAAGGACTCCAGTTTTCTTTCTGAAGACATCCTTGATTTGATCGGTGTATGTCCCTCTGGGACGTTCTTTTTAGGTCAACCACATTCACATTTTTTATTCTTCTACTTTCCTTTCCTTTTTCTATTGTTATTCTTCTTTCGTCCATCCGCTCCACATGTCCAAACCATCGCAACACTTCTTTCTCTATTTTGGTCACTACATCCACTTTCACGTCACATCTTTCTCGAATCCCGTATTTCTCACTCTATCGCTCAGTTTTACCTCATACTTGCTCCTCAAAGATCTCATCTCCACTGCAGTAATTCTACTTTCATGATTCTTCTACCACACCCAACTTTCGTTACCATGCGTCAGTGTAGGATCCAGCAAGGCATTGTGGATAGCCAATGGCTTAAATAATTACGAGTAGACTGATTTATCAAGTGAACCTTCGCAGGTGTTAATAGTTAAGATGTTAATAGTGATATTAGCAGAAACAAGCCCAGATAAAAACCGCTTAGATATTAAATATCCACCCAAAAACAAAAAATATTCCCAAATATTTTAAATAATTAATTCCAGGGAAAAATGCCGTGAATATTACTAGAATTTCGAAAAACTGAATAATAATAATGAATAATAGTTATTAATTTACAAACCAATATTTGGACTTACAAATCATAACAACAACAACAACAATAACAAGTGAACAACATTACAGACTATTAAAACTATAAAAAAACAACAAAAAAAGGATGATTAAAAGTTAATTTTAATTAAATAGGTAAATAATATTGTATTGTTACAAAGGAAAAAAACTATCACATAATTACTGCATATTAACACTATGACTAGTATAAGTAGTATATCCGGCTGAAAAATATTTTAGCTTTAGTAATATCATAGCTTATTGCTTTTTAATTTCCGCAGACTCATTGATTTGAGACACGATGCTTCTCTAAGTCTAAAATTAAAGAAAAAGGTCTTAAAGATCTAGAGACCGCCGGCTTAATTCTTAAGCTCTGCGTCGTTTTTAAATGTATGCCTGGCACTGGGACATGGGAATTCTTATGCAAAGACATTTTGATTCCGTATGGTCCGACTTTAATCGTACAATAGAATAGTTGTGTTCCTCATAAGTATGATCACAGTTGCCTCTAAAAGTTTTTACTCTGTTATGGTGAAAGATAACATAGTCCTTGACATTGAAGCATTAAGACCATGTACAAAACAACTATATGTCTATGTTATTAAACTAGTATCTATGTGAGTAGGTTTTTCCTATCGAAAATTATATGCTTTGCAAGAACTTATAAGTTCTAACTGTTTCCCATCTACTCTTACAATTCAGCAGATCTGCTGCAAATAAAGTTTTGTTAATCACATTAGGGTTCATCCTAGAAAAGAATAACAATCTAAGAAATTACTTGGGGTATTTTCCTTAGCAATTAATGTGGAAGTCTAAATAAATACTCAGTATAGTTCTTTAATTGTATGCACAAAAGTTATTTGGTTGCTTCACTACTAGGGTATCAGAGAAGCAGTGGTTAAAAAAAATATCGAGTCAAAAACCCTTAAATAAATTATATAAATATAAAATCATTAAACTATAAAACATTAAAATATAAAATCATCAAAGGATCAGTCAAAAATTCAGTAACCTTAATTAAAATATATAAATATAAAATCATTAAATAATATAATATGAAAACTTCGAGATGATCTGTTACTGGTACTATAAACAGACAGTTAACTGCTATCTGTAATCAAACTGTCTAACTGCTGTCGAACGTTATCTATTTATAACTATTTTAAACTAAAGTTCTTGCAACTAGACCTAGATATAATATATCATGCATTTAGATGTCATTCCTTTGTGTCCATTTCATTTCGTATATAGTTATTAAACTTATTATTACTGATTAATATAAATTCTAGTATTTCTTATTTTTTTATATATGGCAAAGCAAAATAAATAATTTTATATATAAAATCAAACGTATTTTCTTAGTATGTAACTGTTAGATATTTAAATAAAAAGTTATTGAAATTAAAGTACATAGGTACATAATACTCTATGGTTGGTGTTTTATTCTTAAAATAACGTTGTTATATTTTAACAACGGTTTTCTTGCAAAATGTACTTGGACATATTTATGATATATTTTATTACATACCACAAACATTTAAACCGCTTATCCGTCCATAGTCGTATATTCATTATACGAATGAAAATCGGATTCCAATTATTCATATCGGGTGGTTTTAATTATATTTCACCAACTTCGATGACTTTATTTATACATTTGAAGCCAGTGTTAATTCATCGGTCCAAACATTTAATTTGGGCCGCTCTTAATCTCCCCTGGCCCTTCGCAACACGGTCAAACGCATTTTAATTATAAAATTGACATATCAAAAGTGCGGAGGGATCGGTGACGCGTATATTTTATGATTTAATAAAAGAGTTTGGACTTGTAAAATTAATTGGAACCTCGAACCGCCTCTGCCATTTCTGGACGGACCTTTTGATTATCCTATGCATATTATAAATATGTATGTGTTTGCTCTCGACATGCTGGGTCCGTTCGCCTTTTAAATTAATTTAACAATCAATGGTAGCAAATGTTCTTCCAACCGTGACAGGTACTGCACACGTTTTAAAATTAAAGTAATTGCAATGTCATTGTTTACATCAGAATTAAAAGAATTAACGTATTGTCAAAGTCAAAAATTCTTTTTCCATGAAAATGTTTTACATTTAAAATAAAACGAAAATTTTCGAAAAAAACAAAAAATATATAAACCTTTACAATAAAAATTGTAAACTATCTCTCAGCATTTCTGCAATGTTACAAACCCTATGTTCTCGAGTAGGTATACTAAGGTTTTGATAGCGTTTTGTTAATGTTATTGCTAGCAAATCTGTCTATCTTCCTCCTCACGGGACTATAACGTTTATCGTTACTAATGTCCTCGTGTGAGGATTAGTAACGACTGGACGCTTGCAATAGAGCCAAGCAAAATGCCGTGAACTAACAACGTATTACAAGGAAAATATCTCGTTATTTATTATAATTCTAAAATGGCTTTGAGACGTTATTTATATTCTAATAATATTTCCAAAAGTGTGGTTCTGGAATTAACGACATTCCAGAACCAAACTTTTGGAAATATGAATTTTATTTTGTATTGGAATAAGTTTCCAAAACTTTATTCTTTATTTGTTCCATACATTGATATTAAAGCGAGTTACAATAATAATTATTATTGCAAAATTTTTGTTTAAATGTTAATACCTACTTAAAGTCTAAGGTCAGTCAGTCTAATTACAAAACAAATACTTTCCAATTGTTATCAGTTAATTGGTTTATAAATCTCTTAAATATTGTGTCACCTTATCTCTACAGTACTGTTATTACATTTATATCAGCTATTAAACAATTCTATCAATGCCTCTATTGCAATATAATATGATTTAGTATTGCTTGCATTAATTAAACATACTCCATAGATGAATAAATATGTTACAATTATAAAAAAATTAAGAAGATATTATGAGAGAAATCCTTCATGTAATTAGAGTTAAGATGTTGTATAGCTGTTTGTATATTGGTAGACATACTTGTCTTTCGGGGCGTCAGGATTAAATCACCAGTTCAACTATACTATACCGACGATGTACTGGTTTTTATCTTCCGGGACATAAACGCACTTTTCCCTGGGCGGGCGGGAAATATATATTAGATTTTCCCGCGCTATAAGACTTATAAGTCAAACAAATCTTTTTTTAGCGAGTAACAGTGTTATCTGTATGTATTAGCAGTATAATATAAGAATACAGCTTCCTTCGTCCTTAGCATTCTATAACAAAGCAGGAACCTACAACAATACTAGCAAGTCCAAATTAAATGTCAGCAAGTAAATTGTGTGTGTAAATTAAAACCTTGGAATAACATTATCTTTGTCTTTAGTAAAGAAATGTATTATTATCAGTCGGAATTCAGGAAGTGTGCCAAAATTCAAGAACAATATTTGACTGATATTTTATTTTACAACTACCGTATACTTTACGTTAAATTGGTATTATTAAAAGAATCATCGTAAAATTGTGTTATAGTATGTATATTATTGCTATATTATACAAATAAATATTTATATAATATAATACAAACTACTTTTATCTATTTGGAATCGTTATTTTCATTCGTTTTTTGAATATAAAATTCTTTATTTAACTAAAAAAAAATTCATTTCAATACTAAAATTTGCATTGTATGAAATATAACTTTGTAATACCTTTTTGCAGTTATGAAAGACAACAAAAAATAATACACGAATGGCGTGACATGGAACTTAATTTTAATGAAGTCAGAAAAATTTATGTTTGTCTTTGACATTAAGCCAGAATTGGACTTCTATGGACAAATATTTAAAATTATTATCCCAGATATAAAACCATAACGTATAATATTTACATCCTTTACATATATCCATAATATGGATAAACAGTTATGTTTATATGGTGAATAATGATTTTAATTTAATAACGACAAAATATTAATAATAGGCAATAGCCTGAGATTCTGTATCCAAGTCCAATGAAAGCCGAATGTATTGGGAACGAATGATTTATTTTCGCCAAACTTAGCTTAGAATCATCTCGACATACACGGGTTTCGATTTAAAAAAACGTTGTCAAATCAATTCATTCGTTTAGGAGTTAAGACACAAATAGACACACAAATACACGGATGCACATGTTAGACTAATAACACCGCTTATTTAGTGTCGGGGGTAAAAAAAATAATTTACTATTATAAATAACAATCCAATGATAGGTGTCAAGATGTGTAGAAGTAAGGATAATAAGATAGGGGTGTTTTTAATATAAATGTATATTCAATATTATTATAATTACTGTAGAAACATAGTTTTTAATGCTGCTTTAGGCTAAGGCCGACAACTATGTCCCTACAGTCTGGTTGCAATTAACCTTTAAAAGATTGAATAATGCATTTAATGACTCCTTGAATATTAGCGATATTGGATATTAATATTGTTGTAACAAAAAAGAACTAATAAATCGATTTGATTTTTGAAAGTTAATTATTGGCAGTATAATTGTTCTATTGTTGTTTTTATGAATCGTTCTAGCACTTGTAATTGATTATATATGTAACTAGCATATCCAGCTTCTTCTCCGGGATTAATTAAAAGATGTATTAACTCAAAATACAGAATAAAAAAATTATAAGAATAAATTTATTAAGAATTAACCACCGCGATAATAATTATGGTTCAATCTGAATTTCAATTTCTTCTACTTGTTTCTCTAGCTTGTACATGGATAGTGCTATGACGTTATAACTTACCCTAAATAGTTTGGTCTAAAAACAATATCAGTACTAAAAAAACTGTCACTGACAGTTCAATAAAAAATGCTCCAATCGTCACCAAGCCTTACAGGATTATTCGCTGGGTCATCTAAAGATCCTCCGAAAATTTGGTTAAGATCGGTCAATCGGTTTCGAAGTTAATCCGGAACATACATACATACTCTCTCTTTTATAGGTATAGATATGCATTGCTTATTTTGCCTTAAAGTATTTTTTTAAATTTATTTTGCCTTGACTTATTGAAACATTTATTATTGTAACATAAGTGTAACGTACTGTAACGTACGTGTGTCATGGTCTTGTCACTTGTGAGACCCGGAAGTGACGTCTCGCCGGCGAGGCGCCGCATCCTGCAGTCGCACTGAAGGGTTGCTCGGTCACAAATCAAGTTATGAGACACGCCACAAAAGGAAACTTTGTGCATTTCCGTTCCGACGAGCGTGAAATTTGACGTGCGACAAGCAATTTTATCCCCTAAAAGCGTTTTAATAAACATTAATATCGCTTAAGACTTCAAATAAGATTCAAATCTCTAGTTAAAATTGATAATGTTTAAGATTACAAAACAGAAATGTTGTTTTGTTAAATATTCAATCATGTTTTGTTTAATATCTTGTTATAGGGTTATTAGGCTATAAAACATTTTTGTTAATGAATATGTAGGCAGTATTCAAATAAAAATTTACCCTTACTTAATTTATATATTTTTTTAAAGGGTGCTCATAATTCAGTGATTGTTTACTTTAATGATAATCAAAATTAAACCCTTTAACGATAGAATTTGCCAAAACCGCTGTACGAAAACATTTTTATTCGAAATGAATACTTATCAAACATTTTTGAGTAGAATTTCAAGATTACTTACTTAATGTGCAATAATTATTTTTTATAAAAGTAGATATATTTTTTTAGGATACCATCTATTAGCATAAATATTTCGAAATATCAAGTAAACTTCATAAAAAAAAGTCTTTGGAAAAACTGAGTTTTCCTTTTAGTTAAAATCTTTTTGATAATGTACAGAGGTGTTTTTGACGGTTATAGATACTTAGTTTCCAGTAAATAGTTTTGTTAGTATGTTTGTTTGGGGTTTTTTAATGAAACTTCCCTAAGTACAAAAGAAAATGCAATTTATATTGTTTTATATATATAAACTAATTCATATTTGTTTCACAGGTCCAGTCGTGCCAAGATATGTCTACAGAGGATTTTATAGAAGAAGATGAAAAAATTATGACATACATCAATTAGCACTACATATACATACCCATTAGTATACTTTTATATATTTATATATATGATTAATATGTGTAGTAGTACGGTAGTACAAATAACTGACATGTAAATATATAGGAAAACTGTGATATGTGTGTTTGATTAATAATTTTAATCTACAATAGAATATGAAATAAAATAAAACAAAAGCGGTGTTGATTGTAATAAATTATTTGTACGATTGTAGCAACAATGTATTTTGTTAATGTAAATATATAAAATATCAAAAATGTCATTGTTTTTTTTAATTCCCTGTTTTTAGAAGTAAAAGGTTTAAAGAGTAAGGAATGATCTATTCGATTATATTATATAGTAATGTTATAAAACTATATGCTTTCAATTTAAGTTACAAATAATAGGTCAACAGAAGAGTAGCAAAAGTAGCAATAATAAGAAACTGTCGCAAACATATTGCATTTCTACATTATAAATAGAACAAAATTCGTGTTCACTTTATCCTTCAAATATCGTAGGAAACGTATAACATCCAAATGAGATTTCACAGATGTAGTGTGCAGCCACTTTCATCGCCTCATATCACCTGCCAAATGAAATTTCCTGATCACAAAGAGGTACATTTGTGATACGCCTCTTCTCTAGTTTTTGCATAAAATGAAACCTGATTGTATAGTATTACAAAACTTCAAAAACATACAAAATGTAAACAATGGTTATTTATGAATAATATCTATATATTTTATAATTTGAATAACAATTTTTTTTTCATGTTTTTATAGTTAAATAAATATGCATAAACTTTTATCCAATTCCAAATAAATATATGCATCATTGTTATGTTGTCAACATTGCATTTCACTATCTAATAGAAGGCTATTTATTTTTAAATTAGATTTTTTCTGGGTGAAGCCCTGCTTTGTATTCGATGGGCCCATTATGCATGAATCTATCTCCGCCACCGGTTTGATAAAAAACGTTAAGTTCGGGTTACCTTCAAAGAGAAAAGCCTATATTCGGAAAATGAGTTACCTATTTGGAGACAGAACTCCTTTGATATTCAAATCAAAGATCTACATGTGTTGTATAAAGATGTAGAAGTATATAAAATATATAAAATGGGTGGTACCTATATCTGAAAACGATACTGTCCATCGTTTCAATACAGAAGATGACGGTAAGAAGACAAGTAGATAAGGTAATTACATATCTGTCTTTTACTTTTATTAATTTTGCCTAATTATTAACTTTATATTATCTTTATAGATGTGTGTGTGAATCAAGTTTGTATGTACCTATCATTAGATAGTATTTTTACTTTTTAGAAAATTGATTTATTGATTCTTAAAAACAACATAGCAATATGCGTTATGTGTGAAATAATATCTGAATATAATTTTTATACTCGTTATGTAAAATATTACATCTAATTGAAAAATACAAATCAAAGTGTAATATTTATAATAAGTCGAAAATAATATTGTCTTTATTATTTAATACAAAAATATAATTTTTTCTCAGAACTACATACTCATAACTTACTTAAAATGTACTATAACTAATTAGGTATACTGGTGACTTATTTACTAAGGTATAATTTCGATTTTTTTTGGCTCCCAACTTTTTTCTTACATGGAAAGTTGAGGTAAGTTGGAATCCTATATTAATTATTTGTTATTTTAACTCAAGAATGGAATAACATGTAACTGAACCCATGGGTAAAAGTTAAGTAGAATAATCTCATCACGTATATCTTCACAACTTTTTAATAGAAGGTCTGAAAAAAAATATGTTTTATTCTTTACGAGACAATATAAAGAACCTGATTACTTTTCCAACTTCATTAGTTGCTTGTCATTGTGCCTGTCTGACTTTTACTCCAATCAGGAGGCCGGAGATATTGCTCAGTTTATTACATAACTTTATTTTATTAAAGGAAAAATAAAAATCTTAATGCCTTTTTTGCAGGCGTTAAAATATTTAATTTTTATAGCATACAATTTTTTCTTGAGTTTAATTAATTTTGTAATAATGAGCATAATAGAGCGACGGGATTGTTTTACAGAGGTCGCACGTTCGAATCCCTGCCCGTATAGGTTTGTTTTTCATTCTATATTTATTCAAAATTTAGGTAAGTTTTACATGGCTATACATGTTAACAGATATTTTCAAACAAAATAATAAGAATTTTCAAAATAGACATTTTTGTTCAATTTCGAAATAATATGAAAATCCTTACATTGATAAAATTGTAGTGAATTCAATTATTTAAATTTCGTTATTATTGTATGAGATCTGGATTGTTTACAAATAGAAGTTCGAAGGAACTTTTAGTTAATAATAATATAATAATTAAACTAATATAATTTATTAAAATTAGTTATTTCTTTTCAATTACCATCTGTAGAGGTATAAAATATAAGTTTACTATTTTGAAGCTGAAATATAAATATCATTTAGATTTTAGAACAAACTAAAAATTTATATCTAGGTCTATTTTTTCTTAAATATTAAATAAACATATATTTACAACAGAAAATACAATAATAATTACGATTTTTTTCATTCATTTTTTACAACTTCTTAGTGAGTTTGTTTAAAAAAATTATATTATTTATATATATATTAATATAAAAATATCCTTTAGGTAGGCCACGATTTTGTAATCGTGTCTTTTACTTACCATAACATTACTTAATAAAACCGTTATGTTTTTATTGATTCGTTTAATTTACTACCTACTAATATTACACTTTATCAACAAACTAAATATAAATTTATCGCTATTAAAAGCTCAATTGGTAGAGCGACGGGACGGTTGCCCAGAGGTCGCAGGTTCGAATCCCTGTCCGTATCGGTATATTTTTCATTCTATATTTATATAAATTTAAATAAGCTTAACATAGCTTTACATGTTTATAGATATTTTCAAAAACTAAACATAACTATATATCTTTATACGTATTCATTTTTATGAATAATAAATTACATTTCAGGATAGCAGATAGCAGAGCTAATTTACTGCATTCGGAATGGCTCGACCGTGATAGAACCAACCCCTCACAGAAGATCTGTTAAGAAACAATCTGTGTCAATCATAATTCCAATAAATGATGATGAGTTTTAAACTTATTCTCCTTATTACTCAAAGGACTTGCATCTATATCCGGCCAAATGTTATAGAATTTAGACAATGGTAATCACCATATGGTAAATCGTCTACTCACTGGCCTCCTATAAAAAATATATCAGACGATATAATTAATGTAATCCCATGTAAAGATTTTAAAAAGAGAGTGACTGTTCATAATGAATCAGTTGAATTTATCTATTGAATATATCTTTGTATCCTAACCAACGAAAGGTCAATGATCCCTAATAATTTGCTGTTCTCCTCGATAATTTATAGAAGTGTTCATTTCAGCTTAGAGTCCATTCATTATGAATGAGGTCTGACAGTTTGCAGACGTTAGAAATTTTATTTACATTTACATAATTGATTTATATAAAAATCCTCTCACTAAATGGACTTACATTCAAAATGATTTATGATTAGAAAAATAAAGAGAATAAAGTAAATATATATAAATATCATTATTTATATATTTTTTTTTATACTATCTAGGTCAATGCTTGACTACATTCCACCTGATGGATAATGGAATGTAGTCTAAGGTGGTAAGGCGCATTAACCTACAAACCTAGTCACTCTTCCCTTGAAGACACGGATATTGTATTCTGCTGGAAATACCCACAGGTAGGCAAGCTGTTCCAGTCCTTCGCTGTACGAATTAAAAATGACGAAGCAAAACGCTTTGTTCGGACAAAGGGACTGTCTACAACGTAGGGATGGATACCTGCTGTGCGTCGGCACGTCCGGTGATGGAAGGAAGAAGGGGGAATTAAGTCGTGTAATGCCTGCGCACACTCACGAAAATGTATCCTGTAGAATACTGAGAGACAACATAGTGGATAGAATACAATTCTACGCCTGTGTTCAAGGTTGTGGAGGTCAGCTTAAACCAATTCGGGGTCACCTATAAGCCTCTTTGCTCGCCTATCAATTGAGTCCAGAACCGCAAGATGAGATTTTGCGGCACCAGCAAATATGTGACCACAGTACAGTGACAAATATACACACGATCGAATCTGTGCTTTGTATAATACAAGTAGCTGTCGCAAGAACGGCAAGCTTTCCTGCTGCTACTCTTGCTCTGGACTCAATGAACCAACCAAAGCTGAGGTTCGAGGAAATCTCTAAGCCTAACAACTGAAGCCAGTCACTGTATTCCAAAGATACATTTTGGAAAGTAGGATCCAACGTGAAAGAGCTCCTTTTGCGGTAAACAGGTACGTCTGCGTTTTGGTGGCGTTGAATTTGACAAGATTGGAATTGCTACATGCGGAGACTGCCTGAAGTTTGTAACTCAAACGTTGCACCATGCTTCGCTTGCAGACTGTACTTGATCTCTATGCCCGAGTACAAGGCAGATATCTTTCTACAACGGTGCTGTCGTCTGCATACCCATAGATACCGGGCTAGCAAAAAAAAAGCAGTGAGAACGGACCCCTGAGGCACTCCGGCATTTATTGTCAAGGGTTCCGAGAAACACCTGTCCACAACTATTCGGAGAGATCTCTGGATCAGAAAGTCCGTTACCCAACCGATCAAACCAGGAGATATACAGTACGCTGAAAGCTTGTTTCTAAGGCTCGCATGTCAGACCCTGTCAAATGCCCTCGGGACGTCTAGAGAGACGGCGACCGCTGTGTGTAGCTTATACTAGAAGATCCCTAGTGGAACTATTTCAGTGAAACCAGTACTGTCGGTCACCTAGGAGATCATTACCTTCTAGGTAGGCTAGAAGGCGCTAGTTCAATACAAGCTCCATAATCTTGCAGAGTGTGAACCAGTTCACGCAGTTTACGATTATAGGTGGGCCAATATATATTTAATAATCATTATGGTTCACCAAAGTTTAAAAGGAGTTTTTATGAATTTATTTAACTGGGTATTTTATGACGAGTTTTTAAGAACTCATTTAACTTGGTATTTTATTAGTACTTTAATGTGACTACTATTGTAAAAAAAAATATTAATTCAATAGGATTTAGACTTTTGCCTTCAGGTAGATATGTATTAAAAGAAAATTAAAACGTAAACGTTAGAAAGAAATAAAAGATTTTTTATTTTAGAATTTTTTAATATTTTACATTGTAAAGTAAAGTTATTTTTTTCTAGTAATTTATATGTGAAACACAAATTATATTTATTATTTATTTATTTTTATATAAAATATAGAAAATTGATGTTCCATAACTTATCTACGAAATAAAAATTATTTATATATATGATGATTACACGCGGAATATTCTATCAAAAATCTGTTGAATTGTATTTGAATTATAGTCGCTCTCACTGGTGGCGGTGTTTGAAGAACTTACTGTAATGAAACGGTCAGTTAAATGTTATCCTTGACGTTAAAAAAAAACATATAATGGGGGTATTATTATTATTATTGGGGTCGTCGCAATAGACAGATGCCTTCAACGCTCTTCTATCATAAGTCATCTCAGTGCAACTTGCTTTCCCATATCATTTTCCACGCCTTTCACTCATTTTCATCCTTATACGGTCTTCCCTCTTTTCATATAATTATCTTAGATACTTTCCATTACATCCGTTTCATTATTTTGTAACATATTTTCAATCACCGGTGCTACTTTCTTAAAATTATCTATGAACCATTAATATATAAAAATATAATAAAAAACTTACTGTGAATAGTGTATCCGTAGGGATCTAAAACACAAAAAATATATAAACAAATGTATCGTAAATATAGTCTTAAAAATAAAACAGTATTAAAATAACTTACTATAACTCAAAACATATGATATGTTCAGAAGAATAAGCATTGCGAATAATATTATTTGATTCTTCATTTTATGTATTACAGTGAAAAAATATTTAGAAACATATTTTATATTTTATTTTCAGTATCAGTTGGTTTTAATATCAGATAATTCTTATGACAAGATGTGACTCCTCAACTTCAATGCTATTCAGAAACTGCATGAAATAAAATAGGACTTATTTTGTATATTGATAAAAAAATATTTACTATCTAGTTTATGATTATTGATAAGAAATTATCGTGCGTTTGTAATAATTATTTCTATCATACACTTACTATTACACTAAAAGCTCATATTGTAAATCATATTTATATTTTCTCAACATTTTATGACGTTAATGGAACTAGGAAAATAGTCTATTAAAATTATTTCAGTAATAAAGGAAGAGAGTTAATTGTTGCCAAAAATTTTAATATTAAATATCTTAAATATCTTCTTGTTCAGTTACGCACACAGTTATAATCCTATACATTTATAAGGGTTTCATTTCCAAAGGTTGTCAAATTTACTAAGACACTACTCCGCCCATCCGACACAGGGCTGTATCATTTAAACAGTGATATATAGACACTTTTAATAAAGATTCTGATTATAATGTTGGGAAATTAACTATTTGATAAAATCTAAAGAATGCATCCAACATTGTTCGAAGTTCATATCTTCGAATAAACTTGATGTAAGACATCGACTTGCACTTAGCTGCCATTTTGTTTCGAAATTTTTATGTATTTTATCTGTCAATATTTCAACTGACAAAATAACACATTAGAATAATAGGTAGAAAAACTTAATAATTTATCTACTGTTAATTTTTATATGATAGTTTATAACTTAAATTATTTTGTACAAATCTTGTTCGAGAATATTATTATAAACGTTTTTTGTCCGTAAGATCTATCTAAATAATGATTTTAATAAAATTTCGAGGAGTAGGAAAACAAAAGTTGGGAAATAAAATGATTGAGTATGGATTAAAAAACAGACAGATATTATTTTACAAGTTTATTTAAACAATGTATATTAATACATTATATTATTATTTTAAAGACGTTGGTTGAATAATGTTATCAATTCATAATTATTCGGTATCTCGATGTATCTGCAAAAAAAAAAAATGTTTTCAATAAACCAATATTAAAAAGAAAATAAAATGAAAATCACTACAAATTATTTGGTTTACTTTTTACCTGACTTTAGCAGTTCGTTTAGCACTGCTGTAAAAAAAGCAAAGGTCAATTGTTTCCATAATAAAATAATACTAAGTACATCTTACATTTTACTGTTTGTATATTTATCCATAAAAAAAAACTCACACTTCCTAATAACAGATTTACCGCACCGCTCTGAAACAGAAAAAAATATGGAATCTAAAATTTAGTTTAAAATGTATAGTTTTAAAAATTTAAATTTTCCCATACAAATGATTTGTTGCCTCTGAACTGGCATTAACTATGACCGTTGGCATGGCGCCTAACGTTGAACTTTTAGGTACTTCTTACAAAATACAGAGTAATAAGTAACAGAGGGAGCAAATTTTTATTTGTTTTATTGTTTATCAAGATTTGAAAAGTTGTAGAAAAAAAGTTGTAAATAACCCTGTACATAAGTCTTGCTATAAATATTGTAACGAAGAAAAAAGATATTTTTTTAATTGCAAATAACATCTATTACTTTTAGAGTGTGTTAGTTTAACACACAAATATAAAACAATTAAAAATATAAAAAGCTTATTCGAAGCGGTGTCCATTGGCTGCAATACAGTTCTTTAAACAATATAAAACAATTAAAAATATAAAAAGCTTATTCGGAGTGATGTCCATTGGCTACAAAACAGTCCTTAAAACGTTGAGGACAATTACCAATAGAAGCACGCGCTCTTTCCATGGGGAAATTCTTCACTGCCCATTGTATGTTTTGTTTAAGGGACTCGAAATTATCATGGCGTTTAGAGCAAGCTGTACTCTCTAAAACGGACCATAAATGATAATCCAGCGGATTAGGATCGGGACTAAGCGACGGCCAGTCTTCAGCTCTGATGAAGTCCGAGACGTTCGCTTCCAACCAAGACTGCGTGGACCGAGCTTTATGACCCGGTGCAGAGTCTTGCTGGAAGAACCATACTTGGTTATAGATCATGGTGTTATTAAGGGGATTAACTACCTTCTCAAGAATGGTATCTTGATACAATTGTTCCGAATTTGATACCTATTAACAAAAATATGGCTAAGCATTCCTTCATAGCTAACACCCCACCAAACCATCACTGTAGTCGGATAATGCCCACGTTGCACTCTGACGTCTATCTAATTGGGAAGTTTCCTTAGAGCTTTAAGCATAAATACGGTGATTTTGTTTGTTAAAATGTTGCTCAATTGTAAAAATGTTCTCATCCGTAAACAAAACTTATCTGTGACCTCCCTTTTGCGTACCGCTTCAGTAGTTGTTTCGATTTTACCACCCATTCATCTTTAATTTATGAGTTAAAAAATGAAAAGTGCGTCATAAGTCATCTCTTAAAACACGCGATATGGTTTTAGGTGCTATCTTCATTTCCTGAGAAAAAATCTTTTGCTTTTGAACAGAATTTCTTCGAATTCTTTACCTTACTGCTGTGACCACCATTTTCGTACGAACACTACGTGGACGGCCAGATCTTTCTGTCACAAACAGAGGAAGTCTCATGGTACCTATTAATAGCCCGATACACAAACATTTGACTAATACCAAGTGAATGGAGAGTTTTAAAAGTTTCATTCGTTTCCATACCTACTCTGTGTAATGCAGTCACAGCAATTCTGTTCCCTTTATCACCCTACTCCATTTTAATATCGCAAAATATTGTGCAATGTATTGGCCAAAATGAGAAAATACGTTGAACAATCGTATAAAAATTACAGATTCCAAATTCAAATGTAATATTTTTTATTTTTAATTGTAACAGTATATATGGCCAGACTAAGTATATGTAAACGATCCGCTTGTCTATTAATAAATGTTGTTTTAATAGAAAGAAAATCTATACTTACTAATATTCCTTTGCTGCTAGAACAAGAATCTTTGGGTATTATTATAACATTTTTGTTGATTGCGGTATTTGCGTTACCTGAAATAAATAATACACATTATTAAAGTAAATTAAAGACATATCTACAATACAATCCTTATGTTTTGTAGTTTATTTTCGATCGACCTACGTATGTATAAACCAAGGACTATGAATCCTAATTCATGCATTCGATATTTTTCACCCATCCATATATATTCTCAATATGTATTTTATTATAACTACAATAACATCTATCATATAATTTCTAGTATGTATTAAGTTATTAACCTATTTTTTAATAAAATAAAAGCCATAGCAGTGATCACAAGGGCATTAAGTAATTCACTTTTGCAGATATTTTAAGGAATCTAACAAAAAAACCGAATCGCGCCCCCCAGGCCTTGGATGAAGTTATGTTATAATACATTTTTAAATTAAAAATAAGTAAAAACTAAATTTATGATAAAAACAATCCAAATAATTGTACTTCATTACATACAAACTATATCAAGAACAACTAAAAATATACAACTTACTATTGTCAGATTTCAGGTCTCCTTCTGAAAAATATAATACAATTAAATATCAGGGTTATTATTATGTTAAAAATGTTAGTATTTGTTTATGTATCGGTTGGTTTTCTATCTCTATCTAACTATCAATTTATTATTATTAAACTACGTCACCACATAAAGAGGAAGTCAATAGCAAAAAGAAGATGCAAACGAAGACGCAAATATTTGCCTTCATTTTTAATATCTTGAAACAGCCGAGGAACAAATAAATATTAAATGAAAAAAAATGTAACAAAAAACTATTACAACTCTTTTTATTGACGTTTGATAACCTTGCATTATTCTTTATACTAAAATATAGTATATTTAATTCGATAAACGTGTCCACGAGTTTATCATAATTTATTGTGAATTCGTTGATAATAAAAGTTTCTGGCCAAGTTAAAACTAACGAAATACAAATCAAAAAGTAACAAATTACAAGTCATATGGGGTCACTTAAGACTCGTGTAATTTAATTTCCAAAGGAATAAATATTAATACGAGATAATTAATTATTCATTTTATTAAAATGTTTAATTTCTACATTATTTAGTAGTCAAACAAACAATTAAGTATCTGAGTTAAGCATGGTACGAAAAAAAATTTCTAAGATAAAATATAATACAACAATTCTCACATAAACAGAGTTTTTCAAAATATCAATACCTTGAAAGTTAAAAGAAGTTGCTGTTATGGGCTTAGCCTTTTGTCTTTTAGCCTTCAGGATGACTAACAAAATAAAACTAAATTATCTAGTAAAGAATTAAAAAATATATTTTTTAAGTATGACTATCCGAACTTTAGTCTATACTTAAAAATAGTCTACAAAGATTTACTAAAATTCCAAGTAAGAAAGAAGTTTAGACAAAGAAGATTAAAAAGAAAGACAGTTATATTTAATTTTCTTATGAGATGTCGGCTTATGTCGGTGAATACAAGATCGCTTTAGAATACTTAGGTATCTAGTAGCGAATAAAACATTACTCACCGACATTATTTGTTTCGTGACAATCGCGATTTGGTGACCATTTTGTGTAACTGGTGCTAAATTCGCTTCCCTCCTGACTAACGACACCCCGAGCCGAGGTCCGTGTCTCAATCTGAGACGCCCTCGGGACATCGTTCCCCATGGGAGCCCATCTGGCCCCCCCTTTTTAAGGGTGGGTCTCCCGACCCACCTGCTCCCCCGGTGACGCTGTAATAGCCAACAGGGCTAACAGTATAGACATACAAAACAAAAAAGTGCTAATTTAAGTTCAGTGAGGCTCAGCATTACAAATCTTTTTATGGGACCTGTTAAATGGTGTTTTTGTCGAACCTACATGGACTAAAAAACGCGCTAATAGATAGTATTACTATTATACGAACCATTTGGAGATACTTTTGATTTCGTCATAACCTAAAAACTATCTTACATTAACATGTCAAATCTGGCTCATATACCTATTGAGAATTGGGATATACATATTTACGGTCCCAGGTCTATTTGGTCTAAGCGATATAGTGACATCGAGTTATATATACTCTTAGATCCAACACGTATCTTAATTAAACGATTATTTAGATATTAAATATTATTATAGCCCAGTTTCAGCTTACCTAGAAAATACAAATTTGGCATATAGATGGGTACTTGGGTGTAAATAGAAAAGAACAAATCTGAAACTAAGGATTTTTTATATATACTTTAATTTATTTATTTTTAAGAACACTTGCTTTTAATATCTACCTGTAATGTGAGAATCAATAATCAAAATTTATGACAGCCTAGGTCTTTACGAATATTATTAGTTATTCACTTAAATATATAAATTGTGGAATAGATTTTTTTTAATTCTAAGGTTCAGTTTTAGTACTTATAACTAAGAATATAGTATATTTTGTGTTTACTATGTTATTAAGTAGAATTTCAATATTTAGTATACATCAATAATGTGAGATCATTATTTAGTAATTTATAAGTAAACTACTAAATAATAGGTATTTCGGAACACGCCGCAAAATTAGTAGGAAAATTTATTTTAGAAACAAAAACCATTTGGTATTAATTTTATTATGGAGTAACTATTAATAATTTCTGTACAAAAAGTAATAATATCCTGTCAAAAATATAAATGTGATATGAGAGCAAAGTAAATTTTATAATATTTGCCTTGGTTGTTTTTATTTAACTTCAAAGACAACATAAGTGAGATCTAATGGTTGCCAAGTTGAATGGTCAGTCCTGAAATTGATTAATTACAATATTAAATATTTTATAACAACTTAAAATATAATTTCTTCCTATAACTTATTATAATATATTAAAACTTAACAAACTGACTTATTATTACAAATTATTTTATACATTTAAAGTTCTGTTGCGTTCTGGAAGTTCTTATTTTATTCTAAAGAAAATGTAGTTAGCTATTTGTAATGATATGTGATTCCTGGACTACACTCCAGTCTTAAAACAAAAATCTAATCAATAGAACAAAAAATAAAATCGGTATTTTGTAAAACTGTACTGTATGGGTAACATCTTTTAATGGGATTTTTGGGATTAATGGCTTCGATATTCTAGGTTGATAAAAATACCGAAACTTACTTCAATATGTAATAACAAGAATTTGCTAATGAATTAGACGTCATGTTTTCTTAGCAAAAAGATTATATTAATTTTAAAATTAAAATGTTGGTATAAAATTTAGTATATAATACAACTATGTATTTGGTATGAACAATTGATTCAATTGAGATGTATTTTAACATAAATAGGATTTTAATTTTAAGTGATAATATGGCCATATCACGATAATAGAGAACGCTTCAATTTAGTAAGTCCGTCTTTTGTGTAATTTATTTTTCGGCGACATAGATTTAATAAATAATATAAAAGTGAATGTTGATTTTGCTTGCCTTAAGTTGTACTCAAAAAAACTCAAATGTTCAAAAAAATGAATCGGAAAAAAAATATAAAAAGGGTTGTACTCAAAAAGTTGAAAGTGTTAAATGTATGTATTGTGATAGCTTTTATGTCGAATTATAATCGTTTTTATCGTCACGTTTGCAAAATCTAGAGAAACATTATATATTCTATATATTTAAAATGTATTATTAATATTTTCCTATCGTAAAGATAATCAGTGGCTCTATTGATACAAGAGACGTAAATCTATTCTTCATGGTCATATTAGGAAAGGCTTTTAAGTAAAACTTTTTCTCTCTGTGCACATTTAGTTAGCGTATATAATATATTAAGACGTACGTACTATAGACATTAAGTTATCTTTTCGAATTTCACTATATGCTTATGTTTCAATATTTTTAACAATAAAACACAAATAAATGAAAACTATGTATTTTTGATATTTGTTTATTGTTTCAGAATAAATGAAGGTCGAAAGCAATGTTTTGTGGTTATATTATGTGATCGAATCCAATTATAGCTTTCACTCTTATAAATATACATATTCTTCTTCTATCTTCTTTTTTCTTCTTTATACAATATTCATTTCAGTAACACTAAAACAAGAAAGTTATTCAATTTTATTTCTCAAGCTTGTGTATGATATTATTGATTACTTTTTTATATTTTGAATAAAATATAATGAGACACAATGGTAACCAGGTGACTGCCCTATTCAAACATACAGATCAGATTAGTGAAGAAGGAGCACATAAAGTGGACCTTGATTAATGTGGTAGAAGTAAAAGAGGTATGTTTGGTTCGTGGCTTTATGTGTTTTTCAGTCTCTGCTGTCATCAAAGGGAGGCCGGCACGACGAGATTTATGTATGTGTGTGTATATTTAATATTACTTTAGGGTGCCTAAATATTAAAATATGTACACCAAGAAACTCACGAATAAGTTATAGTAAAAACAGCGTCCATACCCGCTACCTTGACCTTGTTGTCCTTCGTTTACTCTAACGTCAGTATTGTCACGGTTAGTGGCATCTGCATTATTCTTCACAGTCACTGAAATAAAATAGATTAATAATAATAATTGTACACTGTAGCTATAGTATCATAGGTAACGTTATAGTTAACATTGTTGTTCGTATTGTTCTTGTTATTAATAATTTATAATTACCATCAGAATTTGAGTCTCCGTACGCTTGTACGCCTGTAAAAGATAATAATAATAGTATTAGCTGTAATGAAATACAGTTTTTTAGAGCTCAGTTGGGTGATTGAGGTGATTGATGATTTTTAATAGTGTAGAATTAAAAAAAACCCATTAGAGATTTTATTTAGTTTTCAAAAATTTAAGAAAGATCCAAAATATCAACTAAAGCTTAATTATTTTTTAAAAAGACAAAACAATTCCTTGGTTAGTACTGAATAAAAAGAAAAGAAAAAATTAAAAAAAAATTTTGATTGTAAACCAATTGTGAGTAGAAAGAAAAATATTACCATATTAATGTATAAATTTTCAAAAACCTTTTGCTTATTTGATGTTTTAAAAATATATATTTGTATCCATAATATGTCTGCTTACAGTAATATTAAATTGTTAGCAAAGAATATTAATAAATAACTAAGCAAAGTATTAATTTTCTTACCTAGATGATTGTGTGTTATAAACACGCTTAACAAAAGAAGGCTTACACAAAAAAATCTTCCAAACATTGTAATTCGACTTTGATACTGATTTAAAGTAATCTAAGTTTTATAGACCTTTTATAATGGTTTCTTATCTCTACATTAATATTTATGTGACATGAATTATTATGTACACGATATTATGTCACGTAAACAAGGATAATCGTGATAATATTTAATAACATAAAATATTTTTCTGATGTCCCTGTAAAATAAGTTAAACAAGGTTTTATTCCCAAGAAACAAAAATATGTTTTATAATAATTGAAGAGTTTTCTTAGTATAGTTGTTTATTGTTTTTATACGTTATTGCGATATTTTAAAATTTAAGCTCTGGTTGAATAATGAATTTACTTTTTTTTAAGTTTATAATTTATCTTTAATTTGACGGGGATATTTATAACAATGCTTTCAATAAATTGATATTTTTGTTGGTTTGGGTGACAAAGAGCACCACTTGGTCCACCTGAGGGTAAGTGGTGCTTTCTCCAATAGATGTTTAGAAATGTTAAAAACTACATGCGTTGCCATATTCGAGAAATGGGTAAGGATGTCAGAATTTAGGATAGACTGAGAGTGATTTTAGCATCTGGCTCTCTCACTATCCTTCCAAAATATTATTACAACAGCTACTCCAGTAGAACCAATACAACAATCTATGAACTGTAATTTAATGAATCCACCTAGTAAGTTCCACTAATAAAATGTGAGCATGTTATGAATAGTCAGTATTGTAGATTCTATGATATTGAAAACAGCAAAAAAACTGAAGGTGTACTTTTCCCCAGAAAGGTACCAGAGCTGTAGACACCTTCATTTCCCGTACACTTCCGTGCACTTGCGATATCGTTCGCTATGCTTCTCCGCCGGGTATCTTAATAGAGCCAGTAGCCATAGTCCGTTGTCTCCGCCTTTGGTGTAGTGTAATACCTGGAAGTCATACAGAATAAGTGGGTCCGTGATAGGTCTTCATACCACGTTTAAACACCACGCTATGGAATCACGTTCCAAACATATGATATCGCGGCATAAAGCAAATTAAGTACATGACGATACCCATTCTCGTAACCTCTATTTCCACCTCAATTTTGTCCTTTTCCTCGTACATTTTCGTGTCAAGCCTGTGAGGATCTCTTCTCAATTTTCTACGCAATTTGAACTCCGCCCGCTTTACTGCTGGGAGAGCTTTTTTTGCGTCTCATGTCCCTTGTTCAAATCTGATGCTATGGTCACATTTTGTGTCATGTGATTCTGGTAAAGAGACACTGACGATTCATGCAACCACAAAGGCCTACTTGAACAAAGATATTTTGAATTTTAATGACACACACAAAAATACCGTATTTGAAAAATGACATGCGATATAATTCTAGTTTAGCTGCAAAATTATTATAGAAATATTGTTTGCATTTTTATTATTACTGCTTCGTTGCGTATTGATAGTGTGCTAGAGTGATATGTTGTTGCTGTGGCATTTCAATTTAAGTTGAACGAAACTGTCGGCTCACAATTTCTTCCCATAATTGGGAAATGGTTGAGACTGACATACAAGATTTGTTCTTCAGATTTGTGATGATATTTGGTTTCGGCACTGCACTCTAGTTCTAAAACAGCAATATAATCAAAACACAAAAAACAGAAAACGGTGAATCTGCGCCAAAGAACAGAAAGTAAATCTCATAACGGGTAATAATGAGGGTAATCGTTAGGCTTAAATGGGTATCTTGAAGTTCAGCGAGTCCCCCATAAGCATCTTGGTCCTCCCCTGGGCTGGGTGGTATGCATAAAGGATTTCCCAACGTTAAAAAAAACAACGAAGGATCTAGTTTGCAAGTGAATTAAACGTCACCTTTTCTTAACAAAAAACTGTATACATTTAATTAAAAATGTTGGTATTAAATTTTGTATCTAGCACTGTCTATTTGGCATTTGGCATGATCACATGATTCAATTGAGAAAATTTAAAGGATCATAAAAACCCATACATATAAAAAAACAAAGAGGTGTCAAGGGACACCCGAATGGAATGCAGTTCCTTTCGATTAATTATTGAAGGAATAGGGAATATGCATAAAATTTAAAATGGTCTCAAATACTTTTTTTCGGATACTTATTATCATCTTATTATGATGAAAACATTTATTTTTTTATTTACTAATCATTTAGGGCCATAAAATAATTTGTGAAAAGTGTAAATTAAGGGAGCGAAATTCAAACTTCCAAATCGCGCAACCATTGGTCAAAAGGATATGTGAAGTCATTTGACACGCCATTCAAATTATCGGCGTCGAAGTTCATACTCTGGTATTAGTGTTACTGAGAAAAATAAATAATTTAAACCTATATTTTCGTGCTTAAAGGTTTTATTAAATGTTACGATTGTTTAGGTAATCATTTTCCACTTCACTTGACTCAGATGAATAACTTTGTTGATAATCAGCAGATATAAAAGATATAAGATGCTATAGAAGTATTATCAGCTGTGTTTGCAGTAAACAATTTTCTTTTTAAAACATATTTTTACTGGTAAAGTAAAACTATGTAAAATAGTTAGTTTTACTGGTAAAGTAAGGCTCTGCCTTGTGATCACATTTAATAGTGTCTTGGCTGATCAATATCACAGACATTTGTATGGGCAGTACTAGGACTTACTTAGTATATCACTTCTTTGTAAAGGTCACCAATTTTTTTAAACACTTCTTTTTATAGGTAACTCTGAAAAGGCTTCATTAACCGATGTCAATCTTTGCCTTTTGACTATAGTTTAAGTTTTCCTATCATTAAGATAATCAGTGGCTCTATTTCTACAAGAGATGTAAAACTATTTCTTTGTAGTCATATTAGACAAGGCTTTTGAATAAAACTTTTTTCTCTCATATGGACATTTTACCGTCCTATATACAATAAGTTATTCTTTCTTAATTGACTTATCTGCTTATGTTTCAACAATTTTATTAATAAAACACAAATAAACGTATTTATGATATTTATTTTTTATTTTAGAATAAAAGAAGGTGAAAAGCAACGTTTCGTGGTTATATTATGTAATCAGATCCAATTATAACATTTTTATAAATATACATAATCTTCTTCTTTCTTCTTTTTTCTTCTTTATACAATATTTATTTCATTAACACTAGAACAAGAAAGATATTCAATGTTATTTGTCAAACTCGCGTATGATATTATTGAAAAATAATTTTTATTTTGAGGAAAATATTTTGAAACATGGTAAGTGGTATTATTAGGTGAATGCCCTAGTCACACATAAAGATCAGATTAGTGAAGAAGTAGCAAACAAAGGGTACCAACAAATATATGTGAGAGCTTATCAAGGTCATTAATCACAATGTGGTAGAAGTAAAAGAGGTGTATTTGGTTCGTGGGTTTCGGTGTTTCACTGTCTCTGCTGCCAACAATGAAAGACAGGTGTGACGACATTTATATTCGAGACATGAGTTTTGAGACATGTGAGACATTTATATTTATATTGGAGTTTACTCGAGGGTGCCTTTATATTAAAAAATGTAAACCAGAAAACTCACGAATAAGTTGTTGTAACCACAATCTCCATTCTGGTTATCTTGACCTGGTCCATCGTTTACTCCAACATCAGTAGTGTCACGGTTAACAGCATCTGCAGTGTTCTTTACATTCACTGAAATAAAATAGATTAACAATAATAATTTAACCGCCCCGTTGGTCGAGTGGTTAGCATAGACGCCTAACGTGTTACGGCGCTAGTGGGCTCGGGTTCGATTCTCGGCAGAGACAGGCATTTATGTGATGAGCATAAATGTTTGTGTTTCTAGGTTTGGTCGTTTATAAAATATATTCTCAGTATTTATATGTGTATTTCTATGTATTTGTATCGTTGTCTAACACCCTTAACACAAGCAAATAATTTGTTTACTTAGGGGTTAGATCAATGTGTGTAATTTGTCGCTGATATTATTATTATTATAATTGATTATATCAGATCTTATTGTTCATTTTAATTTTACTTTTATAACTGTATTATACATATGAAATGTATATAAAGGAAATATTTTTGACGACTGATTAACATAGTGACTATAACTCTGACTCGACAAATAATTGTAAAAATAACGAAAATATGTATATATATATAACTGTCTAGAAGACACCGTAAAAAATATTTTTTCGTTATTAGACAACAGTCTAAAACCATACATATAATAAATGTTATATTATATGTACATATATATATAAATACATATTAATGTTTTAGCTATATGGCTTTTTGTGTTAAATATATTATTTATTAATTTATAATTACCATCAGAGTTTGAGTCTCCGTACGCTTGTACGCCTGTAAAACACAATAATAACAGTATTTATAGTTGTAATAAAATATAGTATTTAAAAGCTCAGTTGGATTATTGGTGATCTTTTAATAGTGTAGAACTAATAAAATAAAAAAAAAACGAATTACAGATTCGTTTTTTTTTTAAATTCGTTCTTTTTAAATTTTAGAACGAACGAAAATCTCAAATATAGCGTGATTATCTTTTAAAACAGATAAAAACAATTCCTTGATGGTAGTGAATAAAAAGAAAAGTGAAAAGGAGTACATTTCTCGTCCTAGTAAAATTTATTCGTTGTGAATTGTGAGTAGAAAAAAAAATTATTATCATATGATTTTGAAAAACCTCTTGTTTTTCACATATATTAAAAAAAAACTATATGTTTTTATCTATAATATGTCTGTTTACTGTAATAGTAAATTGTTAGTAAAGGATATGAATAAATAATTAAACATAGTATTAATTTTCTTACCTGGATGATTGTGTGTTATAAACACACTTAACAAGAAAAGGCTTACAAAAACAATTCTTCCAAACATTGTAATTCAACTTTAATAGCAATTTAAAGGAATCTAACTTTTATAGACCTTTTATAATGGTTTCTTATCTCTACCTTAATATTTATGCGACATGAATTATTCTGTACACGATAATATGTCACGTAAACAAGGATATTCGTGATCATATTTGAGAAATAAAAAAATTATATAAATGTTTACATTTTTAAATACTACAATATTAAATAACACAAGACATTTTTCTTATGTACCTGCAAAATAAGTTAAACAAGGTTTTGTTCCTAAGAAACAAAAATCTTTTCTATAATAATTGATTTTTTTTTATTATATCTTATTGTTTTTACACGTTATTGTGATATTTTAAAATTTAAGGTCTGGTTAAATAATTAATTTACTTTATTTTTTTTTATACATTCTAGATCAGTGCTTGAATACATTCCACCTGATGGAAAATGAAATTTAGTCTGAGGTGATGGTGGTAATGTCATTAACCTAGAAACCTATTAACTACTCTCTTGAAGACACCCGCATTGTATTCTGCTAGAAACACCGACAGGCGGGAAAGCTGTTCCAGTCTTTCACTGTACGAATCAAAAATGTCGAAGCAAAGCGCTTTCTTTGGACAAAGGGAATGTCCACAACGTAGGGATAGAGACCTGCCGTGCGTCGGAATGTCCGATGATGGAACGAAGAAGGGGGAATTAAGTCGTCTAATTTCTGGCTACACTCACGAAAATGTATCCTGTAGAATACTGAGAGACTAGCAATTCTACGCCTGTGTTCAAGGCTGTGGAGCTTAGCTTAAACCTATTCATGGTCACCTATAAGACTCTTTGCTCGCCTATTAGTTGAGTCCAGAACCGCAAGATGAGACTTTGCGGCACCAGCAAATATGCGACCACAGCGCTCCACACACGACCCTATCTGTGCTTTGTATAAAACAAGAAGCTGTCCCGATGTAAAGTACTGCAGGAACTTTGCAAGAACGTCAAGCTTTGTTGCTGCTGCTCTTGCTCTGGACTCAATAAGCCGACCAAAGTTAAGGTTGGAGGGAATCGTTAAGCCTAAAAACTGAAGCCGGTCACTGTATTCCAATGATACATTCTGGAAAGTGGGAGCCAAGGTGAAAGAGTCCTTTTTGCGGTAAATAGGCACGTCTGCGTTTTGGTGGCGTTGAATATGACAAAATTGGCATTGCTCCATGCGGAGACTGCCTGAAGTTTGTCACTCAAACATTGCACCATGGCTTCTCTTGACAGACTGTACTTTATCTCTACCCTAGCCCGAGTACTTGACACATATCTTTCTAGAACTGTGCTGTCGTCTGCATACCCATTGATACCGGGATTCAACAGATCGTTAATGTGCAGCAGAAAAAGAGTTGCAGAAAGAATGGACCCCTAAGGCACTCCTGCATTTATTGTAAGGGAACCGAGGAACACCCATCGACAACTACTCGGAGAGATCTCTAGCTCAGAAAGTCTGTTACTCAGCCGATCAGATCAGGAGGTATACCGTACGCTCAAAGGTTTCTTATAAGGATTGCTTACCAGACCCTGTCAAATGCCCTCGAGACGTCCAGTTAGACTTCGACCACTTCTCCGATCTTCTCGATGCGTGTAGCATACACTAGGAGGTCCCCAGACGACCTATTACGGCGAAACCCGTACTGTTGTTTACTGAAAAGATCGTTTTTTACGTTTTTCGTCAAGACTACGCGACGACATATTATGTTACATATTATTATAGACTCTATTCTTACACTTTGTCAACTGACTTTTCAATTGTAGCTACACTGTAGCTGATATACTCTCTTAGGCGGTCACTGAAAATCAGCGTTGGATCTCGGTGGACGCTAAATTGATATTTAGCTTTTTATGAAATCAAAGAAAATTACTTAAAAATCATGAAATGTTGTTTAATTTTGAGAATCACCAGGTGACAGGTTCGTTCTGCAGAGTGAATGCTATACGTGGTATCTCTTTAGTACTTGTCAACAATTATTTAAAATTTAAGGAACGTAGAGATATTGTCTTCTTCGTAGAGCGGACTATTGAAATAGCCTATGCGAAGCTAGAGCGTTTCATTGTTGTTGGCAGGGGCACGCCATCTGGTCCTGCCCTTTTGTTTATATTAAAATTTTTAAGGGGTGTTCAACTTTTTGCTCTGTGACCCTGATGGATGAAAGACAACAGTTTGATGCCGGAAAGTCAGGTACTTAATATGTAAATATAGATGAGTTGTATACTGTAACAAAATGTTTAGCAAACAATTAAGCAATATTCCTCCCATTATTTACAAATACGTGTTTATAGTACATTTGGGGTGGAAGGTCGTTAGTACACTTTTTACACTTTAAATATTGTCAAAACAATTTTACATTTCATTTTAGACTAATCTTTAATTAAATATGTACAATGTCTGAAGAAGTATCGCCATTTTCATTTTTTTTTAAAGTATTAATTTTTTCATGAATATTTCGTCTTGAAATAAAGGACTTGTTGATGTGTGATTAGTGTGTGTGTGTAAAGGACTTGTTATGTGTGATTGAATAAAGGACTTGTTGATGTGTGATTAGTGGCGTTATTTTTATTATTTTATTTTTTTTTATTTTATTTTATTGGGACAACAAACAGCAACAATTTTCAAAAATATTACAACAAAAAACAAAATATTACGGACATGCCAGTAAAGCATCCACTTAAGGAAGTAAAAATTAAAGCTTCTAAAGCTACTCTTGTCGAACAACAACAAAAACAAAAAAGTGGTTAAAAATAAAAAAAAATATATATTAATTAATTTTATTAAAGGACGTGAAAACCAATGCGGGTAATTAGTACACTCTGATTTAAATGTAGATGGAATAAACTTAACTATAATATTATTTATTAATGAATAGAAAGTATCTACCCCCTCTGTAATGTCCTTGTTATCTAATTCCCGAATCCAGTTTATTTTTGATAGTTCGTCACAAATTAAATCATAATCGGCCCTATGATAAATTCTCCTAAGATGCCGAGCAGGTTTTAGGTTAAGTTTCACTGATTGGACAAAAATCTCAATTAAAAGGGTTGGATGATGAGAATCCTCTGGTTCAGAAAGTGGTTCCTCACGAGAAATTGTACAACTTAGATTTGTAAATATTAGATCTAATAATCTGTTATTAAAATTAAAAATATGATTAAATTGTCTAAAGCCAGTAAAATTCATAAAAGCAGACAATTGATATACAAGATTACATTCAGAATAATTTAAAACAATTTCATTACTATTATGGTAATTATTCACTGACCATATAGCATCTCTTACATTAAAGTCACCTATCATTATAAAATCATCGTGTACATTCTCAATTTGTAAATCAGAAATATATTCATATAAATTTAATTGTGTTGCAGCTTGGTTAATGATATGAGGAAAGTAACAACAAAAAATATGTAAACATTTATGAGATATGTCTTTACTGTAAGACATTTTTATATACGTAATATTTTCATTGGAAGAAATGGGTAAGAAAATATCACAGGACTTAATTCTAAATTCATTACGTTCCGCTATTAAACTGCCGCCTCCCGTTCTGACCTTCGTTCTAACATAATTACGATCATTGCGATACACAGTGTATCGTTTATCGAATAATTCTCCGTCAAAAATGCCCGGTAAAAGCCACGTCTCTGTTAAACAAATAATGTCATAACTGTGATTTAATACATTTAAATAAAATTGATTAGACTTAGTAACCCACGGACATTCTGATAATAAATATTCAAGGCCATTTAACTAAATATGTCAATATATAAATAATCTGTTTAGAATTATGAATATGACTAAAACAAAGACGTAATACAGTCAATACCAAATGTAATAAGAAAAATTGTACCTCATGTGCTGCATTCTTCTCAGGCAAAATATTTAAAGTTTAATACGTAACAAAACAAATGTTTAATCTCACCATGTCGACTTTGAAAACTAAATTAAAGTATTCTTCTAAATTTAAAGGTTTTATAAGAAGTTTAAATAAAAGCATAAATAATAATAACAGCCTTCTTAACAAAAAACACAATATGACACTTATACTATTTTCTTTAAACATTCCTCTGAGTTGATATGTAAGACCGGGGAGTTTTCAGTGCGTCTAACAATAATTGTACAATTACGGACCCACCAATATGCGTAGCCTTTTTCTTTCGCCTTTCTCTTAACTTCATTAAATAAAGCTTTATTTCGAGTGGACAGATGATCAGTGATGTAAATATGGCTTTGCGCACCAGGATATCACAAGCTTTTAAATTACGTAGTTTACGGAGGGACGACAAAAAAACATCTTTCTTATAACGAGCTTGCATTTTTAAAATTATTGGTTTTGGTTTTTTAACATCCATATCATTTTTGGTTGCCACTCTAGTAACAAAATCTATATCCGTATTCGGGTTTAACGAAAAATTACATTTCTCAGCCAAATTCTTGACAAATTTAATTAAATCTTCGCCTTTCTTATACGGAACACCATTTATTTGAATGTTTGAACGCCGAACCCATAGCTCACTCCTGTCGTGATTATCTTTTAAGTCCTTAATAGTCGAATTTAATTTGCTTACTTCCTTTTCCAAATTATGTATTTTAGTCATTTCCAAATCAATGCCATTGACACGTTCCACGACTGACTGAATAAATAACTCAATGTGTGTTATTTTACTAGACCACTTATTTACGGTATCAGTGACTTTTTTCAGTTCATCAGATATTAAGTTTTTAAATGACTTGATCGACGAGTCTAAGAGATTGAATCTCTCATCAAAGTAGGCGTATAAGGATTTATTGTTAATATCACTAGTATTAGATATATGAGGGCTGTTGCTACTTGTCTCTTTTGAAGATTTGCACCCAGGACATTTCCACCTGGCCTTATTCATCGGTAGAATCTTTTTAAAATCAGCCAACAGTAGACCAACACAAAGATGATGATAATTAGATTGACAGGTTGCACATTTAATGCACTCATCTTGTTTAAGTTGTTCAGAACAATTCTTACACTCCATGATAAAAATATGTTGGAGGTAGATATTATAATGCCAAAGCCAGTTTTTGTTCTTGAATAAATCCGGGCGTTTCTGGAGGATTGCTTCACGTAAATAGCAGGTAATATTCCTTATTGACCATAACACCCTATGGCAAGAACTCGTGGTGCATCACGCCTCTGCAATGAAGGTGCAATTGAAGAAAACTGTGAGCAAAACCTTCACGTTCGACCGAACTTAGCGCGCTTTTTTCGGTCTTGGCTCATGCGGCAGCTTCCATTGGGACGATTAGGCTTAGGTTTCCCATGATTCATTACTAGTTATGACCCTCTGCAGCACATTTGAGTCGTCAGGGATTGAGTTCAACATCTCCTGAGCAATGTTTGCGCGATGCAAGCTAGCTTTACCTTATGCCACAGTCAACATTTAATAAATAGTTAGTCAACATTTATTAAATAGGAGTTCAATAAATTGCATTATCTATCTATCTTGTGACCACGAGCACTGCAACTTAGTCAAAACATTGCATGACGTTATTAAAAGACACCTATTTCGTATTTCGTTAACTCCCGTTTTTTTAAATATTTACATATTATGAAACTCCATAGTTTAAAAATTAGTCAAATCAAAGTTTTAAAGTTAGTAAATATTATTAATAAATAAAAAATCAAGATTAAAATAAACATGTTGTATTTGAAATTTGAAGGTTCATCTAGTTTGGAGGTCAGGAGAGTCAGAAGATTTGCAAGAGTTTTTTTTATAAGTAAACAATATATTATTATATATTATTTTAGACAGAGACAGTTCCTTGTTTCATTATTATAACGAGCTAGCCAGCTTTAACTAGTCATTAGAACGACCTAGCATGAAAAACGGTGTATAATCCTTTCCTACAGCATCTTGTGATAGATAAATAACATTTAAATATTCTTCCTTATTAATTTGTATATCTATTGTTTAAAATTGTGCTTTGTTACACTACTATACTAATGAATATAATGAAAACAAAAATAAATGTATTAAGTTTTTTGTTTATTTCATAATAAGAGTAAGAAATAGCAACGTTTAGTGATTACATTTTATAAAAGGGTGTAAAAATATACATATTCTTCTTCTTCTTTTTCTTCTATACACAATGTTTACTTCCAGTAACACTGAAACAAAATACAAATTTAATATGACCTCTCAAATTTGATCGTTAAATTTAACAAGAACACGTGTAGGTATAAAATTTGACACAGAAGCACAACCAACATATTATAAATATTTGATAATATGAATAATTAATTATGGTTAGCATTAAATTTATATCAATATATTATGACAAATAAACCAACACGGGCAGTGATTCGAACCCGCGACTTGGAATCGTTTCCCAAACATTAAAGTTGTCATTGTCACTTCATCTTCACCTGTACATCTTTAATATTTAGTTAGAAAAAACTGTAACATGATGAGTGGCAATAACAGAAGACGGACCTAAGCAGATCAGAGTCAAAAAGATCCGATGCTGACATGCGGAAGAAGGGCCAAATCAAGACTTGTCAAGTGATAAAACTAAGAGCTCAGAGCTCAGTTCGTCAGAAGCTAACGTTTACTGGGAATACAGATACGTATTTATCAAATATATACATATATGTATGATATGAAATGGCTTGTTATTATATTCAAATATGTTTTAAGTATAATACTCACGTAAAAGTTATTGTAACCACAATTTCCGGACGGGCTCGAGAGGCCTTGATTATTTCCATCATTTACTCTAACGCCAGTGTTGTGACGATTAACAGCATCAGCAGTGTTCTTCGTATTTACTTAAATAAAATAGATTATTATTATTTTTTTTCAAACACGAGAACTAGATAGAACTGAAAGTAACTGTAATGTTTACAAACAACATTTTAGTATTACAATTTTGTAAGTATTATCAAATTATTTAATCAGTTTGAAATATGCTCATTTTTATTTAAAAACTAGTAATACTCTCTTCAGTTTAACTCTTTGAAGGAGATACTTATTCATCTATATTTACCTACTGAATTTGAGTCTCCGTAAGTGGCTTGTACTCCTGTAAAATATTCAAACATTCATATTTTAAATTGTAATAAATACAATGTAAAAAAAAACTCAGTTAACTTTGTGATATATGCAATTAATCAAATTTAATTAAAAATCAATATTTTTATATCAAAATACACGTTCAATATTCTGTGAATAGTATTAATTTATAGTGTTATGACGTCATTATAATTTACGTAAACATTTAATGCCAGCCTCAATTTATTTCGCCGGAACTTAAAACCAAAACACAATTTCAACTAAAATCTAAAGAATTTTTAGAAACCTACCTTTTAGAATTTTAAGAAAAAATAAAATCTTTTACTCCAGATATAGAAGAGGAGAATAATAGATGTAATTTGAAAGAAAAATACTACAATAAGTATTTTTTACTTTCTTACCTGGATAATTGTGTGTTATAAATACGCCTAACATAAGAAGGCTTATACACAAAATTTTTGCAATCATTTTAAATGGACTTTAATATTGATTTAAAGAAATCAACATTTTATAGAGCTTTTATAATGCTCTCTTATCTCTCTATAAATATTTATGCGACATGAATTATTATGATGTACACGATATTGTTACAGTAAATATGGATATTCGTGATCATATTTGAATAATAAAAAAGGCATATAAATGTATACCTACATTTTAACGTTGTAATATATTATATTTATTAACGTAAAATTTAAAATTTTCTAAAGTGTATGTAAAATAAGGTTGGTTCCTAAGGAACCATAAACTATTATGGAATAGTTTTTAGCTTTACTTATAAATTCCTTCTGTTTTTAGGTATAATTGTTTATTGTTCTTATTTATTAATTACTTATAATTTAGTGTATTACTATGTACTATTATTCTGTACATAGACCGGCCGCTGATAGTAGTTGAATATACAAAATGTGAGGACCGCATAATATAGATCGTTTTGAACTCATAAATGCTTACAGAATATAATATTACTGAGCAAATGAAACTATTTTATTGAATTGAAACTTCTTTATCGGGGTTGGAATAAAGTTGGAAACAGCAGAAACAATGATGAAGAATAATTTTATTTGTGATATAGTAACGATCCATGTTACGAAGCCTGAAGTTATTATTTTTAAAGTGGTAAACATTTGTCTGTTTTTATGTTACTTATGTGTTTCTTCTATGAGAATATTATACGTCAGAAACACTCGATTCACTTCTTATGTTTTAATTAATTAACACCCCTTAGCATCCGACGGGCGTTAGAAAACGCCCGTTTTGAAAAAGCGGAAACATCCGCGATAACGTTTGGGCGTTACGAAACGCCTTAAAAATAACTCCTTGGGAATTAATAAATTTACGAATTAAATGTCTATATTCTTTTATTTCTAACATTACTAATGCATTGCCAAAATAACCAGAAGCCCGTAAGAATTTTTTTACTAACTCGGCCTAGTATAAATAATTACGTAATCGTCTTTCAATTCAGCGCCTTTGTTCAGTACGGGCGTAGAACTGCAAGACGATCAATTGTTACGAATATCTTTAAATTTATGAATTAAAAGCAGAAAGTAATGTTTCATTTCTGTAGTCGATAGTGTTTTCAACCTATATAAATTACAATAACAGCGAGTTTTGTGTTTTTATTGATAACAATATAACAAATATGTAACCTTGAAATGAATAGACTACAACAGTCCCGATTTCTAAAAGCAAATTTATTATTCTATTTTTTTTTAAGTTATTATAATTTTTTTATTTTAACTCGTGTAGCACCTATTTTTATCAGTAGGTATTGATGAGAGTCTATATTTTACTGCTGCCTGAAGCCGTAAACAAATAAAACTAAAACTTTGTCAACGTTTTCAGAAAAGTTTTTATATGATAAGTATATTAGTGTTATACGACAATGAGTTCAGAATTTTATCCTCTGATTAAGAAATGATTTAGTTTACCTCAAAATTACGTTAATATTACTCAAATTTGTTTGAAACCAAACCTTAATAATTCATACGGACGTTTGAGATGTTTAGCTATTTATGAAAAATCTATTGCTTTTTGTAGCTACATAAAAGCACTATAATAATTTTGAATAATGAATTATTATTACAGTAGCAAGAAAAATAAGTAATACGTTAACAATTATTTATTAAAAATGAGGGTGGACCGAGCGCGAAATTACTGAATCGACGATTTTTTTCCCTACGTTTGCGATTATACCGTCCAGTTATTATTATTGCTTGGATACATATTTTGATTTGTTCTAAAAGAACCATTTACAAAGAAGGTAGAAAATAAAACTTTTTGACAAAATACAAACATTTTCATTCATCTTTATTTCTAAGTCACATTTTTCCGTTACGCGCCATATTTGAAGTGAAACTTTTTTATGGATGGAAGAAATTTTATAGAAATGTCAAAAAATTGTAACGTTTTTCTGTTATTAATTAACCATTCCTGTAAAGTTGTGATTAGTGAATCATTTTTTAAAAAATTATGTCATGAAGAAGTTTCACTTCTTACATGTGTACACTAATACACACACACATAATTTTTTATTATTTATATATTTATTTACCCTTTATTGCATTTACAAAAGAACAGAGGTTAACAATGAACTGGGACTTCCAATACACAGAGGTGTATGGAAAGAAATTTTGGTAAGCGTTAAAAAAGACAATATATATATATATATATATATATATATATATATATATATATATATATATAATTATTCTTCGAATTGGAAAACCAAGGATTATAGAAAATTGCTAGTAAATCGTGTTTCATTTTCCAAATGTATTATAATGCTTAAAAAATAAAAATATTATTTTTATATTTTCTTTTGAATAATTATTAACACTTATTGTTATTAATCTTATATTATATTATATCATATATAAACATATATCTACATATATGTGTGTGTTTATAAAATAATAACAATAATAATAAGAAATCTAATTCAGGTATAAACTAAACATTTATTTTTTTAACAACTTTTAGGACTTGCCTGATTAATTATTTTAACAAAGTAATTCTACCCTCAAAATGGATGGATGGATGGCTATGTTTCGATAGTAAGAGCGCAATAAAATAAACTTTAAAATTTGGTCTTGCAATTTACAGAAAACCCAATCGATTTAAAATTTTAGTCATCTTAAAAATTTTGGCGCCCCTCAAAATTTGCCGCCCTAGGCCCGGGCCTCACGGGCCTAAGCCTAAATCCGCTACTGATGCTGATACATATACCACTGATAATTTTGATATACATCGATATTTGATAGTTAGATAACAAAATAAAATGTTTTTGCCATATTTGTTAACTAGCAGTGATTTTATATCACGATTTTCTAAGACTGTATCTTCAATTCCTGCGAGTTCAGCTAGTCGTTTAGCCAGCTGGACACTTCCTCATCAATCACTTCCCTCGAATGATCTATAAGTAAGTCATGCTGTATTTTATTTGAAGGTCTACCCGCTGGTCCCCCGACGCAAAAACTCCAATAAGTACAATAATAATACATTTTATTTTTAATTTTTAATTATTCCTTTAATTTTTAAAAGGGAATATTTAAAATACAAAATTTGGCCATTTATAAGCATAGAAAAGATTACAAGTGATTAATTAATTTTGTAGTTTCATTATGAAGCATTAAAAACATTTTTTTTTTACTGTTATTAGAAACTTATTAATAATATAATAAACAACAAATTACACACATTGATCTAACCCCTAAGTAAGCAAATTATTTGCTTGTGTTAAGGGTGTTCGACAACGATACAAATACATAGAAATACACATATAAATACTGAGAATACATTTAATAAACGACCAAACTCAGAAACACAGACATCTATGCTCATCACATAAATGCCTGTCTCTGCCGGGAATCGAACCCGAGCCCCATTGCGCCGTGACACGTTAGGCGTTTGCGCTAACCACTCGACCAACGCGACGGGGCGGTTATTAATATTCTTCCACTGAATTATTTAGTTTTTCTTTATCCAAATGAAGGTAATTTATGGATATTTATTTTTTATTCAGTGTAGACTACTATATATATGTTTTATGTGACATATGTAAAAATTGTATACTTTTAGTTTTTTTACATTACTCTCTATATAAGTGGCGGATAGCTTTTGTTTTTTAAACAAATAAAATTTAAGTATAAGTATTTATTTTTTTATTTAAAATGATAATCACTTCCAATTCTATTTTTCTAATTGTATTGAACATGTCGATGAAAAATCTATTGAACATTAATAACAAATGTATTGAAAATATAGATAAAATTTAAAAAATATATATATAACAGCATTTTCTTGGTCTCATTATAACTAATTAACTAAAATGTTAATATTAATTAATGATACATATCCGACTAAAACTTATCTACTCCTCTTATATAGAAACAATTATTTTAATGGCTATAAATATCAACCTTGCATTATTTAATAAAACTATTATGTGCTATTTTGTAAAATAAAAATGTAATGTACTTTATTTATTTCTTAATTTTGTACTTCAGAATACTGGAAAGAGAAGTAACATTGAAGTTATCTTTAGGTCTTCTATATTCCTTGTCATATTACATTTTTCTTCTTTTTTATTTACTGAAAAAGAAATACGTATTAACATCTCATGTTATTATAAAATGTAATATCTTATAATATTCATTTGTATTCTGTAATATCTAATTCATTTTTAATTTAACTAAAGTTAGCAGTAAAAGTATATTTGAGGTGGTTAAGCAACTTTCGATTGTTTTTTTGATGAAAATATTGTCTACCTATATTATATATACAAAAACACAACTGGCTGACCGACGTCACATGACATGACGACTGTCAAAGCACAGAAGGAACTGGTGCTCTAGAAGCTTGATTATTTCCATGAAGGTAACTTATATGATAAATGTTCACTAAGATAGATAGTCTTTTATATTAATGGAGAGGACGTTTGTATGAAACCAATTCCTTCTTTGATTTAACTCATTATATATATAATTCATAGGTTTCAGAAAATTTTAAGATTATATAAAAATATATAAAAACAATAAGTATATAAAATTTTACACTTATTTATAAAATTTTACTTAAAATTGTTAAAAAAAATACAACATAGTCTGTGATATATGTTTGCAATCGTATGAAATGTGATGATGAATGAATGAAATCTAGACCAGATTTCATTTCACACGAAATATTACAAACCATAAGGCTACATCCGCCCTGGCAGGCGTCATTCTTAGCGCTTGAAGACTAGCGAGTCGCCTAGTTAAACGTTCTAGAATGTATGCGATCGGCCGCACTGACGCTAGGCGTCTAGCTAGTCGCTTAGCGACAATCGAATGACTAACATGTTGGTTTTTAATTACTAGTCTTTAGGCACTAGGCAAGCCACCTGTTTTGTACACTTATTATACTTACTTATAAGCCATAATGATGGCACTTTCTATGAGGCTTCTGTTCTTCATTTTCAATATTTATTTTGATGTTAGTTGTATCTTGATTGGCGGCATTTGCTGAGTTTAATGTATTCGCTTAAATAAAATAAATAGATAAAATATTATATTTTCAAAATACTTTTCTTATAATAGTTTTTGTGCTAAATTAACGAGAACTATTCTATCGGTATTACTTCAGATTTTTTTTTGTAATAAAAGATTACATTATTAATAAATACGTTTTCTGATATATGTCAATTAGAATTATTAGATGTGAGAGTTGGAATCAGCTAGTTATGATTTAAATATACAAAATAAGATGAATCAATTTGCTTAAGTTTACTTAATTTATAATTGTAATGTTATCGTATTACCTGCCGAACTGGGTTCAGACGTAACTTGCACACCTGTATAAGAAATAAAGATTTTATAAAAAAATATTATTTCGTAATAACGCAATGGTCTCATAATACATATTTTAAAAGCACAGCTGTACTTCATAGACACAGATACAGATAGAGACACAGACACAAACATTAGATATATTTAAATTTTAGACATCTTTTTATAATAAGCTTTAAACAGTGATATGAAACTGAAATACAGACATCTATGCTCATAACATACATGCCCGTCGAAAATCGAACCCGAGCCCCTTTGCGCCGCGATACCTTAGACGCCTGGGCTAAAGGAAAAGGAAAGGGCGGTAAAGGAGTTTGAAGAACGACAGAGGAGTAAATCGCAGGATAGATATAAGTGTAGATAGCAAATTAACATTCTTACCAGCACACCTTTGTGTTATTAGTAGCCCTAATATAAAAAAACTTATACAAAATACTTTAGCAATCATTTTTAATACAATTTAACGTTGATATAATATAATTTAAATTTTACTAGCCTTTTATAGTAGTTTCATCACTCTATATAAAAATTTATGCGAAATTGAACATGATTTTAGTCTATATAACAATTACTCGTGTTTGAATATTAAAAAAAACAGATAACACATTTTATTATACTTAAAAATATAGATAACAAAAGTGAAATAACGAACTTTAAATCTTAATATTCTTGAGAGATTTGCTGCTTTTTTTTGGTATATTTATCTATTCTCAATTAACATTTTAATACTTAACATTCGTTTTATACGCCATATTTGTCACTTATTAACAAAAGAAGCGCTTTAATTGCCAATTTCTGTGAATGGGTTGTAAAGAATCTGGGTTTGTCCTTGAAATCCTCCAATGAAAAAATACATAAACGCTTTTTAAAGATATGCGTTTAAAAAAAAAGCTTTCAGAAAAGTTTAACATTAAAGAGTCTTCTTTCAGTTGTATAAAATTGATATTTATTTATTTATGTATTACATCGACACTGTAACTATACCATAAGTAGTATATAAATCATGAATTTTATAAAATAAATTATAATTTATATTAAAAGGAGAATGATTTCTTTAAAAAGTATAATAATAAAAAACTATAATAAATAATTTTGAAATAAACATAATATAACTATAAAAATATATTGTTATCTCTTTTATAAATGCACACACTAAATATTAAATATATAGTGAGAATCGAGTGGGTACTTAGGGCAAAAATGGTGGGATGGGTTATCAATCAACTAAATAAACTGATGCACCATCATTTATGTTATAAGGAAGCCAATTTAATTGTTCTCAATACTTGATATGTAATGACAATCAAAGATAAATTTCAAACACACATTTCAAAGTCATGAAAGTAGTAGATATATAAACGTATATAAACATATATAAACGAAAGTAGTATATATATAGAAGTCCGTATAATCCAGAAAAGAAACTAACAAGAATTAAGATAAAAAGATATTATTTTTTTTCAAGTAAACAAAATTGTGCAAACGTTTCAAAGAGTGAGAAGATAATAGAGTTCCTTATTTATCTCTTTAACCTTAGATAGCCCAGATAAATCAGAAAATATGTTGCATTCATTTCATAAATACTTTTTTATTTGCCCTACTTCCTAATAAAATGCGTTCGGACTTTTTAGGTTTCACTAAAAGAACAAACAATTTTGCCTGTTCCTTGATGTCGATTACATTTACTATACAATTGCTATTTTTCTAAAAGATTTTTCGAGAAAAGAAGAGAAAAAGAAAAAGAGAAGAAAAATAAAACACCGATCCGAGGAGCCGGCTAGACCTGCACAGTCCGAGAAGACTCGTTAGAGCAATTAACTTGCCAGCAACCATGATGATAAGATAAGAAGCAAGAGAACACATTATGCGAGATACAATAAATTAAGTAAAAGGTAAAGCTAAAGTGTAACAAAGTCAGGATTGTGAACTTTTTGTTATTCGTAGCTATGTTTAACTTTTTTTTTGTTAATTTGTGATTTTACTAACGAGACTTGTAAGGAATAAAAAGGTTATTATAGTCTAAAAAATTAAGGTAATTAAAATCTCATTTTTAAGAATTTCAACTTTGCATCAAATTTATTGCAAGTAAGAGATACGTTAATGATACATGTTACAATTACCAGTACATTGTCTGAATAAATAAAAACGTGTCATGGGTCTTTAATCATGACACGTTTTTATATACTTATACATCACGCCATATCTCTACATACTTATACTTATACATCACGACTTTCCGTGATGTACAAGAATGTACCTTATCAATGATGGAACTCTTATTTTGACAAGATTTCTATTGTATTCTTAAAAACGTAATAAAAGCTCAAGGCTGTCACCATGTTTGCATATCATGTAAAACCCACTTCGTGAATGAAATCCTATTTTAACTGTTGACAAACCTAAAGGCACAGCTCATCTAAATTTAACGAATATTAAGAATTAAAATGATTGGTGAAAGAATATTTCCCATATTCAAATGTTATTAAAATTATTTTATATAACAACTTTTTCCTTCATCAAGAAAATGTTACATTTTTTCGAATCAAATCCAATCAATCACAATAAATAGTGTAAAATTAATATTTTTTTACGATAAACAAAAACTGTGAACGTAAAGAGGAAGGAGTCGTTGTCGTCAGCTGACATATGATACAGTTAAAAAAATATTTACATTCCAAATTACTAAAGTAAAAAGATATTAAATAAATAAATTAAAAATGTAATAAATGCAATTAACAACATTTAAGTTAAACTTAACAAAACATTATATTTGGTATATATCACTGTTATAAATAAAACAACATATAGTGTATAAGTATTTTTTTATACACACACATATATATAGTAATACCTAGTAATAAATCCATATCATATTTAAATATATCGTAGATGTTTATATCTAACAACACAATAACAATGTGATTTTTTAGTGTTCAGAACATATTTAAGAAATATATTATTGAGAGGTTTTAATTAAAACACTGTATATTTTTGTCAGGTTTTGAATATTTTGTTACTATATGTCATCACGTGATAACGGGAACATTGCTTGGTATCTATTTTATTTTAAACCAAGTTGTCCCAATCAACAAATGGGGCAAAACCTACAAAAAATACTGTTAATAGCCTGGAAAAATATATAACTGCTTTCGTCACAAAATGACTGGACTTTGTCCAATTTAGAAGGTTCTTTTATTTATTATTATCTGAGTCAACATATAAATTCATTTTGGAAATTTGAGTTAAACATTGTTTGCTTATATTGATATTTATTTGCTTCTGTTTAATTGAGGTAATAATTAATGGTTTTTTACTTGTGAGTGCGAAGTCGCTGGCAACATCTTGTTTATACATATTATTTATTATACATAATATTGTCAGTAATATACAAATCACAGCTGTCAAAATAAAACAACCCTTCAAATAAATTTATTATATTATGTTGTAATCATTATATATGTTCCAATCTTTTTTATAGACGAATCATTTTCCGAGACATCTCTGAAACAAAAAATCATTTAATTGTACTCTTAATTGTAATCTTTTCGAAGTTATAGAATTTTCTAAATTAATCTGACACGTAATTCGTATTATTTGGCATATTACGACTATGTTTTAGTTTAATCAAATACCTTAATATAATATTAAGCTACAAGTATTTTCATCTTTATCTGAATTTAAGAGTGTCGTGGTTATAATTTACGGTATATTTCTATAGTTACTTGAAGATAAAAGTTGAACTTACAAATATGTTATATAGGCAATACAGGTAAGAGTTACTACTAGAACCTCCTTGTCCTTGACCTCTACCAGAACCTGTTACGTCAACTAGAGTAGTATCATCGTTAATAGCCCTCGCACTATTATCCGCGTTCACTATAAAAAATAAAAATAAATAATAATTAATACACATATATTAATATATGTACTTTTATCATTTATTGTTTTTTCTTTTGTTTTTATATTTATATTAAAGATATTTTATATTTCTCCTTAGCTGTTTCTTTATATCATTAATTTTAGCTACAATTCAATTTATTTAATTGCGGTAAAGCATACCGGTTGATCCCGAGTCAGATACAGCGTGTACACCTAGAAAATAATAAAAAGTAAAATTAATTATTAAATTAATTATCGAGTTTGAATATTTAATACTTGATGTACTTAAATAAATGTACCAGGATACTTTTCACTTATAAAAATTCCTAAGAGAAGAAATGTCAAAATAATGAATTTCCCAAACATTTTGAAATGTCGTGAGTTTATATTTTTTTTATTTTACAATGTTAAGGTGTTTCTTGATCAGATCACTCGTTACTTATGTAATATTATTTGTGCTTTATTTCATAATATATAGGTTATCGTGAAATTATTTAAACGTGAGCTAGTAATAATTACATATATTTAATATCATTTTAAGACACTAAATATGAAAATTATGTAAAATTATAAATTTTACCTTAGTAATGACATGTTTTTAATTTAGTTTATATTTGATTTATAGACATAAACATTTTAAAAACTTATTTATATAAACCGCCCCGTCGCGTTGGTCGAGTAACCGCAAACGTTTAACGCCTAAAGGGTCTCAGGTTCGATTCCCGACAGGGACAGGCGTGTATGTAATGAGCATAGATGCCTGTATTTCTGGGTTTGGTTGTTTATTAAATATATTCGCAGTATTCACAATGTGTATTTCTATATATTTAAATGGTTGTCAAACACCCTTAACACTAGCAAATAATTTGCTTACGTAGGAGGTAGATGTTCCTCGGAATCCTTGACAGGGGCTAGCCATCCTTGCGAAGGTCCGTCACTACTTTACAACGGGACAGCTACTTGTATTATACAAAGCACAGACCCGGTCGTGTGAGGAGTATTTTGGTCACATATTTGCTGGTGCTGCAAAGTCTCATCTTGCAGTTCTAGACTCTATAGAAGAGACTTATAGGCGACCCTAGATTGGTGGAAGCCAACCTCCACAGCCTTGAACACAGGCATAGAATTGCTAGCCTTTCAGTACAGTATACGTTACAATTTGGTGAGCTTGTCCAGGAATTACCTACGACTTAATTACCCTGTCCCACTTCCATCACCAGATGTTCCGATGCAGGTATCTATATTATTTATATACATATATATTTGTATATATGTTTTTTATATGTTTTTCCTCTGCCTTACCAGGGTTGCTTTAAAAAAATAATGCCGTGTTTTTTTATTAAGTTATTGTATAGTTCATTATTGTTATTATTCTTGTATTATTTTAGTTGTTATTAGAAGTGCAATACAGAATATTATCTATCTACCTATCTATCTGTCTATCTATCTATCTATCTATCTATCTATCTATCTATCTATCTATCTATCTATCTATCTATCTATCTATCTATCTATCTATCTATCTATCTATCTATCTATCTATCTATCTATCTATCTATCTATCTATCTATCTATCTATCTATCTATCTATCTATCTATCTATCTATCTATCTATCTATCTATCTATCTATCTATCTATCTATCTATCTATCTATCTATCTGTCTATCTATCTTTCTATCTATCTATCTATCTATCTATCTATCTGTCTATCCTTGCTTCGTGGACATTCCCCCTGTCCGAACGAAGTGCATTGTTTCGTCTTTGGATACATTTGAACTGGAACAGCTTGTCTGCGTCGGTATTACCGTCAGTATGAAATGACTTCAAGAGAAAAGTTAATAAGTTGCTAGGTTAATGTACCTTTCCATCTATGACTATATTTCCACTTACCATTAGGTGGAATGTAGTCAAGCATGAACTGAAATAGTATCCCACACAATTTGAATGAAGGTTTAATGGGAAATCGTAAAACTCACTTGTGAAATGCTTTTTCAAAGCCACGAAAAGAAATAATTTTTGCATAAAATTGTGAAGGGTGTTAGAACGTAGGTTTATTTTGAAAACTGGCAACGGAAAAAGTCGTGGCTTTCACCTGGCAAAGTCGGTCCATCACCTAGTCTTAATCGCTTTGGCAAGAAGATAATGCTCTGTATATTTTGGGACCAGTAGTATTATTTAATATGAACTTTAAAACTCGAAGAAACCGTTAGTACTGGCTGCTTTTTTATCGTACACACAAAAGACAACCAAAATCGATTTTAAATCGACATTCCATAAGAAATGGCGAACATACTCAGCCATTATGTCTAGTGAGTATTATTTTATTTTTTTTATTTTATTTTATTTTATTGGGAAAACAAACAGCATCAATTTACAAAAATATAACAACAAAAACAAAATATTACGGACATGCCAGTAAAGTATCCACTTAAGAAATTAACACAATGGAAGTAAAAATTAAAGCTTCTAAAGCTACTCTTGTCGAAAAAAAACACAAAACAAAAATAAAAAAGCGGTTAAAAATAAAAATAAAATCTTAAAACTAAAACTAATCTACAAACTCTTGAGCAATGATACAAATTTGTCTAAATTATTATTAAACAAGTCGATATGGTGATATTTTCTATTATAATTATCACAGGATCTAAATATATAATTGTTTTTTAAATAATTAGTTCTACACACGGGAATGTGAAATATAGCCTGAGAACGAGCACCTAAGCGAGGACATTTAAGTGAAATTTTATTAAGAAGATATGGAGAATCAACAATATTATGTAAAATTTTAAAAAGAAAAATTTGGTCTTTAAGTTCTCTGCGTTGTTCCAGCGATACAAATGGTAAAGATGTAGTAAATCTATATTGTAGTATTTTTAAAAATTTATTCTGTATTTTCTCAATTAGATCTTTATATTTAGCGTAAAAAGGATTCCAAATAATTGAGGCGTATTCTAGGATTGGTCTCACAAATGCTTTATAAAGAATTATTAAAGATTTAATGTTTCTAAAATCGGATCCTTGTCTAAGAACAAAACCGAGCATTCGATAAGCATCTTTTGTAATTTTATCGATATGCTTATCAAAGATAATTTGACTATCCAAGAGTACCCCAAGATCTCTCACCTCAGTTACCCTTTTTATTTTTGAATTAGAAAAACAATAATCAAAAGACAATATTTCCTTTTTTCTAGTAAATGTAATTGTATGGCATTTTTCTACATTAAGATATATTTCATTTGATGTACAATAGTTATGTAATTTATTTAAATCATTTTGTAATTTGGTACAGTCTTGAACATTTCTGATAACTTTAAAAATTTTAATATCATCAGCGTATAATAAAAAGTGCGAATTTTTAAAACATTTGCTGACATCGTTAATAAATATATTGAAAAGTAAAGGCCCAAGATGGGAGCCCTGTGGTACACCAGAAGTTATAGGAATAAAAGACGAGGTGAAACCTCTAACAGCTACAGCTTGTGATCTTTCACGAAGATAAGATGTAAGCCACCTCAGTAAGCTACCATGTATCCCGTTATTTTCCAATTTTTGTATTAAGAGATTATGCGAAACCTTATCAAATGCCTTTGAATAATCTGTATAAACGACATCTACCCTATGACCATCGTTCATTCCATTTAGTGCTACATCTAGAAATTCACAAAGATTACTTTCTGTTGAACGTTTGTTTATGAAACCATGCTGATTATTTATTAATTTAGATCTCAATAATGGGAAAATTTCATCATAGATAATCTTCTCAAAAAGTTTTGGTATCACCGATAATTTTGAGATACCATGGTAATTTTTGATATTATATTTTATTGTATTGTTCTCTATTGCATATATCTTTTAACTGTGTATTGCAATATACGTATATTAAACAGAAAAATATTTAAGAAAATGTCAAAATGTCAAAAAACCGTTCTGTTGCCTTAATTGACCGCCTCGCAGACCCGGTATCTTAAAAAAAATATGTGTGTGTGTATTAGTGTACACATGTAAGAAGTGAAACTTCTGTATGACATAATTTTTTGAAAAATGATTCACTAATTACAACTTTACAGGAATGGCTAATTAAGCTAAATTATATAAAGTTTAAGCAAAAATAAAGATGGCGCGTAACAGAAAAACGTTACAATTTTTTGGCATTGCTATAAAATTTCTCCCATCCGTCGATAAAAAAGTTTCACTTCAAATATGGCGCGTAACGGAAAAATGTGACTTAGAAATAAAGATGGCGCGTAACAGAAAAACGTCATAATTTTCATTAATATTGATTAATTAAAACGTAAGAAGTAAATCGACTGTTTCTGACGTATAATTTTCTCATAAAAGAAACACATAAGTACCATAAAAAAACAGACAAATGTACACAATTCACTTTAAAAATAGTAACTTTAGACTTCTCAACATGTTGGATCGTCACTATATCACAAATAAAATTATTCTTCATAATTGTTTCTGCTGTTTCTGTTCGTTCGTTCGTTCGTTCGTTGTTGTTCGTTCTAGGTATAGCAAAACAGACCCTGTAAAGATCAGGACCCCAATGCTCCATTTCTCAGCCAAAACCCGTATTTCTTTTCATTCTTACTTCTTCTATTTCAGACAATCAATGTATTTTAATAATATTATAAATTATATTAAATAATTTCTTCTTCATGTTATAATCTTGAATTTTTTTATTAGTTTCAATAGCAAGTCCATAAAATCGTATTGTCCAGTATGTAATTACAATTCATTATTTGATTATAAAACTCTAATCCGATAATTTTATTTTTGGTTAATGTAAATTGTGTTTTGTATAATCCACATACTTGTCATTTTGAATATTTAGTATTTCCATAGCAACATGGTGTAAAAGAGATGAAGCTATACGAAAAAAGCTGGCGCGTAATGGAAAAATGTCACGCGTAACGAAAAAATGTTACACTAAAATTTTTTCCAACCCCGATAAAGAAATTTCACTTCAATAATCTTCATATATGGATTTAGCTAACTAATTGAGAAAACTGGTTACAGAACTGAACTTATGTGATAAGTATGTTTCCCTAATCACATAATAAGGTAAAGTCTACAAAAATACCTTTATTAGTCTGCGATATATAATAGGTAACTGGATGGACAGATTTTGTTAAATTTTGTGCGATGTTAGGTTATTATCGGAATCAACGTAAGATGAGGCTAAAATGATAATAAAGCCTGTATTACATCTGTAAGGCTATACGTTGAAGTGGGGCAATGATTGATAGCTTATTATTTGTATCTGAAATCTGTGCAAAAATAAATAATAGTGTAATTGTAATGATATTAGTTTAATGTTAACTTTATAGCGGTCTTTTGCTGTATCGAAATTCTTGAGATGAGCATAATACAAGCTTTCATTGTATGTTATTTAGCTGCGCAGCTATTGAGCTCGGTTCCTGACTATATTTTTAAATATTTACCTAATATTTCTTTATTTATCGATATTTCAATTTAGACTATAGAAATACTTACTTTAACTATACAATACTCAGCATTATTTGTTTAAATAATTTATATTCATATTTATGTACGTGTGTGTATATTTTTTATATTAGTGCATATAAATTACATGTATGTGTCGGTTATGTCATGAGTACAAGACATCAAATGACTTCGAAACGCAAATGTGAAGTTGGCGTACTTCGGCAGAGTCTATCGTCAGTCGGTTCGATTCCGATACAAGGGGTCGTCACGTCATGGTCAGAAGTTTCTGATAATTTGGACCTCGAGCTACCAACAAGTTCTTAGAAACTGCCTCATGTTTCGTTGTACATAATTAAACAGACAGTTATTAATTTCAATTAACAACGTTCAAGACAAGTCCAAGAGGATCGGTTCCTCCGACATATGTATGTATTTAAAAACATATAATTTAAAAAGTAAAATACAGAAGTCACAGATGATAAAAATAAAATAATTCCTTTTATTTAATGTATTTTATTGTGTTTGAAAGCGCAAAATATGTTCCAATCTTCTTTATAGAATCATTTGCCGAAACAACCCTGAAACCATAAATCAATTAATAGTATTCTCTTATAATACTTACATAACCCATTAAAATTTACAACTACTGAATCTCTTTACAGTTTTCAAATAAAAAAAAAATCTTGTAATGTAATTGAAGTTATAGTTCCTATTACTTGGCATATTACGACCATATTAGAATTTAGAGTATATATTTATAGTTGAACTTACATAAATGCTATATCTGCAATTCCCGTAAGGGTTACTATAAGGGTTATTATAATCTTGTCCTCTTCCAGAACCTATTACGTCAACTCTAGTAGTATCATCATTTAGAGCCTTCGCAGTATTCTCCGCGTTCACTATAAAAAAATAAAATATATTATAATTAAGTGATATATTTCTATAATTTCACTGATTCATTCCTATTAAAAAAACATGATAGGTCAAGATGTTAAGGAGGACAACCAAGATGTTTCGTATGTGATGTTTTTTAATTTCTTCTAAAATCTATGTAGTATTTATGTATAAACATACTATGTACTTTTCTGTACATGTATATACATAAACTAATCATATATGCTTTCGTGTCAAAATTATTATAATATGTGAGTAATAGTTTGATCGAAAAGCTGGCAGTTTTCAAATATCCTTTATCCTTTATCCTTATCTGTTCTTATGTGTCCTTTATATTATTCTTATTACAGTTAAATTTATTTAATGGGGTAGAAGTAATACCTTTTGAGTTGGAGTCATATACAGCGTTGAGACCTGGAAAATAAAAAAAGTACAATCAATTACGAAATCAATTATTAGGTTTAAACATTTTATACCATTTAGATTTACCAGGATACTTTTCACTTATAAAAATTCCTAAGAGAAGAAACGTCATAATAATGAATTTCCCAAACATTTTTAAATGTCGTTAGTTTACACTTTTTTATTTTACAATGTAAAGGTGTTTCTTGATCAGATACACGTTACTATTATAATATTATTAGTGCGTTTAAATATTATATAGGTTATCGTGAAATTAGTAATTCGTGAGCTAGTAATAAAAAAATATTTTGAAAATCATTTTAAGACATTTAATTTAATCGATAACGATATCGAATCGATAAATAATAAAATATATATATATATATATATATATATATATATATATATATATATATATATATATATATATAAGGCTTATCCTAATAGTAACACTGCTATTATTAACTATGAAGAAAACAATCCTAATCTTAAACGAAAATAGAAAAATTGGTTTGGGTTATATTTAACATGCAATTAAATTTTCGGTGAAGTGTTGATATTGGAAGTGACAAATATTTACTGTAGTAAATACTTACTGTAATAAACTGTCGGTTTTTATTTATGTCAATAATAAATTAAAAAAAAAAAACAAAATGTTATTTGTATGCAGGTTGCTTTTTTATTATTTAAATATATATTTATAACTATAGTCTACACTAAATAAAAATAACATAAAAATTAATGGATGTTCGTGAGCATTAGGAACTACTCATAAAATTAATAATAACATTGATCTAATAAAAAAAAACAATTCTTTCGTAGGTATCAATAAAAATACTTCAATTTTGAATTAATTTTGAGGGAAGTTATATAAGGATTAAAGAAAACCGATTATTTTTTTCGTCCGTCAGTAAGTAATATACGCCACGTTGGACTAATGCATACTTTTGTATATATGTTAAAATACCTACATTTTTCTTAGACTAGTAACTATATGTACGTTTTTCAAGAAAATACTTAAATTTAACTTTAGGTAGTAAATTCGATAAATTCTGAGCTTATACTAGAAATATTTGTAACTAAGAAGTAACTTTGTAAATGTATAATTTCATAATCTAATAAAATTTAATATTGATATTAAAAACAATCAGACAAGAAAAGAAAAAAATACTTGAAAACATCCACGAGTTTTTCGATTTAGCTTGTTACCGAAATTAATAAATTTTTAAAATGAAATCTTTAATTAATTCTTGATTTCAGTAAAAACAACCCCTGTAATGTACATTATTTTTACAATAAACAATCTTCCCTTGCAAAATTTCTGACAACACAATAAGTTTTTGTAATGCTTAATCCCGTTAATGGCTCGGCCGATTGTCATGTTTTGTTTTAGGAAGTTGCTATTAATAGACAGTAACTCTTATTTATTTGTCCTATAAATTCAAAATAATTAATTGTTCGAAAAACATTTTTTTTAAAGTGTTCATTTATACGCTTACTGTATAAGTAATATAAATATACCGTGCAAATAATAACTAAAAGCTAAATAAAAGCTAACCTATTACCAACGTAAGTTAGCTTTTCCGGGGCGTCCCGTGACGCCGATGAGGGCAACCGTTTATTTTTTTTAGTGATTAGCCTTAAAATGGCAGCATCAACTGTGCTGCTGGGTAATAATATACAGCCCAACGAAAAAAAATCGGAAAGAAATAATCGGGCATGCAAAAATAAACAATAGTTTAAAAAACTAAAAAAAACATGCTTTTATTGCTAACCGAACTAAAAACTAGAAAACAATTTTTAATGACAAAGAGTATAAAATTACAGTAGTAGAAGATCGAACAATTAATCATAGTGAATCGTCTTAATATAAAATTATAATAATATTTAAGTTATTAACAGAATAATTCAATTCTGAGTAAAAATCGTGGGGTGCATTTTACTGTGATTCATAATTATCCTCTCATAGATAGTTGCTAATAGAATGATTGTAATACCTTAAATATCGAGCACCCCACGCCACATTTTTTTTTTTTTTTTTTTTTTTTGTTTCCGCGGGGAAAATGCTTTACGCACCGTACCCCTCGCGGGGGAAGCGAGGGGCGTGTGTGGGACTCCCGAAAACGGTGTACCCACTAAAAACCCCGCGGCGCTCCTTCCTCGCCTTATTGGCGGAGTCGTGGGTACGGCTAGCCCTTCATCCACGACTCCCCACGCCACATCAGTTTCAATTTAATCGGATCGCTAGAACTTGGTGAAAATTAAGCTCGAAGATTCCGTTACATTCATACATACAACCAAAGCTAATAAAAGCATGTTAATAACAGCAACGTTCAAGTTCTACTGTTCATTTATATTTTCCAAAAATATGAATCCAATATGCAATTATTTCAAATATGCTTAGCAATCGTACCTATCTTAAATAATTTGTTTATTGTAGTAACCTATCTACACGTAACATAATACATAATTAACAGGAAAAGTAATAAATGTCAACGTATAAAGAATATTAAAAGTATCCCCAATGACAGAAGAAAAAAAAAATAATGATTTGACGCGGTATGTTACCAACCGGTATGAACCAATGGAAAACGGTTTAATAGCCTGCGAAAGGATAAAAACAATCTAACGAGAAAACTTTTGAGTATGAATAGTGTAGGTTTATACGAGAAGAAGGCGACCAAAGATGACAGGAATGGAGTGCTTGAAAAATTATATGCCAATGAAACGAGGAAATATTGAGATGAGGAATGATAGAAGAGTGTGAAATTAATAACATATTGCGCCTAACAAAAATAATTATGACAAAGGCATCGGATAATCGCTGAAAATAAAATTTCTAATTTGTATTATACATTGTGTAAACATGCACTAGTTGTTCAACGCTTTTAGTTTTAAAGAGAAAGTTATGTTTAACGAAGGAAACTAAATTAGCAAATTAGGCACTGCCCTCGATACCTTGAATCCGTGGATAGCTACATGACAGCTCAATTGATAAAACGGCAGGACGATTCTCCAGAGACTTGAGGTTCAAATTCTGTTCTTATCGTTTTTTGTGAAAAATTGAATACATATATATCTGTATAGATAGATATATATTCAATTTCTTTATTAAAATTTTCATAACACGTTTTTATTCATATATTTAAATATCCATTGCTACGTGTTCAGTGCTTGGCCAAAATTTTTAAATAATTAATTTATTCAAGAAGCATTTTTTTGTTTGTTCACGCATTACACACAACTAACAGCTACTTATTAATATATACTAAATATATTATATATAAAACAGTTAATTTTTTGTTTTATTTTTTAAAAAGTAAAAAAACTATAAATAAGCCTTAAAAAAGTTAATTCTAGATATACTGCCCCTTTTCTTTTACAAAAAAAGGCTTTAGGGTTGTTAACCTAGAAAAAAGGTATAATTTTTTAAGAACAACTTAAATTACATACAATAATCATTTTGAAATATGTTCCATTTTAATAAAAAGGAAAAGTGTAAAATATTTTTTATGACATTATAATTTATTTTTCAAACTTTGATAAACTATTGAATATCATATAATTTTATAAAAAAGGCGATGTACTCAAACATGTACATAACGATATGTTTTGTTTCAGTTTGTTTGAGATGCTCCTATTGGAGGGTTTGCTGGAGGAAGTCCACTTTGTTGTAATCCTGGAGTGGGGTGATTGGCACTGGCATGTTGATCTGATGAGGGATTGCTGGAACTTTCAGCTTTTGCATTGTTCACCGGCGATACTGTTGAGGAATTGTTACAGTAATACTATTAAAAACTTTTATTTTATATATGAGAACTATTATTATAATATTATAATTGTTAAGAAATAATAATAATTATCAAAAACCACATTAAAATTTTGGAAAAATATTTATGGCCGAAATATTCCCGTTTACTATGTATGCAGTGATTGTCATGAAATAGACATATTAACAGCAGTCTAAGTACAATTTCTTACTATATGTTACTTAATGTTTATTGGATTCTAAGTGACATATCACATTATATTTACAGCACCTCACAAACACATCACATATATGTATATAATATATAATGACGAGTGACAGTCGGTTATCCAGGCATAAGGCAAAGTTAGATATAATATTTTTACAAGTACTATTACCATAAGAAATACTGTCTTTCAAAATGTGGAAAGAGTGCTAATTTTATTATTACTTACATCTCAATCTCAATCTTGTAACTAATTTAAAATATTTACTAATTATACGCACTGTTGATTGTAGGTTGGCTGGAGTCAGTCGCAGGATAGTTCTGTCCTGGATATCCAGGATATCCAGGATATCCACCAGATAAGGGATAGAAATAACTGAAAGGATTGTAGAAATTGACTGCAAAAAAAATATGATTGTATAATTTATTATATCTATTTAATAATATATGATAATAGAATACTAACACCCGTCAGTGCCATGTACTAAATAGCATAACACGCCACAATACAGAATAAATGAATATTTGCTCATTGTACTGTTCTGTATACTTCTATAAGAAATTGGAACCTCCATTGTTGTCTTTTATACATTTAATAATTAACTTTTAATCTAAGGTCGTGATACACGTTTCCGTATAAAAATATTTAATGTAAAATAAAGTTAGTACGTAATTAAAATGTACAAAATAAATAATTTTGTAATTATAATTTTAACTTTTACCAAATAGTAGATAATATAATAATAACCAATTTAATAAAAAAAGATGCTTCTTAATAATTCAAATTTGGTTAGAGGTAAAAATTTTTTATTGAAATTATACTCCACGATCATAATCTCAAAGTGTTTGATATTAATTTTTTTTTGTATATTTACAACATACATTCCTAAAAATAGGCATGTATATATACCTGGTTCTGCTGCTATTATCTTTTTGTCTCAAATAATGGAGATGACTATCACCCATCAGCTCCTAGAATATTCAATTTGAGACTTTTGCCATCGTCGACCAGCTAGTGGTCTTCTGGTATATCGAAGGGATTTTGCAGTTAGTCTGACTATTGCAAGCCTCAGATCATATACAGCAGAAGAAGTGTCCGAAGCTGATTTCATTTGGTTATCCCAGGAGTTTCATACTGGATAAAATAAAAAAGTCATTTTCAACGATTGTTGATTGCAGCTTAAGGCCGTGGATGCCAAAGCTAAGTTATATCACAAAAAGTGTTCCTTGTGTATTTCAATGATATGGTGGATACTCATAACATTCTTTGTTTCATTCATTCTTGAAGTATAGTCTCGTCAAAAACATTCATTCCAACGGCTCGCTAATTACCTGAATAAGTATATACATTTTGGACCATTGTCGGTTTGACAACTTGGAGAGCAAGGCAAAATTGGCGTCGAAGAAAAGTGATCAACAGAACGAAGTATTTTACGTCAGACCAAAGACTGGCGCTGTATAAACCGCTAGTACAGCCACGCATGGTATTGTTCTTATCTCTGCTTCGGATCGCCGAAGTGTATAATTTAATTATTGAACGCGTGCACCGACGAGCCAATCGAGTGTTCGAAGACCCAGTGCTGTGTAGAAGACGTGATTTATTTGAGTTGAGTTAGGATTACGCTTCGCATTTACCATGAGGATTGTTCCGAAGAGCTCTTTTATTTTTTTACTCCCACTGATTGTGGACTGTATACCACGGGCTATAATTTTATCCCTACCATCTATATGCATGGTGTTTGGTTCTCAATAAACATTCTTTCTCACATAATTAACCATTTCACTTCGAAGAAGGCCTATGATGTCTTTACATCTACCTTTTATGATAATCAAAATTATTTAGAATAATTCGCATAAATGTCATCAAATGAAAGATATCAAAATATTTTTATCTCAAGAATCACTGTAAGGATACTTAAAATCCAGTTGCGTGTAGTGTAATGGAGTATACTTTACTATAATTCTTGTACATAATCCTATGTTAATGTCACTCAGAAGAAAATTATAGATCCAATTTTGGATATCAGATCTCATCTATTTTAATATGAAAATTACTATAAAAAGTCACGTTTGGCTGTATAAAACCTTGTGTCTAGAACAGCTTTCAGATTTATAAGTTGAAACTTGAATAAAAATTATGTTGTAGTGAATTTTTCACTATTCTGTGACTCCGCAAGTTCTCACTATTCATCAAGGGCTGTCTGTAAGATTTCCCCCGGTGACGTTGTAATAGCCAATAGGGCTAATATTATAGAAAAAAAAAAACAAAAAGAGAAAATGTCTGTCAGAGACTATTTTTACAGATATGACTCGCGTATAAACAAATAAATAAAATAAATATTAAATTAAATTTTAAATTTACATTTTAAATCTAACCCGCTTCTATGCTTCGAGCAAGCATTCGAAACGTCGGGTTAGAGTTAAAATGTAAATTTAAAATTTAATTCAATACACGCGAGTCTTATCCGTAAAAATAGTTTTATTTCAATGTGTAGTACTCGTGAAAACCTTAGAAAACACTATGTATGTAAAAGATTGCTTTTATGCGATAAGACAGTTTAGCCTTTGGAAGCAATTTCCTATTGTATTTACAATTAATTATTTAATGTGCAATGAAGTTAAATTAATTAAAATAAATTATTTTTAATAAAATGAATAAACAATAAAACATTACGGTGAAATTAATGAAAAATAAAACATTACGGGTAAAAATTCAAATCTGCTACCTCTGGGAAACCGTTCCGACGCTCTACAAATTGAGCCAACGTTTCGCGACCAGTCTTAGTGAATTAAGCATATAATATATGATCAGCTTATTCGGGAGAGTGGTGACTTGTTTTAGACTTCTTTTGAAAATCCTAACCATCTTTGCACTTTATGAAAAGGTGCCACAACCAAAATTAATGTTAATGATAAAAACGATTATATCGCGGATCGCGGGTCATATAGGTCACGGGTTCGAAACCCTCTCCGTATCGATTTATTTTTTAATTCTATATTTATTAAAAAATTAGCTTAACATGGATATACATGTTTATGGATATTTTAAATAAGAGAATACATTTTTATTTTATTTTTTTTATTTTATAAAATGTTTAGGTATTTATATGTGTATTATAATTATTTCCCATTATGAGAAATAACGGACGTAGTTTTATAAGAATTATTATTAGTTCTAAATTAATTAGACTTACAGAAAAGCCTAACTAAAAAAACCATAAGGATAATGACAATAAATTATTTATTTTATTCAATAAATTATTACTATAATAAATTAGACTAAAAACTTTGAAATTGAGACTCGTTTGCCCTCCTCTTACATAAAAAAAAAAAACAAAAGACTAAAAGTGAAATTGGCAAAAACTTGTGATAACTCAAAAATTTACATTTTGTTTTTATTTAAATTTAGACAACAATATTTTCTAAAGTTGACATACGTTTTTTTAAGAAGTTATACTATTGTTAATAAAAAAACGCTTGAAACGTAATAAAAGCTCTAAAGATTTGAGCAATTTTAAAATTAATGTAAACTATGTTAAGCTTGTTTTATAAATACAGTGATTTGCTTGTAAAGACAAGAGCTGGATTCGAATATTAAAATTTTGTTTAGTTTATTAAGAAAAAACGTATTTTATACAATGGTTTGGCCTTGCATGAAATACGTTTTTTTTTATTCGGATAAGTCTAAACATTGTATGAAAATATGAAACAACAAAAAATAGTATCGACTACTTTATAAAATATTTTAGTGCAGATTTGGTCTTATTATTTTTTTTGTATATTGATTAGATATATACAGCCATTAACTATCTTGCGATGAACTAAAGCTTGTTATTAAAAATATATATTTTTTGTAATGTAGGTGTAATTGAAGCAAATAATGATTATAACACATAATTCTTACAAATCTTTGTAAAATAATCATATAGCAAAGGAATAAAAACAAAACATATACATTTAAAAAAATATGTGCCGGGTTTGAAATAAAACAAAAAGATATTTTTTTATGTAATTTATTTATTTCATTATCATCTTCTTATTTTTTCCTATAAAAAACAAATACACATTAAAATTCTATACAACAACAAAAAAATTACATCAAATCTAAATTCTAAAAGAAGAAAATTATCCTACAAAGCCGAATTAAAATAGATAAAGATATAGTCAGTAAAAGGAAATAATCGTGACGTAAAAGTTTAATATCATAAAATAAATTTTAGGGTTTGTAGCTTTCTGCCCTAATCGAAGAAGTAAAGATAAAGATCTATCTGTGTCCATTTTATATATTCTCTTTCCTGGAAGTTCTACTTACATGTGTAAAATGGAAATAATAGACTAGTAATCGTTACTAGACGCATATTGATCTGAAATTGGTTGGGAATAACTTTCCGATCTTGCATTGTTAACTGGATTAACTAAAAATTTCAAATTAATTGATTAGTAAAGCTTTTTATATCATGTGTATGTTTTCGTTTAAAAACAATACTATTCTTTCAAAGCACTACGAATGTTGTTTTTTAACATATTTTTGTTGTATTTGAAGATAATCCATACATATACTATATTTTCATGCCTGTCTGTTTTGCAAAATTGTACCACTGTTCTTAGTTTTGTTTATTTCTCTTCTATTTTTTTGGATATATAACAAAGTGTGCTTATCATTATTATTTCAAAAATAATATGTAAATCAGTTTTAGGTTACATAATCGTAACTCTTAAAACAACTTTAAAATGTATTACTTACTGTTAATAGAGGGTCCATACCCAGAGCTGGTGATCCTTCCCGCTGCATCTGGTTGAGGATACGGCTCATTAGGACCTTCAACTGAAGCTGCAAAAAAAAGCAACAAAATAAAATGTTAAGAAATACACTAATGGATTTTGTATGTAAACAACATGAAAGGCATTAACATCATCAGTATTTTGGGGCCTTTGGGCTTCCGGTATCAAGTTATAGTCAAATGTTATTAATGCTATGGTAACGATGCTTGCTATAAAAGGTACAGGTTTGGCCACCATTACTTCAAATGGAAGAAAGTTTAGTAAGCCTCAACATTTTCTCAAAACACTAGGTTTTTGAAAGCGAGTCGTATTTATAAGAAAACAAATCTCTAGCTATGCGTCCAAGAGAGGATGACGTGTAGCGTTTTGTGTCGATCTAACTGGGATATAGGGATAACCTGCCTTCTGCCCTTTTGTAATACTGAGAACGTAGATTAGAAGTCCACATAAAGTAACTATTCTTGATCGAGAAGAGATATACTGGTAAATTAATAACATTACATTTTGCTAAATTATCATCACTCCAATTTGAAATAGCCTCCATGGAATAGTTTTACCGCTCTACAATAGCCTCTATCATTTCATTTATTTCTGATAGTTAGCTAGTGGACTGAATATGCATTCTACAGTTACAGGGCTGTTATCTACGTATCCAAGGATTTGGAGTTGCAACCGATCATTAACATGAAGCTATAGAAATATAATGGGGACTGGAGATTATCGAAGAATGCTGGCTATAGTAGCTAGAAGATTCGAGCCAATCAGTTCGCTTGAGAAATGAGATATCTAACGTTCAGATTAAGAAGGGGGGTGGGGGAGAGTGTTATTTAGAATCGATGTCGATTATAACAGCCAACGTATCTCCGCGTTTTGAGTTGATTGTACCCAAAATATCTCGAAACAATCGTCGGCAGAAAGCTTGTTACTATAATAATATTACATAACTATTCAATGACAAATACAAGTACCAAAGAATTATATATATAGATGCAGATAGAATAGAAGTACTTACCACATTCTGCCGTAATAGCGAATAAAGCAAAAAATGCTATGATAAAGAATTTGGCTGCCATTTTAACACTCTGCGACGAAGTCATTTACCCTACTCCATGACAGTTTCTTTTATACATGCTTTTTCTCTTTAAATTAGTGTTTTACTAAATCGTGAAGCACGATCATTTTTAAATGGTTTTATTTTTATGATTTTTTTTGGTCATAAAACAATGAGGCAAAAAACCAATAAAACTAAATAAAATTTAAACTGTCTAAATTTGGAAAGGTTCGATTTTAATGAAAAACTGGACAGTTGAAAGTAGAATTCACACACGGACGGTTCCAGATCGTAATCGGTTTTTTGTAATCGTTGAAGTTTCATTCTGTTAAATTCATTCCAACTATTAGGAACCTCTATAATGCAACAAAAATACGTACTCTACTGTTTCAGACTTTTTATTTTATTATTTCTTATTCTACTTAAGAGCATGCAATATAGTTAGCTATATTACATTTATAGTGCAATTGCTAAGATTTAAGGAAGTATATAGTATATAGATAGTATTTAAATTCAAGAAATTTTGTTTTTTTTTCTTCTAAAAGCAATACATGTTAACATATATAAATATATTAAAAATCGAAATAACTGTTTTAAAATAAGAGATACAAATACTTCATTTGACTATTTTATTTACTCGCTGTGAACGGGTCGATGTTAAAAATTATTTAATTCAAATTAAAAGATTTAATATTTAATTCAGATATCTATATTTCTGTTCTACATTGAAAACAGAATAAAACAATTTACAAAATATATAAATACATATAAAGTGATGTTCTTAATGCATAATATATTATATACATACATAATATATTAAAATATTTGATTCCTTATTTTTGTTACTATAAAATCTTATTAATAATGAACTAAGCGGTTATTATTAGGAAATAAGTGTTCGTCTTAATTGGTTTTATCTATTTTGAAAAGATATCTGATTAAGGTATTTCTTGTATTTATAAACAATTATAAATTTATTGTTATTGTTTTCTCACTTTTGTGAGAATGTTAGCCGAAGTTTCGTGAAGTTTTACAAAAAACCTTTTTAGTTCAAAATTGTCTCAGTTAACGTTTGTCTTTAAGCTTTTCAATCTTTCTATAAACTAATGTAATACAGAGTGCGATGAGGGTGAACAGGGGGTACCGTACGGTGTCATACACTGCGGCCACACTCCTGGCGAGCGATCCGCCCCGGGAGCTACAGGCGCGGGTCCTCGCCGGAGTGTATTGGCACCGGGCGGAAGCCAAGGTCGGGCGGGTTAGGCTCGAGGCGGATCGGATCAGGGCTCTAGCTCACCGAGCCCTGATCCGACAGTGGAGTAGGGACTTAGAGTCCCCGTCGGCCGGTCTTGCGACGGTGGGGGCTATTTCCCCCCATCTCGATCGTTGGATCGGCCGGCGGCACGGGACTCTAACGTTCCGTCTTGTGCAGGTGCTCACGGGGCATGGGTGCTTCGGTGAGTACCTGTACAAGATCGCGCGCAGAGAGGCGGCCCCCTCCTGCCACCACTGACGAGCCCGTGGACACGGCCTCTCGTTGCCGAGCGTTGTTTCCGTGATGCTCGACAACGAGAGGTCCTGGGTCGCTATGGCCTCCTTCTGAGAGCAACTCATTGCCGCGAAGAAGGCCGCGGAGCGAGACAGAGGCAGAGTTCCTCTGAACCGCTCCGCAGGGGTAGGCTGGGTCGAAGGAGGCGGGATTACGCCCGCAGCCTCCTTCCCCAGCTGTAGTGCCTGGACGGGAGAGAGGGGTGACCTATCCCGCCCGTTATAGGCCTACGAGGTGAGGGTGTCCCTAAGTTGATCGGGGCCTCTCGCAGGGGGTTCCGCCGGGGCGTCACGGTGAGTGCGAAAGCGATCCCGTGGCGCCCCACTAAGGCGATGACGTCAACCGTTGGTTTTTTAGTGGGTAACCATAAAAATGGCAGCGTCTTCTATGCTGCCGGGTAGTCCCACATGCCCACTCGGTCATCACCTTCCTGGCCGCAGGGATGATGCGTAACGCATTTTTCCAACAATAAAAAAAAAGTGTATTACAGAGTAGAATATATTAAATTTTACGTCATAAATAGTTGAAAAGTCTGAAACATAAAAATTTTATACTTTTCAATCTAATACTAATGAAACTATTATTATTATTAACCACTCCGTTGGTCGAGTGGTTAGCGCAGACGCCTAATGTATAACGCAATGGGGCTCGGGTTCTATTCCTGATAGGGATAGACATGTATTTGATGAGCATTGATGTCTGTATTTCTGGGTTTGGTCGTTTATTAAATATATTCTCAGTATTTATATGTGTACTTCTATGTATTTGTATCGTTGTCTAACACCCTTCACACAAGCAAATATATTGCTTACTTAGGTGTTAAATCAATGTATGTAATTTGTCCTGTGATATTATTATTTGAGGTATAACATTGTTGATTTATATTCATCATTACAGGTATCATTTATTACTATTATATGAAAATACAACTTTCGCAAATATTATCAAATTATGATTTTCTTAAAATTTATTTTTATAATAATAATTAAATTATCTATACTCGTATCTTTTTAATTGAGTCAAGATAGGCCTACTCCTACGAAGAAATAATGTTTTTGTTATGGTTTTCCCTTTATTAACAGGGCAGCAGATGAATTAAATACGGTGGCAGCCAAGAATCCAAAAAAAAACAAAATTATAAGAATACTTTAATTCAAATTACAATTATATATATATATATATATATTCATTTTAGTTATAACTATATATATATAGTTATAACTAAAATGACGACTGCTTGCTCGATATTAGAATACAAGAGTGACAATTATATTTAAAATTAATTATAATGAAATACAATTATGCAAAGTGCAGATTCAGCTTCAGGATTGTTATAAAATTATAATAAAATAATATATGAAGTGCAGATTTAGATTTTTGATGTAATGTACATATTCCACCATCGCTTGCTAAGCGGCTGCCGCGATGCATGGGAATATAACTCTTCTACCTAATATATTTTTAAAACTAGTAAGTATTATTGTCCCGTTCTTATATATATTATAGGTAACGAGTGGATTATGTATATAATGGTTAATCCATACAATTTTAGACGCCCTTTAAATAAAACAAATTGATTACACTTAAAAAGACACTAGGTCTATCATGGAACTTTCACGAATCCATTCGAGATTATTTATTTTAAATTCATAAAAATGCAATTAAATGCGTCAATTTTTTTGATATAAAAACTAGTGAAGAAGATTTCTTCTTAAAAGTCCTTTGAACATATTGGTGTGTTTTGGGATCATTTAGTCAATATATAAAAAAAATCGTAGTTGAATATACAATTACTATTAATCTATATTCTCTTTTTCTTTAAAATTAATTAATAAAAATACTAGTCCTTGAGTATATATATAGTACATAGATATAAATAATGCATTAGGGAAAGTCGTGAACGATGTATTCATATTTAAAAATATCAGACCAAAATTCTTGTAATACTCAAAAATTACTTGAAAAGGTTCAAAGGTATTATAAATTTTGGATATTATGTACTTCAGATGTTAACTAAATTACATTAAAATATATTAAAATCATTCGTCATCATCATAATATGTTTGAATTTAAACATCATAATTTATGAATGATATTAGATAAGGAAAATTCTTGCTTGTATATATAATCGCAATGCGTATGTTATATTTTGTTTTATAAATTATTTGTTTTCTTCAAACTTCTATTATGTTATAATATAACATTGTCTTATTGTGAGATAATATAAGTTTTTAAAAAAGATTTGTAGATTATATTACATATATTTTTTTATTTCTAATGGTGAAATAATACAAAATAAATACACTCTTTTCATTTTATTGAATGATTTCTTAATTCTTCTTAAGATCTTCAATGATCTGAAAAAATATACACGAATAAAATTTTATTTATTTACTACTTATCAATAAAAATATGTAAGTAGGTATCCTGATAATTTCATCTTCAAACGTAAATAATTGTCTAAGCTTTATCCCACCTTCACTACCCTAGGGATTGAATCCTGGAAACTATTCCCAATATAAATTATATTTTATCAAGATTTATTTCAAAAATTTCATTAGATTTCCGTAACAGAGCAACGGATATCCATACATACATACAATTAAATGTTGTACATATTGTATACCAGGATCATTATAGAAATGAAGCTTATTAATAAGTTGCTGGTAAAAAGTTTATGAAAAATGTTTTTTTTAAATTGCATATTTTACGTAATATGTGGATATCAACAATATAACATAAAAAATAATCACTTAATAAGGGTATTGATTGTGCTCAGCTGTTTGGCTATTATAAGGTGAAGAACCGCTGTGGGATTCTGCATTATTCACTGGATTTACTGAAACATAAATAGCGTAGGATTAAAACATTTTTTACGTTACGTAATTTTTTAATATCCAAAAAAAAAATTGCAGTTAAAACAAAAAGACAAATTACTATAAATGGAAACTGAAGGTATTCACATAAAATAACAAAATAAAATGAAATAATAATATCAAGATTACCATTAATAGAGGGTCCTCCTCCACGACTTTGGATTTGTCCTAGGGCTCCGCCCCCACTGCCTTGACCCGCTTGTCCAGATAGATAGTTATCATTGTATGGATAATATGGGACAAATGCTGAAACAAAAAATATTCAATGGGGCTAAAATACTGGGTTTTGTAGGAGACAATTAGTTATTATTTATAAGGATTTATTGTACATTTTATGCATAGCTTTATTTATAGATTTTTGTTTTGTAAAAATATGGCAAAATACAAAATTACGAGGGAAAAAAATATACAATAAGTACAAAATATGAAATTAATAATAGTCCCTACAAGCTCTTAAAGAATTTAACCTTTATCAGCACCATTTTTAAATTTTTGGTTTTTCTGTAAAAAGTTATACCGTAAATTTTAACAAATCTTAGTCAGCTCAAGCTATGATATCCATAATAAACAACAATTGAGCTAGCACCAACAGTTAGGTAGATTTAATATAGGTAACCTGCTTTATTGACATCATTTCTGTAGATCAAGATTATTATATTGAAAAAGAAGTAACATAATTAAAACATTTATAAGAAAAACACTTACGAGAGCAGTTGGCCGCCATGACGCAGAAGGCCAGCAGGAAAGAGACGGTAGATATTTTGGAAAACATTATAGGTAAGCTTTCAAAGCAGACTGATGGACTGTTTGAATATTCGGTCCTTTTTATTCAAATTACAAGATATATAATGGTTCATTTAATTATATAATAAAAAAGTCGTTACTCACGTTTAAAAATATATTACATTTATTTACACTTTTATTTGACCTAACATTTTTTAAACATAATGATTATAGTAGGATTTTTTTTTAGCAGCACTAAATTTTCTGATATGATAGTGTAGAACATCACGCATCGATAAAACTAAATATTTATGACAGCATAAATTTAACAATTATAATTTTTTTATTTGTTAATAAATAAACAATAAAAAATCAACAACACGAACGAATTGAACCCTGAGGGGTTCGATTCTTCATGCTCTGTAATTCCATTTCTTTTTTAGGAAGGACTATTAGATTTTTTTCAGAAAAAAAAAATGTTAATAACTTTTTTCTATTCTGCAAGGAAATAATGCTAAATTCATCAAGACAGGTATGAAGAATGGTACACCGAGCGATTCATGAATTGATAAATTTTTCATTTTACTGTAGAACCTTAATAAGTAAAGCCTCTGTAAGGTTTTTTGCCTTTGTAACTTCAAAAAATTGTCTGTGCCCTTCCATCTCAGACCCAAAAACCTCTACAAAAAATACGCAACTTCTATGTTAAAATTAATAATTACAGTCTCTCTTCAGTCTCTATGTTAAAATTAATAATTACTCTATAATTTAAAAAAAAGTTTTGACGCACTCGATAACTTAAACTATTTGCTAATTCCAGTAGTTTCGAATGGAATCATTGGAAGTATATTTTTAAGGGATGTGTAAGAAACAATAGGTAAACAATTGCAAGCAATATTATGCGATTATTTAAAACATAAAAAACAAGAAAGGGCTAAAAAACGAAAAATTGACGAGTTTTTCTTGTTTGTTTACTTGGTTCAAATCATTGGCTCATTCAAACGCTATTATGACTTTATAAATTATTTATAGTGCAATGTAAATTATGTATTTTAAACAGAAGAAAATCAAAGAGTTTTTTCTCTAGACTAAAGCTTAAATAAATTTTATATAACACGTGTGTATGTGCGTGTGTATTATTTACCACTTCTTCTGGCAAAAAAAGTATTAACTCACAGGAACCCCTCCTCCCCCCTCCGCCTCCTGCCATTGCTTTAACATAAACCCTTGATAAGTTAAAAAAATTTGAATTTCAACTTAATTTTTTAATCTGCTGTATATTAAAGAAAATAAATGAGTATAAAATATATAAAATCATCATCAAATTATAAGTTTCCTTTTGATTCAGCCTAACTTTATAAGTTTCGATTGGAAGGTATACGACCATGTTAAAGGTAGTGCCATTCTTTCTCAGATAATCAACCTGAAGTATTTATTAAAGATATTGCTAAGATGGTGAGTAAGAGAGCCTTAAGGTTCTCCGCTTCGGCAACACATTCTGCTCTATTCTCCCCTTGAAGAGATCTCTCAATGATGACGTATCTTCAACATGAGAATAATAGAGTTGAACTCCTCTTGATGTTGCACTTGTCTATAAGCAATGGTTACCATTTTATTATCAAGGGCACCACCTGTTTGTTTGATTTGACAAGACCAATTAGAAAATATTTACAAAGATTTGATTACATATTCTTGATAAAATATCCCTCAATGTCAATTACAATATTTGTGAACTCAACATAATTATAACTTAATGATTTTTTTTTAATTATTACTTCTAAAAATGTAGTCATTAGATCAGTGCACAGTATTTATAATTAAATTAATTTCAAAATAAATTTTAATTTATAAACTTCTATTTTTTTTTCAAACTAGCATACCCAACGAAGGCAAATCATGTATAAGTACTTGGGGAGGGGTCTGGTGATCTGTCATGCAGGGTTCCTAGTACATTAGGCTCTCACGGTCATTATTATATATGTCTTAGTTATTACCTATGTTCCTTGTTAATATGTTATGTACCTTTGGAGCATTTTGAGAGCAAATAAACTTATTTTATTATGTTTACCCAGCTCGCTTCACCAGGCTTATTTTAAATTAAAATGCAAATCTTTTATTTACCACACCCATGTACAAAATAAAATAACGAAAGTAAACATTAAAAACAATAATTATATTTAAATATAATAGAAAAAAAATAAATTATAACCAAAAGAAGATAATAAACAATAAAAAAACAGTCGTATTTTTTTAAGATTTATTAATTAAAAGTCCATAATAAAAAATACTGTATAATAATTATGTATCTCCATGTATTTTATTTTCTTCTACTTGTTTCTCTAGCGAGTACATGGACAGTTCTATGGAGTTATAACTGACCTTAAACACTTCAATGTAAAAAACAATAGTAAGATAATTTTTATTTAATTGTTTTACCTTATAAGTTACTTCTTATTATATCTTTTTATTTTGTTACTGATTTTTTTTGTTTTATATGTTGTCCAAATTTCCTTCTTTTTTGTTTTATATGTTGTCCAAATAAAGTTTTTTGATTTGATTTGGTTTGAAGTAAAAAAACTCATTGAGAGTAAGAAAAAGGATGCCTCTATTGTTACCAAACTTTAAGGGGATTACCCGCTGGGTCAATCTAAAGATTCTCTGAAAATTTCGTCGAAAATGGTCCAGCTGTTTCGGAGTCTATAAGGAACATACACTTTGAATAAACTGAAATTCATTAATTTATTAATTAGAATCGGTTTTTGATCTGTGTAATTAAGTGTGATTATTAGAACTCTAATTAGATTCGGATATTCAATCATTTGTTACTGATTCAATCCTGCCGTTTTCTTATACCTATGTCAGTTTTTATCACCACTGCAACTGCCTCTTTTCAACGCTTCCAATAATTAATCACTATTTGAAATATATGTTAAAACAATAACCTACAAAAAACGAATTGAAACGCAAATAAATTTGTATACTTTTCGTATTTTTTTTCTGTAGGAAAAAGCAGACTATATTCTGTTTGGGGCAGTTAGCAAAAACTAAATAAAATGGTATTAATATTTGTCTCAATAATAATCCTAACATAATACAATTATTTTTTAAATAAATGTGTTATGTATTTTTTGTCATTACTATTTTATTAAATGTTTACTCATTTTATTTATACTTTTGATGTAAAGGTTGTGAATAATACTAATTTATCAAATTGTTAAACGGAATCTTTTTAGACTGGAGGGGAGGGAAAACTTTTGTTAACTTACAAAAGGGTCACCTCTTATCCTTAAGATTTTAATTTAAAATAAATAGATAATTAAGGGATCAATTTCAAATTATCCTTTTCGATTGAGGTCTATTGATATTTTAATAAAAAAAAATAACAAACAATATATATGGCCCAAATATTTTTATTTCATTTTTTTTATACATTTGCAGTTATTACCGGATCTGAAATCTACCTGAAAACATTAGATTAGATTTAATTAATACATATTTCATATTAAATCTAGATGAGAAAATAATAACAATATATTACCGTTTATTTAAAAAAAAAAACAATTGAACAGTAATAATATTTACAATCGAAACAAACTGTGACCAATAATATTATGTACTTAATAACACTCACCAACTAAAAAAGGGGGTTAGTGACTTTTTTGTAACAGGATTGTTATTAACCGCTTAACATTATCTAAGCACTAAATTCTCACAGTACATTAGGTATTTGCTATTACTAACCAGTCTTTCTTCTGTCCATAATAGAGCGTGGGATTGTAATTGGGAGAGCCGTGATTGGCTCGGGAATTTTGATACGAGCTTGGGTTGGAGTCACTATCCGATTTAGCATTGTTGATAGGAGAAACTGTGAACGACGATAAGTTTTGATTTATTATTTTGTACAGAATATAAAAGCGATTACTTTTGGTAATTCCTTTTGTTCAAACGCGTAATTTTTCGAGCAGTTAGTCGGATTCGAAAAAAAATGGTAATAATTGCCTGCGTATCTTAATTGCTAATTATTAATTGAGAGTTAATTTGAGTTAGAATAAGTAATATAATACCCATTACTTAATTGTTATTACATTTTTTATAAAACAACGTTCTTCTAAAGGATGTTGTCTTCTCTTCTAAGTCGCGAGTGGCAGGAAGTTTTAATAATCTTAATTACTTATTACTAATTTGTAAATACAAATAAGCAATATTAACGAATCGAATTGAATAGAATGACAAATCTACCTCTGACATAAGGTCATGCTATAGAATTCATCTTGAAGCCTTTACAATTGGATACAAGCGCAGGATACCTACCATTTATATCTGGTATTCCATCGAAATCTGCAACAAATATGTAAATAACGTTTATTACTTCCATTAAATTATTAAAATACAACGGAGATACATAAGAATATACGTACATTGAGCACTAGCCGTCAGCATAAAAACAGCTAACAGAAAATTTACAAATAAAACTTTACCGAACATTTTTGGTAGATTATCTCTTATTCAATATCGGATCTGTAATAATATTGGTTACAGTTTTAAGCTTATTTTATATCGGAAAAATGCTAATAAAATGTTTCATACTTAAAACGTGAAACACGTTCCATTTATAATTGACATTAATTATTCAGTAACATTATGTGCTACCATTACCAGGACAGATTTATTTTTATGATGGGACAATTACTCTACAAAAATATATTAATTAAATAAATATTTATTCTAAAGGAAATAAACAATATTTGTATATTAGGTCTATTCCATTAGTCCTAAGATGTTATCCTATGTTAAAAAAATCAAAATCAAAATAAAAAAAAAAAGAATAAAAAGTACACTCAAACTAGGAACAACAATTTTTGTATTGAATAAATAAATGAATGTCCACATTTCATACATTTTATCCCATGGGACCTATCGGTTTTAATTGTACCGAAGGAATAACGTTAAATTGGAAAAACATTGCAAAAACATATTTTTTGTTTTAATTATTATAAAGTGACCCCAACTTTTAAGTACCTATATATTCAATAGAGAAAACATTTATCTAACCCTAAATTATCCATATTCAACTCTTAGGCTTGAAAATAAAAAAAAAGTTCAAATAATTTAGACTCTGCTTTAAAAATAGGTTTTTAAAACAAATATACATTTTGTTGAGAGATAACTTGCGGCCTCACTGTATTGAAATATTTGTATATTTACATCTGATTCTTAGCTTATTTTATTCACACACAATCACTAAATAATAGTTTTCTTTTACTATTAATAATAATATTGTATTTTAACTTTCTTATAGATTTTGAGTTTGTTTAGATTTTTTGTGTATTTTATTATTAAAGATCAGATAACATTTTTGTATGAGGTAAATTTCAGATGATAACAATACCTTTTTAATGATAATCAAGGGATATTTATAATTAGTTAGCCACCCCTTGCAGCCTCTCTACGTCAACGTTTGATCTACAACTTTTTAAAATTAATAGTTTTTAAATTTAAGATTTTCCATACAATTTTTGTATTGTTTTTGAACTGACATTAACTCTGAACGTAGGTATAACCCGCGCGGAGACCTTTTAAGTACTTCTTACAAAATACAGAGTAATAAGTAAAAGAGTAAGCAAAAATGTTTTTGTTTCGTTTGTTTTTGTGTTGTTTATCAAGATTTTTAAAAAGTCGTAAAACAAATGTTGTTGGTATTGAAGTACAAATAACCCCGTATATCTGAGAAAATTAGGAAAGTATGGCATATTAATGAAAATTTTAAGAAAGGTAATTTAAGCATTTTTGTTATTTGCTTAATTTTGTGGTATATTTATTAGAATCGTTTACTATGACATACTATAATACGAAGAACTATGCTACAACATCAATATTAAAATTATTAAATTTTTCGATAGGTACCACTTATATTATCTGAAGATTATAAGCACCATCAGCACTATTAAGCAACAAGGAGGGATGAGGAGTATTAGGTAATTCGACCTCTAGTTCCCTCAAATATTGTGGGAAATCGAGCTTAAATATTTCCTTCATTACTACTTTTATGTGAAAAGGTTGCGTGAATACAAAATAATAATAAATATATACAACTGAATAAGTGAATATTTTAATGTTAGAGTTAACTGCGTATTTATTGAGAAATGGCAAGCATTTATACGAATTTCTCCCTAAAATGCCATTCTTACAGTTCGGTTAATTTTTGGGTTAGATACGTATTTTAGAGTATCTAAACACTACGTAATGTATAGTATCTAAACACATTACTAGATGTAATAACCAATAATACTATTTTTTTATAAATATAGAATGTAAAATAAACCGATACGGGTAGGGATTTGAACCCGCGACCACTATATTTATTTTTCATTCTATATTTATATAATTTTAAATAAGTTTAACATAGCTATACATGTTTAAAGATGTTTTCAAACATTAATTTCGGTAGTCGCATTCTTTCAATGTTTATTTATTTGACCATACCAGCTGACCCAGTTAATTGACTCCCACCATTTGGTATAGAATATTGACCAGTTAGAAGATCTGAAAACACATAATTATTTATTGATGGTCGTTTGCCTCTAATGTAGCCCTATTCATTTATACATTTTAGGTTTTAAAAAAAAATAGTTTTTAAAATATAAAATATTAATAACATTTCACTTACAGACGCTATTTTAAAAGGGAATAAATTATATGTTATCATAATTAATAGACGTCATAGCAAATATGGATTTTTTTACGAATTAGCTTATGATATTGAAACATATTTTTAACATATTAGTAAAAATATATCGTGATATTTTTTTTATGATCACCCGTAGTTCATGACTTTGATTTAAAATTATTTATAATAAGTGTATGGATACTTTATGATTTAAATCGTGCTCATTATCATTATTATAATGTTTATGTTATTATTATGATAACACTAAAAAACATATTTTATGTCCGTACTAAACATGTTTATAAACTCGTGTACTATCTTAACATTATTTAATGCCAATGATAATAATTATTTTTTTGCTGATAAGTTTAATTCTGTTCAGTTATTCTAAAGTTTGTATGCTTTTTATTATAAGTATATTTTTATAAAGCATGTAGAAATTTATTTTATAAAAAAGTATTCAAAGTAATTATAACATTTACATATTTCACATAATTGAATAATACGAAATCTAATTCTAATTCTAATGTTAAAACTAATTAAGTAACAAAACGATGCCACAAAACGACCAATCAAGCAATCAATCAATCGATAAGAGGCTAGATAAGCTACTCAAAGTATTTTCTCAACAATCACTATTCACACCTACACAACTTCCGCTCTCAAGTGAGTACCTATAACACAATAAGGCATAGAGTATTATAAGTAGAAGGATACAATAAGGCCTAAACTTAACACTAGTTTACAAATTTATAGGAATAGACCGCTACCAATTACTTAGAAATACCCTCGATTTTAAACAATAGTATTATGTTAACATTTTATAATTAAAGATGTAGGTAACTATCTTAACAGTAGTTACCTAAATCCTATTTTAAGGCATACGAGTATAGTATAGATAAATAAATATTCTCAATTGAAATTTGATTTTATTTTTACCTTTTTATTACTACTTTATTATAATAAAATTATATGTTGATGTGTCACTTATTAATTATTATTATTATTTTATATATTATTCCGATAATGTAACTAAGATTTAGCGATAATTTAGATTAATAGTCAAAACTGAAAAAAAAGTTGGCACCAATACGCCCGGGATACGAAAGTCCTAAAAGCTCTCAATAGCGACTCGTGTCAACTTCTGCCAAAATTCCCTCTGATCGTTGTACACTGGAATTGACTTCCTAGTCAATTGACCAGGGACCGTACCAAAATAATATGGTTTTTATAATATGTTTTTTTTTTAGGATTTAATTCAATCCAAAGAAAAAGTCATATTATTTTGGTACTTAAATTACCAGAAACTATTAACCCTAAGTTACCTGAAACTATTAACAACAGACATTATATTCCGACAAACTCTACTTTCCTTGAACGTTCATAAGCTGAGCAGGCCAATATCTTTACTCCAACTGTGCTCTGAACATGGATTCGTGAGTTTATTCCAGTACTAATGCATCTTTTTCGACAATTCAATATGTAAAAGGCGTTATTCAAGTAAATCATATGTTTACTAGGATGAGCATGAAAATCGTCATAGACGGTTTTTACACGAAGCCTAAACTCGTGAACGCCATGATCAATTTTTAAGTATTATCTTCACCCTTACTTGCTCTTTCAATTTGGTCATTATTTCTGTAAGACGTACCAAAAGACATGTTTTGAAGATATTATTACATAACTAAATTAGATTTTAATATTCCTCTTTTTCATCTAAAGAATTGTATCCTCCCGTTTAATCATTTTTTAGAAGACAACTTTAAATACTTTTTAAAGTATTTAAAGTTAAAGTATGGTTTTAGTAATTTAACAGTTATGCAACCAAAGTTAGATCTCCTACCATACAGTTTGTTTAGTTTATAGTTTTGAAGCTCCGTTTTTTATTTGAACTCATTTTGATACCAAAAATAAATATGTAGAATAACAATAGTCATATAAAAGCATAGTTTGTTAAATTATAAAATAAACTCATACCCACCTTGGGTATAAAAGACCTACATAAAACGCAGGAAATAACCGTAAAATAGTTAAGTAGGTATCTCACATAATTAGTAGATATTTACATTATCGGACTACTCAGAAACTACTCAGAGACTACTAAGAAACGTTCAGTTATAATGCACTTTCAAGGCACTTCCTATTTTATTTACTGAATAAATTACACATAAAGCAAATTTCAATTAAAAAAGTTTCAATGTTTCGTAAAAAAATATAAATGTATCCAAATCCACTGACAGAAACCTTGCTGTCAAAAGTTTTTTAATAATAAAACTGTTGCTCGATTACAGTATAGATAGCACTTAAATCTGAGGCCTCAACTAGTGCAACTATACAGTCTGGAACTTTTCAATATAAATGACTGATAGCAGAAAAATGAAGTCAAAACCCTCTTTAATTGCAAATAAGTTATTAAGTAAAAATATTTTGGTATTAAAAAAATATGAATATCGGGTGTCCTGATTCAATAATGAGTTTCAGAGTCTCGATTAAATTTAGTAATTACAAAGAAATGAAATATTCATTGATATGCTATAAAGAGCTCCTGCTTCTAGTAATGTGTATTTTCTTAAGCATTAATTACTTAAGTAATTGTAAACCAGTATGCACGATATTGTCTTCAAAGTTTCATAATTAAGAAAATTTCTCAAACACGCAAAAAATAAAAAAAATATTATAGGATGTACACTTTACAAACCATTAATTCAAAATAAGTACGAATCAGTTTTTTTGTTTATTCAAATTAAGTTTGTCTAAAATTATAAAAAAAATTGTTAACTTGTTAAAAATTAATAATTGATGACTATAATTATTATTAATAAAAATAAGTTGTGAATGTAATTGTGAAATTCTATTGACTGGTATTATGTGAATTTATACAAAATACAATAACAATGATTATTATTTAAGGTATTATAAAACATGCTGCTTCATTGAATTTTAACATATTTAAAATAATCTTTTAATAATTATTTTTTAGTTATATAGGATGATTTATAGAATTAAACTAATTAAATAAAAAATAATATAATATTGAACAGTTTTTTTAAATATAAATTTATTTTGACTCCTAGAGTGTATAATAATTTTATTACTTGGTAAACTGTCAAAGTTTTCGTAACGTCAAAACTTATTCATACTAATACTGATTAATTATAATTTATTAATTGCGGCCATACCACATAGTTCACATAACTTATACAAGATGTCGCTACCAGGACCTTACATGAATATCTTATTTTGATATACAATTTATAAGATCTTTATGTTCAGGCAAGTGAAAGTTATTTAAACTAAGTGTTATAAAGTAAAATATTATATTATTAAGATAATAAAAAAAAAGTTTTTAAATTATTACTTCGGTGAAATAAATTATACTAATAAGTATAAAAGTTTTTACATTTTAGTATAGGAGGTTTGACAACAAAACAAGTAAGAATTAGAATATGAATTTATATGAAGTTGTATACGATTGTAGTTGTATATTTATTATCTTTTTGTAAAAAAATGTAGGCAATTCTAAACAAATATATACGGCAAGTAATTAGTAAATAGTTACAGCTACGATTAACAGTTAATAAAAAGCCACATTATTAAATTAATTTGTGTCTTAATATAAAAAGAAATTAAAATCATTAAAAATCATATAATGTAACAAGGATGAATTCGATTAAAAAAAAAAGTTATTCTAGGAATATAAATAATTAAAAGACATATATAATGCTTGCAATTATGATATATTTTGATTATATATTGTATTAGGTACAATAAAAGGATTAAATTATAACTCGGATTCCATAAGCATAGCCTTAGTCATGTATACATTTCATACTTCACTAGTATTTGTGTACATTTCATACTTCACGCCACTTAACCTGCAAAATACAAATATTGTTAAGATAATGATTTAAAAAACTAAAATAAAACAAATTTTATTTTAACTACAAGTACCTTACATTAAACAGATTTCAAATCAAATCGTAATAATCATTTTATATTTTTTTTATGAAAAATAGAAAAAAATCGATTTTATAATCGTAGGTTAATTTAAGAATACATTACTCTGTACTCGGCACGGGCAAAGACGAGGTCGGGAGCGGTATTCTGATTTCTCTCCTTGATTTTCGAAGACTAAAACAAAAAAAAAATACGATATAATAAATATTTATATTAGATATATTCACATTTAAAAAATTGGTTACAAGGCCATATTATTTAAAGAAAAATTTATGAATGTTATTTTTTCAAGATTGAAATTTAAGGTTACATATTTTATGTGCAAAAGATTATTTTTCGATCACAAAACTAATCATTAGAGCAATTTGTCTGTATTAATAATTACTAATGTTAAATAAAATTTATTCCTCACTCACCACCGTATTTTCGTTCTTTAATTCTTATTTCGGGAACGTAAAGATATCTATCATTTTTTCCTATCTTCGTTTTGGGATATCTATAAATAATTATTGGTTTACATCCTTTGGCCTGATTGTTAGATTCAGCTGAAAACAAATGTTACATTTAAGGTTGGTTTTAAAACCGCAACAATTATAAGATGCGCAAAATAATTATTATAGTATGAAAAAAATCAAGAAATAAACAGGTAAAATGGAATTGAATAAAAGCAGATTAATAAGTTGCACTACATTTACTCGTATATGCAGAAATAGTAATATTTTTAAGAAAATCTTAAAATTATTAATACAAAAAAGCAAAGTACCTTCTGCATTAGAAGTTGCTTTGCTGGATCCTTTGCCCTTATTTTCCGCTAAATAAACAAAGATTACAATAATAATAATTAATAAACTAGACTTCACTCAAACATCTGCCAGAAAATTAAAAAAAATAAGGAAGCTTATTAAAATATTTCTTTTTAAAAATCCCACATACATCTGGCTTCAGAATCAGCTTTACTTCTTATTCCAAGTAATAAAGCTATTTTTATTAAATGAGCATTTTACGAATATTTACCTAAGACATTTGAATCGGCTTCACTTGATCCTGAACCACTGTTTCGCGCTTTGAATTAAACAATATTTTTATTAATACAGAAACATAATGTTGAAAAAGAAATTTAAATTGCATTGCAAATTACGCATTAAAAGTTTAACAAACCTATGGCACTGCCATGAGCTTCACTAGATCCCCCTTCACTTTCATTATCCTCTAAAAAATAACATTAATTTTGTATAAACAGACATAGTTGTAAAATAAAAATAAATAATAATAAATTAATTTGAATTACCAGGTAAATCATCAGAATCTTTTGTTATGCCCGGCGATCCATCAGAAGGGTTAGAACCAGCGGGGGAACTACCAGGGGAACCACCAGGGGAGCCTTGGGTTGAATTTGATTTGCCAGGTTGGCCTTCAGAAGGGTTAGAACCACCAGGAGAACCACCAGGGGAGCCACCAGGAGAACCACCAGGGGAACCGCCGGGAGAGCCGCCGGGAGAACCACTAGGTGAACCGCCAGGAGAGCCGCCAGGAGAACCACCAGGGGAGCCGCCGGGAGAACCGCCGGGAGAACCACCAGGGGAGCCTTGGGTTGAATTTGATTTGCCGGGTTGGCCTTCAGAAGGGTTAGAACCGCCAGGAGAACCACCAGGGGCGCCGCCAGGAGAACCACCAGGAGAACCGCCGGGAGAACCACTAGGTGAACCGCCGGGAGAACCACCAGGAGAACCACCAGGGGAGCCTCCGGGAGAACCACCAGGGGAGCCTCCGGGAGAACCACTAGGGGAGCCGCCAGGAGAACCACCAGGAGAACCGCCAGGAGAACCGCCAGGAGAATCGCCAGGAGAACCGCCGGGAGAACCACCAGGGGAGCCGCCGGGAGAACCACTAGGGGAGCCGCCAGGAGAACCACTAGGTGAACCGCCGGGAGAACCACCAGGGGAGCCTTGGGTTGAATTTGATTTGCCAGGTTGGCCTTCAGAAGGGTTAGAAGCGCCGGGAGAACCACTAGGTGAACCGCCGGGAGAACCACCAGGGGAGCCTTGGGTTGAATTTGATTTGCCAGGTTGGCCTTCAGAAGGGTTAGAACCACCAGGAGAACCGCCAGGGGAGCCACCGGGAGAACCACCAGGGGAACCGCCAGGAGAACCACCAGGGGAGCCGCCGGGAGAACCACCAGGAGAACCACCAGGAGAACCGCCGGGAGAACCACTAGGTGAACCGCCGGGAGAACCACCGGAAGAACCGCCAGGGAAGCCGCCGGGAGAACCACCAGGAGAGCCGCCAGGAGAACCACCAGGAGAACCACCAGGAGAACCGCCGGGAGAACCGCCAGGAGAACCACTAGGGGAGCCTCCGGGAGAACCACTAGGTGAACCGCCGGGAGAACCACCAGGGGAGCCGCCAGGAGAACCACCAGGAGAACCGCCGGGAGAACCACTAGGTGAACCGCCGGGAGAACCACCAGGTGAACCGCCGGGAGAACCACCGGGAGAACCGCCAGGGGAGCCGCCGGGAGAACCACCAGGAGAGCCGCCGGGAGAACCACTAGGTGAACCGCCGGGAGAACCACCAGGGGAGCCTTGGGTTGAATTTGATTTGCCAGGTTGGCCTTCAGAAGGGTTAGAACCGCCAGGAGAACCACCAGGGGAGCTGCCAGGAGAACCACCAGGGGAACCGCCGGGAGAACCACCAGGGGAGCCGCCGGGAGAACCACCAGGAGAACCGCCAGGGGAGCCGCCGGGAGAACCACTAGGGGAGCCGCCAGGAGAACCACCAGGGGAGCCGCCGGGAGAACCACCAGGAGAGCCGCCGGGAGAACCACCAGGGGAGCCGCCGGGAGAACCGCCAGGAGAACCGCCAGGAGAACCACCAGGGGAGCCTCCGGGAGAACCACTAGGTGAACCGCCGGGAGAACCACCAGGAGAACCGCCAGGAGAACCACCAGGGGAGCCTCCGGGAGAACCACTAGGGGAGCCGCCAGGAGAACCACCAGGAGAACCGCCAGGAGAACCGCCAGGAGAACCGCCAGGAGAACCGCCAGGAGAACCGCCAGGAGAACCGCCGGGAGAACCACCAGGGGAGCCGCCGGGAGAACCACCAGGGGAGCCGCCAGGAGAACCACCAGGGGAGCCGCCAGGAGAACCACCAGGGGAGCCGCCAGGAGAACCACCAGGAGAACCGCCGGGAGAACCACTAGGTGAACCGCCGGGAGAACCACCAGGAGAACCACCAGGGGAGCCGCCAGGAGAACCACCAGGGGAGCCGCCAGGAGAACCACCAGGGGAGCCGCCAGGAGAACCACCAGGAGAACCGCCGGGAGAACCACTAGGTGAACCGCCGGGAGAACCTCCAGGGGAGCCGCCGGGAGAACCACTAGGTGAACCGCCGGGAGAACCACCAGGGGAGCCTTGGGTTGAATTTGATTTGCCAGGTTGGCCTTCAGAAGGGTTAGAACCTCCGGGAGAACCGCCAGGGGAGCCGCCAGGAGAACCACCAGGGGAGCCTTGGGTTGAATTTGATTTGCCAGGTTGGCCTTCAGAAGGGTTAGAACCACCAGGAGAACCGCCAGGGGAGCCACCGGGAGAACCACCAGGGGAGCCGCCAGGAGAACCACCAGGGGAGCTGCCGGGAGAACCACTAGGGGAGCCGCCAGGAGAACCACCAGGGGAGCCGCCGGGAGAACCACTAGGGGAGCCGCCAGGAGAACCACCAGGAGAACCGCCAGGAGAACCACCAGGAGAACCGCCGGGAGAACCACCGGGAGAACCACCAGGAGAACCGCCAGGGGAGCCACCGGGAGAACCACCAGGGGAGCCGCCAGGAGAACCACCAGGGGAGCCGCCAGGAGAACCACCAGGGGAGCCGCCAGGAGAACCACCAGGAGAACCGCCGGGAGAACCACTAGGTGAACCGCCGGGAGAACCTCCAGGGGAGCCGCCGGGAGAACCACTAGGTGAACCGCCGGGAGAACCACCAGGGGAGCCTTGGGTTGAATTTGATTTGCCAGGTTGGCCTTCAGAAGGGTTAGAACCTCCGGGAGAACCGCCAGGGGAGCCGCCAGGAGAACCACCAGGGGAGCCTTGGGTTGAATTTGATTTGCCAGGTTGGCCTTCAGAAGGGTTAGAACCACCAGGAGAACCGCCAGGGGAGCCACCGGGAGAACCACCAGGGGAGCCGCCAGGAGAACCACCAGGGGAGCCGCCGGGAGAACCACTAGGGGAGCCGCCAGGAGAACCACCAGGGGAGCCGCCGGGAGAACCACTAGGGGAGCCGCCAGGAGAACCACCAGGAGAACCGCCAGGAGAACCACCAGGAGAACCGCCGGGAGAACCACCGGGAGAACCGCCAGGGGAACCGCCGGGAGAACCACCAGGGGAGCCTCCGGGAGAACTACTAGGTGAACCGCCGGGAGAACCACCAGGGGAGCCTTGGGTTGAATTTGATTTGCCAGGTTGGCCTTCAGAAGGGTTAGAACCACCAGGAGAACCGCCAGGGGAGCCACCGGGAGAACCACCAGGGGAGCCGCCAGGAGAACCACCAGGGGAGCCGCCGGGAGAACCACTAGGGGAGCCGCCAGGAGAACCACCAGGGGAGCCGCCGGGAGAACCACTAGGGGAGCCGCCAGGAGAACCACCAGGAGAACCGCCAGGAGAACCACCAGGAGAACCGCCGGGAGAACCACCGGGAGAACCGCCAGGGGAACCGCCGGGAGAACCACCAGGGGAGCCTCCGGGAGAACCACTAGGTGAACCGCCGGGAGAACCACCAGGGGAGCCTTGGGTTGAATTAGATTTACCAGGTTGGCCTTCAGAAGGGTTAGAACCGCCAGGAAAACCACCAGGGGAGCCGCCAGGAGAACCACTAGGTGAACCGCCGGGAGAACCACCAGGGGAGCCGCCAGGAGAACCACCAGGGGAGCCGCCAGGAGAACCACCAGGAGAACCGCCGGGAGAACCACTAGGTGAACCGCCGGGAGAACCACCGGGAGAACCGCCAGGGGAACCGCCGGGAGAACCACCAGGGGAGCCGCCAGGAGAACCACCAGGGGAGCCGCCAGGAGAACCACCAGGAGAACCGCCGGGAGAACCACTAGGTGAACCGCCGGGAGAACCACCAGGGGAGCCGCCGGGAGAACCACTAGGGGAGCCGCCAGGAGAACCACCAGGAGAACCGCCAGGAGAACTTCCCTTTTCTTTTGTTATGTCATCTGATGGCGAATTGTTTTTTGAAGTGGCTATAACAAAAAAAAATGCTGAAAACCATATTTCTTATGCAAGATATTCTATTAAGAGTTATATTGCATACAATATGTATGGTCTGTTTAGAAACGAATTATTTTAATTGTTATCTTTATTTATTTGTTATAAATACTTACCACTTACGTTTGCTTCAGCCTTACTTGACCCTGAACCATTATTTTCAGCTGTAAAAATCCCCAGATAAATTAATTTATTATTTAAAGAGGTTAAAAATCACACCCAGAGTATTTAATTTTTTTTTGTACTTTAATCAGAGTTGTTGTGTAATCTACATGTTATTGCATTAAAAATTGATTATGCGGTAATTGCTGATTACATATATTGTATATAAAAAAAAACACTAACCGTTAGCATCAGAATCAGCTTCACTAGATCCCTTGCCTTCATTTTTAGCTGTTGACGAAATAGTAACATTTAGTTTTCAAAAGAAACAATAAAAATATTTAAATAGGAATTGTTTTCCCGAGACTTCGCTTGGTTAAGAACAAACTTTTTAAAAAAGTTTCCCCCAAGTTGCTTTAAGTAATTTTTTTTTTGGAAATGCTTTTGTTTTAAATATAAATTTGTTTCAAATTCTTACTATGTTGAAACAATTGATCGTGCTTTGCATATTGACTCAACGACTTTACGAACCTTTAGTGTTACTGTCGGCTTCGCTTGATCCGCTTCCTTTGTTTTCAGCTGAAAAAGGAAAATGACATTTATTGTTACTTTAATCATTTTTGCAGACAAAAAATGATTAAAGTATAGTTAAAATTAACCTTTAGCGTTTCCTTCAGCGTCACTTGATCCACTTCCTTCATTTTGAGCTGTAAAGTAAGTAATAAGATATTTAGTTCACAAAACATACTTATATTGAAAACTACACGTTTTGTTTATAAATGTTATGAAGATACCTTGAGTATTGGCTTCGGCTGCACTCGATCCCCTTCCTTCGTTATCAGCTTAAAAAAGCAAATAATACTTATAGTAGCGGCTTATACAGTATAGAAAATTTAAAAAATTCATTTATGTTGTGATATCTTACTAATGTTAATCGATGATGTTAAGAGTTAAGGTTAACATTTTTGAAAGAAGTCTTATAAATTTCGTCTTAAAAATCTATTGGATTATTAATGCCATTGGATTAAAGATCAACACACGTTCTAAATCATTTACATATCTTAATCTCAACATTAATATTTGTACCAACCTTTGGAATTTCCGGAAGCTGAACTAGAACCACTTCCATCATTTTCAGCTTTAAAATAAGGTGATATGATAAGTATTATTATAATAATAATAATATATATTTTTAGATAAAATATACTACGTCTATACTGCGTCTATTTTTATCATAGACGTAGTATTAATATTTTATTACTACTACGTCAATGATAAAAAACTAATCTTACCATTAGTATTGGTTTCGGCGTCGCTTGATCCGCTTCCTTTGTTTTTAGCTGTAAAAAGAATATTAAAACTATAATTTCTAGGTAAAATCAAAGTAGTATTGAAAAAATAAATGTATAATCGTCAATTCTACCTTCACTATTTCCTTCGGCGAAACTAGATCCTTTTCCTTCATTATCCCCTTTAAATATAGGAAGTGTAAGTATAATGACATTTTTTGATAAATACTTACTGAATGAACATCTAAGTATAAAACATACTTCCACCAGGAGAATCGCCAGGGGAGCCGGCGGGAGAACCACCAGGGGAGCCGCCGGGAGAACCACTAGCTGAACCGCCAGGTGAACCACTAGGGGATCCGCCGGGCGAACTACCAGGGGAGTCTTGGGTTGAATTAGATTTGCCAGGTTGGCTTTTGGAAGGGTTAGAACCACCAGGAGAACCACCAGGGGAGCTGCCGGGAGAATCACCAGCTGAACCGCCAGGCGAACCACCAGGAGAGCCTTGGGTTGAATTAGATTTACCAGGTTGGCCTTCAGAAGGGTTAGCACTACCAGGAGAACCGCCCGGAGAACCACCAGGGGAGCCGCCGGGAGAACCACCAGGGGAGCCTTGAGTTGGATTAGATTTGTCAGGCTGGCCTTCAGAAGGGTTAGAACCCCCAGGTGAACCACCAGGAGAACCACCAGGGGAGCCGCCAGGAGAACCACCAGAGGAGCCGCCAGGAGAACTACCAGGGGAGCCGCCGGGAGAACCACCAGGGGAGCCGCCGGGAGAACCACCAGGGGAGCCGCCGCCAGAACCACTAGGTGAACCGCCAGGAGAACCACCAGGGGAGCCACCGGGAGAAACACCAGGAGAGCCACCGGGAGAACCACCAGGGGAGCCACCGGGAGAACCACCAGGAGAGCCGCCGGGAGAACCACCAGGAGAGCCGCCGGGAGAACCACTAGGTGAACCGCCAGAAGAACCACCAGGGGAGCCACCGGGAGAACCACTAGGGGATCCGCCGGGCGAACCACCAGGGGAGCCTTGGGTTGAATTAGATTTGCCAGGTTGGCCTTCAGAAGGGTTAGAACCACCAGGTGAACTGCCAGGAGAACCGCCAGGGGAGCCGCCAGGAGAACCACCAGGGGAGCCGCCAGGAGAACTACTAGGGGAGCCGCCTGGAGAACCACCAGGGGAACCGCCAGGAGAACTTCCCTTTTCTTTTGTTATGTCATCTGATGGCGAATTGTTTTTTGAAGTGGCTATAACAAAACAAAATACTGAAAACCTTATTTCTTATGCAAGATATTCTATTAAGAGTTAAATTGCATACAATAGATATGTTTAGAAACGAATCATTTTAATTATTATCATTATTTGTTTGTTATAAATACTTACCACTTACGTTTGCTTCAGCATTACTTGACCCTGAACCATTATTTTCAGCTGTAAAAATCCCCAGATAAATTAATTTATTATTTAAAGAGGGTAAAAATCACACCTAGAGTATTTAATTTTTTTAGAGCATTAAAACAGATGCTTTTGAAATTGAAGAGTCTCAGGTTTAGTCATCGGCTGTTTTAACATGTTTATGCGGTAATTGCTGATTACATATATATAAAAACACAAACCGTTAGCATCAGAATCAGCTTCACTAGATCCCTTGCCTTCACTTTTAGCTGTTGACGAAATAGTAACATTTATTTTTCAAAAGAAACAATAAAAAAATATTAAAAGACAAATTGTTTTCCCGAGACTTCGTTTGGTTGAGAACAAACTTTCGAAGAAAGTTTCCCCCCAGTTGCTTAACGTTGAAAAATTTTTTTTTCCGTAATGCTTTGGTTTTAAATAAAAACTTATTTTAAATTCCAGCTTATTATGTCGATAGAATTTCCCGTGCTTTGCATATTAACACAACGACTTTACATACATTTAGTGTTAGAGTCGGCTGCGCTTGATCCGCTTCCTTTGTTTTTTGCTGAAAATGGAAAATAATATTTATTGTTATTTAGCAGACTAAAATGTAAATAAAAAAATGTTTAAAGAATAGTTAAAATTAACCGTTCGCGTTTCCTTCAGCGTCACTCGATCCACTTCCTTCATTTTGAGCTGTAAAGTAAGTAATAAGATATTAAGTTCACAAAACATACTTATAGGGAAAACGACACGTTTTGTTTATAAGTGTTAAGAAGGTACCTTGAGTATTGGCTTCGGCTGCACTCGATCCTCTTCCTTCGTTATCAGCTTAAAAAAGCAAATAATACTTACAGTAGCGGCTTATACAGTATAGAAAATGTAAAACATTAATTTAGGTTGTGATATCTTATTAATGTTAATCGATGATGTTAAGAGTTAACGTTAAGATTTTTGAAAGAAGTCTTATAAATTTCGTCTTAAAAATCTATTGGATTATTAATGACATTAGATTTAAGATCAACACACGTTCTAAATCATTTACATATCTCAACATTAATATTTGTACCAACCTTTGGAATTTCCGGAGGCTGAACTAGAACCACTTCCATCATTTTCAGCTTTAAAATAAGGTGATATGATAAGTATTAATAATAATATATTATTAGATAATATATATAAACATATATTCGGAATAGGAAGAGCACTACTAGATGTAATATTTTCTAAAATTTTTACGAGTAGTTTGATATAAGATATTTTTTTACGGGTTTAAATCGCGTTTAATAAAATTTTTAATTTAACCTGACGTTTCGAATGATTTGCAACACACGACGAACTATAAACATAATTGCTACAAAGCATTCGAAAGTTGGGGTTGAATTTTAAATTTAAATAAACACTACATTATTAGCTCAATAGGTCAAAAATAATATGTTTTCAATACTAGATGTAATTTTAAGCTACAAATAGTTAATTATAGCCGTTGGTTTCTGAAATTATGTTTAACTAAAAATTATGTGTATGCTATAATTATTGAACTATTCTCAACCGACATGTGCAAGATTGGTGGTTAAAATATTATTAGTACTTCTATATTTTATCAAAGAGGTACTAATAATATTTGATTACTACTACGTCTATGATAAAAAACTAAGCATACCTTTAGTATTTGTTTCGGCGTCGCTTGATCCGCTTCCTTTGTTTTTAGCTGTAAAAGAATATTAAAACTATAATTTATAGTTATAATAAGAGTAGTATTGAAAAAAATAATTTATAATTTTTCATTCTACCTTCACTATTTCCTTCAGCGAAAGTTGATCCTTTTCCTTCATTATCCCCTTTAAATATAGTAACAGTGTAAGTATAATGACAATTTTTAATACTTACTGAATCTACATATAAGTATAATAAGTATAAAACATACCATAAACATTAGAGCCAGCTTTACTAGATCCTTTACCTTCGTTTTCAGCTATAAAATAAATAGTTAGGTCTGAAAATATCTATAACCATGTATAGCCATGTTAAGCTTATTTAAATTTATATAAATATAGAATGAAAAATAAACCGATACCGGCAGGGATTCTAACCCGCGACTACTGGGAAACCGTCCCGTCGCTCTACCAACTGAGCTACCGTATCTCCTAGCAATAGTTAGGTCACTAGTAATAGTAGTAGTAGTAGTATTATTAGTATACCGTGCTACTAGTACCTAAAGATGCTTCAAAATCAGAAGAAAGCAGGTGTTAAGAGATTTTTATTTTTTTATCCAGTGAAACATTGAACTTAAGAAATTCAACAATAAGTGTTAAAAAGGTCTAAAAGTATAGTTGTTACGCTCTTACACTAGTTTGTTATTTTAAATTTGCTTTTTTAAATTAATATATTTGGTGTGTTATTATTATGTCATAAATTGTGTAATTAGTTTGTTTATCAGAAACGCCTGTAACCCGTACTATCATCAACATAGTCCTTCTATTTTAACCATGACATATCTGCAAATTGAGACGACATACCTTTAACACTGGTATCGGCTTGGCTCTCTCCGATTCCTGGATTATCAGCTTAAAAAGAGTATCATAATTATTAATTATACTGTCTTAAATATACTTTAGTAAAACAACAATTCTTTAAAACGAAATATCTAAACTAACCTTCGACATTTCCCTCAGCTTTACTTGATCCGCTTCCGTTGTTATTAGCTTAAAAAGAGTATATTAATAATTATTACTATTGCCTAAAATGAACGTTACAAATCAATCATTCTATATAACGAAATGTTTAGACTAACTTTCGACATTTCCCCCAGCTTTACTTGATCCTCCGACTTTGTTATCAGCTGAAAAAGAGCATAATAATTATTAGTAATACTATCTAAAATGAAGATTGAAAAAAATAATTTTATAAAACTGATTGTTTAGAATAACCTTTGACATTTCCCTCAGCTTCACTTTTTCCACTTCCTTTGTTATCAGCTTTAAAAGAGTAATAATTATAAGTAATGCTGTCTAAAATGAACATATATACATATATATTAAGCGTGTCATTATCATGTCATAAATCTAAGCTCAAAGTTTGGAGTACCAACATTGTATAACTAAAGTCAATTAGTTTTTTTTAAACATGACATGTTTGCAAATTGAGACGACATACCTTTAACATTTGTATCGGCTTGGCTCTGTCCGACTCCTTGGTTATCAGCTTAAAAAGAGCATAATAATTATTAGTAATACTATCTAAAATGAACGTTACAAAACAATAATTATATAAAACCGATTGTTTAGACTAACCCTCGACATTTCCCTCAGCTTTATTTGATCCGCTTCCTTTGTTATCAGCTTAAAAAAAATAATTGTTAGTAATACTGTCTAAAATGAACGTTAAAAACAACAATAATTCTATAAAACGAAATATTTAGACTGACCTTCGACATTTCCCTCAGCTTTACTTGATCCGCTTCCGTTGTTATCAGCTGAAAAAAAATATTGTAATACTGTCTTAAATGAACGTTAAAAACAACAATAATTCTATAAAACGAAATATTTACACTAACCTTCGACATTTCCCTCAGCTTTACTTGATCCGCTTCCGTTGTTATCAGCTGAAAAAAAAAAAAGATTATTAGTAATACTGTCTAAAATGAACGTTAAAAACAACAATAATTCTATAAAACGAAATATATAGACTAACCTTCGACATTTCCCTCAGCTTTACTTGATCCGCTTCCTTTGTTATCAGCTTTAAAATAAATGAAAGTTGTCAGCAATACTGTTTAAAATATACTTTAAAAAAACAACAATTCTATAAAACGAAATATTCAGACTAACCTTCGACGTTTTCCTCAGCTTTACTTGACCCGCTTCCTTTGTTATTAGCTTAATAATGGTATATTAATAATTAGTTATACTGCCCAAAATGTAAGTTAAAAATCAATCATTCTATATAAAGAATTGTTTAGACTAACCTTCGATATCTCCCTCAGCTTTACTAGATCCGCTTCCATTGTTATCAGCTTTAAATAGAGTTATAGTAGTATATGTTTAATATCAATTATTTACAAGTTAAGGTTTCTAGATAGGTTAATTTAAAGCCTATTTAAAGTACACAAAGACAAACCTCCAACATTAGAATCAGCTACGCTGGATCCTTTTCCTTCATTTTCCGCTATAAAATAAGTAGTAATATTTAGTAACCAGAAACTAAAATATTTGAAACAAGTGTATAAATTTATAAATATACAAACACATACCGTGGACGTTGGAGTCAGCTAAGCTGGAGCCACTTCCTTTGTTATGAGCTTAAACGATATACACAAATTATAATCATTACTGACAAAAGAATCAATTATCAAAAAGTATATAGATTGTTAGAACTGACCTATGGCATTTCCGTCGGCTTTACTTGAACCCAATCCTTTGTTTTCCGCTATAATATTATTATACTTTTCAATAAAACAGTTTTAAATGTATATAAATATAACAACTAACTATCAGCATTGGAATCTGATGTACTAGATCGTTTGCTTTCATTGTCTACTGTAAAATAATTGTAACACTATGGTATATGTTTACAGTTAAATTACATTTTTCCTCTAAAGAAAATTAATGTGATTAGTAAGTATTTCTATTTAGTTGTTCAATCAATTTTAATACATTTAATTTATAATAGATAGCTTTCTTAAAATTGGAAAACACCAATAAAAAGGTTATATTAAAAATATAATTTAACTAACTCACGAAACAAACATGTTACAAACATAATACTAATTTCCAATACATTTTTCAATAGACACTATCCCAATGATTAAAGTTTCCCCAATAATCATTTTATTCCATATTCAAAAATCAAGTCAAGTCATAAGAAAAAGTCAAAATACCGAAATAGTTGTAAAAATCTTTTTACCATCTGCATTGACATCTGCTTCACTAGAACCGGAGCCTTCGTTTTCGGCTATAATAAAAATATATACAAAAAATATTATTTCAATAATATGAAAATCTATTTATTTAGTGCAAAAAGATATCTTTAAACAATTTATTCGATGTAGTCCGCTTTTGTTTATATTCTATGTACTGTTTAAGTGAAGTGACTTTTTTATAAGTATTATCATTCTATAATTATTACAATTTATGAATGATATGATGATAAAAATTATATCTTACAATCAGCGTTGGCAGTTGCTTCACTAGATCCGCTGCCGGTATTTATAGCTAATAATAAAAAAGTAATATGTAATATACATAAATATAATTTTATTAATTTATATAATTAACACACTTCACTTCTAATTACATACCTTGAGCAGTAGCTTTGGCTACTGATGTGCTCGAGTCGGAACCATTTTTACGTGCTATGTAAAATACATTAAAATAATAATGAATAAAGTAGATTAAAATAATAAAATTATTTATTACTCTGTGTTAAATACAGGGTACGGAGTGGGGTACATTTTATAAATAAAATAATTAGTTCAAGGGACGGCACAGTTTTTTTATTTGATTGTATATTTCATTTTAATGTACTACTAATTGGAATAAATTTAGTTTTATTTTATTCATTAGCTTAAATTTAGGATTTAATATCCTGCAATATTTAATAATAAATAAAAAAAATATACTTACGTGGTTTTCCAGCTAAAAGGCCGATTGGTCCTATGAATAACAATAGTATTACTAGGTGCTTTGTACCCATCTTCGATTGGGTTCAAAAACTGACATTTTCACAAATCAGCCAGGTATTTAAAGGTAAAAAGGCATAAAATAAATGCCATACATTATTTAAAAAACGTGATTAATAAACCACGATTTTTATGATAAAAGTAAAAAAAATGCTCGTGTATTAATTAATCGTGACTTATTTTTATAAGTATTAATTACGAGTATTCAATATTATTAATAGTTTTTTATGAATATTCATTTTATAATATCTTTCCAGTGGGTAAGGCATTTATTTCATTTTTAACAAAATTGATTAAAATTTTATTTAGAACAGCCGGAACACAAACCTGAGACCTCTGGATTAATGTCTTATCATCTTATCATCCCGTCAACTGAAATATCGTTTCGTTACCCGCCTTAACGAATTTAACATTGTCTATAATTATTATACTACTATTATCGTATTGAAAAGTTACAAAAACCGAAATGTTAGCCATGTTAATATATTTTACAAAGGCTAACATATTGTACTAAAATTCAAACATATAAATTACTATTGGGAAAAAATAATATTACAAACTGCGAATATGAAACATATTTCATACCACTAGATAAAATAACACCCTTAATATCGCATTCAAAAACTGTAATATGAACATCTTAGCTTTATGGCTTCAGTGTGAAATGGGCTTAATATAGCCGTTGTTGTTGAAGTTTTCGTAATTTTGCTAGCGTATGCTTTGTCATAGCGTCTATTTTCCTTTCGTTTGATCGTTACAGGTCGATACTGCTGCTTTTTACAATTCGTATCGTATAAAACTGGTAAGTTTTACAAAAATATAAAAAAAAAACAATAAACCCTAAATCCAATAGATTTTTAACCACAGGTTTAGGTTCAGAAAACGGATCAAATCTGAATCTGATTATTGTTATTTTACAGATTAAGTTTATCCAGTATTATTTGTTTGAATTTTCCTGAAAATTATTGTTACTTTAAAATTATTTTTTAGTAAAATAATTACAAGAAAAACTGCGTTTAGATCGTTACATATATGTTTATATTTACTACTAACTGATATTCTTCTAACTTAACATATATGTCTTTATTTAGTATTGTGCTCTTTTTAATATAACTAATTTTACGTTAAATTAGGTGCAACGCTATTGTGACTTGAGTTTCCATTTCTAAATAGATGCTGCAGCTAAAGTCGGCAATTTCTTCTCAACTTCCTTCCTCAAATTATAATCGATTTTTCACTTATAAGTTGCACAATTCTATATATTTTTTCCCTAATGAAAAGCGTGCAAAGAAAATAAATCTCACCAATTTTCCCAACATTTTATAATTTTTCTTAATAAAAATTATCCAATATGTTGACTGGTATAATATATAACCATACCAAGTCTCATTAAATTCAAATATAAAAATAGATATAAATGATACATGTACATACAGATCGACATACAAAATACCTGAAAACTTTTATTTAGCTGTAATAAAGATCCCGTATTAGTTTTCTACAAATGTTACATAAGTAACATCTGTCTGCTACAATTTTATTGTGTTTTTAATAGGTATCAAATTTCTCCTTAACTGAAACACAAGCGGTATTGAGTGACGTCACTTAGATTTAAAAGCTCTTAGTATTACTAAGTAATTACAGACATTACAAATATGTTTTTAAAACTTGGTCTACATAGTCTAAGATCAAATAAATACATAATGAAATTATAATATAATATAATATAATATGAATCATTTATTTATGTAATGACTGGATAGGTCTGATCCTACACTAAACTTATTGTTTCTTATGAAGGTATATTTTTCTTTCTACTTGGTTCCAACTTAATTTTTATAATACCTACTTACTAGTACATATTATTTTAAATGTGATAGAAGAATAAAACTATATTATCATGTACATTTACTGTATTAGCGATTTACAATAGAAGAAATTAGAAACTAGAACTGAATTATTAATTATATAATTCGTGCATTTAAGTGTACTTAAAGAAATAATATTTCTATTCATTAATTAGTTTAATTTATAATCATATTAACTGGATTACCATAATTACGAGAACTCACACATACTAAAGTATGTTCTTGGTGTCTGTCTGTGTGGAACGAACGGCTTAAAATATTTTCTTCTGGTTTTTACTGATGTTTACTTCACATGTTGAGTAATTTTAACAGTCATTATGTTTTAAGTAAGAAATATTTTTAGGTTAATGATCGAAAATATAATTGGACTGATAATTAATAATTAAAAAATCACTTCATGTTGGAAAAACAAACTGTAAGTTTGACTGTTGAAATTAATTATTAATAATAAAGTTATGCATAAACAGTACGTAGCAGATTGAAGAACTGGTATGATGTGCTGATGATCTGTAATAAAGATGAATTTAATTAACTTGTGTTTGTCAATTCCAATAAAATACCAGACCTATACAAATAACATTAAATTGGAAAGGTAATTATCATTTATCAAAATAATATAAAATAATTACGATTCTGTAAAACTAATTTATGATTGTGATCGGATTGTTTTATTGAAATTAAATATAAAACATATTTGAGTTAAAATACTATAAAGTATACTTACGCTACTAAAAGTGTTCATGTTCATAGCAATGTATCCATTGCCTGTTAACTCAAATGGTTTTTGTGTTCTCATTAGAAACAAGAGAAGTACTTTTTTTACTTCAGGACTGGCGGAGGTCCAATTGCATGAATAAATTGCATTCGTTAGGTTTTCACTCTATAAGATTAATATCTAGATATAGATAAAATCATTTAGTGTTATGCATAATTAGAAATATTATGTTATAACAAATATAAAAGTAGTCAGAAATTATTGTTCTTACTCTTATAAAATTATTAAATTAAAACATGTGCTAATAAACACTTTGAAAATGTTGTTCTATTATTATGTTACATTCAAACACCTACCAACACTTTTAAAGAATATAAATATATTATCATAAAAATATATATTATAAAAATAATATATTATATTAATACTCACGTGATCACTTAATATCTGACCAATGAAACATTGGTTAAATATTTCAACTAACAAAGAAGTGAACATAAAGAAGTAGCGTACTGATTTATACAAATTATCTACCACCTAGAACACAATACAAATATGATACGGTAGCTCAATTGGTAGAGCGGCGGGACGATTTCCCAGAGGTCGCGGGTTCGAATCCCTGCTCGTATCGGTTTACTTTTCATTAATAATAATAATAATAATAATATCAGGACAAATTACACACATTGATCTAACCCCTAAGTAAGCAAATCATTTGCTTGTGTTAAGGGTGTTAGACAACGATACTAATACATAGATATACACATATAAATACTGAGAATATATTTAATAAACGACCAAACCCAGAAACACAGACATCTATGCTCATCACATAAATGCCTGTCCCTGCCGGGAATCGAACCCGAGCCCCGTTGCGCCGTGTCACGTTAGGCGTCTGCGCTAACCACTCGACCAACGAGGCGGTTTATATGTTTATATACATTTAATTTATTTTAATATGATTATTGAGAAACAAAAACAAAATACCGTGCTCGTAAAAGCTGTTAAGCAAATGAATATAGATCCAAGAGAATAGTTCAGGAGCATTGCGTCACCCAGAACTGCATCCAGCTTAGCCGAGACTCTAAAAATTATAAATTTAATATCACTGTCATTGTTGGCTTTGACAACTTTGATATATAATATGATGGAAATTGATGGAATTCCAAATATAAATAAAATGTAAGTAATAGATTTCACTTGCATATATTTATATATTTTTTTATACTGATTTAAATTCTTGCAATAACAAACAACAATTCGAATCATAACAGCAACATACATTAATAAGTAGAGATGTATGAATATAAAATGAATGTTAATGTGTCATCTACTTGTAAAACACAAAAAATCTAATTTACTTACTGCGCTAAATATTCATGTTTTGCTATAATTATATTTAGTTTTCTTTTAATAGTAAGGTTAATTCGATCTGCATTACGTCCATTAGACATAAAAACATCATCTTCACGACTAATAAGTTCCTCTAAACAATTTCCAAGGATCCTTAATTCCATGCAAATGAAGGCAATGTATGATGTTTGTATCATATTTGAAAAGCCGTAGACACATACCACTACAGCAGTCATGCAGCTCTCCCATAGGTAAGCCGCAGCATACCATTTAATTTTATCAAAAGGATACCACCCGTCAAAAGGGTATAAATACTGATCAGTAACATTATGGAATTTTTGTTCATAAACCATGACAAGGTAAGGAAACGAGTCGACAACAATAGTTAAAGGGATAGAGTAGTAAAGCAAGAAACGATTGATAACCATTGTTATCCATTTGTATCTCCGTATTATTTTTTGATGTGATACGGCATTCGATTCTACAATGTCCCACATGTCATCTCGAAAATGATAAAATATCTCATCATATATTTCCTTATGTGTTTGTACCTTCGTGTATTTAATCATTGTCATCACAACTACACCCAAATTTGGTGCCACGTTGATGACTTCTAGATAATCCTTCGATGAATATGAACATAGCGTTAAAAATAATTGCAAAGCTGTACAGAGTACCAAAGCGTAGATTATGAAGTATCCGACCATTTGTTTTCTTTTTCTACCAATGAATGGAAAAACGAAAATTTTTGTGCCCATTGACTTTAGGAAATCCAATTCCAATAGAACCTCTTTTCTTAACATGTTTTCGTCAGACATGTTGTATTAGGAGCGGTCAAGAATTAAATGGAGTAGACTTCTATTTCTATGACACAAATTAATTTTATTTGTATTACACGTACAAGACTATGTTTAAAAATATAATTTTAAAACTAAGAATTATTATGTGTGAATTGTCGAAGTAGCCTTACAGTAATTACTGAATGTGTAAAATATCATTACTTATAAAAATAATACAATATAATATCCAATATCAATATATTGATATATAATATATATATTAAAAAGAAAATATTATTACAGGGCTATCACGAGTCGATCGAATCGAGTACCTATAGATACAAACAAAATTAAGAATATTGATTTAGTTAACACTTTTTTATATTATAAAATAAATAAAATACAGATAACTTATATTGTATATTTATGCGCATTCTACTTGTGGTCAATTAATGAGCAATCAGTCCAATTATTAGAACTACTGGACATACTAGCCTTTAATTAGACGACTTATTACCGCCTTTGAGTACTAAGCTTTACAATATGCAAATGTCACATTAATAATTGATAATGAATTCATAAAATATATAATTTCAAAAAAATAATTAAACTTAAAAAAAATAGATATGTCGATAAAATTTTTAAGATAATATGTATCGTCTTATTTAGATATTATTTAGTAGAATTTTATTATTAGTTTATATAAATTCAAAATATCTTTATTTAGGTAGTCATTTACGCGCACTTTTAAATCATATTTTTTTACATTAAAAAGGTCAGTACAGTCAGGTTGTGAGTTAGCTACCACCAACTCGGAATGCTATTCGGCTGAGAAGAGCTGGCCAGAAACATAACAGTTAATTTTTTAAATAAAATTTAACGAAGTTTGACATGTATGTGCATGTACATTAAAACATCAACCCTGGAAATGAGTCAATAACCTAAGTTAAACACATTTTGATCAACTGAAAACACTTGTAATAATAATTAATAATAATATTAATATCAAGAAAAAATACATACATTGATCTAACCCAGAAAGTGATCTAACTAAGTAAGCAAATTATTTGCTTGTGTTAAGGTAGTTAGACAACGACACAAATACGTAGAAGACACATTATAAATACTAAGAACATATTTAATAAACGACCAAACCCAGAAATACAGACAACTATGTCACATCTATATATACATGCCTGTCCCTATTATCCTTTTTTTTTTTTTTTTTATCGTTGGAAAAATGCGTTTTCGCATCTTCACCCAGGCCAGGAAGGCGATGGCGGGGCGGTATGTGCGGCACCCGGCGGCATGGAAACGCTGCCATTTTTAAGGCACCCCACTAAAAAACCAACGGCTGCCCACGACGCTACAATGGGACGCCACGGGATGGTGTTCGCACTCACCGTGGTGCCCCGGCGGAACTCCTCCATATAGGGGTACCCCGGGCAACTAGTGTACCCCTACCTCATAGACCTAGTGCAATGGCGAGAGAGGTCGCCCCCCCCTCTCACCTAGGCCTACGGCTGGGAAGGAACGGGCTGAACCCTTCTCCTTCGCAGCCTCTCCCACTGAAGCTCGATGTGACTATGTTGCCATAGCCACAGCCGGCTCCGTGCTGGGCTCCGCGCTCGAGGGTTTCGCACCAGGTGCTAATCCTCGAACTCGCGGAGCCTTGCACACTCGGCTCCCCAATAGGTGGGTCGCTGCAAGGCCTCGGTCCGCACAGACCACGCACCGCAACATTCCGGTGCAAGTGGCTCGGGTATGGCCCTCACCACCGCACCGGAAACAGGCGGCGCTACGGTCGACCGCGGACGGGCAAGCCGCACGCACATGCCCAGGTGCCAGGCACCTGAAACAGCGCAGCGACTGCGCCTCCAGCAACTCCACCCTGGCTGAGCTCCAGCCGACCAGAACCTTCTCGGCGTTGATCAACACCCTCGCCGCATCAGAGGGCAAAGGTGGCGCCCATGCCCCCCCAGCCACCCCGACGGATCTCCCCAACATGGAGAGCCCCGCTAGGGCAGTTCGTGATGCGACTTATCGCGTCGACCACGTCCTCCTTTATGACGGTCTCATCGAGGCCTCTTATCCTCACCGCAACGCGCTTCAAAGGTCGAACTGCGTCACAGACACCGTCCAACGCTGTCCGAATTCGTTCGGCAAGCTTATCGGCCTGTTCTGGAGTACCCTTAGGTAACTCCAGAAGCCTTGCCCCCGCTGCCGTACGCCGAATCCGGAGCCCGTCGTTAAGGCCAAGGTCGCCAAGCTTGATCATATCGGCGGCGCGACCCAAACAGCGAGCATAAGACACCCCCATAGCAGTTGCCTCGGGCTGCAGTTTTAATAAAACTGCAGGACACTGAGGTTTTGAAAGCTTCGGAGGTCCACTCGGTGTTTTGGGCGACTTCTTCTTTGCTGAAGAAGTCGCCTTACCACCACTGGCCTTACTGGTTGAAGCCGGCTTCTGGGGAAGGCCCTTCTTTCTCCCCAAGCCTTTCTTCCTCCTCGTGACCGTCGACCACGCCTCCTCTTGAATCAGAGGAGCCGTCGGCGGCCCGGACTCCGAGACAGTCACCGCGACTGCGGCCGACTGCCTCCTCTCCGCCGCGAGTGGCGGCTGGTGGATCCGCGCCTGGAGGAGACGCTCTTCGAGTCCTTCAAAGCGGGAGTTAATTAAAACTCCCACCGAGGACAATACGGAGCGTCTCAACTCCTCAACCGCGTCTGGACCCCCCGATGAGATCGGAGGCTGACCGACAGAGGACTTCAGATCGTCAAAGTCCTTGCGAACCTTGACGATCTCCTCCCTGAGGAAGGACACCTCGCGACAAAGACGGGCGTTATCCGCCCGCAATTGCCGCGATTCCTCAGGTTCCCCCCTGCAGGCCAGAACCTCGACGACCTCTAGAAGGCTGCTCGCAGCCCCCTTCAGAGCCTTAACCATTGTGCCCTTCAAGTTAGTGCTCTTTTTGCACACCTCTTGGATAGAGGCAGCATGCTTCCGCGCAACTGTATGCAGCTGCTGCGCATTCAAAGAAGAAGTCGGCTCAATGGTGGGAAGCGCCTCCAAGGACAGATCGTCCTCGGAAACCGGCGCACTCGCCACCAGAGCCTTCTTCTTCCAACGGAGGGCCCGAGCGCTCAGTGCGCTTTCGAACTCGGCCTCCTCCGCCTCCTCCTCCATGGCTCGCAACACGGCTTTCGCCTGGGCGAGACCACTCCCGCGTCCTTTTGGCGCACCTCGTCCACGCCTCACACGCAGTTTAGTTGGACAGGTCGGTGTGGTGTCGACCTGTGCAGGGACTCCTGCTTCAGAGCTGTTCTTGCCCCCCCCCCGTAGTACGAGGGGCAGACGGCAACCGGGGCTGCCGTGAGGGATTGCACAGCGTCGTCGCTGACACCCTCCCGGGGACCTATTTTCGAAACAACTCTTTTCATCTCTTTTTGGGCGTTCTCGCCATTACCCAGTCCTTAAGCAAACGCCGAACCGCCGGACCGACACAAAACATCTAAAAGGGGATAAAGAGACACGCAGAAGGAAACAACAAAACAGGACAAGACAAAACACAAAAAAAGGGTGATTTTTTATAGAGGTTTTCTTCCTCGCAGCCGGACGATCAGAGCAAGCTCCGTCAATCCTGCCCTCGTTCCCGCTCAGTGCGGGCTTCCGAGATCTTGTGGCCGTGCAATGCTCGCTCCGAAAAGCAAGCAGCCACATTTGCTAGTAGCTGTCCGCGCCGGCCGAAGCCGATGAAGAAACCCCTATCCGCAACCCGGGGGACGCGCCAGATGGCGGCACTAGCGACCGCACACTGGTGTCCCTATTATCCTAAGTTATGTTATACTAACTCATGTTATAACGAGATTTAGAAACAGACTTTTAATTTTTGATTATAAACTGAGAAAAGGAAGATTATCGTATGTTTGTCACTGTTTTATATTTAATTATTAAAATTTTGGCGTATAAATAATATGTTATTAAATATGTATTGAGAAGAGATCGTAAGAATACCAATTTCGTTAAAAACATCTCTCAGAGAATTTTTAGTTTTTCTGTCTTAAAAATAGCGGTATTAATGTCTGTTGTCTTACTTTTATAATTATAAATTATAATTAAAATAGTTATCCTGCGCGTGTTGAGAGATGGAGGTTCGAAAAGAGCCTTTATCTGAAGTTATACCTAAGAAAATTGTTGAGTTAGATAGTTCAAACACTTCATTGTTAAAGAGAGAGAGAAGGTAGAGAGAGAAAGTTGAGAGAGAAGAGGAAGAGAGAGAGAAAGATGAGAGAGAAGAGAAAGAGAAAAGAGTGAGAGAGAAGAGAGAAAGAAAGAGGGAAACTTTGACTTTTTACATTTTTAGGTATATAAGACCAAATTATTAATTACTAACTATACGTGACGATGCACTACACAGAGTTAATATACGAATGAACAGAGACTTAATATAAGAATGAGATGTTAATTTGACATACGAGGACATAAATCAATCTTATTTTGAACACTCCACAAACTGAATGCTTGAAACTCATGGGTTAGCTTAATTCATATTTTTTAGCTGTTATGTAATACAAACATTTTTATAGATTTAATCAAAAGACTAAAATTAGCGCAGTATCAAAAACAATAAACGACTCAGGAGTTATGTTGGTCATAGGCCTTCAAGATTGATTTCGGTCTCGTAAATTGAATATTAATTTCAACCCACAGCTACCAGAAGAAGTTTTGATCTTTAAATCTTATATTAATTACTAATCGACTTAATATATGTTCCTACATATAAGATGATTTTTTAAAGAACCGTTTAATGAAAAATCAGAATATAATAACATCTTTTTAAAAAATAATTTAATATTCAGCTACTCAATATCTCGTAAAAGTTTGAATCTTATTTGATTTAATGTAAATAGGTCAAGGAGCTCTTAGACGTAGCGATTGCTTATAATTTGCCCTCATTGTTCAGCGAGATCACAGGAGGGTACTCCACAATAGATTTGAAGCTCTTTGATGCATGCTTAATATGGACATTAATCCGATGAGAGTATGTCATCCACTTCATGCTAATGTAGGCATGGCTTTTGTGTAACTCTCTGATTCCCTTTGCTTATTCGTGGGGTGATATTACGTTATATTATGTTTTATCATTAGTAATTAATATATAAAAAGGTTTTTGTTGACGGTATTCTTCACGTCTGTAAAATATGAATAAATCTTATATTGACATGTATCTTTGTATAAACGAATGTCTTAAAAGACATACAAAATAAACCAAATCGGCAAACCATTAAGACAAAATATTACGATATTAAGATTGAATCAAGCGCACAAATGTTCATTGAAATTGAGAATACAGAAACGCATTCGTCTTTAAATTGTATTCATTCAAAGAATGCGTTCCGAATCTTTATAAATGCGATCGTGCGAGCTAGTGATTGTCCTTTATAAGACCAGTATATTCTGATCTCCCATTTTCATCTGCGCCTCAGTGATTTAGGAGGTGGAGGGCGTATCCAATGTATCATGATATGTCTAAATAGATTGGAAATATAAGACTCAGGTCGTGTTTGAGCCTTTTATGTATATTCTTTATTCACACGGTATGTGATGGGTTTCATATAAACAGACGTATGGATATAGAGAAGTTTCTTAACGTTATAATATTAATTTATCTTACATACTTTATAATATTCTTCATTTATTATTTTTAATAGAAGAATTGTGATAGACATTAAGAGCAATTATTAACACATATGTTTATAAAATAATAAAGAGTCAGAGGTATAATCTTTGGAGCTCAATATAATAAATATAATAATTCAATTATAAATTCAATTAAATTCACATTTTTTTTAACAAAAATATAACAGTCTGTAATAACCGCTCTATATATATAAAATACCGGGAAAACGAAAACATCTCAAGGAATAATAAAGTGAAGGTTATGAAGCAGTCGCTAAGTTCCGCACAATAGAATCGCAGGTCGTTTTATTCGAAACGAAGGTCTCACACGTCAAATTTCACATCTTCAATGGGACTCCCCCGAAATCTTTATAAATAGTTAGTCAAAGGTGTTTAATTTGACGGAAATACGGAATTCATTGCATGCCAGGAAGTCAAAGGCTTAGATTAGAATGCTTAATTTAATCCAGTCTATATATAATCGTTTGTCTTAAAAAAAAACTGTGATTTGTCAGATGAGATTAAGCATATACGAACCTAATTTAAATAATTATCTAAATCTATATATTATACAAGATGAATTATTACAATGAATCAAGCTTTTTGATTTGCACCATATTATTTTACTATTGATATACTTTAAAAAGTTAACGTATAATACACCAAACTACATCGTATAAAATGTACATGGGGCTAAACGTCATTTTAATATCGTAAAGGATACTCAGAAAAAAATATACTAGAAACAAAGAATTTCATTGTTCCACGAATAAAACAAAGATAAAAATTGGAATAAATGTAATGAAAACAACGTAGTACCAGTATAACAGACTCTTACAGTTAGTGAACTCCAACAAACGATAAGTAGCTTCTTGTACTAATTAAAGTAGACACTGTAGAAAATGAGGACCGTTCGAGGCATTACAAAGGAATACAGTAATACTTTTGTTGTAAATAACGTTGCAAATTAGATTTCCTTCTGTCTACTGGAGAGATTAAGTAGAATATGAACAGTTGCACGAGATATTAGTTTTTTTTATTCAGTTGTTTAAAGCTTCTTTTGTGGAACTTTTAAATAGTTTTAAAATTGGACTTCAATTTAGAACATAAAAAAGTAGATCGTTCTGAAAATGTTAATTTGTTAATTTATTATTATATTAAAAATTATCATTTACAAAACTGTTACGTAGAATATATTGTTTATAAAAATATAATTTTTAAATTTATTGAATAAGGTACTTTTCTCCGTTAACTTTTGCAATTAGGTGATTAGATAATAAACATATTAATTTGGTTAAATTTGAGGTATATTTCATAATGAACCTAAAGGCCAGACGCGTTAAGACTCCTACTTAAATATATTTTGTTCAATGTAGTATTGTAGTGCTTATACAAATTATAGAAAATTTTAAGGTGTGACCACATTATTAATAAGAATTGCATTTATAACATACATACAAAACGTTGAATCATGTTTTTAAAAAAAATACAAAAAACAATAATACACTAAGCTATATAAAAACCACAGATCCATTCTAGCAAATGAAACACTATGCGAACGAAACATTTTCATTACTTATTTTAATAGCCAATAAAGTTTGGTCAATTTATTGCAACTATTTCGTGTGGAGAATCAAGCGAGACCTCATGAATAATGGGACTAGACCTTTAAACTTTAATAAGCTTGTGACCCGTATGGGTAAGTTGTGGTAATACTAATATCTGACAGTTTACTGTATTTTATAGCCCATATTAGACAATTTATTATTATTAACTTTATACTAATTATGTCTGTAGGCAAATTGTATTTATTATCACTGTGTCTTTAGGACAATTGACATTTGTTCAATAGTAAAGACACATTTATTGCAAAGTGTAGCAAAATCAATTTTAAAATACACAACTTTTTTTTTAATGTACATAAGTAAACTGTATAAGTCGTAAATTTAATATTTTTTAAAAAAGGTTACTACGCCTATATGTTAAGTTCCTTTTTTAATACACACCCTAAACAATATTTTTTTGTCGGTTTGTTTGTTAGAGCTGAAATTTTGGATGGATTTTATGGATGGATATAAAAATGGTTTGGAATATAACTATAATAAAACTAGAAATGTACGAATTACGAATCAGTTTTATGTGATGACAGATGGCTTATTATTTGGGGCAAGGGGTTAAAGAATAGATGAAGTACCTATTTCAATATTTAGACCTGGTGGTAGCTTTGACAATGAGATAATATTTTGTGTAGAACTTATTTTCTTTTTAAAAGATTTGATGACTTTTTAATGCTACGGTTAAAGTTTATAGGTTTTCATACCTGGAAACTATAATGATTATAAAATTATTTTCCGTTTATTTATACGAATTATTAATGATAAATATATTCGGAAATGAAATAGGGTTGAAATAAGTGACTAAAGGAATAATATGGACCTTTACTGCAAAAAAATATTTAACCAATTTTTTTGTAAATACATATTTACATGCTGGCTTTCATCACATACTATACTTATAATGATCTTGAATTTGGAACAAAATGAAACATCCGAATTCAGAACTAATTTATCTGTTTCGTCGGACCAACTTTTTCTACATACAATTCGAACTCATAAACTACGTATAAGTTTTGTTATACAACAAATTCAGACACATAAAAAAGAATACTACATAGACTAATAAAAGTTACTAAAGCGACTAAAGATTTTGAATTTTACTTTTATTTAAATACGTGTATAATTATACAATTTATGTCACATAATACTATACATCAGAAAGTTCCAATAGAATGAGTTTTAGTGATATAAAAACTTCTATAACTATAAATAAGCCAGTGAAATTGCGATTACGTATAATCGCTTCTACCAGTATTGTTTTGTTGAGTTATGACGTCAGCTAAGCGACAGATTGCTAGCATTACTATAATAAATTGGTGTAGACACCGTGTCGGAAAGGTATATGACCTTTACATAAACTATGTAGCATTGTGGACTTTAATGAAAAGGTTCGCTTATAAATTATATTTATTATCTCGGGTATATTACTAAAAGATTTGGATGTTTATTTGTTTCAAAATAAATGTCGCATTAAGGTAATAAAAAATTGAATTATGTTATATAAGAATTGAGTATGTTATATGGATGTAGCAAATAATGATAAAATGGACTCAATAATTTATTTATTTGTTAAACCATAAAACTTAAATCTATGATTACAGTATTACCCAATCGTTAGATAAGTTGACATGAAACAGTTAAATTATATTAAGATTGAATAAATAACAATAATAGCAATTTTACATTTAATCAATAATGTCACAAAAAAATAATAATTATTAAAAAAAAAACATAGAATAAAATTGAATAATTCATTACAATTAAAAATAAATAATTTCATCATTTACAAAAAACATAATTATTTTAAAACCAATTTCAATTATAAAGAAACTATTCACGGCATGTCAAAAGATATATAATAATTAATTGTTGCAACCGCTATCCAGTGAAGCGGTCGGGGTAGAATTTATAGTGGAATTATTATTGAAAAGCCCAGGAGGGACAAATTGTCCGGTTGCCACAGACGACCGCCGACTCCAGTAGCTCAACTATTTATAGAAGATTCTCTGATATTAACCTTTATTTTATAAAATGTTACTCATTTAATGGAGTCTTTGAAGATGTTAACAATTTTAGTTTTTTGATATCAATGTAGCCGTATGAAGAGAATATTATATTTTAACAACAAAAATATAAAAAGTTATATTTTAATAGCACATCTACGTATCTATAACCACGTTACACCCTGATCAAAGCTGGACATAACAATAAAGCCTGTGGTCATCCTTCAAATTTACTACGAAATTCAATAACATACGGGGGATCCCCGTCAACTAGAAACTTTTGAATTGCCATACCGAGGGGCATCCTTTTGTCCACGAAATTGACTCATTTTGTTATACCTATCGAAAGGTAATTATGTCTTTATATACTCTTTGAAGTTTATAGTATCTTAAATATATTTGGTTTAAACAAAACGCTAATATTATATTTTTTTGTATTATGTAAATTGCGCGCCATTAGAATATTTATTGGCCGCATTGAATTTGTAATTAGATATCTCTTGGAGCGCTCCTCAGGGAAATTGTATCGGTTTGATATCATGAATGAATAAGTTTTAAGTATATTTTGCCTTGATTTAATGATAATGTTTTAGGGAAGTCTATTTGTATATGGTTGGAAAAATTCTTTGTATATGGTTAGAATAAGCTTGAAACCATACTAAACATTCTGATGAGGGTAACTAATAATAGTAACTATTCAAAATCAGAGTTTTAATTGGGTTCTTGTTAACAGGTAAGGTCCTAATTAAGGGTCCTGTATTGACTCGTCCAGCGGCGATTGTTGCTGACCATTTGAGATTCACAGACAGAGAGAATGCTAAGCACTTTAAAAGTATAATGATTTTATACAAATTGTATATTGTATACAAATATTAATTAAACAAGTTTGTAAACATTACTAATAGTACTCGTTAATTTAAAAACTATAAAATTTAAAATGGTTAAAAACGTTTCTTGAATTTAATAATAGATTATCGAGAGTGAGGTAGTCAATTGGCAAGAGTATCGTTAGAAAAGGCAACAAACACTTTTTTATAGAGTCATAAAGTTCTATCTTATAGCATCCCACGAGATTTTAGTCTTCTCGAGTTTTATAATATTCTGTAAAATTTTTATTGAATTTATGATCATAATTAAAATTGAACCAAAAAGTTAATTTCAATTTATAATATAAACAAATGTCCTTAATAAACTTAAAGCTACTATAAGTGCAATGTCCGACATTTTGTCCGTGTGTCCGACCAATGAATTGCAAAATGAACATTGATGAAAAGGTGGGGCGAGCATTGTTACGCCTGGGATTTGAATCTGATATAATCTGAGGGCCATCACGCCATGCTAATGAACAAGGGATCTTGGTAATACCGCTGATGGGGCTCTCTATATTTTTATGGATTATTTGAGATTGGGATTCTATTAATCGCATTGACCATGTCTTATTATATTTTGTTTTTCTTTTATTTTGGAACCTAGATCTAATCAATATTTGAAAATATCTATAAACATGAATAGACGTGTTAAGCTTATTTAAATTTATATAAATATAAAATGAAAAATAAACCGATAGGATTTTCGAAAGAACCCTTATAGATGTCACCCGATAAAGACGATCATATATAGATTGCTTAATTCACTAAGACGGACTGCGCTACGATAGCTCAATTGATAGAGCGACGGGACGGTTTGCAAGAGGTCGCCGGTTCGTATCTTTGCGCAATTCATTCTATATCTATATACATTTAGATCTAATTATATACCTACCTATGTCTGATGATTTCTTTTAAAGTGTATTTGAAGTATATGAATAAAAACTGCGGATTGATCAAAAAGTGGGCGATGCTGACTATGAAATCTAGCAAAAGTCCGAAAAAATATATATGGTGGTGTAGAGGTAAAGAAAAGAAGGGGAAAACATTATGGCACCATATTACTATATACATACTTGTATATTATTGAAAAGTTTTGGGGGAAAAGTTGAACTGTTTTCCTAGTTTCTACCAGACCCAACAAAGCAAAGTTGGAGGCTAAAGTATTCAACTTTCTATATTTTTAAATTCAGTGAACCAAACGATTAAAAATGGCAATTAAGTAATCGCGCCACAACTTGTGTTATATCATAGACCAAAACAAAAAGTAAAAACATCTTTAGCCTATATGTTATTCTGGTACATAAACTACAACAATCCAAGCTTCATCAAAATCTATTCAGTAGTTTTGGCGTGATTGAGTAACAAACATGTTTGGATGGATGGATGTTTGGATGGCCATTCATCCAAACTTTTGGACATACAATATTAGTATGCATTAAATCTTCGAATATGTCATTTTATATACATATATATTTCTTACTATATTAAATGTCAGTTATAAATTATTTATAATATAAGAAAAGCATCAAGTCCTTTTACTAATTGTAGTAGCTAGTTGATGGGTTACAAAAAATATGTTCCAACCAAACTAACATTAAAATAATTTTAAGGATAGTTACACATTAATAATAAACAAATAATATCATACCTCCAGTGCCTCTGTAATGATACTACAAAATATATATTTAATAACATCAACAGACTGACGTTATGATGAGAGTTTCCATATAGCATAAAATGTGTTCCAACCTAGTATTTATTTTAAGATTATACAATAGTATAGGAATACATAATGACATAGCAGCATTGCCTTTTTAATGACACTACAAAATATATATTAAATGTCACGACAGCAAGCCCACGAACTCCTATTTGTGAATATTTAACATAATTTCAACTATAAAACAAAGTACAATTTGAGTTTCAATTGCATTTGAAACTTGTAATCTTTATCATCTCGTTTTTCCCAGCACGGTCAATCCGTTCGAGTATCGCCTATTTATCAAGCACCGCCTCGTTTGTTAGGATATTCGTAAATATTTCAAGTGTTATTGCTACCATCAACATAATGTTATGGGGCGAAATTTTACAAACGGAAACAAAATAGAATGGTACAACGTGGCGTATCTGTATTAATGTTGCGAAGCAGATATTATTTACAATTGGTGCGTAAGAAATAACTTGCACGTGTCAGGAATGATACAGTAAACATTTGTGTTGTATTTATTTATTATTACTTTATTTTAAAAATTAAAGTCAGAATGCCGAACCGTAAAAGAAAATCTGTTTTAATAATAGGTGTAATAAACATATAGGAATCTACGAGATATTACTACAAGGGCAGTAGAATTGAGACCCCAAACACATTTATAAGTAACCATATCACTTTAGTATCGAAACTTGCATGCATTTAGCAAGATATCTTCAGGACTTTATTTTGTATTTAAGTTCATATGCATTAATACCGAAATATATTAATTAGCACCTAAGAAGACGACCCACTTGATACCCAAGAACAAGTGACAAAAAAAGAATTTAAGATTTATATGTGGTAGCTTACTCACAGACTGACTATACTGACCAATTTAATGTAATTGACGATTCAAAAGTGCGTGTAAATGCCTACTTGAATAAAGATATTTTGAATTTTGAATTTTGAATTTTTTATATAACTGACATGCTTATAAACAATTTATAATATACAGAAATGAGCAAATGTGCTACTTACTACCCCTGACTTGACTAGAATAAGAAAAGGTAAAATTTGAGCATCCGGCAATCGCATGTACGTAGCTATAATAAATACTTCTCGCCGATTTTCTCTAAAAGGGAACGAATAATCTAAACCTTAAATAGACAAGCTATTGAAGTATGCAAAGTGAGTTTTAAACATCTATGATACTTAGATAAAAGCATTCCAAACATCGATACTAAAAGCTTAAAGAGAAATCATTTCAAAGTATGCAACCGAGTGTCGGAGATAGGAAAAGAAAATGTATGTGAATGCAAAATAAATTGCTAGGTGCAAATGTACTGTGCACTACTGCGTTGTAGAAATGATTTCAAATTGTCCTGTTATCAGGAATGGTACTGAAAACTTGCGCGTATTTATACTCTTTCATGCATAAAAAAACATGTGATAAAAGGGTTTTCTCTTATTACAAAATTTTAAGTTTTTTTATTAATATAGACTATATTTTTAATGTTTTTTTATTTTATATTTTTTAAGGATATGTTATTATTTTTATCTTTCGTTCACTATTTCATTTTGTAAATCTTTGTCCTGAAGTTACAAGTTACGTTTTCAAATACAAAAGTTCCTTAAATAAAAGAACCTAGAAACCATGTGGATAATAACTTATTTTTAGCAGCCTTAAAAATTATATCGAACTTTGTTTTTATTATAATTCTCAAACTCAAAAAGCCCAAACCACAAACGACATTAAAAACCGTTTCAAATATCCATAGCGTTCAGCTTAATGAGAATAACATAAACTTCAAGCATCGTAATTTGTAACCGCACAAAATGGAACGAACGTCCAAACCCAGGGCTGGAATGTGCCCGGGTATATTTAGAGATCCCTAAATTAGATGTTATTGAGTGAGTTATTTAATGCGAGACTCGCTCCACGTGCATTTTTGCTTATTATTATTGGGGCTTACATAAGCCCGCCTTAATCCAATGAACTTTCATTGCCATGCGTTTCAGAGGAACTTTATTTGCTCCTGTGGCTTTATCTCGAGCCTCTTCATACCCTTAATAGCACGCTCAGATAGACAACGTTGTTCCGAACATTTGGGGCAGACTAACATAATTATTAAAAATTGCTTTGGATATTACTTAAGGGTAATATTGTTTTTATATTGGAAAGTCGCCGCAGTAAACTCATTTTACGAGGTAAATTGGTTGATAAATGTAATAAGGGTCTCATTTGCTTTTAAAATTATTATTAAAAACAACAAAACGACTACGTACCTAATACCGGTATCAAAAAATAGCAAAAGGTATTAGTATTTTTGATCAAAAGAAAATAAATCTTAAATTAGAATTTAAGGACAAAAGTTGAAAAGAGAAATATAATACAATTAATTAATAAATGTGAAATCGCAAATAAAGTTGAGGAGTATTATGCATTCATGTTAATAACTTCTAAGGAGAATAACCTCAAGATATCGCCGTTGTTCACAAATACTTTTGTTCCTTCATATGCCCAATACAGATGTATTTCCATATTCCCTTCCAAGCCCGATGAGTTTTTTATGTTTATGTGGTCATAAAACCGTTATTATTATGTGACAATACCCTATGTGTTTACTGTCAAAGTTGCATTTACAAAGCAACATACGACTTCTTATTTTATAATATAAAATTGCATGGAGAACTACAATAAGAGTTAAGTATGAGATATACATTAAAAGCAGTTGATTTAATTGGTCATGATAGCAATCGCCTATTAAATTACGACTGAAAGCATGACCAACATTTCAATTAGTAATATTCGTTAGGGAGATGTCATATCAAAAGCGCTTTTATTGACCCCTACTAAACAACTGTACATACCTCATGCCACCAAAGTGACGAGGAGTATCCCCGGGAGATTACAGTACCCATTCACACGACGGAGACCGCTATCTAGATAACATTTAAACACAAACACGGTTCTAATCAATACATCAAACAAAGTTGGCCGTAGCAATAATAATTAAAAGCGAATGATTATATAGAATATTTGCGGAGGACCAAAGGGTCGCATCTATCCCGCGGCAATTTCTCTATTGCATAAGTAAGATAGTTATAATCCTTCTCCCTTCTGTAATCCTGGTCCACAAGATGATTGAGTCCCATTTTAGTTTACAAAAGGTAATCCTGAAAGGAGAAACTATTGGGGAATTTCGCCTCGTTTGATAGGTAGTTAGTGTTTACGATGTAAATTTTGACGATAATATCATAAACCTCTTTGATTCTGTCTTCAAAGTTTTGGGTTCTCTCACTAATTCAAAATATACATACGAATAAAAACAACACATATGTATATTAAAGTTCCTATAAGTACGTAGAAAAGGTGTCTATTGTTATAAATTGAAATCTCCTTTTAATAAGTTGAAATGAATCCAAAACACTCATTGGAACATTTCATTCCAACATGCATTGTTTTGTATCCGTTTGTAGGAATCCTGTTTCCGACTTCATAATACGGACTCTTGAAATATAAAAGAGCATTTCATAGTACGTTCGCAACGAAAGGGTTAACACAAAAGCTTTTTAAAATACTTTCGGCAGGCATATGGCGTATAATGAACCCTCCTACTGTTCTTAACAAACACTGGTTTGTGGATTCTAAGTAATTATACTCAAACTGTGCATTGGCCGTCTAATTAATTTTGTCACTCTATACGTCTTTATGCACCTATTGTGTTTGTAAATGATAAGTTCATTTATATACAGATATAGTAATCATAGAGTCTAGTTGCTGTTTCAGTTGGTTAAAAACGAATTCATGTAATATTAATAATTTTAGCTTTAGTTATCTCTGATTTCAACTTTAAACCAATATTGACAATTATCGTAAATTGTCTGAGTGTGTAAAATTGTGACAATAGACAACCAAATCAATATTGAAAATATATGGAAGAATCATTTGATAAACATATTTTTGTCTTGTATATAATAATATGCTATTGCGAAAAAAATATAAAATTATATTTTCATACAAAAAATATTGCACAACTTGAAGGCATGATAACCAGGAAACGGGCAATTTTATATAGAGAAGTATGGAAAAGCGCGGCGGGCGGCTTAATATCCCACAGGAATAAACTGCAATTTCAGGAATATCGGGATGAAAACAAAAATATTATAAGCGGCAATAAGAATAAAGAAGCCTTAAACTCCAGACACCACTTGTAATACTTTACTGTAAGTAGCCTCATAACAATTGGTCGGTTCTATAAATGTATAAGCCAACTTACTTTTATGGATGTTTATGCACTTGTGCTTGCAGTTTTCAAATTGAAAATTATACGTTATAATGCGGTTTCGTCCAAATCATTCTTTTTTTTAAATACAAAAGGTAAACATAAAGATAATTAAAAGTGTGTAGTGGCAACCCTGTCCAAACGTCAACGTCAGAACAGCTCATCAAAATATCACGTTACGGAATCACAAATTCATTCCGGGATGCCAATTATCCGTGAGCGCTCATTTTCCGACTCATTCCCTGGTGTAATGATCACGTGGTGATTTTGACAGTTGCCCAGCCACCCTTTTAGAATTAGGATGTGTTCACATCGCCTGGATACACCATTACTTTTATATTCCTATTCATTTCTAGAACTCGTGTTCGGTGACAAAACACCTATTCTTTGGCATTGTTGACAAGATCTCTTCAAACCTAATTCAATGTAAATTAATAATATTCGGCATATTAAATACCATTATGTATGTACAAGAAAGAAAATAGATTCGGTTATTGTACACGGTCCTTAATCAGTAACACTAGGGTGATGCAAATGTCACTCGTTAACATGCATTGCGCGTCGACTACTAATTAAGATCTAACCTGCCTCCTTCAAGAAGTACTGTATAATATCAATGGATATTGTCCAATGGGACAGTTGTGACGCCGAGGGTATCAAATAAAAGAATCTCAAAATATTGTTTGTTTTTCTAGAAATTAATTTCTCATATTTGGACTACCATTATTCATTATTCATCCTTTTAACAAACGTAAATAAATAATACCACAATGTAAACTGAAATTTATGTTAATATTGATAAATGTATAATTTCGTAGTTAAAAGTTATTGTGGAATCTTGAATAACCCTACTCTAGAGTACTACAAAACTTCAGTAAATAAATTGAAATATAAAACTGTATATTTGTTTAGAATTTATTCGAGTGGTAAGGGAGACGTAGTTAAATTAGTTCTTCAAGATTCTAGCTTCGATGGAGCAAGTTTGTGTCCCTCCCCCACTTCAGCCGACTCCAGCCGACTCCAGCCGACTCCAACCGAACCTGCAGTCAGAGGAAACGAGCATGCATTAAAACTTCACCCGCAGAATTGAAAACATAATATCATAAAAATATAAACTTCACTTATGGTATATAACTTCCTTGTTAATGAACATATTAGTTGTTAGCTTAAAACTATACTTTGTTTCTAATAAAGATAATATAACCCGGAATGATTTCTATTATAAGTTTATGCTTAGCTTGGCCTAAAATATCATAATTATGTTACAGTGAGCCCAAGTTTTTCCAACGCATTAATTACGTATTGTGGATTTTGAGTATTAAATATACATAGTCTGTTTAATATACATTAATATATTCATTGTATTGTCAGAGATATCCAACAATTTCCAAAATTATTAGTTCATAGACGCTCTAAGGGCACTTCAACTCACATTGCGTATTTGAACTATTTCAAAGTAATTGCTTCACATGCTCCTCTGTATAAGAGCCAATACGTAATCTACATTCTCAAATAGACTATAATAGCAATTTGGTGTGTACCGACCGTAAGAGATGATCTTTGTTTATAGCTACCAGGATTCACAAATACATCTAATATTGATACAATGATGCAAGTCTCAGAGTTCAACATATTATGGTCGTTTTGCTATGCTTCATACTTGTCAGTTAGCATAAGTAATTAAGTTACTAGGAGGGTCTTATTTCGAACAGTTAATAGCTTTATCCATCAATTGGTTTTCGCATTGTCATTATAATATTGATAGCAATTTAAATGTATTATTACCTCAGTAAATCAATTATAATACATGTTTATAGATTTCTAAGACAATATAAGAGGTAAAACCACATTATAATTTATGACATTTAATTTCTTTAGTACTCATAACGTCACTATATATTCACTAGAAATATTAAATGTAAAATAAGTGCGTTCATTTCTTAGTAATTATAAAAATTTATAATTTATTATTGTTCTTAAATTTGTTTGAAAATATCTATAAACAAGTATAGCCATGTTAAGATTATTTAAATTTATATAAATATAGGGTAGCTCAGTTGGTAGAGCGACGGGATGGTTTACCAGTATTCGCGGGTTCAAATCCCTGCTCGTATCGGTTTATTTTTCATTCTATATTTATATAAATTTATTCTTAAATTTACAATCTCAAAAAGTAGTTACTGTCAAAAAAGTAGTTAATAATTATAAAAGTATTTCTCTCAAGTTTGGTATATACATACTTTCAGTATTTAATTTCAAGTGATTTAAGTGAACAGTGTGCCCTATAATTTAGTTAATAATAACTTCAATAACCTGAGACGCCTAATACGACTAAGGGTACGGAAACAAAGTGGCCTTTCAATATTGTGCACGCGGTTAAGACCCTTTCGCCAATTATTATAATTAACTATAAGAGGAAGTGACCTCTTGGGCTTTGGGGAGGGAAAACAACTTTGTAATTCCGCGGCCATTTGAGAAGATTGATGGGAACAAGACAACTAGATTAGGACCATATTACATACTTATGAAGTTGGCTCGCAGGTATCCTCGTGTATTGTAGTCTCTTAGTACATTGTAAATAGTTCTAGTAACGTAAAATTTCTTATAAAATTGTACACTATTTTTTATGTCACAAGACAAATTTGATGTACTTTTATTGTTAAAAATATATATATTTAAAGCAAAATAACTCAAGAACGGCTGTAACGTTATCATTGATATGATTTTTGGCTAGCCTTTCTCAACACCCATGGTAAAATTCCAAAGTAATATGGATGGATATGGTACCGCTGCGATCAGATTCTAGGTTTTTTAAAATACTTATTATAATTTATGTTTTATCTGTGTTGATGATTATTATCATATATATTTAACATCCAATTACTACATGTATTACATAATCGTATAGAATTGATACACAAACTAAATACTATTTAATCTACATTTTTGTTATGGCCAGGACATAAACAAAGAACAAAGAACTTCTGAACTGAATTAACAGTTCTGAGAACTAGCGTTGAGAAGTTCTGTGTTTCAAGTCATTATTCCTAGACGGGTAAATGTTTGCTCAACTAGATCTCAGATCTCAACCGCAGCTTCACTTGTGGAAGTTTAGGTTTGAGTTGCACTTACACTTTTTATTAAGCATGTAGTTATTTGATACGTTTTTTTTTTATTTTATTAAAACATTTATGTGTTCTTTATTTATTACATGTCTTCCCATTCTCTTTTCTATTAAAATTATACATTTCAGAATAAAATATTTGTGTACATTTAATGTGAAGGAAATCATTATTTATCATTAAATTAAATCTGAAATCTTTTTTGAAAATAAGTTTTTAACAAATTTATAAAAAAGTTTATTGAAATAAGAATACCATAAACGTACAATTATAAAACAGCCAAAGTTTGTTAAACTAGAAAACTTTATCAGCAAGTTTTTTCCAATGCGGCACAAACAAGCATAAAAATAAAACAATTTTGAAGGATATAACTCGCGTATAATGAATTAAATTTTAAATTTAAATTTTAAATCTAACCCAAAGTTTCGAAAGCTTTGCAGCAATCTTATTCACGGTAAGGCAAGATGTAGGTTTATCTGTCAGTAAGTCAGTTAATTAGTCATCTACCTCCAAAGGTACTAATCTACTTTTCGTGGCGTACAGTTCGGGATTCACACCAAATTCACTAACAGTATCTTGAAGTTTTACAATGTGGTTAAATTAAACGTCAGGTTAAATTAAAAATTTAATTAATTATACGCGAGTCATTTCCGTAAAAATAGTTTTATTTCAAAGCATAGAAAATTGCCGACGTCTTTGGATTAAGGATATTGATTAAATGCTCATTATAGTTTTATTTCCCAATTCATAACTTGGGTAAAGCTAAGCATTAAAACGAAGCAGTCGAAATAACCAATAAAACAGATCAATTGCTCAAGTGGAAAACTTGTTATAGGTAAAGCAAAACCACCGAATGCTTGGTCTAGACCAAGTTATTAAAAATTTATTTTCATAGAATTTGCTAATGCATCTGAGATCAAACGTTTCTATAATATAATATATAATCGAAGCGAATTCTATAATTTAACGTTTAATAAAAATATTTTTGCAACGTTCAAAAGAACCGCATTGAAATTTCCAAATGATGATTTCTATAAATTTTTGTTTGTTTTAATAAAACACGATATGCTTGAATCAGCTTTAAAATTCATATTCAGTTCAAGTACCTACCTACTTTGTTCTCGATGAAATAAAAATATATTTAATATGATATTATTTCTTTTTTATTTTTTATTTTATTTTCTGTTAGCTGTGTTGGTTGACTGGTAGAAAATGCTTTAGCATTAAGTCCGCCCATTGTATTTTATGTTGTACAATAAAGTAAAAATGAATAAATAAATATTAATTCTAAAACCAAACATTCAGGTAAGTTAATGTAATAAGCACCTCAAGTTATAAATTTTGGTAATTTGAGCATGAATATTATAGTTCTCGCCCTCTCATTTGTATTGAGTTTCGGGTAATAATTTTGATTTTAACGACCTTATTTAATTAGCTGTGAATTTATTTTAGCTGCTAGAATGATATTATATAATATTATATTAATAACAATATTTATTCTAATTGTAAATACCTCGTCCAAACGACAGAGCCTTATTACGGACTCTGAGAAATAACCGTTCTTAATACTAATTGTTTTAAACTTTATAAAGGGTTGTTGGAACAGTCGTTAGTTAGTTTTAAGTCCTTTGTCTTATGCTTTCTCTCCTAATCGGGATAAATGTGAACATATTCATGATATAAATGGGGCTCCACCCTAATTTTCTGAAGTCCAAAAACCTTTCAATATATATAACTTGCAACTTATTTAAAAATATCTACAAAGAAAGTTTTAGTTTTTACAATACTTTAACAACACTGATCTTTATTTTATGTTAAGTAGCAAATAAGACAGGCTTATTTACTTAAGCCAATATAAAAAATATTTACTTTATTGGAATTATTTTCTAACTTTAAGAACTAAAATAGTTTTTCGTTCATAGTTTATTTACTTGGCAATACATTTGCTGAGGATTAAAAATTAATTTGAGACTAAGCTTTACCACCGCGCTTTTGATATTTAAACAGTCTAACTATTTCATCCCAATAATCTAGCTCATCACAAGATGAGTCCGTATTTGAACTACTGGGATTAAAAAGTCTCACTAGTTCAAGCGTTAAACTACTCCGTTCAACTAGCGAGAACTAACCTTAAAAATCTGACGACCAATTTCTAGTAAGTAAACATAAAAAGATTTTACAGCACAGTTAATAAATGTGAATGTATTTATTAATTACGTTATACGAGTATCGATAAGAAGTGCATTTGACAGCAAATTAGTTAATTTGTATATACCTAAATCAATTTCCAGAAAAATGTGTTATCTGGTAGAAACTTAATAAATTGCATGATTTTTTAAAGATGACTAGACCAGATAAATAATATTATAATATCTTTATTACAACTAATAAAATTAAACCTTTTCTAGAAGGAACAAAAGACGTAATTTTATTAAACTTTTTCTATTTAGAACATGAATACAAACCTAGTAATTTTCATTATTAACATACATTTCGCTGGAAGGGTAATAGAAATGAATTTGTAGTATTCTTTTAAAAGACTATCTCTAGTAGATACTGGTTATGGTATCGTAGTGTGATAAGGTACCTACCTCTATAAAGTGCTTCAACTCAAATTTCATTAAAATCGTTAAGCTTTTTCAAAGGTTATCCCGAACAGACGAACAAAAATACTATTTTTAAAATGTTTGTTATGTCTTCAGATCATATACATGCAACACATTATGTATACTATCTCTTAGAAGCAGCACTTCATGCGTATTCTCTATTTATGCTTATAAATAAATATGCTTATAAAATGTATTCAATGTAATATGCACCTAATATAAAACTCTTAATTACATGGTCATTTATTGTAATTTATAAACACAAATAAAAAAAATCTTTTGCTACTGAATAACATATTAAAACTACTTTAACTAGACACTTAATTTTAAATAAAAATAAAGGTATAAAGACTTTTTATAATTTGGATACCTAACTCAAAGAAATTATTGGATTCTAATTTTACTTAGATTCGATTACAAACAGAAAACGTTATTAAAGGTTGAATTTCCAAAGGCTACTTTACCGAAAACAGTAAATTTAAAAGAATACCAATAATATAAAAGTCAATAGTAAGTTAAAAAAGTTTATTTTTAAAGAACAAGTAAAACATAATAAAATAAGGTTCATTGTAAACATTACTTTGTCTTGTTTGTAAAAGTGTTTTCTTTGTTTTTACTTAGAATTCTATTGAATCAAAGAAAACTCGATTTAGCTGGTACGTCAACTAACAAATAAACAAAGCAAATGTAGTTTTGTGAAAAACTGGAGACAGTAACATATGCAGCGCAGGTAGAGGCAGCCCTTCTAACGAACAGCGCGCGTTCTAAGAATACTTGATCGGGATTTGAATTTTAGTTCGGGTTTTTTGTGTGGACAGTGTTGTAGTACATTATGCATGTAAAGTAAAAAAATGGGAGTTTGTTAAAAATTCTAGAATATATTTTATATATTTATTATGCTCAGATATTTGCTAGTAAAAAAGTAGGTAAATAGGATTTTTTTGGCAGTTGGTACACATTTAGGTAAAATAAAATTGTGATACCTTATATATTTTTTTTAATGGTCTACTTATTTACTTTGGCAGTCTGGTTATTTGATAATTGAGTAAAACTTCCACATTTTTTTTTTCATTTTGCATTGTCAATAATAATACTTTCATAAAATTAAGTTCAATGCAACACAAAGTTGTATATAGAATTGAAAAATAAAAACGAAATACAATCAAGGCTTTGGAAGAAAATATTCACCTGTTTACTAAGCAAATTAATCGTAAGAAATTTAACTATTATATGTGATAAATTAAAAAAAATATCAATTTTTTAAATTCATATTAAAATGTCGTTTTGATATAATCAGGGTGTTCATAGAATTTATGATCGTAGAAAATGTATAACAAGCTATCAAATGCAGAGGGTTTTAACGGAAAACCAATTTCATCTTGATTTCAACGCTTGCTACGTTTCCGAACAAATAATTTCATGTCAAACACAATATTGAGCATTCACAATGATGTTGAGTGGAGACGTCATTCTCGTAACCAATCGTTTTGAGAAAGTTTTTGTCAAAAATAAATTATTTTTGATTGATCTTATGAACCCAATGCAGAAAAAACTACTTACTACAAATTGTTATTTTTATTTTTATTATTATCGATTTGAAATTCCGTATTCTAAATATAAACAATGTTTGCATTTTTGTTTTTTATTTCCATTTAAAAATTAAAAAATATATATATGTTTCAAAAAAATTGCGTAGTCTTAGTAAGTGCTCTTTAAAGATAAGTAAAAAGTATTTGTTCCTTATAAAGAAACAGGAATTAAAATCCTATTACAGTACCTACTGTTGAAAATTCATTAAAAGGTATTCTTAGTCAAATGTAATAATTTATTTAAGAAACAAAAATCCCCAACAGCAATATTCATTGAGTCGTAATTCTACGCTAAAGCGAAGATGTAAAGAAGAACCGGGAAACGTATTAACGTATAAATAATTCAGCGTATCTTTAGCCACATTATGTCATTTACGCTGTTTCCTTTCAAATGAGTATTTACACAAAAGAAGAGAGAATCAAAAATGATAATGACATGCAAATCTTTGGTTTATTTAAGACGTCTATTTCATCAACCTTTGATATAGTATTCATAAGTTAAAATACTTGATGTTCTTGGTAAATTAAACATAATAATATAAAATGTATTCCTTTTTATACAATATCATATGAAAAATTAAGAATGTGATATTGACCACCATCCCGATAAAGATGATCACATATAGAATGCTTAATTCACTGAGACGGACAGCGATACGGTAGCTTAATTGGTAGAGCGACGGGACGGTTTCCCAGAGGTCGCGGGTTCGAATCCCTGCGTATCGGTTTATTTATCATTCTATATGTATATATAAATATAGAGACATCGTTAGTAATTTGGGGATGCAGACTGCAGACAGTCGCACGCCAAGATGGCGACGACGCGTAAAAACTTATTTTACGATTTCCGCTACGAAAGCACCGCTCTATCGAACTGTTAGCGTAAAATCTATTATTTATTGCACTTGTTACGAGTTTTAGGAAGAAGCCTATAAATATGAATATTATCACTTCGGAGGCGTTGTTCTATAAAAATATATTGAAAAGCGATACTACATTTTCTTTTTTACTTAGGGAAATGGATATGAAAGCATTATATTACAAATACTTATAATACGGCATTAATAATATTTCTGTTTATTCTACAAAGGTTTTCATTTTTGGAAACTAATTAAAATACTACTTAGAAGGTAACATGCTATCTTAAGTAGGTTGTATTAATAGAATAGATAGGCAAGTTACGTCTAAGTCAGCGGCTGTAAGCAAACTGTACAGTGAATTAAGAAAATTTAAGCTTTTTGAAACTGTGAATAAAATTATCATAAAAAAAATAATAGCAAATAAGTTATAGCACTTGAGCGGGCAGTGTTATTATACACTAAAAAGAGGCCCTAATCGAAAAATTTTGAAGTTCAGAACGGTCTGGATTCGATCGAAGTTTAAGGTACATATGATGTTAAAAACACTGAGACTATTATCTTATTGACAATAAGGTATCAATACGCAAATAGCCTAGCTTTCAGCAGGCAAATTTTCCACACGATATCTCTCACCCCCAAGTTGACACTGTACGTGTTACTTTTAACAAAGGGCCAATCCATGTGAAATGACATAGGCTGACAGCATCCAAACGACCGTCGAACATTATCACAAAATACCCTTAACTCGATTCGTTCATATAATATTCATGACGAGACGCAATCTTTCAAAAATTGACACCTTTTACCGAGAAGACCCTTCGGTCGGGACGAGCAAGTTTTTTGTATTTCAACCGGTGAATAAATTACGAATACACAATAGATCTCGTGCTTTACGACTCTGCTAATTCGTAATAATGTAACGTGGACAATAAAGTGATAAAGGGTCTTTAATACACCTTACCAACTACAATAAAATATATTTTACGATTCTGCAATAAATTATTTTGAATTTAGAATTTCATTATACAAAAAAAAATGGATATATCATAATTTTACAATGAAAATATCTAGATAAATTTAATGGAACTTAACCACATAACAGTAAAGTATATACGTAATATAATACGTATACGCAATTAAATTAACATTAAAACCGAGTCCATTACATTAGAGATATTGGTCAACACTGGAAATTTTTAGAGGGTTGACCTATGTACACATTACTTAGTAATAAAGCTTTAAAACAAATAGCATTCTCCCCAGAGGCGGGGAGTAAGAGGCGATCAAATAAGAGGTGAGGACCGTCCCACGTCACTCCGGACTCCGTAACTCGAGTTGATTGTTTGTACTACGGACATAGATTTTTCCACTTGATTGTCTGATTTGATTTACCCGAGTGCTCCTTAGATTACCCGCCAAATGGATTGCTTAAATGGACCTATTTTTCAAGAAGTTTACTTATAAAAAATCGCTTGTTACATTTTTCTGAAATTGAGAAAATATTATTTCAGCATTTATATAATCTTGGGTACTTGTGCCTGTGAAACCAGGCGCTTTTGGTTAAGATCCGGTTCATTAAAGTACTTTTTACTTTTTTCTTTTTACTTTCAATACTTACCAAGTATCAATCAATCAATCTATTTTGGTTTTTAATATACCTAATTGCTTGTTTTAACCCTGAAAACAAAGTAACTGTGTTTAAATGAAGAAAACAGCAAAATGTATATTCAAGTTAGTTAACATTAAGTCAAAGTTAGACACAAAATAATGATAATTCTTATCTGATGTATGTAATTCGTAGTAGTAAGTCTAAATATATATATTGTTATATAACACAAACAATTATATTTTGTTTTGTTTGTCTGTCAACAAGATAATGCTACGGAAACACTTCCCGACTTGACAAGCGTTTCGAATCTCCGCCATTGTCCACTTGTCATTAAGTTTTCGTCTCGTCCCCTTCTTGAGATCCGCGGCTTATGTTACATACATTCAACAAGAATGTCAAGCATAAATAATAATTAAAAACATCCATGACTAGATTTCATATTTTTATTTAAGAGAAATACATATTTTAACTAAAAGTATATATATTTTTATATATTTTTTTATATAGGTATATATATTTTTAAATATTAAAAATTAGGCATTTGATACCAACGCAGGTCTAAAAGAAAGATCTTATCCGAATTATCCGTAAGTCAACCAATATTGGAAGTATGTGAACGACTAATTGCTTAGCATCGTCAACAGCTGTATGTCACAACAAAAGTTAATGACGAATCGCGCCACGACAAATGGTTCCAGATTGACGTCACATTTATTTCACTGACATTCCGTTATTTATTTATTGAGAAAAAATAGGAAATGGTATTATAATGAAACTATATCGTAAATATATTTCTGCGTATTTTATTTTACATTCAGATTTATGGATTGCTTTAGTATTAGTACTTTTGAGTATCCGAGTATAAACTATAAGTAATAACATAAGAATGTAAAGAATTAATTTTAGTGTTTGAATATCTAGAACTACTAGTAACATTTTAAGATATATTTTATGCATGTTAGCCCTAATTATTTGAAAAATATAGTAAATATTGGAAGTTCGTTGTAGGAATATAATCCTTTCAATATTCGATAAGTAGCTTAGAACTTAAATTCCAAACGAAAAACCCTTTTGTAATCATAGTAGACAGAGTGACCGAGAAGAGTTCGTACTTATAATAAAATATATATTTTCATGTAAAATTTCAAATATATAATTCTGAATTAAAACGTGAGACTCTTCTTACTAGCACTGTTTAAATTTTTTGAAATTAAACGAGAAAAGTACCTGGTCATCGTTTCAAGCAATTTGATAGGGTCCAGCAATTCTGAAGGCGATCGAAATTATCTCGTATTCGAGAAAAATGCTGACACATGTCGACACGCTATCTGCTTTTTTGATACAAATATACTAGAAATGAACAAAATATATATAATTTTAAAAAAACGGTCAAATTGCCTCCTTTACTACACTTAATGTAATATTAACAAATTTTTATTATAATCTATAAATGATATTTCCAAAAATCGATTTCGAATTTAATATTAATATTCGATAATACCATCCAATTATGAATTATTTAAAAAAGCTGTCTGTCAGTACACTTGTATGTCATGTCCAGTACAATTTTACTTCAGCATCGTACGTTTTGTACGTTTACAGTAATGATCGGCGCCGGGCGGACCGCTAACTCGATTACCTGAAACGAGACTAGCATTGTAATATCACAGACACTATTTTATCCACATTATTACATGTACCTATGTACTAAAAGGCCTTCGTAAATGGATTAAAGTGGACAGCGTTTTTACGAGAACAGCTATTAGGAATACCACTTGTTACTAAAAATAATAAGATCCACTTGCTGTGCAGGTTGAATAATAATTAAATAAAATTAAGAGTAATTTTATTTATTACTTACGTTTTAAATTATCATCACTGGGAGGGTTGAAACATTGGTTATTTCTAACACTAACTTCTTTACTTACGTCTTGCTTCCTCAAGTTCTTTTTTGCTAAGGTCATGTTTACTTTCCGCATATTCATTTACATTTATTATAATAACTCGCTACTTATTTTTTATAAATAAATACATTTTATAGAGAATCTTTTTAACGTCTTAAGCCTTTCAAATGCACTTAACTTTAAATTTTATTAGATGTTATTTTATTAGTAATGCTAAGGCACCCTTACACGTAAGTAGTTCCATTTCATACAATATGTTTTAAGATAATTTTGAGGATTCCAGAATTGGCAGCATAGTGGTACGGGGTAATAAAAATAATATTAAAATACAGCGCAAGGTCGATTAGTGTGCTTAGATAGCGACAGTTAAACTACATTGATGGCGCCTTTAATGGTGTCTGGTATATTCCACCCTTATTATCTATTTACAACCCGCATTTTATTATTGGGGTTAAGATGGAACAGGGCATAAAAGCTTGCAGTACAGGAGGTGGGCGGGGCTAAGGGCGAGCGAGATCGGACCATCGTTAAGGGATGTTTTTACGACCATCAAAAGATACTTTGTGAGATGGCATCCGGTAATTTTGAGTAAGCACCTATTCTCGAGTGTTCTCAAAGATCTGAGTTACGAGTTTAATTTCACTGCTTACAACTTTAATATCTCATTAAGCTCGCGAAAATCCGAGATAAATCATACTATTTAAACACAGGCCAGCTTTAAATCTCATTTTATTTATGCTCGTATTTCAGGTGTTTTAGTTGGATTTAGAATAGACGATAAATGCTAAAGTAGACTGTTAATTTGATTCATTCTAGAAGGATTTTAGGATGATAAGATCTTGATTACTAATTGTATTGGGTGCAAGAACTGTAAGTAAATTAAAAATAAGTTTGTTGTTTCTGTTCTTTGTTACGTTTGATTATTTTTTTATTAACTTTACCAAATAAATAGTAAATCTATAGGAATCAGAGTAGTGATGCTTCATAATAAAACAATTAAAAAATACAAATGTAAAATAACATCAAATATATTTCTGCTAAACGTTTTTATTTTTAAATAGTTACAAAAAACAGTGAAAACTGGCTTAAAACTCACAAATCTATTCCGTACGTGCTCAAGTCCCGGAGTTTAGCCGTAATGAACAACTCTAGCGCTTCACAACTGTAGCGCTTCACAACTCTTAGCGTGGAACTTAAATAGCGATGCAAGAGTGTTTAATATTCCTACATTACAGTTCTTATTACTTAAGTTGTTTATATGTTTTTGAATTTGGATTTCATTTAAGTTGTTTATGTATTTTTTAGATTTTCAGTATTTTATATAATTTATAATATATTTGGTTCGTGGCGTAGGATCGAATTCCATGTATTTAAACTGGCTATATAAGTGGAAGTTGGGCTCTTTGCACACATTGGTCTTATGTTGTTTTTTTACAATAAGCTTTTATTAATTATTATTTTTCTAACATATTAAGTTTCCAAGCTTACCTTTACTTACATTATTTTAATATGTGGATATTTTTAGTTCCTTGACTATATAAAGTTTTAACTTTTGTTTTAATTATTCTTACTTGTCTGTTCATTTTCAGTTTGAAATATAGATATTTCAAATCACGGGTATCTTGGTATCACGGTATTTTGATACACTTTGGCTGAAGTTTTCACTCCTTTTTCGCGGAGTTTGTTTACCCCCTTGTAATCCCTTGGTAAGAGAAACTCCACCAAACCTTGACGAATGATGGCCTCACTGAACTTTGGCCACTACCTCGGCAGCTACCTCTATTGTAATTTTTTTTTCATCGGTTAAGTGATTTTTTTCTGTGGTTTTAGTCCGCATATGGTAATAACAGCTGTTTTGATCTTTCGACTCTCTTTTGTTTTGTGCCTTATTTAAAAAATGTCCTGTGTATCTCCGAAAAGCTCCTTGGCCTAAATCTTGTTTAATAATCCTAGAAAGTATCCTCGATGGGATTCTCATTTCTCTGGAAAGAATTTTCTGCTTCCTTATGGGATTTCGGCGAATTCTGGCCTTGACTGCATTAATGGCCTGATTTTTTCGAATAAACCGCGGTCGGACGGATCTCTGACGGTCATCAACAGACATGGTTTCAGTGTACATGGATGGTAATATACCAACATTTGGGCCTTGTTTTTTCAATGTAATAAAAATGTCTTCTGGTTGTCGTCCTTACCTACTTTAAAGAGGCACTAAAGGCAAGCTCCCCTCCTGGAACACAAAAATTCAACAAAAATCTTTTTTCAACTCCTGCCAGCCCTTCTCCCGTTGTTGGACATTGGGAATTTCTGGCTTATACAATAAAGAGAAATCGATTTTTTTGGCACTCTTTTTGCCTCAAACTCGATTATGGACGACAACGGAAATATACTGCCTGCCTCACAGTGTCAAAGTTTAATGCCGGATATTGTGTTCCGACGAAAAATTCATACGACGAACTCTACTTTCCTTGATAAATCGTGTAGGCTTTGTGTAGGATGTCCTTTCCCCAATCGAGTTCCGATCATCGCTTTTCGAGAACACTCCTCTTAATACCTCGCCAAGTACTGGAGTACTAGAGGGCATAGAAGTATCGAGCGATTGTCAATTTTGTGGTCACCTGGAGAGCAATACCAAGTTGGTCTTGATGAAACTGGAATTGTCAACACAAATCGCCCCAGTATCAGTTTCTATTATTTGACCACCTCGAGTTGTCGGGGACCTAGTGCTCTGTGAAAAGCTTGATCCTATATCGTTGCGCAAGGATATATCATCATTATGCGTATTCTACCGCATTTATTACGAATTTGTTCCGAAGAGCTATTAAATCTTCTTCCTGCTGCTGATTTCCACTATCACAGTTGGCTCCACTTTTAGATCAAAAATTAACATACCGAGCTTTAAAAGATTATTTGAAGTCAAAACTATATAACCTCTCCAAATCCATACGCACGTAAAATACTTTAGATATGTGAAAGTGATTTGATTGTGACTGATTGTGATTGTTACTTTATATTATACTGTGTGAAAGCTATTTCAAGTTTCATTCCCGAATCGAACCTACTGCTCGACTAAATTGAACAAAAAACGCGTGCCAGCTTAACTCAATGAAACCATTGCAAATCATTTTTGGTTGATTATTTCTCAAGGATATCAGCTATCCTACCTATACTTTCTGCTGAAACTATCACGATTTAATTGAGCTCCCTATAATTTTTTCTTTATATTTATGACAAATAAAAAAGCAAAACACGAGTATAACCAGCCATAAACCCAAAGACATTATTCCAAATATCTTAACGTTATTTCATTATCATTTTATTATAATACATGTTTAGTTTTTTTTGTTTTTGCCTTAGTTTTTTTTGTTTTTGCCTTAGTTTTTTTTGTTACACAAGAATTATATTAAATTGTTTGCTTAATACCACATAATTCATTTCAAATCCTTACTTGGAAAAAAATCATCTAAGTATTTTTAATTAAAATTCTTTATTTTTTTGGGTTTAACTTAGTATGTTCTTATTTTAATAAATTATTTCATGAAAATGTGCAAATTTTTGATATACTTATTTTTATCTATTTTTATTTTTTAAATCTAGCATGGAACTCTCTCAGGCGAAAGCCTCAACGAAAGTTGATTATAATACATAATATTACGCAATTATACATTTGCTAACAATGCAACAATGATGTGGCTTCTATTAAAACGTTTCTCTTTTTATAACTTCACAACTCGTAGACACAAAATATTATGCATCATGATTATTCACAAAGCGTTTTTAATTAAACAGTCCCGTCGGTTGTAGAGTAATGTAGAGTGCGGCACATCAAATTATACAACCCTTTAATGAGGCGTAAAACTTCTATCAAGCTTCTGTTTTAACGACGAATATTAATGATTATTGACGCCGCTACATATTTGAGGGATATTTAAATGGTAATAAAGATAAAGAATTTAATCTATTTTAGTGTATAATTTTCAATTAACACTTGCGTTGTATATTGTATATGGATGTTTCATCTACGTTTTGTAATTACTGGGTATGTAAGACAATGGTTATATGAAACAATATGTAAATATGTAAAAGCATAAATATAAATATTGTTATTTGGACATTGTCCAGTATAAAAACGAAATAAACTGTTAGCTGTAATATCGCCACCCTCTCAAACACCCAACAAACTTTAGCTATAAAACCAGCGAACCGGTTAGAAATAAATATTAAAATCTAGTGTCACTAAACAATTCTCGAAAGTGTAATAAAAAGTAACAATAAAAAACGTAAAACAAACTGCTTGGTCTGTTAGCGTTGTTTATTTTTCAGTCTATCCATCAGTAAAGTTTTCAGTCTATCCATCAGTGAAGTCTCGTTTATTTTTATCGACTACAAAAATAGACTATGTACATAGTTGATAGATAATACACAGAGGAGCTGTAACTGGCTGTAGCTGTAACTGAACCTACACTACTTATATTTAAATATAAACTAATAGAAGCACTTGGGAAAATGTACAAGTACTTAAAATGTACAATCTAACAATTGGGACATTGTACTCAAATCTCAACGGTCACCTTTGAAATGATGTATATGTTGTTATAAATACAGACCTTAGTTTTCGGCCATTAGCGTCTACTAAACTAAGTGAATGTTGAATTATATGCGATTGTCTAGACATCCCATTGTAAGAAAAACAAATTAATTTCCCTCTATTGTAGGTAAGGTCGAAAAGTACTCGTTGCTTAATTTATGTGTTCTATTGAGTTATAACGCTACGATATAAATGAAAAAGTGAAAATTACCTAAAGTTTTGCTCTATACAGTGAAACGTTAAATATCATTTAATTTTTATTTTCAGTCTAGCCAGCCTTTGTCTAGATTTTAACTTAGAAAGTATTTAAAGCTGTATACAAAATAAATATCTTAACAGCTATTAAAAACGAGTTTCAATTAAAAACACATATAAAGCTAGTAGTCACCACAAATCCGACAAAGCTATCTGCAACATTCAAATTTAATCTCGCTAAGTGGAATTGCGATCGACGATATTTTACTACTCGTTGGCGGTTGTAATCAACTCGTATCTTCTCCCCTAACACTCACAACATACACTTAATAGATACTACGACACTACTTTTTAAACATTTATACAATGAACCAAAGTAAAGCCTTAATATCGAAAAGATTATACTTTGACTTAACATGAATTTGTGAATTTTTTGTTTGTGAAACACTGGTAGAACTTTATTTTTAACACACTTTTATATTTTTAGTTTCACGTGTATGTTTGCATGTTTGTTTGCTTGTAGCCGTCTTTTTGTAAAGCGATTTTGTCTCATGTCCCATTGACAAACTTTGTACACATATCAGGTAACGATAGTAAATTATTAATTCCATGAGATTAACTTATTATCCTGATTAGGATCTCCAGGATTAATAATTGTATTGAGCTAATTCGGCGAGATTTTTAGTATTTTAAAACTATATTTAATATTAAGATGGAATTATTATAAAAAAATTCAATGATTCAATGATGATAAGTAGCTATATGTTCAGCACAAATTTTCTAGTTTGTGACATTATTCTTGTTTTATTCAACACCAGTAACTTCGTTTGACAGACAAACGGACAACTATTTTAAACACGATTGTATTCACTTCTCTGAACTGAGCGTGAAATAATATTTATATATATTTTTTAATATTAAGTGTGTGGTATTCTGAAGCTACTATTGTATTATATATATAGAAAACCGACATTTAAATGTATATCAAATAATATATAAAAGGTGCCATTTCCAGTAACAATGAAGATAGTGCACTTGACTGGATGTCAACAGCTCCTGTCTAAGACAGTGGTGTAGTTCAGTGGAGCCGTGACGAGGGATATTTGTCTAGAATGAACATATCTAATCTTAACCTTTCAATATCCACATTAAATGATTTATAAGATATACAAATTTAATTACTAGTTCATAGCTTATATTTATTTATATAAAATATATAGTTACGATCGAGCTAATAGATTTTGATATGTATTCTGATCCGTAAACTATTACGAAATTCTGTAGTTTAGGTTGACACAGAGAGATATGTATATAGGTATTATGCTACGTATTTATTTACGTATCATTAAACTATATACATATAATAAATAAATATATTCGGACATTTACTCACAAAGCAGTCTAGCTAAATTAAGCAATGCGAACAAGTAGTAAATAAAAGAAGTAAATACATGATAAACATACAAAAACTATATAAATTATTTTACCAACATACATATAGTACATATAAACAACACTCATACCTTATAAAATTCAACTTTTTTTTTTTAAATCGAAGCCACGACCATCGTAGGAGTGACATCTATTTCTTCAATCAGTTATCATAATATATTAAGTCACTATATAATATGCTAATTCGTTTACAGCCTTTTCGCTAATTGCTAAATGTAATTCTCAAAATTCTTACAAGTCAGCCTTCCTAACCTTCTACTTTATTTATCGGCGGAGACCTTTTGTAAATCCACTCTTAATAGCCATGTTTTGGTCTGCTGCTATACGGACGTGCGATTTTAATTATTTTCATCCAATTTACGAGTGGCCATTACAGAGAGACCCCTAGAGACCCATTAAAGGTCCATGCGTCCGAGTCTTGTTGATAACTTTATAGTGAGGTATTTTATATGTGACAAGAATAAGTGTTTAATCTGTACCCTACACACATCTGTATCTTTTATGAGTGGATATGTTCCACGGGTGATTAAATAAACTAAAATTAATAATTCTTAATAATGTTAAATATTATTTGGATTATACTATATAATGTTTCGATTATTCATTCACTTTTTATTTTTGATAGAACACAGTTATTCAATTCTTTTCTTTAGTGGTAAATAACGACTACTTTTATTTAATTTAGTGAGCTGTTACAAAATGTATGGACACTTAGTTTTCGTTGCGATGCATTTTGATAAGGTGCGTGACAATTGACCGTTTGTTTCGACCCCTCACTATTTTAAAAAGATTTAGAAAAACTAAATTTATAGTCTCAGATCTTACAATGGAGTTGAATTCTTTCATTCTATATTAATATTTACTTTTATAATCTAAGCTTAACATTTTCAACCATTTACGAGTGGCTACATTGTAAAACTAATGTCTCAAAATTTCTTATAACATTTCTTATTTTAGAGATATTTTTCTCAATTGTACAAGAAAGACCCCATTTAATCTATCTTGCGAATCTTAAAGAATCAAGTCGGTACATAATCCACCGAACAGGTAAATATCTATTACGCGCTCCACTGACCCTTCCGAAAGATAAGATTTGACAATGTCGCGCGTTTGCTAACTCCTACTTATGATGGATATACCTGTCAGCATCCTTCCAAGCATGGCGTCTTCATTTTATGCTATTTTATAAATAAATCCGTGCGTGACTTATATATGCTGATAACATCCGCTTTAAGATTGATTGATGATATTGAATCTATCAATTCTATTATCGCCCGATAGTAATACTGATGTACAAAAGAGGTTACTTGCAGCTGTCTGTTTGTTTGTTTGAAGGGGATCATTTCAGAAACTTTGAGTTGATTTTGAAGCCGTTTCAATAGTATAGTTTATGAGAACGGATTAGTTGTTTAATTTTTAAAATTTTTGTCTAGATTTTAGAAAATAAATATGTATATTTTTAAATACAACACAAAATAAAAGTGTAATGCTCATCTTAAATATAGAAAATAGTAGTAGTATATATCATAAAGAATAGTAATCACAAAAATTTAAAATAAGAATAACAAATAAATTTATAAAAGTTACAGATACACCATTAAACCAAGTCCTTTTCTAAATCGGATTTTATAGGAGTCGCAATATCTGGAGTACTCAGTTGCAAATCGCAGTTCTCTAAAGGAAATTTTTCATGCGAAATTCTGTAATTCCGTAGTGAGGCTTCTTTGAAAAATGTAAATCTTTTCCTTTCTCCAATAATTTTGCTCACTCTTAAGCAGTAACGCGAAGTCCATTAAAATCAAGGCGTTATTAATTTAACTGATGCTTTAGACTAGCAATTACTCAAAAGTTTTCCTGATAACTTTACTTACAATCGGCAAATAATTATAATTATCGCCGCAGTCGCCCTTTGGTGATTTAACAAAAAGGCAAAGTATAACTTTTCGGCGGCGTTTTGCCAATTTAAATATTCCCTATACAAAAATATCTAAACATTAAAACCGGTGACATTTTCAACTATACTCTATAGAATTTAGAGTTGAATTTGACAGTTCATTTGCTATTATGATCAAAGGAAAGTTTGATTTTGTGGCGATAATTGCGGTGAATCCCTAATTATTTTGAGGGTAAACTTTTGCTAGAGTTAATTTAAGAGTGGATCTTCGATTCCTTTTAATGGACACTTTTCGGTGAATATCAATTTATGTGGTTGAATGGTCCTCATTAAACTTGCAGACCCGCAGTGACACTGTCGAAATAAACTTAATTTTAACGAAGCAAACGAAAATTACTCGTCAATTTTCTGTATAACAAGAGGGACGATTTGTACTCGGAATAAAATATGAATGACATTAAATAAATATTGAAATTGATTAAAATAACAAAGAGGAAATTGAATATTTTTCCAGCATTGCGTTCAAACCTGGTCACTATATATTTTGTTAAAAATACGAGAACAAACAAGCTCGCAGTAGCGTCCCTCGCAACAGTGATGTATAAATGTTATAGAAATTTATATCACATTGGCGCCGAGCCCTTTTAGTATTCCCCTCGCAAATCCCGTTGAGCATTTAAATATAGCTATACCTAGGTTCTGTTTAGACCTAGGTATTACGGTTAAAAAGGGGGAAGGGGAGAGAGGAGACGGGAGAAGTAATTATAGGGGGAAACATCAAGTATGTCAGGGGGAGAGTGTGTTGTAAGGACAAAAATATGAAGGGTAGAATGCACTGGAGGTAAGCGTGTCGCCTCGCATCAGTTCACTGTGTCACTGTTGATCTTTTAAAGACAATTGTCCAATGCTACAAGTATATATAGTTTTCTTTGACACCCTAACGCTTCATGTCTTTAAAAAGTTTTGAATCATTTTTTTTTTTTTTATATATATATATGGGTTTAAAAACAAGCTAAATCACACAGAATCACATCACAGAGAACTAACGTGTCATCTTTAGCAATAACATAATTATTTTCTTTGGTTTATTTTAAATTTGATTTATTAAAATATTCGGTATAATAAAACGTAATATCAACTTCCAATTTCGAAACAGGAAGTGTGTTACAAATAACTGGATCAAATGTTTGCATATATTCGTATAGTGATGAAAGTGTTGGGTATGATCGTGAGGCAGGGGAATGACGCAGCGCTGTTGGCAGGCGGGTCTGACGCAGTGCCACATCCGTACTAAACGTCTAGAGATTTTAATGGATATGACTGATTTAAAATTATTCCGAGATATATATCAAAAAATATTTGATATGTCTATAACACAGAATACAGTGTTTTAACTAAATAAAATACCTATACATTCAGTAAATATTTAAATATTTATAAAGTTTTATAACGAGCATGTTCCTTATTGTGTTATGAAGTTAACAATTACATTGATTTCAATTTAAATCTACGAAACGTTTTATGGTGGTTTATAAAATAATAACGTATGTTATCAAAAGGAAATATTCCTAACTTCAGAACTTGAGGTGATATAGATATAATTATCTATAGATTACAGCCGGCCAGGGGACCTGGATGTACTCTCGTTGCTAGGCTATAGGGGATTCCTCCCCAAGGTCAAATATCATGTAGCTATATCTATGTCTATAGAATACGCATTGAGGGGAGATTTGTACTTGTTAGGCAATGAATTCGTATTCATGTTAAAAATTTGAATGATACTTTATTTTAAACTTATATTTTTATAGAAATTTTAATAATGGAGATGAATAATCTAGCATTATTTTTGGTTTTGGTTATTTACTTTTTAAATACAGTGTACATTCTTATATTATCAAATCTATTGAATTTCACAAGAAAGTGCCAATTTCTCTGTGAAAACCGGAAATTTCAATTTTAACAAAATTATTAAAATATCTTACATTGAATTCTATTCATATCATCTTAATATTTATTATTTAAAAACTATTCTTTCTATATTTTCCACAATTTAACATCATCTAGTATTCGGGGCAGTTAGATTGAAAAAGAAGACATCTTAAAACAACTCCAAGTAAAATAAACCTAAGTCTCAAAAGTTTTGTTTTAAATCTAAAACTGAGACGAGATTGTTTTCAAGTCTGGCTAGTTAGGAGTTTACAGGCCTCGTAATTTACGTGTTTTATTTCTACTCTAATATCTGTTTACTGATATAAAGTTTCTGTTTTATTTTTGTGAATAAATAATATAAATTAAACACCATTTTTTAGAACTCAGGAAATAAATATAACAGTTTTACTAGGTAGCCACTAATATAAAAAAAAAATCTTTTGAATATATTAACAAATTATACTTCATAAATGTATCGTGTTATTTATTCGGAAAGCTCTAAATAGACATCACTAATACCGCCCAGTGACGTCACTGGGCGGTCACAATATTAATGACGATTTCACGCCCGAACAATTCTGATCGGAATAGACCGTTTGTATTCGACTCTACCGCGGGGGCTCTGATTTCATTACGTGACTTTTTTCTCTCTTCAATCCAATAAATCCCATTGCGGCAGTGGCGAGTTAATTAATAATTTAGGAATTAAATTGTTTACTCCTAAATCGATCTAATGGTTTCTATTATCAAAACATCGTACTTTAAGCGTCAGTATATAGGATATAGGTTTTTACCAAATATATTCAGGTTCAGGTTTTCACCAAATATACTCAGACTGGTTGTCAATTTATTTTTATCATATTCTACTAATTATTTAAACAGATTAAAAAATAATGTCAAATCCAGTAAATGGGACAATTGGGATTGGTTTTTTTTTAGCTTTTACCTAATTGCGAGCCAGTAGCTCGAATGCACGAGTTATTTACGACTTCAATAAAGTGAACCTTAAAATTGTTAATGAAAAGGTATTAAAACAAGCGACCCCTCGTAAATAACACGGTGACAGTGCACAGGAAAGAAAAATGCTACTCGGATTTGAACAAATTACGGCCAGTGACGCCATGTTGTAATCAGGCTTGATTGTAATTAAAATATTATTATTAATTATTTCATATAAAATATATGAACCTGCATTCACATGACACACATAGAATTGATGGTGAAAATGTAGCCATCAGTACATAAATAGTACATACTACAATTCAAATAAATATCTAATAGACTGGTGTTATTTCTCTTTTAAACTTTTCTTTTATTAAGTTGCTAAAGAAAATTTCAATTTTGAAATTCAAATAATGATTAATAAATAATTGTTGATTCGAAATTTAAAACATAAATAATTAATAAAAATAAATGGTCAGTAAAAATAATAAATAAACATAAATAGTAGGTTAAAATGTATATATATATTTTATATTATTTATAGTGTATTAATATACACTAACTATAGTAAGTTTTGTAGCTCTTGTCTTATAAAATACTTACTTATACTTATATAGACATTAATTACTATATAAATGTAATTATATTAGCACAGTTTCCATCCAATGGTAGATGATACTACACATATGAGCGTCATGGAGACTTCAAAAACCCTTTAAATTATTAAATTGTAGTCCATTTACAAAATAAATATTACTACTTATTACAACACCATAGTTATATAAATATATAATGTGACATGAATATAAAAATACTAACCATTTTTATATTAGAGTCCGAGAAGTCTTCATTCGATTTATTTTATTACGTATTCAGCTCATATGTGGTGCCGATAATTGAAAATGGACTTAAGCCTCAGTTGCTCGTACATATATACGAAAAATATATTTAATAAACTGAATTAATATGGATATCTAATTTATTATTTGCAAATCAAATCAATCATATAATAATGAAAAAGTAAAATTCTTACAATAAATTATAAGGAAAACGTATACATTTGCTAGATAAGTTTTCTGCCTGGAAGTTTAATATAGTTCTTATTTCAGGGAACCAATGTACCGTGAATATGGACGCCTCTAGATCTTGGAGGATCTTTGAAACTGATCTAGCTACGATAATTCTAGCTAATATAACGGAGTGTTAGAACTTAGACTAGAAATGACGTTATTTATTTACAAATTGGATGTATTTTATACATGTTTGATTATTACAAAATGGTATTTGATGTTATGTATAGTATGTTATATATACTTCTGTAATTTGTTTCAGGTGGTTCTTATTAATCTTTTACAAATTCTTATTCATAACTTAAAAAATATAAACTTGAGTAGTGAATCAAACATATTATTTTGGTCCCTATAATATTGTATATGTCTTATCATTCATTATATACTACATAACATATAATGGTAAAAAATATTTTTCTTACTTAACTATGGTTTAATAGATAAATGGATTCCTAATAATATTAAGAGTATTAGTCAGTATTACTTCATCAAGTAAACATCAATCAATACATTGTATTGTATATTTTCCTTACCAAATGTAATCTACATGGTCCGGTTGCTCCACCACGATACATTCCACCCACGTATTTCACCGTTTCTTTTTTAAAGGGGACTCAGAATGTGCTCGGACTAAAATTACAGTGCTTTTAGGACCGTTCATCGAATTTTGATTTTCTTTTTGTCAAGTATGCAAGCTAGATAACGTTCGCAGTTGAGTTACGAGCACATAACTTGAATATTTTTAATATAAAATTATTTATTGTTTAAATTATTTTCTATACTATTTTTAGATATATTTATTTTTATTATCATTTATTAATAGCAATTAAATTGTAAAATGTTAAGTTGACAGTACCACTACACTCTCAGAGATATTTGTTCGGATGTACTTTCAGTGTCCGTTGAAATTTCAGTAAGGAATATAAACCACTTACTGTGCTTTATACCAAAAAGTAATAAAACCAGGTTCTCAAATGACATTAGTAACACAAATAGTTCTATGGCTTCAAACAATATACAATAATAATAATAATAATAAATGACAAATTAAACAAATTGATCTAACGCCTAAGTAAGCACATTATTTGCTTGTGTTAGATAACGATACAAATACATAGACATACACATTATAAATACTGAGAATATATTTAATAAACGACCAAACCCAGAAATACAAACATCTATGCTCATCACATACATGCCTGTCCCCGTCGGTAATCGAACCCGAGCCCCATTGCTTAGCTATAGGTTAGGCGTCTGCGCTAACCACTCGACCAACAGCGATTGGTTCGCGCAGTTAGCTCAGTTAGACGAAGGTGTACAATATACACCTTCGTCGATTATTGTCCCATGTAGGGTACTTCCTTATTTTACGTCCATACTATATTTTACTATATACTTTACGGTGTACACCTATTATTTGTTTTACCATGTACAATAACTTATTTTTTAACAATAATCGAAAACGAAATAATAATTTAGAAAGTGAATTTTGGAAAAATATGAAACATTTTTATGAATATTATATACATATTTTCTTCAAATGTAAGAGTTTTACGAATCAACTACTACATTAATGTATCCAGATTACGAACATTTCAATTGTGGTTATGAAATAATAATAATAGAAAAATTGAATTATCGTCATATTTAACTTATATTCTTGACGTAGATATATACTACTGGTCTGTAATAGGAATATACAAAGATGAGAACAAAAATCAAAACAATTTTTAATATACTGAGGATATAAAAAGCAGAATATTATGCATAACGATATAAAATACAACGTACCAGGTACACGAGATCTGCTCATAAAATTGTAAGTACGCTGTCAACATCCGATCCGAGACGAATGGTCATAGAGAAGCTACTAAATGGATACTAACTCATCTCGTGGGAAAAACACAGATGCGCGTCTGGTTACCGTCACCTCACAACTTTGTATCAAACTTAGAAACTTGAGCGTCTTTCAATCCAATTACATTACACTTTGAGTTGTTCTGTATCTTTATCTGGAAAAGTACTTCATAAGGAATAGGTTTTTATTTACAGCTTAGTCTTTTCTTCTTATTTATTAAGTATTTCTGTTTCATCTTACAATTCTTTAAATAAATGTACAAATTAATAACATTATTATTTATAAAATGAATCATATTCCATATCATATGTTAGGCTCAATATTGTTTTACAAATTCATTAATAACATCAATATAAACAAATAAAAACATGTCAATATGAGATCGAATAGACCTCATATTTTGGAAACAATGGCAATGATTTTTTTGTGTTTTATTTATGACGGTATTATTTTTATAGGAATCTGTTAACAGAAGACTGAGTGGAACTTATAAATCATTTATTCTTTCCTCCGGCGTCGCAGATTAAGATAACAATAGCTACAATCTATCAACAGGCAGTCCATTTAAGAAGACAAAAGCTGGGAGACGATCCCGTGAAGTGGAGCATTTTATATAATATTTATCTTTAATTACTACACGAACGAAAAAGGAAAAGCCGATCCGCAAAATAATGACGTGATCCGCCTCTCAGGGAAAAAGAATACGGAAAACAAATAACGATTTCTTTTGTTGGCTTATTATTCTCTAGAGTATTTATTATATTTTGAGGGTGTTTGGTTTTCAGTTTAAAGTAAGGATTATTGTAGGTATCTAAATAAACTTTAAGAAAGTTCACCGACCAGCTCAATCTTGGCTTTATTTACGAATAAATTCGATATAAAAGACACAGTTTGTTTTACCTGAGTCTCGCTACTTTGAAATGTAAAAAGTTTTATAGCCAACGTAAAAATCTCATATTAAAGTGCAGATATATTTCAGATTTAGAGATGCCGTTTTAAATTTTAGGTACATTTATGAAAAACTTATGCAAATATAATATAATAAGATGTTCAAGAATAAATTTTAATATATTAATTAGTTTTAGTTGAATCAGTTTTAAATTATTTTTAAATATTTTTAATAGATACTGTTTTTAAAATGGTTGATATATTTTATTAAATGTTAATTAAACTTAGGTTCTCTCTTGTTCCGTATATTTCTATGACAGTGATTTTTCTGAGAAAGTACAATTATTATTTACCTCCCCTGCTCTGGTAATACATGTATATGTATTTTTTTACCAAAATATCATAATATTTTGTTTTGCTACAAGTCCAGCATATTTTTCCGAATTTAAATTGAATCAGTATGTTTGATACTTTGTTTTTATTTAATTATAGTTTCAGTCGGAGTAGTTGTTGGCCCAAATCAATCATTGCTTTCTCCACAGTAATGCCTTGAAACCTTATTCCATGCTAAATTAAAGGAAAGTTGTTTTCTCGAGCATTATTTCTCTTGAAAACGACCATAGAGCAGATGGAAATTGAAACATTACATACCGTTGGACCACTAATGAAGAAAAAATAAGATAAAAAGCAATAGTTTCTTTACCCTGTGAAATTTCCAACAATTTAACTGTTCGGATATTGTAAACGTTTGACATATAAAAATTAGACTAAAGATAGATAGAAGAGGAACTTTAGCGCGCGAAAAAAAAACCTTCCATATGTTATCTCTATGGAATATATTTTGGTTATTATCTCAAAAACTACTATCACAAATTGTCTTTACTTACTTACCGCAAAACTTCCCGTTGCAGCTCTTTCCGTCTTAGAGGAGATGATTAACAAATGACTTGTCGAATTGAGTAGTAAAAATCTTTGCTAAGGCTTAACTTCTTCTTAATTCTTTTGTTTTATAAAGATAATAAAAAATATTAAAAAGGCTCCCCTCAACAGAAAGTACTTTTTAAACAAATTTCAACAAATTGTTTCTACACAACTTACTTTATATTATATAAATAGTCTGAAAGTAATATTAAAATATTTCATAAAAGCCTTCCAATATTTACTAATATAGATATTTATCTCACGAGCGCCATCTAGCTTCCGCCGCTCGAACTTCACATTAAATCTGTCACGCACAATATTACATTGAAACTTCATAAATTGGTGGTCCCAGTTAAAGAGTATTAAATATAATTATGGATATAAGAAGGTCAAAGCACCAAAAAGTCCAAAAGGGGCCTACCTACACATGTATACAGATGTATGTACATACATAGGATATATTTAAACATCAAAATATGATCTGTAATAAATACACAATTAAGAACGAATGTGTACCACCATTGTTAATAAAATATATAAATTAATACATGTTTAAAAAATATATTCGCACTATATTCCGCTTTCATAAAAGCTCTACATTTCTATTGACTTTGAAGGATGATTGAACTTCATACTCGATAATAGCGATTTTTCACGCTCTATATGAATATAAAAAGAACTGGAATAAGATTTTTATCAGATCAGATTATTGAAAATATTGGAAGCTTACATTTACTGTTAAGAAAACTTATAGATATTTTTTCATTCAAATTATGTGAGATTCAATATAACGGCGCTGTAACCGAAGATTATATGATACTTGAAGAAAATTTTATAAGTACTAGTTTTACTATACATTTGTTGTTTCTTTTTTTCATGTTCTTTCTTATTTTTCAAATCGAGATAAAAGGCAAGATTAATCAACATATCAAATAAAATGACGTCTAAATATCTTATAAACCACCATATAAAATATTAGTATTTTTTGACGTTACTCATAGGTGATAGTTTTTTATTCGTAATTTTATTCGAATTTTAATAAAAATATGAACTTGTTTTAGGAAGTTATATCCTAAAATCAAGAACTAGACAAAATGTTAGGCGTATCCCTTGTAGATTTAAATTGTAGAGGTAAATAGTAAGCAAATTATTTTTGCTTGTGTTAGACAAGGATAGCTATACATAGAATTACACATTATAAATATTGAGAACATATTTAATAAAAGACCAAACCCAAAAATATAGACATATATATTCGTCCGTCCCAGACGTTTTCCTTACTACGGCTTGAAGGTAACCGCATCATAACGTATCATATTAAGTTAAATGACTTTGGAATTTAAGCTCATACCAGAATACGGTCCCGAAGCTAGACGCTAAGGAAACCTTTGATATTAATTAGATTTAGTGTTCATCTTAGGTGAGGAGAATTTTGAATGAAAATTTTTAATGAAAATTAAATTGCTATGAGCAAAATTTCTTACAAAATTAATAATAATAATTAAGTTTTACATTAGAAAGGTAAAACCGACCTTACCTTAGCTTTATTTGTAAATATCTACATATTCATATAAAACATTTTTATTTATTTCAGGCATATTATACCTCGTAGGTAAATATAAAAACAAATCAGTTAATCATATCTTTTTATATTAGGTATACTTTATTTTAAATAAAATGTGCCGTATATAAATTGGTTGAAAATAAGGAGCTTAATAAATATTATATAGATTAGTTACAATATTATTTTAGATCTCAGTTTACCTAAGGAAATTAATGTCCTTTGAAAAACTTTATAAATACTGTTAACTATACAATTTAAACAATAAAGTTTTTAAACGATATAAAACTTCAATAGCAATTTAATAATATTAAATTATGCAAATCCGAGATATTTGACAGGACAATAGTACAAAGGGCAGTCGAGAAATTAATATGTAAGGAACGTGCCAACTAAATGTGGTATTAAAACGAGGTACTAATAGTGTAGGAGTGTGAGACCAAGCCGCAGACTTTATGTCCTTAGACTGGTCTGGAATTATTAATTAACTAACTTACGATTCGCATTCCTTGCTGTTTCGAGTATTTCAATGTAATAAAACTTTCAATCAAGAACTGTAAATCTAATTAAGGAGGTTCTTATACTACATATATTAATATCATTCTCGTTCTGGAATATTAACAACGTACCAACGTAATAAGATACGTTTTAATCTGTGTGCCCTCATGCGTGGAGGAAACAAAACAAAAGCACAAAACAATCGCATTCATTTCACCTTAATTTACATTAATATGAGATTTTCTCCAGAAATAATACTTAATGATTATTCAGTACCGCGTTAAGCACAATAGGGTTCCGTTTCTGCGCCAACGAACAATTTGCTGGAATGGTGGCTGGTAAGGGTTAGTTAGGTCTGCGTCACTGTCATAATCACGCGCGTACACTTCGGAAGGATATAACAATCTGTCCCTAATAACGAATTTACATAATACATAAAGTTTTATAGAACTCTTATTATTTGATAACGTCGTAATCTTAGTATCATTGTATCGTGATGATGATGAGGACATTTTATTGAGGGTCGCGGGTTCGATCAACGATCGGACAGATTTGATAAATTGTATTTTAGATTCATTTGTTTTAGTTTCTGCCTCGAAACCACCACTGTAAGGAAACCCACATAATTTTAATTTTCTATGATACCCGTCATGATCCCAAAAAAAACAAAAGTTCTAGTGGAACGACGCATAGGAGCTGTTAGTTTTTTATTACAACAATTATAGTTTAATATCATGAAATAAAGTATATTTTATACAAACATTGATATGATTCCTCACAAAGCACTTGAATATTAATAGACGTATTCATCAAATATAATGTGTCAATTATGGCTTGACTTGAATTTCTTGTTAAAATTAAGGATTAAAATTTAAATTTGCGTCCACAGCGAATAGGTGAAACGAAATAAATATGAATATGAATGGAGACAAGTACTGCGGCAACGGGTTTCGAATTATTAACTTTTGGAGAGCTCTTGACGGTGCGTCTGTACCATCTCAATAGTCGAGGGGTCTAGCCTGTCATGTACTAAGCGATAATATTATTTACAATGATTTTGTAAGTGCGGCTATTTGAGTTATTATTGGAAACAAAATCAAGATATCATATCTACGACGGTTTACATCTTGTTCTTTTATATGATAAAATATATTTTTTTCTGTATCTCCGTTTCTTTGAAAAAGATAAATCAAAAGTAAAAAATAACTGAAGTAAATAACGCTTCTGAGCTACTTTATCAGAATACTCTTATTTGTTTAATGAAAAATCACTAATTCGATGTTTTGATGACATGGGATCGAGTTGGGTATTTGATCGGAAGCAGAGTCGCGAGTACAATCTAGTGTTTTGTAAAGTGATAGCTTACTAAACGGTAACTCCATTGGTAGAGCGACGGGGTCACAGAGATCGTGGGTTCGAATCCCTGCCCGTATCGGTTTATTTTTCATTCTATATTTATTTAAAATTTTAATAAGCTTAACATGTCATTCTAATATATATTTGATCAGCACACATTTTATAAAAATATATAATAAAATATTTTCAAATATTTCAGTAGGTACTAATCCGGTTGAGCCGCTGACAATTTAGTCGAGTCCCGACAGAACGTATAATTTGGATAAAAAGGACCGGTCGGCTGCACGAACCGAATTTCAAGCATTTGCGGCGAGTAACGGTTCTAAAGTGGCATAGACTGTCGAAATATTTTTATTTGCTATGGCTATATCTATGTCCTTTCGTTTATTTGCTTTAACCGTCTGTAATTTCATTTCTCTTATTTATAAAATCTTATTTTTTTTTCTTTTCTGCGTTTAAGCGACGACTTAATTAAATTGATGTATTTGACTTAAATAAGATAATACAAATATTTTAACTATCAGCACATTGTAATCTGCTCTCAGAACAAATTTCAAAGTAAATAATAGAGCGATTTAAGTCTTTTATTCCTTTTTAATTGGTAGCGGTAACAAAGAACGATCGAATGACATTGAATTTATTTTACATTTTAAAAGAAAATCGCTTTTCAATTGAGTATTCATTTTCGTTTCGCTAAAAGCCGTATTTTTGCCTATTTGCTTTAATAAATATTGAATCAATTTTTTTTGTGTCTGCTCCGCTAAATTGCTAGCATACAAAGTAATATAATATTTTAGAATATTGTACAAATCATTCTTTATTGCATATTATATTTGATATAGTCCGCTGGGTTGTTAGATAATGCGTCAGTAACTTTAGTATTAAAAATGTTAAACAACGGACAAACGTTTTTAATTAAATATGTCTTTAGTAAACATATATATTTTAATATCTCTCAACTGAATTTTGTATCTTAATTAATGAGGTAAATGGTATGGATGTAATATTATCTAGTAACTTCTGTTCAGATTTCGTTGACCAAAGTAAATTAGAAGCTTTTACTGTAATAAATAACGCCCTACTGCTAGACTTAAGACGAAACTTGAAATGTGTGAAGAAAATCCGTTAAGTCTTTTCTATACACTTTTTAATTTGGTTATTAAAATAATAATAGATTTTATTGTATTGTGATAATTTAAATCATAATTTTATTCTTTTAAGTGCTTTAAACCTATATATACATCATAGCATATTTCTAAAAGTATCTATTCTAACAACGCTATTTTTATTAATTTCATAAAAAAATATATTAATTGGCGGACTGGCCAAACTCTTATAAAAACAAAACATCAATGTAATTAAATTGTAAAACATTTAAAATATTAATTTAACTAAAGAAATTATGAAAAAACTGTTCATATTAATAAAAATTAATACCTGTATACCAATTAAATACCATATTAAACAAATATACAGACAGTCTCTACCTGTTTAAATATAGACGCGAGCGGTGAGAGGGCGAGACTGTCAAATGTTGGTTCAGTTATTAACAGTGCGTCAGTTTCTAATTACAGCATCCAGCTATCACCTGCGGCTGACGGCTCTGAAGAGTTTATTTCGAACTTCATTGATTATGTGGCTCTAGGAAGAGTATAACAAAGACTATCTATTCCGTCTCTTACTTTTCTTAGACTTTCTTGAAACTTTGAAAAAAGAAAACTTATTAAATATCAATGATTTAATTGTGAAGTTTCCAATCTATGTAAGAAATTTCTTTAGCGTGAAATATAAACTGAAGAGCATTGTTTTCTAGTTTATCTTCTTTATTAATTCTACTTTCAGTTATTACATGTTCTAGTTATTAAAAGGGCCCAATAATTATACTGATAAGTGCAATAGTAATAGAAGTAACACGAAAACTGCACGTTTACGTGTCTTAGAAATAATTTTTATATAATTAGGTATTATGAAAGAAATTCTTCAGAGCAATAATAAGTATGTATATAAATACATAGTATTTTTTATAAATATTTGTTCCTGATTACATATATTTATCAATAACAAAAAGTCTACTTTATTTAAGGGTTTTTGGAAGAGACCTTGTTTAAAAGATAAATAATCATTTATATTCTATCCTGGTATATAAATAAATAAGTAGGTTTGCTTTGAACAATTATTTCTTAATAATTGCTGATTAAAGGTTCGATGAGTTTAGAGCAGGTATTCATTACTATCACCAGAATGTTCTATGATAATAACCAACATTTTATTGTCAATCTCTTTATTCAGATAACATTCTGCAAGACTTTATCTGTTTTGAAGTAAAACAGTCAGATTCTAAATATTCAGTTTAATATAATTAATTATTCAAACCGATAGCACCTTTTGTAAACAACATCAATAACTCTCTATATACTATGTTTTGAAACTCTGTTCTAAACATTCAAACTTTGCAGACAAATTCGATCATGGCGGCTGAATTGGACAATACCTTCGTGTATAGATATGAGAATTACAAATTATCCTATTTGCCTATTTGTGTGAGTGTGTGTGTGTATTATAGTTTCTGGGCCGATGATGATGATCTTTGTAACAAGATAAACGTCTTTTTTGAAGAGTGAAAAAGATAATATTTTTATATAAATAGGTACAATTTCGAGAAGGCGCTAAATAAAATTTAACTTGTTAAAAGAAGATCTGTGACATATTCTACAAGCAATGTCAAACTATGGTTAAAAAAATTGACAGCGATCGGTCCAAAAGATCACCCAAAGGCACTCAACGCTGATAGAGCAAGACCGTTTTTTTTGTTGTAAAAATCCTTTGTTGATACCTGCCGGCCAAAAAGGTGATAACTGGAGGGTTATGTAGGACTAGTTGCCCTCATCCCCTCAGTGGGACGCCATAGGATCGCTTTCGCACTCATCTCGACAAGATATGGAAAGGCCTGTATTAATCCTACGTACCTAAATCAGGAATACCTGGAAATTAATTTGGACCTTTGGGAAAATGTAAGAAGAGGCTGAACACATGCGGCGCAAGCTTGTGGTGATTAGGTTCAGAAAATTTCAGCCGGAAATAGACGATTAAAGAAGAATATAGGGATTTAGAATTAAAAGTATTGGCTTCTGCAACCCAGTGCTGCTATTGCAGGAGTGAGGGTAATGTTATTTTATTATTATTATTATTATAAATAATAATAATAATAACGTAGCTTGCACTATTTACAAAATTATTTCAGAAATATATCATAAAATATTTATACAATTTAAAGTACAATAAATTGAAACACGGATTAAATATGTAATTACTTTGTTTGTCCTTTGTTAGTATATTGAATAACACAATAGAACCACTGTCATACAAAGAGCTATTTAAAACCATTTGATATATAACACTTAAATAAAACTTGTTTTCTAAAACGTAACGATGCGGTGAAAATAAGCATTGTCACCACATGAAGATGATTTTTATGAAAGGATATGAGATCAATAATTCTTTTATATATTGTCATAAGATTTAACAAAGGGCATTGAACCAGTTCTCGCCCCTTACAATCCCTTTTCACGCTACAGTACCTTCCAAGCTATTTCTCTTAGAATTTTATTCCTGTTAATTAAGAATTGGTTGTACGGATAACAAGATTATCTCACGGTATTTAATTGAAGATCAGTGTTTAAAGAACCGTTCAACAACAAAGTGAGAATTGACGATAAAGAAAATACTGAGTTAAAATTACAAGAATAATTAAAGTTGTTTATTTATTATAACTTTGAAGGTAATTGATTGTTGATTTTATATTTGCACTTAAAAATCTGGGTATTTAGAAGATAACAATTATGCTATCTTAAAAAAATATATATATTAATGATATAAATTTCATTAATAACATGATTATTTTATCATGTTATTAATCAAACTACTTAGGAAGCCATATTAAACCTTCTCTTTTTTTAAAAAATCAAAATAATACAAATACGTTATAATATAAAAAAAAATCCACCATACTACTGAATAGTTTGTAAGCAGATCGAACTTATATACAGAAACTTATATAATACTTGAGATACGGAGGAGCTAGACAAAATTAGGAAGCTAATTACTAGGGCAGCATAACAATATAGGAGGTGACAGAAGCTAAGAAGAGCCGTATTGATTCACTTTCACTATCATTGGAGGTCAGCTGCGCGCGGCTTCACTAGGCCACTAGTGCATTCGCTGCATAGTCCGCCCCATGCTGTGTTGCAACTAGCACCGCGTAAGTGAACCAAGTTTAGCCATGGAAGCTATTGTTAGACTAAAAAGTGACCAACGTATGTTTCGATTAGTTTTAGAGGCTTTGGTTGGACCATAAAGTTATTGTATTGTGTTCAAATGAAGTGCCTGGAGAAGCTTAGTATTGTGATCTTAGATATTTTATATGTGTGTATGCATATACTATATATATGTATGGAACTATTACCGCAAGGGTGTCTATTTTCAAAAGTAATATACATTTTTAAAAATAAGTACATTTTTCATCATTTAGCGATATTATATAAGTTTTTTATACATATTAATTTGAAAACAAAAATTACTTAATTACTTAAGAACGGAATTAATAATACTTATATATAGATACTATTTAACAACAATAATAATTATGGTAAACAGAATGCATTAACTAAAATCCTTAAATAGATAAAAAATCCAATCTAAACTCGAACACTCCGTTACGAGAAGTAAATTGTCTCCAACTCAGCTAGTATCCTTAAGAAACCATTTCAGTTTGCCAAGTCTCCAACCTGTATTAAAGTCCCATCGGCATTACATCTTGAGAGCTTAATATTTCCAGAATAGTGACGTCATCGTCGCTCTATCCCTGCATTGCGCCAGCAAGCTGTTGCAAACATTTTATACGAGTTTTGATGGGCTGATATCCAAGAAAATTTGCTTATTTACTCTACAAGCCTTTACCTTTGGGAAATGTTCCTCTCGTTTTCTAGTGATATTATTTTGTAATGGATACTTTTGCTTAAGAATTTTGACTTTTATACGAGTATTACTATTAGGGATTGTTAATATGCTGAAACATATTGTATATTTCTTGTAGCGCTGGCTACAATTTCTTTGTATTTAATGTTTTGATTATAAAGATTATAAATCGTTTTTCAAGAATAAAATGTTAACGTATATTCTAAAGTGTTCAAGTCTGAAACTTTGAAATAGGAGTGACTCGCTGTAAATAGAGGCGAAGTGTAAACACTGTGGTTCTCATCGTAAATCACAGGAGATTATCTTTGAATGCGTCGTATGTCTTGCCTTGCGTGAATAATTTATTTGAATATATTTCGTCTAAACTTACTATAAATATTATTTTCACAATTTCATATCTGATAGCATTAATAATAATAAAAATATTACAACACTAGTTACACACATTGATCTACACCCTAAGTAAGCAAACTATTTGCTTGTGTTAAGGGTGTTAGACAAGGATAGAAATACATTATAAATATTGAGAATATATTTAATAAACGAATAAACCCAGAAATACAGACATCTATGCTCTTCACATACATGCCTGTCCCTGTCGGGAATCGCAAGGACATTCAAATGTAAGTTCTATTAATAGTAGTAGTGGATGTAGAATAACTGCATTAAAGACAATAAAAACAACATTTTAAGAATTCTATAATGAAATGAAAATAAAAAAAATATTAAAAAAGTTGCTAAATACATCCTAAATTGTAATTTTTATTAATACTTGGACATTGTTAAAATATAATCGAATTTAAATCCTAAGTAATATATTTGTTAATAATCTGCGTGACAAACGGCTGTGAAATACAAATTTATCCGTCCAAGCACGTGTTCGCTTTGCTTCAATAGCGAATTTAGGATGAAAGCTTAAATTTATGGACAATGCCGTGCTGATAAAAAATTTATCTCCCGCGGTATTAACCAGTTCTTTGTTTGTTTTTTGTATTTTTTAAGACCTTTTAACTAAAACATTGTTTTTATTCTCTTTACTTAATCTGAATGGTCTACTAATGTTATAAATCAATAACCTCATTGTATAATGTTAATACAAAACTATCAAAATACTAATTACTACTTTTTATATTATTAAAATATTTGGATAGTAATCTAATACTAAACTAATACTAAGCCAACTATCTGTGGCCACAATTCGAACTAGTATATCTATTATCTATATAAACTAAGCTTTGAAGTGAGGTTTAAGAAGACGACCAATCAAAAAAGAATAAAATAATTGGGAGTAAAACTAAGTTATCTTGTTTCAGCACGCGAGTTAGGGCACTTTAAGGTTTTCTAGGGATTTTCAATGGCCTTTCACAACGATCCAGGATTGAAATTTTTCGAGTGGAAATGACTCCACCGCGATATAAACTGCACTTTGAACTAGACGTACCATTTATTATTTGGTTTTTATTATTTGTATTTATAACCTTCCTGACTTAATAAATTATTATTATTTGTTAATAAGTTTTTAGAAACTACTTGAACGATAATTTTAACATATTTATTATATTATAATGATTCTGTAAGTTTAACTTTACCCTGAATACAAAAAAAAACGATAATTGAAAATCGCAATTTAAAGTAGATGTTTTATCGTATCCAGTGAAAGTAATTTCCCAACCCTAGTACTAGGGGTTGAACAATAAATAAACAGGGACATGCCACTGCTGTCTGCAGTACTGGCAATTGAAATTTTATCCCAGCTTTATGTACCCATCGTTACCAATAAAATCGAATAAAATAAACATCTCTCATATGTCGATTTAGAAATAAAATTCGATATCTGACTGTATTGCATACTAAATTGAAGTTTTTTACTGACTTGGATTTTAGGTGTAAAATACAAAAAAAGATATGATTTTTCTTATGGACGGAACCCTTAGATAATATTTGTCGTGTTCCAGCTTCATTTCAATATCCATTATGGATGGTGATGACTCAATATCATCAATGAGGGGCCGCTGGTGAATACAAACGACTGTTTTGTAATACTTCATTTAAAAGGTTCGCGGTCTGCTCAGATGTTATCATTCTGTTCTAAAAATCCTCTTTCATTAGCCTTATTTGAATATTACCTGTGAAAGATGTGTGATAAAGTTTGTTTGCTTTTGGTATTTATATAAGAAATACTCTTAGTATTTTTAGTATTTTTTTTTTTGGATTATTTAATATTGTTTTTTTTTGTTTCATTCATTTTGTTAAATTTAAAGTATATATTCTTTTTCGCATAACACAAACTTTACTATACTTTTACTTTTATCACAAAAGTTATTTTAAGCGAAAAGTCTGTGAAATCTGATACAATTTCCATATAGAAGTCACTAAGTCTCAGTCTATTATAGTTGCATTGTGCTCATGATGTATGTTTTCTTTACATTTCACGGGTGATTTTGCCCTAAATTTGACTTTTCTAAGCCAGAGGGGGCCTTACGTTAGAATTCAGGTGACATAGTGATTGATGTTAGTTATTTCGCTTAAATCCGACACATTTGGAAGAAAAATGATATTTATAAAATATATTTATTATTTAAATTGAAATAGGGACGATAGTGTCACAACACGCTGTACTTGATGTGTTTTTATAGAGTTCATTTTTGTTATTTCTAGATAAATTAATATTTGCGTTCATATTGAGGCGGAGTACTTCTGAGAGCGATGAACTCGAAATAGATATAAAAGCCAATAACCAGCTTATATATATAACAGATATACAATACTGGAACTATCTCGAAAAACAGCGATATTAACATCCATCACATTATTATATTGACTAACTGTTATTTTATGAGCATCTAATGGCCCGATAAGAATATTTTATTATTCCCTAATGGCTTATACCTGTCTTACAATATTACAGGAGCAATGCGTTATGACCACGCATAGCAGCGATTTCGCATAATGGATGTGTTTTTATTGTCAATTTGGAAAAAGATAAAAACGGAATACGTGAGGTTTGAAAGGTTTTTATAGCAATAATGAAAACCAAAACAACGCTCGTGGTTCCACTGATATTCAAATATTTGTTGAATATTTAATAAAACAAACAAACCGTTCATTTCTTTATTGATGCTGCATTTATTACAGTTATTCATATTATTTTTTCACGCTATGTAAACAATGTATAAAAATGAACATAACAAATTATAAAAACAACAACCCTATAAATGTGTAACTGAAATACAGAACAACCTCTGTAAATAAAGCGCTGTAAAGCGCTGTACAGGTACCGAGATAAACCGGTCGTTACGTAGTAAGAAAAAATTAACAGAATAATCTTGGAAATATTGAGAGCATTCATATATGTTAAATTTTATAATTGCTACAAGTAATTTAATTTGTAGTTTTATACATGGACAAAAAAGACAATTAAACAGTACTTATATACTGAAAATCTATCATAAGATATATATGGATGGACTTCCATATATTTTAAGATCATTAAGTTATTTTTATTATGCATTTCTCATAGAAATATTGATAAAAATTGTTAAGCGTTATCGCATGTTTTTGCATGTACGCGTTTTCCGACGCTATTGATTTTGTCTGTGTTAGGGGGACAGGCTGATAATCATATTATATCGTCTTTTAAATATATTGCGAAGGGGAGTATTGTCTGTACAGTTAAATGTATAGACTGACCTTGAATTGGAGCCCTTTGCAATTAATTTTAGGTCGGTCATCTAGAATACCCCACTTGCTGGAGGCTGGTTCGATTAAATGAACTTTTTTAAGTTACATTATAGTTATGACTGTAGCAGTAAAGTTCAATTTTGCAAAACCTTAAAATTTAAAATGGCCGCTTTTAATAACAATCATGTAATTTATTTTAATGACCATTACAGTTTTTATTCATCATCTTCTAGTGTCGTAAACAAAAAATCAGTATCGATAAACTGTTTTAGCGTTTGTGGAAATTGTTTTAGATTTTGATGTTAAATAAACTTGTACAAGAAAATAAAAACAAGAGCATTATCGTTTAACATTAATGTACCTACATGTACATGTACATGTAACATGCCTGCCATGTACATGCTTGTCAAATTATTAAATTAGCGGTTTTCGTCTCGGGGTACAAATTAAACGTAAGCACCTACAAATCAACGCCGTTCTCGACAAATTCATTAAATATTAACAAACTTTATAAACATATGTTCTTGACTGATTTTCTTATGTTACGGTTACAAATAAAATTAATAGAACTAATTATAATACATTCATCTTTTTTTATTTAGACAAATGTTTATTGTAACATATTATTTAAAATGTACCTAAAACGATACCACTTAGATAGATAAACTATATTAACAATAAAAAAACTAAATTATTTCATAATATTAATTAAATTTACTTATTTTTGAACTATCACTAAGATATACGATTATATTGGAAAGCTCCAATTTTGTTCCAATTTTGTAATCAATTTGTAAAGGCTATAAATATTGGGGATCAAATAAGCTTACATTATTGTAATTCTAAGACAAGGCCGCGTCTCACCACCCTCCATATCCGTCGAATACCTAATTACTAATCATGATTACACACGCGTAGCTTTACCGTGTTTACTTAGAGAGTAATTAAAACAAGGTAATCTAAAACGTTCGCGAGCTCATACAAAATGCATCCGTCGAGAAAGGCACTTAGCGGTTTCAAAGGAGCATCAAAAGGGAACTATATCGGTATAAGAAACCTAATGATCTTGCAACTTTGTAAAGTTTTATAGAACTATAATTAATATATTTTTATTTTTTATAAAAAATATATGAGTGTGTGTGTACAATTACTGATACAGAATTAATGTTTCTATATCGATAGATTTTTCGGCTCAATTCCTGTAAATAAAACCCACTTTAATTATAGAGTTGATCACAGAATCGTACATATATAAATTAAACCGCGGTTTCTCGCGGGGTGTCTTTATTCGTGATTAAGGCGTTTAGAGCGAGAAATGAAATCAGCGTAAATCACATCACTGACTAGGATTTACGAGGATGTAGGAAAATCTAATCTGAATGCGAGTTAGTGGCTTAGCTGGTTCTAACGAAGCGTGACGCTCCAATCTGTATCAAAGATAGTTTAGTTAGTGGGTGACAGGTTTGATATTATGTTATACACTAGCTATTTCATTCGGCTTCGCTTATAAGCTGCTATGAATAATATGAATATTAAAGCACAGAGCCAGCGTGTCCTATATCGTATTTTATTTTGTTAGCTTGAAATTAAACATAACAAACATTACTCCATTTTGTTTCATTAATAAAAAAAATATAATAATAATAATACAGTATCTAGAGGGTTCTTATTTCCAGACCAAATGAATATATCATCATTAATATATGACTTAAGTGAACTAGATGTTCAGTTAACAAATTGCAACTGGACAACATTAACGGTTATGTACATATTTTTTTAATTGAGGTTGATTCTACAGTCAGTCAGTTCTACATTCAGTACGATGTCAATAGACATCACTACTGACTGTAGAAAAAATATTCCTTTGTTAAGATAGACTAACATTATAAATTGTATATAAGAAAAACAATCTCATCGAAAAAACATATTAAAATTTCAAATAATCCATTGTCTGGCTTTTGAGGCCTCCAGTAATAAGAACAAAACTTTTCTACCTTGCATATTGAGAAAAGAAATCGCAAGCCAAAATGTGAATTCTGATAGAAAAGTAATACGGATTCAATGCAAAAATTCGCGATATTTCTCCAAGCCACCGACAATGTAACGTCTGCCTCAGGATTTAATAATAAATTCAAATATATTCTAAGTCATATTTAGTATAACAAACTCGAATACTAAGATAGAATGATAATGATAATAAATAATAATGATAAGAACGTGAAAACATTCTTATCATTATAATTAATATACTTTGCGAAAGAAAACATTTTAAATGAATATTAATATAATTTAAATATTTAAAAAATATTTTTTTCCGTTGCAATTTGTACGGCTATATTTAAATTCAACTCCACTACAAAGTACTTAAAATTATATTTAAATCATAATTGTGAGTCTAGTGATCGTTTGCCAGCTTTTCGTGTGTAGGTACCCTTAATGCTCTCACGCCCGGAGTACACTCGCTAACTTTTTGTTACCTTTTAATTACAGTTAACCCTTAAACATTCCTATCGTAATGGATGCGGTAAGTGTCTGAATTTTCTTCTAAATCTTTAGAAATATCTGTGATAATTGGATTGAAACAAATATTCAGATTATAGCAATCCTTAAATTAAAACGTAACCTTAAGGTTAATAAGATTAAACAACCAAAATATCAAACAATAACTGAAAAAGGTATATTTTGTAAATGTCTTAATTTCCTGAATTCGTCTCGGCAGCGGATTACGCCTCAAATCGTTCTCTCACCCTGATATAAATCTTTTAACACTCGTACCCAGCTCCAGCAGATCTCTCTGAGCCTCGCTAACTCCTACAACTGCAATTAGCTGGCTTCGGAAACTCCGTAATCTTGAATAAAGCAGCAAACGAGGTGCTATTTAAATAAGCAAGCCGATTACTCGCATTCAAAGTCGTTTCTGTAATTATATCTTGTTTTGTCGGAAATTGAATAAAATGAATATAAAATATAATCACCTTACTAATATTCTACTTTATTACACTAGAACAGTTTAAAATATATTCTAATACTGATATTACTTTATTATGATTATGTGTACGTTCTTTTAATTTGCTGATTCAACTAAATGTTTAATATTGTAAAGTACCTTGATGCAAAGTTTTATAACAAAATTGCAGATTCGAGTCAAGATTCAAGTTCATTACTCAAAATTAATAATCCGCTAAATTAATTTAAATTCAAACTTTCTCTAATCTTCTTCAGTCTCAAAGGTAGAGCTGAATACCTAAATACAGGCTGCGGTTTCAATAATAAATAACTTTATTGAATATTGTAATATTCGAATTAAAATAGCTTTGAAAAATATGATAAATGCAATACACACACACATTGATAAAATTTTAAAAATAAAACTTACAAAATATAAGCACTTAAAAAGCTATTAACTTCAATAGAAAACGTGACTTAAAATTTTGAACACCCTATACAATGAAGAAGCCGGGTTGAACTCATCTCTGAAATCGCAGAGTCATCTTGAATCCCCTAACAGTGGCAATAAATCATGGACCGACTACACTAAATTATAGTAACCATTTTAAACTGAACATGATTTTAATAATGACGACACGCATCGATTGTTTTATTACAATAATTGAATTATAAATTTATTAAAGGGTTGGTTGATATATTCTGTGGTTTTAGTATGTACTATACGAGACATCATTATACATACATATACATACATAGTTATAAAATTATTTATTATTTTATAATCTAAGGAGATACGACATATTTTTATAATATTTTTGATAACCTTTGTTTTTATAATAGTTTGTGGAACATAGTTACTTTCATACCAATAGTAAAATTTTTCACGTATACGTCACCAAATAGAATACAAAATGTAAGCTGTTTATTCTGACACTGACAACTATATTGGGCTATTTAACAAGAATATGTCAAATAACCTCTGTGATATTTTTTTAACTTATACAAACACAGTGTAGTAGTAAATCTCTTAAGTGATTTTGGAAATTATTATTTAATTCGTTGAGATGGCAAGATTTATTCAGAGTTATAATTGTAATATTATGTGTCTTAGAAAATTAGTCAATTAAAAGTTACGTAGTCAATTATTTGAAGTCAGATACGAGTTTCATTTCTAAACATGAATTACACAAATTAAGTTTACATAAAAATTATACTACGCTCTAATTGGTCTCGAGAGCTGCTATCGGAGATTTGTCCCTAAGAAAATATTTGTTCTGAGCAGTCCCTTTACATCTTCTGTTGTTCAAAGTAGATTAATGTTTGTGCTTGGCTATTTGCACAGTTCTTCATAAAAATGGTCCAAACAACGATGAATAAACACGGGGGCAACGATTTTACGTTTTTATGACGTTATCTCCTGTAATCCTTTCGCATAACCGCGTTGTCTGAATTATTTATGAGTATCGAATACAGCTTCGGTTTTATTTTTGAATTAAAGGTGTTTTCGTTCGGTTGCACTCACAATATATATTCAATAAAATTTTAACGTGTTTCGTTTTATTTGATTTCAAATTTTATCCAAACTTTCATTTATAGAGCTTTCTTCGTAAATGTTGTTTGTAAGTATATAACATTTCCGTTATGAGATTACCAGGACAGGAAATAGGAAGAGATTTGAAGTGCTTCAGCAAGGCGTGCAGAGAGCAAATACTCGTCTTTTGTGATAGGAGGACGTAATCTCCGTCTCGGGATTTTAATTACTTATTGGAAAGTTGTGGCCGCCGGCTGTATGGGATCGTCTCGGCGCTTTATTGGGAGATCTCGAGGTTGACAATAAAGGACGCTGTGTTACTTCTTGTTGTCGATTGTAAACTAAAATGTGTACAACATATGTACAATAAACAACTTTTATATGTTTGTTATCTGTCTTAATATGTCTTATACATTTGTACTTCTCTTCAATTTCAATAAATGAATAAATAATAAATACATTCGAAAACAAATGGTAATACATGTCAACATCCAAAATGTGATATCCTTGCGTGTTTTGTGTTTATCTTTGTCGTGCATCGTATCGGAAGTGAGTTCTATACCTATCTAGCTTGCGTGTAGGAGAAGCTACTAAGTCCATTCCGATGAATAAGGACAAACGGTCGTGAAGCTTTGAGCGGATTCCATAACAATAAAGCATTATAAGTTGACCACGTGTTTGTTATAAGGGTATATTTGGACCATAACTCTAATTCAGTTGTATCAATGCTGTTAGAGGCTCGAGGGGTTTAAACTATCGTTCTTCCATTGAGGGCCAGAGGAGTAAACGATACAATTTTATTACCAAGTTTCTACTCATTTTCACATTTCAACTTTGCTATTACTTCGAGATAGTGTCAATGTTTGAAACTTCTACTACTCGATTATTAGACGTTTGTCGGAAATGTTTTAGATAACACTTTAATGGTATACAAAAGGTATATTATTTTACAATGTAACAAAAATAAGTGCTTTTCGTAAATTATGTAAAATATTATAATACTGACTCACTGACTGGTAAAACAAATTATTGTAAACTAAAGTTTAATATTTTAGTAAATTAAAATTATTGTTATATTTTTGACCATTATTTTTTATTTTAAAACTAGCTGTGCCTGCGATTTCGTACGCATATATTCCTATAAAAATAGATTGTCTATACTTAAAAAGTATTGTCTATACTTAAAAATACACCCAATCAACCAAATAATCCAGACATAAAAAGAGTGAACAAAGAATTGAGTCTGGAGGAAAGCTGGAATAAAGTTTAACAAAACTCATTGTACTCATTTAAAATACATAAATAAAAGTTTTGATTTGCCCAAAGCAGTTTACAATAGATTACAATGGAATAAAAATAAAATGAAAAGTATAACCGCAGTATACAAGATATAAAAAACGCGTACGCCTCGATTGTAGTTGCTAAATGTTACATGTAAAAAATTGCTATATGTCAATACATAATATAAATTTATATTTAAAGGAATATAAACAAATAATACTAAATACACTTTATATTTACAATACATATTAGCCTTCAATGTAATAATGTTTATAAACCATTACATACACAGGGTTATTTGTAATTAATTGGTCACCTCTTGCAGGCAGCCTCTCTGCATCAACCTCAACAACATTTGTTCTAAAATTTTGATAAACTACACAAAAAACACGAAACAAAACATTTTTACTCCCTGTTTTACTTATTACTCTGTATTTTGTAAGAAGTGCTTATAAGGTCAACGCCCGGGCACCATACCTACGCTCAGGGTTAATTTCAGTTCAGAGGCAACAAATCAATTTTGTATGGTAAAAATCAAATTATAAAAACTATTAATTTTAAAAAGTCGTAGAACAATTAAAAATAATCCTGTATATGATAAAAAGGTCGTGTAAGGTAAAATTTGAAATGAATTTATCTTTAAAGGAATTTAATTTAAAAAATACATACATATTCTTAGTATTTACTTGACAATGTTATTTAGAATGGCTTTCATGTATATGTTCAAACTTGTCTTGTTTGATCTTAATTAACACACGTTAACGCAAAATGATCGCTTTAAGATCAAAGAGCTTAATACTAATATTTGGCGACGTCTATTGAAAGAAGTCGTTGACATCGCGTTTCGAACTTAGTTAAGTTTATTTTAATTACCCTATATATAATTAAGAAAAAGAAGTCCTCATAAGTACACATATAAGTAAATATTTACTCTTGTTTTATGGTTTTCCCTAATAAATTATTTAACTCGAATTTCATGTGATATTTCATGTTCAAATTATATTGGTATAATTTCGATCGGATCAGATGTTAAGCAATTATATTAATCGGATTACTGTGAAGTGACTTCGCTAGGCAACTAACCACTAATCTGTATGTAATTGCCTCTCATACTACCTTTCGAATATTTGCTGAAGCATATTCAATTTTCTCTTGTTTCATACACACACACACACACACACACACACACACACACACACACACACACACACACATGTGTATGAAGATATATTAAAGTATTTATTTTGTAGGAACATCTTTGTTTTAAAAATATTTAATGATGTTAGGTTTAATTTCTCCTAATTAAATCTAAATTTTTATGTGTATGTACTCACCGTGTTATGTATACAATGATAAAACATATTAATTAAGATTTTATTATAACTTTAATCTTTTGGTAGCATTATAATATATATTAAATACTTATTATATTTTATTCCACATTTTCTTAATTGTATTTTGTGAGACTTTTCTAACCAAAGGTTATTGTAATATCTAATCAAGCATATATTCTTCAATTTGATAAATATCCCTAACAAAATTGATGGATGTTGAAATAAAGAACATTATTTTCACAAAAATATTTCTATAAATTTAATTCGTGAGTTTAGTTTTATCGTAAAATAAAATTGGAAAAGTCCTGAGGAAAATATACGTGGACATTTGAAATATTGGAAAATATATACGAAAGCCTCCATCTATGGACCTAAACTTTATGATTTATTTTAAATAAAAAGTGAAGTTAAACTCGATAAGTTATAAGTACAAATACACATTATACATACAACACATACATACACATTATACACACATACATACACATTATACATACAAATTATACAGTTCGTGTTTTAACGAAACTACAAAACCAACTACATAAAGACTTAACCCCTCGCATTAGCCAAGCTTCAACGACTTCTCAAGTGCTGATGGTACTGATTGGCCATCTTAACAATGGCCTATAATAAACCAACTTATTTACCAAAACCAATAATCTAAAATGCACTCTATCAGTGATTGGTAAAGTGTATTTTAGGTTGCATATCATTGTGGAAATATTTGGTAATTTTAAAAATCAGTTCATCTTCTTAGCCGGATTTTATGTTTCATTGATTGGCATTGTTAAAAATCACTGCAAGGGTATATCGAATGCTCTCGAATATTTTACAAAGCGATAAGCCTCAGAAGTAGATACAATTATTTGATAAGAATGTTTTGGATTCTTTATTTGTATATCTTTTGTATAAAAATGACAATTTAATCTGATGTACAACTTACATATAAATAGTTCTGTTGTTTGTTGTTCTTATTTTATTTTGTTTTATTGTTGTGATCTATCTCATTGTTTTTAAAATATGAGTATATACATAAGACATATTAAAGGTTTTAATGGGATGGGATAATTTTGGAATGGGATAATTTTCCGTACCTAAAGAGTGTTCAAGGGGTCCTTTTACCAAGGCTCCGCCGCGCTCTTTAACTATGTATCCATCCGTTGGTCAGAAGTTTTTTGTTTTAGTATATGTATATGGTATATTAAAAATTAAAAGTTAAACAATTGAAACAAAATAAATATTCATAAACAAGTAGAAGGTAGTCGGTTTTTTATTTGACATAACTCTCATAAAAATTTACTATGAACGCAAAGTCATACATTTATTATCATTAAATATTAAGTAATTAGTTAAATGTTTTAATGATAATTGAATGTACGGTCTCAAATGCCGCCTCAAGAGGTCAATGGCATGATACTCGTAGTGTCAACAGATTTAATGATCACAAGTATATTTATAGCCTTAATTTATTTAAAAATTTTAAAGACTGATATCAAAGATACAAACTTTAAAATGTAAAATAAGAACTTGAAAAAAAATAAATTTAAGGTATTTAAAATATGATAATATTATGAGCATGATAGCTGGCAGTCTGGAGTTTCATTCATTCATCAATTTTAATTAAATTCGGAGGTTTGTTAAAATGTAATAAATAAATCCTTTATTTAAATTTATTCCCGTCATAATATAATCAATCAATATTTACTCGATCATTCATTATCAATCACAACTTCAATTACAAATGTAAATAATGTGGTCAGAATCATAACTTGTTATTGTTTGTTAATCAAAACATGATTACTCACAGCAGATATAATACAGAACTACGTCATAATATTAATATGATATGACGTCATTATTAACCAGATTCTTGGGGCTATTGGACTGTATCACCCTTTCCTTTTGCCAGCAGGACCGGTCGTAACATTATAATAACATTAAAGACACATCCGGAAAAATTATGATATCCTGCATCTGACGTGTTCTATCTAAATAATAAGTTTGTATCTTTAATGAACATTGCATAACTTTAATACTTTTATTACCTATTAATAAAAATAGTGTATAGGTATGTGTGTACGTTACCTATATCAAAAATTACTCGTATTTATTTTCGAAATAGAATAATAATTATGCCAATTATTTTCAGGGATCTGTTTTATATCATAATCTAAGTTGCTACTTTCTAAGTGAAGTGCTAGGAAGGAAAAAAGATACAAGTGATATAGCAATTGATTCATCTCACTAATGTATTTAAACGTCAGCGAGCCACCAAATTAATTCTATACAAAGTCACCTTTGTTGTCAAGACAATGTAATTACTTCAATAAGCTGGCTTTGCACACACTGTACACACATAACACGTTTCGAGACCTTAATTTTCTTATAATTTATGATATGCTCATGATATTACTACAAACTTTCAAGAATATATTTGTTAATACATATAGTGTTTATCATTACAAAATTAATGCAAACTAAATTTTAATTTGAACAGTACTTAGGTACATGATTAATGTCTTATAAAAGATGCAACAATAAACAAATATTACTGGTAAAGAAAAAGCTCTACCTGCTGACTTTGAAATCAGTGTTATGTGTACGAGCACTAACAGGCAAGCTCCTAATGGATACCTCGTGTCGTTTTAGACGGTGTGGTGTTTACCAAACGCAATTATTGTCCGCGTCCATTTTGCAATATGAGATTTAAGGCCAAATTAAGTGAATTAGAAAGTGAAGGGCCGTTCATAGACCTCTACCCCTCGATGTCGATGAAACTCCGAACCAATGAACTGCCTCTGAATCGATCGATAATTCATAATGAAGCGTAACCTGATATACAGACAAGCATTATTATTATTAGCTTTGATTATTTTGCTTACCTTATAAAAATTATAATACGAGACACTTAATGTGATTTCCATTATGAAGAGGTGGAAAGAAAGGTTTTCCATTGTAAAAGAGGAAGAAGCTGAAAAGGAGTAAGATGATAAAACTTTAGCTATAGAAAAAAAACAAAAAAACAAGTGGTGCTGTTATATTATCAATTTGTGATAACATAACAGCACCACTAATGTATGTTATCACAAATTGATAACATAACAGCATTCTATTAAACACATCACACTTAATTTCAAACGTTAAGTCCCGTTAAGAAACACAAATTATGCGCTAGAAAATATTTCCAGAAACCTTTTGCAACAATAACTAACGAGTCAACTGGAAACATGACCAATGTAAATATATTGAAATAATACTTATAACCAAGTGTTCCACATTTGATCATCGGAAAGACGAACTTAGTAAAAGAACTAAAATAACAAAAAAGAATTACAGATGCCTACTTCAATGATTTAGAAGTGTATACATATAAACCGAAACATAATTATAATCACTTATTATAGAATAATAAATTGGCCATGCCATACCCAATAAGTGGATGCTATACTTGCATTCAAAATTGTCGGAACTTATTTAGTCATAAGTTGAACTTATTCTCAATACAGGTAGACTCAGAATCATCTCGTTTAAAAAAAGATAATACTCGACAAACTAGTTAAGACTATGAGCATTTCGAGCTACGTGCATTAAAAACATGTTTAAGAGAACCTTGCAACAAAATTAGTCCAAAAGAAATGCAAGAATTCTAATGTTGTTGCGGGAACCAAAACACTTTATCGGTTTTTAAGACAAGAACACAGAAAAGATCCCATATAAATAAATAGTGTGCTTAGTTTTATTTAAAAAAATATTTAGATATATAAGAGAATATATATAAGAGTTGTATAATTAATTAATTGGACATCAAACTGACAGGAATACAAAAAATATATAAGATACATATATATAACTTATTTGTTCACATTCGTAGAATTTGTGACTTACATGAGGGGGGCTTTAACAATGGCAAATCAGTCGTCTATTGCGAACAATTTATAATTTTCTCGGTCAGTTAGACACGGGAAATTACAATGGTGTCCCCAACAGATCTTACTACATTTTCAACAAGGGTTTTTGTTCCAATTATACCGAGATAATTATTATTTCCGTTAAATTCAACTATCTGTTATGGAACACCAATTTAGACTAATTATGGAGCAGTATTATAATTTTTAGGCAAAAGTAAAGACAATAAATAAAATATTTAGCTGTAACAATTTGCTATTAAAAGTTCATAGGTTAGGCGATTTTCCTGTTGTATACCATATATTTAATTTTCATACAATTTATTATTTAGTCCGACAATAAATAATATTCAAATTCCGATGGAGACGCAGGTAACCAAAGAGTGCAATTATAATTTTGGTTATAGATATACAAAATAAAATAGTTTTTTACGACTACTAATTTAAATTTAAATCAAGCTCTGTGGGTGGCGGCTGATTGGTTGACTTTCTGGTTAGCAAAAAAAATACACTTCAAATAAATTCTAAATGAAGATTTTTCAAACAAAAAAAATGTAATAATGCTAAACTTTAAAAGTTACACATTAACCATTAAAGCGTTACAGTCTGAAAAGTTTGAATAGTAATTTAAAGAGCAATTTTCGTAGCTCCACGTCTGGTAAACATTAATCAGCAAGGTTTAGAACGAGCGGAACTCGTGCCTTTCACAAATGCGCCCAATCAGCGCCGGCCTTTCATTTCTAACAATACAGAGGATAAAATGCGAAATAAGATCCTTAATGAAAACTATCGGGTAACTGCCCCGATATTAATCTATTATCATAAAGTCGTCTGCAGACGCCAGCACGGATGATAGAGATAGCTATTCACGTAAGGGCTCCGGTTCACGACGATGTTGATGCTATTAGCCAAATACCACGTTCCACTTAAATGTATTCCATCGGATTAGGGATATTGGCGATCCGTCGAGTTTATACTGACTTAGAATATTGAATGTTTTTTTTTTTTTATAATAGTTGTAACTAATGCAGATCTCTTAAAACTCCTTGACCTTGTATTGAATATTTTATTTTCAAAATATAAGTTAGAAGCAAACAAAGTTACAACAGAACTCTTTAAAAATAATACATATGACAAATGTCATTGATAAGAATAACAAATTAGTTTTGACAACCTGACAGTCAAATGGTTTACGTCTCATATGAGACACACCTGAGTTATACAAATACCTACAGATTCTTGTGAGGTCGTTGTCATTATTTAAATCTTTGTTCACCTTGAATAAAGTTGCAACACAAAATGGTAATCTTTTTCAAATTAATCCTTCAAATTGTTAGTATTTCGAACGTAAAAAAGTTGGGTTCACGCGATGAATAATAATATTTCGTGATTTGAAATACCAATTACAAAAAAGGTTTTACTAAAACTGATATTCTTATTGTATTTTTTTTAACAAAATAAATAAAGATTTTTAAAATAATGTGTTACTACTCTTTTAGATCACATATTGAGATGACTCAATCATAACTCTCGTGTGGAAAATCAAAACAGTATTTAAAGTTGAGAGCTGTCTTTTAGATATGAAATAGGTAGAAAATTTATCTAATTCATTAAAATCACATAAAACTAATATATTCTACTTTTTGCCAATTCTTTAAAAATCACTTATTTCGTCCTTTACTTCTAGAAAGGTGTAGATCAATATTATAACATCAATATTATATAATTATATAATATTTTCCAAATAAATAAAGGTATAAATGCTTGAAATATTACGTCTGTGTATTGTCAAAAATAAGAACACGATAAAGCCTTTGTGAGAAAACAAACTTTCTCAGGCTTTGACGGCAGCGGGCGGATATAGAAGGGACAAGGGCAGACAGCTTCCGGAGGGACAAAATAAACGTAGTCAAAAACAATTCGAACTAGCCCTCAGGAAATGAATCACCGTAAATCATCTTAGAAAAACATGTTAATCCTTAATTAACTTATTTATTATATTAAGAAAATGTTTATTATTATTGCGTTCAATTTAAGTAATAACATTTTAAGGTACCATATTACACAAAAAAACTAAGAGGTCTTTTCAATTGTCAGTTGACAATTTTTGAACCAATGTTGATGTTATTAAAAAAAAAATCTCTATGATGTTGCCTTTATACTATATGTTATTAAAATCCCGTAAAAGATTTCACCAATATTTTCGAAGCAAATGTCATTGACAAAGGCCTTAGATCTAAACGAGTAAAGCTGGTAATACGTCTCTAGTTACAACTTAATACAGTGGACGGATCAAAGGCACATACGGAAATGCTGCAAGCTTAGAATAAACCAATTATGAGTGAAATATTAGGGATCAGTCTTCTGAGGGACGGTCTTTGATGAAAACGGCTAACTGAGAGGAGAGCAGTCTCGAGACTTGTTGGACGCGTATAATTTAGACCGAAGATACAAAATAAATCATAGAAAATAATTCAATCACATTTTTTTTTCTAATAACCATGCAATAATCTGTCAATTTATATTTAAATTACCGAGGTCAAATACTATAAATTCACGAAAAATTCAAACTAAGTATTTATAATTTGTTCGAAACACTATTCTATAAATATTAAATAATTAATTACAAAATATAACTAATTTGTCTTATGACTACAAATTGATTTTTTTTCCGCGTGGTGCCTACGAGCTAGTAAAAGAAGCCACCAAAGAGCGGTCAATGTAAGCAAGGCTCTTAATAAATTACAGAAATTGGTGGCTAGGAGACTAATACCCTTGGAATGGGTATAAGCCGGTCATAACGTCGGTTAACTGCGCGTGCAGAGTAATCATTTTCGGACAGGATATTTACTTCCGTCTGTTCCACCGCGACCTCTTATTAAAAGGATTCGTCGGGTAAATCATTGCAGCTAATATACGTTTCGCTGAAATGAAAATATGGCAAATTGCTTTCATATTTTATTATAACTTCTTAGGAAAAATTTAATCTTGATATATTACACAATATGTTGGGTTTAACTTTTAATTAAAATCATGTTCGTGTTATTTTTGTGTTAAATATCTTGGGTCCTTTGTTAACGTTATACGTAAACAAAATATGAAAATAAATAAATACGTAGCGATCATTGTGATGACCTAAATGCTACTCCATTTTCAATTAGACTGAAAGCCGGGGACGATATGGATATTTTGTGAAATGGGAAAATAATCAAATTTCGACTGAATAATGAGAGGACCCTTACTTCGATGAATGGTAACAGGAGAGCATGACAACACAAAGGGTATTTAACTTGCACTTAGTACTTTTTGCCCCACGCTCCCCGCTGTGCCGGACACCCCCTTCCCTCCCTCGCGATTATTTTGTCGTTATCGCCCTATAACGTATGCAGTATCCCTGAGCGAATGGTAGGCTTTTTCCTCACATATATACAAATATATTGCAAAATAGCCCTTGTTTCCAGGGTAACAGAAACCATGTTCGCGCATATATCTTCAGTGCCATCATTTATTTAATCGTCTTCTAATCCTTTGATTTATAATAACCCGTTAAAATATTGCCTGCGGCTACAATATATTTAAATTATTCCAACGGTCAATTAACGAGATAGCTTTTCGGCGCATTATTAGAACAAGTCACGATAAATCGCGATAAACGGTTGGGTGCCTCTTTCAATTTACTATAATAAAGTATTAATGTACCAGTATCTTATCACCGATTTATTTGGAACCTTTTAATAAAATAACATAACAAACTTACAAAGCTGGTTTTGTCACGTAAAGTAAAAACGTGGTTATACTTTTAAATTTTTTACCCGCATACTTACCTATTACTTAAGTCAAACACACCTTTTTGAACTCTGTTCCAAACATGTCAGCAGCAACTTGCCTATATTTGGAGAGGCAAATTTTCACCAAACATTCTATTGATACAAATAATTCTGCTGAGGAAAACGATATTTCACCTCGGGTTTTGTAAAGTCAAGGCGGGTCTAACGGAAAGTTAGTTAACTAACTTTTTCGCATTTCGTTAAAAAGCAACGAGGATTAATTTGGGTGTCGGTCGTAATACTTATTTACAATAATCCGACTTGTGGGAGAACCGCATGAATTGTTAGAATAAATTTCGTTTTCAACTTTAACTATAGAGATGCTAACTATATTTATCGATATATATTTATTTAGCATGTCAGTTAATGTTATGTGCTTTAATATTTAATTATTATAAATTTGTCTAAATAGAATACATTTTTTAATTTTACATTTTAATACACTCTACATATATTGTATCCATGCCAATTTAAAAAGGTATAGAATATAATCATCAACCAGTATCAATAAAATTACCCAAACATACAGACATACAGAATGCTAAGCTCATCAAATCAAAGTTTATAGGTTGAGAAACTCCGATTTTTTTTAATGTGTTATTGTTATTAATTTTAATTGTATATTTATTTAAGAGTAAGACATTTGTATACAAAAGTATCGATATCAAAAATAAACATCACTATTTAGTTACGGAGGTAGATCGTACAACCGCATTTAAAATTACCTTCTCGCTTAAAGCAGGCCCTTTTTATAATCCCTAAGAATGTTAGTCCTAATGATGCCTCCATTTATATTAAGGATGTTTGCTTTGAAAAAGGTAAAACGATCCCCAAAAAATAATCACCAATAGTACCTATACATTATATATGTAATAATTGTAAACGTTAAATATTGTGATCAGTTTATTTACATATCCTACTAATATTATAAATGCGAATGTGAGTTTGTTTGTTACGCTTTCACGCGAAAACTACTCAACTCATCATTATTAAACCTTGTACACATACTTTTGGAGGTATTAGAAGCAACGTAGGATATTTTATATTAAAATCATTTAATCATTAAAAAAATATATAAAAATATTGTTTGTCAATAAACACGAGAACGGAGTCATTTTGCAATGTTATATGGCAACAGCTAGTATTATATATACTTTTGCTGCAATTCTAATAATTGTTTCTGTAAAAAGAAATATATACCGGCCGAATTGAGAACCTTCTCCTTTTTGAAGTCGGTTAAAAATAATAATTTAATATACTAAATAAACAATTTCTAATGGTTATTAGGCGTAGTCTGAAAATGTGTATATTAAGATAAAAATTGGAGTTATCATTCTGATATAATCTCTGTATTGAAGCTCAATTACTTTCAAAATTTAATACTTACAGTAATAAATTAAACATATAAATATCATTAATATGATGTACATGTTTAGATAAAAACACAAAAACTATGCAAATAAAATAACTAAATACGAGATAAAACATTTATTCAAAGCCATCGCCAATCGGGCCGGTGCCATAACATTTGCATATTGCGATGGGAAATCTCATGATTAACATTTTTATTAAACTTGGATTAGCTATAATCCTTTTTTATTCGACAATTAGAAACCTTATCGCGGCCAGCGCTCGTAAAGAGTTGGAACATCGACTTGATCATTAACTAAATGACTCCCCATATTTTGGATAACGTCTTTAATTAAACTTTTATTTTTAATTCTAATTCACGGGGTGTTAAAGATATTAACGAATGATGTTTTTAATTAAAGAAAATATGGCCTTAAATAAATGAGCTTTTAAGGATAAGATAATTTAATACATATGTATTAAGCTTATCTATTTATATACTAAGTATTGTCTCTCAACTCCGTTTACGATTACTACAAAAGGTCGACGTATGTTTGGAATTTTATTAACGAGTTCAGATATGTTATTATTATTTTTTATTGTATATTTATATAAATTTAAATAAGCTCAATATTATTAAATTGAAAATATTAAATTGATATTTTCAAACACGAAAAAAAGAGTTTTTCATATTAACTATTAACTATACTATGTTGACTCTAAAATAATCTCAAATCGTAGGAAATTTAATCACAATTGAAAAGATTTTATGCTATTATAATTATAACTGAAATATACTATTATCCAAATGAAAGAAAATATTATGTTAACTTGAACAATAAGAAATTAACACATAAATAAGCGAAGAAATCATCATAATAGTAGTTTTTACGTAATGAGCGAACAAACAAACAAAAGTTTTGGAAACTATTTTTTAGGGTTTTAGCATGTAGGTACTTCACCTGTTAAGTGTATACTAAAACCCTATATTATTTTTTCAATACTAAGTTTTCGAGTGTTAGGTATGTATGCTTGTTTATATAAGTGCTTTATTTACTTTCCGACTTAGCCTTTCACTATATACCTTTATATTTTATATATGTACTTTGTCTCATTCACTTCTAATCTTCTACTTGAAAACACTTAATGGAATTGCTTTTTAGGTCCTAATTTGACAGCCACAATCAATCTAGTCACCCAATACAATATTCAAGACCATTTCTAAAGAACTGTTAAACCACGCTCACGTAAATCGTAAAAAACTTTTCTAGATTTGATACCTCAATTCAACGAAATTACCTATAAAATATGAGCACTCGCCTTGGAAGAGTCGTAAACCATTCGACGTTCACAAATTATTATTTCTAAGATTACCAATAGGTGCGATTTTTAATACGAATTTACAGTGTGTCCCAAGCGTAGTAGTAATATCCTATTATATATATTTTTTAACCCCCGACTCAAAAACAGGGGTGTTATAAGCTTGACCTGTCGATCTGTGTGTCTGTGTGTCTGTGGCAATGTGGCAGCCAAGTGGGTGGATGGATTTGATTGCGGTTTTTTTTAATCAAAAGCCTAGTTCGTCGAGATGGTTTTTAGCTATGTTTAGTCGATATAGAATCAGTCGTCTCCAAGATATTGGTGCGGGAGAAAGATTCTTATGCAATATAAATAGAAATACTTAAGCACGTGAAAATTTGTGTGTAGGTAGGCTCACTTAGTACAATAATGAAACCAGTAACATAACTTTAAAAAGCAGAAAAAAAATCTAAATTTAAAAAACTCCCGATACAAAAAGACCTCTAAAAAGAATAAATATAATATTATTATATACTTATTGGAGTCCTTGCCTCGGGGGACCGCTTAATAAAGGAAGAAATTAAAATTCAAGTAAGTTACCAAGGCAAACAAAGAAATTACGATATCGAATCGTACTATACGATTCGATATCGTAATTTTATTGTTTGTTTAAGGTCTCGTAACTTCGTAAACTAGAAACCATCGTCAAGATATGTACACCGGTCCCCCGACGCAACGACTTCAATAAGTATTTTATAATATAATTTTTAGAAGTCTTTTTGTATCAGGCGTGTTTTTATTTTTTTATTTAATTTGTTTATATGTATAAACCTAATAAAAAAAATTACAACTAATATTCTAAGACTTAAATTTCATTTCACGAGTATATCTACTCATTTAATTATTTAAAAACTTATTGTAATATTTATTTTACGTCGGTTTAATTAAAAATAAAATATTCATACAGTTAACCATCTTATTTAAATACCAATATTGGATGAAGGAAATATTAATTAATTTTACAAACGCGTTCAATAACCGTCTTAGTTGAAAGGCGTGATTGGATTTTAAGTTTCTAAGAATTCTAACTCCATTATGGAAACCATTGGGTTCTGTATGGAAGTTCATTTGATTATGTTCAGTTGATATATATAAATATGTTTTTTTTTTCATACTATATATTACTGCTATTTAACTCCGATTTTATATATGGTAGAGAATTGCGCTAATCACATTATTAGGCTTAGATCTAACATTCATGGACAATTTTGCAATGTTATATAATAATTTTGTAAATAAATTTAAAATGAGAAACTCATCAGTAACGGCAGGATTTAAACCCACGACCTTTGAGAAACGATAACTCAATTGTTAAAGCGACGTGTCGGTTTGTCAGAGAGACGGTTCGAATCCTTGCCAGTGGCGATTTGTTTTATAGTCTACATTTATTTAAAATTGAAATCAGCTTAACATAGTTGTACATATATATTTATAGATTAATTTAACATGTACCAAGAATTATATAATCATGATCAGGGAGTGTTAAAACTGTGCATTAAAATTAACAGATAAAAAAAACAAATATTTGTCCAGTGATGTTAGAAAATATCAGTAGATATTTTCATATGAATGAAACAAACATAATTATAAATGACAATTTAATATTCCCAAGAATTGGTTTTAATAATCACCAAGTTCCAACCTTCAATAATAAAGTTCAAACCTATAAAATACGAATTACATCCAAGTAAACAAAAGGGTTTTTTATAAAAGGATAGAATATACTTTTAAATTGCGAACATATTCAAGTCGATAACCTGATCAGGTTTGATTTATTAGATCCGTACCTGCATTCTCATTCAGCGTGTGTCTGCAGACGTGCCTTCTATCAAACGTAACACGAGAACTTCGATTTAATCAGACTACACCTCACCTTAAGGTATACAGCTGAAATTAGACACATCCTTCACGTTAGATATTTGAAAACTAGATATTTTTTGAGATCATATCGCAAAACATACGTATTGCTAGATCATTGGAACTGGTTATAGAAATTTAGAGTTGATTTAAAATAATAGTAAAGTTATAACAACATATTTTTAGATGCTAGATTACAAAGTGCTTCATGTACGGACAATATCTTTAAGTAACAATCTAACTAAGTATATTACACGATGCGCAAAAAGTTGATTTATCGTCTGGCATCCATCGAGCTCCCAATTAATCTCCGTACAGACTCCGTATATCAAAAATATGTATCAAGCTAAGCAATAACTCAGAATTAAACAGCTGGTACATTATGTAGAATCTAAATATATTTATAATTATTTTAGATACATTAATTATCCTTCTATCTTCCAGCAAGAGTAATGAATAAGCAAAGTATGTAAATACTGCAGTACAGGCTTGTTCGAATACTATTTCAGATTAAATTTGATAAATAATTTTATTTATCGTCAAATTGTGATCTGTCTAAATAATATCGCTTTGCTATGCTAGGGTTATAAATTATATTATAAATACTTGCAGAATACCCAGTTTAACATTCTGTAATAACTATCGAAGTTTGTCACTTTAACACCGTAAAAGGGATGGTAATAACTTATATTAAATGACTTAGAGTACTGTAGATACATGCACAAGTGTTCGGTATATATCATTACAATAACGTTTTTATCAAATAAAACTCAATAGAATGATTATTCTCTTTTTTAACACAACAAAGTTAAACAAGCAGATGGTAGATAAGTTTGTAAGTGGTGGTGGTACAGTCGTCGTCGACATCCGAATTTCTCACACACTCAGTGCACGACACAAAATTGTGAGAGTCTGATTATGGTTCGGTCGAGCCAACCCGTATACGAGCGGCAGTCAAACAATTCCGCTGAAATAGCACTTATATCTCATTTATCAGATAGAATATGGACTGTACTTATATATTCTCTAAAACTATACAATTTTTAAAACAGTTCAAATCTTAAAATTGTATTTTCAAAACATTTACTAGTATCATATTAAATTCATAAACTGATTTGGTTCACACGCGTACTAATTATTTTGAACATAAATTGCTTAAATTAAATCCAAATAATCACATCAAATCTCATAATATATAGTCCATTAAAGTTTCTTACTTAAGACAATTAATTAGTATAATACAGCAATTTCATACAAATCTCAAGAACTTTAAATGACTAATGTTTGTTCTTAAAGAGTTAAGGTCTTATTATCGCGGTGATAAAATTAAGAAAGTCGCGTTGTGTTCGCAACTGTACTTAAAAATTACTAAGTGCGTGATTATTCTTTAAATCCTTTGAGGCAGTTTTGAACTTTTTTAAGCTTACCAAGTTAGCGATATAGTGTAACTTTGTCTTGTAGAAACTAATATCATTTATATAAAATTAGTATTACTTTTTATTTGCAAAGTTTTTGTAAGCTTACTAAAATGTTACTTTCAGAAGTAGTTTAGTTTTGTAATAGGCACTATAGCTTACATTAATTTATCCATAGTGTAATTTTTTTATTTGTAGTATCAGAAGTTATGTTTAATGTTCTAAATTCTTTTAAATAATCTTTATAACAAGAATAATTTATTTATAAATATATATACAATTACATAAATATATTAATTTAAAGCATTTTATGATATAAAGGCCGATCTTCGAAGCACTAGTCTTAGCGTAGAAAACTTATAGTATATATGTATAGCAAGTATACCCATATAAAGATATTAATTTTGTTTCGTGTACATAAGGTGGATGGATTTTTATGGCTTTATTATATTTCAAAAGGTAAACTCATTTAACCAAAATATTCTTTGGTGACAATTTTAAATTTCATAAATCAAGAAAAAGTAACCTATACAATTTAAGAAATGAATAAAACGCTATGAAAGACCAGTCTCCTCCGCACTCCTGTAATTAGCCATCCATAACAAAAATATTTTTTAAAGACCACGCCCTTTGCGGGCGAGACATTAAGTTTTTCACTGAATAGAGGCAACATTGGAAAATTTCAAAGCATTTTTTGTAGAAATTCGTAAAAAAATGTTTTGTATTGTGAGTAGTATACAATGGTGGATGAAGGAAATGAGAGTCTGGGGTGGTCTGTGCTCAATTTAACTCGCACACTGCACACCGCCCTCCCTCCCGCAACTGCAGTGCTAGGGCGGATTTAATACCTAGATTTAATAAAAAATATTATTAGCTTACGAACAAAAATTACCTAAACTTTAAAACTATTTCGGAAAAGAATACTGTTTTTAAAATACTTTGAATGATTTAAATATATATTTTTTTTATTACAATGAATACATTAATAATTAATCAAAAATCGTATAACAATATGTAAGAGCCCTAAGTGGGGTTATATGATATTAATTAACCACTAAAGATACCCTTTTAATTTGAATGCGTTGCAGTTCAATGAGCAAAACTAATTTCATCTGAGCACAGATGATCTTTAAAAAGTGGTCAAGTAATTGAACTCACCCCCTCATAATAACCTGAATTATAAATACTATTTTAGAGCCTCGTTTTATCTATAGAAATACTAAATTTATATAAATATAGAATTTAAAAAAAAAAGTTTCCCAAAGATCGAATCCCTGCCCGTATCAGTTCATTCTTCATACTATCTTTATATACATTTAAATAAGCTCGACATGGCTATACATGTTTATAAATATTTTTTAATATATAAATATTAGTTAATTATTTCATGACTTTTGTCTTATTAATCTGCCAGTTTATCTTTTATTTTATGAACAATTTCTTTTACGTTTTATAATGTTTATATAACAATGCATATAAATACAATAAATTTATAAAAAACACATTACGCACACATACCTCATTATATAGGAAAGCACTGTCAATGACAAGTAAATATTAGTCTAATATCAATAACAGAGAGTTGAAAATCGCCTGGCGTAATATAATAAAAAATAAGAATGTATATGCATAGGAATAAATCATATCCTCATAAACATTAAAACTTAAAATTAACGAAAACTAATATATTAAGATACAAAACATACCTACGAATTTCATTATAAAAGTGGTTTTAATCTAACTTAATTTGAAAATTCAGTACACATATTAATTAATAGTACCAACCTAACAACTCTAACAAACCGACGAGTATACAAATAATAAATAAAACAAATAACACGGGAACTTAATATAATGTTGGTGTTCCTATATTGCCTTATGGCACACGCTCGGATGAAATTTAATGTTTCGCCCTCACATAGCCCTTTGAAGGTTTCCATATTAGCCGGCGTCTATTAGCATAAAATCCATAATGGCACGACCTAAGCTTTTAATTAATTACCGCCTCATCCCACGACGCATAAACGGAATTTATAAAATTCATCTCTTTAAATAAAATTTGCATAATTTACTGATAACAAATGAGATTGTGTCCATTGTTTGGGTAATAAAAATTATTGCAAACGAATTTCTGAAGAATAACATGTTCTCATATCACCGCATAGCTGTTGATAACCAAACAACGTTCTCGCTACACCAACAGATACCGCCCGTCGGAAAACTCATAAATGTTAACGTAAAATAAATAAAAAGGCATCCTCTAGACAAACAATCTCCGGAAAAACTAATTTATGCGGCGCATTCACCGACCGAGTAAGGCGCGCTTTGGAATATCTCTTTTATGTTTTGGCAAAGATTTAATATAAAAAATTACTTTTCGCATTATCATGTGAGGAGCTGAGGGATTCGATGGCTGAAGGCACGATTTGTTGAGGGCGGGCTTTCCGCTTTGGAAGATTATCTGATGCGTGACAGTTGCTCCGAATTCTGCTTCTCTTACTTAAGCGGGGTTACATGACGTCTTGTTATTTTTACATCAATAATAATGAATGATTTATAACAATATGGTGGCATTATAACAGGATAAATTTTGTGGGTTTTAATTTAGGATAATCTTCAAACCACACATATTTTAAAAAACTTTGTATTAGTATAAATAAAAATATTTAATTAAAATGTCGATTGAACGCGTTATAAATTAATTAATTCTTCTCGTAAGTACATAAAGTTATGGTTACGCGGTCAAGTTGAGAAGCCCAGTAATATTATAACCCACTCTTATATTCATATATAAATCTATAATTACAGTATTATGTCACACCCTAAACGTGACCTCTTTTTCTCAAGAGTTTACTTTCTTTTATCGCTTCACGCATATGTTTGGTTCCTCGTAGCCCCTCATATTCCTTTGATTATTGTATTAGGAAACGAGGGTAAAATAAAATACGTACTGTGCACTTTTTTGTTACATGACGTATAAAGAGTATTTAAGGTTAGCGCAGACATGCGACACTAAGATCATAACAATCATTGACATGACAATCTGTATTACCAATTTATCTTGAAATAGTATTGTTCTATTGAAATATGAACAATTATAACAACAACATTTTAGTTTCTTTCGTTAATAAATTAAATTTTGCAACAGTGTCTTCAGAAAATTGAATATATTATAAGAACAACATTTTCTTAGGTTTTTTCCATTAATTTAATAAATTCAATTTTGCACCAGAGTCTACATAAAATTTGTTTAAATAAATATTCGTAAACAAGAGTTAATGAACAATCGTGTCTTAGTCTTGTCTAAAGCCTGCTTTTACCATCCGTGTCGTTTAATCTATTTATTGTCAGCGGGTACATAATGAATGCTCTGCGTTGTTGACGTCACGAGTGTTCCTGCTTGTTAAAAGGCTCCGGATATCAAAAATACATCATATGAATCTAAATTAAATTGGATTTGGTATATTTCAGTAACTGAGTATTTTAAAATATTTGATATTTGATTTAATAATATTATATGTCAACATTTTTCACTTTATGATTCATAAAAGAACACAAGCTATGTATATATTTTTATAACTATCGGCCACATGACCATATTGATAATGATTAGAATATATATTATACTGAAGTTGACAACAAAAACAAACAAGATAAACTAGTAAAAGTACTAAATATGAAACCATTTGATACATTCATAACCTAATATAAAAGAAAAACAATCAAAACACAGGACGAAACTTAAGACAGCAATTTCGCCGTGAGCTAAGAACAAATAAACGTCAAATCTTAAAAACAAATCAGTGTTCAAAACCGGCACACGCATGTTTTTATGAAGGGGGATAACGATACAAAGGAAAGCAATTTAACAAAATAAAAAATGCTATATTGGAAGTGGAAGAAACAAATGATACGGGAAATACTTAAATCATGGCTATTGATGCAAAATTGGAAATTACTGTCGGGGAGAAATTATTTGCCATGAAAATTGAACTGTGATTACTGAAGATATACGTGGTTTGAGTGATCACAATTCTTATGTGGTTATATACATTTTTGATAGATTAGATGTATTAAGAAAGCACTCGATAGATTGAGACATGGAAAGGAAAATGTATGAAACTTAACATTTGGCAGCACAAGCAAGTAATGAATAAATTTATAAAAAGGAATAATCATTTAATCAAAATAAATTTCAATTAAAATGGAACCTAATATTAATAATATATAGATCAATTAATTAAATAAAACATCCTGGTGTTCCTTTAAAGAGTTTTTATTGAAAGAATTATTCAAATTCGCCAAGATATAAAGAAGCACTTTATTATTATCCAAGTAATATATAAAATAGAATGTTTGAGGAAATTAAATGTATCGATTCCCCTCCTATTGATAAATGTCAAAGCAAATATCATTGGAATTATGTAAGTCGAGATTCAAGAATAACAACTCATGTTTCTATTTTATCTAAGTGATATTACAGAACATTATAGAAATTGGTTTCAATAACTTGATTACGCAAGTTTCGGCAAATAAATTTAACATAATTGCGTTTTTAATGTGACATCCGAAGTATAATTTTATTATCTTTTTTAATACTTCTTTATTATTAAATGGAATCCTATTTATTATTTTTATGGAACTGCCTCTGACATATGATAATAAGGTATTCGAAGACTTCATGATGTTCAGTGAACTTTTCACATCTCAGACTACGAGCGCAACTAAAGTCATAAAGTTTATGCAGTGACAACATATTTTACAAACGCCGGGCCTTTTATTAGACTCTGCCAGATGATCGTTGAATCCCTTTCTCCTCGGGAATTTAAACTTGAGCCGGGAGCTGGTATTGCAAAAGTTTTCAGCTCAACGAAAATACACAGGAACGCTTTCAAAAGAGTAATAGTACTAGAGCTTTTTTGTCCGATTCAGTCGCGGATTAAGTTCACATACGAAGAATTTGTCAATCAGAAACCTTTCACCGACTTTACGAGGATCTGAAAGGTCCATCCTTTGGCAGTTGTAAGATTGAGTGAAATAGTATGCGAAATATCCTATTGTACAAATAATCCGGTATAATCCTGCGAAATTAAATTACTCTATTCGAATACGTAAGCAGGTAATTTATTTATTAAACTTTTTATATTTTATATTTGATACTGTAATAAATAGCAATACAAGCCAGTCTACATAATCTAAACATTTTCAGCAGACTCATTACGTGTCAGTGTAATAACCGTTGTCAAATGTGAACGTTGCATGTTTGAATTTTACGATTTCAGTGAAACAATTTGTATTCGCCTCTTGTACCGGCAGTAAAAGAAGACTGGAACTTCTAGACAATGCATATGTCCAGGTGTGGGAACAAACGCAGACTCAGCTAAAAAAACGAATCAAAATTACTTCGTGATTTTCTTTAGAACATTCGAAGCTATAGTATTCATTTTAATATAGAATACTCTATTAGGTATCACATATTCTTTTTTTTACAAACATTTAATAGTTGATTGAGACGACAAAATAATTTTACGTCATCAAAGATATTTGATAATAATAATAAAAAAAAATATACGTATATGGATTTTGCTTCAATCCCATTGGAATGTTCTGGATTCTGTTAGTAATTTTCATGTTCTTACAGAAAGAAAAAAAACGGTTTGGAAAAATAAAAAAAAAAATACTAAAACACAAGACATCAAATGAACGGCGCCTCCACTTCCCGCGATAAAGAACCTCACAAATTGAAACTTTACCGTCTAGTGTCTTGTTTTAAAATGTTTTATCTTTCGGATTTATTGCACGAAAATAAAAGTACTGTCTGACATGTCCTGTCACATACATGACGTTTAGTATTTGTTACATAACTCTTGAAGATCTTAGGACGTCTCTTAAATTTATCTAACCTTGGAAAAAGTTACAAGAGTTATTGATGACACTTTTGTTGTTTGAGGTAAATATTTTGCAGACAATATATTCTCGAAAGTTTGGTAATTTAGGTTTTGTCAGTTTTATTTTCGCATCAACTATTTCAATCAAATCGTTAGGTACTGAATAGTGCTTATTTGCGACAATGTTTTTAAAAGTTTTAATGACATAACCACTGGAAAGACAATCATCGACTTTATAGAAACTTTTTTTATAGATATTCAGTATAAAAATAATATACAATACAATTACAAAATTCTAACAAGGTTTTACATATTTGATAACCTCATGAGTGCTGAAAACAACCTGATACCACACTCCTCATGAATATTGATTTCCAAATATAGAAATACGATGTTACGATCAACATCTATAGCAGCTAGAACAAACGTCTCGCAGTCTAGATTGTCTAGACAAAGAGGAAGGTTTTGTTGCCAATTGCACACCAGAGAGTATTATACAATTTCTTCTCTATTTAAATATTTCCTTGCAATTAATTTAATTTAGTTAACAAAGAGATCGCAGGTTCTGGGTCGGTTTCATAATAACTGGATCTCCTTTACCAATAGGTATCATTAGTAACAAAGAGTATTAATAAAGTATATTCTCATTATAACGCGTTACATTAATAAATTATCGAGACGTATTATTTGAATGAGAAAAGAAAGTCTTAAATAGATCGTAAATATATTCATAATTCTCAAATATTTTAAAATGCAATAAACAATAAAAATATTTTATATAAAGTTAATATGATGAGTCCCTCGCTAACAATTAGTAAGACATAAGCAATCTCTCCAGTGCGTTGTTCCCGCGGCGAGTGTTTCGTGAACACTGCGATTCCTTTTATTGCATTCCTTATTCCAAATTAAATATCCTTTAGACAGTCTCACTTAATTCTCTATTACAATACCAAGAGTTCTTTCCATTTAAATATTTAACATTTTATATACAAATTCGAAATTATTTGAGTTCAAACATGCAAATAACATTTTAATAGCAAAGAATTTAAATAAACAGATGTTAAATTTTGCTCTTTATTTTTATATATTTTTATTATAATTCTATAATAAAAAGAGAAAACGAGTGGGATCATAATAAATAGTTCGCTAGCTACGTTACAATACACCTCGCTTCAGTGGCTACATTTAATAGACCCGAATAGTTTCACACAAAGCGGTCCTTAAAATCTGCATAAAATTCAAAAACTCTTTATCATCATTCCACTTCAATCGTAATTCCGGCAAAACAAAGGGGGAAGCGGCCAACGGGTCGTATTTACAGCTTACTGCACCGTAAATCCAGTGATATCACAATGCCTGGGGCAAGCATATATTGCCTGTTTCATATACCTAACTCTTTGATAATTATTCTTCGAATTTTGTTTCGTTTATCTTTTAAAGGACATGCAACATGGTGTATATATACGAGTACACACATTATTAATAATAATAATATCAGGACAAATTACACACATTGATCTAACCCCTAAGTAAGCAAATTATTTGCTTGTGATATCACAATGCCTGGGGCAAGCATATATTGCATGTTTCATATACCTAACTCTTTGATAATTATTCTTTAAATTTTGTTTCGTTTATCTTTCATAGGACATGCAACATGATGTATATATACGAGTACACACATTATTAATAATAATAATATCAGGACAAATTACACACATTGATCTAATCCCTAAGTAAGCAAATTATTTGCTTATGCTAAGGGTGTTTGACAACGACACAAATACATAGAAATACACATATAAATACTGAGAATATATTTAATAAATGACCATACCCACATACACAGACATCTATGCTCATCACATAAATGCCTGTCTCTGCCGGGAATCGAACCCGAGCCCCATTGCGCCGTGACACGTTAGGCGTCTGCGCTAACCACTCGACCAACGGGCGGTTATCTTTTGTATACATAATACAAAATTCTAAATGTATTTTCATGTCCAATAAATAACGATATAATAAGTATTCCAAGAACAACAAAAACATTTGATAAGAACATTCTTTAGTTTTGTAAGACGTATCCACACATCGCAATAATCTTTTGTCTGCAGAAGCATTCAAGATCCTAACAATAGTAACCATACATACTTCGTAAGTTATTACATTCCAAAACATATTAATTATTTTCTATTATATTAGAACTAGCCGTAGCCGGTAATAAATGTTTTATTAACCATAAACGCATTGACGCTTATTATATTCTTGTAATAAAACAACAAAATATTGTATAGAGATTCTGTTACCATCTTGTACCCTCTAATCTGGATTCGGTACTCCCTCAATAACATTATAATTCATCTTTTTATATATGCGGTTGTTTTATTGTCAAATGAAAACGAGACGCAGTAAAATTATTATCTTTTCACTAATTCCGTGGGTTTAGTATCTTACATTGTCGGGGATTCTGCTTTGTTGCGAAATTTAATAGATAGTTTATGGGACTTTAATTCAGTTTCATCGTAATTCAATAATAGCGTCGCGACGCGACTTGTCTTTCTCTAAAAAGACGTCAAGTTTTATATCTCATGATGATATTATAAAAGAATTTCAATTTTAAATCTTTCTACATTTTCCTGATAACTAAAGGTGGCTGTTTACGTCACAGGACTAAATAAAATATATTTTTTTATGTAAGATACAAAAAGCAAGCTGAATTATTCTTACTTAGTTAAGCATATATTTGAGAAATCTGTAATTCCTTCCTTTCCCCCTGACTTTTATGTTTATATTATATATTTTATTACTTTTTATTTAAAAAATAATAATTCGCTAATAAATAAAATGTATTAGCACCATAAATTGGTTCTAAAAGAACAATATGACACTTATATAGAAATAGCATTACAATACACTTTTCTACAACGAAATAAAATGTATAGTTTGTTTTTATTAAAACAGGGTACAAACACGTATATGAAAACATTACTATAAAAGTAATAGACTACACATACAACGTAAAACCTTTCTTGTGCTTATTATCATAGAGTTTGTAATGCTATATCTATTTCAGATTTAGGGAGTACTTTTATCTCATTCGAATAGATGAGAAAAAACTGGGCTCCAGTGGACCAACTTTTTAATTTGTAATTACAGGACAGAGTCCAAGCTTTAAGCATCATTAACTTTCTCCTGAATGTCGTTGTATGGGCTCTGTACATACTTTTATAACATAGAAAATTTTATTGCCCGTAACCAAATTACTTCGGATTGAAGAAATAAGATAAAGCGTATTTTGCATAATTACATTGGACCTTTTAAAATGTTTAATTTTTAAGTTAAATTGAGTCCTTTTTGTATACTTGCTTTATAAATTATGTTTTTTAAATTACGAATAATTTTTGCAATTATTTTTAATTATTGAGCCAATTATTTTTTTAAAACTTTTTAATTTAATTTTTATTCTATTTTACTCCATTATAAGATTCGCAGCTTCTAGAAATCCATGTTACAAATAATCTTCTTATCTGCGATGTCTCGCTTAACTGAAACTCAAACCTCAGATTTCAAAGTGCGTCGTTAGCAGATCTGTACTTGACAATTTTATTACGAACTGGCGACGTATTATTGAAAGATCTCGAGGGCCCTTCGCACCTCCCTTGCGCTAGTTATCACATTTTTGATGCGTGCGACTTTTCTGTCCACTTTGTGCACGTCTTTTTGTGTGTTCACGGCCTTAGATGTGTCTCGTTTGCGGTTTATTGGGATATTATATGAAAGATGAAAGAAATATTGAGGTTTAATGTTGTGTTTATAAAATAAATATTCAACATTGTGTTGAATTACAAACTAAAGAAAAAAGACTGATTTTTTTTACTTAAAACAAGAAATAAAGAGAAACAATCCTTTAAAAGATCTAATGAATGTGAGGCAAATTACAATTTTTCAAAGTAGTCGTACAACAACCCTTATCTCCGAATCTTGGAGCACACCGATACTTTCCCAATTTGTCTGAGTCCTGTCGAGTGTCCGCTTTGATTTTCCCTTTCAACTATTTCAAGAGACACGACACGATTTTTCAATTTAGAAAATAGTTCCTCCTCTTTATTAATTCATGGTGTTCGGTCAGTTTAAGTACGGTTAGTAGAAGACTTTAATTCTAATCATTATAAGAGCAATTTTATTTACGATATGATAAAAAAAATATAAACACAAATTTAAATAATTAATAGTAGTACATTAGGCGGCTTTATTGCTAAAGAGCAATCTTCCAGGCAACCTTTGGGTAGAAGACAAGAAGTGTGTTGTATATTTAGTACAGATGCACATTATAAAATTACAAAATAATTTTTAATCGTAAAATTTGAACGGAATATTGATTGTTGTTAATATTAGTTAACATTAGCTCATACGTAAACATAAACGAAATGAACAAAACATGTTAAAGTAAAAGCTGAAATGATTTTCTCGGCTCGTATAACCCTTCTTCATAAATTAAAGCACTTCCGTTATGCTGACTCGACATCAGCCATTGTTTCAGCGAAACACAATGAGTTCTTAAAATTGTTCACATCGCGGCGGGAATACTTATGACTCTTATGAGATAAATTAAAAGATACACATTAGGAAGAGTTGTCAGTATTTTAACATTCTGCATCCATATTTCTCGTCGCAAAAAGAATCAACTATGTATATATAACTTTTAATTATTATGTTTTTTGTTATTCTCCCACATAATCCATAGGAGAACAAAACAAAAGCGTTTTCTAAATGTCACTTTTATTAAATATATTTTAAAATATAAATGTGATATTTGAATAATATTGTAATTTACAATCGTCGGGTGTTACCTCATTTGCATAGATCTGATTGTGCCCTTAGAAATTCTAGAAATTACACGTATGTTTTTTTTAACTTTGCAAACTCAACATCAATTTTATAGTTTGCACTTTTACTTAAACATTTGCTTTAAAACTGTATTCTCTGTAAAATTAATCAAGTCTTATATTCAGATATCGTGAATTTTAGTTTATAACTAGACTTTTATATACCTAATAATATAATTCTATTATGATCTAAAACAGTTTTTTTGTTGGTGTGCGTAAACGCCACTCATTTGAACTTTATTCCAATGGATTAGATCTTTCCAAAAATATGTTAGCATTGCTTTCAGTGGTAAGCAAATCTAAATCCGAGAACGGAGTCGCGTGCAACAACTAGTAAATCATCGTCACTTCTGTAACTATAAATGACTTGATCTATCAAAGTCAGATTTACGCTATTCTAATGACAATAAGTCATAAGTCACCAATTAAATTATGATAAAATAAAATGTTTACTATCTGTATAGTACCATTTGAAAGCCATATAGTTGATGTTTTTAGAATTGACTTAACAATAATTCAAGCAAAAGCTATATATATGAGTCCCGTGCCAGTATTTCTAATTCTTGTGCTCCTAACGGATTAGACGGATTATGTTATGTTTTTTTTTATAATGATAAAGTTATTGTTCCTTACCTTTAGTTGATCCTGGTACGTGGCCTGTCGAAAAATCCAGATTTTTTTTTATCAAATCCTACTTTTATATTTTTTTTGTTTGGGTATCTAATATACATATTTTTTCGCCCAAAATCATCAGCCTTCACACTCTTTTAACATGTTTTAACACCATAACAAATATTTAATCATGATTATATTAAACAATAATGTATATTACATTGACTAAAATCATTCGTTACTTACGGTATCATTAATGTGAAGTGCCTTTTTTAATACTTTTCGTTTAAAAATTGTACTTAAATATTTAAGGTAGTCTAGAATGTCTAGTCTAGTCAATATAGAATGCATTACTTTATAACCAGCCCGAAGGGTAAATAGTAATTAATAAAACATACAAATAAAACAATAAAGATGATCGACAGATTTGATTAAAAATAACAGATTAATACGTTTTCTCCAGTACTTCCAGCGGTACATTGTGGCAGGAGAGAGGCTGCTGCATGCCCGTCTGTAACTCCAGCTCAATAACATAATCACCACAGAGTTCATGACGAAGTGCGTCCTTCGCAAATTCTAATGATATAACCAAATCTTTTAAATTGAACAGTGCCTGTAATCACTTCCAATATTAATATTCAATATAGAATATGAATATATGTTCGTTATATAATTATTTACCGGTTCTATTGGACACTCTGAGGTGTTGAAGACCTCCACCATCGGATACCATGGGGTGTCTGTCTTTTTTAGACTGTCGCAAAGATTTCCTCCAATGGAGTACATAAACTCTCTGCCCACTGGGGTATCTTTATATATCTTTAGACCTATCTGTCAATAAACAACTTGAAATTTATTACAGAATTTACAAAACAAGTTAAATAAATTACAAAATTTACAAAATGAATTACAATTTGGAACTTACCGTATATTCGTCTGTTATTGGCTTCTTTAAGTTTAATTGGCCCAGGAGTTTATATCCTCCATCCCCCCCTTCAGGATCACTTATATATGCAATCTCCAAATTTTCGCACACCATCATATCGTTTTCAAAATCCTCACATTCTGTTATTTTGTCATTAAATTGAGCCACGTAATAAACCTACAATAACGAATACGAAGATCAGTTACCTAAGAAAATTTTGTTTAACGGAAAATATTTTTCTAATAATAATAATGATTGACTATAAATTTCTTTAATTATCTTTGGTTTGTATATTTTGCAAGCCAATATTCAAAGTTAAAAAAAAATTGAGAACAATTTTAATATTAGGAATTTTCGGTTTATAAAAAATAAAGGTTTGAAAATATCTGCAAACATATATAGTCATGTTAAACGTATTTGAATAATAAATAAATAGACAAAACACTCACTTCGTCTGATTCTCCAAGAGAAACTTGAGATATAAAAATTTGAACAATTACAATAAAAATAAAAATTAGATTAGTTAACCATTTTATAAACGCCATTTTCTCTCCAATGGTGGTTATGATAATAAACTTAAATATACGGTATTTCAATATCCCTATATATATGTTGTGATTAATATAATTATTTGTTGTACATAAATATAATTATTGATGATTATATTCTGATAACATTGTCATTATAGCAAGTGTCGCGTGATGTACTTGTGCAATTATACAAGTACATGCTATTTTATATTCCAATGTTATGCTCAAGGCCTAAATAGGCTTGTGTTTATATGATTTTTCCGAATCCTTAATAAATATTTATATTATATTTATTTATTAAAAACAATCAAGATAAATACCGAATATAAATGTTTCATAAATGTAGGAGGAACAAGATAAAAAGGGAAACAAAAACTCAAATTAGTAAAACCAATATTCCGATATTTGTAATATTTTTCGTATGTAACAGATAAATGGGGCTCGTGAAGGTAGTATATCATTTCCGGTATAGTAGTTTTATGTAAATGGAGCCTACTTTTAAAGTGCAGTAATTTTTACATTCCGATTCGAACTCCCCTTTACGTATTTGTTATCTCAGTGAAATGAATTCGCAAGTGTGATTTAGTGTCTGTTTTTCCAACTTTTTGTATTAAATGTTCGTATCTCCTTTGTTAGTTCCTATATGGTTGGATATTTACCCAAAATAAAGAATTTGTTTTAACAATTTTCTTTCTCTTATGACACACTATCTCATAATTATTTTATTTAACGAAAACACATCCAAATTAATAATTCACATTTACATGGGCAGGACTCGAGCACGATAATTTGGGGAACTGCCCCATTACGCTGTAGTTATGATTATTTAGAATTTAAGTACTATTTAAAAAAATATATAAACATGACAGTCCCGCTGAGTTTCTGTCCCCAGCTCTTCTCAAGTCTGTGGGAATTATGTTTCGAGTTGGTGGTAGCTTTGACAATAAAAAAAATGTTTTGTATAAAACTTACTTTCAAAAAGATTTTTTATTTGATTTGCACAGTTCCAAAAAAAAGGTTTTTGGAGAAGAAACAGTAACTTTCATTTTACCTTTACTTGTATGTATATTTTATAATATTGACTATTAATTCACTGTAATAATTGATATGTCACGGTCTATTAGAATTCAAGTAAAAGATTTTACCTAAAAAAGAATAACTAGAAGACACGCTACTTCCGGTATTATTTTACTCTCACTCATACGCTTTGGAGATTTTTTTTTAAAGAATAGTAGTTATATAATTTCTTTATTTTGAATTAAGGATGTTAACCGACAACACTTTGGAAGTGGTTAAAGTAAAGTTATATGTGCAGAATTGTCAACATGTGGATTATATGTCGACATAATACTTAGTTTTATAATAGGCTTTTATATAATAACGAGCTTATCTGTAAATTTCTCATCAGATTTATTATCAGGGTTGCTCGTTATTATTAATATATAAGTGATCTTTAAAATGTTTTGGGCATTATAAAATGAAGGGATGGAATTAATTCTGATTATCGAAATTAATTTTGTGGTTTATTGCGTTTTTATTTAGGAAGAAACGATTATTTTATAGTTATTTCTAGAGTTTATATTATAAAAGTAGCGTTTTACAACAAATGTTTTTTTATGATATAAATAAGCAATAGAATGGCGTTACTAAATAAAATATTATATTTATTGCTTTTAGATGGAGACGAGACAAATAAAATGTTAGGCTCGCAAGTTGGGAAGGGTAAATGATTTAATTATGCGCATAGACATTTAGAATTGTCTGTGCCCCACTTAATTTGATTGCCAGTGACACCTATGCAAATGATACGTTACCATTAATTGAATATCTCTGTACTGGGTACAAGGACTTTGGAAGACTTCAGACCATCCCCATGCGGTAATGGTGTTTGAATTATTTTACCTCTTTAAATAAACAGACTGACAACGTCCCAGGGTGAATTGATATTAGGTAATGTACACTCCTACTACTTATGTTTTTGTATCTATTATTTTCTATAACCTTCTTTCATAGTAATCTATCTCAAATTATTGTTACTAATAAAACTATGGGTGATTTAATTTTAACATGGTATAAAAGAAAGAAAAAATGTATAAAAATCATACTTTATTAAAGTCTTTAAAATTGGGAAACAACTCACATTATACTTATCCAAAAATTTATAAATTTTAAATACTACAGTACTTATTGTAGTACTTAATATTACAGCAAACAGAACAAGTCTCATATTTTTTAAGATATTGCACGTCTATCTAATGATCTAATATCATCAATTAAACATTTGTTGCGCGTAAAGTGTCTTGTATCCAGCCAGAGTAGCTGGCTACAGAAGTATAGACTCCTGGCCAGCCGTCTCTGCCACATCCATACCCAAAGGACACTACTGCTACAGTTTCCCAAACTCCAGAAGGTAGTTTCCTCATGAGTGGACCACCTGAATCTCCTCTGCATGCATCTTCAGAAAATACTCCACCAGCGCATAGTTGTCCATTTGTTAGCTCAGCCTGTAAGGTCCTGTATTTCTGAACGCATTGAGATTTGTTGAATATTGGTAGACCTAGTTTTAGTTTCACCGGACTGCTTTTGCCTGCATAAAAAAATAAGTGATTAATATTACAGATATTTATTGCACTCTGTTGCTTTAAGTCTAAGGAAAACAAGTCAAGGTTAATACTATAATACGGAAATAATATAAAGTTATTATTATTATGTCAGAAACATAATAGTACTCATAAAATTAATGATAGACATCATTTTTAATTAAAAATGTTATATCATACTAAGCGAATCTCACAACTCTGTTCATATGGACTACAGACTAAGGTCACAGTTTGGAAGATAAGTTCAGAACCAATGGTCGATGCCGAAAAATTAAAACGCAAGTACCGCATGTATGCTATATTCTTAGCAACCACTTGTAACGTTGTCAGTTGGCAGTATTGGTTGAACGGACTAATAAAGAGAATACATTAAATATCAATTGTAGTTAGTATAGTAGTGTCCATTTTTATAACAACGTCCCTGCAGAAAATCAATTCACATTCACAATTTAAGCTTATGTAAAGCAGAAACTGAAAGATAAGGCCTACTATATGATTTAGGATTCTATAAATGATAATAACACCTGGGACTAAACTATTGTAAGTCTGTAATTGGCATTGGAAAAGAGTGGCCTTGGGTTTCCTTGCCTGGATCTTACTGTTAACAGGCTGTTTTTACAAGCCAAAATTCTTAAATATATATATATATTTATTTATTATTATTATTTTGCAATATTTGTTTATGTTCACGTGTCCAAATAAATGTTCAAATAATGTATCACGTGTCCAAATAAATTATTCAAGTTGGAAAATATTAACTACTAGCTCCTAACGTTGGTAGCACTGTCTTTAAAACGTAGCTTTCAGGAAATTTAACGTTCCGTTACTGCAACCAAAACGTTACTTAAATATTCTACGTTGCACGAAACCACACTGACACTTCATTAAGTAATCAATATAACTGGTTTCTTAGAAACATATTAAGTGCAAATCAATAAACACAAAACATACCGTTCAAGGTTTTTCCCCAGCCCGCCACGTACACGTCATTTCCGACATCTAAACGAAGCTTGTTATCAACCAGACATATTGGTTGTACATAATCTGTAACAAGTACGATATAATCTGTTTTAATAATGTGGCCAGAAACTGTACTCTCAGGAATTCCTCTCAGATTAAATTACTCTATCTCCTTACATGAAAACGTAGCTCTCTTAGCAAGTCGTACTAAAGCTATATCATCCTTCCTATTTCTGTTCTGATCAGAGAACCCAGGGTTAGGGTGTGCTGACTGCACAGCGTATTCTTGGACGGGATCAGCGCATAGTCCATCAGAACAGTCTATGTCTGTTTGCAGATCGTATTCACCCAGACGAGCTGTGGCTCTGAAAATAGAAAAGCGTTCTAATTAACCTGATCATTACCTGTACCCAATTATAATATTATCTTTATCGTCCTACTCAAGTCTGCAAACTCAAAATTTTATACCGGTTTATACCAGTTGTTTTGACCTTCATAAGGATGGGTTGATAACACTCTTTTGGAGCTTTCTTTCAGAATTAATATATTAATATCTTACAATCTTCCAACAGCTGTTTCAATCTCTCCTACAACGCAATGAGCTGCTGTGAGAACATATCTTCGGTTTATCAGCACACCTCCACATTGGTAAGTCAATTTTGAACTAGTGCCTAGAAAGAAATTATTTTTTATTGTATTATAACCAAATTGATATTAATATTATGTTTGTCGTATTGTCGTAAACAAAATAATAATATTAAAATTTACCAACAAATAAACTTGTATTAACACGAAAACACGCACGCACACATAATATGTTTACTAATAATGCAATAATATTAATACGTAAATGCAGTTGAATGTTCAAATTCGACAATAATATTATTTTATTGACCAATTATTCTCCATGATTATTATCTAGTTTCAGGTCTTGGTTATTGTCACGACTTATATTACTTTTAATATGTAGTAAATACGAAAGCATAAGTAACTGAATGTTATTTAATTAACTCACTGGGTTTGTATCCTAACAATGCCATCCATGGGAACTCGTCTAGTTCAGTAAACTGTCCTCCGTAGATCCTGTCTCCGTTGGTGTCAATACCACACTTGTCACGAGCGGTTGGGTACGAATCTTCTTGTACCACCCGCTCTGCGCTGTTATCCAAGTTAATCGATGGTCTGCTTTGCGTTGGCCTTGGCTGTAAATAAAACATATTCAATATATATTTTTATTTATTTATTTAGATATAATAAATATATCAACGTAGTTGTTTTATTATTATCGTGACAAATATCAAAATATAACGCGTAAATAATTGTTAGCTTAGCACATAATATTTTCTGGTATCTCGTAGTGGAAATTGACTACAGAATAAAAATTCCTGATGAAAATGTTATATTGGTTACAAAATATTGGCATTACATAAAATACCGAAGTCACTTTGTAATAAATGGACACACTACCGTGCTTGGTGCAGGCTGTGATGATTGGTCAGGTAGTGGTCCGCAGCACACCCTCGGTACATATCCTTCGAAACCACATTGTGATTGTCTTAGATAGGTGACTACGTTATTTCTTAACGGTCTTTGTTCGAAGGCCGTCAATAAGGCTGGGCAGTCATAGAGAGACACACATTCACTGGTTCTTCCTAACGGTGTTCGACAGCTATCTGAAACTAACGATACAAGGAAAACTCCGGTTAATATAATGTTATATTTCGCATTCTTAAAATTAAATTTATAATCAAAGTATTCAACGACGTAATTTGTACATAACTTTGACAATTTCAAAAAGCAAATATGCAACGGTGGATTCTTATATGACGTTTAAATAGATATGTTATTATAGCCTTAAAAATAGTCACATGTGACATATTTTTTATAGGATTACATCAATTTTTGAAACTAAATATTTAAAAGCGAAGCTTGATAAAATTTATAGAAACAAAGCTACGAATCTGAAAGCATAGAGTTTCGTAAGTATTGATAGTATTTTAAAAAAGAGCACACATAAGTGTAAGTAAGTACAGCTAGTTACTAACACAAGTATTTAGGATAAATTATATTTTATGAAAAATATAACTTGTTTACCTTATTAAACAAACAATATAGTAAATGAAAACAATTTTATTTATTCAGAAAACATAAAAATATTTGTCTTCATTCTCTTAGAATATAGAAACAAGTTTATTATCTATACAAAAATACCCACGAACAAAAACGGTAAAAAAGACGTTTCCAATTACAATTAAACCGGTTTTTTATTTATCCTGAGTGTAAATTGCGATTACATATACTGAGTATAAAAATATATGATACGTAATACTAGTATAACAAAGGCTCTATTAAACGACCAAGTCAAATAGAAATTTGTCGTGTCTAAAAGATTCAAGTTGCTTTAATTTTACATATCTTTATTTATCCATACCGAGAAAAACAAGCTCGCCATTGGTAGTCGCGAGAGTCGAGACACCATTTTGGAATTACCCCAGTGTGATAATATATTTGATTATCTGTGTTACATAATTTTGCATATTAATATTTATAATGAATTGCACATTAATAGGTGTTAAAAAAAGTCATTGCTGTAAAGTCTTTAATACAATGCGAAAAACTAAAAAAACATCGTTTTTCGATTCGTAAGTTGCTGATTTTAAATTAAAAGCCATTTAGTACGTTACAAAAATGACGTCATATTACAAACAATTCTGTCGATTATTTTACGTTTTGCATTAAATTAGCGTTACTATTAAAAAATATATGAAACATAATCAATTGTCCTATTAATTATTAAGAAAAACTTATTATTTATTAGTTGTAAACATAATGCAATGTTTTTATATGTTGGCGTAAACTTCACGCTTATTATCATTCCTGATCTTTAACCCCACATCTTCTAAGATTACACATTATAATCTTATTAATAAACTACGTTCTTGTGAAAATTCTTAATCTACACTTATTTAAGAGCACATCCCTATAATAATTTGGATAATACATACATGCACTACTCCACAACAGGGATACCACAAATAACAAAATAAAATACTTCATTTTAATGTTTTTCTCACTAAAAATTAAGTATCACAAAATAATGATCATCACTGTTACAACTAATAGCGGATCTTTAAGTAGATGACTCTGAATGACGAGATCACTCGCGCGACCACTTTGCTATACTGGATCTTAAAGGTCATTGTATACCTATATATATATACGAGTATATATACAAGTATATACGTGGACTTGTTCTTGTACACTCAGTAACAATATAACATTACATTTTATATACTCTTATACTCTTTGTAACTATGATTTTTTATATTTCGTAGAGTTTCTAATTAAAATATTTTATTTATTACATATTTAAGGTAAAAAAAAAAAATCATTATCTTCGTTCTATGTATTATATATTGTATGCGTCATTCGCGGATTTTCCTGTTTCTGTTATTTTTTCATTACTTCAAAACATATTTTTTTTAGAATATTATACAATATTTAAACAAAACATAATTTTCCACCTCACAGTACATGAATATATATACAATTTTCCTCAAGAACTTTGCTAAGATTGGTTATAAGAGTTCCCAAATTAGTTTAATTTTATTATCTGTATATCTACTGTTTACTATATCATAATTCAATTTAATGAAAAACACAAAACACAAAGTACTAGGTAAAGGCATGTTCACTAATCAAATAAATCCTTAAACTGAAATAAAAACAAACGCATTAGTACAGTTGTCAAAATAAAATAAACATCATTTTTTAGTATTAGTTCCATAGAGATATTATACATTCTATGATTAGTTCACACAGTTGTCTTAATAACATATATACTCTACAAAACTCTTTACTTCTCCGGGAAAATATGATTATATACAGCTTTTATTTAATAATAATCGTCTGTAGAAAACGGAGGTTTATTTTATTATTTTTAATATCTTCATTTTTAATATGTTTTATCCTTGTTAGGACATGTCCACCTTTGAACAAATCTTAGACTATTTAAAAATCACTGTGGAGAAGAAACATTTTTTTTTTTTTTTTTTTTTTTATACGATCTAGGGCAATGCTTGACTACATTCCACCTGATGGTAAGTGGAATGTAGTCTTAGATGGTAAGGCGCATTGCCCTAGCAACCTATTCACTCTTCTCTTGAAGACACCCACATTATATTTGGCCGGAAATACCGACGCAGGCAAATTGTTCCAGTCCTTCGCTGTACGCACTAGAAATGAGGAAGCAAAGCGCTTCGTTCGGACAGGTGGAATGTCCACAACAAAAGGATGGATACCTGCCGTGCGTCGGGACGTCCGGTGATGGAAGGGGGACGGGGGAACTAAGTCGTGTAGTTCCTGCGCACACTCACCAAAATGTATCCTATAGAATACTGAGAGGCTAGCAATTTTACGCCTGTGTTCAAGGCTTTGGAGGTCGGCTTCGACCAATTCGGGATCGCCGATAAGCCTCTTTGCTCGCCTCTCAATTGAGTCCAGAACCGCAAGATGAGACTTTGCGGCACCAGCAAATATGTGACCACAGTACTCTACACACGACCGGATCTGTGCTTTGTATAGAACAAGAAGCTGTCCCGGTGTAAAGTACTGCCGAACCTTCGCAAGAACGGCAAGCTTTGCTGCTGCTGCTCTTGCTCTGGACTCAATGAACCGACCAAAGTTGAGGTTCGAGGAAATCTCTAAGCCTAACAACTGAAGCCGGTCACTGTATTCCGAGGATACATTCTGGAAAGTAGGAGCCAAGGTGAAAGGGCTCTTTTTGGCGGTGAACAGACACGTCTGCGTTTTGGTGGCGTTGAACTTGACAAGATTGGCATTGCTCCATGCGGAGACTGCCTGAAGTTTGTCATTCAAACGTTGCACCATGGCTTCTCTTTCAGACTGTACTTGATCTCGACTAGCCCGAGTACTCGGCAGATATCTTTCTACAACTGTGCTGTCGTCTGCATACCCATAGATACCGGGCTTCAACAGATCATTAATGTGCAGCAAAAAAAGAGTTGCAGAAAGAACGGACCCCTGAGGCACTCCGGCATTTATTGTCAAGGGTTCCGAGGAACACCCGTCGACAACTACTCGGAGAGATCTGTGGCTCAGAAAGTCCGTTACCCAGCCGATCAGACCAGGAGATATACCGTACGCTGAAAGCTTGCATATAAGGCTCGCATGCCAGACCCTGTCAAATGCCCTCGAGACGTCCAGAGAGACGGCGACCGCTTCTCCGTTCTTCTCGATGGCCTCGCCTAAAATGTGTGTAGCATACACTAGGAGGTCCCCAGTAGACCTATTACGGCGAAACCCGTATTGTCGGTCACTGAGGAGATCGTTACCTTCTAGGTATGCTAGTAGGCGCGAGTTCAATACACGCTCCATAATCTTGCAGAGTATGGAGGTGATTGAAATCGGTCTGTAATTGACAGGGTCGGCACGGCTGCCTTTTTTGGGCACGGGTTGCACATTAGCAAGCTTCCAGGATTTCGGCACTATTCCAGTCATGAAAGAGAGACGATACAAACGTGTCAGTACAGGAGACAACTCAGCTGCGCATATTTTGAGCAGAATGGCTGGTATACCATCAGGACCACTGGCTTTATTCACATCTAAACGACACAATGTTCTCCATACCTCTTTGTTAGTGATGCGGATTTCAGGCATCGAAATACCGCAGTGAGGAAGATGTGCTGGAGAAGCATTGCCAGTGTCTAGATGCGAATTATCAGCAAACAGAGAAGCAAATACATTTGCTTTCTCTGTTGCTGTGTGGGCCAGGGAACCATCCGGCTTCAGCAGAGCAGGCAGTGAGGGTTGGCAGAAATTCGACTCGATCGCTTTCGCAAGAGACCAGAAAGCTCGACTGCCAGTTGGTCTGGCAGAGAGCTTTTCGCCATTCTTAGCGATTCGATCGAGACGAGCCTTCCGCAATGCCTTTTTATAGGACTTGGCAGCTTGGTTAAAGGCTCTCTTCTTTATACTTACATCCGGAGTTTTGCGGCTTCGAGCATCAGCCCAAATAAGGTATGCCGAATGTTTTCGGTCATGTGCATGACGACATTCGGCATTAAACCATGGGCGAGCTTTGCCACCGATGGGTACGTCAGCAAAAGGAATAAAATACTCCATTGCCTGATGCACCACATCAGTTATAGCATCCGCGCAACTCGACGGATCCAAAGAAGAGAAGCAGACCTGCCGCCAAGGATAAGACGCAAAAAAGTGCCGCATCTCATCCCAATCTGCTGACTTGTATTTCCATACTCGCCTAACACCATGTGGTTCGAAAGCTGGTGGGGAATATGTAAATACAGATTTCACCAGACAGTGATCGGAGGTTCCCAAGGGGGACGTGACCTCTACACGATACCTGTCCGGATCAGTTGTCAGCAGAAGGTCCAGGCAATTGGCTGTATGGCCTACCACATCTGGTACCCTTGTCGCTTGCCTCACCAGCTGAAAGAGGTCCAAGGACAACGCAAAGTTCCGCGCTTCTCTTCCAGCATGGTCGGTCTTCTGGTACGGGAACAGCCAGTCCTGATGACAGGCATTAAAGTCCCCCAGAAAGACGAGCTGCGCCGAAGGGTACTGATGCAGAGCCATATCTGCAGCCTCACTGAGATACTCAAATAAACGAGTTGTCTCCTGGTCACCGCTGTGCGAACGGTAGACACAGGAATACAGGATTTTTTCGTTTCCTGTGTCTACTAAAACCCATAGGGAAGAAAAAGTGGGGTCTTCAAGGTGACGGAAACGCTGAATACAGAGGTCGTTCCGCGCGTACACACTGACTCCGGCCCGTGAGCGAAAGTTGTGCTCTAACGAGTAACCGGGATAATCCAAGTATGCAGCGCTCAAAGGACATTGTATCTGCGTCTCCGTCAAAAAGAGCAAGTGCGGCTGCTCTGTCTCCAGGTGGTGGTGGACAGCTAAAAGATTTGAGTGCAAACCCCTTATATTAGTGAGGTGCACTTTATATGAGGAGGAGTGCAACCGCTGCTTTAACTTATTCTCTTTTTTAAACTTTTTCATAAAAAAAATAAATATAAAAGTGAATAGGGATGGGAAATGGCAGTTGAACGAGGCGGTACATATCGAACCCGACGTCGAAATTGGTGATGTCTTGCCACTGGGAGACTAGTCTGGAGACTGCGGGGACGCCCGAACCCCCCCAGGGATCGCCATCGGGCCTCCTCGACTGGTCGCCAACCAGCACGATGGAGCCACCCTGGGATTTTTCGCAGCTGGCGGGGCAGCCTTTCGTGGGTGGCTAACCCACTAATTGGGCCCCCAACTATCTGCGGGCGGCCAGCGGAAAGCCGTCGCTTCGGATCCCGCTACCCTCCTCGACTAGACACCCGACAAAACAAACACCAACCCGACGTCAAACCGGTTCGCCAACGCACCGCAACTGTTCAGACCCATTTCCCATAAACGGCTTCATCGAGCAACGTGCCGGAACACGACTAGCTCGCTTTGCGGCACGACTCTGCCCGATGGGTGGTAACTTTGCCGGCGACCGGATGTTATGGTCTACCACCAAGAAAATTTGACACACTCGCTTATTTGCATCCATTTGCTAAATGGATGCAAATAAGCGAGTGTGTCAAATCACAAAAAGTGATTTTTGGAGATATTTTGTATTCTTATAATGAGTCAAATATTCAATATAAAACAAAACCACTTTAAGTCACTTCAAAAAATCATTTTTTATCACACATTACATTCAATTCTTTAACACATTCGTCAATCAAATTAGTAGCATCTATTATCATGTTATGACATTTTATTTCGAAATATCATTCAGTGGTTCAGTGAGTAGCAAGAAACAAACTTCCAAAAAAATCGAAAAACTTAGTAGATATTTTTAAACAATGTATTTAAAATTCTTGTAAAATTTTTAGACACGTTTTTCTCAAAACTAAGTGTTTGTGCCTTGACACGCTATTGCTTATCAGCATCCAAATACCCTAAGCTGCTTTTCATTTTATTTTTGCTAAAACAGTTTATGCGGTATCAATATCATATTTATTAAATTTCATTTACTACGACAGTGACTTTATTAGGTTTATTTCTTTAAAAATACATGTGTTGATACACAGTTTTTGGGATAACAAGATAGAAGCTGAAAGATTTTAAGTGTAAAATTGCTAAAGCATTAAATGAAGATTGCTGTACAATTAAAAATTTATGTTTTAAATCAAACTCTTTTTTTTTTGGAGAATTAAAATCTATAAGGGGAAAGTAGGGGCTAAAAGTCAAATTTAAAATCGATTATTTAGTATGAAAGATGATTTATAGTCTTCTAGTACTAAAGGAGTTAATAAATTTCAAAGTTATTTCGATCTGCAAATTGACATATTGTTTTAAAGAGTACATTTAATATAAAACTAGGTCATCTTTTAAGCACGAATTACAAATAATGGATAACGAATAAATTACAAATTCTTTAAAAATGTCATTGAATAGTGAGTTCAGGTTCATTAATTCAATCATTATCATCATTCGTTCAATGATTTGGACTCTAGGTATAAATTGAACAATTGAAATAAAAGAATAATCCCCATCTTTTTCTACCATGAGTGCTTTCGTAATAAATGTGATTTAATAAAATAATAATTGATTAGAAATGCACAAAAAATACTTTTAAGATTCGTTGAGGAGGGTAACTAATTAAATCAAATTCTTGAATCAAAATAAGTAAACCATTTATAAATAATGAAACAAGAATAAATCGCTTTATTATTTTATTATCTTTTACAATAACTTTAATTAGTGACTTATTTTGTAATATAGTATAAGTTTAGTAAATGGACTAATTCTACAGTATTTTCTATTAGGATTTCTATATTAAGTTAAAACAATATGTTAGACATGCATTACAAAGTTCTTTCAACGGGATAACAAACATCACTGCTACCATTTCCATAAATGTTAATATAGTAGTACTCAAAATTATTTATTTAATCTATTGCAAATTTTACCGGAACACTAACCTAATTCATTAGCTATTTGTGGAGCGCATGGTTTTTTGTATCCAATTAGAATAGCTGGCAACAGAAGTGTACACTCCTGGCCAGCCCTCTCTGCCACATCCAGAGCCAAAGGAAACCACTGCTACTGTTTCCCAGACACCAGATGGCAATTTCCTCATCAGTGGACCACCGGAGTCCCCTCTACATGTATCTTCCGAAAACACTCCACCGGCACATAGCTGTCCATCTGTTAACTCAGCTTGTATGGTTCTGTATTTCTGAACACATTTTGATTTGCTGAATATTGGGAGACTGAGTTTTAGTTTCACTGGACTGTTTTTGCCTGCACAATAAAATAAGTAGGTCGTAGTTAGTAGCTCACCGAGGTTTCCCAGCAGATAAAGATTATTAAGATCTCTTAACCAAAACAAAAACCATTTAAAGTCTACCTTATCAAATCTTTGAAATTTATTATTAATAATTAAAGTATGATATTTCAGTTCACGTAACAATGCAGATGAAGCTTTGAATGAAGTCAATGAAGCTTTGAATGAAGATGGATTGAAATCATACTTTAAAATGTTATACATATGTATATACCAGGAAGTATATACAGAAATAAATAAATAGATGTTATGCAGAATACAATAGCAAAAAGGTGCTCTAAAATTTGGCATTAAATTAAAGAATACAAATAATTTCATCTTTACGTTAATCAATACATGGAACGTACCATTTAAGGTTCTCCCCCATCCCGCCACAAACACGTCATTTCCGATATCCAAGCGTCGACTGCTGTCAACTAAACATATAGGTTGTACAAAGTCTGTAATAAATCATACATCATTATTTGTAAATACAGTAAGTTGAGCTAAAGTCGATTATTATAGGTAACAATAATAATAGGATCTCCTACATGAAAATCTAGCTCTCTTAGCGAGTCGTAGTAAAGCTATGTCATCCTTCCTGTTTTTGTTCTGATCAGAAAACCCAGAGTGTGGGTGTGCTGACTGCACAGCGTATTCTTGGACGGGTTCAGCGCATAGTCCGTCTGAGCAGTCCACGTCTTTTTGTAAATCGTATTCACCCAGACGTACTGTGGCTCTAAATAAAATCAATAATAACATTATTTAGTGAGATAAAAACAGTTCAAAGAAATCAGGTATATACAAAATACATACATATTAGCAATCCCTAGATAAATATATGTTTTACAATAATAATCTATACTGTATAGTTTTAAACTTGGTAGAGCGTCGGTACAGATGTTCCAGAGTATATATATATATATATATATATATGAACTCTAGGACATCTGACATAGACATCTGACATAAATAATGATAAATTTATTCGACTCCTTTAGTAATGTATTACATGTCATAGTAATGTATTATATATTATATATCGTATTATTATTTGCATTATTATCTGTATATTCATTTATACATATAATGTTTTCCAATTTTTAGTTTTTTTTCTACTATTTTGCACGCCTACCAAGATTCTAAGGTTGGCTGGTACAGAATGTCTTTGTGGCATTAAGCTATTTGTACTTTATATCGTATATTGTGCAATAAACAATTAAATGAATAAATCAATAAATAAGCATGCTCTCCTTCCGGTAGACCCAGCCTTGTATCAGCACCCATATAAAAACATATTATCTCTAGCACTGCATACCCCTGCATATTTCTACTCTACAGTACAAATTGAAAAGATTTATTAATATCTTACAATTTTCCAACAGCTGTTTCAATCTCTCCTACAACGCAATGAGCTGCTGTGAGAACATATCTTCGGTTTATCAGCACACCTCCACATTGGTAAGTCAATTTTGAACTAGCACCTGGAAAATATTTACCAGAACATAACATGCATGATTGTATATATGTATATGTATTATAATTTAGTTTATTCCTCATAAGTATTTGCTATTTTTTTTTTATTATTTTTAAGTAGTACTGTAATGGTTAATTTTTTGGGTTTTTATTTGTTTATCATCTGGGAGGCGATAATGTAGTATGCTACTTTATCGATATGCTGTGGTCAAATGGTTAAGAGGTCAGTCTGGCTCACGGATAAGAAGGCACCGCTAGCAAAAAAAAATAAATTATATTTTCTTTTATCTTATCTTGTAGTATTTATAATCCCTTTCCATTTATTTAACTTACTGGGTTTGTATCCTAACAATGCCATCCATGGGAACTCGTCTAGTTCAGTAAACTGTCCCCCGTATATCCTGTCTCCGTTGGTGTCAATACCACACTTGTCTCGAGCAGTCGGGTACGAATCTTCTTGAACCACCCGCTCCGACGTCTGTCGTCTTCTTCGCGCCTAAAAAAAACATAACATAAACAGGAAAATACAGAAATCATGCACTTTATGCATACTTTATTTTTAAGTCTATTAGTATCATTTTAAATTTTATATATTTTATATGGAAATGCATATATGCTGCATCAAGTAGATTTCAAAATTATACAAATATAGAATATAAAATAAACTGACACGAGCAGGGATTCGAACCTGCGAACTCTAGGAGACCGTCCCCAAAATCCTATTGATTTATTTTTCATTCTATATTTATATAAATTTAAATAAGCTTAACATAGCTATATATGTTTACAGATATTTACAAAGATTTAGATTTAAATTTTTCTAATGTCAAAATTTCAAACAAATGATACCAGAAAAATTATCCAAGCCTTACTTGTGCTTGTTTACTTTTTGGTTTAATTTGCAAAGTCTGTAACAGCTGGTCTGGTAGTGGCCCGCAGCATACTCTCGGTAAATGTCCATCGAAACCACATTTTGATTGTCCAACATAACTGACTAAGTTATGTCTTAATGGTCTTTGTTCGAAGGCCAACAATAAATCCGGGCAATCATAGATAGACACGCATTCACTGTTTCTTCCCAGAGGCGTTTGACAGGTCTCTGAAACTAACAAATGGAAGCAGATATAACGGTATTGTTCATATATATTTATATATATATATATATATATATATATATGAACAATACCATTCATTCATTCATATATATATATATATATATATATATGAATGAATGAATGAATAAATGAATGAATGTGAATATGTCTGATTTAAATCACTTACAAACAGTTCACAATCTTTCGTAACCTTTAAGAAAAGTGAATTAAATTTAACAAAGGCATAGCCATTAAGCTATGTTATATTAACTTAAATCGAAATTCTCTTCTATGAAGTCGGACAGCCAAATTTATCTGACTGCAACTCCTATGAGCTGGCTCGACCAGGTTAGTACCAATTTCTCACAGAAGATCGATGTGAAGTGGCTATTATTGCTGTGTTACGAATGGTGGTGGTGATGGTGGTAGAGCTGGATTCCCAAGCACTCATCTATCTTCAATTCTTTCTATTTTTTAAGGTTAGTTAGGCGTATGCATTTATATTTGCACATTATTATCATCAGAAGGACCTTCTGCTTTTGGTCACACGGTAACGAAAAAAAACTTAAGACGAACGTGTATTACTAATTATAAAGAATAATATGGATTAACTATAAAAAAAAATCATGTTTCCTAATACAAATTTTAGCATTCTTTCTCTCTCTCTCTTTCTCAACCATTCTTATATTTAATGTATGAAAACTGTAACTTAAGCCGACTTCTATGTATAGGTATGTCCCATTACATATGTATATATAATACAATAATTAAGTTTTCTAGTAAATTATTTGTTGTTAAAGATTGAAATAAATGAATTATGATATTCTGCAAACAGGAAGTGGAAAATGCGTTACCAACCTCCGGAAACAGGAAGTGAAGTAGAAAGGTAAAATAAAATAAAGAGCAGTGCAAAGGCTGGGTCATCACTCTATCATTTTAGTCTTATTAGATAATAATATAATAATACAGGAGAAGTTACACAAATTCATTTAACCTCTAAGTTAGCAAATTATTTGCTTGTGATAAGGGTGATAGACGACAGTACAAATACATAGAAATAAATATTATAAATATTGAGAATATATCTATTAAACGACCAAACCCATAAATACAGACACCTATGCTCAACACATACATGCCTGTCCCTCTCGGGATCGAACCCGAGCCCCATTGCGGCGCTATACGTTAGGCGTCTGTCGTCACTCGACCAACGGGGTGGTTAAGTTAGATCATTCATCATCAGAGATCAATCATATGAGTTTAAATACACATAAATATATTCATATACGTACATACACCACTCCACAGCAGGGATAATCCAAATAAGGAAATATAATGCTTCATTTCAAAGTTGATGAACTCACTAGTACTGAAATATCACGAGCCATCACTGTGTAACTGAGGACTGTAGAAGTTTAAATGACCTGAAATAGCAACATCACTCGCATCTACCTTTTAAAATACTGGATCTTAAAGGTTAATACACTATACACACTTATTTATGTATAAAAACATAAACTGGTTGTATATTCTTGACATTCCAATTGCAATAATGAATATAAAAAATCGGCTTTTTAGCATTCCGTAGTAAAATTTAAAAAGATACTTAAACTTAGTTGACGAGGACTTGGCCGGTTTTTATTTTACTATAAGACATTGTAGCCTTAATAATTAAAATTTAAATCATATTAAAGAATATTTTTTTTACATAAATTTTAATACTATTAATTTAATTAAATATATATATTTTGTGCTGTCCGTACAGTTGTATCAGTCTCAGAGGTCCTATGCGTCATTCGTGGATTTGCCAGATCATAGCTTTAATTCATTGTAGTGTTTCCTTAGTTTCTTTATACATTACGAAACAAATTATAAAATAAACAAGATTTTGTAACAAAACTAGTTCTTGTTGTTTAATGTTTTTTCTATTCATAGATATTCCTGTTGTGCTTTAAGCTTCTTCAAGGTTATTAAATTAATAAGTCCACAGAGCTTTCAGCAATTAAACATTATAACTTCGTGATCAAGACATCTTATAATATTAATAAAATTAAATTAAAAATTAAAAAACCCCCGATACTAAAAGACCTCTAAAAAGATTAATAATAATATTATTATGTACTTATAGAAGTCGTAATGTGTCGGCGAACCGTTGTACGTACGTTGAAGGTGGTATCTATTTTACGAAGTTTTCGGAGCTAATGTTGAGGACTTAGGTTATAAGGTTTTAAATTGTTATTTCGTTATTTGCCTTGGTAACCTATTTGCATTGTGATTTCTACCTTTATTTAGCGGCTCGAATAATCATATATACAGGATTATTTGTAATAATAAGTAAAAGAGGGTGCGAACTATTTTTTGTTTCGTTTTTTGTATTATTTATCAAGATTTGTAATAAGTCGTAGAACAAAATGTTGTTGGGATTGATGTCAAAGGCTGCCTACAAGAGGTGGCCAACTAATTAAAAATAACCCTGTATACATTTATACAGTTAATTGAATTAATCTTACTTGCTTTTAAGTAGTTTTACCTGCAGTGTTTAAAAGGTAATATTAAGGTTTATAAATAAAGATTATCCCTACTTTATTAAAATACTATGTTTCGATGAACTAAAATTGTTTTGCAGCGATAAGAAAACACCCACAAATCAGCAGGTTGCCGCCAAAATTAATCGACCCAGTGCCCAATCAAGCAATTCGTTACAAAGTAGGGCGCAATTTCCTTGCAATTCGCTTAAGGATTAACCTCATTAACTTCCATGTCTCGTCTGCTAATTGTATTCGCTTCCCCAATTCTGTCATCATTTGATTATACACTCGTTACAGAAGAAAATAGTAAGCGATAAATAGTGTACAGATTCTAATCACGTTTAGCTTCGAACTTCTTTTATTCCTAGAGTTATTTATGAAGTGTTAGAGTTTGCAGATTGTCATTTCACACATGTTAATGGATCTATGTTTAATGTAAATAAAAAAAAATCATCAAATCATTGATAATATATATAAAAAATGTAAAAAAATCTACGCCTGATTTTTTTTTTCAGTTAAATACGGGCATTTGCGTTTAAAATTTAACGTCTAGAACAATTCCAATTGAACAGTTTATTATTTTCCTTATTATTATATAAGTAAATAAGATTAATATTTGAGAATCACGGTATATAATTATATTGAGTCATACTTAAACATTTACGCGATTTATTCGAACCAAAGTTTTTTTCTTTTTATATACAAACCAAATTTAACATCTATGAGAAAATATAGAGTCAGAGCAATTCCTCTTAATTAAATGATTTCTAACCAATCATGATCTCTGTATGAACGCGGAAACCATTGTCCAATCAAAAAAATTAATTAAAACTATTCAATTTTAATAATTCAATTAAAATGATAAATTTAACTGGCGTATAATTCAATTTTAAATCTACATACTCGTACATACATGTGGCCCGACGTGTTGTATGCGAATTAAATCCGTAAAAAAAAAAATATTTCAATGTGTAGTGCCTATTCAGAAAAATGTAAGAGAATACGTTATATTCAATATTAAGATATAATAAACACCATTTTTAAAAACTCCTCCACATTAGACAATTTTATAAGAAAATTATTAATAATTAGTGATTAGGTATATCTTAAAATAACTGAATCGCATTTTAATTATGTTTTCTAAAAAGAGAAATATGATTCAACATATCTTTCATTTAATATTTTTATTTATATATGAGAATATTCTTATTGATCAAGTAACATTTTCAAAGGGTTGAACATTGATAGACTATCGGTAGGGAGATATTAACAAAACATGCGATAAATTAACGAAATACTACTATGAAATTTAATGTTTGCAAAGTTCCTTTAAAATATCTAACCTTTGCAAAGATCTATACAATTAATCGCAATTTTGTATTTACATCAAAATGTAGACGTAATTAGTTATTGTATAATTGTTCACAATATTCTTAGAAACAGGTATTTTTTTTAATTGTACTGTTATGATATCTTGTGAAATGGAAAAATAAAAGTACCGTTAAATGGCAGTTTAACAGAAATAAATAAGTCATATTATTTTTATTATAAAGTTAAAATTAATAGGAACATCAATACATATAACACTGTAGTGCTGTATTTTTTCCAATAGAGTTCTTTGAAAGCAAGTTAGTATCTGAATTATTTATACGAAATGTTTCAAAATAGTCCCCTTCTGACCGGACTTGGGGAGATGTCGTGATAAATTGGCGATCAGAGGTACTGGAAAGGTTGTGGCCTCTTCAACTGTCTCGAAAACTTACTGGAATAATTTCAAGAGAAGGAGTTGGGTTTTTAACAATGTTGTATCAACATGAGGGCACTCGTTATAAATTTATCTAATGTATCTTTGAAATTCGATTTGATTTTCAATAAACAACCAGACAATTATCTGAATAATATGAGATTTCAGACAAAATTAAAAATATCTATACGTTTACATATGTACAACTTTAGTATAATTATAGTTGTTTATAACTAACAACTTCCTTCCTATAATACTCGTATTTTCCTTATATTTTCTAAGAAAACCATTTTTCTAAGATAAGGCTAAGAAAATGATTCACACATCACGCATTATCAATATGACCTCTACGATATCAATTATAGTTTACTTACAATATCAAAATGTTAAATCTAGTAAATAATGAAATATTTAAAACAAAACATAACAAAAGCAGGTAAAGACATATTTTTTGTATTAATTCGACATTTATCTCAAATTTATGATAATATTGAAATATTCTGAAGGGCTTAGTTTCCTCAGAAGTGTCAAGTTTTATAGATGACTCTAAATATTATTTACGAGAGCAAGTAGCCATCGCGCCTTGATTTATGACTTCTAATGTGATATTTCAAAATAAATCTAAATAATATAAATATTGATCTTTGCCACATCTGTTGGCTTTAGTTTGTCCCCTGTCGTATTTAACTATGATATCACTTTATATATTTTAAAATATTCATTTTCCTTGACACACTTCTGAGAACTACATTTGGGAGTTCAAAGCCCATTAATGATCAGCTTGCAATTTAGAAAAATTACTAATACACGACAATGACACTCGCAATACGGTGTGAGACGTCCATGTTTAAATTCTTAAATTGTAAAAGCCTACTTAAGTAACATAGGTACCAATATTTTTAATTATTATAAAAAAATCATTTGTTTCAATGTTTTAAAAAGCCCAAATTTTTATTCGTTGCAATCGATCCTTCATGACAACGCAGTACCTCCGAACTCTCCTCGAAACAAAACATTCCACTCCGACCAAAACAGTAATTAGGAAACCCACACATCAATGTAATGAGCAGTTTGAATAAGACTCGGTAAAAGGTTTTTTCGAGAGCATATTGATACAAATGGCAGTCGTCTGCGAATCGAACGTTTCTATAAATCACTGTAAGGGAATGAGATTCGTTGTTTGTTCGCCATAATAAACGACTGCGATGGCTGATCATTTAACTTGCCTGGTATATAATTAAACGTATTAAAAACGCGTATAATAAGGATAAATACAGTATAATGTTATCTGCACTATCTATTACTATAATGGAATACCAACATTGCTTTACTGACGTTTTCCGGGTTAGTTATAGAATAAATATGAGAAGAAAAGATTCTGTACATAATCACACAGACTTTACAGCCTTCGCACGGTTTTAATATATCAGCCATCTCAAAGTACATAAGAGATGTTCAAATAAAATTAAACTAAAAGTTTTCTCTATAACGTTAAAAGCTTAGATGCTGTTATATATGATTCTGATAGAAACGACTTCTTTAAAAGTTCTTAACAACATTACTGAACATAAAAATAAAATTTAAAAAAAAGTTCCACGTCCAAATACTCAAGTTCTGATTTCTCTTACTGCATAGATTCAAGATGTTGTACAAATTTTCACTTTAAGTATTCGGTGTCGGGAGGAAATAGGAATCATTATTTAATGTCAATTTTTAACTAGGTTTGCTTCGCAAATGGGCCGGTAATGATCTGACGGTTCGACCCGCAGACCAATATCGAAAATAAATTAACTGAACTTTTTCATTCACGTCAATTTATTTGAAACGAACTTTATTTATCAGACGATTTGTAAATAAGAGTTTTTTTTGTCTGAAATTTAGTATTTCTTGATTTGAGATCCTGTTTGTACTTTGATAAACTTTCTGATGTCAAATACATTATACCATATTAATAATTTTGGTAAACATACTACGATATGGAGTTCAATGACGTCTTTGATAGACCATTGCAATATTTTTGGTGATCCTTAATGAGATGGCGACCTAATTTAAAAGCGTCCATCCCTCAGAAGATAAATCTCAATTTATCCTGTTCCCGAATAAAAATAAAAAGCACATCGTATAAGAGTTTATTCAATATCATGCGACTGGAGAACATCAAAAGACGCATCTCGAAAGATATTGAGGTTTGATGGCTCCACTCACACAAACTCACTGAAGCTGTTTATTTATCATTTATTCAAAGAGTTTCAAGTAAGATATTAGTAGTGATATTGGATATATTTATTTTCATATTTGAGTTAGAATTTGTATAAATACATACAGTATCATACATAAATTACATATTATAAGTCGGAAACCGCGTCTTGAAATAAAGAACAACGTACACTAAAATTAAACAAAGGAACCTAATTCTATCCAATTACTTGAGACATCAGGTGCTAGGTCGACAACAATTAAAACAAGATATCACTTTTAGGGGTATTTCGGTTCATTCTCTTTACTTTATTGCAGCATAAAGAAAGCCAGCGTTGTAAACTCTACGTAAATCGCTTATACGAGCGCGTGTGCTCTGAGAGACATAAAGGAGAATTAATAAGGCCATTTCGAAAAGCGATTTGGCAGACACATAGACTTATAGTTGAAGTAAACCTCCGAAGATACACGACGATATTGAAACTTATCGATTCTGGATTCTGCATCAATAAAACTTCTATTCTCAGAGTCGTTTTATTGAAAATATATTACTTTAAAATATGCGATACTGTTTCAATCTGAATGTACCTTCAATTGTGATATTCGGATTTTTTTCAAAGAACAATTATTGTATTGATATAGTTCATGAATGATAGTTATTGAAAATTATTAGATACCTACTTATAAGTTGATAAAAATATTATTTTATTTCGCACACTCATTAGAGATTTATTAATATAATACAGTATGATATTTCTTAATATTAAATATACATTATTTTAAACATCAATATAACTTACTAATTTACCTACTTAAAGAATTCAGAATGTTGCATATTCTTCTTGTTGCTCTAACAAAATCACTAGGCGATTTAACTTATGTAAAAGAGATCTTAAGTAGAATAAAAATCAAATAAACAGTTTTATCACTAGCACTAACTATAAACGTAAAAAGAGTGTAAACCCACCCTTACTTCGACGCGTCACTAAGTTCGAAAGCTTAGATTTGGCTATCAAAACTCGGAGCACTCAAAAATCCATTTGAAAAATACACATTTTATATCTGCATAGTGAAATCCATAAGAGAATTGGCCAGTCTAAAAGGGCTCGTTTATTTTGCCCTCATTCGAACGGCTCCCTTTCATCGTTAAAATCTTAGGTGGTATTAGAATTACGAGCAGAAGTAAGGGTTATTCTAACGCCGCCTTTACGTCTCATCACTGGCTATATTAGCTATAAAGCTATGTCATACTATTGTACCACATGCATAATTTGTGTTTTAACTGCTTTGTGGTTAGTTTTAATAGCGCAAGTCGTAACAGTTTACAATCACAATAATAATTTTATTCTGACTATATTGAGGCGTACAACAAAACAAGATATTAGTGTACCCGAAATACGATTTTGCATTTACATTAATGTTATCTCGACTCTGATATTGTTAATTGATTTTAAATCCGGGAACCGAGATTTGAAATGAGTTTCATATTTACAATAAATGTAAAATTCATTTTGCAAGCAGCAATTCGTATCCGCGTCGGAATTGCAATTGGAAAGTTGTGTTTTAAATATGATCGTGTGTCAACGATTTCCAATACTTTTTATTTACATTATGGTTGCATAAAACGTTAAATTAATAATGGCCGTTCCTAAAAAAAGGACAGGGGGGGTGCTCCCTGTAAGCCTAAATCATGTGTAGTAGGAATTGACTGGTGATTTTTAATGACAGACACCTACCGCTTACATAAACCGTTTTATGAAAAAATCTAACAAATTTACTTTTTAAATATACATTTATTAAAATCACATAATAAAAGCACATTACTTTATTATTGATCGTTAGACTGCACCAGTCTCCTGACTCCAAAAGCTGAGAATGTCAAGTAAGCATGTAATTATTTATACATAAAAGTAATAGGTAATGTAAATCTTATAAATATATTGAAACTTATCATAATAATACAAACTTAATTCTTTAAAATCTGTGTAAGTCTATCTAAAGTATATTATTATTTCTAAGCGCCTGTTTACTTACATAAAGCAAATTAGCAATGCGTAAAAGGATGACGTGATCTTGCAGGGGCTGAATGGTGACGTCATTCACCCTCAGTTACCCCTCAGTGAAAGTAAGTCAGCGGGTCAAACTAGAAATTACAAGCACATTGTTATGATTTATTTGTCTGTTTGTTGTAATGGTATTAGTTTTATGTAGATACTTGGTCGTTAGTGGAAATTAAATGTAAGATTTAATATGTACAAATTGTTGTCATTTGTTACATTTTAATTTGATATAAATGTGTAACAAATTATATTATGGTATATTTTGATGTAATAATGATTTTCATATCAATCCTTACTTTATTACCTACTATATTGTAAGAAATTAATTAGTCTATTGAGTCACCTCCATACTCGGCTAAGATACTATACTAATACTAGGAATATATTAGTATCAATTTCGGACAGAATACCGGTATGAAGTAGTTATGGCAGTGTCTCATACGTGGAGTGAGACACCGGCTGCCCAATTTGTCCCCCTTTTCTTTTATACTCTCCTTTATTTATCCATGTTCCCGAAGGAACATCTACAACTAACCAAATTTTTGAATGTCCATGTGCATAATGTCCACTTACTACCAGACGGACAGACTGTTCCTTATTCCCTTTGATTTATATTTCATAACAAACATTTCAATTCGTTTATTATTATTACTTTCAATTCAATATCAATATTTTATTTATTAAAAAGTATTGTTAAACTTGAAAGATACAACAGCTCAATAGACATCCACTTAATAGTTACATTATATATGAAAAGTGCTATTAACTATTTTTTTATAAATATATATTTTTCAGAAAGCACAACTTAATTATCATGTAATTAAAAATATGTTTTTGAATTTGGAATATAGCGACAAACATATTAAGGGAATTTTGTTATTCTTTTTTTAGTTAAAAGTTTAAGGCCAATACCGATAGGGGCCGGTGACACCGAGAAGCACTCAAGCTGATTAAAGATTCTTTGATAATTCCAAATGGAAGATAACTTATCGCTACAGCGAAGCCTTTTCTAAAATCTTTATAATATTATAATGTCACATTAACGCAATTATTAAAATAATTTTCACTTACAAGTAATTCATGACAACTGAAGCAGATTTTAGCAAAGATATTAAACCGTTGTTTAATAAAAAGCCATTAAATTGATAAAAGGGATTGGCTTAAAACGTTAAATTGATCAACTCAAATTAAAAGATATGTAAAATATTTTTTTTAATTGAATAAATTCGCTTTATAATTGCTTTAACCTTTTATAACTTTCAACTGCTTTATTACTAAAGAAAAAAGTTTTCCAAGCAGATTAATGTAATTAAAAAATAATTTTTGATCACTTTGCCTACAGTAAGTGTGAATACAATTATACTGTGTGTCTGTTTGTTTCTTTTCGTAAAATGTGTTCCTCAGACGTATGTATTATATATGTTATGTAAATATTGGCCCTGATTTCATCACCGTTATGAAAACTTTCGTAACGAATCGATGTTTTTGCTTATCATACATCTGACTACCGAAGTGCTTAAGGTAAGACATTATTTATTTCACAATAATTATATAAAAAACAAATTATGACAACCCAAAAATAAAAAAGAGAACCAAGAAATTCACTAGTGTAAACTAAAGTTAGTTCTTAGTAAGAGATTGCGTCGTCTTGAAGTGACAACTCGAGAATTAACTTGTTAGAAAACTAAAAAGAAACTCGTTGTAGAGATGTTCAGATCTCCCGGGTCCCAGCCTCTCGATTTAATTTACATCTTCGCTCAATTGTTCTAAGTTCGACGAACCGTCGGCCATTTTGCTGATTTATTTCACTATAACATGCACTAAATGGATTTTAGTTCGTCTAAAGTGTTGAACTTTTATCCTCAGTGTTACTATGGATATATTTTTAAATATAATGGGACTTTAGAAAATATAATAGTTAGAAAATAGTATTTGAACTTCTGAAGGTTTTTTAAAAGCTAAATTACAAAAGTAGTGCTATTACATACATAATAATTTATACTAGAACTTTGTTACTTTATATTACTTATTTACTCTTTTTTATTCTATATCAACTCTAAATCATTTGCTGATATAAAAACTAAAAAAAAAATTAAGTTTTTTTTCTAACGAACATAGCAGGGCTTACACACATAGAAATATCAACCGCATAAAACATTCGCACACGCGAATCGAACCCACATCCGTTGACTCAAGAGACACCCAGGAGACAGGACCACTAACCACCAGACCAACAGACTGTCACCAAAAAAATAAAAGCTATTTTAAAGTTAGTGTTAGTAGCATCAAAAACATTCATTATTAATAATTAAAATAAAATTATATTTGATTACAAGTAGGTGCTAATCAAGCACAGAGTCACAAACGAATAAAGAATTAACAAAATCCTGTTTATTAACAACAAAATTTAAAGAAACAATTTATCAAATAATATTATAGCAAGAATCATTTTTGGTTTAAGTAAAAAACTAGCATATTATTTATACAGCAGACATTGTAAGCGATATAATCTGACAATTCATAAATTAAATTAAAAATACTCCTGCGCATAATGCGTATTACAACTGATATCAACAACTCTTAATACCCATAGCACGAATTCGTCGCCACAATCTTGATGTAACTGAATATATGATAGATTTTCCTGTGTGATCTCGGATTACTGATTTAAGATTGGTACAGCTCGCTAGTTTGTTATGTCATGAAGGTATAATTGAAAAAGATGTGTTCATTCCAGAGATGTAAGACTTTCTATAATAATTAAAGACAAAGAAAACTATTTAGACAATAATACTTAAAATTTTGGTTATCTTAAAGTAATTTAATGTTTTGTGAACAAATTAATAAAGGTCGTGGAAATGAAGCTTTATTATTGAGATAAAAGATTGTACCTAATTTGATTGGATTTATAAATTCAGTTTATAATAATCATATAATATCTTTATATATTCTGTGTAAATAAGAGGCGTCAAAAACATTTATCAAACATAAAAGATTTTAAAAAGAAATAACAAATAATTACGAACTGTTAGAATATTAAAATAAATCTAATTCTTTATTTTAGTTCTCAGAAACAAAATTCTTTTACATTTTCTCAGTAGAAAGAAAACTTGGTAATATTTTACTTCAAATAGCTCGACATGAATGACATGAAGAACAGTCTATAAACTGAACCTTAAGAACACTTTAAGTATATAACAGAATAAAGAAAACAGTGAATTCATTCTCAGAAATATTATTTTTCGGTTTCGACACACAATAAACAACAGCCGTAAAACTTGTGGCTTATAGTTTTTTTTAACTAATTCTAATATATTACCCGCCATAAAAGCTAGACTATTAATTAGAAAATGTCTTCAGTTTTCGGGTATGACATCACGCACGTTGATTTCGACAAGACCCTTTTGTCTATGTGACATACTGCGTACATTTTAGTTTCTGACAGGCGTAACCTATAAATCTGAGACGAGAAAATATTATTCCTTGGTTCTTGCGATCATTACGTCACTGGTAAGAATGAGCCGATGACTACGTGCTAACTGATGAGATGAAATTACGATTGCTTCTTGTTTGAACAGCGGGAACATAAATATATTGTTCTCATTTTGATGTGAATATTACTAATAGAGAAATAAAATATTGTTTGAAATTTTCTACAAACATGTTTAGCCATGGCAACCTTAGTTAAATTTGAAACATATATAGAATTTAAAATTAATCGATATGGACAGGATTCGAACCCGTAACCTGGTGAAAATCGTCTAGACAATATTCGAAATCAAAGTAATTTTTTACTATAATTATTGAAGCAATTTGGAAATATTTTAAATCACAAAAATACACAAATCTGTCAATGTATTAATAAATTTAATAAGAAATGTTCAAAACAAATGACAATTACTTGGCGAGTACCAAACCAGTAGCTCCCCAATGTTTATTTTCGATCAAGCCACAGCTGACATATATGGGAGGTTTGAAAACTAATTGTAACGATGACGGGAAAATATAAGTGGAAATAATAACGATGATGTCTTTGACAAAGACGGCCAGGGCGGCGTCAGGAACAGGAATAGAATGACGTTGATAATAGTCTTTTTGGTAACTTAAAGATTTGTCTTTACAAATTAATCATGATAAAGAAATAATTCCTTTATAACAATCATATCTTTACAATTTTGATTTCAAGTGATTGGTCTTAAGAAGAACAGTTTGGTTTTCTTTAGCAAATTATTTATGTAAGTAACTATATTATTTAATTTATAAAATTTTTGTATTCATATAGAATGACAAATACGATTATTATAAAGTGTTCTGATATCATTAAATCTAGAGATAAAAATGGTACAGTCGCGTCGAGAAGAAATGAACGTTAAATCGAGGTGTTTCCAATTTACAGACGACATGTAATGCGCTCAGAGATTTACAAGCTGCTTTAATTTAAAAAGATCTCGCTGACATAAGCGGCCATTTGTAAAAAGCGGCAGATTTATTTAAATATTCGTAACAACAGCACCCTCTGATTTCAGAACGCTGTGTATTTCATAAAATAGTGGTTTATGTCTGTTTTATGTTAAAACTTAACTAGTAATCATATATCATATTTTGTATGTATATTTATGTTTCCAATTAATTATTAGTATTATTCCATAATGTATATGAAGTAAAGACAACAGATATTATTTTCTTTTTTTAATGACTGTAAATATTTCGAACATTAAAACTGACAGGTCGTAATGATGAACATTTAAAATACTTATTTATTATTATTAAAAACAATTCAAACCGTATCATTAAGATCAATAAAAATCACATAAATTTGTCTTAAACCAGATCAACATTAATCTCAAGGAAGGTAAACTTTTTATTGCAGATACATAAATCCTATAAATTAAGAAGGCTTCATAAAAATAAAAAAAACGAACATTATTTCGTCAGCCACAAAATATTATTTAATTTTTTTTTAATTCTTCGTCAATCAGTACATATAAATGAAGAGAACTATGAAATAGTGGCATAAAAAAAAATAAGTAACAAAGTACTTCCACACTTACCCCCTAATATTATACTATACCAACTTAGTTCTTACTAATTAAAACATAAAGACTACAATAGAACTCCATTGAAATGCACATTGGATACACTGTTCTCATGAAGACGTTTAATTAGTACCAAACATACGATCTTTGGTCTCGGAATACTGTTATTTAGTTATAAAAGAAACGTATAGAGGGACCATGCTCGTAAAGTGGCTGCAATGAAAATACCGTAAAACAAAGGAGTCCAGAAGAAAATATAATTTTTGTGGTGCGGTGAGACGAAATAACTTATTTAAAATGTAACTTTAAGAAGAATTGCAGTAAACTTGGTCTTACCGAGAAAGTTCTACACAAACAAAAATAAACTTTTCTTTAGTTTTACAATATTTACCTTTATCTTTACCTTTATTTCTGTAAAAGATAATCATGTGAACCAGCTAATATTCAAAAAATGAAGTCGGTACATTTAATTAAAGTTAAAAATAATACAATAGGTAATTTTTTCATAACAAACCAAAGGACTTCTGTTCTTTTTTAACTTATTCCTCACCTGAATTAAAGATAAAAAAGATAAGGCACCTTTTGCTTAACTCTAAAAACTTAATCTATATATACAAGAACACCCAATTAAGGCAATGGAGATCGGTATTATTGTTATTATCAAAGTAGAATTTATTTCCATCACATATTAAAACACGTACAGCTTCAATGATTAATCCAAACAACCTCATAGCACATTTCATTATTATTCTACAAGTAACAACACATAAAATATTAATTAAATCGTTCAGTAACCTACTTAAGACGTGCGGTACATTGTTTTTAGTATTCCATCCTCACAACCGCCCTTGAAGATAGGTCAGTGACCGTTCAAAAGGTTTCTAAGTGTTTATCTTCCTTGTAAACACTTTTATCAATCAATAGCTCATTCTTTAACAATTTAATCAGTTATTGATATAACATTTGCCTTTCAATGGGTGTATATTTAACTTATCAGTGAGGTTTGTTCGTAGATAGTAAGTTAAACTCTTTATTACGTACGACAAACAGATGCTAACTGACTTACTAATCGTTTACCTCAACACGAAACAGACTCAACTGAGGCTGTTAAGCGTCGAAACACCTCCCTTAAACGAAAGCCACTTGGTTTTAAAAGTTTAACTGACGATAGAAATAAGTTTATATATTTATAATATATAACTGAAAATATAAATACAATATTCAAATCAGTGACGTATGTATATTTGAAACTACTTTAAAGGGAAAACTGATCTTTTTTCCGGTTTGATACCTGACGTCTTTGTCGCCGCGAAGACGAACATAGCCTTCGACTTCCTCATTGTGCTCAACCCTCATAACTCTTGTCAATGGACAGATTTCTTTATTACACGTATACTTTTCTAATTCAATCCTCTGATCCTCTGATTCATTTATTCGTTTCAAAGTAATTCAGTGAAAGGCAACGAGAAAAAAGTTCCATTTTTCTTATTAAAATAGTCCACCGGGAACACCCGAGGGACCTCATTGTTACTCCACCTGCATTCTTTAGCTAAGTTCAACACAAGTAAATCTTATTATATTCGTCAATGGGAATCGAGTTACTTGGGGTAACAGCTCATTCTGTATTTATAACTTGCCGCGATATTAAGAACTTAAATATTAAGAAGGACATTTCGATGTTTGGTTTACGCACACATATGCACACTTGATTAGATATTAATTAACTAAACACACACTTGTGTTTCATATAATTTCGAATAATGTTACGTTAATTTTATATTTAAAAATTACACATTTTTATAGCTTTTAGGGTAGATAAGAGAAGCAGGTTATCTAAATATAGTTACAGCATCGGCATTCCGATCTAGAAGATACCTAATTTAAAAAATATATACTTTAGCTGATAATATGATATAAATATTCGTGAACCTGTCGTACATATATTTCCTTATTCTGTTGTTAATATACATACAAGTTTTAACTTGGTTAACCTGCGGTTGCCTAACTATCGACTTGCAACCTGAATATTTAATTAATTTGTAAATCTAAATGAAAGTCCTGTTAAAATCGCTACTCCCGTTTCGGAAATTGACACGGACAGACCTACATTAAGATGAATATCGGTATATATCAACCCACATCTTATCCGTAACTGATATCCCCCTTATACGTTCTCATAGGTTTTTAAACTGAGGGTCCTTTTATTTTGTCAGCTAAGTACCTACAGTGTTACGACACACTCGTAAAACACGGATCACTGAAAATTTTTGATATGTAACTTTTCTATTCAAATGGCAAGTTTACGAGCCGACCCATTATCATTTTAGTGATCTCATATTTTTTGTTGATGTCGTGATTATGAGCGGCGGTTCAAAAGAATTTTTAATAAAAAAATGTTTATTTCTTTTTAATAACTTCCTTTTTTCCTGTGACTCTTTTCAATTTCGCGCGGAGCCACTAAAATGTTTTTATCTGTTTAGTTATTTACGTTTAGAAATTGGTACTAATTGACTTCATTCAAACCTGTTCTATTTTAAATGAACTTCGTATAATAAATATTATCAGCAGCATTTTAAAATTTTAGTAATATTTAAATTGCGACTGAGATTATAATTTAGATAATAAATATGATTTATTACATATTTAAAACTTATAACAAGCAGAAACCTATTCATAGATTATTTATTTGGATATTTTTTGTTAACAATGATGAAAGATAAGGTTTACTCTGATAATTATAGATGGAAGACTAAAATAAATATGAGGTACAATGAAAAATGTTTCAAAGTTTTTGAGTTACCTACCTCATATATCTCATATGGGAGCAAAGTGTTATTGTCAATATTATTGTTTAAGTAATATCAGTTTTAATAATTAAATCGTTTTAAATAAGTTGATAAATATTAATTTTAAAAGCAAAGTAGATTACATAATATATGTAGATTAAATACAAAAGACAGTGGTAAATACACAATACATATTAAATAGTTACATATTTTTTCTTTAACACAACGCGTTATGAAGTGCTAAATCATTTGAATGAAACATATCCAAGAACATATGAAGCCGTTAATAATAATAACATGAGATAAAATACACAAATCCTGATTTATGAACATAATTTGAGTATGACACATAAATAAACTCAATAAGAATAAAAGACGCGCACTGAAACATGTGGCACTTCAGCGTGAGAACATAAAAAACATTGCGATAAAAAAACAACACGCTATATACATAAAATATACTTTACTTGTATAAATATTAGTTTCTTCATGTTTGGATATTATAGAACGACCAGCTTTAATTGGACTTCCTCAATAACGTGACGTCTTAGATTTAAATATAGACATCTCGTTCATAAAGTGTTTTATATAAGAATAAAAACAGAGTATATTAATTTAATTTTAAACATTGGGTCATATAACTTTAAACGTGAAAGCAGACTAATCTCGAAAGTACGCCGTGTCGCCAGGTGTGATACACTTTCATCAAATTATTTTATAAATAGCAGTGAAATTATCTAAATTGGTATTTTTATCATCAATCTTCATACATATTTAAGACTAGCTTTCCGCCCGCGGCTTCGCCCGCGTGGAAATTAGTTATATTGCGCGACATAGAGGCCCCCTCCCCCCCATTTTTCCCCATACACGCTTTTCTTCCCGTTGCACCTATCAACTCATCCTCTTTTTATCTATTCGATACATGAATTTGTCGTAAACAATTGAACAATCTTACATGATTTTATGTTAGAGAATGAGAAACTTCCATACAAATTTTTATGCCTTATTTCAACCGCTTCTACCCTTTTATTTGGCGATAAAAATATTCTATGTCCTTTCCCAAGTCCAATTCTATCTTCATATCGAATTTCATCAAAATCAGTTCTGTGGTCTAGGCGTGAAAGCGTAACAGACGGACAGACCGACAGAGTTACTTTCGTATTTATAATATTAGTAGGGATATGAACTAGACATAAGACTCCTTTATATAATATTATAAGTTTTACACCATTTAATTAGGTATTATATTAACCTTTGTTTACAGCAACACAATATTTAAAGACTTTGATGTTATTAATCAATTTTCATTAATTATTTCGATATTTCATGAGAAATTTACTATATTTTGATGTACAATATAATATTAATTTAACTTATAATGATACATATTAATATTAAGGTTCATTAATATGAGATAGAAATCATATTAGTGGTATTCTGAGAACCATAACCCGGTTAGGTCGACGTCAGACAGACGTACAATGTGAGTGTTGTTTTTTGACCACTGTTATGCAAGAGGGCGATGAAACTTGAGAAATATAAAGCTATGTTTCTGAGAAACGTGCTCCAAAGACAAACATTGTTTTATCGATACTCTATACGAGAGATTAGGAACGCAGCTTTAATAGTTTATTGAAAGAGGTCAGATCCAATTAGTGAGTTAGTGTGCGTCTGCTTGTTGATTTTCAATTACGTTTATTATTAACTGCTGAAAAGATTTTTTATTTTATGTATTTCTTTATAATTCAGAGGGTTTTAATAAATTAAAATAATGTTGAAATTACTATAAAATAATATTCATGATTTATCGAGGTGTTTTTATAACAATATCTATTAGTAAGGGTCAAGACATATTTTTCATTCTATTCATCTGAAAGATATTTTCTAATACATTTTCAATGTGTTAAAATGGCAATGTCATCGGGTGGTAAGTGGTACCTTCGCTCATGGGTTACAGGTATAGGAATTTATCCTTCAGGAGTCGGGAGATAGGACTACGATACAAGGAGAAGAAGAGAAGAAGTATTTGGCAACCAGTTGCACTCAACGTACGAAACATAGCTTCAAGAGCGTCTTCAAGCCGATCTTCAGTTAAAGGGTTCAAACAAAAACACAGGGTCTACAACTAACAAACATCATTAAAAAACCTAAATTTTATTTTCAACCATCCAATTAAAAAATATATGAGGTAATTATAATTAAAGATAACTAATAGATAAAGAAATTTGTTACAAAATACTTAAGAACCACTTTATTTTTAACACGTATTTAAAAGTATAATTAAAGACATTAATCTTCAAGATAAATCTATCGAATATCCCAGAATAACAATGGCGTAGACTTAAAATGGATCGTTTTAATATTTAAAAGCCAGAATCTTCTAGATGTATATATGTAAAAGTTCAACCAGTTTTATCTTAAGATCGTCGTCACCGCCCGGGGACTAATAAGTCAGAAAGTGCATGGTTATTACATTTTATAACACGAAAACGATATAAATCATCCACACTATACCTTGAGGGTAGATTTATGTTTTTGACAATTTAACCTTTAGCGACAGACGTCGCAAGCGGCGTTGCAATTAATGACAATTTAAAAATAATTATATAATTAAGGAAAAAATATTTTTAAACTAGCATCTAATTCTAATGCTAATTTTTAGCACTAAGTTTATCATTTATAAATGCGATTATAAAATCATGTTTTTTTTTCTGGTTTTAAAATATTTAGTCGTCATAAGTATTTTTCGATACAGCAATCTGAAATAAAGCTCAGGGTCTCGGAGAATAGCAAAGGCGAAATTCGTGCAAACCAAACAAGTCAAACTGGTATTTCTAAAGTATCCTTCTGTATGGTTTCCAATTTCTTTCTCATACAAACAACACAATAAAGGGATATATGCAACCCACCGTGATAATGGTGGGGAGTTGACGCGCCGAATACTACAAAGAGGATCTACCTATTAACCAAGTGGAAAGTATAAATTGACATAGTTAATATCTACACGTGAACTACAGATACACAGTCTTACTAGTTCTCATCTAAGAAGAAAACCAAGGACATTTAACAAATATTTTAGGTAATAAATGTAAATAAATTGTTGGAATTCTTATGGACAAGGAATTTGAAGAATAAGTTAAATATCTACAAAAAATATAAAAACAAATATACAAATTCTTAAATTTACTCCGAAGCATTCATTTTCTAAGTCTTTATTAAGTTGAGGTCAAGTGGAATTACGTGCGAAATCATAAAAATAATATTTCGAAGAGCACACAGCTGTCCAAAATTGGCGGCAAGCTGAGCGGCCATTATTCCAAACCATAAATAACTCCACTCCACTACACAAAAACGACTAACCCTTCATTGCCTCTTCCTTTTACAGTTCCGCGAAAAGAAATAAAGTATGTGCGAGCCAAAACAAAAGCTATAAAATCGAAATGACAGGGCCACACGCTTTTCACAGAGATGGGGGGAAAAAAGTTGAAACTATAATTTCGCATTATGTAACAGACGGAAGGACTTGCCCGACGGGATTCGTGCAGGCGTGGTTAAAAATAACCCAAGGTTAGCCGGCGGCTCATCGGCGAGGGTCCCTTTGAGAGATCAAGGTCTACCAGTTCTGCGGGATGCCTCCAATATCCACCATGTTTTGTTCGAAACAAGTTGAAGTTATATGGAAAATAGATTCGTAGATTCATACAGATGTATGAAAGGTGAAACGATAGTTTTATTTTTCTTTTTGATTAATAAAAATACATTTTAATGATAAATGTATGTATTACTTATCGTTTCAATGTTAATTTTAATAAACATTTTAAAAAATATATATCGTGAGAGTTAATATTTATTCACGTCTTATCTAACTAAAGGAAACGATATTATTTTATTTTATTTTTTGCTGTGCCAGAATCAGTATATTGATAAATAAAATATAAATAGGAAGTAAAGAAGGTTATTTAAATATATTCAGTTGAAATTAATGAAAATTATTTTCTAGCTTACAAAATACAGAGTAATAAGTAAAAGAGGGAGCAATTTTTCTTTCGTTTTATGTGTTGTCTATCAAGATTTGTAAAAAGTCGTAGAATAAATGTTGTTGGGATTGATGTAGAGAAGCTGCCTGCAAGAGGTGGCCAATTGATTACAAATAATCCTGCATATATAACATTTATAACCTAGAATTTAGTGGGATGAATGCTATGTACATAAAAGAGTAAAGGAAACGTGAGTTACTAAACTTAGTGCATACAGGTCCAGCAGCAGCTATTGAAGTGTACTTTTTTGGTAACTCCATCATGTCTGGATGAAATATCTCATTATACTCAATAATGGCCTTAACACGGATGACCTAGCTTTGTGTGTAACTCGTGTGTACATATTTTATATTTGTATACTATGTACACACGACTTTATACAAAAGTGTTAGGAAAAGGCAACTAATATTTACAAGGCAAAATAATATTTATTGTGTCCAATGTTTGATATTTTGCTTTAATATTTGTTACAATAAATGATTTTGAAACTAGTAAGAATTTTTTTTTTTTAATTCGTTTGCATGTAAGGTTCGCCAATATTTAAAATAGTCCGTATCTAAATTATTATTTGTCAAGTTGTTTACTGCGGGTACTCGCATAATAAAAGAAAGAGAAAAGTAAGAAACATGCTTTTATTTAGACAATACAACTTTTATATCTAGATATAAAAATACCATTGAAACCTTGAAAAAAATACCGAAAATCATATAGGTAATAACTAATTAAAAAATAAATAAGAACAAATATTAAAATTAAAGATCTACAATTACTAATCATCTACCTAGCTAATAACAAACATGGAAACTACAAAATGCACATAAAAATAATATATTATATATGTTTACATTTTTATTAATATTATTATTTGTATTCTCCATTGTATTTAAACATTTAAAATTTAAATGGTATGTATGATGTATGGAAAGAAGTTGTATATAATATTTTTTATAAAATAAATACTTAGGTAGAATTAGCGAAGTAAAAGGAAAATATATATATATATACATAATACATAATTTGTCGTTCTAAAACTAAATCATAGGAAATCCTAATTAAATGATATAATCGACTCTTGTGTTATTTTCTACTTGCTTAGAAATAAACTTTAAACTTAATAAACTTAATAGATAATAATTAGGAACTTTCTATAATTAATTATATAAGTCTATAATAAAACCCTATTTGACATATATTTTTATAAATCATATATATTAAAAATAATCAACAATATAGAAAAACTATTTTAAAAGTAGTGGTTCAAAGATAGGTATGTATGGCTTGTCCTGACCGATCATTATTTCTCCGAAATAAATACCAAAAATTTCTACGTAAGTTATTTGATGACGGAACTACTAAATTTCTGGCTGATAATTAATTCTTTTATAGTTCGCCGCTAGTTTCGTAACATGGTATGGTAATATAGTTAGTATGTATTATAATTTATTACACTTTTGTATACAACAGCCATTTAACTCTTATCTTTACACTCTTTATATGTGTTATTATGTGTATATATCAGTTATGTGAATATTACGTAAATTTCAATACCCATTTACTATAAACATATTACTAAGATAAGAAATAGACGAGAACCAGAATAGAAAAAAATGACAGTTATTTTAAACGTAATAGAAAATGTAATTAATACACATACTGACAGACAATGTAAAAAATATAATAACCTGCTATGTAAAAAGCAATTTATACGTATTATGTTTTTAATAACAAGTGAATAAAGTACGGCTTATGGACATTAAGCTATAAACGAAATATAGTATTATATATCCAACTGTCATTTAATAATATTAATTTCGTATCTAAGCCTTATCCAGCGTTGCTCACGCGCAGTTGATAAGGTAGACTAGATGATTCCTTCAATAGCTTTCTATAATAATATAATTTATATAAATAGAATGAAAATAAAGTTAAGAATATTTGTTAATATTAGAGCTTCATAGTCTATACATATATGCTGTAATTATGTAATTTATTATATTATTTACTTATCAGACATTGGGATGTTATTTTAATATAAACCAATGATACCTATGACTTGTTTTATATATTTTGAATACAAAGGAATGTATTATGCAAGTCACATTAAAGTCGAAGCTAAAAAACTAAAATTTAAATAATTTTACAGAACGAATTCTTATCTTAATTGGATGGCTAAAATATTTAATTAATAATAAATAATACCGTAGAAGGTCACAATACTTAAGACATACGCAAATGCAAAAACAAGTTTGAGTTTAAAAATTCTTGCGCACGCGCAAACTAAACGAACAAAAAATGTTCATCGCAACCTTGAACAACCCCTCAGCAGGTGTACGCTCTGCTGCACCTGCCATTATGCAGTGACCTATAAAAGTAATAATTAAACAATTTATACCTTCACAATTATCCCTTAGATGTGGGTCAAATAAAAACAGTGTTTGTGAGCTAATTAATTAATTTACATTACCTGTGTGTGCGTTGAACATGCAACCACCTGGAAATTAATTAATCTTCTGGAACAGCCACACAATGTACCTTACATACATACATAATATAAATGTTTATATGATAATGAAATTTCAGGTTGAAAAGAAATTCATTGCAATAATTACTTTATATTATAAGTCATTTCAAAAGACTAAGTCGCCTGAGGAGCTTAATTTCGAAATTAATATAATTTATGTCTATCAAAACAATGATGAGAACACAACAATGGTCTAGACACTGGCTCATCATCAACTCAGTCCTTATTGTGCTAACGAAGTCACTTGCTACTAAACGTTAGTACAGGCAAATAAGTAAATAGGTATTTTATTTTTCTATATCCGCCCGCTGTCAGAGGAAATGTGGGTTGTATGTTAAATGTTATATTATGTATTTTATTGTAAGCGTCGTTTAAGAATACGTGTGTTCATTACGAATTGCTTTATTGACTTATCTTGTAATTCAAGTTGGAGTCTTCACAAAGGTGGTTTAATATATTTTTTTCTATAATCATATTGAATCATTATAAATAATCTAAAAATTTCTTCTTCGGCCATGGAAGAGAATTGATATAGATGAAAAATATATATAATATTTCAAAGAAATGTCTTAAAAATTGATAACTACGTACTCTTTCCCAGTAATACAGTTACGCTCCAAATAATCTTAAAAATTCAATGGTTTTTTAAGAGGTCACACAGATGTGCGGACTTCAGACAAAGCCTTTAATAACATCGCGGGATCCAAACGAGTTGAGACGCACTTTTAATACTAATTTATATTTTTTGGCAACTTTGACAGTCATCATTCTTATGTCAATACATATACGGCGTGTTTTACTATAGATAATAGTTTTGCGTGTGTCATATAAACTTTGTTGGGACACAATTCGAGTGGTGTTTGATACACGTGTTAGCTCCCCTCCGATATGGAATGCACCATCACCTGGTGAGGCAACCAAATTGGGTCACACGTTGCGCCACTAGTTTTCTATAGAGTCATTCACCAGTTCCTCTATTCGGCTTTTCGAGTTTCAATCCTCTTTAAATTTCGTAATTATACATTCAGAACCTATTAATAAAAATGTCTGATGAAAAAATCTTATTGCTCTTTGATAAGCGTTAATAGATAGGTCATTGTTATTGGTCAATCGTAAATAGGGACGTCACACAATGATATAATCATTGATAAATCTATTTTTACAACCCCAAGTAATAAACTGAATCATAAAACAAACAAGACTTAATTGCCCAGTGAATCAAAGCGAGTACTTATCGTTCTTATGGGACCGGGTCAACCTTGAACCGGTCTTTTCATACACTCAGTACACTGTACTGTACATACCACACGTGCGTTTTTAAAAGGCCACGAATAAAGGTATTTATTATTTTTGTATTATTATATTGGGGACCGGTCAAGTAAGTAATTTGAAGCTGGTATTATACAAACGTGTTTTAAAAATGAAATATATTTTTTTTTATAACAAAAGAATAAAATAAAAATTCTTTTTGTTATAATATCGTATCTTTTTAATTTTGACGCCTTTTTTTTAGTACCAAGGCCTTGTTTAAACATGTTTATTGAAAATGCCTCAAATAAAATGGTTGTAAATCAAATATTTATAAATAAATGATATTATATATGTAGTTTTAAAATATATTTTTATGAGTGAGCGTAATCTAGTATGATACCAAGTGTTTAAATCTAGGAATGCGCCGCGCCTCGCTGTCTATCAGAGTGACAGATAACAAATTGTATTTAAATATCTGATACACTTTCATAAAGAATTATATTTTTCACTATGTATAAAGTACGTCTACAGAGTTTATAATTATATTTCTTTCTACGTCTTTGTCTCCAAGAGTAGTGTAAACATACGACGTTATCAACATACGTCTACTTACCTATTTAAAGTTGAAAAACAATGAGATGATTCAACTTACACCATATTATAATATTTTAACTTAATAAATAAATCTAAAACGAAACAATTAAAATCAATATTAGCTCTGTAAAGTTTTTTTTTATTGGAAATAATGTTGAAAATATACTAAGCAGTAACATTTTCAAAGTTATATTACAAATATAAAAATTAACCCAAGTTGACTAAAAACAGAATCTAGTCCTTATTTCATACCAATAACTTTTACAGATTTACAAAAAATAATAATAGTTGTTAACCTGAAGTAATTTTATTGGAGGATCTGCTATGGAATTTGATATTCATTTAATGAGTATTGCAAAGTCAACAACGATGCAGCGTCAGGCGATGTTTGCATCGACCGCTGCTGCCTCGCCCTCTGCCCGCCGGCCCGGCTACCGGCTACCACGCGAAAGTGAAAATTTGCTAGGCACTTTCTCCCCACCCGGGCCGTCGCGGCCGCATCGCCCCGCCCCTCGCTGCACCCCCGCGCCCCCTCTCGCGCCCGCAAGGTCAGCCCCGCGTGCAGGCGGGTGGCGCGGCGGCGGCGCGGCGACGCGCTGCGCTCTTGAAATTTCGCTTTCGTTCACTCGCGGTTATTAGTCGGCCGCGCGCGCTCCGGCAAGCATGTGTCTCGCGTGACGCGTTTTAGTACATCGACGGCACGTTCGATTTCGTTGAGTCGATCGTGGTGCGGCATGGCTCCGCGACGGCAAGGCGCGACCGGGGAACGGGAGTCCGAGGACGGTCACGGCTGCTGCGTACCCGGCGAATGTCTTAGACCTCGGGATCCTGTGCGAGTTGAGGACGCTATTCGCGTGCTATGCAACAATGACACGTGCGCCGCCGGGCGGTATATGCACAGAGAATGCTTCGAGCAATGGGAGGCCGGAGTGCTCGCTTATCTGAAATCATGCGGTCGCGCGAGGTCCTGGTCTGAAAGGCAGAGGCATCAAAATTTATGGACAAAGAAAGGCTATGATCTAGCGTTCAAAGCCTGCGGCTGCCGTTGCGGCCGCGGACATTTAAAGAAAGATCTTGATTGGATTCCGCCCGGTACCGCTATCAGAGCAGAGGAAGAGAAGAAGAAACGCAGGCGACCGCGGCCTGGCAGGACACCGGCGGCGATAGATGCACGCTCAAGGGCATTCAGTCTTTCGAGTTCAGGGTCATGCTCTCCGCCATCGGCACCGTCAGAACCATCGACGAGCCCTACGCACGCTCTTCCCCATTCAATGACACCAGCAAAGAGAAATTCCAAGCCTGAAATTGTATCCGACAGGGTTAGGTAAGGAGTCTTTATTTTATTATTTTTATTTTACGCATAAAGTCATATAATATTTTTATATTCTATTTAGCCGTTCACTTGATTGTGTAAGACACTTATAGGAAACAAACATTGTAATCAGTATCATGAATAATTCATACAACAGGTAGTTAGACATGGGGGCACTAATACAAGAGTATGCTATTACAAGTCGGGACATGTTCTCTTTGCATAAACAACATACGTCTAAAATAATAAACAAATCACGCTATAATTCCTAGGATCAGTGTAAATGGCGCCGGTTCCGCCGGTCATATTGCAAACTGTATAAAATACTGCCACACCTACACACATCGTGTTCTCTGTACGAACTACACCTACGACGTTTTTGATACTATTGCCGGTTGTTTATATGTATACGAGTAAAAAGCCACGCATAATTGGCCTGGAACTGGTTGTTGAGCCAGGCTAGTCGAAAACCGGACCCCTCCGGCTGGTATGCAATGAACTGAGGAACTCGTTAAAATAACAATAATTCAGTTTTGATAGCTATTTCGGAGTTAAATAATACCTATATGGTGTTTTTTTTACAACAGTTATTCCGTACATTTAAGTTCACATATATTGATTACTTCAATGTAAAGAAAATAAATAATATCATTATTTATTTCAATAATATTGTTTCGTCAAACTTACAAGTAATTTTGTACAAATTGTATGTTATCAGTGGTCAAGAACATTTTGTAATCTTAAACTTTATTATTTTCTTATTTCTTTAATTTAATGTAATGTTGTTGAAGTGGTAAGTGGTACCTTTTTGAATTTGGAACTCGCCCGATATCAGGAATGTCACCTTCACCTGTCTTTGTTTACAAAATTATGCTAATAAAGACTAAAATTAATGACACCTGCTTTCAAATTGCAGATATAATCGAAACGGTAATCGCTTTACTCAAAAGTTTTTCGTTTATTCAAAGTTTAATAAAAAAGAAAATTAAAATATGTATTTTTATTGCTTAAATACAAAAACTTTTTTATTTTATGTTTTTTTACGCTGTTTCACTTATTACTAAATAATTATTTTTGTTACATATCACCACTACCTTAGGGTGCATTTTGCAAAACATATTAAAACAGTTGTTACTTCTAACCCAACCAAAAAATAATATATATTTTCATAATCTAGTTAAAAAAATAATAATCATCACACACACCTCACCCTTTTATCACCAATTTATTGTTCCTTATTATTCAATTATCCATAACACACGTGTTTTTAATTTCTAATTAGAAATATATATAATTACATTTGCGTAATATTTATAAAAAAAATGCAAGATTTTTATTTTTATGCAAAGAGCAATTCACAACTCATTAATATCATGATTCATGACAAATACCTACAACATTTCAGTTTAAGTTTTTAGCTTTGTTTTAAGTGATAAATGAAGTCGGGGCCAGTCCACTTAATATTATACAAGAGATAAGAATAACAATATGTAAATATTAGCATATACATAAATAATATAACAAAGCCATACTTAGATACTCAATACTATTATAATAACATAATTATATGAATAGTAGTAATATTCCTTTAACTTATTTCAAATAAAAAAAAATATATAATCTTTTTAATTTGGAATATGTATAATGAAACAATTCCATTCTTGTTGTGTTATTTTATTCGCACGGTAAATGCATCCACAATTGGAGCCCTAAAAATGCAATTTCCCCGGTCTCATACACGCTTCGCTGCACAGCTGGTTTCCGCTTCCCGTTCATACTTCTCCAAAAGTGCATTTTCCCCAAATTGCAACAGTCACCACCTGTCCTAATTATTGTGGTTTCTTCGTTGCAACGTTATATAACCAACGTTAAAACGCACAAAATTATAATAATTTTATTTATTTGTAAATTGTAACATGTACTTATTTGTAAATTGTAACATACTTATAAAACGGTCGAGGCACCGTGCTCAATGTAGGTAGGTATATGTATCTTTTTATATTCTTTATTCAGTTAACATTATTCAAGTCGGTAAACAATTGCGTATTTGTTTTCTAAATAATAACCAGATGTTAGCAAATGAGTGTATATTCTTCGTTTCTTTGTTCCCAGTATGTAAGATAAGTTTATTTTAATTGCATGAAATGACTAGCTGTGTGTAAAATAATAATTTATGGTTTCCATATTTTATAATAATAATAGATAATTTAAAATGAATTATTATTTTCTTAGACATTATATTTCACGGCGTATTTAAAATATAATAAATATAATGGTTAAGTAATTTAAGTAAATAAATACGAATTAAACAATTTACTATAACTTTTTTACTTGCAAGTCCACTTTTCCATTGTTTTGCTATTTATTCTAGAATATTATTTATGACACTCTAAAATTAAGTTGCTAGTTGCTATAAAATTGAAAAACAATAGATCCGCTATTATTAAAAATATATACCTATTTGTTGTCTGAATATTCATTCGGGTCTAACTGCAGCACTAGAATCGACATTTTTGCATGCTACAGATACAACACTCAACACAACACTTTCTACATTAAAGAACGAAGAGTTCTAGAATTCTAGAATATTCTTACCTTAAACTTAAATAACGCTGATAAAACCTTTTAATAATAATGATAGTTGTAAACAAGTAATGATATAGAGTTGTTATTGATAGTCGTCATCTTGTATCTTCTCGTAGGTGTATTCTTTATCGAATCGTGTGTCGTGGGTGCTCCGTGTCGTCCTCTTGACCTATAAAAAGAAGTTGAAATGTGGCCTCGAGTGCACTTACACTTAACATTTACATCTTATTGTGTTTTTATTAACACAATATTAACATCACTGTAGTTTTATAATTGAAAAAAAAAAATTGTTTGTTTGTCAATATGCAATAACATTTTAATTATTTATTTATATAAATATTATTATGCATATATTTTTTGTTTATATTAATTTGTATTCATGACAAAATGAGAATCTGTATACGAAAAACAGTAGACATTCTAGGATTTTTTTTTCTTTTTCACATACAAAAATATTTTGACATGATAAAGTTTTATTATTACAATTTACTTATAATGCTTTGTAAATTATATAAAAAACATGTACAAATAAGAAAAAATGATTAACAAAAACAATATTATAAAGAGATCCAGTTTAGTTTTTGTATTTTTACAACTGTCTGTAAACAAATCGTTATGATTTCTTTTTGAGGAAGAGTTTTTTGTGATTGGATACAAAAAATAGTCTCATCACGTCCATTGTAACCTTGAGACGAGCCCACCGTCTACTAATGATACCAACATTACAAACTTGATAAGGATTTGCATTTAATGATCTCTATCTTAGTTCTACACCCATTTTATTATATCGACCAATTTTTATCCACATTACCTATATATTTTTCCCATCACTATTTTTAATATTTATTTGTTTTAATTGAATCTCCTAGTTCATATATTTTATTTTACTGTTAAGGATTTAGATTATAAATGTCATTGTTATTAATTATTGATGTTTAAAAAAAATATATTAATATCTTTGAGAATTGAATTAACAGAGGAGCGAGGCGCGACTGGTATGAGTCAGTCATCAGTGGCGCGTAAACAAGCGAGGGGGGGAGGCCGCAAAAGGGTATTGATAAATACAGAAACATGAATTTACATTTTAAATACAACTCGCTAAATATAAATAGCGGACGTTGATGAAAAACGAGATATCCTTCTGATTGCTTAAAATCTTCAACCACCTGGCCGTTTAATTACTCGTCAGAATATGGAAGTCTTGTCTTTATTAAATGTTTGAATTAAATGAATTTTAAGTCGCCGGAGTGTAATATTCTCGTCAGACATGGCGGTGACTTCCGGTCCCATGTTGTCGGTGGTAGAGGGCGGCAAGGCTCGTTAACGTCGTTTTTAGGGCGTGATCGACGCAACGGCGCATGCCTGCATAAATTGCAGCTGAATACAATATTCTCCCGATTCCTGTAGACGTGCATCTCTCTCCGGAGCGCTCGTTTCCTACCTCGCTTTCACGTAAGTGGCCGACCTTGTACCGACATTTGGTAGGTATACAATGTATATCCTGAACCTTTTCAACACAATACATTTGCTGGGCTTAAAAATGTCGTGTCTCGTAATTTTACTTGCAAATTTCTGTGATTATGCATAGCCTGGCAAAGTCTTATTTATGTGTGCATTGTATGTATGCATTGTAGTTGTGTGGGTACGCACCAATATGCTGCAGTAATGCGAGTACAACAAAGCCCTCTCCCCTTCGTTCAAGTTCACTTAAGCTGTATCAAATTTTATTGGTGAAACTGTGAGACGTGAGTGCAGTTTGCACACAAATTTAAAATTTTGTCACGGTTTCGCTAACGTTTTTAAAGGGTAAAATATTTAAACTCCTCAAAACGTATTCACTTAATATAATAATTAATATTAACGGCCACCTATGCACGGTCGGTCAGTCGTTGCAATAGTTCATTAGGCAGTCAGCCGGCGAAGCAGCGACAATTCAGAGCGGTTTATGCATAATTCAGCCATTAATTCTCGAAATGACTCTTAAGTTTTGTTGGCTAGACGTAGTTGACCAACCTTATACGACGCTATGTGTCAGGATTCAATACAACTTTCAAGACTGCTAAAACGACTTTGTAACGAGTTCAGCGTAATTTAAAAGCAGTCCGAACATTCTATTCTATCCGATAAACTTGTCTAATAGAAGCAGTAGGGTGAAATCCATGATATAAAAAGTTAATCCAATGTATCGCTATAAGAAAATCAAAACCGAGTCCACATCACTCGTGTAATAAATCAACCGATGGATAAATGTTATCTATAACCGAAGCATAATTCATTTAACTGACTGCTGACTTTCAATCTGCTTCCTTTCTCAACAAATTAACATTATCGTAGAAGCTGAAATGATGAAAGTGGTGGTAGGTTCAGGGACATTGCTATTTGCGGAACGAGGCGGGCGTTCGTCGATGCAATTAAATTTGAAAGCAAAGCATTATTTATAGATCTGAAAATAACATTATCTCGACGTTCCCGGTTGCCGGCTGTCAAACGCCACTTTCGTTCGCTGCATTTCAAAACATTAGATGTTTGCAGATATTTTATAATGTATGGTCCATATCTTTACGTATAACAAATTACTATGTTATACGTAAAGTGAGCTACTATGGAAAGTTCATTCCAATTAATTTACATTATCACCTTTATCTTTTAATGCCAATATTCAGACAATTATCTTCATCTTAAAGTGGATTCAACGACGATAAACTCATCTGACATTTGTGATTATCGTTCCTTAAGTTCTCGTCTTAACAATCCCTTCACCTACCATACAAGGAAATTATTTAATTTGGTAGCATTATATTTCCATTATTTGAAGCACAAACTCATTTACACATCGTATATAACATGGCATATTACTTGAAATCAGTCGCAGTCTGGTAACGGCGGTAAGATATGCTGATTTATAGCAGCGTTGACTGGACAGCCTCGTATCAAGTGAGCGTGTCACGCTGTCCAAAACAACGTGACATTAACTACACGCTGCTCATAACAGTGCTACTAATATAACATAACTGACTTTATCGATATATTTAGAAACTTGATGTTTTTAATCTTTCATATGTGTGTGTGCGTGTGTGTGTGTGTGCGTGTGTGTGTGTGTGTGTGTGTGTACCCACTGTGTTACAGTAACTTATATTTATAAAAACAGTGTATGCAATATCTCTTAGTTTACTACGCAGTACCGATATACATTGTAATGTTAAACATAAAACTCTTATCGTTTACGTAACGGTATATTTTTAAACTGCATGTTCCAACTGCGCCATTAAACAGTGGCCATAATTATTATTGTGCTTCGAGAACTAACCACACTCAATACGCTTATAGTTCTGCAAGGTCTAGTATTTCAAAGTGGTAACAATCATGTCACGTTGGCGGGTAACGTGTTTCCTGATAAACTGTACTATGCACTACTTTTTAATGCACACAATTGACAACTATTCGTCACTCGGAGTGCAAACCTTTAATTGAAGGTTTTATTTACTAAGAGTATTAAACTAAATAAACATAAAGAATTTCATAATTTCGAGACGCAGAATAAACACCATCTTTATCTTTCATGACTGTAGGTAGTTATCTTTATTTTATTAGTCACGTAAATAAACCGTATTCATTATATGCAACGAGTGTTCCTAATAATAGACCCATTATATTGTATGCAATGTCAAGAATAATGAATAATTAAGTATATAACAACTTGCAATTGCACGTTGAAACTTGCATGCACTTGTTTATATAACATTTAATAAAGACTCATTGTATTAAAATACTTTCAAATCATTTGTTACAATTACTACTGATTTTAAAGTATATTTATAGTGCAAATTTTATTAGTGTCTCAGCTGTAGAAACTGTGACTCTTTCGTTACTCAATGAAAGAAGAGAGACAAACAACAATAAAAATTAAAATAAATATTGCAGGTATTTGCTTTTTAAATATATGTTCTCAGTAATTTGAATCGCTCGGATGCGCTTGCGCAACATAACATGCAATTATATTTACAGCTCTTTGTCATCTGAAACTTTTACGTTAATTCAGTGTAAGTTAAGTTGTGAATCTGTTTTAACAACTATAATTTATTAAAAATAACAGCAATTATTGTATTTGAGTGGTTTGAAATCTTTCATCTTTCTTTTATGCGATTTATAATCATTTTGCGACCATATTGTCTTGTCTTGGAACTAAAATGTGTATTTCTAAATATTTGACATGAACATTAGACGAAGTATAATTAAAATTATTTCTTGCGAGACGTTGTAAATTACAAGCATTATTTATGAGAAACTTGTTATACATAAAATGTCGATTTAAAATACACTTGCTAAAATAATTCTTGTTATTTGAGAGCTCTAAATTGTCGATTCGATTACCTAAGTTGTCGGCAACATGATTAATTGAGATATCAATCTTTATTTGATCGAAAACTGGTCAATAAACTATAAAAGTTGCTTATGTTGTCGAAAAATAATGACTAAATAAGACTTAGAAATATTTGACATAAAAAATTGGAGCAACTTTATAGTTGCTCCACTTTTACTATGGTTTTTAATTAGTGCACATTTTAATAGTTCGTAGAAATCGTAGGTTTCAAAATATTTACTACAAGATCAAATACTAATAGCAAGAGTCTCGTGATATTCTATTTATTTCAACGTTTTCTATTGAAATAATGTGAAAGGTTGGAGAATGTTAAATAATGTGCTACAGTTTGGATTCGCTCGATTGAGTTATTTCGATATACATACAATGAGAATACCACGCCCCCGCCAATTCAAATAATTGACTAATTATTTTTATTACCCGTTTGTTTGGGTTCTTGAATCATTGAATTTTTCAATTTAATCACGACATAAAAACACCATGTGTTACAGATAATCAACTGGAAACATTATTATTTAAGGTCCAACTTTGATCCGCCTTTGGTCCAAGACCTATTACACTTCAAAGAAATATTCGGACTTATATTTAATGAGGGACATTTTACCTCCAAATAATACTGTTAAAGAATCGGCGTCTTTGTTCTCGATACGGATACTTTCTGGAATCCTAATGAAGGTATTTCGGCGACACACAAATATTAATTCTTTGAAATAACATACCAAATTATAAATACTTAATCCATATTAGTTACAGTATCCGGGCATTGTTTACGACTATATGTCTGTCTATTACATTCTTCATTATATTGTTATGAATCTTATGAATGTTGAAACGTGAAACGTCAACCGCACTATCGAACTATCAAGTGACACACATACGTAATATGTCTTGTCTTGTTTTACACCTAAGTAAATAAAAACCTTATTCAAATTGCCGCAATATATTTTTTAGTGTAATAATGGCTGCGTCATCGCTAAAATGCCAACAACAACCGTGTCGAGCGTTAGATAATCAAATTTGGTGGGGGTCCATTGTGCTGTCAAGGCCAAGGTCTTTGTTGTTTACTACCAGCGTTGCATTTACTTTTCGTTCTAACTGGGCCACGCTTATTACAATATATTTTATTTATACTAAATGATAATGATATGTAAATATGATATACGTCTGCTACCGATTGTGATAACCTTGATTACTAATACAATCTGTTCTGTCAAACACATATAATATAGATTACGGTCTACAATAATTACATTGTTATTTCAGTGTTAATGTTGATTTGTTTAGCAAATTAATGTGTGATAAAATTTTAAGAAAACGCGCTTGATGTAACTTTTAGGAGAGACAAAGCGAACTCCTACGCGGTGAAAACTTGTTTTCGGAGATTAATAGATTAATAGGTCGGTATTGAAGCCCGGCGTGGTATCTGTGACCACCAACGATAACTCATTATTCAATGTTCAATGGATAGTAACCCGCCACCCCTCTCAGTATTGGGTTGAACTTTCTAAAACTGGTGTTAGTCCAGTTGTGGGATATTTAGACCTAACAAGAATTCCACCCATCCTCATGTCACTGGACAAAATGCTCTTTTTATTATTAAAACATAGCCCAAAAACACATTGAGTGTTACAATTTTGTTTGTATTGGTGTTTGTAGCCGAATATTAAAATAAAAAAAAAATACATGTTACAGGTATTCACAAGTCATAAATATTAATTTAATTTAAAAATAACATTGCACAAGTCATAAAGTACGAACAATCGTAAACGCGCTGTCGATAAAGAACAATGTCAGGGTCACTAAATATTAAATGTTTAGGATTGCTATGAAACTGGATCCCGGCTTGGCCTGAGCCAGTCGTGGGCTGAGCTGAATGAGAAAGTCGGATACCGGTTCTCAGCTCCCACTAAGTGTCTACTTTCAAATCACAATAGACGGCTTATCGCACTAAACCTAACAGAATGCTTCTCTTCGTGTTTTGATGGTATGAGAATAACTTATATATGTGTGTGTGCTCCATTTACAACTTATTAATAATAATAATTAAAAATAATAAAGTTTTGTCTGCCAGTAAATTTTTGCAATCATACTTATATATCATATCTTAAGTGTAATTGTAACTTGAATGTATTACTTTTAAAAGCCATATAAATAAAAACACATGTCTCATTATTTTTTTTATCATAGCAGTCGTTAATCTCAATTTACTTCAAATGTTTTAATGTATTGCTAGAGGAATTATTGTTTCATATATTATATCAAAATTTAAGAACCCTAGGTCTTTAATAATGCTCTATTATTTTTTATTAAAATACCAAGTATTTTTATTAAAATACTAAATGATAATATTATTATAATAAATGTATTATATTCCGTTGAATCAGAACATACCTATTTATTTATGCTATAAATATTAATTACTGTCATCAGATAATTGTTTTGTTGTTTCACTATTTTTTAATTGTTTCTTTTACATTTTTTTAGAACCAGTCTAGTATTTTAAAGCAAAATTTTATTTCTTTAAGGTTATATTTATATATTTTTCATCGAATTATTAAAGAATTTTAGATTTAGTCGCATAGAAGACGAACACAGTCCGGATGACCTCAAGCATTGTTTGTTGAACGCAAACGTTATTAAAGCATGTTTTGAATCTTTTGCAATGGCTTTTAGCGCTTAACAGATATAACCAGTTTGTTTAGGGATTAATTTGGTTTTAACAAGTCTTTTTTGCAAGGCTCTTAGCGTTTTAGTGCCAAGAATAATCATAATAACCTGTTGAATACAATTTCATAAGATATGTATGAGAATTTATCAGAATGTTTTATAATTTGATATGCATCAAGAATATAACGCACCTCATGGATACAAATTCGAGCCAACAGTTCGACAAACAATGTTATTTTTATTCATCGCCCAAGGCCGCGGACGCCATGTTGCATTCACTATGTATCGATTTAAAAAAAAGTTCCCAACTCGTAAACAACCTTTATTACGCTGCATTTGAAAATAGAAGATATTAATAATTATATTCCAAGGACTTACAAATACACCAAAATAAAAAGAAATAAAACACACAAACGACAGTAATTTGACATTTCATAAGTTGGCATTTTGGAAGCCATTAATTAAGGTATAATCGTCGGATTTATCTTGTAACAGACTGCGACTACAGTAGGTATAAGGTACAGTATACAGCCGACCTTACACCTCAGTGCGATCTTATCTTAAATGCCAACATTGTAAGTTGTACCACTGTCACGCTGTACTTACATAGTTAAGTATTTTGCTGTTTTTTGTACATTAAGTTACCCATTGTATTTCCAAGGTTACCCATATTAAGTCGAGCGTGCTTCCGCCAGACGGTGTATGCGCATGTCGAGCGCCTCAACGCATTATGTTTAGGGTTCCGTGAGAAGGGGACTCATGACTTATGATCATTAATAATCTTACCAAGCAATAAAAACAAAATTAACAAATGTTATATAAAAAAAAGCTAGTAGTGACTTTAATCCTAATAAAAATAATCTTACAGAATTCAACTAATAACTCATAAATAACATGGTAAATATTATAACATTAACTTTCTACTTGAAATAATAATAATTAGTAAACAATATAATCTTCGTTTGTTATTCTGCACGTAATGTAAACACGCCGCGGTGGAGACACGCCCCATCGAGATAGCCGGTATCTAATTCTCTGACCTTGGCAATGAAAAAACAAGTTTTTTCGCGCAACCTTGGCTTTATTTGGTTTTTGCGGCGCCATTATCGTTACAATAATATTATATTTAAATTACGTTATTTAATAGCTATTCTCGTTGCATGAGTTATATAATCGTTGCAAACTATTTTTATTAAAGTGATATTTGCAGGTAATATTAGTGATGTTCCACCATTTAGTTTATTACGGTTTTATTTGTTACGGTTCCGAACCGTTCAGACGTTAAATTAATTCTTTTCGTTGTTAGATAAAATCGTATTAGAGTGCTGTCGGTCTGTCGTGCCCAAACCTAATATAATACTACAGTTGTAATTGATTGCTTAGCAAGGAGAAATATGTTTTGGAAGCTCGGCGATGAAGATAAAACCGTGGCATGCCAACGAATTGCGCTATTAATAAAGTTATATTGTTTTCTTGTTCGATTAACAGAAAGTAAATTTGTAGTTTCATGTAGGTACTTTTGCAGTGAAAATAAAAAGACTTACTGTCGATATTTTTTTTAATATCTAGAGTGTAAATCTTTAATAATATTACTTTATATTTTAAATATGTCTAATTCACCACATATATCAATATATTAAGGATAGATATTGTGCTCATATTTTGCTGTTCAAATGTTTATAATTAAATCTATTCGGAGTAGCATCGCCTAATATTTTTAAATAATGTATATTTTAAGAACGGTTTTTATAATAAAAAAGATTTTATTATTTTGGCAGTACATACATATATAGTATATACCTTCTGGATCGTTACTTTTTTTCAAATGTTTTACTATTTTTATCTAATTTTCTTTGTTAACTTATGTTTATTTTGAAGATATACCTAGGTACGATATCTCTTAACATAAGATAACGTACACTGATCTAGTCATGACAGAGAAACCATCGTACAGGTTGCTATAATATTTTGTTGTTGCTCTAATACTTTGTTGTTGCTATAATGGTTTGTTGTTGCTGTAATATTTTGTTGTTGCTGGATTATTTGACGTTCTGAAGTTTAACTATTGTATCTCAATTCTCAACAATCATGAGTTCTTCTAAAGACTTGAAATAGATTTTATTATGAGCTTAATTTAAATGATTACTGTGTTGATTACATTAAGAACAAATAAACATTTTATTTTTTAAACTTTATCTGCAGTAAATTTAAATAACGCTGAAATTTAGTATATAGTAAATATTAAAGTTTTGATATTAACCGATTATTTTTTAATTCTCAGAGCCGGCGCTGGCGCAAACGGTATATTCACAAGGCGACTGGATTTTTCAACTTTCAACCTTCTTCCCAAGCACAAAGTGAACTCATATCAAATAAAGGTAAGTTATATAACTAACACATAGAGAAAAAAAAAACATAAAATCATTTTTAATCTGTTCAATTTTGTCGGCGAATAATTATCATTAGTTTCCCTGATACATTCTAAATTACTGACAAAAAACTCACAGCCACATTCAATGTAAGTAAATAATGACATCCACTTGAACCACTTAGTATTGACTGAAGTGGAAATTGATTAAGATTGGCGGACGAGAAAAACTTCTTAACACTTTATTTTCAACCATCACTTGTTTGTTTTGTCTCGCTACAGACGCATCTGTTTCAATTGTTGTAATATATCTCAATTGAAGTGCACACTGCAACTGTCTTTTTGCAGGACTACTTACAGAAATACATATTATTTAATTAAGTTTATTTCTTAACATATGTATCCACATTCCTATCTCCGTTTCAATAGTATTTTCCAACAAGAGCTAAGAGCTACTAGAGCGGTTTATCTCTTATCTCATTAGTCTCGTCATCGCCACCACTTAGACCACTTATATTCATATTTCTTTACCAGATTCTATTCGCCGTAATTTATTTAAATTGAAGTGTTTGTTTTCATTAACTCTGATCTAAAACCTACATGTGATTCAGTTTATCATACGGACTTGAAAAATATTTATCAATAAAAATAATACGTTTATTACAATTATTAAATATTTGGAATGGTTTTACAATTCAATTTAAGCCGCTGTAAATTTGCTGTGACAGTTTTTTTTTTAATAAAATTCAATTGCGAGACGCGCCGGAATAGTTGGACTTCAAAATAAATATAAGGCACTTGTAATTTCATCTTGCTTCTAGGTTTTTCACGACTACCTCACTTTTGGTGGTTGAATTCAAATGTTTATTTTAGAGCACGTAGCTACAATGTTACTCGGATTACATTAGCATTTTAGCTGCACAGAGTAAATATTGATATTACATTATGTCGGTGTTAGTTATAATAACATCATTACGTAACTACAAAAATGTTTAAATATATTTGCCATACCTATATGAAATTAAATTAAAAACTAAGAACATGGATTGGAAGATAAGAAAATTTAAGGAAATTTAACATTCATATTATCTTTTCTAATGTAACCTTACCGCTTTTTTCACAACTGTCAGTCATTTGACAGTTAGCGCGTTTGAGGACGCGCGCTGCAAGTTTTGTCAAAATCATAAATCGGCCATTATACTAAATATGTTTGATTATTTATATCAGTTCGAATTCAATATTCATAGTAAAGACAGAACAACATCCGTCAATATAAAATACAGTTGTGTGTTTGTTACATGTTCGTATGCGCCGGCAGTTAGTATCTAATCTCCACAGGCCTTGAGTCTCGTGTGTCAACCGACGGTCATTCCCCCGCCCGCCGTGCCTGTTTCTATTTTTACCCGACGTTTGTTTGATATTTATTGGTGGCCAGTGTTCGCAACTACTGTACATATTTTTACAGTTAATACAATTAACTTATTGTTTTCAGCTTCGCTTTTGTTTAGTTCGAAATTTAAATTATATTTTATTTTACGAGCTGTTAAAAAAAGTTTGTTTACACAATAATTGTGATTAGTAGATATTAACAATTCTATTTTTAATATTTTTGCGCTATCATAAACACGAGCGAGTATTGTCTTGTTCGCTCGTTTCGCTTCGTGTCGCGTGACAGTGGGTCGTTTATGAACTGCCAGGGGAAACCTCATAATGTTATGTTCCCATATGTCTAGGAAATTACATTTTTCTTTCAAGAAATTTGAGTTTTATACACATGCAGAAACAATCTACTTATGACAACTAAGTTAGTTTAATAGAAATTGCAATACATATCTATAAGTAACACTTACATAAACAAGTATCAAATATGTATTAATAGGTAAACTCATTAATTGCACGAATTTACGCAGTCATAGTGAATTTGTAAGAATATTCAATACAGAACAGATAGACAGTAATTAAAATAAAACTCAAAAGAATGAAGAGTCAGTCAGTAATCACTACTCCAGTGGAGATGAAGTAGGTGAAACGTAGTAAGTTACATCGTGATTGATAACAACCGAAGCACGTTTTTGTGAAGCATCATCATTAAAGCTGCGACCACCTCCTACCAACTACCACCTATTTATGGTGTTCGACGTCTACCAACATATTGATCGGACCGGTTCTCGTACACAAACATGGCTTATGAATTCTCCGCGTAAGTGATTTTCACATTGCAAAATTATATTATATACATTTACAATTTAATATTGGAGGACAGACATTTTTAATTAAACTGGCGACTAGCTTCAGTTTCGCACTGAACTTAAAAAATAAGGAAAACTTATCGACTTTTGTGTTATGCTATTTTTATTTAATAATATGTCACCATCTCCAATGGTTTATGTTTTTCGTTGTCTGTCGACCTGTAGTCTAATTCCATGTGACTTTTTTAATAATGAGATTTTAATATAAAAAAACTATCGAAAGTTTCCGAGCCTAGAGACAGTTTTCAAAAATATTCCAAATCAATCAAGCGATTCAAGTTCTAGTTGACTTATTTAATTTTTTTTAAATTTTATACATCTGTATTTCGTTACCTACGACTTTGTGTGATTAAAGATAACATAAATGAACAAAGATGTTATGATTTTCTTGTAGATATGTTATTGGTACAAACAATAATGTTATAAGCAGAGAGAGGCGGAGGCACGCGGTCGTCTGTGTAACTAAATCCGTATCTCGCGCGGCCATTCGATACCACACTCAAGGCTTCCCATGTGGATTAGCAGTGTGTTTCTTTTAAATCGTCTTGTTTGCTACCAATGATAACAGTTCGGTATTTCAATTTTCGATCTTATTGGGATTGACTGATTCTTTTAAATTGCTTTGAGCAATGCAAGCTAATAAGATTTATTGTAACATTTGCTTATATCTTGAAAACATGTGTTTCAATAAATATCCAATCCATGTCAATCACTAGACAATATTAGGAAAACTGCAATCTTGATAGATTGAGCTATCAACTTTTTTGCATTGCTACAAATACCTGTTTCAGAAGCGTCTCGATTTTCTCAACGAACCGTAAATGGAAAGAAATAAGAAAGTAGCCGTCTAATAGATACAATAGGGATGGATGTCTGTTAGGCCTCGCTGCAACTTTCTTGTACCAGAAAAACTAGAACTTCGATGATAACATGACTGCAACCTCATACCAGTCCAGATATCAATCGTTTCATAACAACTTGATGTAATTAACGGATTTGATCAATAATTTACAACTATGTAGCCCTTAACCACGAGAGCTACGAATGGTCAGTGACATGGTGCAATAAATACCAAGTTATCCTAAGTTTTCGACACCGTATACAGCTATTAAGGCTATAAATGGCTGACTTTGCTTTGCCCAACAGCTACTGGTCCCACCATTTCGTGTGTCTGATCAACTTTTTATAGAATTATTGCAGGTATCCAGTTGCAGAACACTATCGCCATATATAGAAATGATTGGAAGCTGGATTTTGTAACCAACGAATTCGATCTTGACAAGAATACCTTGTTTGCATATCTTAAATAGTTGCCTTAGATGTATTACAATTTCAATGGATATATTTTTTGTATTAGATGCTCAACAGCTACTTTTTGTTAATTATTGGTTGGTTGGTTCTGATAATGATCTTATTGTAATATCTCTTTGTCTGTTGATGTAATTTGATAATATTTTTAATAGCTTTAGCATATTTTTATCAGTTAATTTTTTGTTCACCAGTTTGGTTATTTAATATAGATCTTACATTCAAAATAATATCTTATTCTTCCGCTTATTTTATTACTTTTATAGAAAACGTAATCTCAAACATCTTTCTAGTTGTGATTCTCATTTCGTTGAAACTATGGCTTTTTTAATTGAATACTAAAATCTAGTAAGATTGGAAAGATAAATTCGAGATCATATAAAAATATATAACATTTTATTTCATTCATACTATTCATTAATTTTTTTATTATTTTTAGCGTAATTATAGAAGCTAATTTTAATGAACTAGACCTGGCCTATTGCCAAGTAATTATCTGACTTTACTCGTCCACCGTTTAAAGTGCTAACTAATACACTCTTTATGCTATAAATATATTATCTAAGATTATTATTTTGTTACAGTTTTATTAATTAAGAGCAATATATAAACAGAAATCATAATCGATGCATTTAATATATTTTACCAACAACTAAACGTTTTCCATCTGCTGCGTCTTAAGGTTTTCCACAAATATAGTAAGACGTAGCAACTGGTTACTAGAACAGAAATAGAGCGGTTATTGAACTCGCGAGATACTAATATTACCCTAATACCGTTAATAATGTACGGAACACAGGTTGATTCGGAGCCAAAATATTTAATGATTGTAATATGAATGGTAGATTACGTAAGTGTTGGCGTGGTTAGCGACTAGGAAAGGAAACCCTGAAGTCGGACGAGGGGTCGACGATCGTTCGTTCCACTTAGAGTGCACGGCTGCGCCTGCGCCGCTGCAACATTTGCAAATCTCTAGCGCATAGAATCTTTAACTAATGCTGTTTTATTTGATTTGTTGAATTTCTAACCGTGCTTATAAAACTGTACTTGTACACGAAGGAGTCGACAGTTTTTATTTGATTATTATAAATAAAACATTGCGTGATAACAATGTTTTTAATTTAATTACTTCACCAATAATATTTTGCGGTAATATTTTACTTATAATTTGGCAAAGTTGAACTAATTTGTAATAGTATGAAGCGAATGGAAGATTACTTCGCTACGTAAATAAACTTAAACAGTATATGTCTTATTTTCCTTATAAGGTCCGTTCTCCAATTATGTGCATTTAATAACACTAGTATCACGCAATCGAGATCTAATTGCAAGAGGTGGTATTTTATAGCTTTAACAAATTATCAAAACCCGTCGAGATAGTCGCGTGATAAGAACATCATCCAAAGTTTAACATAACGGAATGCTTTTTATAAGGGTTCTCTAGTGATAGCGTGAAGTGGAAAATTAACAAATTAACTAACAATTCAATTTACTTATATTTTTTACTGTTCATTGAAAGTGGTTTTATTATTATTGGATATGAAATTGAGATAAGGTAAGCTTATCTAGTTTTGAGTCATTTATTCAACAATTTCTACGATAAATATTTTTCAAGACCATATTTTTATTTTCCTTATTTGAAATTATTATAATTACTATTTTTTTTTTTTATATTTTCGGTCATTGCTTTTTACCCAAAAAGAAGTGGCAGATGCAACCACTCTTTAACCACTGATGTCTCTTCCTGTGATGTAACAAGGGTGAGTCTGTCGAGCAAGTTGGACATAATTCCATTAAAATCAAACTCATTATACAATGGATACACTTGCCACTAGACCAACGAGGTCAAGGTGCATGATATACAAAAGTGAGCTGTTCCGTTAATCTAGTAAATAATAAAGTTAATAGCAATATCCCTTTAATACCTACGTCTTGAAGTAGATAGTCATAAAAATAAATGGTATCTGCCTACGTGACCTACCTACACGTAGCACATTAAGATAGGTCTATAATATCTTGTATAAATAAAAATAATAAATCGTTTCTTTACTAAACAAGGAGCGCATTGGAATTATGTACATAATACAAAGAATAAGGTGTTTTTGTAATTACTCCTTATTAATTTACTTGGTAAATATTTTTATGACTGCCAACACGTTTCGGTTAAAGAACCATTTTATTTATACAACAAAATAATAACATGCTTTTAATTATTATTTAATTGTTCTATAAACTCTATAATTTTTATAGACATTACCCAACAAACAACCAAACACTCAAATCAAATATTAAAATGGTTATTTTCAGTAATGATTTTAGCTGTCAGAGATTTGTAAAGGAATATTTTAAGTAGAAACGGGGATTGAGACGATTCCCGACTCTCCATTAGTCCTATTGTTATTGCTGCATTCGAGTAATGAAGCGCTCGTTTTCGACTTTAATATTACCGTTTTTGCTCAACGACGAACTAGCTTTATTCTATCACGACTCTTGGCTCGGTTTGTATATTTTAATTAACATCATACTTTTTGGAAACTTTTACATTCTACGTCTAAAGGACAAGTTTTTTAGTCGCTGGCATTTGATTCATTTCTACAAAATTTTACGTAAAGAACTGATGTAGCAAAGGTCGAATGATCTAGTAGGTACGTCCAAAAACTTTCAGCACTAATTTGCTTAATTTGCTTGCTCAGTGACATTTTTCCAGTCAATGCTTTGCAAAATTGCTACCAGAATACTCCTGAAAGGGGAGGTATAATATATCATATTTACAGTCGCAGCCGTTTTATTAAACTAATATTCAACTGTTCTGTTTTGATTTATGCAATATGATTCTTGTTTAAACAATGTGACAACCCTATTGCATTTCACACTTTAATTCTTATGTAACCTCATAAATATTAAAAATAAATTTGAATGTCATACCTATACATACCTAAATAGAATACCGCGGATAGAACGCCCTCGATCGTGATACAATTGAAATCATACGGTCACATTCGCCCACGAATTTCGTACCGAGGTGAAGTTCAAGACTATTTATAAAGGGAGTTACTACGACTATTGATCGTTTACGCACGCACCCGACGCATTACGGTAGGTTAGTGAGATCGGCTCCCGGGTTCCTAGTTCCCGGAACGCGCCGAAAACACCCGAAATTTTACATCCCCGGCCGTATTGATCGGTCTTGACATTGAAATCGTAATAGACGCAAACAGCTGGGTGGAGGGTGCGTGCCTCCTGCCGGCTCCGACGACCCTCGTTCCACCCGGCTTTACGCAAAGATTTATGCCGACATTGAAAATTAATAAATTGATAATAATAAAAATTAAATAATGAAATTAATATATATTATAATTGATTTATTTGGTCAATAATATAAATAATACGTGTAGTAATTATATATTTGAAAGTCGAGACTAGCGTTCTAAAATCTCATTTATATTCTGTGGCCGGAGTTTGAATGTTATCTATAATCCGTGTTTAGGTGTCGGGCGGGATTGGTCTAATCTGGAAACTAAACACATTGTTAAGTTAGCCCAAGCTTTGTTCTCCAGGCGACGGTTCTCCGATCCCATATTCGAGAATATAATATACATTCTTGAAGTTGCCTCTGACTTACCCGTCAATGCGATTAGACTATTTAATTAAATAACTTTGTTAGTTTGCTTTCTTATCAGCATGCGATAAGAGTGTTATTTAAAACAAATCGTATGATAAGTTTATATATAGCATGAAAGAATCCTTTCCCTGGTTTCTGATAATGACAAACGTTAATTAAGTAACACTTCACTTACCAGCACTAGTCTTATCTTTTCCACATTACTTGTGTTCACATATTTCTTTAGCTACAAGTTCAACTGACATTTACTTCCTGTTGTAAGTGTGTGTATGTGTGTGTAAGTGGCTACTTTCTTTTACTACAACTAATGACTAGTTTTGGTTAGATAAAAAACTATTCTAAAAAAGTTGTTGGTTTTAAAAGTCTGTTAAGTTATGTTGTTTCCGCTTGAATTTTATCGTAATTGGACTTCTACGAAGGCGAATATACAACTTGTACACGTTTTTAAATGTAACAAAACTTATTAGAAACGTTATCCACTGATAGCTGTGTTAACATACTTTTTGTTTGCTTGTTTTAATAAATATGTAACATGATAAATGTCAGCTTATTGCGCTGTTAATTTTCTTTACGTTAATATTAAAACATAATTCACTTTTAAGTACATAACTTTATCCTGTGTGGAATAATAAATACAAATGAATAATTGATTTCATCAATTAAAAAACTACATATGATAGCTATAATCTGTTTTTTTCTAGTCGTTTTTAATTGCAATATGCAATAGAAACATGTTCTCGTGATAAACCTACTAACAATATAATAAATTCAAGGCAGTTGCAATTATGTCCAATAAAAAGTAATGTTGAAGAATCGATGCAATTTAGCAAGTTTATTAAACCATTACTCCAAGGTCTTAGGTTGCAACATTTAATAATTATTATATTGAGATTATAAAAATTATAATACCTATAATTTTATATCACTTTCGCCTAATCTTTTTGATCGAGATCGGAAAGTTCGCAAAGTTGGCGACACACCGAGTTAGTTTAGCTGAATATAAAGTAGGTAGTTTTATCTAAATTATTCCATTATAAAATCCACTATACTGAATGAATTTCATAAATAAAAATGCGATGTGGCTTATCCGATGAATTCTTTAGAATCACGACACCTCTAAGTTAAATAAGTGATCACCGGCAGGCTACGTGCGGTGCACTCCAACGACCCGCCTTCGACACCCGAGACCTACCATCCCGACCACTTACCAACTGCTTTCTGCACACCGTCTTCTATTAATTTATTATTATTATATGTTTTATATTTCAAAGACGGAACAGCCGTTATTTAACTACGTTCCTCATTTTAATTGTAAACGTAAATTAGTGTACAATTATTATATTTAATATTTCTGACCCAACACCTAATAACACTCAACAAAATTATCAGTAAACAATTAGGCAGTGTTTCAAATGGTCGATTGGTGGTGGCTCACCGGCGGCGGGGTAGCCCACTAATCGATCGCTGTCTGTGTGCACACAGCTTGCTGGCTGCTGTACTCGTATTCGCCCTGACATCTGTCTCGCTCGCGGCCGCCTCGTCGCCGATAGCCCATCCCTTTCATTTCGTTATTCATAGTCCCTAACCACCCGGTAGTCGCTGCCTCCCGGTGTCCGCCCGTATTTAGACACTGCACTATCTAATTTATGTTTTAAATTGCTCGCTTTTAACTCCTCAGCGCGGGACGGTAACGACTTTATCTAGTGTTATCGTTATGAGGGATACCTAATGGGCTATATCATTATAAATTAGTCTGGCTGTTACGAGTTTAGACACCACCTGATATAAACGACACGTAATGTGCGCGGGACACTAATTTTAAACTAGCTTAGAATAATTGGCTCGTTCAAAGTTTATTTATCACCATTTAATTTAATTTAGTATTTAGACGACGGGCGTGTCCAAACGGGTTCCATCTACTTTCAATTGTTTAGAGACCTTGGCAAGCTTTACCTAGCTTAGGAATAGCTCGGTGGCATTTGGTATCGGTAAGTGCGCCTGCGCACGGCGCTCTTACATAACACACCTGCCATATCGGGCTGAACCTCGCACTCGCCCATTCTATGAATTACTTACAGGTCATAGACCTTATCCATTATTTTATTCCACTTGGCATACGATACAGTATCGATGACTGGATTTACACAGCTTAAATAATTTATAAGCAAAAAATAAACGGGACAAATTCTTGGTATACTTTATAGTGGTTAACCACTGGAACAAAATATTCATGTTAAGGAGATATAATATTTTCGTTAATCTTGAAAATCGTATCTCTTTGATGGCGTTCGTTAAATAAACAGCGGTCGCTTTGGAGATAAATCCTTTAATAGTCTTTAAAGGACTACTTAAAACGTTCTTTACTCACAGACCGATACAGTTATAAATACCTTAGTAGATTATTAAAAATAATAATAAAAACATGTTCAGATTAGATAGAAGGATCGTATACTATCTATCATTATAAAGGAGTATGTGAGTTTGTTTGCTTGTTATCTTATACGTCTTAATTTCGTAACCGATCATCATAAAACTTCACACACATTGCCAGGAGTACTACTCTTATATAACACGATATTTCATAAAAAAAAAATGATACCGTTTGATTAATTGACTTTTAGCGGTCGTCCGAGTTCCGACAGGACTGTTTTTATATCCATACAGGTGAAGCCGATGGAAGAACTAGTTTTAAATAAAACATGAATATTACATAAAATATGTCGTAAATTAAACCAATTTATCGAGGTCCCGCGATGACATTGACATGTAACGGAGTTATTAGAAAAACAAATTAATTCCGTATTAAAGTAATTTGATTGTGATACAATTTCTTGACAGTAATTACCAGCTTCAGCGAACTCCGGATTATGAATGTCTATGAAAAACACTTGTAATTTGAAAATAAACTGGTTTTATTTATCAAATAATTTCAACTACTTCCATTTTATTATATTTATTTTACTATTTATTAAGTATTTTACATATAGTCGAAAGTTTGTAAGTTAGTATTTTGGAAATATCCTACTATTCCCAAAAAAGATTAGATATTTAGACTGCTAGTTTCATCAAACCGAGCAGTGACACCGTAGCTCAACGGGCCGAGCGACGGAACGGTATCCAAAAGTCGCAGATTCGTTTCCTGCCAGTATTGATAATTTTGTATTTAAAAATAATAAACATAGTACTGTTGTTTTTTATCTTGTTCGTTGTAACTGGTTTTAGCGATAATGCAAGTTATGTAATACTTCGGTTAGTTGTAGTACAATGACCGATAGAAATTGCAGGTCGTAGTATAACTACGTATGTTGCAGTTTTATTGGGTTATTTTGTGTTATTTCTAACGCAATTCAATTCTGAATGTAATTTAAATATTCTCTTAGCTTCAACATTGCTATTAGTTGTCTCAATTAATTTATTTGTGAAGTCAACAATTGAGATATATGAGTGAGATTAATACATTAATTTATCATTCGTACTGGAATGTTATATGAAAATAAATTATGAATTTAGTTATTTTATTACATATAAAAAAAGGCAAAAGATCTAAAAGGTTCTACATACTTACTTATAACATTATTAAAAAAAAAATAGTCATTGAGTTCGATATGTATTTTAAATTTTATATACGAATTAAATAACGACATATTATTATTAACATATAATTATTATAAAAGATTTCCATTATAAATTTAAATTTCTTATCGACATTATAAAACGTACTGTATATGGTATATTCTAGAAATCAGCTATTTAAAAGCATGAAATCATTTTATATGTTAGAAACAATTTTATTTACTAGGCCAGTCTAGAACAACTTATATCGTGTTATGCAAGGACTGTACGGTGGACCACAATATAATACACTACATGATCCTTATGTCGTAAATATAAGGTAGCTATTGTTAAGTTGTGTTAAACTTATGTCAAAGTGTGTATTTGTTCGCCTTGGAGAGGCCGTTATCCTCTGCGATAGTTGGCTTATCGTATGCGTGGCTTTACCTACGCATAATATGCACCATTATGTACGTTTGATTACTACAAAGTAGTTACTAGTGTTATTTATTTGAATATTTAATATGTACGTACTTATTGCACTCTTAGAGAATGAGAGCTCATTTTAAAATAAAACATTATTTTTGTATATGAAAACAAGTATTTATGATTTATTGTATACATTATGTGCAATGTGTTAAGTATATGCATATAGGTAAGTTATTAATTTAAGATATTTAATTTATTCTAATGTTGCTTTTTCCTGTATTAACGTTTTATATTTTAAGCGCCTTACTCTATGTTAGCACTTTATTCTCGGGTTGACTGGTAGAGAATGCTTTTAAGCATTAAGTCCGCCTATTGTACTATTTTAGGCAATAAAGACTAAATAAATAAATAAATATTATTTATAAATAGTTTGATTCCGGTTTATTACTTATTATTAATAGTTGTATTTAATCTTATAGTAATTATAATAGAGTTACAACAGATAGATTTAATAACCGCAAAATAATAATTAAATCCGTGAATGGCGGAAAAGCCACAGAGCAAATAATATAAGTATGATAATGCAATACTAAATACACTGTGGCAATTAATACTAATTTATTAACCGTGTAACATTTAAGTTCGACACTTCTAGTATTAAATGAGATCTTAATCAAATACTATAATTCATAATAAGTACATAATACTGTTTTACGTTAGTTATTTACACATTTATAGTTATTTTATTGTTATTTATTACAATAATATAACTAATAATTATTCTTCAAGTTCGAATCGGCGCCATGAAGGGATAATACGAATAAATGTTATTAAATATATATTTATAGATAATTGCGCTTTGTTCATTTAACGTCTCTAATATTACGGAATACAGAATAAATATGATAATTTATATGTATTTATTATTTAAATCTATTGTATTTAATGTATTAATCGGATTTGTTAATGGCTTTTATTTTATTAAAATAGTTCTAATATTGTTTCAGGGGCTATAACAAATAATGTATTTTTGATATGAAAATGTAAAATAAATATTTTATAAAGATAAACATATATTAATATATTACGTGTGTGATAACAACTTTGTTTTATTACTTTAATTATCAACTTTCTAAATTGATAAGATTGTTTACTGTTACATTATCATAGTTACAAGTTTATTTCTCCAATACATATATTAATTCAGACGTTAAATAAAAACAATATTTATTAAAAAAAAATATTATGTAATAAAAAAATGTTCCAATGTCAAAGTGTAAAAACCAATTGAATCATTCTCATCGAAATGCAAACCAGCAGTTCATATTGTTTCGCTGCCACTTACCACAATAGGTTTGACTCAACTCAAATGTGGTTTTGAATTACATTCAGGGTTCAAAAGAATAAATAATTATAATATTATATTAAAAAATATATGTATAGTAAAGTGACAACCCTATTCTCATCAAGTAATCCATATTTAATCTATATTAAATATAACATAGTAAAGTGACAACCCTGTCCTCAGCTAATCCAAGATAGAAATGTAGAACATATTAGTGGTGATTAAAGATGTTTATTTTCACTATCAGAGCCGTCATTTTTATTTTGATGTGATATAGACGAGGCTGTTTGTTGGTAACTTTGCAAAACATGATAAACACACAGACGAGGTGAGACAGTTCAGGGTTATCACTGCATATTCGTATCCATATTGATAATATATTAACGTTTAATTTCTCTGCCTATCTGTTATATATATGAAACTGATCCAGGTGACTTGAATGATCGCTTCCCCCCTTAAAATATTTCCAAAATGGCTACTATAAATGCATATTACAATGTATTAAATCAATTAAATATACATTCAAGCACCAAGGAAAATTGTTGACATTTATTTAAATATATAATTCTAAAGTGTTTGTTGGTGAAGTTATTATCTGTTTGTTATTTATAATGGATTTATTTAATAGCAATAAATTAAATAACAGTATGTCCTTAACATTATAGAAGTGATGTAGGTTGTGAGAACAAGACTCTTGATACGATCTATTTATTATATTAATATAACTTAGGGTTTCTTTAATAAGTTATTTTAGTAACTAAATATATATATTTATTTTAACCTCAACTTATTTGACAAGGTGTTGTAATTATTTGATTGAATTCTTAAGACTCTATATGTATATTATTAGTTTTTTAGAGTCTTAAATATTCAGTTGAGGTAAAATAAATATATACATATATGTGTGTACATGTAAAATTATATTTTAAGTTTTATTATATAAATGTAAAAGATAAATAATGTTATCCTTATCAGTATCATACCTAAGTGGGGTCTATGATAACAATAATATACATACATATATATTCCGTTCATAAAATCATTACATAATAAGATAATAATTTGCAAATTAAATACAGAAATAAACATTTATCTTTGAGTATAAAAAGAAAAACTATATTTTTTTTGCGTAGGAATTCATGCAAAAAGGTATAATCCTTACATAACTAGTTTTTATGAATATACATATATAATAAATAAATATTTTAATCGTTTTTATACTTAATTATAATCAATTCCGAGAGATTATTCCACAAGAACAGCAGACTCCAATTAAATCCGGTAAAATGAAGTTTTATCCAGATTAAATCCGAGAAAATTAAATTAGAAACAGATCATATAATAGAAACCGTTCAATTGAATTGAGGTAATTGGTTCCTTACTCTATTGTTACTTATTTTAATTGAGTGAACAAAATTAATATTTTATTGCTAATAATATAATATAATATTACAATTATTAAATAAAGGATGTCACATGTTGTTGACTCAGCTGACGCACGTGGTACCTAAGTTCAACTCATGTGTCTTGTTCCTTGTTCGTAAGTTTACATAAATATTACTTTGATAAGTCGATAGATAAACTTTAATTTCATATCACATATATGTGGTACGACTTATTTTATTACTATAAATGTTTTCTGTACATAATAGTACCTACAATAATATTAATAGAACATAACACAAAACAATGTATGAGTTTGAATGAAATTAAGTAGAATTTAAATAATGTTGATTTTCGCAAGTGACGCCGGCGGGACGTATTGAATGTTTTCAAACAAACATATTTGGAGGTTGAAGCAAAGCAAATGTTCTCGCTATTTACATAAGCGAATAAAGCTCTATATCATAATTCATCTGTGTCATAACATCACGAATATTTAATAAGAACCAATATATTTTGCACCATCTACCTTAATAAAATATGTAGGCTCGTGGCTCTATGAAAATGGATAACACTTAGCATTCGAAATTATTATCGTTAAAACAGTGAAACTAATATGTTTCAAATAAATAGTGTCCATTACTCACGAGTTTGTATTCCTTGACCTACATCAATACACACACATTGCTTTATTTATGTGTCATTTGACACGCGGACAAAGGAATTACTGACGAAGATATATTTGAACTTGAAAGGGAACAAATAATGAATTATGTTCTTATATCATTATATGTACAAAAAAGCGAGCTAAAATTACTAAAGAATTATTAAATAAAAGATGTTTCCAACAAACAAACCATTAGCGTAACGGACATTAACTAATAGTACCTACAAAAAGACATCTAAAGTTAAGTAGATTTTCATGTAAGTGACTTGAACACTATTTGAATATAATTTGTAGATATTTGATCAATTGTTTTTTAAGTATCTTTTAAGTAGCGATCTATTTCTTGTTCATTTATTTCTAGTTCATAATCGTTATTGCGTCACTAACTGTCATCGAACTGTACGGCGGCAGGCTGCCAAATTATCTTGGATTTGTCAAATCATCCCAGGGTTTAAAGGTATTTTTGATTTAAATTGGTTTTCATTTGATCAAAAACAGAACAAATAATATCGAAAAATATTCTTATTTTTTTTAGATAGTTTAGTTTCGACGACAATTGATAAACCCACTTACAAGCGTTATCAGTTATTAAGGCACTTTTTAATACTAATAATTGGTCGAGACATTACACTACAAGTAGTATGTTATATACTTAGTATTTTCATAAATAACCGCGTTTAAATATGAAAACTAAGTCTTTATTATTATCAAGTAGGTACAGATTTTATTAAATACCCTTTCATTATGAACGAAACATTTAATAATTATGATATTACAATGTTAAGTGAAATATTTGGTAAAATAAGACACGGTATTGTCAAATTAGAACGCTTTTTGGAGTCGTAATATGACGGAATTTAGGACGCGCAACCTCTTTCTTGGAATCTTTGAGACGTGAGATTAATTCACGCGGGAGAATATCTCAAAAGCGGCACATTGAATTTTTGCACATACTTCATCCACGCGTTTGATTCGATATTCAAATTTAGCTGGATTTAGATCCCTGACTCCACATTATAAAACACTTATATTGTGACATGAATTTTAATTATGTCAACCTTACATTTTGTGGAATGTTTGACTGACATCTTGATTTATTTTAGCAAACAATCTCAATATATACGATATATAAAATATTGTGAATCTCTCAGACAATAGCAAACAGAAATGTATTTATTGAGCACCGCAAATATCGCCAGCAGACATATTCTTTGACAAAATGCAATTCTACTTCTCGCTTGTCAGCGTTATTGTACGTAATGCTTACATTGAAATTATTATTTTCTTTTATATCTTTCTCGAATCCTTGCAACTTGAGTTGATTAATATTTATTTAAAGAATGTTTTGTTTTACTCCTTTTCAATTCGTTGACAGTTTACGTTCATTACACAGGTCCTTCGTGCCAAATACTGCTTTAATTATTACATCGCCTTACATTTATAAAGTTTTAATGTGTGTATGTTTGTTCCGCGGCATGTTGACTATTAAGGACGTTGGAGTACACTTTGTTCCTCTCGTCTTCTCTTTGAAGCGACCACTTGAAGCTTTTGTTGTTTAAATAACAAAACGAATGAATCAACGAATCAGTAATTACATTTCTGTAGAAATTTAAATTTTAGGCGTTTTTCGAGTGGCTTCGTCACTGCATATTGCACAGTTAAATTAACATAAAATACACATATTCATAAATTATATAGAGTTATCAAATCAAATTATAAAATTAAACAGTATGGAGACAGATACTTTGCGGTCGCTGATAAGAGCTCATTTCCGTTCAGAATCAACTGACAGTAATATTTCCGTTCATTAACGATTCAAGTAGTGTCTGCTTAGTACCAAATGAAAAGAATATTAAATAATATAAGTTGATAAAATAATATTAATACTAAATATACTTAAAGTTTTTTTTTTTTTTTTTTTTTTCTTTTTTTTTTTAAAAAGAAATGTGATTTTATAAAAAATTACATTACCCCCCTCTTGTTTAACATTCGGTAATTGTAAATAGCTGTTAAGCGCTTTAATTCTGACATTAAGTGTGATAGGATCGACGGAACAGTTCTTGAGAGTGCTCATTATTAATTTTGCACTAACCAAGTAGTAAATTGTGCATCTTTGAGCACTTCGTCTCCGAGTTCACCGCGCGACCTCCGACCTTACTAAAGTTGCAACGAACGCGACACTTAACAATTTAATTGTCACTCATTAGTCCTGAGGCGACAACTTTTGTTACTCCCATTTAATTAATTTTGTGATTCTTAGGCATTTAATAACCTAACAATGTCTAAAAACACTCATCATTATAGTATTTTAGGTAGGAATTGCGTCGAATCCATAACAGTCGTCTAATGGACAAAACAGATGCTTCCGACCAGTTATATATCATTTACAAAATAACCAACACGCTTGTTATGATTTCAATTTGCAAATGGACCTAACGTTATCACCTCGTTAATCACAGCTGTAATACTACTGAAAATTAGTATCTGAGCCTGGCGTATTCACACTTGCATAGCTGGATAGTTTACCCTCGTCTCTTGGCAAACTGCACTATCCTATACTGCAAATCATAGTGTGTTTGTTGGCAGAGGTCAACGCTCTCGCCGAGACGTTTTATGTGTTCCTGGTGTCACGATGTCATTCTAATAATAGAATAATAGGAATGTTAACATCAAACACGCTGGTATTGTAATTTGCTGATTGTGTTCTCTCAAAGTAACAGTTATTGATAACGCGTTATAAGACAAAATAAACCTGATAACACAGTACGCGTTCTATTATGAATGAATGTATAATCAAACAAGAGTGTTCGGTTCGTCAAACCTTAATACGTTTAATTAAGTTCTGTGCTACAGCAACAGCAACTTGTTAAACTTTCATTATTATTCGCTTTCACAAATTTGCTGGTTGGTACGAACGAATTGTGTTTAGAATCGATCTCTGATGCTTGTGAGTCTTTGTTTGACTTCGACTCATTCAGACGAATTCAGCATAATTGCCTTTCAGCTTTTCATTATTTAACTTTATGGAGTCATCAACTTGGTATATAGCGGCGATAAAGTTAGACATGTGGTTAGATTTTCTAAAAATGTTTTAATTTTAACGTTGTCTACTACAATTATCTGAAATCGTTATATTAAATAATAATAATAATAATATCACAGGACAAATTACACACATTCTAGCCCCTAAATAAGCAAAGCTTGTGTTAAGGGTATTAGGCAACGATACAAATACATAGAAATACTCATTATAAATACTGAAAATATATTTAATAAACGACCAAACCCAGAAATACAGACATCTATGCTCATCACATACATGCCTGTCCCTGTCATACATCTAAACTTCGCTTGCCATTTTGTTCAGCTGTTTCCTTCTATTGTTATAGATCGAAGATGAAGGAAACCACGGAAACGATGACACCCGCCTGTTCATCCTGTCCACTCTGGCCGGTCAGCACAAGCCTCGCGTGTCCTGTGCACTGTGCAAGGAGACTCTCCACGTCTTCGACCGATACCCATTGGTTGATGGCACATTCTTCCTCAGTCCTCGACAACACACCAGCAGCGCTGTTGAGGTAATTTTTTTTATTTATCTTATTTGTTATCTTGTTTCCAGAGATTAAGGTACCAAATAGTACCATATTTTAATTAATGATTGTCTTGCCCGAATTTTAAATCAACGTTAAATAGAATTGAAACAGTTTTAAAGTTAAATGAGATTTCAAAAAGTTTTCTTATGTCTATAAAATCGGAGTCTTCCTTCTAACTCACTTGAAACTTCTCGACTGGTGTTGTTTATTCAGTGAATTACGACATGAATGTGCTCACGGATACTTACGTGTTTGTTTGATGTTAAAATTAGCATGCCATCCCTTCGTTATTACAACCCCAACGACAGTTCCGATGACATATATATATATATATATATATATATATATATATATATATATATATATATATATATATATATATATATATTGTAAAACATCAATTAAAATAGATATGATTATTTTTAAGCATGTACGTGTTTTGTACTGTAACAAGATTGTTTGTTGATGTATAGGTGAAAGTGGAAGGACGCACGCAGTACTTGACCTGCGTGTGCATGGGGTGCTTAGAGCGCTGTGACCCTGAACGTACGATTCGTTGTCGCTTCTGTGGACAAAAGTGGGATGGCTCGTCGTTGGTTCTCGGAACCATGTACTCCTATGATATCTTTATGGCCACGCCCTGTTGTGCAGAGAGACTGAAGGTTAGTAACAAACTTAATATAAGAAAGATAATTATAACATGATTAAAATTTTTAATTATTGACGAATTCCTTTCTTCATCAGTGTAACAACTGCTACAAGCCGCTTCTTCATCCTCACCAGCGGCTCAACTACTCCGACTATTCTCATCCGGTGACGTGCCCGCATTGTCGCGTCGTGGATACCCACTTCGTGAAGCCGCTATCCTACTGCTTCACAAAACGGGTTTTCCCGCTGTTCCAGCAGTGGCCATAACAAACGGCGGTGCCGGGGCCCTCCCCCGGCACCCCCCCCGACACTTGGGGCCTCGCGCCCTCGCCAACGCGGCGCGCCTCCCCGCCCGCGTTGCGCCCCGTAGTCAACACGAGCATGGCTTCCCGAGCTCCCGAACCGACCCCTGCAGGAGAAGATCCCGCCAAGTTTATGACGCCCGCACTGGCCAGCATCACAGAGTCGCTGGCATTGCTAGGATTGAGCCCCGAGACGCTCGCTATGAGCCTCGGCGAATCGTTGGCGGAGCGTTATCTGGCAGCTCTACGGCCCAAGCCGCCGCCGCCCGCGCCCGCTCCAGCGCCGGCGCCCGTGCCGCTGGGCTCGTGCGGCGCCCTCCGCCCCGCGCCGGAGCCTTCCGACCTGCAGCTGTTCTCCAACGACTTCATCGACTACCTTAACCAGATCGCGTAAGCCGTGCCAGTGTTCGAATTTTGAACTTTTGTGTCCTCTTTTCGAGGCTAGGAATAATTTTTGTTAAAATTAAGTTGGTATTATTGAAAATAATTTTATGTATCGGTTTAGATTGTACTATTGATTTTATTTTAATTTTATTCTGCACTTTGTTGATTAAAATAGGTAGATGTTGATTTTAACAGAAAATAATTATTATTAAGGGGTATGTATAGTGACGCCAGAAATTGCATTTCTTTTTGTTTTCGATTGAACTTTTACCGGGGTTTTTCCTTCAGAAGGAGATAAAGAAAAGATTTTTTTTTAAATTACTTTAAATTTCAGTGATACTGATATGATAACCCTATCTAATAGGGTGCTCGAGTGGTGTGTTGTTTAGTTCAATTTAGTTTATTAGTTATGTTTTATTTTAGCAAAATTTTAAACTTTTAAACTTATCATTAAGTGTTATTCAATATTTTTGTAGTTTTATGGCGATTTTTCTTTTCTCCCACCAAATGGCATTCGCGATCTTTGAAGGAGCTACGGATGCCATGTTAGGTTATTATATTTTCTTTACATAATTTTCATTTATTACATTTAACTTCACTTATGGTAGGGGAAGTAATATTAAGTGATTGCTGTGTCACCAATAATATGATTAGCTTATCAATACATACATTGTAAGTATGTGTCGTATGTTTTAAAAGTTTCAATTCATTCAGTGACCAGCGGAACACAGATAATATATTAATATCATATTTGGAATCGTGCCATATCATGTGAAAATTTCTCAAAATTCGGATCATAATGATCAAAACCGCTCGTCACTGGAAGCATTTATTTATATTGATCAAGCGATTTTGTTACAATCATGAAAGTTTTTGGCTACTATAGTTTAGATTAAGATTTTCTTATAATTATCATGGATGTGTATTTATTTGTAAGACTAGCGCTTCATATTAATAAGCGGATAAGTACTGCACATTTACTCACTAATGTTTTAGGTAAGTTTTTGATACTTTGATACTTATTACTCGCAAAAGTGATTACAAGTGATAAATTCCTAGTAATAAAGTGTGTTTAGTGCGTAGAGGTAGGATAGTGGAGTGGTTAGACAAGTGGTGCGAGGTGCAGGCGTCATGCCGGTTCGATTACAATTAGGGTAACGTGATATCAGCGAACTTGCGTTCACTGTAGGCAATAATTCTATAAAGACTTACAATTTTTTATAGGTGAAAATATTTGCATTATTCTAAATCGAACTGCCATTTACATTTTACTAAACTTATCTCGAGACAGCTATGTTGTACTCGAGGGCCGTTTGGACTGATACGATTGTTCATACATGTATAGTTAGTACAGCCTTAGGGTATCACCTATCACGCTCGTCATCACGCCATCACGTTATCACGCCGTCATCCGCATCACTTCACCTCATCTGTCATTCTTGTCATCAGTCACGTCTGAGTGGCGACGAACTGGCTCACTATCGACCCTGGATGTTACGTGATGGAGGTTGGGACGAAGAATGAGTCCAAAGGTCCATAGTAGCCAGTTCGCCGAGTGTGGTTGTTCTTATAATACCTCTCTATACGTTTTTTAACTTTGTACTCTCTTGCTTGAAGTTACTCTTAAGATGAGAATTATATCGGAAGTACGAAAGCACAGTATAGTATTGTAAATAATGCCGTTTATCTACACGCAGATGCTTACAAAGTGTTTATTGAGATATATTATTGCATATTACTAGTATAGCCATGAATCGATAGTACATAATGTCAACAATATCAAATATCCCTAATTATTTTAACGACTCGCTGAATTGTAACGTCACTTCATATGTTAATCAATTTTAATTTTATCGAAGTTTGCTCGTTCGAATATAGAATTATATTTAAAAGTTTTATGTACATTTAAATAAATGTATGTAACAAAAAAATGTTTGAAAAAATTAAAAAAAAATTGACGAGCTGTTGTTGGTATATTTAGGAAAATATTAAAAAAAAAAAAAGAACCAGATCATCTGATGGTGGCCATGTACAAATAAATAAGTGACGTGACATTACAGTTCGGTAACTTAGTGAAGACACAAATTATAGATTCATATTGTTTAATAGTCAATACAGAGCCATCTAAGATGTTTATAAGAAAGGTGTATGACGGACGCATCGAGTCATTGACCTCTCTCCGGTACAAATTCAAATTAAATACGATATATTGGATTTAAGATATCCACTTTTACGAGTTTATAAAAGTCCTCCCAAACAATAAGGATCTTTTTATATTTTATAAAATATGACATTACCTCTCTAGATACTAAAATAGAAAATTTTATATAAGGGCTCCTAATAAAATACGTTTCCAAATAACTTCTATTTAAAATAACATGAAATACGTAGTACTTTGAGGTGAAGAGAAGAGAAGAGAAGTACAAACATAAGGATAGCGTATTATTATATCCATCTTTTATCTTCCTCTGTTGAGTTGTTTTGTGATATGAATATTGGTTTATCCCTTTAGTACATAATATATAATAACTTATTAATCTTTTAACTTGAATTACTATGTACTTGTGGGTTTTATCTTTAATATTGTTAAGTATTTTCCTAGGTCGAACTATATATATAGAACCAGCATACTCGACTGTCCTAACAGTTCTTCCATCATTTTCCATACGAAATGTGCTAAGTATCGAGAAAATTAGTAAGCGAAGTACATGAATACACAATGAAAGTAAGGTTGTATAGTTGTAGAGGCACGCAGTATATATCGACTTTCCTACTTTTATACTTGAAGTAATCGTAGTATGTTTTCTCATTCATATTTTAGTCAGTTAATGTTCAGTTTAAATAAATGTAATAACAAAACGTTGCCGACTTCTTAGTTTATTTGCACATATTTGTTAAATTTTGTAATTAATGACAATTTATTTAGACACCTACATTCGAATTTCTTCATGTTGATGATTTTTAAGGTGTTATTTAGTGAATTGCTTAAAAGTACAAAAAAACAATTTGTTACTTTTGCAAATTTTATATAATAAATGAAATACATATTAAAAGTAACAGTGATCTAGATAATCTTTAAAATAGTTGCTGTAATCCTATGAAACATCGATTGTTTCTCACAGAAGTGACTACCGTTGTATTGATTTTAAAGAAATTTTGATTTACGTTGATAAATTAGGAACGAAAATTGTTACTTATTATAAAACTATATCTTAGACCTATTGATTTTGGTATATTTATTTAAATGTATTTTATCAAATCTGAATATAGATCGTAGAGACTGGCGTGATACTCGCTCACGCCTCGTCTTGCTTTACTGACCTAGGTTAGGTTAACTTTATTTTATCGGTAGTTCTCACTAAGTAGGGTTTCTTTAAGTAAAAAGTGTGAATGAGATGCGTGTTTGTGATCATCATTTATTTTCATTACTTATTGCTAATATTAAACTCGTGCCAAGCGAGATTTAATCGTGTACTATCTGGTCATAGGCGCCGCGACGCCGCGCTGTAGGTACGAAAAATGTCTTGATTAACTATCATTACTATTGTATATTACACTCTTAATCCCTGCCCCATGAGCATTAAAATCTTAACAATTCTATCAAAATATTAATATAATTCTCAATTTGGTCCTAAATTGTGATAGGTCACTGAACTTCGCTTGAAAGTACTGGATCTATCGAGTGGCGAAAATAAGAAACGATAATTACAAATGGCAGTGTAACAAACATTGTTTTAGCTACCGCTTTAAAGTGCTGTACACAATTCATATAGACAAGACACTCAGTGATCCAGCGCTAAGCTCAAAATTAAAACTCATTGGCTGATTATAGTATACGGCTGTTACTGGTTAGTGAAAGAAGCAAATCATGTGTTAATTATATTTTGATACTCGATTTTCTACATTAAAAGTAGTATTAACCGTTTGTATTAACTGTTGTAGGTAGGGCGCGTGATCGCTTCATCGCATTTGTCAAAACGACAACGTTCAATGACTTAATACCGAATAAAAAAATATTTTTGTACCTAAATGCGATGAGAATGTGGAAGTGATATTACAGCTTCAATTCGGTAAAACCACTTTGAAACAAATGCACTTGACAAAAAGACTGTCTAGATATAAAATTGTCATACAAGTTATATTCCTGACTGACCATCCAAGTAACTATTTTTCAGAGATTTTGCAACGCCATTTTGTTTTTGTTGAAACCATACATTTGCTTCGAAGTGGAACCGACGTCATCGCAATGAATCGGATTTGAACATTAAAAAGCTGTAATTGTGGTAAAATTGGTGATAATTCTACGAATTGGTTATTGATAATAAATAAGTAATTGCGTGGTAATTAGTGCAACGGTACTACGTGAAGCGCGGGGTGTATCAGGGTATGAGTGTATAATTGTAATAAAACTTTTGTACTTTGGTAACGATAACGAATAAGTAGTGATAACGTTTTTTCTATTAATGTCTATAAATCGTAATAAACATCAAGTAATGTACGTTTTTTACTGAAATCGTAGATGTAGTATTTTTATAAGACGAGTCGACTCGTACGTGTATCACAGCGATAATAGTTATTGTATGAGACCGCTCGTTTGTCCAAATTTAAGAAGTTCTCTTAAGTCCTAGGATATGATTAGGAGTTTTAAGATTTCTTCTTGATATGCGACTCACGGAGGCAAGGTCCTTTATGTCTAGGCTAAGATATCTTCGCCTATCGTGTGTGTCTGATCAGATGCTTTATAAATGTTTTATCTAAAATAACCTTTTTTGTTTTGACAATTTGAAGCACGTGAGACATGCTTGAATTATCTAATAATTGGCTTTAATAATAAAATTATAATTTAAACTCTAATCATTATTGCTATAAAGGTGGGTATACACTATGTCTATGTGCAACCTGTAACAAATATTTGTGAACAGTATATATGTAACGTTGGGTAAGTAGGTATAGCCACCTTAAAATACCTGTATTTTGGCATTTATTATTTCCACTTTATAAAGCATTTCACTGAGATGATTTCTTACTTGTATGATTGAACGAATGAATATTGATAATGTTTTCAAAGTATCTTTAATTTGTAGTATATTCGTATAGGGTGTGGTCGTGACATTTTTGTATGTATTCTAATACGATGATCTCTCGTTTACTTACAATTTTTCTGGAATATGGCTCGAAGGTAATGAGGGTTAGGAAGAGAAGCTCAGAAACGCCAATTGATTAATTTTAAGTGTATAGTTTAAGTGCTTGGAATAAGAATCGTTAAAAATATGATATAAAACTTATAATATAAAAAATAATATTATTTTAAAAATAACTTGATACATTTCTATGTATATTTTTATAAATTTTGCAGGCGATGCATAAGGAATTGGCACAATGAAAGCGTAAATAAGCGTTAGGCGCGTAAGATTTATACTGTTTATAATAAGAAACAAGTTCCACTTAACAAATAAAGTATTGAGAAAGCCGATTTAATGATAGCGAGCGTTGTATTGTCTATTTTGTATGTTGGTAAAGCATGACGTAGTGTTTAAGGTTGTTTCAGAAAATTGTAATAAAACTAAGGAGGAAAAAAAAATGTTATATTTTATATCCGGATATTGCTACGTGTTATTTTACGAATGTAGTTTGTAAGTTCACTCTTTAAAAGAGTTTTCGCAGGTAGTAGTTTTAGTAGGCTTAGTGTTTTTTATACCGGCTTGATGTTGTGACATTTATTATTAATATGATATCGAGGAAGCAGAACTACCGAACGAGCGGCCAACACTGATCAATAGCAGATGTGTAGTGGGTTACTGGTTTTGAGATGGACATTAAGTTTGTTTTAGTTTACTAAGCGGGCGGCCTTCCTGTTGTGATCCTTACCAAAGTGTCGCTGTTCGCAAGCATATCATTTTAATACAACGCTAGATACGTTTTCGGTACAAAATTTAGCGAAGTTTTATTCTATTCGATTAATGATATTGTTAGACAATTCCTCGTCGTCAGTTTCGTAGCGGGACAGGGCCGAATTGACCTGAGATTATATTGAAGCCGTCTCTAGTCGACTTCATCGGCTTACGAACGAACGTTCGTGTAATCAAAGATGTCAGGAGTTTAACCTGCTCCGTTACGACTCTGGCGACGGACCTGAATTAATTCAGTTATTTAGCAGAATTATATTATTGTCTAGTGTTTCCGATTATGTTACGTTTTTATATTGCTTATATAATATATTATTGATACAATGTTCATTAAGTATTTAATATTCATTTGATGAGGACCTAGTCGATTCTCTATGATATCACATCTCCCAAAGTACAAATTCCTTGTTGTTTAGTCCAATTTTGTTTAACTGTTATTGACTGGAAATTATTTTAGAGAGAGTTCGCCTCGTCTGTCAGTAGCGTGGACTGTAGGTAGTATTTAAACGCCTACTTCGGTTTGGTTAATATATCTTTGCGGATGTCACGGCCGGAGTCGTTGGCTCTTGGTACAAAAGCGGCTGTGACGTCCACAAAGACGATACTAACGTATAGTTCAAATAAACCCTTACATTACCCGTAGATATGAATATCGCGCCGTGTAGGCAAGTAATGAATATATTAATTTAGCAGCTCTTAAATTTAGTATGATGTTAGAATAATTTTATTTTACCTACCTTTAGTTATGCACAATTAATAACCCAATACTTAGTTATCGTTATTTTCACTAATTCTTAAATACTGGTTAATTTTAAGCTTTTTGTTTCAACTTTGTAAACTTATGCTCAGCTCATCATTTTTACTTTATTTTTGTTATGTACGTAATCGCCTACTACACATTATCTAATTGGGAAGCTAATTAGTATTGAAATATATTTCAAATGACACTATACCTACAATACAATAAAACATTTATAAAAATAAAATAAAAACAATCAAAATATAAATTTTGTTTCAATTCTACCCAACCCCTTCACCTTTATACAACTACATTTAAAACAGTTTATTTGAGACTGATAAATTCATCATTTTAAAGTTAATAAACTTAAAATAAATTTATTGAATTATAAGAAATGTATAAGTTATTTTTATAAATCGACAATTGAAGCTTATTAATGCTTTTATTTTGTAGAACTACAAACCATACTAAAAATTACAAATTTGTTTGTAATTTAAAACAGTAATAAATTTATTTGTAAGCAAGCATGCATATAATAACACATGTCTAATATAATAAGATATATTATGAATTCTATTACACCCAAAATAATGAAGCTAATATATAAACACTTCATAACAGCCAGCGAAGAAGTCGCATCTAATTAAGATAATACAGTACCAACCAAATATTTAGCGACATTAATTTTGGAGGGATTTAAACTTGGCGGCTTTCAGAGGCTTACAGGGTTCCGTATAACTACTTAAACCAAGAAACATGTTTATTATTCTTTTAAATTAATAATATTTTACAGATCACAGATAATAGTGAAGTCAAAAACAACAAACAATTGAAATATCACATTTGTTATTATAATTGAGTTATTATTGATATTCCAACTTCACAGATTACAAATATCTTCAAAGATTTATTAGAAAATAATAGAATTACAATTTGAAAACTAATAATTCTTTGTATACTATCCGCTTGATTAAAACAGCTTAGAGAATCCAGCAATATCTTCGAAGGGTATAGATAAGATTTCAACAATAATAGGTAATTGCATGAAGGGGTTTATCTGAAGCTGTTCATCTCCTTAATGTGAGTATTAACCAACAGGGCTTATACTCTGATGGTTAATAAATATCACAACCTTTCTCTAAAGTAAATAATGGCCTCTCTAAAACAAGCTATCTCACACCCTCGCAGAGAATTAAGATAAGGTTCCAACGACGCAGATTTTACTAATTCAGACACCAACTAACGTAATTAACAAATCGAAATTTAATGCCTTGAAAACAAGCATTGTAGATTTAAATTTAAATATAGAACGAAAACAACACTAGCAGAACTCGAGAAACAGTCTTATCTGTCAAAGTGCTACCCTGTCTTACTAGATTATCTTTTTTTTTTTTTTATTTAAATAAGCCATGGCCATCTTGTTTAATTGCAATGAAATGTAGATATCGTATATATAAGTGGAATATTTACGTAATAAAATTACTAATACACTTTTGGAGTCACGTCTTAAATTACTAAAACAGGTGAACATTGGGTTTTTTATCACCCTTCATTTTATGCTTCATCAATATAACATTGATCATAACAGGTAGGTAGGTTGGTCATTACCGCAAGGTGCTCACTACTCGCCCACGATTACGCAATTATTGTCATTTTAATTGATTTAAAGCACTGATAAAAATATTTATAGCTTTTGGTAATTAAAAACAAGGGCACTATGAAAACCAATAATTGGTCACAAATAATTTAATACTTATCTATAATTTTTTTTTGGTGGAAGGGATATGTATTATGTAGGTACCTAAATAATTCCTTTAATTCTTACTTTGAACAGATATTTCTTGAGGTGGTCTTCAAAGAAGTATTAATGAAAGACCATTGTTATTAGATCTTATTTTTTTATTATATCTGAAGTTTTATACTGATTTTAAACTGATTTAAATTGTAATTAAAATGTTTCTAACGGGTGATATTAAAAACTGAACTGATTTCAATTAATTCAAATCACACTAGACTGATTACAGAATCTGTAAGTAAAATTACAAACTTAGTCTATTAACATCGCAAGCACCCTCAAATTGAATCATAAAATTACTCGTCATCTTTAAATTGTCTGGCGAGATGATTATCAAATGATTTTATGGATACTTCAAAACTTTCTATTCTTAAGTTAATATGAATTAATTATAAATCTTCAATTGATACTTATAATTTAGTTTAGTAAGTTGTTTTAATACTAGACGCGATTTTATTATAGGTAATGTTAAATAATTAACTATTAAGATATATATTGATTAATTATTAAAACATTTATTAAGATCGATCTTGCTTTCAAAAAAAAACAAATATTCTAATAAAGAAATAATCCCAGTGTCGTAGGGTTTTAGAAACAAAAATAACGGAAGCAAAAAAAACCCATACTCAGATCGAAAATCTTTTATTAGACAAACAATTATTTCGTTAGAAAAACAAACTGACTTTTAGCTTAACCGGCGGATCAGTATTACAAAATCAACTTCAACATCTTCTCTACCAAAACAAACAAACTAACAAAACAAAATACTTAACTTTTGTTTCATAAGATTATATCATCGTCATATTAATAAAAAAAACAATAATAAATGTATCATTAGATTTTCCCAATCATGTATAAATATTTCCAATACAATACATACCTCACGTAGACCCTACGATACATCAGTCACGTCTGCCCCCCATTACTCAATACTTGTGGACTTTACACTTGTACCTTTTCTATTATATATTTATAAATCCTATTTGTATGATGGTATCAATGTATAACATTAAATATTACATTCATAATATTAAATATATTTGATGGAACATTCTCGGACATTCTAGAACATTCTCGAACACTCTCGAACATTCTGGAACATTCTAGGAACATTCCTATTTCGTAAAACAAAGAGTTCCTTTTTAAACACAAACTTCCCCACGGCTCACTAGTAAACCATAAAAATACACGAGTTTATAGAAAATTGCGAATCATAAAGGGCCCGGTGATAAAGTGGCCAATGGTTGAGGACACCTTGGGTATTTTATCAGCTTTCAGACACGTAAAACAGTTTTATTGCGTATGTACATACACTACACTTTGTTTACCGACTTGATTGGAAACGTGCCTTTTGTATTTACTAAGTGTTTATATTTTAGATTTCAGTAATTGACCTCTTAATTCAGTGCAGGGTGTGACTGCTTTCGTATAATAAAAATAACTCTCAGTACTTAAGAATATGTATATATATATTATTTATTTTTATTATATATAAGTTTATATTATTTTTGTGTTACGACTTATTTTATATTTTAGTCCTAATATGTCCAATAAGCAATGCAAAAATTACGACATCCTATACTAGATTGGAATATAATTGCTTGTATTTTTATCAACTTTCCTGTATAATAATGCTAATAATATAGATTATAATATGTAATTATATTGAAGGATCATAATAATATATTAAACTCATCTTACATAGCAATAAATGCAACCCATGTGAAGGCCCGTGTTATCATTTGTCTCAGCCAATAAATAGATTTCTAAGTCATAAAAATAAATACACCCTCTACTATCGGTTCTCGTTTATGGTGCGTGACAAGTAATAAAACAGCGGTCCCATAGCCATGTCTTGATGAACCCCCGTACTTTATATTTGTCTATAAACTTTTTATGTTGGACCCACGCTCCTGGTCTTCAGCCGGTCAGCGAAAGTAACTCGTAAAGCCACTGAACGGTGTAAAACGGGTCCCATATCCTTCATATATTTTAACATAACAGTGCATCATACCTCTATAATACAGGGTGTTTAACAGAATCTATCCCAAATAAAGAAAGTATGTTTACCTACAACGTTATCAATATATAGATCAATTTTATATATTAAAAGTATGAAGATGAATATCACAATTAAACACACGGTCCGTCAATCTATCCGTCTCAATCTTATTGAATTATATTGAACTATGAGAATAAAAAAAAATGTTAAGGGAAGGTTATAGGGTTGAAATTTTATAGATGTTTTAATTGTGTAAGCTAAATAATTTAAAGAGATAAATTCTATTACAAAGTAGCTCGTCGGTCAGGTAGGTCCATAATAAATATCTTTCTACGATGCGACATTTTTAGATGTTGTCCTAGTTCTCAACTTCCTTATCAATAAAAACGACAAACCACAATTTAAATTTAAAGCTAGGATTTATACGTCTTATTAATAATTTAGCACTGCTAATTTTTACATTTAATCTTACACAGTTTTATTCTTTTTTTTTAATTATCGTGAACATAAAAATTTAAAACAAGAATATACGAAGTAGTCTCTCCCCGCGACTCCACCCGCGTAGACTACAGAGAGGCGTTTTTATACCTTCTGAAATAATGATCAAATCCTGTAATACCTACATTCCATTGTCTGCGTAATTGCCATATTTATTATAAATACCATATCTGATATATGTCGAAACAAAATTTGTATTTGTTTTTGTTTGTAAAATTTGTTGTTAAACTGATACTTGTTGTTAGAGAGAGTGATATCAAATAACCTGAGCTTTTCTCGATAAATGGGCTAAGAATCCAAAATGATTTTTTTAATCCGATTGCTTCAGAGATTAACGCACACAAACAAAGTATAAAACTCTTCAACTTTATTATTATAGCCCAGATATACTATACAAATACTTTAAATTTTAGAATCGCCAGACACATTCTCTTAGTATTTTTATTAATGAAAAAATGCTTCTGGAAAGTAATATCCGTTACCCTTTCATTGTTCTTTTTTTAAATATCAGGGTTTGAATAGGGAGTGTCATCCCCCGCCGCGCTGACGGAATTAGCCAAGTTGGAGGCAAATTAAAAAAGAAATCAGGCACAATGTAATCCAAAAAGTTTTAATTACGTTTATTTAGAAATCAGGGAAATTCGTCCCTAATCAATTTTTTAAGCTGAATGGATTTGCGCATTTGTTGAAGTTTCCTTATTTGTGTACCACATAATTACTAAACTAATTATAATTTAATTATTTAGTACTCTTATCCACTCGCACAGTTATTAAAATAGTTATATCATAATAATAATTAGAATGAAACATAAACGTAAGATAGTGTATCTTTATTTAGAAAATGTTTGAACCCAAACACGAGAAACATCGTTGCCACAAATGCACTTGATATGCTAAAACTTTTTGCGAAATGCTTACATAAACTGAGGGTTCATGATTGCACTTCACACCTTGCTTTTTTGTTGTCACACCGAGCGAGACACACACACACACACACACACAGACATATCTGCGATATAAGTCTGTATAACACTAATGATTTTTGTAATTATACCACGTTGATAAAATAAAATACATGCCTACTGGCTTAATGCATGGATATAATTTAGTTTAGAATTGAGTATTTATTGTATTTAATAAGATAACAATCTCAGCAAACCGTCAATGTTGATAGTTCAACACTGTTAGGTATATAAAACATGCAATTTACATATTATAATCTATTTTTAACTTTACGATACAAGTGTAGGGCATAGGTTGAGAGACGTAAGTCAACTAGTAACTGTCCGAAGTGATTGCTCTGACAGTTACTAGCTTCTTATTTATGTGATTTATGCGTTAAAATTGTTGAAAGTTAAATTAAAAGCATGAAATAATATATAGCGCACATGAAATAAGCCTTAATTGCGATGTCGTTTAGAGCTCATATTCTAATGTATGGTGAGAACGACGATTGTTCAAATTCAGTGGACGGGGTTATAATAATTCACTTTTACGAGCAACTCGCGTCTGCTCGATGCGTCTGCGACTCCGCCTCAAAAATTGTTCTAATAGCTGTATTATCGCCCGCCATCTTTACTGGCAATACCGAACATGCACCACTTCTCAGATTTTATGTTTTAAATGTTAATAATTCTCAGTCTTTTACTATTTCTAGTATAACCCTGCTCCATTTAATGTTATTATATCACACAGCAGTTGTACGTTCAGTACTAGCTTAAGTTGTAAATGTGTTTCCAAGAAAATGAATATCAAATTGCCCGTAAAGCCAGTCCAATTCCACGAAATACCTTATACTCAAATTAGACTTCGACATTCCGTTTAGATGTTAAAGGAGGTCGTAACATAAACTTTTTCAATTTTCACCTGTAGTTAAAGTCGCGCATAAAGCGAGAATGTCTTTTAGCGAGTAAATATTTTGAGAAGGTTGACGACGCCTGCAGCCCAAATGGAGCAACTTGATAACAGAACGCAGCCGTAAAGTACTTCGTACATGGTAAGGACATAGTACCTAGGTTTTTGTACACACCTCGTACATTTCCTAGATGCTGGGAACTACTCACTTTTAAATTTAATTTTATTCTCTAGATATGGAACAGTTGAATAAATAAAAAAAATGTTTTTAAATTATTTACATAATTAAAATTTATTTTGGGACACAGTTGTTAAATTAAGAATATATTTTTACGTATTATTATAATTTATAAATCTTTCTTTATTTTGGTATAACATACCTACACTAGTCATGTTTATATGTTTAAGCTTATTCTAGAAAATTACATTGCAATTTTATGAAACTGAATAACATTTACATAATATCTCCGAACCACAACAGAAATCGTACATTAAAATGATATAACAAACCTAATCCTCATACGGAGGTTACTCTCATAATATTCAATCCGTTAAGAGCCCTACACACACACGAGCAGACCTGCGGCAATCACTCTAATGGTCCCGTATCAACTTGTAGACCGAATTAGTTCTTTTCAGACCTCCATCATTGAATTGAAGCCGTCCAGACGCTAGACATTTTTTATTTATAATATATTTATCCCGTCTTTGTTTATCTGCAACAGACGTGAAGAGATGTTATTGTAGACGAGCTTGTAAGATAATGTATTTTATTTTATTGTAATAACCAACTAATCCAGCATATTGTTATCGAATAATCGGAATTGAAATGAAACAAACACCCTTACAGTAAAACAATGGAGTCTGGATAAAAAATACTAGCAATATTCTGAGGAGTAGACGGTGGAGGCGAGTTGTAACAGGAAAACATAAATGAATAGAAATTTCAAAATTATACTCTGGGGACGTAGAAACTTTGTTCTAACTTCTGTTTGAGTTCATATAAAATTGCCTGAGTTAAAAATACAAGAGAAATGCTTTTTAAACTATTCTATTCAAACAATATTATAAACTTTATTATTATTTTAATATTTATGGCCCTTAAAATATATCTTCCTTACCTAATATAACGCAGGGTTGAATTCAACCAAATTTAATCTAACAGGCCATTAAAGTTCGCAAGAGGTGCTTCGAATTTCCTTTATGAGAATTTGAGCATTACTTAGTTTGATAATAACGCTTCATTCTCACGTGTGGAGCTGATAAAAACTTTTCCCTCGCCTCGGGGTACTTACATCTCGTTACCAACTCTTATATTGTGTACTATTTTTTTCATTTCTTATCAAATGTTAGTAATATTCATTTGTATTGTATACTAATATAAAGTAGAAAAATTCTTTATTTACTTTGCTTTATTAATATTTTATATGTAAATAGTTAACTCTTTTTCCGAATCACTTTTGGTTTAGTCAAGATGTTTTTTTTAACCTTTACCAACAAAAGCAGTTACATATCAAATAACATATAATATCTTTTGTTTAATTCAAGACATATCAGACAGAATCATGTCATCATTCCATCCAAGTTAATAACAAACGGGGCATCGAACCGAAGACTAGAGGAATACGGAAATTTAACATGAAACTTGATACATCACTAATACGATTAAATCAAGCGTATCTCAATTTTTAACATACCATTAGACAAGACCTACCGCCTCATATGATCTACAAACTATAACTAGACACTATGACAACAACTGTCAGCAAAACAAACTAAAATCGATACTAAATTACAAAATATATATTATAATTGGAACATTAATATTTTAATTTAATTCATCCACTTTTTTTGTATATTATTTTTGCGTACATTTACGTAGGTTCTAACCTTCACACGTAATATTTTTGATAATAATTACAACCTTAGTTTTTTATACAAACCGTTAGCAGAAGTAGACGAATTTAAATAGTTTGTTAATTATTGTTATACCATAATGGTAAATAAAAAATATTTTTCTTGCTAGCCTTTGTGTTCGGTCAGAGTTAATGATAGGGTATCAGATCTATAAAATAGTTGATGGGTACCAATGGGTTCAAGGTGAGCTAAGAAAGAACAAAGAATACACGTGTAACAGCTATGCTAATGACTTATGATAAATTATACCCTCCAAAAATTTAGCGCGTTAAATAAACAATAACTTTATTGACTAACACAAAAACTTGCTGATATAAAAAGTCTGAGCGTCGTAAATGATCAGATATTATCTTATATGTACTTTATTGTATATTGTAATATTTTTTACTCTTAATAGTATACTAGAGCATATTATATTTCATCTATTATCAGTTTTAAAATATGGATTTATGTTTCCCTTTTGAATGAAAATGGAATCTTCATTTACTTGGTATTCGTTCTTACAAATAAGTATTTTAATAACGGCAAGACAGTCTTGTTAAATTTCTTTTGCACTTTTCTTTGCTCTCATATTCTGTTATAGCTAGGTAATTAATCTTTTGTGAGTAACAAAACAAAGTGTCTCTTTCTCTCTCTTTGCGGAAGACTGATCTAATTAATTAAAGACTTGAGACACTCTTTATTTTTTTTATTATATATTCAAACCGATCCATGCTAATCGCTACATTGTATTCTTGTTATTTTGTGATTTGTTTAATTAATTTGTTATGTATACTTTAAGTGTTTATTTCTTCATTAATTTCTCAAAAAATAAAATCTTTACATATTACAAACTCGTAGTTCATGAACAAGGACTTCTATAGAAAGTTTTTTTTTATTATTTTAATTATTAACCCATTGAGTGTCTAACAGGAACTTATAATAATTAAAAATGGCCTGTCCGGGGAAAGCATTGTTAAATCAGTCAGTTAGCAAAAGTATTTTTATACCAATACAGAAGATACATTCAAGTTGGTTCTATAGTTAATCTCGGTTCCAGTACGCGTTGGTATTTGAATTCGCTTTAATTAGATTGCACAAATACTTGTTATTATAGCGATTATCTTTGGGTGCAGCGCTTAATGTCATCTTATAGCTCTCCGCCTGCAGTCTTATGGCCCTTTGAGGAGTCTCCAACACGAAATTATTTGGGTAATTACATTTTCATTGTACTGCCAAAGGTTGTTACAACAAAATTGCTTTTTAGTCTGAAATAATGCTTTAAATATTTTTGATCAACTCAGAAGGTTATTTTTAACAATATTAACGAATTTATGAACCGAATTACACAATGTCCTCTTCACGGATCAAAATGTAGTTTATTATAAAAAAAATATGTAAAAATATTATTGCTTCCATTCATACTATATTCGAACATATTTTACACATATGACGAGTAAGCCTATCATCAAATAAAACTCAATCACTCATGCAAATGTTTTACGCACGATTTAACGACAAAAACGTGCCTCGATCTATTCACTTGTAAAGGGAAGTAGTGGGGAGTAGGGGGGATAGGGGAAGTCGGGGTTGGACACAGTTCTAATTATCATTAAACCTGATCACGTCGGTACATCTCAGACGCAGCTGTTTTCCACTTAATAACTCAGTTTACGGCAGCGCCGTGATATGACTTTTATTGCTTTACTTAGGGCTTGCTCCAATAGCCACTGACCCTGGAGAAAGTACGTGGTACAGAAACTTTCATTTGGTACATATCGACATAGGAGAAATCTGTTGTTTTTACTGTTTATTGAAAATTGTTTACTTGTCTAATTTAACATTTTTATAGTTTACTTTCAATAATTCTTGTTAAATATTGGTTGGTCTGTTGGTGTTTATCAAATATATAATAGTAATAAGCTTTAACAAAGAAATACATAAGAACATCTTGTAGAGAGATCTAACATAAGCATAGAATGTAGATTAAATTTTATTACTTAATAAACATGAAGATTATAAGCACTTAGCGATTTATGCTTTTATGTATCTGGTAATGTCTAGACAAAGGATATTTTAACTTTACGATTTTGTTTTTGTTTGACGTTTGAGAAATAAAGAGTCTATCAAAACCATAATTATCGTAATATAAATATCTAAATCTTTTTTCGATCGATACATTTTAAATATCTTCATAAAATTTACAAATTTTATGTACAGTTTTAAGAGGGTACACTTAAGACACTGTAGCCGGATGTGAACTGAGTTTTGGATGTATTTTATGACGAGAATTAGTCCTCAGAAATAGATATACTAAAACTTCTATGTTAATATGAATGAAGATATATCACTTGTAAATACCACAGAAAATAATTATTTTAACAACTTTATATTAGATATGGGAATGGGAAAACAAAGGAAAATCAAATTTGGTAAAGTTTATTTTGCGTGGAATTCGGTTATATCGCGCGACATGGTAAGAAATAGCCTATAGTCATAATGAATTGATCTGTAATGAATTTGTCTTAAACAATTGAACAATCTTACATAAGATACTTCTATAGATTTCTTCACAATAAAAAGTATGGTATGTCCTTTCCCAAGTTCAGTTCTATCTTTATACCGAATTCTATCAAAATCGGTTCAGTAGTTTAGGCGTGAAAGAGTAACAGACAGACAGACAGATTTACTTTTGAATTTATAATATTAGTAGAGATTATTAAGGTTCAAATTTAAGGCTTGTAAAGAACTTTAGATTATTTGGTTTTTATAAATTAAAACGAAGAATTACTATTGAAAAAAAGGGGTTCTTCTTATTTTTTTACTTTGGCGATAAAATAAAACGATTCTTTAGATATTACTTTTTTTATATAAATTAACAACAATACATTTTCATAAAATTTTATTTAAAAATATACTGTAACTACATTCATAAGTCGCCACTATTATTCATGGTAACATAAAATTTATTGCACTAAGTGGCTTATTTATAATACTTCTTTACGAAAAAGACAAACAATTCTTATTAGGTTTCAAAACTCATAACTCAATATTAAAGCTAGTGAAATAAACAGCAAGGTTATGTTAGATTGCGGCGCGGGTAGATCGTAAAAATAATTTAATACCACGACGCCGGCGTCATTAGCGTCGGCCGCCATCTGCCGGCGTCGCACGTTACACTAGTAGTCTAAGAAATACTGTCTCAAATAAATTATAATTCATTATAAACTAAACGTTTTCTTAAATTTTATTCTTTTTTTTGCAAGGTTTCCTTTATTATTATATTCCTTAAGACTTTATTGCTACATTATTGGATATTTATATAAAAAAAATATGATTTCTCATTTTTTTTAGGTTTGTTTAAAATATTCTGATTTTGTCATAAAATTCCGATTTTGTCATAAAATAATCAAATTAAAAAAAAATCCATGTTATATTATTACTATGTATGAGAAAATGTTTGTTCGACTTTGACGACCACAAATGGCTAGTGACCTCTGCATCAAGAACAGTCATGTAGTGACAATAGGATGCTCCATTGATAAAATAACTGTCCTACAGAGACATTTTATACTAAAAATCCTCTTTAAGAATAAATACATTCTAAATTTAATTAAGTGTGCCAGTTAATTTATATGTACAAAGTACTTTCTAAGCCAAATTGAGCAAGGATTTAGGATACTAATTTATTTGGAACACCAATGCAATCAATTCTGTTATATTTAGCAGCATGTTTCTTACCTAAATTAATAATCTTCGGATTGTTGTGGTTGCGTAAGGAAAATGTTATAAATATATACAATAGAAATTTATGATACCGACCCAGAATCACTGGACTTTGTTTTAAAACCCCAATAACCATTCAAATTTAATTAATTATTATAAATACCGTGGGCAAAAGAAATGTTTTTTTGGTTTAATCCGTTTGGACATTTGGCGTATTTGTATTTTGCATATTTGAGAGGTGCAGGTGAAAGAAACTATCTTAACAAACCTACTTATTCAGACGTAATTCTGAATAGGTAGTAAACTTGTTATCAAATACTCCGCATTTGACAGCTTGGTGGGCTGAGTTCAATTTTGTAGTTAGGAGTTCTATGAACAACAGTGATTAGACTTTTTTTTTCCGCATCGTCACACCAGCCAAGAAGGCGATGGCCGGGTGGTATGTGCGGCACCCGGCAGCATAGAAGACGCTGCCATTTTTAGGGCACCCCACTAAAAAACCAACGGTTGCCCTCATCGCTACAATGAGATGCCGCGGAATCGCGTAAGCACTCACTCGGCGATAAAACAGTGTTTATTCTGACCTAACCCATAAATATATATAATATTTTATATAACATATAAATAATACACCAGAAATTCCAATTTGGTCCTATAACACCAAAACATAAATCGGATCATCGTTTAATTAACTGGAATCAAAATATATTTAGTATAAAATTTGGCAATATATCCATAACGAATATCAGTATTTAGTCCGGGCGATAATATCTCCCAATTAAAATGTATCCACTGGAATGGATGCTGTGACACCCCGACGCTCTGCCATTATAAATTGATATCTGGCTATAAATAAAAACATTTAGTAGTCGTTGAATCTGTTTGGATACTAACAGTTTTGTTAATGGACATAGAAGAATGATTGCTTTCAAAGTTACATTTCTATTTAAATAAATACTATTCTAACACTATTTTGTTAATCTTTGGGATAAATATATGAACAAATTTGCAATTGTCTACGAGAATATCGTTTTATGAAAACAAAGCTCTGTCACGGTGATATCATTAATACTGCTAAGATGACCATTACACGAAAGCTGGGAATCCTTAAGCCAATGGTTTTATCCCTAACCGCTCCCTCAAGTGGTGTACAATCTCGTAATACTTATCGCTAACTCGCTAACACCTGGATTGGATCTGTACAGATAAACTGTTTGATGCAGTGCTACTTTGTTTTGTTCTGGAATCTATTCGAACTTTAAGTTACAAAAGTTCTAAGTTTAAGTTTTAGTGTTCAAGTTTTGTATGTACTTAGGATTACTATTGTTTAGAATTTGAAGTAGGATGAGTTATTTTTACATGGATAGACTTATTACAGATCTTTTGAATATTAGCAATGTTAATGTAATTATAATTCCGTATGATTTTTTATTATATATATATTTAACTGATTGTGAATGTATGTTTGTATCACGTTGGTCCGAACCGTTGTTTGTATTTACCTCTTAGAGAACATTAAAGCTCTTCTCAGTTGCTAAAGCAGTTTACGACAGTGACGCTATTACTTTTATGTTCTACATTTAAGGTTTATTAGTGTACAATTCCCAGGTTATTTCACACATGGCAAAGTCTAGACGCTGGAATATGTCTTCGTATTAATAAAATTCCTAATACCTCAGTGTTTCATTACTAAAGAAAACAAAACGATACAATGGAGTAACGATTTCATAAAAATCCTGATTAGCCAGCAAATACGTCTTTATTATCTGAGAGGGTAATTGAAAAACGACCTACCTGCTCTCATTTTACTAACAATGTAATAAAAGAAGTTTATGCGAACAATAACCAATTTGAGCGGTAAAACACCGCCCGAAGCAGCAACCATTGACATAAATAAATCATTATTTTTCCATGCGATGGCTTAACGTTACGCCGAATTTCGAAACGAATTTTCATTGTAATACGCCACAAAAGAAAAACTCTACTATATTTACGTCGCTTTGTTAAAAATTAATTTGATACTTTATCTCGAATTTCTTAGGAACATTCTTCTAAAATACTTAAGAAGTTGATGTTGAGTGTCTTTATTAATAAACGATGCTAATGCTTCTTGAAATATTTACATCAAATTATATTCTCGTCTGGATTATCATCACTATTTTATTATTAAATAAATAACACACGATACTATCTGATATAAAACATTGAATATCAGAATTCAATTCTCTTTAAACAAACACATGTTACATCTAAATCTTATGTAACTTTTAATGAGTCTCTTGTGAAAAGTTGTAAGACAAAAGTTTGTTATCTTAACTTACAAACTCAATTACTCAGCAATACTTAACAGTTAACAAGTTATGTTCGTTATAACCTTATGAGTTTTAATCTACCGATAAGCTATCGAATAATTACATGGTAGGTACCTCACGTGATTTGCTCTTACGCGTTCTTTAACTTATGATCTTTGAAAGTTTGATACCATTAAGATGAAATAGAGACATTTCGTTTATGGACTTTAAGTATCAAATTAAATTACATTTTTAAGTAAAGCGTTATTCGAGCTGTGTGTTATATGTGTCATAAGTATTTATTTCATATGCTCATATGTGTATGTTTCATAGTACTACTATGTATATAAAGTCGAAAGTACTTAAATGAATACCAGCACACTACCATCCCAAAAAATAGTATTGGAAAGTGACTTTTAAATAGATATAACAAATTAATGGATTTTTAATACAAAATATGCCTATTCTGATCATTTGTTCGGTTTTGATTATTAGTTCCAAAACAACATTAGGTTCAGATTTTATAACTTATATACATCTACTAAAATAATAAGTGAAATAATAATAATTTGTAACGCCAAGGTAATATTCAAATTATATTAAAAACAAAAATATTTATACAAATCCATAGTAATATTTTAAAGTAGAATCTATTCCGAAAATTGGCTACATTGTAGTAGGTAGGTACCGCTTTTAAGCCCGGTGATGGTTACTGGCTGGGAAATGGTTATAGACTACTGAATCTGTGTATCGGAATAGAGACCTCTTCCTCCACAGAGTATTGAATAATAAACCGTCTTGTAGTTTCGTATAATCAGTTCGTAAATATTTTGTATATGTTATCCTACTAATATTATAAATGCGAATGTAAGTTTGTTTGTTACGCTTTAACGCAAAAACTACTCATAAGATCATAATCAAACTTTGTAGACATACTTTTGGAGGTATTAAAAGTAACATAGGATACTTTTTATTAAAAAAATAGCGGAAAATTAAAAAAAAAATGAAAAATACAATTTTTGTTTTGTCAATAAACACGTGTACGGAGTCGCGGGCAACAGTTAGTATATAATAATTTGGACCAATGTTTTTCTATTTTATTATATTTATATTTATTTTACTCTCTTCCCCTGTCCTCATTTTATATACTTTATTATTTTCCCAGCAACATTGCAGATTTATATACCATCATATATAAAATTCATCAACTATGTCCGCCATCTTTCCTTAACCCTTTCACCGTCACAGGTGAGTTTGTCAGCTGTCCGGATACGGGATGCCTCTACTAATTATCTTTATTTTTACAATTCTCGCCCCGCGGCGATCTCTTTGTTTCCTCTTACAATGCATCTCGGGTATAAAGCGTACAATATATTCTTAAGACCTTTTCATTCCAGATTTCATTTATATGAAATAGATGAAAATATTACTAAAATAATCACTGTAATATAATATTTTGATATCGAATGCAAACATACATAATTTTATAAATAAGAGAATTCAAAGTAATTATAAATTTAAGATGAAATTTATTGATATTGTAAAGCAGTGTAAAAAGTAAATAATTAAAATATTAAACTAAATGAGTACATATATAATATGATATGTTCGTTCGTATATCACAAGCTAATTATACCACGCCGTAAAATACAAAACACAGCGGGGCTGATAAACGTTATTTATACACTTTTAAAAGCACACGGCTGCTGTCTAGATAAGGAATTTACCTAAATTATTATGTACTATCACAATTTTGATAACGTTCTGAACAATGTATGTAACTTTTGGACAAATTCATTTTTAGTAATATAAGGTATTTAGTTGAGAATTTGTGATAGGTAGTTACAAATACAAATTGTTTGTTTTTATAATAGTTACATATAAAAAAAAATCCCTTACTTTGTTATATTTACAACAAAACATATTTATTTATACGTAGTATCCAAGTTTATGTCTGTCCCAATGACCTTAATATTTTCTAGAAAGTTTATATTATTCAACTCAAAGGTTATTAAAATGTTTCGTTATCTGCTTAACTAAGATGTTTATCAATATGTATATACGGCACGTTTTATTTGCCGTGCCGTGGTATTATGTTAATGTATTTTTAAACAATAAAGTTACTCGATAAGACATTACGACTCAGTCCAAATCAATTGCGTAGATTATTTTTATTTCGTATAGTGTTAATATTAAATAGTGTTAAATATCATTTTTTTCAAAATAATTATATTATTAAAGTTATATTAAAACATTCATTACTACACACAAAGGAATTTATTTATTCGAAAAGGAATAATCTGACAAAAAAGGTATATTTAATCTGAAACCTAACTTAATATACCTACTTAATAGGTATAATATAAGGACACAAAAGTAAAATTGAAATTATTTTTTCGTATAAAAATGAAACTAAAAGCATGACCCGTCAGACATTCATTTGTAAGCATCTTTTATTCATAGATCAAATTATATAGGATTAAAACAGTACGAGGCGGGTCACATATCATACATCTGATTCATTTCATGGCAATTGGCTTTGCTAGACTTATTATTAATCTCGCTCTGTCACGGTAGGACGCAGTAGAACAATGTATACACCATACATACAAAGCCCGATAAGCCACAGACGGTCACAATTGCATAAATATAGTTAATACGTATACGCTATTTTGTCTCTCACTGGCACGCAATACAGTATCTTTTCGCGTGTCCATGATGGGTGTTCGTGTAGTAGTGTGGTAACTGGGTACGTGCAATTGTAGTGCGTCAGCGTTCTTACCGCGAAATAGTGAAAATTAATAGTTAAATATATTCATTAATTCTTTTGTCTTAAAAACCTTTAATTAACACGTTAATATCATATTTGAGCTTTCTAGTATGATTTTAATCTAGTCTAACACCTACGATTTTATAGAAGAAGTACAATTGAATCAAAGCCAAAAATTAAAAAAAAAAATTGCATTAAAAATATATATATTGAACCGTTTATAAAAATTTTTTGTATATGAATTGCGCTTAAAATTGCTCTAAAGTTTCAGTGGTACCTAGTTCCCGTGCATACTTTATTGATTTGAGCGAGCTACATGGACGGACAGCAAACATATTATCAGCGTTTGATACACGGATTAGCCTTTGAGGACACCAGCCATATACTGCCTGGGTTTATTAAAGTTTAAAAAAAAACTTAAAAGTTTATATAACATTATTATTATATTGACTAACAGTGGATTATGTATACAATACTCAAGTTATTAAACTTGGCTCCGTCCTCGCTATCGAGTATCAGTTTGGGCGTGCATTGTGTGCAGCGTGTTCCGACGTGCGTCGTACCGAAACATATCGCACTGTCACATTTCAAAGGCGGCGCCGGCGGCCGCTATCACCACACTCTTCGATATTTGCATTCGATAATTATATTATTTTATTTGCTATTGTCACGTCCCAAGGTTGACTCCAGCCTAAAAAACTTATATTGACATTGAAGAAACTTGCATAATTTTGATGAAAGATGAGAATAATCTATAACTAATGGAGTAGTATGGTAGGTTAAGCTCGCTTTGATATAATTGGTAAAGCAGCTTGTTCAAAGTTGTGGACTATTTATAAACTGATCCTATAAGACTAAACAAAAACATACTTATAATTTAACAATAAATTAAAGATATGACTAAGACAATTGCGAAATATTATAAATATTAATAAACGATATTATAAACTACGAAATAAACCCCCGTAAGTACCATTTTCCACGCGGAAATTGAGTGCGGGCGTCTAGTATTATATAAATATCGTGAGTGCAGGCTTACTTGTGACTGATAAATATACTGGTGCGATTGAAATGTTTATGTCCTTCTATATTATGTTCCATAGACATGTTAGAAACGTAGGAGACAATTGATTTGTTAGGAAAATTATAAATAATATTTTGACCAATATAGCTAAAATTGTTTCAAATCCAAAATATTTCTACAAATGAATAAACGCAATAAATTAAAGTAGGTACAGTAGAAACCCGATTATCCGGCCCTCAGTTATACGGATTCGCGATTATCCGGACAGCCCAGCTATATTCAAAATATGTACCTACAAGTCGAATTTGGGCAAGCAGAATTGGGCAAGAATTAAAAAAGGAGAAACCGGTCGTAAGTTAGCTGATCAGTATGGTGTGGGTACATCCACGATAAGTGATATAAAAAAGAATGCAGATTCAATTTTGTTGTAAACTTGTAAATTAGATAGTGAAGACGGAAGTAAACATCGGAAAATGATGAAGAAACCGTCAGATGACAATTACCAAATATTTTAAACCAAATTAAACTTATTATTTTTTAACAAACTATACGTATGTACATACGTACATAGCTAAATATTTTATTTTGTGATTGACGCTGCAGTATTTTAGTACAATACATGTACGTATGTAATCTAAGAAAATGTATCTCTTAATTATTCCTTAAAAAACATTGATTTTCTTTGATATAGATATATTTGTTGTTTTTAATAAATAAATATATAAAATTATATGTACCACATATGTATGCACAAAACCGGCTATTCTTCATACATCGATCTTCATTCGATTATCCGGATTTTCGATTATCCGAATACCTAATGACATCAATTAGTCCGGTTAATCGGGTTTCTACTGTAATAAATTATGATATAATAATATTCTCAGGAGCACATTTAAGAAAATATTCTAATAAAAGAACTGCCGTAGAGAAGTTAAAAATGATAGTCAACAACTCATCAAAATCTAATAACATGGTCTTAGCGTAGCACAGGACGCTCTTAGGTCTCCTAGGTCGCCTCCTTGTCAGCGCTTGTCTAGACAAAACGCTGGCTTCGTGACTTTTTCACTATTATTCATCGTCCCACGACAATTGTCCTACAATTTTTACCTTTTCTTCACCGCAGAGAACCGAACATAATATTAAATTTATTTTATCAGACTTTTCTATAACGGTGAAATCTGATTAAAAAATAATTATAGTTCTATAGTTTCAGAAGATATTAATTGTGAAAATAAATGAAAAACCTCTGATGGATCGGGTGTTAGTTAAGAGAACGATTATTTTTAAGAAAATTATCTTCATATTTATGTGGTAATAAAAAATATTGCGAGAAAATTGATTTTGTCTGGAGTAATTCTAGCAAGGACTTTGATAACGGTCAATCTATTCGCAATAAACTTTTATATGTTCTATTAATAAAAGTTTGGACACACGTATCGTAAAGATATCGTTAAATATTCAGATTGTAACCTCAGTATAATTATGTGATAAGTTTAATAAAAATTAAAATGTGATTAGTTCTAATAAAACTGAAGTAATTGTTCATACGACCCTCTAATGCAAGTCAAGGCAATATGTAAGATTTAACAATAAACGATACTCAAACACGCTTCAAAGGTATAAAAGTTAATAGATTAACAAGAAATAAGCCATTTATTTAGGACTGAGAAGACATAAAACTTTCCCAGCCCGTGAAAAGTGAGTTGGTCACGAAATAGCTATTAATTGAATGTACCTGGTCAAGGAGACGTCATATTCCCTTCTTGTAAACCTATGATCGAAAGAACGCCGTATCTAATATTATTCGTTATATGTAATTGTATGTCGTGAGAAAACTAATTGTATTTTTATTATGAAAAATAAAACAATTTTAGCAATATTATTATTGTCTGTCTGTTCAAATTATGTCTGTCGCAGACCATTTTCGTCAAAGTTAGTAAAGGTGTTTTTTAAAGTTTACTTTACAATTTTGCAAAGGTCCCGACTCCCGTGTGACTCCAGCATTTTATTTAAGGTTAATAAAAATATAACTGACGTTAAATTTAATGTTTTTCTAGATTTCTATCCGTTCTAACTTGTAATATACGTATATGTTCTAATTAACTTATTCAATATAACCTTATACTATTATAAATTAATTTTATAGCCAATGATGGAATAGAATACCTGATATAAAAATATTTCCTTTAATCAGATCTCCTCTTATGAATTTTCTGACTTCAATAAATGACTAATGATATTCGAAGATATAAAAAAAACATTTACAGAGATACTTACGTGTAAGTACCAGTACGCGGTCATTATCTATTAATATGTTTAGGACGAGTGTATTTTAATATGTGAATTGCGTTAGTGCTGGTGGGAAGCAGTGACAAGTTTTTAAAGGTTTATGAATAAATAAGTATCCCCCGTCTGCCGCATCAATACCACCGGTGGCTGAATGCCAAATGCCGTTCGTGACACTTTCCACTTTCACCCTTTTTTCGTACACACGGTGAATTTTTTCGTGTGGCTAATTTCCGAAGCGAGTACCAGTGACTTTTACAAACCGACCTTTTGGAGTATTTCAATTTGCGTCTGAAAACTTTGCAAATATAATCATCTTTTAAAAAGTACCTACTTCTAAATCAGCTACAGAATTTAAGCTGTCAAATAACTTGTACTCTTTGTAGTCAATGTGAAATCAGACACAAAAAGCGGCGAGTTGACATTTAACATTTGAAAAGCTAACGTGTTTGGTAAAGGTGCGAGGCCATTACCCGAGTAGGGACTGATAGTAAGTGGCTGACTCCTCCCTCGTCTGCAGGTTCAACGCCATTAACGCTGCTCTAAATAGCTTGCCGAAATATACGTCGATTCATAGGAAAACAACTGTAAATATTGTTGTAGTCAATTTGTTTACAGCATTACTTATACTAGAAATAATAACCCATTTCTCTTATAAAGCAGTTTGAATCGATACGTTGATACCAAAAAGGTTTTAAATATCGCTTTGATATTCTTAAAGTAATTTTCCGACGTAAGTAGACCAGTCTTATATACCATGAGTATAGTCGAATGTGCGAACGTTCTGGAAACCAGCGTTAAGTACTTTAGCGAAGAAAACTGTATGCTACAGGTAGTTGTCATTTCAATTAGGATCCATTCTTCTTTGTCTTTCCCGGCGGAGGTAAACAGAAAAGGAAAAGGTTACATTAAAGTAAGTTTGTCTTTCGTTCGATATTTAAAAAAAATATACTAATTGAATATTTACCGATAAATACTGACGTTTTGTAATTAGTATTAGATAAAAAAAATATTCAAAATTATTGTTGAAATATTAAGATATTCTAAATTGTTAATAGGTTTGACTAATGAGCCTAAGGTTATAAGTTTGATTCACACACACACACAAGAGTAGTTCTTTCTGTAATATAAGATAATTTTCCGACTGCCAGTGTACTTTTTGTCCGTTGTATGTCTGTTTGTCATAATATTTATCTTTATAATTTTATGAAAACTAAAATTATATATTAGCGTTGTTTTAAAATGGCTATTATTAAGTCTTAGTTATATATTTTTTTGCAAAAACAAAAAAAATAAAGACCACCATTACATAATTACAGGAAAAAATAGTATACTACCTTAATTATTTTCTATTTAACTTAAAGACAAAGAATATTATTAATAGATATTATTGATACATTCTGGAACAAATCTTTTACCAATGTTATATAATTAGTAAGTGCTACAAATTAATAGTTGTCATCCAAGCAAGCGATTTAAAAAATAGTATCAAAGAACAAAAAAAAAATTGTTTTACATAAGAACGACTGCACTTTTGAGGTTGAATTTCTTTTCCAAATCTTTAAGAGGAGCCTAATAGAGGTTCACTAAATTATGCAAGGTCATTAAGAGCCTTTGATGAAGAGGCTGTAAGTCAAGCGCTTTATGACGATTGGCATCATTAGTAGTGGAGGTGAGCCCATTTTGTGTTAAGACGAATTTCTCGAGACCGTGGCGGGAATACTAATTTTCTGGGTTTATGCGCATTTATTTTGGGTGTATTTTTTTAAGAATGTAATTTTTGGGAAAACTTTTTATATTCGTTTAGTGAAATATTTTAGATTATGTCATGTATATTCAATTACATAATTTTGCTTTTTTTGGGAAAATATTATTATGTTTGAAATATAAACATGTATTGACATGTTAAGCTTTTTTAAATGTAGTTATGAATAATTTATAGATATGTAGGTATTCGTTTTAAATATATGTAGTTTAATTATGTAGTTATAGGACGGAGGAGACATAGAACACTAAATTTATCAAAGCGAAGTGACACGGTAGCTCAATTGTTAGAACGATGAGAGGGTTTTCCAGAGGTCAAGCTGTTTAAATCCTGTCCGTATTTACATATTTTTCGTTGTATATTTATTTAGAAAACAAAATACAAATAAATTAACTTTAAAGACTGAAAGAAAGGAAGAAAGAAAGGAAAATTTAAAATTGACGTTATTTGAAAATATATAAGAAACATGCAGGACTATTAAATAATCTTCCAGTACTTACTTTATTATATTAATTAATTAATAAATTACTACTAAAGACATTTAATTTGTTCTAATACCGTATTAATTTTAAAAGGAAATATAAAATGCCTCGTAAGCACAATCTTTTTCATTTTTCTCTTACATTGAGAATTGTACAAGCTTTTCTTTTGTGATATATATTTTTTAAATGAAACTAATATTTGTTGTATATCTTTGTATCTCTAGAAACAACTTTGTTATAATAACATTTTATGTACCCTTGATGTTTATTTAAATTTGTAGATTTTATTTTCAAATTGGTTATTACAAATTGTTTAACCAAAAACATATAACTATATGATTTGTAAGATCTCTTTGTAATTTAATCATATAAAAATAGAAAGAAAAATTAATAGAAAAGATTTTATTTATCGTAAATCTTGGCACAGATGAATAGGTAGCCCGCAGACGTGCTAGTGGAATCGAACCTTCGGTATGTCAAGCAGTTAGACAAGATTTCAGACGCATTGTTTAAGTTATTCCGAGTATTCGCTCGCTTACTTCAACGTGAAAATAACAGGGCTGTCTCGAGGTACTGAAAATATATTAATATTTATATTATACTGTTTATTTCGATGTTGTACCAGATTTATACATGATAAAGACATGTATGAAAAATTAACACTATAATTAAAGAAACATTTTTATAATAACACTAAACTAGATATATAGTGCCTGCATTTAAAACTTTTTGAATGTTTAATAGTATTTCCGTGAACACTATACCTATATACTTATTTAAATAAAATAACTAGACGTTTATCGAATTATGCAAATTGGCCCAACTACAAACATCAAAAATAAAAAAAATATACATGATACTTATAACCTTGAGAATATTTATTGCTAACCGCTCATTATATCAAAACTATAAAAAATACATACGTCAAAACTTTCGTAATAGATTCGTGATCGTAATAAGTGGGTACACAAATTGTACCTCTATTTTCATACGATGAGTCAGTTCCGTGGTGACCTCGTCTGAATCATCCGTGATTCACAAAGAAAGTACATAGTATTAATTACTCTGTACTTTATGAACGGAATACTTAAACACAAGTCTTATTAATGTTTCTAGTATGTATTTCAAGATTATTTCTTCTTGTATATTTATCTTGCTTTTATTATCAAAACTTTATTTTAATTATTGTATAAATTTTACTAAATTAATGATGATGATGTTTATCAGTTCATTATGTTCATAGAACATTATTTAAGTTTAACATAAAAGAAAAAGTTTGCAAGAAAAGCTTTTTCCTAAATGGGCAAGTCCCTTGAGATAACTTGTTAGATACCATATCTTATGGAGGTGACCAAACTACTATATCATAAGAGTATCTCATGTATATATACATTGATGAAATACATTACAACATTCAAAAGAAACCTCAATTAATATTCTGCTAAAAGACCTTCAACTCCCCAGTTAACAAAACGTTTACTAAACTAATCAAAACAAAAATAAAACAATTTGAGCTGACGATAATAAAACTGCGAAACAAAACGAAATAATAAATTAATCATTTTTTAATTTGTTAGAAAGGAACTATTACAAATGGCCACTGAGAATAAACTAGTTATATATTAATTGTTAGTAGTTTGAGATGCAAGCCCTGGAGCATCCAGCTTCGTTATGCGGATAGTGTAGCGGTCAGCTTCATTACTTGCTGTACCAAACAATCAAACTACACCAATCGCTATTATTCCCCCGCAACGCTTCATTGCTACAAATTAATTTTGCTACTTTTTATGACTGTTTTAGTGTTTTATTTTTGCATTCATTGTCAAATCGATGCTTCTTCAAATACTTCTATAAATTATAAACTAAAAACACGCTACAGTAGCTTAAGATAATTATAATTCCTGAAGGTCCTAATCAGGATAATGAGATGATCTCATCAAGTTATTGATTTACTATCGGTCCTTGATATTTGTACAAAGTTTGAACAAAATCGGTCCGTGGTATATGAGAAAAAATTGCATTCGAAAAAGTCACTTACAAACAAACATACACGTGAAGCTATTAACAGCGTCTTAAAATATATAATCTTGACAAGAAACTGTCCAGAATCTTTTGCCTCTTTTATTTCGATGCTCCTAAGCATAATTTTGAATTAAACCTACTAAATTATTACTTTATTATTAAATACCGATGTTTTAAGTAAAAGTCTTTTCTCTAAAATCTCCTGAAAATCTCAAAAAGCAATGTTAAATCTTCACATAAACAAACCTCCGAGTATTAAATTGTTAAACAAATATTAATTTAACCATTTATCTAAGTAACCATTTATTTAGTGTGAGCGGACCTTTCAAGATTCTCTAAATATTTTAATTCTCAGTATTTCAGTTGTTTTAAAATTGTTTCAATGTCTTGTTTATATATCTGATACAATTATTCAAGAATACTTTGTATATAAAATTATATACATTTATATACTTTGATGAAAATAATAAGAATCTAAGTAGTTTTGTAATTAATATAATCTATTTTCTTTAAGTTAACTTAAGTTTCGTCCATCTTTTAATCTTTTACACTTAGATTGTTCCTAAGAGAATAAAAAGATCTGCGTGTATAATATGTAACTATTGTAGGTAGATTAGTAAATAGTTTACCTCTTGTAGTAAAACCGTTTAAAAACGTTGGAGAGTATTCAATTGTTCCACGTATAATATAAATAATCTAATTATATTATCAAAAAGATTAAACTCTAAAATCTTTATAGTTAATAAGTTTTATAAAAAACATTTTTTCGTTGTCAAAGCTACCACCTCGGAAAAAAAATCCCACAGACCTGTAAAGAGCTGGTGACAGAAACTCATCTATAAGTATAAGTAAAATATTAGTAAATTTAATATTACTAACTGTCTATTTATTAATAATAAAATATTAACAATCTTAACACCTTAATCATTCTTACCTCATAATGTATTAAACTATATTCGTTGCCAACTATTAAAACTAAACAACTGAGCACACTTTTTGTACTTGCACAATATTGCCATACAACATTGAGCTTTATAATAGGCAAAGAAGACCCTCATTTGGTTGAACATATTGCAATTTTGATAAAGGTGACATACGATACAAGTAGTAGTAATATTAGGAGTCTGTAATGTCGCCGGACCGCAATGATGTCGCTGTATTAACGTTATAAATTAGGACGTTAGTGTCTGAGGCCACTCAAATAATCGTAAAGCGAGCTAGTGGTCGTTCTATACACTTGCTCGCTACGTATGCTCCCTTTGTCAGTTTCATTTCGCTTTGTACTTCAGAACGTAGGGAGAGAAATAGCCATTCACGCTGCACGGACCGACAGACTGATGGCAGTGATTATTAAAAATTCAGATTTTTTCATTTTCAACTACAAAAATGATACATTACTTGATATGAAATTTAATTTGACATGGTGTACAAAACTTATAACAAATAGATAGAATAATATGAATAACAAAAACATATTTGTAATAATTTATCATGTCGCATAAATTTACGCTGAAAAATGTTTAGTGTGATATATGGGTGTATATTTAAAACAGAGACTAACGCAAGCGGTACTAATGGTATTGAGTCAGACCAGACCAGACCAGACATCTCGAGAAAGCATCAGCCACCGTCTCTTCTACGTGATGCATACTTATTGCTCGATTTTCCGCAGAGCAATTTCAATTGTACCATCCCATTAGCGGCATTCGATTGCCTCTGGTCTCGATAAAACTTAATAGAAATCTGTAAACTCTGATGCTTAGATAACTAAGGTTAGGGACACACATAAAAAATGTGATGTTATCAAAGCAAAAATTTACCTAATATATAATTTACAAATTATAATATCGTAATTAAAAATTATAATTATGTACCTTTCTGTTAGTTGTTACTTACTAAAACCATAATTCTTAGTTATAATCCTATACAGGTCTTTCATTTTAACTGTTATGTGTGCAGTTTAACAACTTCCTACAGGTATCCCAACAATATTACATACGATACCAAAAACTTCATCAAAGATATGTATTTTCATTACAGTCCTTATAACATTCTGGATCGAACAAATAAAAGTTTCATCAAACAAATTATGTCCTACATCCATGAACCTGGGACTTGTGACATTATAAATAATCAATTTGTGAAGCTACACAGGATCGCTTATAAGGACTGCGTTATCAGCTTCACAAAATTAACACTGGTAAAGAATACAAGAAACACATTTTTTCAGATATCTAAACATTCCTGTTGGTCACACACACCTTGTGTATATAACTAGCTTTGTCTATGATTGTCCGTGGATAAAAGGTGTTAATTTCGTCCTCACACTGCTACACGTCGGGTCCAGATTATATAATTTTCCAGACCAACACACTTTGATAAAACAGTTAAGTGCTATTTCCTTCGACAATACACAAATATAAATATTTCGGATTGGAAATTTTATTCACGATATAAATTGTATATTATTGAAGGATAACATATAGAAGTCTACTATTTTTCGAATCCTAATAAATGTTGTTACGAACTTATGAATAAAATCATTTAGTTTTAAATTTAACCGATTATTCGTTAAAAGTTTTAATTATATTATAGAATACAATAAAGGTTATAATTATTATTTTAAGCTTAACGGTACGTCTGAATGTTTATTAAAATGTCTATTGTTTTCAGGACTTTCACACGCAGACAGACACACATTGTAATATGGGTATTAGAATACTTACATGTCTAGAAATTTGCTTTGTCCACGATTTAAATTGCAGACAAGTCGTTCAGTACATGTGTATTACAAGCTTATTTAAATTATAGTTAAGGCTTTATCAGAAATGTATTATATTTATTGCATTCGCTGTAAAGAGCTCTTATCTGTATACTGTTCTAGTGATTGGACTGTTTTGTTGTTCGTAACTGTTAGGACTGGCGCATAAAAGAATATTGAGAACAGAATATTCAAAACAATCGATGGATAAGAATCTCACAAAGAAAATGATATGTTCAGATAAAGCATATGTAGAGCTTTCAAAATATGTGTTTGTACCCGCGTCCGTGCGAAGTCGGAGTGGGTCGTTAGTCTATGTACAAAAATTCTTAATTGACAAGTATTTAAGACGCTTCAAGATTCTATTGAAATTTGTAACGTAAATGTCGAGTGAAAAGGGTTTTATTACTAATTGACGAGTAAAGCAAGTGTCGTTTCTAAGGGAATTAGATACGCAAATATTTATTTCAATTAGCAATCCCCCCTCAAACATCTGCAATTGACTCGAAAAGAATTCTGTGACATCTGAGAAAAAGGGTTGTTACTTAGAGGCGTTTTGATTGAGCTCTGTTTATTTCTTACGTCTTTTACAACACTAATTAACTAGATGTATATTTGGACTTAATTTACCAAATATACAGGGTTATTTTTAATTAGTTAAGCACCTTTTGCTGCCAGCCTCTCTACATTAATCCCAACAACATTTGTTCTACGACTTTTTAAAATTAATAGTTTTAAAAATTTAGTTTTTCCCATACAAAATTTATTTATTGCCTCTGAACGTGCATTAAAACATTAAACATTATACGTTCAATTCAATTTAAATGTAGTAAAACTTTATTCAAATGTTAAAATTTTAAAATATGTAAAATAGTAAAAATAGATTGGATACATAAATATTTAGTCAGTGGAAGGTCAGGATGATATCTGTAAAATAATATACCTAACCCTATCATCTCCCGACCGATGCTTTAAAAAAGGAGAAATGCAATAAAAGATAGGTAATACATTTTCTTTGTAGATTTTATGCTCGGCCGCACATGGAATATTCAAAAGTGGCTGGCTTCGGTCCTTTCGATCGAATTCAATAGCCATCCCCGTGAATACGGTTTCTGTATATTTCCATACATCAGGTACCAGAGTATAAATATATAAAATGCTTTTAGAAGTATTTATGGAGAGCGGTCCTTTTCGTTTTGTCTCGATGTTTGTTGGAATCAAATTTTCCCACGACCTCGATTGAACTATTTTCATTGTTAATTGGACCGCTATTGTTATTTATTTCAAACATAAAATATAGTTTAATTGCCACGACTCGGTACAGCTATTTGCGTGCGCGATGGCGACTGTCATTATTTATTAGCTTCAACCAAAATTATTATTTATTGTATTAAAACAATGTGTATATTTTCAAACACTGAATACAAATGGAGTTGTTTAATAAGTCCATTCAATGTCGAGAACAATTCTAAAACATTGTATTTTTCTTGAAATTGACAATGAAAGTAAGTATATTGCTTTTCAGACCTTTACACTTTCAACAACAATGAAGAAAATGTAAATATTTTTCTATTGGCCTCAGACTTGTGAAATAGTTGCGATACTATTGTTTGGGCTTCAGTCGTAAATCTTAAATACTTTTTAAACAGAAAATACATCATAAATACTTAAGTATAGTATTTGTTTATTTACTGGCAAGTGATGAAAAATAAACCCTTTTTATATATATTTTTTATGTAAGATACTAAATTGGATACTGAAATTCTCTTTTTATAAAATAGTATCTTACAAATACATTACTTAATAGTAATGTATTTGTAAGATATCATATGAGGTTTCGACCGACTTGGCTGTTTTCTCGTTCTGTTCTTTGTTATCTGGAGGTTTGTTTGAAATATTTTTGTTGGTAAGTCTACTATGAATATCACACATTTAGTTAGTTTATTTGTTTTACGAGAAAAATAATTTCAGTTTCACTGTATGTGAACAAACAACGTACAGACTAAACCAAAAAAAATACTTAATATAATTTAGCTAAACCTTCATTTTAATTACTAAATTGAACCGGGGCGCGTAGCTAGTCTATGATAAATGCAGTCTTGTTATTATTTCAGTTGTTTCCTTAAAGAATGCAATAAATAATAAGCTATGATTTTCAATGATATTTAGGATCGTCAAGAGTGCAATAAATACTAAGCAATGATCTTCAATGACATTTAGGATCGTCATTGTATATATTATTTTCATCAGATAATTGTCGCAATATATGCAGTATTAACGACATTCTACACACAAATAATTTATACAGTTTATTTTAATAAAATATAATTAAAATAATTTAATAAAACAAATAATATAATTCGTTATTATAATAAATTTATAATAATTTATTACAATTACCAAGTTAGAATTAAAAAGTCATACATAAATTGTTAATCAACTTCTTTGTCATTTTTTGTCCCGTAATAAGTGAATTATTTAAGAAATATCGAAAGGATAACACAGAATCCAAACATTACCTCCTAATTAGACAGCATCTTGACGACCTCACAAAAAGCGGTGACATCGTGAAAGGGTGCAGCGATTACAGATTCAAGAGTAGTCCCGGCTTTTACTAACGGTGGCTTAAGTTAGGATAACCATGCAGTTCAAGTTTATAGGATATATATATTATAAGCTTGTTGTTATCGCTTAATTCTTTTTAAAATATACAATATCGTTTACAAATATATATAAGTATGTGTAATTGCTGTGCAAAGGACTTACCTTACTTATATAGTTTTTTAAGGTACCTGTAGTAATAGACTCCTTTTTGAGTATGTTATCTCAAAATTCAACAATTAATATGCAAAATACAAACCAAATGCGAAAAGTGCACGGGTGACGTGTCCGTGGATAAAAGTAGAAATTAATAAAAAAAATATATATACATATAAGATTTCAAAATAATGTAATGTATTTTTAAAGTGTTTTTTTTTTACCTTTTTAAAAATCCTCAATGTAATGAAATGATGGTTACTGTTGTCGTCTTCTAATTAACATGAAGCTACTTCGCTCATTTTCAGCCTGTTTGCGTACACTCAACACTCAAGACTCAAGACAAAATTGCGCTAAGTACTACCCCCACCCCAAATAAAGCTTTGATTGCGGATTACTAAAAATGAGGACCCATTCCCATAAAAGAAACCCCACGATAACTGGTTATTCTCATTACTAATTTATTCTAATATGAAAGCTTAGTGTATAAGTATGTTAATTTTATAAATTCCTTTTCGTTATATCGTAATATCAAGAACATATTTCTTTTAGCATATTCGTAAATTGTATTTGCAAAAAATATATATTGCCTTGGTAATGTTAAAGGCGATAAATATTAAAGATGAGTTTAGCTTTCTAAGAAATGTTAAGGACATGTCACCAACATTGCCAGAATTAGAACCTGCTACCGCTTGGATAACGCTCGGTCAATCTGAAAATTGAGCTTATGTGTCGCTACTCGCCTTTATGAATCAAACCGCGTATATATATTCGTAGATATATATTAGAGCTGTTCTATATATATTAGAGTCCTGTCCGTATTTTAGATACGTTTATTCTATATTTATTTACATTTTAAATAACTTTAACATAGCTTAATATGTTCATAGAAAATTACAACCATAAACGACTATCAGTTGGCGGATTGCCACGGTCAGTGGTATTAGGTTATTTTGTATGGACCATAAAATTAAATGTATTATTATTAAGATTATAAAACGCATTACTAAAGCATGATGTATAATTAAGCATTTATTAATTCGGAACGATAGCGCTGTATTTAAATTTGGTAAACATTTTGATAAAAAACATTTTCAATTCATTGGCAACTTTTAAACTTATTGGCAACAACAACTTTTAAATTAATTAGGATTGATAATACCACATCTATTCTTTTTAACATTACTTTGGGAAATAGTCTTAAATATATTTAATGTTAGTCAGATTGCGGAAGATTTACGAGAAAAAAAGCAGGTACTTTGATCAGATTATTCACTCATCTTACTTGATTGTAGACTATTTTATAAATATAACCTGCTATTATTTACAGAAAAGATTTACAATAAACACCAAGGGATAGACATTTAATACAATTGATCGAGAGGTATAACCGTATCATCAAAGGATTTTGGTTTCAATATCGTAGCAAATCCGTTTCGATTTCGAAGTGTTTTTATTCGCTCTTTATTGGCTTGAATCGGATGAAGTCGTACTGGAAATGATTATGGTTCGATTCCAGCGTTTACCCTTACATTTAATGTACACAATATATTTGAATATTAACATTAATAACATATTAAATCAATTGAGTTTTAAATAAGAATCACTAATAATAATAATAGGAGCTTTATTCAAGTAGCATACACAAGTAAGAATACATTTACCAATGTGAAATTATTACAGTTATTATAAAAATAATAAGCTTAAATATGCTTTTCAGTCCACGCCTCGTGCTATGCAACAGTATGCAATTAAAAAAAAAAGACAAAAAAAAATACAACAAAACACTATGAAAAGAACTACGCTGATTAAATTAAACTGATAACAGCTACTAGTTGCTTATTATCTCCATCCATCACCAGGCAGTGGTCACTAACAAGAAGGGTAAACTAAAACGACCGACCCTCGTTCCACCGGTCAAGGATCCGCCCCCAAAGTCACTTATTCGGTCCATCCTCAAGAATAATTGGAACGTCTTATACCGTCTGCGGTCAGCGAGCAAGCAGATATTAATTGGTTTGCTCTGAATTATTCAATTCGGTTGTGATACTAACATATGAGGATTGCATTACTTCAATTTATATGCGGTTACAATTTGCTTTGGTCAAAGATACAGAAAAATAATTAATATAGAACTAACCATGATATACGACATATAGATTTTTTCAAGTCTAATAAAGACTAATTCTTCATATTTCTTTAGTTCTAGGACTATGCTGATAAAACACTTAACATATTTTTGAATATTAATATTCTAATTTGGTTTAGGAACTGAATACTACAGCTTATTATGATAAGTTTTGTTTCTATTTACATTAGAACATTGCTCGTATCTTTGCTGTTATTTACAATACCAAAACAACTTCTACAAGATACATTTTCTGGATGTATTTTATCCTAATTCGAACGTAAGCAAATCCATTCATTAACATATTTGCATAATCGCCGAGGGCTGATTAAATTTATAGTAACTGTGAAATCCTTGGCTTTATATGTTTATTTATGTCACAAATGTAGTTCTTATTTTCCTACAGATACGGTCTAAATAATTAATTAAATACCAGATAGGTACTTAGAATTTTGAAAGAGAATACTGAAAATGTATATTAACATATTTAAATATATTGTTTAACATTAGTAGCTTCCATAACTTAAGAATAAGATAAATGTTTTAAAACAATTGCTCGATATCTTCTTAAATAAGATACTTTGAGCAAAACAAAGGTATTGAATATGCCGGATAAGTATTAATATTGATATGAAGTTACTAATTACATTCAAAAACTTATTTCAAAGTGAGCTGGTCGACCAGAACTTCGCTGAAACTTTCCAACCCTCACAAATGGTGCAAGATTTAATAAACTATAAACTTTAAATTTGCATCATAAAGGAGATTCAAAACAATTTTTATCTTCAAAATAATGATTTATTCATAAATTAGAATAACTAGTTAAGAATAATTGCTGAGGTTATAATGTATATTTATTGGGAAATTCTTTTCTCAAATATGTTTTAATTTATTTCAGCTTTAGCACTAAGAAGTTGTTAATATTGTTATAGGTAATGATATATTTTTTTTATTAATGCAGCAAAGGACATAATAACCAAAACTTCTTGTCCCAAGCAACTCTGTATGTTTAGGACAAAAATGACCAGGCTATGAAGTAACAGTATCTTTGGTTACATTGTGGTATCACCTCTTATTTACAACAACTTGCCGAGGTGTACCTAAATTAAAAAGTTCAACTTTTCATATTAAAAGGAATAAGTTAAGTTTAATTTAATTTAGGAAGTGCATATTTCGGTGTGTCTGTATAAATAATTCATTAAAAATATTAAGAAGATAATTAATTGATCTCTTCTAGTGCTTTATGGTTACTTTTTTTCTTTGTAGTTATATATTATAATTTTTGTTTACCTTTTTGTGTCTAATATTACATGCTGTAAATTAAAATATATAAAATTATATTGAATTGCTATGCGAGCTTAATAAGTTACTGTCAGAAAATAATTTAATTAAAGTAATATCTTGGCTATTTAATTAACGAATACCTTTAAAGTTTCAACTGAACGCCTTATAGTGGACAATACGATACACAAGATACAAGATAACCGCGTGTTATCTATTTTCTTGTGATATTATTATGTCATTATTTCACTTTCCACAAACCAATTATGAATATTAAATAATAAATATACGACCAATAAATATTACACAAAAATCTTATATTATTTAAATAAATCGCTGTGCGCTTATGACATAAATGTGGTAAGTGTCAGAACACTTCTTAAGCGACGGGTCAGCTCCACTTGCGGTCACTCACGCCACCAGCGGTGTCAGTTTGACTGACAACCAAGTTATTTGCAAAGCCCTTGGGACAAGTCGAGGGAAGCTGCTCACTTAATAACTAAACCTGCAATTTACTGTTTTGATTTTACATTCTACAGTTAGTACCAAGTGTGATGCAAACTTTAATTCAGTACTACTATTATACTATATTATACTAATTCAGTACTAGTTGTTGCCCCAATGATTTTGTCTCCTCTCGTATTTTTGTTTTAATATAAATATATTTTTTTTCGCATAATTAAAAAAGGATTTCCGAATGAAAATTCAAAATCACAATAAATGATATTCTGTGTTGGCTTACATAATAAGATAATTTAAGATCAAATATAATCAAAATCTGAAAAGTAGCTTAATGTAGATATGGTAACTAAGACCTAAAAGAGTTCCATTGTGACTATTAAAAAGTATAGTTAGAAGATATTATTTTAATTATAGATTAACTGTCATATTTTATAAATACATTTTGTTACAATTTGACACATTTTTTGACGGTAAAATTTGATTGTGTTAATAGTGTCTGTCATTAAAACATTAATTATAATAAAAAAATATTCTTTAAACCTTTCAAAATTAACCTACGATTCACATTACAGAAATCTTCTTGAAAATGTTTAACAATAAATTAAAGGCAGTGCAAAATAACAGTGACAATAAATACAGTGTAAGCCAACAAAAAAATATTAAACACATTAACAAAAAGTTCCAGAGACCAACAGTATTTTTCGATATATCAAAACGTACGCGAATACTGGAGCAAAATGTTCCAAAAATTGAGTCAGAAGCCGCAGAAATGCCTGAACTTAAAACCATTTGTGATATTGATAAGAATTTTTACAAAGTGATAGAAGGACGACCATTAAGACAGTTTGTTGATATTAAAGTTTACATGAGAAACCTAAGAGATATCACACTATATAAAGCTAGGTCCGCTTACTTCAAAGATCAAATTATTCAAATTGATACCAACGTTGCTGATGAATTAAAAGAGTATGATAGTGTCTATAAATTGTTTAATGAAACTAGATCCAACTACTCACATTTCATGAGAGATAGCTACGATATTGCAACTGAAACACAAAAACGAGCAGATGCAATATCAGAGGAACTTGCACATAAAATGAATCAGCTAAATCGTTTAAGCTTTAAGCACACGAAATTAAATAACAAAATAGGTAGCTTGGGAGTGGTGTTTAGATCACTATTCAAATATGCTTATTTTCTAAATGAAATATCGCCCATTTGGTGGACAGCTCAACATGATATAAAAAACTCTGTAGACTTTATAAAAGTTTTCAATGAAGCGGAGTCGAATCCAACGCAATCTTTTGAAATATATAAGGCTTACTTTGTCCATAAAAGTGTCAAACCGAAGATTTGTTTTAAAAAACCTCAAACACTTGTACGTATTTTTGAGGAGATAAGCATGCAATGTTTAAATTACATGGAAATTCAGAGCTACTCTGCAAGTATCGTAAAGCCGGTGCTAAAATCTCGTGACCAACTAGAAGTTAAGATATTAGCTGAAATGAATGAGGTGACAGATTTAATTGTATTTTATGAACAAAAAGTGAAATGGATGGAAGAAAAGGAAGCGGTATATAAAAACAAGTTTAATAAGTTATTATTTAATGAGTTTCATGATCTGTATGCCTCTTATGATTCGACGAAACTTTTTACGTGTGTGCAATATGTTCATTATCGTCTTTTCCAAGGTCCAGAAGACCTAAGAGATAATATTAGAACTTTGGTGGTTGATATTGAAAAGCTTTTTGTAAATCTTACTTCTGGACTTGATTGTTTGGATCAAAAGGTAGTCAAAGTTGTACAACATGAAGTATTTTCTTCAGATATCCAGATAATTAAGAGAGCAACCAGGGCTCAGAGAATTTTTAAGGAATGCGATATTCTTAAGAAATCTTTAATAACCAGCTTCGAAGCGCCAAGATACTTGCGTAAGAAAATGTCTATTTAAGTCTACAGTCTTAAAGTATTTAATTATATAGTTATGTTATATGTAATGGTATTAAGTGAAGTATTTTCGTAGTATGTGTTAAGCATATTTAATAAATAAAATGCCTAAAATATACAAGAATGTTAATATTTATTTCCTAAGGCATATAGCCTTTGTTAATAATTATCATAAGTCAGTGAACACATTGGAGGTTCCGCATTGCTGCCAGTACTCCGCTATGTTCCTTGCGCCCTCTGGGAGTGATCGCTAAACTTGCTTCATGAATACTTTAAGATAATAGACGCCGCGAACGTACGCCTTAAAAGCAACAATGTAAATTTAATCTTCATTCTCATTTCAATATGAATTTTAGTTTTTAAAGCAAATGGAAGCCATTTCATTTGAAAGTAAAAGTGTAGATCAAACCTAAGTGCTTAAAACAAAGTTACAATATATATAGCTTTTCCCAGACAGATATTTCGATGCAAATTGAATAATTTTGTTTTTGATTAAGTTTTGTAGCGGGGACAAAAAGTTCATATTGTGACAATTTAAGTTCTAATCACTTTTTAAATACGTTAGTAGCGAGACGAGAGCGTGATCAACGAATAAATTTGAATTTATTAACAAACTGATTTTCCTCCGCCCATTTTGCTGACAGTTCGAGGGGAAACTAATTGATTTTTGTATATTTTATTTACCTCCTTATAAAATGTTAACAAATTCTTACTGACTTAGAATTTGGACATCAAATTTAACGATACAAGTAAGTGTAAATCTGATTAACTCATGTATTCCTTAAATCATATTAGCATAAATAAAATGAATGAATATCATACATTACAGTTTTAATATTAATTAAAAGCAAACAAAGAAATCATTTCAACATGCGTCGAGCTACACGCGGTCCAAACTTATTATTCGAAGACGTAAACAAATTCAATTTATTATTTAAACAAGAGTGCCGTGAAATGCCAGAGGTTTAATGCACGCATTCCTTTGTTATTAAAGTCCGGAACAAAGGAGTCAGTGGAGCGACGATTGATAATTAATATTGTTTTATTATAAGCCCCGTATCCCGCGACTTGCGCTTTGCTAAATTCTAGCTCTCTCATGCGTGATAATACAATAATGCTATTACGTTTAGCCTAATTTTAATCACAGTTCCTCAGTTATATTCATTTATTGTTTGATTCTCTGGGATGCTGCAGATAAGAAAACGGAGTTTAATACGATCTACCAATAAATAGATGGTACCTACCAAATATTTTGGCATAGGGCTGTCAGTGAATCATTAAATATATCTCTTTATTAAGACAGGGAATTTGTATAAAATCTTACAATCATTTTAAAGGCAAAAAATTAAATATTCAATAATAATAACCGTATAATTATCTTTATATTGTTTATTAAAAACACACACACACTTACACAATATAGGTAATTTATAATATTTATACAACACAAAAAAATCCAACAGACGTAAACACTTCAATATGACTAGACAATATGCATTTATTAGATGAGTGCGGGCCATGTCAAATATTTCCTAATGTGCAAAATAAGTTCGATGACCGCTGTAATGGAATAGTAATGGATACAGCTGGATATAGAGGTTTATACATTACGTCTAACCCCCAACAACCCTTGGCTGACAGGCGAGATCGCGATTAACCCTGTCAGATGAATAAATATAATGTTTATTCGTAATTTATTATCTTCATACATATTTTAAACAATAGATACAGTTAATGTACATATAGCTTACACCGCTGATAAAGTTGAAAAAAAAAACCTATTTCGCACACATTCACAGTTTTTGTCACACACATTCATAAAAATGTATATGGGGTGTTCTGTATTAAAATAATAAAAAAAAACACATCAATTGAAATATTACATGTACTAGATGAACAACAATGTTATTGATAGCAGTCGATAATAATTATATAGTTAATGAATCCGGATGTTGGCTAATTGGTAACTACGTTCTTAACTAGTCAATTACCAGTTAGTTAAAAGTAAACAAATGATAAACATTATAGGTAGCTGTAATGTTATTATAACAGTAGTTTATTGATCGTTTTGATATAAAACAAAGCTATGCAAAATCCATTTACATCTCGTTAAACGATTTCGAAATTGAGTACACGAGTGTCGCGATCCAAAACACATTTAGTGAACGCATGAGTGATGGCGGCGACACTAACGACGCAATCATACAGCACACCCTTGGAACTCATTTTTTAAGCAAGGGTTTGGAAGACTGTCCATTAATTTTAGGACCCAGAACACTAACACAATTAGGTGAAAAAATTGAATATTAAACACAGCCATTAGAGCGAAAGGGACAGACAAATGACGTCATATGTCTTTTTATTTCGAATGTGTGAAATGATTGTACTTTACTTTTTGCTTTAACGTATATTTTATTTCGCTTTATTAATACTTAATTCTGAAATATATGTTATGAAAATTAACAATGGAGATAAAATTTGTATAGAATATTATTTGGAACATTATTAATTATATGGTTGTAGGCTTTACATACAAATTATACATTTATAAAATGGGTTCATTTACATATATATTAAACTACTGAAATAAGTTGGTAGTTAACTTAAATAATTCAATATACCTATTTTTTTTTTAATTGCATTTCAATCTTTTATTTATATTTTTAATTAATAGTACCTGCAAGAAATTCAATTTGCATAGGTGAACTATCTCTAACAATAAAAAATACAATCGTACGCAATAAATGTCTAAAGCCATATCTATAGGTATCTATGCAAAACAATATATTTATAGAATACATATTTCGTGTGTAAGGTGCTTAAATTTGCGTACGCAGATTGTGATTTTCTTTAATTTATCCTTAATGGTTTTGAAACGAGCGAGTGTTCGTAGTGATTGCTAGACTCCCCTGAGGGAGAACGTCTTACAACACAATACAATACAATATAGGTAGCTATAGCACAAACTGTTTAGTTAAGTGCGAGGATAAAGATTATTTTGTTTATAAAGCACTTAGGATTGACGTCTCTATTTATTTTATTTTTATTCATACAATATACTTTCACAGTTATGAAGCTTCAATCTATAATTCAATGCGTTATTGTTTAACCCACGCAGGCATATTGTATTTAAGTAGATATTTAGTTTATTATAGAAAGTGTTTATTTGATATCTTGATATTGTATTATAAACTTAAGCACTAATTAGAAACGATTTGTCATTGTGTGTTTTGTGCCTATGTAATAAATGTAAAAATGCATATTTATTTTTTATAATCATTAGCTCTCTTAAAATCAAGCCACGAGAATAATGCTCTATAAATGTAACAATTAGAACTAAATTACTTTAGAAAAAAAGCAGTGTTTTTAATACAACGTGAAAACAGGTAATAGCATCGTCATTAATGAGCTTCGACATAGACAAAGGACGCTTCCAGACATTAGTCCACAGGGAGTTTGGAAGACTAAGTAAAATGCAAATTCCTCATGTATTTCCAATTAGCGCCGTCTCCCTGCTATATAATCATTTGAAATTTGTAACGCTACGCGACGCTGCTGTCCTGGTACGTGTGAATGACATTTTAATAAAAATAAATACCAACAAGCACTTACGGTATATTTTATATATTTTTTACCTAAATTGTTGTTTTTATATGAATAATTCAGGTGTTGTTTCTCTTAAAATTCTGTACGGACAAAATTATTTAATGAATTTTATTTTACTTATAAGTCTTTAAAAATATATAATATTTTATTACTTTGTAAAATGGAGTCTGGAGTATGTGTGCACCTTTATTAGATAGATCTATGTATACAATACGCAAGTCTACCTCCAGCCCAGTACAGACATCTAACGTTTATAAATAATACATTTTGATCCTCCTGAGGACTTTCAAGACGTTGAATCTTGACACCTGGACGGTTTTGAAAATTTTAATATAAGTTGAAAAGCTTTACGAATGCTCCAACATGGAATATCAAAATGTATTACATTATAATGCGTGGCGCTGAAATGTTTTTTGTATAAATATCTTAAAAGATAGAATTTAAAATCGTTTTACTTTCTAACTAATATAACATTCGCTTATAATATATTTTTAAATAAACACTAAAACACTATTTTTATTGTCACTCGACAATGTTTTATTTTTTACAGCTGGTCCCGACGTGAGATGCTGTTAAAAGTACTTAAAATATTATATTTCTATCTAATAATAAAATCACGGCTCGTAAATCGGTGGCCATATTGCATAGTATAACGACCATTAAAATGTTCTGAGAAGGTACTTTTCAATTTAATTTCTCGTTATTACTCAGACTCGGGGAGGTTATTAAAAAATTGGCATTTAATGAATAAGCACCTTAAGTCCACAGACAGACGTCCTTCTGCTAATTAAAAAGCGCCATTGTACTGAGGACATTTTCCGATATACAAATATAGTAACACAATTTATATCTTTTTAATAAAATGATACCAATGTAAAAGCTCATTTAAAATTGTATTTCACATTTAGTTTGTTTTAATATTATTAACTTACGTTTTCACATTAAATTAGTTTCGCTTCATTGCTAACATAACACTTGAAGCTTGTCTTCGTGATAAAATTTACTTCTAATGGGAAGGTAGTCGTGGCAGAGAGCCAAAGATCGTTGCGTGTCCAAACTGGCCCGGAGCCTGGAAAACTAAGCTAATAATCTTCACTAGTACGGAACGTTGAGTTTAACTTTGGCCGTGCAGTCAGATAGGAATAAGTAAGGTTGGCTTTTATACAGAATTAAAAGTAGGTTTTGAAAATAACTTACTGGATATTTTTGGATATGCGATACAAGTTCCCAATACTATCAAAAGAAGTAGTTTGTTTCGAATCAGCTACTAATAATATATATTACTAATACTAAATAAAATAACTACTTAAATTCCTTAAGACATTTTCTAAGATGAAGCTTAAACAGAGTAAGAGCAGTTTAAAAAGATTTGATATTAAGTATAAGTCTGCAAGACGTCCCTACCTGTTGCAGCCCTTCAGTTGACTCGTAAGCCCATGCGACAATATTTGAGCAGACGCAAATCCTTCTAATAAATGTTACTGCCTTCTAGTTTGTTTTCTCTTTTTACTCGTCTTGTTGTTCTAGTGACTGGATTCTCTGTTTATACCCCATGTTACTTGCTTCAAATTCTGTTTTTGCATGACTTCGGTTTTCTAATACCTACTTGGCTTAACCAGGATTAACCTATCAAGTATTAGATGAAACATTGTTCGTGGAAAGTAAAAAAAAAAACACTTATAGTGCAATTCTTTCAGACTGCGAGTATGTGTGATATTATGTTTAGGAGATTTCGATAATAATAAAACTGTCAATGGGCCTTATTTAATTACGCAATAAAACATATGTTTAGAAAATTTTAGTTGGATGGAGGATTTTAGTTGGACCCCTCAAGTTACAAAACTCCGAAAATAACAAAATATTTTCTTAAGCAATAAATAAAACTTACAAAAACAAAAGCTCCGCTACATAATATTAATATCAGAAGCGGAATGCAAGTCAAGAAATACCTTAATGTTTGTCCCGAGTCTTAAAACAAACCCACCTACGAACGCGGGATATTATCCCAGCTATTTCACCACTTATTCAACGATATAAATCTTTTATATATATATTATCCGAAATACGCTTCGGACAAAACACTTAACCTGATTGACCCTCGGGTGGTATTTTTATTGCTTTTTACGCTGTACTGTTTTGAATCTTCTTTTCTTAGATTCTAGAATTTGTCTACTCATATTTATAAAATTAATACATACATCAAAGTATGTATTATTCTGTTTTTAAATTGCCGTCTTATTTATTATTCTCCGGTAATTTAATAATAATTTAAGCAAGCTCGTTAAATCCATTATGCACTTTATCTAATCATTATAAAGTACGATTAGATAGTAATGCATCGTGAACTATAGAACTATCATTTGATAGTAAATTTCAATTAGCAGTACAAGCACCGTGTTCAATACACTGAAGTATATACGAACTTTTAATATCCAATAGTCGTGCATAACTTACAAAACCAATACAATCTCGTGCGTTCGAACAGAGCTTACTCGGCAGTCGGTGTCGACAGTCGGCACAGATTGAGACAATAAATTGCATAGTAATAGCTTCATGTGGGTGCACACCCTATACTGCACCCCGACACATTACGCCGAAATTAAGACAGCTTGCTACCAATATGCAAATCCCGTGTTCCAAGTGTGCGAGCCTAAACAAATATTGTATGTAATAACAGAGACACTTTGTCTTTAATAACTGACATTCGCAACAAATATGGATGAGGTTATGCAAATTTGGATTGCGTGTTTGCTTTGAAGATAGTCTAATAAAAATGTAAATTGCTAATAGAACTGTGTTCTGATTACTACTAAGTTATCAGGAATTTCAAATGTTTATTTTTGAGGAGAAATTAATAAAATTTTCTATAACTTATTCACGATAACTTCTAAAGCTTCGTACGTTTTTGAAACGGATAAAAGAGTTGTAGGTTATTTATCGTATTATGATCACTTAGTGATGTATCTATCACTTATAGTGATGTATCTATCCTGGTTGTTTAGATGAAAGTAACGACTATTGCGTCTACCCTTTGTTAGATTGAGAGCAGTATTCCTTTGAATTGCTTCGTTTCGTAAAATAAAAGCGGTTTGCATTTCCGCAACGCATTTGTTGCTCGTTTGTTCAAACAAACAGAAGAATCCCTAAGTTCCTTTCAGTCCGCGATAAAATATCACAAGGCAGTTGGAGCGCATTCTTTCGATTCCCCAGCTGAAGCCAACGGCATGGAAAACATCTTTTGTGTGTAACGATAATAAATTTTATACGAGCTACTTAAATATATAATAATACAGTGTATAAGTACAATGTATATATAAGTACTCATAACAAGGAGGAACGTCTTAATATTTAGAATCAAATACAGGTATTCTGTATCAAATTTAATAAAAACACTCCCACGGGATTTGAGAACTTTGAGAGCGTAGTAGTTTCCAATACAGCCATCAGAGGTCTGCAACATCCGAGAGGTAGTCATCTTACAAGCTGAATTGATACTTCAGACACGCCGTGAAGCGCTATTCTCTTGAAAGCTTTTATATTATATTATCTAAGACCTTTCAACACGTGGCAGAACCGTCTGTCGTTCAATCGATTTCGATTCTCATCTCTTGGGACACTGAGTATGTGTAAGCTAATAATAATGTTTATTACTTTTTAAAGGCAATAAACAAGTTTTTAAGTAGTTTCCATAATTGAATAAGTTCGGTAAGCTAGTCAACTTTATTGTATAAAGTACCTATAAATAATATAATTTACTGTACCAAGTTTTGTTTTATGATTTTATTGATTACAAACATCGATTTAACAAACTTTTATTATTTTTTTTTGAGAATGCATTAATGTAAGCACACTATCAGAGAACTTATAAACAAGAATGAAAGTCTGTGTTGCTATAAAAGATATTGGGATATATAACAGAAGTGGAGCTTATATAAAGCTTATTATAAGATAATCTAAGGCCACGAACTTTTGAGGTGAGATTGTTTGAACATCATTTGTTCAAATTGCTTACGGCTGAGCCAGACGGTAGGGTTTCGCTTTAGCGATCCCGCGCTTCATATAACTCCAAATTATGCAAGTTACAACGTTTTGGTTCACTGCCAGAAGTCTACGGCGCATGCATATGTGAAGCAAGAGTCACTAAAACCCGCTGGTAAGAGATCAATTTCGTTTATTGGACAAGTCTTAAATAAATTGCATATGTGCAAACTGTCTGTCCAATCATTAAGCCCGCATCTATTAGCAAAATAAGGCCAGACAATTGTCCAATTATATCAAACGAAAATTCAATTTTATAATCTGTATTTACTGTATAATATGTAAAATATTTAGCAAAATGATTTCAAACAAGAAATTTCTAAGAATGCAAACTCGCAATCGCTGTATTTCCAGACAATTTACGACGATTAAGGTTGTTACAAATACTTAAAGTACGCTGGTGTATTAAAGTTCGAAGAGGTTTTCTATTTTAAACACTTTATAAGTTATTCAAACGGCAAACGAAGATATAAACAATCTTTAACGTCTAGGAGTATGGAGTTTATAGGTAATTGTAGCAAGTTAATAAGATCGCCTACAAATTCAGTATAATGAGATCAGAGCTCCATTTACATCAAAGCGCCTTCGGGTAGATCTAATAAAATTAACAATTCTTTCGTCTGTCTGACACGGGTTTGGGCTTCGCGATTGAAATTCAAATCCGAAGTCTCTAGCATATCTAATATAATTAAGACGCTCCAGTAATTGAGTAGACATCCACCCCACTGTTTTATAAAACTTTTACTTTTACAAAGCATCTAATAAAAGGTTTATTCTTAAACGGTTTATTAATTATCTCATTATCAATTCTTATAGCAATTTAGTTGAGAAACTTCACTTACTTTGCATACTTATTATATGTATATATATATTATATGTATTATATACTTAGTAATTAATGCTAATATAAAGTAGTATTAAAATATGATAAGCTTGTCATATGATAAGCTTGTATGTAGGCATTATATAAGTACATTACTGTTATGCGATGAAAGAATATTTTTCATTTAACGTTACTCTTTTTTTTATTTTTTATTTATTTTTTATATTATCTAGGGCAATGCTTGACTACATTTTACCTGATGATAAGTGGAATGTAGTCTTAGGTTACCACCTAAGACTACATTCCAATGAAGAAGAGTACCCTAGCATACTCTTCTCTTGAATAAATATTACTCTTTTAATTATTATCACAATGGCTGCTAATACTTGTTACTTTCAAATAAAAGTTACGTCTTCGTACATTTTACTGCTATTATCTACATTTGGTATAAAATTTGGTCATTGACTTCTCTTAATATATTTAGAACCTACATACCTATTTAGTGTTCGTTAAAACACCATCTATAGGAAATCGTCTATAGGAAAATAGTTTTGCATTTAATTATAACATGACTATATAATTAAGGATTAAATTACGTTACAACCTTGTAATAGGAAAATCACTTTACTAAATGGCTTTCTCAATAAACATGGGGTGGATTTAGATTCACCTCAAGCTGAGATGTTATGTTTCACTACATCACTACATAAATCACAACACTGTCAATGTTTGAATCTAATTAAGTTCAGCGTTATCAATTTGTGTTAAACAAACATATTTACAATCAGAATATGAATAAATATATACTTATGTTTGTAATATGTAAACTATAATAAATGCCTTAGAAACCTTCTAGAGGTTGTTTCCTTTTGCATATAATGAGTCCTAAAACCTATCTAATGGTTATCAAAAGGCGCCTTGGAAGAATACGTGATCTAGAATTGATAATTCCAAACAAAGTTAATTCCTTGAACGTAAAGACGGGTCTTTCATTTTATAGGGCAATAAAAGTATGTTAAGATATTTTTATTTAAAGTAAACCTAATGTTTACTTGTTTTTATAAGCATATGCACATATTTTTTCTAGCACCCTAAATTATATTATATCTATCTTTTCTTGATTCGTAAGCTACATATATACAGATACATAAGGTAAAGATACGTAAGTTAATTCGTTTCGTTATATGTAAATTAGAATATACGTCAGCCCACAAATACTGGATGAGTTAATGTATTACGTCTTAACAAGCCCGGGGGAGATCTTAAATTGTAATAATATCGACTCGTACTTTGTTTCGCGAGCGATTCAAATTACTTCTTACTCTTGTTATTCATGCATATATCAAATCTGGATTTAGATATTACATGCTATATTCATATTTGTCAATTGGAAATACAAATTGGATTGTGTTCTTAAAAGTTTGGTTATTTTTTTTAACGTAAATTTGTATAATGCAATGTTTTGAAATACTTATATATTTTCTTTGCCTTAACCTATCGGAGCCATATATGCTGGAGATAAGTCTCACCCATTTTGCGCACATATCCTGTCGTTTGACCACATTGTAGGGTCCAACAATAAAAGCGTGTGGCGGGCTGCAACCCTAAACACTTGGAAAAAGCGTTTTGACCACGCTCTCTACAAAATGAGGATTCAAAATTTCTGTAAGTGGAGGAACCCACGGACGCATTTTTCAAATTACCATTTTGTACGGCCGCCTCCACGGATCCCTGTCCAGCAGGGCTATTCGCTAACTTTGACTTTTCTAATGACCATCAGCTGTGACGTCGTGGCAGTTTGTTACTATAGTTACATTATAGGAAATTAGTTGTTTGACAACCATTACGTCCGCACTTACTGATAGTGATTTTCATTTTAACTGTCAAAAAAGATACAGAATAGCCCTGCAGGCCTTCCAGGAGCTCATTACAGGATTCCGAGCGAGCCTTCGAGATTGTGACCTGCAGTGTAGCAAAGTAGCACTCCGGTGTACACCGTAAGCCTCCTCCGGTATACGCCGCAAGCCTTTCTTTGGCTGTAGCGCTCATCCTTCTTTGGGCTCAGACGTACTCGCGGCGTGACCTTAGGCACTCCTCGCGTGGACTCGCAATGTTCCCACTCCACCAATATACCGTCCTGAGGTTACTTGGCCAGTTCCAGGCCATAGCAGCATTGCAAATAGAAGTCATCTTTTTCTCAAAACAGATCGCCACCTCCTCTGGATCAGTTGGAAACTCTTCAACATATGGCCAACACGCAAGGTATCTAAATTGGTAGAGGTATGGGACGGTTTCCCAGAGGTCGCAGGTTCGAATCCCTGCCCATATCGGTTTATTTTCATACTATATTTATTTAAATTTAAATAAGCTTAACGTGGCCATACATGTTTATAGACATTTGCAAAGTCAATGATTGACTACCCTGCCAACGCACGCAGGTGCAAACGGAGTCCCGATTTAAAAGTCGGAGGTCAAGTATAGCAGCCGAGTTCAGCACAGCGTCTCTTTTGCATTATCCCGGACATCCTCCCACGTTCTGGAGTGTACCCACGTACAAGTGTACGCTCATATTACCGAGTACCTACCTTACGCATCCGCTCGGCTAGGACATCGACCTTGGCATAGCAGTCTGGATCTCTAACATAATGGCCGCTGTCTGTGCTACCTTAAAACTAACATCTGAAATCCCCAACTTCGTCAACTTGATCCGCTGCTTAGCAGTCACCATTACGGTCTCATGGGTGCGCTCGGAACCCTACCTGGTTTAGGTACTTTCGACAGAGCAACTTTATTGTCGAGTCCTTATTTTTGGCCTTACGATTCTTGCTAACCTCTTTTTTTATGTCAGGATCCATTATGGGTACACACTACCATCCAGGGGATGATGGAGGTGGTTATGTGATATTCCTACTCCACAAGATCGCTTTCGCACTCACCGCGATGCCCCGACGTGAGTCACGGAGAGGGCACCCCTCAACGAGTAGCACCCATCCTTTTTGTGCAGGCTTGATAGATCGTGGAGGGATCCCCATCCCCCCTCCCAAGCTTGCTTCGTCTGAAAGGGGCCGAAATCCCTTTCTGGCCGTACTCGGTCTCATAGAATCAGGTAAGTAACCCGACTCGACCATCATCGACCGTGTCCAGCTCCACCGCGGTAGTCTACCCGAGAGGAGACAATCGGTAAGGCCCAGTACGACCCAGTGCGTACAGCGGCTCTGGTTAAACCGCGCACCACGCGCCAGGCCGCACTAAAGCCCGCTAAAGGCAGGGGACCCAACATCGAACCCGACAAGTCGGAAACCCACCACGCCCGAGGGAGTATGTGGGACTACCCAGCAGCATAGAAGACGCTGCCATTTTTAAGGCTACCTACTAAAAAACCAACGGTTGACCTATCGCCCATTCTAAAAAAAATTGTTTTACTCGGCAGTAAAATACCAAATATCCAAAAAAAAATGTTAATATGCTTATAAAATCAAGTCCCGTGATAGCACAAAATAAATGAACGAGTCTAGTTTTAACATTTTATAAGTTACATATTATTTATTCTTATATTCATAGGTTATTTTAATAAGGTAAATAATACGAGCCACTCTATTTTTGTAACATAATTTATTTGTACTTGACAACATAATTATTGAGTATTGTTAGGGAACAGCTTACGCAGTGGTAAGCTCATAACAATACAAGTTCCTCATATATTAGTATATTAATACACTAACACTGTATAAATAGTATTTTTTTGTATAATTGTATAATTCTATATACTTTGTATATATAAACAAATTATATATTATCATACGTTCCGTTAATTAATAGCTGCTTTTAAAGGCTAAAGTTTCAGGTTATCTAGGCACAATGTTCTATTATATTAATATTTTGTTTGTTTGTGGTAATTATTTATATTATATAGTTTAATAACGTTCATATATATAAGTTATTTCTGCAATTTAATATTGATCCTTATGTAAACAAATTTAGTATATAGCAAGATAAGGACAACCAATATTTAACAACTGTTTATGTTCTATTATTTAATTAAAGAAAAATATATATAGAATAAAAAAAACTCACAAATATAATTAATATAAAAAAAAAACAAAACAAAACCAGAAAAATATCTTTGTATATAAATATGCAAACCCTTCTATTGTTATTAATTTCATATAAGTAAATAATATTTTTTACAAAATGTGTGTATTTCAGAAACAAAACTGATTAATAATTATTATGACACTGATTTTGTTTTTTTTATTAACTCTGATTCTATACTCTTATTAATTAAATACGTACACCTACAAATATTATTAAAAGTATATTAAATTTAAGTTATAATGAAATAGTGTATGGCACAATAACTAAATATAAATTCAAATTAACCAAGAAAACTATTTTCTTTACAAAAATATCTCAAATTAACCGTAATCTTAACGTTATTGTATATTAAACTGCGAAATACAAGCACTCTCTTACAGCAGTGATGTGTTTAATCAGTTCCATACAAATTTAAGCTGAATTATAAACTTTTAATTGATATACAACTAACGAGATAACATTTTTATTATTACGATTCGTAAGTTTGTTTGTAACAAGCGTATTTATTAATCACAATGTTAGCACCATTGCTTATTAGACATTTAACTCTAAAATGAATTATTATCAGTATCATCGGATTTTTAGAAGGATGAAAAATGAAGTGTCATTAAATCCACCGATTGGTCGAAAAAAATCTGATTAGAAAAACTGTACCGGATTTTTTATATATATATATTTTAAAAAAAAGTGGATGTCTGTATATCAAAAGTACCAATATTAAAAAATATATATTTTAACTTCAAAGACCTTACTTGTGCGTTTCTATTCTTGCAAAAGCAATAATGCTCATTATGCCAATTCATAAGAAATAATATTTACAAAAGACTAGTTACTGTAAATAATTTTCTTCCTATAACTATATTATATACAAGGGCGGCACACAAGCTTCAAGCGTCACTGGCGACGAGCCGGTTAACAAAACAAATTTATTAACATTCAATACCATTATTAATAATTATTAATAAATGTTATGATATTATTATCACACTTTAATTCTAATATAACGATCTGTATCGAGCCATAATTTTGATGTAAAATTTAATATGATAATTTTATATCATACATAAATTTGAACGATATATTAGAATACTGTCTCCAGTGGAAGCGTATCATTGCAGAGTGCACCACCCTCGCGACAGTCAGAGATTAACGATCCCGTTCTCAGTACAGTATTCATTCCCGGCGTCCTGTTCGTGTAGTCGCGTGTCTGCGGCGGCCGCGGCGTCGTGTTCGTCGCGGTGGTTCGTCTGCGGCGTCCTGCACTTGTGGCACTCGACGAGCACGATGGTGTTGTGGTCGATGTCTGTGTCTGTGTCTGTGCTCGCTCTGCGCGGGTCGCTCTGTGCTCGGTGGTCTAGTATCGCTCTCCAGAGACGCAGCTCTACACCTCCGCTGTAGTTATATTAGTTGGATTATTATTTTTAATTACGGGTCCTATTATTAATTATGGTTTCTGTAATGTAGGTAGTAAGTAAATTCCTTAGTTTAAGTACAACTGTATGCCGTCAGTCGTATTATACGTGTCCCAAGTAACGTACGTCTTTTATTTCCTCGAATATTCTACAGTGGCGACGAAACGACTCGAACAAACGCGTGTGAGAATAAAGAAAGACAGTTCAACATGTCGATCGGTAAAATAAATGAGTTTAATATCAAAAGTGATAACTGGAGATTATACATTGAACGATTGCAACAGTACTTTTTGGTTAACAAAATCGAAAAAGTTTTGCATGTACCGACATTAATAACGGTCGTTGGTGCAGAATGCTACGAGTTATTAGTGAACTTATGTACCCCAAAGAAACCGCAGTCATTTGATTTTGCAGAATTGACGACTATTGTAGAAAAGCATTTACAACCGAAGCCGAGTACATTGGCCGAACGATACAAGTTTCGATGTCGGATGCAAGAGAGTAGCGAGTCGATTGCAGATTACGTGGCTGTACTTAAAAAAATGTCCTCCACATGTGATTTTCGATCGACCTTAGAGGACAGCTTACGCGATCAGTTTGTATGTGGATTACATAATGAGAGTATTCGTCAAAGGTTATTTGCGGAAGAAGACATAGACTATGAAAAAGCCTATAGATTGGCTACAAGTTTAGAGGCAGCCGAAAAGAACTCAGCGAGTATTGGGGGTCGTTCAGGCGTAACTACGGCGGACACTAGCCGCGTCGAGTGCCATGCGGTGGAGCGGATGAGGCGTGACACGAGCGGTACAGGAGAGACGTGGAAGCAGGGGAGCAGAGGCCATGATACAGGGCGCGTGGTGTGCCCGTCGGCGTGGCAGCCACAGCGCGGGCGCAGGTCGGACCGCGGCCCGGCTGAGCGGCTACAGACACGTTGCGGGGCGTGCGGAGGGCCACATGGCACCGCCACGTGTTCTTTCACCGACTATGTCTGTCGAGTATGCAACCGGAAGGGGCATTTACGGCGTGTCTGCCCTAATTTAAGGAATCTTCATAGCGTCAGTGCAGCGGAGAAGACAAATTCTGGTGCTAACAACAGTTGGGAGACTCGGGAACTTAGTGACGAGGTAACCATGATAGTTAATAGTGTGTCAAGCGATCAGTGTGAACCTATTATGTTGTCATTAAATGTGAACAATCATATGTTACGAATGGAGTGCGATACGGGGAGTGCGGTATCGTGTATAAGCCATGAAATGTATAATAAATATTTTAATAACTTAAAATTACTTCCATGTAAAATTGTGCTTAGATACTATACCGGTGAGCTAGTGCAGCCTTTGGGTATGATAACACCATTAGTAAAATATAAAGATAAAAATAAAAAATTAAATTTGTATGTTATCAAGAATGGAAAATCTGTATTATTGGGTCGACAGTGGCTATCACAGTTGGGCATAAGTCTATCGTTTGAAGATAGTTGTACCGTGAACAGGTTGGACACTGATGTGTCATTTAATTTAAAGGATTTCAGTTCCAGATTCTCTGAAGTGTTTGCGGATGGTCTGGGGCGCTTTACCGGCGGTACGGTGAGCATAAGACTGCGCAAAGGGGCACAGCCGGTGTTCCTGCGCGCGCGACCACTAGCTTATGCGCTGCGCGAGCCGGTGGAGCGTGCACTCGATCGAATGGTAAGCGACGGCATCCTTACACCCGTTGAGCATTCTGACTGGGCCACGCCCATTGTACCGGTACTTAAAAAAGATGGTGATATTAGAATATGCGCCGACTATAAGTTGACTTTAAATAAAGTATTGGAAATCGATCGATACCCGTTACCGAAAGTGGACGATTTGTTAGCACGCTTAGATGGGGGGCAACGGTTTAGCAAAATTGATTTATCGCAAGCCTATGCACAATTTGAATTAAATGAATCGCGAAAATATACGGTAATTAATACTCATAAAGGTTTATTTAGATACAACCGACTTGTATACGGGCTGGCTTCTAGTCCGGGTATTTTTCAAAAACGTTTAGAGCATTTATTTTCGGATTTACCTTATGTAGGAGTATTTTTAGATGACGTAGTTATTACTGGTGTGAATGATAAACAACACATCCACAACTTAAACAAAGTGTTTGAAAGGTTGCAATTTAACGGACTTAAAGTTAAGAAAGAAAAGTGTTCATTTTTTGTAGAATCTGTTAATTACCTCGGTCACGTAATAGATAAGCAAGGTGTACACACATGTCAAGACAAAATAAAGGCCATAGTAAATACACCGGTGCCTTCTAATGTGACAGAACTTAGAGCTTTCTTAGGGTTAGTCAATTATTATGGCAAGTTTGTTAAGAATGTTAGTACGATTTTGGCTCCTTTATATGAATTGTTACGTAGAAATGTTAAGTTTATATGGAATAACGCATGTAATGTTGCTTTTAACGAAGTAAAAAAGGCACTCGTTTCGAGTGACGTTTTGGTACATTATTCTTTGAAGTTGCCGTTGGTACTAACAGCGGATGCTAGCGCCGTCGGGGTAGGAGCCGTAATATCGCACATAACTGCGGCGGGTGAGCGCCCGGTCGCGTTTGCGTCGCGTTCGCTGTGTACGGCGGAGCGTTCGTATTCACAGATTGAGCGCGAAGCGTTAGCGATTGTATTTGGTATTCGAAAATATCATCAATATTTATATGGACGTGAATTTATTCTTAGAACGGACCACAAACCGTTAACATATATATTTGGGGATAAAGTGGGTATACCAGTTATGGCTGCGTCGCGTTTACAACGTTGGGCTATTTTGTTATCGGGCTATAATTACAAAATTGAATACGTACCGTCTGCGGCCAATTGCGCTGATTCTTTATCTAGGTTACCCCTGCCGGTAAAGGAGGTTGAGTCAATGGAGGAGAGAACTTATTTGAATTTCGTTGAAACTTTCTTACCGGTAACCAAAAGTCAAGTGAAATGTGAAACGTTAAAAGATCCTGAGTTCTGTAAACTATTATCTTTTATACAGTCAGGTTGGCCATTAAAGTGTAATGATAACGACCTTAAACCATATTTTTGTAGGCGAAATGAAATTTATATAGATGGTGGATGTATAATGTGGGGTTATAGGGTTATTATTCCCATTGCTTTACGTACTAGTGTACTAAAACAAATTCATATTAGCCATATGGGTATTGTGAAAACGAAAGCGCTTGCCCGTAGTTACGTGTGGTGGCCCAACATAGATCAAGACGTAGAACAAATATGTAGGCAGTGCGAAACGTGTGCGGCAGAGGCAGTGGCGCCGCCGCGGGCGGCTCCGCAGCCCTGGCCGTACATTGCTACACCGTGGAGCCGGCTACACTTGGACTTTTTAGGTCCGCTACGCGGCAGAACATTTTTAGTTTTAATTGACTCTAGTACCAAATGGCTGGAAGTATTCGAAATGATGAAAACAAATGCAGGTTCCGTTATTAAATTCTTGCGATCAACCTTTGCCCGGTTTGGGTTACCAACCGAGATAGTTTCAGACCAGGGTCCTCCATTTGCAAGTGTTGAGTTTAAAGATTTTCTGGTTAGTAATGGTATAAGACAATCGTTCTCGCCGGTATATCATCCAGCGTCTAATGGGGCTGCGGAAAATGCAGTAAAATTATGTAAACAGGCTATTAAGAAAGCTTATAGAGATTCTATAGACATAGATGCAGCATTACAAACATTTTTATTGTCATATAGAAATAGTGTGCATAGTACGACAGGTGAGAGCCCGGCGATGCTATTGCAACGTCGAGTTTTAAGGTCGCGCCTCGATTTATTGCGTAACGACGGAGCACTAGAGGAACGTGTACGATGTCGCCAGCACCGTCAGATTGATAGCGAGGGCGTGGTTGCGCGGTCCCTAAACGAGGGCGCGTCAGTGTGGGCGCGCGAGTACGGCCGCACTGACAAGTGGGTGCCCGCGACCGTGCGGGCAGTCAAGGGGTCGCGACGCTACTCTGTAGAAACAACTGATGGCCGGCAAATCGAAAGGCATATCGATCAAATTCGTTTTCGGTCGCGGGTTTCCGGGTTAGATGTGTCACCGGTATCACCATCTTTTAAGGAGTGCGAAGGGGTAAGGGATGCAGTCGGTCCTTCAACTGGGGTGGCGGACGAGACGGTGTCAATAGAATCAGAAAGGAAAAGTAGTGAGAGTAATGTCGCCGTGATCCCATCACAGCAGCTCGAATCTGATAACCCTTGTCCGCCACAACAATCTTCTGTAGCACTGCCACCGCTGCCGGTAAAGCGTTCTAGAAGACCTCCTATCAGATATGGTTTAGATGAATGATTGAATGATGAATGATTGAATGATGAATTATATGATGTTATGCTAGGTATATATTAATTAAATAATAAGCAGATTTGTAGTGTATAAGATAGCATTAGTACTTAGATATTAAGGGTGGAGGTGTAATGTAGGTAGTAAGTAAATTCCTTAGTTTAAGTACAACTGTATGCCGTCAGTCGTATTATACGTGTCCCAAGTAACGTACGTCTTTTATTTCCTCGAATATTCTACAGTTTCAAGATGTATTACAATATTATATTTTAAATTGTATTTTACGTTTAAAGGACGCAAGCTGACATTTCGCGTATTCTACACGAATCCATAGGTTTCTAAATTTCAAATTGTACATTATATTTATTATTAATGGGATAATGGGTATAATACGCAGTTGCTTAATTAATAAATAGTAAAACGAGAGGAATAAGGTTTTCTATGTAACTATGAGGACAGTCCTCAGTCAGTCAGTCATCCTTAGTAAAATTACGCTTTCGATATAGGGTCTACATTTTTAACTTCTCCAACGGAAACGGTAGTTAAATCTATAGATTAATGGTCGAAACAACCGCAATCGATAGTATGTTTGTTTGAGAAATTAATAATTTTAAAAATGAAAACATTGTAAGGCTGGTAACTGCAACTGGTATCGTATATCAATGTCGTACTGAAGTCTGAGGCGCGCCAGGTCATCCCTGCTGGCCAGCCGCAGCAGGTCGTCCAGCTCGTAGCGCTGCTCGGCCAGCGCCCGCGCCGCCTCCTCGGGCACGCCGCGTGACCGAGACCACGACACCAACACAGACAACTGCTCGGGGTCACAGGCCGCGGGGACGGGGCTGACACACACACACACAACTAAGTAACTAGGTGACCAAATAATAATAAATATACATTCAAATGATTCTTTTCTCTTTTCAGAAAAAACATTTCTGGTATCTTTGGATTATTTAAGTAACTGGGTTTATTATATCGATATCTATGTAACCGAATGAGACACGATACGCACTTTGTTTTATTTTCCACCATTTCCTTTAATATTAAAGTTTGTGACTTCTGTTCCTCCAGCATTATTCGGAGCAGCGATTGATACTGTTGATAACTCTCGATCAGTTCCTGCTGTAATCTAAAAAAAACATATATTATTAATATGTAATACTATATATTATGTATTGATATTCAAATAAACAATAGAGCAAACGGAAGAGGGTCCCTGGTGTGTGCGCGTGCATGTGTACGTGTGTGTGGGTGCATGTGTGCGTGTGTGTGTGCGTATGTACTTGTGGTTGTCCTGTCACAGCTGGTGTATCTACAGCGGGTCACTGGTGTGTGTGCGTGCATGTGTGCGTGTGTGGGTGCGTATGTGTGTGCGTATGTACTTGTGGTTGTCCTGTCGCAGCTGGTGTATCTGCAGCGGGTCCTTGGTGTGTGTGCGTGTGTGCGTGCGTATGTACTTATGGTTGTCCTGTCGCAGCTGGTGTATCTGCAGCGGGTCACTGCTGTGTGTGCGTGAATGTGTGCGTGTGAGTGTGCGTATGTACTTGTGGTTGTCCTGTCACAGCTGGTGTATCTACAGCGGGTCACTGGTGTGTGTGCGTGCATGTGTGCGTGTGTGTGTGCTTATGTACTTGTGGTTGTCCTGTCGCAGCTGGTGTATCTGCAGCGGGTCCCTGGTGTCAGTGGCTGTGGAGAGCGCGGAGGGTGACGCGTCGGCTGCCCCGCTGCGCCGCTCCGCTTCCTGACCCGCCAGGTTGGCGCCTAACTCTGGAATTATAGTCTTTATTAAGCTTAAAGTAGAGTTCAGTTCAGTTTGTAAAAAATGTATAGGTGTTTTAGACTGTTGTGGTGGTTATATCTATGGAGACAAAATGATAGTTATAATATAATTTGTTCATATGTATTGTTTTAAACATAAATGTTGATGTGACTGCTTGATATTAAGAATTAACTTACTAGTTGTATTAGGAACTTAGGCAAGGAACGTTATTAAAAGTAGCATCAGAAAGAAAATCTTATGCAATAATAATAAAGTATCTGATAGTATCTAAAATATTTAAACCTAAGCGGAACTAAATAAAATGTAATCACTTACCCGGTGACAATACTGTGATGGCCGCCTGCACCGCATTCCTTACTAAGTTATCCAACGCGAACATCCAGTGCGGCTTGATGCTGTGCATCCTCAACACCACATTCACGGCTTCTTGGAACATGTATATCGCTGAATGCAGTTCGTTTATTGCGTTGGAGTCGAAATCTAGATCTTCTTTAAGAGTAATTATAGCGCGTTCTATCACGCTTCGATTTTGATCCATGATGTACTCTTTTAAAGCACATCGAAGAGTCTCCAAGTGATTCTGTAATTGTAATGTTCATAATAATGTCTTTATAGTATTGTATTAATTGTTATTTGTCAAGTTCTCATTATATAGTTGTAAACTATTTTTGAAATACATATAGAAGGGCTGATCTGTATTGAAAAGTTCTAAATTTTGTTTAGATGACTGGACAAAAACATATTTGAGGATCAAATAGCAGTAATTCTGCGAGAGGGAGTAGGCTAGAGAGTCCAACTTACATAAACCATCCTTAAATTAATGTAAATCATAAGTTGACAATTTTGTAAGCAATAAAAAAAATCGAAAAGCCTTCATTCATACCGTGAATGAAGGCTCGGGAACATGAACCAGTGTTATATATAACCATTTTGTTACAAATATTTTTTATTATTATTCATTCATTGGTAGGTATCGTAGTTTTCCTTCGACTATCATTTTAAAACAATACTATATGAAGCTACTTTTCCTCACCATAGTCAGAACAGTGTTGCCAAAATCTTGCTGTATGGTCAGCATCCACTTGGAGCAGATCTTCTCACAGTCTTGTTCCAATACTCGAGACAGGGTGAGGCGTCGCTGTGAGTCCTTCTTGAGTAGATAAAACCCATCTTGCTCAATATCTATCGACGAACGAGGTACAGTCATCATATCCACCTGGAATTAAAAAACAAAATAACTGATATAATTAAAGAACTACGGGGTGCAATAAGTTTGACAAATTATTGCATAAAATACAGAGTATTATTCTACTAATATTATAAATGTGAATGTAAGTTTGTTTGTTACGCTTTCTTGCAAAAACTACTCAACCGATCATTATGAAAGTTTGCACATGTACTTTGGGAGGTATTAGAAGTAACATAGGATACTTTTTATTAAAAAATATATATTATTTTTTTAAGCGCGAAGATATAAAAAAAAATTAAAGATAAAAACATTGTTGTCAATAAACACGTGGACAGAATCGCGGACAACAGCTAGTATGTTCATAAAGTAATCCTTATTTGAAAACAAAAAAGAAACTTGAATGTTAGAAGCCTAAAATAGGCTAAATCAGAATTATCGTTAATTTTAACCATATTTATTAAGTGCAGGTTACCAATAATAACAATAAATAATAAGTATAAAAGTCATACCTCCGGTGATAGGAGTCCTCCAGAAGAGCTTCTTCTATTAAGAATCGTATCATTGGTGTCCATTTCATCTGTAGACGGCGTATTCGGCATTGTACTAAAAATATTAGAATTTATTATATGTTTAACATTATAAAATGTTAGTAATTTGACACAATTCATTCAATAAATAATTTAATAAGCTATTAAATTGTTTCAGAACAGTGTTAAGCTCAAAGATGATTAAGCTGTGGTATACGCGTGCTAAATAAACATAGCTCGTGAATGTGATGTTAGTATATAATAAATAAAAGAAGAACAGAATATTTAATTGAATACAATATTTACATGAACTTAAATATTGTATTGAATTAAATTAAATATTGTAATAAAATATACATTATTATAATTTTTCAGACATTTTACAGCTATCTTAAAATAGACAGGCTTTATATATTTAAACACAAAAAACATATACATATATACAGGATGGAACAAACAATGTTACATTAAATGAAAAGACAGATTGTAGTACTATTAATAGAAGATATACTACCTTATCAAATAAATCTTACAACTGATACCAATATTCATTAAAAAACAATTTAAATATCATAACAAGATAATGAACCATACATACTAAAGCGTACCAAAGCGGTCAATCACTCCATACTCTTCTCAGTAAATATAGTTTAGGGTTACATACAGCATGTGTTTAATTTTACAACAATATAATTCCTTAACTAACCCTCTCGAATATATTTGGTTGATCTTTTGTAGTACAAATGGTAGTTTGATTGATTGCAACTGTTGTTTCCACCCTGTACATAAGGTGTGTGTATGTTTACCTGCAGTTGTTGAGGTCCGGCGGGTATATCAGTATGGGCGACAGCATGGACGACGCCGTCCTAGTGATGGTCGGGTTAGACCGGATCGTTTTAACCCTTGTTCAAACAAACACACGCTTAGCACTCTACGGAGGGGCACGAGGGTTAGTGAGAGCCTTCTGGGCACTTTAGGTTATGTGTGAGTGCCTCGGGTCTTTTCATTCTATACATATATGATTGGTTGCTTACATTATAGACCTGTACTTCAGGAAGGGTTATGTTGTTTTACTAAAATTTGCCCTTATGTTTACATTTTTTTTTATTAATGCCTACAATTTTCAAACATTATTTAATAAACAATAATCTATATATAGATTATCAAAGCAACAATTGTTATATTAAACAAAATTTTTGTTACAATACCGACATTGGATTATCTATTGATAACATTGATAAACATATACAAGGCCTCCGCTTGCCTGTGAATATATTTCAATAACATTTAGAAGCTACATATGATTCTACAGTACTAAACTATGTATATCTATTATTAATAACATACATATACTATAGTAAATACTCGTAAAGTTAAATTAAGTGGCTCTAAATATTCTATTAGTGACCTCACATGACATTTTTGAAATATTCATAAAACATTTATACCCTTATCCGTAAATGATTCACACAATAAAAAAACCTAAAATCATGCTAAAATACTAAATGACGTGAGTTTAAAATCCATGCTCTATTTAGTGGAATTACTAAGAACACTAGGCTCATTCTACCTAACTTACTCAATTTCTGGAGAGCTAGGCAGGTTCCCAGGTAGACTAGGCTCGGATATCTTCTTCTGGGCGACCGATGGTCTAATCTTATCCGCCGGTACTGATATGCTTCTACTGTAATCCACGCTGTTGCCGAGACGAGAGGTTGACTTTTTTTTCCTGCAACGATAAAATAAAAAATTGAAATAATATGTCACTATATAGAAATATTAATGTCTGAAATTTTCTATTAACTTATTTAACTCTTTAGGGCCTATTTACATTGTACATTATTATTATGCATTTTGCATACAATATTTATTTAAAACATGAGACATATTAAAACAAATTAACTTTTCTTTGTGTTCGCGATTGTAAATTACACAACTAATGTAAGGTGTCTCTGTTTTTTGATTTAAGATAATATTATAAAAAAATAAAACAGAAGTAAATTGTATATCTTAGAACATATCCTATGACGCAATTGTTTATCATTATTAAATATATTTTGTCCAGCATTCAACAATGTATAGGTTGCTGATGTAATTTTAAAATTAATAATAAAAAGCAATTAATACCTACTCGCATAAGAATGAATCTTCTAGTAGTTCAGAGGCGGTGGCTCGTTTTTCAGGATCCGGGATAAAACAACGAAGAATAAAATTCTTGGCCTTCTGGGATAACTCGCTGGGGATTTCTGGATGCATTTTATAATATCCCACCTACAAATATATTAATATATTTTAGAATAAATATACCGAACACTGAAACTCAATGAGTGACAACGATTGAAAGTTATGAACGAGTGAAAGTTATTGGTAAAAAAGTGGCATATTAGAAGATTATAATGAATATTTCGTGTCGAATCAAAATAATACAAAATAATAACATAATATACTACTATACTACAGTGATAATAAGATATAGCATTAGTAGCTAAATAAAAGCAATCTCTATTTGATTACTATATTAGGTTCTCAATCATTATGTACCTTGAACAAAGCAGCCTGCGGTGATCCCAGCTCCATGAAGGGAGGGTTGCCGGTCGCCATCTCCACCACCGTACAGCCAAGGGACCAAATATCAGCCTAGAAGAACAGCCGTTATAGACATTAGATACTATAAAATTATAATTATCATCGTTTCAATAAAATTATTTAAAAAAAAAAAATTTTAATTATAAAATCAAGATCATTTTAATATAATAAATTTAAGGCAATCTTAAACTTTAAGTCCAGTACTCATAATTCATATCAAACTCATATTCAGCAATTCAAAGACATCTCAAATTAGCAAGGTATAAGGTGAAAAATATTAATCTATCGGTCTCGCGGTCTCGACTGCAGAGAAGGGTGTAGGTTTAATTGTCACAATTAACAAACCCACAACAGACCCACAACAAACAACAGAGAGAGTTAAGCCCACAGGGAACTCTTTGTGATTCAAATATAATTGCTCCGAGTCTTGGTATACTGTGTTCTCAACCTGTCATTATATTTTAAATAAATATAGTATGATGAATAAATCAATACGAGCAGGAATTCGAATAAATAAATAAATCAATACGAGCAGGAGCTCGCGGGTTCGAATCCATTTTATATTTATTTAAAATATAAATAAGCTAAACATGGCATCCATGTTTATGGGTGTATTAAAAAATGTATTCATGTAACCCCCCACCACATGTACTATTGCATGGTAGTGTGAGTACAGTAGTAGTATTGTTACCGGTGCGCCATATCCCCTCTGTCCCTTGTCGATGACCTCAGGCGCCATGTACTGCAGCGTGCCGGCGAAGGTCTCAGTGGAGGGACAGAGGCCGGCGAGGCGCTTGGACGTGCCGAAGTCAGATATCTTGACGACGCCGCTGTACGTGTTCACGAGCACGTTGTCGCCCTTGATGTCACGGTGGACTATCTTCTGGTCGTGCAGGTATTTCAGTCCTGCGAAAAGGTTTTATATATTTTAGATTTGAGTTATTACACTTCTAAGTTTAAATATATAATTATTATCTGGATCTTTTAATAAAAAAATATATAAAATCTTATCCACAGTTTAAATACTTTTAGGGTTATCTCTCTTATAAAATAATGATTTGGGAGTCAAGTTCATGTATAATAAAAAAATTTGGAGGCTAATTATAAATCTATAATCCTAACTAAGGCTCTGTAATCACCATTGTCTGTTATGTTATATGTAAATATACACACCTTCTAAGATTTGTTTAGTGTAATACGCAATAGTTGCCTCGTTTTCTTTCAACGGTCCCCACTTGGACCTCAACAGAGCGGACAGCGACCCTCCCGGGACTTGCTCCATGAAGATTTTGAAGTAATTGTCCTCCGATATCGAACCCAGGTACTGTAATAATATGAATGTTATTTTCAGTATTCAATTAGTTTTATTAAAACATCATTACAAGGAATTTGCCGATCTAACCGTCCGGAGCGAGTGAGATGCGGTCGTGCCGCCGTATTAAAACTAAATCTTTATATATAAATGACAGATCCCGAGATAGAATCCGGAGATGAAATATATCACTAAATAAAAATAATAATATTTCGATATAAGTAGAGCGAGAACAATAAAGGAACAGTTCAAAGTTTCGTTACAATAAGAGCAAGACGGCATCATATGAGACAGCACAAGTATAATTCGAATAAGACAGTCTCATAGCCGCCACGATTAGAGCGAGACGTCTATACGGTGGGAGGTACGTACCTGCACGATGTTCCTGTGCCTGAGCTGCGAGTGCAGCAGGATCTCCTCGTGCAGCGGCTGCACGTCGCCCAGGTTCCTCTCTGGTATCTCCTTGACGGCGATGCGCACCTGCGTGTTGAGGTCCCTGGCCGCAAACACCACGCCGTACGTGCCCTTGCCCAGCACCACGCGCTTGTTGCAGTCGTCCAGCTCGTACTCGAACTAGTCCGTGACACGGATGAGAACAGTGGTCGGTGGACTCGGGGACCGACATTGGACGGCCATTTTTAATTTTATCGTTTAAGTGGATATATTATCTTTTAAGGATCGGATGATTTGTGATCGTTTTACCAGTGCCTTTCATACTTCTCTGTCTTCGTATATCTTTCAAAAAGGGGTACAAATTTTTGCTGCACGTATAATATAATGATACATTACACTTGTCAAAACTTGCCAATAGATAAGTTTGTATTATTGATGAACCGGTATAAAAGTATATTAAAGATTTTTTTTTAAATCATTCATGAACTTACTAAATTTAGTGTTACAGCCTGTCACTAGTGAAATTAGAACCAAAATTAAATCGTAGTACCAAAAATAAAATATAGATTATTATCCTGCCACTACTAGGTTTACAATGTTTTCACATTTATAAAGAAATATGAATCCTTATTTGAAAAAAATATATAATGAAAATATGTTATTGTTATATTTAATGTGATTTTGCCTGATGCGCTAAAGTGATGTATTCAATTCCCATACAAGACCTTATTTGTGATTCTTGTTTCCAAGTTGGTAGTACTTTATGCTAATATTATTGTGTTTACTCATACATACTGTCTAAAATATGTATAATATGTACACAGTCTATTTATATTATAATTATATTTGGAAGTATATCAAATTTTAATGAATTTAATAAAATAAATATAATTATACAATAAATTATTTTATTTTTGTGTAGGTAGGTACCTTGAGTTGATCCTGCATCATCCCGGTGTCTAGATCTGTAATCTTCTCCTGGTCCGCCGTGAACTCGTTCAATAAGTCATATAAGTGTTGTCGGCAAGCGTGAGACGGAAGAAAGATTTGAAAGTCATCCGAATTTTCACTGACGTACAGGAAGAGACAACGTTCATCTCGCTTGTACAAACTGAAAACAACGAGTGTTTATTATTATTAGGCCTTCTATAATTAATAACTATATTGCATTTGAATTATTTGTTTTGTAATTTATTGATAAATTAAACAGGTCTGAAAACATATTTAAATTTTAAATAAATATAGAATGAAAAATAAACCGATACGGGCAGGGATTTGAACCTGCGAACTCTATTGAACCGTTCCGTCGTTCTACCTATTGAGCTACGGCTTTCGCTTCAGTAAATTAAGAATTTTAGAATTTGTTTATTTAATATTTATTTAAAATGTGAATAAATAAGCTTAAAATGACTATACATGTATAACGATATTTTAAAGCGTCTGAAAACGAATTTAGTTCTTATAGATCGATTTGTTGAGATAATTCTAAAAATATCTATGCATATATTTCTGCTGTTTCTGTCTCATTTTCCAGTCTTTTTACTTGTCAGTAACATTCAAAGTCGAAGAATAAAAATACAAATAGGTACCTGTAGGTGCGTATCATATCGGAGGTGAAGAGCCAGCGATGCACCTGCCTGCAGTCTCCCCTCATGGAGTCCAGGCACAGGTTGAAGATCTCCACCGACTTCTGTTCCGCGCCCATGTTCACGTTCACGTACGACGGCATGTACACCTTCGTGGTTTCCAGGATTACTACCTGTGGACAGACATACACTCATATTATAAAAATACTAGATTCGCTGATTTTTGTAAGTTTACATTCTATCTAAGATTATTTCTAAAATTAATTCCCTATTTGTATTTCGAATAATTAATTAAATCAAATTTGAAGTGCCACTGAAGAAGAAATATTAAGTTAGACGCCGGGAAAGTCGCTGGTTTAAGATAGTCTATATTTCGTATAGAGGCTCAATTCTTTTACTTTATAAGAACAGTAAAATATCATACGTACGGGGAATCGAATAATATTTTCACATGTACTTTTAGTTGCCTCCACAAAAAACTCCATCCAGAATGAAAAAACTTGCTGCTCTGGCGATGAATCGTCGCTTTTCTTTCTAAATCTAAACAAAAATTAATAATAATATTATTCTTTAACAAATATTTTAAATTAGACTCGTTATATACACCAGTAATTAGTATGTTAATTTATATTTTATTATTAACTTTATAGTCTTTTAGAGTTATTAATTATATATCTGAAGCACATAATCCATTTAAGAATTCGTTAACGTTCTTCGGACGTTTTTGTAACTTTTTACTTATACAACTAAGCGTTGGTGATATACGTTTGTATGTTGTATACTCTGAATATTGGTCAATAGTAATAAAATAGTTGTTCACATTCAAAACTACAAACCTATCAATCAGTTCAATATTTCCTATGGTAGATTTCAGGTACCAGTTGGGTGGTTTCAGTTTGAACATGCACTCCGCCGCCTGGATCGCCTTGCAGTAGTCCTGAGCCAGCACCGAGATCTCGAAGAACGTTGCTACGACCCAATACTCTTTCAAGGACGACAAGCTCCCTTTTTTACCTATTAGGTGATTAAGAACAATACCTGGAAAAAACTAATTATTATTATATATATAAATTAATTAATTATGTTTTTATCCATATATAACTTATAAAAGAAATAAAAGTAAATATTATAAATCAATGTATTACATAAAAAAATGAAGTAAAAAAAAAAGGAGATATGTTTTTACTAATCAATATAACATATAATAGAGAAGAAAGTGAACTATGATTTTATCAATCAATACAATATATATATGTAGATCTACCACTATGAGAAACATTTGAAATATTAATAACAATCGAACGGGTTATGTTTATTTATATAAATGAAATATATATCAAGAAAATAAGTCTTATAATAAATACAAGTTTAACGAAAATAAGTCAATGAATGAGATTCATAGAAATTTTTTATCAATTATGGTTAAGTTGCGGTGTGTGAATGTGACCAATATATCAATGAACAGCTAACTCATGAGAGGAAAATAATACAAATAATTATAATAAATATTAAATAATAATTATACCTATATGTTGTAGCTCTTGTGAATTTTTGAAATCATTTCCAGCTATGACTAGCAATGTTGCTAAATTAATACCAGCGTATTCATTGGGTTGCACTTCGAATCCTTGTCTGTACCTGAAATAATTAAATAAGATAAAGTAAAATTATGTGAAGTAACTGGTACTAATACCAGTATAAGAACTCTTATTTATCAGCTTTCGAGAAACCGTAAGTCTTAAATTATAAAACAAAATTGTTTTAAATATCTTGGTCTAATTGGTGTTTTGTTGTTATATTACGTTTGTTTTGCGACATAATGATTAAAAATGTAAACCTTTTAATGTCTAATAGCTTCTCAGATAGCATGACAAAGACAAACATATTACTTCCATTATACTCACCAATGAATAGCATTTGTGAGACTTTCCAAGTCTGTGTGTTGAGATTCTACAAACTTATCCTTATATATTCGTCCACACAGACATAACATATCCGGAAATCTGTTCTCCTTCTTCTCCAATGCTTTAACACATACCTTTAAAGCATTTTCCCGGTCACCCTCTTTGTTTCTTCTGTGAATTTAATAGATCTTGTTGAATTATAAAATGATTAATTAGATAATCAGTTAAAATATATATATATATAAATTACTTGATACTAAAAAAAATCCTAACATATATATTTCTATTAAACAAATTATTTCAAGGTCACTTACCGATTCATAGCAAAGGCATACATAAATCTTATAATGGGCATGTTGACATAGTTCTTTCTGTTCATAATGGTTTTCAAATCATCCACAATGTGCACTATGGCGTCATAGTCCTGTATCTCCCGGTATGATATCAGTAGGTTGAGGATGGTGTCTCCGGAGAGCACGGCCGGGTCGTCCAGGCGTCGTCTCATGGCATGCAGCACGTTGGATAAGTCTGGACCAGTGAAGGTTTCTCTTGCTTTCCGGAGATCTGATAGGAATTTTTCTTGGAGATGAGCCCTAAAAAAAAATTTTGGTTTATTAAAAAAAACCAAAGTATTGTACTTGATAAATGTATTGCTTAGAAAAAAATACTATTTCCGTTATTGACGAATAAATCAATTTGTATAATTGTACCAACGATATTTTATAATAGTTTATCAAAATCATTTATATGTATAATTCTTAATCCCGTTGATGATTAGTACAACGTGTGGGTGTAAATATATCGAGTTTGTCGCATTACTGCGTTTATAAATATGTAAAACAAATAAATATAATATTTATAAATAATACCGTGGGCGACTTGATTACATTATTCAATAGACATATAGACACGTTTCCAGAACATATATGTAGATATCAATCACATCAGTACACTGACAAAGCTTGACTACATACATGTGCCTACATGTATAAATAAAAGAATTGTAATAGTTTCAATTTATTCGTTTTCCTTTTGTATATATATTTTTATATTTATACTTCAGTCACCTATATTTGTAAATTTCGTACGCATGTTCTAAGTTTAGGTTTGATAACATCTCATCGTCAGATTTGATAGAGTAACCTGAAGGTACACTGATAGATGGATGCTACTGGATTTTCATACTTCAAGTCACTCCATCAGATCTGACAGTAAGATCTTATCAAAAGAAGTGAAACAAGCCTATAGGCCCTTGGCACACCCATCTTTATTGGCCTAGGAAATCCGGTATCATCCATCTATTAGTGTACTTTCAGGTCACTCTGCCTAATCAAAATAAAGTGATAATCTGTACGTACTACAAGTAAAAAAAATATGTATTGTTAGGTGACAATACAAAGAATGTACTGTACACAGTACACAATAAGATGCAAAGTATCAATTTAGATTTTATAATTTTCTTTTCTTCATACATATCGATCTTTATCAATAGAAACCTTTACCTACAAGTCTTACCACTCATTACGAGTCTTTTACGAATGAGTTATTTGAATTTAAGAAATATTTATAACAAATATCAACTAAATAAGGAAATAAAATAGACCTAATTGAAATACATATATTAGCAGTCATTGTGTGTTTCAAAGTGTAACTACAGATACGTGAAAAAAAATAAAACAATTTAATTACTTTCTAAGATTAGGTAAGGTCTTTTTGAGTTAAGTAGATCTTGATCGCCAGGGTATTTCAAATTGTAGATGTAATAAATACGAAGTATACCGAAACTCCCCATGATACCGTAGAATAGGTATGTGTAGAAAAAGTGACAGAACGGAAGTGACGGAAAATCGGTTTTATAATATTATAAACTACAATATTTATTAACTGTTTTCAAGGACATATAGATAAAGAAACATTGAATCCGTTGCAATTATTGGTTTTATTACATTAAGTTTGATTTTGTAGCATTATGTACCGTAAACTAGATTATTTTTGGCGTAACTGTAAACGCTTCCATAATATTGAAATAACTACAAGTACAATACTCAACCGCATTTGTTACTCAAAACATATATAAATAAACTGATCTTCGTTTTGTATATTATTATTTTTTTTGTATGTCTATACTGTTAGCCCTGTTTGGCTATTACAGCGTCACCGGAAGAGCGGGTGGGTCAGGAGACCCACCCGCGAGATGAGTACGAGTCTGTCCGACACCTTGAACTGGTATAGCTTGTACAACAGTCCATTGTGCCAGACCCTGTCGAACGCCTTTTGTATATTAATGGAAAAAGGTTACTGAATTAAAAAGTTTATTAATAATAATTTTCTTATTTGGTTAATTCCAACTATTTCAACTGAGTGGTAATTCAAACTATTTGAATGGTTGAATAAGTGTTTTTTATTCCCAGTAGTTCAAGTAGTTGAAGAATATATGAATTCTTTGAAAAGTATAACCGTCCGGACAAATAGTTAATCTGTTTCAATAACCATGTATTGAGTTTAGTATATACTAACACACAAAATAGTAATAGATTGATAGTGAGAAATAGGTATATTTTACACTTACTTTGTTTGAACTTCAACATCTTGGAGTATATTCTTGAGCCTCAGGGTAAGGTGTTGTTTGGGATCGGGAGCTTCATCACCTTTAAACTTAGCGGCCGCTGGGTTAGTGGTGACACAAGTACCAACATCCGTTAACTTGTAGGAGACAAATAAAAAATTTGGAAGGGATATCTGTAAACAACATTGTATATAATTAAAAATGTTTAAAAGTTAAATACATATAAAATATAAATATACATAAGACCAATGTTAAAATGTATAGTGTGTAGGATTGACATTGTATTGTGGGGTGCATCACCAATTTAGATAGTAAATATAAAAGATATTGTTACACTAAACTAATGACAAAACAATTCATTATTTTAATTCAATATATTCACTGATAGTTGCACACATCCTGCAAACAAAAATATAATGCATTCTCTTCAAACTAGCCAACTGGTAGGCAAATAATGATGCATAGAAAAATCTTTCCTGATATTGGTAGTTAATTGATTCCAGATTCTTTCAGAATTAAGTTAAATTTAAAGTCAATACAAGCCAGCATTTAATCAATAATTTTTAAATGGAGTATACAAGTTAATATGCACATAGGTGTATCACCGAGAGGTAAAAAAAATGCATAAAATGATTAAACTTTTGTAGTCTTATTATATAATATGTTGCAAACATAATTTATATTTTAAATTTCCAGATATTGCAAGATTAATTTGGAAGGGTTAATCAAGAGAGATCTTTTTAATTCCTGCTGTTTTTGGTGTTTTGAAAAAAAAAAATGTTAACTGCATACTGGCAACTTGTTATTACAATGTATTCTCTATGGCAATTACATTTTAAAATATGGCCATATACATCTTAACACTAATGCATTTTGTACTAGCCTTAATGTAATGTAAAATGTATTTCATACATATACAAAAGGATGTTAAAGTTAAAGGATGATAAAGAGTCCTTGATTTATGTTTATACTCTTTCCATAACAATAAAAAAATATATAAAATAATTAATTTTTAAATTTATATTTACATCAAATAAATAGATATTTCAATGGCTACATTGGTAATGGATATGTAACAACAATTGAAGTGGACACATCATCAGTCATTAATATACTATATATATACAGTTTATTATGTACAGAAAAAGATTATATATCAACAGTTTGGGGGCAATTTATTATTAGGAATCAGCAGTTTTTTTAAATACCAAATATGTATATAAAAACATTTCGAAAAAAATTTTGCTTAGACTAAATAGCCCTGGAATACTCAATATCATAACTTTAAATAATCTAAATTAGATAAACATTAAAAATGAATGAGAGACTAGAATGTAGTCCGCTATTGTAAGTTAACGTCTTTTGTCCCCTGCCATGTGAAATATGAGTCTTCATATAACTCAGTCTGTAGAGCAATTGAGAAATTGAGAGTAATAGCTATTGAGATATTATCATTCAAGGCTTTATGTACACAAATATATGTGCATTGTTAGGTCAATAATATATGTAATAGTAAAATATTCATATGCACCATAAAAAACACATAGTTATTAGTTTATTCATTAGATCTAAGCACCTACCTTAAGCCGCAATGTAGAGTCAGGGTCTACATCATTAAACAACAAGACATTTTCCTTCATGTCAAAGCTCTCCCGGACACCCAAGTGGTACAGTAGAGAGCTCTGCTGCACTTGCATACTCAGATCCACAAGAGCCACATCTGCACTATAAAATGTGTCCAGCACACTTGTCTCACCAAAATCTAGTTTTTCATACTGTAATGAAAGGTCCGGTAAAATAGCATTTTAACCTAATAAACCTTATGAACTAGACAAGTGTTTCTTCGTCGTATCGTATGTATTCGAATCACTTAAATAAAAGCATTTTTTTCTTTGACTTTATTCTTTGATTATAACTTACATGTAAATTGATACTATAAAATATAAACTTATCATAACTTACGTGAATATAGTGTAAATTTGCATTAACAAGTTCGGAAGCTAATCGTACTTCTTCCAATGCTCGTTTTCTGTGCGCAAGGTTCAATGTTTGGGTTACGTCCAAAATACAAGCGATGTCCATCCGGGGCCTCTGATTAGAAGCACCCGGCTGCACCGTCGCACTCGATCCATCGCTGCATATGCTCTCACAAATACTTCTCACGTCGCCTAAAAATAATATTCATAAGGAAAATCCAAAATAGTTTAACTTCGTCGTTAGAAAAACTTTCCTACCAGATTCCTCCAGCGCCGTGGACGTGTTTGCAGCGCCGAATGTTATCATTTTCTTACTTGTTTAAAATTGGATTGCATATTTAAAGCGAAAAAACACGATAAATTCAAGTCCACAAATAAATATCCAACACTCAAATATCACAACAAGTATGTACTCGCCAGCTTCTTATTATTTAATATAGTGACGTTCTTGTCTGATGAGACTTCGTCTATTACTACTCTGTATTCTGATATTAACTAGAAGATAATCGATATTAGAAATCGATATTTAATGTAGGCAGATATCTGAACGATTCAATATCCAACTGATTAACCTACAAAATCTTTAAACCATTTATATATTTATTTTCCAATGTATCATTTATATATCTGTAATTATTTTTTACTTAATACCTCCATGTTTTTTAACACCAGATTATAATATTAAATATTTTTAGCTTTAAAATGAAGATGATAAATACGTATAAATGATATGAAATATAATATTAAGTACACATATAATCAATTAGAGTTTGCTGGTGGCGTCGCTACCGTTAACATTTCTGAAAAAAATACAATCATGGGTAAAAATCCCAGGCTCGTTTATATTTCTGTGTGTGTGAAAGTGCCGTCAAAATCGCTTTAGGATTACTAAAATAACAATAACAACAAATGAAACCTAACCATATGAAAGTGAATTTAAGAAAAATTATTTCCATATAAACTTTTACTCACTGTTTCACCGTCTTGATCATTGAAATACTCACAAAACAGTCCTTTAGTACACACACATACATTACAAAAAGAAGCGTTGTGCAAACCTTTAAAATTACCTAATTTGGAATGAGCTGTAACAGTTTCAGAGAAATATGCTTTTAAGTAAATAGAATAACTTTTGCTCATAGTTTTGATGTAGTTCACTCTAATTTATTGAAATACTAACAGCGCCGGGCTTTTTCATGAGGAATGATTGTGCGTGCTTTTTTCACAAAATATAGTATACACTCTTTTCAAAACCAAGGTATATCATAATGTTGTCCATAAATCTATGTGGCATTTTTGTGCTACAAACTACAGCCATAAAACATAAACTTTGACATTAAAATTTTCTTAAGGGTTTATAACAACCATACCTAATTTTCTAAAAAAAATACCAAATTCTTTGGAAACTTTCTCTGAGCAAACTTAAAGTACAAAAGTAAAATTCTTGGTATTAAATTTGGTAGAAAACTACTATTGACTCTGTGTATTATTTCATTGATTATACAGTCCATATACGTAGGTAAGAACATATCTAGGGTATCTATTGATTATAATTAATATCTCCAATAGTACATTACGGAAGGAGAGTAATTCAATAGTTTATTTCATTCTTAAAAGGGCAGAATAAGATAGGAATTAAAAGAGGAAAATCGATACTGTAAGATATCGATTATTTGACGTTATATAGTATAATGTCATATGCGAACATCTCTAAAGATGACCTTGGATTTACTTCCATGCGTCCCATCTAGTAGAAAATATGTACAAGTCAGGTATTGTGGTAACTAAAATTTTTAATAGATGGCTCTAACTCTACTTGAAAGTCTCCTATTTATAGACGAACGCTTTTTTTCACATTTCTGGGTTACATTGGGTGATTGGAGAAAGGCATTACATGCATTGGTCTCTGTACCTTTTATTTATTTGCAAAACTATATGTAAACACATATTTCCAAGAACCAGCCAATGCTTTTTTAAGTTTTTTTTCGTAACGAGATCTGTTGATTGTAATATTCTAATTATTATAATTAAAAATTTAGGTGCATAAATCAACATTTATATCAGTGGGGTTACATGTAACTTGGATGATTAAAAAAAAATTAAGTAAGGAGGTGTTTATTATTTTTTATTTAAAATTATCTGTTAATTAGTAAAAAATATGTATAAAAATTATTTATATAATTTAATAGGACTTGATATTCATTAATAATTTTGCAGCTGCAGCAATACCTATTTTACATTTACATTTTTATATTACACAACATAAATAAACCTACAATAAATTAAAAACTTTAAATTTGTATTGCCAAAAAAACTACAGAAATAATTTGGTTTAATTTACTTTAATAAATATATTTTAAGCATAATATGTTTGTGATAGCAGAATATATACAAACACAACTGAAAACAAACGTTATGTAATCATTACTGATAAATGTATCCAAATAATATAACATTAAATAATTGAAATTTATGATACTATTGTAATACATCGCCAATCAGAAATAGATAAGTACAATAAAAATTAATATAATAAAGCATTATCTTTGCTTGAACATTGACAACTATAATGCCCTCTGCTTATATAAAAAACCTAAAGAGATACAGGCAGTTAACTTTGGTCATAAATATGAAATGATAAGAACTACATTCCAATGATAAAATAAGAAAAATAAATTATATGAGAGCTCTTCGATTTCCTAGCAGCCTGGTACTTCACTTGCCGAGAATGATTTTACGAGAAGCACCAAAGCTTTGGCCGGACTGTGATGCCAGTTTGTTTGTGCCGGCTTGTAAACCAATGACGGCTTCTCCGGCTCTAAGAACATCCTCGCTGAATTCTCGGCGGTTTTCCTCAGCGGGTTTAGGACCGAGGCAGGGACCACGCCATTCGGGGTGCTTGTGTGTCTGTAATAATAATAAAACCAAAATGTACTTATATTAAAGGTATTATTTAATTAAAACAAGACTATATTTTTTTTATTATATGCTATCTCTGATTAAAAAACGGTTATTGTACTAATTATTATACTATTACTATCTGGGTAGAAATATTCCAATTTATTACCGTTCTGCCGATAGCGAAGATTGTTTGCGTCACTAGTGATATATTCTTCTGGTCCCAAAGATCGGTAGATTGGAAGAGATCTACGTCTGGTACTCCGTATTTAATGCAAGCCCTTTGGAACCTAGAAATTATAAAAGTATTTTTAATAATAGATCAAAAGCTAAACAACAAATTACGAATTTTATAATACATTATCTAAAATTTAGACTATAGATTTAATCAGTGGGAACCCGTTTTCTTATTTTAAGTGAGAATGAAATAAATACTTACTGGCTAATGTTGTCCATGAACTTATAATCGCCGCCAGAAACATTTATTTTTGTGATGATGCCGGGCTGTAATCGGTTCATCAGCTTACAAAGGATGATGCCATCACGAAGTGCATGCTCGTAGGGCAGGCCTGGTGGGAATTTCTCCCCAATCACTGCCTCAATCCAATTTTGGGCCTCTGCTTCCTTTTCAGGCTCACGTTTGCCAGCGCACTATAAATAAAATAAGATTTAGCACACAAACAAATAAATCTTAATATATATAAATTACGTGTCACGTTGTTTGTCCGCGATGGACTCCTAAACTACTTAACCGATTTTAATCAAATTTGCACACCGTGTGCAATTTGATCCAACTTGAAACATAGGATAACTTACATCTTAATTTTAAGTCGCGATATAATTTTATTGCAAATTATTTCTTTACAATTATCTATTAGTACAAACAAGTTTAACAGATGGCGTTGTATCTGTTGACTGGATTGAGTTAGTGTTCAACAGATGGCGTAATGTTAAAAGTACAAATGTTTCATATACAATTTAACATCATAACCAACACGCGATCTTGAAAAGAAATTATGAGTTAATTTTTAGTGTTAATATAGCCCGCCACATATTACTTAGACTGAAGTATATATAAATTCATATTATAATGAACCTAATACAATCAAATTATACCTGCTTCTTCGTTGAATCTATTTATGTGAGACGGGTCAACCAAAAATATTGTGCACCGAGTAGTGCAAAATTAAATTATTAATAATTTAAAATAATAAATATTATTTTCATAACTATCTGTCCTATATACTTTATTTATAAATTTGTAATGTACTCATTTGTTACCATCTTAAATAAAATAATAATAATTAAATATCTCAACTGTACGATAATTTTGATCAATCATGTTCAAAGGCCTTCTCCTTTAAATCCCAATCCGGTGAATTTTTTACACCGGCTTTAACGTTTTCGTCTTCTTTGGTAAGTAATAATTTCATTGTTGCAACCACCCTGTTGGTCAAGTAGTGGAGCGTAGACGCCTAACGTATAGCGGTATAGTGTCGTACAGTGTGGTATAGTGTGGTGTACCCAAAAAAATAGAAATACTGGCACCGAATATATTCGGCATCAAAACCGAATAGTTCGGACAAATACAGCGAATACCGAATACTTACCAAATATTCGGCGCATCACTAATAATTATTATATTACTGTATCAAGGGTTAGGTAATGGTAGTAGAAAATCAGTCATAGAGGTCGCCATGTTCTTTACAAACTGCATCTATGTAAAAAAAACATAGCGGTCCACATCATTATTTTTAACCCCCGACCCAAAAATGGGATATTATAAGTTTGACCTGTAGATTTGTGTATAGTAATATTGATAGTAAAAACCTAAACAGGGGAAATAAATGTATTCGTAGATTCATTTAGTACAACGAAGAAAAAAGTAAAATAATTTAAAAAACAGAAAAAAAACCCCGATACTAGATGACGTCTAAAAAGGATAAAAATATTATTATGTACTTATTGAAGTCGTTACGTCGGGGGACCTTTGTACGTACGTTGATGAGTGTCTATCTTAAAAAATTTTCGGAGCTAATAAATGAGGACTATACGATAATATCAAAATATTTTTATTTCGTTACTTGCCTTGATAAATTTACTTGCATTTTGAATTTTTCCTTTACTTGGCAGTCGGGGGTTTTTTTTAAATTTTATTTAATTTTTTCTAATACCGTGACTTCCTAAATAGTTTACTACAATGTAATAGGTATATCCAAAACCTTATCAACCACAGCAACGCGTGGCCGGGTCTGCTAGTTATACATATATATTTTAATATTTATGTAGACAGCTTTTGTGACCATTCGGTGGTCGGTTAAAAAACGAATATGTTAATAATTTCAATAGTTTTATAAACATCTTTTTAAATATTTATACCAATAATAATATAGTTATAGCAGAAATAATGCTGGGTTCATGACACTTTTATTAAGTGTAAAATTTTTAAGGGGTTTCCCGCCACGTGCCAACTAATATCACGTACTTTGGCTTTAAATTGGAAGACTGCCAGTTAGAAAATTTATAATAGATTATTACAGTTTATTCTTAATAACATCAACAGTACTTCGTAAAAGAAACACAAATACTGGTGTTGTTAGAGGTTTTTAAAAACTATATTAAAATGATACAGTTGTGTAATAATTTATAAGGTGTATTATGACATGTATTTGGTCAATTTTACATATCTTTGCTCTTAAAAATATTGTAACAAGTACTTAATATGTTATGCAGGATGTTTTGCCTAAAATAAGAATCAATTTACAATGCAATACTAAAATCAGTCTTAAATGGCTTCCTGCGACCCCAATCCACAGTTCGGATATTAAACCTAATAACTCAAGAAACTGATTGCAATTTTAATCTTAGTAGGATGATTGGAAGAGAATTTATAATTTTAGATATAATTCGGTTTTCATATAGTAATAAGTATTGTTATGTTATTTTTTTCTTAGGCACAATAATTCAACTACAATGGTAGTCCCAAGATTGTATGAAATTATATACCTACTCGTACTATATCATTTCTTGCCAGTAGTACTATATACTACTAATGTACTCTACTAATGTTCGTACTACCGTATACTAGACTGTTTAATTTATTACTAAATTGTTCTTTAGTATTCGGCACGACTTTAGTGTGTGCGAAAATATATTGTAAACATGATATTATTTTATACAGTGTAACCAATGAAAATATTTTCATCGCCTCTGACTTCAGCGACTGCACTCTAAAAGCTAATAATAGTTTATATTCACATTAATGACAAACGTACAGACATAAATTTCGAGTCGTTTTAGTACGAAATATATTTATATATAACGAGCGATCCGATAATTAGTAATTAGGTACATTCTTTTACAATTTACCTTATAATTTCATTCTTTACTAGTTTTATGTTTCATAAGAACGTTAGTAATTATATTAAGAAAATTACTTTATAAATCATAATAGCTGAAAATTATTAAACTCAGTCATATTTAAAAAACATTTTATAAATAAAACCTTATCGTTCTTTCTTCCTTTAAGTATAAGACGATAAACATATTTTAATAATTTTTGTATTGCAGGTAATTCAATTTATTTTGACAAACTATTCTAAAATATGTTGTATATGTTGTTGTAAACTTATAACCCATTATAAGTTTACAATAGCACTGGGATAATAATATGAAAACATATTAATAACACATTAAAAAGCAATTTATATTTTCCAAAACAATAAGACAATGAGTTTATCAACAAAGATATTTTTATATTAAAATCTTTTAATTTATAAGAAAAACATTCCTTTTATATTTTTTCTTAGATATTAATTGAACATTAAACATCATTGTCAAGTTTAAAAAGCTCTTATCTAATGAACAATATAATTGACAATCTAAATTTCAAAATATATTATTTTTTATTTCACATTTATAAAAGCAAAACAAACAGCGAACTGATTTAGATTTTAGTGCCGGAAATTACAGCAGAACTCTTTTGATAAACTAGAAACTACAAAAACATTGAGATTGCTTTTGAGCAGTGCTCCAATTTCACGACCTTATTTCATTTTCTGATTATAAATATACTTAATTTGATTTTTATTTATTATTACATTCAGATCCAGTGTTATGGCGGTAAATGAAACATTATTTAGACGTCAAACTAACACTGGTTTAAACCATCGTTAAAATGGTTCTCGTAAAATATAATGTATTAACGATATCTAAGATGTTCTGGAAGATTAATTTCAATGGTATCTGAAACAGTCTATCATTGCAGTATGGACTGAATGGTGTAATGCCTATAATTACGAATCGTACTTGTGTGGATGCGGCACCGACGCCAGCCGCCCCCGCCGACGCTGCCTGCCTCTGGGCGGGCGGCGTTAGTGCCAGTCAACTTTTTGATACGGACCTGGAAACTTGTTCCACTAGTGCTCATTCAGATCAATCAAAATGCCTGTAAGATTTTTTCATAATTATCTTTTGATTATTGATTTTTTAAATTTATTTTTGTGTTATTTACATATATTTATATTTTTAATTGATTTTCACTGTTTTAATATTTTAAATATACTTCTGTATGGATATTTTGAATTGTCATTATTGTTAAAATCTTTATAAATAACTAACAGTCTGTGTTAATGTTTAAAAACATTAGACACTTTAATGGTATTTCAATGATTTACAACTAAAAGTGCAGCTGTGCATTTCGTTATGAATTAATCTCGCAAGCTTTCCAGACGTTTGAGATAACGCCCGTTAACGTTATTTTCGGAGATGATTCTGGAATCCGCTCGCTCCATCATCAAACGACTTGGCACTGGAGTTGATATTTTATGGCCGTTGTTCAAAAACTTTTGCTTGTATTTACGTCTCTGACATAAACTTGTTTACAGGCCAGAAACAAGGAACAAGAGGAAGAGGTTCTGACCTGGATCGCAGCTGTTCTCGGAGAGCCTCTACCAAAAGGAGCGTACGAGGATGTCCTGAAGGACGGAATCGTTTTGTGCAAACTTGTCAATAAGCTAGCACCTGGCTCTGTTAAGAAGATCCAGGAGAGAGGAACTAACTTCCAGCTCATGGAAAACATTCAAAGGCATTTATCATAATACTTAATTATTGTTATATTATTAGTTTTCTATATAACAATTAACTTTCTAACAACTTAATAATTTCAGGTTCCAAGCAGCTATCAAAAAATACGGTGTACCAGAGGAGGAAATATTCCAGACAGCTGATCTTTTCGAGAGACGTAACATTCCTCAAGTCACCTTGTGCTTGTACTCTCTTGGTAGAATAGTATGTATTTTTAGAATTTTATGCGATGCAATTCTGAATTTTTATTACGTTTATTTATATTCGTTTAGCCAGTATAAAGTTTCTAATGGCATTCTATTATTCTGTAGACACAGAAGCACCCTGAGTTTACCGGCCCACAATTAGGACCCAAGATGGCGGACAAAAATGAAAGGACATTTACTGATGAACAGCTGCGAGCACACAACTCTGAGCTCAGTCTTCAAATGGGTTTCAACAAAGGAGCCTCTCAGGCCGGCCATGGTGGTTTTGGCAACACTCGTCATATGTAATTTTCCTAACTACAAATCATTGTGCCAAATGTTAAGCCAAACCAACGCCAATTTGTTAAGAAAAAAGAGCAGTATTTTATATAATGTTGGTTAACCTGTCTGTCTGTAATAAGCCACGGATGATGTTAATTTTTTTATTTATTTTTATTTTTTTATTATGGTCCAGTAATGAATGATTTTATCTGTTTAATTGAGAGCTGGCGTGAATTTAAAATAAATAATGCCCTTTGCCTATGTTATTAGTTAAACATTATTATTTAACAAATAATATTTTATAAAGATAACTTTGTGTACATAATTTTTACTTTATTTAATATTAATAAAAAATCTTTTTATATTTCGATTTTTTTAGTTTTTTTTATATTGTTTTGCATTTTTAATAAAAGAATGTGTTAAAATCCTGAATATCGGTTTATACCGATATTCATTATATTATTATAATACCAACCGAAAAAATTATCTGCCTACCTTAAAGAAATCAATTTTTCAAATAGAATTAATTGATTATAATCACTTTATATTTACGATTAATTATAATGAATATACTAAGGCACAGATAAATGCTCAATGCAATGCTCATCAAAATATCAAATATAGTTTTCAGTGGCATGGCCGCCACAAATCATTTTATATTTCTGTTGTGCCAAGACCTAGACATAATTGTCGTAATCATAATTGAACCATTTAATCAAACACTCCATCAAGATTAAAACGTCATATTCATTTAAAACTACTTGTCGCACCCGCCTTGGTCCTCGGGGGTTATATAAAGCAGTTTTATTATGATATTAATAAAACTGCTTTTAATATTAATTTTATCTTCCTTTACAAAAAAAATAGTCTCATCTTTTATTCTTTCTGAATAGCACAGCCTATTTCCATCTGGTAAGTCAATTTCTTAGATTTTTTAAAGAATTGAAAACTAACTAAAATTGATAAGTAGTTTAAAATATAATCTCCTATAACAAGACAAACAAGAAACTGAATAAATTGATTTCTAAAAAACAATATATGAATAAATATAAACTAAATTAATTAATTCGCATTACAGACCAACGTAATCCTATAGACGCAACACGAGGTTTTTTCCGTTTAGTATCTGGGTGATAACATTCAGATTTATGCAATATTATTTATTACAGAATATAAATTTTGTGATATACTTTATTTATAATATTAAATGACTTTGTGTTCAAAAAAATTAAAAAACAAATCATATGACAATAATAGATCACTTAAAAATAGCAATATTTAATTATAAAATTATGTGTCATTGAACTGTGAAATGTTAATAGTATCATGTGACATTATAGGAATGTAATAATGCAATAAAAAGGTTAATTATGTTGATGTCGGCTGAAATAATTGGTGTTTATGAGCCAAAGTATAAAATAGGAATTGACAAACTTAGCAGAGACATATCAACACTTCGCGGTTTCGACATATTTTATTTAAAGTTTGCTTGGCAAGCTGACTCAAGAGTTTGAACAAAACAGTTATATTTTAGACTATTTTTGTGGGTTTGCTCGCATAGATTTTTTTTTAAATACTCAAGACGAAAGGGCACATATCTATCTTAGAGTATCTTCTTTGGTTTGTTATATGTTGCTAGATATATTTGACATCTTCACCGCTAGCTATGTGGTAGGTAGGTAATATTTACAATTATGAAATCAACACACAGAATTTAGTTTAGTTGATGGGTTTAAACAAATATACCTAGTCTTATTACAAGTACTAAATAAATAGTATGTTTATGTTTTACATATCTATAAAAAAGGAAAGATATTCACTATAGATACAGTAGCAATATAAACATTTATAATTATTACTTTTTAAGTAAACAGTAAAGACCTTCAAAAGAAACGTTCCTCGCTTATTGAGTTTCATCATGCATGAAATGACACGTTTAAATATTTATTATATCGAGATGGAATCTAATGTTGATGAAGTGAATAAATCTCACAAAGATTAATGTTGTCTTCTGATGGCCACGAGATGATTTGCATATCACAGGATCTTAGCCAATATGTACTACCATCATAGCATAGTGTATACCTACCTATAGTACCTACTACCTACCTCTACGGTCTACAGTAGATGTTTTATACACAAGTTGTTGTTCCCAATCTTATTTTGCAAAACTGGTAATAAAAGTTATTATAATTTGTCATACAGTAATGATTATAGAACGAGAATAAATTGTTGCTTGATTTACTTAAATATTGATAGTTATCAATATTGAATGATAATTTGAGCAATGTGATTTTAAACAGTAAAATCTTATTTTTGTGCCATCTGGCCACAACCTGCTTTGTAGTAATAAAAATCGGAAATAACCACAAAGTGGGATTTTGTGGAAAGATTGTTAAAACTCGTAAACATTTTCACGTTTCAAATGGTTATAAAGTAATTTCAGTAAATATTTGTTTGTATACGTTTAGTACGTTTATTTAGTTTCGTAAACCTTTGAGTGTAGTCGAACATTTAAGATCCATTTAGTTTTTTTGGGTTAAGCATCACCTACCAGGATTGCATAAACCATTACGAGATCTATTAATTCATGTCTGTAACGTTCCAGAAAGAAATAAGCCATGTTTCGTGCGTGGGATTTAGCGTGTTCATTAAACATTTTGTTTATATTGACCAGACGCCAAGAAAAAGAGGATGTACCGTCAAATATTCCTAGTTATTACGACAGCAATTCGACATAATTTGTCATAAAATTTCTTCTAATTATCTGTGGTTGAGGGTATGACGAAGCACTTAAAGATATATAATGACTTTTAACAACTTTGTCCAAATAACATAATTCTGGTTCTTGTATAAATTATAAGTACTAGTAGGTTCTACATGACATTGACCTAGTTATAGATGAATACATGTTAGTGTATTAGTTACGTAAATCTTGATCCCTTACCCTTTTGCAGGTAATGTGAAAGCGATACAACGTTCACTGCCCAAGGCCAATTTAAATACTAAGACCCTGTCTCCCTAAATATGTTACTTAATTTGGTTTCCTAAGAGGTAACATATTGTTACGACATTAAACTGAATATTAAATTAAAAACAATTAGCCATTAGTAGCAAATTAAAAAATATGTATTTACATTTTTTATTTATTAATAAAAACTAGGGAATTGTATATTTTAGTATTGCCAAATTAAATCGCGTTGAAGGAATTGATGATATGGAACGAATGTACCAGTTACCCTGTTATTAGACTTTATTACGAATGCACTTCACAAACTTGTTTATAGGAACCTGATTAAATATTATTCGTTTCTAAAGATACAAAATTAATTTTATAATTCTTATATACTATTAGATTAACTGTCAAAATAAGTATGGAATAAAGAAACGTTATTGAATAAAGTACCTAATGCAAGACTTGGATGACAGTTCAGATTGCAGCAAGCATCAAAAAATTATACGCCTCGCAAGTTATATAAACCAGCAAATAGATGTCATCGGTTATGCAGTCTTGGTATTTATTGCAACGATACCTACTAGGACCAATAGAGTTGCAATTTTTTTTTTTTTGACATATTTGGTTAAATCGAAAGTACTTATATACGATTAAGAGCTTAAGGGCAAAGTTTAGGTTTTATTTACATTTACAATTGCGTGTTGCTCCCCTCCTAGCTGGATTGCTGAGACCGACGGAGTGGAGTTAGTCTTAGCCCAATACCTCGCCTGGCCTGCTCGAGGCTCACGAACGAACTTAGGTGTATCCATCAATACCCTGTGTGAATAAGGATATAAATGATGAAGTACGAATTGTTTCTTGTGACCGTTGTGCTCCACTGTACATCAGCTGAATATTATAAAACAAAGCGTAAGTATTTCTATCAGTAATTAACCAATCCACTAAGTCCAGTCTAACCTTTTTGTTACAATTTCGATCTCGATTTCCAAATTAAAAAAACAATTCCTATTTGCATTAATAACAAAAACCCTAATTGCGTGTTGAATAAAAAATAATTATTTTTTATTTACTCCCATTTTAGCAAGTTTTATAAGCACATGTTTGAAAAGCGATCCGGATTTCGATGATTGCTCAAGAGCAGCGGTGCAGCAATTGTTTAACGCTTTAGGACCAGGTATTTACTATTTGTTTATTTATTTAGTTTATTGCAAAGCGCATAATGCCTAATAATAATATTAAAACTACTATGTATGCGGTTACGAGACTAGTCAGCTGCGTAAGTCGACATTGCCGTGCGGCCGTTGCACAACTGTAATGAAAATTGCATATCTACTTTGCACTGATCTCCTGGTCCATATCAACTCATTATACGGTTAAGTAATTCTTATTAGGTTTTTGTTGGCATAGAGAAAGAAGATAATTGGATAATAAAGTAATCCATCATATCCACCCACATTCATCAATTAAAATTATAATTTTTTCATCTATGTATACAGGGTTATTTTAATTAGTTGACCACCTCTTGCAGGCAATCTCTCTTCATTAATCCTAGCAACATTTGTTCTACAACTTTTTAAAATTAATAGTTTTTTAAATTTGAGTTAAAATTAGAATTAAAATTTTGACCGAAATTTTGGTCGTTGACCTTTTAAGTACTTCTTACAAAATATAGAATAATAAGTAAAAGAGGATGCAATTTTTTTTTGTTTTGTGTTTATTGTGTTGTTTATCGAGATATTTATAAATTTATATAAATTTAAGGTTATGTCTACGATTTTAAATTAAGTATTTTTTTACAAGATCTTACATTAACGTGACACCGAGCTATAGAAAACGTTTTTTTTATTTTTTATCTGTCTCTCTTAACGTAATTTACAGACGGGTTTAAACGATTTTAATTAGCCCTTCATTGGGAGATAAGGAGTTTGAAGGGCTACATATAGGTTACATTTCATCTCAAAAACAATTAATGTTTCACAACAATTTAAAATACCTAATGATAAAGTTTAAAATAAAAGATGGACCGAGGGCGGGTGTAGACAAAGTCGCTTTCAACACCTAGTTTTAAAGATACTTGATGTGTTTTAATTGTAAGCTCATTACTTCTACCAAGGATACAGTACGAATTCTAGGTCAACTTATTAACTAGATTGGTTATGTAAAGACTAGTTAATTATCCTAAAAAAGGCAGGCAACTTAGGTAATAGTCCTCGGGTAATTCAAATTTATGTCAGCATAGTCGGTCAATATGTGAGACTAATTAATGTGAGTATAATGTTATGAAAATAATAGATTTTTTTTAACGTAAGATGGTGTCTAAACAAACAAAGAATTTGCATAATAGGTAATGTTAAATGATAAGTTGAGTTCATAAGCCACTAAGCTTGTCATACACGCCTCAATTTCGAAATAACTATAGTGGGACATGCCTTACGGAAAGCGAAAGTGCTATTTCTTCACAATATTCACACGAGACGATGACAATATCAGTTTTTATGATCCCACGTAACACGAGGAACCTGCATTGTAACTGTGTTTTCAGGGTTACCAGAAATAGACATGCCGCCTATAGATCCATTGAGCATTCCAAAACTTAGGATACTGCAAGGAGAAGGGCCGGTTAATGTGAATGCGGCACTGGATAATGTTGTAGTAACTGGTTTTGGAAAAACAGAAGTGCTGCTTAGTCAGTGAGTGACAATTTTAATGTTCATTTCTATTGTTCTGTGTAAATAAAACTCTTCTTCACAAGGCAAAAGGTATGTAGTACATTCATGTTTTGTATTCCTAAATTCATTTATTTTTTCAGGGTTGATAGTAAATCATATGATTTTTATACAAAAGTACGAGTGCCAAAAATGAGAATTGAAGGAACTTATGATTTAAAAGGAAAAATTTTGTTAATACCTCTAGTCGGCCGAGGTCTTTGTTGGTTTGAGCCAAGTAAGTAAAATATTAATTTTACTAGTACTAAGTCTAAAGTTAAGCAATCCAAATTATTTATATTGCCATATTAATCCATTTGAGGAAATTCATTTTACTTTACATTACGGTTCTAAATAAACGACTTCGAACCGAAAATTGTTTTATTATTTTTTGTGTATTTTCATTACAGGTAACATGACAATAGATATTGTAAGCGATGTAAGAATGTATGAGAAAGGCGGTTTTCCATTCTTTAATGTAACTCAAGTGCATGTAAAATATAACATCGGCGGCTTGAAATTGCATATGAGTAATTTATTTGATGGCATATCAGCGCTTGGTAAGTTCAATTGATAACAGAGCCATCTATTAAAAATTTTAATCTTTGATTTCACTATTCGCTACGAGATGGCGCTGTAAGAGAACTTCTTCATTTAATGATCTCCTGGTATCTTCAGTTCGTAAATTGCAACGTTGAAACACTCGATGTTGAGACTTATTTGACCTTGAAATACTGTTGCCAATTCTCTCCTCACACGCGATATTGTTTTTATAACTATTATTTCTGAAAATTCTAAATCCTTCTAATGTTTTTTTAAAACAAATTTCTTGTTGTTTATGTAAGTAATGTTAACGTAAATTACTTTAATAATCAAACAATAATTGATTTCTAAGGATTTCTAATGTATTAAAACATATCTTTGCGATTGAATAGTTGTCTAGAATGTTTAAAGAATACCTATTATTCTCAGTATTATAATTAATTATTAAATAAAATTATTGTTTATTAATTATTATTGATAACATACAGCTGTAGGTGTTTCACTTTGCTAAATCGAAATTCCCGCCGCGAGTCCGCGAAGTGCGAATTCATAAAAAACCGCGAATGGGCTCGGGACTAGTCAGACAAATTCCTAATAGGTTTAATTCAAATAACATTGATTATTATAGATTTTTTTTTCAGAGGACAGTACCAATGCATATTTAAATACAAACTGGAAGCCAGTATCCGAGTCTTTGAGACCATTATTATCAAAGACTATAGAAGATATCTTACTTGGATTTATGAAGCAGATATTTCACAACCTGCCAGCTAACTTTATGATTGGAGATTTAAAAACTAATTTATTAAATAGACAAACAGACAAAAAACTAAATGACTAGTTAATAATAATTGTTAATAATTATAAATAGACTGTGTGATTAGAATAATAATTTTATTGTCGTTTAATGAAAGTTATTTACATATTTGGGTGAAATAGTTTTGAGTATTCATATTTTCTGCTTTTATAAACGCTATGATTAATTTTAATTATATTTATATGATTTATTATTAGAATTAAATGTATAAATGTTGTTCTTTTCTATTTTCATTTATTGTTTGAATTTTAAATGATAAATTTATAAACCAACAATGTTTGAAATATGAATTAAATTTGTTTTTTAAATATGACGAGTAGCATCACATCTTTTTTATTTATTAATGTTGTAAAAATAATATGTTTTTAATAATGTAATAATAAGTTTTATTAAAATATACTGTATACCTACTATTTTTGTTTAAAGTGAGAAAGAATTTTGAAAAATAACAACAATTCGCAATATTTTAATAAAGATTTTCGGTGTTTTCTTACCTGAAAGTTTCAGGCAGGTAAATAAAATAAAACAAGGTCACGCGATGAATCATATTTCCTTGGCATTATTTGCGTACACTACAAATTATAATACTTTTCAGACGAATTAGAAGCTTTAGAATTATGAAAATATATCTATTTATTAAAACCTAAATAAAAATTAAAGCATACCAACTTATTTTAATAATTTACCTGCCAAATAGGACGTCCAGGCATTGTGAAAATATATTAAAAGTCACAGCACAGGTATCACACGCACTAGAGTTTGGCACGTTTGTCACTAGATGGCTCTCTCGCAAAAGTTGGGAGCAAAATAAGCTTTACTGAGTCACCTTACGTGTTTTATACGGCCCAAAGCGATCCCGGTGTAAATACCAGTGAGAACGGACACTACACAGAAACCAGTTAACGGCGGACGAAAATATCCCATACGTAGCAAGAAACGAGTGGCAGTTTACTGTCGAAATAAATATTTCACCAAAATTGCACTTAGCATGATTGTTCTAAATGTAATTCCGCAAGTCAGAGTTATTTATAATTCATAATTTAGTTTTTTTACCTGTATTATAGTTTGTAAGATTCCTTAAAGTATCTATAGTATTATTATATGTTTTTTTAACGATAAGTTAAAACAAAACAATTAAAACGATTGAAATACTCATGAATCGACATTTTAATAACATTCTATCAGATGTATTTATATCTGTACAACATTTTGTGTGAAAATGGGGCGAGGTTGAAATTTTTCACGCTAAAGTATGTTTGTTAAGATTATGCTTTCCAAATATATTTTTTTGAAATGAATTGTATCCATATTCTATTAAATATTTTAATATACAATTTATAAAATAGGTATGTAATATGATATTTTATTCTTTAATTTGTATTATTTAAAACAAAGCATAATTAAAAAGATTAGTGAAAAAAATCTAGCTTTTTTGGCTTAAGGTATATAGGAAAAAACAATCTTATATTTCTTATGTATAAATATAATTAATTCCTCTTGACCTGAAAATAGTACAGCAATATGATATAATTCGTCGGGCGTCGCTAGTTTCATATCTGATCTGGCGTATTTGTTGGATTCAGTCCACGTAATTAGTAGGTCCTGAATGTATATTGCACTTATAAATTAGCTAAATAGCTAAATAGAAAAAAAAGCATCAATGGCACTGTTTACCCAATAATAGTCACATACAGGACCTAATTCAGTAGAAACCATCGTGAATATGACTGCAGAAAATATAGCAATATCTAACCGGCACCTAGTACCTTTGTTTAATAATTAAATATGCAAAGTAAAGTTTAGCTCTTAATTAAACTATATTTAAAATAATAATATATTAAAATAAAAAAAAACTTAATTTATCAAAATGTGTATTAACAATATTCACTGAATTTATGTTTCGAAAAACTTTTGAACATTAATATCGAATGTGCATTTTATATGCACTTGCATTGAAGTGCTGTTTCATTTTCTGCTCTCCTTGTCCTTCGAGTTCCTGGTAAGACAAGTTTTACAAACAAGATGTCTTTTTTAATAAAAACATCTTCCACACACACATGTTTCATTATAGTAGATAAATAAATGTTTGATGCCCCTAGTGATGGAACTTCTAAAATAGAAAATTAACTTATCCATTACTAATTAAACTAATAAAACATTTTCAAAGACTCAAAAACACCCTTAGCTAAAACATACTTTTTTTTATTTAAATTTTCTTTTAGTGTTTAGGTGTTACATACGAAAAAACTAAGCATATAAAATTAACTGAAAGTACCATTACCGAAACAAAAAATCGGGATAGATTTTTTTTTTCTTTTCAAAAAAAAATCTCATACAAAGAGCAAAACCGAATGCAATATTCAAAAAAACAAAGAAATGAATTAAACAAAATTGCGTTTGAATAACAAGAAATCATGCAGAAGGAGGAAAAAAACTGCCAAAAGAAGTTCGTATCAGATCGTCCGACATAATGGAATAGCGACTGACGAGCGATGACCCAGAGAAGGGTGCTCTCGAAGGGGATAGGGCCCCTTTGGTGTCGCTCACAAAAGGAACGGTCACCAGGGCAGCATAAACGCACGGAGTTAAGGTGCATACATGCACTTTGCACCGAATGCGTGTGACGTTAACCAGTTCGCGTTGCATTGTTTGTTGCAGTAGTTATGTTAAAGTTGGTATATTATGTTATTAAATGTTACGCACGGATTGTTGAATCATTAAGTATTGAGTTATAATTTCTAGTTAATAATAGACAAGTCTTATTTTTTTACACATAATTATAATATACTTTAAGCTATCAATGAAATAATTGTTTTTGTATAGCTATTTCTAAAACTTATATAAAAAAAATATTTTGTTCCCTGATATGAGACTGGAAGAGCGTGTGAAATTCTAACATTACCGACAATCTTTGTTTCCATGCATATTAGCATCAATTATAAAAAAATACTGTATAAAATAAACACAGTTTGGACTTAAATTCTAAAAGGAAAAGAGTTCTGACCATATAATACTTTGTGTTTTTTTTCTTCATATAATCATAGTCCCCAATGTCTAATGTCTAATTTATAGTTACGAAATTTTCATTACAGAATTCCGATTTTTTTTTTGTAAACATGTTAATAAAGGTTGAAATCATTGTAATATTATTACAATTTTACATGTATATCAATAAACTTAAATTCTGGAAATGCAACAGTAATTGTGATGTAATTTTCGTTGAATCAAAGCTTCTCTAACGATGGCGTTACATTTCGTTCTGACACAAAAATAATGTTGTTCTAAAGTATCTATTTTTATTTTTCGTTAAACGGCGTTAGCCGCCCACGTTATTCCACAAATAAGTTTGGCCCGGGTATGGAGCCTTGTAGCGGCTTGCGAATATTGAATCACTGGAGGTTTTTATCTTAAGCGTCTTTGTTCCAGAATATTCTTAGTCATAAAACTTAAATAGGTCGTGCTTGTCGGTTCAAGGCAGGAACAGGAATAGCCATGTGAGTGAGATGTTCGAAATAGAAATCGAACGGCTTGTCGTGTGTTTACCTAATACTACACGTGTCAATCATCTCTACCTACGATTCAAAATAACTATGTTATTACATTTTAAAAAAATATACCCATTGAATTAAAAAAAAAAATACCGTCATTTTATGTACGAATCTTAGACTAATACGAATTGAATACACCAAGCAGAAAATTAATATACGGTAGACACATTTTTTTTCAAATTTGTTTGTTTTTGAAATAAAACTAAACTGCTGGAATGCACATCAATTGATCCAAATTCTTAACACGAGCATGGTTTACACTATAGCTATTTTTTACACTTAACATCAGACATATCTAGGACATAAATAAATGACTTAAGAAATGTGTAAAATCGATAGAAAGACACAATGGACTAGTTGTACATTTATGCAAAGTGCTATGTCGGTTACTAATAATATATAATTAGAATGACAGAGTTCATGGAGTAGATAAGATAAAGATAGATAAAGGAATCGAAAGAAAGGCACTTCATGAATGTCTATGGCACGTGTGGAACGTGGGCGTCCGCTAGTGGAGAATCTGGAGCAGGCGGTTACAATCGCCAGGTAATAGGAGAGCAGAAACATGCAAGAGGTTGTGGTATGTATGTCTAGTGACGCCATCTACTTCAGAGGTGGAAATTTAAAGGTTATACACACATATGTAGTATATATGCGATGATATTTTAGCTTTTGCTACTCTCCGATAGATGGCGCCACATTTAAACATTAAACAATGACTCAATTCCAATATTAGAATGCTATACAGTATGATGAAACAGTTCGGTATATTTTTAAACGATGTTATAACGTTTATGATATGTTACTAATATTAAGTGATTTTTTTATGAATTGTACTGTTTTTTATTTTAAAATGTGTTAAGTAAAGCACTCACGTAAGACACAATTTGTGAATCAATAACACTTCCAATGCTTTATAGAAAAAGAGATATATAAAAATGCTGGGGTACAGGAGCAACAAAAATAACTACCTATTATTAGATAATAATTACTTAATATTAGAAATCAAGTGATTCAGACACAATATATATACCTTCTATTGTGTAGTAAAAAGAGATGTTTATTTTTCAAATTACCTAATGAACTAATAAAGCTGATTATGGCCTTTTATGTAATTGTAACATAGAACAATGATAGGTATATAGATATCTATATTGGGCTTAAATTTACGTACCTGTCAGTATGTTAGCTCTGTACACCCTGTGTCCTATACTATCGTTCTTATTCACTATGAATTGAACTTCGAGGAAGGCCATTGTTCTGTAGTCGTAGAAGATTTTTTACAGTAAGTATGTCATTGGGTACGAATCTATGATTTTGATATAGGACTGATAACATCGTCTTAGCGTTAACTGGTATTTCTTGAGCTGTTTATTTAAATATTATCTATAATAAACTATCTATCTTCAGACAATTCATAATCCTCTTATTAGTTTTTTTTTAATTTACTAGTTTTATATGACCGTTCTTTCGAAAGTTCGTTCGAACGTTCGTTTTATCTTCTACGAACCCATTTTTTTAAGTGTAAGTAATATTGGCTCTGAATAAATTCTGTTTTCTTTGACCTCTAACAAGGTGGATACTTGCCTGCTATGGAGGATAGTAGCCTTAAGTCCAAAACGCGTCGAAAGATAGGCTATTGAATCATATATAAAAAATATATATTAAGTACTACTCTTGTTTAATATTACTCAAACTTAAATAAAAATACAATAAAAGTAGACTACAAACTCGTAATAAAATACAGAACATACGTAAATAGAATAAAATACATTGGCTGCTATTGCAGTCCTTTAAACGTTGAGGCCAGTTATCAATAGAAGCACGCGCTCTTTCCATGGGAAATTCTTCACTGCCAATTGTATGGATTGTTTTAGGGACTCCAAATTATCATGGCGTTTAGAGCAAGCTGTACTCTCTAAAACTGACTATAAATCATAATCCAGCAGATTAAGATCGGGACTAGACGACGGCCAGTCTTCAGCTCTGTTGAAGTCCAATGCGTTCGCTTCCAACCAAGACTGCGTCGACCGAGCTTTATGACCGGCGCCGAGTCTTGCTGGAAGGATCATACTTGGTTATTGAACACGGTGTTATTAAGGGGTTTAACTACCTTCTCAAGATAGATATCTTGATACACTTGTGCCGATGTTTATACCTTTTTCACAAAAATATAGTTCAGTCACTCCTTCATAGCTAACACCCCACCAAACAATCACTGAAGTTGGATAATGCCCACGTTGCACTCTGTCGACTAATTAGGAAGCTTTCTTAGAGCTTTGAGCATAAATACGGTCATTTTATTTGTTAAAATGTTGCTCAATTGTAATTTTTTTTACATCCGTAAACAAAATTTTTTGTGACCTCCCTTTGCGTAAGGCTTCAGTGATTTTTTCGATTGACCACCCTATTCATCTTTAATTTAACAGTTTAGAAATGACCAGTCCATCTCTTATAGGCAGCAAGTCCTAAGTAATCTCTTAAAATACGTGAGATGGTTCTAGGTGCTATCTTCATTTCCCGAGATGAAATCTTTTGCTTTCGGACAGGATTTCTTCGAATTCTTTCTCTTACTGTTTTGACCACCTTTTTCGTACGAACAGTACGTGGACGGTCAGAGCTTTCTCTGTCACAAATAGAGGAAGTCTTATTGTACCTATTATTAGCTCGGTAAACAAACATTTAACTAATACCAAGTGTATGGAGAGTTTTAAAAATTGCATTTGGCTTCCTACTTTGTGTAATGCAATCACAGCGAATCTGTTCTCTTTATCACCTCACTCCATTTTAATATCGCAAACATTGCACAATGTATTGGCGCCAAAATGAGAAAACACAATGAACAATCGTATAAAAGTGACAGATTCCACATTCAAATGTAATATTTTTTATTTTTAATTGTAACAGTATTTATGCCCAGGCTAAGTTATATCTTCTGGTATTAACATAAATCTATTATTATTTATTTATTCTTGAATTAGCAGTTTTCATTTTTAATATTTTTCAAGTTATAGTTATTTTTAATATATTTAATATTTTTCGCCTTTGATTGGTTCCTTTCCATTGGATGTTTTTAATTTATATAATTTTCTTCAATTTCACTGTTAGAACTGTGTAAATGTGTTAGGTTTAGTTTAACTAGTTTTAATTTGAACGCATCCTTTTCCATTTTTTTTCCTTAATATCTTAAAATGCGGGTATCTAATAAATAATATCAAAAGTATCACGACGGAAGGATTCTTTAACTCTTTACTGCCCCGCCGCGTCCGAGTTCGGTCGATTGTTAAATCCCGAAAGTGTATCTGTAGCGGCAGCCGTTAAGCATCAGCGATTATCAACAATCATTGGCGAATCATCAAATCCATTAATGTACATTTACAACAATTAGAAGCCTAAACAGTTGCAATTTGGTGACCCACATCTTGCTTAGCGGCGGCGTGTTATCGGCCCAGGGAATCAGCACGAAGAACGCAGGTAAACAGCTATCCTTGTTTAGCCCTAGCTCCTACAACTATATGTTTTTCTTATAAACCCTTAACTTAAAGAAATGATAAATAAAATATTTAAATCAGTTCAATAATATCATAATCAACTATCTCATTCCTCTTCATTGTTAATAATGTCTAGGTATATATTTTTGGCTTTTTCTTTTTTTCTGGTCGCCTTCTTGTTTTTTTATAATGATTTTCTTGGTTTCTTATCTTTTTCTTCTTCTGGATAATTTGATTATTAGAGTTTAAAATTTCTGTTGCTTGTTTAGCCTTCTTAGACATTCTCTAAGATACTGCAATCTTATTCTTTCATTATCATCAGCTGGCGGTGTATTTAATATAGAGATCCTATGTCTCAAGTGCCCTAATCTTACTGTGCATGCTATAATTGTTATTGTGGATGAGGTTATGTTTTGTATTTGTTTAGGCTTTAGTACAATAGTCTAATATATAAAATTTGTAAGTATTTCAAGCCTCCTTTTTACAAAAAACTAAGGTTAGTTATTATTATGCTTCATTAATATTGTTGCCAATTAGTAAAAAACATTTTGTGATCATCAAAAATATAAATGTCGTTGTATACTGTTCACACTACGATGGTATTTATTTCAACACATACGAACTAAGATAACGTTTTATAAATGGCAAAATTAAAAGATCTTTACTCAATTAATAAGTATTGCAAAACCTCAAAATTGGCAAACTACGTCTAACATCTAGTCAGTCAGTTAAAATTAATTATAAAGCAAATTTAGGAAGTGACTGTTAATACAAGCGTCTTTGGTTTAAGAACTTCCTTACTATTATCTTAATCAGTCTTTAAAAACACCCATCACATTTGATATAACGCTTTATTATTTGAAGAAATAAACATAGGAGTATTAGTAAGAAATGAGAAAGTAAAAAAAAGGAATAAGAAAGTAAAAAATGATGTTTGCTCAAAATATTCAAAATTATTTTGAACATTTTGAAAGTCGTAGATCGTAATTTTAGCATTCATAGTACTGCAACCTGTGTACTTTCTCCATCGATCGAGGTAACACCACATCTCACAGAAGATCAACCTGAAGAAGCTGTTACAGTTAAGTTTCCTATAATTAATGAGAAATCGGAAAGACCAAACAGACTATATTCTCCTCTCTCTCTTCTTATATATTCCAAGGGGGGCAAGCATTTGCACTATCCATCTGTCTGTCATAACATTGAGTCTGCTAGTTTGTAAATATCTAACGTACAGTGAATTCAAGTTTGCATTTTAGTTGGCAACAACTATTGTGATCGAAAGATATGTGCAATATGCATACAATATAAAGGAATTACAATTAAATATCCTGCAAAGAAGAGAACGAGAGTCAAGTATCATAATAACTGGAACATAAGAAATGGAACTCATTAGGATCTCTGGGAAGTTGACACATTTCCTCTAATATCCAAGCTTCATTTATATGTTCGTTAGTATTCATATGTTATAATATTGCGCATTTATATAATACACATATGTATATTATATACATTTATTTTACCGTGATTTCAGTCTTAGAGCAGTTGCTTCTAATTGAGTAACGTATAATTTGATAGTAATGGTGACCAGCTATTAAAATTCAATATATGAACTAATATATCTAGCATTTGTAATGTGGTGTATAATTTAATATGATTTAAAAATAAAAAGAAAACGAATTACACTATTTATCTATGTCTTTATTATTTTTTGGCATTAAATATTCGTGCTAAATATTTACAATTTAGTGCTTATTGCTTAATACCAAAACGATATTAATAATTTTAAAGCTTAAATATAACAATGCACATAAAAGATAATATTGCACATAACGTGATGACTAGACTTACTTTATTTACAAAGTTTTAAATATAAAAATAATAAAATTGATTTTTAGTTTTCTGACTAGATAGTACTGTCTTCTTATTTGTACTTGAATAGACTTGTAATGTAGCAAAAAAAATACCGGAGTAAAAAAATAGTTTAAATGTTGGATGATATAAATTATAATATATAATTCACAGTGAAGTATATTAATGATGATATTTTTGATTACTTCGCTGAAGCACAAACTACTTCACTAAGAAACCTCTGAGAGGATCGTTTAGATAAAGTTTTTCTTAACTAACAATATTACTGTTGTAGACTATTTTATTGCTTGCAACACGTTATAATATATTTACATTAAATACTCCCACAGGAAATAAATTATATAGGTTAAGAAATTATACATAATTATAAACTTTTAATATAAAAGTAATACGTAAGTTTTATATTAGTAATATTTACAAGGTATTTAAAATACTCCTAAATGCTTAAATTAATAATACTTAATATTGCAATAGTTCTTAATATTATAATTCTTAGACTAAATCATCGTAGCTTTCTGTAAAATTGTGGTCTATGGCATCACTATCAAAGGGTGTTGTTTCTTTTTGTGAGGCGGACTCTTTTTGTGCTAACAGCCGGTCACAATCATTGAGTCTTCCGTGAAGAACATCATATACACGCGTCATAGAAGCGACCTTCTCCTTGCTAGATGGATCCGTTTCTATGGCAAAGAGTCGCGAATCCAGCAATTTAATTGCAGCTACAATGTAATTACGCAAAGTTTTCGTTTTGTGTTCCGTATTTATTCTTTCTAAGAACGCGCATACTTGTCTTTCACCGCATAGCAAGACATCAACATCATAAGCCAGCGGTGAATGCTGCCGATGCAGGTACGCAATCAATCGCTTAGCGTAGCGTCGGTAAGTGCGGTAGGCTTTTCGCTTCCGAGTGCCGAGCGTTCTTCCCATTGTCATTGACTTCTTCATGTCATCGATGACAGCTTTGTATCCTGCATCGATTTTGGAATCGAAAATATTGTCTCGCAATCGTGTTTCGACTGGTTGTAACTCATATGGAACTGGTGATGGTGGTAGTGATGGGGACGACGGCGGTGGTGATAAGGGTAAAGAGTTGCGTGTATTTTCTTCTCCTTCACTAGACTCACTTGATACTCGGCTTTCTACTGGGCTCGCTTGCGGTACGGAATATGGTCGAGATCGTACTCTAGTTCGTTGCACGCGGGCTGGTCGAGGAGCTGTTCTGGCATTATATGCGGTTAAAATATTTGCATCTTGTTCAGTCAGTGGACGAGCGCGTTGTGAAGCAGCTAATGGAATGATTCTTATTTTGACTAGAGCGTAGCTTTGATGAATTTTTGCACGAATTCGTGGATCTTCATAGTCTGTACCCCAAAGATCACGTATTGCTGATTCTTTCAGGTAACGTACTTGGCAAAGTTCTCCATTGAAGAACCTTTTTCTTTGTTGTTCATTGAGAGCGTCTCTTTCCGCTCCAATAAGACCATGAATTTTAGTCAAATGGTCAGGTAGTTTACCATAAGTAAAGCGTGCACAATCCTCGATAGGACAAGGTATATTTGCATGGTTCTGTTTCTTGGTGCGAGCGCCGGCTACTGTGGGCCGCGCACTCATGACGTCACTCTTGTCTAAAACAAAAACAACATTTTAAATAAAATGACAGTGTTAAAAAACTGAAGTCTATATTTGTATATAAGATAATATTCGTCGTTCGAGTATCTCTATACGGGGACAAATATATTACTATTACAACCACAGCGCTACTTATCGGGTCCAGACTGTGTGATGCCCATTTTCAGTAAATATATTGTCATAAAAATATTATTTACGAATTTTGAAATGGTTCTCTATTTTAGGACCTTGCAAAAGTATGAAATACAGGTGCCAATTTTTTTTTAATTATTGCCAGTTATGATTTTCCATACACCTAATATTAGATTTTTTTTTCACAAAATTGTGCAACCCTTACCTCATCTACTTAAAGCTTAATTTGCGTATATAATAACCTATGTCTTTCTTGTGACCTCAATATATATCTTTTTCAAAATTTTTTTACAATCGGTTTCTCGGTTTGTCCATTATTGCGTGTCGGACAAACAGACATTACTTCCGCATCTACCATACTAATAGGGATATAACATTATAAACAACGTTAGTTTTTGAAATCGCCAACAATCTTGTTCGTTATCCAATAAAAATTCTAAATGAAGACCATTACAAAATATCTCCGAACTCAATTCTTCACTTAGTCAATACAAGTCCAGTTAATTTATTTAGAGGATGTTTATCAACAAGGGTGGCTGTCCGAGTATAATAATTGTGTTGACGGAGCCCTGGGGCTGCTTGCCAAGAGCCTTGTCCGTTTAATTTATTGAAAACAATGCCTCTTTAAGGGATATGTCCTAAGTATGATATTACTGAAGTAATAACGATTCTCACAACTAGTTGTGAAAGTAGAGTAAGATAACATTAAATAAACCTTTTTTTATTCTTTTATTTACAGAAAAAAAAGTTGGGATGAGAATTTTGATTTCATATACAAATTGACAAATTGTTTTTAAAGTAACTCTGTTGTACATACTTAGGGATGTCGTAAGAACGTTTTCAACGCATGACCAATCATGCGTTGAACTGTAATTATAAACGGATTTAAAAAAAAACAAAAACAAAATGGCGCGATCAAATAATATGAATAATAATAATAATTTGGTTGTTATGCCAGCATCGCTGTAGGCCCACAATTACTAATATTGCAGGCCGTTCCGAGTCTGATTGAACTAATATTTATTTTGGAAATTAGCTCGTAGACGTCTTGGCCGGGGCCCACTCGCCGCGAAATTATAAATAATCTAAATTAAACGTATCTCTAGGGAAGATATCTTGCATTGTTTAATATTCTTCAATTAATAATTTTGATTAGCTCTCTGGATTGTAAGGAAATTGTCTCTCGTATAATAAAAATATATTTTGTATCAGTAACATTTTATGAATAATTTATTAGAAGTTAAAACTGATTGTTTTCAATTAAAAGTATTTATTACTTTAGCTTATTTTACAAATGTTTTATTGAAACACGATATATAATACCCACAGGTAGGTATGTAAGTCATCCTTCGGCGTGATTGCCGTTCACACAAAAATATATTTATTTTAATAATATATTATGTACAATGATATATTATACAATGATAGACTTATTTTTATGAATTATATCAGACCCAAAGTGTAAATATATTTCTTACTCATACAAATTACAGAATTTTTATACAAAGTTTTGTATGTTTCGGATTTCGAAACACACCTCAATAGATTTTATTTGAGTTTTAAAAGGAACATATTGTATTATTAACAATATGTTCTTAACTTACTTACTACCTACTATAAGTGTGGATCCACTTGGTTTGCTCAAGACTTATTAAACTGCACATTTAAATTAACATTTAAATTATTATTATTTCTTAAACATAACAATGTGTTTTGTTTAAATTAAAACCGTTAAAATATTTAAAAAAAAAGATAAACAGATAAACACAATTAGGAATTATCTATATATTCATTACATTAATTTCATTTTTATAAATCATGTTTGTTTTAATATTACATCTGAATGCATTTTATGGAGTGTCAAAAGTTTGTAAAAAAGAAATAAAATTAATATTTTACTTTATTTGATTCTTATATTATTCACAACTATGTTACCAATAATAAAAATGAAGTTAGAAGAAAAGACAAGGCGTTTCTAAATGTTAAGAAAATTAATAAATATCGGTTTTATAAATATGTGGGTAAGCGCTTGGAAAATTAAATATAAAATTATGATAAATATAGGAACTACGTAGAAATGTTCATATGTGTATAGGTCTTAACATGACGGCCAATAAATACATTTTTTTTATTGAATTAATAACATTGAAATATGCTAATCTAAGTTAATTAAGTAATCAGTATTTTACTAAAATATCAAACTAGTATTTTTTTTGCGTAATTAATAGTAAGTAAAAATGTAAAAGATATTACAGTTCTTTTTAAACATTTATTTGTATTCCATGGATTATATAGGTACCATTATTTCTCTGTATTAAAATAACATGCTACAAAAATAGTATTTATCAGATTTTTTACATCATTACTCCATTGTATAATACAATAAAAAACTAACGGATTAACAAACTAGAATATGTATAAAAAATGTCGGCAACTTCTTTCGAACAAACTATTAGTGTACTACTAATAGTTTGTTTACGCATTACGCATTTTTTATTATAAAAAAAAAAGATAAATACGGGCCAATGTAAACTCAATATTGTTTTTAGACTGCTTAAAAAATATATAAATAAGGGAATTAATTAATTAATAGGAAACATTTGTGATTGTGATTGCTTTATTTTCTCTGAATGAACTTTTCAACCCTTTAGATACAAAGGCTGTCACAGATTGACACAACTTGATACATTTATGACGAGACACGCAAATTAGCGCAAAGTTTCCATAAAGATCCCTTTGAGAAAGTGCTCGGCTTGAATAAATAACTAATTTGCATATTTAATACAGGTATCGCTGTAGATTCAATTGTTAAAGCCTTGAATTATTAATCCCCGCCGCGGTTAGCTTATTACCCCTGACTGAGGCAATTAAATATTTAGATCAGCTTTTCTTTAATTAGCAGTGTTATTATGAATATTTTATATATTTTTTTTATTGTTTTGTTAATAGGTTTTATATTAATGTTATTCATCATTGTTTGTTGGTATTATAAAGTTTTGGTTTCAAAATTTGGTATATTTCTTAACAAAAATAAATATCTATTTATATTTTATTGGATTACAGATAATATGAAGATCGTGACACTAAATATGAACCGAACGAAAAAGATTTTAGGTGTACAATTTTATTACGATATTAAAAATATTATACATCTTTAATTACAATATTGGTTAGATCAATATCAAAGTTTAGTTTTAAATTATCAAAGTTTTATAGTACACATTAAAATTATAATTTGAAAAGACTTATTTAATTATATCAAGTAGATAAAAAAAATCGTAACTAAAAATAATTTCCAAATTTTTGAAAGACAGCATAGTAATAAGTAGTACTTATAAGAAAATGGCGAGAAAGAGGCTCTGGATGCAAACTAAGATATAAAATATTAAGACAAATCTATATCACATTGAAAATATTATTAAAATGAGAAATGTATTTCTTACCACAATTATAGTATTTAATATATGACGGTATTTATTTTACTCAAATTATGATTCTATATTCTGTTGTATTATAAACAAAATATTTAAAAGATGTTGTTACCATTTCATTTCTACAAATGATTTTGATTAGAATATGTGACTGAAATTTCCATATATTAGTACAAAAAAATTACTTTGAACTTCGGGTCGCTATATTTTCTTTACAGTTTGTTTATATATGTTAAAATAAACATTTAAAACGTTAACAATAACAACAAAGTTTCTTTATGTCAAATAACAATAAAACAATAAAGTCAAATATTAGTTTCTGTAATTAAAATTTAAACTCATAAGTTTTCTTGAAGACCGGTGTAGCACGAGGGTGCAAACAGTAAACAAGGGGTTGTAAACAGGGGTGCATTTTGATATGCAACAAAAACAATACTGACGAAATTCAGTTTTATATTAAAAATATATATATTCACTGTTGTCGATATTCTTCAACTAACTCTTTTTTGAAATAAAATTATAATATATACTTATTTTAAATGTCATAAAATTTAGTGTTTTGATGTTAGTTTATTCTCATATAAAATGTTAAAAATTAGGAATATGTTGACATGAATCCATAATTTATTGGTAAGATATTGTGGTGTAGTTAAAAGTATGTGTTATTTAGAATAATAATCACATACATACACACACATTCCGTTTTTATAAACTAAACATAACATTAAATTAGATATTTCTGGCGATTATTACCACTGCTATTGTTTAATTATATAAGATAAATTGGTCTATATTATTATTATTATTTCAACTTACAATAAAGTTTAATCTGAATTTATATAAAATCGATTGGAAATGTAATATTTAAATATTACTTTTGATCAAAAAGTTTACATAGCCTGATTTATAATTTAAGGAATAGTCAAGTAATAACCTTTCTATTTTATAAAAATATTTGTATTTGTATTTTATTTATAATGAGCTTCAATATATTTTACAAAACTTTTTTTTTTAATAAAAACTAAATTAAGCACAATATCCACCAAACTAACCTTACAATATATATTAAAAAAAAAAAAATACTTACCGGTCTCAAAAGATTGATAAAGTCCAAAAGTTGTGTTGTTTACGACTCTAAGCACGTTGTTGTTGTTTATTGTGTACTCGGGAAAGCGAACGAAACGTCCTTCTGCTCTCAATGCCGATGTTCAACTGACATTACGTAACGAGTCCTGGACAATTCCTTTTCATCCCTCGATTTTCATGCATTTTCTCATACGGCGCACCAATTTTAGTAGACCTCCATCCCTCTCCTACTACCATGGAAAGACGGTTACTGAGGGGGAAAACATTATAATTTTAAGGCTCTATTCTCAGTGGTTTTCCAGCTGCTTGTTCTAACTTCGTGCATTTTCGGGTCACTTCGTATACTTTCGTGGAAAAGCTCCGCCTACGTTTACAGACTTCAGATTACGTAGATTTCATTACAGTTTTCTAGAGTAAAAAAAGGTAATATTTAGTTTTAATATTATTATTTGTGTCTTTAAAACTCATCAGAACGGATTGAACTAAATATTAACTAGACTATTATTACATACAAACAATTTTAATTTTGAGAGTTATATTATTTTGTATAAGATTTAAATTAAAATTATTAAAAGTAACATAGCAGTGTTACTTCTTTCGTTGAATATTATTTTCCAAATGGAATCGACATCTTTTTACAAACTAGAGAACGTTTATATATTATATGTTTACAGAGCATACTCAATAAACATTTAATAAATAAACTTTCTAAATTGAATTTATGATTATAAACATTTTTATCAAACAGAAAAAACATAAAAACAAGAGGAGCGTTTTAGTGTACTTTAGCACTGTACTAAAGATTTTTCTATAAGTGTTTTACGACTGATGTGGACCGTAAAGAGATCTTGTGTTTCTCCTTTTGTTACTACTCTATGTTATAATTATATTTATATTTAATAACACGCCCATTGAAAGGGCGTGGTGTCATTCTGATACGCCTTCCACGCCTTCTTCGTAGCATGAAACATAGACTCTTGAAAGCGACGATTTCGTTGTAATACCCCCTGTTTCAGGCTACCTCTTAGGTGAAGGAAACTTTCAGAAAAATACCATTATTAAATTTGGTCGTCTTATACAGGATATGGCGATTCGCATATTGATCGGTCCAACTTTCTAGACGATTGATTAATATCTAGTGGGGATGGATTGGTGATGAAGTCTATGGATGTGAATAACCTGTGGAAAAAGTGTACTTCTATTTTTAATATCAGTATTAGATTGTAGAGAGAGATTAATTGTTATAGCCTTCAATTTATTTAAATTGTAAGTATATTGTTTAACTACAGATTTTTAAGAATATTGATAAGGATTTACAGTTTTTACGAAACTTTTTAAAATGTAAATCAAAAATAAATATCACTTAAATTCATTGCAAAAGTTTTAATTCAATGTTTAAAATTATTACAATATAAGTAGTAAAAAAATAATTATTGGTTTTGGATCAAGAAGCAGTTTTTTATTTACCCTGGTGTTTTTTTTAAACTAAAAAATCTGTGTTTCAAAGATAACAAGATTAAAATAAAAATATTTCAGAAAAAACAATTAGTACAGTAGGTACCTATTCCTTGAAAAAAAAATCAATAGATTATTTAATTTGTGGGTATGAGATTTTTTTTAAATTATTTACTCTTACGTACAAGTAAAAAACGCTATTTATATCCTGAACGTGATTTTGTATCATATACACTAAAACTCTATATATAAAGATAAGTATTTATATACAAGAACACTTAATATATTTTTTAATAAGTCGGCAATTTGCCACCATAGGAACTTTATGTATCTTATAAGTGATGTACAGTACATGTACGGACAGATAGATTATTTCATAGGTGTAAATCCAATAACCCAAATATTATATCAAAAACAATCCCTGCCGTCGGACTCTATATATTATGATATATTATTTTATAATTCCTTTTCTAAAGAGAAAAACTAGATCTCTCATTTCTTATATAACTGTCACTACAATTTCTTATGAATCTATTTTTAGAGTTAGTATATATAATTTTAAATGACATTATATTACAATTGTGCAGTCAGAGCAATTCTATATTAATGCTTAATAATTAGAGTATGTTGCGGTACGCATTCAATATTATATATAATAATAATATCAGGACCAATTACACATATTGATCTAACCCCTGAGCAAGCAAATTATTTGCTTGTGTTAAGGGTGTTAGACAATCATACATACATAGAAATACTTCTTATTAATACCGAAAATATATTTAATAAACGATCAAATCCAAAAATATAGACATCTATGCTCATCACATACATGCCTGTCCCTGTCGGAAATCGAACCCGAGCCACTTTGGGCCGCTATATGTTAGGCGTCTGCGATAACACTGAATCAACGTATTATATACCATTTAAATATATGTTATCAGTAACTTTTAGTAATTCATACTTAGTTATTTATTATTAAATCGCCCCGGCGGAGACACTCATTTATGTGATGATCATAGATGTCTGTGTTTCTGGGTTTGGTCGTTTATTAAATATATTCTCAGTATTTATATGTGTATTTCTATGTATTTGTATCGTTGTCTAACACCCTTAACACAAGCAAATAATTTGCTTACTTAGGGGTTAGTTCAATGTGTGTAATTTGTCCCGATATTGATATTATTATTATGATATTATTATTATTCATATAAAGCAAAAGATAGATAGATTTGATTGAAAGACCGCTCGAATTAATATATTCGCGAATATTTGTAACACAGACGACGACTTTTAGTTATATTATTAGCATATGAAGAGTAGGGTTTATAGAGATATATTTATATTTATACGTTCTTTGTTAGAAATGGTCAGTCATACTGTACTTAAAAATTTACTCAAATTGAAGTACTTGTTCATTACCGCATATTTTTTGATTGCTCTTTTAAACGTTCTCTTCATTTGTATGGCTCCGTTTATATCCCTTATTATAATTATCCACATAGTTATCCAAAAAAATTATACATGCATTATTTTTTTAATTATAACTACGTTAAAATATACTTTAGTCTCTGGTTGCATTATTCTTCGTTGATATTCTCTTAACATATAAATCAAATATTTTTTTCATACCATTGATTATTCGAGATACAGTTATAAGAAGAAGACACCTGAATTTAAGATGAATCTTAACGTCTAAAATTGTACATATTAAATGTTTTTAGACTAACTTCTTAGAAACGAATTTGATTTTACATTTCTTATTAATAAGAATGTTACCTTATTTTATCTAACATCTAAACTACAATGTTCTTAAATAAACTTCTTAATAAATGAGTTCCTTGTCCTTTCCCTATCAATAACATTAATTTAGGCTGCCTTGGAATTACCCTTAGTCCTTATTTAATATATAATACTTGCTAATGAATATAAGTTATATAAATAATACATATAAGTATTATAATAAACATCTACTGAATAATCTTTTAGTATATATAAATGCCCAATTAGTGCATACGAAAGAAATATTAAACAAGTTAATTAACAAGTTACTTAAGATTTTTTTTTATATTTTTAACAACCAGTTGGCAGTGTACTCTTCTGCTCTTCTTCCGCTTTCTGCCCTTAAATTCTGCCCTAAAACTTAACTTGATTATCTATCCATAATCTTTAAAGTTTCATTGTAATTCTAACAAAAATGGATTTTTTGGTGAAAATTCCACACTTTTGCGAAATGAAAAGCATCGAATATGATTTCTTAGATAATAAAAGCCAAACCTACGGGCCTCTTTCAATAAAACTTGTTCAGCTGTTTTGTTGTTGTATAATTTTATAGTCCGAATTAATAATAATTGTCGTTTAACTGAAAATAAGAGAATTTTGCTGAAAAGAAGCCTATATGTTAAGTGCAGCGATAAGCTAATTTCTACATGTAGATCTTGAATTAACAAATAAAGAGACAAACAGATAAAGTTTGTCACGTTCTGAAAGCACATCACATTTGTTTTTAAACATATAGACATTATTCGCATCTGAAAATTTGTTATGTCAGGATAAAATTTTAATATAACTAAATGTACAGGAATTCGAATTAAATCAAAATGTGATATTGTAGAAAACATGACCTGTTCTTTACATTTGATGTACATTTTTTGTAATCATACATATTGTAAGTATATTATGTATTTTTTTAAAGTGAAACTTTTATTACATCGTCTCAAACTTTTTCGTCTGTGTGTTGCATGTCGCGTGACGGTCGGCCGCGGAGTAGGGATAAACTGAAAGGCGCTCGTCAGAGCAGCCGAGGCCAATATGGCGGCGCCTATAGTTCGCATCAGCTGACCGTGTAGTGTATAGACTATTATTCATTTGTGCCAGTGCTCCACGCTATTTTGTTTGTTTTTGTCAGTGTTTAATGTAAATGTTGTTATTTATTCATTATTATGATTAAGATATAATTAATTTTAATTAAATTCATGATGAAGATGGAATTGATAATAGAATGATTGAAAATAATTGAAAAACGGATCAAAATGACTCAACGATTATAAAATATTGTTTTCAGTGTTTTAATATGTGTATATCATCTAAATAATTGTTAAGTATTATGTATGTCGTACTCTAAGACACAGAGTTCAATAAAAATATTAGTTGGAGACCTAGTCTACTTTTATCATTTCCCATTATCATTCCCATTTTCTAAGTATAAAATTAAGATTGATGAAGCAATCTTTATACCCTTAATGGAATATTATTCCGAAAATTTTTAGTTAAATGTCTATAATGTGAAAAAAAGTTTCACTTTTACGGTGGTTTCATAAAACCACACAACAATTTTTGGTTTTCTTTCCTCTATTCACACAGATATTAAGTATAGGTATATTGACTATCAGAGAACAATTTACACATCGAGCCTACTTTAAGGTTTATTGTTTTGAACGTTAATATTTTGTGTCTTAATTAAGAAGTCGGCACATGTCGCTATGCATCTGTGTAATAAAAGGTAAGATTTATATTTTTATTGTCTTTTCTTAAAACAACCCTTCAATAAATTTTAGATTTATCTTACTCTGAAGTTACTCTGTCTGTCTTTGCAATATTGTAATTTAATTAGAATTTTGTGATAAATATTGGATTTTTTTTTCAATCTGTCTGTTTGAATATTCTACTATAACTCCAAATGGGTCATCACATCACATGATTTGATGTGATGAGTTAATGTGTTGTTGTGGGGAGGCCTACGTCCGGACGTAAGCCCCCCCCCAGGTACGTCATATGACCTGATCTCCAGTCTTCGCCATCCAGTCACTATCAGCTACCCTCGTCAAGTTGTCGGCCCATCTAACCGAAGGTCGTCCAACACTACGTTTGCTTCCATGGCCTCCATTTACATGGCCTCTGTTTACATGACCTCCATTCGATTCCTATCATCGGTAAAATATTTGGTAACCATACCCTTTTTTTTCTGGAAGATATATATTATTATTTGTGTGTTTCTGTGTTTGTGCGTCACTGTATAAGAGTTCTAACATTTATTTTAATTAACACCTCTAAACTTAGAAAAACGTAATAGATTTTAGTTATTTCCGTAAATAAAATAACTTAAGACCATAGTTATCAAAATTGAATTACTTCATTTTGCTTAAGTTTATTGAACCCTTTAAGATCCATACGACTTGGAGAAATCAGAGTCCAATGGTTCGAAACCGCTTCTTAAATATAATATAACATTTTATGTATTCTATTCTTACATATGAAATAGGCGTTTTTGTTACTAGCCACTTTAATTACAAATTTCACCTCTTTGGTAAGAAATTCCAAATTCAAATTTTTACAGCTTTATACACATGTATTTTTGTTGACCGTTATTCATTTGTTTTTTATTTGTTTTCTGTTATCTTACTCAGTTTACAAAATAGAAAACTTAAAATATCACATTATTTACGAGTACGAGTTCTTCTGTGCAAAAGAAAGCACAGTTTTTGGTTCTAGCAACGTTCTGGAAATTTCGACCTGCAGAACAAGCCCCGTGGACGGCCGGAGACCCAAGTTGATAATGAAGAATTGAAGGTTTTTGTGAAAGCGGATCTATCGCAAACCACGTCCATGTTAGCTACAGCCTGCGGTGCTAGTGACAAAACTGTTTTATTCCTCTTGAAGCATGAATTAAAAAGATTGAAGGGTGGGTACCTCATGAATTGACTGAAACAAACAGGTAAACGTGCGTCGACTGCTGCGTTACATTACTGAACCGCCAAAATAATGAAGGGATTTTAATCGAATCATTATCTGTGATGAAAAATGAATTCTCTACGATAATCGGAAGCGCTCATCACAATCGTTCGATCCTGGTCAGCCTGCCAAATCCTGCCCACAACGGGAATTGACCCAAAAACGTTACTTGTAAGCGTTTGGTGGACCAGTGGCGGTATTGTTCAGCAATAGCAAACCATGATTAAAAAGCGAGCTGCTAAACAACTTAGGTTGGTTAATCGCCTACACCACTGCTGTCTCACGACAACGCTAAACCGCACACTGAACAAAAGAAGACTACCAAATTACCATTTTTTTTTCGAAATTTGGATGGGAAACAATCAACTTCTTGCAAGGGAAACAATTCAAATACAATGAGTCTGTCCAAATCGCTTTCAAAGATTTTATTGATTCCTGTCTGATTGTTTTTTTTTTGAGTAAAGGGATCAATTAACTAACTAAACAATGGCAAAAGCACTTAGAAAATAATGGGTCATACTTTGATTAATTAATCACATTATATAAAAAAAAATATTGGACTTTTTGTTCCGCCCATACAACACGCCAGTTTCATATGTTAGGACCTATTATTACTGTTTCAGTCCTGATAGTTAATATTATGGAAAATATTTTAATATTACCATATTATTACTATTTTTTAATATTTAATAGCTGTAATAGTTAATGGACGCCGATATTTTTTGAGAGAATATTACAATCAAGTAACTCCGTATGCAAATGGTTGCTAAGCGACTATGGACAGACTCTACAACTTTAAACATATTACTCTTGCATTTTTATCGTAAACACGATTACTGCAAGAAAAGGTTGAAAAAAAAGTTATAGTGGCTTTGGCGTAGTTCTAAAAACTTATAAAAAGAAATTGACAAATTTGGGAATGATAGAACGTAAGTACGGGGTATTCATTTTCGTGACATGCGAAGATGTACAAAGTTTAATGCTTTTATTTTCAAAATATAATTTTTTTAGCAATGAATTTAAATGTTGTTTTCTTTGCGAGTGCGTGGTGACTGCAGTCATTAATCAGCCAATAAGATGCAGGGCCCTGTTAAAAACACCGCCAGATCAAAATAAGAGCGTTAGGTAACAAGAGGACATGCTGACTTAGACAGTTCTATATAATATAATATTATTTTTTTATATTTATACTAACGTTGTTAAAAATGTTGTTATATATAAAACTGTAAGTTTTAATATAAGATAAATGTTGTTGCTTTTTATACATTAATTGATGCATTGTTAATTATTATTCTTGTACATTTATATACGTATTGTATAGTATAATAATATATTTTTTTAGAAAACTTTCTGTTTTTTCGAAGACCTACCGACTTACTCTCCTGTACATATTTAAGTTATCTCACACAGAGTGTCTTTGTAGCCTTAAGCTTGACTGTTGTGCATTATATTATATAGTGTACAATAAATAAATAATCTGACTTATATAAATAAACAAATTTTGTACTGGATATTTACATATTTTTCACTTTAATTTCTAATTGTTATTTACAATTTTTATACTTATATATATATATATATATATATATATATATATATATATATATATATATATATATATATATATATTATAATATTTAAATCTTAAAACATGTATATTTTATATGTAATTATTAGTTATATACAATGCTAAAGTCTCGAACATAATTTTCTTAGTAATTATATGATTTTTCGTAGTACAATTTTAGTGTCTTATCCACAACAACGTAGCCCTAATTTTTGACATAATGATGATAAAAATATGATGTTGAGCTCCCCTCAGGATATCCGATGGATATTGTGTTATCCGGCGTCACAATAAGAAGCTCGTGATAAATTTGTACGGGAAATTCATCTTGATTGATAGACTTCCAGTACCCACAGTTCTTACAGTATGACCTGAGTTCTATTACGACATTATTTTAGTTTAAATTATAGTTGTCTTACTCTTGACCAAGATGTATGGAATTATTTAATTATAAACTAAACATAATAAACATTAAACATAATGATGTTTAATTTTTCGTTAATAAAATATATATATTTTTATTAACAAAATAATATCTCAACAAAGTCTTTCAAAATAACTAGCGCGTAATAAAAATTTAATATTAAAGGAAGATCTAGAATCTTTTTTCTTTTCTATAATCATAATGAAAGAATAAATATTTGTTTTAATATATAATGGTTGTCGGGTAGAAATGCGTCCAGTATGAAGAATGCTGACATCAACATCGTCAGAGTAAACATTTCTTCAGCGTGCAGTTATGCAGCGTAAATCATAGGGTGTGCATAATAACATAATAAAATAGAATAGAGGGCCCGATACTTTGTTTATTGTTTTGATGACTCTGCACTTTCTCCCCTTACCCAATCATGGCTGCACTGCCCGCATATGCTAAAAGAAAATCTGAAAGAAATTCTTTTTTTTTCTATCAGTACTTTAAAAATCCTTACTACAGTGTGTGCTCATTATGGATATAAAACTTTTTATTCATGTCTAATTATAAACTTTCTTTCCCAATTTTTTATTAAACCTTATGTTTTATTTTCTTCCAAGCAGGCAAATAATTCTAAATGTGATAGTTATCGTTTAATTCTCATAAATGTATATTTTTATAACCTTACAATATAACTTATATCTACAGTATCTACCTAAAAAGTGCTCTTATTTACCCCTGATACATTTTTGGAAATTTTACATTAATTATTGAGTTTATTTATGTTGTTCCTTTTTACGGACCGTTCGTGCAGGCTTTATTGATTGCTTCTACTTAAAGAATAGGTTAACTATTTTATAAATTAGTAGGTACCTAATAATTTAATGTAACCTAATAATAAGCCAATGTGCTTCAGGAGGTTTGAATGAATAAGTCTATAAAGTTAAGTAATGGTAAGTCTATAAATTAGACCCACATCGAACAGTAAAATACTCAATACTACTTCTTATGCATATAAGCATATTACCTATATTCAATTTTGAATTCGGTTTGATTAACACTGATACATTGTTCGTAAGGATTTATCACATTCATTTAATATTTTTAAGTCTTTTACAATATACATGTATATTTATAAAATGCGGCTTGTTTTTGACGTCCTATCTTATTATAAAGTCAAGTCAAAATTGACTCCGAAGTAGAGTTACATTAAACGTTCTCGCAAACGAATCGAATTCAGCCAACTATCGTAATTCGTTGCAATTTCGACGAGTTTGTTTTGGCCGCATAGCGATTAAGTTCTTGAATTTTTTATGCACCAGATCGTCGAGAAACAACAGGCGAATGTTTTTCACTTCGTTTTTCGGAATTTCACCTGATTGTCAAATGAATAATTTATAAAACGCTCTATGTAGTTCGAGGCAGTGATTTTTCAATTACATCACAATGCCCAGGGTTACAATGTTTGCGATCTCAGTCAATAAAACGAAAAAAGGATTTTATGTCATGAAAATGAAAATTGATTTTTAATCTGTTGTGCTGTATTTCATTTTATTGCTTATTCATATTTTATATTAAAATCCTGTTCTATATTCTGATGATAAACATATTATTTAATTTTCAAGATAAAAACACCATAAATTTAAGTTTTTATACAGTTTATAAACTAACAAACTAACAACATATCATCTTGTACCGTTTTGATATGTACTAAACAAAAAAAGGGTTAAAAAAAACATTAAGCCCAACTGGATGGCCATTTATCGGAACTTATTCTAAATTTTAATACAATTCAGACATAGAAAATAATCAAAATCAATGCATACATTAAGAAGTTCAATGACAAACACATTGAAAGCTTATATAAAGATAAGCTGCATGAAGCTGTATTGTCTTAATTTCCTGGCAAAACAACTTATCGAACATTAGCAACTTGCCGAGGGGAGGCGATGGCCTGTCACCGCGAAGTGCTGGCCGAATAAATGAGAGGTCGTTTTTTGTCCTCAAACTACCACTCACCTCTCGGATATTATCGGATCGAGCGTAATGCCCGCGCGGATTATTGCGATATAAATTGTGCACATTGGCCATTCGATTGCCCAGGGCTGGTTCACTTATATTCACTTTTGGAATGACTTCAAAGTGACTTCCTTTTTACATATCAAGAAGCTTAATATGAACATTACCACGTTCGTTAACGATAATTTGATGTTTTATACTTTTTATTGTTAATCTTTAATAAAGTCTCTATTATTTTTTTTTAATTTCTTTTTCTATTATGTATATAAGAAGCATTTAAAATATTAAATATATTGTATTAATTTAAATATGTATAAGATGTGTTCATATTCATTTTTTTCAAATTGAATATTTTTATTGTTTGTTTAAAAATGATAAATTTGAAATGTTGATAAATTAAAACAAGAGAACATATTTTTGTCCACTGTGTTTGTTAGTAGTAATTACAGAAGAATATAAAGATAGTAACATTAAAAAAATATTGTTAATTAGAAAATAGTTCTGCTTTGACAGCCCTAGTTGAATTTTCTGTTCTGGCCAGTCACTCCCCAAAGAAACGTTTAACGATATTAGAGCTTTATTTTTTATAGTTTGGGAAAAAGAACTGCCTTATACGTTACTAGTATCTACTTTCCACTTTGTCGTTTTCATTATGACGGTTGTACAACTTCATATTGTAATACTCTATTATTTAGGATACAATTAGGGTTAGCGTTTTAACCAATTACGATGAAATATTAACATATTATTAAAAGAATATGTTAGACATTATTTATATAATAAATAGCGAAAATACCAAAAAAATAATATTTGTTTCAATAAGAGAAGAGCAAACTAAAGGTACTATAAAATTTCGCGCTAAATATTTTACTTTCAAATACGTTCAGGTGATATCAAAAGTTGCAACAAAGGGCCTGAAAAAAATCCCATTGTTATCGAGGGTGTAATTTATTAGGGGCCTCGGCTCAGTGGGACCTTTTTTTATATATCATCGTATTATCCCCACTTGGAGAGTTACAACTTCTTAAAGAAAATCAGGGGAAATTAATTTAAGCATTTAAAACTGTCCCGGACACGACTTTACTTTGTGCTTGTTTTGATAAATGTCATTTTTTATAGATTAAATGAGGTTATTATATTTTGTTTTCCTAATTTTATTCATCAACGCATTGATTATATAATTTTATATTTTATTATGAATATATTAGATAAATTCAAAAAATATACATTGCATTTATCAAAAAGCTTTTGATATATTAAATTAAAGTTGATATAGTTAAATTAAAAAAGGGACAACTCAAGGGTGTCCCTGTTCATCCGTTCCCGATTAAGCGTGTCCCTAATATTTTTATCTCCTCACATAAATACAACGTAATGAGTCCCTAAAATTCTCGGACCGCTTTTAAATTTATTCAAGTCGACGAATGCGCATATTTGATACAAATATAATTTACGGATAATATTAAAACCTTTATCAATTATACTTATGATACTTGGAACCATTAACAAAATAAACGACCAGTGTAGAATGAGCCTAATGAATTGCTACATTCTGTGTGTTATTTAATATAATATAAAATCACGAAACTAAAATGAAGAAGAGGTAGCTTAGGATAGCGTGTCTAGTATTTCACTTCACCCCGGATAAGTGCTTTCAGTGTGTACCAAGAAACGATCATTGGAAAATTTAACGGGAAAACTACATCTCACTAATAAAATATTTGAAATCAATAATAAACACAATAAATATATATAGATACAATAAATAAACGAAGATCAATTGTAAAGTGTTTTTAAATTTAAAGATGTTACACCAATACGAACATATACATATAAACTGTAGTGTTAGTTATCATAAATACTAATGTGTTATACAAATCAAATACAGACATTTAAAATAATAGTGGAATTTCGTGAACATCTAATGGGTTCATGATAGCGGCTATGGAGTCCTGATTTATACCCTCCTGGCTACTCAGCGTGAATAAAATTCTCGAGAATTTATAGTCCGGGTGCGATCCTACAAATATATTTACTTTGTCAAATCTATTCGTAATATTCCAAAGTTTGTGAAACATTTAAAGTTTTTTGCAAACAAAATGTGCGGTGTTGAAAAAATATGAATTCAAACATTTCTGTTTTTCGAATCTATTTTGGAAAATTTTATTTCATAAGCCAACAAACTAACGGCTGCAAATGTTTTTCAAAACACCATTGGAGCATCATTCGCCGAAAACAAACCACGCAGAACGGTCGTTGTAACGATATCGCTGAGTCTCAATTGTCCTTTCAACTTAAACACTGAAGCGAATTGTTTACGTCCGTGCCAATCAACAGGCTCGCTAACAAAACCAATCAACTTCGTCTCGCCTCTATTTGCTTAAAAGGCTACTTTTTCCTTTTAGTTTTTCATTGTCGCTGCGACCCTTTCGTCTATCACCCGTTCCGGATATATTTGATTAAAAAATAACGTCGTCAGAAAGCGGGCGGCGCACTGTGTGCGAATATGGAGACAAAAGGAGTAAAACGCTCCTTGGTGGTGGTAGCGGCTTAGCTGTCAATTGTCACGTTCACGTAGCGCTCACGTCCGACTCTACGTTTGTATTTTGCTTCACTATCTGCAGAGGCCGAGATGCGGCGTGCGCCTGTCTAAACATCAAATTATTAAAACGATCTCTTAATACCACTAACGTTGGTGGGTTTTAAATTGCCAAATTGGCACTGAAACAGATAATATTAATAACCATTGTACAAAACATACAATTTATGTACTAGGCAGTAACATAATTATATATTTGATTTATGTGCCATATAAGTATTTTTGTGTTCTCTGGTCTCTTTTCCAAGCAGTTTATTTTTAGTGGGCCGGTGCCCTTCGTAACAAAAGATTTAGATAGTGGCTGAAGAACAATAGGAAACGAGTTGGCGGTCCTCGTTCCACTCGACTATTCTTTTAATTGGTTCTCAATCCACATTTTCATCGGGCGATTTCAATCATTTGTATTTGGTAAATTTGTATGGATTACGTTATTTTATATTTTTTTATATTTTACTCCACATATGTGTTCACGCTCTGCGGAAGTGTCAAAGGTACCAAATGATACATATTGTGTAAATAAGTGTTGTATATATCTTTGATACTGTCCATATATTTACGATAAAATCTTCATCTTCTCGTTCCATTCCAAATAAATCGCCTCACCGTTGCAAGATGTTTTCTAAACGTAAACACATAAATTCGGCAGAAACTCCGTCTAATTGCCTAACTGTATTCCGATTTCTTACCTAACAATTAAGGTGTAATTTATTTGTTGTTTGTTTATAGGGATCAATTAGAAATAAAATATAACACTTAGTAGTTAATTGGTCAAAGATTGTTATTTTTTTATTTTTTATAAACAAGTATTGATAATTAAATATTTATTCTTATTGCTTTTTTTTATTTTATATTTAATTTTATATTTTATATTTAATCGGCTTTTAAAAAAAAAGTAAGAGTTGATAATATGTGGTAAAATGTTTTCTTAATTTTATAAAATTAACATCTTCATCATTATTTTATACAATAACACCTACATGAATTTGATACAAAACAAATCTGATAAAAATATATAATAAAAATGATTGTATTATCTAAGTTTTATTTAAACTTCGTAATGAAATCTCGGTGAGGGATAGACGGGTAAGTTTTAAACGCGGATGCTGGGCTTTACGATAACGATCCTAATAAAATATGGAAGTTTGTTGTTACGTTTACACTAAACGTTTTATTATAAATTTGGCGCCGGTTATTGTTTTAAGATAAAGGGGGAATGTTGTACTATTTTTGTTTGCAAAAAAATATTTAATTTTTGTTTGAAAAATTTTCGATTAGTTAGTATGTATATGTAAGTCTAGTGCAAAAGGCGTTTAAGTATTTTTATTAAAAATAAGCTGAAAATTATACTCACCATATATTTGAAGTTTCATCGCTTTTCTAGATCAAGTAGGTGTTTATTTGAAACACCGATGTAGGAAGTTGATTTCAAATCTTGGTGGTCCATGGTAGAAATTACCTTGTGCACCATGCATGCGATGGTGGGAATAGGCGGCTGGATTCAGATGAAATAACTGAAAATAACTGATAATTGCGGAAGAAGACGATCAAGTCTTTTACAGACCACTCAAAACAAGACGCCTAACAAATAAGGCTTTTCTATAATATAAAAAAGATATTTACATAATACTAATTTAGCAAAGTATATCATTACATAACAATAATCATATTTTTATTAAAATAAACATCACATTTCTTAACCCGCGATTACAAGGAGCTATGAAAATTGTTATCGGCCGAACAAAATGGCGGTTTTCTTAAAGTGTAATAGAGAAAGTTGATAGCAGTTTTATCTAAGTCGCCCTCAAGGATCAATTAAAAGTCGGGTAAGCGTTGCCGACAATTATTGCTGTAACACGAAAGAACCTTCCGACCAAGAATTTTGAAAGTCTCGTAAACGTCTGCCTGCGTTTTCTTTGAATGTAGTTTGAAAATATTTACCAATTCGCCTTAACGTCTAGCTGTTTTAGGGAGAACTGTGCAAATATATTGTAATTTTCTTATAATTAAACTCAGAAGCAAATTGGAAAATGATTCTTCGTAATATTTAATACAGTGCCATAAAAATTAAAAATAAATTGTGTTGATGATAAACTATTTAATTTACGAAAACATATAACCTAGATTTACATTAAACAAACATTACATAATAATACATATAAGAGGTAAAAAAACCTCTCATATTTTAGTAATTACGTACATTTTTATATTTAGTAATTACGTAAAAAGTTACGTACATTTTGATCTCTATTATTGTAACATTAAATATTTAAAAGTCGTTATTTTATTGATAAACTAACGACTACGAAAACTCATTATAATTATTAGACTCCCTGTAAAATCATTAATTCGTTCTTTATACACTTGACGTCATCATTTATACACGGGTAGTACCAGTAAAACACGAATGTCTCCGTTGAGATCGATCTGATGGCTCTTATAATGGGACTTTTAATTATTTTAATAGCACTTTACAAACAAAAGACATTCATTCATTATAAAAGATATCGTGGTTTTGAAATAACATTTTTGGTGTTTTTAAAGAAATTCTTAGCTGCTATAAGTGGCAGATTTGTTTTGATATAAAATCCTTTAAAATGAAATTCGGATTTTTAGAAATTTTATCACTTTTTCTTTTCACACAAAAATAAGTTACTAATTGTATTTTTTAAGTAATATATTGTAAAAAAAATGGTGCGTCAATGAAACTTTTAACTGAAAAGCAAATAATATCCAAGCCAACTAACGCCGATATGCTGACTCAAATCTCTCGGCACGTGCTAGAAGACGTCTTTTTCTCCATCTACTTTGTTATCCTCTTACTTGTACATGTTTAATCGCTCCCTCGGGAACAGGTAACTGGCTCTGTCTCATCTACGTGACAATTGGTTATTTCATGTTATAAAGATCTGTATGTTATTTCTTTACCATTTTTTTTTAATTTTTATTTTGGAAGACAAATGTTTATGTCATTTAACATCTTGCTTTAATTATTGAGGTTTAATATTATGTAAATTAAACCAAATATTAATAAGTTTCTCCATGCTATAATAAGGGTTGAAAATTGAACCATAAAATATATTTATCTTGCGTAAGATACGCATAGATAAGATAAAGTCCCTATTACTTTAAAACTGCTTTAATTTTAAAAGCGCTGCCACAATCTCTTGTAATTGTTAGCAATAAAATCATTAATTCTAGACCGAATAACGCGTTAAAAGTAACAGCTTGCGCGTGAAATGGCGTGAGGTTCGTTTTGTTGTAAATATTAATTTATATTACTTTATACTTATATTATTTTTTAATATATATAAATCAAATGAATCGATTTTAATATTGTAATCATATAAAAGTTCCAATCATTTCATTTGGTAATGGAATTTATTATTTGTGATATTAAAAGCCAACATAGAAGTAGACAAGACAGACTTAATGGTAATAATATTTCAAATAAATCTGACCCTCATAAAAGCAGGTAATTCTGATGTCGTTCACAGCCGTATTCTTATAAATTAATTACTTGTAATCTACTCATGAAACGAGACTTACAGAAATGAAGTTACAGCGCTGCGTAATACCACAGTTTTCGTTGTCAAGGAATAATAAAAAATTGGATGTGGCATATCATGTATATATTATGTATTTATTAATATATTCTATGTATTATTAATTTTCACTTAAAGGAATACCTTTACAATAAGTTTAATTTAATTGTCGATATATATATATATCTATATTAAATTTAAATAAATTTTGAATGAAAAATAAAACAATACGGCCAGTGATTCGAACCCCCGACAGTATATTCATATAAATTTAAGTAAGCTTAACATGGCTATATATGTTTATAGATATTTTCAAATATATCTATATTTTTAAAAACAGCACACGGATTTCTTAATTCGTTTTGCTATTTTTAAAAATATAAATGTATTATTATAATTGTTATTAATAATTAAAGAAGTCGAGGGTGTGATTTTGGTTTTTTGGCTATATTTACAACATTATGATTGTTATTTCTTCTATACTCTATGGTAGCGACGTAGGCTCAAGGGTTCCGTAACGACTTAATGTCGCACCGGGAGAACAACTCTGAATTAGAAATGAGCCCGTCTAAAGTGGCTTGTTAATAAGACACATATGTCGCGATTTTCTGGCATAAGAGTGTGAGTTACCTGAGATGGCTTCAGATTTCATATATTTGGATTATTTTTATATTGTGCATTTTTTTATACCTAAATTGACTTCACTGTATTTTTTTTTATTCCATATTTTAGATATCTGGGTAGTTTAAAAAAAAAAATTAAATTTGGATTTAGATATCGGGAATACGATGAAAATTATATAAAAAAAATGAACGATATGAATGATAATAAATAAATAAAATATATATATATATATATATATTATTATGATATGAATGATATGCCAGCTTAAATAAAGTTGCCTCTATGTTATAATCTTAACAAAATCATTTTTCTATTATATACCGGCCCGTTGGTCGAGTGGTTAGCACAGACGCTAACGTGTCACGGCGAAATGGGGTTTGGGTTCGATTCCCGGCCGAGACAGGAATTTATGTGATGAGCATAGATGTCTGTGTTTCTGGGTTTGGTCGTTTATTAAATATATTCTCAGTATTTATATGTGTATTTCTATGTATTTGTATCGTTGCCTAACACCCTTACCAAACAAGCAAATAATTTGCTTACTTAGGGGTTAGATCAATGTGTGTAATTTGTCCTGATATTATTATTATATATTATATAATAATAATAATATCGGGAATATAAAATATGACACTATTGTAGAAGCAATAAAATCCGTGGTACATGTTTATCAAGTAGACTAAAATACAAAGATTTTAATTTCTCTCTCTCCGAGGGGAGGCCCCATGATCTCGTCTTATCCACTACGCAAACATTCCTTACAAGAGCTTTCGTTCCATTCACTTCAGAGGTTATCTTTTATTATCTCTCACTGCATCCTCTTTTTATTGCCACTCATATTGGCTTTTTATGCCATTCAGGAATAAATACATTTTAATTTACCCGCCTTTGCAGTCTAGTGTAGGATTTGTCAGACAGCCGGGAATTAATTCGCGAGGTGTCATAAACTTATCAGCCTTGAGAATTGTATTTTTATGAAAGGAATAATGCTGAATTAATAATATATATTTATCGCATTACTTTGAAATGTAATATTTTTATAAAAAGAATATCAAATTAGTTTCTTGCTACTCTTGCTAAACTATAGTTTAATATTTCATTCAAGTGTCACGTCAAGTTATAAAAAACTTTGACTTTAACTTCTATAAAAAATAAAGGGAGATTAATTTAGAGTTTACGTCTCGATGTATACTATACTAATAACTTTTAGCGTATTCGTACGCAACTTACGAATACCGTCTGTTAGCTCTTATACAAACATTATCAGGGGATTGAAAAGTTCTTACATCGGGTGAAGAAAAACAACAATAAATCCGACTTAAGACTAGCCAAGTGAGTTCTCAAGATTGCGTATATTTAAGTAAAATGAATCATTTGATATTTCTATATACTATGAAATTATTATTGAGTAATCAATTAGTAAATAAGTTTTACATATTTAGTGTTGGTCATTATTTTGCCGTAATGTTTTTTAGAGTTAAACTAATTTAGCAAGTCAATTAATTGACAATCCAGTTGAGTAATGAAGTGTTTTATCACTTATTACTAGAAACCGCATATAACCGGACTAATATAAAACGTTCCTTTAAACGAGCAAGATAACATGAACTGTCGATACCTTAACAGACATATCTGTTATAAATGTTATTCTTTTCGATATCTGATGAGACGGGTATTTGTATGAATGCTTTGTTTTCCTTCCACAAAGTTCGGTATCAATATCTTCATGTTTGCATAAATACTTTGCGGTGTGTGGAGTAAACATAGCTATTCTACCTGAATGCGTGTTTTCCAACTCTTATGATAAACAAAAATATTATACAACTTTGCTTTCAACTTTATGTGATATTATTCCATATGTGACATTATTGAAATTGTCCTCAGTATTGTCAGTCTTTATTAGATAACAGATCTATTTTGCAGGGTATCCTAGTTTAGGCCACAGCGTCCTGCCTACAACTAATATACACATATATATAGAAGATGTATGTATCTTTACCTCTCCGTTGGACGAGAAGTTAGCGCTGACGTCTAACGTATAGGATTGCAACGGGGATATGGTTCGATTCCCGACAGGGACAGGTATATGACACATGTATTTGATGAGCATAGATGTCTGTATTTTTGAGTTTGGTCGTTTATTAAACATAGTCTCAGTATTTAAAATGTGTATTTGTATGTATGTATGTATGTATGTATTTGTATCATTGTCTAACACCCTTGCCACAGTAAAATGATTTTCTTAATTAGGGTTTAGATGAATGTGTGTAATTTGTTCTGTGATATTATTATTATTAAGACGTTTTGTAGTACAAATGGTTGTTATTACGTTTTTTTTTAAAGCATCAAAAGTGTTATCATTGTTATGTTGTGTTATATTTACTTCGAAGTTATAGAAGATCAAGTTGCTTTTCTTTTGACATGTGAATGTTTCATCCTAATACATAATCGATATTATTGAATGTCCAAAGACGGACGGTAATAGCCGCGAAGAAAAGAAGGACCGCGATATAAAACGCACTTGTGCGCATAATATACGTTTTATTAATAAAAAAGCTAAGGGAGAATCACCCATAAATAGCCGTAATGGCCACTACTGAACCGTCGATTTTTTTCGATACATAGCAGGGCATTTGTTTGACAAATCCCCCGAGAATTTGCGACACTATCTCGTATTATCTAAAAGCTAGAGGGATGCGGGGTCATTCCCGGGGCGATGAAAGCCGTATCGCAAGCTGTCTAACGGTACCTCTAAATCATTGCCACCAGGTATATTTGTTATAGGGTAGGTATCGTGGGTAATTGGAATCTGGTATCTATCTGGTAGCTTTCCTTTGACGAGTCCAGAGTTCTATACGTTTATGTAAAGCCAATCTTAAATAACATATTGTTGTAGTACTGCCTATTTGGCCTTTTGTGGTCAGACAGTGAACTTAGTATCGGATGCTACTTTCCATCTTGGATCTTTCAGAACTTTAATGACAATTTCTTATAATATATATTTTTTTAATTGCTAATAATATATTTAGTTATAGGTCTACTATGTAGACTTCTATTACGTATGATCTTCGTAGTATAGAATGAATTCAAGATTTCACATTATAAATAAGTAACAAAAGAATTGAAATCTAAGCACACAATTGAATAATCAGCGCGGCGTCAGCGCTGTGTCTAAGCCGATTTTAAAATGGGCGCCTTAAAAGAAAATTTATCGCATTGAAAAGTCACAATTAATAAGACATTTGAAGTTGCGTGAAAATGTAATTTAGATTGTTTTCCATAGACGAGGGTAGAATAGCTTCCTGTCTCCAGAATCGAGGCGTCTTCACAAAAGGCGGCTTATTTATATATGGCCGCTTTATATTAGCGTCTTTAAGAAACCAGGGGAGCATAATAAAAAAAGAATCAGCATCAATGTCTTAAGGCGTCTTCCGGCGCAGTGGCGTGGACGGCCTCGCCGCAAAATGGCGATCCACACTCGAATAAATTATACCACCCCGAATCGAACTGAACGATTGTTCGATTCTTTTGAGAAGGCTCCCTCTTTAAAGTAGGATCCTTTATTAGTGTAAGCCAGACGATTATCCTAAGCCATCATTACATATTCAAATTGAAGTCATTTCGCTTTGCAGAAATTGACGCGAAATAAAACAGAGCCTTTTAAAACGTACCGCGTTATGAAATGGTAACATTAGCGTTTTTAAAACATTATCGTTTGAAAATAGGTTAAAACGATCTCATTTTAGGAGTGTTTAACATAAATTAACAGTTAGATAAATAAAATAAAATATGTACATTAATAAGCATTTATTTAAAATATATACAGTGCGCAGTTTGAAAAGGTTCTAACTACATAAAAAGGTCTTTACAATTACAATGATTATGATCCAATAAAAAACAAATAATAATAAAAATATCTATTATATCACAATATATAACTTACTTATAATAAAATAATAATCATATATAAATATAATTTACATTATATCTCTTAAGCCCTTCATATTACACTTAGTTTGGAAACCGTCGCAAATAACGGGATTTATGTTATTAATAACTGAGAATTATTCCCCCATTGGTGGGTGTGATATTCTAACTTACCGAATTAAATGAAACCCGCATAGAAATCAGTTACGCTCCAGTAACTTTCGTGTCCGAAAAACATAATTTTTGCGCGACTGACCAAAGATTAACATTTAGATACCGCAAGCTCTTTGTTCGTGACGGAAGCTGTTCTTTTCACCCCATACTTTTAACCCACCTACAACGATATCTATAATGAATTTTGTTTTGGAAATATTTTAAGGAGGATACATAATTTACTGTACTGATGTATGGGGGAGCTTATCTGAACAAGTCGCAGTTAGCTTACATTAGAAAATACATCACTTATCATGAAACTTAAACGGCCCTGTTGGGTGAGTGGTTAGCGCAGACACCTAACGTATAGCGGCACAAAAAGCTGTGGGTTCGATTCCCGACAAGGACAGTCATGTGTGTGATGAGCATAGATGTTTGTATTTCTGGGTTTGGTCGTTTATTAAATATATTCTCAGTATTTATAATGTGTATTTCTATATCTTAGTATCGTTATCTAAAACGCTTAACACAAGCAAATAATTTGCTTGCTTAGGGTTTAAATCAATTTGTGTAACTTGTCTTGTAATATTATTATTATATTGCAAGTACAACATTTCATCCATTCTAATAGATTAAAACAAGTGCTAATATGATTTTATATAAAATATGCGAAACACAACTAGAATTTTAAATCACTCAAAATAAACATAATAAAAATAATGGGATCTTCCAAAGAGTAAAAGAAAGCAACTTGAGCGAATAGATGTTTTGAATAATAAAAGGTACCCCGCGAATTATTATGAGTAACACAAACATAAGTCAATAGCCTCCCGGGGTGGTCAATATTGGATTAGCTGCCAAAAGGAGCCAAAAAGCTACGTATACAAAAACCTTTTACAGCGGTTAGATCTACAGAAAAATGTTTATAAATCGGTTACGGAAAGCGCTTTTATGTGTTCGTCTGTATTGTTTTATTTTTATATTACATATTTATTTTAGTTTATTATTTTGCAATTTTTAACAAACACAAAATTTAAAATACTTAAGTATTTTCATTTTACAGCATTTAATGTGTAATGATTTTTATGTTATTTTATATTATCATATTTTTGTTATAACTATGAATTTATATTTGTCAATTACAGAGGAACTATTATTCAATCCATACTTAACGAACACATTAACAGAAATAGTGGAAAAGGGTTAGGGTAGCCATTGTTTATCCAAAGTATGGAATAATATAATCAGAAGTGAAGAAATGGAATCCGTTGAAAAATCAACAGAGCCGGGCGAAAATTTGCTTAGGCCAGCGGAATAAGTGGCTGATGCCCAGACTAGAATAGCCCCTCTATTGTCTGTAAACGTTTTGTCTGAATAAATGTTATTCTAGAAATTAATTTGATACGGTACTAAAAATTATCGTATAAAACTTACATAGGCCGCTCTTTGAATATAAATGAATAATTACTGGAGGAATACAAATGTTTATTATACAAGGACTACTTTGTTTATTAAGAATTAATATTTAAAATTAAAGAAAAATACTAATATTGATTATGATGATTACTTTAATTTTAAAAAATATCAATAAACCGTAATAATTTTCCTTAACGCTTACAATTCATAAAGTCGCCAATTTACCTTTTTCGTTTCATCTGTGAACAGCTGTCGCCGGACTTATTAAGACGCACCTGTCAATCTTCATGGCGGAATTTTTATTTCAAAATCCCTCCTCATCTCAATAACTTCAAGTATTGAAGGAACGTTCTAAAAAGTCTTATTTTAGCATATTTATTTAGGACCGGCCGCCGGAAAACAAGAGGCTGCCCGGCGTTTTTAACAATTGGGAAAGTTGATTGGTTTGACTATATATACATTTTCATAATTCACTGTAGGTATAAAATGAATTTAAATATATAGATGTGTTCGACATCCACTTTAAGTATTAATTAACTTTTAAAATTTATTTGATGTGTATATACGGATATCAAAAAATAACAATTGTTTCTAAAGTAACAATTGTTTAAGTAAATACATATCCATTCTAAACTATTTTTATTAGAGTACCCACATCAACGCTCCCAAAAACAAGAGCCGAATGGATAATTCGTTGACCAATCCTAAGTAAACAAATTTTGAATTGCGTGGAGGGTGTCCACACTTCGATTTTCGATTTCGCCCACTACATTAATTCGGGTGTTCATTATAGATGCCATCAAGTCGGCCGTTAACGAAGTGCTTCGCAATTAAAGTCGCCGCTGACGTCACTCCCCTGGCCTAAGGAGTGGTCCTCGAACCTCTTAAGCCGAAGGATACCTTGAGACAGAATTGAAAAATTGATTCGTGATCGTTGGTGTGGAAATTGTCATTGTCATCAAACTTCTTTGTAAGACCTATTAATGGTGATTTTGATGGTTAGGATGATGATCAATACTTTTGTAGATGACTTTGTTAATTATGTCTTTACTTGTATTTTGACTTAACTAAATAATTATTCAATAATAAGAATGAATATTAATCAAAATTTGGCACGTGGTTGTAAATAAAGTCGTAAAAATTGTAAAAGTCCCATAATCTGCGATTCATTAATGTGTCAAAATCTTATTATTCTCGCCCGCATAAGAACATTATGGGTTGGAGATAAAACAGACTCCCATTAGCAAAGACTCAAAAAATGCGATGCTATCTCACACAAGGTGGCAATCTAATTTTTTTTTAACTTTCCGTCGATCACAAGAGAAATGAGCCTAGCAGTTATCCTCAAAGGGACTAATGTTGATTGGCTTAGACCATTGAAGTGGAATTACAAAATGCTACGTGACTCTTATTTTCTGCACCTTTAGGTTCAATTTGATTTTATGCAGTTTTTCTTCTGTCGATACATTGTGGTTCTGATGAAGGTTTGACAATACTCGATAAGAATTGTCGCGACTAAGATTGATCTATTTAACAGTAAACGCTGTATTTTGTTTAAAACTCATTTGATAGTCCTGTTGACTCACTTAAGTTAAAAATGCAATTACATTATAAGATACCATTCGGATTACTTTTAATGAATTTAAACCAAAAACTTTTCATATATATATAAAAAAATAATAATTCAAACTCAATGTTAAGTAAATATTTTGAGAATCGATTTTTTTCAATAAGCGTTTAAAATAAAGTGTTTTGTCAGGCGTACAAATGTGGGGTCCGCGATTCGCTAAGGTGTCTCAATCAGCATAAAACAAAAGAAATCAATACCTCCCCTCGGCGGCTGACAAAGAGCAAAGATTTCTTTTCACAATTAAACACCCCTGGGTGTTTAGCACAGATAACCGATTCGAGCTTAACTATGAATCGTCTTTTTATATCAACGCATTTAAATATGTATTATTTGATCTTCAAGAAGGCCATATTTTGTTATGAGAGCTAACCTCAATGTTAGTAGTATTTATTTAAGCATCTATTGTGAATATATGTGTAACTACCAGCAGATTGAATTGAACTTCGTCAGTTTACATTTCACGGCCCCAATTCGAATACGCCGCTGAATAAATCTGATACTGTTTCGTTTCTTTTTTAGTACAGTCTTACTAATCCGACAATTTTGCGGAGTTTGCTTATGGATCAACGTTTAATGCAGGTGGCAATGGACACTCGTGTTGCAGAATAAGCAACGAACTGCTCAATTAAGATGAGCTATTTGGATAAGCGAAAGCATTTTTATGTATGTCAACAGATATTTAAATGTCTTCCATTTTTTGTTTACCAATAAAGCGGTTATTAAAGAAAGTATTTGGCGTCATATAATTTTTATTTTATCATCCTCAAATTTGAATAATATTTTAAAATAATTAATATGGACAAGTTTGAATTGTGTCTGTATTTTTATTGAATATTATTTTGTTAAGGATTGCTCTGCTTTCACTATTCTTTAGTAAACAACGGTTAATTGAAACAAATATTTCATTTAAATTATTACAATACTGTCTTTGTTCTCCTTAGTCGGGATTTGCGTTGGTCGTCTAGGAAGCAGCTTTTATCCGTCGGACACTGTTTCAATATTTAATAATCCTTCGATAACGAGCTCTCTACTCCGCTGGAAAAGTTTAAATGGGCAGACGATTAAAATCACGTATGTATTTATAGAACTCCGACGATAATGGAAATTTTTAGTCCGAGGTATATGTATAAAGTATCATATACGGCGTGCTTTATGTTCATATAACATTGAGTTTCGTAGTCAATTATTCAAAAATATAAAAATGTATTGAATATATATTCGTAATCAATAATATTAATCAATAGATATAACGATAAGGAATATAAGTACTTATAGTAATTAAAGTTTTACATTCGATATTTACAAATTATTTTCGTATTATTTCTCTTCTGATATTTAATACTTGCGAGCGCTCATGATCACAGTTACTCCGAAAAATATTTTTTTTTTCTTTTTTTTTATTAATTCCTTATACTATAAATGTACACATATAAGAAAGAGCTACAAATGAAGAGATTAAAAACCCTATGAGTATGAGCACGGGTCAAGCAAATATGACTAGAGCTTATAATAAATGTGGCCCCGTTGTTTGTCTTTCGTCTAATGGACCGAGCTACCGCATATACTACCCTAATTAACGAAGGTTGTTGAACGATCACTTCATTATACATTTGGTCAGATCTGTATTAGGTAAAACATATAAAATAAAAATTGCATTAGTAAAAAAAAAGAGTATTATCAACAAAGTATCAAAAGCAGTGATTAGGAGCGCAGAAGCAGACAGAGGTCAGCAATAAAGTGACCGTCGTCAAGCTGCGTCACGTCCGACCGCGACAGTGGCGACACCCTCGTTTCGCATGCGATGCGATTCTGTTTTATTGACTCTTGCGGTTTCTGGGCGCCTGATGACATTATGTGTAATCGAAAGTGAAAACGAGGTTGTCTGTGTTGTCTTTTTATTTAAAAACACAAGTAAAACCTTTTATTTTCTCTTATTATCTATTGTTTTTTTTAACCCAAAATACATTACACATAATAGTGTAAGATTATCTAAAGGAAATAAATGGCATTTTGTACGCAACATTTTAATTAAAAGTTTAGTAAGGCCGGACTCCTACAGAGCTGTTATAAATATCCTTCATATGTCAAAGTCGTTTGCATCTGGACACCGGCTATTGAGATAGGGTTATTACTTGCAAAACACTGCCAATGCAAACTCCGTTATGGACCAATATCTCAAATAAATCTGAATATTCAGAGGCGTATTTAGTTCAAAACTATAATATATAACAATATATACATTTTATATATTTATTAGAAACACATTTTGAATGTCAATGAGTTGTTAATCGTTAAATTGCTAAAAATGAAACAAGGTGCTGAAATGCCACACTCTCTCAATACTCCCTTTGTGACAGGCCATAAAACGCAAATTCAGCAATAAAAAGAACACCCTGACAAAACATCCTTCCTGGACATCGACTCAATACAATACCGCTATTCATAACGGATTATTATATTCTCCAGATCTCGAAATGTTTAAGAAGGAAGCTAATGAATCTAAGATATCCGGTCAAACAAAAATATACCTTATAGACTAATATTCTAGGCGTATTAAATCGAAAATGTGTTGAAAATTTCGAAAATGCAGAAAGATTCGTTTAACAATAAAGGCTCTAATTAGCTGTCAAGGCGGCAGACTTCAGCGTGAGTCCGTTGTCTGTCCCAGAAATAGAAATTATTCAAAAGATGTCTCCAGTGGTTTCTTTTGGTTTGAGGAAGAAGTGCATCTAAAACAAAGTATCATTATACATATTTTTGTTATTCTTTTGTTGTCTTTGTCAGAGTTAGCTGTATTATTTACCATTGTGCTTTTAATATTATATAGTTCAATATGTAATAAATATTTTTTTATAACTTTACTATTATTATAGAATGTTTCTAGCGACTGTGAGCAGAAACGAATGTAAATAGGATTGAGGAAAAATTCCAAAATGCAGTTATTTCGTAGTGAAAAATGAATCACTAAATCTTAACAAATCTTAAACCCCAACAATTAATTATTAAAATGATATTTGTAATTACAGTTCTGGTGTTAAAATCAAAAATAAATCAAGCAAAGCGGAACTACGCATTCAAAAACAATTACGAGGGCGTGTTGGGAGGCTGCCTAATTGATATGAGATTTGCAAATGTTTCTAATTGCGTCGAAATTTGCAAATTCAAGGCGATCAGTCATAACACCATCAGGTTAATTAAAGCATTTGTCTGGCGAGGCGGTACAACGTTGTTATATATTTTTATTCTGTAGAATCAAACGCGATTCAAATATCTTTATCGGCGGTATATTTAAAATATTATAAAATTGTTCATAATTTAGATTTTTAGGTTAAGATTTTGTTATTTTTTTTTACTTCATAATATTTAATTTAAAGTGGTTACATCCATGAACTAAAACAAGAAGTGGTTACGAATACCAATTGTATAAAACATCTAATTAATATCAACATTAATTAAAAAATTTAAATTGATGTCACTTAAACTTTTTCCACATCTCTTTTTTAAAACTCAATTTTCATTAACACCATTGGCTCACATATTTGTCATAGCCCGTCCGTTAGTCCCTCGCTCCTTTTTCACACATTTTTAATTTACGTTGTTTCGGTTTTGTTCCTTCATACGTTCTTTCTCTCTTGCAATGTTAGAAAATATTGGCTGAAAATGTAACACTTTTGCCCTTGTCATTGTTTTTTTTTTTAATTTTATTTCTGTACCAAAAAATATTTATAGGTTATCAAACAATCTTTATAATATATTACAGTTCTAGTTTTTTAAGTCCATTATAGAATTCTTAGGAAAATTCTAAAATGTTGAACTTACATTTTGTTTGAGCAATATACGCAGATAAATCAGGGTAAAATATAAAATCCACTAAAGCAATTTTAGCAATTTATTTTAATAAACGTCAATGCCGTGGTGATTTCACTATTTGATCTTTTAACATAATCAAATATTCGCTGGTGAGTGGAGCCGTGTCTAGACGCCCATATACAGACAGACTGTCTTTACATATTTAAAATCCAGGAATTTATAATTAGCTTTTGTCATGTGTTTGATAAATTATATTGAATCGAAGCTGAATGTATCTCTAAATAATTAAAAACACTTTAAGTAATAAAGTAAGTAGATCTTCTTTTAAGATTAAAAGGTCATTGAAACTTCGAAACTTCAGTAATTAGAATTATTTAATGTTTAGCATGTATATCGGTTTATTAAGTTCAAGATTATATTCGTATTGTTATAATCACATTATTTTATTGAAAAAGAATTTACCAAAAACAATATATCTGCCTCCAAGAACATCAATTACTATGATGAGTTACCTATTTGTTAAAATCAAGCAATTAAGCTTAAGTTGGACTATTAGGTTTTATTTTTTAAAACGTCTTTGTAGAAAATTTACAGATTATAATATCTAATATAATTTGTAAGATAATGGAGTTGAGCGGATAAGTATATTATTGGTAAACAGCATCTGATTAAATTTGTTGCCAAGAATGAAGTCTAAAACCCAGCCATAATTGAAATTAGTTGCATTGATGCATAAATATCTATTAGGAAACCTTCTAATATTTATATTTTTCGACGGGTTAGTATTTTGGGGGTTAGATGAGAATAGATATATGGGATACAAACGAGCGCAAACAAGGGGGTTGTCTACTGATGAGATATTTGTTGGTACAAAAGAATTGTTATGTTTATTGAAAATTACGTTTTATTAATATGAATTCCTTTAAAACTCTTAAGTTAATATCTTTATATTATTAAAGTTTATTACCAAAAATATTTTTATTGAATTTCATTCTCTTCTATTGTAAAATATTTAGAAGACTAGAATTGATATTGTGTTATTTTTGACTAAACAGGTTTTGTGTAAACTTTTAAATAATTATGACGATAGTACGTTTATATCATCTGCAATATGCGTTGCGTGTAGCCATTCCTAATGTTTTCCGTTTTTCACTTTCCATCCCCCTTTCTAAGTAGATCGAAGGTGCGAAATGATATAGCTTCCGAGGTCCAATGTCAGACAATAGGTAAAATTCATACGAGCCTCGCGCTTTGAATGCAAACCGCCTAATTATCGAACCAAGATGGCGCAGCCTCCTTCATTGTGTTATATTTTAAGAGACAACGCTTATTTCGTATTTGCATAATCGATTTTATTTCTAGAGTATTTTTGTGAAATATATATAATAATGATGATAATGAGTAATAATGTTTGCAAGCCATATTCCATTTAAGGTCATAATGTTTTATAAGGGGAAGTCAATGAAGTTCAAAACAAAACTTTCCTATTACGAACAGTGAAGATCAATAATTGGAGTCGCATCTTTATCTGGAGGTAAGAAAGTAAATGTAACTTAAGCTTTGCTTGAAACTTAACGGCGTTTCATTATATCGTTAGATAGGCTTACGTTCCGTACCGGTGAGTTATGGTTATTTGAATTGTACGAAACAAAATAAATTTAGTGAACGTGCTCTATACCGTTCTGCTCTTTGCATTTTTGAGTGCTTATTTCGGGCGGGATAAAAGTTTCCGTTATTTATGGGCCGCCTCTAAGATTTAATGTGAAGTCAAACAGCGATAATGCTCCCGTTTGAATATTATTGTGAAGTCTGATGTCACTGTTTTTGAATATAGATCATGAAATATATATCGAGGGTAACTCAATTTGTATGAAAGATACAAATTTCAATAAAAATGTATTCATACAATTTATAGTAAAGGTTAAATATATTTATAGTTTTTTTAATACAACATTGTTGATTTTTATTCACGGTATAAAATTATAAGATTCTGTTTTGTTAATAAGTGTTTTTTTTGTTTTTTTTTTATAAATGGTTTAGAACCTATGGCATTGTAACCTGTATCTATATTATCTTGTCTGTAAATGACATATTACTAATGTATGCTCGTAAAATCGGTATTTTCATATTATTTCCCTTGTGCATACAGAAGCTAAAGTTATAACAGAAAAATAACAATAAAATACAATGATATGAAAAAGAAATGCCCAAAGCCATTCTAAACCATTTAGAATATGGTGTAGAAATATGTAAATCATAATTGGGTAACATCACTAAATTAGATAATAAATGCTATTCCCGGGACCGGTAGTTGTGTAACATTGCTTTATTGTCCATAAGTATATCCTTGCATGTTACAGTTACTATTTCCTCCCCTATCCCGGAATCCCGGGATCTATGCCGTTACTCGAGCCATTTAGCGTAATGCGCGGTTTGGCGGGATTGACAGCCCTACTCTCCAAACCGAACCTTAATGATAGTTCCAATCTGTGATTTAATGAAACAACTTTGAGACTGTATTTCAAACTATTAATGAAATGGCTGTCGGTAATTTAGAGTTGTGATTCATTAAATACTTTATATATTCGATATAATGTCTTGAAATACCAATGTCCTCATTATATTTAATAATATTCAATGTTCAGTAATTTCTGTCTGTAGTTTCAAAATTTCCTGTTATGTAAATGAATTATTAATATTAAGCCTTTTTATATAAAGTTAACTAAGTCTGTAAATTAATTGACTGTATATTTCAGGATGAACTTAATCCAACCGGTATAACCTACATTTATTCGTATAATAACCTTATAACTGGAACATATATTATAACAAGACTAATAATAGTGCTTGTACACTATACTGTTTTCTCGTCATACACTAACAAGATTATTATGAAGTGTAATTTTACAAATGGTTGTCTTCAGTTTATATGTATAATGTATATTTTTATAAACTAAAAAAAAATATTTTATGCATAATAAAAACTTTTTGTTTAATTGAGAATTTAAAACATATTACGGGTCTTAAATGATTTTCCAATGTACATATAATATTAGTGCCCATGCAGCTTATAGTGTATATTCACCTTAAGGGATGTTTTACGAAAAGGGCGGATTAGTTGGCAGTAAAATTTGTTAAAGAGGTTGGATACGGGTTCCTCACGGCTGTGCGACGGCCAGTATATCTTGACACTTTACTCACTACCTTTAGTAATAAAAAATAATTATAATTTAACATTATCGTATATAACGATGTAATAAGTAATCCTATGCAAAGTATGATGACGATTTTTTTAGAGATGGGGTGGCAAATAAGAAGACGGCCCGCCTGATGGAAAGCTGTGTGGCTATCCTAAAGAATAGAACAGAGGGCAGAAGTGATGGTGCTGGGCCTTCCAGTTTTCTTACTGAGCGTACAAATACTTAACGATCTTCTGCGAGAAGGTGGTACAGCCCTGGTTGAGATAGCCTCTATACCTACTAGATGCAATAAACGACTCTTTCCCCTAAATACATATTCATATTTAATAATGTAGTAGTTAATACTGGTAATTTTTTAATTAGACAACATTTTATTTAACTATACCTATGTATTCGTTATTGCATTTAAAAAAAAAACAGAAGTATAAAACATTCTTATGAAAAATGTTAGCAATAATTAAATTTGATATGCCAATAAATAATGTTTTAAATCTGAGAATATTGTTGTATGTAACTAAATACCATCTTACACTGGCCACACATGCACTCACACAGACACAGCGGCCGGCCGCAACTATCTCCTGTTCGCAGACTCACACTATAATCCCGATAAAGCCCGCACATTTACATTCAATTCTAATTCCGGGACATTCACTGATTGCCTGCTTGTCGACTTGATTAAATTTATCACGAGTAGCTTTGTTTGTGCATGTTATTAAAATAAACATAAGTGCAGTTTTTATAAACTACTAGTAATTAGACTTATTCGCATAGAATGAATGGCTTGTCTTGGGAACTACGAAATAAAGGTTATATAAACAATCTTGTATAGAAAAGCAGAAAAATAAGAAAAAATAATTCAACTCTAACAAGTTATAAAAAATAATTGAAATACGTTTGTTCTGTGGAATCAAGTTTGTAAAGTACTATCACTAGCAAAAGTTTTTTTGCATCTACATACGACAAATTTAAATAATCATACATATATCCAATTTAGTATGTTTGTGACCGCAAAACTCGAGAACAATTCAGTAACTAGTGATAGTACTTCACAAACTTGATTTCACAGAAAATGTCACAGAACAAACGTGTTCCAATTATTTTTTATAACTTGTTAGTCAGAAGAACATAATTTGATGCAAGCTTAATATTGCATAGTTTCATTAAAGTTTTTCAGGAAATGTTAGTTCAGGTCTTCAGTCTCGCGTCTCAAAGATCAACATGTAGCCAACACTTCACGGACACTCAATTTAAAAAGTTTTTCTTCTTTGTTTTGTCCTGAACAAACTCAATTAAGTGCCCTTTAACTTTGTATTGTTTAATTTTGTTTTTTTAACCAGAAATAAAAATACTAATATGTAGTAATAATATTCCTTATTTTCAGAACATTAATAATATATCTAGAAAAAGAACTATTAAGGCTACGAGAAAATTAGGTTATTTTTTTTTTAGATGGTTTTCGAGCGTTTCATGTATATTTAAAAATACTAATAATAACCCATGTTACCATTAATTATAGCGTGACATTCAGCCAATCACAACTCTTTAAGCTGCTGTCCAATCAAAGTTACTTTAATCACCATTCCAGTAATTGTCCATTATTTCTATTAGTCTCCAAAACAAATCTGTATCGTTACACTTATCGTAAATTTGTATCAATAGAATAACAAACTATAAATAAATTGGGGAAGTTGGAGAATAACAGAACCGATAGCAACTTTTTTACTACCTTGTATTGCACCTATGATATGTGCGACTCGGGGAGCAATAATTTGTTTCAGGTTATGTAAAAAGTTGGGTTATGGCAACACTAAATTATTATGGAAGAAACAATTTTGTCTCCCTTGGATTTGACATTTTATTATACCTTTTTTTATTATAAATTGTATACATGATATTTATATAAATTACGTAGTTATTATAAATATTATTTCAATTGTGTTGAATGAATAATGTTATAATAAAATTTTGATAATATTAACCAACATCAATACATTTTCACAGAACCTTGGTTGTTTTCTCTCAAAAACTTGATTTAATCATTAGTCTATAAATGTTACCTATAAATCAGAAGTAAGTTAAAACATTATTAATTACGTTAAAAAATCAAAGCAAAGTGCTAAGTTTTATTTTACTTTCGGCAACAATTAATGTTTGAAAGTGAAAAATGTTTCCAACAGCCGGTTTGGCGCTTATTTTGTTTCTTAAATTGCCAAAATTTTTCTTCTCTAAAACTTTTCGATTTACCCCTTTCTTTGGTAATCAAACAAACCCACAGTTCGACACAGATGCGAAGTACGCAGAGCCTGCGTTTTCCACATTTTATTTTAGTCGAGTCAAATTTAAGATAAAATGGACATTTTTTTTCAGTTTTATTATATAACTAACATAATAAAATATTAGGTCCACCTGCAACAATGTTTTTACAGTGGAAAAATTTCGTTGTAATTGGCCAGTATTTTGATGATAAAGTGAAGTATTCCAGAGGTAAGTTATGTTAAGTTATAATGTAAATTATATTATTCTCTATTAAATTCGAAATTTAATATTTTATTATTAATATATTAGTTATTATTATTAAATACTCTACTCTGTGGTTGTAATCACAAAAACACAATAATAATGGGAGCCGTGGCAAATACAATTAGGTTAATTAATGAATTAAGACCTGCCGAGTTTCTTTATCTCGTTATTAATTTGTCTAAGGCGTACCCAGACGTCTTACAAATGAGAGAATTGCAAATGTTTGCTCACAACTTACCAATTTAGTTTAATCATCAAAGTTATTAGGATATTACAAAACTATTGAGAGTTACCTAACTCTTTTTCTTAATAAAAATGTAACGTTTTTTTTATCAAATAATTTCCACGAAGAAGGTTCTCAAAGACATCGTGTCACCCAAATATGACGTTCGCAAATGATTAAAGAAAATAGCATTAATCAGGGCAAGGAAGCTGTATGATTTGAATATAAAGCAAGGTGTGAGGGTGTGTGAGGGTGTGGGGGTGTGTGAGCTGGTCATTAGTCATAAGAGGCACGTGACGAGAACTTTTATGTAAGTTGGTACCAAGGAAATGGACGCTTTTAGCCCTTGATCTTATTCATAAGGGAGTGCGTATGTCTTGACATTTTGTATTTATATCTTCAAGTTATTTAAAGTCTAAAAAAAGTTGTAGCTTTTATAAGGTACACATCAGAATAAGGTTTTAATTCTTTATTTCTTAGTCTATAGTCTTGTATAGGCGAATTAACATAATAGAGGCGTTCGTTGACGAGTCAGCGTAGGCCATTGCTTTGGAAGTAAGCTTTGTAACTGAACTGATTTAGGAAAAAAAAATTATGAAACTTTTCGATTCGTGTATAATAGCTGTCGCTACAATAGTGACATAACGAACTCATGAAACAACACTCAAGATCAAAGTTCTAAAACAGTTATCATTCGAGAATGGTCAAATCTATTTAACATACAGCTTGTTAATACAAAAATTGGATGGAATTTGAGAATAGCGTGGCAATTAAATACTTTTTTTAATTCAGTCTCCGGTGAACAGGAAGTCGTGCTGTGATAGTATAGCTATGACCAAATCAAACTTTAATTGATATTATACTAGCTAAAGTAAGTGTGATTGGTTTGTCTTTCACATAATAGATTGATATTCTCTTACTATATTTATCACCAACACTGCAAGAAAGTGGAAGTACCTGCTTTACTTTTTTATTTATTATTATCAAGACTTGGACAAATCCCTCTATGTAAAGGCAAAATTAAATAAAAAGTTTTCTTCACACCCTTCCAATAACCGGATTATGAAGGCAAAGTGGCAATGCAATTGAAACATCGAACCGGACAGAATATAAATATGATCACACTTCACTGGATCAGCGGACAAACGGGATAAGAAATAACCATGAATATAAAATGTAGTTCTATTATTATTAAAAATATCTTAGATTTTACAATTTGATAAAGTTGCATGAGAAATCTATAAAAGAATTTTTTTTTCATATCATGGTAAGATGAGATTACTTTATAGGTTATACTTAGTAAATAGTTTTTAAATTATATGATTGATTATATAACATTTAAATAAATAAATAAGTCAGATCGTCACGTACGTTTTAACATTCAACGGACGGAATCAGTGCGGGTGTAAAAATCAAATCGAGTGGCCGATAAACACCCGACCGCGGGGTGGCTCAGAAAATTTTGATTACAGCGAAAAGTGTTACTTATTTTCAAATAAAAAATTCCTGAGGAAAAATTTCGCTGATGTCGATATTGTTATGGCGGGTTTATGTCGAAAATTGGGGGTACGGTTATTGCATGTCATTAGGAATTATGGGCTTCCGTACGCGGGTGAAATTTGTCGGCGCTGAGGTGGGACGATTTTTTTCGATAATGTAATTATTGGAAATTTATTCCGGGACTAAGTGGCAGGGTTTGTAAGCGTCCCGCGTTCACACGCCATATCTCATTGCCTCATACATTAATATCAGTCGCGATTTCAAAAAATGCTTAGCGATATAACGGATAAATCATCGAAACCATACACTTAGCTACTAATAAATTCTACATTGTTAATGTACACACACACACACACACACACACACACACACACACAAACAAACACACACACATACACGTTATTTAAAAATGCACTGTGTTACATTTTAAAAGTAACCTTTGTCATTATTAATTTTATATAATAAATAAGGTTGTGACATATATCAACCAATTCACATTCACTCAAAAGAAAAGTTAATACATTATAAACAAAGTAAAAAAATTATGCGTCGTACGTGCTCCCATGTCTCATAAAATAGCATCAGGACTTATTTCATATAGTTACGGGTCCATAAAGCATAAAAGGCATTCAAATGTGATGTTATTTTGCCGCCAACACGGGGTAATTTATTTTCGTGCGATTCATAATTTTCTTTTATTCACTTTATGTTGATTTTCCTTGGAGAGTAAGTACGTCGTAACGATAATATTATTTCAACAGCCCCATGCATCACGTGGCTCTCCGGCTTGTTTTATTTCGCTGTTTATATTACGTTGTACCCCGGTCTTTGTATTAATAGTAACTTTTAATTGAACGTCTTATATAAATATTAATTAATTGAATTTTTGGATACGTATATCTAATAAGAACGCTAAACTTAAATGATCTACACCATAGCTTATGTAGAGGAACTAACCGTAGATATTTATATTGAGTTCATGCTATTTCCACTTCTGCCCCTTGCGAGTTAGACCATGGAACCATAGACAAGAAAATTAGTAACTCTTATTTGTAACACATATTAAGACACTTAAGATTTTGGGCCTAATTTATAAGCAAAACCTTATATTTCTTTTTAAACCCATATCACTTTTTGAAAATCAAAAATATACATAAATACATAAAAAAAAATTGTATTCTAAAATCTTAAGATCAAACAACCCTAATCTTTATTTGTACACGTATGTATCCTTGCATAGAAAGTTCAAGTCGTTTAATATAAAACGCGTTGTGTGCGGTGCGGAGCCAGCTAAGCCGAATATTATGAGTCGATAGCCGACGCAGGTGGTGTTAAACATCAAACTTGCAAATATTCCATCTATTTTACATATCAAGTTCAAATTTCAACCTTACTACGTCTAGATACGTTATATTATACAATAATCAAGTCGGTTTTGTCTTCACAAGGCTAATGTTAGTCACGTAGTAACTGTGTAACTTTTGTTCGTGCATCTTATATTTTGATTGATTTGAACTCTAGTAAATATTATTGTACTCAATACTCATTGTTTTGATATCTTTAAGAGACAATTCAGTATTAAAGCTAAACTATGCAACAAGCAGAGATAACGTTTGTTAGTTCAAAACAATGCGGCATTTACAATGTTGCTTTATCTATATCAAAGGAGCAAATGTTTGTCGATCTGATTACCCGTTTGCGTCTCAGTCGGGTGGTCAGTTGACCGTCATAATTCGTCCGTTGTCGGGATCGACAGAATGCGCGCAGTGACGCATAAAACACGCCTTTTCTGTAATCTATCGCTAAAGCGCTTTAAATTTTATTCAGATTTGCCTTGGTTAGTATTTCTAGCGACTTATTTGCATTAGAAGTACAAATTTTTTGGTGTAAAGAAAACCTTCAGGGTGGAGAAGCAAATGGAAAATGTCGCAAGCCATTTCACTCTTCACCTGGAGTGTATTTCATAATGTCCTCAACCAACCATAAATTACCTAATAACGCATGAAACCCGGCAACACTGTAGTAATTTCTCACTTCCGTTTTGAGGAAATAACAAAACGAGATCATCAATTTCCTATGACCGTTCTGATAGTTTTCCTATAAATGACCACCTCGGGCGGCAATAAAACCTCCCTATATCTGACGACTTTTCCGATACACTGGCTAGTGCGGACGCAGCTAACAATTATCTAAATAGCCATCTACATTCTTACCCCTTACATTTTATTATTACCGGTCGATTTATCCGATTGTCCGACGTTGTTCGCAAATCTCAGCATATCCGACGATTTCATGTTTTCCTGGTAGATTTAGCGATAACAAAATTAGAAAGTATAATAAATAGACAAATTTCTTAAATGAATTAATTGTAATCATAATAAATATAGAAATATAGAACATATAAAACTCGATATAGAAGATATTTTGGGATTCAATTAAACGTTAACAATTAAACTTAATCCAGTCTCCAATAAATCTTGACTTCAATACCCAATCTGACTCAATAGGTAGTGATTTTAAATAAAGTCTCCCCTCGATTGACAAACCTCGGGATTGTGGTCTGTACTTAATGTGCCGGACCTTAGAACGCAGATCTTTGATAATGATTTCGCAAGTCCTTACAAAGTTTTAGAAGCGACAACCTCGTGTAAAGAAGATTTGTATTTACAAAAAAATAATAACTTTATGTGTACATATCTGAAGCTATCTAAAATATAATTATAGTAGTTTAAGTACCTTCATGATTATTAACAGACCTCGTGTTTTATTTGCTATATATTTTTTAAAATATGTTTCACTGCAAAAAGAATTTAAGCAATAAGGCCTACATTTAAAAAATATATATATTGATAATATAACTTAATGTCAGCATTGAAAGTCGCTAGTGCTACATAAAATATCTTCCGTTCAAGAATTGCTGACGCGATAGTCCTTTCTTACATTGTCTCGCCTCGGGCCAGCGAGACAAAAGAAACACATCAGTCAGCTGCCCCTGCCCACAGTGAGCGCATGACATTTGTCTTGAGGATTAACTTACTTATCGTGACGGTCAATTTTAAGGTATTTTTGAGTAAAAGGTACTTACATAAAAAATGTACTTCCTTCATATTATTTAATATTTTCACTAAGAATCATTACAGTAATACATACGGATGTACATTTTGAACGTACGTAATTGCTAATTAACAATAATTTTTATTTTCTTTACATATGTCAACTTCAGACACAAAACTTTAATAGGGCAATTAGATCCTTAATTTATTCTGATGACAGAACCCAAGAGGGTATATTAATGTCCCTCTTAGCACTTTAATAGTGTGGAGTGTTCCCCAGCGGACGGTCAAGCTGTGGACAGCCCGAAGGCGTTTCGAGGCATTTAATGGAGTTCCCACTCCTCCCCTTGTTTGTTACCGCAAATTAGCCATCCGATATCTTCATTTCACGGGTATCTTACAAAACAAAATACTTATTAAACAAAAACTTTCTGGGGACTGTATTTTCCGAGGTTGTCTTTGCGACTGTACCAAAATATTAATATTGAGCACGACATTCAAGGGGGTGAATACCAAATTAACATCCGCCTACCTTTAGCAAACATCGCCAAGACACCGGTTCGTAATACAATGTTTGTTCCATGTAAGGGCCTTCCGATGAATCTTAATCTTCCTGAGTCAGGGTTACCCTATAACCCGCATGTGTATAACTTAATCGGCACCCCCTACCCCCTAAGTTGCCTCTAATTGTTTGCTCTCGATATTGTTGAGGTCCGTTGTAATATGAAATGTATTAATTATAATATATGTGCCTAAAATGTTAGCTAACAGTTTGGCTTCATTATACAAGAAATCCGTCAGATTTAATGAAAGCTGTAGAACCAAGTATATACATTTGTATGAAAACCTATTTTTTTCGATATTGTTTTGCATTGAATTGTAAATTAATTAATATGATTATTATTATGACAAAAAAACAAAACATATTTCGTCAAAACAATTAAAGAACATAACCATTAACTAGGAATGCAGAAATGAGACGGAGTTTACAACAGCCACCTTTTTATTGCAAGAAATGTTCCTTCTGCCCTTCCCACGTGTTCAATTGTCGTGACGAATCACACTCATAAAGTCACATGTTCCTTATAAACTGCGAGGAACTTCCTTTATGTGTACGAATAATTAAACGTTTCAAGTATATTGTCTTACCTTCTAGTCATTTCAAATATAAGAAGATTGACAGTACGAAATTAAAAGTGAATTGCTCATAAAAAACTTATTATATTTAGAAATTCTATTTATAATATCATAATTTTGAATTTTATTTATAACAACAGAATATTAAATGATGTGCATATAGTAAATAGTATATTGTTTTACCAAGCATATGTACTTACAGCTATTATTTGAACACTATACTTAAGATATTATCTTAATCATTTGTGTAGGTTATGTAGATGGATATTTTTGGTTAAAAAAACAAACCTCTCCGTGGTAGACGGTTAATAGAGAAGAAATTAAAAAACAATCGCCGTTTTCTACGCCTCCTGGACTCAAAATAAACATTGAACACGTACTGTATGTTTTCCTTTAATTAGCATATCGTTGTTATCTTGTCTGTACATCATTTCCATATGGAAAAATGATACGAATCTCGACCTAGTAGTCTCACTCTTCTCATTTGTACAGCACCAATCGTCATACATACCTTCAAATAGGTGCAAGCGAATATAGCCAATAAATCCTATGTAATAGGTTATAAAACTGTGTTAAAGTTTTAAAGGCAATAACTGTTTCAAAAGCGTTTCAATATGTTCGGATGTCGCAAGAAACCCTCTCATACGCGAAAATTATACGGTTGCGGAACGCATTAATTTGCCATATTAATTTGGCCGTAAAACTCTGTTCGCGACAAGTCAACAGGGAATTGTTGAAGTTTTGTTTCCCAGGCGGTCGCTTGTTCACATAATCGTTGTTCAACACGGCCGCTTTATGAATCCACTGCTATTGAAGGGAATTCCTTTGCATGTTAAATTATTGCTAATAAAAGCGCTCTTATAGTGACGTCAAGGAATGTACAGTATTGGATAATTAATTCTATAGATATAATATGTCGTCATAACGTGTGTGTACAGGCAATTAAAAACATTTACTCTTAAAGTTTTTAATTAAAAAAATCTGATAAGTGCAAATAACTAGCAATAGATTTATCTCACGGGAGCAATGAAGTGATTCATCGAACCCGACAGTTGGTCTGCGAACTCATTTTTAACGCTATTGTTAAGATGTCCGATATCCAGACCTTGGGATTGGGATAATCGAAACGTTATTTATGATGTCTGAAATTTTGCTAATGGACCCACTTTACCTTTCCCGATATCATGTTAGATGAACTCTAAATGTGAGATTCAACATTTTTATTATCATCTTCAAAACATATAAAAATTATGTAAGTATTCATAATTATAATATAGAGAAACTGCAAATAAATTGTCAAATAAATATTCTATAATTATTCGATCTTTGTGTCTTTTTGATCTTCTTTAATATTTCATAGGAAGTTTTGTAAATGAAGATATTTTCAAAAAAGAGTTGTGTTATAAGTTTGACCTGTTTATCTGTGTGTCTGTGGCATCCTAGCAGCGAAACGCGTGGACGGATTTATGTTTTTTAAACGAAAGCCTGGTTTGTCGAGATGGTTCTTAGATATGTTTAGTCAAAATAAAAGCAGTCGTCTCTAAGATATTCAGCTTTTATTGGTGCTGGTGAAAAAATATTATTCAATATTGATGTGAAACACTTAAACAAGTGAAAATTAATGTATTCATAGGTGCATTTAGTATAATATAGAAACATAACTTTAAAAAGCAGAAAAAAAATAATAAAAATTAAAAAAACCCCGATACAAAAAGACCTCAAAAAAAATATATATATTATTATGTACTAATTGAAGTCGTTGGGTCGGAGGTTGGCCACTCGTAGACAAAGTGACAGCATTTAAAAATTAAAAACAATATTATAAGACTTATTTTAGGGAATGGGTTTAGATCACTGCAATTACTAATATTATGAAAAAAAAATGTCTCAATAGTCAATACATTTTATTGTCTCCCTTAACTTAATAACGACATTAGGATGAAAGCTAACAACACATCGTTGTAGATGCTGAAATCTTAAAATCTGTTTTTATATTTTTCGTTCCTGATAGTTTTGTTTATAGTTTAATTTATAAAATTACCTACCAGCTAGTCGCTGCTATTAAGTTACCTATTACAATACCTTGTTATTGGTTGCTACTATTATTATTATAAAACGTTCTAATCAGATCTCTGTCTCTCTCTCTCTATTCATTTATTCATCATTCATTTTATATTCTTTATTTTATTTTTCATTCATTTTATTTCTATCCTTTTATACAAATCAAAGTTTTTAATATACATTTATATGTTTAATAAAACACGTTTATTACTTATATTTAATCGTTATTTTTAACGCGAACGATGTCACGGGCGCTACTAGTATTGGAACATAATACTAGTCAGTTCTTGCTCTTTCAGTGACGTGGTCATCCTATTAAAGGTGAGAAGTATGCCACTAAAACATTTATCTAAATAATTATACACACAGAAAATACATCGCAATGAATATATACATTAGAATAAACACAGCTGTTTATTTAGATGCTATGGAATGCAAATTGCAAAGCACAAACCAACATCATATACCATGATTCATCTCACGTCTATCTCTGGTATCTAAACCTCGTGATAAGCGTTTTCTCATGACTTGCATGTCGGGAGGGAGCGCGGCCAGGCGTGACTCTAGAAATCGACATGTTTATCGCTTTAATATAAAATAAAGGGAAGGTTATATCGATATATGAAAAACGTCGACATGTGATCCGCGAACGGGAAATTGGGTTTGCCGCTCCTTGTGAGATAAATTATATATATTTTTTTAATATTTATGTTATATGTTGAATCTAATAATCTTATTCTTTGTCATTAAATGACATGGTCTTATTTTTAACACCAAAATGAATATACATTTATAAACAATTGTCTTCAGAACAATATTCAATGTTTCAAAGATATACCATTCACACATGAAGAATTCAAGCCACGAATATATTCGTGAGGGTGCGTGTTGTATAATTTTATTTGTTTATAATTTTAATAACTCCCTCGCGAAGGGGGCTCGCATACATTTTTCACATAGGTACAATAAGGAGTGTCGCTGTAAAATTTGCAGGGCGAGTGTCGAGTGCGATATTTATAGATTATCCCGGATTTTCCTTTGAAATATTTCGTGTAGGGCCATAAACATATTTCTAGAGGATCGTATTACTGACGGTGATCGGATAATAGTTACATTATGGCTATTAATCTTGTTGACGTATTCAATTTAGAATAACACTAATAAAAACTACTTTAGTTATAGAATACTTCGACATGTTTGTTTGCAAACTATGTATTATTTACTCATATTAATATTGGTAGATTAATCAGCTATATTATATAAGTTGTAGGAGTATAACAACAAATTAATGCAGTATTGAACGTTGTTAAACTATCGCCATAATGACACAGTTAACTACACACATATACATTTAGTGTCGCATATACCATAATCGCATACACAAATGCAATTCTTGATTTTAAAGAAAAATCCGACATGAAAAGTCAACGATCGAGATTTGAATCCCAAATTCGGGTCGCGGTAATTTCGATTCACCTTTCTGTTTTTCTTTGTATTATTTATCTTCTTTTATTTTCTTATTGACAGCTGCGGGTGGAATGTTTGTTTATGCGTATGAGGTTTAATAAAATCTTTTATGAAATGACATTTGCATTTTTATTTTAAATATATATATTCGGAATTCGTGAAAATCCGAGTACCAAAAGTTTATTTAAGTTGAGTACCTACAGGTAACGTTTACGTTGGGTTATTATTAACTAGCTTAGTAAAATTAAAGATAAAAATATATATTATATTTGAAGGGTTATTCTAAGGCATACTGGTAAGTCAAACAAGCTGCCAAAATAACGAGTGACTGTATGTTTGTTATTGCACGAAAATCTTCACATTATTCCCTCGTGAATATCTCAGAGTGTTCTGGAGGAAGCTCAATATTAGAAACACACGGTCACCCCTGTTGTCTTAGTAAGCACTAAGCCCAGGTCAAGTAAATACCCATAATGGATTCTACCGACGTAAATTATCATTTCCCCGGATATTGAATATATTAAGACAATATTGCCATTCGAGGATGCAAAGTAGGTTTATATTCATGTAATTGTTGGCCCTTCAAACTATTCAATGTGATTTAGTTTTGGATGGTTTTGTTAATACATTGTTTAAGTTACGTTCGAATTGTAAAACTAAAATTGAATTTGATAATATAATTTCGGGAGACAATTACTTGTAAAAGGAAAGTAATTAGCTTCGAAATCAAAGTGAAGCTCTACCAAGGCGTCCAGGCAATAATGGCAAAGGAGATGAACCAGACCGGCCGAGTGTTGAATATTAATCGACTGCGGGAAATGGATTAAAAATTCCGTGTACCTACAACCGCGCCCCCCACGATCTCTTGTTTTAAAACAACTTTTTTTAAACATTTCGATCTAATTTACATTATTTTTTTTCTTTTCCCTTGTGAATAATTTAATGAATCTTAAGAAATATCGGTTCATTTGTTCAGGCCAAACTTTATTTATGAGGAATAAGTATTGTATTCAGATTGGTCCAGAAAATGTTTGTATTCGTTTTAATATTCGTACTACTTTTACTTACTACAATAGCATTTAATATACTTGATTAAAAATACATATTCCAAACAAGGATACAAATAAAAGAATCCTTGAAACAAAATAACGAGATTGTCGCCTAAGTGCTCACATTTTTTGCAGAATCGCCTTAAAAGGTATTAGACCCTGCGTAACGAAATTTAACGGATATTAAAAAGTTTAACTCGTCGTGGAGTTAATATTGACGGGCGTAGCAGATGGGAAGAAAGGGGTTTCTTCAAAAGAATTCAAAACGGTGACAAAAAGGCGTAAAGAATCACGGGAAGAAAGGGTGAAAGTAACTTATGCGGCGAAGAAAGAGCTTCAAGAATTAACAAAAATAAAAGGTGACGGCCGCAGCGCTGTTTACGGGTCGGAGGGGCGACCTTAATTAAAGGATTTCGCGGACTTCGCGATGCAATTTGCCTAAAAGACAAGAATTATTTTTATTGAAGTCATCACTAATTTCGTAAGAAAAGGGAGGGGACTATTGTTATGGACAAATGGCTCCCTAATTGCGCGGTTTTTAGGTCGAATTCTGATAATAGCATGCGAAGTCATTGTCATAAAATATAAATTAATGGTTTTTAATATAAGGATATATATTTTTTTGGAAACATATGTAAGGTAAGCAATTCTGGCAATATAATTTTTCATATAAATAGTATACTCTTTTTAAAACTGTTTTTCGCTTTTCGTGTTATTAGGTGTTTTATTTTATAATTTCGTAAATTTATGTACATTGATCTAATACATAATGCGATATTTTTATTGTTGTTTAAAATACATTAGTTAAAGATATATATAATCCCAGTTTAATACTGCTTTATAAAAATTCTTAATTAAGTTTGAAAATGCTTAAACAAAATTTAAGTAGTATTAATTATCTTCCTCCTTTATTAATAAAAGTCGCGAACTTACGTTTGAAAAAATCAGAGTGGAGACAGTTGTTCGCAATCCAAGAATCGGCAGAGGGGTCTGTGGGGCAGAAATTAAAATCATAAGAAAATAATTAAAGTCCGTAAGGAATTTATTGGACAGAGGCGACGTGATTAATTGGTTTTCGGGATAAATCCACCCGAAAGCAATAAGTGTCAATTTTAAGTACGACGCTAAGAAAGTTATTAAAAATTATAATGAATGTTTTTATGTGTCACTTTATATATTTATAAGATAAAAAAAAACCGATTTATTACGATCTGCAGTCCCTGTTGCAGATTTAAATTATAATGTTCTTAATTTAAATAAAGGAAAATCTAAAATAAGACGTAACAAATGATGTCAATTTAATAATTCATTTGAAGCAATCACTTTCAATTGGGGCGTCAGTGGCGGGGTTGAACTTGACCGTTAATAAACGGCTGTGATACTTCAAACTTAACCCTCTCTGAAGGGAAATAATGAGAGATATCACTTGTACCTTAATCTGTTATAGTCTAAGAGCCGTTTTTTAATCCTTCTGTCCCCTAACGAAGAATGTACTTTTTACTATATGTTACGTTTATGTATTTACATAATATGTTTTGCTTAATTATCTTATGCACCAACTACTGCCTGTCTAATAACATAGTGCTTGTAATTGTAGGTTGCCTGTTAGAGATAACTTTTAGTGATAAGGCCGCCTTTGTACCAAATGTTTAAATGTTGTTATTATGTTGTTGGTTTTGCTTTTTGTATATATAATGTGCAATAAAGAGTTATAACTAAATAAATAAAGAAATAAATAAAATATACTCTAATTTGAAATTTTAATTGACATTATATTTAATATTATCCTTACATAACTCCAGGATTTACTTATTTCTAAACAAATATTAGAAAACTAACTAATCTTTACCCGGGTACTGCTATGTTTATAATCAACGTCTTAAAATGATGATTCAGAATATTTTACAATTTAACATGTTTATGTAGCTATATAATTTAATTCATGATAGCATACATCAGTTATTAAGTTATACACTTAAAATCGCATAAAAGATCGCCCTTACCGTTTTAATGGCCTCCACCCTCCCTCAAAGAAAACAAAGGAAGAACATTTTACAAAAAAGTAGTGTATTTGTGATATTTATTATTATATTAAAAGTAGATCTAGGGTCGGGAAGGAATTTTGCCGACGGCGAGCGGGCGATTACTGCGGCTACCGAATTTATGGTCAAACTTCGCGCGAAGGCGACGGCGCGAGTTTTTATTATGATCAGCTCAGTGGACCGTGAAAGCAAGTCGCCGCGGGGAGACGTAATTTCCATACCTCATGTCTGTTTCTGTCGCCCTGGTACTTTCTTAATAAAAGTTCCATCTGAGTTTGGTGATCATCAACCAACCAACCACATTTCATTCAAAGTAACCTTTAGCATTAATTTTATATTTCTTTGGTCCTAACCTAATCTAGTCACACTTTTAGGTATGTAATTAAGTGTAAGAGAATTAAATGCTCTCGTGATCTTCAAGAAAGTAATTTTGATTTATAATAATTGTTATGAGCAGTATGTGATCAGTATGTATTTGATTTTACTTTTTTTTTTGTTTTTGTTTTTACTTTTACTTTACTTTTTACTTAAGTTTTATAATTAATCGAAGTTTGGGTAGATTAGCGGATTAGTATTGACTATTACTAAGAATATCCTAGATATATTAACTATTTAAAATTATTTAAAATACTGATATTCTTGTACATTTGAAAACAAATTTAAATAATCAAAATACATAAACGTAACAAGCAAGCAATTAAGTAAAACCAACAACAAGGAAAAAGCGGAAAAAGTAAAAATAAACAGAGGAATTGTAAACTCCCCAGTCATTGGGCGAAAACTTTAAGTAAGACGTGAAAAATGGGAATATGAAAGAAATAATTTTCCGCGCGAGTTGTCTGTGCAAATGAGCTGAATGGGACAGCTCAGGCGAATGATTGAGTGCTCAATGAAACAATGTTCAAACTTTATATCCAAAGTTGATTGCTAATCTGAATAGAATTTGCTTAGTGTCAGATTTGGATTTGCAAGATTATGTTTGTCTATAATATGTATAAAGAATGCAATGTAGGCAGTTAGGGTGTTGATCATCAACGACATAAAATCCTTTACAGGTTTTAAAGGTTAATTTTGCAGAACAGATCTTTGAGGTGGTGGAACCCAGCTGATGTAAATTATTTATATCTTTGTATGTCAACTCATTGGAACGTAATATTAATGTAATACCTACTTTCTTTTGCAAAATCATTCTTGTAGCTACCTATAACGATATGACAACTCATCTTTTTATCAAAATTAGTATGATTGCAGGTGTCCATGGGCGAAGACACTAATTACCAGGTGTACAGATTTGCTTCAGATAACATACATACATAATTTACTTTATGACCTTCTAAAACTAAAACATTCTTAAACACTTACACAATAAAAAAATGATATATATCTAATCAAACAAAAACCACGGAGACATAGTACCTTGCAACCAAAAAAGTATATTCTGCTTTTTTACTTAAAAATTTTTTTTTTTAAGATACCTGCCATCTATCCACAAATAGCACAATATTAAATTTTCTAGAGTTTAAAACTTTTCACTATTAGTAGTGACATCTGTTTGGGAGTAGCAACATCTCGCAAAGCTGATTTCTTCAAGAGTTATGAAACCCTGGTGTAAACTGGTCAAAAACGACCGACAGTGGTAGCGGCGCAAATAAATAAATGAAATTCATTATAAGAAAAAATATATAGGTACAAAGAACGTATAAAAATATTATTAAATATCCATCTATCTATCATCTTCTTCACCAAGTACTGTGTAACTTCACTTAGATTAGAGTTTATTGAAGAGATGTTTTTTTAACATACTTTGTCAAATCTGATTGATATTAATCACATTTTACAGCCGTTACAAAATTATGTAATTATTATATATTTAATTGCTTGCAGATTTCAACTTTTTATCTATATATATGTATAAGATATCAATTTTATCATAATCACAAGATTCTCACAGAATAAATATAGGCAAAAAATAAAAACAAGTGCAATCAGTATAACTTTATATTTTATATTTTATAACAAATATAGAATTACGTACTGCATCAGTACGGCTAAAGTGGTAGAGGTTTTTTTTATATTTACAGTAGTTTTATTAAAGCTACAATAATTAACTTAAATAATACAAGTTTAAATTTTATTTATTTACAATAAAAATATGCTTAAATATATTCTTATAAAACAGTCATTAAATAAAGGCAGTTGCTTTAATACTATTTCTTTTTGTAAAAAACATATTTACATTTATTAAGACAAGCTACATAAATCGATATATATTTTAATAAATACTGTCACTATTATATTCATTTTAGTTGTTTAGTAAAAGTAATATCTATAAGGCACTATTTTGTTGAGAACAAGGATATTATTGTTTGTTTATTAATAAGAGGTGGAGCTACTATCGGGACGCAGTTGTTTTGTTTGAACGTCGTCGTACGCAATCGTGAACACGCTCTTCTTTTCAGTAATTGGTAATCTTTTGATATTACCCGTTTGCTGTGCAAGTGTACTCATAGCTATACCAGAGTCGTTGTCATCTACTTTTGTTGATTTATTCCTCTGATTATCTCCGACCGAATCCCCAGTAATATTTATTTTGGAAACATGAATTTCAGAGGCAGTTTTTTGTTCCTTTCCATATGTAGTGGAAATAGCTATGCTATGTGTTAAAGCACTTTCTGCGATATCAGAATTTTTACTTTGATCTTGGACATGGTCTTGGTTTACATAAATAGGTTGTTGTTCTAAAGAAGGTCTTTGTGGTAATACAGGTTTCTTGGATGGACCTCCTAAGTATTTGGGTATGTGCGTTTGTTGAACATAACAAAGCGGGTTTTGGTTTTGGTACTGGTGTTCGTATCTGTGTTCTGAGTGTTGAAGCAATGGATGAACATCTGGTAAAGGCCCTTCGGGAACAGGAGTTACTTTTCCTTCTTTTAAGATACGAGGATGAATGAAGTCACTTTCTTTTTCTTTGAAGTTTTTTTTTACTTCTCCAAGCTGATTTTCTTTGCTCATAATTTTGCCATAACGGCTCGTTTTCTCTTTAAGGTCCTTTTCCTGGTCAGTGTTTACCTTTGAAGGTCTTTTTGGTTTGTCTGGTGCAACCTTTTCAGAAGTAGAGGGTTTTGATTTTTTCCCATACCATTGCATATACCTTGGTAAACTTTTACCAGGTTTTTCACTTATTTTTACAGAAACTTTATCGTCCTTTATATTTACAGATTCATTACTATTTGTAAGATCATCGGTCGGTTTATCAGACTGAACTTCAATATCGTTATCAATTTTTTCTTTGTTTATTTCAGAGTATTCACCAACGCTTTCTTTTTCCTCAGCAGATGATGCTTGACGGGAAAATATTAAATTTCGTTTATTTTTATTAGATGAGCTATTTGCACTTTTGCTACTTTCGTCGTCTAATGAACTAATTCGTTTTAAATTTGTGTTAACCATAGACGAAGAAGGCTTAATTTGCATATTTTTAGTGTCTATTTCAGATTTTTCCTCAAGCGAATCTGATATTTCCATTAATACTTCCCGACGTGTTTTTTGTTTCCTGCCAGGTTCAACATTTTTAATTTGCGTGGAACTCACAATCTCATTTTTTGATTTTGTCACAACACTTTTAGTAATATCACCGTAATGCTTAACCCGTTCCTCTCTTTCATTAGTTTTACTAACTTTAACATGTTTTTCACTCTCTAAGGATGGTGATATGTCACTTTCTTCAATAATTGGAGTTTTAATTTTTCTCTTTAGTTCATAAACACGAATACTTCGTCGAGGATCTTTATATTTAATTTTTTTCCTAGGTTTTTTCTTCTTTACCCAAGTTACTTTTTGGGTTTCTTCTGAATTAATCTGTGACTCATCTTCACTATATGAATCATTGTCACTTCGAGATTTTCTTTTAACTTCTTTTATTAAATTTGAATCTGTTTGAGTTCCTATATGACATTCAGTCTGAGTAGCCATAACTGAGTGTCCCGGTAAACTTTGTGTTTCTAGTTTACTTTCTATTTGTGATGCTGTTTCTTGGTTTTGTAACATTCTTTCGCGTTCGATTAATATTTGATGTAAAAGTTCATTTTGTTTCCTTAAAGATGATTCTAATAGTTCTTGATGAATAGAAGATTTGTTATGCATTTCAATGAGAGCAGATTGTAAATAATCTGATTTATGAGGAACGGCGCCCGGTACTTCAGATGTCATATTTGAATATTCATTCAAAAAGTTTTGTTTGTCTACTATTAAATGAGGTCTCTTACCATCTTTGTCGCTCGGAATATTATCTAAATCAGTCACAACTTTACTCATTCTCTCTCTTATGTTATTTGCTTCTTCTTCTTGTTCCCTAATAAATCTTTCCATCAATAATTCTTTACCATTATCAACAACAACGTATTGAGTGTGGGGTATTAAAGTTACTGGTCGTTGTTGTTGTTGTTGTTGTACAGGAAGGTTAACATATCGCTCCTCTTCATTTTTTCCGCGTGTTACTAGTCGTAAGATTTCGGTATTACCCTCTTTGATAAAATATTGATCTCTACCTAAGGAAGATGGGTCGCGTTTGTCATTGTATTCAATTTTCAGTCGGTGTTCTCCTTGTAAGTTTTTAATGTCAGTTTTGTGGAAGCCTCCACCTTCAGAGCCTCGATCAATTTCGTGCCTTCGAATAGAATCGTTATCTTGTTCTTTCCTTTGATGATGTAGAGTTGCAATTCTATCGTAGCCATTCTCTAGGTCTTCTATGTATTCTTTATGTTTATTAGCAAAAGCATCTTCAAGTTGTATTTCTTTTGTATAAATGATATTTGGACCATCCCTGAAAATGTGGACTCTTTATTAAAGATATTCAATTTGAATTTTAAAAAGTTACAATTTTATATGTTTAATTACCTGCGTCGAAAGGACTGCCTGGAATCATCATATTTATAGTCGTTGTCAGTGGCAGCTTGCACAAATTCTTGTCGCATGTCACCAGGCGTTGAAGCTGGTTTATTTGGTTCTTTCGATTTGTTGTTTCTTTTATTGAATTTCCATTGAGTTGGTTTAGTTCTTATGTCTGTTTGTTCGGCGCTCCAGGCTTCCCTTCTCCTCCATTCAGGTGCTTGTATTGATTTACTTTCTATATTTTGCGTCGACTTGTTTTCCCTCCCAACTCCCTTGTCGCGGACCACTAAATGCACGTCGTCCTCTGTGGAGTTGACACGTATCACTCTTTTCCTAGAATTTATTAATAGATATCTATGTACCTATCTCTGATTGTTTCACCTAAACATTTATCTATATTAGTTGTTGTGCAGTGCATCAAAGGTTTTATATAAATGTTGAGTAAAATAAAGTGCACCAAAATTTACATTAATAATACATTTTAACAATCAAGTAATAAATGTTAATATATTGCCATATCAATATTATTTTACATATTATAAATATATAACACATAAGTATATGAAGATATATTGTAATCAAAAATATTTACAATTTCTTAAGATAAATATTACATTACATTGATAAATACTTAAATATTAAATATACACCTTTTTACCATTTATATAGCAAATTATAAAAAAACAAGTAGAATATTAAAGTACGAAACAGTAGAGAATTAAAAAGTATAAAATCAATAAATATAATTTACAGCAATTTAAAACCTAAAGCTTAAAAGTCAAAACTATAAATATTTAACTACCTTGGTGGCATATACAAAGGGCAACCTTCGCAAATACAGCAACATATTAGAAGTAGTAAAACAAGAGCTATTAATATTGCTAACAAAATTAAAATCCAGAATAATAATCGACTCTCCGCCTTATAAACACCCTGAAACAAAAATGAATGTGTTCAATTTAAGTTTAACAACGAAGTGCTAAAGTAACTCATTGAAACGCTCAAACTTACAGAATTATTATCAACTATTGATGTTTGATCGTTTTGTAAAGTATTAGTAGAATACAAAGTAACATTCTTTGCTAGTTGTTCTTGAAGTTTCGCTACATTTATAGCAGAATTACCAGCCATACGGACTACTGCAGTGACCACACTTCTAAGAGAAAAAAATCATTCTTGTTACTCACATACATTTTATTTATAATCATAATACTATGATATTTTATATTCAAATAAGATATCTATTTTAACCTATACATTTTGTATACTTACTTATCTTGACTAGAGTCTTGGTCACTTGGATACGTATTTCCTTTATCATCATTTCCCTTGTAAGGTTTTATATCTACAATAGTTACTTTACCACCCGACAGTGTGCTTAATACTTCTTCTAATTTCTTCCTGTCTGGATTTGCACCGGATACGATAAATGACATTGTCCTAGTCTTACTTTCTGGAGGATAAACTTTTACTGTTGTGGTTGAATATAATCGCGGAATACCCATATCATAAGCTCTAATGGTTAACACATAAACTTCACTTTCTTCTTGACCGTCGGATTGCCTTTTCCGTCTATGTACGTTTTGCTTTTTGGTTCTTTTTAGGGTTTCTAATAGATAGATCTCGCCTTAAAATAATAACGTCAATTAATATCTAGTTAGTATTTTTTATTTTTCATCATTCATATTTATGTATATTTAATAATTTATATATTTATCTAACAATTCATATTTACCTGTATCTTCGTTAATAGCAAATTTTCCATCACGGTTGCCTTCTATTATTTCATATTTGACTATATTATTTGGAGACTCAGCATCTTTATCAACTGCCTTGATAAATGCCGCTGACGTAATATTATTTAAACTCGGAGATAATACAAATTCATACAACGACCTCTCAAATTCTGGTGGGTTGTCATTTACATCTAATAACTTAATAATTAATGGCACTGTTACTCTTAATCCTACACCGTCATTATCTCTAGCCTCTACTAAAAAATGCAGGTCTGGCATCGCTTCACGATCAAAACCGTGATTATTAGTCGCTACAGTAATTATTCCTGATATAGGATCTAAATTTAATGAAGTATTTAAGTATCCTAATATGGCAGTAAATTGGATCTTTCCAAATGCTCCCGTGTCAACGTCATCAGCTGCAACTTGCACCACTCTAGTGCCAGCTGTGACGTTTTCTGGCAATTCTACGTCATAAGACAATGCCAAAAAGACGGGAGGGTTGTCGTTGACGTCATTCAGATAAACGGTAACATTAGTAGTTACCGATAGATTTGTTGCTGGACCAAGTTCTTGTGCCAAAATCTGCAATAAAAAAATGGCATATTAGGTAAAATACTAATTAAACTTGAAGTCGGAAAATATTTTTAAGAATGTTAAAAGCCTAATCGACAGTGGTATTGTATAAAATTTAACATGCATGATTAAAAAACTTCAATTATTGAAATGGGAAACGTACCTGAAAAAGTACTGATTTTCGGGCCTCATAATCCAGCATAGTATTGTCCCGCACTTTGATAATAAATTGCGCGTGTCTCTCCGCCACTGTTGGTGATATTTCGAAGGTTCCATTATTTCCAACTAACGAGAGAGAGAACACTCCGTTTTTTCCCGCATCGTTGTCATTTACTTGCGGTATATACGGATCGTTGAAAACCAAAGCCGTCCCTTGTGGAGCGTTTTCATCTAAATATGATATGTATCTGAAAGTAATAAATGTAAATGGGATATTTTAATTTTAAAAATTGGGTAGCTAAAACTGTTCTTAAATTTGACTTACGATTCATTTTCAAAGTAAGGTGGAGAATTATCTCTTTCAGGCAAAATGAACGCAAGTTGCACCGTCGATGACATAGCCTCAGGTTCTTCTCTTGATAGTCGAACTTCTTCAGCAACAACAGTAAGAAGTATTGGTGCTCCAGCGTGCGATATTGCTGCAATCTCTTCAATCGGCCGTTCTAAAATTACCTCGCCTACAAAAAAAAAAATAAAAAAATGTATTGAAATATTAAAATTTAGATAAAAAAAAATATGTCATAATCCTTTGTATCGTTTTAAAGATTTTTTAATGGTTACAATTTCAAAAGAAGATACTAGTATATATTATCGAATGTTCCAGGGATATTTAGTCTAATTCCATTTGCTAGCAAAATGAAATCGGAAAAAAGCGCTGATGAAAATAGGTAAATTATTTTAAATGTTATTCTTTTGAAACTGACATCTATTGGGAGGCTTAAGTAACTTTATATTACGACATTTAGTCTTGAGTGAACTGAACTAGCTTATTATACAAGTTGCGGAAATTTCCAGTAGATGGCATTTAACTATATATTATTTTTCTGCAATATATATATTTCTTTATCAACCCCTCTAAAATATTTTTCTTATCCATATATTTTATATAATTGGTTAACAATAAAAATGGCAAATAATAAAACATAAGTGTTAGAAACACCAAAACGGGAGGAAAAAAGACTTATCGTAATATTTTGTTAGCTTTTAGTAACGGATAAAAAGTAACTTAAGATTAATTACGTGTTAATCTTGAAATTAATAAAAATACTATTTGAGCTTTAGGATCTCATTCGCGTATGCGAAAGCCAAAGATATGATATTTTACAAATGTATTCAATATTAAAAAGACAAGTGATTAAATCAATATACATATATACAATTTATTATATTATACAAAAACAATAATAATAAGTATAAGAGACTGCTGTGGATGTCTAGAGTCAATTTCATTATTTGAACCACAACGAAAAACATTTATCACTCCACAAACTTGGCACTGAATAAAACATTCCGTCCTCTGGTTTTGTTTCAGAGGATAGGCGACGTGACAAGGTATGTATTTAATGTATTTTATTACGTAGCTTGTCACGTCAGCGATGTAGGGTTTTATAATTGAGTGTAGTGCCAATTCTAAAACCATTTTTTATTTATGAGTGAGTATCAAGTTGTTTGAGTTGAAATTGAAAAGTTTGAAATTGATCCCTTTAAAGCTGTAGTTTGTTCTGCGCAAAATATATCGAAGACTGTTCTTGACAATCGAAATTGGTTCTGATATTTTTATTACAACTCCAAATATTAAAAAAAATATCGAACTATAAATACAGAATTATTAGTAACAAAAACGCATATTAAACATAAAATATGATTATATGTACGCAGTTGTATATAAAAACCTGACACAAGACATAGACGAACATAAAGACAGACAAAAATCGGTGACTCTCATTTACATACAAAAGTGTCTCGGAGATTATATTTTAACGTTTCTACAATGACAAAGCATTTTAGCGAATTATCATTATTCATTATCACTCCGTTCCATTAATATTTCATGAACCAAGTTACGATTCAAATAATTAGGAGTCATTATAATGCTGTATTAATTGTCTTAAATGGTTTTCTAAGTAATATAAAATTATATAAAATAATTATATAGATGTCCTACTATATAACTATTACTACTATATAATGTTCGAGGTTCTTACAAAAAAAATAAAATCCACTAATTTACTAATTTACAACGATAAAAAGTACATTTAAGAACATCATTAACAGATTTACAGAGAAATGAATCTGAATTGCATATTGCAAAAGTTAATCGATAACTACGTTAAAGTTTACTGATTCATCTCGCTCGCTTTAGCTAACTTCGGTCCATAATAAGTATTCGGAACTCTGTTATATAACCACACATTATATTCCGTCTCCAACTTATAAAGTTTGTTTCTGTCACACCATCAATTTTACGTGAGTTCACGGATATATTTCTATTCACGGATTATTTATTATTCGTTTTTATTACCAAGTGCTTTTCCGTTAAAATGTATAAGAGTATAAACATCGTTATGTTCTAACGGTAAATCTAGAATGTAATTTGGATCTTAATGTCGAAACAGGAGTATTGTCAACGTGTCCGGATGTTATGTTTATAAACGACTACTCTTTCATTTTGAAAGTAAGACGGGGATTGTTTTCAATAGCACGCTTGAGGTGCGCTGTTCAAGAAAGTATTCCAACCTTGTTATCGAAATTAAGTACAAACTTTGATGCACTTTTCTTGTTCGGATTTTAAAAATATTATACTGGACTCTATAAGTCGTCTCAAAATTATTTGTTCTTATTTCTTACATAATGATTTTAATATTACCTACATTTATTGTTAGATGAATCAGTCCTTAGATGATACAATTTTAAATTCATAAATAATATAGTAATACATGAAATTAATTATGTTATTTAATGTCATTCTTATATTAAAAAAAATATATGTGTGTGTGTATTAGTGTACACATGTAAGAAGTGAAACTTCGTTATGACATATTTTTTTGAAAAATGATTCACTAATTACAACTTTACAGGAATGGCTAATTAAGCTAAATTAGATAAAGTTTAAGCAAAAATAAAGATGGCGCGTAACAGAAAAACGTCATAAATAAAATTTTATAAAATTTTATATTCAATAAAATTTTATTCCATCTGTCGATAAAGAAGTTTCACTTCAAAAAAATGGCGCGTAACGGAAAAATGTGACGCGTAACGAAAAAATGTTACACTAAATTTTTTCCAACCCCGATAAAGGAGTTTTACTTCAAATATATACATAAATTGTACTTGATAAAACAGTTCATTAAAATTCTGGTAAAACAGTTTCTTACTAGGAACAATGTTTTAAGGAAGACAGGAACCAGGTAAGGTCTAATGATACCATACTGCAAAATGCTAGATTAGGTAGCATTTGTTCAAACGATCTCTTAGTCTATACCATTGTCCGATCAATGATGGACAAAATATTTCCATAGAAATGTAGCACTTAAGACCATCAGATATAGTTTATTTTTGGATAAACAATGAAAGTCACAATACATATTTAGCTCGTGGACCTATTCAAATACTCAGTTCCTTTCACAACACAAACAGTCTGGTCGTTATCAAACGTTATCAATTTATAGCAACATAATTTAGTAAGTCATTAAAAGACCTTAAAAACCACCGAACTATTACTGCTTTAATATGAGGTTAATGTTGGCTTGGAGTTCATTTTAAAACTTTGCTTAATTCGCCAGTCGGTACTAGGAAATAAGCACAGCTTTGTGGTTAATTGTCAAAGTTGGGTAGAGTTGGATTTCATTTAGCTAAAATGACTGAAAGTTAATGTGGCCTTAAATAGTGAATAAAATCAGACACGCGATGCGGAAGTAATTCGACTCAAGTAGGTTACGTTGATGAATAGGAAAGAACTATATCTTTATATCTTTGGGGCAGAAGCCGCGTTTGTATAAAATTAATTAATAATTCGACCACATTAATTAAGTTTTAAGAATGCGAACGGAAACAGGTGTTAAATATGGATAAACTTTTGAAGGATGTTCTCATAATTATTGCTCAGTATAAGGTGATGTCATGGTATTCAACAAATAGTGTATCAAGTATTTAGGTAACTCCCATATCAAGTTTGTGTTAATGTCATATGGCACTAGTTATATTGATTGAACTATTTACTTTACATAAATTAAAATGTTTAAAATATTAAATTATTTAATAAAGTATATCGTAAGTGTTTGTGCTATTGTGCTAGAGTACAAAAATAATGTAGTTCATTAAACAGCACTTTGAAATCAATATATTTTCACGAAATTGGTGATTTGATTGTTGAAAAGTGAAACTAGAATTAAATTTAATTCTATTGAAGATTTGATGAGTAAAACATCACACTCATTACATACAAAAAAGTGTGTCTTAAAAAATGGCAGCTTTAAAATATTTAACAATATTAAGGCAACCCTCAATAAAATTGCGCCTGTGTGTTTATATGTATAATGAATTATGTTAAATACGGACATACACTTTGAATGCAAATCGAAGTTGCGAAAGATTGAAATGTGGTAATTCATTGCCTTCAAAATAGACGTTAAAGATTCAATTTATTCAAATAGGGGTCTGTGAGATGTGCATTTCAACATGGTAATCTGAACCAATACAATGACTTCGTATGTCTTATTCAGTTTACGTGATTGTTTTCGAACAAAACCGACATTTACCTTTCAAATTCAAAGCCCTGTCCGTCTAATTTGTAGCTGCCTTAAAATGTATAAGTTTATATACAATTTACTAAAACGGCTTTAGTTATTTACATATTATAATTATTAATCTGTGTTAAAAACTACGTTTGGACTATAACATTTCAAGTTTATGTTCTAGTTCGTTCGACATGTTTACCAAAAATAAATGGAACTTCTACAATATTTACATTTAAACGTGATACAAATTACCATACAACTCATAAAGATCAACGCCACTAGCACGCAAGGTTTTCGCACGAAGTTAGTTGTCAACCCATTCCTTACTACAAACTCTGTGTACGAAATTCTAAAATTGTATTGTTTAGAAAATTTTATATTCCATAAGTTGTAAATAGTTTAGGTAATAAATAAAGTATTCTTTCATTGACCGATAAAATGGATTTAGTGCGTCCTTCGACTGTATACAATACTTATTTGAAATCTGATAATACTTATGAATTTCAATTGAATCGAAATCGAAAATTTACAATAAGTGTGAACATGCATATTACATGAAACGAACCACTTTACATGTTAAAATTTACGTTATCGTAGGTTAATATAACCCATATTAAGATAATGGGGTAAAGTTTGACTCTATTTAATTTTAACTGTAAGAAGGTTTCTTAAACATACCTGTAGTCTCATTGATGTTGAAGAATGGTGTGAAAGGGTTCCCTTCAGAAACCAGTCCATATCTTATTTGGCGAGGAGCACCTTTATCTCCATCTTCAGCTCTGACCTTCACGATCATATCACCAGGAACTACTTGACGAGGCAAATGGGTGATAGGCGGTGCTGAGGTAAATACTGGAGGCATATCTTGAACATCTTGCACTACCACCACCACTTCCAGACCCGCTATGTTACGTGTATCTTTACCTAACTCCACATAAGGATCCTGTAAGTTTGAAGGTTAAATTTGAGCTTTTAAGTAGTATAATAGCTATAATTGAATAACTTTGAATAAGCTTATATACATTCTAAGTCTTTATGAAATTTGAGGAAGCCCTCTTAACGTTTATCTCGAGATGTTTACATTTTAGAAAGTTATATTTCTAAAAAAGTATTAAAGGCTATATTTTACTGATATTATGACATGTTCTTATTAAATTTTTAACGTAGCAAGACTTCTTACCACAGCGAGTAATGTTAAGTGGTACATGGATTGAGCCTCAAAATCCAGTGGACCAACTAAAAATATTGTTCCCTCCATATTCTCGCTAGATACTCGGCGCTGACGGATTGCAAAAAGCGGCGAACCCTGAAGAGAAAAAATTGTGATTGTAAGCAAAACAAAAGGCTTTAATCACCCTTTTCGCTAGTAAAACCTTTGAAACCTATATTTGAACTTTAAATGAAGGCTGAAATAAAAAAAGTCTGCAAAAGTAAGCCTATTCCAAAATATTTTACTCTGAATAACCTAGTGAAAAGTTCAATTAAAAAGTATTTTTTTATATATTTTTTAATATTATCTAAAATTTTTAATACCATAGATAAAGTGGTTACTAAAAAACAAAGGTAACTTTAACGTTAATGTGAAATTATAATTTTATAACTTTATAGGTAAGAAATATCTATATCAATGTTTATATTTAGGTCAGTTATTATATTAATTTTATATTATTATTATTATATTAGTCTAGTTAAAATATATTAATATTATTACATACTTGTCTGAGTAACCTTTAGAAATATATTTATTGGTATATGTTAAAATGTACACAATAAAAGAATAATTAAATAAAAATCTGATAAACGTTATCATTGTTTGTTTACTAATTCTGGTTAGTCAATAATGGCAACTATTGACTAACTAAATAATGGTAATAGATGGACTATTGACCACAATCAATATGTACGTATTGACTTTTATATTACTATTTTATTATATAATTTATATAATATTTCTGGCAAGGTTTTATATAGAATACACGCCTAATTACCTAGCAATTATATGAATATGTATTAGCTGGTATCTAATCGTTCGTTCTATTTTGTAATAAAATCACACCCAAACAGACCTCAACACGATAACACCCATTCACTATGGACTCTGAGAAATTTTACGCGCCTTAAGTGCTAGTATTAATTGTGCAACGTCATCTAGCCGGGACTGTTCTTTGGATATTTATGGTAATATTTAATATACTATTGCCATAAAACGGCATTTATATATTTCTGATAAAACATTATATTAAAGAATACAATACGAAATATTAATGAACCGAGAGTTCCAGAAAACTTTTAAATATTTACGAAATCTTGAAAGGTCTTTTTAGTTTTATTATTAAGGTACTTTCATTGATTTTTAAATATTATAATTCAACTTTAAATATAGAGTTTCACTCGATATGAAAATATAAATAAATTATACCGGTGAAATTCCCTCAACGCGATTTCATGGTGAAAATGAGTCCCATTAGCGGTGGAAGCGAAACTTCATTATGCGGTTACAGCGAAATGCGTTTTAAACCGTTGAGTTATACAAGTGACGTCGTTAAATTCAATCATCAGTTCATTATCTCCGTATTAAATTAAAATGAACGTTTCATACCCAAAGTTCCAACTCCAAGGGCTTTGGCGACACTGGATTCTTCCTTGCGATGACAATTTCAAGATCAGTCCCTCTCTTTGCGTCCTGTAACAACATTTAATGTGTATGAAATTGGTAGAGCCACAAATTGTATTAAAAAATGTTTCATCCATAGTCGATTTTTTAAGCTTGGAAGTTATTGCAATATGATAGCGAGTTAGTTTTGCTAGTTCGTTCCTCTGAGGAAGAGTGACGTCATCATCATCATCATCAATCACAACATATCACGTCCAGTGTCGGACGCTGCTTCATTCGATGACATAAATATTTCTAGGCATGGATACTAAACTTTTTATCTTGTGAAAAAATAAACAATGCTTAATATGTTTAGACGATCGTGATAAAAAATCTTTAAAATGTACGTCTATATTTACCTCAGGCACTAATATGATGCTGGGTTGGTGAGGGAATATTGTATCACGGGGAGTGGTAGCGTTGGTGCCTGTGATCGAGCAAGCGATTCTAGCACTTCGTCCTCTTGTGTTACGGACTGAAAGCCTGAAGTCCACATATCGGCCTGGTTCTAGCCTTCTAAGCAAAATCACATTGGCTTGACAGACGGAGTTGTAACGCGTACAAGGGAGCGTCTCGATGCCGATGTCCAATCTACCCATTTGCCCTGAACATGAAATCATAATTATAATGATAATGCTATATAGTATTATAATAATATAGACTGTAATTATTTTTCATATACAATGGTTTCTTACCAATGAGTTCGAAGTGCAGTGGGTAGTCGAAATCCGGGTCAGAGGCGCGGACGCGGTAGATGACGGAGCCGGTAGCCGCGTCTGCCGGGACCAGCACAAGTCTCATGAGCGTGCTAGGGTCGAACACGGGGTCGCCACTGAGAGCCCCCGCAACCAGCGTCAACAACACCAGCAACGCCGCGAACGTCATCCTATAATATAAATATTGGAATGAATATTGCTCACTAAATAGTGAATTATTGTATAGTAAATAGAAATTGATTCAAATTATTAGTGACACTTAAGGTACATGTTGGTAACGAGAAAACCAGGAAATACTATTTGAAAACTAAAAGGGGAAGTATACAATACCAAATTTTACTACTAAAGCATTACAATATAATTAAATCAGGTCATCTTTTTATATATTTCATGAACATGACAAATATAAAAAATAAAATAAAAAAAAATAACACTAAAAGAAAGTACTACGAATAGTCGTATTGGATTGATTGAACCATTTAATTATATGACCAGATATCGACAGAATTATAATATGGTTAAAGCTTCCAAGTAAGTACTAGACTAGACGCTAAGGCTATTCCTAATCAATGTATATTTAACATAAACACTACACAATCTGATGTCAAATAAACTTGGTTTCCTTACTCATCCGTGACATCATAAGTAAAACAAACTGTAAGCTCTTAACAATACAGTCAGAAGATTTCATAAAATCGATTTAACTTAGCTTAGTATTGTGTTCGCAGTGACTAGTGTCAAATGATTATAAATTAGTGGCCATAATGTGTAAAATACAAACAAGAATTTACGTCGAACATTCTAGTATGAGATAACCTTAACCCGTAGCGGTATGATATTAAATGGAATAAAATGTGTAATCTCTACAAGCTTAGCTTTAGGGAAGGACTTTTTATGACTCTTGTATTTACTCAAATACATATGTTTATGACTTCTTAAAAACTGGATCTTAATCGCATTAACTTCGTACTCGTAAGCCGTATGTTTGCTTTTGAGATCATGTTTATGATAAGCCTGTAAAAATGATAGCTCGAAGTACACTAAATAAATCTTGGATGATACAATAAAAATAAACTTTATGATATAATATTCAAAAACGAAAACTCTATTACAGAATGGCGTACAACAACATAACCAAAATTTCTTTTGTTAATTTTATTCGAGGTTTTTCAAAGTTCCCGAATATTTTATTCATTTAAGACGCCTGTATAAAAAGGATTTCCTAATGGAAATTTAATATTATACATCCATTTTTAATAAAGCCTACAGAAATATGGAAATTAATTACAAAGTAATTTTTGAAAATATATTTACTAAAACGCTATACCTAAAGCAGACGATATCATAAAGCGTGGAGTGTCATTATAGTTCATTTGATTCCGTAACAATAAACAGCATCTGAAACTAATACCGCTACCCGCTAATAAAGATACTAGAAATGCCATAATCTATAGCGAATTACTCATACCCTAGAACACCGCAGAGGCGAGTTACGAAAGGGAAAATTGTGTTATGAAATCACCCGCCTCTAAGTTACCAGGAAGCATCCACTTTATAGCTACGTAGTAATAGCTTTAAATTGAATTTGGTTCAAATTTGCGTATGTATTAACTAAGTTTTGGCTTCACGTCCGGCAGACAGTAGGTTCGATTATTTCTAATATTTATTTTTATGTTATGGAAATTACTTATAACTTATCCTATAGTGTATTGTCTTGTTTATGTATTTTTCGTTTCTATGTTTTGTTTAAGACATATATTTACTCTAATAATTCGGTTAAGGATAGATCCTAAACAGGAAGTCGAACATGTAAATCGACTTCAGATTATAAATAAAAAAACATTTTAATATTCGGCAAAATTAAATAATATTCCTAAACTTCTCTAGCACCGAAACATTCCTACATAATAGCATTTAATATCCTGTTATACGAGACTACACTCGTTATTATTGTAATAAAACGCGTTAAAATTTTAACTGACAACCATTTCGCGTGAATAAAGCACCCGACAATCTTAACGTTCAGATATGAAATTAAAATGAAATCCAATTCTTACTACCGCTTATATATTTTCCGGGCCAAAGGTTGAGAAACCCTGTCACGAATTCTCCTGACACTTTGGGTATCAGTTTAACATGTAAACATGTAAACGGGCAATAATTCATTGAAGCGAGTCTTAAATATGGGTTGACGTTGATTTCGCAAAATTTAGACACGAACAGAGCGCTGAAGTAGTTTAGACGAAACTTTAGGAATTTGTCCGAAGTTGTCCGTTTATAAGTTTCATTAATCAGAATGATATCCTTATAATTAATTAATCCTTTCATATGAGGAAATTTAGGTAAATATTTATAAACGTTTAAATTAAAGTTATTATTTTGTTCTTTGATTTAGATTCTCGTAAAAAAGTATTTACCAGTGTAAAATAATAAAAAAAATTCAAACTCCTCATGTGAAATCCCCACATATATTATTATTATCGGTGAAAACCCACGGGATCTATGTCTTTGGCCAGCATAATATTATCCAGATGTACCTATAATCAGCGAGTCTTAGCTCCTTCCAGCAGTTATGTAAGTATAAAGTTCATTAACATTATAATGTTAAAAACTTATTTTATAGAACTAAACTCCTGAAAACAGTAATACCATAAGTGTTACTTATATGTTGAGAAAATAATTAAATTTCATTACTTGAAGTTAACTAGGTCAACTCCAAAAACTAATACGCAATATTTCATTATATTCAAAAACGTTTAAGTAAGTTATTAAACACATTTAGATCGAATTATTTACGATATAAGATTTATGTCATGATTTATTTAATTACTAGAAATAGTTTCTCTGTAATTTCTATACAGTTACTAAAGCTAGTTTAATGGCGCCACTGAGAAATATAACTATGACCTGAACGGCACCTTAACGAGTTAATCCTGATATAATGCCCTTTCTTGTATTTATTACAACATTCTAAATTTAAATATTATAAATTAAACGGAGCTTTTGTCTTAAAAAAAATATTGTCGACTATATTCATTTGTCATTTAAACAAAGGAGTTCAAACAAAGGAAATTATATTCTAGAAACAGAAAAGCAATTACTGTCAGTCAATCCGTTTAGAAATTTAGAGATAATTAAAGTAATATTGATGCCGTAAACTTAGCTCTACTCTTAAATCATCGAGAAAGCTAGTTAACAAGACTCAAGTAGCCCTAAATCTTTTCTACTGCCTTATTAGTGGTGTATGTGTGTATTGTATTATTAATTTTTATATCGTTTTTATCCGTTTACAACGGGATTGACAAGAGTCCAAACACGTAAATTAGTGTTAAATCAAATAACAATACAAAAGACCTCTTTTAATTTTTCTTTGTTGGGAAAGCCCTTATTGATACGTCACTATTGATACTCGCTATTGAAGAGAACACTTTACCTATTAACATTTAACAGTTACCCGGCCATAACACCTTGAAAAATATTAACAATTCGATAAACAACAACATAATATGCAAATGATATTTATAATCAACAATCGATCATGGATGCAACAACAAGGAATCACAACAGCCGTCTATCAAACAACAAAAAGATAACCTAACTAGGTGTTGCGGATAACCGCCATTTGTCATTGTCGATACTCGAAAGTACGTAGTTTCTGTGATTGGCGTGCTGTGGCATCATGAACAGCGGGATACTGTCAGGAATGGCCGCTGCACGTTGTGACCTGCGTTACCATATAACCCTTTGGGCATGGTTCTTTATTATTCCTTAGAAACCTACTTATAAATTACCATAAATGAACTAACCTATAATATTGTGAAATTTTATTTACAAATATAACCTTAACATTATATTAATTAAATGAGCTATTCCATTAAAACATATTATAAAAATTATATTTTATAAGTAGATTAACATAATCTCATATTGAACCGATTACAAAAACCGGCTTATCATAATAATGTTTTATGCGCAGGTTTGGGATTTTAATTTCCATAGATATATTTATCATATGCATTTAATATATTTTGAAGATTTTTTTTTATCACAAATGAAATATGAATGGAATAATTCCAATTAGGACCATCTTATGTAACATATATAATTATATTAAAATTATTTAGAAAATTAAATAAAACCGTTTTTAATGTATAAAAATACTAACTATTGTCCTCCGTAGATTAAAGATAGCAGGGTGTGAGGAAACTCATGCACTCGACTGTTATAAATACGTTGCATAATAATTGGTGCCCAGAAAAAAATACTTTTACTTAAACAATATTTTCCATTCCAAAAAATATGAATAGATTTTATGTTTACTTCTTACATCAATCCGACAAAGTTAAGGTAACCGATAAAATTAATTTAGTGTACTATTTCAGAAAGTGTACTATTTCAATTTGTATTCCAACTGTACTACTGACTAACAATATCGATTGATCGTCAGTTCTGCTGTATGTAGGTTACCGTTATAATTATATAGACACTCGTTTAAACTGAACTTATAATTGGATATATCATATATACAAAATATAAAATGAAACTTTAATTATACTTTTTGTTTTAAAACAAGTCCATTGTCTTGTTTGTATAATAAATAAATGTATGATGCATCGTTTATATCGTCACATTCATGTATTGTAGATAGCAATATGCCTGTCCATTTTGTGTTTAAGCGATTGAAATTAATTTTATGAAAACCCTAAACAATTAATAATTCCTAAAATATATATTCTTATGTATTTATTCTTATATATAGATATGTAACGTGACGTACATATATAACGTATTTTCTTTTTATAATCATTTTTAATTATATATTAAAAATCCAACTATAAATGTCCAACTAAAACTAGAATACTAGAATTAAAGAAGATATCTTTAAACATAACATCAATCATTATTAATACTTGAATGTTTTACTTAATAACTATATTAATTAATAACATCATGTTGCTAATAATTGTTATTAATGTCCGCTTCCTAGAAATTTCTCTATCTGTAGCAGCTGAGATAATTAGTCAGATAAGCTTTATAGAGTAGCCCTTGTTATCTCGATCTCGAAGTGACTTATTAAGGTTTATTAACATGGTGTTTGACTTCTGGCCCTTATGCGGTGGTATCGTGGCATTGTAAATCTTTACAAAAACTTAACTTTATAGCAAGGATCACGCGAGCTGACCCTTAGACTTGTACCTATATGGAGGTGACCTAAATAATACTTCTATGGTCTTATGCTAAACAGAGATAAGGAAACTTGATTTATTTTTAAATGCCAGCTACAAAAGTATGACCTCAGTGGGATAATTAGATTTTTTACTTCAATAACATTTAATAGAACTAGGTTAGCTTGTTAGATTTTAGATTATTTGAATTTGAATACAATGTGTGTGTTTTTATAATCAAGTACTTATATCTTACGGCTTCGCCTCGGGACCTTTCGGTGCGTCTTCTATAACTTCACTCGTGCGTTAAAAATAGTTCGATTTTGTACGTGGGCTATCTTATCCGTTTTTCATTATTTGACCCCGTTGACTTAATATTGTTACTGTAACTAGGAAATCGAGTTTTTCATTATTTGACCCCATTTGACTTATTATTGTTACTGTTACCACGAAATCGAAGAAAAACAGCATCGGATCTGTATGAAGGTTTTAAATACAGATTAAAAATGTTATTTATAATTTCTTTTACCTTATGTTTTCTGTTGGATAATTTAATATTTCCTAAAGTTATGATAAAGTATCAAACTATGAAAAAGTATTAAATAGTATGATTAATTTAATCTCATTTCAGTTACAACAATGGAGCAATTTATAACATGGACGTTAAGCAAGATTCATTGATGCATCTAAATGTATTGTAACTTAAGGCCTGTAACTAAATTATGTTAATACAGTAAATTTTAATATGGCTTAATATACCCAAGTGCTACGGTTACGCAAGCCTCCTAAACTTGAAAGGCTAATCAAGATTGTCTTAAAAACCGGACCATTTGTATATGATGGAATTAGTGACGGTAGTTTATTAGAGGCGTGTTGTACTGAATTGAGTTAAATTAGAATTATGCTAATGTATGTAGGTAGTTTGATGGATTGAGTGTTGGTTTTTAAAGACTGCTTCAAGAATATTTTTTTAGTATTAATTAAGAAGTACTCTTTCTTAGGATCATGACAATGCCTCTAGAAGTTTGATTATTATAGCAAAGAGGCAGCTACTAAAAATTCGTATTAAAACATCTTACATATGCGTGTGTATTCTCTGTCTCAAATAGTTGCGACGCTAATACTAACATAATAAAATGAAATGAGGAATTAATCTTTTTTAATTCAGTGGGATTATAAATAGAATTGTTTTTTAATTCCGTAACAACATTTGTTTTAAAATGTTTAATATAAAGAAACAAATTCTCTAACAAATCTCCTTGTATATAATCGCCAGCTAATCTATACAAATGCATCTATAAGTTCTAATATAAATCGATTACGGAACTTCAGAACATATTTACGTAATAATGAGCTCTGATTGGTTTATCAGCAATAAAAATAAATATTATTACTTGTGCTGATGTAACTTGATTTAACAAGCTGATAAATTATTGACTTAATGGCTTTTAAAGTGAGTGAAACTAGACCTCAGCTTGAACTTCAAGAGGTTACTATAATTAGATTATGTAACTCCTAACTGCGGTCACTAGAACAGACATATCTACTATCTCCTATACATTAGGCTTATTACATTCTGTTGAACCAATTCACTGGATGTGTCACGAACTGGATGATACGATCTCCTAATTGTCTCAGCTTGTTACTTTCTAGGTGTGTTGGCATCTGTGTTATAAATTATATGCAACTACCTACCATTAATAATAATGTTCTATCATTGTATGCACTCAGCCTGAAAGCTTATATAAAATCATACATAAGCTTATACATGTTCTAATTACATTATATGTCATATCTTGTTGAAGTTATAACATATATTAAGTATTATAATGTAATCTATTTCACCACATTTGCATTTTGTTTCAATTTCAGTCGATACATCAATGTCAATTATTGCGTTGTCCGTCAGTCAATTCAATTCATCTAGCTATAGAATGCTTATTCCAGAATCTATTTAAAATCGTAATACAAAAGCTCTGTAGCCAGAAGAGAAATTGAATATTATAAAGACAAATGATTCTGTAATTTCTTTTACTACAAAATTGTAGCAATTAGTATTGGCACGACATAACAATGTTATTGATTATATATGATCTTGATGGTCCAGCGTTGAACCAATGAACCACTTTCTCTAGTCACGTCTTTGTCTTAACGTATGTTGCGTATGGTTGGAATGTTTCCTTAAGATTAAGTCAATTTATTTTGCACGAACAGACCGACCCAGATTGGTTCATAGCAAGCATGATACATGATACCGTTGCCGTATCAGGAAAGCTATCAAAAAAATCAATTTTAAAAGTTTTGTAAGATATAGATCACTTCCTAAACAAGTCTCGTTACAATGTTATTGTATTCGTTTTTTAAAAATATCAACGAGGTAACGGCATTAATAAGAAGTGTCAACGGAAGATTTATGTTTTCAATTGCTGATAAGATGTTTAAAATAAGTTAATAGAAACTTATTACTCTAATTCTTAATAAGCTAATTTCAGAAAATTAAACTATTGTAAATTAAATTGTCACCATTTTTATGTTCTTCAGTAGTTGAAATGGTTTAGATATACGTTATATAAGTATTTTTTTATAGATTGTTATTATGATTATTCTGTTTTGTTTCATTTATTATACTACAAAAAATTAAACATACCTCAAAAATAAAGATACCGTCATCTAAATAGATGTAATACTTTAAAGCTTTAACAACATGTATAAATAACCCATTAATAACATTCATAAATAGAATACAATGGAGATCACACGTACACTAAATCGTTACTAAAACATGAGTACTAATGATCTCAAAAGACAGATGGCCAGTCATTTTTTATGTAAGTTTCTATACGTTACACAATGCAGTTCGTTGTATAATTTTTGCCCACTCGGGTCTTGTGCTTTGTTGGGAGAAACAATGAAATCTCTGTCCATTTTGTATTTACGTTTTTGCTTATCTATCGTCTAATCAAATTTACAGTTGTGTTTTGTAACTAGTATAAGCAATAAGCCATATTACTCTTGATTCAAGTACTGTATTGATACTACTTACTAATTAAGTGAGGCAATAAGAAAAACGAATCCCTAAGAAACTTTGACGTCCTCTAGCGATTTTATGAATAAAAGATAAGCTATCTATAATTTTTCTGAATAGCTTGAGATATCATGTGTATATGTTGTATTAATATGGAATATAATATAATAGTGGATATTAAAAACTCTTAAATAATCGATTATGAAAATCGATTATGAAAATCGATTATGAAAATCTTTAGAGAGATAAAATCATTGTTTTGTAAGCAATCAGAGCGTGATTAATGTGTCTGGTTTAAGGGTAGCCAGTTGTCAACAATAGTACTTTGATTTTCTCAATTGCGTTCTAACTGGATACACTTTTGTACAACAACCATTATGCAGCTGTAGACATATTTGAACTTAATTCTTTGAACGGTAAAGTTTCTTTTACTTTATACATCAAAGTTTTAATGAAACTTTTATAACCGTTACGAATTTAGTTCACGTAGACGGAAAAAACCGATTATTTCTTTTTCATCTTGATACTTATTAGTGGCTATACAAAATTTGGTGTTAGTATTAAAAAAAATAATAGTCTTGTTACACTATGTGAGTATATTCAATTAAAATGACATTACACCGACAAAGGAAATAAATATACGCAATAAAAATAAATATATGTAGATATTAATTGCATATGACATCCAAAACAGAAGATTATACTGGAGAGACATTTTTCACTACAGACTTTAATAGCCTGCAGTTCAATTTAAAAATCATAATATCGTTCACATTAATGTCACTGGACGTTTAAAATAATTATCTTTCGTTTAATTTATAAGTAATTTAGGAACATTATAATTCGAATATTTCTTGAAAGGATGTTATATTCGTAAATGATTCCAGATATTAAGTTCTTTTGGAATTTCTCTTACAAATTTATACATAATTCTGTATGAATTAACCATGTTTCTGGAAAAGTTCGTATTTTTTGATTTACTTATGTTATAAAATTTCAGATATATAATAATTTGACAACTTTAATAAAATAAATAATTTAATATTGTAAAGACTGTCATGTAAGATTTTAGTTGTTCTAAAAAGTGAAACAGATTTTTATGCTAAAAAAGTAGTTAATTAGCTGATAAATAATTTAGTAAACATAACAATTATGTCATAGCTTAATTGTTTAATTAAATTAATAAAGTACACCACAAACGTTTAAGGCTAATATAATTCTAATCTAATAATCTTTGAAATATATATCTCATTGTGTCTGTGTAAGATAACAGAATGAGAAAGGGTTCTGAGATGAATAGCACCGGATGTTGAAGATCACCGACATTATCATATTACCAACATATTAAAAGTGATTTTTGGATAAGTTTTAGAGTAATATATGTACATATTATATATTGCATACATGTTTGAAAATATCTATAAACATGTATAGCCATGTGAAGCATATTTAAATTTATAGTAATATGGAATGAAAAATAAACCGATACGGGGAGGGATTCGAACCCGCGACCTAGGGGAAACCGTCCCGTTGCTCTCCCAACTGAGCTACCGTATTATGTATGCAATATATTCACTTATTGGTTTAAACGTTTAAGTATCGTTCTGTAAATAAATTCTTGTTGTATATAAAAAGTTAAAAACATTTATATCATATTTAATTTTTCAAGACAACTCAATATTAAGATGAATGATCAACATCATTTATTTCAGTAATGCAAAATAAGTTAGAAACATATACTTACTCAAATAAAAAACTTTAAGAGAGACTTTAAAAACCGTTTAATTTGTAGGCTAATAGTTCACTGCCAATAAGTACTACTTGATACTAAGTAAGACAGTGGCAGTCTGTAGTAGCACACAAAATATTTCTGATAAACTCCCTATTATTATCAAGGTGAAGATGATACGACAATAACCCGTGTAATATTCTTCATCGATAAAACTTTATAGGGCAAGGTTTTCTGGGAAACACTTTACGATAAAAAAAGTGTAATGAAGCTGTTAATGTACCACAGGGGAATGGGAAAACCGTGATCTTCTATAATGAGCGATTTTGTTCACAATCCCTTGCAGACTGTAGTGTTCCAGCAAGTAGGTACATACACACCACAAGATTGGATTTAATGAGGGCGAACGGGTATCTTACGTTGGATTCATGTATTATTAAGCCTAAGAAGGAATGGTGAACCTAGGTCATTGACAGCGGTTGCACGATAGATACTAGGTACATGTCTTATGAGCCAATTTTGACTGAAGCCTGTTACTTTGTTATTACTAACAGTTACCAACAACTTATAATATTACTATAATTTACTCACTCAAGATATTTGCTACACAAATATATTTTACATTGATTATAATCTTTCCGTGTTACAAAAGATGTTTAAATCTTATAATAAAAACGTAAAGCACATAAAAGAAATATAGTTTATTATTTTCTTTAAGTGCAACGGCATTTACTATACACTAATATCTTTGGAGTCTCATTATCGATAGGAATCTTTGACCTCTGGCCTAATAATAATCGTAGCGAAGGGCCATCATTTTTGTCGGCGGGAGATTATTGTTCCAAGAGAAGTCCTGTTACTTTCATGGTCACCCAGCCACCTCGCTCGCAAAACACATCGAAGGTCGTTGCTAAATTTGGAGTTTGTATTGAAATCTGAAGTACATCTTAAACAATGCGTTGTTACGACACGGACTATTTAAATTATCAGATATAAAAGTTGATTTATGATGAAAATGTTTTTTCAATTTATAGTATTTATTCTGTTCTATAATATAATTAACGCATCTATGTTTTTTAATTAAATGGCAAATAATCTATTCAGAAATGAAAGCCAGATGTATGATTCTGAAGTATTTAATTTATTTTATAAATAAAACAAAAAATGTTGGTAAAAAATATTTTTGTTAGAAATGTTTTTTTTTAATTTATAAAATAATTTTATGAATATTTTAATTATATACGACTGAAATATAAATAATCCAAATTAACATATATAATGTAAGCTAACATAATTGTTAACAAGCAATAGAAAATTATTTGTCTAATAACAGAATGAATAAACGAACAGGTATCTGAAGATAAGATAATGTCCACATCTCAGTTATTCATTTCATCTCAAATATTCATTAGTACCTCATGAATGTTGCTTCACGATTATTTTTTAAATTATAATTTATGGGTTATTTGAGTGTCGAAAGCGATACTTGTATTGCGTGGGCGGGACGAGTTACAGGAATCGCTTCTTGATGCTTCTTGTGTTCATTGTATGGTTACGTTATAAATAACGAATAGTGAGCTATCGATGTTTCTAATTAATCGACTTTGTTGTTGCCGATTCCGATTTTGTTTGCTAATAGTTCTCATTTGTTGAACAATGAATTAATTGAAAGTAGGTATTTCAAGCGAGTTTAAAGATTACATTATAATTGGCTTGCCATTCAATTTTTTATTGCTTTAAAACTAAAACAGACTCTGTTGGATTTATTTTTTTAAATTATTATATTAACTGTAGAGTAAAACTGAAAGCCGATCAAAAGATACAAAATAATGTTAAACAATTTTACAAGCTTTTACAAGAATAACAGTATCAGCGATTACAATCGAAAGCATAAGAAATGTGCGTAAGCGCATCTAACTCAGTGAGCAATCAGGCACTTAGAATAAGGATAGCATCAGACGTACTATCTATGACAGAGCTGGTTTATTTCTTAACAAATACATAAGATGTAAAGCCGCCTTTGGCTGGACATGCTTTGCCTTCACTCGACGATAGCTATGATTCGATATGAACAAGCTAACGGAAATATTCATAAATTTGTAGCAAATAGATTAGTTATTGATTTATTAAAGGCTACAGATTATTTATTAATTTGCATGACTCTAAAAAACATGGTCGGCTGTTATCTACTTTATTATATGATTATAAGATTACGTCTTGACCAATTAAAATGGTATAATTAAAAATTCAAGAATAGAAATTTACAACTTAATTAATTAAGGGATTTTTTTTAAACATTCGGTACATGATTCGGGTTAAATTAAAAAAATATTATTCATTTAGATTTGAAATCTTTTTAAATACGTAGTGGTTTATCTTAGAAATTATAAATATAAAATATGACTTTTGTCAGTATTGAAAAATATTTTTTTTACATATTTATATTATTTATATTTTTAATTGTTTTAAAGAAATCCAATGCAAGTATATATCAAAATGATACAATAATAGTTTACCTAAGTGTTTAACATGTGAAATTTAAGATGAATTGTATTAACTAAGGTTAAACGCTTCAAGTAGTTATATAACTAGTGCAAAGTATGCAAGACGAATTGTGTTAGTATTAAATTACTATTTCGTTCTTCCGTTGTCGAGCGCAAATTCGTAGAATGAAGGGTATCATGTATTGTAATTTGATCTCAACTTATAAAGAAGACAAAGAACACCTGCCAACGAGATGATAACGGTATATAAATTACAATACAAAAAAGGTTAACTGTTAGCTCATTCTGATTACATTGGTTTCGGCAAGTCGCAGTCACGGCGTTTCGTGGTCCATACAAGATCAGATAAGGGGATAAAAATATCGAGTAAAATATCGATTGGATGGCGAGATTCGAGTCGTGATCGATAGAGAATCGAAGTGTCACGAGCGGGGTCGTCGACCTGAGGTCAGGGTCGGGATTCTTGGTGCGCATGCGCAAATATAATTTCGCCGATGGATATGTCGTTACGTGGATTATTGCATGTAAGTGCTTCATTTGTGCCATAGTTGTTTCAAAGTGAACTAAAATTGTCGACTTTAATTTATTAACAAAATTGTTAGTGTTGGATACCTCCCATTTATAATAGTTACGATTTGTTCTGTCGAATATATAATTGATAATTGTTTAATATATAGGTATGGCCAAAACACAATAATATTGATCGTTATGTTATAATTTATTGAAGTCTCGACCTTACATCGAATGACCGACTGCATTGATTATTTATTAGTTAATTCAATTATACGTAGAAAAATAGAACAGAGGCAATTAATATATAAAACCTTTTTAAAAATTTAGCTGAAACCATTTAGTTGGCCCATTTAGCGAGGTCTCGCAAAAATGTTAAAAGTCAAGGTATTGTACATAATAATAAAAAAAAACATTGTTGAAAATTCGGAAAAAATCACATAAACAGGAGCAGATATTAAAATATGAAGAAATGTATGGTGCATTTTTATTGTTAATTCAATAAATATTAGATCTTCGATAAGCGATTCGTATCGCATCGTGTCAAGACGACTCACGTCGAACTCAAGTTAAACGCCAATTTCCAAGTGAATGGTATCAAATCACCATAAACATATCCATGGCTAGATATGGACTTGAGCATAACGGAGTATGGTTCCCTTCGGAATGATGTATCGAGAATTTACGCCCCGACCTTTGTCTGTTTTGGTATGGAGATAGAATGGTGTTGTTCTATTAAGATATGCATCTTTTAAAGTTATCTAAGGACGATTTTCATACAATTCAAAATACTTGCTCTAATGGAAACCATGGTTTTATCTATATCTCTAAATAAAATATGTTGGTCGGTATTACAGATTTTGCATCGCAAGCCAGAGTTCTGCCCGTGTTGATGGTTCCATTGTATATTTAAATTATATATAGATAATTTACAAGACTAAAATGTTTATATAATTTACAAGACTAAAATGTTTGTGTACTAACATATGTTACGTGTTGGTACAGGCGTAATTGAGTAGAATAACCGCAATGATATGAGATGAGAGGTTAACAACACAGCCATAGAGCTGGTGTTTCACTCAAACACAGGGCCCGTGGGTATTAACGGAAACAAAATATACGTGTGTCGGTAACGGCATAGATAATATCAGCTAATATCAATTATTCTCGTAAACGACAAATAATAGAGCGCTGTTAAGTTCAGTTTAACTAAATTAAATTAAATGTTTGTTAGAGATGTTTTACAAAAATACGTTTATTTGATTAAATTTCCACAGAATGTTTAAGAAATACGAACGAATCGTCGTCATTCAATAATTTTCTATCATCTTTCAAGCAACCCCAAGTGGTTTGAAGTAGGTTGACCCTTATGCTGACCTCACTGATAAAATATTACAGCATAACAACATATTATGCTTCGATGAATGGCGTAATTTACTAGAGAAATTAATTATCTTTTATCTACTATACATTCAAGTTTACAAGAACGCTTTATCGGATTTAAAAGTTTTAATAGGATCGAAATTGTGTATACAAAATCGAAAGATAAATAATATAGAAAATAAACTAATAACATCATGTGTTCTTATTTATTATTTATTTATTTTATTATACACTGATCTAAATAAGAAATAGTGCACGAGATTGTGTTCAAATATATTATTTGTAACATACTAAATTACAAATGTAACATAACTTACGACTATACAACAAAATAATTTCTGCCCTGTGCAACTTCAAGATACATAGTACATTTAAAATAATCGCCTATAAATACATAAATATAAAACCCAATGATATTTATCCTATTCTATATCAACCATGCAACGACAGTTTGGTTCCTCATTTTAAATGAATAAAAAAAAGAATCATGTGATGATGGAGATTTTAATGAGACGATAAATAAAATTCGAACCATCGATTATTTCAATACAGGATACTCCGAAGATGCACCCTTCTAGCCGTCGGCTAACAACGCCATGGTAAGGGTCAAATATTTTTTACCTCGGCGCTTTGAATAGAACCTTGATTTTATGATTTATAGGGTCTTTTATTCGATCCCGGCTTCTCCGCATTTTGTTTTGATTGAGATTCCTTTCAGAGTTCGGAAGATTGATTGTTCTATATGGTGTGGGAGTCTTTGTTGATTGCTTTCGAGTGTAAATATTTTTCATAGGTTAAACTCTACGGTTGCGTTCCAATTTAATTTCTTTTGTACTATGAAGCTGACGGATTCCAAGTGTGTTACGACTTGAGAAAAATGGTCAGTTTCATTGTGTTAAGAGTGTGTTCGTTTTTTTAAACAAATAATTTGTATCATCATTTTTTTATCCCAAATTCAACCTACAGTTAAACATCCTGATACATAGATCAGAAGAAATTCATATAGCTATGGAACATTTTTAAAGTCATTCCGTCGTAATTTCTGTTTCATCGTAATCCCTTCCAGGTACAATTGTAGTCAAACCGTCTCTGATTACTGCTTCGAGCTCTTCTGTAATCCTGCCTGCATTCCTTTGTTATAAACGTCGGAAGACTCAGACAATTCTCGAACATAAAACGTACATAACCATTATACATGTCGCAAGTAACGGTAAAATCGAAGCATGTTTATTTGACAAATACAGATTTTGTTATGTTTTACAGTCAGCAAGATGCACGAGCTCAGTAACTAATGTCGCCTGTAAAATTGATTCGCTGACTCTTTTATAGAGCATGGTAACTCGTATGTCTTATAAGTTAGAGAGTTGTCCCATAATCGCATTTATTCTACTGCTGTTAGAGCAGTGTGGTGGTAGAGCAGTGCAGCTAGGGACGGAACATTATTTAGTCACGCGCAAGCGCAATGGTGTTTCTCATTAGACTGCTCGTAAACAAGGACACTTCGACGCTTACTAATGTCCTTATGCTACAGTTTTACGACTGTCAACCATTTTAAGATATCAAATGTATAACGTTATGTAACTGTAACTCTTTTGGTTCCAAGTTAATAACAGCGCAACATATAACAAATATATTTAATTATTTTTCCAGCATCATTAGTCATGTCTTGGAATGTCGCTATTTTTTACACCTGTTGTTTTATCAGTACCTAAGTTTATACAATTAAACACAGCCTTCAACACACACAATATTAATTATGATTACATTATTATAAATTTCACACTTTATCTGTCATTGCCTTACCATAAAATCCTCAGCACTCAGAAATAAAATGATTGTTAAAATTAATTCAAACAAAAAATGCAAAGAGAGCTTTCCTAATGAATATTCAGTAAGCAGTAAAACCGAGTATAAAATTATATTTAGTTGTCTTGCTAGAGTCTAAGCTATTTCCGCGATTTCCGAGTAGAGATCGTGTACCGACAATAGGTTATATGGTGTTGTGTCTAATCATGGTGTGTACTGTTAACCAGCCTGAGGCATTGCCTACGTTTGTAATATGCGTGCTACAACTGAACTATCAGATAGTCATGCCCAGTATTAGAAATATACGTCAGATATATGCAAACGGTCATTACATCTACCAAGTGATATCAGATATGACAAGATATACTATTTTTGTGTTATTTTAAAAAATTAAAACTGATTGACAATTATTATTTATCCGCAATAAGGATTTCAATTTTAACTAAACCTGAAGTAAAGTGCTTAAGCTAGGGGAGACAGCTCCGAGTGCATGTTTGACGTAATCTGATTCTGGAAGTAAGATTTAAATATGCATAGCATTCTGTCAGGTTCAGCCGACGCCGATTAGTCTTGATCACTTTACTTATCTTAATTAGCAAATGTTTAAGGGTGTCTGCGTTTAATTATTATCAGATTACTTTGGATTGGATATATGAAGTAATTTCTATTTTTAATTTTTGAATCCTGTGGGTGAATATAATTTCTTTGAGACATTTTTATGTCATTATAATTGTCAAATGTGAGGGACTATACGCGTTTAATCTGTCGCAAATAAAATAAATATATTAAAACATAATGAACTATTTTAGATATCTTTATTTTGATATCATGATCTCTACGAAATTTATAGTTTTATACAAGCTTAGTCACGATACTTTAGCACCCTATTTATCTCCAATCTTATTGTTTCAGTAACCTTGGAAAAGTTTAAAGTTGGACATTATCCAGTTGTAATAATGTAAAATTACTAAACAGTTAATTAGGGCCCGCCATTACGTAGCCTTGTTCTCTTTATTCTGACGTTTCGTAATCTGTCGTATGTCCAGCAACTGTACCTATAATTTATAATTCACCAAACGTTACCAGACTGAACCCTTTGTGTTACTGACAAATTACGTAGTCACCTACTTTTATCCTAGTATTTATAAGAATAGATTCGATAAAGTCTGACTAACGACAGTCCAATTTAGTCGGATATTCAACGTTCTACTAAATATGATTTACATTCTATTCTCATGTTTATTTCACAACTGGTTCGAACATTTTCTCTGAATGGTCATAACATAACCGTGCAAAGATTTTTTAGTCTTTATTCAATCATCCATGTTATGTAACTGTGTGTGTTTCTTTATACATGCAATTTCTATTTAATTAACTATTGGAATACTATAAATGTACGTCACCGACCCGTTGGTCGAGTGGTTAGCGCAGACGCCTAACGTGTACGAAATGGGGCTCGGGTTCGATTCTCTACAAGGACAGGCATGTATGTAATCAACATATATAGTCTGTATTTCTGGGTTTGGTCGTTTATTACATATATTCTCAGTATTTATAATGTGTATTTCTATGTATTTGTCTAACACTCTTAACAAAAGCAAATCATTTCCTTACTCAGGGGTTAGATCAATGTGTGTAATTTGTCCTGCGATTATTATATTACATGTTAACTTGATACATTCCTATTCTTAACAATACATCTACTTAGGATAAACAACGTTCTATTAAGTCTGGTGCTCAAAGCCTGAAAGCTTGTGTTACCAGAAATAAACACTTATAAATCTCCACCGGGTTATATTTAATCACCATTGCCCTCACAGAGCGCACGTTTGTAGTTGAAGTCTGAATTATTTTAATCCGAGCACCATGATATCTTTTATAGAAAGACGCTTTGGAACTTAAATCAGCTTTGTGGTTGGTTAGAACTCTCTTCTCTTACTTATTATTATACTGATCTGTCACTATACCTCGCTACATCTTCTAAATTACAAAGAGAATCCTTGTTTGATATTTAATCGTCTGAAATTTAACGTCCGGTTTATCCTGCTAAATGTAATTATTAAACATTTTCATAAAATTAAATATATTTATAAAACTCGTTCAAAATAATTATGTATGTAACCAAATAATATTGTTATAAAATATGAGGTGAAAAGATAGGTGGCTAATTGAGCTTGCTTTAAATACTTAAGCCGATGCCGAAGCCTTTTAAGATGGAATCCTTTTAATAGTATTAACAGGTTGATGTGATTAAGCCACGGTAGCTTGCGGTACAGGTATTCTTAGTCACGTTTACTTTTATCGTGTATTCTATCGTATAATTGCATAATCGCCTAGCATACATTTTATTATTAAATATAGTGTTAACAAAGTTCTTGCTTTCTTTCTTATACTTTCGTATTAATTTGTAGAAAAAAATTTTTTTTTTTGACCCAGAAAAGTGATCTTGTTTCAAAGATTTAAAAAGATCAAATTTAATAAGCTCTGCTAAATACTTTGACCTATTGTGGTATACAACCCACAACCTACTGGTAACTAGAGCCCCGAGTGTTTACGGTCAAGTGGCGTAAAGAGCTTAACACCTACAAATGACCAATCGTGTGAAATTTTATTATTAATATTACATTTATAATAAATTACATGCAGCAATTAAGGCTGTATGAGACAAACAAAATCTGTCTTGTACCTATCTATTAGAATTTTTCCATATCCAAAGAGAAAATTATCAAAAAATGCTATATATCAATTTGTGTTTTTCTCTATGTTTTGTTTACCCATGAGACTGATATTAAAACACAATTATAAAGCTAATCGAGGTCATATAAACGTTACAAGCTTATTTACGTTATTTTATTATAAGACTTCTGTTATCTTAAATAACAACTCAATTGGTCACTTAATGTAGGTGTTTTTGCAATTATTTGAGTAGCATTTGATAGGTTTTGGCGCCAGTCCTTTCCGATTTGTGTAATGAAATAATTTATTATATAAAATATTTATGACATAAAATAATAATCATATATATATAATAAATAGCAATGACAAAAATAAATTGTGTGATTACATCGTGTAAACATTGTAGTTACATGGTATTGGTATCCCAAGAGTGTAAATAGTATGACATACTTAGGTATAACCTATTACTTACTATTACCTACTATTACGGTCAAGTATCGTTAAGAAGCTTAGGGCCGACCTCACAACGGAGCCTCATGAAACAGATTAGAAAGATTATCTTTCCATCCCTAACAATATACACATAAGGATTTATAGAAAAATGAAACGGACTAATTTATAGAAAAACGGAACGTAAATAATGCCCCGTTGGTCGATTGGATAGCGCAGACGTCTAACATATAGCGACGAAATGAGGATCGGGTTCGATTCCCTACAGGGACAGGCATGTATTTTACGAGCATAGATGATGGTATTACTGGGTTTGGTCTTTTTTTAATATATTCTCAATATTTATAATGTGTATTTCCATGTTTTTGTATCTTGTCTAACACTCTTAACACAAACAAATAATTTGCTTACTTAGGGGTTAGATCAATGTGTGTAATTTGTCCTGTGATATTATTATTATAATGCGCTGCGCTACATACCCATATTACATTAATTATTCTTCATCTTCATTGAAACGTACCTGAAAATAAAAGTACATCAAGTAAAAATGTAGATCATCAGAATACTATACTATCTTAAATGTCAAATAGAATTTAATACGTTCATGAAATCAGTATTTCCATCAATGAAGATCGTGCCAGAGATTTCAAACTAATCTTTGGTGGTGTTACTGACTATTGTTATAAATTACGTAATGCATTTGAACCCAAACTTCTAGCTATTAATATGATTTATAGATTAACATCGGTCGCTTTGTGCTGGAACATTAGCCAGCATTCACAGGTTTAGTGGGTTGAATACGAATTTCTCTTCCTGATATTTGGGGGACTTGACTGATTTTTTATTTCTGTATTTAATTGTTGTACAATTTTGAATAATTTTTAGTCATGTTTTTTTTCTTTATCCATAAATATTGATTTTTGTTGCTTTTTTAATCAAATTTTCCTGAGTGCAATGTTTTTTTTATTTAAATAATATTTTCGTAATAAAATAAAACGATTTCTCTCCCATCCATTCGTTGTCATTACACCGTTAATTTCTTTAAAATTTAAAGCATTAATTACCTTGGACACTTAGCAATAATAAAAAATATATATATATTTTAAATAAAATTACATTTGAATATATTATTTAAAGTACGTTTAAAATGATAATTGATCAAATAACTTGTTGTAACATGGCATGACTAAAATCTGATGTTATATAACATACACCAAACTTTTTACCTTATACACCAAGAACAACAAAATTGTGTCATAGATTACGCAAGGTCGTGGGAGTCAGAAAGTTGCTTTGACCAATATAACAATGAAAAGATGCAAATTTTTGTTACTCTTCCGAAATTCACGTTACAAGAATTAATATTCTTGTAACGTGAATTTTCAGTTTTAATTTTAGTTTATCATGGTTTATTGCATATAAATAATTATATTTATAAAATTAAAACTGAAAATTGAAAAAATTTAAGCGTGTTAGTTTTTCATTAAGCCATTTCATTAAGTCTTTAAGCCATGAATTATACATGTGATTTTTTTATTTATTGGATTATGTTGTTTTTTATAACAACGTAAACTCTGCATGTTTTAATTCCAAATGTGCTGGATAATACCATGTTGAACATAGGACGCAGACAGGTTACCGTTAAAGCTAACTTTAACGACTTGCAACCAAACTCTAAAACATTTTAATTTTATTTACCCAATAGAAAATCATTTCACGATATTTTGAAAAGCTAATAATGATTTTATCTTTAATTATTCCATATTATTAAAACTTATACAAGATCTATTTAGGATAAAAAAGAGCAAAAAATAATTAATCACTAACTAATGGAAAAACTTGTTTATTTAAAATAATATGTAATATAATTTTCTATTTAGTATGAATAATATTTTACATATACATTTACATTTATAAATGTAGGTATTAATAATAAAGTAAAATCATTTAATAAATACATAAACAGTGGAACATGCAAAACATGAATGGATTAGCTAACCTAATAATACATGTCTAAATTTGATTAACGACTCCTTACGACTCTCAGTAATGATTCGAATGTAAACAGAATTTGCATTTCAACAAACAATTTACACTGAATTAGCATTTTATGAATCATAAAACAGGTTTTAACATTTAGATTTTGTACTATTTTGTTTAAATTAAATCCGGCTCGAAGGACCAAAAAATGTACTGCATGGAACTATTTGTACAAAAAAATTGCGGAGTTAAATAAGAAAAGACTACACTCCGCGAGTGCTGTTTTTACACTGATTTATTAAATATAACATGTACGAATTTATACATTGTACAGAATGATTTACCAAATTGTGGCATTTAATATTATTGAATAGTCCATATCGAGTTAAAATGCATTGGAAGTCAGGATCTATCAATAATGTAAAGAAAATAACGTCATAAAAATGCATCACATAAGACGAAAAGCCACCGTAGTGCATAGAGGCATTTGTAAAAGCGACTCATTGAAATGCGAATAAATTAACATACGAAAACGATGTTTCATACGTTTAAAACAATGTAATAAATAAATAAAAAAGAAATCACGGATGTCACGATTTAGAAGGACACTTAACATTTATGCCTCAAGTTTCTAAAACAATTTATGTACACATATTTAACTATAATAAGAATATATTATACGATATATTTTAGTTTTAATATATTTAAAGGGGTCAAATTAATACTTTGAGTATGCACATCAAAGTTACATTTTATTTTATTGCATTTTTGACTCTTAGTTTTTTTTTTGTGGGGAAGTATAATTACCGTTATTAAATATAAAAATATATCGATATACAAATTTACTAATCAACATATATCGATTTGAAATCGTGACTGACGATTTGTTAAGAATCGATAAGTGGACTCAACCAGCTTGCCGGAGGGTTTGTTATGAAACTATCTTAATTATAATAGGGTGATTTAATGACCTCTGTATCAAAAAAGATTATGTTGTTTAATACTTTTAACGACAGTTGCTATTTGGTAAGCGTATCAGGTTTTGCCAAGATGCTTTACATCGGACTTGTATCTGTGATTGCGCTTTGTTAGCTCCGTGGATAGAATAACAAGTCTATCTTAACTTGTACTAGTCTATTAATGGTGTAGTCAAGAAAACATAATGATAGAATAAAAAAGTTTAAAGTTGGAAACTAAGCGATATTTTTTTAAAGATACTTAGATAAATTTAAAATAAGTGCATATTACACGCATGAAATCAACTTGCAACTCGTGAGCAAACTAGATCATTAGAGGAGATAATGATGCTATTAATACCAAGGGACACGTCCAGGATGACAAAGTTCAGTTGTATTTGCTACCGTAAAATCATATGTCGGGTTTGCGTGACGGCCGTAACAGCTTGTTACAGCTTGCGTGTTCCGATGTGCAAACGCGAATTTAAATATGCTATATGAGTTATGATGCCTGGCTCGTGATTATCACTGCTGTGGGGATCATGACGGGGAATGGCTGCGAGCGCTCGCACGAGAACACTGCACACCATATGCAAGGCTTGGACACACACTTTAGTGTTCATATTTGAGAGTAGTGTCTCTGGCTTTAATCATATATTTTGACCACCTTGAAACAGGAATTGTAATGTTCTTAGTGGACTGTCACGAACCCTTCAACTATAAAAGCCATTGTCTTTCGTTTATATTGTCAAGTCAAACATAATGTTGGAACCTTAAGGTATCTTTTAACATTAATTATTTATGCTCACTATACTTGTCAGGCTTACAAATCACTGACACCATTACTAGAATGTAAATAGGTATGTATGATTAAAAAGTAATAAAACTATTTGCTATACGATATTGTAATTATGAATAGTTTATGATATATCATTATTCGAAATAGAACTAAACGTGATTGTATCCGCAAAGTAATTCGTGCAAGCTCGTCTAACTAGTTTACTGTTGCGATAATTTACTCTGGCCTTTTAAAGCGCACCTATGTTACGCAGTTCACTTTCTGCGCTTCGGAGTTATATGTCCTAAATAGGTATAGATCATTTAAAAACAAGTTAATATTACCTCATTACGTTAATTGATATACTGGAAATAGACCGGTCAAAGTCAATTTGATTCTTGTATATGTAATGCTATGGGAAACTATAATAACAATAATAATACAGGTCAAGTTACACACATTGATCCCTACGTAAGCAAATTATTTGCTTGTGTTAAGGGAAATACTTATTTTGATAAAATAACAGTGTAACACATATGAATTCCAGAGGATAATAAAAGTTTTCACCTAAGAATGAAACCAATATAAAACAACATTTATGGCATAGTCGTGAACGAATCTAATATAAAATTGTTCAGTTTATTACAATAGCCAAGAATGTTCTACTTGACAAATGAAAGGGTCACAGAATACTCGTTGACCGATGATTGACCAACAATTGCTTTCGAAATAACGATTCCTCTCAAATCTAACGTAATTTCATATTGCTTATTGATTCGACGAATTGTCTACGTCGTTAAGAAATGAATATTATTATTCATGGGAAGTAACGATATTGTGCTTGAGATAAAACGATTGTTCTTCGTATCATCAAGATATCTTTAACCCATTCTCCGCTTTATGTTATGTTGTTATAACCAAAAGTACAGGTTTCAGTTATCAACGGCTTTCTATAATCATCCAAGTGAAATCGTTGGACGTTATCGATAATAATCATTATATCAAATCAATAAAAGAGTTTGACATTTATAAATCATTAAAATCATTCCTATCTATAGTTTATTATGAGATTATAAAATATTGTGACATCGAGAGGGCGACCGGTCGGTATAAGACAATGGTCTAAGAGGTCTTACGTAATTAAATTTTGATATGAGTTCGTTGACGGGTGATTACGTAACTTTTGTTTATTATAGATCAACATATAACTAGATGATTCAAATCATTTATGTTATTTTTATACCATTATTTGTTTTATTTTCGTTTCAATATACATCAAGAATTCAATGAATTGAATAATAAATCTGTCAAGTGTTAGTTTAGAATATTTAATAAAGGTTTTCTGTTTAGTAACACCTTGAAAGCTAGGATTAGACACTCATTAAAATATACTAAATATGCAATTCAAATAAGCTAACGAATATAGTAAAATGAATTTAGAAAGTATACTTATTGCGAGAATAATAGAATTACGCAAATAGTATTGTAGTTAACCGACGTTCAAATAATGCTAAGTAGTTCAAGACAAGACACTTGAATTCGCAATTATTTATCTCTGAACCCGTGTTAACATTAGTTTTCAATCTAGTGTAACTATGATAAATCGAAAACTGCTATTATTTATGTGTTTATGGGTTATGTATTTCGTTTACGAACTAACAGTCAGATCTTAAAAAGTCTAGAATTTAAGTATAAGTATATAATATACATAACTATATACCTAAACACGGAGCTTCATCATATTTCAATGTTAATGCTTATTCATGAAGATTTAGGAAAATCTATTTGTTTAATGTGTTGGTACGAAAAATTTTAATATAGACTAGTATCTGGACTATACTAATATTTAAAATCATTAATAATACATAAGGAATTGTTCTTTTATTTTATAAAAAATAACATTCTGTTGGTTTAAATAGTAAATAGGTAATTAATTTTATCATTATATTAGGGTTGGGTCAGTAGGTATACTAACAACAATTTGACCCAGATCTATCAATTCGTTCGGTGGTTGACCAAGTAACTATGGCAACCAAATCTAAACACATTCTTCTTGACATTGGTTTGAAAGATATCAGTCTGGAGTTTTTATATATAGATAATGAAATATCTTATCGAAAATAACGGAGATAATAGTTTTTTTTTAAAACGTATTCTCAATTGCTATTATAGTTTTGACCCTAGAACATGATTCCTCTCATACTTAAAATACGAAGCATTTAAACAAAGAAGCAAAAAAAGCATGTAAATAAAAATACAACAGTATATAATAAAACTAATATAATACTTCCTTGATGCCTACCTCGTGGTAATATACCTTCATCAAGTTGGCTTCACTCACGATTACATTCACCGGATGCTGTAATTCCAAAATATATGTAATGTAAGTTAAAATAAACTACCTCTATTGAATTCTTATCAGCTACATCTCAATTAATGCTAATCTTGACACTATATGTGAGTGTATAAGATCTTTAATTATGGAAATGACTACATTGGTCAAACGAATTTCTCTTATTTCTCATTAACTCTCTTTGTAGGAGGATTTAATAAAAATAATAATTATATCCTGTATACATTGATCTAACCCCTAATTAAGCAAATTATTTGCTTGTGTTAAGGGTGTTAGACAACGATACAAATACATAGAAATACACATTATAAATACTGAGAATATATTTATTAAACGACCAAACCCAGAAATAAAGACATTTATGCGTATCACATTCATGCCTGTCCCTGTCGGGAATCGAACCCGTCCTTGTATGTTAGGCGTCTGCGCTAACTCGACCAACGGGACGGATTGGAGGTTAATTATTTTTTCACCGGCTACGTATCCAATGTTTTAGTTTTTAAGTGGACGGGAATTGCAAGTTCAAACCCGGTTTATCTCGTCCGCTGAATCGCGTTTATATCAACTCGTTTGTGCATCAAAGACAACCTACAGAATATATTATATTCTCGGGTGCTTTTGCTTTGGACCGTTATAGTGATGTAACGCGCATTTTTATGTTCGTTTTAGTTAGAATAATAAGAGTTTTTGCCTTTCAATATGAAAAGTATAAAATGATGTATTAAGTTTAATATCCATTTAATGGTAAGTGAATGGCTTTTTGTGGCGTTCGTGTAGTGTGTCATGAAAAACTCATCATCATCATATCGGAATTGTACCAATGCAAAAAATTATATATTGTGTTCAACTATTTTTTATTTTGCCATAACTAAGTCAATACTTTTTTTTAATAAGCTATTTATAATCTTAATAAACATATCTAAGTAGTAGTAACATAACTGACTAGTAGTAAAAAAACTAAAAAAAATATAATGTGATAGTGTTGTATGAGAGTGATAAATATATAAGCTTGTATTTTTTGTATTAAGTTTTATTAAATTTATTTTTTTTAATTTTTGCACTTCTTTCAACGTATTCTCCTATTCATCCTAAGGTTTTTTTGGTAGTAAGTGTCTGATAGTGTTAAGCCCATTTTTTAAATTAAACAAATTCTATAAATGAAATAAATAACACAATCAATAAATAACATATATCAAACGTCTCCAGTTCATGTATTCTGTGTGGTCTAAAGATGAAGAATTCTGATGGATTTTAACGAGCATCGACGAATTTGTTCTTGCCTTAGCTCAGATTTCAATTTCAAAGTTACAAACGACTTGTTTTATTCATACAACCTTAACTGTTCACCGCACGTTGTGTTTTGTTTACTTAAATTATGGAGTCACACAAATACGTAAGAAGAAATAGCAACAATATTTTATTGTCATAAGTCCTTCAGAGAAAGTTTTGATATCAGAAATGTATTGTAGGGCTTAAGAAATATATTAATATATTATCAAACTAACTAGCTTTGGCACTTAGTAATCATGTAAGCTTTTACGTCCTATAAAGTTTCTATTGTGTTGGCGTATCCGCAGGAAAAGGATGTCTTAGTCAATAATACAGGTACTTCTAATACAATAACGTGTAGTCAATAAAATGATAATATGATAAATGGCAAGATAAGATTCTGCGAAAAGAGTTTTTCTTTGAGTTGTTTTTCTTTGAGTTGATTACTTAAACTTTAAACATTTTGCATTGAAAATTAGAGGAAAAAAAAATACCAAATTGCAATATATCCTTCATCTAATTTTGTTAGAAATTGTTATAACATTTCGGCGTTGTTTCGCATACTATGTCAGTGAGTCATGTAGACAAAGCGGTCTTTTTTAATCTGTGGCTGTAGTCATGATTAAATCTGTCTGCCATTCCATTGCAATGCCGTTACAGACTTACATAAAAGGATATAAAAATATGCGAGTGAAAGATGCCAACGCTGCTGTCACTGACATAAGCGTATTATCGTGGTGGGAAATAAATAATACGTTACGAAATCACTAATAACGATAATATAAATATTGTGCTCGTTAAATCGACTATAACATTTATTTTACCTGAGTTTTTTAATCTAAAATATCATTTAACATTACCTACTGCAAGAGTACTTCAATATTATTAGCCAAGGATTAATATCTGTATTAAATATTATAAATAATTTATTATTCAGTACGCATTAGTGTGCTATCCGCTTCAAGGAACGCGTTCAGTTGCAGATTGTCAATGCAATGCTTTGTCAATGCCATCCTCATGGCATATTTCTGAACAGGGTTTGATGGAAGTACGGACAGTTATGTATATGTTTAAGGCGAGGCGTGCCGGTGCTAATAAATAATGATGTTTGTATGGAGATACTGAAGTCTAGGTTATATTATAGGCTATCTAAAGGGCAGAGGGAAAAGCCATAGATGGTTACGATATAAATAAGTATTATTCCAAAAAGAATATTTAATTGCAGACAAAGTAGCTCTAGTAGTAGTTTCGTTAAGCCTCTGACTTGCAAGTGCACTATCAAATAAGGCAATACTCAACTTTTTCTTGCATAAGGCGGTTTTGTATTGATGAAGAAATAATAGGTGTTTTTAAATTACATTTTAAACTTAAATCTAACCCTAAAGAGAACTTATATACAAATAGATGTAGTATTTATCTAGTAAATTAATTATTGTTTTATAAATAAAATGAAATAAAATAATAAATAAGTGAAATAAAAGACCTTCATGGTGTCTATTTCTCTTTAATCACCAGAAAATTTTGCTATTTTGTTATTTATATTTAAATTTTGATATTTGAAGGCTATAAATATTTATAAGGCTACCCATATTCTTTATAAATTCTACATCATTAATGTGGTTTCCTCGTCGGTATGTCTTCGTCAGTCTGTTTCAAATAATCAATCTATGACACCTTTTATGGGGGAGCAAGTCGTAGAAGTTGTATCTTGAATACTATGTATGTATTAGTAGGGGTGTGTCGTATTCCCCGTATATTACAAAATTAACTATTACAGCACTAATGATCTCATTTTCAAAACGCTGGCTATTAAGTTTAATTTTGATTAGTTCTCCATGTTGATTATAAATATATATTAATAAAAAAAAAATGTGCATGTTGCCTAAGTATTTGTTTATTATTATTAATTATATATCTTCCATCAGCTATGTTTACAAGTTTATAACAATGGACAACTTTCACTATTATCGAAATAGAATGAGAGGGCGTCTTAAGCATGTTGTTTTGTCACGTGGGTATTAATAAATTACAAAAATGCTGAATTTATGATTGCAAAGAACTTGATAGACCAGTCAATTTATCAGCTGGCGCTTAGAATTCTTATCCATTTGGATAAACTAAGACGTTTCCAAAGTATTTTAGAAAATTTGATTTGTTAATTATTCCATGATAAAATTGGTATAAAAATATTATTAGTTAAGCTGAGCACCTAATTTATAGATTTAATTGCAGCATATTGAGTGGGTATGCTTAGTATAGCTTTGTATAGCAAATTGAGTATATTTGAGTATATTGGTGAGTATATAACCTAGTTAAGGTTAATTGAGTTACATGTAGCTAGTGGATAAAACTTGAAAAATTCTAGAAACGACTTCTAGAAGCGAATTTTTCTTCTCTCATAATTTTGGAAATTTTGTTCTTCCTAGAAATTCTCTAGTTGAGTTGTAGCCATGTCTAGTATTATAGCGTCTTGCTTTTGGGTCTTGTGTTTACGTAAAAGGATATTTTTTAAATTTTTCTCACGATGCTATCGTTTACTTAACAGAAATAAATCAATATTATTGTTACGTCCAAGAATCGAACCTGGTGCACTTCAATGTTAAGACAAATATTGGTACCGCTACACCAGATGATTATCCAATTTTTGAAACAATAAAAAACAGCTAAGTTTTGTAATTTATCAAAATGTTAATTATTTGTAAAATATTAAAGCTACGTGCTTCATAATAATACAACAGAAACATTGACTTAATTTATGTCTGTCGTAATATTTTAATTTTCTTTATTTAATAACTAGTTTCTTTTTAGCATATTTTCTATTACATAAGCAACCACTGTACCAAAACAAAATTGAAAAACGTAAAAAACGTATAATGTAGTAATAATAATGGAATCAATACATTGCTCTATTTTATAAGCAAAAAACGTTATTGGTATAGGAACCACGAAATGATCTCTAAAAAGTTAAGGTCATTACTCAATACGTCGGTCTTTGGGATAAATAGCCTTGTAAATGTTATAAGAAAAATTAATAGAATTTGATATGGGCAAAAAATCATCAATCCTATTAACTAAAGAAATAATCATTATAGGAGTCTAAAGCGGAATGACTTCTCAGGCTTTTAAGCTTATAACAATAAACTCGAAAAAGACTTTTATTGCAATATGAAGAATGGGCTTTAAATAAATATAGTTAGTTTGTTAATATTGCTCCAGGGATAAAACAAGAGAGATGATGCTGAGATATTGCAGCTATCACAATCATTATCGCGTTGTCTGTATGCAAGCTTAAGCCGATTGCGCTCGTCACGATTGTAGATAAACCAAAGTCTATGGTTTCCTGGTGAACATTGGATTGATGTACTCTTGATAGATATCTATTGATTATTTCTTTAAATAAACACTGACACATCAACCTAAATATACATATATAGGCTTAAAATTAAACATAAAGCAAAATGGAAAATATACAGTTTAAAAAGATAGCGTTTACGGATAGGGCAGAATCCATTTAAAGTCCTATTTTTAAAATAATACCTGACCAGCATTTCTTAAACCGCAAATTATATTTATTTATTGGTTGACGTTAAATTCCTTTAATTGCTTCCAGACATTTTTATTTTTGCTTCAGTAATAACAGCTTGGTTATGCGTCGGTAATTTATTATCAGGCTGCAAATGGCAGGAGAAGTCGATTTATTGCTACTAAAGGTGAAATACGGGTAACTATAACGTTTCTGCTAGATATATAACTTTACACTTTCTACTAATCAAGTGTTAAAAAAACTTTTTAATTACGATAAAACGAAAGAGATTTGTTGATGATTGTACATTTGAAATATAAATGCTTTTATTTTAAAGATAACATCTACAATACCTAATAATATATGCTGGCTAAGAAGAAGAAGAACTAAGTTATATTGTTAATGTAAAAAAATACCTGAAGATTGGAACTTAGCATATTTATCACAAGTTTCAAATATGTCAGTTTATTGCTCTAGATAATTGCTCCTCGCTTAAGTTAAAATTCTTAAGAATTATAAGACTGTGGCTACCTAATGTCTTGACTTTCTTTAAAGTCCATTACTATCCATTATGTTCGTTTAAAGGTTCGTTATCGCTTATAAAGGATTTATAGCGCTTTTATGTTACATTTTCTTTGACGACGAGATTAGAGTTATGAAAGTAATTATAGCATAAGTACTATGAATAGTTAATTTTTAACATAAAAGGCTTTACTGCTCATAGTAGTGCTCAAGATTTGTGTAAAAAATACTTGACTATAAAATAATATGATTATTATTGCACTCTATTGAAAAGGGTATATACATTCAAATAATAGAAAAATATATATAAACCTATGAATTAGTTTTAGCACAAACATTATATAACTTATATTGTGAAATATGTTTCTGGCAATAAAAGGTTTGAATTTTCTCCTGGCGTGTAGTTCGAGCTGCAAACATTTCTTAGGCATGCAAATGTCACTGTCGCACGTGGAACGTTTTGTGCTTGCGAAGTAATTTGTTTGTTATTTATCGCCTACATAGATGTATTTCGACGAGACGCATAAATCGCGAAATTATACTCAGCGTGGGTGATATGACAATGTGCAAATGGTTAGTACGTGTAAAGGTATGTTTCGTAAGCGAAATTAAATTCAACTTCTCTCTGGAGATGCGTGTCACGAAAACATATGTTTTCTTTTTTCGCGGTTGTCTGAAATTTATTAGTTGCACAGAACTAATTGCAGTCTGTCTGGCCAGAAATAAAAATAACAGATCCATACATTTCAAGAGATTTATTATCTATTTATCTAATAGTATGGTGTTATTCTAGCTGTAACAATGACGAGTGAAAGATTTGTTAAAAAAATACGAATTTCTAACCTGTTGGCTGTAGCGTGTTTTGGCCGATAAAGCTGTCACTCCGTTGTTTACTCCACATTCTCTGAGAAGCACTGCCTTTACGTGATTGGATTCGCTCACCTGTAAAATAATACATACATATCAAATACATATCTCATGTAACACACAGAGAAATTCAATTATTATCAATTAGAGAGTAAAATTTTCCATTTTTGTGATTTCATCTACAATTAACACATACACAGAGAATTAGAACAGCGTTTCTCATTAGGAGAGGAGAATGTTGTAAGAGGCAGATCAAAGATAACGCATTACGCATGCGCGGCCTATTGTCTTTGCGCCCAGATACCTAGATAGTGTAGCGAAAGCTCGCAACCAGTTATATGCAAAGCTTATGGTTGTTGCCTCGTCAAAGAAGCAAGGCATATTTAATTCTTTTCGGTCACGATGCAATCGATCATTCCAAATTCAAAGTGAACTTTATATGAAATTTAACATCAATTAACCTTAGAAGTAGTTTCGAAAGTCACCAGCAGTATCTTAATTTAAATCACTTCTAGCTTGTCTTTAAAGTCCAAAGCACTTTGAATGAACATTCCGGCAGTAGTAATGTAATATCAACACAATCTTTTGCATGTCGTGACTTGGTCTATAACTATATCATTGTTGGTGTTAATGTTAGGTAAAGCGCACGTGCCGGTGCGTATAATAACTATATGAAACTGCGAACACAGATTTGTTTATTGCTCTTAATTTAATAAACAAGTCTTAAGCATCGATTGTATCGTTCCATACCATGATTCATGGTATCAGGATCATTGATGTTATCACACTATAACGTTATTTATCTTCGTTCAAAAAGGTGTTTATTTAATTTAACGATAAAGCCAATAATTTAAATAATTGAATAATAACACTAATGAACTAATACAAAAAAATAAAAAATAACCAGAAACAGAAAAAGAAGAAGTCTCCAAGAAAAAAAAATGTTGTTTAGATAAGGGAAGAAAGTCTCCGTGAGAATCAAATAAAAAAAAAAACAACCCCGATCTCGCGGACCAGTTGGAGTTGAAATAGTCAGAATCAATATTTGTAAACATTAAACACACATTCTTTCTATCTCCTCAGGGGCTTGGGCCGGATGTTTTGTTTGCTTTAAATTTATACCTAAACGTAAATATAACGGTAGTTTGAACAAAGCGCTCTTATCTCATAAGAACTAAATAGTTATTTAGCGAAACGTGTGCGAGATGTTTTTTCTTTGGTATGTTCCAGAAAAAAGGAGTGTTAATGCTAGAGATAATGAATGCAGAGGCGTAACTCGTGTGGACAATATCATTCGTGGGCACGATCTTGGTAGTTTCGAAACTATAAAAACCTTCTTTTATAACATAATTCGAATTTAATGCATAAAGTATTTAGCAAATAAAAAATTTAACTTTTTTGAATATAGAATATAATAAATGCCACGTGTAATATTCAAAAATGATATAAAATACACTTCAATTAACAGAATTTAATTTCAATAAATCAATTTTCTGTTATCTTGTTCCAAAGTAATTGGTACAAGTTTCTTGATCATTTTTATTATCTGTTCCATATTTTGACTCTTAATTGCCACCTAGATCTAACCACACCCAGAAATAAAACACCATTGCTGACCAGTTTCGTTCTGAACAATAGCGCAAGAGCAATTGATCAGTGGCAATTTAAGCGGCAACTCTTTTGCAATCTCTTTTTGTAATCGATGAACATATAGAAAGCGTGATTTTCGAAATACCCACATTATTAATCAACTATCGTAATCATTGACTATAGTTTGCAAGACACCATACTTTTAGAAACTTAGTTCCTTTATCTCAATTGCTATTCACAGGAGATAAAATTGTATTGGGTTTTGTTTCCATAATTATTATTGTCCGCTTACAAGATACAACTTATTCGATTGCATCGATTATGTTTAACAATTCTAAATGAAATAAATTTGTATCGTCGACATTTAGGATTTAGTCAATAAAGCCGCGCCTGGCCGTAACTAATTTCCTGTTAGTTTAAACAATACTATGCAATAAACATAAACTATGAAATAAGTTTAAATTTTACAAAATAACAAAACGCTTGTTTAACATTGATTTAATTAAAATTATTTACGATCGACTAGACTGGGTTTTGCATAAAGCTAGTGCTAGTTTTTTTAAATATTAAAAGAATGTTGACGTAAAGAAACTATAGAATTTAATGGACTGCGGATGCTTCTAGCTTCATGAATCAGACACTATCGAGTGATACGTTCTTGGAATATTTTGTTTTTATATCCCATACTTTGTTTTTACAATGAAAATGTTTTTGATATAATATTTTATTAGAGAACTGACTATGATAATTTATGTTATATCTGTACGCGTTTGTTTGAGATTTATATGTCCCATTTATTAAATGACACGTTTGTTGGTATTGGGTTTATACCATTTGTAAGTTAATATAATTTAGTATATACCATAGTTTACAATTGACAATTCTTATTCAAATTACAAGTGAAAATGTGAGTTTGTTGGTTTCTTACACTTCAACGTCTTAACTACCCAGCCTATCATCCTGAAACTTGGCACACCCATTGCCAGTGATTACAAAAAAGGATAAAGACGGGCAAACACACTGAAAAAAATAAATTAACTTATTTTAAAGTTCTTCGTTTAAGAGAATAACATAAACATAATAAATCTTTTTAATTACAAAAGTCCTCAGACCACATATATTAATTTTGTATTTATTTCTCACAACATTGAAAACGTAGGATGACGCAAAATTCCATGTAACTGACGTAATAGAATGGAAGAGAGCTCTATTTACTTTGCCGTTTCGATCAGCAAAAAACACTTCACGATCCAAATCTGTGATGCTATAATAGTCTTTAAAACGAACAAGATATGTATTACATTCGTCTAAACGTATTTACATGGAGTGTTATATAAACACTCGCATGGAGATTAAGTGCAGGCGGTCGAAGCAGGCAGCTTTCCTCAATAAGCCAGATTGAGTGTGCTCGTGTACATTTTACGGTCGTGTATTCATATTATGAGAAATGCCTGCTTACAATTTTCCTGCGTACTTCAAAATTGCAACTCATCCCTCATTCTCGACAATGCAAAGCAAAGTTATGTGATAAATATCTAATTGTTATTGTAAAATAAAATTTTGAATTAAAACTAATTGGGAAAGTTGAAAGCGTTAAATGATTATTGTAGTACTTATACAAGTCAATGATTCGGTTAGACGACTAATAGCTTGCGGGGCATCGAACCGCACTAGCGGTGGCGTGTGAACTGTCTTTATGGGTGAATCTAATCACTTTCATTAGACGTCGTTTTTCCACTCTGTGTCTACGTGACAAGGAAGAACATTTTCACAAGATTATATTTTTATTGCAAACGTATATTTATGTAACGGTTATCATGATTTAACTTTAACTGTAGTATTTTTTATACTAAATAATACTTGATATATTTTTTAAACTGAGTATTATTACAAAAATAATGACATTTTGCAAGTTTCATTTAGTTCTCAGAAAATATATTTTGGAGTCTAAGAAACACGTTTTTGTTTGGATGAAAATAGTGATTTCTCTGTTGTTTTTCTTTATTAATACGGAACATATTTTTTGCTGTATATTTAATTTTTGTTCTTTAAAGCAATATGATTTACAAAATGAAATTATTTGTTTATGTTCAACTTGAAGCTACTTATATGTATGCATTTCTATTCAGTTATCAGAATACCGTTCTATAATTATGATCTCATAGACATTCAATAAAGTCTATTGTTGAAGTTTTTCTAAAACCACTTTCGAAAATCTAGTTCTAACACTAAACAAGTTCACGCAGCCTTAAGTTCCTGTTTCACTCTGTTTGGTCATTACATTATGTTTACTGCGTTATAACTTCTCAAATATTAACTGTCTGCTAAATGAAGGGAACACTTAAAATGCATTACGTTCAGTTACATAAGCTTCATATTTTAAGAGTGAAACGAAAAAAGATCTGTTACGGACTTCAAAATATTTTAACACAAAAGAATGGTTTTATAAAGTATAAAAGTTAATAAAAACTATCTGTAACTTAGCAATAATCCATACAAATGTAATTTATTAAAGTTTACGTTATTTTATGTTACTTAAATAGTAACGAAATATTAGTAACTGATGACAGTAATGAATGTTGAAATGAAAGTTAACTTGTATGAAATTCATTGTAACAAAAAGTTAGCCTTTTACGGCGAATAACGCAATTGGCTATTGGATTGCAGTCCTTTAAAGTCGCTAACCACTTATGATATTATGTGTGGACCCGCGGCGCTCCAGCCTTTCTCATCGGCTAAGTCTATCAAGCAATCAATGCCGCTAAATTGCAGACCACAAGTTCCCAGCAAACCCGAGGTTCTTCAATGAATTTTTGCAACGCGTCTGTTATAATTTGCACTTATCACACAACTTCCTGGTCTCGATGGTGTTTTTAAATTTCATGCACTTATTAAGAAATTGTTAGCGATTTAATGGAATTGTCTCATTTATTTATACTTATGATCTGGTTAATAAATTGCCTTAGTAACTTTAGATTTGCTATCCATCTACCGCTGTTAGAAAAGTAAAATAATAAAAAAGGAATAACTTTCAGAGTAAGATTTTAACATTAATATTTATTAATATAAATTTATCCTTAAATAAAAAAAATATATAAATGATTTGTCCGTTTTTCTAGAAAAAAGTAGTAGCAAAAAATATCTCATTTTCCATTTGACCTTTCAAATAGCCCGGGGTTATTCCAACGGATTAAAACTAGAGCTGTAGAAAGCGGGCAGGGCAGGATCTAACCTTTTCAAGTAACCTTTAACCGCTGACAGTGGTTCAAATTGACCCCGGTAGTATATGAGCAAATCGCTACCATTTCTCTAGTAATATTCTAAAATAATAATACACTTAAAACAGAGCAGGACAATGTATTATTGAAGTTATTTGGAATTATAAATTTATACGATGTTTTAATGTTGAAAGTAAACAATGGTGTGCACATTTGACGCTCTTAGGTACAATCTTCAAGAAGAAGTGGGCGTGAGTATCAGTCACGTATTTGCTGAGCTATAAACATAGGATCGAAATAAATCTCGCTTAACATTAGACTGCATTACTGTCCACAAACAGACCGCCCACGCACAATGAACGAGCGTTGATTTAGACAATTATTACTTGGTGGTTTGTGCGTTATAATTAAAAGCGTTGGTCATTTCTATACTCCGTGCGTAATAATCTGAGTTAGTATTTTTTGATGCTAAAATGTGAACTCAAGAGTTCAATGTTTAGTTCAATCTATACCAAGAAAAAAATTATAAACTTCGAACTTTTTAGTTTTTAGTTTTCTTGAGGGAACGAGCGATTTTGCGAAGAAAAAGGTGCTCAAGATTCATATAATAAGCTAATAATAAATAAATAAACAAAGTCCTGGCTTACGTAAAAAAACCATCAACATCAAAATATCAAAAAGCACCTAGAAACAAATATGTAAACAGACACAAACTATGATATACTGTGCAAAACGTCAACACGTTGAATCCGACTGTTATGTAATCATGACTTTCATGTTTTTCATTATAAAAAGTCAATTTATGGCCGGGATGTAAAGTCGAAATTCTGATTGACGGCACAGATAAAATAAATTCCAAAACTAAAGTTATTTTAACCATAAAAGTTCATGGAAACCTTACTTCACGCATATTATCAGATGATTAGAGGCGCTTCTCAAATGTCGTAGTGATGTCAAAATCTAGAAATTTGTGTATTCACGGAAATTAAATAATCTCGTAAAATCGACAATTGACAGATGAAAGTAATTAAAACTTTATTTCATGGTTTTGAGTCTAAATTTGTTTGAACAATACTCACTCGAGCAAATTGTGAGTGACTTTTATTCCTAAACTTGGACGTAATTTGCATTATTTTTTTTTAATAATTAAGATTCGATTGATTGTAAAAAATAAATAAATAAATGAACTAATAATATATGAACTATCAAATTAGATATACTATAGGTAAACTATATAAAACAAATATGATAAGATTTTTAGTCATTGGTTATAATATATTATCGAAGTGAACTTCGGCTTCGTGACGCTTTTTGTAAGCTGTAGTATATAAATCTAAATACTTATATATTTAATAGTAAAAGGTACGGAAATGTTGTATAAAACTACTAATTTTATAATAACTAACAACTCAGCTATAAAGTAGTAATGCATACGTTTATCATATACACATATACACCCAAGCACTTAAAACAAAACTGACACAAGGACCTCGCCCAAGTACGTCTACATCCGGTTTATTTTAAGGATAAAATAAAACAACCGAAGGAATTTCGAACTTGAACCGATGAATGGAATAATTGAAAAAAGTAAACCTAACCGGTTTATCGTATCATTTAGCGAGACAACCACAGATAGCGTAAAAACTTATCCCCCAGGTTGAAGGTACATACTTTAGGAAACGGGTTGCCTAAAGAATGCGACTATAAAGTACTTGCAAGTTAGTACTTAATTTTAGATATATAAATGAAAAGTATTTAATATTATATTAATTAAAAAACTTAATAAATTTAATACATCGACTCTCAATCATTATTATAGTAATCTCAAGAAATAAAATAGACAATGTATAGATATATTATCAGTGCCTTCATTTTAAATACAAAGCCTATGAAAAACATTCTTATAATTAGGTTTATACTCATATATATAGATTCGTTTCACAATTATCTGTAACTAAACATTTACAATTAATTAAAGAGAAAAAGTTGCTGTCTGTACGAACAGGCAATATCTATATAAAAACGTGTGATTCGCTGTCCGTCGCAAGGTTAGTTTACGATCCCAACGTTTTGACCACACGCCTATTACTATCAGCTTATCTTTATAGCCTGTATACTGATAGAAACATAAGAATTCGTCTCAGATTTAAGTCTTTATTGAATTAAAGCGGTGCATAAAATATTCTTTTGAAGTGCTTCTTTTAATATATAGTTTTGACAATTCGTATATCATCTTTATACGATGTGACTTTTACGACTATATGAAGTATTTTTCAATAGAATGAGAAACAGTGATAGTAAGAATATGAAGTGATAAAATGCATACGGTTTTATAGCTTGAGGCGCATCGACAATAGATTTATATTTATGAGAACGTAGTACAATAAGAAAACATCCGTTACCAAACGCCGACTAAAGATTCCATCGCATTCTAAAGAATAACCATAAAAACTATTCAGAATCAACGATAAAAATAACTTTTTGACCAAGTTAAATTCAACTCGTTACTGGAACCAATCGTTATTTGCAAAACGTTAACCCCCAGGTCCTAAGTATTCCGATTGACATTCCCGTTACTAATATCTAGATGAGAAATCGTAAAGAACGTGGCGAGCAATTGTTTAAGTATGTAAATAGCCTTAAGGCTTAACCCTTCCCTGATTAAAAGTTTCACGTTTAAGGCTACATCCAGATAACATTGCATGTTAATTAAGAAAGCACTGTTACGCTGCTATCAAGTCATTAGTAGTACAAATGCGTCGTTGTTCTTTTTGGTAGGCCTCTTTTTTAATACTTGAAGACCTCAATAAATAATAGCTTATTCCGTGACTGAAGAGCAAAAGTCACTGCCCATCTACAAAATGGGTTTCATGGACCATAATGCATCTTCATTGACGGGTGATTCAGTATTTTAACAGTATTGATGTTTGTCAGGAGGCCTTCATAAAAATAAAAAAGCTATTACCATACACACTTTAGATATTAAAATACACGATGATGAATATGAATACTTAGATAATAATAAAACGTTTTCTCAGCAGTTAAAAATTATTATAATCTGAATAGGTTTTCAATAATGACAACTTAATTGGTTTTGTAACCATACAAATTCCAGGTAACCATACCAATCTGTCAGTTTTTATTAACTGTTGTCCGCAGTCCGAAATTGGTATGGGATGAAGAATAAAACAACTTACGAAACTTACCTGCTCTTCGAAGCTAATATGCTGTGGCTATTTGAATCCCTTGTGAAATTGATCATCCGATTTTACGATTGGGATAATATAGAGAATATTTTAAGTTTAACTGTATCGAATTGAATTATGTATTGTATTAGTTCTGAATAGGTTTCCGTCTTTAATGTGGCAAATATAAATAATGTATTCATATACACTTAATATAAAGTTAGTGTCACATCAGTTATTTTATTATTATTCTCGATATTTATGAAGATGACATAATCGCCGTTTATATTTTAAGATTTATTCATACTTAAAATATTTATAATAGATTAGAGTTTAAGCGACCGGCAGTTCTCGGAAATGTATTAAAATGTAATAAATAATAAATATATTTGTGGTTGTTTGCAAAACTTAATGTTAAAATGATTGTTTATTTTGAAATTTTATTCCATTTGCAAGATTTAGAACTCATTTAATTTAATACCTATTATATCAAAGAAGCTTTGTATCAAGTACCTTAGGCATTCTATCTTACAATTAATTAGTATTAAAAAAAAAGACGGAGAAGTTGTTATATTGCATAATCTATCTATACCTATAAAAGAGAAAGTATGTATTTATGTTCCGGATAAACTCCGAAATGGTTTGACCGATTTTGACCAAATTTTCAGAGGATCTTTAGTTTGACCCAGCGGGTAATGCTGTTAAATTTGGTGACGATTGGAGTATTTTTTATTGAACTATCAGTGAAAGTTTTTCTACTTCTGATTTTGTTTTTTACATCAAACTATTTAGGGTAAGTTATAACGTCATGACACTATCCATGTACAAGTTAGAGAAACGAATAAAAGAAAATGAAATTCAGATTGAATCATTATTATCGCGTTGGTTAATTCTTATATTTAATATATTTTTTAATCTGTATTTTGAGTTAATACATTTTTAAATTAATCCCGGCGAAGCGGGCTGGATATGCAAGTAATTACTATAAAATAAAATGACATCATTATACTGTTTACGACTGCAGAACATGCATAGTGATGGTCAACAAACAAATATAATGACCCAGTTTATATTTATTTAAAATAATGTTAGTATATCCTACACGTGGTATTTGCGTGAACTACTTTAATTACTTGTAGTGACCTCAAAACGGTTACGAAGCTAGTAACGTTACACCCTCGTTGCGTGATTTTGTTCTGTGATTTGGGTCATACAGGCAGGATTTAATTAAAAAGATTTCTGAACTAACAACCGGATTTTGCTACTAAATTATACTTCAAGTAAAATAGGTGAGTTCTAATTTTAAATACTCGGTAAATAGTTATAGCTTACTCACACTCACACGAGTTAGAATTATATAATATGTATATATATTATAAGAAAATATAAAATATAATTCTTTTGTCTTTTTTCTTTAACATATTATTTATACTCATTACTAGTATTCAATATTATATACAAGCTTACATATTATTACAATCGAATCTTTACTTTCTTTGACAAACATTACCTGTGTAGGTACGAATAAATATATAAAATAAATATTTTTATATACGATATTTATTTTATTAATAAAAGTATTTATTTAGGATATCTATTTCTACTTTTATATCAATTTTACAGATTTCGTTTTTTTATTCAATTCATTTTCTTTTAATTGCAAATAATTAATTAAAAAAAAAATTTTTACTTGGTTAATAATATTAAATATACGAACAAATTTTAAACCAACACAACTTGAAGCATTAAATGCGTTTATTTATTATATGATTGTCTAGTAATAGTCTTAAGAAACATTTTATTTAATTAATAGTCGTGATAAGGTTATCTAAGTAGCTGTTAATGGCGCGGCGGTCAGTCTGTGACATTTGAAACCGTGTCGTCTATTGCTCTTTGGCACAACAATTAGCCTCGTCCATCAGTTAAGATCCTTTCGTCCACGATAATGTATCCATGGTAACGAAGGACCACACACGAACAATACCTAGCGAGAACTATGCAAATCAGAACCTCTGTTGTTCTGTATACATTAGCGTTCCGTTTTTACAATACTAATTAATCCAGGTATCAGTCATCGGAACTCATACATAATTTGATGATGTCGAGAAATGGTTTGTTACTCCTTAAAGAAAATAGTAGTCGTACAAAATGTTGTTTATATACTAATATCTATTTATTTATTTATTTAATTCTTTATTGCATAATATACAATATAAAGTAAAAAGGCGGGCTTAATGCCACAAAGACATTCTCTACCAGCCAACCTTATGAAGTACAGGAGAGGATGTTGGTAGGCGTGCAAAACATAAAAAAGTTAAAGAAAAAAAAATATTATAAAACTATCTATATATCTAAATCTACATATAATAATTCATAAAAACAATAAGATAATAATATAAAAGACATATAATACATGCGATATATCCGACATAATATTTAATATATATATGCCCTACTCCAAAGTCTATACTATTTTAAATAATAGTCAAATAGTATAGTTTAAATCTGAAATGTCATATTTGTAATATTTTTTATTATAGATCATGGTTTCCTTTTGACCTAAAATATCCTACTCACTTTCCTTTTACTGCTTTACAAATGTACAAATAACGTAACATTTTCTTAACTGATGTAAGGTACATTCGAGGTTGTAGATCTAAAAACGATTATTTATCTTAACATTTGTTCGTTAAAGGGGCTATTTCAATTCTTGGAGAAATATGTATGTAAATGGTTTGATAAGACAAGGCTTAGAATATAATATAATTTACAATTAAAACACATTATGTACCCCACTTAACTTGAAATTATCACAAATGATTTAAAAAATCGATAGTATTTTTGGAAACACAGCCATTCGATTGTAAACAAAAAAAAATAGCAACAAAACCTTACGAGAACTTCATTAGTACATAATTTGAATACAGGAATCCCTATCCATCTATTGAGAAGGTTCGGAGTGACAGCGTGGACGAGTCCCTTATTCTGTGCACCCACGATCTACTTCGAACGATATCGAGAAAACAATTATTATCTACACCACAGCGATAAATCCTGTGTCCCAGCGTTGACCGTTATTACCATCGCGACATGCTATCTGATCCTGTACTGTGACATATTGCTTATAGGTAAGCTATAAGGTATTTTGTCTCAGTCACGAATTGAGATCGCTCTATATTGTTTCCTATTAATAGGAGTGTCTTCGTTTGCGAAATAAATGTTTTCTGTTTGTTTTGTTTATTAATACATTTCTATTGATTGATGTTGATCTTCAGAATCTGAATTTGTATTTGTTATGTTTTTTTTATTTTACTACTTTACTAATCTTACAAAATAGGTAAGGTCCGTTAGACCATTAAAGTAGTATATTTCAAGAAGTTAACATTTATTACCTCGTACATACTTTGTAACATCAAAAAGTAAGTTTGTATTACGTATACAATGTACGAAACGAAATATACAGTAGAAGTTCTGTAATTTTGTAACAAACCAGAAACTTCTTATATCAATAATATATTTAATAATCTTTAACGATAACTGTTAGAAATAACATGAGATATCATCACAGAGTCTGCGAATATACTTCTCAGTTTTTTGTGTAACATTATCTGTCCTCGTTTACAGAGTTGTTTTACACCGTTGGTAATATTTCTAGTTCCCTTTTAAGGATATATAAGTGAGTTATCCTGTCGATCGACAAAGATTTCCTATTAGGTACATATTTTTATTAGCCATATAGTCGTGTTTAATGGAAGGATGTTACGCGGATAAGGCTCTATAAGGCTGGTTACACAGTCGGCCTAGTGGAAGATGCTTTTACTAAGTGATTAGAATCATTAGAAGGAATTATTTACATTTCTTAAATGTCTATATCATGCTGTATATGGTTTGCATATAATTCCGAAATATAAGTAACATAGCCAAATCGGGATTAGGTAGGTAGATTGCATTTTGTATGAAATATTTTCAACATACCTATGCATGCATACCTTAATTAGAGTAGTTAGATTTCCAATTTAAGATATGTAGCGGCCAATGTTCGAATTAATTCGTGAAATGGTCAGTTTTTTTTTATTTGTTGCAGTACTTAATATAATATTTATGAATTTGTAATATTATATTTATATTATATTTATACAGCTTTTCCTACACGGTGTTTCATTTTTTAAATTCAGTATTTAAAGTACAGTTGAGTATTTGTGAAATATTTGCCCTCAATATGCAGTATTGCTAGTATTATTAGTACCAAGTACAATATAATTAAATGTCAATTGCAGTGCACACTGGTCACAGCTGATAATTGCAAAGATTCCATCTTCATAAGGGCAAAATATTTAATGGCTTCATAGGGCATACATTTTGTATCATACTAATAGTACATTTATACTAAATATTTTTATAAAAATATCTGACATAGTTAGATATAATGTAAAAAATTATCGATGCCTAAAATAGAGTCTAACAAGAAACATATAAAATAGGAACATAAAAATAAATATTATGACATATCTAATAAAATTCAAACCCACAATACATAAGTCGAACACATTTCGCTGAACCCATAAATGTCTTTACATTATTCATGAGAAGTGACGTAAAGTTTATTCCAGCCATTAATGACCTAGGACGTTTCCACAAAAGCCTTTTGTGCTAGTTTAAACATTATATAGCCCACGTAACACTATTTTGACATTGACAAAATCTCTCCAACAAATCAGTGATTTCCACTACAGTATTTCGTAATATTCCATGTAGCCAATTGTTACTGAGTTTTACTTCAGTTGTATTATAGTATCAGAAGAAATTGCTAAAGGAAATGTTACATCATCATAAAATAGAATAAACTGTATAAATTAGATATCATCAGCTCTTCAACTATATCAACGAGTATGTTGTGGTGACTATTAAATTACTTAGAACCTTATTTTTTTATGTTATTTTATATAAATTCTCAAAATCATTTCCGATAATATAAGCTCTAGAACTGAAAGCTTTGAAACGTTTGAGCCTTGAAAAGATTGCGTGTGAGGCAGTGAAGGACAAAAATAATTTTGATGTTATCACTTATTTCGGGAAACTCATATAGTTACAGATTCAGTCCAATGTAATAGTTACTCGCATTTATTATAGTAAGGTCAGTTATTATTGCAATAAAACCAGCACCTTATAGCAATTTTTATTATAATCGATGTTATTAAATGTAATTATTATAATTATCGTTTAATCCGTAAGTAATTTCCTGTGGATATTTATTTATGATAAAGAATTCGCTAGAAATAGCCTTTGGTTTTATTTATATTACTATAACAACATACATTTGTATTAAAAAGCTTTTCAATTACGGAATCGAATTGTACAAAGAGCTCGCGTCAGTGATATGTGTATTAGTTATATGTGATATCGACGTATTTATTCAAGGGCATGTAGTATGGAAGTCAATGACTGTCGCATCAGACTTACTAGAATTATTACTCAGTGTTTGGCTTTATTACTGTATGTGTGCGTGGGTTTAGTTTTATAAAATAACATATTCAATTCATGTAATTAATTTATTTTATATATATTAATAAGTTAGTCATACTGCGAATATATATTTGACACAAAATGGCAAAAGACTTCGTTCAGGTGTTTTTTTCAAATGTAATAAATCATGTACCAACAAAAATACTGAAAAGCGTAAAATTTATAACGTTCAACTTTTTAACTTTCTAATGAAATTGGAACACAATCAGTGCTGACAAAACTTTGAGGTGAGTAAATCAACCGAAACGTGATGTCTGGCGTATTAGGTTTTTCTGTTAATTTTTAATACTTTTGCTCTCGACTCGCTGTCGGTGGCCCGAGGTCGTAAGAAGATTAATGACGTAACAAATCATTCCCAGGTTTTTTAATCACCGTCCAGAATCTATGGGGAGAATTCAACCGCGAAATTGTTAATAAGCTATGTAGCGATAAAATAAAATGGCGTTTCAAAAATAACAAGTTATATTGGATGCTTGATAATAATAAGTAAACACAAATATTTGATTAAGACTTTTAAGGAAAGATATTATATATAGTTCAAAAGTATTAAACTAAAACTTATACAGGTTTGTGTTCGAGGGTTGGAAAAAAATCTATTGATAAGAATCAGTTGTCCTATGAGTCAATCAGTCAGTCAGTCAGTATTTAGTTCCTTAGCTTCAGTGTACTAGGGAGTAAGTGGAATTTCTTTAATGAGTCAGCAAGGTAACGATTTTATGTAAAGCACCAATCTTAATGTAAAATGTAGAGCACGTACAAACGTACGAATCAACCTACATCTAGGGTAATAAAATTAGCCTTAGTTCGTTACTTTGATCACAGGAATTAAGTGTTATTAAACTTTATTTTTATTGTTACGAATCACTATAAAGACTTACAAAACTTTTTCATGTGTGTATGGGTAGTAGCTTTTCTTATCAAAAAACTTTTTATAATAAATCATTATTATAGTATAATACTAAAAAAGTCACAAATAAGGAATAGTACCGCTACTACGTTATAATGAGCTACAAAACGACAGTGTACATTGACTGGCCATAATTTATTACACTTTTTTACCACAGAAGCGCGTGTTAAGATGCCATTTGACCAACAATTTGACCAACATTTGACCGTGTTAGGCTACTTTTATTTTCGTGGTATATTATTAACAATACTTACGTCAACTATGGCCCTGATTGTTAAGTTTTTTTTTAAGTTATAAGCGTTATGAAAAACGAAATAAGTTTGAATATTATAAATTCATAGGATATTGTTATGAAATGAGTATCTCATATAAAAATAATGGTATGGTTTTATCAATTAATGACCAACTTATAATATTCAACAAAAAATATTATCATGAGCTGATATCACTTACAGAAAATAAATAATATCTTATTACTACAAAAATTCCTTAGTTATATAACAACACAGAACCGCATACAAATAAATATCCGCCTGCCACTTATTCTAAATTGCGTTGCCTCGCAAAATACGAACAAAACTGCTTGAGGGAACCAGTAAGGAATGGCTCCTAAGTTAGGAAGCGTTCCTATTGTAATTGGCTATTCAAGTAGCTCGTAACTTTTCTCTAATAGTGCGATATACATACTCCAGCCTCATATTATCCTTAATGGTTTAGGAGAACGGCTCACGATTTTCTTAAATAAAATTTTAGAGTGCAAAGAGTTCCATTATTACAAAACAATTCATAGAAGACCATAAAAGCTTTGTTGTGGCTTATACCATAAATAACTTCTATATGCGGTATATGTATTGATTTATTATTTTACAATCACTATACATTACTATGTCATTTTATTTCACTTGATATAGTAACGTATTGTGATTTCGGTCCAGCGTAATCATATCGCTGCGCAAGCGCATGTTCTGCATACGAAAGAGTTCAACGAATTGCGCATGCGGTCTTCCAGCCACGACGGTGATGTTTTTTACAGCTTTGTATGCAGATTGGTATACATGCACTTTTTAATCATAAATTCTTTATCATATATTTTCTTTCACATCGGAACGGTTCTTATAATTTATTAAAATTATTGTTCGGAAAAAATATGCTTTAAAAGCCTTAGTTTAAGTTTTTTTGTTGTTTAAGTCCGAGAGTAAACTTTGTTAATGTATCTCCATGATACTTTATAATTATATTACCATCAATAACAATAAAAAACTTATCCAATTCATAAAAAGTGTTAAAACATAATTGAGAAACAAACACTTAACACGTCAACCTTAACAATAAAAGAGTAGGATACTTATGTGTGCCAAAACAAACAAGATTCACGAACGATCTCTGCGTGTGTTATCTAAAGTACATCTCTTGTCACTTAAAACACGCAGACCGATATACTATCTAACAAATATTGACTTTTTATTTATAGGGTGATAAATCTCAAGCATATAAATCAATTATAACTTAAAATAAAAATACAAAAACATATATATTAATAATTAATATATATATGTTTATATATACATATTAAAATGTATATTATTAATATAATATTGATATTTATATTGTTTGCTAGCTAATAAATACACTCATACTTATATCAAATAAACCAGCAACTAAAACTTAAATCACTTAAACAAACTTATCAATCAATAAAAGCTCAAAACAAATAAACTTCAATTAATATAAGCTTATAATAAACATGTTACTTACTAGTAATATGCACAGATCACTCGAATTACTTAATAATATAAATTATTAAATTAAATAACTTCACTTTATCACTTCAGTCCACGTGGTGCGTCCGCTACCTTAGTGGGTTTGTACCGAACTAGCGACTAGCAAGTCGACCAGGTTGGAGCGTGGACATAAGTTCTAGTTAGGTGTAAGTTTATGATACATTTATTCTGTAGGGTCGAGGGTTAAGAATTCCGTCCTTATTTTTATAATATCATATTTTTTTTTGTCGTTATTTATATTTTGTATTTTATTATCTGTTGTTTTATTTGTTGTGTAAGAAGCTCTTTTTTTGAAATTGGAGAGTGGAGTTTATTAAGTTATCAAAAAAAATATTAAAGCATATTGTATTTACTTCTCATTGGCATATTAGTTGAATAATATATTATGCATTCTGTGTCTAGACAGGTAAATGGTAATATTTGCCAATTAAGTGTCATATAATGCAAGTAATGTCAGATATGTGCATTAAATAAAAATTGTTACTGATGTCATTAAAGTATAAAAACTTTTTAGATACAAACTATATACAACAAAATAAGAAGTATGATATGATAAATTAATGTTGCTGTGTTAAATCATTTTTATTTAGTATATATAAAATAATCAGTTATTTGTTGTTTCTATTATTGACAAATAAAAAACTTTTAATATATGCATAAGGACATTATATATTATACCCACTTCCGCATTCTTATAAATATTGACGTATATTTTTTAAATTGCTAAAAATACTTTTTATTAATAGACCTGAAGTAGCTATTTTTTTTAATTAAATAAGGTAAATTAAAGTATTTTCGTGACGCGAAGTTATTTTTAATTTTAAGCTAAACATTTTTTCTGTTCGTAAAGCGGCTGATCGCGTGTTTCGTCTGGGGTGAACACTTGCTTCCAACTTGTATAATTACCAAGAAAACGACTTCGCTACTTTCGGAAACTTACGAGTTTATTTAATATTACGATACGTTTACGATTTTTGAATATATATTTCACCTTAAATAAAATAACTAGAAGTTAATTAAAATTATCATAAAATAAGTTTTTTTTTTCTGCGCACCCTATAAGTGTGTAGCATTTTAAAAAATAAGGAATGTTCTTTATATATATTTTTGGAATGTTCTTTATTTATATATTCTAAAATTATGTTTTTTTACTTATCTACATAGGAAAATCTAGATAATGTACTTGAGATAAACCATAGTAAGTTTTACTACTTTTTTTTTGCTTTTGATCTTTTTTGCTTATCCGACTTGTACTTGATATATTTTGTTTTGTATTCTGCTCGTTTTTACTTTACATGATAATATCGTAACCTATAAATATACGAAAAGTGTGACTTATGTCTTCGAGTCTCTAACAAATAAAGCAGTATAATAATAAAAGGGTGCGTAACGATTGAACCCCCTAATGTAATCAAAAACCAATTATAATAAATCGTATATTTTGTAATAAGAAAAATACTATTTATTAATAGTTCAATAATGGTATAATTACAGTAAAATATAAGTTGTAATATATACTCAAAAATTATATCTAGGTAATTTGTCACAACAGTTATTTCATAAATAATCATTAAAAATACGATTACTTTGACAAAGTTTTATGTAAAGTATATATCAAAAGAAACCGCTGGACTTCACTGCCCCGCGCCCGACAATGGATAATCAAAAGGCCATATCTTAGTCCAAGACCTTGCGAGGTCCTTACGTTATTTCGATTTCATTTGCGTGCTCGTGCGCACGGTTTTTTACCTCTTGCTGCGTCTGCGCACGCCCGCCCCGCCTAGGGGTCATGTCTCGATGCTTTGTTATCCCGCAGAAATATGAAAGGAAGTCGGCAGACTATCAAATAAATGGGATTCTTTTGTATGATATTGTAATATCTCCCGGCGATACCTTGAACAATTAATTTCTTAGTGATGAATGGTAGGTGTTAATCTTGTTTGTAATTTATTGCTTGTTAGTTATCGTCTGTTTCCTGATATTATTTCTGGCACAAAGGTCCCATGGGACTTGTTTACTAGATAAGTCCACATCATCATTCATTGTTCGGGTTTCAAAGGTTTTCTTATTTGGTGCATTGTGGATAGATTGGTGTTGGAGGATTTGGTTTTAAAAGTAATTACTAGTCACGAACCTCCTGGTCGTTAGATCGGGTACAGGGAGATTAATTGAATTCTTAAGTGTGAAAAGTCAAAGCAAGAAAGAACTATAGTTTCAAAATACATGATGCAAGCGTTTTCTTGACTTAATTAAGTTGATTCAGAATACACAAAATAAAATATGTGATTATGTGAATGTGTGATATTGACATATGCTTATATAACTATTAAATTGATGGTATGTTCATACTCATTTTCATAAAGATCATTGAAGCAAAAAAAACAATAATAATAAAATTTGAGATAATGAGCCATGAACACAACCTAAGAAAATGTTAATATGACGTTTAAAAAAGGACAATATGAAAAAAATAGCTTTTGCTTAGAAAACCGTGGGTACTGCGATTTTAGCATAGATTCTATTTTTTTTACTATTTTTTTTTTGCAATTTATATTAGTCATGCTTCATGATCTGTCCTATAAGTGGTCTATTATTTTAATGAGAGTATACTAATTTTCTTTCAATTGGACCACACTTGATAACTGGTTTCTAAGAGATCTATCAACACACCCATGACACACAGGATGAATTTATAGCATTTATTCATATCATCTCATAGATAACTCTACAATTATGATTAGTTTATGTATATACTACACACTTACACACACACGCACAGTTTTTTCTTTGTATTCTAGAGGCAATGCTATAAATCACATTAACGTTTTTTGTTTTGAAAATATTGAAAAATAATAATTACTGTTACGTATTCAGTACATAACACAGAGCTCAAAACAATAGTATTGAAATTTATTGTATGTTTGTCTGTATCAGGTCAAAATTATTAGTTGGTTTTTAATAAAAATGAATTGTGATTATAAGTAACTTCTCCAATACAACATATAAAATACTGTGTTGATGGCTTATTTTAGCTTTAATACATCTGAAATTTAATATTTTGTTTAAAACAAAATAACCTTTTTAATAACAATGTTTATTTCAGTATTTGAGAAAAAAAAACATGATGTTCACGCACAATACTTTTTAAATGTTAAAATCATTCCACTTTTTGCGTTTCATTCTATTTCCTTGGTTATTAAGAAAGGTTTTTTGTCGTTGTGGTTATAGAATCAAGAACGCGATGAAACTTTATACTTCTAAATTATTTAAACTTATGTTCGACATAAGCTGCTCGTCAATTCAATAAAATAGTGTTTTAAGGATCATACATTTTATTTCATACCGAAAAAGCTGGTATACATCTAGCATCGACTCTTGTTTAAGTTTTTTTTTATAACAGTAAAAATATAAGAAAGGTATTAATAGCCTTAAATTCTTTTTCTCCAATTAATGAAGTTATGATTTAGTAAAATAATTTTCTTATAAAAACATTTATTACCATGTTTTCCTGACAGTTGATATTTTTAATGTTAATAAGGTCTACTAATTGGAATACAAGTTATTATAAAAAATTCAAGAATATTTATAATGGAAAAATGAATACGATGAATGATGCATGTTACATATTTTAATGGTTATATCGAAATTAAAAAAAACATGTCTATATGAGCTCTGAATTAATTTTATTAAAAGGAATAATTATTTATAATGATTTCTTGGTGAGCATGAATAGTCATTTTAGTTATCGGTTATTTTCAAATAATGTGTACCTATGTATAAAATACCTATAGTTTAATCTAAGATAAGTAATGTAATCAAAAAAACTTAAATTACACAAAACTACCAGTAGATTTTGATAAAAAAAATATGTGAAGCGATGCATAAAATTAATGCTTCACAGTTCTAGCAGAGTTAATGGGATTGCGATAGCTATCCACATTGCATAACCGTCGCGAAATCTTCATCAAGTGTCATTGTACACCCTTTTTATTATACAGATGGTACGATGTTTATACCTCGAATAAGATTTATCTGCGGAATAATGTTTTTTTTTTTGGAATTCTGACATACTTCAAAACTTATTTCGTATATTTGCATCTTTTTTTATTATTGTCAGAAGATTAAGAAATTGGCTTTCGTAATTATTATCGTATTAATAATGTAGCTTTTCTTATAGTTGCAGTTTAATTGGTTCTTAAATTATAAAGGTATCCTTATTGCATATGCTGATAGTCGATATAAAATGCGACCAAGTATAATTAACATTTGAAATGAATACTCGTAAATTGTATTTTTTTTTTCTTGAAATAAAAGATAATAATTGACAGCCAGTTACTTCGGTAAATACTAAAAAATATATATGTAATGTTAATTGTTTTCTTGGACTGTCTGAAACTCATTTTACGTTTACGGAATTGGTGTAACGAAACCCGTTATAAATAAATAATATCGCTTAATAATTTATTTTATTGGAAAAGCACGACAATGGATAATATTGCTTAATCTGTGATAATAATAGTTATAGATAGACGTAAAACCCACACTCCAATAAGTTTAAGGATTTACTCTTATAATTTAAATTTACGTATATTAATAAAGCAAAGTGAAGGGTACCACAAAATGACTCGTAAAGCCTATGTACAACCGGCCTTACCAATGTAAATATTAGGTTAGAAAATTTTTGATAATGATTAAAATAAATATTATCATTTATCTACATTGGAATTGATAGTTGCTTTTTTGTTCATACTTTCACTGATAACTAATTGATCAATTTTATTAAGAAGGTACTTTAAATAATTGATTGGCAATTTTAATTTAAATCTGGATGTACTTCTAAAGACGAAAATTTAAAGTGAAAAATACATTTAATATAATAATTATGATATAAAAAAGAATCACTATTATATGTAATGTCAAAATTTTACAGCAATAATATTTATTTGAAACCAATTCAATTCCTTGATAAATAGAATACTTCCATTTATTATCCATTATTGTTAAAACAAATAGCTTTATCTTTCTCAGTAAAAGAGATGAGGCTCAATTTGCTATCATCAAGTAACCGAATCTTAATGGATTCCACTCCGCTGTGAGTACCAAAAATATTAGCAGAAGGAATTTTCATTTATAGAAAAGTGTTAAATTTACAAGTGAAGACCCACAGTACTTAATACATTTTTTTCAAAGCTTTTAATATAGTTGAAATATTTGGAAATGGTTTTTAAATCAAGATACCAACATACAAAAAATATTGTGTACAAATAGATCTCGACTATGGTATCTTGATATTGGATCAGTATTTAAATTTAATAGAATAGTCATCTAAACTACTTTAGTGGAAACCATCCCACGGTTAACTCGAAAATAATATAGTTTAGCTCATAAATATAATACTTAATGTTACTTTTTAAAATGTTTTATTGTAATTTAATACTCGGTATATTTGTATTATAATCTATAGGAAGTAAGAAATTCTCCTGTAGTAGTCCAAATTGATTAACTTACAGTTTTTCTCAAAAATTTTATATAGGAATTATTTAAAAATGTATTGGAGTATAATGTCCAGAATAAATTTTCTAACAATAATTCTTTATATAATTAAACATAAATAATTCAAACCATAAATATGTTTTTACCGGAAAAGATCAGAAACCTATTCGTTTTCTCGTAACCAGTTCAATTTTGATCGGAATGAGCTCCATGGACAATTCCTAAGTTTTTTTTGTAGTCGTTTTTTCTGAGATACGACATTTGAATATTTATTGGTCTTAAAAGCGTATGTCTCGGAATGAGAATTCATTGGAAGTTGAGGAAATCGGTTCTTCTTAATTTACAAAAGCCGACTTTTATATTATATTGGAATTTTGTATGCACATTATAGAGTAGAATTTCCTATAGATAATTAATTATTTAAATTGAGTTGCACATATTCAAGAGAGGTTATTTAGTGTCACCAAATAATATATCGATCTCTTGTATTGTTTATTGTTTATTTACTTTTAATATCACTTTGTTGATAAATGTGCACAATTCAAACCACATTTAAATTTTTAATAAACGAAAACAACCAATAACAGTTTGAAAATGGGAAGCTTTATAACCATTTATAGTAAAAAGACCCATTACTGATCTTTTTTCTGTATCTAGTCAAGTCCACTTGGGTAAATCACCACTTTAGGATAATATTTATGACGGTGTATAACGGACCTTCAAATTTATAGGGAGCATTACGACGTCATTACCTCTAAGTTTAGGAGTAAAGTGTATGTTCGGGTATTTCTATAAAATGTGACCATATTTATAACTTTCTACTTGACATAAGGTCATTGACCTTTATTTTGTTTCGTTAAGTAAATAGCATTAAACTTGTAGTCTCAACCTCTTCCAATATAATTACGCAAATTGGAAACATTTCTAGGAACATAAACAGAAAACAAGCTATAATTTGGAGATCTTATAAATATATATTTTCGAGATATTTCATATTTCACAAACGACTTCTCTGATTAAAATAAAATAAATTAACTTGTATATATTCTAAGTACACCAAAAGAAAAAAAAGAAAACGAAGTAACAAGGGTAGTACTTCTATAAAAGCTATAAGCTATAAAATATTCTCAAGTAGAGTTGTTATTTGATGTAGAGTTTAAATAGAACATAATTTATCGTTTTTATTAGTATGTTATTTGTGAACGTTAAAGCTTTAGCTGTAACAGGTTAAATAAATTGGTTTATGACCTTAAATAGAGGTACAATTACTCACACGTAATTACGTTACGAATGAGCAATCAGGATTCTCTTATTTTAACCCTTTAAGCTTATATTTCTTGAATTGGAATGTAGGAACAAGAAAATAAAATGCTACTTTATTACAATAAAACATATATCTTGCGCTACTATTCGTGTACATAGAGTTAGTAATCACTACGTCATATGCAATGATCAAATAATTGTATTGAGTGGAACTATTTATGTTACAAAAATATATCATTTAGTACGTTATCATAGACGTGCATGGAAATAATTATATGTTGACATGATCTTAGGGTTATTATTTTATATAAACAAAAGTTTAATTATGTCCTTGTTCTTAAATCATGCGTCACTTAGTGGAGACTTATTTCTTGGTCATACAATATGCACCGCATCTTCTTTTTTCATCTTATTTTATAACAAAACTGCACACATATAGAAGAATGACAATAAGTCGTGACAACCGCAAAACAAATCTAAATGTACGTCGCCAATCTTTTAATTAACAGACAGTACTAATGTTAAGGTCCGTTTTATCTTAGGGCATACAAAATGTAGGTAGTCACGCAACAGAGACCACGGAGCGCTGTTAATGGACCGTTCAGATTCCTAGCCGGTAATGATATACTGTTTGGGAACATTATTCGTAGTGTTGCTTGCTATATTGGTCATAAAGTGTCCATAGTAACTTGGTTTACATATAAAAAGAAACAATTTTTTAAATTGTATTTTTATTCAATAATAATTTTCTGCTTGTACATATAGATACATTACATTGTTGTCCAAGATTGGTATTCTTTGATAGGAACGCATTTTGTAGGTATTATTTTATTCCTTCCTTAGTTTCGGAGAGATTTCTATCTTAACAAATCTATCTATTTTCACTATCTTGAAAAACATTCAACAATCAGTATTTTAACGATTGCGGCATAACACTTTTGTAATATTTTACACATTTTACAACATACATACATACAATATACATGTATACATACATTTAAAAATATATGTTCAGACGCAAGAATGTTAAAAACAGTGATCATTACTTCCTCGCTCCCTAAAGCTTTTAAAAATACGTGTACATTTTTAAAAACAAATTAGATTCGTTCAAAGTTTTTATCCGAAAAATAATGTTTGTTTCTAATATAATAACCTATTTTTTAAAATGGCCCCAGTAAGCTGTAAGCTCACAATGAAGGTACTAAATTTCCCAAGCGACTTTAACGTGATACGTAATTATATTGTGGAAGTTGCCTAGTCAATTATGGACTCGGCGATATAATACCCAGCCGAGTATCAATTAGCAAACTCTTGAACTGGGACGCATACATTTATGAGGAAACGTTTATCAAACATACCCGTAGTTTGTAGCTACCGAGGGCACTAAACATAACTAGTTCCATTGTCTGTGTAGAGGTCAGCCTTGCATCCGAAGAGTCGTGGTTACTCCGTCCACGAGACTTGTGCAATTGTCTCACATTTTTGTACTATGGCTCTGATTTAAATCTTAAAGGCCGTAACTGCTACTAAAGCGTAGTCAATTTACGACACTGTCACCGACCCTCAAGGTTGTTTTTCGATTGTTGCTAGATAGTGGATTGTTTAGTTTGAAAAGCATTCGGATTCATCGTGCAAGTCGCCGTGGGCGGTGCAGTGCTGGACATGCAATATGAATTGTATGCTAGTGTAGCTCCGACTAACAGAGAAATGTCGATGTGAATAGCAGAATCAATGTTTCTAGAGTTCGTTATACTCACACCTTTTATTTACTGTGAGAATCAAATAGAGTTCATTTTCTCATTTAGTTGCACAATCGTAATGAGTTTGGATATTTAGTATCTACTGTACTAAATATTTTTTCACATAACAGTGTAAATTAATTCTAAAGTAGTAAGTTATACAGACATTAGCAAAGACGTATTATAATAATAAAAACAATCTTATTAAATAAAAAGTAATAAACGTATTATAGTAATAAAAAAAATCTTATTAAATAGTTTGGTGAAAAAATTATATATTTTTTTAATTAAAACCCTTATATGATATTAATTTAATTCAAAATGTATATGTAACATCCCTAGGTCATTGCGATATTCAAACGCAGTCTGCTAATGGTTTTGTCTTGACACTGGCGCCATGTATGATACTATAACATATTCGTTTCAATTCTATTGTGAGTTACATTTATTTATACTATTAAATTGTTTATTATATTCATTTATATATTTGTAGATATAATTATCAGCGATTCCTTTTTTAAAACCACTAACAGAACTATCTAGAAACCAATATGACGGTTACAATTTATTATAATAGTAATTAATTGTATGTATATAATAGGAGCGTTAGTCTTTACCCAGCAATCTTTTAACGATAATATTTATAAATGGCTGAAAGCACAACGATTTTGTTATCTTTATTTCTTGGTTTTTTCCTGGTTAAATTAAAAAAAACAATATTTATATTATTATATGAAAATAACTTTATATTGAATATATTAATTTATTGAGCCCTCATGTTTGTTTATTTATTTAAATATCAAAAGTAACAGAATTGTCACCTTTGCCTCGCGGTCAATTGAATAGTATTCAAAAAATCTTGTTACTTTTATGTTTCTTAAGACACTTAAATTTACATATTTTAAGACTACGGGCGAAGGTCAATTGCAGTTTCTTCTAAAATAAAATACTCTCACACTGACTTTGTCAATGATGATATTTGACCTATAAATTCTAAATTATTAAAAAAAAAATATGTTTTGAGTATTTTGCTTAAAATTTATATTTCAGGAAATACAACAACAATAGGAAGTAATGGTTTTGACAAGGTGATATATTTCACAAAGATGTTATGAGCAAAGTTTACCAGCAACCGATAATAATATAAATGAGCAATTGTCTAGTGACGCACAAACATACATTATATAGGATTACTTACTAATATTTTAACTATCTCCGAGCATAAGTTCAGCAAAGCGTAGGCAACGTTAATGGAAGTTGCCGACATGAGAAATTTAGTAAAGCGCTTACCATTGTTTGATAAAGGTGTTATATTGAAGTTAGTGTCACTACGGTTTAACTTGATTTGGGGTGTGAGATAGCCTTAATGTATTTTGAAATGTCATTGGATACAAATGTTTCAGAATATACAAATTCTAATGTAATCTCATAAATAGCAGAACAATGCAATATCTTGGTGTATGTTTATAAAGTACAAATAAATGATATAAATTTCTTTGTTATTTTGGAAATTTTATTACCGGATTCAATTGCAAAACCCAATAAACTAACTACAAAGTATTTCAACGATATAAAAACATCAATTATTCAATATTATTTAGTTTGATGCAATATTTAGAGCCACTTGACAATCAGCAAGCGCATGTTGATCACCTGCGGCTCTGTCAGCTGATTGTAACGAACTAAATTACACATTGATTCAAATCGATGTTTAAAATAGTGCTCAAGCTTGATTTATATCCATAGGAATGTAATTGTTTGCAATAATATCTTAAATCAAATTTTGAAGGTAACAGGATTTCAATTACAACTTACTATACGAAAATCTAAAAGCTCTAACAGAGCATTAATAATTAATATGAAATTATTAAATAACACTACTTTCAATATTAGAATCTATCAAACAAACCTAAAGATATAAAAAGAAATATTAAAAGAATCTATTTGGGACATAAGTGGGGGACTACGGACAGTGAAAAGATGAAGCGAAGAATGCTTGAGGCGTCTGCTCTGGCCTCTCGAGCACTAATACCGGCTGTTTGCTCATCCGTTTGAATTGAGCGTTGCAGTTGTCACCACATACGACCTTGACCTACTTACAACTGACTCTTGAGATGTTCTGCATCTTCAAGTTTTTTGAAAAGATATCAAATTTATTATACTTTTATCTTTATTTCTAAAGAGTATTAATTGGGACGGTAGTAGCTGGTCTAGATTATTTAAAAGTCTTTTTGTGATACGCAGCCATGCATACTTTACATATATATATTCTTATATATTATTTATAATTTAGATTCTAGACAGTAAATTTCTTAGTGGTTGGAGAATAAATTTAGTCCATAAAAGGGTTTAAAAGGTCAGACAGCAGCTTGAAAAACTATTAACAATGCCAAATAAGGTAGTTAGTAGGCACGTCCTGGATATATCGGGATAGGAAATATACCGGGATAGGGCTTCAAGGACGATATAATGTAATGGACACTCAAAACAGAAAATAAGAATTAAATGATATATGTTTGATATTATCTATAAAAGTCTTTAGCCATGTTAAGATTATTTAAAATAAAAATACAATAAAAAGTCATTGACTGGGGAAATCATTCCGTTCTCTACTATCTAAAATGACTATAAACTCTATTGATTCTTTTTATGAATCTGATGTTATCATGAGAAAATCGATCAACCGTATGATATGCTCTTGCATATGTGCATGTATAATTAACATGAATTATACTAATAACAATTACTATTGACTACCTGTTTCCCACGAAAAGAAGAATTGCTGAGATGAAGTGACTGGGTTCCTTCACAACGCCTCTTAGATTACCAAGTTTCCGGCAGCACATCCTATTGTGAACCGTGTACAATGTGATATGTATTATAATATAAGAGAGCTAAGGCACATTTTCGAAAAATATAAACTAAAAATTTTGCTGAAACTACGTCTCGGATGTTTAAGGTGATTTCATGATGCCTATACAGTTGGATTAGGGAAACAAACTCACAAAGCTTTATGCGGCTTATTATCATACGCTTTAGGATTTGAATCAGGAAACCCTGTATCTATATTTCCAAGTACAAATCTTCTGTTGCAACAAACAGAATTTCCTAGAAAACCTCGCCTCGGATAGTGAAGCTGGTAACTTTTCCGTGAATTCAAATAGACATTTTAAATATTTTATACAAAAATTCCGCATCTCGGTAACAACATTCCGTTCACATTTAGATACACCCTTATCTGTTGCGTCTACTTATGTTTTAAAACATTTTATTTATTCATTTTATATAAAAAATAATTGTAATTTAAAAGAGCTAAGGTAATAAATAATATTTTATGTAATACGTAATTGGAGATACTTGTGAAGACTTTGACTAGACCTATAATAAGTTTCAATTTAAAAGAATTACTTTAGCTTTAATGTAATAACCATTACCTCTAAATATATTAATGGACAGATAAACACATTAACCATTCCAAACATGGAATAAGTACCAGTTCTATTTATAATATAAAAAGTAAATCGCTTACTACTCATCGTATGTGATTAGACATCTAAAAACATTTATTTATGATCATGTCTGATATATTGGACGTAAGAATAATAGTAATAGTTGTCTAGACATATATTTATTGTAATTACTATACACATCGCAGTGAAAAATTAATAAGTACCTGTAGATATTTGAAAATATCTATAAACATGTATAGCCATGTTAAGCTTGTTTAAATATATATAAATATAAAATGAAAAATAAACCGATACGGGCTGGGACTCGAACCCGCAACCTCTGGGAAATCGTTCCGTCGCTCTACCAATGGAGCTATCGTATCACTGTCCGTCCATACCCAATTAAGCATTCTATATGTGATCATCTTTCATTTCTACATATGATCAAGCTCAGAAAGATTTAACCTTGGTATATTTAAGACAATTTACTTAGGAATATGTAAGAAGAAATGTAAGGTCTAAACATCCTGAAGTTGCGCTCACGACTGAACGATTTTCGTGCGGACCAGCAACGATTTCCTTATTGCACCGCCCCGATCGGTTCCCAGAGGTCGTTCTACGCGTTGAGGTCCCTTTATATACACTGAATTATTATTTTACTTTAATGTACTATAAATTATGATAATTTTTTTGAAAACATCTGTAAGCATGTATATCCATGTAAAGTTTGTTATTTTTTTTTATTATTTTGAAAGAAAACAATTCGTTACAAGCAAGGAATCAAATCTACGACCTCGACGATGCGACGGGTAGGTTTCCCAGATATTTGAATCCATACCCATATCTGTTTATTTTTCATTATAAATTTAGTGAAAATTTTATCTAGTTTAATATTTTACTAGAAATAAATACTTTTTATAATAATTGGGGCCACTTTTTATTTTGGATGCAAATTATTATATAATTAACATTATTAAATTAAACATTAATTATTCCAACTTGCTAGAATTTGTGATATTTTATTATTTTTAATAATAAAGAGTTTAAAAAAATAAATGACAAAAAGAATCCTTAAAAATCGTATGTTACAAAAGGGCTCTGCAGAAGCCATCTTTGTTGCGTTCACGCAATCTTAGGTCTAGTTACTCGCACTTAGATACGAGTTCAAGTACACACATGTTACAGTAACTACCTTAATAACGCGTCTAAATTTTGCTTCATGGACTATTACAATCTTCCTTGTTTTATTTTAAACCGTGGAGACAATTTATCTTCTCATATATTGTTTACTGTTTATTGTATCAGCAAATTTATTTTTAATAAAATTATAATTACAAATATTTTTTTAAATTTTGTTTCTTAACCTAAATTAATCTTTGCCTCAATTTTACACAATTATTAATAAATATAACTCATAAAAAAACTATAACTAAAACTTAATGTATCGAGTCCTAATTGTATGTGATATATCGACCGTACAAATCGATCTAGAATCGATTTAAACTGGTTTATTAATCTATTCAATAGATTTGAAATCTAATAATCAGTTCAAACTGGATTCAAGTAGCAATATTCAATTGTACATATGAACTAAGACAAGTTAGTGTCTCGCTAACTTTCGAGCATTACATTCGATTTTGAATCGTGATCTCATTTCAACTGAATACGAATAATACAATTGTTATTTATCTTAGAATTATTTATCTTATAATCTTAGAGTTATAAATATTAATTACTTCCTTTGATTATCTAATATCCTTTTATATAATCTTAAATTACTTTTCACATTTAAAAAGTGAAGTCTCGAAATACGTAAGTACGTTTTTATTTTAATTATACAGGTTTTAGTTTCCTAAACTTGATGCGATATTTAATATTGGTTAAATTTATGCAAAAATTGTATTAAGTTTTATAATAGTGTATAAAAAAAATTGTTAAATTTAAGAAAACCGATTGGAAGAAAAGAAAGTCGTAACTAGTTTACTCTTTTATTGTATTATTAGTACATTTAAATTGAATTTAGAAGACCAAAAAATATCAAGTTTAAAGTTTAGGACAAAAGTAATATATAAATTTTCTATACAGAGTAAGGGTAGGTATTCCAGGCTAAAGAAGAAACTAAAAGCTATATATCTATAGAATCACACTTCCTTATCTACCTTCAAAGTCTCCTTACTTGCAAAGTTAGGAAATTCATAAAGTTTATCATTTGACGTCATACTTTCTAACTTTGTAACTGCCTTGGGACAGAATTTTCAGAAACTATGCACAATATTTGCCTTTAAGCCATGTTACATAAATGAGTTATATTACAATATACCGTCTCTACATTATTTATCATCGCTATGTTCAGTTTTAAATATATTCATTGCTCTACCTTCTCTATGTCTTATTATATTCCATATATTTCAGGTGCCGGTAGTCCGATGTGATGAGACAGAGAACTGGCTTCCTCCACGTCACTCCAACATAATTGGCGTGAAGCTGTTTCAACATTCTGATACGCTCTATAAGGCGATTATTTATGGCCCCAGAAAGCCGAGATGTTACTAAATTAATTCATTTTGTCCGCGCTTAGAAAAATATTGAAAATAGCCGGAACCAGAGTGGAAGATTTAAAAGTAGTTATTGTAATACTTTATAATTTATTTATTAGCTAATACCCAATTGGTACTTTACGCATTTGAAACACGTCATTGAAATAGTTTTACTCAATATGTAAAATTAACAAAAACCTCAGTTTTTAATTTTTATACACATATTAAAATAAATGTAGAAGTACAAGAGGTCTCTGGTTCGAAACTTGTTCGTTTGACCAAATTTTTCATTAAAGAAAAAGCATGTTTATACACAAATAAAGCAATTTATTATATGTTTTCCAAGTACAACTTTTTCTATTATGATAGTATTAAATTTATAAACTAAACGCTCGAAGCTCATTTTAATTACATTAAACGTTAAATTAAATAAACAGCTAGTGACGTATTCTGTAATCATCCAGTACTAAGTACGCTCTGGATCTTAATTCGCAGCTCTATCTCTATATTTAATATAGAGCTTTGGCAGACGTTAGATTAAAGCCTAAATGTTCACAATAACGAAGTTTCACCTTTGTTAATGGTGTCAAACTAGAGCGGTAATGCATCCGAGAAAGTTTAACGACGACATTTAGCTCTCAAAGTGATATAATTACGTCAGTGTTTGTGTTACATAGTGAGAATTACCGCATTTATTGTCTTAAGGTTAGTAGGTTCAAACTAAATATCTATAATATCATGAGCAGCAAGTATTTAAGCGCATAAATAAAACGTTCTAAACATCCTTATTATACTAATAAAAAACAAACAATTTCTTTTTAATTCTGTCTATACTTTCGTAGATCTTCAATTTTAATTAAATTAATTCTTATTTGTGATCTATTATCTAGATGTTGTATTTTAATTTGATCTTTGTTGTACTAAATTCTTTCTATAACGGTACCCATTGGTAGATTTACAAAGAAATTAAAACAATGATTTGTTTAGAAATTGTATAAAAGAAGATATATAAAGGAGTCTTAAACGGCTGCAAAGCTTGTTGTTAAATAAATCTTTTAGATACCTTACAAATGGTTGGAGTCTTAACCGCCTAGCAATTAGTAAAAGTGAATTGTCAAAGTAAACGTAGGTTATTTTACATAATGTATAGTTACTGCCCCTTTAAGACCTAAGTAGCATGACAAGCGGTCATCAATGCACAAGTTAAATGTAGTTAAAACCCCAATGTAACTGACGAGAAACCTTTGTACTCAGCATTTACAAGTAACCAGTTGTTCCCCGCTAGTTGACTTGGAAAATGAGTCATTAATTTGTGTTAGATAATTCTTCTGTACATGCGTTTGTCATTGAACTTTTCCTACATGCTCGACTGATTTTCAAAGGGCGTGTGTTTCTGAGTGCGCTAAATTGTTATTTATTTATTTAATTTGATGATGTAATTTAGTATAACATTTTTTTAGCACTATAACGTGTGTTCTGTTAGATTGATGTAAATGAAAATTTATTTCATTTATTAAAACGGGTCCCTGGTTAGTTTTTATTTAAAATTAGACCTGATATAGCAGTCTGATCTGATTTAAGATTTGTTTCCTATTAAGGTCAGGACATCATTTGCTGATAATAGACACAAGTATATTTGTTCTGGGCTTATTATATATCTATTAACATTATGTATCTATTAACGCGTGATTCGTATCTTAGGAGTAATCTTCTAACTCCTGATTCCACCTATGAGGGGCTTAAATTAAATTAGAGTTTGGTTGACATTTCATTATTTTATCCGAATGAAGTCAGAGTCAATGAATCCCTTTTTTATTAATATAATAAACCGCCTCGTTGGTTACCACAGATGCCTAACTTGTAAAACCTAACTTGTATGCGGAGTAATGGGACTCGGGTTCGATTCCTGGCAAAACACAGGCATATATGTGATGAGAATAGATGTCTGTATTTTTGGGTTTGGTCGTTTATTAAATATATTCGCAGTATTTATAATGTGTATTTCTATGTCTCCTTGTCTAACACCCTTAATACAAGCAAATAATTTGCTTACTTAGGGTTTAGATCAATGTGTGTAATTTGTCTCCTTGTCTCCTTGTCTAACACCCTTAATACAAGCAAATAATTTGCTTACTTAGGGTTTAGATCAATGTGTGTAATTTGTCTTGATATTATTATATATATATATATATATATATAAATTCAATTCCCAAATCAATAGTTTATTGCTATGGTTACCAAATTATATTTATTATTATATATAAAACCTTTGTCTAAAGCTCCTATTTAATAAACTTTGACGTATGACAATTAGGATCAAATGTTGCGGTCGTGACAATTAAACTTTCACTCTTGCGCATGTCCCTTGCGGATGTAGTGTGATTACATAATTGATACTTGACGGATTGGGGCATGCGACTACAGAACAAGGTGGGATTGTAATTCGACCTATTTTTGACCCTTTGTTATATAACAATATCGCTTTCTGCTCCAGATAAGTTAAATAACTTCTTTTGCTTAATAAGTTATTAATGGTGCCAAGTTCGTAATGGAATATTCTAGTAATAAAAGATTATTTTGGACTATAATTCACGGTCGGCTTATTATTAAGTAACTGACTAATTAATAATGTTTCTAAGTTAAAATAAAAATGTATGTGTTTTCTTTAAGCCAAGATTTGGTACATCCGAAGTTTGGTAGGTCATAATAAACTTTTATCTTAAATTCAGTACATCCCAAGAACAACAGTTTCTATGGAGATCTTTGTTTTAATACTTACGATATAAGTTTAAAGTTGTTTAAAATAATACATATTTTGTATGCTTTAAAATTCTGTAAACAACTTCCTAGATAGGAAACAAACATGAACTGTTAACATAAATCTTTGAACAAGATATATATTATGTATTATTACTTGTTTCGTCTGTTGTTGCATCTTACGCCTTATCTCCACACAGAAAATATAATATATTATTAATATTCAAAAATATATAGCTTTTAATTAAATTGAATGACAGCTTATATCATAAACACAATTTTCTATAATTTTCCGTCATGTAGAAATACATTTTAAACGAATTTTAATTTAAAAGGCATATATGCGATAAAAAAACTCGTTTCGTAAGAGCGATCTCAAGCACGCCTCATTTGTAGGAGCTGGATATTGGTGTCATATGAGACGTTTCAAATTAGGGAATACCTAAGACGTCGTTAAAAATAAAATGCGCCTCTAAATCAACGACATGACATTTATGACGACGCGATCAATGGTCAAGATTTCTTTGAAGACATCATGTAATGTAGGATTAATTAACATTAGTGAGGCTGAATCTAAAATGCCACCCGTTAGATATGAAAAGAATGTGCAAACCTCCTTTCTTAAAACTTCTTTTCTTACTGCATAACGTAGTTAGCTTAGTTACTGAATGCTTTACAGTTTAGAACGTTTATGACCTAATAGCACTGCGCGGTATATTTATATTTATACTGTTTTTAATATTAAATATAACCATAGTAATACTAACATGTTAAAAATATATTTTATGTATTTAATTTTATTATATTGTTAATATTTCTTAAAATGATAATTATCGAAACTAGATATTACGTTATCATAATGAAGGTTAAGCTTTGTAAGTTATAATTTCCCACAGCTCTGGTAACTTATGAGTCAGATAAGAAACTAGGCTTAAAATATTTATTTTAAAGAGGAAAATATATGCTATACATTTACATTAATTTCTTTTTATGGCTGAAACATAATACAAACTTTTATTTAGAATTATATATTTTATGCACGAACATGTTCTACAGAAACACAAACAAGCCAAAAAAATATAAGTCTGTCTGTCTTCGATAATATATCAAAGGGCTTAGCTATTTTTCAAACATGTTTTATTGCCGACTTAAGGATTCTTTTAAAACTAAATTAGGATGTTTTAAGTCCTTGAATTATCATAGCTTCTACTGGAATAAAATCGTGTATAGTTGCTTATGTAAAAAAACCTTATTACTCTAGTTATCACTTTAGTAATAACTTTCTCTAAGATATTTTTATGCACTAAATTATTTAGTTTTTCTTTGTTGGTGTTCTTTATAGATGATTTAATTAATGGAAACATCGTCCGTTTTAAAAACTACTTAAAAACTACTGTTACATATTTTTTTTGCAAGAATAACAAAGTAAATAAAATAATTTAACTCAACGGTACCTCAAACTCAATGCTACTAGCAAAAAGTTGAGTATATCAATCTGTGAAATAAATTGAATCAATTTTCACGATAGATTGGTTACCATATTATTGATATAGTAAACTATACAGCGCTTAAGCGCTTTAGAGACTCTATCAAACTGTTAGGAAGTAAATCGCTTTCCTGCTACAAATTGCTAAGAAGGTGTATTTATCACTTCTGTTGTGGCGGTAATGTAGTTTTGACAGCTTCGCAATTCGTAAAGCTTCTTCAGTAAAGTTCATAGCTCTAGATTTCTGTTACCTTTATATATAATGTGATTTGAGTAGGTATCTCTTCGTTCGGAAAACAAATTCAATAACGCATTGGGTTAAATTAAATTCAATAAGAATTTTTCGAGGTTACCGTTACAATATTTTTATTATTACTTATAAACCTATGTATATTATACATTACCCTGTATTACTTATAAGTTATTTATAAGCCTATGTTTATTACTTATACAATTCGTAGTGATATTGGTTCATAATGCATAATGGTATATGTCTATCCCAGACTATTATCAGAGATTATTTATACTTAAAGAATGAAATTAATTGCGGTTATACTGTGCAAAGAGTACCTACTCCTTCATCAAAGACCAGCAACATTCGTGTTCATCCTCTGATATTGCACAATATTGTGGGCGGCTGTCATTCCTACCATAAGATGACTCGCTTGCTCGTTTGAACAACGTCTAAAATATATACGCAGGTATGTATGTAAATATCACTTATGACTAAAACTGAACTGATTACTAAAAAGTATTTTTTAATCCTGTACATTATCAGTTATTTTTAAGTTTTTTCGGTTCGGTTCGGTTCGGATTTTGCTATAAATTTGGCATGAAAAAAATAAAGAAACGGGTAAGTTGCTTTTATTTTTGTTTGAAATATAACATTTATAATTCCTATCAAAGTACTGATATTTATTTATAAACTTCGTTTGTATATGTATACTATTATTAATGTAGTATTAGTTAGACCAATAGAAAAATTTAAAAAGCATTTGTAAATTATAATAATTTATAAAAAAAAAATCTCAGGACATCTCATTTATTTCATGGGCAAATAATACTACCAAAATAATAACAATTTCAGTAAAAAAAATATTAATTGCATTGAACTCACAGCATCATTAACTATTTTAGGAATCATATATCTTACTCTGTGCTACAATTTAATTTGATTTTGATAACAGATAAATAATCTCTAGTTGAATCTATTAAACATGTGCACGATCTCCATGAAATCAAAAGCAACATGGTTCCAATCTGGATACAGGATCGGAGTCCTTGTACGGACGAGCCGGCTGTATTAACGAACTACATACATATTTAAAGGATAGTGTGATCTTCCTAACGATTCACAGACGATAAAAATACTCAACCTTTTTAGAGTTGTTTTAAAAAAAAAACTCTCAACAATTATATGAATGTCAAATACAAAATAAAACTTTGTAAATCTATTATTTTAAAAGTATCAAAGGAACGTATTCAAAGACATTTTCTTAACTTATAATATGTTTATATAAAGTGCCCTAAACTTGGTATTGACTTAATCCCTAAAACCTACAACTTTTCTTTAAGTTTTTTGTCTACATTATTTTGAACGGTCTAAAAAGGACTTAAAAAGTTTATATAGGCTTAAGTAGTCTTATATTCATTTGAATGGTTCACTAATAAATTGTTTTTTTCTGTTTATGCTAAGATAGTATTAGGTAGAAGTTCCGAATGATTCTGATGACCTTGACCCGAGATGAGTTGTAACATCAATTTCAACAATTCAATTACTTTAAGTACATTCTCTCTTACCTTATTCTTGCTTTCATTTTATACAATACAGGTTAATCATATTGATTTATATTTTATGTATATAATGTCTTTTATAATGGTTAGAATATATATTAGAATATATATATTATAATGTTCCAAAATTAAAATAATTTATCAACACCCACATTCAAAAAACAAGTTCCGACCTATTTTAATTAATTAACAACACTCTATAAAAGGTAACAAAAAATTTTAGACAAAAATCCTTCGTTTTATAGAAAGAAAGTAAAGGTATCCTTATTTATTTTTATAAAAAGCTGGACAGGGAACAACTACATATAATTTGCGTACCAAAAAAAAAGTATAATTTATTTTTAACCGCACACTCTTGAGACACTGCATAACACTTCTTTACACTAAAATATATCTTACCATCCATCATATAGTAATTGTAACATTATAAATATAATATAATATTGACTTAAATTACTTTCATTAATTAAACCCTAACCTTTTGCCCCTTTTCGCTAGTCCTGTCCTGATAACAGCTCTGACCGGTCTGAAGTTCATTTTGAAATCTAGTTAACACCATATTGTTTTCACATAACAAATATTAATTGTTCGGGTTATGAACATTTAAAGGTAAAGAGCATTATTGATAACGGAAAGGAATTTATTAGAATAGATTTTTAAATTTAACTTATTTCATATCAGATTTACGGATCAGAAATGTCAAAATACGTAATAATATTCTAATGGTATAAAGAATTCTAAATTCATCAAGGCGAGTACCCTTATTAACCCAGTTGTTAGAATGACGTAGACGACATCCCAGAAATCCCAGGTTCGGTCGTCCTCAAATTGTATAAAAAAAAGACAGTGTTATATATTATAATAGCTTTAGCGAAAACATCGTGTAATTGTTCGATCCACACTTCAATTTAAAAACAGTGCAAAAGTTGGTAATCAACGTGAAAAATTGTGTTAATATTACAGTTAAACAAAAGATTAACAAATTTAAATAATAAATCCAGTGTAATTAGTGCTCATAACAGTGAAATAAATACTTCAAATCAGAACTATTAAAGACCCTATACCAGTAGCTGTCAAAAATTTTCAAATCTTCTTTGGATTCTTATGGTGACCAGTTAAGAAAAAAAAAGAAAAAAAAAACCACTTGAAATAAAAATAAAATTAGCTTAAAAATAGATATGGATGAGCAAATGAAGCTTCTGTTGGCCAACATTAATGCCAGTATGAAAGAAGAGATACAAAAACAAAATCAGATACAAACAAAAATATTATCTGAAACGTTAAGTAAAACCATTGAAGAACGTCTGGCGCCTATAAAGCGAGAGAATGAAGCATTGAAGAATGAAATCCAGATACTGCGATCTAAAATCAAGTCTATGGAACTTGCAGACAGGAGAAGTAATATGGATTGGAAGAAAAAGAAACGAACATCGTAGAGCTAAGGAACATGGTCTAAGAATTATTAAATAAATCTATCGTTGGAATGCAAACAGATGCCCATGAATGGGATCAATGGGAAATCAGAGATTTATACCGAATCGGAAAGAAAAATACAAACATAGCCAGACCAATAAAAATAACACTAAGCCTTATATGGCGCAGAAATGAATTATTAAAAAATAAGAAGAAACTACCGAAGGGGATATATATATAACAGAAGATCTACCAAAAGAAGAGCTAGAAATTAGGAAGGCACTTACTCCTAAACTAATTGAAGCAAGGGAATCTGGAAAATATGCCATCATAAGAAATGGAAAACTAATAATTAAAGAGAAATCCGAATCTGACTCAGAAAAAAGAAAACGAGCCACATCCTCACCACCAACGACGCCTCGAAACAGGTTTAGCACAATTCCAGAGAAAGAGACCATGAAACATCCAACTAAATTGCCAAAAATTAATGCATTTGATGCATTAAGGGGAAGAAGTAATTCTCTCACTGAAACAGCTTCTACGTCAAAAAACTAAAAAATCCGGAAAGAATAAATACTAGGTTTAAGAATACAAAAATAAAAACTGAAAATAGCACCAATACCCTCCACCAAAACAATACGAAAACAAAAGAACCAAACAAGAACTCCACACATGTTCGACCAGAGCTAGTATTTATATAGCAACCCTAAATACCTTAACCCTCAAGTCAGACGAGAGGCTCCTCGAATTGGAATTAGCACTCAAAGATATCAACTGAGATATACTCGGATTGAGTGAAGTCAGAAGAAATGTAGAAAAAATAGAAGAACATGGGGACTACATAATGTTCTACAAGGGCGAGACTAAGGGACAATATGGTGTAGGTATCTTAATAAAACGATATCTGAAAGAACACATACTCGAATTTATTGGAATATCAGAGAGAATGATTTTAATAAGTATAAACTTCCCGGGATATACTGATGCATGAACTATTATTCAGGTATACGCTCCAACAGAAACAGCAGACAAGGCGGTAAAAGACAGTTTCTACCACGAACCACTATTTCAAACCACTCCAGTAAGAATTTAATAATAATGGGCGATTTTAACGCTCAAGTTGGGAACAGCAGCGATAATTACAACATCGGCCCTTATACTAAAGGTAGAACAAACCGAAACGGAGAAAAGCTAGTCAACCTCTGCTACGAACACAACCTCACTGTACTGAATAGTATATATAAAAAAAGAAAGAATAAAATATGGACCTGCACTTAAGTGCACAACTGCACTGCTATAATTAAACTTGAAAAAGAGGGAGAATCCTTCCCTATACAAAGAGGGGTCAGGCAGGGCGACCCCCTGTCGCCAAAAATGTTCACGGCTGTATTAGAAGAGGTATTTCGTAGCATAAACTGGACCAACCACGGGCTAAATATTGATGGGGAGAAATTAACAAACCTTAGATTCGCAGATGATATAATTCTTTTCGCCAAAACCCCACAAGAATTCCAGGAAATGCTTTATGATCTAGACGTACAGAGCAAAAAAGTAGGGCTAGAAATGAACATAGCAAAGACGAAGGCAATGACAAACGCTACAGAGGGAACCCTCATGTTAAATGGAATTAACATAAAATATGTTAAGGAATACACATACCTGGGCCAGGTTATGTCAACCAAAAATATCACAGACAAAGAAATTGCACTCAGAGTAGAGAAAGCCTGGAAACAGTATTGGACATATAAAGAAATTTTTAAAAACATTAATATCAGTCCCATCATCAAGGGAAAACTACATTACATGCATCCTACCAATACTTACCTACGGCTGTCAATCCTGGGCTCCCACTAAAGCGCATTTAGGCAAACTAAAAACATGCCAAAGATCAATGGAAAGGAGTATGACTGGGAAGAAAAAGATTGATAAAATAAACCACAAAATCATAAGGAACAATACAAAGACGGAAGATGTGACATTAAAAATAAAAAAACTAAAATGGAAATGGGCCGGTCATACTGTTAGGGGAAAAGAGAAATGGAGTAAAAAAGTAACTAGCTGGTACCCTAGGCAAGGTAAGAGGAGCAAGGGACGGCAAAGAAAAAGGTGGGATGATGAAATTGTTCAGGTTGCGGGAAGTAAGTGGCACAGGTTGGCCCAGGACCGAGCTGTGTGGAAGAGAATGGAGGAGGCCTATGCCAAAAGGCACACAGAAAACGAAACTTAATAAATAGAAATGTAATCATGTAACTAATGTAAAATTCTGAATAAAAGGCTATAAATAAAAAAATAAATAAATAAATTATAATAGCTTTAGAGCTTCTTTATTCCTACTAAATAAATTCCAATTTTTACGTCCTGTCATAACCGTTGCCTCCAATGAAATTGTCCTTTCTTTGATAATAAATATCAATTTTATTATATTCTCCAAGCCAGTAACGTTCACCCACGACACAATATGCGATAATCCGGAACAATGTCAATAACAGTCTAGAGAGGCCTCTTATTTTCCTGTCAAAGTGATTAAATAAATAGTCTTCCAGCTATTCCGTAATTACGTAGGTTTATTGCTCAGACACTGCACAGGTATGTTTTTGTCGTACACAGGACGTGTACTAGAGAGTTAGAGACACAGGCCGACCTTTGTACACCCGTGTAGTGGTTTGGATTTTTAACAGTATTTATATTTTTGGTATAATTTTATAAAAAATATATATTATAAAATAAATATATAATGAATAGACGGTTAAAACGAGTCGGTATTTTAGAGATTCTAGGTTAAAGTCCTGATAATTATAAATTTTTAATTATATTTTTTATTTAAGAAATTTATTTATTTTTTTTATTTTTATTATTATTTTTTTTTTTTTTATAATATCAGGACAAATTACACACATGGATCTAACCCCTAAGTAAGCAAATTATTTGCTTGTGTTAAGGGTGTTAGATACGGATACAAATACATAGAAATACACTTATAAATACTGAGAATATATTTAATAAACGACCAAACCCAGAAACACAGACATCTGTGCTCATCACATAAATGCCTGTCTCTGCCGGGAATCGAACCCGAGCACCATTGCGCCGTGACACGTTAGGCGTCTGCGCTAACCACTCGACCAACGGGGCGGTATTTATACCTAATTATCTTATAATTACCATAATTATACATAATTATGGTTATCATGCTTGTAGACAAATTTAAATAAAAACAATATTTAATATAAAATTTTCTTAATAAATATATTGTTTCTTTGTAATTTTCAACAGCTTTTACGATGAACAAAATGTATAAAATTTTAAAAAGAAATTACTACGACAAATAAAGATCAATTGATTGCTTGTCAGTGAGTATATATATTAAATTATCAACTGAGAGCAATCTATATTAATTATCTCACTGTAGACTCGGGAAATCCATTATCAATAGCATTCAATTAAAAGCTACAATTTCTTTAAATCTTCTTAATTGATATTGGAACAAGGGACAAATTGATATATAATACATTACATATATTTTACATCTACTTCATGTTTCTTGCTTCTTAGAGCAGATTTAAAATGAGTGAAATACTTTGCTTAATTTGCAAGATGTTCAAAAACAGAAACCTAAAAGTCGTACTTACTATCAGGGGAGACCAACCGACAACAGATCTCCAACAACCTTTTTAGACTTGCATCGCTGGCGCCATGACTGTGCCATTTCGAAGTCAAATATTGCATCCGAGGTTAAAATTATTCGCTTTAAATCGCTAATTGATAATAATTGAAAATGAATGATCATATTTGGAGAATTAATTGGCATTCATTTGTACGTCGGAATTATGGGCATTATATAATTCAATTAATTTCATAACTATATGTAGGTGTATATTTTAATTTGAGATATTGTCACTTTATCGTTACCGTTAAAAATATACCAATAGTACTCGATAAGATATTGTTTTATGATATTTGTGTGATTTGTTTTATTTAATGCCAAGAACCGTCATAAAATAACTTACTCAGTAATAAGCGCCTACTTCAATACGAATCGCAATTTTCAAACAGTAAATTTAGCTTTGGTTCTTCGTCAGGCGCTTGAAATTCCGTTTACAATTACTAATTAAAAGCACTTAATACAATTGACCAAGACTTTTAAAAAGTTATTAATGAGGATGTAATTAATTATTTTAAGCTTTGTTTAAATAACATAGAGAAAAAAGACGGGTTTATTCAACATAGCAACAAAAAATAATGAATTACAACAAATATCCCTTATAATTTTTAAATGAGTTCTGTGTTCCCCATTCTGTAGATATATAGTAGAGTCATTACGAGAGTACAAGCCACGCGTCACGAGCACTATGGTTACGTCGTCATTACACCACAATTCATCCCTCTTTTGGAATACGAACTGGAATGACTTGTAATAATGCCAGGCTGAGCAGAAAGCTAAAGATCCAACGACATAATCTCAGTAAAAGCATCCCATTTTATTTACAGCCCCATAATGATTGTTGACAATGGTGTACATGTTTTATTATTGCGTTATTTATCATGAATGGTATCTTTAAGACGTTTAACTTTGTCATAAATATAATTAAGCGCAGCGATTAAATGGATAATTTACGATAATGCTGAATTTATTCATTTCATAATATTTTCTTTTAAAAAACTTATAAATCATCAATGGTTATACAGATTTGATTTGTCACTTTAATAAAATGATTATGTATGTTTTTACCCGTACATATTAGCAGTTTTAATAACAGTTAAAAATTGTTAGCGAACTTCAGTTCTCATAGTAAAAAACAAAAATGTTTTATTAAAAAAAATATTTATATGTCGTGAAACAGACATTTATAAAACTTAGCGTTTGCATGAAACATTTTTGAATAAAATGATACATACAGTGATAACTTTCAACAGACTTACTAAAGAACGGGTCACGCGCAGGAATGCTTTTCATTAACGTTACATACTCAGGAACACCCTTCAACATTAAATTAAAATATCTCTGAAGATTTATGTCGACGTTCATTTAAAAGTTTTCCATGCTACAAATATCAAAGTCACATTTTGATTCGGATTCATTCAAAATAAGGTTTTGAAGTTTTTTTAATATAGAATTTAATTTTTAATGAAACTATGACATACTTTGTTAAACAGCAATATTTTTTACTTATAGAATTATTATGATTCATAAACTTATTCTATATATTAAAACAATGTATATTCATACTAAAAATATTTAACATTTAAGTACATTTTTAAAAAGTATATTTGAAACATAATCACTAATAATCATGTTAAGAAATAATAGATAGAAAATATAGTATATATATCAATTTTCCGTAACAAGATAATTTCCAAATCATTTACAATACAGGTATCACGTAAAAAGCTTGTTAACCGTAAAATCGAGACAACCTGTCCGAAATTTCCGTCGATAAAATTGAAAGGGCATTTTAATGTTATCTATATAACATCGAGGGTCGACCCGATTCGTAAAACAAGCGAGAGTCACGTCCTGAGGGAGTCTGAGGGAGTCTGAGGGAGGCTTCATCAACGAAACGGTAGAAAATTACGAAAACGATAATCTGAAGCAGGTAGACTCGATTAGGAATAATCGTAAAGTTTATAGAAGTTATAGATGAGATAAAAACTTAAAAATGTTAATTAATCTAGGAATAGATCATTAATAATGTTTTAATAAAACCAACCTTAAATCTTTTTACTTTAAAAAGAGAATTAAATATCTCGCTAAGGCTCAATAAAAATCACATATATATATTTTTTAATAATGTGTTTGTATTATAGAAATTATAGATAATTAGAAAATAAATGGGTTTCTACACAGTTTTAAGAAATAACTTTACTAAGAAACATAATATCTAATACCCAATCTATCCAATACAGCCATGAGATAGCAGCTAACAATTATATTGCCCCATATCTTCTCAAAGGTGCCAAGGGTAAAAGCCGGCTGAGGGATTAAATACAAGTAGATACCATCGTTTACCAATTTGCAAAAGGTTGCGGAAATATCATACACACACACATACTCATTCAGTGGAGGAGTTAACGTCAGGTTTTCAACCAATTCTATTTTTCAAAATCATTGCAAATCGTTGCAACATATTATAAATTAATATATTGCGGTGACCTCAAGTAATTAATATTGGATTGAGATAATGACGTGATCTACCAACTACAGAAAACTAGAGGCAACAGACGTCAATGAACAGAAGTTCATTATGATATAATGCTATCATAATTGAATTCGACAAATTATAGTAAATCGCAACCTTGCTTTAATAATTATATATTCTCATTTTTACAACGAAATCGTATTATAAAAGTAATTGTAGCTTAAACTGTATGACAATATTTAAAAGTCGTTAACCGAATTTAGCATTTCTGAATACCTCATGTTGATGTTTAGTTGATTATGGCTGGTTATAATTAAATATCTTTTGATCCGACCATCCTATTTGTATTTCACGTCAGGTTAGTTTATTTGTATTATTATGTGTGCTATATTTGTATTATTATGCGTGTGTGTGTGTGTGTTTATATCCAGTTATAGTTAAAGGTAACATGAAATAGTACTCTTTAAACTTGTTCTATATTCAAATAGAGTTCATTTAATGAATTGTGAATTTGATTTAATACCAGTCAGTCACAAAGGTGTTAATAATTAATATAAATATTATTCATAACGATATACCGATAAGTACCTTTAATACTTATAAAACTTACTGGCATAAAATATATGCTAATTTAGTGTTTGAAAATAAATATAAACATGTATAGCCATGTTAAGCTAAACTAAATTTTTATAAATATAGAATAGAAAATGAACCGATATGGGCTGGGAAAAGGCAGCAATACGGTAGATCAATTGATAGAGGGACGGGACGGTTTCCCAGAGGTCGCGGGTTCGAATCCCTGACCGTATCGGTTTATTTTTCATTCTATATTTACGAGTATACAAATGTTAATTTAGTTTAATGAAATAAAGGGTCCTAAAAAGCTGTAGATCATAAAGTATTAACTAATTTATTACTAATCGGAATATCTATCTATATGCTTGAGCATCTTGTAAGAACTACTGAATTTATTTCAATGTGGTTTGCGCTATTGGAAGTTTAAAGCGGTTGTAGGTTATAGTTATATACCTAACATTTAAAGCAATTACCGAAAACTATACCCAAAAAATGTAGTTGTATAGCAGTTTACTAGATGGCGTTAGTAAGTAAAGTAGGTTGCGGTTCCTTGGTGCGTGATCATTATTTTCTTATCCAGTCAAAAAAAATCACTAATTTAGTTCGTTTTATCGTAATACTAAAATCTCTGAGTCTTAAATATATGCAGTAATTGTTGTTTTTGTTTTAGTTCTTGCGTTTATATTTGTAAGCGTAAAAATTTCACAAGATATCAACCTACCAAAAAATATTCAAAGTATTTAAAACTATTTTATATGCAGACAAAGCTGCTGAAAAAAGCTAGTAATCAATATAAGTACCTAAAGAGAAGTACTAAGCACAATTCTTGGAATGGAATACAAAAGCTTCGAGTGACAGCCGTTACGACGTTTATATATTGCCAAATATTTCGAATGACATACAAACATGTAACAGACAGATATATAAGATCAAACTCACATCTCTTACTGCTTTTATTTATTCTTTAAAATTAGCAATAAAGGTTTTCTTATGGAGGTATGTTAACCATGTTGAAGCTTATAATTGCCATACATTTATCTTTTAAAGGAGAATATTTTCATATGTATTTGGCAATTAATTAATTAATTGTATAGATTTTAAAATTTTATCAATAATCTACGACTAAAAATGTTGGTTTGGAAAAGTACAAATGGTAAAATTAATTTGATAATTTCATTCACAAATGTAAACTCCAAATATAAACAAAAATAGAACTAAGAAAATACATTTTAAGGGATTCCACTGATAATATTATATTGAAGTCAACATTTCTAATAACAATAGAATCAAAACCCTCAATGGGTATACAAACACGGAAAAGGATATCCGTGTCACAATCAGCATTTAATTAAATTTTGGTAACAACGGACATGTGACACTCACGACTCAGTAAAAACATGTACCATTTAATGCTCAGAAACACAGACAGCAAAAGAAATTTACATTATTCAAAATACAAGAGGTTTAAATAAGTCCTTGTTAATTAAATTTTGAATAATTTACGTAATATTATGAAATTAATGAAAATATATTTATAAATTATACTATGTAACTTATAATAAAATTATTATATCACTCCATTTTACGTGTATCTGACATTTATTTTTTTATCTATAAGTCTAGAATAAAGTCAATACAGAATTTAGTTATACAGCTGTATAACATTGATAAAGACGATCACATATAAAATGCTTAATTCACCGAGACGGACAGCGATACGGTAGCTCAGTTGGTAGAGCGACGGGACGGTTTCCCAGTAGTCGCGGGTTCGCGTCCCTGCCCGTATCGGTTTATTTTTCATTCTATATTTATATAAATTTAAATAAGCTTAACATGGCTATACATGTTTATAGATATTTTCAAACATTGATAAGACACTCGGTAAGACGTTCAAAGGGAAGAAGAACAAAGCAACAAGTGCCAACAAAGAGTCTGTTCATTACATTCCATCCCTCTTATACTTGCTTATTATTTGGTCGTTTATTTCTGTGTTCATTTTGCGTTTCATGACACTTTAGACGACAATGGGCCTTTTACTTTGAAGTCTGATGTTTCTGTTACTTACTAGCGTAGAATGTTCCATTTTATTGTTCCTTCATTGAGATGCGATGGTAGCAGGCAACCTTATCAGTTCACTTGACACACACTGTCGATCTCATTCATTTGATATACAAATTAAAGAATAATGTTTGAAAACATATATTATTAGTATTTTATATATTAAGATTTAAAACTACGGGCGTGAGTGTGCTAGTAGTTACAACTTTGAATTTTTCATTCCCTTAAAAAAATAAACATTTTAAAAACCATTACTTTATTTAAAAAGGATTAGGGATCTGTGGTCCTTAAAGAATATTTTAATTTAGAAATAAACTAAAGTATAATAGACACTTTAAAATTTCTGTGGGTACCAGCAGACATATTTTATGAACAAATTTATACTAAATAAAATAATTTGAAGTTATAATCAAATAGATAAAATAGTTAATTAATAAACGCTCGAAAACTTCGATATATATTAAACTAGCAAAATGTAGATGACTTAAATTATATAATGCCCAAAAGTAAAGTAATGACCGCCCAAAGCTATAAAGATCAAAGCTCTTCAAACTGAAAGCCAGAAACGAACTAACAAATACTCGGGGTTCAAGTTTGAACTTATATCTATAGGAAATAAGCCCAAAGGGAAAAATCGTTTGCAATCTATTTAAACACCCAATGAGTTTTCTTTAAAAACAGATTTGAAATAGATTGGCTGAACTTCCAATGAATTTGAGGCACCAATACACGGTCCGAGTAATTGGCACTCTGAGGGCGTTCATAGCGGATATTGTTGCCGCCTACGTGAATCGAAAATATCCGGTCAAACCATTCTCCCTCATATACAAGAGATATGTTTCAATAACCTATGCAGATATTGAAAAGCACTTACTTTTTTGAATACCCATAAAGTGGCTATTACAAATATTCTCTTCTCTTTCGCGAATATATGAACTGCTTCATGTTAAAGTATCTCTTTTAGTTATCTTTACTGACGATATTTTCCTTATCTTTCTGGCGTGATAGTATGTTGGACGCTTAACAAAAACAAAGATATATAATTATTATCTGAACGACTTTTCTATTATTATACATTCATATTTAATAGAAACTATTTGACATTTAATAAATATCATTTACATATACTGACATACGAAATAAATATGATTATGAATATGTCATAGAAATATAATATTAACTGAGAAGGTTATATCGTTTCTCTCAAGCTTCCGCTAGTAGTTTGAATAAGTGTTTGAACTCATTTTCCCGAGGTCGAGTTGAAGCTTTATTACTTGTTCAGCAACAAAATATAAATAACGCAATAGGGCGGATATTTGTTATTTGATTTATTTATAAACAATATACATGCTAAAATTAATAAATACATTTTGATTACAGCCTATAAAAATAATAAGTAGAGAAAAATATAATGACATTACCTTTCCATGGTAAGCCTCTTGTATAGACTTGTGGCGTATCGTGACGAAAGCCATACTTCAGACCATTCTTCAGACGGGTCTACAAACATTATCAAAACTGGGGGTAGCGGGTGCGGGGTCTGTTAGTCTGCCGCCCGACGCCGGCTGGCGCGAACTTCTCGGTCTCGCTGAGTACAAAGTTGGAAGCGTGCGAAATGTTGTGACTCTCGTATTTTTTTGGACTGTTATTATAAAGGTTTGTAACTGACGACTTTTATCGAAACATTTTATTGTTTTTTTTATATCTATAAAATAATATATTTTTTTTTACAATTTTTTTTTATACTGATTTCAATTTATGTGTCTAAATTATGATCAAAAATTGTTGTAAATAGAAAAAAAATCTATCTCATATGATAGGGTTTAAATAAACATTATTTAAGCAGTAGGTAGCCCGTATTAGAGTAAAAACATTTATTTATAAAATATATTGACATTATGGTTGGTATATATAAAAAAAAAGATATTTGTAATTGTTATTAAGTAATCGATTTGTTTAAATCTTGCCCGATTTAAATTACACTGATTAATATAAAAAACTATTCCCACAACGCTAATAAAATAAACATAAAAGTTATATTTATCTGAAAACCTTAAAACAGATTAACGAATAATTGTGTAATAATGTAAAATAATAATAATATGTGCCGTAATCACTAACACGATTATCGTCACCTACAAAGATCATACATTTTAGATAAGGGTTAATTCAATTAACGTCTTGTACTGGATCGATCTTTTAATAATTGACTTTAGGAAAATCAACCAAGTTCGTATAGAACGTTTATGTTGTGAAGGTATACATTCAATATTCTTTAAATTACTTTATATTTAATAATGATATTATATTACCCAATAATTAATAGGTTAAAAACTATAATGCGATTCATATTTTTTGTTGCATATCATATATAGTGGAAATTAATAGTTCCAGGTTATAAAAATATCTTAACACTTACTGGAATATTCTAAAATATAAGAGGACTACTGGAATATTCTAAAGATATTGTTAATTACAATAATAAAATTAAAAGGATAAAACAAATAAGATTTTAACGCTTATATCAGAAATAAAAAAAAACTTCCTCTTCATAAAAAAACCTATGATTTAATTAAAATAGTTCATCAGAGTATAAGAATTGCTTCTCGCTAACAACTTTTCCTTTGTCGCATCTTACGAAATGCTATTACTTTTTTATCAGAAAGAAAAAGAAAAACTAAAATTCGTAACTAGTATGAAAAGTAAGCACTAAGCAATATATATTTTTATAGACAATAGATTATTTAAGAAAATTGAAGTTCAAGGTGTACATTTTATTTAAACTACCTTCATTTTGTTACCCAAAAAAATATTTAATAAAAAAAAACTATATTTCACACACAAAGTCCAAAACAACAATAATTTACAACTCAAGATTTACACTATTAGAAATTACTAGTAAAGGTTCCTAATTATTTTAACCAAATTTTTAAACTATTGATTTAAAACAAACATCATGTTAACCAACTTCGACTTAATTTTTAAATCGTCAAATAAATCTACTAAATAGCTTTCATTAAATTGCATTGCAAAAAAAACATTACATTTATTCCTCTCTAAAAAAATTGAACTAACTAAAACTTAGATTATTACTAACTAAAACTAATGTCCGCTTTTAACAGACCGAAATCGAAATTTAGTTTATAAATAATTGTGATACTGTATTACACAGAAATCACGTACAAGTGATTGCATACAATTATTCTAATATTTTATATGTGCCCATTGAGGATTAGTGACTATTGACGATTATTACTTTTACTTTTACTGGCTAATATGTACATCACTATTATAAATACTAATATGAACACTAATTTTAAGCTATAAATACAATAAAACTGCAATAAAATATTATCGTTTTTTAATTCATAATATGATGATATGTATGTAAAGTCAAACCCTAAGACTTTTAATTATAATAAGTGTTAATTGCGCTTATGAAATGGCCCCTGGTTGCGGTTCCAAAAAAAAATATTTTTAATTGTAACAAAGAAATAAAACTATAGAGTAAATTTAATTTTACATTTATTTTACTTAATGAACCGACAACTCATTACCAACTTCATTAAAGACATTGAATACCATAAAACCGTCCGGTTACCAACGTATAAAAATTAAGTGGAATAAAAATGACAAATAAAAGTGATAACCTTTCAAAACTCTCCAAGACGTATATATAAAACAACTTAGTAATACACGAGTACATCTCATGTATATCGATATTTGGATAACAACATTTTGTCATGAAATATATCGTAATAGAATCCAGAACTTCATTAAGTTACACTGAAGTAAAATTGCAACGTGAAGCCCTATCGTGTTCCAATTTTAGGCAACAAACGCGCGACATCACCTCCTAGTACAGGCTATATATAACATTTCGTGTCGGAAATAGAAAGGAAAACGTGGAAGAATTGACTGAGTTAGTAGTTTTGCTTTTAAACAACCTTTTTCATTTGTTATTTGGTATTTTAAAGAAGATTTTGATTCTTGGTAAATCATACAGTAGATACATATTATTTTGATACTTGTTTTTTCTTGCCTATATTAACTATTACCACCTACTTCGTCTGCGGCAGACCTATCCCTCTTAGACGCAAAAAAATCAATTTTTCACTATTTAAAATTTGTATGTGTGGATTTGCCACACATTTTAAATTTGTTGTAATTGTAGTTTCCAGTTGTCAAACCAATTCTTGTGTGTTTTCCATGACAATAAGATAATATGACATGAAAAACTTTCTATATGTTTTTAGACAATAAGCCAACTCGTTTCTAAACTTTTTTTTTTGTTTTAACCGAGTGTAAAAACAAAAAAAGTTAGCTTAATCATATTTGTTTTTATTTTTGCCTTAAAAATAAGAGATTTTTTTGGGGATAAAAAGTATTCGAGTAAAGTCTTCAAATTAAGTAGTATTTTTACAGGTTTAATAACCTATAAAAAATGATATTTACTTAAAACTCATGCACTTATTTTACGTGATCCAGTGGTCCAAGATGCACAAACGAACAAACAAAAGCACAAGAAAACTGATATACAGTCAAATGGGACAAAATATTAAAAACTGTGGTTTGGAGTTTTGTGCCATTAATTGTAAATTACTTTTGTGCCAAAAGCGTAGCAAATCGTTTTTCAAAATATATTTAATGACTTACTGATTTTGCTTTCTTACCATGAATTAGTTATTTGTCTAAAATGTCTAGATGTGTTATAAAGCCACAATCAGTTTTTGTATTTTCTGTGCTGAAAATAAGAGAATTTATAGCAACGAAAAGTATTCTTTATGCTGATTCAGGCAATAAACTGACTCCGTGTATGACTTCATCAGTGTCCTCATATAGTTTTATTGAAAATAAAGCCAACACTATTTTCGTTTCGAATGAAAATGAAATAAAATTTTAGCAACGAAGGAGGTATCATCAAACTTCATAAAAATAAATATACAGGAGAAATATCTTATGCACAGTCGGCCTCGTAATTATTAAGTCCTTACATATGAAATTGGCGTTTTGTATGGGAGGAACAAAAAGTCGAATATTTTTTTAATATAATGTATGTAATTAATCAAAGTATGAAACATTGTTTTCTATGCACTTTTGAAAATTCATAAGTAGTTTATTGAGTTTATATAAGTTTATATAAAAAAATCAATCAGTCGGGAATTAATAACATTTTTGAAGGCGATTTGGATTGCTCCATCGGAGTAATTATTTTTTTTTTTATTTTTTTTAGAGTGGATTTGCCCAAAGCCTTTACCTATCAATCAAATAATTAAAAAATCTGGGTATCAGTGTTCTAAATAACGTAATAACGTAATGATTGTTAAAAAAAAAATAGAGCACTTTACTTAATAGTTCAATTAAGATATGTCCTCAAAACTAAGAAGCAAGTTATGACATTGATATATATATATTCAACCGAAATTATTGAATACTTTTTTATCAAAAATACCATAAATTTACAAGCTCAGTAAATAAATAAAATGTATATCATCGTAAGTAATCGCTATCATTAATCATGGCCAAAATAAAACAGGTTCATTTTATAAACTAAATATTTATTTTTAATTTGAGTTATATATTAAGTAGAGAGAATATTATTATTGTAAGGGACAACTATTTATAAAATTATAAATTTATTGATAATTATTTTATTAACGTAAATTTATAATTACTTATCTTAACGTAAATTTTACTTATCTTCACGAAACAAACGATAGTCGATATATTATATACTTGAAAAGACTCTATTATAAACATTTTTTTATCAGACTTGCGATCTATAAAAGATATAAAAAAAGTTATATCTCTAATACTCCATTTCATTTACGATTACCCTGAAAAATATGCTTGCTATATATTTAGATTATTATTAATCACGGATAACTAAAAAAATATTTTTGTTAACTTGAACTGGCAGTCTATGAAATATAAGTTTTTGCTAAAGAGATAGTTGACGAGACAAAGGTTCAGCATCCAGACGCATGACTTATAAGGGCTTTAATTTTACCGTACATTTACTTTTGTGAATTGAGATATTAATATTACTCGGAAGATCTTGAGATTACGAGGCCACCATAATTGTGTGCTTTTACAATAGAACATATTTTAATAGCTTTATTATAGAACTGCGATGGTTCAAATGTAATGTTTATTAAGTGTAACACTTGTAATGTTTATTAAGTGTAACACAAAACGAAAAACAACTTTAGTTCATATTATACGTAACATACTATTACCATGTTGAGATTGTTGTTAAATATAAATATATTTATTAAATATATATCTCTCTTATTCTTGGAATAATATGTAAATTATTATTATTTTGATATAAATGCCTCGTCTGCCGCGGGCATCTTTCAACCTTAAAATGTTGTCTCTTATGTATGCTACATACGCGGAACAATAGTTTCTCTTTAATCATGTTAAAAGATACTACTGAATAATAAATTAAAGAAAAATAGGAAGAACAAAAGAACACGACCTAATTTAAATGTGTTTTTGTTTTTACATTTTTTTTTTTATATATTTTTTTATACATTATATTTTTTTTTATGTATTGAGTTTATATCATTTTATTTGAACAAAATAAGTATTTCTTTGTCTAAAGTATTTTAAGAGTTTTTGTTTTATATATTTTATATAAGACAGACAATAATCCGAAACTTATATAATGTATACAACCCGCTTCGCCGGGCTTAATTTAAAGATGTATTAACTCAAAATACATAAAAGAAAATTAAATAAAGAAATAACTTATTTAGAATTAACCACCGCTATAATAATTATATTATTATATTATGATTCAACCTGAATTTTATTTTCTTCTCGTTTCTCTAGCTTGTACTTGGATAGTTTCATGACGTTATAACTGACTTTAAATTGTTTGATTTAAAAAACAATATCAGTAGTAAAAAAACTGTCACTGATAGTTCAATAAAAAATGCCCCAATCGTCACCAAACTTTTCGCTGGGTCAATCTAAATATCCTCTGAAAATTTGAAGAATTTGAATTTGAAAATCGATCCGTTTATCCGGAACATACATACATACTTTTGTCTTTTATATGTATAGATAGAAGATAGATTTAAAAGTAATTTACTAGTATTAAGAAAATTTTCTCGATTTTTTATAGTTTTCGAAAACTAAACTTATTTTACCTAATACTTTATAATTGGTCTTCATTTAGTAAAGAAGTCTAACCAAATAAAGTTTTTCGTGACCAATAATAATATTTAAAACATCACTAATGAAGATATATTTATGGAAAGATGAAACGTACATATTACGTACGTGACGGACATTTAATGGTCGGCATTGGCTACCTAGTAACGGACTCCGGAAATGTTACGTTCACAAAAGCTATTATTTTTGTTCTACATTTTCATGTTTCCTCATATTTTTAAAACGAAAACAAATACCCCAGCAATGTACAGAATACGTCAGAAAAGAGCGAATAATAATTATTTTCAATTTAATTAAATATGTAATGGAAAATTCTTTACATTAATTAATTTATATTATTCTATGTTTAAGACGGGTAAGGGTAAGCTATATTTATTGTATATGCAATATAACTTTGAGCTTAACACCTGACTGATGCTAAATAACATAATAACTTAAGCAACAAAACAAATTGTCTGTTAATCTATAAACTAAATGGAATTACTTGAGCATGTTATTTAATAAGCGTCTAGTACAAAGCCGTATAACCCCCTAAAGTTGTTAAATTAGAGCGGTGCTTTGTATAAACCGTTCTCCCTTCTAGGTTAGAAACACTATACAAATGCTAGTTAATGACGGCCTATCGCTTAGACGGGCAATTTATCACAATATTGAAAACATCGGTGACTGGCTATTTAGAAATAGGTTTTGAGGGTAAAATATCCTAATATGGTGTTTTATTATCAAACCAAATGATAAACTTTTTTCTGTTAATTTTTATTTCACGAGAATTATGAAACATAATATTTTAGAAACCGTTAAAGATATTTTACTATAAAATGTAATATTAATATTTACCAGATCCATTATTTTTGTATAATTTTTAATCAATAAAGCGTTAAAAAAGCGACTGCCGATTTTGTTTCAATACTTTGTCCTTGTTTGAGACCACATTTCACTGAAATGAGTTTCAAGCGGATATTACGTGAGGTAAAGAGCTTTAAACGCTTGCTATGCAAATTTATGTTTTATATTAAAATAATAATAATTACAATATGCACAATAATAATAATTACAATTTGCATTTGGTATTAAAATAATAATAATTACAATAATAGTAATATAAAGCTCAATTTTAGCATTTATACAAAGCGCTAAAATATAAAACAATAATGTCTTATATTTTTTATCTGATGATTCCTTAGTCTCTGTTATAAATACCTGTATACCCACAAAACGTATTATGAGTATCTTAAAGACGCTTAGTGGGATAAATTATTTTGCTCTACTTGTAATCACTTCGTATTCCAAATTTCTCACGAAAGTCCGAGGTACCTTTAATTATTTCACACATAAATATATTTTAACACTGAAATTTTATTACAAAAAAATATTACATTTCAAATAGTAGCTTGAATAGAGAACGATTTAGACTATTTCAATTGCTCGCTGAAGCTAGTTACAGTTGGCCGTCGCCTGCTAAAGCAGATAAAATGACCCGGTTTAAGTAGATTCCTCTTTAGAAATTACCTAACTGGACCGAGGATTTGCTCACCTACCATTATGGCTTATATAAATCTCCCCCAATAATATATTGTTTTTTTTATCGTTTCAAAACGTCTTTGTTTTTTTTTTAAAAAAAATAATATATCCTACTAATATAAAAGCTACATTAAAATTGCTGTTCCATTTATGAAATAACGAGCAAAAAAATATTGCTTTATCGTTTCACATTACCGTAAAAAAAAAAAATCATTATTTATCTTACAATTTATATAATAAAAAAAGACTTTTTAACCTATTTTGAAAATAGCTTTTTATCATATTGACAATATTTTGTAATACATCAATAAAAAATCTAACAAAACTCAGTAAGAAATAAAACGGTATTACTCGCATGACTTTGAAAGGCAACAAAAGATTTTCGAGTATCGAAAAAGTCTTTATTACGAAATGAGGTTTATGTAGATGTTCCTAAACGCTGTAATACCTACTAAGCGTCGAATCAGCGGAAAAAATACAAGGTATCGGCAATTGGAAGGTTCTGAAAAGGAATGTTGCCAATTTTTATTTCTTTACACAAAAAGTATAGTAAATTACAAAATATTTCCACTTAAAAGATTTTGACGACTTTTATAAGCATAATCAATATTTTTAGGACTAACTTTAATTTTGAGCTACCAACTTTTAATTTTTAGTTAAGTTTTATTTAGGGTGAGAAAATAAAACAAAATATAAACAAATAAAAAAAATAGAAATAAAAGCAGGGAATGAATTTAACACTTTTTAGCACATGAGTTGTCTTTTGTGAGAAAATGTCATGTGAAAATATTTCGAAAACCTAACAAATTATTATAAGCTTGTGGTATAACATTCAGCCTCATGCCAAAATCTTGTTCAATATTCTTAAATGTTTTGTAGTGTAGTTAAAAGCTAATATCTATTATAATAAATATATAAATAAAGAGAATGTAAAAACATCTATACTACTTGAGTTATTATTATGAGCATCATTCTGTCTATAGCACCATTGAGACAGTGAAGTGTCCTTAATGTACTTAGCATTATATATTGGGACGTAGTTTTATTTTAGGAAAGCATGAAATATATAACATAAATATATAACATATAAATGAGCTTCCTTGTGTATATATATAATATATATTATATATATACACAAGGAAGCTCATTTATTTGTTTGTATATGCGCCTTTATATCGTTCATTGAAGTGCAACGAAACTATGTGACTTGTTGTTAGCACTCCTTCCAATAAATCTGAATATGTATAATTATTGTACAATTATTGTATTATATGTTAGTGATTTTAAAAGAATTAAAAGACAAACATACTCTCGTTTAAGACATAATACAGTTAGTAAGCTTACATTATTGTGTATAAACACATCGATTCGTAAATTGTAATTATATTTCTCTATATAAACCTCTTTTATTTCAGATAATCGAAAATACTTGTAGGCCTAAAATGTCCTGAACGAAGAGCATCCCAAATATTTATGAAGGCACAGAATGTGACCTGGTTTCCCCGACGTGATGCAACTAGTAATGGTTAATTTTCTCATCATGTTTGACGTAGTATTCGTGTTCTTTCTCTTTCTCATTGCGGTTACATGCATCATGAACTATATGCCGGGGAGAAGACGGCAAGAAGTTATTGAAGAAGAGGTGGAGAATGACGTCATCCCCCCACCTCCATTATTTGCTGGTGAAGATGAAGCTTGTTCCAGCAGAGACACTTATGTGGTTATACCACCGCCTATGGACAATGTCAGATCAAAAGACGGCTGTCCCATTCATGTTGTTTAATATATGTACTGATATGTAAGTATTTAAATTGACAAACGGTCTCTTTTTTACAATCAAGAGAATTTTACAATTTAGTGAAGTTTTTTTTTTATTTTTAAATAACATAATTTTGTTACAGATCAACGTAGGAGTTTATTACAAAGAAGCCTTATGAAATCGTAGACGTGAAAATAAATAAATCGTAGTCATTTTTTACCAATTAGACAAATATAAAAAAACAAGTTATGCAAAGACTAAACGTGTGGTAATTCGGGACTCAAGTGTTGGTAATTAGCTATGAAATTACTTAAAATAAATCGTGGTTAGATAGTAAGAATGCTATATTATATTACTGTTAAAATATTATTTTTATGCAATTAATATTCTTTTGTAACAGAAAAACAATAATATCGAAAAGTAGTGAATATATTAACATTTTATTTATAGTATGTCAAATAAATATAGTCTTTCTATAGAGTAAATATTTGCAACTTATTGTACCATGTGTTCTGATATTTTTTATAATTTTAAATTATAAATATGACTGAGTACTAGATAATATAGCTACTTAATATTTATTAGGTTTTAGATATTTATCATTATTTTCAAACAATTATGATTGTTGTTATAATAATATAATAAGGCTATTATTGTTTATATATTTCAGTCTCAAATGAACGCATACAATATACATAATCGATGTCTAGAATTAAGAAGTAATAGAATTTTAAGATACAAAATGTTTTACATGTAAATTTCAATAAACAACAATTTCCAACCAAGGTTCTCGGTTAAATATTCAAATAAATAAAACAAGTATAATATTAGTTTAATATATCAGATGGCATTGATGGATTTCAGAAAAATCCGATAATGTGAAAGTATTCATTTTTTCGAATCCCTATCGTAACAAATCGTGGAAACCGGAAGCAACTCAATTCTAAAAGGCAGTGACTCGCAAAAATATACACTTAGTACAAGATAAACCAATTGCCTCTTGCCACGAACAGGTGCGAGAATAATGCGTGAAGGTTGTATTTGAATTTTCAAGAAGATTCAGTAATGAGATACGGTTTGTTGAAAACTTCATTCTAAATCGACTTTGAGAAACTCCAACTTGACTGGAACTGACTATGAGAAGGTAGATTTAAAAGAAACTTTTTTAGAGCAAATCAAAAAAAGATCTTTTAAACTATGGATCGGTCTAAAAATATCTATAAACATGTATAGCCATGTTAAGCTTACTTCAATTTATATAAATATAGAATGAAAAATAAACCGATACGGGCAGGGATTCGAACCCATTCGAATATCGGTTTATTTTTCATTCTATATTTATATAAATTTATTGATCGGTCGATAGAAATTAAAAAGATTCTTGATCAAATTACACCAACTTCAATTAGGTTTTATAATTTAATTATTACTTTAATTTCATAATAATTAACTAAATGAAATATTATGAGCTATATCGTAGTTATCAATAGTTGTAATTAGTTTTAAGATTAAGATAATAATGAAAAGACAATACGTACGTACCTTTTACGGTCATTTTCTCATATCATCATTAATTTTAATCTCCAGCAACTTGTTAAAGCTAGTAGACATTTGTATGTGCTATCGAACCTTTTTAGGAGATATTAAAAAAGCCTAATTCATATTTAGTTATTGTAAAAAAAAGTATCTAACGGCAATGCTGCTTTGGCTAAAAGATTTCCCATTAAATTGTTGAAATAACAAATTTTCATTACACAATGTTATATTTACTTTCTCAATACGTAACATTGTTACCCAAAAAACAATAGAATATCCAAAATTAACATACGTTATGTGATATATACACAATTTTTATAGTAGATATAGAATATAATATAATGTTTGCATATTATTGTTAAACCGATGTGAGATAATGAATAATTAATTTATAACCATAACATAACCGCTAATAAATCATAATAACATTTCTTTTAATTCATATAAAGAAAATTACATAAATATGAATGACTCTGTAATTTCTGTTATCTAAAAAGAAAATTTATTTTTACTTGGAATACATATTTCTTTTTTTTTATTTAGGTGATTCATCCCTTTTCATGAAAATATTTTCATATTTCATAACACCGTAACAACTCATAAAGTAACTTAGAAGGAAACTGAAAGTTTATACAAGACTCCTTAAATGAAGAAGTTTGTTCTGTGGTTATGTTATGGTACGTATAAATATTTATGATGTATTAAATAAAGTGCACTCAACGCAATGTCGGAATATCGTGTATGTATGTTTTATTTGATCCTTTCCCTTTAACTACATTGATAGTTATAATTAAATAATTTCATTGATGTCGTAAAAATATCCAACATCCAAAATAAAGAAGCCTGTAAAAAGTAGAACAGATCTCTTTTATTATTTTCGTATAAATTTGTTATAAGAGAACATTTATATTGGAACAAAAGGAGCGGCTGACACGTTAATTATAGTAAAATTATTAGTGAAATATTAATTTAAATTCTCTTCAAAGGTATTTTTAATAACACCATAAAGTATTATAGATTAAAAAAATATATCAACAAAATATAGCATGTGAAAATATTATTATATCTACTTATATATAACTCAGTCTCTTACATAGGCATGTTCAACAATTTTTAATTAACATATTTTATATGCCAATAAAGCGTCAAGATAATATCAAATGTTTCACGGCACCTAAGGAGAGAGTTTGACATAAAAATCAATGTTTTGAAATGATTGACTATAAATAAGCAAAAATGTTGAAGGCAGGAACTAAATTCTTCCCAAGGGTCTGAGGGGACGAAGTTTTTCGCGTCTATCTCCGTAACTGTCAGTCGGCCATGATAGAAATTAGTTGAGCAAATTTTAACGGGATTTCAAAATTATTAAGATCAAACTTATTAAATCATATGAACTACTAAAGCGATGTTTAACTTAGCGTCAATATCTTTTGAAAAGGCAGAGTAGAAGGAAAGTTAGGGAAAATAGTATTATTAAATTTCAGACCAAATAATAAACATGCTTCTGGGCATTGACCTCTGTAGCAGTTATGAGAAAGGAATGAAAGTCATGATACAGAGTTATATTTTCTGAGAGTAATAAAACTTTTCCAATTCAAAGGCTAAGATGGATAATAATTTTGAACACGATATCATAGATAGTAACTTCATGATAAAATATTTTATTCGTAAAACATATTACATAAAAAACTTTTTTGTAATTTTTTTTTTAAATTTAATTTAAGAAAGCCTTGTTTTCTTCACTCGTTTTGTAAAATAATATAAAATAGTACACATTTATTAAATCCGACGGAATCGAGATGAGTGTACGTGTGACCTCCTAAAGTAGGGTAATCGTGTCAAAACATGTACGTCCTAATCCTTTTAATCCTTTATTAGTCAAAGTAGGAGCCTAGTAATTATACGGAGAGCACTTTTGAGGACGCAGTTGTATGTAACGATACGCTTAACAGTAATTATCTACTAAGTGGCTGTTTTAAATTTTATCGCGGGTACGGGTACCTTAATTTTAGGTGCTTTTTAATGTGTGTCATGTTTACTGAGTTATATTTGTGTTCAATGTTCAAAAATATTCAATTCGAATAAAATGAGGTTTAATATAACATATGTTTTATTTGATTAGTATATAGACTTAAAAAGATATCGATTTAAAAAGATTTTTTTTTTAAAAGACAACACAAAGTTCATTAAAATGTTTGCTAATAGTCGACTAATATTTATCAGCCAACATTTAACGAACTGTTTAAGATAAATGGCGGGTTGGTTGACGTCGGTATTTTTTCACTTTCACAGAGAAAATAAACAAAATTCGTGTCATTACTCCAGTTTATTGTCTAATTTTATGGATATTTAAATAATGTATTAGGCTGTGGAAGAAAGCCTATTTGTTATTTTAGTTTTTCTAACATTTTGAAAACCCTTAAAATATAAATACATCAAAATAAATTTCAATAAAAAAAAATAACATTACAAACATTTTAATTAACGAAACTAAAAATCATGAGATGTTAAAGACAAATTAAATAGTAACAAAAATACATGCAGAATGTAAAAAAGACACGATATCTTTATACTTTTAATAATCTACAATTTAATTAAAAAACTAAAATTAAACAAAGCTAAAACAATATTAATTTCAGTTAGGGCGTAATAAAAGCAAATATAAAACGTTTGCTAGTATGTAAATACGTAAATATTATTTTTAGCTAAGGCTCTAAGTTCTATAGTGCATACCTAATGTTACTTCTTAGTGGACAGGAGAATGCTAGAATTAAATTTTTGGTTTATAAGACGCGCGAGTGTAGACCGAGAAACGAGAAGAATTCTCGTAACACGCAATAAATGACACCAACAACGTTTTATTTCAGTACTGCAAAACGATATTGCTTTACGTACATTATATTGGTACAAAGATATAGCCACTGACAACGGTATCTAATCATGAAGATGACTACAATGACTTACAATCGCCTTTAAAAAAAACAATTAGAACATTAGATTAATATTAAAAACTACAAATACATCAATGCGAATAAAACTGATAATCTTAGTATTGTACCACAACACGGTAAATACTAAATTTCAACGCTTCTCTGAGAGTTGTCTGACCATGTTTTTTTTAATTAAGTAAAAGCCTGATATTAATTACTAGCTGTCGCTCGCGGCGCCACCCACGTTTAGGTCGCTTTTCGCGTAATCTGTGGAAACTACAATTATCCAGGCTTATAATAGACTTATAGTTAATTCTACAGCATCTTATTCCTGTGCCAATTTTATACAAATAGCCATTACATTGCTACGATATCAAACTCAAAATAATAACATACATACACATTACACATTACACACAAACCCAGAAAGGACATTATTCAGATATACCTAATAAAGCATATAATTTTTACCAAATATTATGTTTTTGAGTAATATTCAATTAAAAAATTTCTTTGCACATTTCATGTATGGAGATGTTTTTATGAAAGTCTTGCATTGATATATGTATATTAGTGCGTATTTCTGCTGTCATGAGGTTAGTTGTTTGGTATTTTAATGGTCTGGATCTCACGGAAAAAGAGAAAATTGAAATTCTTAGCATTTTTTTTACTTTACACTCGACTTTGGACAACCATAGAAACACACCGCCTGCCATCCTACGGTGACAAAGTTCAGTGCTCAATTTCTACTCTTAATGAATCCGGATTTCATCTCTCAAATTATGCTCCGTTTATGTACTCCTGAATAGACTTCTGTAGTAACGGGTCTATTACGACAATCCTTTTTAAAAGACATAGTTTCGATAGATCTAAGAATATTTTGCGAAAAATCAGTCCCATCTAGTTACAGGCCTATAGCTTTAACCTTCCTGCTCTCTAACTTTATAACTATATGTATTTATGTATGTATCTCTATCTAATATAAATAGTTGCAATATTGAATACAGAGTACTAATTGTAGTATTGTAATTATTTTTTTTTTTTTTATGCATTATCCCGCGTTGTTTTTATCTACTCCTTTCCCCAAAAGGATCTCTGTAAGAGATTGCTTTAGCAATAAGATCGCCCTTGCATCCTATTGTAGCTTATTTTGTTTTTTAATATTTTTTTAATATTTTTATGTTTTGTGTGCAATTAAGATCTATATCTATCTTTATTTACTCCTTTATACATATGTGAAGTTTATATGTTTAATTTATTACATATGTACTCGTACAGTGTAGATTATTAATTTATGTTTTAAGAAGTACTGATATTAAAATCAACTGTAATATATGTAATATAATCTTTTTTATATACATTGTACAAAATATGTTCGCGGAATCCAATTACTCAAAGCAGCGTTCGAAAGTACAAATACATTATAACAAAAAGGATTTGATTAAAATTCCTATTAAGTTATAATATGATATTTAATATTGCATAGCTCAAAATATTGGCTTCATGGCACTTTTAATTTAATATTCAGACTAGATTATTATTCAAATGGATATATTAATTCATAATACTGTAAATATCTTTAGAGAATTTATTTAAACATAAAACCAGTTACATATGTAACCAGTTATATATTTATATATAATATATTGCTCAACTGCAGAATGGAATAATTTTTATAGAAGATATTTATTTATCATTTGATTTATTATATTTTAATTTATTTAACTTACATAAATAGCAGAAAAACTAAAAACTACAAGGTATACAACATATAAACCAAAAGTATGGTAGTTTTAAATTAAATGTTTTTCTTATTTCGGTATTCCTTAAAAGAAATATGGCTATTAATTATATTGCTCAATTAGGCGAGTCTTGGCGCTAAATACAATTAGGCGTTAAATTACTTTTCTGAGACTGATGATCGCGATGAACGAACAGAAATAAGAAGATAGAAATATCTACAAGAATTTTTTGTAAAATATTAAAGGCGCAAAAACTACATGTTTTTTCCTTATTATTATAATAATCCTTATTATTATAATAATAAGGAAAAAATATATACGTTAAACAAGTCAGACAGTCTATATATTCTTTGTATATACACTTATTATTAATCAATTATTCAAAGAAAATACAAAGTTTTAGAAATTAGTAGGATATAGTTTTATATAAGGCTCAAGGGTTTAAGTTTAAGCAAAGGCGAGCAAGATGACAATCTCGTGTAATCTGTAATCTCGATGCTTGTCTTTGTTGATATTATTTATTGGTCCTGGGTTCAATTCCTTCTCAGAACATTCGTTGAATTTTACAATTTTGAAAATTATTAGATATACCTAGATAATATAAAGTAAAACAGGAACAATATTTTACTATCAATAAATGTTAGTGTGCCGTCAAAAAAAAACTTTTTTCACGTTGCACTCTGTCGACTAATTGGGAAGCTTCCTTAGAGCAGAGCTGAGCATAAATACAGTCATTTTTTTCGTTAAAATGTTGCACGATTGTAACTTTTTTCTCATCCGTTAACAAAATTTTTCTGTGACCTCCCTTTGCGTACCGCTTCAGTAGTTGTTTCGATTTTACCACCCATTCATTTTTAATTTATCAGTTAAGAATTGACCAGCGTGTCTCTTATAGGCTGCAAGTCTTAAGTCATCTCTTAAAATACGCGACTTGGTTCTAGGTGCTATCTTCATTTCCCGAGATAAAATCTTTTGCTTTCGGACAGGATTTCTTCGAATTCTTTACCTTACTGTTTTGACCACCTTTTTCGTAGGAACACTAGAGGACGGCCAGATCTTTCTCCGTCACAAATAAAGGTAGTATTGTTGTACCTATTAATAGCCCGGTACACAAACATTTGATTAATACCAAGTGTATGCAGAGTTTTAAAACTTGCATTTGGCTCTATGCCTACTTTGTGTAATGCAATCACAGCGATTCTTTTCTCTTTATCAACCCACTCCATTTTAATATCGCAAAATATTGTACAATGTATTGGCGTATAAAAATATTTTTTTAGTTTTAATTGTAACAGTATTTATAGCCAGACTAAGTATATATATATATATATATATATATATATATATATATATATATATATATATATGTATATATATATATATTTATCAATCAATGGATAATCAAGTTAAGATTTTTTTTTTTAATTATTATTGTCATTAACAATTTAGTTGAGTTACAATTTTACTACGTAGTAAATTATTAAAATTAATGGTTAATTATGTATTAAAATAAGTAATTGTATTGACTTTTTGCCACAATTGTATTTTGCTAATTATCATGTTTAAAAATGAAATGAAATTGAATTAAATATCCATTACTAGTTCTTTAGTCTTACAATGATACAAAACGAAAAAAAAATAATTACTATTAAGTCCTGCTATTGTAATGCTAAGATAACTTCATGTTATTAAGTAATTGCTATGGCGGGAGGTGACCTAGCGAATATAGTAAGGTAATATTGTCAAATAGAAAATATTCCTCGAGTAGTTGAACAGCACGAACTTTGAAGACGTAATAATAAACCACCATCACGAGTTCTCGTGATAACAGTATATTATACAATATATATATATATAGGTATATAAGTTTAATTCATTTTTCTCTCATATGCATGACTCGCACCTCCGCTCAAATAGTGTCATAAGTCAAAAAATCAAACTTTCGAGTTTGAAAATTATACTAAGCAAAAATTTCAATTTTCGGGTCATAACTCAAAAACTAACAAAATTAGCGCTATACGTTTTTAAGTAAGTTTAAATGGTTTATGAAGATCTACCAAATGGTCGGGTAGGTAGCTTTAAAAGATATTATTTTTTTAATTTTTTTTTGACTTGTGACACTTTAGAGATAATAAAAGTAAATAATTTACAAAATATTGTCTTATTAAAGAGTTTCAAAATTACAAATTTTGGAAAATACAATTGTAAATATAAAACTAGTGGTTGTCACTAACTTAGCATTATATTATACCTAATATAAACATGCTTTTTAACCCTAGACGAGTTAAAAACTAATCGAATTTAGTTTATGTATTTCACGACTGCATATGTATGTAACTCGACTGTACATTTATTTTTGTTCTGCCCGCAACAACTGTCCGAAAAGAAACTTAAATAAGTTGGTTCATGGTTGGTATGACAATGCAATTTTATTTTGATAAATTTAAAGAAACTGCTACCAATTTCATCTGCACCTCGGTAGCCTTTACCCTCTTGCCAAAAGTAGCATTCAGTAATAGTTTGATTTACAATAAGTTCACAAAAATAACATTAGTAATGTTATTCTTTTTTCGTCCTGTATTTTCTGCCTTGAACTTGCTTATCGTGAAATTCATGTTCTTTAATTTGCTGTTAGAGTAAAAAACTGAAACATCATTCCGAGGTAACTGCAAAACAAAACATTTTGTTCCCGGATTTGATTTCATTTGATACTTGTAAAATTGATGGACAGACTTCGTGAATCGTGAATATCTTACTTGGTTTGCAGTATTTAACAAAATGGGTAAGCTAGATAAGGATACACTTATTCTGTAAAAAGATGAACTTAAACTGGATAATCAAGAACTTGAAGTACATGATGATGGTGAGCGGCGATGAGGAAAGACCTTTTTCTTACTTTTTTACGTTCTATATTGTGATATGAATCTTTTACTGAATCATCTGTTTCTACCTCCCCAGTTCGTTGTTATAAACATTATGTTATAAACAATACTGTTGCCAAAATAAAAAGGACTTTTAGTTTTTCCTTATCATATATAATGTCCAAACTCATTTCAATATGAAAAATATAATCACTTTTGACTTACCTTAATTAAATAAACTGTCATATGTCGACAAAGTTCACTATAATTTAATAAAAAATCAGATTATTTAAAGTTTTGTCCACACATGTACCGACATAAATCGACAACCAACATTCTATACAATATCCAGACAGACGAAAACCTTGCGCAAGCAGAGACGTGACACTGTATATGTTTGATAAGACAATACTTTTACTTATCGATATAATGTCACGAGCTCAATATAGGGATAAATAATCATCCTATTTAAATGACATTATTTGAGATAAGATTTTGAAGCTTTCTGAAATGAATAGTGCAATAAAAAAGATTTTCATTTTTTTTGAGTTGTGACCCTATTTGAGCGGAGGTGCGTTGTATGAAAATTGTAATAACTTGAATATTAAATATTTATGTACTAAATCTTTATTTTCATTTAAATTAATCTAAATAAGCAAAACTAAAAGAGCTACTAACCCGTGCCCAAAAAAGGCAGCCGTGCTGATCCTGTCAACTACAGACCGATTTCAATCACCTCCATACTCTGCAAGATTATGGAGCGTGTATTGAACTCGCGCCTTCTAGCATACCTAGAAGGTAACGATCTTCTCAGTGACCGACAGTACGGGTTTCGCCGTAATAGGTCTACTGGGGACTTCCTAGTGTATGCTACACACATTCTAGGTGAGGCCATCGAGAAGAACGGAGAAGCGGTCGCCGTCTCTCTGGACGTCTCGAGGGCATTTGACAGGGTCTGGCATGCGAGCCTTATAAGCAAGCTTTCAGCGTACGGTATATCTCCTGGTCTGATCGGCTGGGTAACGGACTTTCTGAGCCAGAGATCTCTCCGAGTAGTTGTCGATGGGTGTTCCTTGGAATCCTTGACAATAAATGCCGGAGTGCCTCAGGGGTCTGTTCTTTCTGCAACTCTTTTTCTTCTGCACATGAACGATCTGTTGAAGCCCGGTTTCTATGGGTACGCAGACGACAGCACAGTTGTAGAAAGATATCTGCCGAGTACTCGGGCTAGTCGAGATCAAGTACAGTCTGAAAGAAAAGCCATGGTGCAGCGTTTGAATGACAAACTTCAGGCAGTCTCCGCATGGAGCAATGTCAATCTTGTCAAATTCAACGCCACGAAAATGCAGACGTGTCTGTTCACCGCCAAAAGGAGCCCTTTCACCTTAGCTCCTACTTTCCAGAATGTATCCTTGGAATACAGTGACCGGCTTCAGTTGTTAGGCTTAGAGATTTCCTCGAACCTCAACTTTGGTCGGTTCATTGAGTCCAGAGCAAGAGCAGCAGCAGCAAAGCTTGCCGTTCTTGCGAAGGTTCGGCAGTACTTTACACCGGGACAGATTCTTGTTTTATACAAAGCACAGATCCGGTCGTGTGTAGAGTACTGTGGCCACATATTTGCTGGTGCCGCAGTCTCATCTTGCGGTTCTGGACGCAATTGAGAGGCGAGCAAAGAAGCTCATAGGCGATCCCGAATTGGTCGAAGCCGACCTCCAAAGCCTTGAACACAGGCGTAGAATTGCTAGCCTCTCAGTATTCTATAGGATACATTTTGGTGAGTGTGCGCAGGAATTACATGATCTAATTCCCCCGGCCCCCTTCCATCATCGGACTTTCCGACGCACGGCAAAAATCCATCCTTTTGTTGTGGACATTCCACCTGTCCGAACGAAGCGCTTTGCTTCGTCTTTTTTACTGCGTACAGCAAAGGATTGGAACAGCTTGCCTGCGTCGGTATTTCCGAAAGAATACACTGTGGATACATTCAAGAGAAGAGTGAATAGGCTGCTAGGGTAATGCGCCTTACCACCTTAGACTACATTCCACTTACCATCAGGTGGAATGTAGTCAAGCATTGCCCTAGATAATATAAAAAAATAAAATAAAAAAAAATACTAAACTAAAAGAGGATTTCCAAATAATTTCATTTTAATTTATGGGAAATATTATATTCCTAGTTACGCCACACGACAGAAAAAGAAAACAATTTTTTTTTCCAATTTGATATTTAGACACTTCGGTTATACAGATTGGGAAATGGTATTTGGGTACGATATTTGACAGATACCGCAATATAGTGTGTTGAAAATATACAGTTTCACCATAAGCCAATATCGTTTTAATAACTATAGGTGTATGATTCGTTTATGAGTTTTTATAAATCACACCACATTTATATTTAAACTAGTCGATAACAAGAATTTCAGACATTTTGTCTTCTCGTGAATACAAGAGTTGCAAAACTGATTGAAACTTCGGGATAAATTAAAGGTTTAAAATATCTATGTTGGAAACAATGGATTAGGAACTACTATCGGCAGATATTTTACTAAGATTTAATAATGTAATGCTAAAATGGTGAATTCAAGTGCACGTGTGTCTACAAAGCCGTGACTTGTTTTAATTACCTCTTATTCAAATTATAACATGGCTGACCACTTAGTCACCATGCTTAATCGCTCCCGTAAACATACTCCCATTTTCTTTTGTTTTGAAATTTAAATTTTAACGCCTCTTATTATGATTTGTTCCGAGAAATGCATACTTATCTATAAATTATGATTTATGTTATTATGAAGTGGTCTTGTAAAATTGTATGTGGGAGGACTTTTTGGAATATGATTTTATTTTATTTTCAGGTGAGTGCTCCACACTCACTTACGTTGTATGTAAATTTGATGTAAATTAAAGATTTTTTTGATTTGTTTGTTGCAGTTGTTTGCATTAGATTTTTTTTTGAGAGATCAGTTCTGAAATATAAGTAAGGAAAATACAGTCTAATGTTTTTGTTTCTGACGCTGCCAAATGGTAGCCGATCTAATATTGAAGGTCTTAAATAATATCTACAAATTAAATAATGTAAAGTAAATGTTTACGTGGTGTCAACTGTTATTTTATCTAGCTGTCTAAAATAGTTTTAGATATGTAGCACTGTGAATAATTTAAAGAGGTTAATAATTTAATACGTGACTAGTTTTGCTAAGGGATCCGAATTGTAAATTTGATCATTTTTTTTCCATGAGCTATTTTATAGATAGGAATTTGTTTTCATATTTTGTTTTGTATTTTGTTTTTTTAATAATTTGTGGGAGATTTTTTTACAATAGACCAAACAGCGTGACAACTATTTCCCCTGATAATGTGATCCAAGATAGCACATTAGATACGACATTTCATTTATCCGTTTCTTAAATTTACTTTTATTTAATTCGCTTAGTAAGATCTAGCAGTCATCGGTCTTAGGAAATTTATTTAAAACCCTAAATTTATATCAATTTCACCACTGGTCCCGAAAGTTTGAAGTGTAATAAATAACTCCAACTTATATGACTTGCCCACGTTTATCTTAAAGTCAAAAAAAGTTTTCGATCTCTATCACGGGGCTTATAAAACATTTTTTACCAATATAAAATGTTACCTACACATATTATACCTGACAATGTTTTTAGTTTAATCAATACTTCTGTATCTTCAATCAAAACTTCTGTAAAATCAATATAATTTGTTATTTACTTTAAGTAATCACGTTCAATAACTTAACGTATATTTTATACGTAGCTTTTTATTAAAAAATAAAACCACATTATTACTTTGAAACTACCTACTTTGAAAGGTAATTTTATTACTTATTTAATACGATGCATACTTAATTTTAAAATAATACTTGTTATATTTAGTAATGCACCTCGAATACTTAACACTTACACATCGCTGAATATTTTAAATATATCTATGAGGTTTGGTTCTTTAAATATCTGATTTAGTGTAGGTAATTTATTAATTTAAAGTATTCATTTGAGTAGTCTAACGAAGTCTAACAGATGGTGCTTAATTAAATCAATTTACCAAATATTACAAAATCCTACAATTAAACTTAGTTATAAACGTTAAAATACAAGTTACATTACATTACTTGAAGAAAATAAACTACACCGTTCAATTAAGGTTTAAAATTAAATTTGGGTCAATAGCACCTTACGTAATATTAATAAATTACTCAAGTTGCCACGAAACAGACAGCAGCTGCAGCTGACTCATTTGGAAAATGTCAAATGTACATTTGATTAAAATATCCGGATTGGATTTTGATTTATCTTACGAATGTGTAACTCTAAGTCAGCATCTTTATTATGATTCATACACAGACTCTCTGAATTGTTTAATCTATTCAAGTGTAACTAAAATATTAGAATTGTTTTATTCTTAAAAATATTGCATGAGTGAATAATTCTGATTAGATTAAAAGAACAATAAAACACTTTATAAGAAGACATCGAAATTACCAATATGAGATCTTGAATAACTGGTTTGTTAGTGTAGGTAATTGACAAACAAATTACTTGGAATAAATATTTGTTAACTAACGAAGACCTAAATAAACATTGATTCAGAACACCCATAAAATATTAATTTATCATTAGTAATTTATTTACACACACTTTAAATACTTCGACTTAAAACTTACAATTTATTCGTCTGTTGAACTTTTATGGGTGAGGAAACAGGATAGTAGGTACTTTGAAATGTCCAGCCTTAGAAAATTAAAAAATGGGATGCAAATTTGAGAAATTAGTTCTATATTGTTGGTTGTAATAAAAAAGCTTCTATAATTGTTTGAAGTTCCATCCCAAAAAATTGATAGAAGGCTAAATTTTGTACATGCTTGATTAGGTTATATTCTTGGACCAACCACAGCATTATTAGGATCATCAATTAAATAAGAAATTTGTGGTTAAAGATTTTTTGTATTTTTTAATGTAAATACCAAAAAGTTCGCGCTGAACAAAATAAAAAGTATTGAGCTCTTCATTTTTGTGTTACAAAAATAATTTAATAAAATACATAGATTTTTTAATGTATGAAATACATTGTCAACTAGTTTTTAGAAGAAGTTGTATTAATACGAATTTAATTAATGTAGTGCCACTTGGCACTTGGTTTAATAAATCTTATAGATCATTTATTCGTGGTACACGGGCTTGTTGGTAGTTGATAGTTTAGTGGGTCACGAATTGTGAATCCAGCAATCCCAGCATTCTAATTGTGTGATGAAGATAACCTTTTGCTTGGTTTGTTGGTTAGTAACTCTACCAATATGAATATCATATAACCTTTCCTTCTTACGATAACCGGATGGATACATAATTTTCAAAGGCAAAAAAATAAAAATATAAATACTATATCCTCATGGAAAATCAGTGATAATGGTGGTATAGATGGTTTTGCTTGTTGGTGACAAAAGCAGAATACTTAAACCTTTTTGCCCCTAAACAATTTAATAACTTTATTTTATTTGAGAAATAATAAAGTAAGTCTTAGACACCTTTTTTCCTTAAAACTTTAGCATTGACCGATTCACCAGTCGCATCGAGATAAATTACCCTTTTTTATGATGCTTCTATGCTATTTATGCTATGTATATATTCTATGTCATTTACAAAATATCTAAATTCGTCTAATGTGAATATAATAAACAATTGAATTTCATTTAGCTACCCATATGAGGCAAGTGAGGTGATTTTTAACATATTCCAATATTTAAGTAGAAAAGTTCCGGCCTCTTATTATACTTCCTTTTACGAAGTAGCGAGTGATGTTTTGTAAGGCGTATTTGCTTACAGTACCAAATTGTCAGCTTGAAGCAATTTGGCAAGACGCCCATCCACAAACTGTAGCATTCAATGAAAAACAATAGGGGTTTATCTACAGACTATGATGAATAGATTCAAATTAAGTACAATGTATATTTTAATTTTAAATAAATATGCTAAGAGATAATACTCTCAGATTTTGCCAATTTTTATTAGTTCGACTTCGACTACTTAAACATTTTGATCAATATAGGTACTTTTTCTCTTTGAACCTAATCAAAGCAAAAGTACTATCAAGAAACTAAGGAACTAAGAAACTAAGTAAGGTATTTAAAATATGTTTTAATGTAATCATACTTAACAAACCGTTATTCAGGGATTAATTACTTCATTTATTTTATATAAATCATTTTCCATCAGCTCTTATTTAAAATTTATAATTCAAATTTAACACTAAAATAAAAACAATATATACATTTTTTAATTATGTTTTTTAATAGTTATCTGATAAAAAATAAATATACGTGTATAAATGTATTCACTATAATATCCTAATACTAATACACATAACAGAAATAACCATAAAATCGTGTACGATTCTATAATTTGGTACAATTTGTGATGACAAAGTGTGTATATGGGTCACATTTCGTTACTCATATGCATATAACAAGGTTTTAATATACTGCAAAACAGTAATCAAAATATTATTATTTGCTTATAATATATTATTATAAGCAAATATTAAATTATTTTCTTATGGAGTTAAAAGCAGTGAATTAAAACTAATCGGAGTTAGTGGTTGGTAAACTTTTTATTATATTAACGAAAAAAAAAATCACAAATAGGAGTAACATGCAATACACAATAATGTAATACAAGTTTACAAAAAAATAACAAGGTTTAATAAATTTATGCAAGTGGTATCTAATACATACTAATTCTTCGGCCTTAGATTTTGTTACAAGTGTCAGAAGAAACAGTTTTTGTTTAAAGTTTGAAAAACACATTGATACAAGTAATTAACAACAAAAACTTACCATTCACGATGTTGCTTAAATATTACATAGTTTTTTGTATTATTCAAGATTAAAATTTCCCATTTTAGGGTTAAGAGCTTGACCCATTTCAATGACCTTTCATTCAGAATCAAACGTCTTTAGCCACTGCCTAGTTGAGTTAGCAGAATGACTTAAAATGTTATTTATCAGCAACTTATGTACTATTGATGTGAGAACCAGTGTTTCTATGGAAACCTTGAACAATAATAATAATATACAAATTACACACATTAATCTAACCTAAAGTAAGCAAATTGTTTACTTGTGTTAAGAGTGTTAGGCAAAGATACAAATACATAGAAATACACATTATAAATACTGACAATATATTTAATAAACGAACAAAACCCCGAATTACAGACATCTATGCTCATCACATTATGCCTGTCTCTGCCAGGAATCGAACCCGAGCCACGTTGCACCGCTACACGTTAGGCGTCTGCGCTAACCACTCGACCAAAGGGACGGTTATAAAGATATTATTTAAAGTAAGCATTATAAAACTTTTAATTATAAACTTATAATAAATAAAAATCCTTACCATTACAATAACTCATTATGTTCCTGTCGCAATAGAATGAATGATTACGAAGGACGGTCTATAAATGTTGATTTCGTAAAGTAAATGTAGGCGAATTCAGTCTAAAAGGATTGTCGCGATTTTATTGCATTCCGTTCGAGTTCTGGGTTCTTTTATGTTCCCAGAACTATTTGTCTGTGCCAAGTTGACAGAGAGTCATTGTTCTAATCCTTGTCCACAATGTTAGTGTGTTTCAATGAGTTTTATTAATGGATTTTAAAATATCTGTAACTGAGTTTAAATAATGATTAGATATGGACATAAATATGTTTATTTACTTACGTATGCTTTTCAAAAACTTGTAATATAATATGAAAAATATTGTGTTTGCCAGAATTATGGCTATTTGACAATACAAATTAATAACTTCAATAAGAAGTTTAATTTGATTTCAACTTATTAATACTTCCAGGTAAATGAAAAGGAAAGCATATGTCTCCACTATGCAAAAGCTTGGGACTAGGTTTCTTTCCTTTTCTGTTTATGGATAGTTGCGAAGTTTAATGCACGATGCTCAGACAAGGCTTTGCTAGTTATGGTATTGTTTTGATCCAGCAGACCCAACCAATTACAAATATTCATCAAACAAGCAATTTGGTTCGATCTGTATTCAAAGCTGAAATTCATGACTTCAGATCAAAAATAAAAATTCATACCTCTATACCCTACAAACCAAGTACCTCCATCCATGCTGCGAATATAAAGTATTCTTCTGTCAGAAGGATTCAAAAATTCTGGTTAAGTTAAAAAAGTAATATCTAAAGTTATGTATACAATTGAGATAAAAAATAATGCTTAAATTCTATGTATATCAGTCACGAAAACTAACTAGGTTTATATTGCAATATCAATCGAATTAAAATGGAGTGTCATTCTGTTCTTTAAATCTGATAAAACGACAATGGAAAATAACATATATTATTTACTGGTTCAATAAAATAAAAATCGCATTCTGTCTTTATGTATACTGAAGTCCCGGAAGGCTAGCTTCAACTTGACGAGGGTACAAGTAATTGAAAATCGAATTACCAATATTGGTTGTAGACAAAACACTTTTGGTCTGGTTGCTTGAATGAAGCATTAAAAATACTTTCTTTTATAGACATGTGTTGAATTATCTACTACATCTTATACCCATCTCTCAAACTCATCATTAAATTTACTTGTTTAGATTTTTACTATCAATATTGTATAATAACCTTTTACCAGCTTCAATAAAAGCTTCTTATCTTAGAGAGGACTGCTTCTATTTTGACCAAACATAGCTAATAAACATCTTTACGAATCGAGTTTTCTAATAAAAAAGCTGCTCTCAAATCCGTTCACGAGTTTGGGTGCTACGTTGCACAGACAGACACACAGAGACACAGGTCAAACTTATAACAAATATAAAAATATTTTTCTAAGATATCTAATTTTAAACATTCTTATTGGTTGATATTGTGAAAGTAAGTTATTACAACACCTGGCAGTGTTGTGAAATCATTTTTACTTTAATTATTTTGTAAGTATCTGAAAATACATATTGTTTGAATGAGACAAGAAAATCTTCGTTTCTTTTATTATACTGTATTGATAACTCTAATTATTGAATGCTTGAATATTTATCACTATATTAGTTCGTTGTTAAGTGCTCGCATGTTACTTTAAGAATAACTATTTCATAGTGCATCGGTCGATCGCACTGACCTACACCATGGCAACCGTCAACAAACATTCTTGTTACAGATTTCATTTGACTTGGCCACTTGAAGACCTTCCACCATATTGCAGTTGTATTTCATTCTTGTATCAAATTTAACACGTCACTAATTTATTCCTTTGACTGTTTTTTAAATTGGAAGAAGTGTTGTTTTAGAATTCTTACTTAAATAAAACCCCTTCATGGTTTTCTCTTGAATAATTATTAAAATTGCTCTCTGCAGACATCTTATCAAGAAGAGTAGAGTAGAGTAAGAGGAGAAAAATGGGGTCAATAGTCTAGTATATGTTGAATATTTTGGAAATTAAGTGGTTATGTGGTGATACTCTCTAAGGCTTGGTTTGGCTTAGCTTTGGCGTTGACCCATTTCAAGCTTAAGCTTAAGATTCCAAACTTAAGGCATTTTGATTGAAAAGTATGTAACTGCTTACATACACTCTTTTAAATTATGTGATTTAAGTTATACTAAGAAATACATTGCTTTAGATTTTATTTTATGACAGTATATCAAATAAAAAATGTTAGCTCAACAACTTGGTACTTTTCAAAAACATGAAGACGAAAATTATACATTATTAAAAACCTGATATGGTTAAGAAATATAAAATTTAAGGTGTGATCGTGTTTACTTTCGACAACCTACTTTTCTAAAGTTCAAATCTATAATATTCTTAATAGATTCTAATAAATTAAAAGTAGATACTGAAAGTTATACCCACGTATGTGACACGTTCTTATGACAGTATAGTGATACCTACATGGATTTACGTTGAAAATTTGACATACAAGTACATTTTTATATAGCTTTCTCTGCGTTATTTATTTATCAAATATTTTTATATAATATAAAGATGAAACTACGGTAATATAATTTATTGTGATACGTCCCAAAATGAATCCGATTCTATACTAAACGCAACATCAGAATTTAGTATGTCCATTTCAGAAAACAATTGGATTTCTCGAAATTACCCATGTTGCTTCCCTAAAAAAGTAAAATGCAAATAAAATTTGATTGAAGCCGTTTGTGGTGAGGTGGAAATGGATACACTTTATTGCGTTTGTTTTAACAGCAATTTTAAGCTACAGAAGCTACGAAAGCTACAGAAGCTACGGAAGCTACAGAGATTTTATTAAAACTACCAGCAAACATTTGACATTTAGAACCTATTTACTTATTGCGTGTTTTATGTTCACATATATTTTTATAAAATTTTTAATGAATTAATGAGGACTCAATCTGATCATTATGCCCACCCATAGTCATGACGATGAAATACTATCTAAAACCATCTTCAATATAAAATAAAGTATCAAATTATAACTATCAAAATGAACAAGAGTACTTCTTATTTAGTTAGTAACCAATAAAAAGCACTCATTAAGACATTTCAACGTGAACGCGTACATGTTATCTTCATATCCCCCCTTATTAGTTTACCATCGGTATAAAAATACATACGAATGTTTTTAGTAATAAGACGATCGTAGAAAGCAGATACACTTAAGTATTAAAATAAAATGAAACCATTTGAGCAAGCATCGGTCGATTGCACTAGCCTCTGCTATGGTAACCGTCGGCAAACATCTAAACAAGAATTGAGGTCACAATTTAATGCTTAAATTTTCATAAATTAAGGACGGGTACATTTTTTACAAGGAATTCTTTACACGTTGTGATATTGCTTACAATAATAAAAATTGCATACATAGTTCTTTCATAATACGTCGTATATTCATAAGATTAACTTTGATCAATACGAGATACAAGGGAATTGACACTGTTTTGCTAATAATAATTACAATAGCAATGAAAGAATTGAAGGCATTAAATTTTTATAGCAGTCGAATATTCCCGTAAAAGTAAACACAGGCCAAACTTTTATTTCACATGATACGAGTACATTTTTATACAAAACATAATGTCGTGATGAGAACAACTCCCTTGTTTTCATGATATTCCGTTTGAATTGATGTTTTGTGCTCCAAATATTTTATTTTGTAACTAAAAAATGGCTAATGGCTAAGTAGTGGTTATATTTATGATTTTTTAGTTTATAGTTCCTTTACTTCATATATATTTTAAGGAAAACACCTTTTGTACTTAAGGACGAGTATTTCTCAATATATATATATATATTATGTATGTATGTATATTTAATATGAATGACAGTGATGTGTGCTGAATAATGTATAAAAATAATACTGTATAAAGCCAATACCATTAGAATCATAAGTTATAAAAACACTATTGCTTTTTCCGAAATGAATCTTCAACCTTATTACAATTACAAAAATTACGATTACGATTTTTCAATTACGATATTATAAATGTTAAAATGCAAATCCGCTTTAAACTAAAGTTTATAATTACACTGAAACAGCGGGCAGCAATAATATAATTTAAGGGAAACAGTCTCTTGGCGTTTCATAAAGTTTTAAAGTTAGATAAATTCATAAAGTTTATTAACATTTCTTTATTACTAAAACAAGTTTTCTAAATTATTTAAATTATGATAATGTTTAAATTATATAATGCCCTAATGTATAACAATTTTTAATTTGATTTAGACTTATAGAAGTATGATTTATTTTCACTTTACTATCGAATATCAAATATTATTTAAAGTGAAATAAATTGTAAGATATATTTTAACGCGAAGTGACAGCAAATGAAAATTGCTCTGTAATTCTATATAATTATATCCATTGCTTTTATGGAAGTAAGAGCAAAGTTCTACTGATGGATTACCTATTTTTATACTGGTCATTACCTTAAATTGCATCATTACAGTAGCTTCATTGTTGACAACATTGTATAAAATATATCATTAAAAAAAATAGTAGCGATAAGGTATAGTATTGACAATAATAATAAAATAAATGTGCTTAAACATGGGTTAAATAACATGCGTTAAATTTGATTTAAATTTAGAAGACATGGTATCACCGATCACAAAAATTTATTAACTAAGATAATCTTTTTAAAAATGCTTAAACATTTTAGTAAGTATTATCTTTTAACAAGTATAGCCATGTTAAGCTTATTTAAATTTATATAAATATAGAATGAAAACAATTCAATGTTTATTATCTATATTCCAAAATTAGAAACATTGGTTAGAGTTTTCGAAAGAAGCCTAATTAATGTCACCACCGTCCCGATAGAGACGATTACATATAGAATGCTTAATTCACTGAGACGGATAGCGATACGGTAACTCAATTGGTAGAACGACGGGATGGTCTCCCAGAGGTCGCAGGTTAGACTTGCGCGTACCGTTTTATGTTTCATTCTATATTTATATAAATTTAATATAATATACTTAGGTTGAGTAGGGAAAGTATTTTTTGGGTTATAGCGTTCTCTGTTGGAGACATTAATAACATCAAAATGGCCGTTAACGTCTTTATGACTTGCAGATAGTAAATCAGCAACCATTAACAGTCAAAAATCTAAATCAACTTGAGATATAAATTCCTGAAAATTATAATATATTAAGAGAAATGTTACCAAAAACATTTAATTACATCATAAACTAACAAAATTATTATATTATTATTTTTTTATATTTGAAGGTTTATAGAGGTCTTAAAATATTAAACTATTTAACGTATGTTTTTACTAATCATTTTTTCCAGAGATGTTATATTTGAAATAACTTAAACAAATTTACAAAAAAAAAGATATTGATTTGGCTAGATTACAAAAGACCTACACAGATAAAAATATAATATGTTCGTAAGGAGTTCGGTATGACAACTAATTTGTTAAATATAGCCTACCCTTATTTTTATTCCATAATATGACCATTAATTTAAATCAAGATTGTTAAAATAATAAAATACATTTGAATTATAAATTAGAAAATAATAAAAAAAGGAACTCAAAAAAAATAAAACGGAATGAAACCGACAAAGAAGTGACCAGCGACGTTTTAAATTTATTAAGAGGCCATTGAAACGGGCTGAGTTAATTAATTAAACTTTGTAGTGTTTTTTATTCGTACCTACTATTTAGTAGGTATTGATTACAATTACGATAATTGTTTTAAAATAATAAAAAAATATTGGGGAAGGATTCCAAAAATCTTTGTTTTGTTTTTCTATTTTTTCCATAGAGATATTATGTATATTAGTTCTATGATTTTTTCAGAAATTTTATTTAAGTTCAATATAAATTAAATGGTATATTTAATTTTAAGATGTGGCGATGATATGATTGTGGTTAGTTCGTTATATTTACTATTGCATTGTTTAGACCCGATAGGACTTCCCAACAAAAATGTCTAGCTTTTTACCAAACCAGGGGTTCGTCGGTTCGTCTTCTCTTACTTCATATAAAAGAATAATGTGTTATAAATCTTTCGCTATAACTTTCCTAAATTTCTTGAATAAATATTAATAGTATAAATGTTTTTTCCGGAAAATAATTGTTTTATTATTTGTAAATTAAGTTTTTTTCTTAATTTACTTTAATAGAAATGACAAACCTAAATATCCGTTACGAGATGCAATAAACTGGAGTAAAAACACGAATATTTTTCATTTTCTCGGTAATAGAAAACAAATGCCAACGACCTGTCGACACGTCATTTATCTTAAGCAGTTCATTAAATGTCCTTCGAAAAATATTGGTAGAACAATTGTGAAATTGTTTAAATAAACTTTAAATTTTGAACAGTTCTTAATCGTAATATAGTCATAGTGAGTGATAGCGAGTAATAAGGTGTTAAGTGATCGTTTTGGGAAACCAATTTGTTCACTTTTAATTTCAATTTAAATTAATTATTGGAAGAGAAAGAAAAGCGATATAATAACAATAGATTGTTCATGTAAAACATAATTAATTGAATATAAAACACATTTACTGTACTTCTATAGAGGGTTTAAATCCCTGTTCAAATGCATTTTTGAACCTTCTTTTGATTTTACGAAAGACTGTTGAATCGTAAATTACCTACTTATCACGTAAACCTTGCGCATGTTTTTAACACAAAAGTAAATGACATTATTAAATATAATTCACATGATTTAATCCAAACTTTGGCCTAACTAATTCCTAACCCATTCAGTGTTTTTATTCACGAGCTCTTAACATGGCAGAACATAAATAAATAAAGTAAATAACATGTTACAAAATAAAGTAAGTTGATTAAGATGTGTGTATCAAATACTAACTTATTATGACTTGACGATGATGACATAAATTATTGGATAAAGTTCTAGTTTTGTTTATTCCCAATATTTAGTAATCTCATGTAGATTTCTGCTTCTAGTATTTATATCAAATAAACGTTAAATACAAACATTCGGATGAGATTTTCATTTATCTAGTAAACTTTGTAGTTTTAGTTTGCTTTTTCAACTATGTATCGGTAAGTATATTACGCAATATATTAACATACTTTAAGGGTACACAACTAAACATAAGTTCTTTTATATGTATTTAGTGTGATCTGAATAATAAATGTATAATAAGTATTTATATCATATTTATCTTCTGCTCATATTTTCAATAAAAAAAAATACATTTATATAGTCATTTATAAACGGCTACACTGGTATAAAAAAATTAAAACTACTTTACTCTATTCTACTCTATTTTACTCTATTTAGGATCAGCTTCCTCGCTTTCGCCGCGAACGTAACTTTAAATGGAGTCAGTCAATTCGCGTCGATTTCCAGTTTTCCGTAAAAATATTGTCTGGTTTTCGTGTCCACTACTGCACTGACTGAATTTTACACAACGTAACTCGAATTTCTTTTTGTACCTTTATTCTTCTCGTTATCAAAGAGATTTGCATCACAATTTTAAGTTCAATGACCTGTTTCCTAACTATGTTAACAAGCTGGCACCTTAATAATACTAAATTTAATTTTAATGAATTTTTGTATTAATTTAATTTTTGTCCTATTCTAGTTTTATTTGCCAGCAAGACGGTTTAGTTATTTCATACACATTATTATATTAAGCTAACCATTTTAGCAGATTATTTCTATTTATGTCGCTCAGTTGAGTCTTTGCATTAGGTTAAAGAAAGTAATTTAATGCCGGATTTTTTTTTTATAAACAAATCAATAACAAATAGGTTCAATACATGTTGACACAATGGTGTTAAAAAAAATATCAAATCATAGTAATAATATATTTGATTGTCTGTAATAAAGACTACTTTTATCACTTCAATATACTTTATTGTTCTTAACCAAATATAGCACATTACTTAAAAAAACAAATATGTATAGCACAATACTTGAAAAAACTCGAAATTTCTGTACTCACTCAACTCCCAGCTTTGAATGTCTCCAAGTGCGTCTTAATTTATTAAATGATTGTTAATGTTTGTTTAGTTTTTGCGACTTGCTGATCTACTTCATAGATAAAATTTTAAATGAAATGTCATTTATTCGTTATTCTCTCAAATAATTTAATAGTCAAAAACCAAGGATTAAATTTAATATATTTAAGTATATTGTATTTATTTTAGTGCAGACACAAAGTGATCTCTGAAATGTATTTTATTTATTTTTTATATTTTAGTAGTATAAAAGGGTATTTGAATAGGAAATCAACATACAAAACGAATTCTCCATGTGTCACAGACCGCAATCACAATGGAATTCAAAAACACCTGCGGATTGCAAAATAAAAGAATTTATTTCTTTATTTCTCCAAATTCATTCTTAAGTCTAGCAGCAGTTAGTATCAAATATCCTGAAAAGTTATAACATAGTAAGGGCAGCTAAAAACAGAGATTACTTATGATGGAAGAGCGTGAAAGAATTTCACAAATTGCTCAGACTTCAAGTAATTAGGATAAGGGCAGGTAAAAAACAGGGACTACTTATGATGGAAGAGCGTGGAAGAATTTCACAAATTGCTCAGACTTCAAGTAATTAGGATAAGGGCAGGTAAAAAACAGGGATTATTTATGATGGAAGAGCGTGGAAGAATTTCACAAATTGCTCAGGCTTCAAGTAATTAGAATAAGGGCAAGGTATAAGACAGGGATTTCTTATGATGGAAAAGTGTGGAAGAATTTCACAAATTGCTCAGACTTCAAGTAATTAGGATAAGGGCAGGTAAAAAAGAGGGATTACTTATGATGGAAGAGCGTGGCAGAACTTCATAAATTGCTCAGACCTCAAGTTTTTAGGATAAGGGCAGGTGAACGTTGAAATAAATTTAATGGTTAAGTCCTACAACTAATGCTAAAGAATAGTACATGTGAATACATCTATACTATTGGGTAAATACTTGTGCTGTGACAGCTGAATTTTACAAAGTGTATATTATATAAGCGGCATGTTGATGGCACAATAGCTAAATAGACAGAGCGACGGGAGCGACGGGACTTGTCAATCTATATTAAAAAAAAAATAGGCAAGTATTGTTTAACAACTCTAGCTACCGGTTAGGATGGAAAAAATTAACACCAGATACACAATTTTTGGTAGCTCATAAGCTATAACATGTAACGTTTCAGATACTTCTTAATTACTCAAAAACAGTTCAACCCCTTATGAAATATTAATATATTATTTTCATATGCCCTTATTACAGTTATGCGTTGTTAAAGAATGGGAAACATATTTTTCTTATTATTAGCAAGAGTCATAAACAATATTAACACTTACATTTTTTATCTACTTTACCTATTTACCAATCGATAAAATGCATGTTATATAGGATTAACCTTGGGACATAAGTTTTAGTAGTTCTCTAAATACCCTACAATAAGATTTTTGTTTTTTTTTTGTCTAAACTGTTAGCCCTGTTGGCTATTACAGCGTCACCGGGGGAGCGGGTGGGTCTGGAGAACCACCCTTAACAAGGGGGGGCCAGATGGGCCCCCATGGGGAACGACGTCCCGAGGGCGTCTCAGATTGAGACACGGACCTCGGTTCGGGGCGTCGTTAGTCAGGAGGGAAGCTAGGAAATTTGGACACTAGCGTCCTCCGACGGCAGAACGCCGGAGTAACGGAGCACTTACTCAGTTGGGACCTCGTCTATACCGGTATAGACGGTGTGTGTCTGTGTGTTGTGTGATGTCACTTATGCCTACGCGTACACGTTATTACCTACTGTGAACGCGTCGTCGGGGTCAACGAGTACCGACTTGGGTCTTCTTTTTCTGACTAGAGTAGTCTTACGTGGTCTATACTCTGCGGCGTCAGCCACCAGTGGGTTCGGGTGTCGCTCAGCACGTTCAAAGTACTTTTGGGAAAGCCCCTTGAAGTACTGAGCGATGCATATGGTCGGAAGGTTCAAGTCTCTATGGAGATCGATGTTGCGTACGAACCACGGCGCCCCGGTTCTACAATAAGATTATCTCTAAAATACTACTACTACAAATTATCAACCATTTGGTTTCATCTTTGATAAAAAAAACTATACAGTAGGTTACAATTTTAGTATTCGGTACCCTATATACATTTTGAGCGTTTGATTGAATTAGATTTATTTCTACAAAATATCTATATTTTTAAAAACCATATTGTAATTCAGAAACTTTGTACAACAACAATCTGTTATTAATTAAATACTGTAAATATAAAATGATAGATATTAATAGATAATGATATTAACAGATAATAAGTAAAATATAAAAAAAAAATACAAATGATTGAATTACGACAAACAAATGAAAAATATATTCAAAATAAAAAAAAAAGAATTTGCAGATAAAGTATTGCAAAAAATATTGGCCTACGATAGATAATATCCGTTTTGTCAGACCCAAAATATATTATTTAATGACCCAAAATATAGATATTATACAAAAATATGAATTTAGCAACCTTAAAGTACCCGACCTTTACGCTTGTTTTGATAAAACACAATAAGTTCACTATTATCTTTTAGTAAAACAAACAACATCATATTATACTTCGACCCCTTCAAAGATCGGGAGTAGACTACTATTTTAACAATAATTTTAGAAATATTATAAATATTTTTCTTGAAAAAAAAATAATTGCGATGTTAAATGTGTACTTAACATTTTTTTTATTAATTTTATAATTCAAATTATGGTTACTTAAAATTTTCTTAAAACAAATAAGTGTATTGACTTTTTACTATGCGATTATAATTGGCTAATGTAATCGTTTTAATGTTACTTTAAATTATTGTCGTTCTTACTAACTAAATACATGTTCCGATAATTAATAATCAATTAATAAATAATTGTAGTCGTGCATTATCTGTAATGTAAGAAACTATTTATTATTAAAACCTGGAATATTAATGTTAGAGCAATTTCATGTTATTAAGTTATTGCCATGACGGGAAATGATCTAGGGAATATAATGAAGTAATATTGAGAGCACAAAATAATTGTTGCTCCAGTAATCGAATAGTATGAATCTCTCTGAAACGTTGTAACGCTGCCCGTTGAATAAACGAAGCTGAATTAGTTTTGAAGTTTTATTTTGAAGACGTAATAATTAATCACTCTCGAGGAATACGGGGTAAACTAATATAAAGAAATTCATAAATATGTATATAAGTTTATTTATATTAGTTTACCTCAGTTAATCGTAATTTTAAATATAAAATAATTTATAATTTCAGTTTGTTCAAAATAAGCTTTATTTTCAGAAACTATTTGTAAGTGTCAAATTAAAAGTGAACCATTGTTTTAATTATCTGCTTGTGTTTCTATATTTATCAGATTTAAAAAGGATGACATTTTAATAATATTTCATAATTTGAAATTTACTTTTCACGTGATAAAGTTACTTTTAAGAAAATATTTTATGAACGTAATGTAAGGTTACTGGAAGGGTTTTAATAATTAGGTCATCCTTCACCCTTCAAACTAATAGAGCCACAGGGAGCTAATACAATCGGAAAACCATAATATTGTCGCCACGGTTTAGGTATTAAAAACTAAGCCTTTACATTTTACTTTGTACCTTTACCTTTACCTTTGTACCTTTTTATTTTAATTTATACCTTTTGTTGGCCTTACAAACAATTTAAATAATTATTTAACTAAAATAGTTAAACTGTAAAAAGGTATATATTTGTACTAACAAATTTCTATTATTATTTTGTACTAACAAGTTCTTACCATTTTTGATTCTATTTTTAATAGGTGCTTTCAATTATATAAAAAAATAACATAAAATATTTGAGGCCGTTTTATTAGTACAAATATAAAAAAGACCTTCTCATTTATATTTGTTCTTAACATAGAAAAAACCACATTGTGTCTTAACTTATTTCGCACTCCGGTACGACTGGCATTAATTTGACGAGGGTCCAAAATGAATAAGACTCAATTTACTGATATATTTGTAGACAAAACACATTTATTCCAGACCCTAAAAGAATTGTCTAAATGATGCCTTTGCCTTTTGAGTAAACAAACATTTACCTTAAATTTTACTGAAAAGAATGGTCTTAAAATATAAGTAATGATATTGATTTAATTAAGTGGAAAGAATAACTATGGTATGTAAGAATTCTATTTATTTTTGACACTGTTGTTGTAGGTTGTATTATTTTTACGATTCATAAATGATTGATAAATAAAATATATACTGTGGATGACGTAATATATTATAACTTTAATTATCCTGCCAGAGAATCTTTAATTATCCTTCCAGAGAATCTTTAATTATCTTTCCAGAGAATCTTTAATTATCCTTCCAGAGAATCGTGGTAGTATTGTGATTGCCGACTGAGTGACGATTAAATGAAGCTGGTAGATAAAATACATTTTTAGGATTCATTTTACAACCTTACCATTTCGATTTAGCAAAAGATTAATAAATTATCCCAGTAACATTAAAATGTTATTATTAAAATAATAAAAACCGTTTATGAAAGAAATACTATTGTTCATAAGATAATTGTATTACCTGCAAAGTGAAGCTATATGAGTATTTGCATTTGTGAAAACTTACTTCAAAATTGTATCTATTCTATGAAATAGGTATAATATCATTTGAAAATAGAAAGATATTTGTTTTTCATAGAATGTTACATGTATTTTAAAAATTCTTAAAATTTGTGCTTGGGGATATATGTTCAATGTTGTTTGTAATTAATTACCTCTTACAGATGACACGTACATTCTGCATTTCTAAGTATATGGTCAGATTTACTGCTACCGCAAACGGTGCAACACTACTAGAGTTACACATATCGAAAAATAGGCGTATATCAGTCAGCGTAAGTCAGCAGTTTGTGAACATACGATAGACAAGCTTAATCAATATATCAGTGAGGTGTTTTTAATAACACAAAAATATATAAATATAAAAAACAAACATTTGTCAACCCACATTTCATTGTATCATAAACCTGCACGTATAGAATTTACATTGTATCGCTCTAAAGCATTGTAACATTTTGCTTGGAGGTAGCATTGAATTCGTGATTCTATTATTCCCGGAGGGAGACCCTACTTAAGTGAAAATGTGTTTGAAAGAGCTTCTTAATAATATGAATGGTCTCTCCTATTCAGTCAGCTTTTGTGTTAAGCTCTATAACTTAGTTATTTTTTTTGTTTGCCATCTATAATAACGTAGGTAAAAGTTAATAAATACTTCTACATAATAATATTTCGGTGTTACAGAGACCAGCGTTTAAAAAAGAACAAAATGGAACTAATTACATTAAAAACGTCTTTATCTAAACATTAATTTACTTTAACATTAACTGGACTTAATAACGTTTATTTATTTTAATCATATTTTTTTATTTAACTACATTTTCAATTTACTAAGAAGACACACACAACAGAGCTTGTAAAGTGGTAATGCATAAAAATATACGTAAAACGTTTTAATTAGCAGAATCGAAATTGAGTCACTTTCAATTCTGTAGGTACTACATGTACGAGTATAGCAAGAGCTTCGTAATAAATTAATCAAATAAAATTAAATACATGAAAATACTTTGAGTTCAAACCTACTGAATTAAATTTTAAAAAGATTGCTTAAATAAATTTTGCTTTTGGAGCTAACAATATTGCGTAATAGTTCATAAATGTTAGTTAATATTTTCAAAACTGTTAATTCAAAACTCCAATTATAATCGTAGGATTATAATTGGAGTTTTGAAATATATAAATATATATTCAAAATGTTTTGGATTTAATTTAAAATGCGTTAGTAAATTTGCTATAACAGTAAAAGGTAAAAAGATCCTAATCTACGATAATATATACATATGAACTAATAGTTAAGTATAGAGTTTGTGTCATTTTGATATAGTATTGTCAAGTATTATTCAGTGAACTGAATAAAATTATTCAAAAGATATGGCAATGCTATATCTTTTAAAAATGATTAATTTTATTATATTAATCATTGGATTAAGTTGGTTTTATTATGCAATAAACAAGTATGTATATCTTGTTGGACTTATATGAGGATAATATTCCATTGTCGATCGTTGTATATTAATGTTAGCGTTATACATAATTGGAGGGTTGGTTTTGATAAAAAAATAAAGATATAAGTTGATGGTTTGACTAAAACTTGTAATGTTTGTATAGAAGTTCAATTGACTGAATAAATAAATGTAATATTGGATACTGATTTGATAAAGAGTAGCGAAAGTATAAATCGTCTCCAAGCTAAGTGAAGGCAGTGTGTGTGATCTAGAGACTAATTTATGTAACAGAACTAGTGTAACAAAGTGCAACAGTGATAGTAAAGAGTTTAAATAGTAAACAGTACAGTGTGTTTGGATATGATATGATACAGATTTAAATATTTTTATTACAAAGTTCCCGTGATGTCTTTTAAATCACACGGTTATTGGTTTTTACTCTATTGCATATTTGATTTTGGTAATATACTCTCGATTCGAATGATTTTAGCCACTGCCAATTAGAAGATAATATCTAAACCGGAGTTTCAGAATTGCTTTTGCTAATACAAGCAATTATATTTAAAAAAAACTCTGTATTTCAGTTGCCAGAGATAAATTAAAAGTAATCTCTACTCTATTTAATTAATAAGAAAATAAGACAATGTATTTTTAACTCATAGAATTGAAAATAATAAAAGAGAGGAGAAATACTCAGTTTTATGATTACTTTTTATACGCTTTACGTCGTAAAATTATTGACAAAGAAAGACATTTTATGAAATTCAGAAGAAAAATTTGCTACCATTTAATTTTCCCCCTAAGCCTACACCTGGGTCGCAATTTTTTTTTGTTTTTTTTTTTGCACTTGATGGGACCGGCAAAGGCACTGTGACTTCCATGGAATGATAAGAAGCTTCGTCTCATATTCTTACGAAAAAATGTTTTATTTAACATTTTTTTATAAACCTACTTAAGTTGTAATTAAATTATGGTTTTTGATATATGGTTATGGTTAGGGTTTGATATATTTTATGGTTTAGATAGGCTTACAATGATTTTGTTATTTTTAACTATAATTTTGGATGGAAATGCAGAGTTTCAAATTGAACCTTTGAATTATTTTATGTAACTATCTCTATCTCCGTTAAATTTGAATTTAAGTGAATTAAACATGTTTTTATTTTGACCAATTATTAGATAGAACTCATATTACATAAATCAGATTGAAAGGTATTAAAAAACTTATACTATTATTTCTAATATTTTAAATAAAGTTATTAAATTTAAAAACTACGAAGTTTAATAGGTAAATGAAAATTCCATCCGAATGTTTGCATTAAACGTTTATTTGACATAAATACTAGAACCATAAATCTACATAAGATTACTAAATATTGGCTATAAACAAAACTAGAATTTTATCCAATAATTTATGTCATCATCGTCAAGTCATAATAAGTTAGTATTTGATACACACATCTTAACCAACTTACTTTATTTTAAAACATGTTATTTACTTTATTTATTTATGTTCTGCCATGTTAAGAGCTCGTGAATAAAAACACTGAAAACACTGAATGGGTTAGGAATTACTTAGGCCAAAGTTTGGATTAAATCATGTGAATTATATTTAATAATGTTGTTTACTTTTGTATTAAAAACGTGCGTAAGGTGTCCGTGACAAGTAATTTACGATTTAACAGTCTTTCGTAAAACCAAGACAAGGTTCAAAAATGCATTTAAGCAGGCATTTAAACCCTTTTTAGAAGTACAGTAAATGTGTTTTATATTAAATTTATTATGTTCTATCTGAAAAACCTATTGTTATTTTATCGCTTCTCTTTCTCTTTTAATAATTTCTTTAAATTGTGTTTAAATAAAAAGTGAACAAGTTTGTTGCCCAAACAAGTGATCGTACTTAACATCTTATTACACATTGTCACTCACTATGAAAATAAGGGCCCATTGTATAAGTTAACTATTTATTTTTTTATCTAAGAGTATATAACGGTGAGAAACTGTTCAAAATTTTAAGTTTATTTAAACAATTTCACAATTGTTTTACCAATATTTTTCGAAGGACATTTAATGAACTGCTTAAGATAAATGACGTGTCGACAGGCCGTTGGCATTTGTTTTCTTTCACCGAGATAATGAAAAATATTCGTGTTTTTACTCCAGTTTATTGCATCTCGTAACGGATATTTAGGTTTGTCATTTAGATTAAAGTTCTCAAAAGAAACAAAACTGAACTTACAAATAATAAAACAATTACTTTCTTATACAAACAAATATTATTAATATTTATTCAGAAAATTTAGGAAAGTTATAGCGAGAGATTTATAACACATTATTCTTTTATATGAAGTAAGAGAACACGAGCCGACGAACCAGCGAGGTTTGATAGAAAGCTAGACATGTTTGCTGGGAAGTCCTACCGGATCTAGCCACAGCTATCGTAAATATAACTAACAGCCATAAAAAAAATAGAGTCTAGGACAAGTGTATTATTTACAATTATAACATTTTGAGACAAATATAACAATTTGAGTCTTAAATATAACATTTTGAGTCTTAATCACTTTGGACTCTCGTCAAATGAATGTCTCAAATTAAGATAAAATGAGAATTAAATAAATAAATATATGAATATAACTATTACATATGAGATTGCCTTTAACATCATTCCTTATAAGAATACTCTTAAAAAATTACCTCTATCTATCTACCTTAAATGAAAACTCTTAGAAAAAGTACTGCATTTTAAGTCAGAAATATTTTATTGTTTTTGTGTTCTATTACTCCATGTATCTCAAATTAGATGGTAAACTAGAAGTCAATAGATTGACTGGGTAGACCCAATAGTAACTAATGTCACCTTTAGACAGCTGCAGATAAGGCAAGATACACACGAGAGATCACATATGAGGAATGGGTTGAGATACGGAGACTTGGATAAACGGGAATGAAGATAAACCTTTTATGTACGTAATTAACTTTATATAACTGTACGATGTGTAGCATACAGTAAATCCTTAATTTTCAAGTGAAATAAAATTAGTACTTATTCTTTATAATTATGATAGTTGGTAAGACTAAAATTATTAAGGCATAATATACACCTATAATATGGTTTTCGGTTAAATATATTAAAAGAGATGTAAGGTTTTATTTGCTTTTTTAGTGTGAAGGTTAAGGTCGCCTCTATTATTCTGTAAATAAATGTAGTCCTATATTATTTATTTCTGACTACTATTTTTGTATTTACATTTTTTGTATGTATGGAAAAAATATAGTAAAGCTAATTTTTTTTAATATAAATTATTTTTAGTGTCGAACTCTTTTTAGAGTTCCATGAGTTCATGAAATATGATTTTTCCAAAAGTACAGTACAGGCATGTTAAAATGATAAAAGGTAAGTAACTACACAATAAGGTAAGAAGGTACACAATCTATCTACTAAAAAGTACAAGTAAATATTACATTTTCTTTTCTTAATATCAAATAGGATTTAGTATTAACAAATTGATATCCCGACATAAATAATTGAATTAATTCTACACTGCCTCCGGTATAATTTTCCGACTCCATTAACCGCAACGAGAATAGAGCTTAATTAGCTGAAACGGTATAAAAAATATGTTTAAATATTTTGTTTTTTACATTGGTAAAAAATAGCAATACCGCTTGCTTGCTTATATTTTCATAAATTACTTAAATTTTAATACCTCATCGTCATTCCTCAATCTGTAATCTAATAAGCTCACAAGGACCCACTAGAATCGGAAAACCATCACCATGGCTCATCTGTGTGGATTCAGAACTAAACCTTAACATTTATTGTAAATAAACTTTTATGAGCCATGATAATTATTAAATATATGTTCACACGACTATGTTTCCGTAAAAAATCGAAATTTTAACTGACTAGTATAGAACCCATTTGGGATTTCTATTCATGAGCTCAAAGTATCCCGGCCTCGTGAAAGTTCACACCGCGATTAATTTACGTGAACATAGCCGGGTAAATATAAATTTAATAGATCTTAACATTTCACTTTGTAATCTATACTTTAATCTGTTTTAGCTCGTAAAACAATTTTAGAAACTATTTGTCAAAAATAGTTTCCAACAAAAAGGTTGTATTGCATTTGTTAGTTTTCTTAACATTTTGGTAAAACTTATAACTTTTCAAGATACATCCAGAAAATAAATATTGCTTGTTTTTTTTTTAATTTTTATTGTTTTTCTGAGAGTGGGATAAAAATTGCAAGCTCATATATCTTGTTTCTATATACAAAAAAACAAATACACTGTATCTTTATTTGTTTCACACTTCGGCACGACTGTCATTACTTTGACGAGGGTACAAAGTGATTCAGCATGAAATCCGGATATATTTTTAGATAAAACACTTTTATTGCATAGAATTACCTATGTGATGACTTCTTTTTTCAAATAAAACAAATATATTTCCGTAAATATACTTTACTTAAATTTATGTAAAAATTATAAATTTATATGAACGTGTTTTATCAATGACTATGAGACTTCTCATAGTTATTGATATAACAAGTTACAGTTATTAAACTGTAGTAAAAAAATAAGTAACCTTCAAAATTATTTATGTATCATACCTCCTTGTGTATTAATTTATTTTTTATATTGATAATTCATTTCAAAATAAATAAAACATTCAATATTTCGATCACGTAACATTTTAAAACTTCAATCACTCTATCAGAGAATCGTGGTAGGATCATAGAATTAATAATAACTCTATGGGTACGCTTCAAATGGCCGTCTGAGTGCTGAATAAATCAGGCTGGCAATTAAAATGTATTTATAGAAATAATTCCACAATCCTGCAACTTACTCAACGAGGATATTTTAATTTTCGCTGTGAGGAAATGTTTTTGAATTAATAATAACCTCAAAAATATGTTTTAATATAATTAGGAGATGACAGATAAATTGATTTTCAATGAGATGTTAAAATTAAATTAAATTATCAATTATCTTACTTTATCTTAGCGATTTCAAGATTTTTTTTCACAGACACTTATAAAAAGGGGCATGGCACAGAGTGGTTTTTACAGTCCTTTATTTTAAAATTAACTTCAATTCTTTAAAAAAAATATTTGTAAAAAAAAAAAATAATAACATAAATATGAACTAGTAAAGAATATTAATTATTGTTACGGTTCAATGCAATATACGATTTCATGAGATTGGGCTGCAAACTATCATATGATCTAACGGAAGGTTTTTGATATTTTTGTAACATATGCTTAATGTAATAAATATGTATATTTTGTATTTTGCCCATATTAGGATTTGATATGACAAACTGATACCTACCTGGATACAATTGCAATAATTTAAATTAAAGACCGAGTCTTTAATGTTTATGCTCTGGTACTCAATTTAAAACAATAAATTTCCAAAAACGTACAATTTTGAGATCTGTGTCATTTTCTAAATGTTGCAATTATTTAAAAAAAAAATATTTTACAGAATTCTCTTTTGTTGTTAATTTATTATATGTAGAGATTTATAGGAATTATATAACTTAGACTTAAAGTTACCTAACTGTATATTTTAAAAAGATCTAGTAATATATCTACGATATAGTAATAATAGAACCGATAGAACGTAAAATATCGATGAGAGCCTGAGAGGTTGGAGCAGCCCTTAAACTGACGTCCAACTTACTCAATAAGTACTAAGTACCAGCACTCCTTAATAAACCCGGAAACTGAAAATAGTGCGATTAGAGTCCTTGAAACTTATTTTATAATCTAAAATGAGATATAGGTTTACCTTAATATTTTTTTATATACTCAGTATTTAATATGTAGCAAAATTGATTTTTTATCAGTATAAGAAGTGAATTAAAGACTGCAATGACACTGAAGATTTATTTTATGTAAATATAATGATATATAAAAAATAAAACATTAATATCATTTTGGGGAGTGCTTTATTATTAGAAGCGGTTAATGATACAGTACCAACTGGTCGAACCACTTAATGATTTTGTAGAAGTCGCAGATTTGAATCTCGTCGGTATCGATAGTTTTTCATTGTAGTATTACCCTACTTTATATTTGCCATAAGACAAACATTCATAATTATATTTTATAAAAGTAATAACTTTTCATTATTTTCTACTTCAAATAATTTTATTTTCAATTTACGTTCAGATCCTTTTACCATATCTCATACAACAGAAAAGAAAGATGTTTCAAATGTAATGACATATTTTTATTTATTTTATCAATATTGTCAAGGAATATTATTCCATATCCTTACATTTTGAATATTCAATGATCAATTCTATTAGTTTTAGATTACTTTATGACAGACGATACTTGTGTAACTTGTTTGGATAATATAACGGGAATTCCGGCAATATGTAAGATAAAAAAATATACTGCAAATGGATTATATGAGACTCTCATATTAATAAAAAGATAGTAAAACTAAAATAATAATTATTTGTTTCTATCAAGAATTCTATGAGCTAATATTTTTACTAAAATTTTAAAAAAATGTGATTTTTGATCTAGCCATTATTTTTTGGTAATATAGATATAATTAAACTGCATATGCTCTTCAATTTTTACAGAAGCTAATACGGCTCAGTACAATTATTTTAGTTATTTTTATAGTATTTTAGGGTTACTTAAAGTTTTATACAAGAGGGGCGAACGCCTGGAACCTCCTCGTGGTGCGCCCTGGGCAACAACGGTTAATGAGAACCTTCGGGTTCTCCCGTTGACTAATACCCGGCGCGGTGGGAGTTTTTGCCCTGTCATGGCTGGCCAGGGCAAGTAACCTTTCGGGGTGGCCTGTAATGCGGGGGGGCTTGGGCCTCTTTTCATCGTTTGATCGCGTTGGAAAGTTGGCCTGGGCATCGAGGGTGGGAGGGCTTAGGCTTTCTTTGCCGGGGTCGGCTGCGGAATCGCTCCAGGTACTTTCCTGCTAGCAGAGCGGACTATGAAGTGGTTGCGTGGCTGTTTGGGGGGTGCGCGGCGGTCGCTTTCTTGCTGAGGGAGAGGCCGTCTGCGGTGGTTAGGTCTTTCCACCAAGCACTTTAGAGAGGGTGCTTGGTGGGGAGACGGTCCGGAATGTTGCCTGGATTAATCATTGCCAAGTGCGACGCCACGGTTGCGCTTGGTGATGGTTAGTCTGGGCGTGGTGGGTTCCCGACTTTTGCCTTTTTCTTGATGGTCTCGGCTGATCACCGTGGCCGGCGGTAAAGGCCTGTCGGGTTCAACGTTGGGCTCCCTATGTGAGCGGGCTTTAGTGCGGCCCGGCGCGTGCGATGGGTGCTCCTCGTTGCGGGGTGTCCTCTCCGTGGATCACGTAGGGGTATCGCGGTGAGTGCGAAAGCGATCCCGTGGTGTCCCAATATGACGGGAGCGGCAACCGTCATGTTTAGTGAGTAGACGTTTCACATAACCACTTCCATCATCCCCTGGATGGAGGTGTTTATCCGTGAGGATGTTGACGTTAAAAAAAAAGGTACTATACAATCAGGCATTCTTTCCGGTATTCAATCTATACTTATTTTACAAAAAAAACGCTATGCGAATTATTTATTACTTACAAGATGAAGATTCCCTGAGAGATGCTAAAAAGAAGTCGGTATTCTATTCTTACGGTCGCTTCACAATACATATTTTTTAACATTATTTACACGCCACAATTTTAATACTTCAATAAAAAATAGTGACAGACATACGATAAATGCAAATAAACTGGTAATAATAAACCTAGATTTCGTCTTAAAAATTTTAACAAAGCCTTTATGGGAGTGTACGCATATTATGTAACAAAGTTCCATAAGATATATTATATCTTCTTTTTATTAGTTTGACATCTCAAATTAAAAGAATATTATTTTATAAATCTTATAACATTTAAGAGTTTTTGGATAATTAAAATGTTTGGAACTTGGATTGAAATATGTTGACTCATTTATAGGGTTCATGTTATAAATTAATAATATATCAAATATTGTAAAAACAATCATTTAAAAATAGCAACTGTTGAATTTCTGGCCAGTTTTTCTCAACAGAGCAGCATTCGGATATGGTGTTAGCTTACATACTGTTTATGCAGATTTTTCTAATAATTAACGATTATTATTATTATTATATACATAATAGTTGATAATTCAAAAGTGCGCGTACACTTTGTTCCTTTATTTAGCAACGACTTCGATTAGTACATAATAATATTATTTTAATTTTTAGAGGTCTTTTTGTATGGGCGTGTTTATAACATTTTTATTCTGTTTTTTAAAGTTATGTTACTGGTTTACTATATTATATTAAATAAACCTAGGAATACACTTATTTTAACTTGTTTGAGCATTTAACATAAATACTGCATAAGAATTTTTCACCAGCACTAGTAAAAGCTTAAATATATGTCGGAGATAGATGCATATTAGTGACTTGCTTGTTCTTGATGGAGTATTCTGGTACAGGATCCGAGGCGTAGGTCTCAGGCAATTAAACCACACACATAATATGACAATTCTTGTATTAAATGTAGGTAATCAATTCTCACAAATTACTTAGTAGGTATACAATTATCAGAATTGGGTGAACTACCGATCCCGTTTGGGGGTCCAAACTGTAAGGCTCTCACTAATCAAATCCTTCCTCAACTCAAAGCTCCCCAATATTTAAAATGTCTCAGGTGCCCCTCCAAACGATTCCGGTCACGTGACTCGTTACGTCACGATGTTCACACCCCACTGTTACAATAATATCAATTGAGTTACTAATTATCGCTAAGTTATCGTGATCTACGACACGGCCATACTGACAAGTCACACGTCCTCGTGTGCATGTATCTCTATGGAGTGACAATAACTATGTCCCCTCTGAGTGACCACGCCACCTCCACGTGAATAACCACGCCACCTACATCGAGTGACGATAACCACGCCACCTCCATCGAGTGACGATAACCACGCCACCTCCATCGAGTGACGATAACCATGCCACCTCCATCGAGTGACGATAACCACGCCACCTCCATCGAGTGACGATAACCATGCCACCTCCATCGAGTAGCTTTAGGATTCGCGGTTGTCCTGGGATGTAGGGTCTGAAATAAAACAAATAACTCCAAGGATAACTTGCTCGGCTATTCTGACAAAACCAGTGAATGTCACGTCTCAGGTTTTTACTCTATATACATTATTAACACAAGGTACTACACCTTATTTACAACAGTTAAAAACTACTCTGATCATTAGATCCATCAATTTACTTTACAAAATCAATCATGATTTTACCAGACTTGCGTACACAACTCAGCCAACTCAATACTTTTGCAATATGATACAGTCCATCGATCATATACAAACAACTACCATGAACCAGTCCTTCGGTCATGTATGAATACTTTTGCAATATGATACAGTCCATCGATCATATACAAACAACTACCATGAACCAGTCCTTCGGTCATGTAAATCACAAAACAGACCCATCGCCTACACGTGTTACACCACACGTGAGGTGCGGTCAACAAGTATGAGTAGGCAAGCTATTATCTGTAGTGAATTCAATATCACTTTGCTCAACTAAAACATTTAGTTCCTGAGGGATCTTGTGATCGGAATGATTTGAAATAGACTTTCTAATAGAAAATTATTAATCATAACCTCTGATAAGATCTATAACGTACTCTGGAGTCTGGACACTATGATCGTTGCCAGTTAGAATTACTGAGTTATTTAAATGTTACACAAAAATTGTTTGCTACACATTCTGTGATCAGAGAACTCTCAGCACAAGAACCAAAACAATATGAAAATGACTCACCAAAGTCCTATAGTACCATTAAGGTAGCTTACGTGATCACCTCAACCCTTCTTTCTCTGTGGCTGCCTGCTGCTGGCACTGTATCGAAACTTCTCGTACCCCTGTTGCACCTGTCGCCTTTACAACTTATTGAAAAAGGAAAAATCAGTTATAATAAAGTTGAACATCATAATTGAAAATAAATGCCCACTCAACTAAAGCCTAAAGCAACTAAGCACCACTTATCATTACATTTTAAACCAAAAATGTATTCTAAAAACATCATAAAACACAAAGCATGAATCTTATTCGTCACATATGGCTTTTCACTAAGCCCTACCAACAAACCTCCTGTTTGTTTCATGGCATTGCTTTTAATTCCAAGTCCCACGGACTCCCAATTGAACTAAGATTCACTACTTTTACTCAATCGCTTTTACTACAACCTCTATTTCAAGTGGTACTTAACCCTCTGGCATCGCTATATATCAAAAACAAAGGTTTTTTTAACTTTTTCTATCATAAGCTCTAAAAATGAAACTTTTGCAACCCTGGTCATTGTACAATTTGTCGCAGGTTGAATTTTATCTATGGCATCTTACCCCGATCGAATATTTCTAGTCTCTGTTGCGGAAAACATTTACAAGACGTAAATAATAAGTTCTTACTTTTGCTAAATTAACTAACCGCTTTATTTTACAGCATTTACGGGCCTTGATCGGCAATAATACGCATTCACAATATACGATTAATTAATAATTATAAGTTCGCCCGTGATTCCTACACATGTAGGTAGACAAGAAATAAAATATGCCGAAAATCGAATTAAATTTTTTTTAAAGTCTTGTCTGGTCTTAATCGGTTGAATCTTTAGAGCTATCGCGTTACCATTGTTTTCCGAATTTAAAACAGAGTTATTTAAAACAAAAGTTTAAAACATTGTTTTCCGAGTTTAAAACAAACATTCACGTTTACGAAAATCCGGGATAAAATAATTTCGCGTCTTATCATACGTAACAAAACGACGTAAAGTTAAAGTAAAATAATTATCAGTAAAAATTAAAAAACAAGATCGTGAGGGTTGATTGCTAATCTCAATACCAATAACAATAATAAAGTGCTTACCACCATATTTGACAGCTTAATACTCTTTAACTAGCGAGTATTTAGCCCAAAAATTGGAAGTAAATCGAAACGAATTCACCTTTATGCTGTGACGTATCCGATGGTTGATAAATTGCTCAGACCTCAACGCGTTGCTCGCACCGTACTTTACTAGTACCGCTGCCATAGCTGCCATCGCCACGACCGCCGTTACCACCGTCGGCACCATCAGCGCCATCAGCGCCATCAGCGCCATCAGCGCCATCAGCGCCAGCCGCGCCGCTCCGTCACCGCCAGCCACGCCACGCCGTCACCGCCAGCCGCGCCGCGCCGTCACCGCCAGCCGCGCCGTGCCATCATCGCCATCCGCGCCGCGCCATCATCGCCATCCGCACCGCGCCATTACCGCCATTCGCGCCGCGTCGTCACCGCCATAATTTCTCATTTCTTTTCTTTCTTCATTAGCAACGATTCCTTCTTTCGTAGAATTCTTCCAACGCTTTGTCATTTAATCTAATAAACGACTTGCATAAGCGATTAAATAGGTATTTTCACTCGATTTTCTTGATATGTGGGTAGATCTCAATTTTTAAGTTTTGAGATAACATAAATTTAACTTGATTGATTGATTGATTTACAACCATTGATTATCAACTATTGATTGATTGTATTGATTCTGGAACTTCTTTGTTATTATCTTGTAGTGTGCGTTTCAAATAATAAAATCACTTCATTTCTTGCTTGACGTGATTTGTAGCTTCAATAAACTTATCTTGCGGGTAGTTGGTGGTTTTGAAGCCCGAGTGAATCCCACTTCTGATGTCGGAGATAGATGCATATTAGTGACTTGCTTTTTCTTGATGGAGTATTCTGGTACAGGATCCGAGGCGTAGGTCTCAGGCAATTAAACCACACACACAATATGACAATTCTTGTATTAAATGTAGGTAATCAATTCTCACAAATTACTTAGTAGGTATACAATTATCAGAGTTGCGTGAACTACCGATCCCGTTTGGGGGTCCGAACTGTAAGACTCTCACTAATCAAATCCTTCCTCAACTCAAAGCTCCCCAATATTTAAAATGTCTCCGGTGCCCCTCCAAACGATTCCGGTCACGTGACTCGTTACGTCACGATGTTCACACCCCACTGTTACAATGATATCAATTGAGTTACTAATTATCGCTAAATTATCGTGATCTACGACATATATATCTTGAAGACAAGTGTTTTTATTTCGACCAACCATAACTAAGAACCATCTCGACGGACCAGGTTTTTAATAAAAAATACCGATATCAAATCACAGACACAGATACGCAGGTCTAACTTATAATACCCCTCTTTTTTGGTCGGGGGTTAAAAATACGCTTTTCAGTGAAACTTTTATTAAAATATGGCAAGGATTTTTATGAAATCTGGTGCTTCTTGATTGTGCAATAATCCGTACAGTTTATAACCATTTTTTTATATTATGATAGTTGATTTATTAATGGATTGCATTTGATAGCGATTTGAGGGGTTTTAAAGACTACGTAAAACCATAATATGACCCTCACAAATAACATAAATAATACAAAACATAATACTTTTATATCTAAACCTTAAAAATATGTAATTTTTTGTGCATCGATCGGAAGCACTTAATTTTGCCATAGTAACCGTGGATAAATGTACCAGTAACGATTTTCGTTTGTCGGTTTCTTTTTTTGGGTATCTTAGTAACTTATGCCATTCATCAACAAGGTGTTGGAGAATTCATTTTCGTCATGATACTATTTATTTATCAATACCAGGTTAAATAAAAAAACTATTTGGTCGATGTAACAAGTACACCTATAAATCATTGGGCAGTTATTTAACAAAATATTATGTTATTATAAAATACAACTTCTTTTCAGGACATTTTTTGTATCTAAAAGAGAGTGAAATTTTCGTACAGACTATTCATAAAAATACAAACAATCAACAATTTCGTATACTGGTATAATTTTATCAAGTCAAAAATAGTAAATGCTTGCACTGTTCCAATAGCAATAAATGATTACAAACTAAATTTTAATGACAAGTAATAACGGTGCTTAGCCATGTATAAAGCCATTAATCATAATTATAAATTGATTAACCCAGATATATTTCCTAAGCAATAAGAAATAGTTTCCAAGCTCATTGAATATTGCTAGCGATTTGCCAAAAACTGGTCTGAATCAGGCTGTACAAATATTTTAGATAGACATTAAATTTGCGGATGATACCCCTCTTTCTTTATGTTTTTTAACTAGAAGTATCTAATCTATAGGTTAGATACTTCTAGTTAAAAAACAAGGTTGCTTTTGTTTATGTGTAGGTTATAGAGCGTTAAAAAAAATAAGAAATTTGTAGCTATTATCCAAATCAGAATCTCAATAGGAGTTCATACTTAGTATTAGTTATAACTCTTGATGGTTTTTATTAGCTTAAACATTATGCATTTTTTACCACCATGTTAATTGGGGTACTGATTTTCAAAGAACTGTCAATAAAGAAATCTAAAACTAGGAAAGTCAGACTAGCTTAGCGATTCAAATATTTGATCTAGAATTCAAGATCCCCATTATAAAGAAATGGTCGACTTGAACTCAATGTTGTTTTAGTTACTTATATCGTAAAGTAGGAAATGATTTAAATTATATTTTTCCCAAAACTGCTAGGTGGCAGATTTCAATCATGATGACATCGATAGTTTTTCTGTATATAAAATGTCTGAAAAAAAATAGGTGTGTGTTCTTATGTACACATGTTTATAATATTTCCTATTTTTTCTTGGTATATGTGACTTCTGAAAAATCTTGTCAGTGTTCCTCAAATGGAACTCAATAAATAGTTTCAACTCATTCGACTTAAGTACATTTTTAACTTTTGTAATATTATTATATTTGTTATACGTGTTAAACAATTTTATTTATAAGTTTATTTTATACACTGGTAATGAAAAGCTATTAATACTATACATACTATTTTATTTAGAATTCTCTTATTAGCGAAACTATTGAGAAACCCTTGTGTTCTACTTGTGGGTAGTAAGTAATCTGTAACGATTAAAACGATATAAATTCAATGTCTAAATCTTGTACCCATATATCAACCTCTAAGATGGTATAAATTTAACCTGTTAACAGAACTATGACATCCTTATTAAACGGAAATAAAATTTGTCGAAAATATTCGACTACAGCTTGCTATCTGCTGCAGCAATTAATATTTTTGTTATTATATAACACATAGATAGAATTCATACCTTTTTATAATTAGTGATTTTGAGATCAAACCATTTTTTTTAAACTTAAACATTTTCTTAACCACAATTTATATATTAGGTATAATAATAGTTAAGATTTTATTTTTGTTGTTTGCGCACAAATTACCTAACGAACTTCGAGACGTGGCAAATGGTTTAATTAGCAAAACCGATAACTCAATATTGGGACAATTAATATTCTGGTGCTCCTCCGCACCTGTGCCAGGAAATTGACATTAAATCGATATTATGAATTTATCGATATTCGTATATAAAATACAAGTAGCTACTCTGTACAGATCACTTTATCTATAAGGGTGTAAAGGTCGATTTCTTTCACAATATTTCTGCTAGTGCACAAATATGCTAAGTCAATATGTCTTAGTAAGAAGTGACAGCCAAATCAGTGACGGCTAAACCACCGTGATGTAGACCCTAACCCTAATTCGCTTACAAAAGATTCAATTTATCGAACAAACACACAGAAAATACCATAAATACATAGATTAAAGTTGGGATATGAAATGGATTTGTGTTTCACACAGTGAAATAACACTTATTAAGCTATTACTATTTAGAATACTTGATTTGAAATGTAGATTATGATTGCACCTAATTCAATTCACCTAAATCAATTTGTTTAAAAAAAATCATATTTTTCTTCCATCTCTAAAGTGATATTTGAAAAATTATATATACCTTAAAAAATAAATTTGGTATAAGTATTTAGACTAATTACGGACCTAAAACCGCCTAAAGTGCTTATTTTATACTTTTTTTTACTTACTTCATAATCTGAAGTTTTATTGTTACATATACAAATCTATAATATTTTATTATTTCACGGCATTAGATTATTGCATACGATTGTGTATATATAACAATTTTAAGAATTACATCACTAATTACTATTAGTAAAAGTTTAATTAGAATGCTTGAAGTTGTATTCCAAATAAACACAATTTAAATTTGTTACATAACACATTTGGCATGCAAGCCACGCCTTGAAGAATATAATTCATTTTTACTGATTGTAATCACACAAGTTATGCAATTTAATATGGCGATATTATGTTATCTCCTGATGTCCTGGGCCATGTTATATATTGCGTAATAGTAAAAATGTAGGTCCTTCGGTTTCTAGATCATCCTCCTACCCTGTTCCCATTATTTGGGGTCGGCGCAGTATGTATTTTTCTTCCATTCATCTCTATCAGCCCTCAACTCCTCACCCACGCCTTTCAAACACATGTCATTCATCACACAATCCATCCATCTCTTTTTGGGCCGTCCTCTACCTTTGTATCCTTCCACACGCAGATCTAATACTCTTTTCACAACCTGTCTTTCGTCCCGCCGTGCCTCTTCCTGGATGTCTGACGTCAAGGCGTCCATAATCAACAGGAAAAGGTAGGGGCTTAGAGCTGACCCTTGGTGCAAGCCTACAGCCACACCGAATTCATCGGTATAGCCAGCGGACGACCGAACGTGTGTACATGATGAAATGTACATAGCACGAATCATCTCCACATACTTACCTGGCACTCTTTTCTCTTTCAAGGTCCACCACAAAACCTCTCGGGGTTGTATGCCTTTTCTAGGTCTATGAACACCATATGCAAGTTTTTGTGAACCCGTCTGTATTTTTCGCATAATTGGCGAAGAGCGAAAATGGCATCCGTAGTCCCTCGGCCCGGCATGAACCCGAATTGGTTTTGGGTAATTTCACTCTCTTCTCTTATTCTTTTCTCAAGTATTTTTTCCCACACTTTCATCTTATGTGACATAAGCTTTATGCCTCGGTAGTTATTAAAATCCTGAACATCACCCTTGTTTTTAAAGATGGGCACTAGCGTACTACTGCACCATTCATCCGGTATCGTGTTCTCGTGCAGCAACTTACCAAAGAATAAAGTCAGCCACCTCCTTCCATCCGCATTACACAATTTCCACACTTCGACTGGTATTTCATCTGGTCTCACCGCTCTTCCATTCTTCATACTCTTTACGGCCATTTTCACTTCTTCCTCACAAATTTCTCTCACCAGACCTATGTTTAACGGCGGATCTTCTAATACTCTGTCCCAATCCTTTTCTTCATTCATCAGCCTTTCGAAGTATCCCTTCTAGCGATCTTTTATCTCCTCCCCATTCATCAATACCCTTCCACTATCACTTCCACTTAATATATACCCTTCCACTTAATATGTGAAATATCTCTCGCATTCTTCTGCCGTGCTTTAGCTAATTTAAAGAGTCGTTTTTGGCCTTCAGGACACTCTAGCGACTTGTAAATGTCGTCTTGGTTCGCAGCCTTTGAGGTCGCAACAACTCTTCTAGCTATTTTCTTGCATTCTTTATACTTCTTTTTCTTATCTTCTTTTAATCTTTCGTCTTCTAGTTCCACACTCTGCCACTTTTTGAATGCTTTCTTCTTCTCTTTCAATGCTTCTTGGACTTCTTCATTTAACCACCATGTATCCTTATCTATGGTTCCTTTACCCTTAAACTGTCCTAGAACTTCCTTCGCTACACTTCGGATACACTTTGCCATTTCATTCCAACACTCATTCACACTTTTTTCTTTCATATCCTTCATTTCCACCATATTGTCAACTACTTGCTTCCTAAACTCACATGTATACTGATCCTTTCCTAGCAAATGCCACTTTATTTTGGGTGGGGGGCGGTTCTGGTGTTTACTGGCAAGGACTCGGACTAGTATGTCCATTAGCAATAACCGGTGTTGTGAAACTAGTGTTTTACCTGACAATATTTTACAGTCCTTGACGCAGTTGATCCTATTTCTTTTTACCAGAAAACAATCAATCTGCGTCTTGTTCAGGCTGCTTTTGTACGTAACGAGGAGTTCTTCTCGTTTCTGGAACCATGTATTTGTTATTGCCAGGTCAAATGCAGTAGCCGCTTGTAGGAGGGCCTCTCCTTAATTGTTACGGGTTCCATACCCCCAGCCTCCGTGACCTCTTTCATACCCTCCATTCATTCTTCCTACATGGCTATTAAAGTCACCACCAATATATATCTCTTCGCTGTTTGGTATACTTATTACTAGGGCATCAAAGTCCTCCCAAAACTTCTCTTTCATACTTTCCTCACAGCCTGCTTGAGGGGCATACACACTTACAATATTCATAACCACATTCTCTAGCATCAGTCTGACAACGATCATTCTATCATTTTTCCTTTCAACCTCTGTAACTTTTTCTTTCATCTCTCTATCCAATACAAACCCTACCCCATTTCGCTTCCCATCGCTTCCACAATAATAGAACTTATATCCTTCTCCAATCTCTCTCGCCCTAGTACCTTTCCATTTAGTTTCCTGCAAGCACGCTATATTTATTCTTCGTATTTTCAAAACATCCGCTAACTCTCTTCCTCTTCCATTCATCGTACCTACATTCCAACTGGCAAACCTCAACTTAACATTCTTCACACTTCGGGCTCGCTTCTTACGTCGTACCCGCTCCGAGTGGTACGACAACTCTTGTCCATTTCTCACAGGGACCGGGTGCTGCTCCTGCGCGTCGCCTAGGGGGGACGCCCTAACCCTGTCGCGCATCATATTAACCTTTGACATACTGCATGTGTTTTGGCTTTTCATTTATAGTCGGCCGCCTGCCTGACACCAACCCTCCTTGGGAATGTTTTCGTTGTTTGAATAGAAAGGAAAAGGGTGAGGACGTAGGGCAGGGAAGGTAGAGTTTAGATAGGGATAACAGGTTTAAGGGATACTACTTACTTGGAAGATTAGGTATAAGTCAGTAGTAGCTCGGGGGACCGGGGTCGCATACCCGTATATCATAGCATGGTCACGGAAGTAGTAGATCAGTATGATATCCCCTGGTTGTATAGTTCTAGAGTATAAATAAATTTGTCTATATAAATTAGTTTATTATATGTATACCTATATATACAAATTTTGAGTAGTATTAACTAAGATTTATAGTATATCATTGTAATTGGAATATAATAAAAAAATAAAACAAAGTAATTAAATTTTTTATTTTTTTTAAACTAACTTTGTTTAAACGCTTTTTATGTCAGAAGGCGTGATTCCTTTTAATGGCTGTTTATTCAAGTAGTATAGTCGCTATTCACGGCATTGCGGTATTAAAACTTACTCTAGAATAGGCACGTTTTATTCATTAATTTATATTTGTAGGCATTTTTAAAGGGTTAAATTTATACTATATCAAATGTAAAGAATGAAAACGGAGAAATTTTCAAAATGTTATGTATTCTGATTATTACGTAGTTATTTTATTTATTATTAAATCTTTAACTGTAAGTGTAACTAATGGAAAAAAAATTATTGTGTGGTTTTATGAAACCACCGTAAAAGTGAAACTTTTTTTCACATTATAGACATTTAACTAAAAATTTTCGGAATAATATTCCATTAAGGGTATAAAAATTGCTTCATCAATCTTAATTTTATACTTAGAAAATGGGAATGATAATGGGAAATGATAAAAGTAGACTAGGTCTCCAACTAATATTTTTATTGAACTCTGTGTCTTAGACTACGACATACATGATACTTAACAATTATTTAGATGATATACACATATTAAAACACTGAAAACAATATTTTATAATCGTTGAGTCAATTTGATCCGTTTTTCAATTATTTTCAATCATTCTATTATCAATTCCATCTTCATCATGAATTTAAACGTACAAAAACATCAATGTTTTAACATCGATGTTGGTTTACTAAAAATATCGTAACATCGATGTTAACAAAATCGTCAACGATGTTAACTCACGGTCTCACGGTTCACACACAACCATATTAATATCACAGGAGAAATTACAGACATTTTACAAATTATTTGCTTGTATTAGACAACGATACAAAAACATATATATTATATTTAATAGACGACTATAATAGCTATTATAGCTACATCAACGCCAACCGAAAGACTATTTTCTAAAGCTGGTTCTACTCCTAATCAACAAAGACTTCTACTCTTTATCAAAATTCCTTTTTCTTCAGTCAGTAGATAAAAAATATTAGAATATATAAAAATATGCTGTTTCTTAATAGATTTCTAACGATTTCACTGTATTTTATATCTTTGTCACATAATAATGCAAACATCATCGATGATATCCAACATCGATGTTCAGTTTCCGATAAATATCGAACATCGATGTTGGGCTTCCGATAATGACATCGATGTCAACATCGATGTTTTTCTAACATCGATCATCCCTTAATTGGCCTTGGCTGCTCTGACGAGCGCCTTTCACTTTATCCCTACTCCGCGCAGTAGTGGATTTAGGCTTAGGCCCGTGAGGCCCGGGCCTAGGGCGGCAAATTTTGAGGGGCGCCAAAATTTTTAGGAAAACTAAAATTTAAAATAGATTAGGTTTTCTGTAAACTGCAATCATATTTAATTATTTTATACACACACACATATATGTATGTATCTATATAAATATATACAGGGTTATTTTTAATTAGTTGAGCACCTTTTGCAGGCAGCCTCTCTACATCAATCCCAACAACATTTGTTCTACGACTTTTAAAAAATCTTGATAAATAACTCAGAATAAACGAACAAAAAAAATTTTTGCTCCCTCGATTATTTATTACTCTGTATTTTGTAAGCAGTCTAAAGTATAGGTCGCGGAAGGCTAGCGAAAGTCAGAAACTGTTAAACGCGCGCGCCAGCTTTTTTCGTATAGCTTCATCTCTTTTACACCATGTTGCTATGGAAATACTAAATAATCAAAATGACAAGTATGTGGATTACAAAACACAATTTACATTAACCAAAAATAAAATTATCGGATTAGAGTTTTATAATTAAATAATGAATTGTAATTACATACTGGACAATACGATTTTATGGACTTGCTGTTAAAACTAATAAATAAATTCAAGATTATACATACATGAAGAAGAAATTATGAAATGTAATTTATAATATTTTTAAAATACATTGATTGTCCGAAATAAAAGAAGTAAGAATGAAAAGAAATAAGAGTTTTGGCTGAGAAATGGAGCATAGGGGTCCTGATCTTTGCAAGGTCTGTTTTGCTATACCTAGAACGAACAACAACTCGAAACAGCAGAAACCATGATGAAGAATAATTTTATTTGTGATATAGTGACGATCCAACATGTTAAGAAGCCGAAAGTTATTATTTTTAAAGTGGATTGTGTACATTTGTCTGTTTCTATGGTACTTATGTGTCTTCTATGAGAATATTAAACGTCAGAAACAGTCGATTCACTTCTTACGTTTTAATTAAATAATATTAATGAAAATTATGACGTTTTTCTGTGACGCGCCATCTTCAAGAAATTCGTAAGTAACTTATTGTTTTATTGTCATGATATATAAGAAGTGCGAATGTTGTTTGGGTGCTTATTACTCAATCACGCCAAAACTACTGAATGGATTTTGATGCTTTGCAATATTGTAGCTTATGTACCAGAATAACACAAAGACCATAGAAATACTAAGCTTTGCGTGCTGTTTTGTCTGTGATATAACTTATATCGCGATTAGGTAGTTGCCACGGGAGCTCCTGTTTTTAATCGTTTGATTCACTGAATGTTACATAAGTATTTGTGTTTTATGCTAACAACCAAACCCATTGAGGAGCGTATCAAAATAATTGGCGTTAAATACTTAGTTAAATTGCATGAAATAAAATTTAAATTGAATCAACATTTAATCACTGCAGTTTAAATCAGATGCATTAATAAGAATTCAGCAATATATCTATTATCTACCTACTACTACCGCCTACTTACCTATTAGGCGGACATTTATTTACGTGAAGTGTAATAAAACATGTTTGGAAGGAGCATTCATATTTTTATTATTACATACACCTATGTGTAGGTACGGAAAATACCAAAATATTTTTTATATGTATATGACAATTATAAAAACAGTATAATTTTATAAATATAAATTTCTTACTTATGAAAACTTCGAATATTGTCGAAAGGAATAGGTTCTTTTTTACACAGAATACACGTTATTGTCATTTTATTGACTCAAAAAATATACTTTAAATTAAATAGTATATAATTTTGTATAATTTGTAATCCAATTTTATCTTACGTTGAAATATTAGATTAGCATTTCAGTAAAAATGACAATTGGTCAGTCAATTTACGATTACGAATTACGCACGAGACGACGACGACGAAGCACGATACGACGACGATGAAGCACGATACGACGCCGACCAAGCACGATACGACGCCGACGAAGCACGATACGACGACGATGAAGCACGATACGACGCCGACGAAGTACGATACGACGCCGACGAAGCACGAAATTTCGTAAAAAATAGAGATGGATAGGGTTTTTCGATCTACCTATCTCTTTTAAGTTCGATGGACACATTTTAGGCTGGCTTCCCCACTCTATGTATAATATCTCTATGACTCCGCGGCCGACCGTCACGCGACATGCAACACACAGACGAAAAAGTTTGAGACGATGTAATAAAAGTTTCACTTTAATAAATAAATAAATAGTGTTTGGGTAAAACTATTTTTTTTTCTTAAATATATATATGATATTTAAATGAAGAAATATATATATATATATATATATATATATATATATATATATATATATATATGTAGGAGCGTCATGAGAAGCCTCATAGCGGTCTTGGCTGTTATTGTTCATAATGGGCGTTGTAACGATAGGAATTTACAAAAATAGAAGTATACTCGTATTGTCCAAAACGTTATTATTCAATTCTTAACTGTTTAACAAAATATCACAAACAATCAATAAGATTAAATTGTATTTAGAGCCAATAGGTTAGCATATGTGCACTTCTAGCAACAGTTGTTATCTCCATGCCAACCGCCATTACCAGTGGCGACACCTACTACCCTATTCGGGATTAACCGCTCATATTTCAATAAACGCGCCGTCACGGCCGTCCTGCATTGTCACACGTCCTCGTGTGTACCATTCTCATCTGTGGATAATAAATATAGCGCGTTATACTATATCGCGATCGGTCTTCCTGACCACACAATATTCTCATTTGTTCATGTCATACAACTTACAGCAATTACATTTTCTTTTCATTTAAGTACTACGAAATGTTTGGTAAAATACACACTCAACATATGACACATGTCACATACGTCAGTTAATGCTACAGAGGCTATTTACAACCAAACAGGTTAGTCGTTACCACATAGGTTAGTCGTTGTCACACAGGCTAGTCGTTGCCACACAGGCTAGTCGTTGCCACACAGGCTAGTCGTTGCCACACAGGCTAGTCGTTGCCACACAGGCTAGTCGTTGCCACACAGGCTAGTCGTTGCCACACAGGCTAGTCGTTGCCACACAGGCTAGTCGTTGCCACACAGGCTAGTCGTTGCCACACAGGCTAGGCGTTGCCACACAGGCCAGTCACTGCCACACAGGCCAGACTTTGCCACACAGGCCAGTCTTTGCCACACAGGCCAGTCTTTACCACTCAAGTCAGTCCATGCCACACAGGCCAGTTCATGCCACACAGGCCAGTTCATGTCACACAGGCCAGTTCATGCCACACAGGCCAGATGCCACACAGGCCAGATGCCACATAGGCCAGATGCCACACAGGCCAGTCCACGCCACACAGGCTAGTCATTGTCTCCTAGACTAAAAAGTAGGATGCACATGTTATGTAATTACTTACCATGGCCGTCATCGGCACATTCTGACTGGATTTGGTTGATTAGATTCTCCAGTCCGCCACTCAACTCCAATGGAACATAACATTCGAGCATAGCCCGTATACGGTCATGTGCGTACCTATATGTCCTATTAGAATCAAGGGCCCGAAGTAAATACCTGTCAACATTGTCACCATCCAACAGCTCACCTACTTTGAAAGGGCCTTTAAATTTTGGATCAAGTTTGGTTTGGTTATGCTTGTGGTTTTCAAGTTGCACATAATCACGTACTTCAAACTTTTTTTTTAATTTTGCTTTACTTTTATCGAACCTTACTTTCTCCGAAGAAGCATTAAATTCTATTGCTCGTGTCGATTGCTCTCTTATAAGATTTAAATCCACTTCTGTCATCTGTATCTAATGTCATTAAGTTTAGGGGCCTAGCAACCTTTCCTATTAACAATTCTAAAGGACTTACTTTTGTAACCCTACTCATAGTACAGTTGATGGATAGCGGTATATCAGGCAGTGCAGCTTGCCATGACTTATTATTGTCTACCTCGACAGCAGTTAACATATTCTTTAATGTGGACATGACACGTTCTACTTGCCCATTTGAACGACTTGTACCGGTAGCTATAAGATGTAGGTTAATGTTGTATGCATTGCAAAAGTCCCTAAACATTCATCCCTTGACATCCGCACTAGGGCAACGCGGCGCAATGTGGCCTCGTTCCCCACACTTGAAGCATGTTGCAGTAATTGTCTTCTTCTGCGAGCTGGCGTCCTGCTGCTGAGAGGAGGTAGTATCTGAAATCGAATCGTGTAGTAGAATTGCCGTCACGACTACTATTTCCTGGACATTCCCGAGAAACGTGACCCGGCTTGTCACAGTTATAGCATCGCCGTGCATTATCTGTACGCGGCTTCTTTAATTCACAGTCGGAGAAGTCTTCTCACTAGTCGGGGGTCGTCTTTTTCTGAAGCCGAAAGCCATAAGTTCCTGTTACGATTTATAGAGAGTGTCAATCTCAGTAGTAAATGCTATTCTTTGCAATCGCGGCTCAATTTTTGAAGTATGTGCAAAAGAAAGCGCGATCGCAATCTGTTCTTTCGATACAGACGTCCATAGTGCTAATATAGTGCTCATAAATCGCCTGGCAAACGCAGATAAACACTCTCCTTCCCTTGGACTTCTATTGAGTAGTCGCCATAAGTTCGCAGCTGGTGTCTCAATAGCATCAAATCTGTATTCTGTTCCTTATTCGTCACTGGTAATCCCACTTCTGATGTAGGAGCGTCATGAGAAGCCTCATAGCGGTCTTGGCTGTTATTGTTCATAATGGGCGTTGTAACGATAGGAATTTACAAAAATAGAAGTATACTCGTATTGTCCAAAACGTTATTATTCAATTCTTAACTGTTTAACAAAATATCACAAACAATCAATAAGATTAAATTGTATTTAGAGCCAATAGGTTAGCATATGTGCACTTCTAGCAACAGTTGTTATCTCCATGCCAACCGCCATTACCAGTGGCGACACCTACTACCCTATTCGGGATTAACCGCTCATATTTCAATAAACGCGCCGTCATATATATATATATATTGATATAAATCTTGTTAAATAAATAAATATACAAGTATTTGTTTACTTTAAGGAAAGGGAATCATTATATAGACATTTCTATCAGGGTCTGTAATAAAAGTGTTTTGTCTACAAATATATCAGTAATTTGAGTCTGAATCACTTTGGACCTTCGTCAAATGAATGTCAACCGTGCTGAACTGTGAAATAAATTAAAATACAATGAGATTTTTTCTCGATATTAAAAAATGAACGCAAACTCGTATATAAGAGTATACTCTTTGTTATTTATTAGATAAACAATGTACAATCTTAAGAAGTACTAATTAAAAAAATAAATACTATTCAATTTGAATTTCAATTATTCTACAACTCAAAACCCTTTAATACTAATTTTTACAAAACAATTACATCTATTAAACCTTTAAAATATTAGAATTATCTTACTGCAAAGAATCACCAATGATAGTCGTTTTATTCTTTAAAACACTTTATTGGCACTGCTTACAAACACACTAAACTGTTTACTATTTAAAATCTTTACTATCACTGTTACTCTTTATTATACTAGTTCTGTTACACAACTTAGTCAATTAATCTCACACGCCTTCTCTTAGCTGGGAGACGATTTATATTTTCACTACTCTTAGTCAAATCAGTGTCCAGTATTACAATTATTTATTTAGTCAATTAAACTTCCATATAATCATTAGGTACATTAGTTTTAGTCAAACCAACAATTTTTATCTTTATTATTTATCAGAACAAACCTTCAAATTATATAAAAGCTAACGTAATATTAAAGTATTTTTGTAAAACCATTGCTGAAATTATTTTTGTGAATAACAAAAAGATTGAAGTATTAATTAAACAGTGAAATGTTTCAAGATTCAAATCGTTAGCCATAAATAAACTGAGGTGACGCGGTGATGATTTTCCGATTATATTAACTGCTGTGGGTATATTAGCTTAGAGGTAAATGGTGACCTAATTATTATAAGCCTTCCAGATATCTTACTCTTCCTCAAAACATGGTTCATTAAATTTATTTTTTCCTTTTGAAACTTTCAAAATATTAATCCTTTTTGAATCTATTAATAATTAATACCATAGCTAAATATTAAAACAATGGGTGTCAACTACAACTAGTTAGTTCAATATAAAAAAAAAACCTCATAACGAGCAAAATGCAGTGCATTATACACAAAACGTAGTAAACGTAAAACATATAACTTTACAAAAACATACATAATAATATGTTTTAAGATTCTTATGGTACTAGATGATTTATATAAATATATAATGAAAACTAAACCGACACGGGATTCGAACTCCCGCCCGTGTCTGTTTATTTTTCATTTTCTATTTATATAAATTTTAATAAACTTAACATGGCTATACAATATGTTTATAGATATTTTCAAACAACACTACATGATTATTTACCGTTACTCAATAACTGCATGTAGTCCTTCTGTGACCAAGATTATATTATATTTTTATCTAAATATTGCCTTAAGTTTAAATTTATATTTTTTGCTACAGCATTTGCCTTATTTTCTTCAGTAATACTGTTTTGTTTTAATAAAACAGACTTTTTCAAATATGTGCGTAAATAGCATAAATAAATACGAGTTACTAAGTCATATCTTTTTTTAACAAATTTTGTAAATTTACAATGAATTTTTCTGTTTTAAAATATTGAAAATTATAACCGAAACTATTGCAAAATAAATATATCTATAAAGAATTAACTGCTATAATTCCAATGTGGTTCTTCTATCTTTATAATATACCTTTTGGTTTCGGATAATTCAATTCAATTAACAGATCTATTCAGTCTTGATTAAACCGAAGTAAGAGATTGTCGACAAAATTTGACTAGCATTTGCAATACGCTGTTTTAGTTATTAATTTTGTATTATATTATATACACTGTATAGTGTATTTAAACTATTGAGATTTAAACAAGCTTTCTTTGATAATAATTACAGCTATCATTATTTATTATTTATAATCTGAATTAGGATTACATTTTAATAGTTTGTGAATTAACTAAAGAGTCTAGAAACGTAGAAAATGGTTTTATTACAAAAAACAGTACATTTTGACAACATCGGTCAAAATATACTGTTTTCTAGGGAAGCCAACCAAAAATGTGACCATCGAAATAAAAAGAGAAAAGAAATGACGCTATCTGTCCGTTCCTCTTTCTCGCATGTATGATTAGACAAAGATAAGTATCGGTCTGTCATCATATATTATTATTGTATCTTTCACTATTTGTACTTTTACTCATATCTATTATTCTATGTATAATAATACTATGTGCCGAGCATCTACCTTTCCCGAGAAATTTAAATTTAATCCATGCTATTAAACGGTGTGTCAAATACAAATAGTTATACCTCTTTCTGTAAGTTAATGCAGATTTATTTTAAATTATCTTTGCCACTAATAACGCTGCTCTCACTTTCTTTAAAATGAGATGTGTTTCTGAGTGCTCCTATAACATCTACTAAAATTATATAACTTTTAAAAGTTTATCAAAGTGAAAAGGGGGTCCATTTCTAATTGATAATAAATACATTAACGTCGTGATATTATAAAAATGACTACTATGCAATATAAGTTAATATTTCTAAAAATAATTGTCACAGTATAGCGAAATCATTTAACATGGTCGTATTTAAGTGCAGTGAGTAATGTGTAAGTCAACAGCCGCACGTTAGTGAGAACACACGAAGGTATAATTGCACTAAAGATACATATAGCCAATTTCGATACAGTACAATATAGATATTGTATTGTCCAAAATTTTATATTAAATTTTAATATTATTTTTATTGGGATTAATTGGCATAGTTGCAGAAGAAACTGTAGTAAAGTAAACGAAGTAAGAGCTCTCAATTAGTAGGATGTAGTCAAATAGCAAATGGGGTGGGGCATTTGCTCAAACCATAAATGAGTGATGAGATGAAATGTGCTTGATTAGGCAATTAATTTAAATATATGTAATTCTTTCTAGATGAGGACAATCTATTATTTTTATGGCATTACTTTTTATGAAGACGTTACGTTTTACAGTAAATAAGAATAGCGCAACCGGTATTTTTAAGAGTGCAAATATTTAATTACTGCTTCAGAAATAACCCAATTTAATTATATCATAATAATTTTAAAGTTCAAACCTTAAGACTCTATCTTTTGAATATACAAAGTTTAGAATATAATATTTTTTTAGGATCTACTATACTGACTATACATTGTTAATGCTGTCTTAGATAAGAATTACATCATGACCATTGTTTGTTTAAGTTTGTTATTTTTCTACTTTAATTTTACTTTTTTTTTTTTTTTTTTTTTTATACGATCTAGGGCAATGCTTGACTACATTCCACCTGATGGTAAGTGGAATGTAGTCTTAGATGGTAAGGCGCATTGCCCTAGCAACCTATTCACTCTTCTCTTGAAGACACCCACATTATATTTGGCCGGAAATACCGACGCAGGCAAATTGTTCCAGTCCTTCGCTGTACGCACTAAAAATGAGGAAGCAAAGCGCTTCGTTCGGACAGATGGAATGTCCACAACAAATGGATGGATACCTGCCGTGCGTCGGGACGTCCGGTGATGGAAGGGGGACAGGGGAACTAAGTCGTGTAGTTCCTGCGCACACTCACCAAAATGTATCCTATAGAATACTGAGAGGCTAGCAATTTGCCGCCTGTGTTCAAGGCTTTGGAGGTCGGCTTCGACCAATTCGGGATCGCCGATAAGCCTCTTTGCTCGCCTCTCAATTGAGTCCAGAACCGCAAGATGAGACTTTGCGGCACCAGCAAATATGTGACCACAGTACTCTACACACGACCGGATCTGTGCTTTGTATAGAACAAGAAGCTGTCCCGGTGTAAAGTACTGTCGAACCTTCGCAAGAACGGCAAGCTTTGCTGCTGCTGCTCTTGCTCTGGACTCAATGAACCGACCAAAGTTGAGGTTCGAGGAAATCTCTAAGCCTAACAACTGAAGCCGGTCACTGTATTCCGAGGATACATTCTGGAAAGTAGGAGCCAAGGTGAAAGGGCTCTTTTTGGCGGTGAACAGACACGTCTGCGTTTTGGTGGCGTTGAACTTGACAAGATTGGCATTGCTCCATGCGGAAACCGCCTGAAGTTTGTCATTCAAACGTTGCACCATGGCTTCTCTTTCAGACTGTATTTGATACTCTATTACTCTGAAGAGATCGTATTGTTTTGATATATATAATCGTATCAGTATAATCCAGATTATCGGATTTAATTTATTTCCAAGTTGGGCATTTGATGAAATTCAAGGAAAAGTTTCAGAATATTATATTTTTTTTTTTATTGTAATTCACCACGTTAACCAATTTTATTTAGAGTTTTCGTCTCCTGCTGCCCTCGGTTTTGTCAATACTTACATATGCGTAATGTTCATTAGATTCTTATTAAAGAAAAGCCATCAGATTTAAAAAAGTTTCTCTAGTCTAGCCACATTTTTTTGGAAATTAGTATATTTATTTGAATTATTCTCGAATCATGGTTTGCAGTAAAGACGTTTTATTTTGTTAAAAGTATGGATCAAGGCATAGTAATAATGTAAATTAATTACTCTTAAAAAGATTTTAAGAACTTGTTTTTAGTCTGTGTTAAACTTTTTTTAATGATTTTTAATAAGTTTTTATTGAAGTTTTAAGTTTTCAAAACTGCTCTAAAAAGTTTTTCATAAATTCATTTTTGTATGAACTTTTTAATACTAATCTTTTTGACGTGACAACATCTTAAATTAGGTTAAGCTGGGAGTCACTTATGAAAAAGTGTAACGCCCGGTAACGTTACGATGAGTCACCGAACGAGAGAGAGGCCCGCCGAATGCCTTGCGTCTCCCTCCCACTCAAACATGATCGGTCCGCCGAGCAATGTTTTGATTTTCAAATTGATTCTTTAAAATTACAAATATTAAGAAAAAGTGGCAGATATAAGAAAACTTGATTTAAAATGTGTTGAGCAAGAATTTTAACATCTAATTTAAGTAAATGTTTTAATTTTCAACTTCATTATTTACAATTACAAATTTTAATTAATTTCAAATTTATTTAGCAAAAATTTGAACCTTCGATCTGAATAAGTGTTTTGATTTTCAAATTAATTCTTTAAAATTAAAAATATTAAAATATATAAAATCAGAATTGACGTCACATAACATTATCTGTACTTATTATTATTTAATATGTAGGCCAGTACATGTGACCATACTTGGTAGACACAATTGGAAATAGTATTTTTTATAACTGAAAAAAATAAATATATAAAATACTGGTAGCAAACAATAACTTCAATGATCGATATCTCCGCAACTAATTGATGTATCGAAAAAGTCTGTAAATAAATTTTGTAAAAAATAATAACATCAATAATATAATATAAAATAAATAATATATAAAATGATTTTACGTGACAACGTCTTCATCTTTATGTCGGGACATCAATTTGTAAATACGAAATCCTTTATGATTGTGGGAACGGAAAATTTAATATATTGTGGGTATTAATATAGTAGTAGTTTGTAATGATTTATATACCTTTTACCATTCTAGCCTAACACATTTCTAAAGAAATCTAATAGATATCATCACCTTCTCGATAAAGACTATCATAAATTATAGAATGCTTAATTCATCGAGCCAATAGGTAGTTCAATTGGTAGAGCAACAAGGTATCTGTCCGTATAGGTTTATTTTTCATTCTATGTTTATTTAAAACTAGCTGAAGCCTGCAACTTTTTATATTTCGATTCGTGCATCCGATTTCGATACGTACCTTTTGTACATACCAATGTATGAACTAAAATCCTTTAAAGTTTTATCAAGTAGATTTTATGTAGGATTATTTCTAGTTTATTTTTATATATATTTTATTGTATTTTTTATCACAGATATTTTATTACAGAGTAGGGAGAACGAACACACATTTTTTTTATTTTTAAAGATTGTTATTATTCCCTGAGCATAGGGCCACTATTTCAATTTTGAAAAAATGTCTTCTTGCAAAGATACAAAAATAATAGATTATTAAGTTTTTTATTTGGTAATCGCTTTAAATTAAAAAAAGCTCTAAATGTAAAGTAAATGTCAAGGTCAAACACAAAATATTCCCGAAAAGTGCTTCCAAACTGGTAAACCCTTTCTGAGATTAGCGTGCACCAACATACACACATAAATTTACAGATATGCTGACATATATCTGTTACAGAGATCAGAAAAAAATTAAAAACCATTGTTTTGATTCTCTTGCTTATGTAAAGGCACCATTATGAATTTTTGAAAATATTTTCCAATTTTATTATATGTATATATATAAATATACTTAAGGTGACATAAGATACATGTTTAAAGATATTTTTAGACAGTATTTGTTGTTTGTGGCCTATATTAGGATTTGATAAAACTAATTGAAATCTCGACACAAATATAATTGAGTTAACTCGGTCTTTAATACCACTTTACCCCGGCAATGGTTTTCCAATTCCATCAGCCGCAACTTGAATGTGACTTGATTAACTGAACGAACTAAGACGTTTCCTTCAGTTCTGGAATTAAGAGTGAAGTGAGTGAATGAACAGTGAACGATTATTAAACCGTTTGGGTTTTTTTTTTGTATTACTATTCAAATGGTTTCAGTTGACATCCTAAATTAGTTAATTATGATGTAAAATACGAATTAAACGTTACATACAACTAACGTACAAATAATACGCTAACAACATGTTAATTTAAACCAAACTGTCATAGGTACAAGGTTATAGTTGGTATTAAATTAAAGTTCTTGACGAGACCATCAGGTGAAAGCTCTACTTTTTTAAATAGGTGAAAGAGTATCCCAGCAAAATCCTATGAGTATGGTGCATGTGATACAATCGAACTCTGTTCTTAGAACTAGATAAGAACGACAACTACGCTCCTCCTTAAAACCTCTTTTTGACACATTTTAATCGACTTGGGTCACTGCTACACATTGCGTAAGTATAAATAGGATTTCTGAGATTATTTTGAGTACATAAACCCTATAATATAGTTACGCCTTCACTACAATGGGCCACGAGGTAGGGGCAAAACATTCGTGTACAATACAATAATGTACATTCTTCATGGTGATAGGAAGAGTATTATCCGCTTGGATCTTGAAAATAGGGCAAACTGTCCATTCAACTTTCAAAGTTCGTAAACTCAAGCGTCAAAGGTGTTAAGACCATCTTGTAAAAGTTATTTAATTTTATGACTTGTGAAGATTTTCTTAATTTATGCGGTCTCTTAAATAATCGACTAAAAGCCAAAAAAGAATTATAGGTTAACTAACGTTATATACCATAATCGATATAAAAAATGATATTATAATTTATATGTTTTGTCCTGAACCAAATTTTGGTAATTATTAAGCTATTGCGTTAAAAAAACCAACTTAAATGATAAAAAACAAATCGAAAACGAAAAAAAAAAACTACTTTCCAGATTAAGAAAAAGTTTAACGATTCTTCTTAGAATTGTAAAAAATAATCGTTAATGAATAAATAATAATAAAAAATACAAGATAATTCAATATTTTTCTAGGAATTCTAAGAGGTCGGTTATTGATTATTTTTTATATAAAAAAATAAGCATAATGTGTTAAAAGATATAACAAAATATTAATTTCAAGTTAAGCATCTTAACAGTGACATTTGATCCGGTTCCGGTTTTTTATGTTAAGTTCCATTAACGATCGGAGCCTGATAAAGGTCACCAATGTTCTCAAAAAGACGATTACAATAATATGTAGAGTCAAAATAACTGAACTTTAAACTTATTGTTACTAGTCAGATCTGTGGGTCATCGCCCTAACAAGGCGTCTTTAAGAACATATTTTCATAAAATTCTGTGGCTCATGATTTCCATCCGCTTATTTTTTTATTAATAACTATAGCACGAGTTTCCTAATAGTTATATTTTCATACAAACATAAGTTTTTGAAAAAAATTACCAGATTCATAAATAATACAAATGGATAGTGAGGTGAGTGAGTTTGCGAGTGAGGATACCCATATAGGATACATCATTATCCACCTATCCTAATCTTCGTTACTTGAGGTGAGTTCAATATAATATTACCGACATATTGCCCAATATCCACTTGTATTTAATGAAGAAATATGTGGCTAAACTATTCTAAGACATCGCGTTGCCTAACATTAACATATAAAGGTAGATATTTTTTTTTATAGACAGGAATATATATTTAATAATATATTTTGCTGTCAGTAATAAATGGCTATAGTAAAGTTTAAAAAAAGAGCAAAAAATTAGAAAGTATTTTAATCTTACAACTTTAAACACCCCTCCATATTTGAGGTAGATCTGGCTTCTCTGAGCCGAGGAAAAAGGTAGAAGTCGCTGGACGATAGTAAAATTATGGCCACTGTCGAGACGTTTTGGGAGAGTCACGATAAAAAAAAACTTGTAAGGGAGATCTAGGCTTAAAAAATGTGGAATATATTTATTTACTTATTAGGAGATTACTTCGAAAAAAAAATAGTTTTCATTATCATTATTAAAAATATTTTATTGTCATTGTCATGGGTTTTGGATCACTGCTATTATTATAAACCATCATATCGTCTTTTAACTGCGAATATATTATGATATTATAGTATGACATCTTATACTTAAGTCCGATAGACAGACAAAATTATGCGAGTGTGAGTGTGCGATTATTCAAATAGTGTATTTAAATTAAGAACCCAGAACTACGGTATACTCACATTACAGAGAAATTACACTGTTTATTACACCTTGTCAATACATTAATTGCGTTTGTGAAATGTTTGTAACATCTCTGAAATGTAATTATAAAAATAGTTATTAATGAAATTAACTATGGACCCTATATCACCTGAAGAGCAATGTTAACATTCAATCACTTCATATTTAACATTAGATTGACCTAAGGTTGGATTAATTTAAATGTAAGTTTTATTATCATATTGATAATACATTTTTTTTTCAATTATTGTCAGTAATATTCTTAGAAAAACCACTAACATTCCCTTTATTGTAATTTAATTGTGTCTATTCTATAAAATGTTTCCAATATATTCCAAAATAAGAATTTAAAAAAAATGCTTAATTTGCGATTTGTCCAACTTCTATTCTAAAGTCATCAAACGTTTTAAGCTACTCCTACGGAGCGAAAAAAAATAATCACGTTCTAGAAAAAAATCATCGCAAAAAGTTAAACTAAGATTAGATTTTAATCTTTGCAATTTAATTGGGAGATTTGGAGAAAGATCTATTAGTAAGTATATACTATTTATACATATTTTGAAAGAGAAAGTTATCCATTTTCTGGACTTAGCAGCATTTTTACACTAAATTGTATTGCATTTTAAATATCGAAAACTCGATGTTTCCTTGAAAACTTATTAAAAATATAATCAAAAACTTGAGAATCAACAGATATCAATCGCATTAATTACTTTTTTTTATTATAGTACTACTTTTTCCAAAATGTAATTTTAGAAAAAGTAAAGTATAGATTTCAATGTAAAATGTTGAGCTTAATTCTTAATCCATAAATCAAGATAACGCAGGGATGTTTTCCGATTTTAAAAGCTCTCTTTGGGATTGTTAGCTTAGGTTACAAGGGACCTAAAAATGTTTTCTTAAATTTATCTTTTCCACGTGAAAAAAAAATTGATATTTGAAATATTTATCCTTTTAACATCTATTAATAGAAGTCTTTGTAGAAGAAGAATTACTTGTATTATAGTCAAGGAATAAAATAAACGGTCTCTGTAACCTAGACAGTGACAAATAGTTGTGTGAATAAAAAAGAAACATTTCAAACAAAAACATTTAAAACTTATTTTATATTAAACTAAAACATATGCCAATGTAATTGTGCACATACGCTTCTTGGGTGTACATTATAAAATTATTAACACAGATATAAGTACTTATTAAGATAAGACAAAAAAATATATAAAATAATTGATAAGTCATTTGAATGGGCCTTTTGTTCTAATGACATATTAAGACAATAAGTACGTAGGAGAATCACTAATATTGTTAGGAATTGGGGGAATTGGGATCTATCGCTATAAATTGGTAAACAAGTGTCAAGTGAATGAATTATTGTGACGACATACTCATTTAAGAGCTAGCTAGTTTGCTATACACAGAAGTTCTGTAGGTGTGAACAATGACTGACGGTGTGATCTATTGCCTTATCTAGCTTGATAACTGTGTTAGATTTGTTCACGTCATTAGATTATTTTAAATATGTAAATGTCGCAATTTCTCTAAATTCTTATTATTTTTTATTAATTTTGTACTCGATTCTTAAAAGTATATTTAAAGTCTAACAGTTTTAGGAGGATCCTTGTCTTATTGTATATTTGAGTTAAATTGAACAATAATTCTTGGTTTCTACGTCAGGAAAAGAGCTTTTTCTCGATATGCTGTATCCTAAGTAGCTAATCTTAATCCATTTAACCACCGCATTGTTAGTTAGCTCAGACGTCCCGGGTTCGATTTCCGGCAGGGATAGGCATGTATGTTGTCTAACACCCTTAACACAAGCATATAATTTTCTTACTTATAGGTTAGATATTATTGTTGTTATTATTATTATGAAGTAAGTAGTTCCGAAAGAAACTACTTACCTGAAAAATTATCAAGGTTTTTAGATACCAACAAACGGTCAATTAAATATACATTTTTAAAACGACACCTAGTGGTAATGGTTCTCCATGCCTTTAATACGTAGCAATTACTACTAAAAAAAAGGGTACATTCATCTAGATATTTAATGATAGTCCTTCATGTTTTTAATACATAGCAATTAGTACTCAAAAAAAAGTGTACAATTGTCTGAATATTATTATTATTACTAGCTAGATAAAAGGCTTACTTACGATATTTTTGAATAAAATCTACATTTTCTTTATAAACTATTTTGTTTCTATTAAAACCGTAATTTCTGCTAATTTAGATAAAACTATTTTATATAATATGTCTATTTTTAATGAAAAGAAAATGAAGAACACAACATGTTTCGAAGATTTTGTACAAGCCTCTTTTAATAATTTTATATTTTTAAAATGCATATTTTATTTTATTAAGAGTTTGAGTGTTATAAAACCTATTTGATCTTCAATAAAGGGACTCTCGTATACAAATGAAAACATGGCTTTTCGTTTTATTTGTATTAAAAACATAACTCGGTACTAGATATAAGATATCAAAGTTATATAAGCACAGAGATGCTATATTTTCTTTGTACAAAATTTATTCATATTACCAGGATGATCTTGTTTGGCTTTTACCTTCAATATTTTTAGAGTTGTGATTATATTATTCTAACGATGTTCGAACTAATGTTTTTACTACCTTAGTCTAATACCAGAACTCAACTAAACGGAATATTAAAATTATTATATAAACTTATATGATAAAACTAAAATTCATCGCTAGACTACCAACATAACCACAGGTTACCATAAATATATCAAAATATTGAAATTCACAAAATTTACAAGTAGTACTGTCAATATGTCAACATGTTAATATGATTATGTAACAGTTCGTCTGTTCGTAGAACTTAATGTTTTGTAACAAAGCTCTTTTAAAAACAAGATGAATAAACTGTATAAAAAAGAAACCAAGAGATGCGATTTGTTATGTTACAGTATTGTAGAATTTAGTCAGTGCATTAGAGTGCGCGAAACCTAGATAACTTACCGCAAACTTTGACTATCTGCAGCGATACTATACAAAAATATAAATTTAATAAACTTAACCTACAGGCCCGAGCTTTTAAATTACTTCTTGTTTTAGATGTATACCCCAATATAATGTAAGTTCACTATTATATTTTAGTAAATGGAACCGAATCATGAAATACCTTCCGCCATATTACATACAAAAAAATCATTATTATAAAAAAAGAAAAAGCGTTTTGGTAAATAATAATAATATCCAGCTTTATAATAAAAGAGTAACTGTTAAATCTGTGAATTGTGTTTTTTAACAAATAGTAATTAGAACGTTTTACTTGCTTGATACATTATTACCACTGAACGAAATATATGAAATTTTGTCTAATATTATATTATATTATATTATATTATATTATATTATATATATGATATTAAGAAAAAACTAGATGGATTTATGTACAGCATAATGCAAGAGTAAACATTATTTATTTAGGATATATAGGTTACTAAGAAAAGTTTGTAATTTTATATTTTTTATTTATATGTGTATTTCTATATATTTTTATCGTTTATTATTAGTATTTATATGTGTATTTCTATATATTTTTATCGTTGTCTAACACCCTTAACAGAAACAAATAATTTGCTTACTTAGGGGATAGATCAATGTGTGTAAGTTGTCCTGATATTATTATTATTACTATTATTATTATTATCTTAAAAACCTTGATATCTTATGATTTGAATTCCTAGAACGTATTTTATATGAATGATTATATAATGTTCAGGCAAGAACAGTATGTACATATTCAACTTTTGTTATATTCAGTTAGGGGATTTTAAGCTTAAGCATTTTGTCGAGATTTCATTGCATTTTGTTCGAAATGAGGTTTCATTCATGTTCACACAACTATTTGTCATTGTCAAGTATACAGAGACCCATTGTTTTAAACTTAGGCTACAATAAGAGTAGGTTTCTAAGTTATTATTAATAGTTTCAAACAGGAAAAGGTAGTTAAAAAAACAGGTTTTATATATATATTATATATTTCTTTATTATTGGACTTTTAGTGATGAAAATCAAACATATTCAAATATTTGAATATGTAACTTTTTTTAAAAAATTAAATAAATACTTTTATTGTAATATTTTTTTATTTATTCACAAGTTCATTCCAGGAACTAAATTTTTGTCGATAAAATATTTTTTCAGTTTAATGATCCCATAAAAAAAAATTGGAAAGGCGACCGCTAAAAAGCCATATTTTTTTTCTTATTGAAATAATATACATTGAATGAATGAAAAGATCACATAAAATAATATTATGAAAAATTATAAAATTACATCTATTCTAGAACCATCTTTTAATACCACAAAGCCGTGAAAAGCGACCATTCAATATGAATAAACGGCTATTAAAAAAGGTGACGCCTTCTTTACAAAAAGCGTTAAAACTAGTTCAACAAAATTAAAACCTAAGTTTATAATAAATATCTTTTACGAGTATAATTTAACAATATTTCAATGATAATGTGGTAAAAGAATTCATACTACAATTTAAAACAGGTATTTTATTATTAATTTATAAAGAATTAATAGTAAAACGAGGCAGTTATTCAACACTTTCTCATTCCAAATAAATATGATTAGTATAATCTTAATATTTGACCTAATAAACCATTGAAATACATTTAGTCTCCGCGGGAGACTCTAGAAACCGAAGTTCCTTCGTACTACGATAACATAATATGGAGATAATACTGGGACTATTTTAAATTGCCTTGATATTTTCGAGAACTTGAAGTTTCTTTAACAATCCTTTTATTTTATTTCATGAACCTCATTTCTCTTTTCTAAAAATAGTTCAAAACTTTAATGACGCAGACGCAGAATAATGTAGATATAAAACCGTAAATCGACAAATCACATATATAATACTATTTTTGTGCGGTTATATTTTAAAGTATACGTACGCATTTGAGGAAACAAACAAAAGAATTTGTTAGAACAGGTACAATATAGTTAAAATAAAAAGAGTTCAATTTATTGTCTTTAATACGCTTTTATTAGCTTGGGTTGTATGTATCTATGTATGTAACGGAATCTTCGAGCTTAATTTTCACCAGGTTCCAGCGATCCGATTAAATTGAAACTTTGCACACGTATCAAGGACCGATGACAATGCAATAATTTGATAAAAGTTTCCCAAAAAAAAAATAAAAAAAAAAAATAAAAAAAAAAAAAAATAAAGAATAGTTTAAAAAACTAAAAAAACACGCTTTTATTGCTAACCGAACTAAAAACTAGAAAATATTTTTTAATGACTAATAAATAATATTAATTTAATAAATAAATATTAATTTTATTGGAAGAGATACAATAAAGTGGCCATAGATGCCTTTAGGCCTAAACATTCGATTTAGGCTTGTAAATTTTATAATATATATATATATATATATATATATATATATATATATATATATATATATATATATATATATATATATATATAAATATGGCTTCAATAACTGCACATATATTTCTTAAGATAAATAACAACATTGTTACATATTCTCAATTTACGCATTACTCTTGTTGGTGAGCATTTGCGCGACCGTAAAGGCATCCTGCAGTTGCTAAGACTAATGTGCCAAACAATACGCGATTTTTTTATGAAACCCTGTCAGGGACCCGTCTGCAAAGATACTGAAGGTCAGAAAAAGGTTGCAAGACTGTCCTGCCAAAAAAGACTGAAAAAGTAATTGAACTTGACAGAACTGAAACAAATATATCTGCACTAAGTTTGCAATATTGTACTGTAGAGACTGCGCATATGTAAGCAATGATATGACTGATTCATAAAACTAATTTGTAATTTTATTTGTAGTCTTATTAAATGTGATTTACATGTATCCTAATTATTAATATTTTAGAAAAAAAGTTTATATTTGGTTCAAGTTTTGTGACTTTAAAGCAAAGGTTGTTATTTTTGTTAATATTTTGTTCCACTATCATAAAAAAAATATTAAAAAGAAAGTTTTACTTCAAGTTCTTTTTACTCATACATGACCACTTAAACTATAGTCGTTTTATCCAATTACAGCCATATATTAGTAAATTTCTCGTAATTATTGAAATTATGACGATTTTCTTCACGGGTCTCCTGGACCCAACCCTACTATCGTTGTAACATATTTTAACTGTGCTGACGCCGGGTTAATGAATTAGACTTATTCCTAAGAGACTTCAACAGTAGAAGTACTAAGGGTCTATTGACAACTTAACGACGTCAATCTGGATTTTTCCATTAATTGGGAGGTAAAACTAACCACAATGATGAAAGTAAGTCCCATTGAACCGTGAAGGCGATTGATTTCGGATCAATGCCCGTTGATCGATCATACGGAGACCACTGAGTGATTCTTTCTAAAAAAATCTAAGTAATGAAATGATTTCTCAATTTATGAGTTTGTCACAGACTAAAAAATAAAAAATAAATAATAGTTTAAAAAACTAAAAAAAACACGCTTTTATTGCTAACCGAACTAAAAACTAGAAAATAATTTTTAATGACAAAGAGTATAAAATTACAGTAGTAGAAGATCGAACAATTAATCATAGTGAATCGCCTTAATATAAAATTATAATAAAATTTAAGTTATAAACAGAATAATTCAATTCTGAGTAAAAAGCGTGGGGTGCTCGATATTTAAGGTATTACAATCATTCTATTAGCAACTATCTATGAGAGGATAGTTAAGAATCACAGTAAAATGCACCCCACGATTTTTACTCAGAATTGAATTATTCTGTTAATAACTTAAATTTTATTATAATTTTATATTAAGGCGATTCACTATGATTAATTGTTCGATCTTCTACTACTGTAATTTTATACTCTTTGTCATTAAAAATTATTTTCTAGTTTTTAGTTCGGTTAGCAATAAAAGCGTGTTTTTTTTAGTTTTTTAAACTATTATTTATTTATAGAATAACAAAAGAAATATTTTGTTATTTTACTTACATATATTAAAATATCAACAAAAAAATACATTTTAGAAGTATGAGTGAGATCTATAACAGAAAAGTCACTTATTAGAGATTAGATATTTTTCGAGAATCGTCTTAAAGATTGCGATTTTGAAAGATTTTGAGAAACTCCTTAAAGATAGTAGTAGTAGTAGTAGTAGTAGCAGTAGCAGTGGCCAGTAGATATGACTAGTTTATTTATAAACAAAATCGATTTAATTATTATTATTATTTTTTTTGGTATGGTTTTATCGGTACTATATAAAATATTTTGTGAAAAATATTTTTAACATACAGTATTTAATCATAACATTTATGAAACTTTAATCTTCTCTACAGATCTAAAAAACTTATGTAGGTCAATTACGAAACTTCTCATTGATGAGTACATAAAACAACTACTAGAATGAATCTGTTTCTAAATCAACTATTCGGAGATTGAATTTGTTTCATACATATAATATGGAAGTTTAAAATAGAATTTAATATCAGTATGTTTCATGACGTTTCTATTTAACAAAGGCAAGGTATCTTCGAAACTGTAATAACTATTTTTTTCTATAATCAATATTTTTTACAACAATAGAAACTTATATATTTACTTTCTAACCTATGAATATGGGGCTGACATGTCCAAGAAGGATAAAAGTTCCAAAAAAAAACCTATCAAACTTTTCACAATCGTTTCACCTCTTGCAATCAGCTTCTCTACATACCAACAAAAAAAATTCTCTGACTTTTTACAAATCTTGATGAACAACACAAAAAAAAACAAAAAAAAAAACAAATATATATTTTAAATACTAGTAGAGTATTAAGTACTACTAGTGTTAGCTTTTATAAAATGGGGGGTAGGTTTTGATCAAAAAATAAAGATATCAGTTGATGGTTTGACTAATACATGTAATGTTTGTAAAGAAGTTCAATTGACTGAATAAATAATTGTAATGTTGGATACTGATTTGATTAAGAGTAGTGAATATATAAATCTTCTCCTAGTTAAATGAAGGCAGTGTAGAATTGAGAGACTGAGTTGTTTAACAGAACTAGTATAATAAAGTGTAACAGTCATAGTAAAGAGTTTAAATAGTAAACAGTTAAGTGTGTTTGTAAGCAGTGTCATAAAGTGTTTTAATTAATATAATTGACTGTCATTGGTGATTCTTTGCAGTAAGAGAGTTCTATTACTCGTAATTAAAAATACTTTTATTTTGTCTGGACGACCGATTTCCATTAAATAAAAAAATACGAATTCTCTTATAAAAGACCTTCCGAGTTTTAAAACATTCTGCAATGAAATTTAAAGCATTTTCTTACAAGTAAAGGAGAAAAAAGTGAATGAGATTCGATTCGAATTTCAAATAAATAACTGGACCCTAACCCTACCTGCCTAAGCTGTGTCTGTGGATTACTACGCTACTAATATTATTTAATCTTTAAAAAGTTTCACGCTAGCTTTCCCGACAATGATTTGTGGGCTGGCGTGTAGCCAAATTGCCGCAAGTTGGCTTTTGAGAATGCTATGCAAGCAACGCTTTGCAAAGCATAACTCGTTTGTGGAATGGGTCGACTGAGCTCAGGTATTGTCAACGCAGAATCGTTGATTTTTATTTAAAATATTCCATTATAAGATATAATAATATGAATAAGATTTATTATTACCCTAAGGTTGATAGCCAGTACAGATTATATAAGTGAAGATTTTTATGTAAGAATGATAATTATAGTTAAAAATTGTTATAAAATATGATTTAAGTATTATCATAATTATGATTGCTAGTTAGAATTATAATAAAAATCATAATATTACTATATATTAAATAAAAGCTCAATCAAAAAATTATAATTTGTTGCTTACTGTTCTAATGTGATTGCAATATCCAGTCATTCGTGTATTTCATCAATTTTCAAAGTTGACTTAGCTTCGATCATTTGTATGCAATCACCGTTTATTGGAGAACGCTCTTGAAATATTATTAACATTTCTAAATTTGTTTCTTATATAATAAAAAACGTTTACGTATATTTTTTCTAAGACTGTAACTGTAAGAGTATTACTTAATGACAACATATATACAATTAGTTTTTATATAAATTTTTATACGTAATAAGAAATGCAAATATACTCAATAGTTTTCTAATATAAACCAGTTAAGAAATAGCTTTATATATGTATAGAAATAATACTTTCTCAAATAATACTTACTTCAGCAAAAGTTAAATAATCGAAAATTAGACTTTCAAAGGCATTTAATTAAATAAGTTGCCACTAAGAGAATGATGGATAGGAAAGAAGGCTATGACATACGCAGTGGAAATTATCATAAAAATAGCAGTTATAATCATGGCAACCTTCTATGAGAGTGTATTAGTATCTCTAATCAGTATTACAACTATGAATTAAATAGTATAGTACAAGCATCCAAAACAAAATAAATCTATTATAAAAATCTAAACCCTAACTTTAAATTCAAGAAAAAAACTTTTAAAAAATTCATTCAATGCCAGAATATTACCAACCATTAAAATTTTACTCTTTAATATAAATAATCGGTAGGTCTTTCGTATTTGTCGTTTTACGAAAGAAACTTTCTCTTAAGAAACAATAAATTTAATTAGATATTTTAAAAACCCCCGGCAAAATGACCTCTAAAAATAAAATATACATATTATTATCTACTTATTGACGTTGTTGAGTTGGAGGAATAAATAATGAAATCTAAATGCAAGCCCCGTTTAATTACAGTACACTGAATTAGTTTTTTTTATAACTACATTCCGATAATAAAGAAAGCTCCTTGTTTTTGATAACAAGTTCTGATATTCATTTAAGTTCTTTGAAAGAAAAAAATCACATCACTCAAATTACCAGCTTTCGAAGTCCTGAAATACAACATATAGAAATAGATTTAGTAAATCTTACTCATTCCCTTTTGTGCTTATCGAATATAGTGTGTGAAAAATGATTTTAATTTTTCTGATTTCTAAAACACTATATGCAATAAAACTTTTACATCAAATATTTTATTTTTAGAATTTTGAGAAAAGTTACAGATAAAGATTACATAAGATAGTAACTAAGTGTATAGTTACTTAAAGCAATGACAAGTTTTCAATATAATTTTTAAATATTATATTATATTTAGTAATAAAATTTTTAAGCATTTATATTTAAAAGCAATCTAACAAGAAAATGTACTTATTCACTTCCAAAATACATACTATTTATTTATCCCTTTAGCTTTACATATAAAACATTAAATTTCTTGTCATCCTGACCACAAACGAATTTTTAATATATTTATTAGTAACCACTGTTTGAGCCCGGACTCGTAATGCAATAAATGACATGTTATCGTATTTATATATATCTTCTAACTACAGTGGCACTTGTATTTTGCCTTTAACAATTTAATAACTGGTTTTTTTGTACCAAACCGGATATTAACGTGATTAATATACGGGTTTGGCAGCTACAAATCTATTTCTAAGGTTTCTTTTAAAAAAAAAACTGCTTCCTATGAAACGCTACAAATGCTCCGAAACTACTGGACCGATTTCAAAAATTCTTTCACCGTTGGCAAGCTACACTATTCCCGAGTGACATAGGCTATGATTCATTTTCAAAAAATTAGGGATGATTACTAAAACTTTAATATTCTAACGCAAGGTGTAAAAAATTTACAAAAAACTGCGTGCGCTGCGAAAACGGTGAAAGTTACGCAAAAATGATGTTCTATGAAATTGATTCCATAGATTACGCGAAAAGCGACCTACACGCGGGCGGAGCCGCGGGCAACAGCTAGTAAATCATAAAGCACAAAATTAAACCTCTCCCTATTTCTCATATATAAATGTAACGGTATACCGTGACATTTATACGTTTAATCCCATCTAGTACTTTCATTTTTTTTAATAAAAAAGTAAGCCTACATTTACATCGACATCTCTAGGAATCAACATAGATTCCCTATTGAGAAATACCAACATTTTTGATATTTTTGTATTTTTTGTATATTGTGACCCTATGGCAGTATTTGCTCTTAACTAAAACTCTCAGTAACAAACACAGTCTTGTGACTCGAACAGTCAATACTATGAAGTAAATTTATATATGGATAATGAGAGTTTTCATGAAGGTTCTTGCCGATTTTTATCTTCGACCTAACTTTTGACCTTTTTCAATTAAACTCTGATGTTAAAAAGAGTAATTGAAATACAAGATATTTCGTTTTCACTTTTCTTTTCTGAAGATTTGCTATAAATCGTTATTTACATATTAATCGAGTCTAATCTTTCTTACAATGAATAATGAAAGTAAACATAATAAATAACGTAAACGGTCAATTATTTATAATGAAAAATCAATACAGCTGAAAAGAATACTTATATCATAACATTTTATTTTTCTTAGTTTCCTTTTTCAAATATTCTGGCACACTAACCAATATTATGATAAACAAACATATTATGAAATTTCTCTTTCATGTCCTTGTCAAAAACAATTTATTTCATCTATTTTACTGATGTGGGTATATACCTATTTAACATTAAAATGTTATATATGACTTATGTTAATGTTGTAGCAAAAAAGATTCAGTAAAAACTGGTATCTTGTTAAATAACATTACATTATATTAAAATAATTACAAAAAAAATATTTTTGTAATGTTCAAATTAATACGACTAGAAGGTATTTTATAACAAAATAATATAAGTTATCCTTCTCTGGCTCTGAAATTATTTATGTCAGTTCGATTTTCAGTAACCAGATTTATTAAAAAGTGCTGGTAAATACTTGATATGTTCAAGTGCTACTTCAGGCTCTTAGGCTCTCATCGCTATTTAACGTTCTATCAATTTTATTAACTAGTTAAAATATATTTTCTTTCTGGATAGAAAATGTATATATGGATTTATATACATTAAATTCTCAAAACAATAGGGTATTGTGATTATTTATCGGTTTTCCTGTTTTGTTTGTTTTAAAAATGGGTGTTCTTCAAGGGTCTATTCTTGGAACTTTTTCGTTCTTACCTTATATTAACGATTATATTTCTCTTATTTTTCAGGTAGACAAGAAGAGTTTTGCGAATAAACGATAGTTTAGTGATCCTTTCGAAATGGTTTGTAGCAAGTAACCTTTTGCTTAATAGCGATAAAAAAAATTGTCTCAAGTTTTAGACAAATAGGGCTATTTTAAGTCTCGATTACAATCTAGTTGAAGTTATTAAATAAACCATATTTTTAGGTGGTATATCTTTAGATTGTTAGTTATAATGGGGTGTGCACATCAACTCCCCAGCTAACTGTTTAGTTGATTATCCTTATGTTTATGTTTTCATCACAGTAGATTTTGAAAATTATAATTTACATCCAGAAAAAAACGAAAAGATTTATATTGTAATATAAATACTAGATATCATAGTAAAGGGCCCCCCAAAACATTTTCGGTCCCCTACCGCCCTCTCTAGGCTTCCAGCGCCCTCAAAATGCGTTATCGAAAATTTTTAAATAAATACCAAATGACTTAATAGTATCCAATATGCAGTGATTATTTGAAACACATTGCATCAAAACATTGATTACGATGGCAACTCATCAACCTGTTTTCTAAATGTAAAATGTTTGTTTTATACCCAAAATGAGATTATAAAAATAACTTTTTAATTAAGTTAACGGACCAGAAAACGCCTAAACGAAAGCCTACCTGAATGAAATTTTTATGGAACTAATTCAAAATTATTCCGCATCAAACAAAAAAGGAATATAGTAAATCGGTTCAGAAACCGCTGGAGAAATAGGTGTACATACATAAAAAAAATATATACCGGCCGAATTGAGAACCTCCTCCTTTTTGAATAAGTCGGTTAAAAACAAAAAATTAATAAGTCATTAAGTTATGAAACCTGTTTGACTTTAAGTGCTTATATTTTCACCATCATCCTTATATGCAAAATGAATACTCGGTGAAAATAGAGAGCGGTGAGTCATATTATTCTTGTATCTTTTTTACATTACTTTACAGTACAAGCTTCACAAAAATAATTACAAATTACGTAGTTTACTTGAATTATTTATTGATAATATGATTATCATTCTATCCAACTAGTTTCAGAGAAACAAACGAATCACGTTTAGAAAAGCGTTGCTTGTATTTCATTTCAAAAGGCCGGATTTTCGTCGAAAGAGCAATTTTCGCTAGTTATCGACGGGTAAAGAGAGCCGGTGCAGAACCTTATCAATAACGAGAAAATTACAATATGCGAGTTACGTAAAGCACACGTGATGCAAAAATATTTGTAGGTACTACTACAAATTAAATTTAAACCTCACGTGTTCGTTTTGCGTGAATAAGTCACAAACATGTATTAACGAGTATTTATATATATAAATACATGTCTACGTCCATATCCAATGACCGATTATAACAAAATTTCCTTTAATTAATTCAATTAATAATAAATACAAATAAACCTGTGGGGAATATATATTTATATCACACCTTAGGCAATCATTACCTCATAAAATTCCTTAAACTTTAACTATGAAACATACATAGACTTACCCAGCTTTACTATGTACGTCAATTATATCGGAGTTGACCGGAATGGCATTCTTTTTCCTCCGTGAATTTCACGTTCTTAAGTTCTCTTAGTTTTAAAGCTAATTTTTAAATACAATTGCAATATGCCATATAGAGTACAGAGAGGATCAAAGCATAACATTAAAATGATTGCTCTTACATCATCATTCATCTTAGAGAGCATTCGGACATAACATAGATACTTCATACAATTTCAAGAAAAAATAATAATATTTTAAATACCTTTTTCAATTCATAAAATAAGTTCGGTGTGTAAACAAGTTTAAAAAAAAAACAAGTGACGAAGAACCTAACGAAATTTTAAAAAATGACAGAACATCCTGTCTACCGCCGCGCCGCTGTAAACCTGGACAGCCGCAACGGAATCTAAACAGCATAACATTAATTTAATTTTTGATACTACTACGCCATCCTTTTTATTTAATACCTATTACCATTATGAACATATTATTACTTAAAAGAATTCTTGTGAACTTCACTCCAGAATATATTACCTAAAATCTCTACATAAATAATTAAATGGTATAAATTATTAGAATTCTTCCTTATTACTTTTGTTAATTTGGACCGCCATAACAAAACTTTTCTATAATTTGTTGTCAAATTAAGGCTACATATGTTATCGTTTCCTATTTAATTAAAGTGGAATCATTCATTTAAATTTTGTAACATAACCAACATTTCATTCCATCATAAAATCCATACTTATAGAATTTACATTGCATAGTTCCAAAACATTGTAAGATTTTTTGGAGAGTATTAGAAGTTTTACTTTGTAAGGTAGCATTCAATTCGTGATTCTATTATCCCCGAAGGGAGACCCTACTTAAGTGAAAACGTGTTTAAAAGAGCTTCTTTATGATATGAATGTCGCCGCTACTTAGCGAGCTTTTTTGTTAAGCTGTATAGGTTTAGCTTATGATTACTTCTGCATCAAATTCTATCATCATTCCAGACACAAGTTCATTCAAGCAAAAAAACAGATTTATACTATGTATTATACTAAACGATGACTCCTTCTACGCGTCTTACAGAAAGGTTACATTTAGTACTTTCACTATAAATATTTCTAGATAACTCGTCCTCTGTAAACCTGTTACAAAACAAGCAACTCACTATTAAATTATCCCAATTAAAAGAATGACAGGCCTCATTCTCATCATCATTCTTATCCATATCATCATCCTCATTCTCATCATCATCCTCACCTTTATTATTATATATACGGATTTACGGACAATTTATATAATCATGAATTTTTTCGACAATGCTAAAAATCTTAACTATAAAAATATTCATATAAATAAGTTTACATTTTGCAATTAGTTACTGGTGTTAGGAAGACGTAATTTAAGATACTATTAATTTATTTGGACATAAAGTAATAAATCAGTAATGTTACTGTACTAACTTATAAAAGAAAACCCAAATTATTTAGAATTGAAAAAGTATTTGAAGGAACCATACACTGTATGTACTACTACTACTTGTACTACTACTACTTGTACTACTACTACTATTATTTAATTACTATATTACACTGTACACACTACTACTTAGGATTGAAGATTATTCAGAAACTGGATCATTCCATGACAAATCATCAAATAGTTGTAATAGACCTTACCCATTTGGATGAATTATTATTCTTATTATTATGTACGACGTATTTAAAAAAATACATAGAGATTTAAAATATTAATAAAATTGATTCACAAGCTCTTAAAGAAACTTTTTAAGTTGAAAGAACTGGAGAATTTAAAAGGGGAAGAAAAAAAAGGTAAAAATGATTATACAAATAATGATTATACAAAGAATGCTATTACATTCTCAAAATAAACGAGACTAATAATTACAAAATATTTAGAATTTCAAAAAATAAAAAAAAATTGCTAATTTTAGACATTTTAAGGTTATTTCTAAATATTTCTTTTCATACCTTTTAGTATTAACTTTAAAAGTGGCACAGATTTTTTTTTAATACTTTAGTTTCCGAAATAATAAAAAAAGAATAATAATACTAGTAGGACAAACGCTGAAATTTTAAATTTTGCATAACTTTTGAGAATTCTTTTTTTTCCTTCAGCAGAACTTTGTTTTATGATTAAGGAAAACTCTCTATCAAAATTCATAAAAATCTAGAGTATTTTGTCTGTTTCAAATCTGTTTAATATTTGAATTCATGAATAGCCTTTTTATTCTACAATTATTCTTTAGAATGTCGAAAGTTTTGCACTGATTTTTATTTCACGACGATGATTTGTCTGTAGCGTGTTTCAAAATAAATGCAAGTTGGCCTTTTAGAATGCTATGCAAGCAACGCTTTGCAGAGCATAACTCGTTTTTAGAACGGGTAGGTACTTAAATCAGGGATTTGAATCTCAAAACTGTTGATATTTAATAAAATATTCAAATATAAGAAATGATAAGCAAAGAAATATTTTTGTAAAATGTTGGAATATTTAAAGTCGTGTGCTTATGTAAAGACCAATCACTCAGTAGAAATTTATTATTTTCTAAAATCATCGTTTAAAAATGACGGTGTAGTTAAAATAATGTGAAGCAGTTTTATGGCACTTGAAGGCCCCGTTTTAATAAGCTTTTATTCAATAGAATATATTAAATTGAGATATTAAAAGTCGACAGTGCTCAACTGATAAATTCTACGTTCCGAATTTCTAATGCCTGTATCCTAAACACCGAGTGTTTGCAACTAGCACTGCAAAATCACTTCAGTTGTCTAGAGAATTGTGTTAGAGAGTTGTATCAGATGTTAACAACTGATTTGTGAAAACTTTCCATGAAGTGGGGTCAAAGTTCTTAACACAACATCGTAAAGATATGTCTCAACTTTTCGCTCACAACTTATGGCTCAATGCTCAATGGTGTTGCAGTCACCCCCCGAGATTAAAACTTACTTGCAACATCCGTGCCTTCAGTACTAAATGTATTGAAGAAGATACGATCGAGAACTAAGGCTCTAAAGTGTTCGTTAACAACATCTTTGTTGATTATGCAGAATGCCAAGTCTGACCGTCTGAATTCTAAGGGAAGTAGAAAGTTTCTATGAACAGTTGTACACATCGTCTATCAAACCTGTTGTTGGCTTGGAGAAAAATCCAAAAGCCAAGCTAATCCTACACTTTACGGCAGATATCCCGGACATTATCCTATTTGAGATTATGATGGCTCTGAAACAGCTTAGGAACAACAAGGCGCCGGGCGACGATGTAATAATTTTAAAGCTTTTGAAATCGCATGAAAAATTGGTACTTAAAGTCTTAGTCTAAAGAAGCTCTTCAATCCCATTCTGCTCAAAGAAATTACCAGAACCATGAAACAGAAGAATTGTCGTCTTGTTCTTCAAGAAGGGAGATAATACCCAATTGAAGAACTACAGGTTGATATCGCCCCTGAGCCATGTTTATAATTTGGTTTCAAGAGTTATCACCAATTGTCTCCATGATAGGTTTGATGACTTCCAGCCTCCCGAACAAGCCGGTTTCCATCAACTTCAACCTTAACTGTGAGTACATAACTCACCTTCAATTTTCAGATGATATTATTGTCATGGCAGAATCTCTACAGGACTAAAGCACTAAGCTGGAAGGCCTCAAGAGAGTTTCACAACAGATGCTCGTTAAAATTAATTTCGACAAAACAAAAGTCTTGTCGAATGTCCATGTTGGGCCCACCGCTTTAACCGTTGGAAACTCTTTTTTCGAAGTAACATGGTCGACATTACATAAACCTAATCCAAGTGGTCCACCTAGTTGGACCAACTTTGAGAAAGAGGTCTGTCGACGAATCCAGCTCAGCTGGCTAACGTTCGGGGAACTCCGTCACATCTATTAGTCCAAATTACCTCATTGACTAAAGACGAAAGTCTTCAACCAGTATGTGATACCATACTGGTGTGATGTGTGACTTATAGGAGTGAAACGCGATCTTTTGCTATAAGAAAGCTCAAGATCACTTACCGAGTTTTGGAGAGGTTATGCTAGGTTTTTCTTCATGTGATCGAATCAGAAATGAGGAGATCTGTAGGAGAACAAAACCCTCAACGACACAGCCCAAGTTCTTATTTCGAACCATATTACGTTCTGAGTAACCGTAGTTACTCAGTTACTCAAAATATTGTGTTGTTTCCAGTACTTTTTGCTATAACGCTAATGCTTAATGCTATGCTTTTTTATAATTTCAATTAAATTTGCTAAGACCAATTATTAAGCTTGTAGTCAATATTCAAGTGGACCTAAAATTTACTGAAATTCTGTTGACGCTCTTTTGTTTATTTGAAAATCCAGGTAGTAAATAGCCATTCTATAATCAAAATGTATGAAGGACTGTCCTAAATTGACTTTAAGTATCAAACAAACTAATTTAATTACCTGCTTCCTCTTAGTTTGATTTTGTCAGATATGAAAAGGTCAAAATATAAGTATCAAAATAATACAGGTATTATAAGCAAAGTTCTTAATCCCTGAAACGAGGCGGATCAGTGATGGTTCGGATTGTATTAGCCACCTGAGACTTTATTAGCTTAAGGGGTTAAGGATGATCTAATAATTAAAGTTCCATCGGGAACTTTATCTTACTGACTTAGTAACAATCGTAAATAAGGCAAAACATTTACCTAAACTCTAGCCCTCTTTTTTACCTAAATGCCAAATCTAAAAGTAAGTATCGATTTCTATTATATAAATAAAACCAAAACCTCTCATCCCTTGTGAAAAGCTTTCGAAACTTCAATTTGATCGTGTTTCCTGTCAGGTTGGTAGTATTTAATCAATTCAACGGTTGTATAATATTGAAAAGAAAGAGAATTCATTGTTTAATAATAGGGAACATGCAAAAAAATTTAAATGGTCTCAAATATTTTTTTTCGATTACTTATTATCTTATTATAATAAAATCATTTTTTTTAAACTACTAATTATTTAATGCCATAAAATAATTTATGAAAAGTGTAAATTTAGGGAGCGAAATTCAAACTTCCAAAACGCGCCACCATTGGTCGAAAGGAAATGTGACCTCATTTGACACGCCATTCAAATTATCGGCGTCGAAGTTCGTACTGTGGTATCAGAGTGACTGAGAAAAATAAATAATTTAAACCTATATTTTCGTGCTTAAAGGTTTTATTAAATGATACAATTGTTTAGGTAATCTTAAAAACATTTTCTAAATACTCAAACAACTCTAACAAAACAAATACCTACAAACTCTTTTTCAATAGCAGTTAGCATGCTACTACACAATACATTTTTAAAATGTTTCTGCCTCTGAATCATTTTTCACTTCATTTGACTCAGATAAATAACTTGGTTGATAATCAGCAGATATAGAAGATATAAGATGCTATAGAAGTAATATCAGCTGTGTTTTCAGTAAACAAAAAAAAAAAAAAAAAAACAATTTTCTTTTTAAAACAGATAGTTTTACTGGTAATGTAATAGTACTGGAATGAGGAAATGGTGACAATGCTACATTTTGTTTTTCAGCAGGTACATTTACATTGACACCTTTACTTCCATACTTCGGTTTAATATTAACTTGCACAGCTTAGTCACTTGGTAATTTATCTTCAATATGCGAAAAGCAAGGCTTTGCCTTATGATCATCACATTTAATAGGAGAAGTACTGAATCTTAGCTGATTAATATCACAGACGTCTGTATGGGCAGTACTAGGACTTACTTAGTATATCACTTCTTTGTGAAGTTCACCATTTTTTAAACACTACTTTTGATAGCTAACTCTAAAAAGGCTTCATTAACCGATGTCAATCTTTGCCTTTTGACTGTGCACATTCATGAGAATGTTCTCTCAGCTGGTGTTTTTGGCCAAAATTATATGAGGCACAACAGTTTTCTTCAAACTTAAATTACATTATTCTCCTTGTTGTTTCGTTACACATATTATATTCAATACAATTTGCTGTATCTTCCTTAACCTGAAATAAATCTACAGACCATAATTTCGTAAAACAAAAAAGATTACGGTTTTTATAGAAAGTTATACTGAATTTTGTAAGATAGGTTAGATTAATTTTAAACTCAAATTTTCTAATGTTTAATACTCACTATAAATTTAAACTATTAGATTAAACTTATTATAAATAAAGTATACTTACGTTAAATTGATCTTCACAACCATATAAACACGATTTAGGACATATATTATCCCTTTTAATTACCATACACCATTGTTTTTGTATTTTCGCATCTCTTGGAATACAAAAAACACTTTGTCGAGTGTTTTTCTAATACTATTTTTGCACTCCGGTACTATACAATACTCGTAAGATGATTTTTATCTTCTTCCATGACTTGTAAAGCAATTTAATCTTAAAATATCTATGAAATAACTAAAAAGTTCATAGTAAACATTCACTGGACGTATCATTTGACGTCACGCAAAACGCGCGCAAAATGGCAGTGTTGCCGTCAGGGGTTAGCTCACATTCCCACAAGCAAAGATAAAATTCCCCACATTCCCCACTAGTAATTTAAAAAATCCCCATTCATTCCCCGATCTCTATAATAGCGCGATAATTTAAATTTAACAGTATTATGAACTCAATTTAAAGAAAAATAATGATACTCATGAAAGAAATAAAATAAAGATGATTTAATGCCATTTGAAGACTAATTAGAAATTTCTAACAGGAACAATGAAGAGGAAATAGAAGGAGTCAAAAATGAAGATATTTTAATTACCGACGAAAGATTGGCGTGGCAAGATAAGCGGGAAGAATGATTGTACTTGAATAAGGAAATATTTTTTTTTTTATCGAATTTAATCTCATATATATTTAAAATGTTATAATTTAATGAATTTAACAAATTCTTTTAGAAATAATAATGAAACTCCCTCAATTCCCCACAATTCCCCAAAAATTTTATTCCCCATTTTATACCCGCATAAGTATAAAATTCCCCACGTTTTGGGGAATTCCCCACAGATCGGCAACACTGCAAAATGGCGGTGTTTAAACGGGTCAAATTTACTCAATTTTCACTTTGAAAAAAAACTAGAATCTTTTCAAGCCTATTTATATTTTTTTTCTACGATATAGAGAGGTAAATGATTAATTTACGTCAAAAAAAAAATACGTGAATGTTCCCTATTATTGAAATTGTCATAAATTATGATTTAACTTCAGCAGTGTAACCTTAAAAAGCGTAGTTTGTTACGTTTGTTCATATATCAGTATAATAAATTTATTTGAATAGTACATGTATTTTAATTCAGTATCCCGGACAACCAAACCAAAATTTTAAAATATTTTCACACTAAATTAATTTCGTAAGAAAACATTGAATTATAAATATTAATATTCAAAAGTGTTCAGTGGGGCCAAAGTAAATGTTCACACTGTTACTACGAGGTTAAACTAAATTATTTATAAGAAACACCATATTATTTTGCTTTTCTTCCAATTACTCACTACAAAAAAAATAATTAAAAAAACATGGAAATTATTTCTTATATCAATCATAGTAAATTAAACGTTGGGATTGACATAAATTAGGGATTTTCCAAATTATAACAAATAAACCTCATTTCATCCAATAATGCGATTTGCTTGTTTATAATAGTATAGCATAAATTATAATGATTGATAGATTGATGATACAACCATCAATATGCACTTAATATTAATGAAAGCTATCAATACAAAGTGTCGGATTGGTTGATCTATTATGTACCGATAACACTTATTTGTTATTGTATTGTAATTAATGACTAAAGATAAAATATTTTGACACATGTATCATTTGTAAACATAATTTTTTTTTGGCGATCTCGTCTACAATGTGTTTTAAAGGCCCAAAATGTATATAAATAGGTATTTATTTCATATCTTAATAACAGGTCCTTACATATGAAATTGACGTCTTTCGTATTTAATAACAAAACTTCTCCTCTTCGGTAAGGAATTCCAAATTCAAATTTTTACAGCAATTTACACATGTATTTTTGTTTCGTTCACTGTCATTAGTTTGTTTTTTTTTGTTTTTTTTTTTTCTATTTACGTTATTTTCTATTTTACGAAATGGAAAACTTAAAAGATCGCATTATTTAAGAGTACGCGTTCAACCGTGGCACCAGTGCTGCGGAAATAACTCAAAGAGTTAAAGATTTATAAGGCGGTCAGTTTGCAAAGGTATGCAAAAGAAAACACAGTTCGTTTTTGGTTTTTCGTTCTGGAAATTTCAACTTGTAGAATAAGCCCCGTGGACGGCCGGAGACCTAAGTTGACAATGAAGAATTGAAGGATATTGTGGAATCCATCGCAAACCACGTCCAAGTTAGCTGCGGTGTTAGTGATAAAACTGTTTTAATCCACTTGAAGCAAATTGGGAAGGTTAAAAATCTCGAAAGGTGGTTACCTCATGAAGTAACCCGGCAAGTAAGTAAACCGGCAAACGAGCGTCGGCTGCTGCTTTACATTACTGAACCGGCACAATAATAAAGGGATTTTAAATCGAATGAGGACCTGTGATTCTCTACCATAATTGGAAGCGCTCATCGCAATGGTTGGATCCTGGTCAGCCAGTAAAATCCTTCCCCAAGCGAAAATTTAACCAAAAATTTTGTAAGCGTTTGGTGGACCAGTGCCGGTATGGTTCATTACAGTTTTCTCAAATCTGGACAGACTGTTACGGCTAGAGATTGAAATCCGTCGTCATTTTCAATTCGGTCAGTTCCGACCGATTTTCCATTGATCCGCTCGAATCCGGGCGGATTTGCCGGATTGGTCAAGTTAGGTTGATTTCCGCTTTTCGGTTTAAAATAAACTGTTAGTAATTAAACCAAGTGAAGTATACTTAATAAAGGTGTTTTAGAATATCTCACTTCTTTTCTTATCTTATCTTACCAATATATAAGTCCAAAGTGTTTGAATGGATGGATGTTTATTACTAAGTCACGCCAAAACTACTTAACGGATTTTGATGAAACTTTGGAATATTATTGCTTATGTATGAAATTAACTCAAGGGTTATTGAAATACTCACTTTTGCACGTGGTTTTGTCTGTGACATAACATAGGTTGTAGCGCGATTTGGTAATTGCCATGGGAGATCCTGTTTTTTATCAGTTGGTTCAATTAATTTTACATATATATTAGTAAAAATCCTTCTTATTATTTAAAATTAAACTAATGTCTTCCGCGTAGGGCCAATACAGCCAATTTAAATGAGAATAAACTCAATCAAGTTTTTATTTGAACCCAGATCTGTTGAAATTTTATCGATACACATTTTAACTTATGAAATCTTTCCATAATAGATAGAAGAGTTAAGGATATTCCACAAAAAGCTAGCATCGGGTCCGGTCAACTCATAAAGATGCCGGATCCGCCGGATTACCGGATCCATTTTCCAGATCTAATTACGGGAGATGTTTATTGTTAGGATGAAAAACTAGCATGATGGAAAAGCTAGCTGCTAAACAACCTAGGCTGGTCAATCGCTCCACACCACTGCTGCTTGACGAAAACGCTAGACCACACATTGTATAACAGACGGCTATCAAATTAGAAGAGCTTCAATTAGAATGCCTAAGATCTCCACCGTAGGTACTCCCCGGACCTTGTTTCAACAGATTATAATTTTTTTTAGTAAAGGGAGCAATGAACTACCTACAAGATGGCAAAAGTGCATAGAAAACAATGGTTCATACTTTGATTAATTACTACTTTATATTAAAAAAAAACGACTTTTTTTCCTTCGATACATAACACGAATTTCATATGTAAGGCCCTAGTATTTACACTTTCACCTTTCAAATAAACCATTGCAGATTAGATTACTTTTCAAATACAATCTCAATGTAATTTCAAATAGTACCCTTTAATGAAATAATTCAGTACATATTGCTTCCTTGATGAAAATTACATGACCTATTACTCATATGACATATTTAGGACGAAGCTTTATTGTTAATCTTTGATTTGTCCCGTCATTTCATATCTTTTCTACTTCGTAGCTTTTGGCTAAATAAATATTACAAAACCATTACACAACAAGAGAAGTTTATTATAAATACAAAGATATTCTGTTAACGCTATTGTATCGTAGTATATATCATTAACATGAATGTTAAAAATAATAGAATTATAATCATATGCGGCAATTACGAATTAAAACTTACGAAACTTTCTAAATAAATAAATAAACAGGAACTAAACTAAAACCAACATAATAAGAAACCAGTAACTGAAATAAAAACAAAACTCTCGGAAATAGCCAAAATGTTCATAGCAACTGGCGTAAATGAAAGTCATCCTACACTCTACAATTACATTAATAAAAACCACAAACTGAAAAAATACTTACCTAAACACTGACTCCGCCCTCCCATGCGGGAAAAATTAGACGAACTACAAAAAAAAATAGTCTGGTCTATGTATCTTGAACTCTTGATGTAAAACTTTACCACACACTGTGTAATCTAATATTTTTTTCACAAAACTAAACAGACAAACAAGACAGTTAATAAGCCTGTCGTTTAAAATATACTTTTTTTTAAAGACATTTTAATAATAGTATACGACTAAGTGTATTAATATTACAAAACACACATTTAACGAACAGTTTAAGATAAATGACAGGTTGTTAAGTCCCTGGTATTTGTTTCCTTTCAAGATAAAATGAACATCATTTGTTAAATTAGGTACTCCAGTCTATTGAGTCACTTGACGGAGTTTAGTTAAATTTATAAAGTTTAATGCATCGATAACTTTACTGATGGAGATAACCTAAATTCTCGAAGGATAATTACATCGCAAAAGTAATTAATATATTTTTTTAACATTTTCAAGCAAATACCATAACAATACTCACTTTGAATAATACATATGACAAAATAACAAACATGTGACAGAATCGATGACAAAATCGACGAAAAACATGGCATTGGTGTGATTTTATTTATAATTTGTTTAAGTATGAGTCATGTTATGCTATTTTATATTATATACTAGCTTTCCGCTCGCGGCTTCGCCAGCGTGAAATTCAGTTATATCGCGCGACATGGTTAGTCTTACATAATTTTATGTCATCTTATATGATTTTATGTTTGACAATAAGGAACTTCCATACAAACTTTCATCCTCTATTTTAACCTCTTCTACCATTTTTTTCGCAATGAAAAGTATCCTATGTCCTTTCCTAAATTCAGTTTTATCTTCACACCGAATTTCATCAAAATCGGTTCAGTGATTTAGACAGACAGACAGACAGAGTTACTTTCGCATTTATAATATTAGTATGGATGAAGATGTTTGTCTGTGCATGAAAATGTTGATAACCGTTCAAAAAGGCTGCATGGATGGTCAACTGAATATAAATATACAAGTGACCGTAAACCGAACGCGTGGAAATTTTAGTAAAACATATTTCTTGTTTTAAACCACACGTTAGTTATTTTGTATATTTGCAATTGAATTTTGTTTTTTACTACCGAAGATATTTCGATAACAATATTTAAATTTGTATCACCTTGAGCTTATTTTATAACTGTGTATATTTTATTGTTACTAATAATACTAAGGTGCCACAAATATGACATTATTAATACCTGTAGTATTTTCGTCCTTGCTATAATATTAGTCCTATAAAACTAATAGTTAATGAACTCGATTTGGATATTCTAAAAAAATAATAATTATGAACAGATCTTTAGAGAAATTAAATTAATATTCCTCTTCGGTAAATTAGTTTTTTTTATAGTTTTAAATATATTATATAATATAACATTTAAATTTGTTTCACTTTAACTAATATTGCGCTGTCATTAGTCTTTTATAAAAAGATAAGTAAGAAATGTATATACCTTTTAAATTTGTTAATTCAAACCTCTAGATCTTGTTAGAAAAAGTTAGTAGATAACTATTTTCTTACCGGGTTTTTTGTTTTATTACTGCAGCGCTATGGCCTACTTCCAACCAATCCTTTGTACAATGTCACCAGACATAAATAATGACTATCGCCAATCAAGAACACTTGCCATGCTATTTGGCCTGCCTTAGCTTGTAAGAGGTTTCACATTCTGCTGTAATACAGATTACCTCTCATAATCTCTGTTTAATTATACAATAATAATAACAACATATTTAATAAAATAACCTACGACATGTTGAAAATAATTTCTCTAAAACCTTAATGATTACTGAAATAAGTTAGCAGGATACCTGCGAGAAGGAATAGTGCAATTTAAAATTGTTACCGGAATGTTTACTATGGCGTAGGTGAGTGCAATCGACAGATGTATTATTTATTGTTAAGGTATCCAACCACGTTTGAATATAAATGCGAGTTTATTTTCACATTCTTATTTTTGAAATAAAGTGTAAAATATCATATCATATTTTAAAACGTAAAAAACATGTATTGTATCAGTTTGATAATTATTTTTAATAGTAATATCATTAACCTTATGCCTTTATAGAAGAAAATATCGAATTATTTTCACTATTCGTGGTTCGTTAAAGCCAACATGAGGGTTTCATCCACTTACTTGATTGTAGCTTGTTATTTTGTATATTGCCGAAAACTAAAATACCTTACAAATGTAGAATAGTATTAAGTAGAACGGTAATTATATTATTTTATCAAATTATTAGATTTTACTTAGATGAACTGAAATTTCTTATATTCTCCATTTATGATCGATCGACAAAGTCCAATAAAAGACATAGACGTGTATTGAAAATAAAATTATATGAGACTTGAAAACTATAAAAGGTAATTATAAAATTCCTTTAAATATATAATTAAATATATAAAATAATAAATAAATAAATAAATAAATAAAATTATAGTAGCGGTGTAGTACCGCTACTATAATTTTATTTATTTATTAAGTATAGTACTTGTTCATATAATTTTGAACTTAAAATTTAAACGTCATAGGTTGATTCAAAATTCAAAGTTCAAATCTATTTATGGTATACAAGTTTATTACTAAAAATATTTCGACTAAATTACTTTTACATAAAATATGTATTAATTTACTTTCAATTGACAAACTTATATTTAAATTTCTGATCAATTGTAAATATTTATTTATCAATAAAACAAAAACAAACAGTTTATGATAATGTAACAATTTGGTTAACGCACACAAAAGTTAATAAAAAAGATTCAAATTTGCAAGTTAGGTTCGGCTAGGGTTTTTTTTCTGAAATAAAAATGTTTATGACCAGATATTTAAAAAAAAAACTACTTTTTTTTTCTATACAACTAGTCATCTTTACACATAACCATTTTCTGAAATTTTAAATGTTTTTACATCTGTAAAAACCTAGATCGATTTTCCATAATTTGTATTGCACTGTATTGCATTCCATTGTATTGCACTTTTGTAAGAAGCATCCTCGAATATGGATCAGAGATCTGGAATCCTCATTATATAAAGTACGTAAACAGCATCGAGAAAATCCAGATGAAATTTGTAAAGTTTTTGTGTTATCGTCTAAGAGTGCCTTACTCTTCTAACACTTACCTGAATCAATGCGCACGATTTCATCTGCTTCCTTTATATAAACGGCGTGAGATCTCTGACATTGTTTTGTTAATAAAATTAATCTGTAATAAAATCAATTCTCCGGAGCTACTTTCCAAAATTAATTTTACTGTACCATTGAAATCGATAAGATATAACCCTCCTATTCATCTACCTTTGGTGTCCACAAATTACTGCCAAAATGCTTTTCTGCGGCGTGCGAGTAAAAGTCTAAATAATATGTGTAGACTGAGCGATTTTGATGTATTCAATTCTGGTGTGGCAGTGGCGAGACGAGTATTGAACAAGATTTCTTTTCTCTGTATTGTTGATTTGTTTTATCTAATTTTTAAAAAAGGCTATGTAAAGCGTTGACGTGCAATCACTCTGTCCGCGTGATTTTTGTTATTTATAAACTATTTTTTTATACGTGAAAACCTATTATTAGCCAAATGTTGCCTTATCAATGTTGTTATGTATTGTTTTTTGTGCTGTTGGTTTTCCAAATATTAAATAAATAAAAAATAAATAAATAATATAAAATTTCTGTTAACAAACAACACTTTCCATATTATATTAATAATAACAAAAAATTGATTGCAAGAATATTCGACAACTTCCAAATTCATGTCATATTTTAATATTTTTTTTTTATTTAGAAATTTGGACTCATGGAAACTAGAAGAGAAGAAAACATCAAAATAAACATCTTATTCATATAATGATTTATCCAACATATCTTCAGACCCTTATGTGTATCAAGAAACAAATACGATTCAATAATACGTTTAAACAATTATTTCTTACAATCGAATATTACATAATATAAAATTAATATTTTCAATTATTTTGTTTAAATATAAATAAATAAAAAAAACAAATGTTTGACCATATAAGTAGAGTATTTACACTCGGTATTTAAAATGATTACTGTTACAGAGAATTCTAGTATAAGAATAATTTTCTGTTTCAGATACTCTGTAGAACAATAAGATATTGTTTATTTTCAAACAAAAATAAAACAATAAGTATTCCTGTTTTCTCTCTCCTCTTCTCTCTCCTCTTCTCTCTCTCTCTCTCTCTCTCTCTTTCTAACGCTATAAAAAATATTGAGGAGTTTACATAGTAATATAAATAATTCTAAAATGTATATTATAGTAAAAATAAGGAAAAAAAAATAAATATAAAAAAGAATAAAAATATATCCGTTCCATTTTCAATTGTTTATTACGTAGTGCTAGTACAAATTGGATATGTCGGACGTCAGCTTAAGTGCTCTTCTAGCCTCTCAGCTTCTCAAGCTATCTAACAGTATCAATTCTATTATTATTTAATCTTATATGTACTAATGGATTTATTTGTATTTAATATTTATATAACTTCAAAATTATCTTATTTTCTTCATCTTATATTCTATTAAAAATTTGAGTCTGCCAGATAAATCGTTTTTGATGTTTCATACGCGTAATAATAATATCTTCCTTTATTTCAACACATTCACAAATATTGCAGTCAAATTCTAATCAAAGTCTAGTTTATTTTTAGTTCTAGTCAAAGTCTTGTTTTGTAATTTGTATAAGTTTTAAGTAACAGACAATGATGTCTTATGATGTATTGAAAGAAATATTATAAGAAAATTATGGACATTACAAAATTGTTAATGATGCGCTAAATGCCGTGTTTTTATTAATTTAGAACAATATGGTTTATTATTTTATACTCTTTAACAAGAAATGTTCTAAAATTAACGTAAAAACCATTATTTCAAATAAAGAAACGTCGTATTAAGATGATTTTGTATGTTTTTCATACTTGTTCATAAAATAGGTTTAATATATTTAATTATAATAATATATTTAATTATAAGTTACAAAACTTTACTATCACAAAAAAATATCACGATTTGTATGCTACATCCAAGCAAACATTTATGGTATACATGTATATTAATGCTCATTAAATGAACTATTTAACTTCCATAAGGCAACAATTTCATAAACTGTATATATTATAAATGCTGTAAATTAGACATCTCGAATGTTTTTTTAGAAAGAACAGGTATCGTATATTTTTTGATGATTCTTAACATTTTAAGCACAACAATATAATATGTTAAAACAAAGCCATACATTTTTCATACCATATGTTGTTTTGACCAAACAAAAACCTTAAAAATGCAAACCTTATATCTTTAATTATTCGTTATATGAACAAAATAACTTTTTAACCCTGCCCAAGTTGCTATCACCTTAGACATTGAAGATTGAATTAAGTAAAGTCAACACAAACACACACACACACATATTTACATTGTATCGCATTGTTAGATGTAGTAATCTGAGGTAGCATTCAATTCACTGTTCTATTATTCCCAGAAACCGACCCTTTTAAGTGAAAATGTATTTGAATGACCTTCTCTGATGATTCTGATGTTTATTATGCTACTACTAATTGATAAGGTACTTGTAATTTATTACTTATTACATAGGTGTCTCAGCACAGTAATCTAATAAAACATATTTTATGCAGTGTTTGTTTTCTTTTTTTTCAGGTCATTAGATAAGTTATTAGTTTTTAGTAATATTAGATAGAGATGGAAAGTCTTCCATCTCTATCTAAATCAGCAATCTTGTTTTTGACAAAAGTTACTTGACCAACTTCATTTTTTTTTTTTGTTTTAATGTATAATAATAAAACTAAAACTGTATACTTGTCATGTAACAATATATAAATTATTACTTGACGTAGGGATGCGATGGGCTATAAGAAGTTGCAGACTATAGTCATTTTCAGATAATTAGCTGACCTTTTTGAAAAATAGATATTAATACTTTATATTAACCCCCGATCCAAAAAGTCGGGTTATAAGTTTCACGTATCTGTATATCTCTCGGTCAAACAAGTGGACGGATTTGGACGCGGTTTTTTTTGCAACGTTGATAATTAAAACCTAAGCAAGTGAAAATCAGTATGTTCGTAAGTTCATTTAGTACAATGGAGAAACCAGTAAAATGAGAAAACCCACGATACAAAAATACCGCTTAAAAGGATAAAAATAATATGATTATGTACTTATTGAAGTCGTTGCGTTGGACCACCAAATAAAGAAAGAAAATATCAAAATGCAATGCAACAATGCAAAAATGCAAAATGCAATGCAAAAAAAAACAAAAGGATAATATCAAATCGTATAGTCTAAGTCCTCTTTTATTAGCTCCGGCTCCGGAACGACGGTTCCCCGACGAAAATAATAATATATTAATTTGTATTCTTTTTAGAGACATTTTTGTATCGAGGCTTTTTTAATTTTAAATTTAATTTCTGTAAAAGTCACATACCAGCATAATAATACCACTTTGTAGGCTTATAATAAAATAAACATATATATTTAAATAATTATCATAAATGTTTGTACCTAGGTATATTTATGTTTCTATAAATTAGTTACTAAAACAGTGAATAAAAAGTGATGAAAAGACTAGAATTCTGCTAGGCCCTATTTCACAAAAACAATTGGAAGGGGTATGTTTTTTATTATTGCCTCATAGAATTCCAACTTTTTGGCAATCATACATAGTTTTAATAATATTGTGAACAGCATTGCGCTCTATGCTGTCTGACAGTGGAAATTTAGGATGGAAAGAACTTCTCATAGTATACTGACTATTATCGAGATTGCTATTCAATAAGCAGACATATATGAAACATGATTATAAATCGACTTAAAACAGTCTTATTCTTAGATAAGTTTTATTAATCAATATCCTTCAAATGTTCAGTAGTGTGCAATAAATGAACGGCATTTGGAATAATTTCAAGAGCTTGTCATAGAAAGTTATACTATTATTGTCTTGCTATATGTAATAATAAATCCGAGCATACCGCAATTAATTATTGAGCGGTTACATAAGTATACCATTACTCTAGACTGAACCAGAAAAAATATCACTTACAAGATGACTGATCGTTATCCTCAGTTAATCCATAGGATAATATCATAAGAAATTTGGTGTAATTCGGTAAATATTAGTATTAAAAACTAAACACTTAAGACATTAGTTATGAAAAAGTTTATCTTCAAGTACTTTTTTAAGAATATCTTCTTATTAATTTTTTCCGTGAAATGTTAGACCAGAAACAAATCAAGTAGCAAGTAGCAATTCTCACTATATTTATTGCTATTTACGGTGCGACATTGATACACAAATAAATTTTAAAAGGCATACAGTAACATATATAAAATGTATAAAATATAACCCGAAATTTGGGACTATATTATGGAATAACACTAATAGAATAAAGAATATAAAAAAATGAACTCAGCCATATAAGTTTATATTTTGGGTTAGTAAGATTAGGAATACACAATTCAAGATGCTTTGTAAGTTTGTTTCGACATAAAGTAATCTAACCATAAATCTATTATACTGACCCTATCAAAGGAAAACCCTACTTAAGTGGTATTGAAGATGTATTGAAAAAATCCTCATAATATCTATCAAAAAATCTCACAAAACTAAATCTACGACCATTATGATAAAGCGATCTTCTTTTATCTGGTTTTCTTTTTATTTATTTAGAAAAAGTCACGTTTTAGAAATAAGATATAGATTTTAGAAATAAGATTTATAATACAAACAAATGATTTACTAATTAACAAAGTCAAAATAGGGTTTTAATTTACTATTTAATACTAGTAATACATTATTTCTCTTTCACATGCTTTTATTCCTTAAATTAAAAATTAAATAAAATTTATAGCTTACTAAGTGCACTTATTGAATAATGTTAATTAAGATAATACATAACACTGGCGAATGGGAAACATTTTAATTAGCATAAGCGATCAGTCAACATTTATTCAGAGTATTTTGTATACTCCTGTGGCATGAGTTAGAAAGTAAATCGACATAGTTAAATTGTAATCTAAAATGAAACAGACACATAACAGATTTTATATTTTAATTGTTATATATATTTATGTTAATATTCATTTAATTTATTGCTAAAATAAAATATAAAATATCATCTCGAACATAATTTACAGCCAGATTATAAAGCGTTGCCTAAGGGACTGTAACATTGCTTTGGATTAAATTTAGAAATACGTAGATAATTTTGTACTGAAAGTAATACCAATGAGTAAGCTCTCCTATTTGAACGTACACATTTAATTTAATAGTTGAAAGAAAGGACTCGATTTAATATGATATTAAAAAGTCTTATTTATATAGTACTTAAATAATATCATTAAAATCTGGTTAATTTTTAAGGTAGCTTATATAGTTTCTTATGGAGCTTTTCAGATTGCTATTGTATTTGACAATTTGTTTAAGCGACATTTCAACAAAATAACGTCATAAGCTTTTATTAAAATATAATAAATATAAAATAATAAGCCCTTGCGTTTAGGTTTTTACCATCAATATTGTACAAGGACTTTTCACAAGCAACAATAAAAGCCTTATATGTTACAAACGACTGCTTTTATTTCAACCAAACATAGCCAAAAACCATCTCAACCAAACTTTCGATTAAAAAATACCGCATTCAAATCTGTCTACGCGTTTAGCTGCTACGTTGCCACAGACATACACACAGATACACAGGTCTAACTTATAACACTTCTCTTTTTGGGTCGGGGGCTAAAAACTATATATACAATTTGGTTAAACTACTGAATTTATTTATTAACACTGTATTTTTTGCAGACACAATATCTGAAAAGTAAAGTCAAATAAATTCCAATTTAAGTAAGTATCGATATAATTTTTGACTAGTAATCCCTATGGACAATTATTTATTTATTTTTTATTGGAAATTACACTTTTACCTATGCATGAGAGTGATTTATAAAGAGCTGGATTATTTTAATCATATTTTGTACTAGAACTGCTATAAAACAAAAAGAATTAGTATTACCCGTTAACCTCGCCCAGTGTGATATTGTATATATTTCCTAACATTTAATTATGTTCTCAGTCATTAGTAGTACAAATGGTTTGTTCACACACGGTGGCGCTCCTGCCGCCACTACGCAAATATTTACGCAATACTATATAGTGCTTATGAACCCAAACATTACCATGTATTTTGAAAGTTGGAATTTAGAATTTCATTTAACAATACCTCAGACCGGATGCCGTTAACCGCAGGAAATTAAAAATGGCATACTTCACATTTCTGTCGGAGATATGTTTTTGTTCTACGACCAAGTAATTTGAATAAAAATACTTCCATTGCAGTTTTCAATTATACTGTTTAATTATTTTTTTAATTTATTAAATTCTAAGAATAATAAAGTAAAAATATTTATATTTACATTACATTATAATCTATACTATTATTATGAAATTGAAGATTATTTTTATATAACAACATTCTTTTTAGCATATTTATTGCGGATACGTATAGGCTGTAATTAAATAGTAGTGGCTATTTAAACGGATTACCTGTTGAAAGTATGTCTCTGCTGTTGCAGTTTCATTCACTTTCTTCCTTTCCGGTCAAAAGTTCTAGACTTTCTAGTTTCGAAAATGGAGTTTACGAGAAAGAAGTCATAGGGAAAATCAAATCATGTCATAAAGCACCTTAATTTTTGGCAGCGTGGACAGGTAATATTTAAAAATGCTTAAAGTTATACACTACACCAGACGTTTTGCGTTGTAGATGGAGGGATTGGAACGCTGAAGTACGATAAAACTTATGATTATCGTTTCAAATAAACGTTTATTAATTTTTACCAGTAACATAATTTTAAAAACCTAAAAAAAAATAGAATTTTAAAAACGCCCTATACAAAAAGACCTCTAAAAAGAATAAAAATAATATTATCATGTACTTATTAAAATCGTTGCGTCGGGGGACTGCTTAATAAAGAAAGAAATTCGAATGCAAGTAAATTACCAAGGCTAATATAGAAATTACGATATCGAATCGTATAGGCTAGGTCCTTAATGATTAATTTCGTTAAATAGACACCATCGTCAACGTACGTACAACGGTCTTCCTACGTAACGACTTAAATAAGTACATAATGAATTTTAATATTTTTTTTTCAGCGTTGTTAAAGTTATGTTATTTCCAAAATGATTTTGAAGGTCTTTTTATAGCATTAAGTTTAACTAAGCCTAATGCTATAAGAAGACAGAAAATCAAAATTCAAACCACGCTACATTCGGTTTTGGTAATCTACATTATTATAATTATGATGAATACTCTGTAATATAATTAAAATATATGTTTGAGATTTAATGAAAATTTGTGTCATTTAAACGCTGAGACCGCCAATCAATAGAAGCGCACTTTCTTTATGGTAGTTTTTTTTAATGTATGTATTTGTTTTTGTTTAAATTCGTTATATTTTACTGATGCGCGGTTTTTTGTTAAATTAAAACTTTTTTGCCAAAATGAATTGTCAATTTTTGTTTTAGGTTTTTGCCTATGATTTTTTGTCACTTAATGGTCGTAAATCTGAACGGTATTGTTTGATTCAGCTTCGATGTTCAGTAACTATTTACTAACCTACCAGTTTTTGACTGCATTGAAATTGTCAAGGCCGAAGCTGAAGGATAGTAATATGCCTATTGAATATGCTTATGCTATAATATGCTTATGCTATAATAGATTTGAGTTATTTACTGATCGATGAAAATCTGTCAATAAAATAAGATACAGAATCGAAACGAAAAAAAATATTTTAAGGACTTTATGACAAATAATTTGAATATAACTGAAATGTGATAAGAATATATAAATGATTTTGAAAATAAGTAAATATACACATGTTACTTTTTACCAAGTTTATTACCTTGTCCTGGTTATTTTCCATATTTGTCAAACATTATTTTGTAGGTGTCCATTCTTTTTGGAATATACTTCCGTTGTATTGTTAACTTCTCGTCTATATTGAGACATGCAGGTTCTATTCTATAGTCAGGCCATTTAATGTTTAAATCCATATTTGGTGTGGGGTTACTGAAAATGTAGATTTTTTAACATTTATTAAACTGTAATTAATATCGAGAAGTAAAAGATGAGAAAACTCGATGTAATTGATACCTACCCTGATTTAGCAAAATTTGTCCACAATTTAGTGACTGTATTCCTCATCGCAACATCTTTTTCTTGGGCTAATTTTGACATTTCTAGTTAAAATATATAGCCACACTCATCACAATGTGTAGCGCCTTTCCTTTTTATTCCAAAGGTTTTTTTAAATTGATTAGTATTGCCATCATAAAGAAATTCGTAAAAATACACAGGTACTCCTTTATTGGCTAATAATTCACCCCTTAAGCAGGATCCAGCCGCAAAATATAAGTCGCTAAAAAAATCTACACCAATTTTGTCATCATCATCATCATCTGGTTTTAAACTTTTAGAATAAACTGATGACAGATTTTTGTTAATTATAGTCGTTTCATATGCATTAATTTTGTAATTCCAGTGGTCTGCAAAGTTTTTTTTTTCTGTTACCTCAAGGAGTAGTTGAGGATTTAAAATAGTCATTATATAACCTTCCTTCTCACACACTCCCGCAATAACCGGAACACGATTGAATCGCCCAGATTTTAATAGTTTGTATGGAAGTTTAGTGATCATTGCGTTTTCATTTCCGAAATCCTTTTCGACTGTTGGAATAAATCCGAAGTTTACATTTGGCTTAGTCAATTCAATGGCATTGGCTTCTTGTAACAATGTATTTAAAGGGCTTGTGACTAAATATTTGAATATAGCGTTATTGTCATTGGTAGATCCATTGTACCCCATATTTTCAAGAAGTTTTAGAACAACTTTTCTAGGTTCGTCGTTAATAGCCCAGGGATTCAGAGCAGAACCCGACTGAAGAATTGCTTTATGAAAAAGCCCTTTAGACAGGGGTGACAAAAAATGATAGTCAACAGAAGCTGATCCAGCACTACCGCCAAAAAGGGTAATGTTATGGGAATCACCTCCAAATTTATCTATATTTTCTTGTACCCACTTAAGAGCTTGTACCTGATCTTTTAAGCCCATATTACCGGCAGCCTCTGGAATATCCAAACATAAAAATCCAAGAACTCCTAGTCTATAGTTAATAGATACAAGGACTACGTCTTTTTCAATAAGATAATCAGGTCCCTGTTCTTCTTTATTTATACCATTGCCAATTATAAAACCACCCCCGTGAATAAAAACCATTACTGGTAAAGACTTTGCATTTGATTCTGGAAGTTTTGGAGTGAAAACATTTAAGTACAGACAATCTTCTGATCCAATCATGGTTTGTGTTATTAAATCCTTCTGTGCACATCTATTGGTCTCTCTGTATGATGTTGCATCGAAAATACCACTCCATTTTTCTGGAGGTTCAGGAATCTGTTAAAAATTTAAAAAAATTATATTATATTTATGCGTATGGAAGTTAATTAAATTGATGTGCTTTTTGGAAACCCAAAAACAAAAAATCTTATATGCCTCATTATTGTGGATTGGAAGAAATTATATTATTTCGTTTTAGGAGCAAGTAAAGGTTTGCCATTAAATGTCATGCAAATATTAAAAGTATATAAACAGAATAATTATAACATTAACTACATTGAGAAAATTTAAATTTAAAAGTATTATAAGTGGAGTTTTTTATCATAGAGATACACGTATCTCTTTAGAGATTATATACAGTTAGTCGCAGTTAGCATTGAGTATGTTAGTATCGGTTTATTTTTAATTCTATATTTATATAAATTTATATAAGCTTAACATGACTATACATGTCTATAGATATTTTTAAACATTAACTCTAAATCTAGGTTTGAAACTTAGATAAGCAGAATAGACCGACATCTTTATGGATATTAATAATCTATAAAGATGCTTTTCGTGTTTCAATTCATGTAACATGTAATGATTCACAGATTAGTATCTACAGTAATAATACAGTAATATCAACAGTAAGTATAAAAGTTATATCTAACATGTAGATAAAGAAATATGACTCATAAGATCAAGGGTGTGATATGTATGATAAAAAACGGAGTTATCCTTATCTTTTAGTTTTTAATTATTCATAGCCAAATTTGATTCGTCATGGTTTAACGATACATTATTGACGATAAAAGAAAAATTAAGACAGTACTAAAATATACGAGGATTTAGCACAACTTGACTGTATTAATCACAAAAACATCTTTTTTCTTGGCCAATTTCGATATAACTTGTTTAAAAATATTTTTATGTTTAAAGTTGGGCATTTTTTTTTTATTTAAAGGCAATGTTTTTAGATGATCTGCGATAAAGAAAATATTTGTATTACCCACAAATTAATATAAAAGAATTTATATTAATATAAAAGAATTTTGCGGTCGGGTATGAGTAGTCCGTCTCGACTGTGTAACTTTTAACACAACTTTTAAAACAAGCGTTAACTCCATTTCTCATTTAGTTGTTGCTCAAAACTTATTTTACATATCCAACGGGATTTAATATTGTTGGTTTATTTATTTGATTCCATACGATTAGTGATGAAAAATAGCTTTTGGTGATGCTAGGTTAGTAATTAATATATTTTTGGTCGGTTCTTTCGGTGATAATAGATGTTTCAAAATTGTAGAGGCTGGTGAATGATCGTAGATATAATGTAGCAAGACAAATTATTAACATAATTAGAAATCTTGTGACAAATTAGTTACAAAATTATGTGCAATTTAAGCAATCAAATAAAGTAGGCGTTAGGGAACTAACTTTAAGAATGTTCAAAAATCCTTTTATATATGAAAAACAGATTATTATCATTCAGAGAACTTACTTTATTTTTCTTTTTTTTGCTTTCAATGTTATGTTTTTATTATTTGTATTTTCAGCAATGATGAACTAACAAACTGAAATGAACAAAACAGCATTGAAATTTTAATAAAAATATTTATAAATGATTTATTTATTTAAGGGTTAATTACAAAAGAATAAATCATAGCTGTTAGATGCCATAAATCTTTTATAAGTTAATTAATCACAAAATACTACTTATGTACTTTTTATTTTAAATTGTTAAGCAGAAAAAAAATAAAAATAATACTTTTTACCTACGATATTTTTATTGTAGCTTTTTCTTAATTCAAACCCCTAGGTGTTCTTAGCAAAACTTAGTAGGTAAATATTTTCTTAAAGGCTTTCTTGCTTTAGTTCAACAACGTTATGGCCCAATTCCAAACAACCCTTTGTTCACTGTCACCACACATAAATAATGACTATCGCCAATCATAACCACCTGCAACACCATATGCTCTGATCTCTTGACTCTTGTACTGTAATTCAGCTATATTCTTTATTTGTATCTCATATTATATCCCTATAAATATAATATGATCTTTTAAACGTTACAAGTTCTTTCAAAATTATGATATGAACAAAGTATTAAATTGTTTATTAACCTTAGAATAATATTTGCCAAACTTTTATTAGCAATATGATGATTTCTTTCTGCTTTGGGTAAATGTTTTATAAAATCTGCTTAATTTTTTAAGCACAGTGGTTTTGGAGGTCTGTGAATCCTATCTTACTGAAAACATAAGTAGTTGTAGTCCAGAAAATGACAATCCAAGCAGCTCTATATGCGATTTTGACAGTCTACTTTGTTAGTAATAATAAATGATTCATACTTTGTAATAGAGTTAGAATATTTGTTTAAAAGTTAACGAAAAAAGTTAACATAATTCTATTGCACACATAATAAAATACTGTGATATGTGTTAGTGTATACATTTATATTATTACATTGAAAAAAAAAAAGCTAGATAAAATTTATCTGCAATTACTTTAATACACTCTTTGAAACATTATGGGCGCCAGTTATAAATAGAAACACATTCTCTTCATGGAGAACGTCTTTGCTGGCAATCTTATGGATTATTTAAATAACTTGTAATTATTATGATACTCAGAGGTTCCCACTCTCTAAAATTGAACATACATCATAATCAAGAAGATTAGGATAGGGACAAGATGACACTCAGTTTTCAGTTCTGATAAAGTCCAAACGGTTTGTTTCCAACCACGCTTAGGTAGATTGAGCTTTAAAAACCGGTGCTCTCTGAGTCTTGCTGAAAGGACCAGTCATGGATAGGAAGATGGTAGTGGTAAGGCTTAGCCCCCTCTATCTTGAAAATCGTATGCCAATCATATCACTGTGAAAATGATCTATCACATTTTTCACAAAAATATGGCTCACTTACTCCTTAATACTTTAGAGCACCCCCTCAAACCATTACTGAAATTAAGTAATGTCCAAGTTGTACTTTGTTGACAAATTAGGTTTATCCTCTATAGAACTCTGAGCATATTCTGGGAAATTCTGTGCTTACAGTTAAAATTTTGTGCTTACCAATCAGTAGATCCTGAAGACCGTTTGAATTACATTAAACGAACAAAAAGAAAGTAAAACATTATAACAAATAGATATATTAAGTGTTGTTGACGCTGAGGCACGGCGTCATATCTTCTCCGGGGGTTCGTTAATACGAAGTATTAGAGGCAATATCGGTTATAAACACAGATAAACATCAACAAAACATAAACATCAAAATAGTAATTATTACTGGTATCCCTATACTCATCGACAAAGTTTATTATATCAACGAACACTTTTATTGTATAATCCGTAAGGAAAACATCTCTATATAACAGACAATAATAAATCAACCTAAGAATTTATTCTGTAATAATTTAAACAATTCGGTAAACAATAAGTAATACAGATCAACCCCCTCCCCCCTTCCAAATTAATCGTTTCGTGTTATCGACAACGCGAAGTGTCGTAATTCTCTTTCCATTCACTGTTCCAACCAATAAAGTACGATATATAAGAGTACCTTAATGAAAATATTAATTGTGGATATTTTGCTATAATAATTTATACTTATATTAATATAAGCAAAGTACTGGCTCATATAGCTTTGGAGCTATATATAAAAATGTATATTATGTCGTTTTATAAATATTTAGTTCATTCCAAAAGCGACCAAAAAATGTCTTTAAGGTATATTGTAAGCTTAGAAAAGACCATCATAATAATCATTTCGTTGGCCCTAAATGCAATAAAAACATATATTTACGTTTAAATAATATTGAATTACATTTTAGTATTCACTCGACTTACACCTAATAACTTTACCATGTCGTTTAATTTAAATGCGACTGTAAAAGTATACATTTTAATTTTTTATATTTAAAGCATACTTTTAAGTTTGACTGCGGACTTGATATTATCAAGGTTTCATTTCAAAGATTTTTATTTTTTGGTTTGCTTTTAAGATATCAGATAATATTTTATTGAGTTTCTTACGGAGAGCTTTCATATATTGTATTTTATGAACGTCAGTTAAGTGCTGCTGTAGCGTCTTATCGCTATCTAACGGTCTCTTCTATCTATCGATTCTATTATTACTAAATCTCAAATCTATTAATGAATCTTTATAGACTGCACAGTTATGAAACTTTAAGTTTTAACTTGTTTTTTTCCATTTCATGTTATCAAATTTCTTCAAATCTATACATATAATAAATTAGTAGAGAGAGAAAATCTGTACTTTTTTATAAAAAGTAATTGCGAAGTATTGAGTACACGACACAGATCTTAACAAAATATGTTTACGTCTGTTAATCTGATTGCCTATGTTGTTTGGGTTTGTTAAAACTTCATGGAAAAACTGTTGAACTGACTTTGTTAAATACATGAAGTATGGTCATAGGTTTTTGGTCTGTTTTCACTTCGGAAAACTCTAAGGTTTATTAAGGCAATTTTTCCGCAATTTTCAATATTTTAATGCTATTTTAATTTTATTTCCTTTCATACATTATCTGTTAGTTATTAAAATTCACTAATTCAGTTCAGAAACGTTAATATTACTTATTAATGCAATGTCATTAAGCATTTCGATCACGTAACACTTTAGAGTTAGTTCTATCTTCAATCAGGCAGTGCGGTTAGGGTTTCCGATTGTATTAGAAGCCTGAAAGTTGATTATTTAAAGCGAACTGTAAGACGGAATTGCGAAAGTGAAGAAAGAAGGTTAAGAATTTTATCATTACAAAAGTAAATTGTTAATTATAGGGCTCCAATTTTCACTTTCTTCGCTTGAAACCACAATGAGCCAGTAATACTATAATATGACAAATTAATATACAAATATAATTGCCTTGCAGATGTCACCACCGTCCCGATAAAGACGATCACATATAGAATGCTTAATTCACCTAGGCGGACAGCGATACGGTAGCTCAGTTGGTAGAGCGACGGGACGGTTTCCCAGTAATTGCGGGTTCGAATTCCTGCCCGTATCGGTATATTTTTCATTCTATATTAATACAAATTTAATAATGTATATGTCAAAATAATTATAATAAGAACCAAATATAATTATAATACAAATATTTTATCAATTACGTAATTACGGCTTGAATATATAATCTGTCGTGCACTAACTTCGAGATTTTGTATATAACAAATCGATTTCCCAAATCAACATAATTGAGTTAGCTCTGCCTTCATTGCTTACCGATTCCATTAACCGCAACTCAAATGAGACTCAATTAGCTAGAAACGGTGGAAATGAGAATATTTATATGATTTAAGTCTTAATAGACTTATCTATTAATCTAATATAAAATATTATCTAATAATTGTCCTAAGTGGTGACCATTATTTAGAAGGGTTCGGGGAAGAATAGATTGAAAAATAATTACATGTAATTAACTGACTTATTCACCAAAAAACGTAAAATTATCTTTTAAGAACTGATTTATCTTTATATTTTTTTGTTGGACCTTCTATTACTTGAAATGATATTATTATTCACAGTTATGACAGCGACCAGTGACTAAGCTGTGCAAGTTAATATTAAACCGAAATACAGAAGTAAAGGTGTCAATGTAAATATACCTGCTGAAAAACAAAATGTAGCATTGTCACCATTTCCTCATTCAACACACAATATTGGTACCTTTACCAGTAAAACCAACTATTTTACATAGTCTTACTTTACCAGTAAAACTATGATTTAAAAAGAAAATTGTTTACTGAAAACACAGCTGATAATACTTCTGTAGGATCTTATATCTTCTATATCTGCTGATTATCAACAAAGTTATTTATCTGAGTCAAGTGAAGTGGAAAAAGATTACCTAAACAATCGTATCATTTAATAAAACCTTTAAGCACGAAAATATAGGTTTAAATTATTTATTTTTCTCAGTAACACTGATACCACAGTATGAACTTCGACGCCGATAATTTGAATGGCGTGTCAAATGACGTCACATTTGCTTTCGACGAATGGTGGCGCGTTTTGGAAGTTTGAATTTCGCTCCCTTAATTAACACTTTTCATAAATTATTTTATGGCCTTAAATGGTTAGTAAATAAACAAAAAAGTTTTTAATATAATAAGATGGTAATAAATATCCGAAAAAAAACGTATTTGAGACCATTTTAAATTTTATGCATATTCCCCATTCCTTCAATAATTAATCGAAAGGAACTTCGTTCCATCCGGGTGTCCCTTAACAACCTCTTAGTTTTTTTTGTTATTAAAACGTTCTAAATTGTTATAGCTTATTAAAAAAAAGTTTGAGATTTTCAAATTTAAGACGTGTATACAGAACAACGGCTATCGGGTCCGCTAGTATTATATATTTGTTTGATTTAAGGTGATTTGTATTGCGTATTTTATCAAAATTGAATATGGAGCCTTGTCTTTAGAGAAAGTTCTTAAATATGTTTGGTGAAATAAAAACAGTAGTCTCCTAGACATTCAGCTCTCATAGGAACTAGTGGCACGATATTGGGCAATATTAAAGATAATAATTCTAAATTGTTAACGTAATTTTCTTAAAATAAATAAATAAAAATTCTTGAAATAAGTAGCATATCTTTTATCCAAAAATTTAAAAATGCATTGACCGACTTTGACATTTTTGGGTGTGTTTTAGTCAAGCACTCAAATTCACACATAATAGTAAAATATAATAGTATCAGTGACAACAATAGTTATAACAATAGTATCTAAAAAAAATAATAGTTTAGATTCACACATCTTCTATATCTAAAAACTATGGCCCTGAAAATTATATTCACACTTGACTAAATAATTTAGAATTGTATTTTGGTTTGTAAAAGGCATTTGACACTTAGATCACATTTCAGGATTTTTACTTATTTTCAGAGCTGGATAATAGCCGAATCAACCAAGAAAGAAAATACATTTTTATTCATAATTATTTATAAGAGATATATTGATAATTATACCTTTCTTAAGTTTGTATTAATTAAAAAAAACATATAATAACAATTTATATATTATATCCCGTGCTCTCCAACTCAGCTACCGTATCACGGGACGTTTTCCCAGTAGTCGCGGGTTCGAATCCCTGCCCGTATCGGTTTTATTTTTCATTCTGTATGTATAGAAATTTAAATAAGCTTAACATGGCTATACATGTTTATAGATATTTTCAAACATACGCATGATAATCAAATCTGTCAAAATAATACGACACACTTGTGTTCCAATAGCAGACTAAAGACTAACTTTATTAAAAAAAATAAGATGACACAATACATGTAACTTGACATATTCTTAAACTAGATGTCGCTACTAATTATAATTAACATACACAGTATTTTTGATATACAATTAATACCCCCACTATATCAAAACAACATTTAATTATGACATTTGTTGAACTCCCAACATTCTCAACAATTTATAGTGTTTCACAGAATTTAAAGATTTTGTGAGTATATCAGCTGGCATATGATCTGTCTGTAGATATTCAACTTTCACTATATTATTTTTAACACATTCTCGACTAAAATGAAACCTTATATCTATATGTTTCGTCCTATTATGAAATATAGGATTATGTAACAATTTGTGTGCACTTTGGTTATCATTTAGAATGACAATACATTGCATTTTAGCTAGGATTTCACTTTGTAAATTTCTAAGATAAATTGCCTCTTTACAGCACTCTGATATACCTACATATTCTGCTTCAGTACTTGATAAGGTGACATTCTTCTGTTTTTTACTTCCCCAAGATATCAAACCCCCAGAGAGAGTAAAGCAGTAACCTGTATAGGATTTTCTGTCTGTTATGTCACTACCCCAATCTGCATCCACATGGCCCACAATCTCTTTGTTATCTCCACCACTATATTTAATACAATAATCTTTGGTTCCCTTTAGGTATCTTAATATACGTTTAGCATGAGCCCAATGCTCCTTATCATAACAGTTATTGAACTGACTTAGATAGCTAACAGAGAATGCTATATCAGGCCTGGTAAGTATAGCAACATACATCAAACATCCAATTAGTTGCTGATAAGGTAGATTTTTATCAGAACTCATAGCTTTAGTTAATTTTAAACCACATTCCATTGGTGTATCCACTGATTTACAATCAGCTAAATTAAATTTCAATAACAACTGTTCAATATAATTACTCTGACTTAATGTTAAAACCTTATGTCTTTTATCATAACAAACTGACATACCAAGACACTGCCTTATTTGGCCTAGGTCTTTAATTTTGAATTGAGATTCTAATACAGACTTTAGTTTATCAATCTCTGCATTATTATTTGAAAAAACAAAAAAATCATCGACATACAGAGCAATTATAGTCATATTTTTACCATCATTTTTAGTGTATAAGCAAGGTTCATATTTAGATTTTAAATATCCAATTTCAGATAAACATACATCTACTTTGTCATACCACATTCTTGAAGATTGTTTCAAGCCATAAATAGCCTTTTTTAGTTTTAAAACCTTTGATGAATCTGAACAATTAAACCCTTCAGGTATTTGCATATAAATGTTTTCATTGAGATCACCATTCAAGAATGCGGTACATATATCCAAATGTATAATATCAAGTCCAAGTTTCACAGACATGGCAAACAATAATCTGAGAGTACTGTGTCTTACCACAGGTGAAAAAGTCTCGGTATAGTCCACACCTGGTTGTTGAGAAAAACCTTTTGCCACTAACCTTGCACGAAAACGAACTTTACCATTAGGTTCAATCTTTTTCTTAAGCACCCACTTGCACTGCACAATTGTAGAATTATTAGGAACATTTACTATCTCCCAAGCATCATTTTCCTCGAAACACTTTAATTCCTCCTGTACTGCCTGCTGCCATTGATCTCTTTCAGACCCTTTCAGCGCTTGTTCAAGTGTGAGATCTATTCCATTATCCATACTGTTTTCTGTATAGCATATACCAGTATACCAGTTTGGTGCATGACGTTCTCGCACAGGCCTGTCTAATCTTACATTATTATTCTGAGTATCTGAACAATCTTCATAATCACTTGGTAAGTAATCTGAAGATGAATCCTCCAATGACTCTTCCATCAATGTTGTATCTGTTTCCCCCACTGAATCCTGCAAAACTTCACTTTCTTTCACCATTTCATTCATCTCAGATTCTTTTTCATTCTCTTTGGAAGTAATATCCATCATGATTGAATGTTTTTCCATAATAATCACATCCCTACTTGTGAAAATCTGCTTCCTGATTGGATCATACAATTTATAGCCTTTAATATTATCAGGATAGCCTAGTAATATGCATTCAGTGGACTTTCTGTCCCATTTGGTCCTTTTTTCTTTATTGACATGGACCATGGCAGGCGATCCAAAAATCCTTAGATTACTCAGATCTGGCTTAACACCCATCCATAGTTCATATGGTGTTTTTCCATTCAAAACTGATGAAACAGTTCGATTATGTAAATGCACAGCCGTATTGCAAGCCTCGGCCCAGAACTTCTTGTTTAGTTCAGCATCATATAACATGCACTTAGCCTTTTCAATAATTGTTCTATTCATTCTTTCACATAACCCGTTTTGTTGAGGGGTGTAAGGGTTAGATTTTTGGTGTATAACCCCAAATTTCTTTAAATAATCATCGAATGCAGCATTACAAAATTCTTTTCCATTGTCTGTTCTGAATATTTTCACTTTTCTATTAGTTTGGTTTTCCACCATTGCTTTGAATTCTTTAAAGTATTTCAATGCCTCACTTTTATGTCTCAGAAAGTAAATGAAGGTCATCCGGCTAAAATCGTCGACAAACAATAGAAAATAGGATGCTCCTCCTAATGAATGCTCCTCCATGGGTCCACAAAGGACACTATGGATAACATTCAGTAATTCAGTACTCCTTGTTACACTATTTGGAAAAGGTAATTTGCACTGTTTACCTACACAGCAAGTCTTACATGTCGATTTATTTATAGTGACATTCTCATCATAATTCACACCTTTCACTGCATTTTTAGTTTTTATTAAGCTATCACTGCTCAAGTGTCCTAACCTGCGATGCCACGTCAAGCCCGAGGTTGTAACAGCAGCAACCAAACGTTTTTTTACATTTAATTTATAGACGCCATTAGTCAATGTTGCAGTGGCAACCAACTCATGATTTCTATTGTAAATCTGACAACTATTATCGGTAAAATCCACTTTGTTACCGTTTTGTATCAACCTGCCCACTGATATGAGATTAGTTGTCAAGTTTGGTACACAGTACACATCTTCGATGTTTATTTCAAATTCACAGCCATTGGCGGAGGTTGTAATCTGAATATCGCCAGCACATGTTACTGAAACAGTTTCCTGATTTGCTACTATTATTTCTTGATTAACTTTCCGATATCTGCTGGTGATCCAATTTGAATTCGCCGTTAAATGAATACTAGCACCGGAATCAATATACCAGTCTCCTTTATTGAAGCTGCCGCTCAAGAATACAGCTGAGAATGCATTTGTCTGCTTACGGTCTTCATTTCTATTGAATTTGGAATATTTCGAGCATTGCGATGCATAATGTCCAATTTGTTTACATTTATAGCATCTGACACTGACCGTTTTCACGTCATCATTTTTATGTTGGTATTTGACGCCATCTTTGTTACCAGTACTGCCACCCATAGACGCTTTTGGTTTCGCCTTGAAATGACTCTTTTTTGACACAGCCAGAGCGCCATCTATATTATCTATGTTTCCGGTCTCCATGTCTAAAAGTTTACTTTTAATGGCGTCCGCCGTTACTTGAATCCCCGAATGTTCTATTGCCATAATCATAGGAGAGAACTTCTCTGGTAATCCAGCTAGTAGCAGCGAACCAATCCATTCGTCGTTTATTGCAAACCCTGTTCCACATAGTTTCTGACCCGTCTCAATTATTTGTGTGACATACGAGGTCATGGAACTGCAATTTTCTAAACGGATGGATATCAGATTCCTTAAAAGACTTATCCTTCTGGTAAACCCGGAATCATCAAAGAGCGACTTGAGTTTTTCCCATAGCTCCTTTGTAGTTTTTACGGTTTTAATATGAACGTATAATGATGAATCTATAGTGAGTATAAGCTTCGCTTTCGTCTTCGCGTCATCTGCAGCCGATACGATTACATCTGTACCACTTTCATCCTGTTCGGTCTTGATGCACTTCATCATGCCTTCAAGTATCAGAAAGTTTTCTGCCGCGAACACCCACTCATCATAGTTCTCACGACCACGCAACTTTGGAACGTTTATTATATAGTTAGCCGCCATTACACTGACTCGACACCGGCTTTCCACAACACGTGTATATTTTTAAGTTCACTTTTGCGCGTAATACTGATATAGTCTACCGAAATGTGATTGTTTTACACAAAACACAATTACTTTCACAATTATCAGTTAAATCTGGGCACATAACCTGTTAAAATAATACGACACACTTGTGTTCCAATAGCAGACTAAAGACTAACTTTATTAAAAAAAATAAGATGACACAATACATGTAACTTGACATATTCTCAAACTAGATGTCGCTACTAATTATAATTAACATACACAGTATTTTTGATATACAATTAATAAAATCTATTACACAATATCAATGATTATATTGTGTAATAGATTTCAACGTTAAATTTATTCTAATTTCAAATCGTACTAAATTATAAATTAGTAAATATTTTAATAATTCGATTTTAAAATATTCAAAATCTGACGAAATTTACGACAAATCTGTAGTCTTATAACTTGCTTATATTTACTTAAGGTAATAATATATTTAAAGTGATAAGAAGTTTTATAAAACAGAGTAAAACAAAACAATTTTGTCTAGACTAAGACATTAACAGCTTTGGGTATAAATCAATTTTGATATTTGAAAAAATAATACATCCAACATTTTATGGTTATCATTATCTTATAATTATAATAAAAAAGCTTTTAAGATTGTTTTTGTTGTTTACGACTAGATTAAAATTTAATTTATAAAATAAAATATTACAGACTTCGTTTTTTAATCCCCGAAGCGAAGCGGTGATTTTCCGTTTGTTTAAACCACCTGAGACTTTATTAGGTTAAGGGGTTAAGGATGATCAAATTATAAAAGTTCTGTAATGTACTTTATCATCTTACTTAATAAGAACAGTAAATAAGGATGACGCTTTTAGTTTCAAAACTTCGTCTCATTATGTTTACATGAATGTATGCCTTTAAAATTATAATAATAATAATATCAGGACAAATTACACACATTGATCTAACCCCTTAGTAAGCAAATTCTTTGCTTGTGTTAAGGGTGTTAGACAACGATACAAATGCATAGAAATACACATATAAATACTGAGAATATATTTAATAAACGACCAAACCCAGAAACACAGATATCTATGCTCATCACATAAATGCCTGTCTCTGCCGGGAATCGAAACCGAGCCCCATTGCGCCGGGACACGTTAGGCGTCTGCGCTATAGGTATAGGTAATATTTAGGTAATATTTAGGTAGGGATATAGGTAATATTTCACTACTATATAGGTAACACGAATTCCTGTCCTTTCAAGTGAATAGCTTTTTATATTTCGAATGTCATGTCATGTTGGTAGTACTCAATCAATCGAAAGCTTACACACAATTGTAAAGAAAATAATATATCGATTATTAATAACGTTAATTTATATAAAACGTGAGTAAGCTTAAACCACATTAGAAATTGTATAATCTAATAATAAAATATATAGTATTGGCTAGTAAGTAGTAACATCAGGCTGATTGCATATTTCCGATTATAGGTATTATTTTTCCTTCTTACTGGTTTACCAATAAATTTTTAATTCAATTCATAATAATTTGCATGTCGTGAATAGTTATAAATTTGTGGTTTTCAAAGTTAATAAACATGTTACTCCCGATGTTGTAGCGCTTCGAGTAATTGATTATAATTAATAGATTAATAGTGTAAAAATAATCAACAAGCACTCAATATTAATTAAAATTATAAATACTTAATGTCGTATAAATTAAACTATTATTTGATGAGAGTACTAAATTGTTATTTTTTTTATGAAATGGCTAGGGGAAATATTTTGACCTATCAACAGGTTGGAAGGATCCAGCCATTGCGATGACCAGGAGGTCAGCCAGCCAAATCTTGCCTCAAGAAAAAAATTACAAAAAAAAAATTACTTGAAAGCTTTTGGAGAACTAGTGTCGGTATTGCTCAATACAGTTTTTTCAAATTTGGCCAGGCTATTACGACAGATGTCTATGTCAGCAATTGGAAACCATGAGGGAAAGACTAGCTGCCAAACAACCTAGACAGGTCAATCGCTCCACACCACTGCTACTTCATGACAATGGTAGACCAAACCCTGCATAACAGATTAGAAGCTACCAAATTAGAAGAGCCTAAGACATCCACCATACTCCCCGACATTGTTCCTCCCACACAAACACCAATTTTATTTGTAAGGACCTAATACTTTGATAAATTCATAGAAAACTTGAAAACAAATATAAATGGCAACTCTATTACATGATATTGACAATACGGCGTCGATCTTTTTGCATTAATTTTTTTAAAACCTGAGACAAGTGTTATTATATTCGTGACTTGTCTTACTACCGATGTTCTATCAGACAAGCTTCGTACACGGTCGCTTATAAGTCATCATTTACTATATGTTATTACTTCACCGCCCCGTTGGTCGAGTGGTTAGCGCAGACGCCTAACGTGTCACGGCGTAACGGGGCTCGGGTTCGATTCCCGGCAGAGGCAGGCATTTATGTGATGAGCATATATGTCTGTTTCTGGGTTTGGTCGTTTATTAAATATATTCTCAGTATTTATATGTGTATTTCTATGTATTAATATCGTTGTCTAACACCCTTACCACAAGCAAATAATTTGCTTACTTAGGGGTTAGATCAATGTGTGTAATTTGTCCCGATATTATTATTATTATTATTATTATTATTATTAATATTATTATTATTATTATTATTATTATTATTATTATTATTATTATTATTATTATTATTATTATTATTATTATTATTATTATTATTATTATTATTATTATTATTATTATTATTATTATTATTATTATTATTATTATTATTATTATTATTATTATTATTATTATTATTATTATTATTATTATTATTATTATTATTATTATTATTATTATTATTATTATTATTATTATTATTATTATTATTATTATTATTATTATTATTATTATTATTATTATTATTATTATTATTATTATTATTATTATTATTATTATTATTATTATTATTATTATTATTATTATTATTATTATTATTATTATTATTATTATTATTATTATTATTATTATTATTATTATTATTATTATTATTATTATTATTATTATTATTATTATTATTATTATTATTATTATTATTATTATTATTATTATTATTATTATTATTATTATTATTATTATTATTATTATTATTATTATTATTATTATTATTATTATTATTATTATTATTATTATTATTATTATTATTATTATTATTATTATTATTATTATTATTATTATTATTATTATTATTATTATTATTATTATTATTATTATTATTATTATTATTATTATTATTATTATTATTATTATTATTATTATTATTATTATTATTATTATTATTATTATTATTATTATTATTATTATTATTATTATTATTATTATTATTATTATTATTATTATTATTATTATTATTATTATTATTATTATTATTATTATTATTATTATTATTATTATTATTATTATTATTATTATTATTATTATTATTATTATTATTATTATTATTATTATTATTATTATTATTATTATTATTATTATTCTGCTTTGCTCAGGTCGAACCTGGTAGATTTTTTTTTGTATTCTAGAAACGGGCGTATTGCCAAAGAACCTAGTCTACATTAAAAATGAATTAATTTGTACACGAAAAAAAAAATGAATATAATATTAATTTTGAGTATGTTCAATTATTAACGTGTTGCCTACGAAACGTCGTACTATTGCGCATGTGTCCAAAATAACTGATTTTTGTATGCTAATGTAAGAATATTTGTGGAGTTCTAATTCGCTTAAACTATCATGAATACTATTTGGTACGATGCCTGTAGAGGATAAGATGATAGGAATCACTCTTACTTTATTTTGATGCCACATCTGCTGTATTTCGTCTGCCAGGGGAAGATATTTTTGAATTTTTTCTATGTATTTTGATTTAAGATTATCGGTATTAGGAACTGAGATGTCTATCAAGTAGGTAGTTTTTTTATCTTTTCTAACTAATGTTATGTCTGGTCTATTGTTATTTATGCTTTTGTCTGTTATAATATCTCTATCCCAGTACAGTTTGGCTATGTTATTTTCTAAAACATTTTTAGGTGTATAAATATAATAAGGCTCTAAATTATCTATAAGCTTATATTTTATCGCTAGCAATGCATGTATTTGTTTGGCTACATTGTTATGTCTGTGTGTGTACTGTTTTGTTGCTAAGACTGGGCATCCTCCTGTTATATGTTCTATTGTTTCTTGATATCTATTGCAGAGTCGGCACGCGTCTGATGTTAAATTTGTGTTTTTTATTATATACTTTTCATAGTTCCTAGTTTTTATAACTCTATCTTGTATCGCTATCATGAAACCTTCTGTTTCGCCAAAAATGTTTCCTTTTGTTAACCACATGTTTGAAGCTTCGGGATCGATGTGACTTTGTTGTAGATGATGGGGATGTTTTCCATGAAGGCTTTTTGATTTCCAATTGTTTATTTTTGTATCGTCTTTTACTATTTCATTTAAAGAATCAAATTCTGGGTCATTTAATTTTAATGGTTGTGCAAACACATTTGATGTTATTATAGCCTTATGTATCGGACTGTTCTTACTTCGTTTAAAAAAGTATTCGCGTAAATTATGTATTTGGCTATGGTGTAAATTTTTTATGTCGATGATGCCCCTTCCTCCTTGTTGCCTTTTTAATGTAAATCTTTCAACTGCAGAGTGTATGTGATGTATATTATGTTTATTACAGGTAGTCCTAGTCGTAATATTTAACGCATCTAATTCTGTGTCTGACCATTTCAAAATTCCAAATGAATATGTTAGTACAGGAATAGCGTATGTGTTTATGGCTTTTACTTTATTTCTTGCGGAAAGTTGTGTCTTGAGTATTGAGATTAATCTGTTTTTGTACTTTGTTTTGAGATCTTCCTTAATTTCTTTGTGAACAATTTCTTGATTTTGATGGAAACCTAAATATTTGTAGTGTTCTTTTTCTTCTAAACATTTAATGTCGTTATTCGGTTGGTTTAATCTGTAAGGTTCCTGTTTTTGATAATGTCCTTTTATTATACTGCTTATGTTACATTTATTTATACCAAATTTCATCCTTATGTCTGCACTATATTTTTCTGTGATTTTCAGTAAAGAGTTGAGTTCATGTCTTGACGCTGCAAATATTTTTAAGTCATCCATATATAATAAATGTGTAATTTTATTAAGTTTATCTATTTTGTATCCATAACGGCTATTGTTAAGTGTATGTGAAAGTGGATTTAATGCTAAGCAAAACCACAAGGGGCTAAGAGAATCCCCTTGAAATATGCCTCTGGAGATGTGTATTTTTGAAGATGTTAAGTTTTCCCTTTCTGTTCGGATATTTAGTACAGTTGACCATTGCTTCATTATATGCTTCAGAAATGCTATTAAATTGTAATTTACTTTGTATAAATCTAAAATCTGCAGAAGCCAACCGTGGGGTACGCTATCAAACGCCTTCTGATAATCTATATAAGCAAAGTGTAGGTTTCTGTGTTTTTGTTTACATTGTGTGTGTATGCCTGAGTCTATTATTAGCTGTTCTTTACACCCTCTCCCTCCTTTATAGCATCCCTTTTGTTCTTCTGACATAATTTCATTAACTCTAACATGAGTGTTTATTTTAGCAGTGATTATTGATGTTAGCAATTTGTATAGTGTAGGTAGGCATGTGATCGGGCGGTAGTTAGCTGGATTTTCTGTTTCAGAGTTTTTTGGTTTTAAATATGTTATCCCTTGTGTTAATAGATCTGGTACCTGAGTTGGATTTTGAATGAATTTGTTGTAAATTTTTATAAGGTGTGAATGGACTGCTGTTAATTTTTTTATCCAAAAGTTGTGTATTTTATCAGATCCTGGTGCTTTCCAGTTATTTACTTTTTTAATTGCTACTTCTAAATCTTCCATTGTAATTACAAAATCTGCCATGGGTTCGATATTCTTCACTCTCTCCTTTTCTTCTTGGATCCAGTCTGCATTATTGTTGTGCTCGGTTTTTTGTGCCCATATATTTGCCCAAAACTCTTCAACTTCTTTAATTTTTGGTGGCTCTTTGATATCTGACGGTTTCTGGTTTAGGGTTTGGAAAAATTGTTTTTGATTATTATTAAACTTCCAATTGTCTATCTTTCGTTGGTATGATTTTATATATCTGCTTAATCTTTTAGCTTTGGCTTGTAATAATTGCTTCTTTTTGTCTAATTCTTCTTTAACCTCATCGATGTTTTTATTAGTAATATTAAGTTTCCGCTGTTTATTTTGAGATAAATTGCCGCAGATAAATTGTGTTAGTTGCCCTATTTCTTTTCTTAAAATACTAATTTGTTTTTGCAGCCGTCGCTGCCATGGTGGTTTTTGCAAATTTATGAAACTATTGGTGGTTTTCGGTCTTTGTTTACCATTGACTATTATGGTTACAGTCGTTGCTGCGGCATATATGACGTCTATTATATATTCTAATGTCGGCTCATTAGTTCCGAGTTTATCAAAGGTATTTTGAATTATATTATTTACTTTGTTTATAGTTTTAAATGTTACAAAATTAAGTTTTTTTAGTTTTGGAATGGACGGCCGAGCGTCTGGGCTCACACCTTCATACTTTATAAATATTTCTTGATATTGTTCGTGTATATTGTTAAGATCTTGGGGTTGATATTCGTTCCTATTATTGTTATCTTGTGCTGTAGTTGCGTGTACTTGTAGATTGTTGTCATTAATGTTTTCTCCACTTGAATTTTCATTATTGATAATGTTGTTAACTGTGTTGGCCGGTTTTGAAATTATCTGTATTGTAGTGTTGTCAATTACATTACCTATTACTTCTGTACTTGGTTGGTTTTGTTGTCCTAAGTGTAGTAACTGCTCTATTTCCTTTTGAATAATATGTCTTTCAGAAAGAGTAATTCTATTGTTTTTATGTATGACTCTAATTTGATCAGCTAATCTTTGTTCTGTAAGGTGGTTTAATTCTGGATATAATTCAATAAATTTTTCGCGCAATAGGGGTCTATATCCCGTGAGAGAATTTTCTAAATTGGTAACTATGTAGTAGCAGCGAAGCAGTTGAGTATTAACTTCATTCGTCCATTTCATTCGCTGTCTACTGCGGCCCCCCAGGGTGGTTGCCGGTAGCATATCCTGCAAAACACTTCTGGTGGAGTTTGTTGTCGTGGTAGTCGGTAAGTCATTACCGTGGGATTCGGCGGTAGCATTTTGTGAGACCGTTGCCCGCCGATGTAACAGACGGCCACTGGCGGATCGCATGCTGCCACGTCCAGCGCCAGTTCCAGACGTGCCCTGGCGATTGTCCCCAGGTAGCGGCATTAAACTCAAATCGTTGTCAGTACTCTCCATAATTAAAACGGGTTGCCATTGCCATGTTAGCCGTGTAAGAAAATTATTAATATAATATCACGTGTCCGCCCCCCACGTGAGTCAGATGGTCGACTCGGACGAATGGCTGGACTTTGGGGGGCTTATTATTATTATTATTATTATTATTATTATTATTATTATTATTATTATTATTATTATTATTATTATTATTATTATTATTATTATTATTATTATTATTATTATTATTATTATTATTATTATTATTATTATTATTATTATTATTATTATTATTATTATTATTATTATTATTATTATTATTATTATTATTATTATTATTATTATTATTATTATTATTATTATTATTATTATTATTATTATTATTATTATTATTATTATTATTATTATTATTATTATTATTATTATTATTATTATTATTATTATTATTATTATTATTATTATTATTATTATTATTATTATTATTATTATTATTATTATTATTATTATTATTATTATTATTATTATTATTATTATTATTATTATTATTATTATTATTATTATTATTATTATTATTATTATTATTATTATTATTATTATTATTATTATTATTATTATTATTATTATTATTATTATTATTATTATTATTATTATTATTATTATTATTATTATTATTATTATTATTATTATTATTATTATTATTATTATTATTATTATTATTATTATTATTATTATTATTATTATTATTATTATTATTATTATTATTATTATTATTATTATTATTATTATTATTATTATTATTATTATTATTATTATTATTATTATTATTATTATTATTATTATTATTATTATTATTATTATTATTATTATTATTATTATTATTATTATTATTATTATTATTATTATTATTATTATTATTATTATTATTATTATTATTATTATTATTATTATTATTATTATTATTATTATTATTATTATTATTATTATTATTATTATTATTATTATTATTATTATTATTATTATTATTATTATTATTATTATTATTATTATTATTATTATTATTATTATTATTATTATTATTATTATTATTATTATTATTATTATTATTATTATTATTATTATTATTATTATTATTATTATTATTATTATTATTATTATTATTATTATTATTATTATTATTATTATTATTATTATTATTATTATTATTATTATTATTATTATTATTATTATTATTATTATTATTATTATTATTATTATTATTATTATTATTATTATTATTATTATTATTATTATTATTATTATTATTATTATTATTATTATTATTATTATTATTATTATTATTATTATTATTATTATTATTATTATTATTATTATTATTATTATTATTATTATTATTATTATTATTATTATTATTATTATTATTATTATTATTATTATTATTATTATTATTATTATTATTATTATTATTATTATTATTATTATTATTATTATTATTATTATTATTATTATTATTATTATTATTATTATTATTATTATTATTATTATTATTATTATTATTATTATTATTATTATTATTATTATTATTATTATTATTATTATTATTATTATTATTATTATTATTATTATTATTATTATTATTATTATTATTATTATTATTATTATTATTATTATTATTATTATTATTATTATTATTATTATTATTATTATTATTATTATTATTATTATTATTATTATTATTATTATTATTATTATTATTATTATTATTATTATTATTATTATTATTATTATTATTATTATTATTATTATTATTATTATTATTATTATTATTATTATTATTATTATTATTATTATTATTATTATTATTATTATTATTATTATTATTATTATTATTATTATTATTATTATTATTATTATTATTATTATTATTATTATTATTATTATTATTATTATTATTATTATTATTATTATTATTATTATTATTATTATTATTATTATTATTATTATTATTATTATTATTATTATTATTATTATTATTATTATTATTATTATTATTATTATTATTATTATTATTATTATTATTATTATTATTATTATTATTATTATTATTATTATTATTATTATTATTATTATTATTATTATTATTATTATTATTATTATTATTATTATTATTATTATTATTATTATTATTATTATTATTATTATTATTATTATTATTATTATTATTATTATTATTATTATTATTATTATTATTATTATTATTATTATTATTATTATTATTATTATTATTATTATTATTATTATTATTATTATTATTATTATTATTATTATTATTATTATTATTATTATTATTATTATTATTATTATTATTATTATTATTATTATTATTATTATTATTATTATTATTATTATTATTATTATTATTATTATTATTATTATTATTATTATTATTATTATTATTATTATTATTATTATTATTATTATTATTATTATTATTATTATTATTATTATTATTATTATTATTATTATTATTATTATTATTATTATTATTATTATTATTATTATTATTATTATTATTATTATTATTATTATTATTATTATTATTATTATTATTATTATTATTATTATTATTATTATTATTATTATTATTATTATTATTATTATTATTATTATTATTATTATTATTATTATTATTATTATTATTATTATTATTATTATTATTATTATTATTATTATTATTATTATTATTATTATTATTATTATTATTATTATTATTATTATTATTATTATTATTATTATTATTATTATTATTATTATTATTATTATTATTATTATTATTATTATTATTATTATTATTATTATTATTATTATTATTATTATTATTATTATTATTATTATTATTATTATTATTATTATTATTATTATTATTATTATTATTATTATTATTATTATTATTATTATTATTATTATTATTATTATTATTATTATTATTATTATTATTATTATTATTATTATTATTATTATTATTATTATTATTATTATTATTATTATTATTATTATTATTATTATTATTATTATTATTATTATTATTATTATTATTATTATTATTATTATTATTATTATTATTATTATTATTATTATTATTGTTATTTTCTTTTTCTCAGCTCTTTGGCTGGTTTTAACTGCATTTACGGGCCTAAACCAAGTAAATGTAGACATATTGTGTATTATGATGGTGTGTGGTTGTGTACGTGTTGTGTCGGTGTATTCGGGGTTTCAGTTTCCTCTATTTGTAGGAACTTTCTCACAATTCTGCATGTGTTTAATATGGCAGCTTTTTGAATGTTGATGTATATATTGTCTCTCAGATCTATTAGTTTGATGCTATGGTGAAGATGTTTCGGAATAACTCCAGTAGTGGATACGACAATCGGCACTATGTATACTTTATCCTGTCTCCAAATTCGTATTACTTCGTCCTTCAAATCTGTATACTTATTTACTTTTTCGGTTATGGTCTTCTGTAAATTGTGGGTATTGGGGACTGCAATATCTATCAGGTACGTGGTTTTATTTATTTTGTCATGCAACGTAATGTCTGGTCTGTTATAGTGGATGGTCCTATCGGTGAGTATAGCTCGATCGTAGTATAATTTATGTGAGTCATTCTCTAAAACGGTTTGTGGCTTATAGTTGTAATATGGGGTGTTACTGTTTTCTATGAGATTGTGTTTATGTGCTAAACATTGGTGTATGATGTTGGCTATTTGATTATGTCTGTGTGTATAGTCTGTCTGTGTGAGTGTTGTACATGCTCCGGTTATATGTTGTATGGTCTCTGATTGTGTGTGGCATTTGCGGCATTTATCATTTGTAACTGAGGGGTCCTTAATTATGTATTTTCGGTAGTTCTTTGTATTTATTACTTGGTCTTGTATGGCTATTATGAATCCTTCTGTTTCTGGAAATAAGTTACCTATCTTAAGCCATTTATTTGAAGCTATTGAGTCTATGTGGGTTTGCTCTAGATCATGTGGGTGTCGTCCATGAAGTGTTTTCTTCTTCCATTTTTCTATTTTGAGTACTTGTGGATCCTCACTATTAGGGTTTTGCGTGTTTAGGGGTTCATTTAAGTTGAGTGGAGTGTAGTTGTGATCATTTTCAGTTATGGCTTTATGTATGTTGCTGGCTTGACATTTCATGTGAAAAAATGTCTTCAGACTGCAAATTTGTTTTTGCCAAAGATGCTGTAAATCAATAATTCCTCGGCCTCCGTACTGTCTTTTTATAGTGAGTCTTTCTATTGCAGATTTTGGGTGTAAATTATTGTGTTTAGTTAATGTAGTGCGTGTTGTTCTTTCTATTCGCTCTATATCAGTTTTAGTCCATTTTATTATGCCAAATGAATAAGTTAAAATCGGAATGGCATAAGTATTAATTGCTTTTGTAAGATTTTTTCCTGAAAGTTGGGCTTTGCAGATGGAATTAATTCGGTTTTTGTATTCTTTAGTCAGTGTCTCTTTTATTGTTCCATGATCTAATCCTTTTAATTGTTTATATCCTAAGTACTTATAGAAATCCGTTGCTTCCATCGCTGTTATATCATTAGTCTCATCTATCGCATAGTTGCCGGGTCGTATCTTGCCTTTTATTATATGTAATGTTTTGCACTTCTCTAAACCAAATTCCATATTTATGTCTTTGCTAAATGCTGTAGTTGTGTCCACCAGTTTTTTCATTTCGCTATCTGTTTTTGCGTATAATTTAATATCATCCATATAAATGAGATGTGAGATTGTTGTTTGTGTCAGTGTATTTTTGAATTTGTATCCAGCTCGACAGTTATGCAAGAGGTGTGATAAAGGATTCAAGGCGAGACAGAACCAAAGGGGACTTAAGGAATCTCCTTGATAAATACCCTTTCTGATAGAGATCTCTCGAGTAGTAATTATATTATCTGAACTGTTTAGTTGCAGGGACGTTTTCCAAAAGCGCATAATGTTACTGAGAAAATTGGTTATTTTTGGATTTATTTTATAAATTTGTAATATCTGTATTAACCAAGAGTGTGGAATACTATCAAAGGCTTTTTTATAGTCAATATATGTGCAGTGTAGATTTCTATTTTTAGTGGTGGCATGTTTATGTATTGTTGAGTCTATTACTAACTGTTCCTTACATCCCATGTGGCCCCGCCTGCATCCTTTCTGCTCCTCTGCTATTATGTTATTGTGTTCAATATGTGCGTTGATTTTTCTGGTTATGGTAGATGTAAGTATTTTGTATATTGTGGGTAGACATGTAATCGGCCTGTACTGAGAAGGCAATGCTGAGTATTGACTTTTAGGTAGCATATAAGTTATTCCGGTAGCAATGAACTCGGGTATATGTTGTTTCTCTAGTATCATATCAGTAAAATTTTTAGCTATGTGTTTATGTAATATTGTTAATTTTTTGTACCAAAAATTATGTATTTTGTCTATTCCTGGTGATTTCCAATTATGTAGTTTAGTGGTAATATTAGTTACATCCAATTCTGTAATCTGATCAAATTCCATTTCCTCTATGGTCCTCCATTTGTTTACTTCCTCTGCGATCCAGTCTGCATTCTGATTATGGTGTACTTGGTCTTCCCATATACCTGACCAAAATGTCTCAAGTTGTATTTGGGTGGGTATTTCTGTGTTTCTTGCTGTGTCCGACTCTTCTCGTGGTCTGTGAAGTTTCCTATAAAATATTTTTTCATTAGTTGCAAACAAGATGTTATTATTTTTTCTTTCTTGTGCTTTTTTATATCTTCTTAATCTATGTACTTTTAGCGCTAGCTTTTGTTTTAATGTGTCTAAAAATTCCTTAGGTTTTCTATTGATATTTTCATGTTTGGTATGGATTGTTCTTCTTCTAAATATTTCTTCAACTTTCTGTACTACTTTATTCGACCTATTGTTATTAATATATTGTGTAATTCTACCACATTCAGCCCTAAGTTTTCCTATATCTTTTTCTAATCTTACTTCCCATGATGGTTTATTATTATTTTTTATTCTTCTTCTACCTATATTGTCTATTATTTTATACTTAAGTTCTTCGGATATAACCACAGCAGTACAGTATATAAGAGTATGTATATCAGTAAGTTGTGTATCGTTGGTGAGGAATTGTTTTAATATAATTTGATTGAACATATTTGTTAATTGAAAAAGTCTAGGACTATACTGCAGTTTAGGCAGTTTAGGTCGTGCAGCTGGATCCATTCCTGAGTATAGTGCTATAGCTGTTCTAAATTTTTCTAACAATCCATGACTATGTACTTCTTCTATAGGGTTACAGTCAGCTAATATTTCAATGTCGTTTTCTAATGTTAATGTTATGAGCTCTGTTTGAGTGGATATGTGTGACATTTGTGTATTAGGTTGTAACTGTGAGTGAGTGTGATGTGGTGAATGTGATTGTACTTCGTCTGCCATTTGATTTTTAGATGAGATAGGGGGGTTTGTTTGTATGGTATTATCTGAATGTTCCTGTAACTGAACCTTCACTTCTTCTTTTAAGTTTTTCAGTTCTTCTGCTGTTAAAAGTTTGTTTCTTACTATTGTTCGCCTCTGGTCAGAAACACGCTGTTCGGTAACTTTAATTCCTGGATAGTTTCGTGAGAAAAGTTCATGCAATTGTGTTCTGTATGTGGTCATGTCTGTTTCTAATTTCGTGATGTAGTAATAGGAGCGCATGATAAACGTATTTACATCTTTGCTCCAACTCATACGCTTTCTTGGCTTCCCAGCCTTAGTGGACACAGGTAAAAAGGTATTCACCCCCTGCGCAACAGCCAAGGCTGGATTAGGTGTAACTAAATTTAAAATTTTATTGATAGGTGACGATGGTATAGATGGGGATGATGGTCTAGAGGGTGTGTATGATATTGTGCTTGGGCTATAAGGTTCTATTGGTGTATTTGTCCTGTTAGTCTGTCTGTCACCATCGTCATTTGTTTCGGCTGTAGTATCTTTGTCGGTGGGAGCCCGCCTGTTCAACTCCTCACCGCCGACGGTTCGCATGCTGAGACACCCAGCGTCAGCTCCAGGTGTGCCCCGGCGATCACCCCCGGGCAGCGGTCCTATACGTAATCTTTTTGAACGAGTCTCCATTTTGAATGGGTTTCCAGAGCCACGTTAGCCACGCCAGTAATTTCTTAATCGTGTGTCCGCCCCCCACGTGATCAGTTGGTCGATCGGGACGTGTGGTTGTTTAGGGGGCTTATTATTATTATTATTATTATTATTATTATTATTATTATTATTATTATTATTATTATTATTATTATTATTATTATTATTATTATTATTATTATTATTATTATTATTATTATTATTATTATTATTATTATTATTATTATTATTATTATTATTATTATTATTATTATTATTATTATTATTATTATTATTATTATTATTATTATTATTATTATTATTATTATTATTATTATTATTATTATTATTATTATTATTATTATTATTATTATTATTATTATTATTATTATTATTATTATTATTATTATTATTATTATTATTATTATTATTATTATTATTATTATTATTATTATTATTATTATTATTATTATTATTATTATTATTATTATTATTATTATTATTATTATTATTATTATTATTATTATTATTATTATTATTATTATTATTATTATTATTATTATTATTATTATTATTATTATTATTATTATTATTATTATTATTATTATTATTATTATTATTATTATTATTATTATTATTATTATTATTATTATTATTATTATTATTATTATTATTATTATTATTATTATTATTATTATTATTATTATTATTATTATTATTATTATTATTATTATTATTATTATTATTATTATTATTATTATTATTATTATTATTATTATTATTATTATTATTATTATTATTATTATTATTATTATTATTATTATTATTATTATTATTATTATTATTATTATTATTATTATTATTATTATTATTATTATTATTATTATTATTATTATTATTATTATTATTATTATTATTATTATTATTATTATTATTATTATTATTATTATTATTATTATTATTATTATTATTATTATTATTATTATTATTATTATTATTATTATTATTATTATTATTATTATTATTATTATTATTATTATTATTATTATTATTATTATTATTATTATTATTATTATTATTATTATTATTATTATTATTATTATTATTATTATTATTATTATTATTATTATTATTATTATTATTATTATTATTATTATTATTATTATTATTATTATTATTATTATTATTATTATTATTATTATTATTATTATTATTATTATTATTATTATTATTATTATTATTATTATTATTATTATTATTATTATTATTATTATTATTATTATTATTATTATTATTATTATTATTATTATTATTATTATTATTATTATTATTATTATTATTATTATTATTATTATTATTATTATTATTATTATTATTATTATTATTATTATTATTATTATTATTATTATTATTATTATTATTATTATTATTATTATTATTATTATTATTATTATTATTATTATTATTATTATTATTATTATTATTATTATTATTATTATTATTATTATTATTATTATTATTATTATTATTATTATTATTATTATTATTATTATTATTATTATTATTATTATTATTATTATTATTATTATTATTATTATTATTATTATTATTATTATTATTATTATTATTATTATTATTATTATTATTATTATTATTATTATTATTATTATTATTATTATTATTATTATTATTATTATTATTATTATTATTATTATTATTATTATTATTATTATTATTATTATTATTATTATTATTATTATTATTATTATTATTATTATTATTATTATTATTATTATTATTATTATTATTATTATTATTATTATTATTATTATTATTATTATTATTATTATTATTATTATTATTATTATTATTATTATTATTATTATTATTATTATTATTATTATTATTATTATTATTATTATTATTATTATTATTATTATTATTATTATTATTATTATTATTATTATTATTATTATTATTATTATTATTATTATTATTATTATTATTATTATTATTATTATTATTATTATTATTATTATTATTATTATTATTATTATTATTATTATTATTATTATTATTATTATTATTATTATTATTATTATTATTATTATTATTATTATTATTATTATTATTATTATTATTATTATTATTATTATTATTATTATTATTATTATTATTATTATTATTATTATTATTATTATTATTATTATTATTATTATTATTATTATTATTATTATTATTATTATTATTATTATTATTATTATTATTATTATTATTATTATTATTATTATTATTATTATTATTATTATTATTATTATTATTATTATTATTATTATTATTATTATTATTATTATTATTATTATTATTATTATTATTATTATTATTATTATTATTATTATTATTATTATTATTATTATTATTATTATTATTATTATTATTATTATTATTATTATTATTATTATTATTATTATTATTATTATTATTATTATTATTATTATTATTATTATTATTATTATTATTATTATTATTATTATTATTATTATTATTATTATTATTATTATTATTATTATTATTATTATTATTATTATTATTATTATTATTATTATTATTATTATTATTATTATTATTATTATTATTATTATTATTATTATTATTATTATTATTATTATTATTATTATTATTATTATTATTATTATTATTATTATTATTATTATTATTATTATTATTATTATTATTATTATTATTATTATTATTATTATTATTATTATTATTATTATTATTATTATTATTATTATTATTATTATTATTATTATTATTATTATTATTATTATTATTATTATTATTATTATTATTATTATTATTATTATTATTATTATTATTATTATTATTATTATTATTATTATTATTATTATTATTATTATTATTATTATTATTATTATTATTATTATTATTATTATTATTATTATTATTATTATTATTATTATTATTATTATTATTATTATTATTATTATTATTATTATTATTATTATTATTATTATTATTATTATTATTATTATTATTATTATTATTATTATTATTATTATTATTATTATTATTATTATTATTATTATTATTATTATTATTATTATTATTATTATTATTATTATTATTATTATTATTATTATTATTATTATTATTATTATTATTATTATTATTATTATTATTATTATTATTATTATTATTATTATTATTATTATTATTATTATTATTATTATTATTATTATTATTATTATTATTATTATTATTATTATTATTATTATTATTATTATTATTATTATTATTATTATTATTATTATTATTATTATTATTATTATTATTATTATTATTATTATTATTATTATTATTATTATTATTATTATTATTATTATTATTATTGTTATTTTCTTTTTCTCAGCTCTTTGGCTGGTTTTAACTGCATTTACGGGCCTAAACCAAGTAAATGTAGACATATTGTGTATTATGATGGTGTGTGGTTGTGTACGTGTTGTGTCGGTGTATTCGGGGTTTCAGTTTCCTCTATTTGTAGGAACTTTCTCACAATTCTGCATGTGTTTAATATGGCAGCTTTTTGAATGTTGATGTATATATTGTCTCTCAGATCTATTAGTTTGATGCTATGGTGAAGATGTTTCGGAATAACTCCAGTAGTGGATACGACAATCGGCACTATGTATACTTTATCCTGTCTCCAAATTCGTATTACTTCGTCCTTCAAATCTGTATACTTATTTACTTTTTCGGTTATGGTCTTCTGTAAATTGTGGGTATTGGGGACTGCAATATCTATCAGGTACGTGGTTTTATTTATTTTGTCATGCAACGTAATGTCTGGTCTGTTATAGTGGATGGTCCTATCGGTGAGTATAGCTCGATCGTAGTATAATTTATGTGAGTCATTCTCTAAAACGGTTTGTGGCTTATAGTTGTAATATGGGGTGTTACTGTTTTCTATGAGATTGTGTTTATGTGCTAAACATTGGTGTATGATGTTGGCTATTTGATTATGTCTGTGTGTATAGTCTGTCTGTGTGAGTGTTGTACATGCTCCGGTTATATGTTGTATGGTCTCTGATTGTGTGTGGCATTTGCGGCATTTATCATTTGTAACTGAGGGGTCCTTAATTATGTATTTTCGGTAGTTCTTTGTATTTATTACTTGGTCTTGTATGGCTATTATGAATCCTTCTGTTTCTGGAAATAAGTTACCTATCTTAAGCCATTTATTTGAAGCTATTGAGTCTATGTGGGTTTGCTCTAGATCATGTGGGTGTCGTCCATGAAGTGTTTTCTTCTTCCATTTTTCTATTTTGAGTACTTGTGGATCCTCACTATTAGGGTTTTGCGTGTTTAGGGGTTCATTTAAGTTGAGTGGAGTGTAGTTGTGATCATTTTCAGTTATGGCTTTATGTATGTTGCTGGCTTGACATTTCATGTGAAAAAATGTCTTCAGACTGCAAATTTGTTTTTGCCAAAGATGCTGTAAATCAATAATTCCTCGGCCTCCGTACTGTCTTTTTATAGTGAGTCTTTCTATTGCAGATTTTGGGTGTAAATTATTGTGTTTAGTTAATGTAGTGCGTGTTGTTCTTTCTATTCGCTCTATATCAGTTTTAGTCCATTTTATTATGCCAAATGAATAAGTTAAAATCGGAATGGCATAAGTATTAATTGCTTTTGTAAGATTTTTTCCTGAAAGTTGGGCTTTGCAGATGGAATTAATTCGGTTTTTGTATTCTTTAGTCAGTGTCTCTTTTATTGTTCCATGATCTAATCCTTTTAATTGTTTATATCCTAAGTACTTATAGAAATCCGTTGCTTCCATCGCTGTTATATCATTAGTCTCATCTATCGCATAGTTGCCGGGTCGTATCTTGCCTTTTATTATATGTAATGTTTTGCACTTCTCTAAACCAAATTCCATATTTATGTCTTTGCTAAATGCTGTAGTTGTGTCCACCAGTTTTTTCATTTCGCTATCTGTTTTTGCGTATAATTTAATATCATCCATATAAATGAGATGTGAGATTGTTGTTTGTGTCAGTGTATTTTTGAATTTGTATCCAGCTCGACAGTTATGCAAGAGGTGTGATAAAGGATTCAAGGCGAGACAGAACCAAAGGGGACTTAAGGAATCTCCTTGATAAATACCCTTTCTGATAGAGATCTCTCGAGTAGTAATTATATTATCTGAACTGTTTAGTTGCAGGGACGTTTTCCAAAAGCGCATAATGTTACTGAGAAAATTGGTTATTTTTGGATTTATTTTATAAATTTGTAATATCTGTATTAACCAAGAGTGTGGAATACTATCAAAGGCTTTTTTATAGTCAATATATGTGCAGTGTAGATTTCTATTTTTAGTGGTGGCATGTTTATGTATTGTTGAGTCTATTACTAACTGTTCCTTACATCCCATGTGGCCCCGCCTGCATCCTTTCTGCTCCTCTGCTATTATGTTATTGTGTTCAATATGTGCGTTGATTTTTCTGGTTATGGTAGATGTAAGTATTTTGTATATTGTGGGTAGACATGTAATCGGCCTGTACTGAGAAGGCAATGCTGAGTATTGACTTTTAGGTAGCATATAAGTTATTCCGGTAGCAATGAACTCGGGTATATGTTGTTTCTCTAGTATCATATCAGTAAAATTTTTAGCTATGTGTTTATGTAATATTGTTAATTTTTTGTACCAAAAATTATGTATTTTGTCTATTCCTGGTGATTTCCAATTATGTAGTTTAGTGGTAATATTAGTTACATCCAATTCTGTAATCTGATCAAATTCCATTTCCTCTATGGTCCTCCATTTGTTTACTTCCTCTGCGATCCAGTCTGCATTCTGATTATGGTGTACTTGGTCTTCCCATATACCTGACCAAAATGTCTCAAGTTGTATTTGGGTGGGTATTTCTGTGTTTCTTGCTGTGTCCGACTCTTCTCGTGGTCTGTGAAGTTTCCTATAAAATATTTTTTCATTAGTTGCAAACAAGATGTTATTATTTTTTCTTTCTTGTGCTTTTTTATATCTTCTTAATCTATGTACTTTTAGCGCTAGCTTTTGTTTTAATGTGTCTAAAAATTCCTTAGGTTTTCTATTGATATTTTCATGTTTGGTATGGATTGTTCTTCTTCTAAATATTTCTTCAACTTTCTGTACTACTTTATTCGACCTATTGTTATTAATATATTGTGTAATTCTACCACATTCAGCCCTAAGTTTTCCTATATCTTTTTCTAATCTTACTTCCCATGATGGTTTATTATTATTTTTTATTCTTCTTCTACCTATATTGTCTATTATTTTATACTTAAGTTCTTCGGATATAACCACAGCAGTACAGTATATAAGAGTATGTATATCAGTAAGTTGTGTATCGTTGGTGAGGAATTGTTTTAATATAATTTGATTGAACATATTTGTTAATTGAAAAAGTCTAGGACTATACTGCAGTTTAGGCAGTTTAGGTCGTGCAGCTGGATCCATTCCTGAGTATAGTGCTATAGCTGTTCTAAATTTTTCTAACAATCCATGACTATGTACTTCTTCTATAGGGTTACAGTCAGCTAATATTTCAATGTCGTTTTCTAATGTTAATGTTATGAGCTCTGTTTGAGTGGATATGTGTGACATTTGTGTATTAGGTTGTAACTGTGAGTGAGTGTGATGTGGTGAATGTGATTGTACTTCGTCTGCCATTTGATTTTTAGATGAGATAGGGGGGTTTGTTTGTATGGTATTATCTGAATGTTCCTGTAACTGAACCTTCACTTCTTCTTTTAAGTTTTTCAGTTCTTCTGCTGTTAAAAGTTTGTTTCTTACTATTGTTCGCCTCTGGTCAGAAACACGCTGTTCGGTAACTTTAATTCCTGGATAGTTTCGTGAGAAAAGTTCATGCAATTGTGTTCTGTATGTGGTCATGTCTGTTTCTAATTTCGTGATGTAGTAATAGGAGCGCATGATAAACGTATTTACATCTTTGCTCCAACTCATACGCTTTCTTGGCTTCCCAGCCTTAGTGGACACAGGTAAAAAGGTATTCACCCCCTGCGCAACAGCCAAGGCTGGATTAGGTGTAACTAAATTTAAAATTTTATTGATAGGTGACGATGGTATAGATGGGGATGATGGTCTAGAGGGTGTGTATGATATTGTGCTTGGGCTATAAGGTTCTATTGGTGTATTTGTCCTGTTAGTCTGTCTGTCACCATCGTCATTTGTTTCGGCTGTAGTATCTTTGTCGGTGGGAGCCCGCCTGTTCAACTCCTCACCGCCGACGGTTCGCATGCTGAGACACCCAGCGTCAGCTCCAGGTGTGCCCCGGCGATCACCCCCGGGCAGCGGTCCTATACGTAATCTTTTTGAACGAGTCTCCATTTTGAATGGGTTTCCAGAGCCACGTTAGCCACGCCAGTAATTTCTTAATCGTGTGTCCGCCCCCCACGTGATCAGTTGGTCGATCGGGACGTGTGGTTGTTTAGGGGGCTTATTATTATTATTATTATTATTATTATTATTATTATTATTATTATTATTATTATTATTATTATTATTATTATTATTATTATTATTATTATTATTATTATTATTATTATTATTATTATTATTATTATTATTATTATTATTATTATTATTATTATTATTATTATTATTATTATTATTATTATTATTATTATTATTATTATTATTATTATTATTATTATTATTATTATTATTATTATTATTATTATTATTATTATTATTATTATTATTATTATTATTATTATTATTATTATTATTATTATTATTATTATTATTATTATTATTATTATTATTATTATTATTATTATTATTATTATTATTATTATTATTATTATTATTATTATTATTATTATTATTATTATTATTATTATTATTATTATTATTATTATTATTATTATTATTATTATTATTATTATTATTATTATTATTATTATTATTATTATTATTATTATTATTATTATTATTATTATTATTATTATTATTATTATTATTATTATTATTATTATTATTATTATTATTATTATTATTATTATTATTATTATTATTATTATTATTATTATTATTATTATTATTATTATTATTATTATTATTATTATTATTATTATTATTATTATTATTATTATTATTATTATTATTATTATTATTATTATTATTATTATTATTATTATTATTATTATTATTATTATTATTATTATTATTATTATTATTATTATTATTATTATTATTATTATTATTATTATTATTATTATTATTATTATTATTATTATTATTATTATTATTATTATTATTATTATTATTATTATTATTATTATTATTATTATTATTATTATTATTATTATTATTATTATTATTATTATTATTATTATTATTATTATTATTATTATTATTATTATTATTATTATTATTATTATTATTATTATTATTATTATTATTATTATTATTATTATTATTATTATTATTATTATTATTATTATTATTATTATTATTATTATTATTATTATTATTATTATTATTATTATTATTATTATTATTATTATTATTATTATTATTATTATTATTATTATTATTATTATTATTATTATTATTATTATTATTATTATTATTATTATTATTATTATTATTATTATTATTATTATTATTATTATTATTATTATTATTATTATTATTATTATTATTATTATTATTATTATTATTATTATTATTATTATTATTATTATTATTATTATTATTATTATTATTATTATTATTATTATTATTATTATTATTATTATTATTATTATTATTATTATTATTATTATTATTATTATTATTATTATTATTATTATTATTATTATTATTATTATTATTATTATTATTATTATTATTATTATTATTATTATTATTATTATTATTATTATTATTATTATTATTATTATTATTATTATTATTATTATTATTATTATTATTATTATTATTATTATTATTATTATTATTATTATTATTATTATTATTATTATTATTATTATTATTATTATTATTATTATTATTATTATTATTATTATTATTATTATTATTATTATTATTATTATTATTATTATTATTATTATTATTATTATTATTATTATTATTATTATTATTATTATTATTATTATTATTATTATTATTATTATTATTATTATTATTATTATTATTATTATTATTATTATTATTATTATTATTATTATTATTATTATTATTATTATTATTATTATTATTATTATTATTATTATTATTATTATTATTATTATTATTATTATTATTATTATTATTATTATTATTATTATTATTATTATTATTATTATTATTATTATTATTATTATTATTATTATTATTATTATTATTATTATTATTATTATTATTATTATTATTATTATTATTATTATTATTATTATTATTATTATTATTATTATTATTATTATTATTATTATTATTATTATTATTATTATTATTATTATTATTATTATTATTATTATTATTATTATTATTATTATTATTATTATTATTATTATTATTATTATTATTATTATTATTATTATTATTATTATTATTATTATTATTATTATTATTATTATTATTATTATTATTATTATTATTATTATTATTATTATTATTATTATTATTATTATTATTATTATTATTATTATTATTATTATTATTATTATTATTATTATTATTATTATTATTATTATTATTATTATTATTATTATTATTATTATTATTATTATTATTATTATTATTATTATTATTATTATTATTATTATTATTATTATTATTATTATTATTATTATTATTATTATTATTATTATTATTATTATTATTATTATTATTATTATTATTATTATTATTATTATTATTATTATTATTATTATTATTATTATTATTATTATTATTATTATTATTATTATTATTATTATTATTATTATTATTATTATTATTATTATTATTATTATTATTATTATTATTATTATTATTATTATTATTATTATTATTATTATTATTATTATTATTATTATTATTATTATTATTATTATTATTATTATTATTATTATTATTATTATTATTATTATTATTATTATTATTATTATTATTATTATTATTATTATTATTATTATTATTATTATTATTATTATTATTATTATTATTATTATTATTATTATTATTATTATTATTATTATTATTATTATTATTATTATTATTATTATTATTATTATTATTATTATTATTATTATTATTATTATTATTATTATTATTATTATTATTATTATTATTATTATTATTATTATTATTATTATTATTATTATTATTATTATTATTATTATTATTATTATTATTATTATTATTATTATTATTATTATTATTATTATTATTATTATTATTATTATTATTATTATTATTATTATTATTATTATTATTATTATTATTATTATTATTATTATTATTATTATTATTATTATTATTATTATTATTATTATTATTATTATTATTATTATTATTATTATTATTATTATTATTATTATTATTATTATTATTATTATTATTATTATTATTATTATTATTATTATTATTATTATTATTATTATTATTATTATTATTATTATTATTATTATTATTATTATTATTATTATTATTATTATTATTATTATTATTATTATTATTATTATTATTATTATTATTATTATTATTATTATTATTATTATTATTATTATTATTATTATTATTATTATTATTATTATTATTATTATTATTATTATTATTATTATTATTATTATTATTATTATTATTATTATTATTATTATTATTATTATTATTATTATTATTATTATTATTATTATTATTATTATTATTATTATTATTATTATTATTATTATTATTATTATTATTATTATTATTATTATTATTATTATTATTATTATTATTATTATTATTATTATTATTATTATTATTATTATTATTATTATTATTATTATTATTATTATTATTATTATTATTATTATTATTATTATTATTATTATTATTATTATTATTATTATTATTATTATTATTATTATTATTATTATTATTATTATTATTATTATTATTATTATTATTATTATTATTATTATTATTATTATTATTATTATTATTATTATTATTATTATTATTATTATTATTATTATTATTATTATTATTATTATTATTATTATTATTATTATTATTATTATTATTATTATTATTATTATTATTATTATTATTATTATTATTATTATTATTATTATTATTATTATTATTATTATTATTATTATTATTATTATTATTATTATTATTATTATTATTATTATTATTATTATTATTATTATTATTATTATTATTATTATTATTATTATTATTATTATTATTATTATTATTATTATTATTATTATTATTATTATTATTATTATTATTATTATTATTATTATTATTATTATTATTATTATTATTATTATTATTATTATTATTATTATTATTATTATTATTATTATTATTATTATTATTATTATTATTATTATTGTTATTTTCTTTTTCTCAGCTCTTTGGCTGGTTTTAACTGCATTTACGGGCCTAAACCAAGTAAATGTAGACATATTGTGTATTATGATGGTGTGTGGTTGTGTACGTGTTGTGTCGGTGTATTCGGGGTTTCAGTTTCCTCTATTTGTAGGAACTTTCTCACAATTCTGCATGTGTTTAATATGGCAGCTTTTTGAATGTTGATGTATATATTGTCTCTCAGATCTATTAGTTTGATGCTATGGTGAAGATGTTTCGGAATAACTCCAGTAGTGGATACGACAATCGGCACTATGTATACTTTATCCTGTCTCCAAATTCGTATTACTTCGTCCTTCAAATCTGTATACTTATTTACTTTTTCGGTTATGGTCTTCTGTAAATTGTGGGTATTGGGGACTGCAATATCTATCAGGTACGTGGTTTTATTTATTTTGTCATGCAACGTAATGTCTGGTCTGTTATAGTGGATGGTCCTATCGGTGAGTATAGCTCGATCGTAGTATAATTTATGTGAGTCATTCTCTAAAACGGTTTGTGGCTTATAGTTGTAATATGGGGTGTTACTGTTTTCTATGAGATTGTGTTTATGTGCTAAACATTGGTGTATGATGTTGGCTATTTGATTATGTCTGTGTGTATAGTCTGTCTGTGTGAGTGTTGTACATGCTCCGGTTATATGTTGTATGGTCTCTGATTGTGTGTGGCATTTGCGGCATTTATCATTTGTAACTGAGGGGTCCTTAATTATGTATTTTCGGTAGTTCTTTGTATTTATTACTTGGTCTTGTATGGCTATTATGAATCCTTCTGTTTCTGGAAATAAGTTACCTATCTTAAGCCATTTATTTGAAGCTATTGAGTCTATGTGGGTTTGCTCTAGATCATGTGGGTGTCGTCCATGAAGTGTTTTCTTCTTCCATTTTTCTATTTTGAGTACTTGTGGATCCTCACTATTAGGGTTTTGCGTGTTTAGGGGTTCATTTAAGTTGAGTGGAGTGTAGTTGTGATCATTTTCAGTTATGGCTTTATGTATGTTGCTGGCTTGACATTTCATGTGAAAAAATGTCTTCAGACTGCAAATTTGTTTTTGCCAAAGATGCTGTAAATCAATAATTCCTCGGCCTCCGTACTGTCTTTTTATAGTGAGTCTTTCTATTGCAGATTTTGGGTGTAAATTATTGTGTTTAGTTAATGTAGTGCGTGTTGTTCTTTCTATTCGCTCTATATCAGTTTTAGTCCATTTTATTATGCCAAATGAATAAGTTAAAATCGGAATGGCATAAGTATTAATTGCTTTTGTAAGATTTTTTCCTGAAAGTTGGGCTTTGCAGATGGAATTAATTCGGTTTTTGTATTCTTTAGTCAGTGTCTCTTTTATTGTTCCATGATCTAATCCTTTTAATTGTTTATATCCTAAGTACTTATAGAAATCCGTTGCTTCCATCGCTGTTATATCATTAGTCTCATCTATCGCATAGTTGCCGGGTCGTATCTTGCCTTTTATTATATGTAATGTTTTGCACTTCTCTAAACCAAATTCCATATTTATGTCTTTGCTAAATGCTGTAGTTGTGTCCACCAGTTTTTTCATTTCGCTATCTGTTTTTGCGTATAATTTAATATCATCCATATAAATGAGATGTGAGATTGTTGTTTGTGTCAGTGTATTTTTGAATTTGTATCCAGCTCGACAGTTATGCAAGAGGTGTGATAAAGGATTCAAGGCGAGACAGAACCAAAGGGGACTTAAGGAATCTCCTTGATAAATACCCTTTCTGATAGAGATCTCTCGAGTAGTAATTATATTATCTGAACTGTTTAGTTGCAGGGACGTTTTCCAAAAGCGCATAATGTTACTGAGAAAATTGGTTATTTTTGGATTTATTTTATAAATTTGTAATATCTGTATTAACCAAGAGTGTGGAATACTATCAAAGGCTTTTTTATAGTCAATATATGTGCAGTGTAGATTTCTATTTTTAGTGGTGGCATGTTTATGTATTGTTGAGTCTATTACTAACTGTTCCTTACATCCCATGTGGCCCCGCCTGCATCCTTTCTGCTCCTCTGCTATTATGTTATTGTGTTCAATATGTGCGTTGATTTTTCTGGTTATGGTAGATGTAAGTATTTTGTATATTGTGGGTAGACATGTAATCGGCCTGTACTGAGAAGGCAATGCTGAGTATTGACTTTTAGGTAGCATATAAGTTATTCCGGTAGCAATGAACTCGGGTATATGTTGTTTCTCTAGTATCATATCAGTAAAATTTTTAGCTATGTGTTTATGTAATATTGTTAATTTTTTGTACCAAAAATTATGTATTTTGTCTATTCCTGGTGATTTCCAATTATGTAGTTTAGTGGTAATATTAGTTACATCCAATTCTGTAATCTGATCAAATTCCATTTCCTCTATGGTCCTCCATTTGTTTACTTCCTCTGCGATCCAGTCTGCATTCTGATTATGGTGTACTTGGTCTTCCCATATACCTGACCAAAATGTCTCAAGTTGTATTTGGGTGGGTATTTCTGTGTTTCTTGCTGTGTCCGACTCTTCTCGTGGTCTGTGAAGTTTCCTATAAAATATTTTTTCATTAGTTGCAAACAAGATGTTATTATTTTTTCTTTCTTGTGCTTTTTTATATCTTCTTAATCTATGTACTTTTAGCGCTAGCTTTTGTTTTAATGTGTCTAAAAATTCCTTAGGTTTTCTATTGATATTTTCATGTTTGGTATGGATTGTTCTTCTTCTAAATATTTCTTCAACTTTCTGTACTACTTTATTCGACCTATTGTTATTAATATATTGTGTAATTCTACCACATTCAGCCCTAAGTTTTCCTATATCTTTTTCTAATCTTACTTCCCATGATGGTTTATTATTATTTTTTATTCTTCTTCTACCTATATTGTCTATTATTTTATACTTAAGTTCTTCGGATATAACCACAGCAGTACAGTATATAAGAGTATGTATATCAGTAAGTTGTGTATCGTTGGTGAGGAATTGTTTTAATATAATTTGATTGAACATATTTGTTAATTGAAAAAGTCTAGGACTATACTGCAGTTTAGGCAGTTTAGGTCGTGCAGCTGGATCCATTCCTGAGTATAGTGCTATAGCTGTTCTAAATTTTTCTAACAATCCATGACTATGTACTTCTTCTATAGGGTTACAGTCAGCTAATATTTCAATGTCGTTTTCTAATGTTAATGTTATGAGCTCTGTTTGAGTGGATATGTGTGACATTTGTGTATTAGGTTGTAACTGTGAGTGAGTGTGATGTGGTGAATGTGATTGTACTTCGTCTGCCATTTGATTTTTAGATGAGATAGGGGGGTTTGTTTGTATGGTATTATCTGAATGTTCCTGTAACTGAACCTTCACTTCTTCTTTTAAGTTTTTCAGTTCTTCTGCTGTTAAAAGTTTGTTTCTTACTATTGTTCGCCTACGCTGTTCGGTAACTTTAATTCCTGGATAGTTTCGTGAGAAAAGTTCATGCAATTGTGTTCTGTATGTGGTCATGTCTGTTTCTAATTTCGTGATGTAGTAATAGGAGCGCATGATAAACGTATTTACATCTTTGCTCCAACTCATACGCTTTCTTGGCTTCCCAGCCTTAGTGGACACAGGTAAAAAGGTATTCACCCCCTGCGCAACAGCCAAGGCTGGATTAGGTGTAACTAAATTTAAAATTTTATTGATAGGTGACGATGGTATAGATGGGGATGATGGTCTAGAGGGTGTGTATGATATTGTGCTTGGGCTATAAGGTTCTATTGGTGTATTTGTCCTGTTAGTCTGTCTGTCACCATCGTCATTTGTTTCGGCTGTAGTATCTTTGTCGGTGGGAGCCCGCCTGTTCAACTCCTCACCGCCGACGGTTCGCATGCTGAGACACCCAGCGTCAGCTCCAGGTGTGCCCCGGCGATCACCCCCGGGCAGCGGTCCTATACGTAATCTTTTTGAACGAGTCTCCATTTTGAATGGGTTTCCAGAGCCACGTTAGCCACGCCAGTAATTTCTTAATCGTGTGTCCGCCCCCCACGTGATCAGTTGGTCGATCGGGACGTGTGGTTGTTTAGGGGGCTTATTATTATTATTATTATTATTATTATTATTATTATTATTATTATTATTATTATTATTATTATTATTATTATTATTATTATTATTATTATTATTATTATTATTATTATTATTATTATTATTATTATTATTATTATTATTATTATTATTATTATTATTATTATTATTATTATTATTATTATTATTATTATTATTATTATTATTATTATTATTATTATTATTATTATTATTATTATTATTATTATTATTATTATTATTATTATTATTATTATTATTATTATTATTATTATTATTATTATTATTATTATTATTATTATTATTATTATTATTATTATTATTATTATTATTATTATTATTATTATTATTATTATTATTATTATTATTATTATTATTATTATTATTATTATTATTATTATTATTATTATTATTATTATTATTATTATTATTATTATTATTATTATTATTATTATTATTATTATTATTATTATTATTATTATTATTATTATTATTATTATTATTATTATTATTATTATTATTATTATTATTATTATTATTATTATTATTATTATTATTATTATTATTATTATTATTATTATTATTATTATTATTATTATTATTATTATTATTATTATTATTATTATTATTATTATTATTATTATTATTATTATTATTATTATTATTATTATTATTATTATTATTATTATTATTATTATTATTATTATTATTATTATTATTATTATTATTATTATTATTATTATTATTATTATTATTATTATTATTATTATTATTATTATTATTATTATTATTATTATTATTATTATTATTATTATTATTATTATTATTATTATTATTATTATTATTATTATTATTATTATTATTATTATTATTATTATTATTATTATTATTATTATTATTATTATTATTATTATTATTATTATTATTATTATTATTATTATTATTATTATTATTATTATTATTATTATTATTATTATTATTATTATTATTATTATTATTATTATTATTATTATTATTATTATTATTATTATTATTATTATTATTATTATTATTATTATTATTATTATTATTATTATTATTATTATTATTATTATTATTATTATTATTATTATTATTATTATTATTATTATTATTATTATTATTATTATTATTATTATTATTATTATTATTATTATTATTATTATTATTATTATTATTATTATTATTATTATTATTATTATTATTATTATTATTATTATTATTATTATTATTATTATTATTATTATTATTATTATTATTATTATTATTATTATTATTATTATTATTATTATTATTATTATTATTATTATTATTATTATTATTATTATTATTATTATTATTATTATTATTATTATTATTATTATTATTATTATTATTATTATTATTATTATTATTATTATTATTATTATTATTATTATTATTATTATTATTATTATTATTATTATTATTATTATTATTATTATTATTATTATTATTATTATTATTATTATTATTATTATTATTATTATTATTATTATTATTATTATTATTATTATTATTATTATTATTATTATTATTATTATTATTATTATTATTATTATTATTATTATTATTATTATTATTATTATTATTATTATTATTATTATTATTATTATTATTATTATTATTATTATTATTATTATTATTATTATTATTATTATTATTATTATTATTATTATTATTATTATTATTATTATTATTATTATTATTATTATTATTATTATTATTATTATTATTATTATTATTATTATTATTATTATTATTATTATTATTATTATTATTATTATTATTATTATTATTATTATTATTATTATTATTATTATTATTATTATTATTATTATTATTATTATTATTATTATTATTATTATTATTATTATTATTATTATTATTATTATTATTATTATTATTATTATTATTATTATTATTATTATTATTATTATTATTATTATTATTATTATTATTATTATTATTATTATTATTATTATTATTATTATTATTATTATTATTATTATTATTATTATTATTATTATTATTATTATTATTATTATTATTATTATTATTATTATTATTATTATTATTATTATTATTATTATTATTATTATTATTATTATTATTATTATTATTATTATTATTATTATTATTATTATTATTATTATTATTATTATTATTATTATTATTATTATTATTATTATTATTATTATTATTATTATTATTATTATTATTATTATTATTATTATTATTATTATTATTATTATTATTATTATTATTATTATTATTATTATTATTATTATTATTATTATTATTATTATTATTATTATTATTATTATTATTATTATTATTATTATTATTATTATTATTATTATTATTATTATTATTATTATTATTATTATTATTATTATTATTATTATTATTATTATTATTATTATTATTATTATTATTATTATTATTATTATTATTATTATTATTATTATTATTATTATTATTATTATTATTATTATTATTATTATTATTATTATTATTATTATTATTATTGTTATTTTCTTTTTCTCAGCTCTTTGGCTGGTTTTAACTGCATTTACGGGCCTAAACCAAGTAAATGTAGACATATTGTGTATTATGATGGTGTGTGGTTGTGTACGTGTTGTGTCGGTGTATTCGGGGTTTCAGTTTCCTCTATTTGTAGGAACTTTCTCACAATTCTGCATGTGTTTAATATGGCAGCTTTTTGAATGTTGATGTATATATTGTCTCTCAGATCTATTAGTTTGATGCTATGGTGAAGATGTTTCGGAATAACTCCAGTAGTGGATACGACAATCGGCACTATGTATACTTTATCCTGTCTCCAAATTCGTATTACTTCGTCCTTCAAATCTGTATACTTATTTACTTTTTCGGTTATGGTCTTCTGTAAATTGTGGGTATTGGGGACTGCAATATCTATCAGGTACGTGGTTTTATTTATTTTGTCATGCAACGTAATGTCTGGTCTGTTATAGTGGATGGTCCTATCGGTGAGTATAGCTCGATCGTAGTATAATTTATGTGAGTCATTCTCTAAAACGGTTTGTGGCTTATAGTTGTAATATGGGGTGTTACTGTTTTCTATGAGATTGTGTTTATGTGCTAAACATTGGTGTATGATGTTGGCTATTTGATTATGTCTGTGTGTATAGTCTGTCTGTGTGAGTGTTGTACATGCTCCGGTTATATGTTGTATGGTCTCTGATTGTGTGTGGCATTTGCGGCATTTATCATTTGTAACTGAGGGGTCCTTAATTATGTATTTTCGGTAGTTCTTTGTATTTATTACTTGGTCTTGTATGGCTATTATGAATCCTTCTGTTTCTGGAAATAAGTTACCTATCTTAAGCCATTTATTTGAAGCTATTGAGTCTATGTGGGTTTGCTCTAGATCATGTGGGTGTCGTCCATGAAGTGTTTTCTTCTTCCATTTTTCTATTTTGAGTACTTGTGGATCCTCACTATTAGGGTTTTGCGTGTTTAGGGGTTCATTTAAGTTGAGTGGAGTGTAGTTGTGATCATTTTCAGTTATGGCTTTATGTATGTTGCTGGCTTGACATTTCATGTGAAAAAATGTCTTCAGACTGCAAATTTGTTTTTGCCAAAGATGCTGTAAATCAATAATTCCTCGGCCTCCGTACTGTCTTTTTATAGTGAGTCTTTCTATTGCAGATTTTGGGTGTAAATTATTGTGTTTAGTTAATGTAGTGCGTGTTGTTCTTTCTATTCGCTCTATATCAGTTTTAGTCCATTTTATTATGCCAAATGAATAAGTTAAAATCGGAATGGCATAAGTATTAATTGCTTTTGTAAGATTTTTTCCTGAAAGTTGGGCTTTGCAGATGGAATTAATTCGGTTTTTGTATTCTTTAGTCAGTGTCTCTTTTATTGTTCCATGATCTAATCCTTTTAATTGTTTATATCCTAAGTACTTATAGAAATCCGTTGCTTCCATCGCTGTTATATCATTAGTCTCATCTATCGCATAGTTGCCGGGTCGTATCTTGCCTTTTATTATATGTAATGTTTTGCACTTCTCTAAACCAAATTCCATATTTATGTCTTTGCTAAATGCTGTAGTTGTGTCCACCAGTTTTTTCATTTCGCTATCTGTTTTTGCGTATAATTTAATATCATCCATATAAATGAGATGTGAGATTGTTGTTTGTGTCAGTGTATTTTTGAATTTGTATCCAGCTCGACAGTTATGCAAGAGGTGTGATAAAGGATTCAAGGCGAGACAGAACCAAAGGGGACTTAAGGAATCTCCTTGATAAATACCCTTTCTGATAGAGATCTCTCGAGTAGTAATTATATTATCTGAACTGTTTAGTTGCAGGGACGTTTTCCAAAAGCGCATAATGTTACTGAGAAAATTGGTTATTTTTGGATTTATTTTATAAATTTGTAATATCTGTATTAACCAAGAGTGTGGAATACTATCAAAGGCTTTTTTATAGTCAATATATGTGCAGTGTAGATTTCTATTTTTAGTGGTGGCATGTTTATGTATTGTTGAGTCTATTACTAACTGTTCCTTACATCCCATGTGGCCCCGCCTGCATCCTTTCTGCTCCTCTGCTATTATGTTATTGTGTTCAATATGTGCGTTGATTTTTCTGGTTATGGTAGATGTAAGTATTTTGTATATTGTGGGTAGACATGTAATCGGCCTGTACTGAGAAGGCAATGCTGAGTATTGACTTTTAGGTAGCATATAAGTTATTCCGGTAGCAATGAACTCGGGTATATGTTGTTTCTCTAGTATCATATCAGTAAAATTTTTAGCTATGTGTTTATGTAATATTGTTAATTTTTTGTACCAAAAATTATGTATTTTGTCTATTCCTGGTGATTTCCAATTATGTAGTTTAGTGGTAATATTAGTTACATCCAATTCTGTAATCTGATCAAATTCCATTTCCTCTATGGTCCTCCATTTGTTTACTTCCTCTGCGATCCAGTCTGCATTCTGATTATGGTGTACTTGGTCTTCCCATATACCTGACCAAAATGTCTCAAGTTGTATTTGGGTGGGTATTTCTGTGTTTCTTGCTGTGTCCGACTCTTCTCGTGGTCTGTGAAGTTTCCTATAAAATATTTTTTCATTAGTTGCAAACAAGATGTTATTATTTTTTCTTTCTTGTGCTTTTTTATATCTTCTTAATCTATGTACTTTTAGCGCTAGCTTTTGTTTTAATGTGTCTAAAAATTCCTTAGGTTTTCTATTGATATTTTCATGTTTGGTATGGATTGTTCTTCTTCTAAATATTTCTTCAACTTTCTGTACTACTTTATTCGACCTATTGTTATTAATATATTGTGTAATTCTACCACATTCAGCCCTAAGTTTTCCTATATCTTTTTCTAATCTTACTTCCCATGATGGTTTATTATTATTTTTTATTCTTCTTCTACCTATATTGTCTATTATTTTATACTTAAGTTCTTCGGATATAACCACAGCAGTACAGTATATAAGAGTATGTATATCAGTAAGTTGTGTATCGTTGGTGAGGAATTGTTTTAATATAATTTGATTGAACATATTTGTTAATTGAAAAAGTCTAGGACTATACTGCAGTTTAGGCAGTTTAGGTCGTGCAGCTGGATCCATTCCTGAGTATAGTGCTATAGCTGTTCTAAATTTTTCTAACAATCCATGACTATGTACTTCTTCTATAGGGTTACAGTCAGCTAATATTTCAATGTCGTTTTCTAATGTTAATGTTATGAGCTCTGTTTGAGTGGATATGTGTGACATTTGTGTATTAGGTTGTAACTGTGAGTGAGTGTGATGTGGTGAATGTGATTGTACTTCGTCTGCCATTTGATTTTTAGATGAGATAGGGGGGTTTGTTTGTATGGTATTATCTGAATGTTCCTGTAACTGAACCTTCACTTCTTCTTTTAAGTTTTTCAGTTCTTCTGCTGTTAAAAGTTTGTTTCTTACTATTGTTCGCCTCTGGTCAGAAACACGCTGTTCGGTAACTTTAATTCCTGGATAGTTTCGTGAGAAAAGTTCATGCAATTGTGTTCTGTATGTGGTCATGTCTGTTTCTAATTTCGTGATGTAGTAATAGGAGCGCATGATAAACGTATTTACATCTTTGCTCCAACTCATACGCTTTCTTGGCTTCCCAGCCTTAGTGGACACAGGTAAAAAGGTATTCACCCCCTGCGCAACAGCCAAGGCTGGATTAGGTGTAACTAAATTTAAAATTTTATTGATAGGTGACGATGGTATAGATGGGGATGATGGTCTAGAGGGTGTGTATGATATTGTGCTTGGGCTATAAGGTTCTATTGGTGTATTTGTCCTGTTAGTCTGTCTGTCACCATCGTCATTTGTTTCGGCTGTAGTATCTTTGTCGGTGGGAGCCCGCCTGTTCAACTCCTCACCGCCGACGGTTCGCATGCTGAGACACCCAGCGTCAGCTCCAGGTGTGCCCCGGCGATCACCCCCGGGCAGCGGTCCTATACGTAATCTTTTTGAACGAGTCTCCATTTTGAATGGGTTTCCAGAGCCACGTTAGCCACGCCAGTAATTTCTTAATCGTGTGTCCGCCCCCCACGTGATCAGTTGGTCGATCGGGACGTGTGGTTGTTTAGGGGGCTTATTATTATTATTATTATTATTATTATTATTATTATTATTATTATTATTATTATTATTATTATTATTATTATTATTATTATTATTATTATTATTATTATTATTATTATTATTATTATTATTATTATTATTATTATTATTATTATTATTATTATTATTATTATTATTATTATTATTATTATTATTATTATTATTATTATTATTATTATTATTATTATTATTATTATTATTATTATTATTATTATTATTATTATTATTATTATTATTATTATTATTATTATTATTATTATTATTATTATTATTATTATTATTATTATTATTATTATTATTATTATTATTATTATTATTATTATTATTATTATTATTATTATTATTATTATTATTATTATTATTATTATTATTATTATTATTATTATTATTATTATTATTATTATTATTATTATTATTATTATTATTATTATTATTATTATTATTATTATTATTATTATTATTATTATTATTATTATTATTATTATTATTATTATTATTATTATTATTATTATTATTATTATTATTATTATTATTATTATTATTATTATTATTATTATTATTATTATTATTATTATTATTATTATTATTATTATTATTATTATTATTATTATTATTATTATTATTATTATTATTATTATTATTATTATTATTATTATTATTATTATTATTATTATTATTATTATTATTATTATTATTATTATTATTATTATTATTATTATTATTATTATTATTATTATTATTATTATTATTATTATTATTATTATTATTATTATTATTATTATTATTATTATTATTATTATTATTATTATTATTATTATTATTATTATTATTATTATTATTATTATTATTATTATTATTATTATTATTATTATTATTATTATTATTATTATTATTATTATTATTATTATTATTATTATTATTATTATTATTATTATTATTATTATTATTATTATTATTATTATTATTATTATTATTATTATTATTATTATTATTATTATTATTATTATTATTATTATTATTATTATTATTATTATTATTATTATTATTATTATTATTATTATTATTATTATTATTATTATTATTATTATTATTATTATTATTATTATTATTATTATTATTATTATTATTATTATTATTATTATTATTATTATTATTATTATTATTATTATTATTATTATTATTATTATTATTATTATTATTATTATTATTATTATTATTATTATTATTATTATTATTATTATTATTATTATTATTATTATTATTATTATTATTATTATTATTATTATTATTATTATTATTATTATTATTATTATTATTATTATTATTATTATTATTATTATTATTATTATTATTATTATTATTATTATTATTATTATTATTATTATTATTATTATTATTATTATTATTATTATTATTATTATTATTATTATTATTATTATTATTATTATTATTATTATTATTATTATTATTATTATTATTATTATTATTATTATTATTATTATTATTATTATTATTATTATTATTATTATTATTATTATTATTATTATTATTATTATTATTATTATTATTATTATTATTATTATTATTATTATTATTATTATTATTATTATTATTATTATTATTATTATTATTATTATTATTATTATTATTATTATTATTATTATTATTATTATTATTATTATTATTATTATTATTATTATTATTATTATTATTATTATTATTATTATTATTATTATTATTATTATTATTATTATTATTATTATTATTATTATTATTATTATTATTATTATTATTATTATTATTATTATTATTATTATTATTATTATTATTATTATTATTATTATTATTATTATTATTATTATTATTATTATTATTATTATTATTATTATTATTATTATTATTATTATTATTATTATTATTATTATTATTATTATTATTATTATTATTATTATTATTATTATTATTATTATTATTATTATTATTATTATTATTATTATTATTATTATTATTATTATTATTATTATTATTATTATTATTATTATTATTATTATTATTATTATTATTATTATTATTATTATTATTATTATTATTATTATTATTATTATTATTATTATTATTATTATTATTATTATTATTATTATTATTATTATTATTATTATTATTATTATTATTATTATTATTATTATTATTATTATTATTATTATTATTATTATTATTATTATTATTATTATTATTATTATTATTATTATTATTATTATTATTATTATTATTATTATTATTATTATTATTATTATTATTATTATTATTATTATTATTATTATTATTATTATTATTATTATTATTATTATTATTATTATTATTATTATTATTATTATTATTATTATTATTATTATTATTATTATTATTATTATTATTATTATTATTATTATTATTATTATTATTATTATTATTATTATTATTATTATTATTATTATTATTATTATTATTATTATTATTATTATTATTATTATTATTATTATTATTATTATTATTATTATTATTATTATTATTATTATTATTATTATTATTATTATTATTATTATTATTATTATTATTATTATTATTATTATTATTATTATTATTATTATTATTATTATTATTATTATTATTATTATTATTATTATTATTATTATTATTATTATTATTATTATTATTATTATTATTATTATTATTATTATTATTATTATTATTATTATTATTATTATTATTATTATTATTATTATTATTATTATTATTATTATTATTATTATTATTATTATTGTTATTTTCTTTTTCTCAGCTCTTTGGCTGGTTTTAACTGCATTTACGGGCCTAAACCAAGTAAATGTAGACATATTGTGTATTATGATGGTGTGTGGTTGTGTACGTGTTGTGTCGGTGTATTCGGGGTTTCAGTTTCCTCTATTTGTAGGAACTTTCTCACAATTCTGCATGTGTTTAATATGGCAGCTTTTTGAATGTTGATGTATATATTGTCTCTCAGATCTATTAGTTTGATGCTATGGTGAAGATGTTTCGGAATAACTCCAGTAGTGGATACGACAATCGGCACTATGTATACTTTATCCTGTCTCCAAATTCGTATTACTTCGTCCTTCAAATCTGTATACTTATTTACTTTTTCGGTTATGGTCTTCTGTAAATTGTGGGTATTGGGGACTGCAATATCTATCAGGTACGTGGTTTTATTTATTTTGTCATGCAACGTAATGTCTGGTCTGTTATAGTGGATGGTCCTATCGGTGAGTATAGCTCGATCGTAGTATAATTTATGTGAGTCATTCTCTAAAACGGTTTGTGGCTTATAGTTGTAATATGGGGTGTTACTGTTTTCTATGAGATTGTGTTTATGTGCTAAACATTGGTGTATGATGTTGGCTATTTGATTATGTCTGTGTGTATAGTCTGTCTGTGTGAGTGTTGTACATGCTCCGGTTATATGTTGTATGGTCTCTGATTGTGTGTGGCATTTGCGGCATTTATCATTTGTAACTGAGGGGTCCTTAATTATGTATTTTCGGTAGTTCTTTGTATTTATTACTTGGTCTTGTATGGCTATTATGAATCCTTCTGTTTCTGGAAATAAGTTACCTATCTTAAGCCATTTATTTGAAGCTATTGAGTCTATGTGGGTTTGCTCTAGATCATGTGGGTGTCGTCCATGAAGTGTTTTCTTCTTCCATTTTTCTATTTTGAGTACTTGTGGATCCTCACTATTAGGGTTTTGCGTGTTTAGGGGTTCATTTAAGTTGAGTGGAGTGTAGTTGTGATCATTTTCAGTTATGGCTTTATGTATGTTGCTGGCTTGACATTTCATGTGAAAAAATGTCTTCAGACTGCAAATTTGTTTTTGCCAAAGATGCTGTAAATCAATAATTCCTCGGCCTCCGTACTGTCTTTTTATAGTGAGTCTTTCTATTGCAGATTTTGGGTGTAAATTATTGTGTTTAGTTAATGTAGTGCGTGTTGTTCTTTCTATTCGCTCTATATCAGTTTTAGTCCATTTTATTATGCCAAATGAATAAGTTAAAATCGGAATGGCATAAGTATTAATTGCTTTTGTAAGATTTTTTCCTGAAAGTTGGGCTTTGCAGATGGAATTAATTCGGTTTTTGTATTCTTTAGTCAGTGTCTCTTTTATTGTTCCATGATCTAATCCTTTTAATTGTTTATATCCTAAGTACTTATAGAAATCCGTTGCTTCCATCGCTGTTATATCATTAGTCTCATCTATCGCATAGTTGCCGGGTCGTATCTTGCCTTTTATTATATGTAATGTTTTGCACTTCTCTAAACCAAATTCCATATTTATGTCTTTGCTAAATGCTGTAGTTGTGTCCACCAGTTTTTTCATTTCGCTATCTGTTTTTGCGTATAATTTAATATCATCCATATAAATGAGATGTGAGATTGTTGTTTGTGTCAGTGTATTTTTGAATTTGTATCCAGCTCGACAGTTATGCAAGAGGTGTGATAAAGGATTCAAGGCGAGACAGAACCAAAGGGGACTTAAGGAATCTCCTTGATAAATACCCTTTCTGATAGAGATCTCTCGAGTAGTAATTATATTATCTGAACTGTTTAGTTGCAGGGACGTTTTCCAAAAGCGCATAATGTTACTGAGAAAATTGGTTATTTTTGGATTTATTTTATAAATTTGTAATATCTGTATTAACCAAGAGTGTGGAATACTATCAAAGGCTTTTTTATAGTCAATATATGTGCAGTGTAGATTTCTATTTTTAGTGGTGGCATGTTTATGTATTGTTGAGTCTATTACTAACTGTTCCTTACATCCCATGTGGCCCCGCCTGCATCCTTTCTGCTCCTCTGCTATTATGTTATTGTGTTCAATATGTGCGTTGATTTTTCTGGTTATGGTAGATGTAAGTATTTTGTATATTGTGGGTAGACATGTAATCGGCCTGTACTGAGAAGGCAATGCTGAGTATTGACTTTTAGGTAGCATATAAGTTATTCCGGTAGCAATGAACTCGGGTATATGTTGTTTCTCTAGTATCATATCAGTAAAATTTTTAGCTATGTGTTTATGTAATATTGTTAATTTTTTGTACCAAAAATTATGTATTTTGTCTATTCCTGGTGATTTCCAATTATGTAGTTTAGTGGTAATATTAGTTACATCCAATTCTGTAATCTGATCAAATTCCATTTCCTCTATGGTCCTCCATTTGTTTACTTCCTCTGCGATCCAGTCTGCATTCTGATTATGGTGTACTTGGTCTTCCCATATACCTGACCAAAATGTCTCAAGTTGTATTTGGGTGGGTATTTCTGTGTTTCTTGCTGTGTCCGACTCTTCTCGTGGTCTGTGAAGTTTCCTATAAAATATTTTTTCATTAGTTGCAAACAAGATGTTATTATTTTTTCTTTCTTGTGCTTTTTTATATCTTCTTAATCTATGTACTTTTAGCGCTAGCTTTTGTTTTAATGTGTCTAAAAATTCCTTAGGTTTTCTATTGATATTTTCATGTTTGGTATGGATTGTTCTTCTTCTAAATATTTCTTCAACTTTCTGTACTACTTTATTCGACCTATTGTTATTAATATATTGTGTAATTCTACCACATTCAGCCCTAAGTTTTCCTATATCTTTTTCTAATCTTACTTCCCATGATGGTTTATTATTATTTTTTATTCTTCTTCTACCTATATTGTCTATTATTTTATACTTAAGTTCTTCGGATATAACCACAGCAGTACAGTATATAAGAGTATGTATATCAGTAAGTTGTGTATCGTTGGTGAGGAATTGTTTTAATATAATTTGATTGAACATATTTGTTAATTGAAAAAGTCTAGGACTATACTGCAGTTTAGGCAGTTTAGGTCGTGCAGCTGGATCCATTCCTGAGTATAGTGCTATAGCTGTTCTAAATTTTTCTAACAATCCATGACTATGTACTTCTTCTATAGGGTTACAGTCAGCTAATATTTCAATGTCGTTTTCTAATGTTAATGTTATGAGCTCTGTTTGAGTGGATATGTGTGACATTTGTGTATTAGGTTGTAACTGTGAGTGAGTGTGATGTGGTGAATGTGATTGTACTTCGTCTGCCATTTGATTTTTAGATGAGATAGGGGGGTTTGTTTGTATGGTATTATCTGAATGTTCCTGTAACTGAACCTTCACTTCTTCTTTTAAGTTTTTCAGTTCTTCTGCTGTTAAAAGTTTGTTTCTTACTATTGTTCGCCTCTGGTCAGAAACACGCTGTTCGGTAACTTTAATTCCTGGATAGTTTCGTGAGAAAAGTTCATGCAATTGTGTTCTGTATGTGGTCATGTCTGTTTCTAATTTCGTGATGTAGTAATAGGAGCGCATGATAAACGTATTTACATCTTTGCTCCAACTCATACGCTTTCTTGGCTTCCCAGCCTTAGTGGACACAGGTAAAAAGGTATTCACCCCCTGCGCAACAGCCAAGGCTGGATTAGGTGTAACTAAATTTAAAATTTTATTGATAGGTGACGATGGTATAGATGGGGATGATGGTCTAGAGGGTGTGTATGATATTGTGCTTGGGCTATAAGGTTCTATTGGTGTATTTGTCCTGTTAGTCTGTCTGTCACCATCGTCATTTGTTTCGGCTGTAGTATCTTTGTCGGTGGGAGCCCGCCTGTTCAACTCCTCACCGCCGACGGTTCGCATGCTGAGACACCCAGCGTCAGCTCCAGGTGTGCCCCGGCGATCACCCCCGGGCAGCGGTCCTATACGTAATCTTTTTGAACGAGTCTCCATTTTGAATGGGTTTCCAGAGCCACGTTAGCCACGCCAGTAATTTCTTAATCGTGTGTCCGCCCCCCACGTGATCAGTTGGTCGATCGGGACGTGTGGTTGTTTAGGGGGCTTATTATTATTATTATTATTATTATTATTATTATTATTATTATTATTATTATTATTATTATTATTATTATTATTATTATTATTATTATTATTATTATTATTATTATTATTATTATTATTATTATTATTATTATTATTATTATTATTATTATTATTATTATTATTATTATTATTATTATTATTATTATTATTATTATTATTATTATTATTATTATTATTATTATTATTATTATTATTATTATTATTATTATTATTATTATTATTATTATTATTATTATTATTATTATTATTATTATTATTATTATTATTATTATTATTATTATTATTATTATTATTATTATTATTATTATTATTATTATTATTATTATTATTATTATTATTATTATTATTATTATTATTATTATTATTATTATTATTATTATTATTATTATTATTATTATTATTATTATTATTATTATTATTATTATTATTATTATTATTATTATTATTATTATTATTATTATTATTATTATTATTATTATTATTATTATTATTATTATTATTATTATTATTATTATTATTATTATTATTATTATTATTATTATTATTATTATTATTATTATTATTATTATTATTATTATTATTATTATTATTATTATTATTATTATTATTATTATTATTATTATTATTATTATTATTATTATTATTATTATTATTATTATTATTATTATTATTATTATTATTATTATTATTATTATTATTATTATTATTATTATTATTATTATTATTATTATTATTATTATTATTATTATTATTATTATTATTATTATTATTATTATTATTATTATTATTATTATTATTATTATTATTATTATTATTATTATTATTATTATTATTATTATTATTATTATTATTATTATTATTATTATTATTATTATTATTATTATTATTATTATTATTATTATTATTATTATTATTATTATTATTATTATTATTATTATTATTATTATTATTATTATTATTATTATTATTATTATTATTATTATTATTATTATTATTATTATTATTATTATTATTATTATTATTATTATTATTATTATTATTATTATTATTATTATTATTATTATTATTATTATTATTATTATTATTATTATTATTATTATTATTATTATTATTATTATTATTATTATTATTATTATTATTATTATTATTATTATTATTATTATTATTATTATTATTATTATTATTATTATTATTATTATTATTATTATTATTATTATTATTATTATTATTATTATTATTATTATTATTATTATTATTATTATTATTATTATTATTATTATTATTATTATTATTATTATTATTATTATTATTATTATTATTATTATTATTATTATTATTATTATTATTATTATTATTATTATTATTATTATTATTATTATTATTATTATTATTATTATTATTATTATTATTATTATTATTATTATTATTATTATTATTATTATTATTATTATTATTATTATTATTATTATTATTATTATTATTATTATTATTATTATTATTATTATTATTATTATTATTATTATTATTATTATTATTATTATTATTATTATTATTATTATTATTATTATTATTATTATTATTATTATTATTATTATTATTATTATTATTATTATTATTATTATTATTATTATTATTATTATTATTATTATTATTATTATTATTATTATTATTATTATTATTATTATTATTATTATTATTATTATTATTATTATTATTATTATTATTATTATTATTATTATTATTATTATTATTATTATTATTATTATTATTATTATTATTATTATTATTATTATTATTATTATTATTATTATTATTATTATTATTATTATTATTATTATTATTATTATTATTATTATTATTATTATTATTATTATTATTATTATTATTATTATTATTATTATTATTATTATTATTATTATTATTATTATTATTATTATTATTATTATTATTATTATTATTATTATTATTATTATTATTATTATTATTATTATTATTATTATTATTATTATTATTATTATTATTATTATTATTATTATTATTATTATTATTATTATTATTATTATTATTATTATTATTATTATTATTATTATTATTATTATTATTATTATTATTATTATTATTATTATTATTATTATTATTATTATTATTATTATTATTATTATTATTATTATTATTATTATTATTATTATTATTATTATTATTATTATTATTATTATTATTATTATTATTATTATTATTATTATTATTATTATTATTATTATTATTATTATTATTATTATTATTATTATTATTATTATTATTATTATTATTATTATTATTATTATTATTATTATTATTATTATTATTATTATTATTATTATTATTATTATTATTATTATTATTATTATTATTATTATTATTATTATTATTATTATTATTATTATTATTATTATTATTATTATTATTATTATTATTATTATTATTATTATTATTATTATTATTATTATTATTATTATTATTATTATTATTATTATTATTATTATTATTATTATTATTATTATTATTATTATTATTATTATTATTATTATTATTATTATTATTATTATTATTATTATTATTATTATTATTATTATTATTATTATTATTATTATTATTATTATTATTATTATTATTATTATTATTATTATTATTATTATTATTATTATTATTATTATTATTATTATTATTATTATTATTATTATTATTATTATTATTATTATTATTATTATTATTATTATTATTATTATTATTATTATTATTATTATTATTATTATTATTATTATTATTATTATTATTATTATTATTATTATTATTATTATTATTATTATTATTATTATTATTATTATTATTATTATTATTATTATTATTATTATTATTATTATTATTATTATTATTATTATTATTATTATTATTATTATTATTATTATTATTATTATTATTATTATTATTATTATTATTATTATTATTATTATTATTATTATTATTATTATTATTATTATTATTATTATTATTATTATTATTATTATTATTATTATTATTATTATTATTATTATTATTATTATTATTATTATTATTATTATTATTATTATTATTATTATTATTATTATTATTATTATTATTATTATTATTATTATTATTATTATTATTATTATTATTATTATTATTATTATTATTATTATTATTATTATTATTATTATTATTATTATTATTATTATTATTATTATTATTATTATTATTATTATTATTATTATTATTATTATTATTATTATTATTATTATTATTATTATTATTATTATTATTATTATTATTATTATTATTATTATTATTATTATTATTATTATTATTATTATTATTATTATTATTATTATTATTATTATTATTATTATTATTATTATTATTATTATTATTATTATTATTATTATTATTATTATTATTATTATTATTATTATTATTATTATTATTATTATTATTATTATTATTATTATTATTATTATTATTATTATTATTATTATTATTATTATTATTATTATTATTATTATTATTATTATTATTATTATTATTATTATTATTATTATTATTATTATTATTATTATTATTATTATTATTATTATTATTATTATTATTATTATTATTATTATTATTATTATTATTATTATTATTATTATTATTATTATTATTATTATTATTATTATTATTATTATTATTATTATTATTATTATTATTATTATTATTATTATTATTATTATTATTATTATTATTATTATTATTATTATTATTATTATTATTATTATTATTATTATTATTATTATTATTATTATTATTATTATTATTATTATTATTATTATTATTATTATTATTATTATTATTATTATTATTATTATTATTATTATTATTATTATTATTATTATTATTATTATTATTATTATTATTATTATTATTATTATTATTATTATTATTATTATTATTATTATTATTATTATTATTATTATTATTATTATTATTATTATTATTATTATTATTATTATTATTATTATTATTATTATTATTATTATTATTATTATTATTATTATTATTATTATTATTATTATTATTATTATTATTATTATTATTATTATTATTATTATTATTATTATTATTATTATTATTATTATTATTATTATTATTATTATTATTATTATTATTATTATTATTATTATTATTATTATTATTATTATTATTATTATTATTATTATTATTATTATTATTATTATTATTATTATTATTATTATTATTATTATTATTATTATTATTATTATTATTATTATTATTATTATTATTATTATTATTATTATTATTATTATTATTATTATTATTATTATTATTATTATTATTATTATTATTATTATTATTATTATTATTATTATTATTATTATTATTATTATTATTATTATTATTATTATTATTATTATTGTTGTTGTTTTATAAGTCCCTTTTTTGTTCTTTTCGAAACAGTGGATGTGGAGATTGAAATTTTAAATTAATAATGATTGTGCGATAGTTTTCAGAACTAAAAGAAATGTCATCTTGGTTGTTCAATATTTCAACGCCGTCAGCATTTTTTAGTCTTAATTAGGAGTCCAATACATAACATTTAAATATCGACATTTTAAACTTTTAAAATTGTTTCACCATACATAATAAGAATCTATCATCAGTATTTTGTAAGAAGGTACTTATGAAACCTATTACTTAGTCGAAAGGGCGAAAATAAAAAGTAATATGTAGAACATACGTTAATAGATTGTTATATAACCTCCTAACCTCTTTTGTAAGTATTATCTATAGTAGTAGTTTTAATTGGTTAAGACGAAAAGAAAAGATAGCGAATTTATTACATTTCAAATCATTATTACCAAAAGAAACTCCTAGCAGAACTGATTAGTTTCTTAACTATTTTCTTGAAAACTTTCTTACTCTATAACAACAACGTTATAACCTACTTCCAAACAATCCTTTGAATGGAACAAAAGTTGTACGTCATCACATAAATAACGGCTATCTACAATCATGAACACCTGCCATATATGCCCTGCTCAATTACCTTGAAATATGCTTAATATTCTAATGTAATATATTTACTGTGTATACAATAGGAAATATATATATACAAAAAAACATATCTCATTGAATTTCTAGCTTTTAAGTTACAAATAGCCCGTTTTGTAAAATAAATATATAATCAAATACAACGCCCCCAAAATGCAGACAACCTTGGATCCTTATTTTCAGAATGTATCTTTTGAATACAGCGAATGCCATCAGTTGTTAGGGTGATAAATTTCAACACTGTGTCCTGAGCTACAACAACTGCGAAAAAGTTTGATTAGACATTTTTTTTATATAAACTAAGTTTATTCTTGACTGAAATGTAGTCATAAATAGTAAAGTGCAATAACTTAGTAATCTATACACTCTACTGTTGAAGACATCCACATTTTAATCGGATGGAAATACCGACGTAAGCAAGCTGTTCCATTCCTTCGCCGTACGGACTAAAAAGGACAGCACAACGCTTCATTTAGACAGTAGGAATGTCCACAACGTAGAGATGGATACCCCCAGGAGATACGGGTACATTTTATAATTTGTTCGTGGCTAGACGTGAATCTTCGGGGCTTCGTCCTTTATCCTTTTTCCAATTTTCTATTTCGAAACTAGTTGAGTATAAGAAGCTCGTAGCTTGTAATCTAGTAATCCCGATAATATGGTGATGTACAAAATTATTTTCTACCATTAATCAACACTTCCACTTAGCATATAATATAAAGAACAAGTGTTTATTTGTGATTCTCCAGTACTGACAAGCGGGAGGATCATGCGTATGTCTTCCCTTGTTTATTGGCGCCTAGGGCATTTCTTGTAAAGATATATATTTCAAAATTAAATAGTTTAGTGTTATCTCAAATAATACACCGCTGAGTTTAGCTGGCATATTTGGCACAATTTGACACATTTTCCTTATTATCTTATGCGGAATTAATTTAAAAAAATCTATTTTCAAATTCTAAAATAATAAATTATTAAGTTTAGAATTAAGTAGAACCTAAGCTAACAAAACAAATAAGCAAAATACAAATAAAGATTGTAACTCGATTTTGACTTACTTCAGATCCTATTGGAACATTAAAAGTTGTAAAGACAATTGAGAGTACTATAACTAGGTAAGATTAATTCATTATCCTCGTTAAGATCACCAGAGTTAATAATTTTTACACATACTTTGAGTGAGAATAAAATAAGGTCCGTAAATCATGAAGAATCTATTGATTCGAAATTAACAGTTATATTCATTTCTAAAAATAGAGTAAACTTTATTTAAAAAATCATTTTTTAAAATATTCAATCACTGCAATGACTTTACGAATGCCACAAAAGTGATAGCACGAAGCGATAGATAGATACATCCAAAGCTAATAAAAGCGTGTTAAAACTGCCAGCTATTACCCACTAATCAATTTGTAAAAACTCTGGATGAGCGTACTAATCTATGTTTTTATTTTATCACCTAAGTAAAAATGATCTCATTAGTGCAATAATGTTGTGTAATAATGCTAAAGAAATCTAAGTACATAGACTTATAAAGAAAAGTATTTGTATAGCTAGTTGTATCTGACATACCATTTCGTAGTATCGATTTAATGTCAGATTCTTGGCACAGGTGCTGTGGAGCACCCGAATATTAATTGATGCAATATTGAATTAAGGTTTTTGCTAAATAAAACGTTTTCCACTTTTCGAAGTTTGTTTGTTACAAAATATTAAGATATAATCTTAATAATTATTATAACTAATAAATAATTTTATGACACATTTATATCATTATATATTAAAAGTCTATTTGAGTTTCGAAAAAAAAATCTTAAATAAAATTCCTTACAATATTAAAAAAATATTTTTGAAATGTGTACAACAATAAAATATTAATTGTTTAATTATTGCAGCGTATTCCAAACCAAAGTCAAATTTTGTCAACAATCTGTTACTTTTGCTTTAACTCAATACTTTTTTTAATTTAAATGAATTATAAGAAACGAAAATATATACAAGGTCTGTACTAGGCCTTAGTTTAATACACATAGTATGTAGTTCACTGATAGTTTAAGCACACAATTCAAAGAGACAAATTAGGGAAAATCGCAGTAGTGACTTAACAAAAAATATCTTGAGATGTGGCTGGGTTAACTACTCGGCTGTTTTAAGATAACATTTTAGTTTACATGATCATATTATAATATATTTATAATAAATATTTTAAACTTTTTACCTTCAAAAAAATCCTGTATTTAATATTTTTTGTAATTTTATAAAAGTATATGATTATTTCCGTCCTCAATCTTGTTTACAGACGTGTAGTTAATAGTCGTCATTTGGAAAACCTCCAAACTGATGCCATTTATACTAAAAATATTCTTATATTTATACCGAAGCCATATTCTAATCCTTATCTTTATCCTAACCCTTATGATCATCTGCATTCCTATTCTCATCTTCATCCTGCTTTTTACCCTCGAGACCAATCATACAAAAAATTATAAAATAAAATTGTACCAAGTATAACTTTCGTTGTTTTTAATAATATTCCGGATCGTTTCATGTATAAATAAGCGTTATAAAAACTTCTTTATCCATTATATGTTCAGTACTGTGCATTGAATAGACAGCCTTTGGAAAGCTTCCAAGCGTTTGTCGTCGAAAGTTATATTATTATATTTTTATAAGAAATGCGATAAAATTAAATAACATAAAAAATAAAATCTTCTTCGTTCTTTTTAGTCAATATACTTGTTTACGGTAGATTTCAACAATTAGATTAACATACATTGTAAAATTAACCAAACTAACTCAATTTTATTGAAACATAATTAATGCGGTGGAAGGAGTTACACTATTTATTACATTTCTCTATTCGGAGACTTCATCAACATAAGATCACTCGAAACTAAACTATTTAACATTAGTTGATCCCTAATTAGAATATCATAAGAGATCGCTATAGTCGTTAACCTAGAGCTAACAATTACACATTACTTTAAAAAAGGGATCTTATAAAAAAACGAAATACTTTTAAGATGATAATAGTGAGTTTTGAACATGTTTGTATGTAAAGTGGATTATAATATCAACTTCTGTTCAAATGTCAAGTACAAATGGATTTTACAAACTATAATATATCTGTTTTATCTTTCGTATGCTATTTTTCAATTTATTATTAATTAAATAACATTCAACACTTACTAAGTGCACTCATTGAATAAGGCTGTTACAGTAAGATAAAAATAACACTGGTGTATGGAAAATGTTTTAATTAGCAGAAACGACAAGTCAACATTTATTCAGAATAATTGTTCTGCTCTTGTGATTTTTATAATAATTTAATATAAATAAATTGAATTTAAAATGCAGGCGGACATTTTAAGGCCAAACCTTTGCAGGTTTTATTTGTTTAAAATACTTTTCAAATGATATTTGGCTATTTGATAAAATTATATTGTAGCTTAATGTGTAAGTAGGTAATAATAGAGATTCTAGACTTTAAAATTAAGACAATAAATGGAAATAGAAACATCTTCGTTAAGTTATTTGGTCATAATTCAGATATTATCCAGTAATTCTCTTTATTCCAGGCATCCTATTCCGTTCGTAGTTCGTTCGAAAATTCGTATAATAATTGTTAAATAATGTTAAGGCAGCTAAAACACTTATAGCGCGTTGAAATATCTTAAATGAAAAGCTTAGTAGTTTTTTATTTACTGATAATAAATATGTTTAAATTATACAAATAAACCTTGTTTAAAAATATAAAATAAAAATATTACAATTATTACGTGCCCTATGAAGTTCTTAACATTTTATGACCATAACGACAAAAAAAAATTAAAATTTAAAGTTTAAAGTACATAATAATGTTTTTTTATCCTTCTTAGAAAATGTACCCACGAAAATACTTATGTTCACTTGTTTAAGAATTTACAATCAATCTATACTAATATTATAAAGAGGAAATGTTTGTTTATTTTTTTGTATGTTTGAAATGAATAGGCTCCGAAACTACTGGACCGATTTCAAAACTTTCAAACTTTCACCATTGGCAAGCTACACTATTCCCGAGTGACATAGGCTATGTTTCATTTTCAAAAAATTAGGGATGATTGCTAAAACTTGAATATTCTAATGCAAGGTGTAAAAAAATAAACAAAAAACTGCGTGCGCTGCGAAAATGGTGACAGTTACGCAAAAATGATGTTCTATGAAATTGTTTCTCTTTAAAAGTTTTAAAAAGAAGTTCGCGACAAGATATATCTAGCTTTTAAGGTTGACTCACTATAACGTTTTCTATGGTTATGAAATTAGTTCTAAAAAATATCGTCTATTATATAATATAGTCTATTATAGGTCTGGATAATTGTAGTTTCCACAGATTACGCGAAAAGCGACCTACACGCGGGCGGAGCCGCGGGCAACAGCTAGTATTGAATAAAAACCTTTCACCACCACTAATAAAATCTCAAAATCTTGGAGACGAGTGCTTTTATTCAACATAGCTAAGCGCCATCTCGACGTACCAGGCTTTCAATAAAAAATAGCAATCAAATCTGTCAATTTGTTTGGCTGTTACGATGCCACCGACAGACACACAGATCAAACTTAAAACGACCCTAGTTTTAGATCAGTGGTTAAAAACAAAGCTGTACGCAGAATACTTGTAACTAAAATCGCCTGTGTACTGTGCTACGAAATAAGGACTTCTCTTTGCTGCTGACATGCAACGGTAACGACTGCAGAACATTTTCTTACTTCACGTACACATAACGTACTTTCAGCCAACAGCTATATAAGCTTTGTCATTTTCATGTCAATTAAAAAATCAGTGTTTAACTATTTAAATAATCCAAACAATATATATTAAATCAGCATGAATTGTCCAAATTTCCATTATGTTTGAAATATATGACGTTTGAAGCAGAAAGTAACTATCTTATTAGATTTTCGAAAAAAAATTGTTTTTGGTATTCAATATAATTTCATTAAACTTGGGCCTTCAATTACCGCAATAATCTGGGTAAAAATAGAATGGTTAATTGTTTGAGAATACTCCATTTTATTTTATATGAGGCCTTCCACAATTTTTCACATCTTTTAAGCATCTAAGAGCAAAAGCACTCGTGTTTCAATCCAGTTTTAACAAAAAATAACACTTATTAAATTTATTATATTAAAATTTAACTACGATGACAATACCTGAGATCAGCCCACCCTTTCCGAGTTATGTTCTGAAATCGTTGCTTGCATACCGTTCTAAAAGGCCAACCAGAAGCCATTTGGCAACACGCCCGCCTACAAATCACCGTCGCAAAATGAAAGCCAGCGTTAAACATTTCACAGACTAAGAAATAATAGTAGAATAGTAATGCAAAGCGTAGATTATTCATAAGTATCAAATACTAAACTAATAATATTATGGTGTCTGTACTTCTAAGCGTAACTATTAATTGATTCCAAGCCGTCAAATTTATTCGAACGATTGATTTCTACGATCCTTCCAACTTATATCAAAGATGATCGTTTCTTTTGTTTTTGTAAAAAAAATGGTTCTACTTCTTCTTCTCCATCTTTTTAGTCTACGATGCCGCAGGCATAAAATGCAAGACACACGTTGTCTCCTACCTAAATCTTTACCAACCAATGTGTATAGCCCTATTAAACTTTTTTAAATTTAAATAAATATATATTAAAAAATAAACCGATACTGAAACCGTCCTGTCGCTCTATTAATTGAGCTACCAACTCAGCCCGATCTTTCACGAGCTTGACGCTCACCTGAAGCGTTTCATTTAAACGCTAAAGTACGGAATGTGGTGATCTGGCCAATTGGTGCCATAACTGTCTAAATCCTTACAAAGAGAGTTGGTTTGTGTCTCAGCAACAAGATTCGAAAGAGTATTTTGCTTTTGCTTCAAGATTACCATCAATAATCACTGGACCAATGCTTATATTGTTATAGTCTACTATACAAATAAATTATTAATAAAAATCACTAAAAGTAACAATAAAAATCATTAAAAGTAATAATAAACAATAAATGAACTCTCCTTTCAAGTTGTGACAAAATTGATTCTCTAGGAGGGGTTGTGAAAACTAAAGAGAGGCGACGAAACACTAACATTGATCCTTTTAATTTATTTATTATAATAACTAATTTATTTTTTACAAATAATGTTTATTTTACTTAAAAATATTATCTAAGTTTAGCAAAATAGTAAATTCGAAACTCCGTAGTTTAGGTTATATAAGGTATTGAGAGTCAGGTTCAGGTTTCTATTGTCAAAAGTTCGGGAAGTGCATTGATAGTCAACCAGCCTTAACGATTGTACATTTAATACCTAAAGTATTATATATCCTTATCAGGATTAATATATTTTTTTTAAATATTATAACCTATTCATTAGATAAAATTATTACAAATTAGTTTGCTTATTGTTTTGAGGAGTGAAAACCTAACATGATTGCAATATTCAATGAATCGGTTTCAATTACCGTATATTTGATGCAATCTCTGAAGTATTAGTTTAAACAATTTTCATGTCAAAAAAATACAGTATGTATATTTATTTTGTTACGAAGTACTGTTATTACGTGTTTTTTAAAAAACATTAGAGGTAACAAAAATGTGAACTTGTTTTTACAGAAATTATTTGCAACCCAAGGCAATTTAAAATACACCCTATAGTTAACTAAAATAAATTAAATTAAGACATAAATCATTTAATGATTGAAAGTAAATAAGAAATCAATAATAAGATCTGGAATAAATAGAAATCGGAAACAAAATATCCCTTACAAACATGAGGGCAAAGTAAAAAGCGAGGAATACATGCGAAGGGAACTAAAGGAGTTCGGACATCAGACCCTCAGTTTGCAAAAGATACTTATTTCTAATAACTACTTCATTCTAATATTTTGTAAGTTTGATTCTATACCGGTTGATTCAACGGTAGCTAAGCTTTACTTCATAGATTTTGCCTCGTAAATATAATACAATATAAATATAAGAGATCAACCAATACTCCAACTATCCGGTCGTCCAATAAGGACTTTTCGAACTTTGAAAATTAACAGTGGCCAAACCACTATACATACAAATAGGACATACGTATAAAGTTTCATATTGTTCATGAGGTTACAAAACAAATATAAAAATACGCAAATTGTCAATGGTGGAAAACTGTACATGAAAAATATTAAAAAAAAAAACCTTGATAACCTTTATATAAGCAAGAAAACCCAAAACAATGTTTTTTTTCATTTTGTCTATTCGTCTGTATGGTTGTGTGCACGCTAAACGAAGAAGTGGATTAATAGATTCAGATGCAGTTATCTGGAATATATGGAATTCACTGTAAATTTTGTGATTTTTTTATTTAAATCGGTTAACATATAAAATAGTACGTTTTGATAGTGCATATTGATAGTACGTATAGATAGTAGGTATTGATAGTACGTATTGATAGTAAATATTGATGGCACATATTGATAGTAAATATTGATAGTTCGAATTGATAGTAAATATTGATAGTACGAATTGTTGTAAATATTGATAGTACGTGTTGATAGTTCTTATTGATGGTACATATTGATAGTACATATTGATAGTAAATATTGATAGTTCGAATTGATAGTAAATATTGATAGTACGAATTGTTGTAAATATTGATAGTACGTGTTGATAGTTCTTATTGATGGTACATATTGATAGTACGAATTGATAGTAAATATTGATAGTACGTATTGATGGTACGAATTGATAGTAAATATTGATAGTACGTATTAATAGTAAATATTGATAGTACGAATTGATAGTCAATATTGATAGTACATATTGATAGTAAATATTGATAGTTCGAATTGATAGTAAATATTGATAGTACGAATTGTTGTAAATATTGATAGTACGTGTTGATAGTTCTTATTGATGGTACATATTGATAGTACGTATTGATAGTACGTATTGATAGTACGTATTGATGGTTCGTATTGATGGTACATATTGATAGTAAATATTGATCGTACGTATTGCTAGTACGTATTGATAGTACATATTGATAGTACGTATTGATAGTAAATATTGATAGTAAATATTGATAGTATGTATTGATGGTACGAATTGGTGGTACATATTGATAGTAAATATTGATAGTACGTATTGATAGTACGAATTGATAGTAAATATTGATAGTACGTATTGATGGTACGAATTGATAGTAAATATTGATAGTACGTATTAATAGTAAATATTGATAGTACGAATTGATAGTCAATATTGATAGTACATATTGATAGTAAATATTGATAGTTCGAATTGTTAGTAAATATTGATAGTACGAATTGTTGTAAATATTGATAGTACGTGTTGATAGTTCTTATTGATTGTACATATTGATAGTACGTATTGATAGTACGAATTGATAGTAAATATTGATAGTACGTATTGATGGTACGAATTGATAGTAAATATTGATAGTACGAATTGATAGTAAATATTGATAGTACGTATTGATAGTAAATATTGATAGTACGAATTGTTGTAAATATTGATAGTACGTATTGATGGTACGAATTGATAGTACGAATTGATAGTAAATATTGATAGTTCGAATTGATAGTAAATATTGATAGTACGAATTGTTGTAAATATTGATAGTACGTGTTGATAATTCTTATTGATGGTACATATTGATAGTACGTATTGATAGTACGTATTGATAGTACGTATTGATGGTTCGTATTGATGGTACATATTGATAGTAAATATTGATCGTACGTATTGCTAGTACGTATTGATAGTACATATTGATAGTACGTATTGATAGTAAATATTGATAGTAAATATTGATAGTATGTATTGATGGTACGAATTGGTGGTACATATTGATAGTAAATATTGATAGTAAATATTGATAGTACGTATTGATAGTACGAATTGATAGTAAATATTGATAGTACGTATTGATGGTACGAATTGATAGTAAATATTGATAGTACGTATTAATAGTAAATATTGATAGTACGAATTGATAGTCAATATTGATAGTACATATTGATAGTAAATATTGATAGTTCGAATTGATAGTAAATATTGATAGTACGAATTGTTGTAAATATTGATAGTACGTGTTGATAGTTCTTATTGATGGTACATATTGATAGTACGTATTGATAGTACGAATTGATAGTAAATATTGATAGTACGTATTGATGGTACGAATTGATAGTAAATATTGATAGTACATATTGACAGTAAATATTGATAGTACGTATTGATAGTACGAATTGTTGTAAATATTGATAGTACGAATTGATAGTAAATATTGATAGTACGTATTGATAGTAAATATTGATAGTACGAATTGTTGTAAATATTGATAGTACGTATTGATGGTACGAATTGATAGTACGAATTGATAGTAAATATTGATAGTACGTATTGATAGTACGTATTGATAGTACGTATTGATGGTTCGTATTGATGGTACATATTGATAGTAAATATTGATCGTTCGTATTGATAGTACGTATTGATAGTACATATTGATAGTACGTATTGATAGTAAATATTGATAGTACATATTGATAGTAAATATTGATAGTAAATATTTTGATCACACGAGCTAAGCTTTATAAGCGATACAGAAACCACTAACGACGTTGTCTTTACATCGAATGAGGTTATTAAATACATACTATATTTAAACAAATATGAATCTTATAATGAATATATGCTAAATATAACATGGTGAGTATATAAAACAATATTCATGAAATACATAAACATGCACGTCTTACTACAAAAAACTTGAAAAAAAAATTGAAACAGTTTAATATTTTCGGAAAATTGTTTGATAGTAAGTAGGTAAGTTTAATTTTGTATCAATAGGCAGCGCAATACTTATTTTTTAATATCTTATTCGTTCATTTAAACTAAGTTTTACTCCGTTACTAAAATTATACGAAAAAAAAAAATATATCGTATTTATTTACCCAACTATCATCTAGTTACATAATCCCCAAATTATTCTGATTCGGATTGAATTCGTTTGGCAGAAGAAATTCTGAATAATTAATTTTTAAATATATTTTTAATGTAATAGTGGGTAGATATTTAGTTTGTCGCTGATATTATGGTTTCATTTAATAAATTGACATCATTACTAAATTATGATTAAGTTTATTCGGTCTTTTATATAAAACAACCCTGAAGATGATACTTAATCTATTAATCGTAATTTGATTGTGACTTGATTAACTGAACGAACGAAGATTGTTCGTTCATATTTAGTATTCTAGAATGTTGTAAGTATTTTAAGTGCGTTTACAGTTTGTGTGTTGTATGTTTCTATTTATTATTGTGTGTTTGTCTGGGTATGTCCCATAATATATCTTTCAATCCTGACACAATTATGATTAAGTTTATTCGGACTTTTATATATAGAGAGTTCGTTCATATTTAGTATTCTAGAATGAAGTAAATATTTGAAGTGTGTTTACGGTTTTACTTACCCATAATATCTCTTTCAGTGTTTATTAATTTAATTTCTTTAAAACTATCACATCTTTATTATGATATCTCAGCTAATTTCAGAGGAAACGTTTGTTCCATCCGAGTTAAGCTTTGCAGCTTTGCTCTCATTCCATTCCAAATCACCGGTTCAGAGCAATTTGGCAAGACGCCCGCCCACAAACCATCTACATCAAATAAGAGTCGGTGTAAAACCTTATCATAGAAAAGAGAGTTATGAAATGCGAGTACACACAACAAGCACAAGTCGTTGATAATTACGTTTAAATACTTTTATTTTCAAATCCAAATCTCACATCCCATACATATAAAACTCCGTTAAAACTTTTAAATCATATTTTACGAGTATACGAAATGCCTGCGTGGGTACTTCCGGCCAAATACGAATGTGGGTGTCTTCAAGAGAAGAGTGAAAAGGTTACTACTTACTTAGTCAATGCGCTTTACCATCTATGACTACATTTCCACTTTACAGGTGGAATGTAGTCAAGCATTAACTGAGATAGTATGAAATAAAAAAAAAAAATTGCAATAATTCGCACATTATGTAATTTTTTAAACATTACTATTTTATAAATAAAATTTCGTGAACCATAATGATTATTAAAAATATATTTACCCGGCCAAGTTTACGTAAATAAGTCGGAATTAGGCCAACTAGTTTCGAACCATTTCGGGGTTTCTATTAATTATCATATTTATCACAAAGAATATTTTATTATACCGGTAATCCTGGTTAATTCCTTTTTATCCTATTAAACCTTTAAATATGTTCCCTAGATGACATTGATGTGGAGTTAGAAGAGTGGTTTCGTTAAAATATATTTAAAAAATCTTGATGAAAGTTACAAATTTCAACCTGAAATGGTCTTCTTAATATTTCCCTTAGAATTTAAACTTTTATTGTATTACAGATTTATCTTCAATAATGTTTTCTTAGTTATATGTATAGACTGCATTAGGTAGCCATAATAAAAAATAAAAAAAAATTGTTCTTTAAAATATAGGTAGATGTTTTAAAAGCACACATTTCCTTTCAAACTTTAACACGTATTTCCGTCACTTACGTATTAACCAAACGTACTTACATGTAAAGTTTAATAGTCGAACGAAAAATACAACAGCGTCTCGGTAATTATTTTGTGTTGTTATGAACACATTGTTTCATAATTTTTATCTTTAAATTGTGTGTTTCAATTACTAGTACATATTATGTATAGACGATATTTTTATCTTTTTATAGCTACTTGGTTATATATATTTATTTGTATTTATCAGGTACATGTACATACCTATTGAGTCTTGATTAAACGGAGTTCAAAAGTTGTATACAAAACGTTTGTGATATTTTTAAAAACTTTAAATTATATATATTAATATTTACATTTTAAATGTATAATTATTGATTTAAATTGGATATGGTAATTATGTTTATATAGTAATAAGTTTTTTTGCTTATAATCATTGTTAAATTGATATTTTAATAGTTTATATCAAGTTTACTAATTAATTTCGAAAAGTGGAAGTCGCTTTAATAACCAAACAATAACGTCAATTTTGCGCCGATTAGTGTTCTACCGCAGCACCTGGTACATTTAATGAAAATTAAATCGATTAAAATATTCAATATATATCTGTAAATATTTTTACAATCTGTATTCTTTGTCATTCTTCTACTACGTTATTGCCCTAAGGCTTTTCCTACTTAGAAGGGAAAGAATCAAATCATAGGTGATTTTGTCCTGTCACTGTCACTCCTAAGTGTCACATCATTGCTATGAATTTTATACAAATGTTACTGCGATATAGAGTATACTAATATCTATGTAACTATACCAAATAGTCTAATAGAGAACTAATATTGTCTTAAAACATCGATTAGGATTGCAGCTAATTCATCGATTAGTTTCGAAAGTGTACAATATATGTTTAATCCCTAAAAAAAATATTAAAACTCTTACTGATGGATTAAATTAACCACAAAACCTAAACCTTACCGCCGGAAGCGCAAAGTTAAAACTTTTAAATGACTTTACAACTAACCTCAAATTGACAGGGACTTCATTTATTGGAAATGTTTATTCTCGTTATTATATTATTTATAAAGAATGTATAAAGAAAATATTAATTAATTGTGTCATTATTCAGTAAGGTTTAATAAAGCCTGTATCCCGTAACATTGTTCTTAGAAAATATGAAAAATTTTGTAAACGAAATTATTTTATAAATTAATTATCGTTGGACAAAAACAATATACCTTTTCCATATAATTCTAAAATTAATGACCATAAATGCGAAATATGAAAAATAAGATTAATATATTGTACTATAAGTTATAATTCATTCTGTTATTTGTTATCCCTTGTGCTTCAAAGATGTGTCGACTGATGTTTTGCCTAATTGGTCCAAGATATTCACTAAGACTATCCTATCACGAATCTTATTACCATTCCCTGGAGGGGAAATTTAAAATACAAAATATTACGTTACCAAAATATGATTTATTATATTATTTATTGTGCAATCGTTTATCAGTAAATAAATAAAACTACTCACAACAAAAAGGTTTGAGACTTGAGACACATTTAAAGTTTTTAAAGTAACTTTCTTTACTGATACAATTCCTCCTCATACAATTAAAATATCTAAACTATTATATCTTAATAATCTTTATTTGTTGAATAATTTCTAAACCAACTGAACATGAACAAGAAAAAGGATGAAAGTATAAATTACAAGGCTTAGGCCTAGCTTTTAATTTATAAGACGTGGCGACACTGTGATAGGTTTCCGATTGGGATAGCTCCTTGTAGGTTTATTAGTTTAAGGGGTTAAGATAGACTTAATTATTAAAATGCTCTCAGAAATCTAACCGATCATTAAATTAAAATAAGGATTAAAAAAATGTTTTTCGAGTTATTATACAGAAATATCATTTCGATTAAAATAAATTTAGCTCTCGATAATAATTTTAAAATTATTATGCCGATAAACTGAGAATAACTAGAAGTACAAGTAAACGGTTCTTGACCTGTCATTTGGATATTTAATAATATAGCACTTATAAGTACTTTTGTATTCTTTGCATTCATACCTTAATCCATCTATAAAATTTGTTTTTATTTTATTTTATTGTTGTTAATTAAAAATGATTTTTATATTATGTAACATTTTTGTTAGGTAAAATACTTCTGAAAATATAATATGACTTGGTTTTGACTTGATCATGTAAATTCCCAATTGCAAGTTACTATATTATATTTATCATAGAAACGTTAACATGAACCTCATTGTTTACTTATTGACAATCCGATTTCGTATATCAGAGTTCATTTAGCTATGAAATGAAATGAAATAGCTTTCACAAACACGCCGTGTGACAGCTGTATCACTGAATTACCTGAAAAATACATAATCTACCTTGAATAAATAGCTTTTTTGTGTATAACATTTACAAAGTTTAACCTTTAGAAATATTGAAAGTTCTCTTAATAGTCATTAAATCTCGTTAAAAGTTATGTACCTTTTTGAGATATTTGTCTTCTAACTGAATATTTACTAAACGTGTTTTATATTTAAATGAATAGCGGATAATTTAAACTATTTAAATTTGACTATTCAACTTTCATTTATTATGCTAAAATATTTTTATTATTTTTTTTATTTCGTAATGACATCAAACGAGGCTAGTGTTATAGAAAAGCATATTCATTTATTTGTAAATGTTCTTCAGCATCTAAGATATAATCTGTGTTATATTTTGTACGATGTTATAATCCGTACGACTGTACTGCCTGATAAAGAAGAGGTAGGTATTCCTTGATTACCGTGGAGTTTTTTTTTTTTTTTGGAAATATTCAATTACCTTTGTGTAACTACTTTAGTACCAGCTTTGAGGTTTAATACTGTCTGCCATTAACCAATTTTAATCTCACTAACATTATTCACTTTTTTACATAAACAGATAAATAATAGATTTATTAGCTTCTTTAAGTTTATAAAGCAAAAGGAGATATTGTAAAAGCTTGGACTACTCCCGTAAAATGAATTTATGAATATCCACTGTCTGAATGTAATAAATACTTAACTTTCGGACAAAAGCTGATTTGATTCATAAAGTTATTATAATCTAAAAATAATAAGTTTCTTAAGTTAATTATAGATGTTTTTTGATGGTTAAAAATACAGTCAGTAGGGTAAAGAATATATTTATATCATTTTAAAGGAGATTAGATTATTTGAATGAAAAATCAATATTTAGAGTATTATTATGAAAATTCAAAAAATAAAATAATAGAATTACAATCCCAAAAAGATATATCATAACATTCTTCTCATCCCTAACATTGAATGTAAATGTTTTTGTAATTATTTATTTACACACCCCTAAAGTAAAATATATATTATTAGTTAGTTATTATTTAAATCGCAAAAAAAAATCTTGTGTGTGGCTTAACAGTAAGCATTGTAATGTGTCTTAATATTTTTTTTCGATATATTTTTTTTTTTTATAATTTTATAATTGTTAAGTAGTAATATTTTTTAAAATTGTAATATATTATTTATAATCAGATATATCAATAGTTTTGTTTTAAAGAATCATTGTATTTTGTATGTTATTAACATGTATGTATGTTCATTACAGCCATGCGAAAACGCGAACATTCTGAAGGCTGCAAAATTAAGTTGATTTATTCAATCCCTCATTGCTGTCGCTAATATGATTAATCTTCACAAACGGTGTTTTCACGTGACACGACTTAGTAATGTTTTGCATTTACAATGTAATAATGAAATATTCTAGTATATAAATTATATTTTATTATTATGTATTCTTATCACCTCTTATATACATTTTCAACGATATACAGTTTGGAAAATTGACATCAGATAATGTGACTTTCTTTCAAACTGTAGACAAAACTAGAGTGTTAGCAATCTAACAACCAATGTTGTTTTAATAAAGTTCTGTTTTTGCTATTAATTATAATAAAGAAATCATAAATTAAATTAAACATTTTTCACTAAAGAAACAACAAAAAACCTTTTAACTTGCCCTTACAGAATGTTTAGTTATCAAAACTAGCTCATGTTAGCTAGTTTTGATTTTTGTATGAAATTTAATAATTGTACGTAAAGCATAAAGGTGTTGGATTAGGACTTATTATTCATGAACAATATGTGCTTTTGTGCTCATCCGCCCCGTATTTCTGGGTTTGGTCGTTTATTAAATATATTCTTAGTATTTATAATGTGTATTTCTATGTATTTGTATCGTTGTCTAACACCCTTAACATAAGCAAATAATTTGCTTACTTAGGGGTTAGATCAATGTATGTAATTAGTCCTATTATAATTTTATATTACTATTATATTTTGACTACTATCTACCTAGATAGTAGTCAGCACAGATTTAACTACAACCAAATATATCGCAAAAATATAATAGCAATGTTTTGAATTCAGTAGGAGTAGGTACTCCTACTGAATTCAAAACATTTTAATGATTTGTCGGTTACAATATTTGGCTTCTTGCCAAATTGCTTCCAATTGGCCATTCAGGAAGGAATGTTGTGCATTCATGAAACATAAAGCGTGTGTTGGCTGGAATGATTTTAATTATTATTGCTAGTTAAATAAAAGTTATATTTACGATTTCAATATAATAAAATCCTATCTATTAAAAAGAAGAGGACAGTTTAAATAAACTTTATATCCACCACAGTGTCAACCATTTATTTCATCGTTTAAGTTTCATTTAAATTGCGGTTAATGTAATCGGAAAACTATTATGAAGGTAGAGCTAGCTCGATTATAGAGATATAAGAAAATCGATTTGTTATACGTAATTCCAAAATTGGTGAAAGACGTTTGGACAATAAGCTAGTTTTAAATAGAAGTAAATTTAGAAAACTCAAAATAAAATGTTTCAATATTTTCTTCCTATATAAGTTTCTATAATAAATAAAAAGTACGTTTATTTCAACCTTATAAGTATTTTAATGCAATAAAAAACTCTATAAGCAAACAATAAAATTTTGTTTTGTCAACAAGTGATACTGTAATTGTAGTCTGAATCAGTTTTGACCCTCGTCAAATTGAGGCTAGCCTTTCTTGACATCAGAATAAGTGAAGATACAATGTGATTTTTACTGTGACCATAAATAGACTGTTATTTTAATATTACCTTCAAATAATAAAAGACAGACAAGGCGTATATATTCAGTTATATTTAGTCTGTCATAGCTTTTACTTATTTAATTTTGAAATACGACATATACATTCTATTTGTGGACTTTTTTTCTTATTAAGCCATGATGAACATTAAATATACAGTATGACTTGTAATTATTTGGCCACCTCATGCAGGCAGTCTCTCTACTTCTACCCAACTACATTTTTTCTACGACTTTTTATAAATCTTGATAAACAATAAAAAAAAGGAACAAAAAATGTTTGCTCCCTCTGTTACTTATTACTGTGTATTTTGTAATGGAGTACCTAAACGGTCAACGCCCGGACTCCATGCCTCCGCTCAGAATTAATACCAGATCAGAGGCAACTAATAAATTCTGTATGGAAAAACTTGAATTTTTTAAACTATTAATTTTAAAAAGACGTAGAACAAACGTTCTTGGGATTTATGTAGAGAGGTTGCCTGCAAGAAGAGGTCATTTACATGGGTATACAAAATTTCAAATTAATCGGAGAATTCGAAGTTGGTCATAGTCACGTTCAAAGAATACATTGCAAGGGTAGATACATTAGAAACCAATAAAAGCGTATTAAAAATAAATAACTAGTCGGTAAAAACCACCGGTGGTTTCTATAAGTATTAAATAAACTCGAAAGATTGAAACCTTAAAGGTGACGAGGGTCTACATTTGTTTTGGACTCACATTACAGAAATCGTTTTAAATCTGTGTGCGTGTTTAACCTTTATTGAATCTGTATCTTTTTCTAAGAGAGCTGAAGAGAATATTAAATTATTGAAGTCAAATGGTAAACTCAGTGAATGTATTTCTGCAATATAATATTAGCTGCTGCAAAAGCATCAGTGGTATAAGTGAAAAACTTTCTTTAATAAAAGTCGGATTTCTTGTATGAAAATCAAATCTTACAAAATCAATGCAAATAAAACCAACAAACAAACATATGAACTGACAAAAAAAAACAATTTATTTTGAGATTTGATAATATTAGAATTGATTCGGTGAGATCCTGAGAAACTGGGGCAATACTTAAACTGAAGTCTCATTATCACATATACAGATACGGATACAGTACTATAATTATATTTTATCACAAAACGAATTTTTATTTCCCTTATTTTAGTTATAAAATACATTCTAAGCTTATTAATTTTATAATTTATACTCCTCATCTGAATGGTTGTATAATCATTTAAAATATTCAATATAAATTAAAATCAATTCAAGAAATCCAATCTAGGAAATAAAATACTTTGAAAATAAACCTTGAATTTTAATCCGCACTCAAACTTATTATAGATCCGATAAAAACAATGAAACGGAAAATTAAAATGTACATTTACAGTCGCCTTTAAAATCTAAGACAATCTTTTTTTCAGTTTAGGAAATCCATTGAATATTGAATCGATATAGACAAATGATTTATTCAATCTAAATATTAATTATTTATTGTTTTTATGGTATTGAAAGTTTAACGATATCGTTATTTTTTTTTTATAAAAAGCCTTTGTCGCATTGTGCTTTTGTACTCATAGATAATCAAAGTGCTTCCTGACATTTTTTTTCCGGAATATTAGAAAAAATATATATATTTGAGCAAAAGTGTTAACTACGTAACATTTAAATAATGTTGTTTAACATGACATCAACCTTTGTTAATTTTTTCATAATTTCTTATTTATAAATATGTATACTAGTAAGAAGTAGCATCACTAGCATTTCATATTTACACTAAATATTTTAACTTCACAAGCATTCAATGTAATAGTTATTAAATATATAAAACATTTGTTGATTTATTATTAATATTATGTTTTTTTTTATTAATTGGATTCGTTCTTGGTAAATTTATCAATTGATTATAATATAAAAAAATGTTTATTATAATGTTATTTTCTACATTAAAAGTAGTAGGTATAAAGATGATGAGATCGTTGGTTAATTGTTACGATTAATATCTCGAAAAAATTATTTAGATGACTACAAAGAGAGGTAATGGACTTTGTAATTATGTTTCATATTTTCGTAATCATCTTCTTCTTTATTTTATTTTGATAAAAACCATGATAATAAACTGAAATCGAAATCGAAATCGATGAAAATTCTTAAGATACACTTTTTTAAAATAATAACTAAAATAACTCCAAAATTCTATACTTTACCAATCACTTGTGTACCGTTAAATAAAGATATTTAGTGATAAAAGTTTCCGCACTGACTAAAAATGATAGTAGGAAACACTGACTTCGCGAAATCAAGTAAAAATTAAAAACGTCTAAAAAGAATGTGAAACAAAACTCTCACAACCCTAGTAACTATTAACACTGCGTCGTATTTCTAAAGCAGGTTCTGAAAAATCCAAAAATGTTGGCCGTCGACAAATATAAAATAAATGTAAAAGTTTATAACGATTTACTGGCTGTGAAACACTGGTATACCTCCGCGACCCTCCCTGACGATTACACACATTACACACAACAATTTAACACATCTAACATTACACACATCTTAAAGCCATTTCTCATCTCTTAAACTCATAAAACATGCACTTACTCTATTCCTGTTCTAGTTATCATTTTACACTACTTTACCTTATTTAACGTGATAAAGCATAACGGAGTTCCTATTTGCCTGATGTCTCTACTTTTAGAGATGATAAATTGATTTTTCTGACGCCAGATGTGGATAATAGTTATCAAATAATGTTTTTTATTAGGTTATCTTCAAAAATGTGGAAAGGAGAAATTTGTAATCTTAAAAAAATCAAATAAATTATAAACTCTGACATACTTACTAATAAAAACTGACATAGTTACTAAATAGTAGAATATATGGAATCAAGGTAGTTTAACAGTCTAAGCCTGTTTATTGTAAATATTAGTAATTTAAAAATAAATACTCTTAAAACCCCTAAGTAATCTACGATAACTCATATTACCATTTATTACTTAAGAATTTTTATATTTTATTAAAAAATGAACATCATTAATGAAAATTTTAGCTGTTAAACATGAAACGTGATCTCTGAATAATAATAATCGGTCCTTCAGTCATGGTTTTAAGTTCAAGAATCATGTTTTAAGCAGTCTTTGTCAATTTAATAAATACCTTGAATAACCAGTGAAAGAAATTCTAAAAAAATACAACTTATTATCCTATTAAATACAATTAATTTTTCTGTGTAGTTAAAAAGATTGCTTGGATTAAATTAACGATTTTAAAAGATTGTCCTCAAGTTGATAGAAGTATACAGATCTAAAGTTGATTTCGCTAAACTAAAAAGAAAAACATTGAAACAAAAAAAAAAGTATTTACGTCTTAGAACCCCCTCCTAATTTACTATGTCATGTACCTATATGCTTAAGAAAATTTATTTCAAATTGGTCTATATTGGAAAACCATACCATGTAAAGATCACAAAAGATGAGCAGACATTTTTTTTTTGTGAGGTTTTGATAAACGAGATTGGTTTCGAGAAACGTTTATTTAACAGAACTTACTGGTATGGTCAGTGACTAATAGACCATCTATTGTAGCGGAAGCAATGTCCTGCGACTTAATTGGTACCAAATATTTTTTTGGACCTGAAAAAATTTTTAATGATTTATATTTGTATTTATAGCGGTCTAGTCTGTAAAAGAAAATACCATAAAAAAGTCTTTCACGTACAAGCTTTTTATATGTAATAAAAAATTTTAATAAACAATCTGCAATGGATCAGGGTGGAGTATAAGGATACCGGACTTTTTTTAAATCTTTTTTATATAAGGGCTTTTTTGAATTTTTAATATTTTTTTTTCTACTTACTAAAGGCAGTTTAACTATTTAATCTTATAATTTACTTACAAAGATTTTTTTTTTGTGACATGAATATATTTTGTAAATATTAAATTATCTTTTAATTTAGTTACAAAGATAACTTATTTTGTAATGAAGATGGAGACTAACGAATTTTTCAGGCTTAAGGAATTTATCAGGTTTAAGGACTAATTAACTATTTTTAAAACTTGTAATAATCTATTTAATCTTTTCAATTCAATCTTTCTACTCCAAAACCTTTAGGGGTAAGTAATTTATGGTCTATTTAATATATTTATTTTTTTTTATTTTTAATTACATTAACTACCACCCATATTTTAAATTCCTTTATATATTAAAAAAGAGTTCTTGTATCTATGGTATAAAATTTTGTTTAAAATAATCAAATGACGTAAAATTAAATGTATTCTATTTCTATACCACAAAATTATAGTAATAATAATAGGTAAAATATTATTATTTAGAAATATAAAGCTTACAAAATTACAAATAAAATACCGAACCAAAAAATCTGTCAAGCACAATAAATTGGAGTAATGACACAAACTCTGTTTATTTTTTCCGTGAAAGAATACAAATTCCAATGTCCTACTAACTTGTCATTAATTTTCAAGTGCGCAGAGTTTGTTATACATCTAATCTTATTTTATAAAGAACAAGCATACGCTTTTTCTTGCTTCATTTTTGTGTTTTTGTGAAAATGTATGTAATTTCAAATATTTATATCGTCACATTGGTACATCGTCAGTGTTGTAATATTAAAACCTTAATGTACGATCGGTTTGGCTGCTGGACTTAATAAATACTATGTTTGACATTTTGACTACTCATCTATATCTGGTGCGGAATTTTCTAAGAGAGTAAGACATATTCGGACTGCGTAATAAAATATATGGCAATGAAGCAAGTATCCGCGGAGATGACATATTATGGAACAGTGTGAAAGAAATCGACATATTAAAAAGTGAATGATGTTTATGTTATATTAAACGTTTTTTCGACCTTTTAGCTTCTAGTCTAAGTGCTTTCCGTGGTGTCTTGATGTCGATCAAGACACATCATAAAACCTGACCACATATAGTATTAATTATAGTTTAATATTTTTTATCAGAATTATAATTATTTTCGGAAAAAAAAAATCAATTTAGTGGATAAGCCTTTATCAAATATAATTTATTTGTTGCGTATTGTTTTGATTAATGAAAACCTCGTCTGATTACAATATTTATTGATGCGTGTAATTCATAATTTTTTGGGGTTCGATGAGTTCCGTGTATTTGAACGCAATTACTGGTGTACGTTGTTTAATTAATTTTCTATACCAAAATTATCACTTTCGTCATTATACTTTATATTGATTTGAGCTATCGACCACTTAAAATACAATAATGATTAAATTCTCCTTTTTTGGATGGATCTAGAACTATGTATATAATAGAAGGTTTTTGGCTTTTGAGTAAAACCATATATATAATTACTAACTCATATTTAAACCCGCGATACTACCCGATACAATACATACGAATACGATATAACATAAAAATGTAAAGTTAAACTAATAAAAAGTTTTAGTTTTGTAAAATGTGTTTAAAGATTTTATATTAGTAGTTCGGGTTGTTGTTTACAAAACAAGATTGTTATTTACTTTGATCCTCATTTAGATACAGTACACAAATCTTCCTAATTTAATTTCTTCTACTCCATCTATAATTTTTCCTAAATAATATCCGTTTTAGAAATTATCAACTATATAAAAAAGTAGTCTTTTTGCAATTACGGACGCGATCAATCTTCTTTTTATTAAGAATCCAATAAATATAAGGTACAAAGAAAAATATGTCAAGTAAACAGTATAAAAACATATAAAAGTAATTTGTAATCTGTACTCTTTTTTTCCTTAATCGCTTTATCTGAAAAAAGATTTTGTTGTTATTCTGTTTATTTTGACTTTGCCTTTTTAAGAACGATTTTATTATTAGACATCTATCATCGACGATTAATGCTTTATCATATTAAATTACATGTTTTTAAATGACGGTGCTGAGTTATCAACATCAATCATCTTACGATAACGACCGATGAAAATTTATTTAAATAACGATTTATTAAAAGTAACGAATCTTCTAATAAAACTCAGATCTACATATTTTGATTTTTAATTCAAAATCTGAATCATGTTTGACTCTTTATTCAATTACTGATATTTATTTGCTCCTTTCTTTGACTTGATTGATACAACTAAAAAATGTAGGATGCAAATCATATATGATAAATAAATTATATATCAATTCTTTATATTCTTTATTTACTGTCTGTCTCTTTTTTCGAAAGAGTAGGTAGATGGAAAAGAACGGGTAAGAAACTAAATGAATTGTTTTTAAACTTATGTATTTTGATTCTTAGTATTTACTTTTCGTGTTAGTCATAATTGATGTGTGAGAATAAATGATAATACAAGTAAAGAGTAATACTAAAAAGTTAACTAGAATAATTAACGATGCACTTTGGAAAAGGTTACTGTATAGTACTAGATGTCTAGATTGTCAACAAGTTGTTTGTTTTTGCAATTGGTTTCCTGCCGTCAACATGGTCCTTCGTTTTATAATATTTGTATATAAGAACGTGTTTAATATGAAATTTTAAAGTTTTATCTGATAGAACGGCGATTAATTTAGCAATTTATTGTAAAAACATTTTTTTTTTGTACCAATCTTAAATAAAAAAAATTGTTTAATAAATATATCATTTAAAAAAGGTACGTATTTATATATTTTCTCAGCTGTTTTCACGTTAATTATATCGCCATTTAGTCCGATTTGTTTCAAACACAACCGTGATTTGTACACTATGCGTCCGTTACGCTACGGACTCGTGAGTGCAGTAAGTACCCCGAATAAGGTTGAAATTTTGTCTGAAAATTCTATATAATTGATCAAATTACTTAAAAACAAGTCCCCTATAAAATAAAGAAATTGTTCAATTTGTTTTTATAATTTATCGAAATGTTACTATAAAGCTCTCCGAATACAATAAATGAACGAAATGACAATCCAATTATGTATACCATATTTCATTTCACTATTATAACTCTATTCTATTATCACCACCATGCGATATCTAAATTATTAAATCTAAATTATCTCAATCATACACACTGTGCAGTAAATCATTGCATAATGGTGTGCGCTATGTTAACAGAACTTAGACCTTTACAAACATTTCTAGTTACCGCAAACCTTATAGCTCAGAAAACAAAGTCTATTACCATTTCCTTACTCTCGTCAGTATTTATATATATTGGAGATATTTGTGTTCTGAGTGACACCTAACTAAATATTAACTAAAAATGTGCAAATTTTAATATTTACAGTACAACAACAATATACTCTATATATTTGTATTTTGCATTTACATATTATAATACAAATACATTATTAGCTAATTTAGAAAAGTATAATTTAATTTAATTTAATTTAATTTAATTCAATTCAATTCAATTCAATTCAATTCAATTCAATTCAATTCAATTCAATTCAATTCAATTCAATTCAATTCAATTCAATTCAATTCAATTCAATTCAATTCAATTCAATTCAATTCAATTCAATTCAATTCAATTCAATTCAATTCAATTCAATTCAATTCAATTCAATTCAATTCAATTCAATTCAATTCAATTCAATTCAATTCAATTCAATTCAATTCAATTCAATTCAATTCAATTCAATTCAATTCAATTCAATTCAATTCAATTCAATTCAATTCAATTCAATTCAATTCAATTCAATTCAATTCAATTCAATTCAATTCAATTCAATTCAATTCAATTCAATTCAATTCAATTCAATTCAATTCAATTCAATTCAATTCAATTCAATTCAATTCAATTCAATTCAATTCAATTCAATTCAATTCAATTCAATTCAATTCAATTCAATTCAATTCAATTCAATTCAATTCAATTCAATTCAATTCAATTCAATTCAATTCAATTCAATTCAATTCAATTCAATTCAATTCAATTCAATTCAATTCAATTCAATTCAATTCAATTCAATTCAATTCAATTCAATTCAATTCAATTCAATTCAATTCAATTCAATTCAATTCAATTCAATTCAATTCAATTCAATTCAATTCAATTCAATTCAATTCAATTCAATTCAATTCAATTCAATTCAATTCAATTCAATTCAATTCAATTCAATTCAATTCAATTCAATTCAATTCAATTCAATTCAATTCAATTCAATTCAATTCAATTCAATTCAATTCAATTCAATTCAATTCAATTCAATTCAATTCAATTCAATTCAATTCAATTCAATTCAATTCAATTCAATTTAATTTAATTTAATTTAATAAGTCCCCCGATTCAACAACGACTTCAATAATACATATTAACATTACAAAATAATATTATTTTTATTCTTTTTAGCTCTTTTGGTACCAGGAGGTTTTTTAAATGACATTTATTTATTTTTTAATTTTAATTAATTTAATTTAATTTTTTAAGTTTAATTTTATTTTTTGACACGGCGGTTTTTGACGGTTTGCACGGTTCCATACCCTAGTGCGCCGGCCGACCGTACCGCCGCAAACACGATGGTCCTATACTTTAAATCTGTAATATCTTCTATATTGTTCCATATTAAATGTTAAATGAATTTAAGTTACTTAATTAGATAAGGATTAAAGCTGTATTGCTTAAAATCGTAATTTACCCATAAACTATTATTTCTCTTAAAAAGTAAAGGATAAAAACAAGCTATTGTGGGTTATCCCTCAGAGATAAACATATACAATCTCTGACTTTCTTGTAGAACTTTTTAAGATATACAATATTTAGTACATTATTTTGATATCTCCTAGAGTTCAGTCAGCATTTGCAATGTAAGCGCAAAATAATGTGTTTGTTTACGACTTCGCATTAGAAATCTTGAAATTATCAGTAGTTTTCTAATATATTAAGCATGTTATTATACATAAAAACCTTCCTCTTGAAACACTCTATCTATTAAAAAAAACTGCATGAAAATCCGTTGTGTAATTTTAAAGATCTAAGCATACATACATACAGACATAGAGACCGACGCGAAAAGCGACTTTGCTTTATACTTTGTAATGATATCTATTTTTAAGATTCCGTCTTTTATTATTTATTAACTTTTTCACACGTTTACCCGAAAATTAGAAATACTCCTAACTTCAGTTATTTCAGATCTTTAATAAAGGTGACTAATGAACATCTGTCTTAAAATTGCATTCTCCCAACATTTGTTTTAAATAAATATACATTGTTTAAAATATCTACAGAAAATTAAATTAAGCGTTTTAAGCTCTTGTGATATATTCATGACACTAATGAATTACTTGAAATTAATTTACTTTTACTATATAGTATATTTTGTAATATAATATAAAAATATAATGAGCATAATATTCTGCTATTAATTATTCTGCTCATACTTTTATAATTTAATATAAACTTAGAAAGTTGTGACCATCTTACGGTTTCAGAGATTTTGAATTGTCGGTTTATATTTATGTTTTATGAGTTAATTATACAGAGGGAGATGTTTTAAGCTTTTGTATGAGTTGATATAATAATGTATGTATAAAGTTGAAAACTCTTGACTTCGCCCAAATAAGATAGCACTATCTATCGAATGTTAGATCTGGAAATTTAATAAATCAATTGCAGGTACAAACGGTGTGGTTTCCCAGACGTCCCAGGTCCGAGTAATGACCGTCTCGATGAATATGTATTTTTTTATATTAAATAGGTGAGCAAACGAGCCTTCTGGCTACCTGAAATAAAGTAATCACCAACGCCCACAGACTCGCCCTCTAATGTTGCAGATTAGAGGATGCAAGAGCGTTGCCAGCCTTTGAAGAAGGAGTAGGCGCTTTTTTGAAGGAGCAAAGGGTGTTCACTACACACCTTGATGATCCGTAGTAAAAAACAATTGAAGACCCGGACTGTTGAGGAACGTCATACATCTACCCGGTAGGCATGGAATTTAAGAGTGCGGCGTTTAGTGCTATATTGGAAATCGGAGTTAAGAATCAAATTCAACAGCTCTTTGAAACACTCTTCATGATAAATTCTATAGAAAATGCATAAACATGCAACATTCCTACACAACGCTAAAGGATCGAGCCTTTCACAGAGCACTGGGTCTTCAACAACTCGAGCGGCTCGCCGCTGGACGCAGTCAAATGATAGAATCTGATACTCGGGAGATTCTGACTAGAGATGAAAACCGTGTTCCATACGTGCGTGGACCTGAAAATCATAAAGAGCGAGAGTTTGGTGCGACAAGAAGTCTGCGTGGCTGTGTTGATTTCAGTTTTTTATTTTTTAACGGCCAACTTGGCTTTGCTCTTCGATAACTTACAATTTTACAATCGTTCGAAATTTCCAGGCCCTGTGTTTTGCTTCTCAATATAATGTCTAATATTTTTACAATTATTTTATTGATAAAAAGAGCCCTTTTATTTATAACATGTATATACTAGCCATTAGGTAGCAATAGCTAATAGCTTAGCTAATACCTAATAATAAGATAAAAATATTACTTAGGTACAAGTTTTTAAAGTAAATAATGTTGGTTTAAAATAAATTGTACAAATAAATTATTTTACTGCTTTTAGATAATAACATTGTACTAAAAATACTTTCAGATTTTTTTATAAAAGTTAAGATATTTTGATGTACTTTAAATATATGTCAGATGTAAACAGAATGGTCAAAGCCATGTCCTGGCTTGTGACAGTTTTGAGTTTTGAAAAACATTATAAAAGTCATCTATCTGTCATACGTACATCTATCGATCATTTAGCGCCCTTAACACAAGTCGTTTTGTCATCTTAGCAAAGGCGCTAGAGTTACCAAAATTATTAGCGATTTTTTATTTTTTTAATGTGCTTGTACTGTTATGCTTAACCAATGTATATGTTTTTACTACGCAAATAAATTATTATTATCATTATTATACCATAAAGGTGTTTGCTTAAGATTTGGTATTCATGTACCATGTGTGCTTTGTTTCATACATACTATTGTTATTCACTCTGTGGAAGACTTCCTACCGGATTCATAACACGTTGATGATTAATAGGCGGGTGTCTTGCCAAATTGCTTCCAATTGGCCATTCAAATGGAATGGTAAGCAATGTTTTGTCGAATATAAAGCTTTTTTAATAGTAAGCGATTAAGTACAGTAATTCCTGACGATTTCGTATTTTTTGTATTAAAATGTTATTAGTGGTAACTTTCTTATTATAATTCATCCTTCCATATTATAATTCATCTCCTTATAGTGCTCCGGATTTTATTTAATTTGTGTTAGTTTATTTAATCACAACAACATAACCTTTAAAAACTAACTTTTAAGAACTCTTCTTAATAATTATCACAAAACCTCAACACTAAGATTGCAGACATTTTGATATTCGCCATTTTGTTCGCCATTTCTAGTTAATCAAGTCTCATTTGAGTTACGGTTAATGGAATCGGAAAACGATTGTGAAGGGAGAGCTAACTCAATTATATTGACGTCTGGAAATCAATTTGTTATACGAAATCCCGAAATTAGTAATAGACGGAAAATATAATAATATTGTAATCATTGCTGTATCTTTTCTATTACTGTGATTTTGACCTACAGAGGTAGGTCTACAAATGTACTTTTTGGCAAACAAGTGAATAAAAAAGTTTAAAATCAGTATCATACGCAAATGAAACTGTATCCTTTTGAGTCAATGTTATCTTAAAAGATAACCTAAATTTAATTTACAACATTTATTTTTTAGTAAATGAGATAAGCTATTTGCTTTGATATTAAATATTTTTTAGTTCATTCAATAATATAAGACTGACTTATTTTAATACTCTGTTAAATTTTATAATAAATTAAAAATAAAACTTTTATATATTTTTATTATTAATAATAATAGTAATATCGGGACAAATTACACACATTGTTCTAACCCCTTAGTAAGCAAATTATTTGCTTGTGTTGAGGGTGTTAGATAACGATACAAATACATAGAAATACACATACAATAAATACTGAGAATATATTTAATAAACGATCAAACCCAGAAACACAGACATCTATGCTCATCACATAAACGCCTGTCTCTGCCGGGAATCGAACCCGTGCCCCATTGTGCGTATTGTATCGAACACGATAGGCGTCTGCGCTAACCACTCGACCAACGCGACGGAGCGGTAAACTACATATATATAAATAAATTAGTTTAAAAAACAAAAAAAAACACGCCTAATTAGCTGAAGATAATTATTAATCCTAGACATCCTAATCAGGATAATGAGATAATCGCATCGAATTATGAATTTACTATGAGTCCTTGATACTTGTACAAAGTTCGAAAAAGTCGGTTACAAGCAAACAAACAAGCAATCATACACGTGAAACTAATAAAAGCTTGTTGAAAATATATATTTTTAACTTTGAAAATGGAAAATAACGTAATTAGTAAACTTTAGCAATAATAAAAGCCATTCTCCTATAAATAAGTATTTTACATAGTGTTTAAAGAAAGCAAATCTCTGGAATATACTTTCGTATATTTAATTTCGTGTTTTTTACAAAAATTCTCAATAATCTTTCCCAATAACTAATCAGTCATTATTTATATTTTCTTTATTTATTTCTTGTTTATTTAAATATACAAGTTGTAAAAGTATTAAAAAAAATATTTGTCCACATAAAAATAATAACATGCAATAAAGAATAATTATCAGTTTCAATAAACAAACCGAATGACATTTGTTTTGTCTACAAATGATACCATAATTGAAGACTGAATCACTTTTGACCCTTGTCAAATTGGGGGTAGCCGTCCGGGAGTCCAAAATAAGTTAAGATACAATGTGATTTTTATTGTAATAAATGTAAGTAGATATAAGAGCAATAGAAGCCATAAAGCCTGTTATTTTACCATCAGCTGTAATAAGAATCAGAACAGGCGACCCCATTTGTAAGCCAACCGTAATTTGTACTGCACACATTTAAAATGACATTTAATATATTTGCGGAAAACTAAACGAATGTTGCCGAATGCTTTTAGCTATGAACAAATACTTACCCTTGTAACAAAATCTTAACTTTTTATAATTTTTAGAAAAATATAAGATATGTTTGCGATTTGTCGAGATCTCTTCAGGACAGTAAAATCACATTATCATTGATGCCAATAGTTGCTCTAAGTGTAAGATAAATTCAGACGATCGACACCTTGAAGTTGACGAGGGTCTACAGGTGATTTGGACTCACATTACCTAAATTTTTTAACACGACATACCTTCATTCGTATTTTTTTTTTTTCTAAAAGATAATGGGTTTTGCGTTTAAGAGGGCATTTGACATTTGAATACTAACTCCCCCCACGTGTCTACATAAATCATAAGCCACTTACGTCAAGACATCACTAAAAACGTTCACAAGTCCCTACATTTTTAGTTTTATTGTAGGTATTTTGAGTTTTTCAGTTAAAATGACATAACAAGAAAAGTAATAGATAAAAAAAACATAACAAAGTAATCATTGTCCTATATGTTGACCAAAATTTGTCCAATAGTTTTTGGTTAATAAACCAATAAACAGGCGAAAATATTTGATTTGATATTTGAAACAAGTAAACAGATTGATCCGTGCCATGAACCCGCAGCAATTAGTTTTTCAGAAAAGAAAAATTTAGAATTTTAATAAAAATTTCTCTCTCTCCTTCTCTCTCTCTCTCTCCTTCTCTCTCTCCTTCTCTCTCTCCTTCTCTCTCTCCTTCTCTCTCTCTCTCTCTCCTTCTCTCTCTCTCTGTCTCTATCTCTTATTGACTAACTTACTTTTAAGTTTTTTTTTATCGCTGGTTATATCTTTTAAGGTGTCTTAATACAATTTTATACATATATGGTATAAATAAGTACCTTATAATGTTATATTATGTATCTATATATATTTGTACTCTATCAGTCTTAGAAGAAATATTAAAAAAACTTGTAATTTACATACTAAGGGAATTGTATAATAGAAAACTGCAAAGCATGTATTTTTATTCAAATAAGTTGGTTGTAGAACAAAAACATGGCTCCGACAGAAATGTGAAGTATTTTATTTTTTATTTTTGCCTGCGGCTAACGGCACACCGACTGAGGAGTTGTTTAATGAAATTCTTAATCATTTTACTTATTGTTATCTCTTCGTGTATATAAGTTATGTATCCGTTAAACGTTTAAAATTCGTCTTGTCCACATATTTAACAATTTAACATCAACTTTTGGGTCAATTTTCGCTTGGGGCAGGATTTGGACGGCTGATCATTATCCAAACATTGCGATGAGCACTTCCGTCCGATTATCATAGAGAATCCATTTTTCAACACAGGTAATGATTGGATTTAAAATCCCTTCATTATTGTGCCGGTTCAGTAATGTAACGCAGCAGTTGACGCGAGTTTGCCGGTTTGTTTCAGTCAATTCATGAGGTATACCTTTCAAGCGTTTTTATCTTTCCAATTTGCTTCAAGTGGATTAAAACAATTTTATCAGTAACACCTGTGGCTAGCTCAGACGTGGTTTGCGATGGATCCTCTTCCACAATAGCCTTCAATTATTCATTATCCACTTGGGTCTCCACAGGACTTGTTCTGCAGGTCGATATTGCCAGAACGAAAACGTTGGAACCAAAAACAACCTGTGTTTTCTTTTGTAACACAACCGCCACACACATTATTAACCCTTCGAGTCGTTGCCGCAGCACTAATGCCACGTTGGAACTCGTACTCGTAAATAATGTGATATTTTAAGTTTTTCATTTTGTAAACTGAGTAACGCCAACAGAAAAAACAGAAGAAAAAAACAAATGGATGACGGTCTACGAAACAAATAAACATGTACTATATAAATTTGAATTTGGAATTCCTTACCAAAGAGAAGAAATTTGTGATTAAAGTGGCCAGTACGAAAAACGCCAATGTCGAACGTGAACGAAATTAGACGTGTGTTTATTTATATTACTAATGTCTTAGAAAATAATTAAATGGTGGTGCTAACGCTTAATATAAATCTAATCAGTTTAATCGTAATTATTTTAAGAAATTTATTTATAGAAATACAGTGTTATAAATCAGTACAGGATCAGTTAGTATTACTAAAATGTTATATTAATAAAAATAGTCTCGTCGATTTTACTATGGGTATTAAAATATAATTTACAAAATAAAACATTATAGGCTTAATACCCATAGTAACATAATCCTTAAAGCGAGAGGGCATGGTGGTTGTTTTCAGATTGTTTAAACCACCTATTAGCTTTAGGGGTTAAGGATGACCTAATTATTAAAGTTCTGTCGGGAACCTTATCTCTTTACTAACTATAACAGTTAATAAAGATGATACTCTTTGTTACTTAACATCTTCTGCTTTTTAAAAAATGACAACCTATTAAATTAATTCATTTAATGATAAAAGTATGAAATATAGTTAAAATAAACTAAAAAAACATTTTTTGAAAATATCTTTAAACATGTATAGCCATGTTAAACTTATTTAAATTTATATAAATATAGAATGTAAAAAACCGATACGGGCAGGGACTCGAACCCGCGACTACTGGGAAACCGTCCCGTTATATAAATCTAAAAAAACATGACAAATAACTTAAGATAATTATTAATCCTGGAGATCCTAATCAGGATATTGAGATAATCTCATCGAATTATTAATTTACATTCCTTGGTATGTGTACAAAGTCGGTTACAAGCAAACATACACGCGCAACTAATAAAAGAGTGTTGATAAGTTAATTTCTTATTTACTATTTTATAGAAGAAACGGTTTACTCTCATATGTAATGAAGCTTTTAAAACTTCCATTGGAAACATCCTGTCAAGTTGGTAGTATGCAATCCATACAATGTATTATACAAAATTGTTATAGAACGTCCTTTAGTTTACACTTTACACCAAAATAAGATTTTAAAATGTATAAATTAAAAAATGTAAAACATTTACAACTTTGATCGTATATAAATTCTAATTGTTAATTCATTTTGACAGTACAAATATTTTGATTCAGTTATTCTCATCAGTATTTTATGTCTGTATGACTTACGAGGTTAATCTAAAGAAGTAGGTAAACAAAAACATTGTGCAATCAAGACTCTAAATATCATGTCACTTCTTTCTCGATTATTGCCAAAAAATACATACAACAAAAAATCATCAAACATTTAGTATTAATAAGAGTTATCAATCCAAATTTTCCGATGGACTAGGCTATTATATAACGATAGTACTGATTGGTCTTAATGAAATATATAACCTCCCCCGGTGATGCTGTAATAGCCAACAGGGCTAACAGTATAGACATAAAAGGGAATATATATACATAAAAGGCAATATATGTACATAAAAGGGAAATATTTTGACCTACTTGACCTGACTAGTTGGTATGAATTTATCTACAACGAGGTTTTATTATGGATAATAATTCAATTAAAAAAAAAGTAAATAAATTTTATAAATATCTATCTCAATGTAATTTTCAATGCTTTACTTAGTGGGATATTACATATATTTCTACCATTTAATTATGTTCTCAGACATTAGTAGTACAAACAGTTTGTTCACACACGGTGGCGCTCCTGCCGCCACTACGCAAATATTTACGCAATACTATATAGTACTTATGAACCCATTCAATTCCACGTATATTGTATGTACAATGTGTGTGCAACAATAAGTGTATATATGTGTGTGTAACATTAATACATGTAGTAATAATAAGTAGTAGGTACACTTCTGTATTAGGTCTCTCTTCAAAAATCCAGTGGGCATATTATAGCGTTATCTAACAAAGAAAAGATAGTTTTATTTTTAATACGAAATTTTTCCTTTAAAAAGAAAATAAAACCTTATCACAGTTTTAATCAACAATTCTACTAGCTCAAAATTTATCGTAACGAGAACCACGTAAGTTTTAGAAATAGTAAAATCAAAACAGAAATATTACACACTCTATGAATCAAAATGATTTGACAAATTAAAAAAAATCTGTTAAAAAAAATATTATTTAGGATGAATTATAGAAGGATCTTAAATAACTTTAGATAAATATAAATATTACTGAAAGTAATCAACTTTGAGAGTTTATAAAATACAATTGCAGGTGCTTAAAACCCATATAGTATTTGTAAAATTTAATTATAATTAATAGAGTTCTCAAAATGACGTCCATTCAGAGTTCCATACATAAATAATGTTACTTCACAGAGCTTTTAAATGTTATTTATAAAAATGTGTCTTAAATAGATACGTTGTTATATATATTTTTTGTTTATATAAATATAGAATGAAAAATAAACCGATGCGGGCAGGGATTCGAACCCGCGACTACTGGGAAACCGTCCCGTCGCTCTACCAACTGAGCTACCGTCGCTCCCAGTAGTCGCGGGTTCGAATCCCTACCCGTATCGGTTTATTTTTCATTCTATATTTATATAAATTTAAATAAGCTTAACATGGCTATACGTGTTTATAGATATTTTCATTTGTTTTTAAACCAAAATATATATCTTTTTACATTTTGTTTAAAAATATGCGGATAAAAAGTAAAATTTTTTGTAATTGCTTTAGGAATTTAAGAAATTTGAATTCTTTGTTTAAGAGTTAAATAATCCTTTCTCTCTTTCCCCAATTCCAACTAAAACAAGTAGCAAGATAGCATAGCCAAGATTCATGGTATCGACAAACAACACATGTCTTTAATAAATCAAGTAGTTTTGAAGTCCCGATCAGCCATACCATCGGGCGATATAATATTACTCGTAGGTGCCCTATCCAATTTAATACCGAAGTATGGAATAATTAGTTAGTTAATAAACGTGGAAACTTCGAACGTTATGTTCAGGCATTTTACTTAGGTCAAAGGTACAGATCTTAAATCATTATACTATAGTAAGGATAGTTAAAAAGTAAAATCAGAACAAACATTATTTACATAGTACATAGTAAATAAGGTTGTAGGGTTCATATTGTAATCATTTAACACAGTTTAAAAATAAAGACAGTTACCTTAACAATATATTCGTTTATTTTATATATAACTGTTAGTTAAAATATCAAAAACTTGCCAATACAAACAGATCTGATCACAAACGTTTTCATGGGTCAGTGAAGACTGATGTCCTTTTATCAATCTTGGAACCTCGTTTAATTTGTTTACAAGTTCTCTACTGACTAATGACCTTTTGAAACTATAACCGGAAGTCAAAATTGAACTTTTAAATATAGATAATACTTTTAAACATTCTCTAAAAATTCAAGAAATATTAGCATACCTAAAAATATATAAAATAATAATTGATATTTAAATTTATACAATTACCCAAAATAACAGTTAGGTTTAACAGAGTTTACAATTTATTCATATAAATATTTATAAATTTATAAAAATGTTTTTTACAAGCTAACAGCAGTCCAAGTAATAAATAATGTGATTTTTTATCTAATTTGTCGATAGATTTAAAGGGTTATTTTAATTATTAAGCTAAACAATTAAACTTCGTTTATATTTAATGATACTTAGATAAATATTTATTTAATCAAATATTACGATTTATTTTATTATGTGCTTGTAATAATACAATTCGCAAGATGGTCAAAAAGAGATGTCGTTATACAGAATGTATATGATCTCTCATTCCCACCTATTGCAGGATTAGATTCAGGATACAAGCATTCATTCTTTCACGTCAGTAAGCAAGAACAATATAGTTTTACAGAGCTCATGGGACGAATAAAAATAATATTATTGTAATATTTCAACAAAACTTCGCAAAACTATGATTCTATGATAGTTTGTAAAAAAAAGGTCATGGTAGGCCTACTGATGGTAATCGGTAACTGACAAAAAAAAAATAACGTAAAAAAATGTTCAGTCAATAGATAGGAACAACTCAGTTAAATAAAGTCAACGCATATTATTTACATTCATATTGTTAGATTTAATTGTAGTATTTTGAGGTAGCATTCAATTCGCTATTCTATTATATCCACAAGGAGACCCTTTTAAGAAAAGAAAGAAAATCTGTTTGAACGACCTGCTTCATAACATGAACAGTCTTATAAGTCCATTCAAAAAGCTTTTGTTTTAACCTTTTAAACTTTTGAATTATTCTTTTGTTTCCACCTGTAAGTTTTCGTGGAAATTTTCAGCATTTTTGATAAAATACTGAAAAACTATTAATAGCAATAAATATATTTATTGTTCTCTATTCTTATTACATAAGCCTTCATTAGTTAACAATGATAGATACACTGGAATATGCATGCAGCACTTTTGATAAAGTACTAAAAAACAATTAATAACAATAAATATATTTATTATTCCCTTTTCTCATTACATAAGCTTTTATTAGTTAACAATGTTAGATACACTGGAAAGAATTCACAGGTCGCAATCATTCACAGAGCCTTTTTATTATTTTATAATTATATTTATTACGTAAAAGTCATATTCCATCATACACTATACCTTACTATGTATACTGACAATAATTCAATAATCATATTTCAAAACTTATCTATTACTTACATGTATACATGTTTTATACTTCCGTGACTGGAACTAAGAGTACAGAAAGACAAGAATTATGGGTAGTCTTCGTTCTTTGTTAGGGAGTGGTTGTTTCTTACTTTTATATTTTACCAAATAACGTCTTAAACCATTAATTAATCTTTTGTTTTCGAGACCTTTATCTTTTATTTACTTCCTTATAGAATTTATAGCAGCCAGCTTGATAATAATAACTCACTCAATTAATCCCGGAACGGGACGAGACGGTTTCCCAAAAATCCCGCGGGATCGATCCCTATAGGTTTATTTTTCATTCTTAATTAATTTAAAATTTAAATAAGCTTAACATGGCTATACATGTTAAAAGATATTTTCAAACTTTAATTACTTACTGGTTCTATTATTCGTTTATTAAAAAACATTGTAAACACCTTCCAACTTTATGTTATACAGAATATTTAGGATACAAAGAAATTTTCTATGGCATATGCTATTGACTATTGCATTTGTGTTCAGTACACACTGTTTATAAACAGCTGTATTGGTTGTATGTTATATAACTATTCATTGTTAAAAGTTATATTCTGTCAATTCAGACAAATACTATTTAGATCAAAATTAGGTAGTACCGACCTGGTATAATCCTTTTCAAGAACAATATGCATTCCTTATATATCACATAATATAAACCTAATTCAAAACATCCATGAAAATATAGAAATTAAATTATACATTTATTTAATAAATAGCAAACGATATAGGTACTTGGTGTTTGTAATGTGTATTTACTTTAACTAGACTATACTGCGTAATCGTAGCGATACTAGCGTATTATACTACGGAGACGTAGCGATACTATCGTATTATACTACGGACACGTAGCGATATTAGCATATTATACTACGGACACGTAGCGGTATTAGCATATTATACTACGGACACGTAGCGGTATTAGCGCATTATACTACTACGATACTACTATGGATCGTAGAATTGATATGCCATGTATATAGTTTTAAGCAACTCATGAAAAAAAAACAACTGTTTATAAGTAGTGTATACTGAACTACAAAAGAAAACTTCTTTTGATACTAAATATCCTTCTTTACAGTAAGCACAGGACGGGAAGGTGTTTACAATATTATAAATAAATATTAAAATTCTTAGTTATTTTCAAACAAACAAACAAATAACAGTTCCAATAAAATAAAAAAAAAACACGGATGAAACACATAGATAAATCAAAATCAATCTTCATTATAATGCTATTTACAAGAGTTTCTAAACAGCAAAATTACACTGTGTCAAAGTTTATTTAAGTAAAAATAAAAACTAAAAGGGTATGATCATTTCTTGTCCTTTGTATTAAATTCTGCTGAATTTTAAATTTTTTTGCGGCATTTCAATGTTAATTTTAATGCCATTACCGTCTATTGTTAGAACATAATGAAAATAATTGAATACGACATTTAAGTTACAAACGCTGTTTCTAACGTAACCCTTGTCAACATCAAGATGTCAAACTTCCCATTCTACCTTTTATTTACTATTAATAGTTTATCTAATAAAAAGTGAGAACAATCCCTATATTTTTAGTTGGTAATTGATTACAAGAATTTTGTCAAAAGTATCACTTGCATATTTACCTAAACTTACATAGCATAGTAGTTTTAAGACGGACAACAGACGAGTAATAGAAAGTTACGAATCTAACACAAGGCTCATTGAATGGCGGACATCATTCATGTCATGGAGAAAGTCATTCAAATACATTTTCACTGAGTAGGGTCGCCTTCTGGGAATAATAGAACTGCGAATTTAATGCTAGGTACAACAAAATACTACAATAAATATAACAATGTAATATAATGTAAATAATATTTGTGTTGTCTTTACTTAACTTAACATTCTATGTCTATGAGTGAATATATATTTTTTTTATTAGTTCATGGTAACCATTTAGTGAACTGCGGTCACTGGTAACGCTGTAACTGCATGATACAGTAACAGTAACCCAGTGATAGTAACCAGTAAAGTAAAGCCATGTTTTGTTTTGTCGAGACTATGAATCTTGCAACTGCTCTTAGTACCAAGAAAGAAAGTTACAAAATTGGTACTTGATAGATGGCACTGTGGTCGGAGTCACATACAAGGACAGTCAGCACAATTTGGAGGTTGGATCGTTAAGTGTTTTGTGATTTTCTACACAACCTTTGTCGAATTAGGATTTTTTTCATGCTGAGTATCATACAAGCTCACCGATGTTCAGAAGCAAGCGCGCGTGGAGTGTTGCCCTGATGCATTGCTAAATTAGAAGCAGGTTCTCAGAGTCTTGTTACCGTTATCTTAACAGGTATTTAATCTGGTATTTATCTATTTGATCCAGAAACAAAGGAGCAGTCAACAGTATGATTGATTCCAAATGAAACTATGCCCAAGAAAAGTGAAACAATAGAGATGTGCTGGCAACACTGTGTTCTAACTGTGAAAAAACATTCATAAATTATATGAGATAATTGAATTTAGTAGGATAATACTAACTTGTCTCTTAATACAAATCCGCTTTTGCCCAAAGTTAGGAACTACACTGAAACAGTGCACATGTACTTATAATATATATTTATGTGACGATTTTAAGCTTCTGCACTGTGTCCTTAGATTACAAGTATCTAATATCTATCTTTTTATGTAATAAATATAATAAGGTTGGAGAAGTATGTGTCTTGTTTCTGATGGGTAAGTTTCTTGAAATAAATGTTTAAATATATTTTTGATAGAAGCATTAAGTAGGGAGTAGTAGTTTTTCTAAAATTAAAATAAACGTTTAGATTATTTGCATACCTACATATATTTTTTGCAAATTACCTTAACGTTCATCTAAATCGATGTTACATCGTTGATCGTCCTATAATTAAATTTTTTATCATAAAAGTAAATAATGGAAACGTTACTTATTAAGTAGGAGTTACTTATTTTATATGAATTTATTCATTTGTTTAATATTTATTATTTTATATTTCTATCAGCTTTCATCCTATTTACTAACAAATCAATCTTGATAATCTATAATGTTGACTACCGACACCTGGAACGGAAGATTAATTTATCAAAGCCCAATGACGTATGGCTTAACAGATCTTAGCCGAGAAAATTACCGTGAATAAAACAGTTATTGTCATATATAAAACAATATTATTATTTTCATATATTTTATGTTTGTTCAAGGTGATTTACCCATTAGTATTATTAAATAAAATCACTTTGATGCTGAACAGAAGTCGATGAATCGAGTGTAAAACTATTCATTCGACACCAATGTTGATTCAATAACAAGATTGTGATTACAACCAGCCCTGAAGATTTAAAGCTATTTTTTAAGCCGGAAATAAAGTTTTCTATTTCAACACAATTAAAAGCTTACCTGCTCACGTAAACTCTAAATTTCATTAAATTATCTCACTCCTGACTCATCTCACACCTGTACCAAATAATAATTCATGAAACTAGAAAGAAAATCACATGCATTGTTACTTATAACATTGCTTGCATTATTGAAACATTTACATTAAAACAACCATTTTACTTCCAGATACATTTATTTTATAACAAGTTCATACATTTTATATGCGAAAATATTTTTTCCCCGGCCTATTAAATTTCTCACACTTTTCTTATTTCTTATACTTTTGAAGTCCTAAGTCATCTTTTAAAATACGCGACATAGGTTTAGATCCTATATATTTATATGCTAAGATAAAATCGTTTGCTTTCGGACTTCTTCGAATATTTTTTTTCTCTGGTTTAATTACTCTTTTCTACAATACCTAGCTATTTTGAATAAAACTTTAAATTCGGTTCTCTATGCCAACCTAATCCATTAAACAAAAAAATATTACCGATTGACTCGAAGATTGGCTCGAGAATAAGTTAACATAATGAATATTCATATAAAAATGACAGACTTAAAATTAAAACGGTATTTAAGTTATTAATAAATTTAATTTAATTTATTTATTAATTCATGATCCATCTTTAAAATTAAACTTAAAACAAAAACATAAAGTGTATTACTTATCCAGTATATGGATAGCACTTTAGGGGCAGACTGAGTATATCCCTCTAAAAGTTAGAACTGAACAGATTTCATTGATATTCAGTAAGATGTCGTAACAAAGGGAGAATTACAACCTTTATTTTCTGAGCCATAAAGGCTATTGTAACAGGAAACATTAGTTAAGGTCCAAGTACTGTTAACGCACCATTATGCAGTGATTTACGCCCGACAGAGTATGTATGGGTCAGGTGATTCAGTTATTCAGCTGTCACAGGGTGTGTTTGATTATAATGTTAGCTGTTTAGAATAGTTACATGAAATCTAATGAACGAAGCTTTAAGCTTCAGAGTAATGTTTCTGTAATAAATAAAACATTATTACTTTGACTTTGAACTCTGATTTAAAATTGAAGTTTGGCAGGAGCCATAGATTTAAGTCCAAGTCAAGTAGTATTATATTTTTAAAAGTAGCTTTATTAGCTTAGACTAGAACATAACATAATATATGTACTTATAGAAAAAAAATTTTTTTTTGGCTATATCAAAACTTGCTTGAAGATGGATAAGGGGTCTTTTTTCTATCAATGATTCCTAAAATAAACAAATATGGATAGGATGAATAAGTGAGAGTTATCTCTATTAATGTGCGCAAATATTATGTTTCGTATTTTTTTATATCCAAGAGGTGGATGATCAATAACAGTTTATATTTTACAAAAACCACATGTTTGCTTATATTTTAAAAACGTATGCAATTTCTTTACCAATTGGTATCAAAATTGGTAGTAGTATAATTTGTTTAATCGAGTTACATTTATAGTTTTTAGAAAATTTCCAAAAAAAAAATCAAATCAGAAAAATAATATTTATTTTGGTTTTTTTCATTTAATAAAAATCTGAATTTCATTTGAACATAGAGATTTTAAAGTATAAATTTTGGAAGCCTTCTATAAAGTTTTACAGTTAACTGCACTTCAAGTTTGAATCATATAGAGTCTAAGCAAAAAGTTTCAAGTAAAGAAACTTCTTTAAGCGTGGCAAAAAATAAATCTTTTTCGAAAATACGTTACAGGAGCTACGAATAGTTATCCTAAAAAAAACCAGATGGTGCTGTTTCTCAATAATATAAAAAGTTTGTTTTTTTTACCAATGGTATAGTCTTCAATATTTTTTAAACAGAAACTTCTTTGATCATGTGTTATAAAAGTAAGAACAAGTAGAGAAAATAAGACAGTGACAAGTCCTTATACATTTAAAATATTTTGAGACCAGCGCCATCTTGGAAAAAAAATACAAACTATTATATGCCGTCTTCTGTAATAGGTCAAAACCTTAACTGCGTATGAAATAGTTTCGTATAAAACAACCAGGTGACCCAGCATAAACATTTTAATACCAATTGAATATGAAATTTTAGATTAAGCTACAATATAAAAATAAAACAACACCAAGATATACACATTTTCATTGTTTTTATAGCACAAGTCGCTGTTATTGTTTGAAATATTTAAATAAATATAACCGAGAAAAATAACTAATTTAGTTTTAGACAAGCCGCTTATAATTCCTACCTAGTTCGAGTGGACATGTTTAGATAGCGCTGTTGACAATAAAAATTGTTAATACCGTAACAAAAATAAGTTTTTTACGTGAAATGGATATTTCCAAAGTCGGGTAGTTCCAAAGTCAGTAATCGAAGACATATCCCTTATTCTACAATTTACACGTACGAAGCTTGTTAAATTTCGTAAACATCCATCATCACACTAATTGCCACCGACTTCCATCCACCATCTAGACCTACCGTCTAGATACCTGACGTTTTTTAATAGCACTAGGTGACCCACAAACTCTTTTGACCTTCTAATGTATAAAATATCTTAATGATATTTTATATTTCGTTGCTTAAAAGATATTTCCAAAAATCACTGGAATGGAAATGAAAAATATTGTCTTTAACCTACACATACAAAGGTACAAAAAGTGTATTGAGATAAAAAAAAAATGAGATTTTATAAATAAATAAAACTGTAATAAATAAAATAATTTAATAGTTAATTTTATGACTAGGCAGTACTATTAAGTAATACACAACATTCCTGGATCCTTTCTTCATCTTTCGTTGCCACATAAAGCTCGTCACACACTGACCGACACTTCACCAATGTTTTATGTAAAGCTACGTGTATATGAGCACTAGTAACACTATGAGAAATCCTGACGCGAGGCAAATTATCAGCCCCATTTTTTTCTGAAAAGAAAGACATGAAGTTGATATGTTGATATTACAGATGGAGTAGCGAGTAATGAGTCTCGGGTTCGACGTTTGACCGTGCCAAAATATAAATATATGCATAAATAGTATAGAGTACATTTACTAAGAAAAAAGAAGTGTACATTATTACATCGTACAAAAAACCTGACTTACGTTCTTCGATTTTTTACTTTAACGGTCTCCATTGAATTGTGCTGAGTGTATTTATATTTATTAAAAATTAATTATATATTTAGATGTCAATATGTTTTACCTTCTTTGCTTTCCTACGGCTGACGGTGCCTTTGAGAAGTTCTTGACCTCCATATTCCACATGCTCCGTCGCTTGTGAAGCGAAGTACTCCACGCTGTCTATCTGCTCTTGCTGTGACATGAACAATATTTAAACACTAACAACATACTTCTACTTCACATGGCCTGGGCGGTGTCTTAACGTCTTAAATTCGACACAAGCTAGCACTTATAAGAACTTTCCATCAAATCTGTAAATGATTCATAAGAAGATAAAGTAGTTACCTAAAGGCAATTTGGAATATTTTGTCTAATATTACCGGCAACAAACACACAAACATAAACAAACAAACACTAGGGCTGCATATAGACCTTTAAAGTTATAAATAGATAATGATTATTGAAAAGAAAACAAATAAAAATGTAACGACTATTTTTGATTTTTTTTTATTAAAATTACAATTACAGCCACGATTAGCGAAACAAAGCTCCTCCTTTATGAAGTCAATCAAATCATTCAACAATTAATGTCATACCTACTTAGATACTTATTTTTGGAGAAAACCGCGTCATCAGACAAGCTCTGTTCTCTACTGTATAGATACATAACTTATAAACATAATAAATACACTGATGATCTGCGTGATTACCTGTGCGGAGACAAGGTGTGCTAATTCAGTGAACAGGTCTTTCACAGCTCGCAGCGAGGCTTCAACGCGCGCAAGTTCATCACGTCTCATCTCAGCCTCACGCAGCGCCAGACGTGCCTCTGCGGTCTCTGCACGCAGCTGAACAAACAGTCAGTCATCAGACACCTAATTGACGTCTTTACAATGTTAAATATAGTCTCATTATCATGAAGTTTATCAATCTCAATCAAATTTATCAACAACTCAAAGAATACCATATGTAACATTTACGACACTGAGAATGAACCAAACTTGATTTTGAAAAAAATATATAGTAATAAAAAATTAGCTTACGTTATCCACAAATAAGGATATGTTGTTGGATTCCAAAAGTTGCTCGCATTCTTCATCCGATATCACCAGGTTTGCTGAAACACAAGTCAAATGATTATAGAATACATAGTTACAACAATTATATTTCATCATATTTAATGATATGAATGATATGATTAATGATATGAAGTGAATTCAGTCCGTGGCAGTGGCAGTGGCCGCCACATTTCACACGGAACAATAATTTAACAAGTCGAGAGTGAATTTAACACAGTGCTAATGCAACTTAAGTAGGTAACTACAGTTCGTTGACTCCTCGGTATTGAAGAGGTACGTTTTTTACGTAACGTTTTAGCGAAGAAATTTCTTTGGTTTAATAAAGTTTAAAATATATTTTTAATGACATGATATATACATATTTATTTATTACGCTTACGTCCCATGGGAAGTGAAGCTGTAAAAGACAGACATACTAATAGTCCTCTGAATGTCATCAAATAAATAATCTAAAACATTTTGTACATGCTTACCTATATTAACCTGGTCCTTTAGTAATTTGAGCTGATAGTCTTTTAGCAGCTGCAGCGCATGCGTGTGTCGTTCTAGCGCTTCGGCAGTGAGGAAGCGGGTGGCTGCATACTGTAACCGTGCGATGCGTGCCGCTGCACCGCGTGCGCTGGCTGCTGCACGCGCCCGGGCCTCTAGCTGCCGCAGCGCGCCCAGGGCCTTCAGACCAAGCCCGTTGGACTGTGTTACTAGCGAATCCAACTGATCCTGTAACTCTACAATTAAGCTCGATTACTCCAACTGTCAGTACTCCATGATTTATTAAATGTGTAATGACTTTTGGTAAATTGGTTTTGCTGTTAGAAATTCTTCTTTGACAAGTCGTAGTTCTAAATTGCAATCAGTTTACTGGGGAGTTCCACCATACTCCAAGCTCAGGTTTCAAGACCCCGGATTCAATTCAAGACTCAGGTTCAAAAGTATTTGGGCCAATTTCGAAAATGTTTACTACATAATATAAAATGAGTAAAGAGTTACTGACGTTTATTGGTGTGGTAGGTAGGATCTGAATGCAGATGCCGGACTAGCTTGGTGTTTCGCTCCACTTCCAGCACCCACCCACGGATCTGTTCCACCTACACAATAACATACAGATAGAGAATCCCAAAAACTGGTCTGGTTTATGCTAGCTTTTATATAAAATGAGGGTAGGTTTTGATAAAAAAATAAAGATATCAGTTGTTGGTTTGACTAAAACTAATGTTACGTATAGAAGTTTACTTGACTAAATAAGTAATTGAAATATTGGATACTGATTTGATTAAGTGTAGTAAAGGTAGTGTGTGATTAAGAGACTAAATTGTGTAACATAACTAGTATAACAAAGTGTAACAGTGATAGTAAAGAGTTTAATATTAAACAGTTTAGTGTGTTTGGGACCAATAAAGTGTTTTAAAGAATAGACCGCATATCATTGGTTATTCTTTGCAGTAAGAGAGTTCTAATATATATAATTCAAAACAATCTTTAATCAGGCTTTTCGATCAATATAACGCAGATTTTGATTAGGACCAGTGGTTAATGTTATGACGTAAAAAGATTATGTTTTATATCTCATTGATAACATAAATTAACGAGTTATTCGTTAGATGTTTACATTTTTGTTTACATATTTCAATTTAGCTGTAACGTCAACGTCAAGTTTCTGGATTTATATTCTACAGCCTTGTAAGACTTGTTATTAATAGGTATGGTCTAACACAGAGCATAATAGAGATACTTTTAATTTAATCATACTTTTATGACATGACGTGTATATGATATATGTTAAATAGATCTTTTTATATACACTCTTAGTACTGAAGATTGTCACGTGGTGTGATGTCATTAAAGATTATTGATGCTGAATGTCGCCGCTACCTTGAGCGTGTGATAAACAAACACACGAGTATAGAGTACACAGTATGAGTTACTAACATAGGAGCACGTATGGTACTGAAACAATTTCAAACATTATTTCAGTATCAGAGTATCAGCCGAAAAAAAACATATAAGTAGATGGACCTGAAGAAAGCAGCATTTTTTTTAGGTATACCTAGGTTAAAGACCTCGCCTGACTATTTAGTTAGAGTATAAAAATTATATTCAGTAATTGCTGTTAAAAAGCTCTAAGTTTATAAATTACACCAATCTCAGCTGTCAATTATCCTTCAAAATTTAATACTAACTGCATTCGCAAATTTCGCAAAAAATTACTCACGACATGTTAATATTTCAATTTATTTTGTACATAATTATTTAGATGGTCCATGTCTAATATGTCTCTGCGTCAAAATTATTATAACCTGTAATGACAATGACCATTACCGGTAACATTTAAATGGCGAGTTTTAATTAGAATTCAACAAAATGTTTTGTGTAACGGCTTTATCACGTTGACAATTACAACACGCTAATTGGACCTCTCCTATATTTAAAAATACTTGGTGCAGTATAATATTGTAATATTGCATCTTGAAAAGTTTAAAGGTCAGTTAGTGACCTTAATGATGTGGTAAACAAACAAGTAACTATCTATTTAGAATGTTTGTGTTAATTTGTGCTTTCAGTGTCCTTAAAAATGGATGTGGTTAATTATATAGAATTGTGGTAATTAAGGTCACAAACAATTGACCTCTTTGAACAGCTCTTCCAGCTCTGGTGGATGGTCCAGTGGCAGTTCCAGCACAGCGTCCCAGTGCTGACCGGTGCTGCTCGCCAGCTGGAATTTATATACATAGTGCTGCAACCTTGTGTATCATTGAACGCGTATTCATGCAAAAAGTTTCATGTTTTTTGCACAATCACTTAATTTTTTGCAGTTCATTGGTTTTTAATAATTATAAATATTTGCACGTTTGGATGCTAGAGCTTCATAGGTATCTTATAATAAAATAAACATTTCTTGTGATACTTCTTCTTCTTCAATTAATCATTTATTTATGAATATCATTCAACGCTTTAATTTATTATTACATATTAAGTATGTATTATATAGGTATATATAGCTCATGTTGTAGGTCATATACTTACATATATATGACCTAGAACACACACATAACACTGATACCTTACTGTATTGTTTATAATATATAGATAAGGTAACGATATTCACTATAACTCTGCAATCAATATTTTAATATACTTATGCATTATTTACATTAAAAATATTTATAATTGTACTAAATAATGTAAGGTGATAATGTATACAATTATTAGTAGGTATATAATAAACGAGTTTTAAGTGTAAGTAAGACTACAATAGTCAGTCGAGTGTAATAAGTGAGTGTACTCACACGCCTGAGTTCCTCCAGGCGATCCTTACTCTTCATAGTGCTGGAAAGCTAACCTTCAGTGCCAGGAGTGGGGTGTGGTCTCCTTCATTCACCTCACACACCGCTGGTGCTACAGCTGTCAACACAGAGGTGCGCTCGCGGCGGTATCTAATCGCGCACTGATAACAGTTCTGATATCACCAACGCATTAAGGTCAAGCTGTCTCCACTATAAAGCAGATCTTTATCCGCTTTATTCATATAAATGAGTGGAGGAGGTGCATTACTCGCTGGGCATTGTGTTTCATTGCTGAATCATCAACTAGGTCACGCTAGTTATCGTATTGTAAGCATATAATATAACCTTAGTTGTTATACATCGTATTGGAATATTGTCGCGTATGATTTTTTTGTTTAAAAAAATATAAAACATAAAAATTTATAAGTTTTAATTTAATAAAATAAAGGTGTATTTTTAATTTTTATTTTATTATAAAATTTTTATTTTCTACAAATACAGTACAAGATACTTTTTAATATGAATGATAAATAATTTAACTTTTATTATATTATATTAGCTATCGTTTCTCTGTGGTATCTTCGCCTTAACAATTGAACGGTATAATGTGTCAATGAGCAGTCAGGCTTAGAGCAGTTCATTGGCAGCGTCCGCTGGTAGCGCTGGCGGGCAAGCTTCACTGATGGTGGGTCAGTACTCTGGAAGTATTAAAACATTTTAGCTAGGGAAAAGAGCGAATAGGAAATTACAAATAGGTATATGTTTATACCTAGTTTTTCAACGAATAATTGTTTAGATTATTTGAGTCTGTGATGGATAACTCTTGAAGCAATATGAGTTTTTCATTTACGCTAAGAAAATTATAATTTTCAAGGTTACTATGTATTACATATTCTGTACAGTATTTTATGATCTGGTAACGTGTGCTGATAGTTATTTTAAATTGAATATTATTTAAAATGTACGATATTTTTATACCATACTTACTACTAACAAATAAGATTAATAGCAATAAAATATCAGTTGTGTATATATAAGTAAAGATAGGTAATACCTACATAGAAATAAAAGTGAATCGACTGAAAGAAGAAAAGACGAGATTTATTTCATAACTATGAATTATGTGATTGTCATTTTATATTTTAAACATTTGGCAGAACAATACATTAATAATAAATTAAAATAATAACCCCATCTTTCTCGATCTTTAAATTTCTTTCAAAACTGCCCTGTTATATTGTATTTGACCTCAAAAGATATCTTAAAATATTGATAAATTTTAATTATAATTTTTGCATTTCATATATAAAAAAATACAATAATCATTATTCTACGTGAACAATATTTTAATTTTATAAGCAGGTTTCAAGGGTCAAAAGTCATGCCTCTACACGCATAAATACATTTACATTACATGACTACTTAAGACTAATAAAAATAAATTATACAATACGTAATAAACAACTATACATAAATAAAAATAACCATAAATAAAGTAATAACCAATTCCAATTAGTACACATATTGATTCCATAGGTACAAATAGAGATAAATTATGAATTATTATTAATTAATAAATGTCTGTAAATAAAAATTTAGACATATAGTGTTCATAGTACTGACCAAGAAATAGGCTAAGGATTTATTGGTTCAATAAAACGAGTCGGCTTAGAAATAAAGAATGTTATCCATTTTATCCTGTCTGCAAATTACATTAGCTTTTCGACAACAGATGGCACTAACTAACATTTTTAAAGCTCAGTAAGAAGAATTAGCACAATAATTCATATAAGAGTTTAAAATATTTTTTTATGTACAATATTTCCTTTGATAATAAAGAAAATAGTTGTTATTATTATCCAATAATGTTATTAAATTATCATATATACCTAATCGGCGGGAATTGGAAGCACGGCTTACAATCTGCAGTCTAGTGAAAGGTTTCTGTGGATTTAATAAATACCATATCTTATAGATGGCGCTGTTTTTAAAACAGGACTGTAACCTTATGTTACAGTTATTTAGTTCGTACATTCAATCATAGAGGGCACTTATTACAATATGATAATACATTAACAATAACACCACAAAATGCTGTTTTTGTTATGATTTTGTTTTGTGATGATATGATGCCGTTTTGTGATTTGTCCCACACTGGATATTAAAAAGAACGTATCTACTATAATTAATAACTGTCGCTGTAAGCCTCAGCATTGGTAATTTAAAACTTGATCGAATTGAATTTAGGGATGAGCTGGGGCTGCCAACCATACTTTATAATGAAGTATTATATTTTATTTTTGGCAATTATACTTTATACTTTTGAATGCAAATAAAGTATAAGAAAATACTTAATTTCAGAGCTTTACTGCGATGCATAGAACATAAATTAGGTAAAGTATGAGCTTTAAAAATTTTTATACCTATATGATTTTTTTTTTGAATCACCAAAAAATTTTTTTTTTCCTGAATAAACCCCAATTGCAATTTACAGTACGTGTTATATTATTATTAACAAATTCTTTACCTCGACCGGGATCGAACCCGTAAATTTAAAACCAAGCTCTCTTCCAGAATTATTATAGTGCCTATTGTGTCTTAGGTATTATCCTTTATTTATTTCTTGTTACTTTTTTCATTTTGATAGTTGGTATGGTAAAATACTTCTCATCATCTTATTCCCGTAACTTATAGTAAATCAATTAGCGAAAAATCTTATGGTAGGTATTTGTAAACACATTGAACTGTACTTTCACAGAACACTAACATTTATATATATCTACTGGACAATTTCTGACAGATTCGCGATTAAAAAATCCTGTTTTGTATGAAGAATACAATTAAATACGTTCTACAAATACAAAATGATTGATTCTGATTGTATTCTTTGGGAATGTGGGCAGCGGAATGTGTGTTTGTGAATGTGTGCTAAAGACATAACTCAAAATTAGAGTAATAAAACAAATTTTCTATAGAATCCAGTTCCTTCATCTAATTAAGTTGAAAAGGTAATAAATAGATCTTATTTCAATTATACTGCTTGTCAATATATTTTGTATTTTCATATCTCAGATATAAAATCATGTTTATTGTTTCTTATATTGAAATCGCTTTTTATTGAATTTTATGTATACTTATTATTTAAATCATTGAAGACAATTCAGGTTTTTTTAGGCTGTTAGGGTTTAATAATATAGTTGTTGTTATAGTATATAGTTGTTAGGGTTTAATAATATATGCTGGCATAGAAGTGTTAGAATTATAGCTAAATAGATACCTACAGTATATTATTTACATTACCTATTTTTAACACAGTTTAATTTGTTCATAAGTGCTTATTAATATTTATGAATAATGATAATCCTATTGTTTTCTACATACATTTCATGTTAATATTGAAAAAAAAATAACTACGTAACTAACTAATTATACAGTATGATTTTTATCTAATTAAGTAGAATAAAATGCCATAAGTGTAAACATAATGTAAATTTATATTAAATTACTTATTTCATTGCAAAATTCTGTGCGTGTTACTGTTTCTTAGGGGCCATGGGTTAATGAAATAAAAGTCAATTTCATCTATCATGTTTTATTGTAACATATAGATAGTTTTCTACACATCCACCTTACATACGCGTTATGCGCTAAGTGATATGGGTTCTGTACACGGCGAAGACCGCCTCACATAAATAAATTCACATTATTATATTATAAACTTACATGCTAATGCGCTAAGCTATCTTCTTACGAGCTAGACGCGTTGCGCACGCGCCGCGGCCATCGGGAGACGCTCCCAGGAGTCCGATTGCAGGCGGTTTTTTGCATTAATCGTATCATATATTTCTAAATATTTCTTTCTCACATGCACTTCTTAACCATCAAATAATATTGGCCGAAAGTCTTCAGAGATTAAAACATCCTAACAACCCTTTCCTAAGAGGCATGAAATCGCACTCTAAGGAGGATCCGCCGAGCACTGGGCACGGCCGCGGCTGGACGCGCAACGACGCGGCGGACTAAATACTTATATGTACACGCGTGAGTCTGTACAGGGCGGCGGTATTTACAGGATATGTGTCGGTCAGTCGCGCGGCGGGCGCGCCAGCAGCGCCAACGGCTGCAACGCGGCCGCCTGCAGCGCCGCGTGAGCGGCAGCAGCCGGGTGGGTGTGCGCGTGAGCGTGCACGTGCTGCAGCGAGTGTGCATGCGCGTGCGCCGGCATCGCGTGCGCCAGGGGGTGGGACAGTGGGAGCAGCGAGCCTCCCCCGCCCGGGGACGAGGCGCCACCCACTTCGCCGGCAGGTGGATTTATGCGCTTTTCCTGAAAAATTTAATAAATATATATATAACCAATACAGTATTGTTTAAGATATTGGCTTATAAGATACTTCATCGGGAGCTGAGAAATAATTATCACCTTCTGCCTGCGATTGCAGAACCAGACGCGTACTACTTCCTTCTCCATACAGAGACTGTCGGCGAGGGCCGATATTTCCTCGCTCGTCGGCTTGGGGTTGTGCAGAAAAGCCTTCTCGAGAGCGACGCGCACTCCCGACTCGATGGAGGTGCGCTTCTTGCGGCGGCGGCCGACCGCCTCGGCCAGCCCCGCGCCCAGCGCCGCGCCGCCGCCGCCGCCGCTCAGCGACGAGTCCGCGTCCTCCAGCCACTTCTGTAGCAGCGGTTTCAGCTTGCACATGTTCTTGAAACTCAAATTCAACGCTTCGAACCGCGAAATTGTCGTCTGCGAGAAGTCGTTTCCGTACAGTTTGCCCATCGCTAATCCCACATCGCCCTGAGTGAATCCTAAAATTTTACGTTAAATTAAAATATGACTTTTATCGTGTACATAATATATTTTGAAGATTGGTTTCACTGTCAACTCACCGAGTTTGATTCTTCGTTGTTTAAATGTCTTGGCGAAATGCTCCAGCTCCTCTAGATCTGCGGTGTCATCGGCGGGATCGAGAGCGCGCGGTTTGTGCGCGTGTGCGTGTAGCGGCGAGTGTCCTGCCTGGGCCTGTGCGTGCGCGATGGGCGAGTGAGCGTGGAGCGAGTGCCCATGAGCGTGTGCGTGTGTGTTGTGGTGTGCGTGCGGGGAGCGCGCGCGGCCCGGACCCGGGGTGTGAGGCGTCAGGAAGGCAGCCGCGCCGGGCGGAGAGCCTCTCGGCGATGGTGAACGAGTATCTATATGTGTATGTGATAATTATAATATCAAGAGTACTAAGGTACATAAATTAAAATAATTCAAAACATACCTACTTTAATTTTAACTTTTATCTTAGATTAGCTGTTGCCCGTGACTACGTCTACGTGGACTGTAAAATAATGCTTACGTATTTGCCGTGTCACGGACAACAGCTAGTAAATAATAAATCATGGAATAAGAGTAGCCTAAGTTAATCCTTATTATATCAGATATTTGCAAGTGGAAGTCCCGTCAAAATCGGTTTGTCGTTTCAGAGATTAGCATGTACAAACAGACAAACAGACAAACAGACAGACCGACAAAAACTGTAAAAAATGTTATTTTGGTCTATGTACCGTGTATACATCCATATGCAGTTACTAAAAAGCGGTTATTTCTATATTACAAACAGACCTCCAATTTTATTTATTTGTATAGATAAGTAACTATAAATTTACGTACCGACAGTTGGTGGGACAGCATTAGCTCGAGCCTGAAGTTGCTGTAACTGTTGTGCTGCGGCCTGTGCTACCGCTTGCTGAACCTGAATAAAAAATATTTGTTAAAGTTAAAATAATTAAAGTTTACAAAAAAACATTAATTCAAGAAGTAATATAATAATAAAGAAAAACAAATTTCCAAACTTACTTGTGTGTGTAAAAGCAAAGAATGTGCGCCGTGCTGTGTTAGCAACAAATGCTGCAACTGAGCCAATGCATTGCCAGCACCCGCAGCACTCTAGAATAGAACCACAGTAGAATAAGTCAATTTATATATTTTTTAAGCAAAAGTATAAGACATTAAAATATTGATTTCATTACAAGTTTAAATCTTAGTATGTCCTAATAAATAATTTGCAAGAAGTGTTACATGGGAAAGGATCTAATTTAAAAGACGATGTGGTACAAGTATAAAAGTGAAGTTGAATTTTAGTATGCGGTGATGGACTCACCGGGGAGAGGTGGTAGTCGTGATGGTGGTCTCGGAGCAGACTCACCAGCACGGCAGCGGTAGCAGCGGAGGCTGCGCTAGCTGCAGACGCGGAAGGCACGTGCGGCGCGCGTTGTAACGCCTGCGCCTGCGCAGCCTCGTCACCGCTGCCCTCACACTCGCCCTCACCCTCGCCGCTCGCAGACCCGTCTGTAACAATATTACATATTTTAATTACAAATCGAATTACTATAATAATGTAATTAAGTAATCGGCGACTGATTTTTTATGTTATAAATATAATGAGCATTCGACTAATAATTATAATTGATATTAGTATTCAAACACATGTTAATCTATTATTTTTAATAGACCATGTGCTACACAACGTATATTCTCTAAGGGTACCCGAAGCTTAAAGTCATAAATCAGACACAAGTTCAATTTATGGCTTCCGAATGCGAGTTTTCCTCCGAGAGCAGTTTCAGTAAAAGGAGTTTTCCTTCGCATCGCGGCACTCAATTATTAAAATAGTTAAATGTTTTAAAACAATGTGTAAGTTGCACTGTTTAAAGAAAAATGTATTGAGAAATATTTATTACTTAAATTTAATGTAATTTATTATTTTGAAGTTAAACATTAGTTTTATTATCAAAATAGTAAACGATCTGATAATATTCCCTCCTGTTACAAAAGAAGGCGGACGCCAGGGCGTTTGACACCGGATATTTAATGTAAATGCTTAAGGCAATACATCATCCCAGGAGCGGCTGTGTAGTGTGTACTAGCACGGCGACTTGGTCACGTACGGCGTGACATGCTAAAATGTAATAAATTGTCTTATATTACACTTATGACACAATATTGAAACTACATGATATTACTATCAAAGTTCAATCGGATCTGCCATCAATCTTACAATATGTAACACCCCACATTTTAAAATGTGATCACTTTCTCGGTTTCGTCAAAGGGTGAAGGTGCGTAGTTTTTATGCCTGCGCGTGCGACGCTGATCCCTACGACGCGTGCGCAGCCCGCTCGCTTTCATTGAGACGTGCCTGCAACCCTTCCTACTTGCCACACACCTTACCTCATGTTACTTACTTACTTACTTGTATTGTTATTAAACTCAAAGGAACAATCTAAGCTTATGTGTTTGTTATGGAATGATTTACTGCGTGTATTCAATGTCGAACCTTATTTTTTTTTTTACTTTCAAACATTTTTATCGTTTGGTTTGTATATTGTGAGATGTAGATTTTATTTTTAATTGTGGTTTTGTTAGATATACATCAATAAAGGAATTTATTAATAATAATAATATTTAAAATATATGTAATTAAATACATTGATGTACGTGATTGTACCAACATTTATTAATATGAGGTTACGTACCATGGCTGGGCGGCGGCGAAGGCGATTTGATAAGATCGCCCGACTCTTCTGAAACAATCACATCGAATATTATACACAATATAAAACAACAATTATAAAAAAGCAAAATTATTCATACCTACCAAAAAAAATATAATGGTAATTTTATAACATTAAATGTTAATTAAGTACATTAACAAGAATTAAATTTAATAATATACTCTATATAGAAATAATAGACGTACTTGAAAATTATTTACTGTTAAATTATAAGCATAATTTACACAAAAAAAATATATATTTAAGTTAATGGAGGATTGTAGTTTCACGTTATTTTTTTTATGAAAATTTTTGAAGTTTAGTTTCTTTAGTTGTTCTTAAAGAACCAGCTTCAATAAAAAAATATTAGGTTGTTAAATTTTAATAAGTTAATTATTAGGTTGTAAAATTTCATTACGTATACTTAATTAATATTATCCTAATAATATGGTAAATCGTATACCTATACCTTACATATCGTTATACCTTACAATTCGTTGTGTCAAAATTGCAAAAGGAAAAATGAACTAAAATTTTGCCGCAGTCAATTTTACGTAAAAAAATAGTAATATGCAACTTTTGTGTAAGAAGTTGGTTTGATTACGAGGCATATGAATTAAGATTGGATTTGAATCGGACGGCGTCAGCGCGGGTGACGGTGTAACGAGATTACCTAATTAAGCTAATTAATCGGATAACTGGGAAGCACCAGCAGTACAAGCAGCGCGAGCTGACCGCAGGATAAGCTCAAGGACAGAAAACTGTCACTTTGATATCCCATGATTAACGGATATCTAATTTTAAAGTTAAATAAAAATGGGTACATAATACATAATTAAAATTATATTTCAATATATAAGGCGTGTTAGGTTAATTACATAAATATTCAATATATTACAAATTCAACACAAGTAAGAGTCCTTCTATTTCTGGAACCGACGGCGACGGGTTATACGTCATTTTATATTTCTTTAAAGGAAAAAAAATAAGATACCTATGAGACATAAGGAACTTTGAGCATAGAATTGTATGGCCTAAATATTTTTGTCCTAAATAATTATAATATAAATGAATGTAGTGTATATATCGTGAGAAAGCTACCTGTGGATAATCCAAGGAAATAAAATGTCGCGGATCAAAAGGATTTACGTCGACGCACAATTGAGCTCAGTCTTGCTGATCCAAGTATTTAACGAGACGAGGGAGTTGCGCAAAAAAAATATTTAAAAAAATGCTAAAAAGCATTGTGTTTTTGCTCTCGCTTATTGAAACGTCATCGTATTTTTTAAAGGACAGTCGTAGAAAAGGCGAGGGTGTATCGAATAAAGTTTTTTGATGGCAAAACCTTGCAGTTGTCTATTTTTTGCGCGCAGGATTCAGAAATCCTTTTCACTTACGAATCCTTCTAAAATTACTTAAATTGCAAAAAATATGGATGCACATTGTGCAGTATTACTAAGTGTTGATAGAGTGAGTGAATTGTCTGAAGAAAATAGATATTTATCAATATAACAATATTGTAGTTAATTTCCCAATGTTGTAATACTTAGACATATATAAATAATATTACAAATGTTTATTTATAATCAACAGAAACCCTTTTTAGATCAAACGTAATAAAGAAGTATTTTTAAACAATATTTTCTGCAATGTAATACTTTTGAGATATTTTATTGTAATGTATACAGAATCATGGATTCAAGAAAGAAGTGAATTTTATTTTTGCAATTAATATATTTGTTAAAACATGTTTTGCTAACATTACCCTTTAAAAAAACCTTTATGATATATTACAATATTAATTAAACCCATTACTTATCTAAGATTATGTAGATTTTAAATGAAAAAATTCAAATTTTTAAATATCATTTTTCGATGTTTCATTGAAATGAGAAAACAGTACTTGATATATAATATCCTGAAAAATTCCAACTGTATACCTATGTATATAAGTCAGATAAAGTAAATAGACAAGACACGTTTAACATTTAGAACATAATATACTACTTGATTCTAATATACAAAATAAATTTTAAAATAACCTACTATTAAGCAAGACAATTTGCAGGATAAAATCCATAAAATTCGAAAGTTACTGTTAGTTAATGATTCATCCCAATTACTAACCACATCATTATTATCGGAGAACATTCAATCATTAGATACATGTCTTAATATTTCATTAAGATCTAACTAAAAAAATATGTATTGCGTTCTGTTCATGCCTGCAATGCAAAATTGTATGTACAATGGACATTTCAAAATATTTTTAAATTACAAAAACCTGTAAGTCTGGTAGAAGTAAACTGATATTCAAAGACTCAATAAAGTATGTAGTATAGAAGTAAATAACTAAAACCTACATAAAACAGCTTAAAAAAAAATAATCTCAAAACAAGCAAGTTCTGAAGTCTTTAAGGCTCAGGTGAAGCAGTACTCACGGTAGGAAGTACAATAGGTCCGGGCGGTGGCGCGCACGCATGCCGTCAACACCATCGCGATGTCGGTTCGGTTCGCTGAGACCAAGAATACACTCGCGCGGCAATGTACGCGGCACAGGACAAGGCTCTATTGGGCTTTGCTATTAGCACACGTCCACGGTGGCGGGCTGCGCAAGACTGCGGCGGCGCCGGCCGCGCGGCCGCCCCGTGCTACCCTCCCCTCCCTGCCCCCGCCGACCCCCGCACCCCTTACCCCACGAATTATAAATTTTAACTTTTTTGCACGAATTCATTTCTTTTTCCGCCCTTAGTGATTTTTTTTGTATGTCGCCATTATTTCGATTACCTGAGATGATTTTTTTATAGTACGCGATACGCGTTTAAAAGCTGTTTAATTTTTTAGTAAAGGGGAACGATGGGTTCGGCTAACCGATGCGCGAATTCCGATATCGGGTTTGATTGAAAAAAGCCCGTTGAAGTCGGTTGAACCGCGTGTGCCTCCTCTGCCTCGCTCTCTGCTAATACGTCACTTAATACAAAAAGCTTAAAACATCTACGTATTGTCACGGAAGCTATTGTCATCAACAAATCCCTAAATATTATAGCAGTTGTCAGTTTTATAATCGATTTATTGTCATTTATTGTCGGCAAGACGGTGAGGTTAACTCGCGAACGCCCACACCTCGAAGTCCATTCCGGATCTCAAACAATATCGTATACCTGTCAATAAATTCTACGATTCTGAAAAGTTTTTGTGTTCCCATAATATTATCACTTCTTACAAAAACTAACTTTTGTTTTATAATCAATTTAAAAGTCTCACGACAAATTATTCATTTCTGATGTACGTAATTTTACAGAATTTAATAAAATGAAATTCAATAACAATGAAATTTAAATTGCATGAAAAGAGATTTTCTTTAGAGCGAAAAAGGCTTTAACAGCCGTCGTGAGCAAGAGCCGTTCAGCTCCGGTCCGAGAGCCACTTTGTGATGGTAATGTGGGCAAACACGCTCCCGATCAAACGCTGAGGAAGATCTTGACCTCCCTCCCCACTGACCTCCCCCCCGCCTTTGTCCAGTACCTTCACTTTGAACCACTCTCTCATGCATTGCTATCAGAATGCATTTACGTAATGTTGCCGCTGTTTGTTTAGGCGCCAGCTATTGCTACTTTAAATAACATATTCAACCTTTGTAGAGCTCAATAACGGTTTCTTTAAAGCTGAACAAACTATATTTACGTAAAGAGTAGCGAATACAATGAATGTTATTTCGGGCTAAAGCAATAAATTCCACGGAGGGTCTTTTTTAGATAATGAGATGTAAATGTACACATCAAACGCTTGATGTTAAATATAGGTCAGTGTTACAAAATATATACAAATTTACTTTATAATAAATTTACAATCAAATTTACTATTAAATACTTAAGATTGCAAAGGAATTCGTAGTAACTGTGCTACAGAATGGCTACGGTCGTAGGCCGTGCGTAGTATTTTGCCGGGTAAGTGACCGCGTGGAAGGGTTGAAAGCGATTCATAATTCACTTGTAATCGACGCGTCTAGTAAAACGTCAGGGGACGGCTACACGTCCTCGCGTAGATGCATTTTATTAATATTGGGATGCAATATTAACGAAATTTGCAGGGAATGTCGAAAAAAGGATTTTATTAATAGCAGAACACGTGTTGCCATAATAATAAAATCTTTTACACGTTTTGCTTATATTTTATAAATATTACAAATATTTTTAGTTATATATTACAATAAGTCTGTATTGTTTATATTAAATAAGTAATTTATAGTTAAATATTTCTTACCACTCATGTTATACCAGCATCATATTATGAATTTGCTTTATTCGGAATTACATATGGAATTTAACTAAAGATGATATAGCTCTTGGGAGATCTTGAAAAAACTTAATCAATAGTTTTCTTATTAGTTTGCAAAACTTTTTTGTGCGTTAATGTATAACTAATAAAATTTGTGTTATACATCCGTTGTAAACGTATAATGGCTGACAAACACACACAAGAATATACTACCTAATAGAAACGTCTCAGCCGGACCTTCGCGCAAGTGTTTAACTCGCCCCTCTCGGACCTTCAAGATTTACAATACTGTTCCGTAGTACATCTTATTCTAACTTTTACACTTAACCCTCAATGGAAATCAGGGTTACTTTTTACGTTAATGGGTTTTGTATATTCTTTTAATCTACATATTTTTTATATGTTATCTATTCTTTTAAGTCTGACAGCGTCACTGGACGGGAACGATCAGTCTTAATTAATAATCATTCTTACTTGTAAGTAAACCAAGGACTGTTAAACGTTATATACAGTCGGATATGTAATCTGTTACAAAAAATATTACAGTTCTTTGTCTTACACAATAGATTGGCCTAAACAGCCAACAAACACGCCTCAATATACGTAATATATTAATGAAGTCTATATACATTAATAAAAGGGGTAAATTATACATTTGATGGAAACATAATAATTTAATGGCAAAATAATCAAAATAGTATCCACGATACCCCACAAGGAGTTCCCCGGGGGAAGTAACACTTGCACGGTATGTAGAAGTATATCAAAATATAAACTATCATATGGATATTTGACAAGCTTTTACAAATTTGAGTATATAGTTACTGGTAAAAGATATTATTGTGTAATTTAATGTAAGAAAAAATAAAAGACGATTGTTAAAAAGGTTAGGTTCGTAAATGAAATATATTATGTTAGTAAACTGGTTTAAAACATAAAGAAACATTTCTGAAATACAGAAAAATTTATAAAATGCCCTTTACATAAGTGGGTATGCCTAATATAATAAAATTAATCTTTTTACAGTGATCATATGTTTAAACTTGCAAAACTTAAAAATATAACTTACTGTTTTGAGATTTGGCTCTATCCGGAGACGTTAGATGGACAATATTCTTAATAACGAATAAAACAATATTAAAAATGGCTGCTAGAGTGAAAGGAGTGAGCTGTTATGATAGGTCAGTAGTTTTTACATATGGCTCATGAATTATTCGTGTAGTTGCGTTAATTGATACTGATGGCTTAAAGCGAAACGCATGAAGGCAGTTCATTTACTATTTTTTTGGATTAAGCGTCGTCAGTACACTGCAAAGTAAATAGAATCTTAACGAGATTCAAAGCTCGGGTTCATTGTGCTGTGTTTCTTTTGTTAAATCTCATCAGAATGTATCGAGTGCAGGGGAGAGACGAGAGAATGTTATCGTAGAAGTGCAATCGTAATCAATTGCGACCAAATAGGCAGTGGGCAGCTATTGATTGCAGTATGAGCGGGTGCGGCAGGTGGGGAGGGCGGAGGGGGCAGCCATTTTGGATTAGCCTGTATTTGCATTTTCAATTCGCCACGAGCTCCGGGCAAGGGTTGCGCGTGCGAGTAATCCCGTTAACTAGTCCTCAGCGTGTCAACAGGCGCGGGGGCCAACCCTACCCGCGATGAACCGTTTTTAACTTCCTAAATTTACTTTTAAATTATTATTATTGTTATGCCGACGTTTTTGTTACAATGTAAATAAATCTATGTAGTCTTTTTGTAAAAACACAATAGGGGCCTTATTAAACCAGTTTGTGGAGTATTTTTCAAAACTATGAAATATGAGTTCAATAAATATAAATTTGGAATATATGTTGGTAAAAAACAAATCCATATACGATAATGGTTCAATTAAAATTATTAATTTTTAATTATGAATAAATTTGTGTTTGTTCCCTTATTAGGCTTTATAACGATTTCGGAAAGCTTTTTATAATACTTATTCTGAACCCCATTAAAAGTAAAAGAAAAGATTGCAAGATTGATTAACATTATAAATTTACTTGTTGAGGGAAATCTTATGTGCCTACATTAATGAATTCCAATAAGCTATAATACAAATATTGGAATGGCAAATTAGATGATTCATTAGCGGCGTAGGGGGTTTTGTAGTCTGGAGACAGTTGAAGGGCGGACGAGGGGGTGAGACGCGGCGGGCGGGAGGAGGGGAGAAGAAAACTGATCAATAGCCGGTGCAGCTGCAGCGCTACTTGCTTATATTTCTCTTATTACTAAATTATAAATGTATCTAAATGAATGTTCCAAATTATAACATAATACTTTACTAATTCATAAAACTAAAAGTACCTACGTGCCGGATATCTAACAAAAGAATCAGGTGTAGTAAGGGTGAAACACAATAAGCGATATGTAGAACAGTTACTTGACATATTCAAATTCAACAAGTGTCATAAAAAAGCCCCTCGGGACATGTTATCCTTCGCAGTACATAGTTAACCCTTTAAAAAACGATTTCAGATCAGGTGGGAGCGAGGGGTGATGCCGCGGTGAATGTAAATTTATGTAAATACCCCATCTACATACATTTACATAGAGACGACGGCGGCAGGGATTGGAGCAGAGAAGCCGCGGGCAGGACTCGCGCGGGATATGGGACGCGGGGTGAGGGGGGATGCGACGGAAGGGTTGTTCTGATTTATAGAGCGCGACAACTCAAATGACATTGGTGTCTCGCGTCACGGGTTTTAATTTAAAACGCGATGATAAATGAGTGTAATGCCAGCACGTGGCCGCGATTGCTGCAATGTCATTACTGATCTAACCCGTCCCCAAATGATATCTAGCAGTCAAGTCGTTAAGTAAAATATATAGCATATTAAAGTAATTTAAAATTTAATCGATTGTACGCGAGACGTTTTATTGAATATTTATGTAAACCAACCGTGACTCTCGGTGTTATGATCGTTTGATTTATTTATAATTGTACATAACATAACATTTATTATATTATCCTGAACACTGAAAAGCACTTATAAATGGTCTTGTAGTCGCAATCCTTAGTGCCAGTTGATGTGTGCGAGTAAATATTGTGTAAGAGCATGTTTGTATTTTAAAATAACAAGAGAAATATTATAAATCATGTTTCTTTGGCAGTAAAGGGCATATTGAAACAAGCGACACGTCCCCGCGGGCGGACGGCGACTGCGGAGAGGTTCGTTATGAATTTATGATGGTCAACAGTCAGAGCGGGGCAAATAGCAATATTAGGTAGTAGTCGTCAAACAGAACAGCGGCAAACAGTACGATTGTTTGCGGAGTACACACTGCCCTCCTCCTTCGCCTCTCCCTCCCGCCGTCGCCCGACGACCTCCAACCTTCGTCCCAAGAGACGCGACGCTCAAATCAAATTCTTGTAAACCCACTCAACGGTGAGTGGCCGCCTAATGTGGGAGAACTTGGACATGCCTGAGAGCGACTTTTAAAAATGATATTTTTATAAAAGAAAAAGTATTTTGGACACCTCCTTCATATATAAATTTATATAAAAGAAATACTAGTATGTATTCTCTGAGAGAGAGGTGGCGCGTGCGCAGATGTTATTCCGGCAAAAGCGCTGGCAGGATATTGTTCACGCCAAAACTGTCAGTTAATTGATTATAAATGCCACAAATGTTTACTACAAAAAGGAAGCCGAAATTACAAATTGTAATATTATTTTATGAAAGTAAAATATATGGTCTAGTAATTCAGACTTTCAGCATTATAAGTATCCATATTGTAGTAAAACGCGTCTTAGACAAAAAATGCCTGAAATGTAATTTGCCAAATTAAATTGATTTTCTATGTTTGTTTTTTATTGCTATCGAATTTTAATCCAGGTATTCGAAACCGGAAATAGCAATGCGATACTTTTCAACTCAAAATGACAGCTGTATTTAGGAAGCATTAAGGGTTAAGTTAAGAATGAAAGTGCATCAAAACCAAAACCCTTTCATCATCGCAATTGTGAGCAGAGAGCGGCCGAGAACGAAATCGAGTTCGGAAGCGAGCGCGTGCGCGGCGGCGGCGCGGGTGACAGCTGCGCACGCGCACTGACACCCTTTCACCCCACTACATACCTTTTACTCACACATATATCACATGTAAGACAGGCAGATCTATGGTCACGTCATTCACAAACATTTACATTTTTATATAGGTACATAAAAAGTACAATGACAATCAACTACCTAATTAGCGCCGTTGGTAGCGCTGCGCTGGTCACATGCGGGCTTGTGCAACTCGTTATCCACTGATGTTACAAATTGCTTTAATCGGCTCTAATGTCCCCGCATTACTATATCAATATCAATCCTACATATGGCATTAAAAATATCAAAAGTTCTCATCCCTACAATTGATTTTATTCTCATAAAACATTCATCAAGGTCCAATTAAATGTTATATATTATAAATAATAGTGCTTGTTACCTAACAGTGGCTAAGTTGTTAAAATCATAAATACAAGACGTCCTTTACATAAAGCAATAAACTAAAAAAAAGAGACTGATTTATGTTAAAAACATTTCAATTTAGAGTTTATTTATAGCATTAGTGCATGCAATATATAACTACCTAAATTATATATTTATTTCAAATCAGTTTCAGTAACAATAGGTCAAAAAATGTTAATATGTAATCGGTACAGAACTCTACAAAATATTAATACAAAAACAATCCAATTTGGTTAAAACATATTTGATTTAGTATATTATAAACAAAATCCTTTCTATTGTACCCAGAAGGACGCGTGCGACCGACAGACGAGATCAAAGCCGGCCCGCGGCTGTACTGCTACTTGTATGGTCAAGATTCTTTTATCATCCGGCTAATGAGATACTGGGGTTTATAAAGCTATGAAAGATTCAACTACATTCAAATATTGCAACGCTATTAAAATCGATAACATCTGGACGATTTAGAATTTAATACCTACCTGCGAGTATCATTTAATAACCAGGGAAGGAGAGCAGCTTATTAGTATGAATTGTTTAAAATGAAAGTACAAGAAGTGTACTGGTAAATGTAACTCAGCGATGGCGTATCAACGGTTCAGTGAGTTGCAACAAATGCGCTTCCATCACGACACAGGGGCATAGAATCATAAGAAATCCAAACAAAATGTAATCAAATAAGATATAACTATAATTCCAAATTTCTCAATGTAGCCAAGACAATGTATATCTTTTTAATCATTTAATGATTTAAGTTATCCTTCTTGATATATAAAGAATAATCTTCTTTATTATACCATTTAGGTAGTGTGTAAACTTATAATATTGATTGCATACCTAATTGTCTAGAGTGCTACTCTAACTGCAATATCAGTAGGTAGACATGCGCCAGCGCACGTTTTGTTTTATTATACTTAATATTTTGTTCCAATTCAAAAAGTAATAGAATGTAGAAAAATCAAGGACTTTACTATATTAGGTATATGGATTTACCTACTTAACATATGAATATGTTGTACTGATATAGTAACTTGTATTTTTTTTGTAAATCTTAAAAACTTGACATTTGGCTACAATTTTATCCGTTAGAAGTCAACTAATAAATAATATTAGCTATATACGACACGAATTCGTGTACCTACAACATTATTTCGATCAATTCAATGAATTCTTCATGTAAGAGTGTCGTTTGTAAATGAGAACAATGCAATTTTTTGTATCATGTTTAAAATTGGAGTCGTGTGCGTGTATTTTAGTGTAAAGCGCGTGTGTGTGTGCGTTCGCACGTGCACGGCGCGAAGGGTTGCGCACGCGGTTGAGATTTGAGACAATACGTCACCCCTTAGCGGGGTACGACGCGACGCAACGGTAGGTTTTTTACATGTTTTAAGCGCGAATACCCGCGGGGCGGAGCGCGGGGAGAGGACGGCCGTGGGCGGAGCCTCGTCTACTTTGCATATCGCGCATCGCACACACACATACGAGACTGCCATCTCTCATGACTATAGTTACTAGCGTAGGCATTCTCCGTGGCTCCGACCTGCTCATTAGCATTTTAATTGCTAAGCATCTTTGCAGCCCGTTTATCTATAGACACATGTAGTACGGCTTAAATAACCGCCATGACATTTACATACAATATTGTAATTATTGTATGAATACCGCGAATAAAGGTAATAATTAAAAGGATTGCAGCTGTAAGACACCATGATTATGACAAAGTAATCACATGATACTTGACCATTTTAAAATTATAGGATCTTGTGAAGGAAAAATAACGGTTTACTGAGTAATTAAACTAAATATCCTTTAACTTATGATTAAGTATATTCATTGCCTCAGTGACTGTAGATCGAACTATAAATATCATTGCCAACATATTAATTACTAACGTTAATATTAATAAATAAATAACGGATCTCATATCTTAAGATTTTAAAATGTAATAAAGAAAAATGTATTTTTGCATAACAGTCATGATTAATAATATTCCATGCTATAATGATGAAGGCCATGATGCAGACATACTTTCAATGTTATTAATTAATTGAGACCTCAGCATCAGCGAATCCGCGTTAGTCGGCTTGAGTTGATTGTTTTGAAGAGCACGTATTTAGATCAAGAGATGCCGCAATTAACTCAAGGACACAACGTTTGTACATGTTTTGTACATCTTATTAACTACTTTAAAAATGCATATTTAAAGACTTGGAAGCTAGAATTGGTTTAATATTTTTATGTCTAAAGTTTCGAGGAAAATCGCAATCAATACTTCTAGGCTATGGACAATTAGACGGATTAGAAACTTAGTGTTCTAATGAAACTAAATAGTTCTTGATTTTGAAGTACTTTCATTCTAACTTTGACAGAAGTCAGAAAGTTTTGTGTTTTAATCAGAGATTTATTAAGATAGTAAAGCTAGATTTAATGCTGGACTTCATATTAAATACTGTAGATAAGTAAATGTAGCGAAACTTGGATAATAAATTGAAAAGTAAACTTCTCTAGAAGAAAATAGCACATACTTAAGTATTGAATATCCGAATTTGGAAGCTTATAAACTGTTCCTTGAAATATAACTTACACAATAATCATTTGCTCACTGATGATAATGATCATTCAAAAATTGACAGTCATGATGGTAGGTAACGCACTCAGTACGCAGCTGGTATAAATTTCCATTATTATATTTTACACACTTAACAATACATTTTGAATAAAATTTGCTAAATTATATTATTTATAGGTAAATAAACTTTCAGAGTTTAAAGTTTTTTAAATAAATAAATGATATAACATATAGGAATCATATCTAACGGTAAGATTATAGTCACCCCATGTATCGTAAGATCGACATATTTTTTTTACATTTTTACTTAGTTTATATTCTAATAAAGTCGCGTTTTATTGCCAGAATCAATAACAGGATAGTTATATTTATTTTAAAATGTTCAAGAGAGTCGTTTAACCATATACATACTAATATATTAGTAAAATGGTTTCATTATTCACTAAAATTAAGTCCTATTTTATGATCAGTACATTCCATGCGTGGACATACATTACCTACTATTTTATTTTATAGCATATAATAAAGAATAGATTATTGTTGTAAAAATATGTTTTTTATTTCCAATCAAACAATGCTCATCATTTAGGAATGCTAGATCTTGAATCTTGACAAGAATACAATATTCTAACAAATTGGTAATTAATACAATTAACAAGAATAATATCCATAAAACATTTAGTTTTTGCCAACTTGCTCACATTAAAGTGTATCCAAGAATACAATAAGGATTCACTTGTCAAGGTGGAAGAGTGAGTTGTGGCTAATGATACTACGAGATAGGGTTAAACGAGCTGATGATGTGTGATCATTAGCGAGTCTCGCACCAGCAGCAGTAGGTCAGTAGCGTCGAGAAGAAGCATTGTTCCCTAACGACATCGCGCGTTTACTTAACAAATACAGCTGATTCCGGAGATTTTTTGCCAAAACCGTTATTTTACACATAAATCTCACCCTTCCAACTTTTCAAATTTCAATATCCCCTTCGAACAATGCATTCATTCGTATCGTGTTTTTTACGATACGACGATTTTTTAAAATATGGGGTAATGCATTTTTTATTGCAGAAATCGCGAGCTTTTAGCGGAGAAGCGGTCGTTATTCCTTCCCACGGCCGGGAAATGGGTCACGCATTGTTCCGCTCCTTCGTTTTTGCGCTAAAAAAGAGATTTCGGCGGAGACGCGGGCTGGGACCTGTCGCCTCCCGCCGCGACCGCGCTCCCCTGACACAGTTTTTTAGGGGTAAAAAACGTAAAAATTACATCGCAGCTTGCGTTCGAGTTTTCTCAGGAATTGCAAGTTTTTTTTCTAGAGAAATCTAGTTGCGGCGTGTAGTACAGAAGGCTTGTCGAAGTTTGTGCAAGGGTTGACGGCTTTACATCTGTAGCGGCTGCGTTTACCGGATTTCAAATAAATTTAAACGACAAGAAAGGGTCGAGATTCGATGAGGGTGAGGCGAGGTGCGGGGTGCGGGGTGCGCAATAAAATGATTAGGTAAACAAACCGGAGGGCGGGAGGTCGCGGGTGAAGGGCGCAGTCGGGTCGACGGAGATTACCTCCGTTTTAACGCGTGAAAGATTTCAAAGGCGGACCCGGCCACTTCACAAATAATCCATCAACATCTCGTCCGTACTCGGCAGAGGGCGCAAATTCGATTCCGTCGAAAATTGGAGTGCATATTCAGCTAACGAGGTTAGTGCGAGTGCCCGGCCGCGCTCGAGTGCCAATACAGCTACCTGTCCACTGAAATTCGAATAGCGAGGACACTCCACTTGAATGACATCAATGGACATCCACTTTACCTTAAACTTTTTGCTCGGAACATATTTCATTTTCAAATACGAAAGACATGGACCTACTCATTCCATAAAATTTATTATCAAAGAGCATACGAACAGCTCGTCAGAAAAAAATATTAATAATTAATCAGCAGATAATTGAGAGATTTATATGATTACTAAAAAAATATACATACATATTTGCATTAAGAAGTTATCGGAGAGGATCATGTTTATGTAAATTATTAGAAATTAATATAATAAGTGTTAGTTATAATGCATATTTATATATGCTCAATAAAATAACATACTAAGTGCAATTATGAATTATTCAACCGTAACATGTTAAACATGAGAACCAATTCTTGGTCACAAAAAAAACTAGTTTTATTTAAGTCTCTTATTTGGATTTGCAAAAATATTTTTATTTATTATTAAAAAAATATACAATATTACTTGCCGAGACTGTTTTGACAATTTATTAATAATTTTCATACAGTTTAACACATGTTTTTCTAGATTCAATATGAATAAAAAAAACTTACATATGTATCTAGACTAATTTAAACGAATATGGTCCTGATTAAAAACGTGCGTTTTCTTTCAAACTTCGATCTATATTTTCAGTACTTATATGTAACTTGTAGAAATCGCAGGACACTTCCAAGTCGATTTTATTTTTAAAACCTAAATTTTAGGAATTGATCAAAAACTACTTTACCTACAAACAGGCAAAGCGATAAATAAAAAATAGTTAATTTATAGTGATGGTTTTTAGTTTTTTATTTTATATATTTTTTGTTATGACAGACCATATTTTATAAAGTATTAATTAGCAGGGCTGTAAATTACAAAAACAATTTATTAACATTTCTGTTTTTTAGAAAATATAAATATTCTAAGTTTACCTAATCATTGTGATTTATTAATAATATGCACATTAATTAATGTTAAACATGTATTCTAATTAAACTTTTAAATGTTGATTTATATAGCTATAAACAAAAAATAAATGATCATTGCACAAATATTAATAATATCATTAAAATGTATTGTGTTACTATAATATTCACAATCGCGTTTGTGTCGGCAACAGCGGATGAGTTTATGATTGATAAATGATATGCGGCAAACGGAGCGCGCATCACTACGGTACTTCCTCACTCACACTAACAGATAGTGCATATACCATGCACACACTCGTACACACGCCGCACACACCTGCGCTCTTTCACTAATTTGACGTTTTATTATATTCAATCACGATCTCATGAACAAAACATAAAAATATCGCATTTCCGTTATTAAACCTTAACGGATGCTTTAAATGTCGGCATCGAACAGTGGTTGAGGAGTGATTGTCTCATCACTGACGCACGACTGTTCATTAAAATATGTACACCATATACCATATTTGCATCCATTTTTAAATACCTCTTAATTTTAACGCATATTTAAACAAGTCTAATAAATATGTGCTTACATAAAAACTATTTTCGAAAATAACTGTTTATTGAATAAAAAAAAAAATATCTACAACAATCTTACTGTTAGCATTTAACGCACTTTTTAACTGAATCTGACACATTGTTATTCAAAAGCAGTTCAAATTGTCGCTTGAAAGTTACAAAACCGAGCAGTCGGTGTCATTAGTAGCTAGTGTCGGAGTGCAGCGGACGGAACGGCGCAGGCGCAGCGGTGACAACGATATTACAATTATGCTTTGCATTGTCGCCAGATCTTATCCAACACTAATTGCAATTCGCCGCTTCACCCACACTCTGATATGAACTCTACTTCATCTACGATAAGAATCATAATCCCATCACATGTAGAGTCCGTATCATGCACATTTGCATCGCCGCCGCGCCGTAGATGTCAGTGTATACGCTTTCTCTGCAATGTATCAGTTAATCCGCTCGTATCACTTCACGAGCACGAGGTAGCCGCATGTTAATTACTGGACCCCTCGCGGTTCCGCAGTAACAAATCGCTAATACAACATATATACGACTGTAAATAAATCTATGCAAGTTAATTTAGTGAAATCATCCAACTTTAAATTTCCCTTTTTTGCTCCCGGATATTGCAAGAATTATTAAGTTTTTACGATTAGATTTAAGTTAGATATTGCTCTGTTTTAGTGAGAATTACAAAAGCGTTACGAGGTTTATCAGCATTTAACATTTGTTTTGTGCTCGAAAGTTAAATAGATATTATTGTTGCGATATATACTCGGTGATCGAGCGACCCGATATTGTATCTCGATTATCTACTTATTAGATGCAAACAAAGTAATCTGAATAAATATCTAAACAGCGCGCTTCGCACAATACCCAGTCTTTATCGAATAAATTCAGTCAATAAGACGAGAGCGATAATATCATTAATATGACAAGTAATTTTATATTACAACAGTACAATAGTTTCTTTTACGCATCACGAACGAATCGGTTACTACATCGACGCATCGCAAATGAAATCTACAAGAAAAATAGAGTTATAGCTGACGGCAGCAATGTGCAGTCGTGTCGGCAACGCATCGTCATCGTATCTATGTCAGTTCGTATAAAGGAGATGTTCTGTAGACATAACAACGCTTCTGGATAGCACTGGTCTATGTTAAACTACCCGTAAGCGATAAATTGCATAGTTTACGTTTAAATACTATTTTTGATATATATTCTCCCGTTAAAGCAGTTAAAGACTGATTGATATGCAAATGGACTTAGATTATTAGAAAAATGTTTAAAATTATTTGTCATAAAAAAATGCGCGTCACAATGCGCACCCTTGTGTAGCGAATTAATTTATACTTTTACATATGCATATACATATACGAAAATAAGAAGAAATCTTTGATATTTAAAAACGGTTTGTGCAAGTGTCTATCTAAACAGGTTGAAGCTAAACTTTTTTTCTTAAAAACTTCTTAAAATTTTCAAAGACTTGGTTGCATGGTCTAGTACAGGAGAAATGGGAAGTTAAGGGAAAGGGGAGGGAGAGGGGGTTGTTGTAATCGAATCATGATCGTTAATCGCACGAGCCGACCGACGACCAAAGATATTAATGGACGCGAGCGCACGCGCGGGGAGCCAGTCACGAGCGCGCCACGAATGCCCAGCGTCCGAGATTTGAATACTAGATAATTAATATCGCTTTATTAACGGTAGAAATATCGATTTATGAAGATATTATTCTCTTTGTGCTCGCCGCGCCGTAGATGAAGCGTCAATCAGACCGCCGCGTTGCCCGACGATGCCACGATAGCATTTGCATTGCCCATGACAGCTTGCTTTAAAAAAATCTATGTTTCAAAAAGAACTCATGAATATTTTTTAACTCGGAAAAGAACTGCACAGTGCACAATATACCGTGTGCGCCGGAGTGCGACATATTGCGTGTTATTATTTTGCCGTGTATGTTCCCTGCTAATAAACTTCATAGTGTGTATGTGTGAGTCTTGTTTGCTCACTGATACAAATCTGTCGCGTTGCGAGAAGGGACGTGGGACACGAGGGGGGAGGGCTGCGTAGGCGCCACTAGGTGACTATACCCTTCAGGTACGACAGAAAATTTGCGATAACATCACCATTTATTGAGTATTCTTTAAGAACTTTATTATCATTTTTGGAAAGACAAGATCTATTGCAGTAAAAAAAATTAGACTTCACTTACTTTATACTTAAATTCCTTTTCATTTATCCTTACTTTTTTTAATAACACGTCGAGATTAAGAATATTTAAGATTATTTAATTTCTTATTAACCGATATGAGTTTCTGTAATGGTAATAAAAATAGTAAAATCAAGTAAAATAGTGAAATAGTGAAAATCATTACATAAAAAAATTTACACAAAGATAAAATTAAAACATAAAAAGTAGGTCTTAAAATAACGAAGGACTTGTAGTGTGGGATTCTTAATCCTACAATAATGATTTGGCACGGTTGCCGGGTTACATAATATCATGGAATTGAATGTAAGTAGGTTTTTCTGGTAATATTTTCGATTTATCCTAAAAAAAGTATATTTTATCCACCGCTTAAAAATTAACAGGTATCTTCAATTCGAGTATTCGAGTATTGGATCGCTCTATAAACTCCTACTCGTTTCTAATCACATTAATTTTTAAATATTAAAATTGAAGGGACATATAAATCAATTCGATTATTCGTATCAGACAGCGAAATTTCTTGCTTCATTCATATAAGATAAGATCGTTATTAGGCATAACTGAAGACTCAGTTATCTGAGATATTGGGAATGATTCGTGATTTTGGACAAGTAATCGGAGTTTCGCTTCGAAAGCTGCAAGCACAAGTTGAGAGGCGCCTAGACAATGAGCGTCGTTTTAATTTATTATCTTCGTTAATAATCGCGGGGCAATGACCCCGGCCCGCCTTTTGCATATTGTTTTTAAGAAATACTTTCTATGAACAATGGAATCTATTTATGAAGACAAGAGAACGTATTAATTAAATAATATAACTCCTAATTTGTTTGAAAGTCATCACTTCAGGTAGGTTTCCTGAACTCACAAAAATATATGGTCAATATTGCTAACAGACCTCTTCGTACTTGATCGAATGATCATTTCAATTGTCCAAAAATTAAAAATTATTTAAAAACAAGTGTTACAAAATGTTGTCAACAGTTATTTAGTTTTTGCGTCTCGTCACGCGCGACCGACTTGTCATCTAATTAGATCTATTAGACACAGTCCGGACCACCAATATTAAGTGTAAAGCTATCGAACAGTTAATAGTCAGGTATTATGCTCACAATCTTATCCAAGCATGTCTAATTCTATTTTGAACGAACTTGGATTTATACATTTTTTTATCTCATTGTACAACGTACTGTACAAATTGTCTATGAGATACAGAACATAACAAAACATTATTATGTTATATTTAACTATTGTTTATGTGTTTCTATAAAATAAATATTTGTAATGCTTATTACTTAAAATGCTGACATATATAGAAAATCTTTCATAATTTTAAATCAAACCCACCATACCCACTAGAGATATTTTAATATATTTTTAATAATGTCTTGTGTTTTATATAGTAATAAAAATAGCATTCTATAAAACTAACTTTATGTATTCTAAGAGATAAAATTCAAATCAGACAAAAACACAAATCTTCTGATTGGAGTATGACGTTTCAATTCTGATAGCTTGTTTATTCAAATAGGATTAATAATACTTTGTAAGGAACTTATTAGTCGACTATCCGTGCGCAGGGCTGCGCTTGCGCACGGCTTGTCTTATTTGTTGGAATACCATTTGAACATTTCTAATTTCTAAACCCGGTTTCAATTAGGCAGTATTATCCAACTGCATAGGAAATACATTGAATATGGTAATAGGCGTTGACGTATATTAATCTACGTTGTGTGAAAGTTTGTTTGTTTATCCAGTCACTATGTTTAATTAGCGAGTAGCGCCGCTGCTTGTGTCTAATTATATCTCGTAGAGGGCACAAAAACATAACTATTACTTAAAATGCACTCTTAAGTGTAATAAGTAGAGTTCTCAGTGCAGTGTTTGCATGTCTGTCGGTGGGAAGTATTGTCTAAACAAACAATGGTGTAAATAGCATTAGCTCTGTAGATACGTAGAATCGCATGTCATAGTGGGCGAGCGTTATTTCAACTTTAACGAACTCGTAATAAGGTTGGATCAACACATGATCCTAGCTTTAATTAATCATAAAACATTGTATGGATCGAGTGAATAAATATGATTTTCTAATTGATGTAGGTACTTCTACCGTCATCTAAAGACAACTGAACCGTTGAAAGGCTAATATCGTGATAATGATAAATTATCACTGTATCAGAATGTTTTATTTTTCGGCGTTTTATGAACAATGTAAAATTAATTTAATGAATTTAATTAATTAATATTATAGACTCGAAGCGTATTTTGCATTTAAGTTTTGAAACAGTAGGTACCTACAGAGCGCTGGTCTTGCGCTGGCGGTGGTCGCGACTCGCTGCGCGGGCGCAGGCGGTGTATACAAAGCGGGCGAAAAGTGATTACAGCGCCGGTGAAATATAGTGCGCGTGAGCTTCCCGACTCAGCACGCTGTGTGCTTGTTGCTTTAGCAAGGCTAATTGTTGTTTCAATCCTAACGTTATTTCATGTACATCAGCTTAGTATACACATAGTAATACAATAATTTACACATGATGCAATTAGGAATTGACATTTACATTCCCAGTTTGACGTACGGGTATATGACGTAAAATCTAATCCAAATCGATGACCTATAGAATGGTTTATGTTCTCAGGGGAGTATAATTTGTTTATGAGAAGTGGTAATAGAGTTGCGTGTATGCTTCGTTCTCAAAATCACGCATACCATTAGTGGTGATATTATTCGGTAGCGTGATGACTTTGACGTGTAATATCCGCGCGTCCGACGCGGCCTCGCAGACCCGCCGACCTTTCCCGTCCGACCTCTCACTTTCAATAATAAAAACTATACCACTGACATTTAAGCATATATTTTGAATAAGAACCCTATTAATTTGCGCACGCTATATGTCCGGTAAGTTTGTTTGACCGTTTGCACAACTAAAACAAAGATAAAATATTCATACTATCCATGAACATAAAGAAAGATCACCGCAAATCATTAATTACGCGTGCGCTAGCGACCGCCCGCAGGTAGCCGCGGGGCTCATTGCATGAAAATGAGCACTTAATAAAGCTTTTAATAAACACATATTTATAATATATAATAAAATATATATTAATATGTCAACACTAACATATTTCACAATAACAATGTCACAAAATCACGATGAAGAAATATAGGTTAATCTTTCCATTTTGATTTCCCATTGTAATTCTATAAGTGTCCCTATGGACAAGTGTATATAAAATATTTGCTGCATCTAACCAAAATCTTTTACATTTAGGTATACCAGCCAAAATGGTAATCTAATAAAACTTGACGTAGACATAATTTAAAAAAAGAAATTATATGTGTTGTTCTACAAATAAGTCAATTATGCACCTATCTTCTCGTCAGATGAACGCTACTGTATACGCCATGTGACTAGCCAGGCTAAGGGCACTGGCTGTTCCCACGGCGGAATATTAAATCACATGACGGACAAATTGACGCCGGCGCCGCTCGATCACACGACAACTCACCGAGCTTCAAATAACCGAGTTACGTTTTATTTTCTTCGGTTCTGTTTGAAGTTATAAATTTTCAACATAAAAATAATTGGCACGATTTCAATTTGATGGCAGAAATCTAAAACTATATATATTTTTCAGATTTTGAAATGAATAAAGCAAAATGCATCTACACTACGTTACTCCCACCCCTCTATAATTGGTTTACTGTTCAAAAATATTCGCATTCGACATTTTGTATTCAGAGTAGAAAGGCAAATTGTGTGTCAAATTCTGGCATGCGGTACAAAAATAACCAGTTGATTGGGTTTTTACGGATGGATTGACTGGACCGCTAGGAATCCGTCGGGTGCGGGGGATGGGGAGAGGCTATAGGGACCCCAATTTAAAATTTAGATAAGCGGAATAAACGCTCGCCCTCGGAATGTGTGGAGATGGCCCTTGCCTATCTGCAGCGCGCCGGCAAGCACGGTTCACTTGGCTTTAAGTCAAGGAATACGGTCCAATGTACTTGCAAAGGTTTCAAAATGTACTACAGACTGTATTATATATTAAAAACTAATGTCTGATTTGTCGTAGTATATTATGTAAGAAATTAATGAAGTTATCGATTACTATACAAATTGCACCTCAAAGTGTATTACCAGTTATCTTATTACGGTCTGCTGATAAAAGTCATAAGATTTTTTTTTACAAAAACTTGCAGATAAATATCAAAAGAAAGCCGCTAGCTTATAATGTAGATTAGTATGCAAATTAATCTATAGGCAATAAATTAGGTTAAACCAAGTGATCCGTGGACTCTGTTGAGGCGCTCTACTCTACTAGTATTGAATGAAAATAACCTGTTAAAATGTTTAACAAAAGAAGTGATGTTGATAGAATTCTAATGCATTGCCGTAAAATATGTCTTTATCATACGATTGACACTCGCACTTCTTGAATTTTAATTAGATTTCTTCAAAAGCTTGCTTTGTCTTTTAAATAAAATACAAAAACAACTAAACTGACAAACAATTGTTTAAGCATATTTATTTAAAATTTAATATTAATAAGGTCATTGTTTACTAAATCAGTTTTAAATGTTATTTTCTCATGATTCTGTTCTTTTTTTTTAATCGGATCTTCTATTAAGACTCTTATAAGAAATATTAAAATTCAGAGAGTGAGTGCAAATAATTCAATGGACGTCTGAGATGGACGTGCGACGACGCTCGCCAATCAGCAGCGGCTGCACTGCGCCCGCGCACGGTAACGGTGCTCCTTGGACATGAAGAGCATTACAATGTCGTAAACAGATTTGATTTACATTAATGATTATAGACATAACAAGTGATAAATGGTGTTCTTATTACACACATTCTCTGGATGTTACCAGAAAAAAAATACAATTATTTCTATGTATATTTTTTAATTTCACATTTCTTAATTAGAAGTGTTTCAAAGAATCTGCAAGTATGTTTCTAATAATGCATGTATATTCGAGACATGGTGGTATCTGAAGAGTTGAGAGGAATAGGGAATATAATTATTCCTATAAGATTAAGAATTATTCATGTTAAACTATTTATTTACTACATTTCTATTCTTAATCTTATATGAATATGTATTTTATTTATTAAAGTTCACTAGAAGAAAAAAAAATATATAATATAAAATAATATTTTTTCTCTATATTTTCGAATTTTTGTATTTTTAATTTTAATAAATTAAATTCTGTTTTATTACTTGATATTAACATAAACTTTTTTATTAATCTAAGAATACCGTAATGTATGTGAAACTTAAATAGTCAAACAAAAAATACAGAAATTACGAATAATTTTATAGAATAAACATAAAATAAAATTACAAAACATGATTCTGAAGCAAAATAGGTAATTATGATTAAAAATTAATTCAGTAAACAAAAATAGATTCCTACTAACTGGGACCCTTTTACTACCAGTACGGCGTCTTGCTCGGCTGCGACGGGTAACGATGCAATAACTTTGTCACAGACTTTCACAATACTTGCATTTACCTAACACTCGCACACATAAATACCTATCACTCATCCACCTACTCGGTTATTCTGCATATATTTGAGTGACCAAAAAATACTTACGTAATTAAATATTTAAATAAGTTTGCGTCGCTACCTATCTAGATGTTGATATTAATAATAGATAAAGTCTTTTTCTACGCATTTTTTGCATATTTTTGAATTCATTTCCTAATTTACATTTTTGTGAAAAAATTACCATAGCAATGATGAAATAATAAGCATACTCAAACATTACCGGGTCAGTGGTTGGAACAAAATGCGCGGGCGCAGTGCACATCTCATTATCACACTGAAATTAATAGAAAACAGCTAAGTCATTATAATATTTAGACAATTACTCATCGTAATTATCGGTTACCCGCGGACGGACACCAGCCACTAATTATAATTAGGTTCATTTAGATTTGACCGCTTACACGAGGAGACGGAATTCCTTACTCGCCGAATTCGTGATGATATTTACACAAAGATATAAAAAATATATATAAGTTATCTGCACTTATTTCAATGACTGTCTGTGTTCAGGTGCGACGAAACAGCTCTGGATTCATTTAAATCTCTTATCCTAAATAGACAAACTGACAGCGGACAATTAATTTCAATGAATTGGACGTAAGGGAAAAAATACGTTTATGTAAGGATTTCCAAACGAACAAGTATATTAATGGTTTTATATCTAACGAGATAGCAACACAAATTAAACAACGCGTTGAAGTTTTTTAATAAATATGGTCATTAATATAATACATACATTTAATTTATAAGTACAATTATAGAGCGTTATCCAAATACTTGCATTTGCATAATAATATATGTTAAGGTTAGTTAAAATAAATAAAACATTCAATAGTCCACAAAAAAGTGTAATAAAAGATTAGAAGGTGAATAAAAAGAAGTGAGAGAAGGGAATAGAAAACCAATTTAGAACATCTTAAAACACTCGAGCATCCCTCACTCGAGGGGATGAAAGAAAAACCTACTTACTATGAATAGCGTATGAATTGTATTCAATATATATTTTATCTCCCATCCGCGGGTAATCCATTACAGATATAAAACTAAACTGCCCCACTTTAAATGTTCTGACATTTTCATTAAAAATTACTTTTTTTAGGTTATGCAAAACACCTTCAAGTAATAAAGAGATAGAAATCAGATATAATGAATAGGAGTATTATCTGGCTACATCTGTTCACGTCATACGGTTAAAGTTAATTGAGGCATCATGCAAGAACAGCTTTGAGATTAGACGTGTAACAATATTTATAATTAAATGTAGTATGTAAATGTGGCAGTGAACGTTTGTCCGCCATCAATTAGATATTCAAATGAGCCTCGTAAATTTTGTAAAGCGGCCGTTTTTATAATAATAGCAAGTCTTTAATACCTTCTGTTCTAGTTATGTTACGATTATAAAAATGATTTAGATATACGTATTAGTGTAATTAAAAACGAGAGAACGTAAACAGGAGATATGTACTTTCACGAATTGTAATCTTAACTGCGTTTGTAGAACAATTAATATTCTTGATACTAACTACGAAACATAATGGGACTTGTAAACCGTGAGGTGATTTTATGCCCTAAACAAACAATTAGCGCTAAGACCGACAGCGACTCGTGTAGTGTGAAGCGATGCGACGATTAGGTTTTATTCGCTCTGCATCCCACATACAAACATATATACATACAAAAGACATATTAGTGTATACTGACATTTTATGTCTTATATTTACTGTTAATGGACCGAGTTAGACGATGAGCACATTAGAATGTACAATTGAGGCGTGTGCGTGCGTCTTATGTTAAAATAATCATACTTCAGATTCAATGTAAATAATTTATGAAATTAATTATTACAATATGAATAACACAAATTATTTTACAATCGTATAATTAGTGTCGGTCCGCCTGTAACGAGAAGTAGAAAATATGACAACAACGAAAACTCATGTAATTAATGTAATCTTATTTAATTACAGAATTATTTGGCTAATTTATGATTTGATACAAATTATCGTGCTCATACGGGAACGATCACTGACAAACCCGTCAGTTATGTTTTATTTTTTGTTATACGTAAAAAAATACGTATTTACCAATTCAAACAAATATAGGACAAGCTTATAAACAGACTTGTGAATTAAAATATCTACCAAGTGCAGAGTAATGCTCAACAATGTAGGTTTAGGCTTCTTTGCCGGAGCGAGGTGTCATTAGCGGCGCCGGCGCACGGGGAAGTGGCAAATTGTTTGCGACACGCACCGCCACCGACCGACACCGATCCAAAATGATTTTTATTTATTATAATGCTTCTAATTTGTGATTTTTAACGAACACAAACGACACCCATCGTGTAAAATAATCGAGTTAATTTGCATCTTCTTATTAATCTATTTTCACAACTTTCAGTTTTAATTGATGAGCTAAGGCGAAAAACTAAGCTGCTTATTTTCCAGTTTATTAAAGATATACGCTACTTTTGTAACGGATCATCAGGTTCCGTTCCCTCGTAGCGGTTGAACCCTGGTGTTCCGATGGCCTTGACCCCGAGTGTGTGTAAGTGCGAGCGCGGCAGGTGCAGCGCACGCGCCGACAAATATCAACGAGAGTCACTCACCCTTACCTATCAGCTATCCCGTTATTCAATACGCTCTAATTATTATAAATTATAAGCCGCTGATAAGATCTATTAACTAATTGACCAGTGAGCTGTTTAAGGGCAACAGTTTTATCTTAATGTTAAGTGCAAATTACTGATCGTTATTGGGCAGAGCCACTTACTTCTCATTTCCAATGTAGTCCGTGCGTTTCAGCAACCTTCCAATAACGTACAGTTGCAAATACGTACAAACATGTACTGAGTCGAGCGCTGCAGGGCTGGCTCCGGACGCAGCTTTTATTACCGGTTATTAGAAAAAAATCTGATCTCAATATAATGATCTTATTAAAAATACAAGTTTGCGCTAATTTTTTATAACATTCTTATCCGTGTTACGTATTCTAGAGGAAATTACGATACACGTCGAGAAACTAAAAAAATATATGAACAGGCTTAATTAAAAATTATTCAATTGGCTACTATAGTGTTACTACATCCTATGACTCCGATAAGAGCTATAGCGTATTTTGACACAGGGTGCCATCCCTGGAGGTGAGTAGCGACACGTAGCAGTGCGTGGGAGCAGTGCGGCGCGATATAAATATGCCGCACGTATTCTAATGCCCGCCACCGCGCTCGCACCCAATCTCTGCTAATCACACGCGCCCTGTAATAACGCGATATGAGATGCACGTTACGACATTGTAATGTTTCCGAATTATTATGAAGGAATTGCCGCCGATATTGTGAAAGTCACTCTAATAGCGCCTCTTCGTGTAATCAATATTCAATAAGCAAAACGATTGAACGGCATCTACGCCGACGTTATAAAAACTTATTTATGTTAACCGAAATATGATTACCAATCGGTAATCTGTTACCGCAACTATATTAGTTATTTTGTGGTACAAACGTGTGTGTTATGAAGCTATGGTTGTCAATTTATTTTAATAAAAATAATAGCAACTCAGTTAAATAACCTATTCTGATCAAAGTATTGTGTTTGTTCCATGTTTGATAGAAATTTAATTCATAGTTATAGACAGAAGCCTCAATTAGATAGTGCGGTAGACGCGTTCCGTTAAACGCGGCATTGCATGAGAGTCGCGACAATTTAATGAATGCGATCGTGTAGCGGGACCCTAACGTACCTCGCAGGTGCCCAACGGGACTCCGACTCGCAAAGGTCACCCCGAGCTTGCATATGTTACCCCGATAAACTACTTGGCAGTTCGCCCCTGCTCTCAGACTTTGAAATAAATTGTAGCTCAATGTTAGGACCCCTCTCGCGGATAGTCCGAGTCGCATTACAGGCCGGAGATGGACTAAAACGTATTACGTGTTAAGCGGGCGCCGGCCAACCTCGCCCGAACGACTTGACGAGGGACCCAGTCTTTCCCTCTCGCTAACATAAAACTATTTACAATCCCATACCGGTGTTTTAAAGTGCACAATTATGACAGTTATGTTGTAAAGCCTTTAAAGAATGGATATTCAAATCTGCTTTCTTTTATGGCGGGTGCCAATAAACCGTTGCTGGGTTTGTATGCCGAGTTGTGCAATTTTTAATTTTATTTCCATTGTTTGTTTTTTGTTTTATAAAACACTTAAAGCAAAACAATAAATTAGAAAGTCTCGCATCGGTCGCTTCACTTCTCAATTCGGATGTTTTTTTGTATGTATTGCTTTCTCCTACACAAAGGCGTCGTAATTGCTTTAAGACATCCCTTATTTAATAATAATAGAACGGTAATATCTTCACTGCCTAAACAATGTTACTGTAAATATTTTGTTAAAAAATAAAACGTTTTAAAAAAAATGTCAAACCAAACATAAAATATTTAAACATTCACGAACCTAAAAATCATGTTATAATTATTAGAGAGTTGAGATACTAGCAGAACAAAAATAAGGTAAAATATAATGTAATAAAAATACAGATATATTAATATAATTTCGGTGACGAGATGTGATGCAACTCACCGATGTCCATGCAACGGCAGCGAAGTGCGCGCGCGCAGCGACCAGACACTACTTACTGAAAACACCCTCGAGCACTGTTACAGCACTTACGTTATTCACCCTACTTGCAAAAACTGAAATGTCAACAAGGGCTCGAGTAACGGCACCTCACGTGCTCCACACAACTATTAACGATGATAGAAAGGTCAGACTCGTTTCACCACAGCCTTTATCAATGAATGAACAAACTGAATGTGAATTAATTTCTTATTTCTGAATCGATTGAAAAGAAGAATGCTAATAATGACGGTAAATATATAAGTTTGTAATTGTTTAGTTTGTTTGTTGGTGTAGCTGTTTGTGTTTGTATAACAGTTGAACCAAAGGTCACACGTTCGATTTACACGCAAGTTAATTCTTTATATGGCGAATAGATTGTTGTTTTAAGTCGGAATGTAATTTAACTAACAAATGCTCTTGTATTTATCAGTTTATTATATTATAATAACTTCCTATATAGTTTTAGTTTTTTTTTAATGCAACTGCGTTAAAAAATCTCATTTTCAATTGTTTAATTTCGCGGTCATTTCACCGATAAAAACTATTAAAGTTTGTACAGAATAAAGTTTTTTTTTATTATCAACATTTTATTTTATCATCAAGTACCTACTTGAAAATTTCGTTAAGCAACTAATATATAAATGATCATAAAATTAATTGCATTAAAAAAAGAATTCTGAGATATCTGAAGTGTAGTCGAGATATACCAATAAGGACATAAAATAATTTAAAAAGCACTGGCGCAGAGAGCGCCGCGCTGTGTCCGTTCACCGTGACGAGCTTATTAAGAACGAACCATCTTAGGAGCGAAGAATAAAGATATTTAATAATATAATTTCTTACAGCATCTCGCCAAGCTCTGTATCATTTAGAACGTTTTTTGGTATAAAGTTTGAAGCAAATTCCACTACTGTATTTCACAGTAGCTGACAGTTGAATTGCTGTGTTAGAATTACAATAAACGTAGAAAAATATTCAATTGATTTTAGTATGTAATATATTTTTGAAGGTAATTTTCTACGGTGATTAAAATAATAAAGAAATAAGTATACCACCTATAACACAATAATATTTTTTTAACAAAAATTCAAAATCTGATTTAGTTTTAACTGTAACAAAAAACTTAACATTCTACAGAAATTGTACATTTCGATAGTATAAGTAAATGAATCGTAACTCATAATGTACGTCTTTCACAGCTAGACATATATTATTATTTTTATTAAAAAAATCATAAAGGCTATTGCTAGATACATTACTGTCCAATTTTAAAAGGAAGCATAACGAACAATGGTATGGACAATCGTCTAAACGCTGCATTTGAGAAGGTTCTCATGATTGATTCTCGAATTCCGAAATGCTAACAAAAAGTTGCTGCAAAAAATTATTCCCGAACGTATGCAAATCCTTTGTTAAGTTTCCCTATTTTGGGTCGCTGTCTTTATTTTGTAAGCGGTAGTGCGTATTATCGCGTGAGGCACTTCGTCAGTGGCCACCACAGTGCAAGCGCAATCTACAATCTTATGCGTTCATAAATTTCAATATTCACTACCCCGAGCCCGCATTTACCCGATGATTCCAGAAAACTATAAAATGTTTGTGATAGATGGTTTGTTAAAAAAAAACTACTATTCTATAATGTTTTAATTATCAATCTTTTCTAAGAAATAGACAAGCTATATGGAAATACGGTTTATAGATTTCTAACCAACAATTTTTACCTAAGAAATCACTATCACAATATTACCAGATTTTGTATTTATCGAAATATCTTAATTGAGTTTAGCTTAACTTCTAACTATACTAAAAATAAAAATGTAGTTTTATTATTATTATCTTTATTGTATTATTATCTTTATATTAATACGTGAAGCAAAAACTTTAGACCCCTTTATACGAAAATTGTGCGGAATATGAAATTTGGCACAATTATAGTTTATGTGTAGAAGAAGTGCAGAATGCTAATATTTTTCAATAATAATGCACTTTTAATACATTAAATCAATGATAAAAACATTACACACACTACGATGCTTAACATTACACACACTACTTCATTGTTAACGCTGACATTTAATATCATGTAGGTATATATTTGTTTGATGTCAAATAGTCATCATAGAGTTGATGGTCGCTTGACGTTATTTAATAAAAAAAAATATGTAGTTTTAACTCAAAGTTTTATAAACATTAACACTATAGATTAAGGTCTAATTTCGACCGTTGGGCTTCCACTAGTTATTATAATTGAGGCAAAGAAAGTAGATGTCACCAAAAAAAAGTATTGTATGCCTACATATGATTTTGTCTTTTTATTACTGAATTTTATATATATTATAATTAATTGAATTTTATTATAATATTCGTTAGGTTCGGAAAATATAGACGTGTGATCTTTAAAACACCTAAAAAAAAAAATATACCTATTGTGAATATTGCAGAGCATCTCATAAATTAGATAAAATTTATATCGAAAAAATAGAGAAACGTAGGCTTGTGGGCAATTATAATGTTCGTATTAAGATTACAAAATATTATAGGTATAAATAAACACGTGCAAGCCGACTATATGCTCCAGTGACCACACGGCGCCGAGTGTTCAAAGGTTAATGAGAGATATTATGTATTGGTAGTATATACTGGTTAACTAATAATAAGTGCCATACACCATACAGAGAGTTTGTCCAACCATCGTACAATGCATCCACAAAGTTGGCATTAGCATTAATCGTTCACAGTTTCCAACGCACATTTCGCAATAAATCTTCAAAAACCTTTTTCAATATACGGGCAGTGATAAAAACTAATGGTAATAGAAAGAAATATGCAAGCCGTGCTGATTGTTTGGCATCGATCGAAGGTGAGCCAGGAAAAAAACTAGCAGATGCGCATGCGCAGGTAGTGGCGACACGGACGCATGCAAATGCGACCGCTTTCTACCGCTCCGGAGCTTGCGCCTATCGTTTCAAGCCACTTTGCATACGCATATGGCTAGATTTTTTTTAAATCCGCAGTAAAAACTATTACCAGTGAAGACAAACTCTTAATTAATGCAAGCGTAACAGTAAAAATATACATCAACGTTTTAATATTCAAATAGCTTCTTTTTACATCAAAATCTTAGTATCGTGCAACAAAATACAAATCAATTATTTCGTCGATTACAAGCGTACTCTTGTGCGTCCTATAACAATAACTTACGACGATTACCTGCACCCCGTCCGCAAAAACATCAAAGTATTCGGGAGAATATTTGCGAGGGAAATCTTGAGCGGACGATCACCGACCAAACACAAAAACAGATCGTCGTGCTAATGTGAAGGAATGTAAATTCTTTTTTTAGCTACCTCTTAATGTAAATAAACCTGTATACTTATTTATGGGGCTTACAATTAATAGTAACAATTAATTATATTTTTTTTATTTCTTGCGCTCACTTTATCGTGTATGACAAACATATATAGTTATGAGCGAAATTATGAACCAGTAGTCATCGTCATAATAAAGTAAAAATAATATGATATGAATCTCAACTTATTACGAAAATATTGATCAGCGTGTAGCTCACCGAGATCATTGACATGCAAAGCGCAGCGCTCGGTGTGCTGAGTCAGCGTAGCCCGGGTCGCCGTGACATCGCCCGCCCATGCGGAACCAACACCAAGTCTCTATTCTTACACTCTTCTCGATTTACTTCCATTTATATGTCTATTCGTTGAAATAATAATGTATTTGGGAAGAAAACCTTATTTTTCGGCGTATATATATGTCCATCTCTAAAGGTCCGTTTAATAATGTTTTTCTAGATGAATGCCACATCGTGCTGCGCGGTCGCGTGGGAGCTCTTTTTGCCACTTGCAGACTGCACTCTCACGGACCCAAGATGTCCTGCCCAATTTAGTCGAATCGCAAATGCAACCATTTCACACATTCATTGTTTTTTGCCCCTTAAGAGAGTGAATCAATTGGAAAATCAAACCGGCTTAAGTGTCACGTAAACGTCTACGTAAATTAGGTGTTTGCTAGAGTGTTATTCAATTTACTCTTATGAATTTTTTTTTACATTCGATTTCGATGAAGTAGTCGGTAAGTATAGGTTAAATTAATAAAAGTGGTATTACAGCTTTATGAATATTATATAAGGAGTTGGTGACAGCATACATTTTCAGATCTGTGCAACAGTAGCAATGATTTAAATGAGGTAGCAAATCAAAGAAGAGCGACGTCTGCGCACAATGACATGACACTGAGTTCCGTGAAGCACGCGCGCGACAAAAACTAAGAGTAGACTGGCTACTCCCTTCCCCGCACCCCCCGAGCGCTCCCCGCCGACGATGACCACTTTTTCTCTTCCCTACCCATTCACCCCGTAATTAACGGGAGCAAAAAATATTCCTAGACAAATTTTTAAATGTCGCAGTGTCACCGCTACTCGGCCCAACAAAAACATCGGTTTTGAATTTATTTTAATTTAATTATATTGTCGTTTTGTTTCTGTGCAATGATTCGTTGAGAGGAATCGTGGTCGATTACGGATTCTTGCATTAACTCATTCACGGATCTCCTTGCCTGCTGTTTCGTGATTCTCTCTATATAGTTTTTTTATCGCGACAATTTTTTTATAACGGTACTCAATAATTTGATTAGATTTTATCTTCTTACTAAGTATAATTTAAATAAAATGGTAACATTAAATATAATGATGAATTAAATTGTAAAATGTTTATAGGTTAGTAACGTACAAACATATTATTTAAAACATACTGCATCCGTGAATGAAATCAGAAGCAGGAAGCTCGTGATGCGAACACCTTGAAAGTGGACGCAAAAAACCTAATAAGATAATTTAGGAACCGTGGTCGTAATATTCAAATTATGTTTGATTGTTTCGTAATATGAGCTTTAAAAACATACCGTTAAGGTCGAGCACCATCTGTGTGTTGAAGAAGCCGCTCACGTCACCGCGCCCCGACACTGCAACAGAAGTATTATAATGTAATTAGAGATGAGTGTTAATTGCCGAATGTATGTTTCATCTGTAATACTGATATTACGCGACTGACTGGAAGATGTAATAACCATATAAGTAAGAGTAATGAAGTAATAAATTTATAAATATAATACTCTAATTGAAGTTTCAATCATTATCAGATAAAAATAAGTAATAATACAATTACTATGAATTTAAATAAACAAAATAATAATGATTAAAATATAACATCAGTCGTATCACAAGTAAAGGAATAAAAATATTCAGTTACATATAACAGTTACAACACTAGTGTGGACACAATTGTGTCAAAACGCAAGTCACCACGATGTCGGCGCGTGCGCAACCACCGCTGCAGCAGACTCTATGTACCATACCTATGTCACATGTCTAGTGATTGATGTCCATTAGGTGATTTTAAATAGGTTTGGTATTTTTTTATTTCAGTTATTAAACATTTTTTATAACAAAAAATCCTAATACTCATATAAATCATTTTAATAAGTGAACACTAAAAAGATTTGCTGTTAATACTATGTAGTATTTTAAATATATACTTGTTAAATGTTTTCCCATGTAACTCTGTTGCTAAACTGTGTCCGTGCGTCACGATATGTTTAATGTATAACTCAGTAATAATATAATGAAATAACTGTTGATTTTTATGTAATTTTTCCTTATCTCGTATGCGGTATGCGATATATAGAAAAGTAATATTTATAATTGACCTTATGAGAACTTATGATTTGGTGAAGGAAGGCTAGGATTATTAATATGGCCATTTAGTATTAAACTGCATACTTACGTGGACAATTTATGATCCTTTGAGAAAACGTTTTTCAATCGTCATATAACTTAATTACGAAAATCTTTTATATTCTGATACACAGTCTATAGAAAACTGCCAAAATAAAAAAAATATCATCGGATTAAATCTTACCTGGGCATAAAAAGTAATAATCATTGGAAATCATTTATTTATATATATAAATAAATGATTGCCACTTCATTGCTATCGTTGATAATACCGTTGTAATCCACTTTTAATAAAAAAACGATGTCCTGCCAGTGGGTTTAATATAATTAAAACATAATTAGAGAAGTAACGGGAATCAGTCGTTAGCCGGCCGCAGGTAACGAGCTCTAAACGAAGTGACATTTCACGCTAAATGCTATCACTATTATTGAAATATATCGTTAATTGGTTTTGAATTTATTTATATTTTTGTTATATAAAATTATTTTAATGTTTTCATAAATTTTAAAATAGATTAAAAACTACTTCATCGCTAGTGACTTGTGTTTAATAATTTTAACTTACGTAACTAACTAGTATAATAATCAATTAAATGATAAACACTGACGTCAAAGTGCAACACGGGTTTTACTATTTGTTATTATTTATCTTGAGGATAACGATTGATTTACCTAAAATGTATAAAAAATGCCAACTATTTGACAACTTTGCATTTACTCATAATTTATAGTTTTGACGTCTTATTCTTAGAAGTAGTTATCGCCAGCATTTTCATTTGTTTTTCCCTTATTCACTGCCGGTAAAAATAAAAAGCCAATGTTCCAAAATATTTTATATGTTTTACAAGACAATTTGATTCAGTGTAATGCATCATATGAATTGATTTAGACACTACGCTAAAATGACCCAAAATTATTTAAAGATCCGTCCAGAACTTTTTGCGTGATGTGCAAACAAAGAGATTTTAACAAGCTTACAAATAAACAGACAAACATTTAATAAACTATAAAAAAAAATGTTAAAAACTATTTTTAAAAAAATGTTTCCTGTTTCTTCATCTGTTCAAGACAAATCATTTGTACATAAAACTGTTCATATTTGGCCTTGTCAGTATTTTATTATTTGTTGATAATGTGTGTGTAGATAGAAAATAATGATTCTTTAAATTATATCTAACGTTCAATTGATGTATACATAATACACACATATATACATAACGAATTTATCGTTATGTATATATGTTCAAAATAACATTGTATACTTTAATATATTTGGGGTTTCTATAAACTTATTTCCAAAATAAACAAACATTTCGAAAATCGAAAATCGAAGCCAAATATGAATAAGTGAATGATACTATTACTATTATTTTTTTACCATCTTACACTAACTTTTATACCATCTCTTCAACAAAAGACTGTTTCCAGTAGATCACTACGATCTAACTCGGATAAGACAGGAGAGAAGTACAAACAGACAGACTTTCACATTTATTACATCAATTAAATTAAAGTTTTGAACAAAAGAACTTCTTTACTGATGTTAGGTAATTTAATTACTATTAACTCAATTTTATTCAAACAGTCATGTATATGTCTGTCTTTACAAATAAATACAAACATTTACTTTTTTTTTATTTAAACAACATCTAACAAAACAGAAAAATCCCTGCGTACATCACACATTCCATTTAAAGTAAACTAAACGCAAGGGTCACCCCGCGCCGATATACCTAATAGAATTGTTGGATCCTACATCAAAGGAATAAGTAATCGACGTTCGCTAAGAAATTCTCATTCTACCGTAATCGCGCCCAAAAGATAGCATCGTATTAAAAGGATAGGGAAATAAACGGGAATGGGACGGATCGTGTTTAAAGTGGATAAGGGACGGAACGGGACATCGCTCACCGCGCCCGCAGTAAATCGTGCCGCGTGAAATAGTGCGGTGTGAGCTCTGTAGACTGGTCATCTATCCTCCCGCCGCGAATCAAATACGGTTAATTCGGGACCTAAACGCGATTTAAAAGGGTGATTCGGTTTAAAATGGCTACTTCACCGGCTTATGATGACATGCGGGGAGCACGCACGGTTGCCGCTACTGAAAGACAATTTCAAATTTGGAATTCGGTCCCCGACATATGTTTTAACATACAAAATGCTAGTCTTTGTCAATTTTACCGTTAAATAACAAGTCACAGAAATATAAAATGTTGATCGAAATAATACTTTTATTTAATGTTAATTTAAAAGTAGGATTATATATACTATTAATTGTTATAAGAACATAGTGTCATTCAGACAATATTTGTAGATAGAGGCTTATTCGTTTCCATTTCGTCTTAAAACGAATATAATGTTTGTTATAAAAAAAAACTGAAATTGTATGTACGATTTGAACGAGATCTACAATCAATATAAAGTTTGAAAAAAAACTAACATATAGCAGACAAGTTCGATGATAATTTAATTCATATTAAAGACTTTTTTGTACAAAAACAAACGTGTCTGTAGCTAAATGATAAATAATCAATTAACGTCCATAAGTCAGTCCTCATTGCGAATAAAATTGAGACAACATTTCAGGCACCGATTTCTAACGTAATGAAATGCGTTAGAAACTCGCACGCACGCCTTTATATATGTGTATTATCATAAAACTGCGCAAGCACAGCATGCTAATGGAGGATTATCCACCGTTACACTTCACGCATCTAGGAAATATGTTTTATTAAATATACAAGTGTATGTAGGTGTGTCCATATCTTTCTTTCTGTGAATATCTATCTCTTAGTTGACTTATTCTCTTTACAATGTTTGAGTACTTAGCTAATAATAATGTTGTCTATATATTTTTGTATTAGTATTTATTTATATAAAGCATAGTTAGTATTATGTATAAATTGTATATATATAAAAAAAAACAAACACTAACAATTGTTATCAGCTGAGAACTGTAACGATATTCCTACTCTCTCCACCACGCACGTTGTAACATACGTTTTCTTTGAAACAAGCATGCATTATAATATTTCACTTACATATAACCCACTTCATGTTTTACATAAATGTTAATCGTTGATCCAATCGCAAATAACAAATAACAAACGTTTAGTGAATACACCCCATAGCAAGTACACTATCACAATTCATATCGCGTTATTTGAATTGCATTTCAACGATACACACTCCAGGTGTTTAATATTATAAAAAACATAGTATTTTAGTATAAAAAGTTATACATTTTTTCAGGGCTACGTATATACGGCGAGCGTTTTATTGATATATTAGTAAATAAACACTAAACTATCTTATTCCTTAAATATCATGACGTATTATCAAATGGGGAATGAGAAATGTATATATTTCTTTATGCCCTTTTAATTCAAGATATTCTAATTAACAAATAATTAAAAAGTCCTTACAAATAATTAGTAACATAAAATTGATAAGTACGTTATATTGTACATAACTAAAAATAGTTATTTTATAGATAACCAATACTTAGAACCTAAATACATGCAAAGTGGATATAGGAGAGGTAGAATGGAGGTAGGCTGTTGTGTACACACAAGATGGCAAAAACTAGGCTTGTTGTCTGAGAGGCAAGGGGTGATTGACCGCGGGTGGTTAATTGCGTCCCCCCCTTACCGCGTCCCCCTCAGCCTCACCCCGACGCACCCCGCCGGGGTCACGAAGACCTTCACATGATGTCGTACGTTACAACATTCGCCCTATATACGAAAATCGATGACCAGCGTAGTAAGAACAAGTTCAATTTTTGAGACACCTTTATGGGAAACATAGCTTCTGGTTTAAATAAAGAAAAGGAAACCTCGAGCAACTGTGATCAGCGACCAAGTTGCTTGCTTCAAGTATTTGAATACGTAAGTAGGTACTTACAAAAAACTAACTACTAAGCAAATGCCTTCGGATGAATCTTACAGCGATTTAGACGTTACCTTTTATGGTCGGCGGCAGCAGGAGATAAGAGTCATCTAAGCAACGGACTCAGAAAAACTATTTAAATGAGTTTCTGTAATTCCCACTGATATCATCTAATTGCTTGTAAATATCTAAATTTTGTACTTCTCTGGTATCTTGTGTAGTGAAGCCTTTGTTGTATATCAACACTATTTTTGCAATAAAACTATAATTAATATGCGGTAAATAATTAATTATACAATAAATCAATCAGTTTTACAATATCTGAGATCAGATGTTCTTGATTGAGATTAGAAGGTTATTTAGTCTTATAATTTATAAATTTTTATTCTTGTTTTTGTATAACTTATAGATTTTAGGAAAAAAAAAATAATTATGTAAACTAAAACGATTTTTCAGTAATAGGTATGTACTGGTAAATAAAATATTAAATAAATAAAACAATTATACCAAATCATATCATCATTAAATATACTTCTGATAATTGGGTAAGACCATTGCAAAAACTTAATAATCAACTCAGGCAACACCCACTATGCAATAACAATGAAGGTGTAGACACATCCGATCAAAATATTAAGTCAATCATATACACGGCATTTAGCAATATATTTAGAAGTAATATGGCGGATAAGGAATATACACTCCCAAATATGGTTTGTATTTAACAAATAAAACACAAAAAAAAAATATTTATATAGATTTATAAGAATATTGTATTAGGTAATATTTCATTATTTTACAACTGATTTTATCAGTCACTTAACTACTTTAACAGTCAAGATGTATCCTTCTGTTAAATTTCAACAATAATATGAAAAGATTCAAGATACTGCTTTCCTTATAAATGATAATAAGCTAATTTCAATAACCGAGTAAGTCTCATATTCGAGAGGAGAGTTCGTAGGAGGCGGTAAGTGAAACATCCTGACATTCCAGTATTTGCTTCTGAGAACGCAATTATTCTTATCGACATATATGTCATTGGGATCATAATTTAAATTGGCTTTAAAACCGAGAATACAATTAATACGTGCAACAAATCCCTCTAGATGGTGGTAAGCAGGTTATTCTTATATAAATTTTACTATTATTTCACATATGTAAATAAATTCAAAATAATAATTAATAATTAAAGATTTAATTACATGTTTTATTTTTTCAATATTGATGTTGAATTTTCATCACAATGAATAAAACATGTTCAAAAAGTATATATGTTATTAAAAATTTTAGACCAATAAATTTCCAAGGAGATCCTGTCAACAAAATCAATAAAAATCTGAAACATTTTAAATAAAATCTATTCAACATATGTCGTTTAAATATATAACCTAATATAAATTTTATAACCATAAAAAAATTTCAATAATATCCTGATATAAAAAATACATATAAAAAGTTCTACATAATAATTCCGGTAACTCAAAAGTAATTAACAAGAGACGTCAAAGTCATCTAACAAGAACTATTTCATTCTAACGACAGTAAAAAAGTCCCTCGAAACAATAAAGATATAACATACCGATGTAATTCAAATGGCGGTCGGTATTTTAATGAATTGCGATGAATATGCTAATTAGAACGCAATTATTCAAAATGTGTGGCAAACGTGGCAAGCGGTGGTGCCACAAGTGCTAATTGGTTTAATAAATTATGAGGAGCGATTCTCGAACCTGGGACCTTCTAACTTCTATTGTTTACGTGTGACTGTGGTTGTGTGAAACAATATTTTTTTGTTATTTATGAAATTTTGTCTCTTAATTTTAATAATATTAGCTGAATTAAAGAATCTGCTTATTTTTGTCATCTAGGTTTAACTTTTTAAATATATATATTCTATATTTTCAGGATTTTTTAAATAAATTATAATGTTGTACTTGAGATGCAATCTAATATAAATATTATGCAAACACCCATTTATTTATTAATGTTTTCTTGAAATACGTTTAAATTAATGAATATTATTTTTGCTTATTTGCATATCACAAACAGTACTATAATTTAATGTTAGTCTGTTCATAAATGTTAAGATGGCGTAGTAGTTAGAGTTATCCAGCTTCTTCTTAGGGATCGAGATAACATTTAAGTTTTAGCTTACATATAGATTAGAATATTATTATTTAATATACTTAAAACAATATATTAAAAATATGAAAACGTTAAATTTCTTGGTTTGCAAGTGGCATGCCTCATTTAAAATTACTGAATTTAAAAATATTTAATTTAGCAACTTGTAAGATATTTATTGGCGGATGCCTAATTTGTCAATAATTGGATTGAAAAAGGAGACGAAATTTCAGAAGAAAAGAAAATGTGAAAATATGAAGCCGGATAGATAAAAAATATTGTAAACGAGACGCCAGGGAAATTATTACAATAATAAATATCAACAAAAATATTTGTTGATAAAATTGTTTTTGTTGATTTGTTTAAAAAAAAATCAAAATTGTAATTTAAAAAAAAAACACAGATCTAAAATTAACCTACTGGACCTAGTGAAACAATTATATAATAAGAAATATTAAATTAATATAAAATGTATTGTAATGTAAATATTAAATGTATGTGTGTAAACTGAACCAGTGTGCAAAGATTAATTGGTTTATTTTTAATCTCATGTCTAACATATATTTAAAGTCAGTTTATTTAGATTTAAAAGTAATAGAATTTATTATAATTCGGATATTTCTCCTCACAAATATATTATCTACCTTCAGTTTATAGGTATTGAGATATTATAAAAAAATAATTTAGATTTTATATTAATATACTTTTCCCTTGTATTTGTAGAATATATTTGGTATCGAGTTTTGATTAATTATAATAGTGTCGATATTTTTATTAGAGATGTGTGAAATACAGGGTGCTATTAAAAATGGGAGGAAAAGAACTGAAATAGATAAATAACTATTATTAATTAATTTAATTCTTTGATGCAATCACTGTAACTAATAATATTAAAGATACAGTTAAATTTAATGAATGACGAAATTTAAATTACAACAACAAGCCATTATTCAAACAGAATCGGCTCTCACAGTAAAAACTTTAGATATAGGTAATAATGAATATCATTACAAGTTTTATATTAATATAATTTGTCGGTTTGTCTGGTTACAGCTCCATTGTTTAGAACTAATGACGGACACTGCACTCTATTGTCATTTGGTTCTCTTTATTATATTCTTACGGCAATTTATTTTTTTATTTGGTACTAAGGAATAGATACATTAAAGTCGCATTAGTTATTTGGAAAATTGAAACGACATAATAGCGTTCATAACAACACAATGAGGGAAGTGTGAAGTATTTATATTTAATAAAGAAAGTAAGCGCATAGTAAAGAGGTTCAATGTTATTAAAAACGAACGATAAATCTTTGATATTTATGTATATGATATAATTGGTTATTACTTACTGGAAAATTAAAGTTCTAACCCTCTGTTATTCTGGGAGTTAAAGTATAGAACTGTCCCCAATGCATTGATATCGGTCGTCACTGGGGTGATGCTATCAGCGGCCGAATGTGAATCCATCACATTCTCGACTCATATTATTAGAGTAAATCGAAAGAGGTCCCCGAGGTCGGCGCAACAAAGAGGTGAAGTGAAGTCGAGGCAGAGGTGGTCGGGCCTCGGGGCTCAGGGCGTGTCAAAGGAACCGTTTTGCACTCTATAGAGGGGAACCCTTTCAACCTGCCGGATTACGACTTGTTGACATATCTTTATGTCAACAGAAGGTGAGGGGTCAGTAACGTGAATAACAGAATATCATTGAAAGATAAATAACTGTCCATTTTATAGTGCGGCCGGTGTTAAGAGATTTATTACTTAGTGAGGGTTCGGCAATATATGTCTGATGTTTATTAGAGGATATATTATTCAAAATTAAATTGCATTCAAAAACATTAACATTATCTAACATTAGACATGAATTAAATAGTAATTGCTAAAAATATATTTTAATACCTAGATAAAAATGTTAATGACAAAGTTTATCCGGAAACGTAAAAAGCATACAAATAAAAAGTTTACTTACTTGCACGTAGTAGAAATAATATAAAATATAAATTCGAAACTTAATATATTCGGGTATCTAAAAATGAATCGTGGTAAAACAACACTAAACACAAACGCACAAAGTAGGCCTACCTCCGCCGACACATAAATAAGTTTTTTATTACTTTAATGTAAGTACGTACGCAAAGGGTTTGTTATTTGTCAAGATTTGTCGCGCGGGTCGAAGGGGATGACAATAATGAAGCCCGAATCTGACCCCGGGGACGCGCACGTGGTCCGAGGGGTCGCTCGTATAGAATCGAGCACGAATCAAGGTGCGGGCACGAGCGCGCGCTGGAACACTGACCGTGCGTGCGGGCGCGCGGTGGCGGCCAGGCTGCCGGCTCGCGCAGGCGCATGGAGCAGTCGAGTGGCTGGGGCTGGTCGCGCAGGGCCAGCGCGGGCATGGCGCGGCCGCGGCCGCCGGTCTTGGGTCGCGCCGTCTCTCCGAGCGCACGCCGAGCGTCCGCCCACCGAGCGCGTCCGTGAGGCACTGCCGCGCGCTGCACGCTTTTTTCCGAGGTTTTTTTTCGGGCGCGCGCGGGGGCGGGCCCGCGTTGACCAATAGGAGGCCGCACCCCTCCCGCGCCCCACACCTCCCCGCCGCCGCCACCGCCCGCTACACCCGTACTTATTTACGTGCCGTATATTAAAAGGGTTTTCCGCAGGCCGTTATGGATTTTCCGAGGCGCTTTACATACGGGCCGAGTATCACCACCTCACCGGCCCAAGCTCCCACTACCCACTAACTTAAACTTCGACTTACATCAGACGGCTGGGTTTTAATGAAAGAATTTAGTAGTATTTATATTCTGTATCTATTAAGAACTTTAGTATCTAACAACTATTATCTAAAATATCTAACATAATACATAAAATCTCTAACACCTGACATCGCGAGCGAGCAAGAGAAGGTCGATGAACTCAGCGATTGACTCGAACGAACAAAAGCTCCTTGAAGTCATTGTATTCTTATAATCAGAAATACGACAATTGAGACGATACAACTATTGTACTAAAATATAAATTCGAATCGCAGACGACTCTACCTACAATATTCATATTTTAAATTTACTTTCGTTTATGATAAAAATAAAAAAATTACTCTATTACAACAAAGTATTTAGGAAAATAATAAGGAGAACTTAAGTGTAAGGGTACAATAAGAGTGGTAGAGTATAAATGTGTCACATATGTTTATTTAAATATATATTCAATAAAGAAATAGAACACAATAAAGGTATCTACAAGCAAATATTTGCCCCACGAAGGACAACGTACACTTTCATCTCAGAGTATTTACACTTGGTAATTATTTCGTTAAGTATAGTTTTGTATTTTTTTAATTAGTAGATTATTCTTAGTTAAAATATAGAATTTTTTTATGATTGGTACAGATTAGCCCTTATGGAATTACGAAACTTCACTATAATATACCCATAGGTACCCTCTACCCTACTAGCTGTGATCACGAAAGTACGCTGTAAAATATTATTAGTCTCTACTCAAGCAAAGTGTTCAAAGGATTTCTCACGCGATTAATAAATAACTTATGTCACTCTACTTCACTACATATTATCTGTCAATAAAGTGTCATTGACCTCAATGAAGAAAAATTAAATACCCTCGGGACACCAATAAGTATAAATACAAATAAATCCTGTGTTTTTATTAACTCTATATGTAGAGCCCAAACTATTTAGAGTAGAATCTATATATCTACATAGACTCTAAACCTCTGAAACTACGTCAAATTAAAAAAAAAACGTCGAGTTTAAAAATAATGCGTCGAATTAAAAAAAATTAAACCTAATAAAGTTAAATTAAGAATTAATAAGACATGGTAACCTCTAGGTTGCATTGGTTTAATTTTTCTTCAGCAAATTCGTAAGAGCCAGCTTGTAGGTACTCCTGTAGGAATTTTTGGAAGACTATTAGGAATACGTTTTCTCTGAAAACCAGTTTAATTATTTTTAAACTATGTTAAATAACTTCTAGCATCTTCTATAACAGATGTATTTATGTTTTTGTATTTATAACATAGAGCTAGTAATAAACAAAAAACTTTAGCTGACGGAGAAGTAAAAATATGAACCTTTTTTTTGTTTGTTGTTGATGTATATATCTATATATATATATATATATTTCATAAACAGATATAAATTTAATTGTGCTTAATTTGAATACCTTTTATATTCTAGGTAATAACCAGAATCTGAAAATAAACAACATTTTTGTTTTTTCGTAACAACACATAAGAACTTAAGTTTAGTGTTCTATTAAAAACATAAGACAGTCTAACACAATATATACATATGTTTAGGGTTTCGTATCATAGAAATAAAATAAATATACTTATTTGCACAAATATATATATTTAAAACCAACTAGTATGTGGAGTGAAAACATCGAAGGTAAGAATTTCAAGACTGCTGTCCTACTTTATAATTACTCATTAATACTTGACCTAAGCTTAGGAGACAATAATTAGTGCCAGCAGCAAGACCTCATTAGTATTATTTATTTATATATTTTTAATAACATCAATAAGTATGAAACCGCATGTGCTATAATATATTTAATATTTTAAGAATTAATTTATTACCACATATTTCAGAAACCTATTTAGGTACCTATTACCTACGTTCGAACGATAACTAAATGATAATGATATAGGTTTTAATAAATTAAAAACATATCTATAACATCTATCATATAAGTAGAAAATAATAATTTATTGACTGATTTCAAATTTATATATATTATCCCGATAAAAATGCAAGTTTCGAGAAGGTCTCTTGGTCACAAGCTGGGAATAACTAAGTTAATTAATTGTTTTATAATAAGTTACTATTAAGAAAATTATAGAACAGAAAATAATAATCATAATCATCAATAAACATACTGTTTTTTTGACATAAAATTATTAATTGTATATAATTCAAATTATTAAATTATACAGGCTAGTTCTCTCAATGAGAATTCTCATGCAAAGAATCAAAAGTTTTATACCTAAAAGTCTCTTCTGACACAATGCAAACCAAGGCTCCCAATAATGTTAGGTCAATTATTGGTTACAGATATGATTTTTTTTTAATTTAAATATGTATGTTTATAATATTTCTTGGGATATTTTTTAAAGTTGAAGATGACATTTAGACATAACACATCATCGCAGTGTATCACTTGTTCATCCGTAGCGTGTCAAGGAATCAAGAACAACATAAAAGAGATAATAACGACTCAATAACCACTTTGGAATAAATTACAATGCTTCTCCATAAATTGTTGATATCTTAAAGTACCATCGATGGAAATTAATTGCAAACAAAAGCCTATTGTGAGCACGCGTCGGTGTGGCAGCGGAGTATAATATTTGTTTGCGCCACACATTCCGAAGGGCACTTTCTATTGTGCATTGCTGAAGCATCGATCATTAAATTCAACGGATCTAAAATTCGTACAAATCAACAAAAGCATTGTCCTCGAACGTTTGACCCGGCACGCTCCCTCATTAACGGACGAGATCATGTGACGACCTTATGTTTTGGAGACAGAGGTTATTTCTGCGTTTCGCAGAGAGATGAGATATGGGTCAGGAGCGGGTGACGTCATTGTTCGCGACATCTGCCGCCCCCGCACCTGGGATGCCCCCCCTCCTCCCTCCCCTCACTCCCCCTTACTCTGTACGCGTCCCGCAGCGCATGCAGATTTATAGCATGGCCGAAATAATTACACTGAATTATAGTGAAGAGATTAGTTTTGATAAATTTGCAAGCATATGTTATAATTTAATTATTTCTTTTCTGTTTTAAGATTACTTAAAAATAACCTTATTGTATTGAATATTATAGAAACTAATCAATTTGAAAGGATCAGTGAAATCAGTGCTACCAACAACATGTCATAAAAATTCTCTTGTGCAAAACCCATTTCTTCTTATTATCCACCAATTTAACTTGTGAATATTAAAAGCACTTGGTATATCAGAGGCTTGCAGGTGGTTAAGAAAACCTAGTTATATAAATAAGACAAGTGCACAATATTTAAAGGCAGCGTAATTACTATGCGTTGTTACTCCCTAGTCGAATTATGTATTTATAAACATATGTAAATAAGTATATATTATCGCTTTAAATTGTTATTTAATTACAATTTAATATCGTATGAAAAACAATTATCCTTCTGATGTCCAGAGAGCAGAGCTGTCGATAGCAACCGGCTGCGCATGCGCACCCTTCACAAAACCGTCACTTCACTCCGAACAATATGCCACCGATATCTATTGGCCGTTAGATACGTTAATCGCTATCTGAGAGATCATGTGGGTCATCGTGAAATATTGGAACATCATTATTTAAAAAGTGAAAAAGGACATCAGAAACTCCTGTTTTGCTTTTTAAATAATGGTCCTCCAAAAGTTCACCCCAACCCATTTTGTGGTATTATAAGTTTTATAACGCCACCATGATATTCCTAATTTAAAGCAATACTATTTGATAAATGAATATCTCTAACGAAATCTCAGTGACGTTTCTATTAGATCATTCTATTTATTTTATGATACACTTTAATTTATTGCGTACCATTGCTATAAAATATGGTATAACATAAATATAGTTAATGAGTACGTTTATTTGTCGTCTGACAAATACAATTAATTAAGCGTCACAATTGAAACTGTTGAAGTTGACGTTTTAAACGGATTGAGCTTAGACCAGCGCGGAGAGCGACACAACTACTTAATTATTTACTTACTATTCTGATACAGTTTAAAGATTAAATGATACAAGTATCAAACTATTTTGTCTTAGTCACAGTTATATAATTTTATTATAAACATGCCTATGTTTATCAGAAATATTATATTTTTAAATCATCCCCGCACTTCACTGAAAAAAGGATGTTTATTCATCTTGTATACTAGCTGTGAACAACTATATTATGTCTGCAACAATAAAGTATTGTTTTCCATCAAATACTTGATGAAGCATTGACACTCATTAAAATTAAACAATGGGTGTAAAAAAAATTAAATACCGAGAGCCCTGAAGATTGAGAAAGTCGTCATTAAATGCTTTTAAGGCTGTATTTATTAGGTGTCATCATGAGAAGGCATCGGTATTCACATTAACATGTCGGTTATATGACGTGGTGAATTACGTACAACCCTTTACAATTCATACTTAGACATTAGCGTCCTACACCTGTAAAGTCTACAAATAAAACTAAATAGGCATATATTTCAGTGCAAGTATCTTAACAAACTTTTATTAAGCTCAAACGATACTATTTATTACTTAGTAGAAGTTATTTTGAATTAAAATATACCCATAGAACTAATATACCTACAAACGATGTTACAAACATACCAGAAGTCAAAAGAAATTAATAAAACCTGCCTTTATCATATTTCTTATTTAATTTTGAATTCCTAAATTTTCCTATTTTTTTATAAGAAATAAAAAAAAATACAATACTTTTATTTCATACATATTTTACGAGTTAATAAGTATTCTATTTAGAAGATGGTAGATTTCATTTTAATTAAAGTGCGATTAAATCGTGTTTATCTCAACGATATATTTATTCAATGGATTATAATCCAATATACCTACCATAAATAAAAATATGATACGCATTTTAATGTGATATTAAATTATAAAATACACATTCATTGTTGTCCATATATAGAAAATCCAATTGGTGGGTAATAAAAGATCTTATGAGAACATTACAGAGCCCACTACAGACGGTTTTTAATATTTGATGGGTCGCAGTCCTTTCATTGACAAATTGCTAATTCGTTGTGTTATTAGAACGTGTGTCACGTTTGATGCGATTTGTAAGGTGATGCGAGGTGACAGGATGTCAGCGATAAACCGATTGTATCGAGCCTACTCAGTACTCACACCTGCTCCGGAAAACTGTTTGCAAACATTAAATTAAATGCTTTGTAAGTAATGACGTTCTCAGACGTTTCATACTGTGGGAATTTTCTGTACGACACAATATAATGTCAAAAAAAAATTGTTGAGATTTTAAATGAATGGAAATTACTTACTTTCCATTTTAAATTATGAGAATTCAAAATAGAAATCCTTAATGTAGCAGGTAATAAAACGAATTATAAAAACAAGACGGGACATTATGACTTCAGGTGAATATTTTAAATTACTTGAAATTACGGAAATATATTTTCCATGTGTGTATGATGTCTGTGAACGTGTTCAGTACCTGTATGTAGTGTGCGCAGGCGCAGGTCGGCGGCGACGGGTGCAGGCAGTGGGCATGCACTGCGTAAGAGTCGCTGCAGGCGCGACGCTGGGTACTGCAGCCATGAGCGGGTCTCATTCCGACGCTACACACAAAAAATGGTATAAGTATAAGATTTACAGGCAAATCTAATCTAATGTTTTAATTTCATTCTCTCCTGAAAATTAGAATGAAATCTAAACTTAAAGCAATGGGAGACACAGGTATTTTAGTTTACATATTACTATTAACTTCTAGTTTTAAACTGTAGCCGTATTTTTTGGTAGACGTATATAGTACCTACCGTGTTTTTTTATTAACCATCGATAACTACATCTAAATTTGAAAACAAAGAGAATGGCATCACCATAGCAAAAAGTATAAAACTATATTGTTTTCAAAGTTGTAAAAAATTTAATTTGTTAGAGTTTTAGGTATCTGAAGAGATAAAATAAATATATATTTTTTTAATTTTGCACTAATGACCCTGAAATCTTTATCACACAGGAAAATAAACCCAGTATTTAACTTTACGAAATGAAATCCGAAACGAAATACTTAAAATCAACCCAAATTAATAGTAGTTGCATTCAATATACAAAATATATATTTATCCAAAGCTGTTATTTTTGAAATTTTAAATACATTTTACTATTTATACCTTTATAAAATGTAGTAAGACACGTTTGTCAAGATCACAAATCATAAGAACATTTGTTGACAAACAACAAATATCAAAGTAGGCTCGCTTGTCAGTTAAGCAGACAAACACAGCATCGGTGATGTAGGGTTTATCAATCACGGTGAGCGCGTGGCGGTGCGGGCACAGGTGTTAGACACAAAAACCATTAGAAAAACACACCGCCGTGCGGCGCACAAAAACTTAACTCTTTTGTCACACCGCGTGCGTCTATTGCGTCTTTTTTATAACAATTAGCACCCGCCGACCCTCCGGAACGAATTAACCATTAGATTCACACGCCGATTATAGCATGCGGTCAACTAATTCTATATCTATTGCACTCCCCTTTATTATACATCTAATTGCACTTGTTAAGGATTAGTCATCATCATCAAAGGATCTATTATCTTGGCGACTGGCTAGGATGCAAGCAACTATCAAGCTGCTCAGCGACCTGCATCGTGTAAGTTTTAATCGCGGAACACAGAACGAAATAGGTGAAAGTTTAAACTGTAGTTTCATGGAACGTTTTACAAAATACGTTTCAGAGGGTGGTTCCAAATTCTGTTGAAACTCACTGAATACAGGCTATTTTCCGGGGGTCTCGGATGGGGCGAGGCAGATACTTATTAAATAGTCCAAGTCGCACATAGCCTCCCTTTTTCAGTTGGAATGGAAATGTAAAGAGTGTAAAATACATAGTAAGTAGGCGGCGGGCGTGCACGGGCGGCGCCACGACGCTCGCCGTCTCGCTTCTTAATGTATTCACGTTTCCCGAGCTAGTCATTTTTTATCGCAGTCGCGCGGGGCATTAGAATTTCCAGGCGAGAAAATTTCACGCACACTGACATGGGGATTGGAATGGTTCAAGCGAAAAGAGTCTCTGTACTGTGCAGTGTAAGTTTATTTTAGACTGAGCGTCGTGTGGTCGGAAACGCGGGCGGCGGGTGGAAGCAGTGTGAGGCGGGCCGGGAGCTACATTGTAAATTCCGGCGGGGCTTCGAGCTTCTTCCGCCCGCTCCACTATTGATATTTCAACTGCACACAACTCGCGAGCACAGACGAGCCTGCGAAGTCTCTGAACACGTCCAAGAATGTTAAGAAACAAGTAACACGACACAACATCCTTTGTTTAAACTTGCTCTGTCTAATAAGTCGATTTAAGATGGATTATTGACTTGGCATGTAATTGTCTCAATTAAGACATTAACAATAGTTTTCTCACAACACAAGTGTTGTGGTTTTCCTCAATAAATATATACGTAACAAGGATATCAGGCGTCACTACAAATCTTTACGATAATGTATAACAAAAAAAGTACAAGGTTAAGGAATAAAAAATAATGGCCAGTGGACATACACCAAAAGTCTGGTAGTTTAAGAGGCACTACAAAATATTTGTACACATTTTTAAAAGTAATAAGTTTTGTTAAAATGCACCCAATTCGTTTATTAATCATTAAAAATTTATACAAAGTATTACAACTGTGTTACTTGTAATTTTGATAAGTATTTAAGAATTACTTGAATTTTAGAATATTGTTAGCCTTAAGACAATTCCTGAAAAAAAACTAACATTAAACCATGGTTTGAGATAGTGGATCTTAAAGACGGTTCTGAAAATGAAAATACTATATATATCTTGAAATATAGTATTGCTATTTCCAGATACATCATCTCAATGTGTACCTTTCTAATATTTTCGAAATAAGTGCCATCATCATAGCTAATATTCATAAGATGTAATCACAATACGTTCATAAGAGTGCAGAAAGCGGCAGAATGCGGCTTATCAATAACACGCAGACGAGCGAGAACCTGCGCTCCACCACGTGGCGAGATGAAACGAGATCATCTCGCTCCACTCGCGCACTAAGCTCGCCTCATTGCTCATTTATAACAATAGAACATATTACCAACAATATATTCGTAATAAGTTGTGTTCTAATCCTGAAAACATAAATACAAATGCTGCTTAGTTATACTGCACATTACAATCTACAAGAGAAATACAAGGTTGATACCGGAACTCTAGAATTATTGTATTCTTATTTAAGAAGCTTATTATTTTGTTCTCTTTCAAGTACTTGTTTAAAAAATATAGACTCTAATATCACATCCTTAAAGGAATAATAATAAATACATATTATTAATTATTATTAATATAATTAATATTAATAAAACCTATGACTGGGACTGTTTATTTGTGTTAAGATAATCTTAACCCAGAATGCATCATATCGGAGTCAGATAAAATATTTATTAATACTGAAAATAGTCACTCCTAATTTGTTATCTCTCGATAAAATTATCATTTTGAATGAAAAAGTTGGTTGGTGAAGGTATCTAAAGACGTTAATTCAAATGAGCTCAGTAGTTTAGCGTCTACATCGTAACGTGAAGGTGAAGGGCAACGTAAAGGGCATGTAACGGGACTGAGCTGCTTTCCCTCGGCCTTGCAGGGAGCATTCACTTCAACCCCTGTCTCCCTTCTTAATTAATTTCATATCTATGAACTTTAGTTTATTGTGTATTCCTTATCATTTCTTTAATCATCAAAGTTATCGTACTTTAATAACATTTATTTTAATTTTTATTAATTTACTAGGGTTCTCCCGCGACTTCGTCCGCGTGGTTTTTAGTGTTACCGCCGAGTTCCAAACAAAATTGATATTTAAAACCCTTAAGGGCGGAATTTAAAAATCTTTTCTTAATACACCACTACGTAGAAAAACAAATGTATCCTCCAATTTTACTATCCCTACGACCTGCGGTTTAGACTGTGTGCTATAACTAAGTCAGTCAGAACCTATTAGATTATATTAGATTTGCAGCATTTGTCATTGCTGCTTAACTTCTATTAGTCACAGCGAGATGATATATACCCTATAGCCTTCCTCAATAAACGGACTATTCAACACAAAAAGAATTTTTCAATTCGAGCCAGTAGTCCCAGAGATTAGTGCGTTCAAACAAACAAACTCTTCAGCTTTATAATATTAGTATAGATTATAATTTTATTGTTATAATATAAGGGATAGCCAAAATAGTTTTATTTATCAACCCTAAATTATTATTATAATAACGTTTGTTTGTCTGCAGCGATATGTATTGATGACAGATGTGTAAGTTAAGACAAAACAAAAATGTATTTCATTCGTTTTCCTCTGGATAGTCTACAACAAGATATTATTTACTTGACATTTCATTACTAGATACATAATGCAACGTACACTTTAATATTTAAAAACAACTAAGTTGTTACTTTTTGTTTTTGTTTAAACAATGCCCATTTTTTATACAATGTGTTGAACATGAAATGTCAACATTCGCAATAAATGAGGTAAATGTAAAATGCTAAATAGTAATTGAATAATGCATGAGTTGCGTGCCATCTAGTATGATATTTATATCAACACTTTTGGCATCGAAACATCGAATCATTGAATCGTACGAAACTAAAATTTAATAGAAAAAAATACATGGATTATGTAAATATGTTATACATACTTTATTATTCTGAGATATCTACACTGAAAATATTAGAACTTATCTGTTTGTTTTTACAAATAAAATTATCTGATTTTTGTGTTTACGGCGCCATTTTCCATGCAACGTTGGTCTTCTTATCAGCTATGCAGCTTTATTATGATTACATTGTATTGTATTTGTTATCTTACTTAATGCAGAGGACAACTTAACTGCTAGTACTTAATAGCTTTACATTAATGTATTTTATCCGAATGTAATATTTTGACTTGTTTTTTATATATTCGTAATATAGATTTTTGGCGGAATATAAATGCTGAATTTTTATCAATAACCATTATTGTATGAAGTCATTGTAATACTGGAATAATATATATATTATTTACTTCGTTATGTTATATAATTTTTTCCAAATTACACTCCTCAAAAGGGCTACTCAGGAGGACGTTACCTAATTTTCAGATCTAGTATGTACAAAAACAGTCTAATAAACTTGCAAATGCGTTATAGACCTAAAACGCATTACCTGGACCTGACCTAGACTTAATGTGATATCTTTCATAATATAATTAATATGTCATCATTAAAATATAGGTATTATGCAAAAATCAAACGCTCAAAACCTGCAAGATGCAACAGTTAAGAACAATCTGTTTGATCGTACATCTTAACAAGTAATATACTAAATACCTCACGTAGCCAACGATTATAATAATTACATCACAAATTCAACTGAATAAATAAGCACTTCTCAGTCGTAAAAGAGCTGGTGCATGAAGTGGATTATATTACAATAATTAAAATATCAGAGATGATGGAAATAAATCTGTGGAGTCGTAAACATTATTACAATTTAAAAAAATCACCGCTCTCATACAAGCTGTAACGGACAAAATTTAAGTTTGTGATTCTCAAAACTAAAACAATAACATAAAAGATTAATATGTATCCTGGCATTTGAATGTACTCCACATTGTATCATTAATATAGTTACATCAGCTACATACCAAGTCATTACTGGGAAGGTAAGAAGCAGTTAGGATGACCCTCACGTGAGCTTCCCGGAAATGTTGCTTCTGTTTAATATTTTGGTGATCGATTGGTCTTACATAAATATATTAATGAACTTTGAATACGTTTTGCTTTTGCAAGTCAAGGAATATTCTGGTTCCTTCCTTATAAATTTTTTAATCAGCAATTGCTTACCTATCTGAAGTGTTTTTTTTCCTCACTTTATGAGAATTATTTTTTATCTATTTATTTACGTACCTACAAAATTATTCATAGAAAAAAAGTGTACAAAGGCTTTTATACGCCATTATACGTTTAGGATTACTTACTTTGGAAATTAAAAAACACCTCAAAATAACGATACATATGGGATTTAGTCTTTATAGTAGGTAAGTGTAGTGAGGTGCTGGTATTTTAATAATAATAGAAATTATTCTTATTCTATCATTAAATGATAAGTTTGAGTCGTCATCGTTGACATCAAGGATTCAACACTGTAGGTAATGAGATAATCCCCTTGACTTCTATCGTTACTATTCAAGGCTAAACTAACAGTTGTTTTGTCACGAGACTGTTTCTTAGAACATATAAAGATTATTTTGTCACCACTCAATATTAACATCTTATTATTTTTTTTTATTTTATTTGGCGAATTTTACGGCTAGTACTGGTTAAATTAATCTTTACGTGATCTATCAGTGAATAATATGTTTAAAATATTAGACAAATAAACAAAATATTAGTCACCGGAACAGAAGTAATATTTTTTTAAATACAAGTCATAATATACATATTCATAGTGCGTGTGTCAGTAGCCACAGCTTCGGGGAAGGAAGCGTGAGTCTCGGAACCTCACACCTGTGAACGCATTGCGATGCGCGACCTGTGACTACCTCCCGTAATAGACGATCGTAGGCCTTAATCTTCATACTTAATCGCTAATACTAATATCAACATTACAATGATACACTGACCACACAATAACATTTAAGCGTGCTTTTGAAAGCTTATATATACCAAATCTCGAGGAGGGCTAATTTAAAGAAAATCATTGCAAATTCTAGAGACATTAAGGTACAATCCGTTCTAATGTAAATGTTCTGCACTAACAGAATTCTAAGGCATTTAAGTTACATCTTTAATACTACCGCCTAATAGTAATATGTCCGTAAACTTTAAATCATTCTGATTTATTTTTTACAGCTGCATTCGTAAACAAAAATATCGGCAACTTCAAAGCGCCGACAGAAGCATTGAATAATATTGGTCAGTCCTTTAAAAACAAATGGTAATAATATGTATATTAAACGCTTTCCTGCGCATTCTGTACGTGAATGACGGACGTCGTCGTAATTAATTGTTTGAATTTGACATAATAATACTTTTACATTTATATTCCCGGTGTAAATACACTCTGAACTTTTATATATTACTTTAATAGATGTAATGTGTGCAATGTGCATGCTTGTACAAGAAAAATAAAAAAAAAGGTAGAATTAATATAATCTTTTTTTTTAACAAGACCAAGGATGATGATATTTATAACTAGTGTACATAATGTATATTTATTACATACCTATAAATTAGTGTTGTATAAAAGATTTGTAATATAAATTGTTATTAGTTCAAACCTACTTTGATGTCTGACATTCGCGGAACATGGAAATTTTACTTCGTTATAAAGAATAATATAACCACATGCCAAAGAAAAATGTAACGAATGCAAGAATGCCAAACATCAAAATGAGCACAGAGTTCACCACTCAACGATCAGATGTCCTGAAACATGCGCAGGAATACATAAATATTATAAAAAATATCAATAGTTCAACCCTTGCACTAACCAAACTGTAAATTCACTTATTTTACTTTAATAATAATTTTAGAATAATAAGGTTATTTTTGCATTATGCAAAAATAACCTTATTATTGCATTGCATGCATTTAATAAGATTTCTCATAATAATTTCAGTTGTGAGACATCTAATGTTTCAAATAGATTTAAAGTTACACCATCCATAGTCTTAGATTAAAAATAGTAAAACTGAAGTTAAAATAATTGATTTATTTTTTATTATTTACATAGGTGATTTAGTGAAAAGGCAAGCAATGAGTGTAAAATGGCGACATTACAACAAGAGACTAATAAATAATATGTTGGGTGCTTGTATTATCAGTTCATCATTATTGAATCAACCCTGAAAGTAACTATGAGAGCCAATGTCGAAATTACAGGTATTGAATTTTATTCCTACATAAACGTATAAAGTTCCAATATTTTATGCATCGGTGATCAGCAGTAACAGGAATCGGCGGCAAGATCAAATATAGCTAGCGTACCGAGATACGACTCCTATGCAATGCTAGGGTATCCAGCAATTCATAGAACACTGGATCCTCGTTTTCAGTTTTCTTTCCAAAGAAACAGTTTTCTATCTAAAGTTATGAAAAAAAAAATATGGAGAATTTAAAGTTAATTTGTAAAAGTATATTAAAATTGGACATTAATTATGGATGATTTGGTATAAATTATATTTTATATCAATCTCATGACAATTCACGTCATGTCTGTTGCGTGTCTATACGCGGTAAGGAGAAGGCCTGGCTCGTACGCGCGAGGTCAAGGGCGCCGCTCACGCAATCTCTACCTGAAATCTGCGCAAGCGCAGGTGGTTTGTGATTGATGCGCACCTATTTGCAATCAACACTTGTCAACAACAATTACTTTAATATCCTGCCTTTGTTTAAAACATGCAGTATTATATTGATATTCTTTAAATTACCTATTGTGACAGGAATATGAATTACAATAGATGTTTATAATACATTAAATGGGTAATAATTGTAAAGGCAATAGATATTTTCGAAAGTTATTAAATGATTACTATTTCTATGAACTATGACATGAATTTAATATAAATATATATTACCTAAACTTTTTTTAAGCACAAAAACATAATACAAATCACGTGAAGAGAATGAAGGGTATAAACTTAAAATATCATTATACTCATTAAAAATCATAATTGTGTCGAATTATCAATTTAATTTAAATTTGTTAATGTTATTGGATAAGGAAGTGAGACACTATTGACCAGATCACAGTGCATGCAGCTCACGGGCGGCGCAGGTGTGCGGCGCGCGCGCAGCCTACTAACGTGCCACACGCACACTTACAAACTTCTGTAGGTATTAACACATTACTTACTATTGTACAGAATATGTAACGTATTGCTTTGTAATGAGAACACATAGGTATTATCTTGGCATTTACACAAGTTATGTAAAATTATTTATATACTACATCCATGATTTACCGACCCAATCTATTTCACTTATTGTTAAGTGGAACCTTTACTCAGTCGTGCCTTTTTTAAAGTTTGTACTAGCTATTCACTTATCTAAAACATCATAAAATCTAAGGTAATAGTGAATAACAATAATAAGTAAAGTATTGTGGTATCGATCACGGAGATCGCGCTCGGGTCAAGCGCGAGCGGTCGAACCTCGCTATTACTGATAAGCTAATAAGCAATAAACCATCCTGTAATGGGCACTCTGTTACATCGATACCTAACATCAATAGATGTGCTCTACAATCTTATCCGGTTTTTTTTATAATATTTATCTTTAATGGAAACTATGCAAATATTAAACTAAACTAATTAAATTGTAAAGCCATTTCGCAAAAACATACTTTTTCAAATTGATATAAGCTTTATTTTTTGGAAAACGTTACAAATACATATTTAATTTTAATTATTATCCAGGGAAGAGAAAACAAAAATATGTTTTCTTTATTACACAACTGCAATAGGTATAGGTATTACTACTCTCTCTACTACAACTCTCTCAAACGTAACAAGGTACTGCACTAAATTACATTGATCCAACGGATGTTCCGATATCTTCTTTCTTCTGAAGATAAAAAATTGGTTTTACTCAAAATTATTTTTCTTATCTGTCTTAACTACAAATAAATTAAATTTTACATTGTAATAATTCACGTATCTTAACATTAACATAAAATAAAGAACAACGTAGTTGCGTGACGTGAAAGCGTAGAGTGCGCGGGCGCAGGCGATGCTCGATACCGAGGTATGGTAATATTTCGCGCGCTCGTGCTCGGCGCCTTAATTATATAATATCGCGCGACGATCGCGATCCGATCTCGCCCACCACAGATAAATCACACACGACTCTGCGCGCGCGCACATAACTCACCCCGTGACGCAGACATTGTCCCCTCAACGATACATTGTATCTGATCGAATTTATGCAAGGTTTTTTCAATTATGGAAAACTTAGGATATAATAACATGAAAGTTATTAAAATACCTCCTGTTGCTCCCATGAATATAAAAGTCCCATTTCTATTTCAGGGATGAGCATCTGTATACAAAGTCTGTCTTCATACATGTCTTAAGTTATAGACGTATAGTAAGTATAGTATTGTTTCACCTCTAAAACAACCATTCCTAAAAAAATAAAACCTCCATTTCAAATAATGTATAATAATATCATTATAACCATCAGTTCGCACGGCGTGTGCGGCGTGTCTGTTGCAGATATCGCGCTACGATCAAAACGGAGATGTCGCCGAAATATGCGGTAAATGCGATGAGATAACTCCCTCCCCCTCTCTCTCCGCTTCCCTTCAACTTCCCGCTATTCCTCGCACCGCTCGCATCTACATACTTCTCACGCGATAACGCGGGAATACTTTTCTCATATTTTCATAATCAGATGCGCATGCGGTGTCAAATTGTTTCGTAATCTGGAGCGGCCGTGTCAAAATGACTTGATTTTTATAATGAAATACTTCAGTCGCATAAATAATTTCAAATGAATTAAAAGAAAAAACATGGTTTCAAAATATCTTCAAACCTTAAAATTAAAGAATATGTCCTTAAAGCTGTCTTACTGCAGAAACTGCTGCAGTTATTTCGTTTTGTTGGAAGTTATTTCTTGACAGTATTATTGTTGCTTCCACAGACCTCAATCGAAATGCTATGACAAAGATACGAGCAAAAGATTTTGTTTTCGTAATTTTTATATGTATTTTATGATTAATTAAACAAAATAGCAACTGCGAACTGAATAAAGAATTATTCTTTCTATAACTTATCAGACAACCTCCATGAAGATCAATTGCTCTGACGCTATTATTATGAAATGGAAAATAAATATTTATATACATAATTTCTGCAATTAACCTAACTGTACAACATTCTCATTATATACTAGATGAAAGAAATATAATTGTATATTTGGTTAGGTTAGTTAAGAAACCATTAGACTACCTGGTATTGACACGAGTCGGTTCCGCTGGCTGCGTTTAACACCGCCTTAACATATCACGAATACTATATATCGCATAATAGTGCACTTTAAATAATTGTGCATTAAGATTTGCACGCTCCGTCGAGGTTATGGTAATTGAGGAACTTCCAAAAAAGCAAAAAGTCATTATTAAACATGTTAACGTCCATAAAATTCGATGTGTGAATGAAATAATACGATTTTTAATTGCATAAAAATTGCAAATTTTCAATTAAGAAATGTTTAATGTGCTTATGCATTACTCTCGTTAATTACTCGTGATAACTTGTTGGCTACAGTTTTAATGCACTCGGAGCAATTCTTTTTGTTATAACAGTAATCATGTCGTATAATATTGTTTGCGTTTAAATCGAATTCATATTGAGGGAATCAAAAATTCGTTATGCAATAAAGAAACAATTAATCAAATCCAGCCGAGCGACCGCCCACCGTCTACACTCGTATTCAAATCTCGATAAGCCTACGACCAAGTAATTTACAAACCAATGTTCAAAACATAATGATCAACTTCTCTACGATTTTCATTCACAATAAGTTTCATATTTGCGTATTCATTTTTATACTTTAAAATGTAATTATAAGTATTGTATAATTTACGATCCAACCGATGCGTCACTGTAATTTCTACGCCAACGCATATTAAATTACAGTAAATTGAAGCTCTCCTATTAAAATGCAATACTTAACCAGCTCACATGACTTGCTTTTAATCGATTTAGTCGATTTAATTTTTCACTTAAAACGTTATTCATACGTCATTTCATAGTTATTATAATCTGTTCACGCCACAATCACTTCTAAAATTGTTAAACTTAACATTGGTTCACATAATATTCAAAAATTCAAACTAATAATATAACTTACACATATTTCAATTGTTTTAGCTGACAGGAATAAACCTTATTTTATAATATTATTTTTCTAGAAAAAAGCACCACACTTTTTAATTATTTTAATTTCAACCATTTTTTTCGTTAAGTGTGATGATTGCTGCGCATGCGCAGGTGGCACGGGAGGTGCGCGTCCTTGCCTGCGGCCAGCTCGCAACCCGCCATTACAATTATTATCATCTTATAAACTGTAAAGTTTTATTTTAGAGGAACACACAGGATGTACTGACACTACCCTATATTATATATATTTAAAGTCAATTAAGCTACTATTTCCATAACTAAATGAAATACTAAAGCACAAAGTGTTCAAATTACCGATAAATCAATTAATATATCATCCTGTAAATATAATATATTTGTTTCCTTATAACCTTATTTAAATCATCAAGTTTAGCATTCAATTAATCTGTCATTTCCCTATAATTATTCTAGAATCTGTCATTCATTGTATTCAGATTCTGATTCTGACCGCAAAATGTTATTGTAGTTGAAAATAAATTCAACACAATATTAGATTGATTGATCGCCTTCCACTTCATTTTATTGTACTAAAATGTTCATAAAAATTGTATATAATATATTTATTAGTTTTTAAGAATGTTCAGATTAGTCGGAATTCGGAAACTACTCTGTGACCACGTGGCATAAGGTCAGACCCGGTCAAGGGCAAACAAATGAGCGGACCCTGCGCTCTACATTGATACACAAACGAAGCCGCGATACCATTTAGATTGGCTAAATAATATGCATGTCAAAGGATCACATAAAATAAATGTTTATATAAAATAAACTTATGATAACATTCTTCATTAAAAGTAAGATAATTGTTAATAATCACAAAATGCATAAGAATAATAACAGTGTAGCAAGTACTATTTAAATATCTGGATAAATTTTACCAAAAATTTAATGTCTAGACTTACATGTACATGCTTAATGTATTCCCAAGTTAATGTTTTCCAAATGTATAATAATACATATATTTACAATATTTTTTTAATTTTAAATAAAACAAAGCCGTACAATTTTTATGATAAAACATATATATGTCAGTAGTACACAAAACTGTTAAATAAGATAGCGTGGTAGCATGCATGGGGTTCATGATTGTGATCTCAGTCGTAATGTGGGTCAGATGATGATAAACATAAGCTTCAAGCGTTCATCACACGACAATTATCACATTAAAACACGTTTTCGGAACTGAACCAGAAATTGTTGTTACGAAACCGAGAGCGAAACTTCCTTATAACACTTAAAATATTTTTATAAGTACATTCATCAGTTTAAGAAAGACTTTATACTTATTTGAGATATTACTAATTTTTATCTACATCTATATGTATAATTTAGTATTAGTGAGATTTTTTTGCTATATCTATAGATTTGACAGAAGCGTCTCTAATATTAGAATGTCCTTCACCAGACACATTCATCAGCATATCTAACGAGACGGGCAGCTCGTGTCGGCATTGTCATTGATATTCGCAGGCGCCGGCGATTGTCGGCGTCTTTTTTAATTCACGTTGACTCTCGTGATAATTATAATCGCCTCCATGTTTCCGACATCCGTTACTTGCCAAGTCAGATCTATTTAATCAATTCTAATTGAGCAATGAATGTTTGCTAACACGTTTGTTTAGTAAAATAGTCTTGATACTGCTTAATAAGTCTAAATATAATATTATTATGTAATTAGCAGCTATTGTTGTTGTTCTTAGCATTCGTACCTATTTCAGAAAACTCGTACTATAACTAGTCACTAAACCTTAGATACGGAATCATCGCAAGGTCTATTACAATGGCGAGTTTTGCAACAATCGAAGTTGCACCATATTGTATGCAAATATGTCGACACCTCACGCCATTAGCGCTTCCCGCCTTATACGTCACGCATCGCTACGATACCATCACCAACGAGATGGTAAGACTTCTCATGTTTATGCAATCTTCACCACGATCCGTCGGCGTAAAACAATTAAATAATGATCACAAAAACATTCCACCAACATTGTTTAAATGTAAAGGATTTACAATATTGGTTCCTCAAGATTTTATTATTTTTGTGCCATAATTGAACACAATTTTGCAGTGAAATTAATATTATTTCAGTAATGGTTCATTTTAACGAGTGTAATAATAGAGCTTGTGATTTTACGTTTGGCAAATGTGGTCGAGTCGACAGATAAGCTAATTTAAACGGCTGTTGTATTAAAATTACTGATCCTTTATAGAATATTTAAAATTGATAAAAGCATTTATTCGCAGCGTATGAAAGCCGTACTGGCGGCGGCGCACGCGCACGCTCCGTGCCAATTACAGCAGAGACCATCAGATATCGCTAACAAGACGATGCGTATCTGTCACTGCACCCGCGCACCACCGTTCAGTACCTCCGACCAGGACCTTACATTCAAATTCCAATAGCGAATGCTATACACCCCCGCGACATTAATCTGCAAATAATTAAATTAAATTCGACTCTAAACCCACAAGCTTTAAGTGCAATATTGCTTAAGCTTACGCTGCGGTCACTTTGCATGATGAACGCGGTGGCGTGAATTACGCGTCCACAGGTCGTTATTGTTCAACAAAGATTGGGCTTCGTCTCGATTAAAGCAATCTGATGAGTGTTACATCGAAGAATGTGCGAGGACGACCGCATGAATAAAGTGGTTAACAAGAGGACCATTGTGGCGAAGGTAAAATATTTCACGCAGATGTTGCGATAGAAGGGCGATTGTACACATGGGCAGCGATAGCGTACTATCACCTGACACAGAGCAGGAAGGACAAACGGACGCTATGAATCAAGACGACGACAATGCAGCGTCGAAAAGACAATATCTAGTTACACAACAGCGTTAACGTTCTGCACTCCGCGTTAAAAGTAACAAAGGAACGCGGTTCTCCAATTGTATTCAATGTCCTAACATTTGTTTAGAAAATGAATATTCCGCAGCTCAAGCGCTGGTCGGGGCTGCGCGACCGAGCGGCGCCTTTGAATAATTCGCCGATGATTCCGCTAGATTTATGGCCTCTAACCATAGACCGTCGAGCGGTGCGGAGCCAACTAGCGACAATTAAATAATTTGCGTACGAAGCCGGCACTCCGCTTTTTTAATCGACTGATTTGTGGGTTTTAGACCCTTGTCTATTAATCATGAACTTCTATTTGGTAAAACGATTAGTTTAAATAAAATTTGAGCAGACAACGTATGATTTTGTAATTTTTGAATTCAACGTTTCTTTTTTCTTGCACCGAATTTAGAGCAGGTAGATTTTGAATTCAATAAATATTTTAAACTTATATGTCAGTGTATGTAATGAGAGTTCTATTAATTTAAATGTTTATTGCTCGTAGACACTAGTAAGTATTTTTAAAATAAATATTAATATTTACAAATCAGAATTATGCCATTTCTTAGTGCAATATATTGGTAATTATTTATCTCTAGGTAGGTACGCATAAGATACTATAATATTGTATTTTCTTTATTTTGTATGTTATTAAAAGTGACAAGATGATTATTTAACATTAATAGCATTAAAAGAATAAAGTGTACAGAATGTAAGATGTCAAATATTAAAAATATTCCCTCCAAAAGATTAGGCACTTTCTAGACCTAGACTTTAGAATGCTCATAGAATACAAATTTTGACATCTCACTCTTGTGTGATCACAAACTTTTGTTATTGCACTTTTCGTAAAAATATGATTTTTAAATCGTTTAACCTGACTAAATTAACACACAACCAAATTCTTAGAGTCTAAAAAGCTGTAATTTAGAAATAAGTTTAATTTATAGTCTAATTATACACTAAGAAACGGTTTAAGTAATATACATCCAAATTGCTATTTCAGCTCAAGAAATGAACAATATTTTTTTTATAATTCATTTTTTTATATGTTAGGTCATTTAATTACTAGAGATAGTTCAGTAATTTCATCCTAAACACGTCGGTTCCGTGATCAGATCAGATCAGTGAATAACGATATAAATATTAATATATAGTAATTTTCACATTAAATTTCAATGATTTTTGAAATAATATCTCTTATTAGACTTAATCTTAAATACAAGCTCCATGGGAATAAACATTGAGTTTGGATTGATAAAAAAGGAGGATACCAATTATCAGTTCCCATGGTGGCTCGAGAGGACGATGGCTCGCTTTATTTTGTAATGTTGTGTTAAGACGGCAATTGTATAATTGGCGAGCGATTAATTGACGTAGTGTGTCCGTCGCCGTGAGAAAGTACACTTGCATCCTTTTTTTAACTACTTAAATATATATACCACTCTTTTCTTGAACTTTTGTACTCATTCTCTACATTAGATGTTATACACAAACTAAAAAAATCTTCGAAACATTTGATTCTTATTAGACCGTTTATCTTAGGTGACTGCGTGGTTCCCACCAATTCCAATAGTCAGCAGCTAATTTGGGCCAACCTTGTTACAGGAGTCGGCATGAGCGTAACACACCGCCGAAACTATTCACGAAATGCGCCGGCGCATTCCGAGGTTATTATCAACAGTATTGGCAATCTTAGCAAGTAAAATGGTATTTCTAATACTATTAGTGTTGTTGTGATGTTTCATCTATATATATTGTAAATTTCTTAAGAATTATGGTAAAGATAGATAGATAGTCCAATAAGTATTCGATAAACGTATTAAATAATATATTTGAATAGGTTGTATTAGAAAGAGTATTTTAGAAATAAATAATAATTAGTCAAGAATCATATAATAATGCTGCCTTTTGGCTGCAGGTTATTATCCAAATATTTTTTATAGAATGAAAACTTCCAATGAAAAAAAAACTTAACGCACGTTGATCCTTTACGAGGAGATTTTTTTTTCTTTCAAACATATAAAACTACCCTTTCATTTTTATTAATAGTAGGTACAGTATATATATATTTTTTTAGTAAAATAGTGATTCAACTTTCTTAGTAGAATGAGATCTCTTTCTCGTTTTCTTCTTGATATTTATGTTTATCTTGTAAGAAACTACATTTCCATAATAGTTCATAAAATTAAATTGATTCACAGATCATCAGTTTGGTACTATATTTATATATTAATTAGGCAATGCACGTAAAACACCGGTGCGATACACCTGCAGGTCATCGACCGGGGACTGATCTCGCTACTATTTAATCTAGGCTACTTGTTAGTTCCCGATACGGTTCAGACATTAATAAAGTTCATCCTTTGCAGAAACAACGCTGTAGTCAACGCAGGAGAGTCGCTCAGAGGCCGCCGCCTCTCCGACGAGGCCTCGCCGAGTGAGTCTCGCAATAATGCCTCGCTTATCGCCGATGAGTTACGATTAGTAAATTGGCGAGCGCGGGCGAGATCGCTTTTCTAATAAATTTAGTTTGCTCCGAACAGAATTACCCATCTTAACTTCACTTGACTCTATTCTGTAATTATGATATTATATTTTCTAGAGTAGTAGTGAATATTTGAACTCCTTGCCATTTTTCGTTTTCGCAACTTTCAATGAAACGCGAGTCAAACGGTTCACACACAAATTAAGTCTCTATATGGCGCGTATGAATTGAGTCTGACAAATTATATTTTTTACCAATTTAATTCCCCAACAGATTCCAAGTAGCTTTATAGGAAATAATATCCATTTAAATAGATTCATGTGGGTGAATTGGGCAGTAGTCCTGTAAATATCGCACAGGGGACTCGCAGGGTTACGAGATAGTACCCCGGGCGCGATGCTATCATCGAACAAGTAGAATTACCTACCCGCGTCGATCCCGAACACATCCACGGCGATTGATGCTTCGTTCTCTCCCGCACTTAATCTACTGGTAAAGTACAGCGAGTTAACAATTTCATTATACTGACATTATAAACTTTACTAGATAAATTATAATCTATATTCTTTAGACGTAGCTTCGATGGTTATGATAATAAGATGTAAAACTAAGATAAGTTCAACATAAATAATCTTCCAATAGTTAGATAATTTTAAGAAAACTGGTGTATTTAGTTGTGCCTGGCTGTAGTTATTTGATTGCTCTTAATGAACTTTTAATGAACGCTTTCACCGGGATAGTACCTCCGTTTAGAAGATCATCATATGGTAGCTATAATAACTATGTTTCGTATGGTGAGTGACAGAGCCAAACATCCACTTTTCAACTCATTTGCCATATTCTCAAATGTCGACTGGCAATGGAACCACTCACCATCAGGTTGACCATCTGCTCGTTTGCATCTCTGATAAAATAAAATCTTACTACGTATAATTTTTTTTATAAATATAGAGTGATAAATCAACCGACATGGGCAGGGATTCAAACAGTTGAACTCTGATAATCGTACCGTCGCTCTAAAAATTGTGCTATCGTACCGCTAGCGGCTTGAGTGACTTTAGCATTTTAAATAGTTATACTCCGTAAAGCATGTACATTGTTTATTTATTAATTTTTGAACCAACCCATTTGAGAATTTAAAATCGTCATCATACAAAATATACACTTTTTTCTCTTTAACACTATATGTCTGAATTTACTACATAATCGAAAGCATAATATACGATTATTGTAACAGGAATATAAAAAACAGTAGTTTATGAGTAATGTGTGTGAACTAAACTGAAATTACATTATGTACATTAATGAAGTATAAAATGTATGATTGCTTCAATCATCGTGTGCCCTCAAGAAAATAGATATCAGTCGGTGGTCGCTGTCACCTCTCGTCACCCGTCAGTGGTGGCAGCCATGTAAATTATTTATGAAATTATTCAAATTGCCATAAACAATTGTCTCCACTAATGGCTTTATAATGATCTGCGTACATCACATTCCGTTCAGGGTTAGCAAGTAGAACATTTTGTTTAATATATTGCATTAAAGAAAACATTGACATTGACGAAAAAGTGATATTATCTATGTTCATGAAATAGTCAAAAATAAATCGGTTTGCTGCCACTGTTAATTTTAAATGAATTAAAACTTTCAATTTTAATTTTAAATTTAACAAGACATTTCAAATGCTTTGCAGCAATCGTGTTCACGGTAAGACGAGATTAAAAAAATATTAATCTAATATCTATTTAACCAGATTATCTACAACATCCTTTTTGTTGTTCATAAATAATAAATTAAATGAAATTTGAACAAGTATACTAAAAAATTAAAGTGTCAACCCTGACTCCTTGTGTGGTCATTAGCAATTTCACAGGCTGCGTGGAGCGTGCCGGTGCTGGGCCAGCCTGCTCCGTGACATTTCAATCAGCCACCGCACTGACCTCGCCATTTACTACTTTCTACACTCTTCAATGCTCTATAAATAAAACTTACCTCTATTCTACTTATTTCGTCCACATATCAACTATAACACTTTAATCGAAGGTCAATTTAAATATCCTTCTGATGATATTACGATCATGAAGTATTAATTTAAAATGAAATAAGACCCATTAAATGTCTTCGTAGCCCACTTACTAATCACTAATGATTTAATAGAAGTTATAAATGTAATTGTATCATGCAATCGTTGAGACCAATTGAGTTACAATTTATTGGCACTGTTCAATACGTCATTTCATTAGGCAGCAACTATTTCAATAGTCCTATATAATTATGTCAATATTTATTGCTTATTCTATTACTAAGTTGACTTCATTATTTTAAAGTAGATCATTGACTCAGTTAAACTTTCAGTTATAGCATGAAATGATAGAGACCGTTAAAACGCTAAATCGATTCATATTTTATGTAAGATTTTGAATTTAGCAAGCTTTTTACAAAGCCTCAAATCTGAGATTAGTACAAGGAACTACTAAAAATTGAAAGTCATTTTGATTTTTAGTAAAATTATTAATAAATATTCTTTATTGCACACCAATCAACAGAAAATAATAAATAATGATAACAAAATAAAGAAGAACATAAGACTGATGTGATTGTTTATTGATTATAGAGAAATAGTAAGTAAAGTATTTTTATAAAATAAGCACGTGTAGATCAGTAATCGCAGGTCCAGCTAAGGTGCGCGAGCGCATCGCTCGCACACGTGGCTTGACGAATGCGTCGCTGGAACTAATACGCTGCTCGCTGCATTATACACCCTTCACACTTTATTATCCATAAGGGTTTAATTTAATTCGCAGTACGATTGCCGCGTGAGACTATGCGCAAAAACGCGATACAAGTAATCAAATAATATTTTATAACTATAAAATAATGGGCTTATTAATATAGCGAAGCAGCGAATGTCGTATTCAATAATAGTCGCAATGACAATAGTTGTGTTTGTAAAAAAAGTTAGACTTAGTTCAATGCCTACTTTTTCATAGAAGTTTAAATTGTGTTTTTTGACTTATTATTTTAGACATAATATTGAAAAATATATAATTATTAAGACATGCTTATCTAATCTGCATACTTTCTTATGTAGGTATCAATGTTCAATTTATTTAAGACTAAATAAAAATTAAAATATTTAGAGGGAAACAAATTTAAATATCATAACAAGTCTATGTTTTTTTTTTTTAAATTGCCAAAAAAAGTAACACAAAATGAAAAAAGGCAACGTATCAATAGATATTCGTAGTCTAAGGGAAATAAATAACACACACACATACACCGATAAAAAAGCAAGGAGATTAAATTACATTATTCAATTATTATAACAGTATCACTCTACATTCATTTAAAGATGATCGTATCTTTATTGTAAATATAAACGTATTTAACTTTTTAGTCAGTATTGGTAATAAATTAATTAAAAAACAATGAGCTGACAGACTTCAGTGCGGGTGGGAGCGGGTGGCTGAGGGGTTGGAGAAGGGGGTGGGAAGAAACAGTGGTCAATTAGGAATCGTTTAGGATGTTTATCGAGTTAACAACGCAGGAAGAGCAGGGTTGCCAGTTTGGACTAAGTTATATTCAAATCTTCTAATGGCATAAAATTTCACCTTATAAATGTTGCAAATGTATAAGCCAGAGCTTATAATTTTATTCATACGCCTATGATAATTAATTATTTAAATTATAAATATTGAAGTCAGATTACTATTTTGTGTAGGTATGTAATGGACTTATATTGACAATAAATCATACAAAAAGCATTATGATTTATATATTGCAATGATATATTTTAAATTATCGTATAAATAAGCTAAGATGTAGAAAACATATTTAGACTTCACAGCCCTGCAACCCGCATGTCCATCGAAAGGTACGCAGTTTAATTTCTGTCAATGGTAAATCGACACACGCTGCTCTACTGTTCTTAACATGATCTAAATTCTTAATTTCAACTTTATTTCGTTGCAATAGAGTCTATTACAACCGCAGGGTAAACCCTTTGATGTTAGGACAGGGGTTATTATTCGAGGGTCGCGGGTCGCAATGTGTTTATGAGATGTGTTTGCGTTCGAGACTGATCCGATCGAATGATGGATGGAGGCTTTTATAATTTTCCTATCACATATATAAATATCTCATGTTATTAGTACAACAGGGTTGATATATCCGTAGCGCTTAAAACAATATAATGAGTAATTATATCTTCTTATCATAAAATATAAGGATTAAGGACTTATTTAGTATCATTTAAATCAATCTTTTGAAATACGTTATTTCTGTCTTATTGTGAATCTTTATTAAAGATCGAATTTGATTGAGTGTTGTGAGAGTCGTAAATTTAATTCAATTTCTTGTCTTAAGATTCTTCCAACTTCTTTTCATGCTACAAATAATATCAAACAAAAGCATAGATAAAATAATACCTAAGTAGTTTTAGAGCCTTTTAAATAATGCTGTGACAATCTCATTATAGGTATTTGATGTTCCATATTTTCTAATTAAATATGTAAGAAGTCTGTAGAAAACAGATTATAAACAAAATTATTTTAATATCTGATATGAGTTTAAGAAAATTTTAAACATCATTATTTGTGTATTCCCGCTTTACTAAAAAAAAGGTAAGAATGGGTTAAGTTGTATTGATAAATCTTGCCGAATATGCTTTCCTATCTATATACAAATAAATGAACAATAAGAATTAAAGAGTACAAGTATTTCACTGTTACCAAAATAAGACTCCATCTTACATCTCATCATCTCAAGGGATTCATTATAAGTATCTATGAAGATATAAGCTGCATCTATTAACCAGTTTATATATGGATGTTGGCTCATAATAGGAGATGAGTTAAACAATGAAACAAGTTGTCACTGAGTTGCTAACGAGTGCAAGGTGAAACGCGGGAGAGGAGGGTCGCGGGGCGGGGTGGGGCGTGGCTGCGCACGGATTGGCCGCCACATGCAAATGCGTCGCGCCGCCTGCGCGGGCGCAATCACCGCACTAACATCGCGACCATTGTTTGTTGCAAAAACTCCCGAGTCTCGTTTGTCGAGAACACGTACGCAAAAAAAGGATATGCGCATAACAAGAAATGGCAAAAAGCAGCAACCACAGTTTTTATAATAAAATTTATGTCCCCCCCAGACGCACGCTGGTCTCGGCTCTCATCGCGGCTGTGACACTGGCTGCAACTCAAAAAATACACAGTATCTTTTCAACAACACAAAAACTTGACGTGCGAGTACTGAACCCGTCAAAGTTAAATCCGTATTTGTATAACAATATTAACAAAAAAGTATTTTTGTAAACCTTCTAAAAATAGAATAACTTATAACTTGCTAATTTTGATATGATTTACATGTCTTGAGAAACGTTTTTACATAATCTATGTTAATATATATCTATGTATTGGTTCATATAACTAAATCGTGACGGCTAAGCATTTCGTGCCAATCAGTCGTTAATCTTTTGAGTTGTTTCGTCGGTGCGTTCATGTTAGAAATGCCAATTAGCGAATGTTTGATCATACTTTAGTAGCGCTCGTAAAGAAACGTTGAGCTGAATTAGCATTGATTAGCGGTATATTAATTGCGTCGGTGGAGTCATTCCGGGAGACGCGGGGGGGTTACAGGAGATGTCAGGGGAGGGGAGGTGCGCGGTCTTAGGCGCCGAGTCAATTGCCAACGAGGCCATTACTTCTGAATCGCATTTACATTGAATGCACTGGCGATCCGATTGTCGGACGCTACTTTCAATTAAAATACGACTATAAATTAGCGAATATAAACACTGCAAGCAGTATACCAACATTGACCATTTCGCTCATAAAACTACACATTGCAACCTCATTTTTTTATCTTACATGTGAATATTGAATTGGAATTACCTACTATCAAGCAACATATTTTTCTTTTTTGTTGGAAGATAAACTTTCACATATCATCCATGTTAACGATAATTTTAAGACATTGGTATAATGTTTAAACTTTTTTGTTCTTCTTTAGCAAAGATGTAAGTAAATTGCGAAAACAAAAAAAGCAGTTCAATGAACAAAAGAAATTAGGAAATAGCAACTTGTGTAACGTACCTAATTAAATAAATATCAAACTAATAAATCATAATACACACAATCTGCAAAGAATCAACTTTTACAGATATAAAACTGAAAAGATATAGGTACATAATTTAAAAGAGCAGAAGAGTAGACTAACCTGACGGTAACGATACAAACACACAAGTACTCCTAAATAGGTACCTCCATTTATACAATAAACTTGTACCTGAAGTAGACATCTGTCTTTTTGTTCTCTTTTATTTTATTTGTAAAAATTAAAGATTTAAATTAAATGAATCGCCCATTACCGTTCAATAGTCTTTGAAGATTGCGTTTTATGTGCATGAAATCGTCTCTGACTTTCCGATAAGTCTTCTAACTGCACTCTGATTGCGTCTGTAGGACTGAATGTCTCTATAAGGAAGACGTTACGCAAATTGCTCGTTTGCATTTACTAGAATCCTTGCAATATACTTCCTTAGAAAAATATCATTAAATCCATTTTTTATAAGATCACTATTTTAAGTCACTATTTTAATTTACATGTTTCAAATTTAAATTGCATTTTTTAACATTTGTCCTTATGAAAAAAATATATGTAGGTATTTCAAGGTTTTAGTCATTCAAACTTATCAATTGTATTATTTTAATTTAAGTGGCTATTTTAGAAGCTATAAAAATCTTTATAGATTCTAAGTCAGTGTGGAAAAACATGTAATATATTTATTTATCTGTACAGTTATATAGGTCCTCTCTTTAATTTTCACTGCTTTTAATTATTAACTGAATAAAATTTTGTCAAAAATATGGACACATCAACTCTCATCATCGACACCAAATTTTGTTTTTTATTGTCATCTTTTATTATGTGGAAAACACCAATTGTATGATGTGTATTTTTTCCATTAGCAGGACTGTTGTTCAAATTACAATTAAAATAAAAAAAATATTACATTTGAATTTGTTCAATACGATTTTTCATTGTGTTTTCTCATTTTTACGCCAATATATTGTACAATATTTTGCGATATTAAAATGGAGCGGAGTGATAAAGGGAACAGAATCGCTGTGATTGCATTACACAAAGTACGTATGAAGCCAAATGCAATTTTTAAAACTATTCAGTTGGTACTTGTCAAATGTTTGCGTACCGTGCTATTAATAGATACAATGAGACTTACTTTGTTTCTGACAGAGAAAGATCTGGCGGTCTACGTAGGTAGTGTTCGTACGAAAAAGGTGGTCAAAGCAATAAGAGAAAAAATCGAAGAAATCCTGTCCGAAAGCAAAATTATCTATCTCGGGAAATGAAGGTAGCACCTAGAACCATGTCGCATATTTTAGAGATGATTTAGAACTTGCAGGCTATAACAGATGCACTGGTCATTTCTTTACTGATAAATCAGATGAATAGGGTGGTACAATTTAAATCACTGCTGAAGCGGTACGCAAAAGGAGGTCACAGAAAAAAAATATTTACGGATAAAATTTTTACAATTGAGCAACATTTTAACAAACAAAATGACGGCATTTACGCTCAAAGCTCTAAGGAAGCTTCTCAATTAGTCGACAGAGTGCACCGTGGGCATTATCCGACTTCAGTGATGGTTTGGTGGGGTGTTAGCTCTGAAGGAGTAAATGAACCATATTTTGTGAAATAGGTATCAAAACATGGGCACAAGTGTATTAAGATAACATTTTTGGCAAGGTAGTAGAGCCCCTTAATAATACCATGTTCAATAACCAAGTATAGTCCTTCCAGCAAGACTCAGCGCCGGGTCATAAAGCTCAGTCCTCGCAGTCTTGGTTGGAAGGGAACGTTTTGGACTTCATCAAAGCTGAAGACTGGCCGTCGTCTAGTCCCGATTGATGATTTATGGTCAGTTTCAAAGAGTATAGTTTGTTCTAAACGCCATGATAATTTGGAGTCCCTAAAGCAATCCATATTATTGGCAATGAAGAATTTCACCATGGAAAGAGCGCGTGCTTTTTTCTATTGATAACTGGCCTCAACGTTTAACGGACTGTGATGACTGAATCGAATAAACTTTTTATGTTTTTAATTGTTTTATATTTGTGAATGAAACTAACTAAATAAAGTAATAAATGTTATATGAAATAATAAAAAAAAATTTTTTTTTTGCTCCAATATTTATGGCAAGACATATAGATAAAACAGAGCTTTTTTATTTTCATTAAACATCGTAGAAGTAGCACTTCTAGTAGATACCTATATATATCCAAAATCGAGTTATAACACTCCTTATATGTACCTACTAGTGTATTTAATACCTAAAGTTCGTTATCACTTCAACCATAGACCTTTGAATTTTAAGTTTGTACCTCTGATTAATTCTTATATCATTCTCATCACTATCAAAAAATATATTAAATAGGTTAATCTTTAAACAAATATAGTAGTGTATTTTTACAGAATTACAAAATATCATGTTTAATTCAAACTTTTTAAATTTAGCAACAAGAAAACAGATCAGATAAACATTAACAGAAAACATTCATCAACGTAATATTTTATTAAATTATCGATTAAATCAATATTTTTTTATCTGAATAAAATATGTCAAATCATATCCAGCTACAAGTCAGTAATGAAAGACAATCCCAACAGCGCACAAAGCGCTGGCTCGCCTCCAGCAGCAAACGACTTCACACTCCTACTGAGTTATTACTGTCGTTTATTTGCTGCATTCTAGCTTCTACGACTTAAACCAATACATATTACCCACTAAGTATGAACTTATTTGATGTACATTTTATTACTATTAAAAAACTTAATTTCGTTTTGGAAATTATTTATAAACATGTATTTTACATTTTAAATAAATATAGAATTAAATAAAAATCGATACTAGTACGGGTTCGAATCTGACCTCTGGGAAATGGGCCGTCGCTCTACTAATTGAGCTACCTTATCACCGTAATTACGGTAAAAATTATGTTCATAATGTAATTTGAAAAATTGTATCAGAAAGCCGCTCTATGAAAGTAATCATGATAGTATTTTTAATAATGATTGTCAATAAAGTTTAAAATAGACTCTCATTAGTATTAAAATCCAGGCTGTATCGTTAATTTCCAAGACAGGTATAGTCGGTTGTTTATGTTGAATTTAATGATATTTGCTTTTTATATTAAAATATATGATGCGATCGGAATAGCATATTGAATCTATAAAGCTTAATAAGCGATTAGTATTTATCACAAATGAAACTTGATCAGATAAAAAATAGCAAACCTATCTCCACAAATTACAAGCGAATAAAACCTAACGACTCCCTTTAATTAAGCTACACAAGTAATGTGGTAATTAATCGTATCTAATAAACGAGAAAACGGTAGATCGAGAGCTTTGAGTACGTGAGATGGGATGCAGCGATGCAAGGCTCATTACGAGCTATCTGGAGGCATTAGATCCCTTCCGAGTAGCATTCGTATTCAGTTATGCGCCGCTCAAGGGACAAAAAATGGCGGGGCATTTGAATGAGCCGCGAGCCCGCGCGTCGCTTTGCGTCGTGTCGTTCCCGTCCCGCTCCCGCTCCGATCCCGCGAGTCACCAATTTACAAATAAAACTCAGGGAACGTCCGGCCGCGCAAAAACTGACCACACTCCTCCCCGTGCATATGAATGGACCCTTTTTTGTGGCCCGGGCATGTAACATGCCGCTGAATCACTGCCAGAATAATAAGGTGAGTTTTAAATAATTTAGTTTCTTGTGACCAAAATATGAGACAATAATATATTTTTAATTTAAAAAATATTTAATAATATATTTATGAAAACGAACAAGATGCATTGTTTTGAGCAATCCTTACCTAATATTTAAATGTCCTTGTCAGATATTCGATTTCTATAGAATATATTAATAATGTATTTTTAAACCTATTTCCATATTTTAGTAAATTAAAAATTAATTCAGTAAAAAACGATTATGTATTCGTTATACAACAACAATAAGAAAAAAGAGTGAAACTAAAAATATGTACCGGTTAAAAATTCTTTTAATTATATAATTATTTAATTTTAATATATTTGATTTTGGACATAATAATAATTTCAATAACACATCACTAATGTAAACGTGAGAAAAGCGGGTAAGCTGCGAACTGCCAGTTCATTATATAACGCAGTGTGGTTCACTGCCGCGGCTGCTTTTTGCGGCCAAGAGTCCGTCGGGATACAGCTTGCATGGAAAATTGTCCAGATAATCTCGAGCAAACTTCGCCTGCCGCATCGCTCCTTACATCATCCGATATTACGATCCTTTGTTATGACTGACCCCCAAAAAACTTGACTCTTATAAAGTATTTCCCGATCTCAGAACGAGTCACTCTCGTTATAAAGAAATGTAATTTAAATCCATGTGTATTTTTGTAGCAAAAATTACAATACGTATAGAAAAAGGTGAATTTCATGAACTGAGGCCATTGTAAGTACCCAGATATAAATTGGGATGAGTGTATCTCTCACCGACTTTGGGAAAGAGTGTAAGAAGGGTTACTTTTTGTCTCTGGTGATAAAGTTGTCAAAAAGCAAGTCCCTGTCATGGGACTGGTGACTTAAACCTCTTTTCTCGTTAGAATTCAGTAAACTTTACGTATGTTTAGTTGTCACTTCTGATAGTTATGCAATCTGTTATATAATTTTGCAATTCCTATTGTATCAATCATAAGAATCATAAGATACATAATACATAAGAATTGATATAACGAACATTGGTTGTCATTAAGTGGTAAAAGATCTTGTTTTTATTAATTTCAACTATTCATTACTTACTACTACTACCAAACTTTATGTGCTAACACTGTTCCCTAGACTGGACAAATACAATTTTTATCTAGATTTTTTTTACACAAGATGTTACTTGGAATTCCTTTTGACACTGCCGAAAAGAGAGAGAAAAAGTATTTGTCATTTTGTTTTGGCTATATAATTGATTTGGCACTGAAAGATCTGATTTGTAACAAATACTAATTCAGTGGGAATAAACACGATGACTGTGGTACAAAATGTTTCATCTCATAATGTTATGTCACCGTTTGATTTTCAAATAAGTATTCCAATTCAACTCAGCTGACGATGCTTGCTCGAAAATAGAGAACGGACGAGATGTTGCTTATTTATCTATGAACTCGGTTGAATTTTTTTACAATAAGAGGTTTCTTATTGTAAAAAAATTAGGACAATTTCAACAGTTGTGGATATAACAACTCTTTAAACTTTTTCATGAACCATCTGGTTTAGTAAAATATGTGGGACAATCAGAAAAATATTAATAATATTTTAGTTTAATTATGATAAGAGTTAAGTAGTTAATATATGTCAGCCAAAATGTTTTGGGTAAGTCACTTAAAAATATATGAAAATTTTAAATAGAACACAGATTTGTTAGCGAAGTTAAAGCTGACAAGCGAGGAAAGCGAGCGTGTCCCGCCACGCCGACCGCGCGCGGTCATGCGTGTGATGCTTTGTCTCTTGTCTGTTATCTAATATAATATATATAATAATATTAATAATATATATATATATATATATATATATATATATATATATATATATATATATATATATATATATATATATGTATATATACTATATATAGGTACTAATATTAATAAATACTTTATGTGAATCATGAAATAAGTATAGCTACAACTTTGCCTACGTTCTATTTTATTCGATCCCTCAGTAAATTTCTACGATAAATTTGAAACGTTATGGGACATTCGATCAGATAATTAAACGTATAATATATGAATATCATAATTAAATAATAAAGGTGGAGAGGTGTATACTTCACGTCACGACTCGAGCGAGCGAGATCTTCTCCGCGATATCGTTTCCTGACTTATTGAATCTCTGCGCACGCGCATACCCCTGGCGCAAGCTCTAGTTTTTAACACTTTTATGTTATTTTAATTAAAATTTAAACTATGTTGCAGAAATAGCATAAATACAGTTCATATCATATTATTACTTCTTTTTAGCATTTTTATTAAAACTTCTTTCTATTGACGATAGCATAACATCAAAATAGTTAAGTAATTTATATTATTATGGAATATCTAGTGATAATGACCATCCATCACATGTGATAAAAAAATTATGAAAGGCAATAAATATCTAAAAAAAACACTTGACTTTAATTTAATTGTTTATTTTCACCGTTTAATTATAGGTTATTGAATAAATAATGGATGATCTGTTCGAACTAGACTTTATAAACTGTTTAATTGTTGACGCAAAAAGGTTTAGAAAGATGTAGAAATATAATTAAAATCTTATAACAATCACTCTAAGTTTACTTAGTTAACACATAAATAAAAACTGTTTCTTACTAATAGGTATCTTCATATATTCTAAGATTCCATTCAAGTATACTTTTATTGTCTTCACGATATTGCACAATTTTCTTATCCTAAGCATTGGGTAAGGTAGGACATAATGAAAAATCAATGTCTGGTGAATACAAGCCCTTGGAACATTATCGAGTAGTCGATTTTAAAATAATAAATCAGTTATTAATAAACAATCACACAAAGTAAATGTCAAAGCAATGAAAAACAAAGCCTCTCCAATTATGGATCAATTGTTAAATAATCAAATTGTTTTGTTTCTAAATACCACGAGGTAGAAATTTGGTCACTAAATAGGGTGCCTACTGACCCGTCACTAACATGACTGTTTAATTGTTTTTCTGTTCGGAACATTCACCGTTGCCTGCAATAGACCGTGGAGAATATATTTAGTAAGTGTTCCCTGACAGGATATCTGAGAAGCTATTAAATGTACAACGGGACACTTTTTTAAGTAGCTTACAAAGGTCAACTTTTTTATATTAATAATATGATTAGTACCGAAACATAACAACTCATATCGAAGTGAAATTTTATAACACGGGTTTTCAAAATTTAAATTTAATGCACGTAATATTTATCCACATTTATATAAATCATCATATATTTACATATTATCTCAGAAGAAGTTATGGAGATACTAGTTCATTTTAAAATAACAACTAATGTTAGAAACAGAGTATACGAAGTTCGTTCTATGCGCATGCGCAGCGGCGCGCGAACTTAGGCATAACGCATTGTTCTATTAAGTGTACTAATTATTTTCTGTTTTAAGAACATAGTCTTACTTTTATAAAATTAATCTTGATCTAGTTCGATTTTATTATAGTCAATAATAATTAAATTATTTGGATTTAACTCATATTTAATTATTAAATACGGGGATCAAGAGCACACGCATTGTATTGTAGTGCAAAACAATAATAATAAATATAAACTAATTAAACACGGCAACACATTTTTATGTTAATTACAAAAACCGAGCTATTTAGATCTGGTGCAAAGTAAAAGCAATTATCAATGTAGCAAAGCTATCGTGTATAGTGAGCGGCGGACATCGTTGCAAAAACAGCCACGATGCCAATTACAGTAGCTACTAGTTTTTTCAGCCGCGAGAACTTTCTTCCATTTCCATATTCATAGAAAAGAAAGGGTGGGATTATAGAAACATGAATATGCTAACGGCCGAGTCGTAAATGCTAAAGTTGAATAACATCAGGGTCGGCAGAGAGCGACTGACTCGCGTACGCCTCGCGTGAGCTCTCTAGCTATTGCTTTCGACAGTGCTTTCATATCTGTGCAATCAATAACTGACATTTTAAATGAACAAATGTGGTTTCTGTGATGATATTTAAGCCCCATTATAACCGGCTGCAACATTGTACTGGCTACGGTCAATTAATTATGATGTAAGAACTTAAAATTAGATGACGAGCCATATACTTGTTATAATAACACACTACTAAATATCACTTTTTAAATGCAACAAATACGTCAGTGCTTCAAAATCTTGTAGCAAATTCAATGATTGCTGCTTTGGTTAATTCTAGTTTACGAAACTTTAGTTCCGAACGTGTCAAATTCTGTTATAGATAAATTATCGGAGAAAAAAACTACATTTCTTTGATATAAACGGAAATTGTTTACATACACATATATAGGCTATGTTACAACAGTGTGTGTGTAATACAAGAAGTTGTAGTCGTTGTTTTATCTATAAATATGTGTGCATTTTAAATGTTTTACGTAACATAAATCTGTTTGTTGAAAGAGATTCATAAATTAAGTTCAATACGATTTAGGTTAACCTTAACTCACATAACTGTAATGATTATAAATAAATATTAAAAAAAATAGCAATACCCTACCGACACGATAGCTCAATTGTCAGAGGATTGTACGTACGGTTTTCAAGTCGTCGTGGCTTCGAATACTGGCTATTTATTAATTGTTAAATGCATAGTCATAGGTACATGACAGGAGCGGATAAATTGAATAAAACTTTATTTGATCGAAATAGTTTTCACATATATCCATAGATAGAACTTTGGAATGATTATCTTAGTTGCACCTTAATAAACTATCATCCATATTCTCCGCGAGGTTTTGGCGGAGGGGTGAGGGGGGAAGGTCAAGTAATGATACATTCGCAAGCCGAAGTGAGGTGCGAGGTAATAATGAGTTATGTACGTGATCCAATTATTTGGGCGCGCGCTCATTACGCGTTAAGTGTGAAATATGGCCGGCTTTATTACTACCATCGCTGACTTCTTAGCGCCCCCCACTGAACCCACTGCCCTCCCAGCGACCCCTTCCCCGGGGGTCTGCAGCGCTGCAACTGTGCTTCACTAAATCATAATAATGTAAGGTGCAGAGCGCAAACGAATCGTGAGAAAACTCCTACCATTTTACTAAAGTATGCGATGGAAAATCCATGAAGATATTTAATAGCTTTGAAATTTCGTTCTATAATTTTTTATCATTAACTGCTGTTTGTGTTTAACATTTGAAAAACATCGTTTAACATTTGAAAAGTGTTTGCAGAACCAAAATATGCTGATTTGTATATATAAATTTTATAAAAGTCTCAAGACTCTTACATAGATAAAGTTACATAAAAGCAATAAATACATAAAATGTATGTTTATAATATTTACAAGACTCTTAAATCACAAAAACTTATAACGATATTAGCTGAGACATGTTTTAATAGAAAAACTAAATTCTACGAATGCATTGGAACAATATTTAATTACAGCCGTGACTGTACTCGTATTATTCCTTTCATTTATTTTAATAATGCGAACTGACAGGTTGTTAAGAATGTTAGATTACAATACATGTGGAATAATTAATTAATTAATTAGCTAAGCTATGTATCGGGTTATACAAGATGGGTGTTACAGAACATCGATGCTCCCTCTACTAGTTCACACTGTGGGTGCTAGTCGATAGACGTAATGTGGAAACAAAGCGTTATGCATATATAATTGTATATGTTGTGGAATAGTGCAGTGCTCTTCGGGGGACAGCGGGGGGTTTCAGGGGGAGGAGCAGGGTCAGAGGATGTTCGGGCAGAGGGGTGTGAGGGGTGGAGGGAAAGGGGGTCACGAACACTACGGCTAGAGTTATTCCATTAATTAAACTGTGTCCCGCGACACCCACCTACAGCCTCCCAGCACACAGTGTAACAAAAGAACATTCTTTTGTGCTAATTGAAAACTTGGAAGAGGTTATTACTTTTATTATATCTCAACAAATCAATAACAATTCTTAGGATATTAGTAAATAAAATTAATACAGAAATAGCGATTTAAGATGAAATACCTATAATTAGGGCGACCAAGAGGTTGTCAAAAACAATGACTTATTAAGAAAATTTTATAATAGGAATATTAAAAAAAAAATTGAATTACATATCGTATCTCATGTTATTCAACGAAAATGATAATTAAAGATTTTAATTCGTAGAGTTGTGTTTTTATGGTCATTTAGTTAAAATAATTTAAGCAATTTGTAACTAACATGTCAACATTATACACAGCAGTCTCGCGACAACAATGCTACCAACGCAGGGCTGCGGAAAGAATGTGGTTTTATAGAAAGAGTTGCGTGAAAGTTGCGCGACCAATAATATTAATTATAACTCTCGCTCCGGAAGCCATAATTCATATATTTCTTATTATGGTCTTACAGATATTTATTTAATATAACTTATAAGTTGGAAAGGTGCTTAATATAAATTATTAGCAAAATCATAAAATTCTTACAAGTTTATGATTTGCGAAGGGGAGTCGTAGAAATGCACATGTAAAGACATTTCAAAATTTATAATACATATTTATAATTTCGGAAGCTGCAGCTACATATACAATCAATACACAATCTGTTGACCAAATTATTTTTTTACCTTAAAAGTGCATGGTCTTTCATAGGAGAATATTTTAGAGAACGCTCATACAATGTTCTATGAGCAACCGTATATTTGTGTCTCATAAAAATCCATGAAACAATCTTAATTACATGCTAATGTTATTAAAAATAAATATATGAGCAGCCCTAGAAGCAGATGGGAGAGGGGGTACCATGCGGAAAGGATGAGGCTATGTGGGGTCGCACGCTGTTAGAATAAAACATTATTCATAAATAGGATATTGCGGCAGGTGCCGGCCCTCCCCGCCCTCCCCGCCCTCCCCCCTCGCCCTGACCGATCTCCGCGCCGCCCGCCCTGCCGCCGCCCAGCATGAGCTGCCCTCTACAATGCAATTTTAACAAATAGCCCACCTCTAAAGAAGTTTACGAAAGGCTTTGTGCCACCGAAAAGTAGGGCTTGCCTATTTGTGTTTTATTATGTCTATAAAAATATAAAGTAAAATATTTTTTATTTTCTATAATACTTCAATTGTAACGGCTTTTTTACATTATATAAAATGAATGATTAACATCAACACCTACATATCTAATATTTGTTCTCCGTTTTATAGTTTGATATTTTATATTTATTTTATTGAGGTATGCATAAATATTTTAAACCACTACTAGGCAGGTTGACCTTCTTAAATAAAGCCAGTTTGTTCTTAATAACTCATTATCCTGTGTTTCTAGTGATTGCGTTAAAACATTAATTCTACTATTAATTAAACATTAGTAATAACTAAAGTATGTTCGTCCCTCAATAATAAAGAATAATTACAACCAATACTAAAATATTAAACATATAAAAATGAAGAATAAATATTATTTGAGAGCCAATTTTTACCTCGACACTGGGTGTTTTATTTTATTCATAACTTAAATAGTCTCTAATATATTGATTTATCCAATGTTAGTTAGTATGTAATTGTAGTTTTACAGATATCAGGTAAGGTATCATATCTTAGGTTACTACTGTATTAGTCAGTTGGATATAAAATTATATTCTGAAATCGTCTTAGTTTAAAATAAATATTTAGAATGTGTACCCAACGTACGTGGACTTTCAGTTTTGTCATATGTTGTACGTACGCATATAAAGATATACTAAATAAAATTTAAATTATCTAGAATTCAAATCCAGGGCAAGGTTACTTCTGGAACATTGTAGATACGAGACCAAAGAATTAATTTGATTTTGATCGTGCTAGTTTAACTTCCGTATATTGAACATTAAATTATGGTATAGAGATTTTCTTTTAAGATTAAAACATAGTTGACCAAACTATAAAGAAAATCCTAGTAGCTGTTTTAAATTGATGCATTTTTAATTTTTGAGAAGTAAGAAGAAAGGAAAAAGATACGATGTTGTTGTATGTTGTCACAGCTTTCTGTCAAAAACTGTCATTATACTTACATTTTTGATGCGATAGCACAATTGATAGAGTGACGGAATTGTTTCCTAGAGGCTGCGGGTTCGAATCCCTGCCCTGCCCGTATCGGTTTCTTTTACATTCGATATTTATTTATTTATTTAATTGATAGATTTTTCAATCATGAATACGTACATGTAAAATAGTTTTTATTTCACAATTTAACGAATTAAATTTTATCTAGTTTTATGTTTATGTCATCCGTCATGGCGTTTACATCATAGGATGAAATTTCTTCCAAGCTAGGTGTAGAAATCGTTTCCAGGGTCGATATATGATAGAGTTCACGGGAAATATCCATATAGACAAAAAATTACTTCATCGAATAACTAGGCATCAATTATCCCAGGCTAGTAATAAATCAAGTGTTTGTATTTCTTGTGCTTAGATATTTAAAGAAAATATAAAATCAGTATTTATGCTACTAATATCATTACTCAAACCCGCCGCGCACGCACCGGCACTGCGCATGCCTGGTGCGCCAACACTTGTCCAACATTTATCAGTTCACAGACCTTCGTGATTAGAGCCACTCAACCACACTACAATGGGTTTTAAAACTCCATGAATACCTCAAAAGCAACGATAACGATATTTTTTGTTACCTATAACAAACTTCTGTGTTTATTCCGACTGATCTTCGTATTTATGACTTCTGATTATAGCTCGGAATAACATTAATAAGAAAACTTGGTGCCAATGAACAGTATTTGAAATAAATATATCTTTGTTCCTCCTTTCTTGAATTATCTGTGTTAGTATTGTTTCTTTAACGCAATAACAATTTTATATAACAATTTAGAACGTTCTCTGTTCTTAAAAAATAGACTTGAATCTCAACAGGTTGTTGTACTATATTCGTTTTTCGTCTAGATATAGCAATTTTAGCATCTAGCAAACATTACCACCTACACAAAAAACATGATACCCAAACAAAATAGTTTGTTACACTTTTTCTTTGTTCTGTTATCGAAACTTGGTATTATTTAAACTACTTATACATACCCAACAAACCCTTAATAGATCTGAAGTTCCATATGAAACTTAATTATCTAAATTATTTACAGCGTAAATTACAAATGACAATTTTATAATATGCTTGGAATAATATATTTATATATAAAAATATATGATAATACCATATCTCTACCATTTAGACATGATCGTAACAAAACAATATTAAATGTTATATACCTGTAAGTATCAAGCCGTCAATCTTTTAAACAGACCGAGCGTGAAATAACCACATAATTATCATACACAAACCCACTGTATGTTCGTTTGTAGTGACAGGTTCTACATCTGCGTAATTATTATCCATTGCTTTTGATATAACCCCAGTAATACCCTTAAAGAAAAGTACATATATCTTGGGAAAAACTTTTCCACTAACTCCCGATATCAAGAAGTTCTCGCAGCGCTCTGAGAATTAATAAACAAATACTTATTTTACATTACCTGTCACTGCTGTATATGGCATATAAAGGGGGCACTTAGAATATTTATCGGTCGGTCGTCGCATAATCTATGCTCATTTGCAGCGATTGATCGCGGATTAATTACGGTATGGCGCGCGATTAAGGACAACTGTGCCGTGGGAACCTGCGCCTGCGCCGACCCACGCATGTACTGTAGAACACTCTACCAAGTCGGTAATCATTGCAAGTTCTCACATCATACTGGTTTATAGGCTCCTACGTTTCCCGCAATGGATATGATGCTCTCCATTGCTACCTCAGCTTAAAGGTCATACATATGTTGCCAATACAATTATGTAAATGAATAATGCCGCTACTAAAACCATATGAGACGTTGAATATGATTGCGATACAATTAGCATAATATGTCGGCTTTTTCGCTCTCTGAACTCATGCATGCACTAAATCATTCTCTTGCAAAAACTGTGTTGTAACTACGACTTACTACAGTGAAAGCCTGTTCACTAAAATTCATATAAGCATGCATCTAAGCATGTTCAAAGTGATATTAAGTTTTTTATTGATATAAAAGATTGAATAGTTTTGACCCAAAAAAGACATCCTTTAAGAAGGCTATTCGTAAATAAAGCGTCTCATATTGTTACATGAGAAAACGCTTCGAAAATAAAAATTACATACAAGGTAGTGACATATAAGTAAGAGATATATAGAGACGTTCCCATCGACGCGCGGCGCCGGCGCAACTCTGCGGGGCGGGCAGAGAGGTAACACTTAAATCAATGCAATACTTCACCCATAGGGGGTGTACGTGAGACGAGTACGCGATCGTTGCGCCGGCGCCTTCCTTCTATCGATATGATTGATAGACATAGAAAAAAATATGCATTTGGCAAATATAGTTAAGCGGGTAACAGTTGCGCAAGGAATGAGATCGCTTGTTTGTGTAAAAAGTGGCATATATTTCATACTATAGAACAGTAACTATTTTATTTTATTACGTTGGTTTCATTCTAAGCGGATGAAATACGGCTCGCCTTGCTAAAGCCGTTCATTATGCCAGTGGGAAAATTAATTTTAGTACACGGATTACATAAATTATATTTTTTGCAATAACGCTGTGGAACTCAGCAATTCATTGCTGATTGAATTGCAAATGTCAATTTTATTCTCTGATTTGAATTAAAAGTTTAATGCATTTGCTTGCAAGTAGCACGTGCAACTGGGTCTCATATTGAAATAAAAAGTAGCTCTAGGAATAAAATGTAGACTAGTAATCAAATCGAAGTCCAAATGTATTTTATTATATAAATGATTTCAAAAACTTTTAATTTCTCAAACTTTAGTAATATCACTTTCAACTATGATAAAATATAAACGTACAAAAAATAATAAGTCATAGTAATTTGCCAATAGTTTTAAATGACTTGAACGTGCAATGCCTGGAATAACTTAATGTGAAAATGAGGAAGTATAAGGGAGCTATAACGCTTTATAAATATATTTTTATATTAGCCGTATGTCCTTTTTGTGGCACTTATGATGAGGCACTTCATCGTTACTCGCAGCTCAATGGACGTATAAAAATGTCATTGATGCGGGCTAGTTCATAGAACCGCGCGTCCCGGCCGCTGGGAACGGCGTCAATTACGCACCGGCCGGTTCGCGGGCCACGCCGCGTTTTTCCGACTCCTCGTATGAAAATGTATGAGCGGGTGACGCTCGCCCGCCGCGGTCACTCACCGGGCACAGATTTGTCACGGCTCTCCTGGGAACTGAAACTCGCCACCGGCATCGTCATTAATAACCGGACTTTTTATCGCCATCGCCACGAATATATGAATTTGGTTTTTAAATCGCTTATTAAAGTCAATGTAAACGTATCCTAACTAAATGTTTTATTGAAATTTCCGCATCTTGTCGTACCTAAAATTTTCTTATAGCGCGTTAGTTTTGGTAGGTTTTGAATATAAAATGATAATTTTATTTGAATATTTCATTGATCGTTAATAAAATATGAACAATTGATAATATTCTTTTGTAATTTAGTTACTACATTAGGTAAAGTGTATTGTAATATAAAGTGAGCTTAAAAAACAAAACACGAATTAAAACAACATCACATCATACTCTGTTATGATATAAGCTTTATTGTGTTTTAATTATTAAATTGAGAGCAAGATCTCATTAATATAGATTATCAAAATACGGTTGATGCGTTTTTAATTATGGAACGAAACTAATGACGCTCACAGTATCTTCATCTCAAACCACACAGATGAAGTTTGAGTTATGTTTGTTAAGACGCTGGTCTATTAATGAAAGTGTTTCTATAATAAGTATGGTGTTTATGGCAGCGATAATTATTATAAATGAAGGGTATCTGCTGCCGGCCTCACAGCAGCCTGATTAGAAGAGTACGATCCTTTTAACTACCTAACACCTATCTTAAGTTATTATTGTAGACAGATTTTTTATGAGCACAGTTTTGATTGGTATTTAAACAAGAACTAACCAAATCTCTGTAATGTGTTATAATATTTTCGAATCTCATATGACGCAAAGAAGATAACAGACAAAGGATAGATATATGTGGATATTACTGCGAAAAAAAAAAATCTTTTTCTACAAAACGATTATAACTTTTCTATAACATGATAAACGCAATTTGTTAAACAAACGTCTATTTGTTTATTATCCTATATTAGAGGTTCATTTATCTTAAATTAGGGAGTAAGGTCGAAGATTTTGGGGTCACAAATGATTGATGGTGAAAGTGTTTAGGGTAAAGCGCGCTCAGGTTACCCAAAGCTAAAAAAGAATAGCAAAAATGATTTTTATTGTTGTTGTCAACAAATTATCAACAATTGAACCCTCGTTGATTGACTTAAATATCGATATTTAATTGATACTTCTACTTTTTAATCCTATTAAATAACTATAAACATCCCATAAAATAACTATTACTTAACTTGAAGAATTGCCAAAGCCATATTGCCAAAGCTCTTTGAAATTAATAAATTCTTATTTAGTAAATAATTCTAAAAGTGATATAAGAACAGCAACTTTATTCATGAAATATTTCTGTAAAAACATAAATAGTAATGAAAATGGCCGTACCATTAATTAGTCTTCGAACAATACTAAAGGCACTCGAAGCAGTTAAAGCCCTGTAAATAAAAGCGTCAAAGAAATGATCAAGCGAATGCTTCTACTACTAACATCGATAATAATCGTTGCAGAAGTGTTGCGAGCAAGAGGACACGTGTCGCGGTTCCAAATCAAGTTCTCCTACAAGAAACATGAAACATGCGACTGACTTCTAACACGACGTAACACAATGGTACAGACCAAGAGTTTTTGTCCTCACATGCAAAGTTATGCTTCAATGATCCAATCGTCAAGATGGCGAGATTCCAGATTCGGCGACCAAGATTTATACAGATTGGGATGCCTATGTAAATGGTTCATTTCAAAGAATTATAACCTGCAAGAACTATAACAAAATATATGGTAATGTCGATGCTAAATGCAGAATTGAATCATTAGTTAAATGAAAATTTTATTGGTTTTTAGACTATTATATAATCTTTATCTGTAAAATTAAAAATACTATTGTACTGAACTCATTATGTGATACTTACATCAGAAAAAATACACACAAATAAGCGTCTATTATAATAGACTACACATGCAAAATTATTCCAGTACATTGACCCATAGATGATAATGGCATGACAAAATATTTGTTTGACGAAGACTGTCTGTATGGGTTTATCCTCTATCGTCTGGCCGTTAAAGGAAAACATTAGAGAATATAATATTGAGGGAAAATCTACATCTAAGATAAAATTACATGATGTGTAACTTCCCACCCCAAAGTAAAATATCGTGGTGGCCTAATTTTTATTTGCTTATAATTACATATTATTGTTTAAATATAATGGTCATCAACTCGGCCAGTACTTACTTAATTAAGCCTGTAAACTCCGAAGATCCGTTCCTATCAATTTTCCATATATCCTGTTGATTTAAGTCTTTTTAAAGCGTGGAACATTTATAAGCACATATGGTTCACATTTTAATGTTACATTTTACCAAAAAAAAATGGAATGCTTATATTTTGTCCATTCGTATTATAAGCGATAAAATCGTTAGATGACAACAAGAACAAGCTAAAATGTAAGCTATTTTAAGTTTCATGTTTGTTTGAATAGAAATATTTAAAATATGAACCTTGATGATATTTAAATGACCGTCGACCGACCTTCTTGTCCTTTGACGAACGTCCACCGGCATTCCTGTCATCCATTCGCTGGACGCGGTGCGATACAAAAAGCCTAAGTCATCATTTACATGTATTTTAAACTACAATGTATTCTAATATAATTCTAGGCTGTTTCATTTTGTAATGTTGGTATGCATGATGAGAGGATTGTTTTTAGATTATTTTCTAAGATTGGTTTTTGCAATGTACCAAAAATCTAAAACTTGTATTTTGTTATCAGTGTCAAATAACCACAAAGTACGAAGACAATAAAAAGTAAAGTTAGATTAAATGTTAACTCAATTTCATAATAAATCATTTCCTTATTAAAATTCGAGTTTATTAGTAATATTGGAAAAAATATGATATTCAGAAAAAATGGACAATATATTTCATTCACGCGTTTAGAAAAGATGGACCTGAATTAACGTTACCATAAAAACGTTAATTAAAAACATAATTAAAGATTTAATTGCAAAATATAAATTAGATAAATATGTGTGGCTGTGTGAATGAGAGGTGGTTAAAGACGGTAGAACCGAACCGGACTCGCCCGGATAGTTTGAATGTGCGAGTTTTTAGTCTCCCCAAGATGCAAACACGTCGCCTGGAAACACTGCCGATTTTATTCAGTTTTGAATTAGAAACATTCATGTGGTTCAATGGTAATTATTTCCAAAGATTTGATTACTTCTTTTTTTACCCGTTTTTGATGAGGCCCGTTAGTTTTTTAAGAAGAATTTACAAAAAATTCAAGACAAGATATTTCTTATGAGAACAAGATATTTGTTACGAAAATTTCTTCTGAAACTTTAATTATAAAACAAATATTCTTAACATTTTATTTCAAAGTCACAGAAAACTACAAAGTGAGAAAGTATGCTTGCTCAATAAATTTAAGTTTAATAAAGTCTAATATAAAAATGTAACCTTCTTAGAGAAGATTTAAAAGAGAATTAATGACAACGGGATCTATGCCATTTACAAGTGGACTTCCATATTTGTCATTCATAACGAACAAAAAAGATAAATCTCGAACACATTAACATAAACCTACACATAGATGCATATAACTTAGAGCTCATTCGACGAACTCCACTATGCCAAAGTACTCATAAAACGAGACCTCGTTTATTATTAATCCGACAGACTCTTTACTAGGAATATCTCGCGCGTTTTACATGTCCATCTAATGAGAGGAAAATATTCAAGCAGCATCAAAGAGCATCTAAGCATGCAACAGCGAAGCTCCCACGGCGCGGGCGCAGCCGAGCGACAAAAACTGCACGGAGTAGTAGGGGGAGGGTGCTGGAGGGTGCTGGGTCGGGGAAGGGGGGAGCTCGCCGGATTGCAGGCGCGTCTGCCGCGTGCATACTGATGCCGCGTAATTGTCGCACAGAAAAACTGAACGCATGATAATCGAGGAAATGCCGCGCCTGCCAGCCCCGGACACTACTCATTCTGATTGTTATCGTCCTGTTTGTTTGTAATTGCAGCAATTAGCGCATTTAGAACGGGATGAATAAATTAGTTTAATTATGCACCCTTGTGTGATTGCTGGAAGTGTGAACTGCACGTAGGGGCAAAGTTTCATTCACGTTTTCGAGTTCATCGTTATAACCGTAATTTTGATGGCATGAATGTAATAAAGCGTAAAAAGTTTACATTGTTATTTTTTTTTGCGTACCTAATTATATAATAGGTGTCTAAGCTGGTTACTTAACCGACTGCAAGTAGCCTTGAGTGGATATTTTACTTAAAAATTTTAAACTAAACTAAGAAGTTGCATAAAAATGCTTGCATGGTTCATTAAAAAATGTAGTACTTATTTAAAAGGGCTTTTAATTTGGCTAATAAATGATTGTGTGAGGGAGCGCTAATCACTATTATTGAACCGTCAGATATGACCGCAACCGGACAATGTCTGCTGACTGTAGAACCAGTTTTATACTTATTCAATCTTTACATACATCTCTGGGCCATATACATACTATATTTTATTATATTTAGACATCTATTTAATTAATTTAAATCAAAGTGTTAAAACAATATCTACTCCAAAAGAAAAGTTACTCGACTTGACCTTTTGATTATGATTTATTTTTTATTGTGATGTAAAATATTAAAATAGTAGAAGTAGTAAGTTTAAATTGTTATTTAATAATTTATAATTATTGCTTTAGTAGAACTTAGACACGCGTGGGAGGTTTACTTATATCTTTATGCCAATAATAATAATGTTGATTACATCTCGTCCGCAGTTTAAAGATTTTCTCTAAAAAATACAATTCTTATCAATATACATAGACCTTATTAAACATAAGCATCATCGAAGCGAAACGTATTTTTGTTTCGCAACATGGTTATATAAATTAATTTCTACACATTGAATTAATCCCTCGCCCATAAACATTCGTTCTGTTAGATCGCAGTGGTTCCGCAAATAATATTTGTGAACGTTACAAAACTTAGCACTGTTACGCGCGGGCTCAGCGTGTCCTTATCATAACGGCATGTGGTTTATAATGGCCTGTTATACCCGTGGGTGGAAGATGGTACTGGCGGGAAGCAGCGCATCTTCTCACGCGGCGCTGAAGTATTGTAATTGCGTGCGGCGCGAGCGCTATAAAGCAAGCATGCAGTTTGAATATCGCGTCGAGCCGCCGGGCGCGCTGAGGTATGTAGCTGCCGAAATAAATAATTAAAAATATTTGATCCTGATACCGACATCCATTCCAAACAAAATATAAATTACGTGAGCGTAAAGAGGTCTTTTTGTTGTAGACAACTTGGTAATAGGGTGCGCGAAGAAAATTGCTATCGAATAACCATTTAAAATTAGATTTATCTAATCATGTATAATTATTTTTCACAAAACAAAGATTTGGTCTGTTAAACATCTCCAAGATTCTCATATAACCAAGAATAAAATGTTATATTTCACATCAGTCGCATTACGTTCCACATAACACTGTTAATTGCAAATATATATAATTTCTAAAATTATAATATTAAAACATAATATGTCTAAATGTATTGAATCCAGTAGTGTACCCGGAGGCTGCGCGGGCGCAAATCGAGCGGGCGCTGATAATCTAGTTAAATTTATTTATTGAGCTCGCGGAGGCCCCACGCCGTTTATTGCAAATTGAACAAAATGACCAAAACAATGCAAGTACGCTGCACTAAATGTGAGTCTTTTAATATCGCGATGTAGCGCTGTATTGTTTAGAGGAATATTCAATAATAATTGCAGTAAAATGTCATCTTTCTTTACTTATAATGAATTGAGACGTACTTATATTCTTTGGAATATTTTCTAAAATGACTTAGTGGTAGAAAATATTCCATGAAAACCTCATGATAATGAGAAATATCTCGAAATATTTGTAATAAAATAAAAAGTTGCAAGGTCCTAAAAGACATCAATAGTGCAGAGAGGGACTGGAGTATTGGAGGGGTTGTGACACCAGTGAGTGCAATAACTCCATCCTCTTGGATTTAAGGAGCACGTTTTAAACATATATTATTTCAATCTCTATAAAAACATCTATAATATTTTTAGTCTAAAGACTAAAATTTGTCCACCAATTTTCTCGAAAATATTGAAAAGAAAATGAACCACAGCCTTTATTCGTTCTTGTTCAAATTAAGTCTAAGTATTTCTTAGATACTCCTAGATATATAGATAAAGTGAATAAAGAATTTTTATATTTCATTACAGAATTAGAATTATAACTTGAATGATTAATTATAGTATTGTGGATACTACGCCTTCATGGGTTCTAAAAAATAATCATAAACAGTCCTAGATATTGTGTATGTAGGTATTCTTTTATCCATTAAAAGTTGTTTATTTAATAATAATATTGGCTATTTAATAATAATTTAGACAAATTTGTATCATTGCTTAAGAGTTTTTAATAATTTTTGTTAGATATTTAATTTTTACTTCCGTTGTATAAACTTCTTTAGTGGATACTTTACTGGAAAGACAGCGATATATATTTTTTTGTATATTTTATATAAATTGATGCTGTTTGCTTTCCCAATAAAGATAAAATAAAACAAAATTTACAAAACAATGATACATGACTGTTCAGTAACCACTCCCCATTTCAAGGTGTTATCTGTTTTCATTGTCTTTTATTTGTTAAAGTTAATTTCATGTTTTTTCGTAAGACTTAAGCCACGCTTCTCCTCACCTCAGTTAGGTTCCAGTCTGTCCTCACATTATTTTTACATTATGACTGTACTTCAAAATAAAGACAACTAATTAAGACTAATTCATTAATAAATTAATGTAATTTTAAACCAGACCAGTTCCTTTGGATCCAATTTACAAGAATCTGACGTATCATAATACTGTCTATGCCAATTTGGAACGAACTTTGACTTTGAGGAAAAGGTTACATACGTACATACAATAAATCATTATTATAAGAATTCATTATTTCTTTGCTACGTGAATAAATACAATACAAATCAAGGTTCAAGGAAGATAATTAAAATCAGAATATACCTACGTGTGAAAATATGACTAATAAGTTATTATAATAGATAATAATATTTTTATTTATAATAAATAACTGAATAAATAAATAATCGTTTGATAAACATTATTAAAACGGAATAGTATGTTGTGAGAACTGTGTTGGACTTCCTCAAAAGGAAACTCGTCAGGAGTTGCGCCTGCGCAGCGCAGTTATGCATCTGATTAATAATGTTTCCACTTCTTCCTACATCGTTCAAATGAATTGTCACGTAACTTATAATAATTGCCCTAATAAATATTCATCAGAGATAAATCGTATTGCGTAAAAAAATCCGTTCCAAGTAAACAATAAAGTATCATTATATGTCGTGATTGTATGTCTCGTTCCATTTAGTAACTATCTTAGAATATAGTCAAATGTTTTGTTTCCTTTACAAAAATATAAAAAAAATTATATAATAATAAAATGGATATATTCGCCCTCTTTCTTTCTATAATAAAATATTCAGTCGTTTTATCAATTCAATATGTGCTCGTATTTACGACCGCATGCATTAAGTCTTGCACACAATGTAACAGTATGGAGACGGAAGCCAGACAGGTTTCCAAATCGCACAAAAACGCAACTTGTATCATTCATTTAAAGTTCTTATTTCTCTTTAAATTATATATCCTGTTGATATTAAATTATATATTAAGTAACAAGTTGTCAATTTATTCATTTAAATAAACTGTTTATGTCTTTCTTTCTGTATCTTAGTTCAATGAAATTAATTAGTTACCTCCTCGTCATGTATAAAAACGAATTTTGTTATCCTCTTAATTAATACAAGTACAAAATTAATTCTTAGCATATTTCATTTTAGAATATTTTTTTTGATAAAATTCTTACTAAAGAAAAGGGTAGGTCTATGTCATTATCAGTGATATATTTGAACAAATTTCCCGGAATTAAATTTAATTGATAAGAAAAATTAACAAATTTAAAATAAGTGATTACTTAATCAGATAGACAATACCGTTCAAACACTCCTCACTTCACTGATAACGAAAATCTAATCGGTCAATAGTATTTATTTTGTAACGAGTCACTTAACATTATTTTATTTAAGTGTATTTTCCCAATCTCTGTTATATTATATTTTGTAAAAGGTAATTATCCTGTTATATATTACCACCAAACATATACAAATTGTAATACCTTGACCAAAATAGCCTTCACATTTTCTCTTTCTAATTTATATATAATTAGAAAGAGAAAATGTAAAAAATACGCAAATGATGCCACTCAACTGATCATAATATACTGCAGGAGGATAAATGTGAGGGAAAAATATTGTTAGAAATATCTTAAAGCTACGTTATTTTTAGATAAAATCTCCTCCTTTTTGAAAATATCTTTAAACATGTTTAGTCATGTAAAGCTTTTTTAAATTTATATAAATATAGAATGATAATTAAACCGATACTGGCAGGGATTTGAACCCGCGACCTCTGGGAAACCCTCCCTCCATATTTTTCATTCTATATTCATATAAATTTAAATCTCCTCCTCTGATAATATTTTGATATGTATAAATTGTCAGTCATCGGACAGTTGTCAATCATCAGACGTTGTGGTAAAATCCTGCTCTGTGTTCCTGTTACCTATGCGGTCTTGAGTTCGAAAAATTATTTGGATGACCATTATCTCGAGGTTTCTTCGTTGCAGGAAAACATATTAATTATTTTGTATATCTTATAATTCTATAGAATCTGCAAAACTATAATAGATCGAGGTGGGTGGGTGATTAAAGCACCATAGTCATAACACATACAAAAAAAGTCATGTGTAATGCAATTTAATATATACTAATATTTTATTTTCTCGACAAAGACAAACTTTATCAAAAGTCTTGTATTGTAACACAAGAGACAATTTTATACACAAATATATTTTTTTGTGCTATTAAATAACAAAAATAAAGTTTTGTTAGATCTACAACAGATGTAATTTCAACTTTCTCGTACAGAGTAGCGCTGCGCGGGCGCATTATGCAAATCACCCAGATCTCAATTACGACCCTTTGTTCCCCTCGCTTTAACGATACGCTAAGTTGCCTTCAAATTGCCATTTAATATTTCTATTTAAGCCTATAATGGTTGCATGATATTAAAGGTACTTCTATGCAAATTACAAACAATTATGATTTATGTTTGTATACTTTGTTATAAATGTAAAACGATTTATAGGCAGTTTAATTGTCATGACATAGTTTTATTATTCCTTTGCAGCTGTCCTTGCAACTATTTAACTTTGGAATCGATTAAAACAATGTTACAAAGTTTCAGATTCTACTCGGACGTGAGACCTTATTTTATGGTTCTTACAAGAACAGCTAAAGCTTATTTCTTGGGTTAACCCTGCATTAGTATTGTACAACTAATAATAAAGCTTATTTTGCATCGATTTTGTTCAACCTGGGTTCGATGTGAAAGCATTGATTAATTGTAATGAAACCGATGCATAATATCCCCACAACGACGATTCGAAATCAACAAAATGATTAAAATACATGGATGAATACTTAACCCTCACTCCGCCGATGATTCAAAAAGAGCCGCACATGGTTGGCTTTAAATCCGAGTCTGTAGCACGAAGGTTAATAGAGTAGATATAAAGATAAAGGTAAAGATCAGTAATTGTGTATAGTTTGAGATAATAGAGGCAGTGGAGTCGCGGGTGCAATTATTTTTATCCGGACGGTGATTTGCGTACGCGCATAACAGCTCCGCGTAATAACACGCCTGGACCGCCGCGCCGCACTGTCGCCCAAATTGTATCTCATAATAGCCATTCAAAATAAAATAATGAGATTTGCAACAAAACGTCCTTCTATATTTAGTTCAGATACTTTGTAAAGGTTAAGAATTTTTTAATGCATTCATTTTGTATGAAGATTTTCTCCCGAATAAAATTTGTGTCATTCATCTGATTCTGATTATATTAAACTTATTCAAGCAATTTATTTTAAAACAATTACACCATACAATAGTTAATTGAAACTACCTTTATTTATAAGCTAAACCAATAACTCCTTCAGGTTTCAAAAAACTTAAATAAATTAAATGCTAGTAATTAACAATTCCTTAAAGAAAGACAACCTTTCAAACGAGGCATATAAACAAACAGAGAGCGCATAAATCTAGCCGCGCATGTAAAGACGGACCTTGCGGTTAGTAATTACGCAATCTCAGGTGCGCGCGCGCAGTTCACTCTGCTCCGATATTAAAACGAGCGGCCGCATGAGCTCTCTCTAGAAGATTTAGTGTTGTGATAAGATTTATATATTAATATGCGACGATTGTGGATAATTAATAATTAATAAACGATTAAAAACTATATAGTAATAATTGGTTTCTTTACTAGCTTATTGCTGTATCAATATAAGGTAAAATATAAAATCAGATATTTGATGGTTGTAGCACCAATTTACTTTTAATTTGTCTTTTATTTATATTATAATTCAGTCAGTTGGTCAGTCCTACAAGAAACTTCACTGCTAAATTAAGTAATTTTTAGAAAGCATGCTAGTTTAAACTAATAATAAAGTTTAAAAAATAAAAAAAATATATTACATTATATCGACATGAACGTAAACGTATTCAGCCCTAGCGAATGCGCGGGCGCAACTGATTGGATTTAGTTTAATAACAATAAAGCACCGCCCGTCACAGCGCGCATGGAAATTATACCGCGCGGCTTCTACAGCGATCCAGAATATTACGATCGATACACCAGCGATCTTCCAACTATTTATTTATATGAATATAACTAAATAAAACTTAATTTATTTATTTATTTATTTTTTATTTTATTATTGAACTTTACTTAACTAAAATGACAAGCAAAGAAACAAAAATGACCATCAACACAATTATTACTTTCCCCAGTAATTTTGTTCTTAACATCAAGTATGTTTTGATTTGAAGACATAATTTCCTTTATAAATATTTGCTCAGATAATACTATAGAATTTCTTCAAAAGGAAAGTAGCAATGAGTAATTGAAGTATAGGATCCATTGCTTAAATAACTACAATTAAGCCAGATAACAATAGATCACACTCTTTCTAAGTTCCTGGCCCTTTCTACAGACCTTTCAACTAAGGACGTTTGGTGAAAGATAATGACAGACGGTAATTGCGCTCGTCGGTAGGAACCAGCGTGGGTAATACTTGCAATCATAGGGTTCCAGGATTTATAATATTATTTGATTGGTTAATCACAGTATATGGAATAGATTTTAAATTCTAAACATGTTTTTTTCTAATTATTATAAATATGTACTTTATTCATATATACATACAAAAGTACTATTAAAAATGCACTCAGAAAATTTAATTCTTATCGTTTACTGATGTAATTATTGCTAATTAAATTTAAAAGTTATTACATAGAGTATGAACACACCTTCGCGGTTTATATAATATATTTTACAATATATTTAAAGAATACATAAATAATTCAAAACATCTTAGCTAGATAAGAATCTGTCAGCCACTCAAATGATATCAAATGTAGTACAAAAAGTAGTTACATTAATAATTCTAGAAATATTGACTAATGAATGTACTCAGAGGATCATTAAACCTACTTTGATCGCTAATTATATCATATTTGAAGTATTTCAATAAATATTAAACGGTACCGAGGTAGTTCAAAATGTAATAAATGTTACCTATTAGTATAGTAGTGTTACTTAATTTGATTATATTTTATAAAATATTACAAATATATGAATACTGGTTAAGTCAAGATTTACATTCTGTGAAGTCAGAGACTAAAATCCTTTTTCGCTAAGAAGAAAAAGAAAATCATTAAAATTATCGAATTTTCAGAAACGAGAAAAAGGAGGACATTTTTATCTGTTAACTACATTTATAATACATACTTTTAAAATATACATGATTTATACAGGGAGGATTTACAGCCATTCACACACTTGACAGTGCTATCAAATTATTTGCTCTTTTATTTTTTTTTAATACATATACCAACAATTGGTGCCTGAATACCAATGATTGGTATATGTATTAAAAAAATAAGACGATATATGTTAAAACTCAAACGCAGTCCTTTGTGTTTGTTACAATAAATAGCGCTTAGTATAAAAAATCAAACTGCCAAAAACCTATACAAACCCTAGAATGTGGTGGGTGGCGTGACTTGTGGTTGGGTGGCGTGACTTGTGGTGGGTCCAACGCAAAACATGTATCGGTGGTTGTCAAAGTTTTGTTTGTCTGAAACTCGCAAAACATTTGAGTGTTCCCAGTAGCGAGTCGAACCGGGTGGCCAGGTATAGCGACCGCCCGGAACGCTCTTTATTAAACTATTGGGAAAATGTAGGTAATCGATAAAAGGTCATTGAGCAGCATAAAACTAATTTCTACAATAATTTAGTTTACTATAATCTGTAATTAATGTGCTGTAAACTAAACTATAATATTAAAATTGATTTTCAAGTTTTATTAATAAGTTAAAAGTACTTCTTCGTTTTGTACACCAACAAGAAAAAAAACTTTATTGTGTTATTATACCATAGTTATCATTAAAGTCGTCGTTATAAGAAATAATTTATTAAAATATTCTGAAAATTCATAAATGAGTTGAAATATATGGATGCATAAAACATAAAACAAATATAACGAATGATTATTAAAATATTAATAAAGATACAAATCAAAATAATGCATTAGCTGCGGCAGTACGGCGCAGGCGCAGGTGCGGGAAGTGGTAGCAAAAACAAAAATGTCGCCGCGAAGAGTCGTTAAATTAATGTTGGATTCCTGCGCAGACTCCGGGAAAACTCTCCTCGACCACAGAGTATCAGGTAAACCCAAAACTTTTTATAATTCTTATTTCTAACTACTTTAAATGAAATTAATATTGACGATAGACACAATAATTTAAGATAATATAAATAGGTCTTTATTTATAAGATATACTTAAAACTTGATAGGTAAGTCATAATAAATTATACCCTCTCAGTAACATGAAGCAGACAGACTTCATAAATGAATATACAAGTCATATATCATACAAGAACATAGTTTGAATTAATGAAAGCTCGTAATAGGTACAATCAACATTACCACACGTTGGGAGATAAAAGCAATAATACCTTAACAAGACCATCTTCCTAACCTCGAAAGTTTTTGGATGGAACAATTCAACTGAAACGAAAAAACTGGTCTTTGTGAGGAACCTGGTCCCGCGATCTTTGAATGATCCATTCATTACACAATTCATTCTGATTTCATTTAACACTAACCACATGACCTCGCGAAATAATATTAAATTTTAAAGACTTATTCCATCACTAAAACTGTTATTATATTAATTAATTAATAAATTTTACATCTGTTTATTATTTAAAGCTCCAGTAGATCGTCCAGTCACTCCAAACAAAAATAATGTTTAAAATCACCCATATAGGTATATCACTGTTTTACGTCTGTCGGTCATTTTGTCTTGACAGTTAAAATATAATTTAAGACAAGAAATCTTCACGACCTACACGACCGAAGAAACTATTTTTGGTAGTAGACTTTTTCAAATCACTACATACTTATATGTAGTAAATAAATTTTATTCATATTATATTATCTTCATTCTTAAATATAAAATAATATTGTTATGCTGCTTTAAAAGCAAATTGTAAACTATCTAACTAAATACAAAAATAGTACAACATTTAATGATTATAAAATACCATGAATAAATTGACATAGAGAAGTCTTTAAAAATACTATAAAAACAATGAACAACCATGTTATAAAGATAAATGTAAAAAAACTGTGAACAACTATTAATTAAACAAGCGTAACGATCGATGTCAGTACAGGCTGCGCCCGCGCAGAATCAGTTTGTTCAACAATCCGTTTCAATTTTATATAGATTTATAAAATAAATAAATACAATTATTACAATTAGGATCCTTTTGATAATATCAGAAACATTAACTAGTCTATAATTATATTATACTATTGCTCGAAATAATATAAATGTAAGATCGCATTATTTTTTATCTAAAAAATGATATAGTTATAAAGTGCACAAAGAATAATCTTGAATACTTCATCAATTTCAAAAGCATTCAACAGTAGAGTAGAATACAGAGTTATTCTTAATTATGATAAGGAAACAAACACCTTCCCTTTATTTATAACTATACATTTGATGACATTTATTGAAACGCAAGATTAGCCATTGTCCTGTAAAACAATATATTATACGAGTTTTACAACGTTTTCTTTTTGTATTACATAATTATACGTGTTAAACATTATTGATGTCCCATTATGTGACTGATGTTTTTAAATTATTTATTTATTTGATAAGGGGGAAACTGGAATAGTCAACCAAAAAAAGTTAAATTAATGAATGACAGCCAATACACATTCAAAGAATATCTCATTTCTAAAGTGCACAAAGTAGGTGATGGTTTTAAAACATTATCTTTAATAGATACTATTGGAGGTGAGTTTTTGTTCAAAGGTCAGTTAATATACGTGTGAATGACTATTTTAATGAAAATGTTATTAAAATAGTCGGAAAAAGGCCTGTGTATTTTAGAAAGTACCTTAATATATAAATAGTATTGCACAAAAAAACAAATATGTAACATTCGTATATTCATGTATGTAACATTCGCCTTACACCCTGCAATGAAGATTGTAAAACGTTTAGACAATTGTGATATTTACTTATTATCTAGTTTTGACAATTGTAGAAGAAGATACAGAAAGGCCTATGTTTAGATAAAATATGATAATTAGTGTTTTATACAAAATGTAGTAAGAATTCTTGAGAAAGAATATTTAAGCTTCCCTTCGTAAAGATACATGGTCTTTAAAAAGAGCCCCAAAACTTATCCGAATTCATTATAATCCGTACAATAAACTTAAAAATAAGTTTATTATGCATACAAATTTCTACAATTCTTTTATTTTTCGTTTTCGTGGGTAAAATTTCTGTTATTTTCCATTGAAAAAGGTTTTTCCAAATACAAAAATATAACATTTAGGCAATAAACTATACCATCCTTACCATAGTATTATACCATCATAATAATTTCATCATAATCTTTTATATAGTTTTATTGATATTATAATATTATTAAATATTTGTTTTTGCGTGAGAATCCACGTTGCATTCTGATAATTAACTGAAACGGCATTGAATTTAACCAAAATATATATATTTTTTTGTTTATATTATAAATTGTATTAATTAACAAACTAGGGCTGACTTTATTGACATATAGCCTTGCTAAAGCATAAGTTGACAGTTATAGCATAGTTAATGTGTTCCGAGACAATACAAATATTTCTCAAAAATCTATCCTGGAATTAAAATCGCTATGGACTAAGTAGTAGCTACCAATGACAATAGAAAATTTATTTTAGCAGCTTATACACTTGTAATTTTTTCTTTGACATTAAACTACATTCTCAACTATTTATATTTCTTGAGTGTTTTCATCAGAACAAATTCTTTTAGCAATATAGGTAGTATTTATTATCTTAATTTGTTTTCTCTCGTAATATGTTTAAACTCCTAATGAGATAATAATATTATTATTATCGTTAAAGAAAAAAAATCTCTCTGTATTTTTCCTTGCTTAAATGATATTCTTTATTTAAGTCTTTTATGAATATTTTAATGACATTTTTGTGAGAAGAGAACCAAATTAAAAACCACGTTAGTTTAAAAAAAAAGTCACTTGCGTAAGGAGCAACTGCTCTAATAATAAAAACAATTATAAATAATAACTGTCAATGCATATAACTTTACAAACAATAAACACGTCGTATCTTCTAACAGTAAAAAGATGTTTAATTCAAGTAGTGAGAATACTTATGAATAATGATTACTGCAAATTGAAGTCGCCTCATTCAACGTAAAACATCTTGACTGTACATTATACGCAGCATGTCTGATGAGCTGTAACCGGGCGAGAGATCGAGATGAAGCCAATAGCGTTCGAGGGTTTTGAACTAGGAAGTCGAGATCGACAAATAGCAAGTGAGGTGCGCGTGCGCCGCCTCCACCACGCCTACCCTCCCCTCCACATAGACTCTAAACTGACTAGTTTAAGATCTATGTCCTATGACGGGAACTAAATGGTCACTGGCCCACAGCCGTGTCGCCTAGAACTCGTTCCGTATCTCAAATCTCGAGATATGAGCATAATGAATGTGTCTTTCCCGTATAGTGTAAGAGTTCATGTCTATACTTAGCTACGAAATGAGAAAGCACAGGCGCCACCAGCTCCGTACATAGACGTCGCTGAATACTGATGCAACAACCTCAATCAATGTGAACCAACCTTAAAAGGACACTGGCTATGTTGCGTGATATAATATTTAATACATACAATATTATATTTTACACAAACCAATTACTTGGTCTTATCTGTAAAAATGTATATAGATTTGTTTAAATATTTTTCCTGAAAAATGCGCTGTTAATAAAGGAACCACGTTGTTGGATAACAAATGTAGAACACACTATACCCCTTAAGGTTTTATTGAAGTTCCTTACATTCGTTATGTTCATGTTTCTTATATAACTTGGTAGGTAATTAGGTATAATAAGTAGGTAGACAAGCTAAGGCCGCAATGCATTGTTACATAAATTACCAATATCAGTGTTAGAACCTTCCCAGATGTAGCCATAAAAGGCACTTTAAGTTGTCTGTAACCATGTATGTATATGTCCATAGTTACACGTTTTCAGACTCTTATAATTTATTTGCCTATAAATTTAACTTTAACAGCAACCATCATAATAACATGACAAGTTATAAATATTTACATTTCTTTATATTAATGTTGGTTTTTCCATAATCTTGAGACTTGCATACGAAATACGTATGACAGTATTCATTTATTATATAGTTATTATATAGTATATTTATTATATAGTTATTATATAGTACATATGTTAATCCCACCATGGAATAATCACTTCACATTGAATTTCAAATCGAGAAAAAACATATAATTAATGGTGGAGAACTAGTCTGTTCGATATAGTTAAAGTTTAGGAAAACCTATCATTTTGTCTCAATTATCTCCATTTAAAATTTTTTTATGGATAACCATAAAAACTATATGAAATAGAGGAATAATAATATTAAAATATGGTATAATTATATATGTTACAACAATAGTAAAATAAAATATGAATGTTAAAAAGCAGGATCGCCGTGATTGCAAGTTGTGTATGGTGAAGTGAATCAAGTCATTTTTAACATCCTTCAAATACTTGGTATCGTATGGTAGTCGTGTGTTCGTACTATATCGATAAACAGGTGAAAACAATTATGTTGGAAGTGCACTACAACAAGTAGAATGGCTAAGTGTATAGTCCCTCTAACTCTAAAGAAGCTACACAAGTCCTTAGAAAATTGCCTCGTGATTGTCATCTTACATCGGTCATGATTTAGTGTGGATGTCTTACCAAGGAGACACATGGCATATACGAGTGAAGACTTTGCCAAAGTCATCTTAGATCGTGCTGTGAAACTCTCAGAGAGATAATTTAATTCAAGCTTTGCTGCAACCTGACCATGAGGGACAAGCTATACTAGCAGGACTATAGTTTATACGAGCTCAAAGATATCGTTTTAATCATCTGGATTTGTTGGACTACAAATTGGACTGAATTCGTTGGTCTTGTATTTCTGTCAGATATACTAGTCTTGGTCTGCTCTAAATTAAGGTCCGACATAGAGTCTAACAAATTCTGTATAAAAAAAAGATGCCTAATTTTATTTTCAAGTTTTCATAATAATATACACACAAGTTTTATTTAAAATTCCTTGGTGTCACTGCGAATTCGAAAACGATCTCACGGAGTTCCAGATTTTTGCAAAGACAAGAGAATAGGAATATTTGAATAGATTACTATTAATATATGTTATTTTTTACAATGCAAGATTTAAATACGACTAACGATTTACAAAAAAACTGTTTTGCAACAATTATATATCTAATTATTTATACAAATTATAATAAAAACAATTTATGTAATATAAAACGAAAAAATAACAAGGATATTAAAGCAGAGTAAAATTTAGTTCTTATAGCCTCACTATTTAGATAATAAATTGTACTTCAGATAGTTACACTATTTATTAAACCAAATGGTATGATAGAATCGTTAAAGAAAGGAAACATATCTAAGCATTTACGTCGTTATCAGTCTCTACATGCTGAAATTATGAAATAACATTGTTTTGAGTTGTTCGGGATAATTAACGATGAATTATATATATCAAAATATATTAATCGAATGAACATTTATTTAAATTCAATGCTTTACTATTTGATGCTCGATAAGAGATAACACCTACAAGCCGCACCTCATCTTTATCAGTATCGGAATTCACATTTATATTAGAATAAACAAAGATGACTACAATCCATGTTAAAGAAATATCAATTAACGAAATAAGACCGACATAATCAATAATTTAGTTTTTGCTTTATATTCTTTTGTGAACTTTATTTTAAAACACTCTATTTATTTGTTTTTGTAAATGCTTTTATAATTACCAATCAGATTACTAATTATGATGCTACTTATGACCGATATCGCCCTCTTTGTATAAAAAAATAATTAGGAAAGCATGGATTTAATGTCATATATTGACACATAAAAAAAGAAAAGAGACTGGAAATCACTTTTTATAAGGAACATTCAATTTCATAAATAATTATACATATAAATGTAGAATAAAAAAGACTATAGTTATTAATATAAATATAAAAATAGGTCAATTGCTTATTTACGGTAAACGGTTTTCAACATAAAAGTGACCTATATTCTGGTTTTGTGATATCATCAGATATCATAAGTAAATAAAACTTTCGCATATCGCGAAAAAATTCTATGGAAATCATGAAGTTACGAGGCGCTAATACCTTACTATCTGTTGTATAAACATATCGATAACGTCAGGTGTCTGTCTGTATGTGGGTCACAGGCGCACCTGTCCTCATCGGTGCACCGCAGACTTGCTACTTGTAAGGCAAATATTCATTCATTGATTAATTAACATATCTTATGATAATCAATTCAATATTGAAAATATTTTGTCCTATAATTCAAACAAAAAAACAACCTTTTCTTCTTAGTTCCATAGCTATCCTTATCAATTAATTATTTTTCTCTAAGACAATTTAAGCTTACGTGTGCGTTATTCCGTTTGTTCTTGATAGGTCGTCTAATAACATCATTATTGATGGCCGCACCTCATTTACACACGCTCTTGACGTCTCAGTTTGTTCAACCAACTTCTAATATTCTTGATATTATTAATTGATATTAGAAACTCCTCATTAATAATACATTATCAGGCCCATTAGTTTCTTTTACGAACTTAAATGAGCTACTTTCATCTTTTTTTTATTTAATTAGCTCTGTTCGTGATAAAATAAATATTATTTAACTTAACACATTAATTGGGGGACATAACAATATTATAACAAAATAAGAGGGAAAAATTATTGATCTTGAAAAAAAATTGTTTTAATCGATTTTTACGTTACAGAAAAAAAATATAGTTTTGTAATCATAAAATGAAAGTGTGCATACGATCTTTTTATTAAAAAAATAATAATAAAAAATACGTTGTTGGATGGTTTATTCAGTTTTAAAAAGGCCGAAAAAGTATGATGAAAATGTTTTTTTATATACTATACAAATATATACAACATAATAACTTTTCTACACATTTAAACTTACAAAAAAAATCTGTCACGGCATACGGTAAAATTGTTTTTTTTTTTAATTTTAACACCAAATTTGATGATATCTGTAAACGTAGCAACAAAGATAAACAATCTCAATAACTTACTTATTAAAGATTACATAAAATATGGTTTGATTGCATGTAATTTGATTTTTGAAAGAAATGTGAGTCTCTATATCGTCATCAGTCACTTATCATTGACACGTAATTTGAATAAATGAATAATATGTATTTCAGTAATATGTGATTCAGATACGATTACTTTACACAAATGTATGACGGAATTAATCAAACAAAATGTTGCAACCAACCGACAGTAAAACTGAAAACCTAATTATGTATTTTTTAGAATTACTTGTAGTGGAACAAATATAAATTAAGCATCATCCACCTGCTCTTATACCAATTATTTAGCAAAAGTTTTTAGAACCGGCCGCCGGTCTTACGTCAGCCCTCTTTCGAAATAAATATATTTTAAGCCAATAAAAAATAAACTGTTAGTATAATTGTCCATGATCATCATCTACTTAAAATACGGTATTAAGTTCAACGACATATGATTTACAATTCATAATTTGCTTTAAACAAAAAAGGAATTATATTACAATGAATAAAGTGGAACGAAATGTATATATACAGGGAAACGCCACCTACCTGACTTAAATCCATCTTAAAGAAAGCACCAAAAAGCACAGGATCTTAACACTTATCACTGAAGTCAGTTAATTGTTGATAATACATGTAATGTTAGTGACCACTTGACACATGCAAAGTCCAGATTATAATAATTAGCATACTCGTTTATTCTAGCGATAGAAAGAAAACTTGCATTATCATGCACGGTCAGTGTGTGTATGCTCGCATGTGTGTGTGTAGAGGCGGCGCTGCGCGGGCGCACGTCGCGACGCTGCCGCCTACTCGTAGCGCGCTTTGTACGTGAAATGCTACGTTACGATGTCACCGTATCATATAAACTAAATACAATTATCTATTGAACCAATTAAAATTCATTTAGTATGCAGAAATCTAATATTTGTAAGTAAAATCGGTGACTACAGCCACTTATAGTAACATTAAAAAGATACATTTTTTGTCTCTTGTAAAAAAAGTATTCATATTTAATATTTATTATGACTCGTAAAAGGAATGTCCCTTTTGCTTCCTAACCTAACATATCCTGGTACATAAAAGACGACAATCGACATTTAATTATGAAGTTGATTTCAAGGTTCAATATATAATAATTTCATAATATTAGTTTCATTAAACAACAAAAAATGGATGTTCGTGCTTTTAGAACAAATATTGATTTGTTTTTCTTTTATTCAATTTTAAAGTCGGTTAAAATCCAAATGACTTGGCCAGTAACTGAAGATAGTGAATATTTACACAACGATAATGGTACGAGAAAGTTATCGTTATCAAATAACTTGGAAAGCGATATTTGTATATTTTATGCTATCAAACGACGCGAATCATTTTCATATGAAGTACTTGTATCCGTTCCACTAAACAACGATAAACATTAAATGAATCTACCTTTTTAAGTTTTTTGTCTTAGTTCATTGTAACTTTTATCTGATAAAAAACAACAAATATCATAACAAGGAGTAAGGTAGTGTAAATATATATATATATATATATATATATATATATATATATATATATATATATATATATATATATATATATATATATATATATATATATTTGTCACTATGTTACTGGTTTCAATGAGTTGATTATCCTTAAATATTAAGTTAGTGTTATTGGTTTTCTTAAATGGTATTTAACAAACATACACTGTTCAATAAATCGACAAATTTAAAGGGATTCTTATCATTCCAATTTAAGTATGAAAATGCAGTAAGTGATTTCAACTCCAGATTCAATAATAGTTCCAGTATCAGACCAAGTATTGTCATTCAAACTTCAGACGATTGTTATGGGTTTAATAAATGACATCTAGATTGTTTTTAGAAGCTTGGATTAAACCAGTCCTCAGAGAGATTGAATTACTTAATTGAATACTGACTCAAACAACGATAACGTAAGATTTACTTCAGATAACTATATTTACAAATAATATGTAAACTTATGTGTTATTTTTAATTAAAATTCTATCTAAATAGTGTTATTTTCTTTAATTATGGCTTTGATATGACTTGAGGACTTTTGGTCACTTATTTCCCCTCGAAATGTGTATTGAAGATCTATTCGTCTATAAAAAACTAGATATGATTTATGGTTAAAATAATAAAATCAAAACAGTTGCTATGTTCTTCCTTGGTATTAGCATTTATCCTTTTAAACGATGATGAAAAGAAATTATCCGAAAAACTAGTAAATCATAATATCAAATGTTATATAAAATTTGAATTACTAATAATATTTTAAAGTGTTATGATTTCTCCTGCAAATGTGAGATAACACTTTCAGTACATTATGTTGATACAAATTAGTACACCAGGACTACGACAGTCCTGGCCATGTATTACTATCGCCAATCTATTACTAGTATTCCTGCTTATAGCTGAATAATATAAAAAAATATTAATGGTCAAATAGAAGCGGCAAAAAACATTTTAATTTTTAAAATACTTAACAATCAATTTTATTCAATTTCATCTCTCAAAAAAATATTTAAATTTATTCATTGCTCACTCGGACACTTTTCCGTTTTTGCGATTTAGTTCCATAAAAGCTACCATGTAAGTACAAATAAAATAACATACAAATTTAAAACATGGCATATTATTATGAATGATCCAATTATTATTGCAATTACAAGCCTTTAAGAATAGCAGCAAGTGGAGTGTCGGCCCTCGTCACTCCACACCGACCGATAGCCTCCACTAATATTTGCTTACATTACGCTATTGCTTTGTTATTGTAGTATACAATAACAAAGTACAATAACAAAGTATGCAAGATACAACATATTATTTTAGTAGCAATTATTACTGCATTAAGGATATATAATTCACAAGAATATCATATTAATAACAAGCGACGAAAACGTATCTATCTCTCATACTATAAGCATCCTTCGGGTATTTGTTTAAGTCAACAGAAGTAATGAGAACTAAAGTGTTATTGTCTTGAAAGTGTTTTATTAAATATTTAGTTTGTGTTTGTTTTTTGATTTGTTTAATCATTTAAGATAAGTAAGTATAATAAGTAGGATTAAATTACTGATTATTTCTTATTATGAAGTCATTTTAAAGCTAACGCTTACGGGTACCTACTCCGTTCAGGGTTGTACAACTGTATTTTGCTTGGCTACTTTATTTGGTTTATCATCAGATTCAAGATCAGTTTATGTTAATCTTTACATAAATTAATAAAATATATTTAATCTGTTTGTTCCCAAATTAATATTTTATAGTAAATTTTGCGTCAATACATACATACTAAAGGGACAGCCCTATCCTTTTTGTCTCAAAATATTCTTTAAATGCAGTAGGTAGGTATGCTTTATATGCACTGCGGGGGGTCGTCTATGTTTTTATATGTGATTGTTCAATCCGATTGCTGTCGTAATGTTGAAATGAAAATTTGTGTACTTGTGTGTATATTATTGTGCAATTTATCATGACTCTGGCTGGATTTTTAAATATTAGCCATGTCTGTAAACAGTTAAAAAAATCGTAAACTAAATCATGAATAAAGAAAATAATTTCAAAGTTTGAATAACTTTTATTAGACTTTATCCACATTACAGTATTTTAATTACATATTAATATGAGACAAGAGTATTATTTTTGAAGTCTAACAGAGGTTTTTTGTTAAACTATATATCTTTACTAGATGCATTATTCTTATGTCAATACTTAATAAATACACCATGTATCACATTACACAACATTGTTGAAGAAACATTAATTGCTTGAAAACAGTTAACAATGAATAAAAAGTCACCCATTGTTATAAACAGTCCTAACATTAACTTTTATATATAAAATTCGAAGCAAGTCATACGTAAGTAATATAATTTGTTGAAACTCAAAAATCTAAAATTGTTTTATAAATTAAATATGAATAAATTATCTATTTGAATTAGGGTAGAGTACCTAATTAACAATAATATGAAATGTATTATATATATGATAGAAGCGTTACAATTTGCTAAGTTAGGAAAAATCGTGTCTAACTATAAGTACCAGTACTGATACGTGATGACGCCCTCAGCGGCCACAGTACCTACTCTGCTTGTCTCCAAAGCACAGCATCTGAAACATAGTAAGATGGTTGTGAGTGTGGGAACTGCGCTGTCATTACACGTGTGGGAATCGAATAATCGGTTAGGGTTCATTGGTGAAATACAAAAGCGATTAATATTTGTAGTTGAAATCCGAGATCATCCTGTTTCGAGTAGACATATCTAATTGAGTAAAACTATTTAATTATTGCCTTGATTTCAATCTCAGTACAAGTTTAATGTGGAATTGATAAAAAAGTTTTATTTAAAAAGCTAAGTACTCAAATGATACGGAACCAATAAGTATTTTTGATCATAATTTGGTCACAATCACATGACTAAGCGAGTGCAATCTCTTTTTGGGTTGTTTTACCGTTGATAAGGTTCATACTTTAGTAGGCGATAAATTGTAGCTCTGTAAGTGATTTAATAAAAATTTGTAACGGTAACAAAAAAATCAAACACCTACATATCAAGAAGAACAGATACATACAGAAAGAACAGCTATGTATCATTAAATTTGTACTGTTGTAAAATTATTTTTCCAAAATAATAATTTAACGAGACAAAATGTCAATATTTAAAAGCATCCAACGTTTCCTATATGCCATCTACCTAATATAATCATTCTACAGCGCTGTCGTCGCTGCACTCAGCGGGACCCGCGACTCAGCCGATGACAAATTTATTGTAAAGGCAATAAAACACGCTCGTAAAAATATGACCACCCCTGCCCTTCCTACCCTCCCCCCCATACTATATGAAACCCCCAACCTCCCCCACCTTTCCTTTCCCCGCCAGGATCCCGCGAGAAATAACACACTTTGTCTTAGGAAGAATCGCGTTCAATCGCACGACATGAAACTAGAAAATATAATAAGGACGATTTCTTTTGTTTTTATTTTGGTTTTCTTCAAGTATCTTATATAGTTGACCACTTCTACAACGTCAATTATTTGTTAATATTTATCTAAATCATTAACAACGACTTTTAATGAACGTATCCACACAAGCTAGTTAATAAATATCATAAATTTTAACATTATATAATAAAACTGCCGCATCCACGACAAACACTTTTCTTTTCCAGACAATATATAGTTTGATGTGTTACGATATTGGTGGCTCAACCGGGATCTACCATCACGCTACGTTACAATTACGTTCTCTTTACGTTTTAGGACCGCGGCTTTGAAAATCATTTTCGTTACGTTATTTAAAAACATTGTCTTTATTTGGTTTTATAACAATTTTGGTAATTTACCTTTATTCCTTTAATATGATGTATTTTAGCGCAGTTTGTCGATGTTATTCTGCATTAGTCCGGAACTCGCATCATCTGTCGAAATATAGGAGAAGGAATGAGTAGGAGTTTAAATTAATTATGATGTTATTGTTGATTTACTTGTAACCTTCAATTTATAATTCCGTTTTCGATAATAACATCTGAAAGTAATAATAAAAACAAAACAGTTCCCCTCTGCTGCAACATAACTTATAAAAGCCGGCTCCCCAATGGCAAAAACAATAAATAGCTACTAAATAAAGCTGATCATGCAAAACTACTCACATACCTCCCCTGCGAGGACACACGGTCTGCTAATAATATTATCAATAACAATGATACTTTTAAATAAAAAGAGTAGATTGTTTTTATTAGAAAAATAATTATAATTGTTTTCACAAATTATACACATTAATTGTGAAGCTTGTCACGGCAGCAGTAAGGTCTCGTAAAGCAGTTACTAATGTGAATTTTAAATACGTTCCTCTCATTTCTTGGCTGTATAATTTGCATATCATAATGGCTGTATATTTTGCATACCTAGTATGTGTATAATTGTCGGTTATACAAAGTGTAAGAAGACGAAGGCCCCGCTCGCTGCGGTTATGGCCGTTTTTACGAGCCATATTTATGGCTCACTACTCGGACACTTCTCCGTTTTTTACGATATACATAAAAGCTGCCGTGAAAGATTTACGCCAAATATATTCTGGGTAATGCTGATCGCCCCTCCCAGACCCGGGCCCGCAATCATGTTATTGCGCGTGTCGTTTTATGATTCACTATCTTTTTATGTAGATTGGACTGCTACTTTGATTTCCATATGACAAATTATATTATTTATCAAATTTTACTCAACCCTGACCACTCTGGAAATCACCGACCCAGGCTTTAGGATAAATTTTATAAAGATAAGGATTTAGTGAAATAGTTGCTGGATTCGCTAGTGTGTACTAGAAAACGATGATCAATTTTTTGATAATGTCAATCGGCGGAGACAAGTCATTTCTTCTATCAACATTTGATTCGGGACCCTACAAATTCAATTTGTAGCACAATGCCGCTGAAGGCCGGCGGCCATCGCGAGATGAGAGTCGCGCCCAAATGGAAAGCAAACCCGAGCCCAAATAAATATTCGCTCTAGCAACAATCGAGCTCGCAACTCACACAATTACGACGGAATGGAAAACCTTAGATAAATAAAATCGGAAGCGCCCGAGGCGGGGCGGGGGGTTGTCGGGGGGGTGCGGGGGACAGTTTTTTGCTAAGAAACAGCGAAGGCAGCAAACGCAAACACGAAGCGAATGTAGCGAATTTCCAAAGTCCATTCGGTTTATTGACACGGGCCGTGGGGCGGTGGGGCGCCCGCCCGAATTCAAATCCCCGCCCGCCGCGATTTACAATAAATTTCAAGCGGAGAATATGTTTGCAATATGTCGTAGGGCTCCAGGCTCTCGAGACCAATTACTTTGCCCTTTCTCCCGCGCCCCCGCGGCGCTGACTGCAGCCGCTTTCAAGCACCATTTTAAACACTTGCTCAGGAATGTAGTAAGTTGTTTACAACGTAATCAAAAATATTGCGAGGGGACGTCGGGACCGTCGCGATGTTTTTGTAATAGGATTTTTGAGTAAAGGTCGGACTTCATAATAACATCGGTATGTTTCGGAATGTATGACTTTATTGTGATTGGGCGATTAGAAATAGATACATTCACTTGTAGTTTTATAGAGCTTATATTAAAAAACAAATAAAGGTGCGTTACTTTATTTTTGGTGGATTTTCATTTTGATATTTTATTGGAATTACTGCTATTCTAATATTTGGGAGCGTTTACTCCAAAGCAAAATATTTTTTCTTAAATGTAAAAAATGAATACGAGTCGGATGTATGTAGTTAGAAAATCCAACCCTTAAAAAACTTTGCCTTTCCATCTAAATGTGGTTTCTAAGATTTCAAAGAGAGAAAAGAAATTTCTCATATTCATGACTGCGATAAAACGCACCCACGGCTGGCGAGTGGGGTCTCTTTATAAGTTTATATTTATTTGTGGATGAATACATTAGACACGGCCCACTTAATCCCGCCGGTTTGATAAAATAAAAAAAATAATCTCTTGAGCAGATATGTTAATGCTCAATAAAAGATTTGAAATATTGTTATTAAATTGTGTTCAGTTTTTTCGCAGAATTTTAATAGAATAAATATTGTTGTTTTTTTTATTGGAATTTTCTAATAAATATGGTTTAGCAGATGATATAATTAATCGGTTATAATTCATAAATATAATTAGTCTCGGTGCCATTCGGCATTTAGAGTACACATTTAAATCATTTCACAAATGGCGATTTAAACATCCATCAGCAAACGTACGCCTACAAGAAGGTGGGAGAGTTATATAAAGTCGCGCTACCCCCTTGACGAGGGTTGCAGAGGGGGGAGGAGGCTGGGGAGGGAAGGCTATTCGTCAGCGCTCCGCAGAAATGTTTTCATTTTTATTTCATAAATAAAGAGTGAAATCTCGCCAGGCGTAATGAGGACTACAATATCTACACTACACTAAAACCTTCTTATAAATAGGGCCCATAAAGACTTCTTACAGCTACCATGTTAAAATTTAATATTTATTTATTTATTTACCTCTTATTATTTAAATTTATAAAAGGAAAATTTAATGCCCTATGGCATTCTCTACCAGTTAATATGTAGGTACCTAGTAAAATGTAAATAATGTCGTAACACTCAAAATAAATGTTGGCGTAGTTGAATTATAAAATGTTATAAATTTAGAAAGTTAAATTTCCAATATTGTTCACACAAGTGGCGTTCTTCGGAGTATGGAGGAAGGAATGTAATATCTTGAAGATTTTAGTTAGTGATCAAAACAAAGCAGGGCCGGCATCCGTGGAGAGTATTGTAAAGCTACGGAGGATTGTATCGAGTTTAATTCGAGCGAGACGCCGTCGCCAGGATTTTTCAATTACCAACTTTGTGCCGGGCTACAATCTCTGACCATAGACCAATACGGAACAGAGCTAGCTGTTCCAAAGTGTTATAAAATTATATATTATAACCTTGGATTTAATTTGTTTTGTTTCTACTTTATATATTAAATATTTTAAAAATTTACGTCAATCAAGATTTTTATAACAATATTTTTTACTTTTTAATAATATTAGTGACGTAGATTGTTCGCCCGAAATAAAAAATATACTATAACACTAATACGCTATTACTATACAAATAAGATTAACCAACCAAATAAGATTCGTATTATTTAAATCTTTTCAAATATTTTACTTTGAAAGATACGGCTTACGGATTACGGCTGCAACATCAGTAGGTACTCTATACATTGAGGAATTCTTAATATCAGTGCGCGCTAACTAGGACCGTATAATATTGGCTGCTAGGAATGCAACCCCCCTACCCGCCCCCTCTTTTGCCAGATCCTCCCCGGAGTCGTCCGCCCAAGATCTCTGGGCATTCCTATAGCTGCATCCTACAATAACAGCCACATGCCTTGTCATTATTTAGCCAACAAGGTGAAGTTACCAAGCATAGCTATGACTTCGTTGGAATAAAGAAAGGACTGGATAATATGTACCACACGCCCCGTTCACAATACTATTGAAATTATTTAAGCTATCAAAAAAATTAGACGTGAAAGACGTCTCCAACAAATATAATATAATATTGAAAGTAATGTTCACTCACTAAATGATAAAAGTTTAAGGTTTCGTTATTGTTAATTAAAACTTACAACTTAAGAATCAAATAACGCGCAATATCTTGTCATGAAGGCGGTAAGTCTCACTCCGGCACCTCGTAACATGCGCCTCTAAAATGAAACACTATTCATTGCGCTTATGAACCATTTTATGACCCATTTCACACTCTAAACCTTTTATTTATGAGTTTTCAAGTTTAATGTTGTCGAAAGCAATTAAGATAGGATAATAATTAAAAAACTAATTAATACATCGATATCAAATATTTTAAAAGCACATTTAATTGAACATACCCATCGTTTATATTATATTCTCAGTATCCTCAGAAACACTGCAGTTCGCAAAACAAACGAGATGCAGGGTGGCATTCATTATGCATGCCGCATGCGATCGATGCACCCTCTCACCCTTCACCCTCGCACCTTGTACTTCGCACACTGTACCTCGCACCCTCGCACACGCTCTGAATACGTTAGATGTATTTGCATAAGCTGAAGGGATGCCCTTCATTAGAGGGAGAAGTAATTAAAGCTGCGACTACATTTAGGTATGCGTGTGTATGTGTGTGTTTTATAGAGGGAGTATTGCAAATATGGTTTATGTGTGTTGATTTTGTGTAGTTTCTAAATGTTGCTTTTTGAAATGCATAGTGTTATTTATTAAGTGTGAAACGTCCGCTTAGTATTAATCATAACATTTTAATGGAGTCTATAGCATTTTGGCATTCTAGAATGGGTATGTGTGATAAGTGACACTGATAAGTTATATATGTACATCATCTTCATTTAAAATGTATAATATTTCTATAGGTTTTCCGTTTGTGTCATAAAACTATAAATATGTGTTTCATACAATATTAGTGATATGATTATTAAATAAATTAAAATCGTCTTGAAAAGAAATATGAGAATATAATTTAGTCGAATAATCTTTAATACGATTATTTAGGAATAATAAATCGATTAAAATAATAAAAATCCAATTTAAACTTGCACAGGAGCGAATGAATCGAAACTGAAATGAAACTAATCAATGCTTCGCAAGTTACATTAAACGTCTCAAGTCGAACGGAGGCGCATTACGACCCTTATCCCTCCCCCCACCTCCCCCATCCCTCCTACACCCGTCTCCCCCCGAGGTAATTAAGCCACCGCGACACTTCGCTCCTAGTTACCCTAGGTCCAGACTCACACACACCAATAAATCCAATAAATGCTCAAAATACTTCTGTATGTATTGGAATTATAATTAAAAAATCTAAATTACGATAAAAAGTGAGACTATTTATTTTATTGACTTCTTTAGTTATCATAATGTTACATGTAGACATTAAAAAACAAATATTAATAATTGAGACAGCAAAATATTTAAAATTATGACCTCCAAATATCTACAGATGCTCGAAACAAATATAGTTTAAAAGTGTTAATTATAAAGGTTATCACGAACGAAGCTCGTTATACGAATCAATTTACTCCTAAGGGGGCGCAGGGTGTAGGGTTTGGGGGAGGGGGGTCTCAATAATTAGCTGAGCGGATTAGCCTTTGCCGAGAAAATTAAGTTGAAACTAGATGGCTTCCTGTGTCGCTACAATCAATGTAATTACAGAGGCTGTTCTTGGCGCCGCGGTTGAGAAATGCTGATAAGAGCAGAGGTGAACTGGTATTGATATTTGTTCTGCTTCGCGATAGATTCACTTCTATTGTGCGGTAAAATTAAAACATTTTTTAAATATCATCATAATATATATCTATACGATGCAGATTTAAACTTCACACAGGGAAAACATGATTAGGTTTAGCTATCCTGCATTTACGACTTTAAAAGTAGTATTTTATTAGTTTTTAAGTTAGTATAGCTGTAAATTAATTATAATAAACTCCTAATTACATCATAAAAGTTATTTTGAACTATTATCAATGATGTGTCCACATAGATACGTTCTGAATTATAACATCAAAAATAACCTCAAACGTGAACAATGCAATAAAATATTTTCAACGTTAATAATTGCATAGACAATAACGAAATGTCTCGTAAAGGGGATTGCAATATGAGCGCTTCTCTCTTGGATACAATGACTGTCGGGCGACGGCGGGGAGGGAGCTCGGGAGGGGGGAGGTGCAGCCCGTCGTCATGGAAACCGCCCCCGCCTAATCAATTGCAGAAATATGTACGATCCATTACCATAATAACGTGATACGTGACCCCTCTCCCGCGGCGCTCACTATGAAGAACACTCGAGGGTAGTAGAATATGCAAGGAGGGGCCAATGTAAAATGGACCTTTCGCAGGAGAACGCTCGGCGACATTACACACACTCGGGAAGCGAAGAAAAGATGAATAGTCGCGGAAATATCGACACGATACGATTTAAACTGACGACGAACTGTGTTTATCGAAAAAATATAAAGTTACTTAGTTATTCGGTAGATAATATAATGTTATTTAGAAATAAAAGCAGACAAAACCGTGTTTAGTAAGAATAATCATTTTGGTAATACCGAAATAGCAATACGAATTTTATGATTATTTATCATAACTAAGGAAAGAAAAATTTACCTACATTACGTGGATAGGTTTTCACAGCCGATGTTAAGTCGTTTGAGGTTCAGCTCCAATCAACTGGTAGTTCGATAAGATATGCTTCGGATGTTTTTAATCTGTGAACAGTAAAAATATCATGTTAATAGTTAAAGAGTTCATTTTATCTTAGGTTTATGATCTTTACAAATAATCATATACATACATACTTTACAACTATTTTATTGGAATGCATCTTCAGTATTAACCAGCCAATATTAACTGTAAATATTATTTACTACTAGAAATTAAATTAAATTATTTCATAAAGTATTGGATTATAATAAATCATAATATAAAAGGTTCTACAGAAGTTTTTCGAAATAGTTTGTGATAAGTGTGAAACATTTGCGTTCTGAAAGAAATAAAATAAAAAGAATATGACATTAAATATAATAAAACAGTGATATTGCATGATAGCGCAATCCAGATTCAATGATATCAAAATCTGTGTTGAATTGTGTCGTAAATAATAAAATATTAACATAAGCTTTTAGTACATGCAACACACTTTATTTTCATATCATTTGCAAGGAATATTATACCAGTATCTACGACTTCCTGTCAAACCCCTCTTCCCCCCTTAATACCCCTGCATCTGAAGGAACTTATTAACAATGTTTATTGCTCTGTTAATTGTTTCTTTAATCTGTACTCAATGCCCCGTAAAACTAATTACATACGTTATTAGTCTTTCATAAATTATAGAGTTCGTACGTAGCATAGAGTACCGTCTCACCCTCTGAAGCCCCCTAAAATAACTCTAAAAGACTCACACACTCCATTATGTGACTTAAAAATCATATTCAAAATCGTCGCTGAAGGCAAACAAGCGTGTCCGCTATTCTATTACCGACCCTTGCCGGAATAAATTCCATCGAAGCGCAATAATAATAAAAAAATGTCGAGAGCTTGTCGCGTGCAAAAGACGTGCGGTCACGGGGACCTCACCCCTCACCCCGCCGTCCCTCCACCCTCCAGCCCTCACTTCGTCGCATCCTCCTTCTCCCCCGCCGCCGAGCAACCCTCCAAGCCTCCCTTGCTAGAATATAATATGCATTATGCGAAATCCGTAACTCTTATGTTGGGTCTAGAGAATACCTTAAACAGACGGATTCACAACTCATTTTATACCCTATTGCCTGAGTGTTGGGTTGATATTGCTCCAAAGACATAAAGTTGTAAGATGTTTCAGGTTCGGAAAACCGCGCGGTTTCCTTGGGGCGGGCACGGCCTGCACTCTCGAGATAACGCCGGGTATTAATCATAGTATTATCGGCCGGTGGCGGCGTCTTTGTTATGACACCGCGTTATTGCAGTTTTTTCTCTATCTACCCTCAAGTCCGCGATAAACGGTTGGAGAGTGAATTTTCCGGGACAGATGTTTTAGTAATCCGGGAGATATCACCAGCGATGCTACAATAAAACATTTTATATTATTATTATGCCATGACGACCCGCGGTGGGGTCACACTGCGAACTTTATTGAGACATAAAATGCAAAATAGATAGTGAAATATTCATACGACATATAGGCATGTACTATGTGTTACTGTGTCTTTAACTGGATACTGCATTCAGTATCGTAATTTTTATAGACCGGGATAAAGCGATGATAAGTAAGTTTACAGTTTATAGTCTGAATACGTTACTATAAAAATAGGGGTACTTTCTAAAATGTAATAAATCCCATAAATCAGTACACCATCCTTCATGTCAGACGTGTATCATTAAGTCACAACATGTTTTTAGCCCAAAGCTTTGGAGTATTTTCCCGTGAATATTTCCAAAGGGCTGAAATGACTGGCTCTATTGAAGCTTACATATCTTACGCTGACAGGAGCGGGGAGATGCAACAATTTGTGTATGATTAATGGCGCAGAAAGTCGAGTTTGCGAATGACCGGAAATCTTAGCGCCTCCTGAGACCGTTTCAGACTATAAAACTTGAGCAGTTGAGCTGACTTGGCAACGTTGTCGTCGTTAGAAATCAAAAGGTGATAAAAGTTTATAATCTGTTAGATCATAACAATATATTGAACCTAACTGACACTTCACAGGAAAGACAATATAGCTCATATTTAATGTAAATTACAAATGATAACAGTAAGATTGGTGACGCTATTTATTTCATAATATACCCAGTATGCTAATAAAAACAATTGGACATTTTGGCTTACACTTATATTGGAGGTGTTGGCATTCTAACAAGTTCTATGGGAAGGCAATAAGAAGAGGTCGTTTAAGGTCATTTATTACCGATAGCAACGAAATGTTCGTTCCGTACTTAGCGACAATGGAAACGGCTGAAACTTCGCAATCCAATCTTGGGCTCACACATACGAGCAGGTAGTTAACTTTCACGTGAACACGTAGTGTGTTAGTGTGTGTAGGGATCATTTTTCACGTTTCATGAAGCTCCCAGGCGCGGGGTAGTGGATTAAAATACATTTCGCTCGTCGCCGGTGATGGATGGTAGCGGGCCTGGAAAGGGTTGCCTCCTCGCCCCAACCCTCTCACAACCCTCCTTTGCAGTATAAACGAGACGACAATAAAAGTTATGTTCGGTAACATTTTAGAGAAGATATTTTGGAATAATGCATTCTACCTGATTTCGAAGAAGTAAAATTATTTTAGTAAATCTTTCATATATTCTTTCATATATGTTGGGTTGAAAACTTGACACACAATGTCTATTGATAAATTATTATTTGTATAGCATGATATACCTACTTGTAGTAAAATAGGTTAGTACGTATATGACATGAAAACTGATCGGGAAAAAACATTTGATCAGGGCTAAGTGAGAGTCAATATTACAAAAAAGTTTCCTAGCTTCGTATTTGCTTTGCTTGTGGACTTACCTAAAAAGCCTGCTACGTGTTTGTACATTATGTCTGTCGCTCGTAGATGTTCTCTACTTAAGCTACGGTATACTAAACTGTTCAAAATACTGTACCTAAAATAATTACGAATCGGAAATTGATTCCAAATCTTTATACATTTTTTTTAAAGATGCAGTTTACTATTTTCATTTATTGTCCACGTTCTCAAAATGTTTGAGATCATAATCAAAGATTTGTATGTTCCGTATCTTTAATTATTTCTTTCCTTAACAAAATGGGTATCAGAAAACTTAATGACTACCCACAAATTAGACATTCTAATTTGTTTGCGGGTATTTTTAGATTTTCTAAATTATTTAATATCTATATTTTGTATCTGTGAAAGGGGATTTGGAAATAGTGTTATCTGAACTTGGCATAATTAACACTTTTTTAACATGGCATAATTAAATAGAAATTAATTAGTATTTTGGTTTATCCAAAATACTAATTGACTTTTATATATTAACCGATCATAGCTATATATAATATATTATTCGCAATCCATAATAGTGTAGTGAATGTTGCAACCTGAACCAGCACATTAGCCGATTGCGCAAACAACAATGTTTGCTAGTGGCTGTCACCGGCTGTGGTCCGAACACACGCGACCACTCACATTATAGATACTTAATTCGCATTTGGTTCATAACGACTATATCACCGTCACGATATCATTAAAATTAATTTATTGAATACTCGTGACTATTAAGTTATTGACGTTGCTAGTTACGTTATGCTAAAACCGGTAATCGTGATAATATATTTGAGCAAAATGTTTTTAGTAAAATCTCAAAATGTAATTACTACATAATTTAAGTCGTAGGTAACATGCTCGGTGTAGACCAACCTTAATGCCGCACCTACTGCATGAAGAGCTAATGTTGATTCTGTCAGAAGTCAGGACCTCGACGATGGTGGAAAGCAGGAAATTAGTCTAATTGTAAACACATCCAATACTATTAACACGTGCTCCTACCCTCCCCTTACTGATGATAGTTTGTCATAAAAGGACCAGGTGTGCGATACTCGTATTTCCAATAAAGTTTACTTTAAACTTTTATGTACGTCACAACAAAAAACGCGTCAAAACTTCACGTCGCGTGCCCTTTACTAAAATAAAAAACATCTGGAACCAAAAAAAGGGTTGTCGAAGGGTTAAAGTTACCCTGATATTATTCAACCCTATTTTGTTGAAGCCACGAGCTCGTCATAGCGATTGTAAAGAACCCTTGAAATGCAAAGCGCCAATAAAAAACGACGGCGCGTGCATGCGCGGTGTGATTTTAAACTGATTTGAATATAGAACATTTACATACAAAGCACAGAGCCTCCCGATTGGCCGCTGTTTTGCGTACCGTCCTGCGCACTGCGAGCAGAGAGCTTTTTTAAAATGTCACTTTACAAAGACGTTGTTTGATTCGCTGACGTAATATGATATATCCTGTGTCGTATGTAAATGTTTTATTTACATATCTACCCTTTTGCAGGAATGGAGTACACATTGGAACGACTTGACTTTTGTACTGATGGTTTGTTACACTTTTGTTTCACATTCTATATAGTAATTGCTAGTGCTTTATATAGTTAAAAATCATTTCAAACCAAAACTTGAAGAAGACTTAATTAATTAAACTTTTACTGTCGCTTTTAATAATAGTTGTTTCATAAACCTGTCCTAAACTTCATAATCAGGTCTGGTACTGGCCGGCGGCAAACATAGCTCGAAACTTGCTTTATTTTAGAGATTGTGGAGGAAAACCTCATTAGGGGAGATTCTCTTTGTAGTACAATCAGTGTAGCGAGCGAGCGAGCGGCCCTCATTATCGAATTGTTTAAAATAACAAGGGAGACTCGTTTGTCCCTCTAGTTAGCGATCTCATCAACCTAACTACATCATGTCCGTCCATGTATTACAAGAAAATAACTAGACCATGTATTTGCTGCGGTTTTTTATCAAAGCAGGTTATCTTTGAAATTATGAAAAGAAAATAAAATTATTGCACTATTAAGAAGTTCCACCCAATTAATTTATAAATTGAAATGAATTTAATATTTAGTAGATATTTTCATAGAAAAACTTAAAGCCTGTTAGCGTTATACAGGTAAAATAAGATTTTATCTAATTTTATTTCAATAATATAAATAATACGGAAGCTGTGAATATTTTTAAATCGATTAAGGATAAAAAATAAGCAGCGAGCTCTAATAATTACAAGGTAAAAACTAAGAATCCGATAATGATATCGTTTTGAGTTTAAATCACAAAAACCCTTGAATATTGATAGATGCAACGTCTTCATCGGTATTCCCGTTCTCGTCGAAAGCCACATCAATAATTAATTTCCAAGATCGCTATATAACTTCACGTTTTTTAATATATATAAATATTCAGTCTATGGATAAATATATTTATTTTACTTTTTACATGGCGGGATATGTTTAACCAAAAGCTCCTTTAATGATTGTAGTACATATTCAGATTTAGTGAAGGGTTGATTCAACATTATATCGATAAAAATCGGTCGTTATTACCGGTGTTTACACGGTCGAGAACCCGAGAAAAAACGCTCCATTTGGTAATTAAATTGTGATGGGAGCTGCTTGGGGTAGACTCGGAAGCAAACATTGGCCACGCAACTTTTTACAATTACTTTATTAAATTGAGTTTGACTCTACTCAGTATTTTCGGTTTCGATATAAGAACATTCATTTGTTCGTCCATATAACAACCAAGGAAAATAATGAAATCTTTAAATATTAATTATAAAAGTCAATTAGAACCACACAATCAAAACTCACTATTATGTACATTCAATTAGAAAGTATATATTATAATAAAATGAAATCAAGTAAAACTTGTAAAATATGAATGATTAGTACTGTTACAAGAAATCGTAAAATAAGAAACGATACAGGTAATGGCGGCACTAGACGTAGGGTCCGCAGACAAAACACACACACAAAGACACACGCATAGACTAGGGAGCGCCCTCAACTATGCACCACTACATGCGAATGATTTATACAACACACCCACACAAAACAACTTTTTCACCTTTCTCTTTAAAATGCCAAAGAATAACTGTCAAATAATAGTTAATTATTACGTACGTTAGTTATTTGTAACGGATATAAATTACAGTTATTATAGTTCAAGAAGAAAGTACGTAAATAGAAAAACAGCCAATTCATTTACACGTCGAGCTGGCACGTAAAGGGCACGTGGCTATTTTGTTTTATTATGTAAATAATTGTACTCATCAATTATTACCCCTTTAACAGCAATATTAATAAATAACGTTTATATATAATAATTAATAAAATCACCATATTTATCTTTAGCTCGCGCTACCTACATTGAAGGTGGACAGGTGATAGGTATATATTAAAACTCAATTCAAAAAGAACACCATGTATTACGATAGTCAAGAATGACAAATATATTTTTAATTTTTATAACGTTCTTTTTTTTTAAATATAGTAAAATATTCAGTTTTAACACATTCTTCGGCAGCGGGTCACATAAATTCCTCTAAGCAAAGGTAAATCAATGGAGTAGCATTTAGATGGTAGATAAGATATAATTATGCGTAATGTCCAATATAAATCATATAGTTGAAATATTTATATAATTACCAAGAAATATTAGTTAAGTTAAAACTGTTAAAAAGTAAAAAAAAAGTTAATGTAAATATATAATACTGCTAACATGACTAACTGATGTCTTCCATCAGGCTTAACAAAAAACCTCCTCTTGTCCTGATTAAAAGTCGTCTCATTACAAAATTAAGACCTCTCGTTAATTAAATAAATTATATTTTTACAGTACATGTATCAATTTGTAATTAACATTATGTATAGCCAATTTCGTTATCGTTCTTCGAAAAATTAATAAATAATTGGCATATCCCATTTTTGGTTTGAAAAATTACTGATAACCGTCTGAATAGCGGTTCACATACCATTCAAATATTCTTTTGTGTCGCTGTCGCTCGTCACCGCACTACGCGCAGAAATCGGAATGCAAATTGTTTTGTTGCATTCCGTTCTGGTACCGTTAAATTTAAATTTGTTTACACTGGGTTGTGTGTGTGCGTGTGCGCGGTATGCGCATGCGCGTTGTCGCAGACTGATGGATGACAGGTGACGTCGGCGCCGCAAAGCCAGGGTCGCAGAAATCCAGAGCTGGTATACGAAATAAACATAACCTACTGACGTTGGAATGTATTGTGGGCTTAATTACCATTTTAATTATGCACAGGCACTTTAATAACCTAAATAGTTTATGAATGGATAAACGTTAAACGTATGTAATTAAGAAAATCTAAAAGGGACTACCCCTACTATAACATTTGAAATTTAAATATATGATTTTAAAACTTTACAATGATTATAAAATATACACAAAATTATAAAACTGCAGTAACATCAACTCTGGCAACATTAATTTAATTTGCAATAAAAAAAACCGTAAATAAAATTTTACACTTATATAAAAAATGATATTATCGTTTAATACGTCATTAAGAATTATAGAATATAAAATAATTATAATGATAATAGTGTTATTAATGTGCTGTGGCATCCCTAACGCCTCATTAGACATTCGAAGGCGGCGCGGCCACAAAGCGATCCTCAGATCAACTGTTTTGCGAACTCTATCTACTAGACGTGAATATATATCTACATTTTTATCTTTTAAATATTAAATCAAAACTTTTTGAATCAATCCTTCTCGAAACGATAGGAACATCTATTTAATAACATATCTTTTAACGGTAAAATGACTGTTCACAAAAAGTTCAATTCATATTAAAAGCTCTCCATTTTTTGCAATAAATTATTAACACATACTTTATTGTTCAAAATGTTGTGACGTACTTGAATATCTTCAAAGAAGTACAATTTACAAAGGAATATTATATCTAGTTTTGTAAGTATAGAAATAAAAATAAGTTAAATATAAGAGAATGTGAATTCAATCATTTCGAGGGCACTCTATGAGTGGAAGGTGAGAGTAATGAAATAGAGATAAGCACATTGAAATACGTGTAGAGAATGGGTACTTCATGCAACGAGGGTTAAAACTTAGGAGTCGCATGTTTCAGATCAAACTATCAAATTTATTCCTATTGGATATTTGAACTTTATTCACCGGCTGTAAAATGTATAAGTATTGTTAATAATTGCCAATGACAAATACTGATATAATTGTTTGTAAGGCTTGTGAGTGCCAGTGCCAACAAGAATCGTCAAATCATATTGAGCAGTATCTTTCGTATCACAACAGTTTGCAAAAAATATTGAAAAGACATTCAATTAAGTTTATATATAGTAAGGAAAAATTAACACGGGAAGGTATTACGGGCAAGATCCCATCTCTTGACTAACTGAGATAAGATGTCGTTACTTTCCTATTAAATTAGCCTTTCTATATTTAATGGTCTTTGTGGGAACGAAGACAACGTCTATCAGGTTTATTTGAAAGTCCTAAACAAAGTCTCTAATTTTGCAGTATATAATAGCATCTTACGTCTATCACAGAATACTTTTATAATTTATTTTTGTTTCATTATAGCAAATTGCAGATGATATTCTTGTCTGAATAAAGTATTTGCCATCAAAATGCTTATCTATATCAAGTTCCTGTTTTTGTTAAATGGTTTGAATTTTAGCTCTAACCATTTCAAATAATTTTACGATAGCCAGACGGATGGATCTCGAGACTTGATAATATAATTTCAGCTTTAATTACAGCTTTTTTATAAAACGAATCATGTACCAAAGTAAAATCTTTTATTTTTACGACATTATTGTAGATACTTTTGAAATTTCAGATTCTAGTTTCATGGTTTCAAGGGCAAAAGAAACTCCATAGATTCTTTTTAGGGTCTTTTGGGAATTTAAATCCACGTATACTTAGCACTCGGGACTATTTTATCAAGACCCCCATCAAAAATCTTGATCTAAAGATAAGATAATGCCTAAGTAGGTATAATTATTTATTACTATCTTAACACAGCACAACACTTCATTCAGATTATGTTATTTCCAATTTTTGTAGATTCTCTGCAAATATCAGTAAATTTGGTCCATAATTGTCCCAAATTATCCTCAATTTTACAGCCTTAGACCTTTTATAAAAGCAATTATAGGAAAACGATGAAAGACCATTCTTTTCTTAAGCTAATTTTTGCTAGTTCATCTGCCCTCTCAATCCGCTTAATTTCTAAAAATATTAAAATTCATCTTTGATTATTTCTTGCTTAAAATGTCATACAAATTCATTCACAATCATTATTATTTATTTATTTATTTATTTATCTGGTTATTGCTTTGTTATAAATATTTTAATATATGCCTCAACAACATTTTCTTACACCTAAGGTGATAAATGATAGAATTTCAATACAAACTTCGTATTCCTATTTCTAGATTTATTTTCTTAATAAAACGTAGCCTCAGCCCTTAGTCCTTACTGGCTTTAAACTATTTCTATATCAAATCGCAAAAGACAAACCAATGAGAGTTTCTTTCGCATTTATATTGATAATTAAAAGGTTACAGTCTATTTTAATATATTTATAATGTCCTCCTATTTCCAGAGTAAAAAAAATATCTTTACTTGTATACCAGTATTAATTAAAATCATTACAATGTTGTTTTTTTTGAAGTGCTTAGGTTAGTAGGAGCGTAGTTTTGAATAAAATATTACTTTTGTAGATCAGTCACACATCATTTAAATTAGTAAGAGTATCTTAAATATTGCAGAAAGCAAATATAATCCTCCATTTTATCTTTTTACAGTAATCATTTTATTAAATAACCAAGATAAAAAAGACAAACTAACTAAACAAGCAGACAACAATTCTATTTGCATATTTAAAGCAAACAGTAATTTTAAATAACCAAGATAAAAAGACAAACAACGCTATCTATTCTATTTGCATGTATAAAATATTAAGAACCATTTTTAATCATATCCATATTTTTATCAACACAGTAGTCGGCAGAACTATTTACAATGTAATCTAAACACCTAGGTATGCAAAATGAAGTCCCAATCGCAATATCATAAATGCCGTGCATCGTCTCCGGTCATCCATAATACATGGCGGCTAGCGCACGACCGCGCGAGATAACTCGCATCAATTTTTTCTCCTCAAAATCCCCTGACGACGACCTAAAATATTCCCCATTTTATGCGCGGAATAATAAGGACATGCCAATATCCGACCAAATTATCTGATATAACTTTTATTTTTGCTTTTGGTAGGCTGTGATTACAATATGTTAATTATCAGTATTTAATTTCAATATCATTAACGTATTTTAGTTACATGAATGATTCATATATTGCTCTTATAATTGTTATTGCATACGAATTAAATAAAAACTTAACAGACCACACGTCACTTTAATAATAATATTGGTACCGATTAAACTGAGTTTTTGTCGGAGCCTGTTATCTCAATGTTGTGAGATGTCTTATATTTGTAAGTCAACTCTCAAAGAATAACGAGGGCGAAGAAAAAACGCAGAAAAGTTCGGTAAAAAATACACGCTCTTAGTGTAGCGCAAAAACATCACCGCAAGATGTTTATTGTATGAGTCGCTGAAATTCAAGAGCTCCTAATGGATTGTTCGCTGGAACGCGGCTTTACTGTCGCTTATATTAAATAGCGCATTATAAATAATTTACTGATTATTTAATATAGTATGTTAAATAATATGTTTTTAACAAACTCACTCTTCGCAAAACTTTGTAACAATTTTGAAGCGCTAACAATTAATAACAAAAAAATGTTTCGACTATTAAGTCGAAGCGTATTTTATTAAGCATATAAGTATATATAACATATTTGTTTACACTAACATTAGCTTTTTCAAGCAGATAAGCGATAGACGGGCGGTGATCAGCAACTAGCAAGTCACTTCGAATGTATTAATCAATTCGCTTCCAGCCTGATTTCATAACAAGGCTTTATGCTAATAGAATAGATTAATTTATAACTTCCGCTCGACTCCCTCGATTCAGCACGACTTATTGATTTGGAAACCAAATGTATTTAAGGTTTTCCTTACTTTTTTAAGCATATACGTAAAACAGATAAAACTTCAATAGCCTTTCTGTGAAAAACTTCATCACCAGTAGCGTACCTACTAATACATATTTGGCGTTATATTCCTAAGACTACTGATATTTACCAGTGTACACATGGCATTATAATAACATTAGCAACTAACTTTGCCTAACTATCAAGTGTCGAAGGCGTTAATAACAGTATTAGTGCAAAGACAAAAAGTCATCCATCACCCCGCGCATTACAACCCAACCCTTTGGCGACGTCGCCACGAGCTGTCACCCACACTATCTATCATTTACGATGCTTTTACTACACCAGCCATTTACGTTGATACTGTCTATAGATGTATTGTATTTATTCAGCAATTAGATATTAGGTATTTTAACATAATATAATTTACTATAAAATAGAATAACTCTTCCGTACCTCCTGCTTTTATATCGTATGTGAAGTCGGTAGTTATTATATTATGTATGTATATGGTTTCTACAAATAACATTTATTCGTTTAATATCCATTTCTTTAGCTTTGTCACGAACGTCAAATTCTTTAACGAAACCAATTTGACGTCGAATGTGGCGAACCATTAAGATCACATTCCGTCCTTAGTACGTACTAGGCAAAATTATTACATGGCGATGTAGATGTGTCGTGAAAAAACAATAAAATATTTAACTACGACACGCCTCGCGAACATTCCGCGAGCAATAACCGCGAACAATATCTCCCTTACGATTTATAATTTATCTGTTTTATTACCATAGGGCGAGGTGAGCACCAGCGCAATAAGTGCATTTCGCACTCCACTGTGAGCTGGCTGCCTCACGGGGACCGCCGGCCAGCGCACTGCGTCGTAAACTGTTTATTACAATTAGGTACGCTCAGTGAGATTGATAGGAAAAATCGACGCTCTTGTCATTACAATACACATCCAATGGGCTTTAAAATTGCTCATTAAACTGCGTGGGAATTTGCTGATGTAAAGAATTATTGTATGGGATATTTAAGATAATAAAAGAATTTATTATTCATCTATAGTAACAGTTAAAATATTTTTAGAAAGCCCGACACGTGTCGTTTAGAAGCTTTTCGCGTAATGACCGGAGTCCCGTTACGAATGGTTTATTGGCACCAGGATGTAGTCGTAATGGCTTCGTAATAGTAAAATGATCTTAATATCACATAAACCTCATTTTACTTCACAGCGGTGACACATGTTACAGGATGCCTATAACCTATTACAATAAAGAACCTTTACGAACGTATCACAATACTATATTTTTTGCATCATTAATAGTATTCAATAACATTACTGTCATTCCATAAAATTAGTTAAGCTTAATTGACGTTTCCGTCTTTAGGAGGTGGAGGCCGATTGTTGTATTATTTTGCACTGACCACCTGTCATGTAGATAGCGGCGGAGAATTCGGTCAGTGTAGACGCAGCTTAATAAAGAACGGTCACATTTTAACTTTTTAATCGTCCAGACTAATTCAATTTTCGTAACATTGACGTGTTATGAGAAATTAGTCTTGTCAACAACAAATGTAATTTTACAATGTTCAAAAACATCCATGTTAAGATACCTTCAAAATATTATTTCAATAAATGTCTTTAAATATAACAAAAGCTGCTATAAGTTCAAAGAATGTTCTTTTTGTTGGAAAATAAAATGCTCCCTCAATAAACATAACGGTTTTCCTACAGAGGTTCTCCGAATTGTTGTCTACAATAACAATGTCATTCAAATTGCACTCTACAAGTGTCAGAGGGCAGGATGAAAATTTAAAATAAATCCCCTACAAGCTGACGCCCGCGATCCGTAGACTTTATAAAATTCATGCGAAGTAGAAAATACTCCCTATTCTATGTAAAGAAATAACATTTTTGAGTAAAGTAAGTAAGCGAGGGTAAATGTTGCAACATTATTCCTTCTGGCGCTCGGAGGGGCTTTGTGCTTACATCGGCTTTGGTTCGTAATGGTCAGACCCAATTTTCGATTGTTAGTGAAATAAAAGTACTTTTAACATTTTTTTTTCGGTAATGATGCGATAATCCGAGAATGGTTCTCCTTTAACTTTACTTAATCTATATACAATAAATAACTATCGTACCTATTTCGATAGTGAAAGTTAATATTTAATTTATATTCAGGGTAAAGTGTAAAAAACTCGCTAAGTGCAAAGCGAGCTTTTATTTAAAATAATAATTACATAATTTTTTAATGCCTTTTCTTCTAAATTGTGTAAATAATTTCGGTGTCGATGTTAAGTAATATTGAATTTAAACATAATATTGTAGGGTCTAAAAAACGCTTTACTCAATGTTTAATTATTAAGTTGAAATGATACGATTTGTTCATGTTAATATTAATCATATTTTCAAGAGACTTCTTTTAGTTTTATGTATACTCAGATAAGAAGCTAACACATTACTAACAACAAATTTATTCCAAATCCATTTAGTAATCGTCGGATCGTATAAAAAAATAAACAGATTAAAAATGTTTACACACTTGTTTTGAGTTTTGTGGCATTTACGCGTAAAAAGTACAAACTTCTAAAAGCTTACATTAATGGAAAGAACTGACGGTGTTACAACTTTATTACATGTATAAATATTATGATATAACTTAGACGGATAGCCGTACCTACAGACTGACTTACATGACAAAATTACAAGTTTTTATTACGAAACCATAACATTTAAAACAAACTACACTTTTATTACTTTTCTTAATTCCTTTTAAAACATAAATTGTTGTTTAATGTTATGTTTATTTGACAATTAGGTAAAAGAATGCTTATAAAAAAATAAAAATGGCGGCAATCTTGTATATATATTGAACTCATCGATCAGATACAACAATTAATAAGTTCGTTTTATAAATCCTAACGTTCCAAATGACACATAGCAATCCCTAAAATATTCAACTGTCATTTAGCTGTTCTATATATAAACCGAATATGTATACATATTGTTATGGTAGTAGGTAGGTACATTACATTATATGTAACACTCATGTTTGACCGTGACAAGACCACGTATACGAACAGACCTAGTAAATCGCTGCTATAGATGATCACCGTTAATCACATTCATATTAAAACTATACAAAAATTAAATTTATGAAGTTGTATATCAAATTTCGTAGCATTAACGTAGAGGTGTAACAATCCCTGCCAAGTTAGTGAGCATGTTTTACACAAACAGAAGCACCTACTCAGCAACACGATCCCTTATTTCCACTGGCTCAAATCGTAGCGCACCTCCGCAAATCGTAATCCTCTTAGAAAACATTTCCAATTTAAAAAGAATTCCACCTTTTATCCCTCCGAAGAGGGCACGCGTAAAAAATAAAAGGAAAAACTGTGACACGCGTCCGAGAAGGAGACGTATGTACGTATAGATAACAGGGTTTCGGGTCGCTCCACTCGATTCTTTACAGGTCGCTTCTTCCATCGAGAAAGCATCTATTGAAACTCCACTCAGGCCGTGTTAGCTGCCTATTTAGTATAAAAAGGGTCGAGAATTTCCAGAGATCCCTTTTTTATCCGAAGGTGGGTGAAACCCCCCGACCCCCCGCGTCACCCACTCGGACGCTACATAACGACGGTGCGGCCTTCGCCTCCATCGCGCTGCTATTAAATTTACTACCCTTGTTTTATTATATTCACATCGGCAAATGTATTGCTGGTTTTATAAAATAATATGAGACAGAAAAAACATTAACGTTGTCAGACACTATTATTGCGTTTGTATGGTCAAGTTTAGATACTGGTACCAATCACTACTTTTAAAAGTTCCTTGATGTAATCTACTAGATGATAGATCCAACAAATGTACGTATCATGGAATTATTAATATGCACTGTGCAAATAATTCTTGTCTTGCTTTTATGTTGGATATTCTATTAAATACAGGTAGGTAATTTTATTATCATTTTTTATATTTAAAAAGTAAAAAAAAACTTGTCCGCTAGGTGGACGTTTTATCCAGAAATATGAAACTACATTTTGTAAATAAAAGTCGTCTAAAAATAAGCAAAAGTTATCAACTTGATCGGATATCCAATTTGCTACATCCCTATATCAAATCGGTTCAAATATTTAAAGGACTACTGAATGTGATCGCATCTCTAGTGCCCGCAATTGGATCACACGCGCCGCGAACCTCCTGTCTAAGTTATTTCACTGAAATCTACTTACCCAACCAAATTCAATTCTGATGGCCTAAGTAAACTTAAATTTGTATCAATTCTCTTCCCAAATGCCCCAAATCCGCCTGGAGCTATTTTGCGGTTCCACATGATATTGTAGACTATATATGAATATAAATATTTTTATATTGAAGTTCTCGGTTAGATTTGGTTAATTAAAAAGTAGACTAAAACACATAAATTAAAGACTTGATTGTTTTCTTTAATTAGGGTATTTGATATGTTTTCTGTAGTTGATAGCCATTGAAATGGGTAAATGGTATGGTATCTGAAATCCCCATCCATCCAAGCCGGTTTATTATCATAAAATAATACACTCTACTAATCTTTGAATGGTGGACTTAAACATCAGAATAATGGAAACATTAGAATTGTCATAATAACACAACCGCGGGCATCGCCTGGGGATCAGTTAACCTACGTTAGCTACAGCACGACGGACGAGGAGCGTCCGTCCCCGAGGAGATTCCGACTTTTCACAAAGAAATAGCAATCAAAATTTGATTTACCGCCACCCGCGGCCATTCATCACATCGCTCTAATCCGTGGACAGAGCCAGCCTAAAATCTAAGGGGATCCACGGACTTGAATTGAAAATCCTACTAACGGTAAAGCCCTTAAATATTTATGAAACGTAATAAAATCACGACTTTTGTATATATTTTCTAGTACTTAAGTAAACTAGTACTTTAATTTAAACGATTTCAAAGCACATAAGAGTTAATAGCATACGAATATTATCACATTTTGTAGAGACCAAAAATTACTTGTCTGGGAAAAATCGTTATTGTAGAGTTTGTACGTCAACTAGACGCAACTCCATCAACGACCCTTCAATGGGTATCTTTGTAAAATATTGCGAATTATACGCCGCCGTCGCTCAATATTCAGTGGCATATAAAATCGAATTGGACTTTTTGATCAGCAACCAAATATTCCATGCCGCGCTCGACGATAGCCTATACATAAAGAATGAATTCTGACCATCGGTATGTTATGTTTAATTAAATAGGCAATTTTCCCGCTGACAAATGGAATTTTTAACGCTCTTATTCAGTATATCTTTTCCGTTTAGGTACACTATAAAATATCACTTTGATGTTGATGATTATCTCTTAGTTAGAAACAAACGAGTTTTCTACATTAATGATAGGTATACAAATTCAATCTAATAACAAAAGTCGTTTATATAGTTATTTATAAATTATATACAATATCTAAAACTAAAATGATTAGAAAGAAATAAAACTAGCATCCCCAGTGGCGAGCACTCGAGTAATTTTGCATTGAGATCGATCGCCAGAGGGTCCGACGTGTCCGGAGGGCCGGTGAGGAATGTCGCATTAGGGAGTTTGCATGGGGTCACCGTAAGCCGTTTCCGATAAGGCCCCCCGAGCGGAGTCTCGGCATGTTCTCAATGCGCGCTTATCTGCCTACCACACGTCTGCAACAAGCGTGACCTGAATAATGCATCGTCCACTCACGCCCCAAATTGAAATCATTTTTCTATAACACGCTGGTAATGACGCCTATTCATATCTGAGTAATCAAGTGTAGGTATTTGAATTCGAAAGAATTGTTACGCTTAAAGCAATTTTTTTATACAATATTGAGTAAAACAAATAGGTACCTACCTACACTTTTCGTCTAATATTAGATTATTCGGACGTGTTTCGGCTTAAATATTGTCATAAATAGCTTGAATTTAAATTCACTATCACTATATATTAAACGTTTTTCTAGGAAGCAGAGAAACTTTAGACCTAGAATAAAGTAGTCGAATGTTAAAACTAGTACTCAATTAAGAAATTTATATTATACTATTCAATATATTTTCCCTTACATATTTTTAAATTTTACTTTACACACATAACTATGTGCTTTTATCTAAGACTTAAAGACTATAAAGACTATGAGCGAGAGTTAAAGCGGTCCGTCGTAAGATCTCAATCTCGCGAGGGCCATCCAGCGTCACAGATGATAAATAACAGCTCTCCGCTTTTTACGCAACGAGGGTGTGACGCAAAAAAATGAATAAGGAAATTTACCTAATGGTCGCGATTCTTTATCCTCCACCCATTGTCAGAGGACAATGCTGTAATGGAGGGATCACGTGAGTGAACTGTGCGCCGCCTTGTATTCTATTCATTCCCTTTGTTAGAATTATAGATGGTGTTTATTTTACTAGATATTTGAGAATTTTGAAGTGGCATCGCGATTGGTTATTTAATTCTAATTTGAATAGACAATTAAAAACACAGAAAATATAATTGTCAAACATCCATGAATTACATCGGTGTGTAAAGATATTCGTGCGTTCTGAATATTTTAGAAAACGTATGACAATTGACATGAACACTTCCAATATCAACCCAACCTCTCTGTTACCGAATATTATCTATTTTAAAAAATATTTTAGATAAGTTACTATCGATTGTAGAATGTCATAGTATGACTAAAAACCCATTATATAGACTTTTAAGTTTGTATGTTTTAGTATTAGTTAGTATTTGGTATTATGTTTGGGGGAAACTGAATTATTCTGATGCATATTCTAATGTCGAGTGCTTAGCGCAGACACCTAACATATAACGGCGCAACCAGTAGCGGATTTAGGCTTAGACCCGTGAGGCCCGGGCCTAGGGCGGCAAATTTTGAGGGGCGCCAAAACTTTTAAGATGACTAAAATTTAAAATCGATTGGGTTTTCTGTAAACTGCAATTATATTTAATTATTTTAATTATTTTATACACACACACATATATGTACATATATGTTTATATATATATATATATATACTGTTACAAAAGATAAAGGGCGCCATATCGTCTCGGGCCTAGCGCGTCCTCAAACCTAAATCCGCTACTGGGCGCAACGGGTTCGATTGCCGACAGGGACAGTCTGTATTTTTGGTCTTTGTCGTTTATTAAATATATTCTCAGTATTTATATTGAGTATTTCTATGTATTTGGATCGTTGTGCTTACTTAGGGGTTAAATAAATTTGTGTAATTTGTCCTCATATCATTATTATATTTGAAATATCTGCACAACATATAAAAAAATATATGCACCTATTTATAAACACAGCTTTGTTATCATAAGAATAAGTAATCTCGCTTTTAATCAGTACATTATTTTTTGGTTATTTTGAAACTTTATTACGAGAATTTGAGTTTATGTGCACATCAAATCTGTTTTTAAAAATACTTTTGTCACCTTAAATACTTTCAATAATTATTTTGCAGTCAGCTCTTACAACTAAGATGTTAATAGGTATATTAATAAAAAAATATTACAGTATTCTTATTAGTATTAGAAATAAAAAAACCCAATGGCTGATTCTTTATACATATACACATAAACATTTTGGATAAATAATATTACATAGTTTTTTAAATAAGTAAAATTTTATTTTAAAACATTAAATAGGTAAGTAGGTTAAATTAAAAAAAAAGTTGTTTACAGTCAAATACATAATGACAATTTTTAAACTTACTGTGATTTTGTAAACTGTTTTAAAAATGTCTGCATATAATTTTATATTAGATTTATATAGACATATATATAGACAAATCAGAAATGATTACATTTTTCAATTCAATATTAATTATTTAATTAATTATTGGTAGTTTTGTATAAGCTATAATAAATATAGAAATAATAGTAGTTCTGGTATACAATTTATCATATTGGATAAAATACTAATAAGATTTTTTTATGATATAAAACTCATTATATAAAATAAAATCCTACAGGATAACTTTCACCCTTTAAATCTTCTATATCCTAAAAGCATAACGAATTTACTTACCAAATTTATGAAAATCCGAAAAACAATACAATAATCACTTCATTCAATTCTACCGTTAACACAAAAAAATATTTTAGTGGTACAGGGTCTAATACAATAATTAATATTTGACAAACCCCCCAAAATAATTTAAAATTATATGCAATAAAAAGACAGATCCCAGTGAAGACCAGCAGGGTACTGTGGCAAGCGGCAAGAAGAGCACCCACCGAGCGGACAACCAACTATTCTCCGGACGAATAACATTTTAATATTCCAAACCCTTTCCTGCCATTGGATAAAAATACCCCAAACCTCTTGCGCGTGTGCTAAAAAATGAAAGGGTTGAAAAACTTACCCTTTTTTAGAACCCCATATTTATTATCTCTTTCACCCCTTCATGAATGTATGCTTTTTCTTAATACTTACTACAAAGTTGGGGCGATATAAATTTAAAAGATTTATATATTCGAAGAACATTCTGTTTCCAATTGCATTTATTATTCCATATGTGAATTGTATAATAAAAAAAAAATGTATATTCAATGCTATATTTAATTCTAAATATTGGTTTCCGGTTATCTATGGAGTGATCATGTTTTTAAATTAAGTCATATATTACATGTTCAAATATTTTTTGGACAAATTAGAATTTAGTTAGTAAAAGAAAGAATTTGTATTTACCAGAACATTTTAATTCAACACCAAATATTAAAAAGTATTTCATTCGTTCCTTTACTCGTAAAACTTTTTACCTGTCAACATTACAAATTATTAAATTATTTGATTACTCTTTTCTTGCAACGATTAAATATAATATATTTTTAATTATAACTACTTAAGATACATAACATTATAATTTCACATCAGATTTTATTTTAAGCTGTCGATTCATTGTTGATTTTAACATTTCATATTAACTATTCTAATAATTAATAAATTTTAATATACATATTTTATTTATAAAAACCACTTTGTAATTTAAGTTAACTACTCTAACAAAACTTAAAAACTAGATATTTTTCTTATTAAATTCGTTCCGTTTCTACTGATTTCCCATTGCAAAAAGACTTTGACAATGACATTGTCAAATGTCATTTGTGTGTGAATTGTGTCAATTCACTGAGTTTGTGACCTGCTGCAAGTTGTCTGTCAAAGATTGTTCTTTTAATATAAAAACATAATTTATAAGCTTTTAATTAGGGTATGATAAAATCTTAAATTAAAATGACGCTGTATCATTTTGGTAATTGCTTAGCTCTAGTCTATGTCCCATATCATATGGCATACAAGTTTTCTGGAATGTAAGACAACTTATCTAATTAGGTTATATGTATTAAGATTTGGTCGAATTGTTTTGCTTAATGTATTTACTTACAGATCAGAATATGCGTCGTTTTCAAAATGCGTATACTCGGGTGGATTGTACATTTTTACACAACTCTGCAAAATGCTTTTGTTAGCAACCTTCTTCCCAGATTCTGATAACAGTCATGAAGGTGGTGAATATGATTTTTTTTTGGTAAGTATTTATAGTAGTCAATTTAGAGTAAATATAATTTAATTTATAACATCGTTTTTTGCTTTGCCCTAAATAAATTTTAAGGTCACCCACCTATAATGTAAATAGTAGAGATGCGCCAAATATTTGGTAGTGTTGTGTTATTCGGCATCTTTTTTGGTATTCGTATTGGGACGAATTATTATTATAAGAGCCGAATATATAAGGTTTCTATTTTCTTGGCTGCTCCACACAATAAGGAAATTAAAGAATAAACTAAGATTTATTACATATTATAAGTAAAATAAATTCAATAAAAAATTGGTTGAATAAACCTAAATAATATAAAGTATTTACACTTCAATTCAACTTTAACTTATTTCGAAACATCAAGTCAACATATTTATTTTATTATTTCTAACCTACAATTAGTATTTTGTATGATCAACAATTACTTTGAACCTTAAATCAGATTTTTTTTTTTTAACTCGAAGGCAATATTTTTAAACCACAAATCAACATATTTATTCATCTAGCGATCAGCCACACATAACACACATTTTAGATCCTATTTATGACAAATCACGATGAAATGGTAACCTAAATTATTCAAGTGAATATTTGGTTTGGTATAGGTTAAACTGAATAATATTTGGTATTCGGTTATTCGGTGAAACCTCTATTTGGTGCATCTGTAGTAAATAGCATTTCAAAACTGAATATCCTTTTGAGCTTATCCCTAGTTTTGAGGTATATCAACAAATAATTTGCTGATTCTGTGATTGTAGGTGATTATGATCCTTCTCTATTTAAGCAAACCTGAAAAAAAAATCTTAAGATTAAATTCTTATATTTCCAGGAAATTTTAAAAGCCACAGTTGACTTTGCTGATCTACTTGGGCTCTATTTTGCCTTGAACTCAATCCCTGGTAAAGGCCATGCCAAGATTCTCACTGCAGCTATTGGATGGGCCAGTGCTGAGGTATGTGTATCATAATAAAAAAAATAAGGTTGATAAATTTTTTTTAATGTTACATCAGTATTTGCAATTAATTCAATATAAGATCAATAATTTTAAGTGTTCGACTATTGTATGCTTATTAATTAATGAAAAGTCGAAAATGTCAAATGTCAACAAACAAACATGTTATAAGACAAAGTTGTATAGTTAAAAAAAAAACATCATTATTCTGCTTGATATTTAAATTTATAGTATTTGATTATAGTTCTCACATGGAAAATGTTACTTAATACTTTATTATTCTATAATCTTCTACTTTGTTCTACTTTTTATTTCATATCACTGCATAGAATCTCATATTTTTTAACGCCTGACCCAAAGATAAGGGTTATTATAAGTTTAACATGTATATTTGTGTATTGCATCGCGGCAGCCAAACAAATGAATGGATTTGATTGTGGTTTTTTTATTGGAAGGCTTATTAACTATGTTTGGTAAAAATAAAAGCAATTGTCTCTATGCTTTCGAGCTCATATTGCTGCTGGTGAAAGGGTCCTATGTAATATTGATAGTAAAATCTTACACTACAGAAGATTACTAATTATAGGTTAATCAACCGCCCCGTTGGTCGAGTGGGTAGCGCAGACGCCTAACGTGTAGCGGCGCAATGGGGCTCGGGTTCGATTCCCGGCAGAGAGAGACATATATGTGATAAGCATAGACATCTGTATTTCTGGGTTTGGTCGTTTATTTAATAGATTCGCAGTATTTATAATGTGTATTTCTATGTATTTGTATTGTTGTCTAAAACGGAACACCCTTAACACAAGCAAATAATTTGCTTACTTAGGGGTTAGATCAATGTGTCTAATGTGTCATGATATCATTATTATTATATATAGTTGAGTACAATATACCAGTAATATAACTTTAAAGAATTAAAAATTTAAAAAACCCCTATTACAAAAAAAACTCTAAAAAGATAAAAATAATATTATGTATTTATTAAAGTCAGATACAAAAGAAGAAATCGAAATGCAAGTAATTAACCAAGGCAAATAATAATATAACAATACTAAATCTTCTAAAACTTTGTAAAATAGACACCACTGTCAACATATGCACAGCAATCTCTGACACCATTACTTAAAATAGTACATAAAAATATTATTTTTATCTTTTTGGAGATGTTTTGTTCAGTGTTTTTGAGGGGTTCATTTAATATTATTTTCTTTATTTCCTGTTTCCTTACTTTGGGATTTTTACTATATGACATTTTAATATTACTTTAATTGTAAAGTATTTTCATATTTAATATTAAAGTTGTAAAAATAAATTGCTTAATATTATACCTACATTAACGTTTCATTTAATTTTCTATTTTACAACCAGCCTGCCTGGACAATAATGGATTGCAATATTAAATCAAATATATAGAAAATAAATTTAACAAAAAAAACAAACAACTACAAATAATGTGTTTTATTACTGATGCTACATTGCAGGTGCTGGTGACACGCAGCGTGTTCCTGTGGGTGGGCGCGCGTGGCTCGGAGTTCGACTGGCGCTACGTGCGCGCATGCGCGGAGGCCAATGTGTCGCTGTTGCAGACAGCAGGGGCAGCTACTCTAGTGTGGCTGCGCGCGCGCAGTGACCTGCCGCAGAGACATGCGCCTTTGGTACTGGCGTTACTGCTTCTGACGCCTTACCGAGCGTTGCTAGAGAACGCGTTGGGTAGTGTGCTAGCGCTAGGACCTTGGGCGTTGTTAGCGCTACGAGCGCTACACGCCTCTGTAGTAGGACTGGCGGCGCTGGCCGTGTACGCCGTGCTAGCGAGACAGATAGGTGTGTAGTGTTGTATTAGAAAATTTAGATGGGTGAATATATGTCCGTCTTCATAATAAGTGAGTAAGTTTTATCGTTATACTGAGTAGAAACAAAAGCATTGAATATATTTGTTTAATTTCTTGAACAATGAGATCATCTTCAGGAAATCTAGATTTAATTTAATATTACATTGTATTCTTCACTCTGTGTATTGTTATATTATTTATTTATTTGAGTTTAACTATAGACTTAAAAATACATCAAAATACCTATTTCAAACGTAAAGACATGATTGTGGAAAATATAGAATATAAATCCTTTTCATTGTTATATTTTTTCTATTTTCTGTGACTTCAAAAATTATACAATTTGTTGAAGGAGTTTAAGATTGTAAATAGGAACTCAGCCCCTGTCAATGAATTTATCATTGTATATTTTAGAATACACAAACACACATTGCTGTTTATTTATGGTTTAAATATTTAAGACACTGAATTTTACTATTTAAAACAAAAAATACACATGACAATGGTCATGGAAGAAAATATCCTAGCTACATGTTCAGGGAGATTCAGGAAGCTATGGAGACAAGAAGATTAGTGGCAGCGAGTGGGAGAAAAATCAGAAAGTTCACTGTTATTTTGACCGTCAAAAGATGTTAGGTGATTTTGAAAAGAAACTTTAAAAACAACCCGCCAATAAAATTGAATTATTTCAGAAGTAAGGTATTAAAAGTATTTAATTTTTTTTTAAAGGAACTCAATAATTTTAACAACAACTATATGCTTCTAAATTATATATCATTTTGATTTTCTCAAAAACCTTCTTTTTGCGATAAAAAAATGAAATAGAAATGAAAATCTTTATTGAAAGTTTGAAGTTTTATACAAAACATTTTTTCATTGTCAAAGCTACCATCGCGTCGGCACGAAAAGTTATCTGAATAAAATAGGGCTAGCTGTAGAAACACAACGGGCTTGTCTTATATTTAAATTTTAAAACCGTAGTATAGGTATTGACATTGATGAAAAGCTCTGAGCGAAATTTGGAGGGGATAACTGCTCATCTGTTCTATCGTGCATACAATATTTTTGCAACAAATATTATTATTTTATTAATTTTAAATACTCGGTAACGTAATAATTACCTAAAAGACGAATTGTGTTAATTTAAAATTTATACCGTAATTTTTAAAGTGAAACCTCTTTATCGGGGTTGGAAAAAATTTAGTGTAACATTTTTTCGTTACGCGTGATATTTTTCCGTTACGCGTCACATTTTTCCGTTACGCGTCACATTTTTCCGTTACGCGCCATCTTTTTGAAGTGAAACTTCTTTATCGACAGATGGGATAAAATTTTATAGCAATGTCAAAAAATTATGACGTTTTCCTGTTACGCGCCATCTTTATTTCTAAGTCACATTTTTCCGTTACGCGCCATATTTGAAGTGAAACTTTTTTATCGACGGATGGAAGAAATTTTATAGCAATGTCAAAAAATTTTAACGTTTTTATGTTACGCGCCATCTTAATTTTTGCTTAACCTTTATCTAATTTAGCTTAATTAGCCATTCCTGTAAAGTTGTAATTAGTGAATCATTTTTCAAAAAATTATGTCATAAAGAAGTTTCACTTCTTACATGTGTACACTAATACACACACACATATTTTTTTTTTATAATTATTGCCAACCCATGGTTTTGTATAGAATATAAGATATGATTTATTAAAGTTTATTAAGATTACGTACAGTAATAAAGACACGGTTTAAATTGATTATGGTTCAAAGAAACAACTGACTTAGACAAAAAAGAGTCAACAGTAAAAACGTAATAAAAAACAACAATAAAATTTGAATAGCGATAACAATTGAGTAGTCGATTATACACTGGAAGTGAGTAGGGTGTCGTATAGGTGGAGATCCGTAACTTGACTGGACAGCAATCAGCGCTACGTACGCTCGTCCTTCATCCCTCGGATTCCCTTCAGACACCTTAATTGAGCTGAGCGTAAGTGAAGCTCTTAACCGTTTGGGAATCAATTTTTTGAGGCAACATCACAGGAAAACCACTTGACCAATTTTAACCAAAATTGGCACGCATGTCAAGGACGTAACTGGGCTTGTTCTCCATAAAACAGAATAAAAAAATATTGTTTCGTTTTAAACATACGGTCAAAAACTGAATCTCCCATAGACTTAAGCTTAACTTAACCTGCGCACGCTCGCCAATCGTTACTCTTAACCTTTCCGGTGCCAGCAACGTCATTGGAAGTCCTTGGGCGCAGTATGGAACGACTTTAGTAGCATAAAACAGAGGAAGGGAGCTCAGCTCAACTCCCGCAGCGCATTGTGGCGGGTCCTAGTTTAAACATCTGCGCAGTCTAGTCCATGAGCGCTGCTTCATGCCGATAGTTATAATGTAAAAGGTATTCATGCCGATAATTATAATGTAAAACGTATTCATGCCGATAGTTATAATGTAAAAGGTATTCATGTCGATAGTTATAATGTAAAAAAAAAATGTTTGGTACCTTTTCCAACAAGAAAAGTAACAGTCTTTTTTGGAACCTTGTCAACAGCAAAAAGGTAGCAACCCTTATTACAGTTGTCATAGTACTCTCCGCAGTTGTCTCGCCAGCATAGAGTATTATAAGTATATATAATTAGGAAATGTGGCTTCTTATAATTTATTAAAATTATATTATTTGTTACATTTCGTACATATTTTTTTTATAAAGAGGTATTTCTTTACGATTTCCATTAAATTGGAGGTACTACTTTGATGTAACTTCCATTAAATTGCAGGTATTATTAAATTAAGATAAATTGCTTATGGTGTGGAGTAACATAGGAACAAAGGAAATACTAGAGGTAATGATGTAGAGACAAACCGAAGTAGAAACAAATTAAGCATGGAGAAAAATAAATAATAAGTATGAATAAATACATCAAATTTGGTACCTAGTACTGTTCACAATCATCGAAGATTCAAAACGATTTTCTAGATTAAGGTGATTCCCTTAATAATCTATACTATTATTATAAAAAGGAAAGATTTGTTTGAATTGAATAAGCTACGAAACTACTGGACCGATTTAAATACTTATTTAACCAATAAAATCCTACATTATCCCTGATGAACATAGGCTATATTTAATCATCATCATCATATTATAAAGAGGAAAGATTTGATTGAATTGAATAGGCTCCGAAACTACTGAACCGATTTTAAAAAAAATATTCCATTAGAATCGTGACTCTTTATTCCTATGACCATAAATCATATAAATATAATTATTACAGTCTACGTAGACGCAGTCACGGGAAACAGCTATCCCTTATAAAGTACTTTACCTGAGTAAGTGTAAAAAAGTTTTGGGGTACATAACAAGGCTTTTTTTCTTTATAGCGCGAGCAAAGCTGCTGGGAACAGCTAGTAAAATATAATTTAGTATAGAATTAGAATTAAATAATTCTTTAGCTTCCCTTGATATTCTTATCAATAGAATCCTAACAACACATTAGGGGCTAATTTATGCTGTATATAGGAAACCCACACAAACGAATAGGTAAGTATCTAAATTTTAAATGACTATTAAAATAATTAGGCCTTCATACCAAATTAATTAGTATGGTTATAGTTATTTTTAAATTGATCACTATATATATATATATATATTGACGGCAATGAAACAGCGGTCACAATGAAGTGGTAATAAAAAAAATATTTCACTTTCATATATTTTTAACTAGATTTTTATAAAAACATGTTTATTCATTTTTTAACTAATAATTGTTTTTTATGTTTAGTACGAATTTTTATAAAAAAGTGGGTTTTTTTATTTTTTAGATTAACGCCTACGATTTAGTTCTAGGGTTCTGACTCTCGAAATCGTTTTAATGACTTTGAGCTTATTTATTTTTGTACTAGGCAGTGTTTTAACACCATGGTGATTATAATAGTTTTTTTTCGTAGAGACATGTAAATTATATATTTAGATACTAGCAGACCTGGCCACGCGTTGCTGTGGTTGCTAAGGTTTTGGTTTATATCTATTACATTGTAGTAAACTATTTAAGAAGTCACGGTGTTAGAAAAAATAAAATAAAAATTTAAAAAACCCCCGACCGCTAAGTGAAAGAGAAATTCAAAATGCAAGTAAATTTATCAAGGTCAATAACGAAATAACAATATTTTGATCTTATCGTATAGTCAAAGACCTCATACATTAGCTCCAAAAATTTTGTAAAATAGACACTCATCAACGTACGTACGTTATGTTCTATTATTATGTACGTTATGTACATACAACGTACAGGTCAAACTTATAATACCCCTCTTTTTGGGTCGGAGGTTAAAAATAATGATGTGGACCGCTATGTTTTTTTACATAGATGCAATTTGTAAAGAATATGGGGACCTCTATGACTGATTTTCTACTACCATTACCTAACCCTAGATACAGTAATATAATAATTATTAGTGATGCGCCGAATATTTGGTAAGTATTCGGTATTCGGTGTATTTGTCATCTTTTTCGCAATTCGTATTCGGCCGAACTATTCGGTTTTAGATGCCGAATATATTCGGTTCGAGTATTTCGCGTATTTCGAGTATACCGCTATACGTTAGGCGTCTGCGCTCCAATACTTGACCAACATGGTGGTTGCAACAATGAAATTATTATTTACCAAAGAAGACGAAAACGTTAAAGCCGGTGTAAAAATTCACCGAATTGGGATTTGAACTTTGAACACGATTGATCAAAATTTTTAATAAAAAAGTGCACAATATTTTTGGTTGACCCGTCTCACATAAATAGATTCAACGAAGAAGCAGGTATAATTTGACTGTATTATGTTCATTATAATATGAGTTTATATATACTTCCGTCTAAGTAATACGTGGCGGCCTATATTAACACTAAAAATTAACTCATAATTTATTCTCAGCATCGCGTATTGGTTGTTAAAATGTATATGAAACATTTGTACTTTTAACATTACGCCATCTGTTGTATACTAACTCAATCCAGTCAACAGATACAACGCCATCTGTTAAACTGATTCACAGATAATTGAAAAGAAATAATTTGCAATAAAATAATATTGCGACTAAAAATTAAGATGTAAGGTATCCTATGTTTCAAGTTGAATCAAAGTGCACACGGTGTGCAAATTTGATTAAAATCGGTTAAGTAGTTTAGAAGTCCATCGCGGACAAACAACGTGACACGTAATTTATATATATTAAGATTATTATAATTTTAATTGCATGATGATATAATGCCATAGAGTAATTCAAATTTCGTAGATATGTAATGTCATGTTATAGATATGTAAGTGTCAAAACTGAAATCCATTTTTAAAACACACTCTGTATATTTAAAATAATCAATTTTTTATTTTACTCTGTAATCTGTATATAAAAAAAATGAATTGTTGACAGTTGACTCTTGACGGATTGTAATTTTGTTAAACAAATATGTGATATTTTCTTAAACCAGATTCAATCTGGGTGATTTTATTTTTAAATTATTATGAACAACAATAATTCTTCGTTTTACTATAACATGTCGGTTCACGTGTGTGACGTAGCTCGTCGGCACTCGGCAGTGAACTCGAATCTGTTTTCCCGAAGTCTAATTGAATATATATTAAACCTAACATGAACATAACTATTTTATGTCCATCAAGTACAGATAGTCCCTCTTTCTCATCGATAACCCTGTGGGTCAAGGAGTGGTACTGAGTTAAGATACCCTGGTTAAAATAACCTTTCTCTACCTGTGACTGTCCTTAACGTTTTAGTAGTATCTTGTAAATAGATGGAAATAATAAAAATAAGAGTTATGCTCTTTATTTTCCTCTTATTAAATGCGTCAAATGCAAATTATATTGTAAGATGCAGTAACAACTCACAGACTAGTTTACTTGAACCATCCAAAGACAAAATAGATGGACGTATAAGGTGGATTGATGTACAGACGCAAATAAGGACGATATAAAATGGGAACTGACATTAAAATATTTTACTTCAAAGATAAAATGTCATAACTGTATAATTCGCCCTAAAGGATTACCCCATTCAAGTTTTAAATTACCTGTTATAATTAATTTGAATTGTATGTAATACGTAATTCTAAGTTTTTTTTTAATAATTATTAATGTGTTAGAGAGTCAAGTAGAAAAATAAGATCAGAAAATGATTATGATTATTTAACACATTTCTTGCATATATATATATTCTTGATTATATATATTTTACATATTATTCTTAAGTTTCTAGAACCAATATTTATTTTTCTAAATCTTGTAGGTCTGTTTCTCAACTATATTGGATCTACTGTTTACCAATCATTGCTTATCACATCAAGAAAGCCCCAAATAATGTTAACCCCGCTAAAGTCGGCAGCTCAAATGACTCTTCATTATATCATTAATAATTCTACATTGGAGACCTTCACCAACAGACCTTTGGACTCTAGAGAGACTTATAAGTAAGTATAAATCATATTATTATTATACTGTAATAATTCTGTTGTAGCTAATAACTCTTTTATAACTAAAAAATATATGTAATTGGTCTCAATCAAACTGCATGCATGAGGCGGGTGTAAAGCAATTGCTTCCATTGTCTGTATGCTGGATCCATCTATTACAAACATTAAATCAAAATTTATAATCTTTTAATATTATGATCCAATGAAGCATGTTTTATTGTTTTTCTTTAAATAAAGCACTACTAAACAGGTTTTTTTTCTGCCAGGGCACTTGTAAACAATTTCATCAAAATGTTTAGTTTTTAATTATATTTCTTTTATTTTCCTTATTTTAGTATTGATGATTGATTAGATACGATTAGATTGATCGCCGGGCGTCGATATAATAACATAATGTTTTGTGAGAATCATAAGTAGTACACATTTAAAGACCAACAACAATGGAGCTTCTTAGCATTCCATGGATTAACTCTGTGAGTGCTAGGCCCATCGCATTGCATAGAGAAGAGTGCAAACAGTGCCTGGGACTTGCAACCCAGTTGTAGGTTTAAGGGGCCCCTTTGTTATGTGCATTCATGCTCGCCTTAACTATCCATACTCCTCTCCCGACCTGGAAAGAACCTACTAATGCCGCCTTTGAAATAAGGTCTAAAAATGAACCAGTGCTTGTTTTATAAAAGCCAACGTCTTTAAGTGAATTATAGACATATTTCGCTGTTATACCTCTCGCTCCCACTTCTACCGCATACAAGCTAACTAACTATAAATTGGTCAGTTCGTAATACTTAAATATACAAAGACATAAGAAATTTTCCTCTCCTCAGTACGACACATCGTTGCAATGTGAGCGGCGTGTTACGGAACGAGGTGTCGTGCGCGGCGTTGCTGCTGGCCGGCCTGTGCTACCGGGCGGTGTTACACTTCAGCGCCTACTAGACCTCAACGCCCTCTCTCTTCGAAAATATCACCCACATAGATCGCTCCTTCTGTGAGTATACATCCAGTCCTAGATCACCCGAGCGGTTGGGCGCGCTCGTGCACGGCGCCACCGGCCGTCGGGGTAGCGCGGGGTAGGGTAGTGCGAGTGAATCGCCCCGGAGCGACATTACCTCAATAACGAGCGTTCCTGGGTTGCAGGTCATCGACGTCTATAGCTCCGAGTCGACGCGCCAGTGGGCGCTTGCCGGCGCCGAGTGGCTGCGCCTGGTGCTGGCGCGTGACAATACGAGCGTGCCGCTACTACAGTCGCCAGCCGGCGCGCTGCTCGCCGCCGGGTTCGCCGAGTCCCGCTCAGGACCCGCTGGTCAGTACACGCACACACCTATACCGACATGCAGTCCAAGTACACGCACATTAAGCAAGCGCACCGTCCGTGTGCTTGGACACAACTACACACACATGCAGCACTCGCGCCTGATTACAAGCACACACTTACACGAACATGTAACAACCGCGCCCGAGTAACATGCACACCTACACGCACATGCAGCACGAGCGCCCGCTCACCCCCTCTCCCCCACAGTGGTGACGCCGTTGCTGGGGTCGCTAGTGTGAAGTGTCGAGCCGTAGAGGAACCACTACGTGGCCAAGTAGGCTTCAATTATTATTCGATTCGATTCATTAAATGTTTGTGCTTTAAACAAATATATTTTTATATTTATAATAGATTCATTCGGAAACGATTTTTTACTATTTTAAATAAATATTGAGCAATTTATATAAAAAAATAATATAAAAAAAAAAATAAATGATGCCCTACCGTGAACTGTTTCAGCATCGGTGGTCTGGGGGCGAACATGTCGCCGGGCGTGACGCCGCAGCGGCGCTACACACTGCCCGACGCCGTGGAGTGCTTGCTGCGTGACTTGGCACCCGACTTAAAGTTCCCCGCCGGCCCGGACGTTAGGCCTGGCCCCGACGCTAATTCCGGTCCGGACACCAAACCTGGTCTGGAGTTTTCATACAAACTTGTTTTGACGCCGGGCGTCGATATGGGGCCACCTCGAGCCCCTCCTGCTGCAGTTCTCGGAGGATGCCGACGGAGTAGCCGACCACGTGCGGCACCACCCCGACTACTTAGCCGACGAGCCACTATCACAGAAATAAATCAATATCCCAGTATGTAAAGTATCTAACTAAAGAAGTATACACAAATGAAGTACTAAAAGTAACGAACAAATGTTTAAATCATAAATATTAAAAGGGAAGGAAAAATATCTTTTTATAATATAATTTATATTACATTATCTATTTATAATATAATAAGCTTTTGCCCGTGGCTTCGCACGCCTTAAATTCGTGTTAAAGAATTCCTTTTTCCCTTTTTATATGACCTGTTTGAAGTGATACAATCAAAATTACGACATCGGCAGACATCGCTCACTGTCAAAAATCTATTTAAAGTTTTTAATAATAATTTTAGATACTGTATTTTATTTAAATCTCTCTTGTTTTTACTTAAACGTCCATTTAAATACTTTTTAAACACAGTACTTTATAACCATTCTAACCATATATGTATCACACTTATAGATATTCATTGAACATAATCAAAATATGACCATGTAAATTTGAGGAATTCTGAGCTACACACAATCGACGTTATAGTGACCATCAACTTACAGGTCCGATTTTATTAAAAAAAAAAACTATTTGAAATGCTAAATAATATGTATTAGACATTCAGTTAGCTATGTTTATATAATGTTTATTCACAACAGTCATTTTTGAGACGGTTTGCAAGGTTCCATCTCGATATCTCGTAAAGTTCAGGTTTACGACTTCGCATTATAAATCTTGAAATTATCAGTAGTTCTCTAATATATTAAGCATGTTATTATACATATAAACCTTCTTGAATCACTCTTTTTATTAAAAAAATGCATAAAAATCCGTTGTGTAGTTTTAAAGATCTAACCATACACACAGACAAAGGGACAAAAAGCGACTTTGTTTTGCTATGTAATGATATTTGATATACATATAATGTATTTTTTTATAGAATGCGTTTATCAAAGCGATATAAGTGGAAGCGAGGTAACAGATATTATAGCTTTTTTTAAAAACATGTTCAATTAGGTTTTAATATTTAGATTATTATGCATTGCCATATTTTTAATATAAACTGAGATTACTCCCACTTATGAAAAACATCACATTATAAAGATTTATTTAGAATTTAATTTTATAAAAATGTGTAAATAAATTTGACTGTCAAAAATTAAATCAAACTTACATATCACAGTTACATATTTAACTCGATCACACGTACATACCTTCGCAATCCCAAATATTTTTGTTGCTATATTAATTAAGGCTCGTTGCATATTACCTCCAATTTCAATTGAACATAATTATTCAATTTATATATTTTTTTGTTATTTACAAACTTATTACAGTAAATAAGACCATATTTAAGTTATAACTGAATTCTTAAAATTTAAACACTTCCGATGCAATCAATTTTACAAGACATTAGTGTAGATGTTACATTGCGCTACTAGTACGTATTATTACACAAGCAACAGAGGATATCATCTGGAAATTGTAACGGAGCCAATTTGTTACATAAACTATTAAAATTGGACATATATTTACTGTGAATTATGTACAATGCCATTGCAATCTTATGTTAAAAAATAAATACATAGAAAGGAGAATACATTAAAAAACTAAACATTTCTGTTAAATGATAAGCATATTGTAGTAAGAATAAAACAAATAATTAAGTGGGTAACTGGGTGTGAGTCTCGACAACGTCCAATATTTATAAAAAATCATATACAATTCACAAACTGACCCCTTTTGAATTTTACAATATTTTCAACTATATTTTGTCTCTTATGAATTTGAAACAAAATATAGCATTTGTACCATATCATACTAAACTATTACACTCAAATTCATCGTACATTAAGTGGGTAACTGGGTTTGATTCTCGACAACGTCCAATATTTATAAAAAATCAAATACAATTCACAAACTGACCCTTTTTGAATTTTACAATATTTTCAACTATATTTTGTCTCTTATGAATTTGAAACAAAATATAGCATTTGTACCATATCATACTAAACTATTACACTCAAATTCATCGTACATTAAGTGGGTAACTGGGTTTGATTCTCGACAACGTCCAATATTTATAAAAAATCAAATACAATTCACAAACTGACCCTTTTTGAATTTTACAATATTTTCAACTATATTTTGTCTATTATGAATTTGAAACAAAATATAGCATTTGTACCATATCATACTAAACTATTATACTCAAATTCATCGTACATTAAGTGGGTAACTGGGTTTGATTCTCGACAACGTCCAATATTTATAAAAAATCATATACAATTCACAAACTGACCCCTTTTGAATTTTACAATATTTTCAACTATATTTTGTCTATTATGAATTTGAAACAAAATATAGCATTTGTACCATATCATACTAAACTATTATACTCAAATTCATCGTACATTAAGTGGGTAACTGGGTTTGATTCTCGACAACGTCCATTATTTATAAAAAATCATACACAATTTACAAACTGACCTCTTTTGAATTCTAAAATATTTTCAAATTCATAAAAGACAATTATTATGAATTTGAAACAAAATAAAGCATTTGTACCATATCATACTAAACTATCATACTCATAAATTCATCGTACATACAGAAGTGATCTTCAAGTATAGTAAAATATCTTTAAAAAAAAATAACAACATATACATATCGTTTTGAAATAAATAACATTATATATCTACCAGAATTTGCTTTAAAGTTGCCTTATTGAAAAATATAATTATAAATATTTTGATGAAAAGGAGTATACTTCATATTTATAGTGAAATATAAAATTTTTCTGTAAATCCTTTAAAACGGAGGTGACTAGGTCATTGCGCGATGAGAAAAAATATGTTAATACGTTAATTAAATAACTTCGGCATTATCAGGCCAATGTGATTTTCCGTAATTTGTTTTATCTCAAGATTGCTTGTTGACTTATTTCTGTGATCTACAACAGGTTTTAGTCACATTATTTTCATCTAATAAGATATATTTTAATGGTAATTTTAATTTTAACAAAATACATTATCAAAACACCAAATCAAGAACACTAAGTTCTTTCTGAAATATAACAAAACTAATAAAAAACCTGTAAAATAAATATAAAATCTTTGAAATTATTGTACTTCTATGTTGAATGAACAAGATTTTTTTGTACTTACCACATTGTACCAAGGTGGTACAATTACTATTAGTACAATTGGTAAGGACCAATGACAATGTTGCAATTTTTATATATTAATAAATTAAACAATTCATTATTTCTATTTAAACGAATTTAATAATAGATTTGAATTTAAATTGTTTGGTGTTTGTTTTTTAATGTAATATAGGTATATGCTAGTAAGTACTTGTAAGCCAAATCTTGACATTTAAGCTCGTTAGCCATATGTTAAGTGAAAATACCGTAACGGTAGCTCAATTGGTAGAGCAACGGGACGATTTGACAGAGGTCATGGGTTTCAATGCCTGCTGGTTTGAATGAATTTCTAATTCTTTGTTTATTTAAAATTTAATTAAATGGTAATTGTTTATATACCTAACATTTTAATGTACATAAAAGAAGATAATAAGTTAAGTTGTAAGAAATTATATTTTTCTAATAATGTTATATAGACATAATTCAATAATATTTTTCTGGTCTCATTAGATTAAGGCTGGGTTTTTCCAATCTCAGGTAAGATTTAACCCGGAAGAAATAATAGTATGTATTTACAGTATAAATAATCGATTGCTTACAATTTGGTAATTATTTTGTTTTTTTTTCAGTTATTCTTGATCTTCCATATTTTTTGCAATTTTCCTGAATTTTGTTAAGGTGACATTAATAAAACTTTGAATATGTACAAGTTCATAAGATTCGCTTTTCCAAATGTTAAAAGTATATTTAACGCCATAATGAATCAATTAGATTATCAGTTATTATAGATTGTGGGAAATTTCACCGATAATTAATATATGTACCTACATTGAACACAAGATAATGTTTTTTATGCTATTGTAATGTAACTATTGTTAGTTAGTGATATTTACATACAATGAAAATAGCTTTAGTTTAAATACCTACAAACAATTTGTATTCGAGATTGTCATGAGTCACGAGCTGCTTCATTAGTTTTATATTTTTATTCAATTTACAAGTTTTCGTATGATTTGTATAATTAAAAACATGAGGTATTTAATTATAAGTATAGAATAAATGAATAAATGTGATATTCTATAACAATGACGATATTTACTATCGCTAACGAATTATTAATGGATACAGGGTATTAACAACAAATATATTGTTTCATTTACCATTACAGTGCTGGATATCAAATATTGATCTTATTACGATCTCCTTTTACCACCGTGTTAGTGTTTTGATATATCTTTTTACATAAATATAGATCCAAATACCTCACTGTGTCCGAATTATTTACCTTCCCATTTAATCTATTTGAAATTTAAATATGGCGCGCAATGGTGGTTGCGCGAGAACGGGACGAGACGAGAGTCGGCTCGGCTGTTACGAACACGACAGATGATTGCTATTCATTACGCCAGCGATATACGATACTATTGATAAGACATGTTGATAATATATATTATGTTCACAAGTTCAATACTGTGGATTGAAATAAAAATATCCTTTATTTAAGATTATTACTTTGAATCCAAATATTTCAAATTGAGCTTATAATAATATTAAAATATATCGTCCAGACATTGTTTTTCAACAGATTCTAATCCATTTTCATAAATTATTTTTACGTTTATTTGTTAATATTTGGAATATCCATACAAGACTATCTTCTGCAACTCTTTTATCAGAGATATATTATCAAGTATGTTATATAACGTCAACCCGTGCGCTATCGCTATCTCGTTCAGACTCCTATACGTGCCGAGCCTCCAGCGAGCAACTAGAGTTGCCAGAAAGGGACACACGATATTGCATTAAATTTCGATCCTATTCTGTAATGTTTTGTCCAATCGCGTCCGATCTCTGCGTGTTCCGGTTCTTTGTCATCAATGGGTTGCCGGGAGAGACCATTTCGAGTGCCACTTGAAAACGATTTACACAATATTTGAGTTCGTTTTTAATACACGAGGTGTTTAAAAAAACATACTAAGCCTATTTGTAAAGATTTACCAGCCAATGTCTTCCAAAAAAGCAGTATTTAGTGCGTTTGGTGTTAGGCCCTTTTGGTATTAATGAGCCGTACCCACTTCAGCTGACTGCGTCGTACGCAAGGCTACTCCAACTAACTAGTAGTAGTCCGGCGTTCGAGGGAGGCGGTCGGGTGGATAGTCACGGTAGTGATATGCGGATATGTTATTGAGGTTTAAAATGGTTTTAGAACGTTTGCCATAGGCGTGACGGCGTCTAGATTGTATTAGATCGTGTTGATTAGTATTGCGGGATCTGTGAGCGGCCGGCGAAAGGCCGCAACGCGAGTGAGTGCCGTGGAGGACGATCAGGTCGAGCCGAGGCTCAATAATGCTCAAATTCCTGACTCATAAGCTCCGAACGCATTCGTTGAATGAGGAGAACGTTTCCGAGAAGGTGGGTGTCGGCACGGCCCAGCCGGCTTTGCGCCGTGAAGGTCACACCGCCACCAGAAAATGGCCGCCTCGCTCGCGAGAACAAAGGAGAGGAACGATCGCCGGCTTCCTCACCGGGTTATTCGCTCTCCTTTGCTCTAATACACCACAGCTTCATGCCTAGTTAATGTCTGAATCTATAGATATGACAACCTGGCGTATGTTCGGTACGATAACTCGTGAAAGCGGCATTTCTGTGGCGGTGTTTATGATGGCGGACCCGACAATTGATCGAGTGCTGAGGAAATATATTCATTTGCAGGTGGAGGAGCGGGACTCCGGCACCGAGTCGGACGACGAGGCGGAGCGTGCCGACGCCGGTAAGTGCCTCCAGCAGCCCTATCGGCTTCAAAATCGTACGCACTGATGTTTACTTTCTAGTAGAGAACCGGCTAACGCATTTCCATCGCCTTTGACTTCAACAACTAGTTCTAAATCTTACACAAGTTTCCGTTTCTAATACGTTTAATACTCGCCATAAACTATCAATAAAATAACTCTGAGAGAGACCGATTTAGTCTTTGCTAATATTCTTTGTGGATAAATAAATATAATTATGCAAAATAAAAAAACTAGGCTACATAATTTATAATTTGTTGCCGGGGTTATTATTGGATTCTTATTAGCATACCGGTTAAGTGAGCGAACTGAATAGTCAAACAACATAAAGGTTGATTTACAAGACGTGTTGTATTATAGTAGAGTTGTATCGCAGATAATATGAAACTTCAATGTGTTATAGAATATTGCCAAATAACTATTATTTATTTTAAAATTTAGAAGCCATAATATTGTTCGTCTTATGTGACCTTGACGCGTGACCTTGAACTTAAACAATATACATATTAGGCGCTCTAACGTACTTATTCTATGCA